>OZ010793.1:553505275-556469441 GCA_963932465.1 Maratus speciosus | reverse complement strand
AGCAAATACTCATTTTGGAAGGGGGAAGAAAATCTCAATCTTAGAAACTAAATAGTAGAATTACTCAAATTTATAATGTGCGAAAATTATCTGTAAGAGCAAATAGTTGACTAATAATTTATTTATAAAAGGAGATAATTTATTTAAATAATTTAGCCTTAAAATTTGTTGTTAATTTTAGCAGTACAATGTTCTTCGCATTGAGTAAGTGGAATTAATTTCTAGTTTACTAATTACTGCTTTAATCCGTAAAATGTAGTAAGACATTTTTGCAATCATTTCCCAATAATGTTTGTAGTCTTGCCCTTTTAAGAGAGAGAAAAATACAGGAAGGTATTTATTGTGTTCTTAATGTGGTTTTATTAACGATTTATACTATACATATTACAAACGTGAGTAATTTTTTCTTATCCCATCTGGGATATTCACCATTTAAAAAGGTTCATATTTAATTTTTGAAATTATCATTTTCGAATAATTTTTGTAGTCTTGCCTTTGCAAGAGAGGAAAGAAAATACAGGTAGGCAATTATTGTGTTCTTATTTTTTTTTTAAACAATGACTCAAAATGATCAATTCTATTTAATATTTACCTGGTAACTGGCCTCGACTCCTCTCTATGTATATTTATAAATCGATGTAAATCTAAGCTGACAAAATTCTGTTTCTGAACATGTTTTATTTCTAAATTCATAACAATACATTAAGACATTAAAAATCAAACTCATTTTTATTTAGGAATCTTTTATTATGCAACAACTTTTATTCATTATACTACAACTTACTGCTTGAACATCATGTTAACCAAATGCGCATTTTGAAGAAAACAATATTCTTTTCCCTAATCTTAGAAAATAAACAGTAGAATTACACACTTGCATAATGAACGGAAATATGTCTTTAAGAGCAAAGAGTTGATTAATATTTTATTTATTGAAGTAGATAATTTGAATAATTTAGCCCGAAAATTCATTGTCTATTCTAGCATTGAAATATACTTCGCATTGTGCAAGTGGAATTGCTTTCTAGATTAATGGTCATTCATTAATCCGTGAAATGTTGTAAGCAATTTTTGCAAGCATTTCCCAATAAAATCTGTAGTCTTTCCCTGGTAAGAGAGAAAAAAAATAGAGGAAGTCAGTTATTGTTTTCCTAACTTTTTTTATTAATGCTGACTCACATCGGGCAATTCTAGCTAATTTTTACCTGGTATCTGGTCTCGACTTCTGACTATGCATATTTTTAAACGACATAAATACAGGGTCATCGAAAAATAATGCCTAGATTTAAAAAAATCATAGCATCGAAGCTTTTATGTTAAATGAGTAATTCTTTTACTACACGATAACTGGTGAACGCAAGTTTGGTTTCAGTTCACCAGAATTCGTTTACGTGTCTGTGTTATGCGCGGATTAGTTGCGCAGTCGTCAAGGTCAGCCAACGCGCCAGACTGCAGCTGCTCGGTACGATGTTGACCGTGCAACAAAAAGCACAGTGTGTGATTTGGTATGTGGAGTCAAAGTCAATAGTTAGTGTACAGTGGCTTTTCGGAGCTTTTTGCTGCACGGTCAAAATTGTACTGAGCAGCTGCAGTCTGTCGCGTCGGCTGACCTTGATGACTGCGCAACTAATCCGCGCATAACACAGACACGCAAACGAATTCTGGTGAACTAAAACCAAACTTGCGTTCACCAGTTATCGTGTAGTGAAAGAATTACTCGTTTAACATGAAAGGCTTCGATGTTATGATTTTTTAAAATCTCGGCATTATTTTTCGATGACCCTGTACATTCTAAGCCGACAAGATTTTGTTTCGGAACATGTGTTAAATCTAATTTTGTGCATAACATTGCGTTAATTATTATTATAAACATTAAATTTAATTTTTCTGTTACTCTTTGAAAAAAAAAATTAATTTTACTCAGGAATCTTTTACTGTTATGTAACAACAACTTTTAATCATTATACTAAAACTTACTGCTTTGAATATCATGCTTACCAAATGCTCATTTTGGAAAAAAAAATCTTAGAAACTAAATAGTAGAATTACTCACCTATATAATGTACGAAAATTATCTGTAAGAGCAAAGAGCTGACTAATAATTTATTTATTAAGGGGTCTCAGGACTCTTAAAGCTTTAAAATTTTCGAAATTTTAATTTTTTTAAATGTTAAACTCCTATCTTTTCTGAACATTTTGATATAATTGTTTCCTTGAAATTCCTATTAGAACTGAAGTTATGGATTTTACATTTATACACGTTCAATAGCTGAAGCGTCACTTCGTAAACTTTGAAGCCATTTTTCTCCAAATGACGTTTTTGGGCATACCGCGCACGATATCTTAAAAACTTATGAATATTTTTTCATGAAATTTTCAAAACATATGTTTCATGTTAGTCTGTATAAACTGAACCTAAATCTTCCTTCTTATTGTTCAAAACAATATTTTTTTAGGCGATTATAGTGTTGAAATTTTCTAAATTTTGCATTTGCTAAATACAACTTTGTATTAACATTATAAAAAAAGTTTTAAATACAAATTTATTTAGGTTCAGGGTAATTATTGCAATCTGAAGTATATGCAGGTACCAAGATTTTCATTCTAGTTGCAATACTTATTTTGTAATCGTGCGCGTAAGCTGTTATGCCAATTTTTTGCTTGTCAAATGTCTAACAGTTTGGAGCACCTTGTAAATGCTAATTCTGCATCTTACAATTTTTTAAATACATGAAATGAAAGACCATATTTATATATTTTATTCCAATTAAAATTGTGTGTTAATATAAAATACATTTTAAGATATTAAATGTTGAAAATGGTCTTTTTTTTCCATTTTTCCAATTTTAAGAGTCCTGAGACCCCTTAAAGGAGATAATTTATTTGAATAATTTAGCCCGAAAATTTGTAGTTAATTCTAGCAATACAATGTATTTCGCATTGTGTAAGTGGAATTACTTTCTAGATTAATAATTACTGCTTTAATCCGTAAAATGTAGAAAGCGATTTTTTAAATTTACTTTTAATTACTTTTAATAATATTTTTAATTTTTTAAAAATACTTTTCCATAATTTTTGCAGACTTGCCTTTGCAAGAGAGAAAAAAAATACAGATCGACAATTAATGTTTTTTTTTTTTTTTTTTTTTTTTAACGATGACTCAAAATGATCAATTCTATTTAATATTTACCTGGTAACTGGCCTCGACTCCTCTTAATGTATATTTATAAACGATATAAATCTGTACTAAGCTGACAAAATTTTATTTCTGAACATGTTTTAGTTCTAAATTCATAATAGTACATTAAGACATTAAAAATTAAATTCATTTTTATTTAGGAATCTTTTATTATTATGCAATAACAACTTTTATTCATTATACTACAGCTTAATGGTTGACTATCATGTTAACCAAATGCTCATTTCGTAGAAAAATAAAAAGTTATATTTCCTAATCTTAAAAAATAAACAGTAGAATACATTACATATGTGCATAATGTACGGAAATATGCTTTTAAGAGCAAAGAGTTGATTACTATTTTATTTATTAAAGTAGATAATGTATTTGAATAATTTAGCCCGAAAATCCAGTGCCTATTCTATCACCTAAATATATTTCGCATTGCGCAAGTGGAATTGCCCTCTAGATTAATAGATATTGCTTTCATCCGTGAAATGTAGTAAGATATTTTTGCAATCAATTCAAAATAATGCTCGCAGTCTTGCCCCTGTAACCGAGAGAAAAATAAAGGAAAACAATTATTGTGTTCTTAATATGATTTTATTAGCGATTTATTCATATTACAAACATGAGTAATTTTTTGTTATCCCATCTAGGATATTCACAATTTACAAAAATTCACATTTAATTTCTGCCTCTAGAATTTTTAAATTTTATTTCCGAAAATCATTTAAAATTTTTAGGGATTAATTTAAAATTTTCCTCAAGAACTCTGAATTTAACTGATTGCTTTTATTATAGATGAAAAAATATATTAAAAACATTTTTTTTTTTTAATTTGTAGCACATAAAAACTGTTAAACTTTTTTTTTTCAAATGGTCGTACATTTTTAGTTCACGACAAATAATAATAAATTACCATTAAGAAGAAAAGAATACAAAACGAAAAATATGGTTAAAGAACGGAAACTAACCTATTCACAAGTTAAGTGTGTACACAAATAACCATCACTCAAAGCGTATAGAATGTTTCTTTAACTTTTTAAAAACGAGAGTAAAATTATGTTGCTGGTTTGAATGAGAATGTGTAATTCTTCATTAAAGGTGTTCTTTAAAATAATTGCTCAAGTTTGGATAAAAAAATATGTTTAGGAAACAAAATAATTTTACATCTTTTTTGAGAATATTGCCGTCTGAACTATGAAACATGTCGATCGGAATTAAGGTATTTATTTGCCATGTAAATGTATTTTATCACTTTTAGCAAGCTTAGAGAGATTTACTTTCAGCAAACTTAGAGAGATTATTTTGGAATCGACTTAAAACACTGCTTATTAATCCATTTTTGACCAGCATTGGTTGATACAATTAAAAAAATATATTCTGAAACAATTTTAAACAATTGGAATTAATAAAGGTATTTATTTACCTTGTAAGTGTATTTTATCACTTTTAGCAAGCTTAGAAAGATTTACTTTCAGCAAACATAGAGAGATTATTTTGGAATCGAATTAAAACACTGCTTATTAATCCATTTTTGACCAGCATTGATTGATACAATTAAAAAAATATATTCTGAAACAATTTTAAACAATCGGAATAAAAATAGGTATTTATTTGCCTTGTACACTGTAAAAAAAAAGTGTAAGGTTACTAAGAATTTTGTTGGAAACTGGGATTCCTAGAACATTTTATGTAACCACAACAAAAGATAATCATGTAAAATTACAAAAGTTTCTTCAGTAACTGTTACTAAATATTGTTTAGTAAACGTACTAGTGATTTTTTAGGGAGTTTCCCAATAAAACTTTTGTAAATTTACTAAATATTGTTTAGTGAACTTACTAATGCTTATTTAGGGAGTTTACTAAATAAGTTTTAGTAAATTTACCAACGAATATGTTGTAAACGTACTACCAATTTTTTAGGGAGTTTTCCAAAAACTTTTTTGTAAATTTACTAAATATTGTTCTGTAAATTTACTAACGGTTTTTCAAGAGAGTTTCTCTAATTAGTTTTTGTGAATTACTAAATATTTCTTAGTAAACTTATTAGCGATTTTTTAGGGAGTTTACTAAAGAATTTGTGGTAAATTTTCCAAGGATAGTAAACGTACTAAGGATTTTTTAGAGAGTTTTCCAAAGAATTCCTTGTAAGTTTACTAAATATTGTTCAGTAAACTTACTAACGATTTTTTAACGAGTTTACTAAAGAATTTTTCGTAAATTTACTTAGGATTATTTAGTAAAGGTAATAACGATTTTTTAGGTAGTTTCCTAAACAATACTTTGTGAATTTTCTAATGATTTTTTAGTACACTTACAAAGGAATTTTTAGTACATTGACTAAGAATTTTTTTCTAAATTTGCGAAGGATTTCAAAGTACATTTACTATGAATTTTTTTAGTATTCCACCCAAAACTTTGCATATACTTTTGCAAAAAATTTTCGGTAACTTTATTAAAGTACCTTCAGGAAAATTACCAATGATTTTTTAATATTGTATCTAAAAGAGTTTTTGTATTCTCGCCATAAAGTTTTTTGTAACCGTGCAAGAGATATTGCAGTACAGTTGCTAATAATTTCTTTCTGTTCTGTGTAAAATTAACTCATCAAAAGGTATTTGTAACTGTAAAAAAATTTTGCAGTAGATCACTAACGGTTTTTCAGCAGTATTACGAAAATATTTTACGTAATTGTTTTTGTATGCTAATACTTATATTATTTAGAGTTATTGTTATGGTATTCTTTCAATATGGAGTTGAATTTTTACAGTTTTAGATATTTAGAGTGGAATTTTCCTCAATCAAAATACTTCGATGCAAAATAAGTAATATCGCCTGACGTGTTTTTGAGCAATACCACAGCAATTGACAGAAATATTTATATGTTATGGCATTAGAAAACTGAATGAAGCTTTACTGTAGATGTTCAAATAGGTACAAAATCATATCGATATTAAATGAACATTATAAGAACAGCAGTAAATGAGCAGATAAGTAGAAGCAGATCTTACGGTGTTTTGTTAAATTAAAAAAGCGAATAGAAACAATAATGAAAGTAAAGTATCATTACTGAGTTTATAAAGTATGCCTAAATTAAAAAAAATATATATTACCGATACACTAAAAAATAAAGTGTGATGTTTCACCAAGAAAATGGTGAAAAGTCGCTGAAATTTAGCTGCAACCAAGATATTGGTGATAAGTTTCACCAGTTTATTGGTGCTTTCACAAATACCATTATATTAGTGAAATATTAAACCATGATTCAGGATTTTTTTTAATCCAATTTTCTGGTGAAAAGTTGAACCATAAATCAGGTTTTTTTTTTTTTTTTTAATCCAATTTTCTGATGTAAGTTTGAACCATAATTTAGTTTTTTTTTAATACAATTTTCTGGGAAAAAGTTGAACCACGAATCAGGATTATTTTTAAATCCAATTTTCTGGTAAAAGGTTTAACCATGATTCAGAGTTTTTTTAAATAAAATTTTCTGGTGAAAGGTTAAATCAAAATTCAAGGTTTTCTCCATTCCAATTTTTTGCTAAAAGTTTGAACCACGATTCAGGATTTTCTCTCATCTTTATGGGGAAAGGTTACACTGGATTGTAGCTTTCTTTTTCCCCCTCACTTTGGTTTTCGATTTATCATTATGGTGTAATAAAAAACAAAATTTCAGATTTTGCGAGATTATCTTGCAGTAGAAAACTTTTTTTTTCATTAAACTGAAAATTAATAAAGTTTTAATTATGGATTCTATTGTCTTTGAAATATATTTAAAAAATAAATGTAAACCAGTTTGATCTATTTCACAAAATAATTGCTTTTTTCCCCCCCACAAATATTACCATTCTGTCCTTGTACATTTTGGAATATTTCTCAGCACTCGGTTACACTTACAGTCCATTTAGTGTTTATTTTTTTTTAAATATTTTCTTTGTGAATAAGCAATTTTCTCACATTTAAATACATACCTGTTTTTATTATTATTTTATTTTAAACAATGGCTGAATGAATATCTTCAAACAATATTAACTTTTGCACGAGTTTGAAAAGGTTTTTTCCATTATGCACTTAGTGCCTATGCACCGTACTTCCATGATCTGTTTTTTTTTCCTTTAATTGTTGTGAATCTATAGATGCTGAAATTTTTATATTGTACAGTTTTCAAATTTTTACCTTTTCACACACACACAAAAAAAAAAATTAAAATTTATATTGCAACACAGCTCAATTATGCAAAATTAATTCATTTGAATATAAAACAACAACAAAAAAAGTTCAGCATTTGTTTCTGTTTAACATTCAATAATGAATATAACACTTTTGAATAAATAAAGCACAAACATAACTGATACATAATCAAAGTATATGCGTCAACAATGAAATAATCAGCATCAAAAAGGCAGCTATAAGTAGCAGAATCCATTTAACCTCTAATATCAGCTAATACAAAAGTATTACTTTAAACTTTAAAGCTTTTTTTAAATACACAATGTATTTCTATAGTATATTAAATACTTACTTTGAAGGGTTAATTTAATAATAGCAGTGTCGCCACCAAGCGACTAATTATTGTTACTTATATATGTATTTTTTCAGTATTCCAAAATGGTAATCTATGACGAAGATTTATTTATTTTATAACAATGCTCGTAGAAAAGAAAAGTATTCACCAACAGCAGCCTTGCAATAGCTGAAAAAAGAAATGATTACAGACACAATAGCAACACATTTAAAGCTGGTTTGCGGTATGCCGCTCCATTTATTGAAAATACAAATTATATAATCATTAAATTATATGTATAGTATGTCAGACTAATATTTACTGTAATATAATATCATTTTTTACATAAAGTTTCTCTCACAGTTTAAGGAGGGTGCTGCACCCTCTCTGACCATTCAGGTCATCAAATATAAAGAATTCTTGAAGCTTAGTATGTTCTGAATCAGAATTTCAAGTCAGGTAAAATGGAATAGGTCGGCGCATCAGGTTAATTTCTCCACCTGTTTTAAATAGAAGAGTAAATATTTTAAGACATAAAATTGTTTCTTGTGCAGACATAACAATAATCAAATTTCACATAAGGAAAATAATAAAAAAATTAAACAGTATATCAATTTAAATAACTTTTACAAGGAAATCTTCAGCATTTGAAAAATCAATCAGTGTTCGAAATCATTGGTGGTCCGCTGGTCCGAGAACACCAAAAATTCATTTGGACCACTAATTTGAAAATTTTAGTGGTCAGAGCAGGAACGGTAACTTTTCCACCCTCTCTCACGGGGTCACAGGTAAACTTAAAATTTCCCGTCCCAGAGAAAACCGCAACCAAACACAAATCACACAATTTTATTTATTTTAAAAAATAAATAAATAAAACTGCATTAAACCTCAGTCAATCGAAATATTGGAAATAAAATATCTAAATTAATAATTTCATAGTTTTTCTTTATGTGCTGTTTATTTAATTTTTAGTTATAATTTTATATTTTATTATGCTGAAAACTTTGGATAACTGCCAAGGAAGTTTGTAAGAAAAAGCTGCAAAATTCTTCAATTGTTGGGTAGAATCAAAATATTGTGAAATTCTTAAATCAAATGTGGAAAAATATAGCAAAAAGCGTCAGTTGGTTGAAGGAAAAAAATTATCAATCAATCGAGATTAACAAAAACTCATGCTTGCCATTTGACTGTAAACGGGTGTTAACAATTATTATCAACGATTAAAATCATGATTTTAATCAACTGATTTAAAAAAAAAAATCATCGATTAAAATCACAAATTTTCTATGGTCTATTTCAATGGTCTATAGGGAAAAATCATTTGTAGTATATTGGAATGATATTACACTATTTCAAACATATAGAAATTGATACACATCACTGAGGTGTACAAAAAGATGCTTACCATAGAACATGATGAGCATAGCATCCATCTTTTATTTATGGGGGGACACAAAAGGATTCGCTTATCTGTATAAATAAACAATTGCTGGTAGTTCGTTATCTGTTGTGGTACGAGTTTTTTTTTTTTTTTTTTTTTTTTTTTTTTTTTTTTTTATTTAACTAATTTAGTTACTTCGTATGTATAAAATCTGTAAATCATATACAGGGCTGCAAAAAAGATGTATTCATTTCCGTTTATTGACGAAATATGTTGAAGGGGAATTTTAAACTGTGCAAATGCGTTTCTTAACTGAACTAATGTTTAGCATACTATTCAGTATATATTCAAATCTATAGATCATATATAGCGTTGAAAAAAAGGAATTCTGATATTTTTCAGATGACTGATAATAATTGCTGAACTTTAATTTTAAAATGTGTTACGTGTTTTGTAATTTGCTTACTTAGCCATCATATTTAACCTTATTAAACGTTGATTTTTTTTTTACATAATTCTGAATCTGTTGGAAAATTATAATCTATCGTTGAAGTTTGATTATTTTACTTTCTTGTTTAAAAATATTTTTATTTTGTGTATGTATATATATATATGTGTGTGTGTGTGTGTGGATGAGTTGTACAAAACAGGGTAGGCGAGGAAAACCGAGTAGCGCAGACCCCTCCTTCATTTGTACTTCTGTCTATCAGCCAACACGAGAAATTACTTGTCGGTAACCATTGTGGCATGTATAGCCGATTGGAACGTTACTGTGTGCGGTTCTCGTTCGTGTGAACGATTTAGTTTCAATTACTCTTAAAAAATTGTTTTATTTGATTCTAGATTTTACGCGTATAACCACTTTTTTCAGCATATTAAATATTACTGAACATATCTAATTCTTTCCTTTCCTGATAATATTTAAACATTTTTACTGATCTTTTGCTATAGGATTAAGAGTAGTGACGCCATGTTTTAAACTGTGTCATGTTGGGGTAAAACCAGGTACTTAAGATTGGGTCAAAACTGGGTATACCCGGGGTTTTGTCCGGCACTCATAGAATGGTTTTTTAGTATAGTTAATAAATTAGCATGGAACTTTAAATTGTATTCTTAATGCTGTTAAGTTATAATTCTAAATCTTTCTAGTTATAATGAAAACTTTAATTTTGATTTTGTTTTATATTAAAAAGTGGGTCTAATTTTTAACTTACATTTATGAAATTAAATAACTTGCAATTATTATTGAACAAAATAATGGCACTGATTAAGGCATAATTTTATATTATGCTTATTGCATTTTAACAAATAACTTTCTAATCTGGGGTGTAATAACTTGCGTTATAGGTCTACTTAAAATGCAAATATATTTCGTGACTTGTTTCTCTAAATAAAATAATCTGCCCAAATTGACAAATAATCATTAAAATCTCAATCCTATATAACTAGACTACCTAATATATAACAAGATTTTTTTCTCAAATATTAAACAGGCAGGAAAAAAAAACCTTCTCTTGGTGGATGATGCTTTCCCAGACTCTTTTGCTGTATATAATAGGAGTGGATGCACTGTAAAAAAAAAAAATAATAATAATGCCAGTTTTCCAGTAGGAATTGGAAAAATAGTTGCCCTCATCGTACCGGAATAGTTTCCAACCCAGCTCGGAATAAAATCCGTAAAATCGGAATAAAATCCGTAAAATACCCTTTTACTGACTATTTCCTTATTTTTACGGATTTTATTCCGAGATGGGTCGGAAATTATTCCGATACGATAAGGGCAACTATTTTTCCGATTCCTACCCGAAAACTGGCAGTATTTCTTTTTACAGTGTGGATTACGAAAGAGGTCTTTATTTTATTTGGTTAAAAACTGTATAGATTTTTTCCAATCCTTGTCCTGAAAAGCCTGTTCTTTAAATCCTTAATAGGTATTCAACTCACACTAAAAGAATCCAGTTAATCTAGTAAGAGAAAGCAATGTATTTATTTAAACTTCTTTTTTTTACGCAACGCATCGATTTCAGCCCCTTGATACATCATTCATGCACCTCTAAGCTCATACTAAGGTCAAGAGGTGAGGAAGTGACATTTTTCCAACACTGCGTGATCTGTAACAACTTAGCAAGTTGGAAAATTATTTAAAGCTACATTTTCGAGAGCAGCAATTGTAAATATTGCAATCAGAAGGTTCGAGAAAACAGGGATTTTCCCCTACAACAATGATATTTTTTCAGACCATCTTTTTGCTCCTTCGGAAGGGACAGAGAAACCCATGAAAGTCATGATAACACACCTAGGTCTATCCAGCCACAGGTTGGCATGGCGGCAGAAATAAAAATTTCTGATACATCACAGGATATTGGAGCTCAATCTTCCGAACATCAACAAGTTGACACTATCCAGCGTCTTTCACGTCGAGCTGCTTCCAGATGCAGCAGTTAACATCACAATCACAGACGTCATCACTGATTCAAAATGTTACATCTACAGAATATATTAGTAAAATTATCTATTTGACATCTTCAGACTATGTAGTCCAGCAATCTGAATTTCCAATTTTGCCTAAAATGTTATTATCCCCTTCTAAGGAAGGCTTCAGAATTGAGAAAAAGAAAGGGAAAAACTTTTGATTTCTTCTCCCTATAAATTACAGATCGAAACAGATATTAAGCAGAAATAAGCCAAACAAACTGCAAGACGAAGAAAGAAGAAGATTCTTTAAAAAGAAAAAAAGAAAGCAAAAAAAGATTGCGAACACATCATCAGAAGAAGTGGATAATGAAACCTGTATGTTTTGCTATGAACTTTACTCAAACTCTAAATCCAAATACGATGTTTGAAATGCCACGGATAGGCCCACGAAACATATAATGCAGAAGAATATGATGACAAATTCATCTGTGATTTTTGAAGCTAAAAGAACTTTAAAACGTACAGAGTAAAGTAAGCAGGCCTATATAACGTAGAAAATTTGCCACCGATTTATTTTTTTTACACATGGACGAACACATGTGCAATTTCTTTTTGTTAAAAATATTAAAAATGTATTTTTTACTATATTAAAGAAAGACATTTTTGACCAAAATGAGTTTTCCAATAGTTTTAAATGGATACCAAGTTTAACCCAACCAGCGAAGTAAAACCAGATTTTTGCATACGTGTGAAAAAAGCTATTTTTTTATATAAACAATTATATATATATATTTTTGAAAAGAATGTTTTATTATAGCCAAGGATTCATTTTACATTAAAAACAGTGTTCAAAATTTGTTTTCCCATTTCACAGCATTTGAGACTAACAAACTGTTATGGTACCCGATTTTGCCCCACCTTCCCTATATTTTATATATATATATATATATATATATATATTTAAAGGATGCTGTAGGAGAAAATAGCATGAAACATTTATTAACTCCTTTCTACATCTGTTTATACTAAAATTTTAGGTCACATGCTATTTATCTTTTAAAGTAAGCAATTTTTCTATTCGCATAAACTTTACGGTAGTTATCGCGATATATCACCAATATTAACACGTTGATATATTCCGATATTAAATTTACTATATTTTCCCCACCCAGCAGTTAAACTTTTGAAAAAAAAAATAAATAGAAAAGATTTTTCGAAAACTTGTAGCAATTTATTCCAGGATAACATTTTAGAAGTATCGGCAAAAAAAAAAAAAAAATATATATATATATATATATATATATATATATATATATATGCTCTAAAAGTTAAAATCTTCTAACTGATAATGCAATTGATTTTTAAAAACATGAATTTTAACTCTTTCAAATACATTGGTGAACATATAGTCCGCGAGCCAGCAACAGATTTTGATGACCAAGTTCCTCTCGGCCGATAATTTGTGAAATGCTTCAAAAGGTTGTATTATGAAGCTCTGTGAACATCAGCTACGGTTCCGTGGGTGAGTGTAGAAGCGGTAACCTCCCACGCGCGTAAAAAAATTAGTCATTTCCTCCCGATTGAAAATTTGTCAAATTATAGCTAACCCAATATCTTGAAGGGAAAAAAATTCAGCTGATTATAAAGTGGTGGTTAATACGTCAGCTGGTCACACGAACATGAAAAATATATACAGGGTGCACAGGAAAGGCCCTTTAACCTTAAACTACTTGCGAACGGAGAGAACTAAAGCTATGGAAGTGAGGTAACGGCATAGTAAAGTGACTACGCCCGATTTAATGCAAGCGACGGCAGCGCTCCCTGGTGGCGAAATTTGGAATATAGCCATTGCAAATCGAAAACAAAAAGAGATAGAGCAAATTTTCCAATCAGAATGTTTGAGAGCATCAATTAATTAGTACGAAACGGCATTTGGTTTACATGAATAAGATAAATCTTTGCCTGTATACCCAAAAAGGTCCAAAATTGAAGCACTCTATTTTGTGTAAACGTTTGGATGGAATAGCCAGAAGTATGAAGAAATACGTACAATGTCTGGTATAAATATGTGCTTATCTGAATGTATTTTGATAACATCCCATAAAAAAACAAAAAAGACAAACAGTCTCACAGTGATAAAATGTTAATATTCAGTTTGTTCGAAAAGTTCGCCATTGCTCACGATACACAATTGTGTTCGTGGCGTAATTCTACATGCACATTTCTCAGCATAGAACGTCTATTGCAAGACTCTTGACTACGACGACATAGATTTCAACCTTTCAAGGGCGGTGGCTAGATGGTCTAGCCACCTAATTTTAATTCCAAAATGGACAAATGGCAGCAATAATATTTTAACAAAATTTTGCTTTCCTAATGAAAGTGAAAATTAACGAGCTTTTATTTTTTGTGAAATTCGTTTGAATATTCTGGTGTCAGTCAATTGTTGCATAAGTTTACTAACAGAATTCTTCTGCCCCTGAAAGGGTTAATCTAAAATTTTAAATGCATTGGAAATTAAATTTTTACAGCCATTACAGCACAGTACAACGTCACAATCTAAAATTTTGCACTGCTACATTTACAGAATGTGAATATGCAAAGTAGAATCGTCGCTCATTGATTTCGGACATTTTTGTGTATACAGGCAACGATTTACCTTATCCGTGTGAACCAAATGCCGTTTCGTACTAATTAATTGATGCTCCAAATCTTTCAAACGGGAAATTTTGCTTGATCTCTTTTCGCTTACGGTTTTCAATAGGTAACTTCCAAATTTCGCCACTAGGGACGCTTCTGTCGTTTGCATCAGGTCGGGCGTATTCGCTTTAGTATACCGTTACTTCAATACATAGATGTATCTCTCTCCTTTCGCAAGTATTTTCAGGTTAAAGAGACTTTCCTTTGCACCTTGTATATTTTTTTCATGTTCGTGTGACCGGCTGACGTATTAACCACCACTTTATAATTAGCTGACTTTTTTTTTCTTCAGTATATTAGGTTATCTATAACTTGAAAATTTTTCAATCGGGAGAAAGTGACTTTTTTTTTTTTTTTTTTTTTTTCTTTTTTACGTGCGTGGGAGGCTACCGCTGCTCAACCCACCCACGGAACTGCAGCTAACGTTCACGGAGCTTCATGATACAACTTTCTGAAGCATTTTACAAATTATCGGCCGAGAGGAAATAACTGACGAAATTTGTACCTGGCTCGGGGACTAATAGGTCATTTCGCGCCTCACAAAGGCTATATTTTTTCTACCCTAAAACTAACTTAACGTCCGTATTTTAACACAATCTGTTTACACAACAGGCCAGATTTACATTTACCTACGAAAATTTCGAAACATTCGGACAAATAGAAATATTTTTTACTAAATAAAATGTGCAAAAACTTCGACAAAATTAGTAAAAACCTGAGTGTTACATCGTGGTAAAAATCTTACCAGCCTTTTTCCACGAAATATTAATATTTTTTCACTCGGGCTACGAAAACATTATGTTTTTAACGTCTAAAACTTTCAAAGAGTCTGGATGATAACGACAAACTTTTTAGAATTTAAAATTCTGGAAGAACCGTGTCCTCCCCATCCCTTTCCAGGCATATTTCAAAATTACATATAAGACTCCAAAAATCAAATTATGCAGAATATTAATACCAAATAATAATAACAATACCAAAAAGCATATACTTTCAATTCTCTTTGAAATACTGCAAAACATTAAACAAAAAATACAAAAATTAATCTTTTAAAAAAATTCATTGTCCGAAGTCACTTTTCATTTTTTTCTGCGCATTTTACTGTATGACCCACATTACGTATATATTATTTAAAAATACACACTTGATTTTATACGGTAGCTTTGAAATGATCGAGTATTGATTTGGTTCAGATATAAATGGATTTAAGAGTGAAAAAAGTTTGAAAAGAAAAAAAAAAACACTAAGATTTTGATATGAAAATAAAATCTATATTTATTTATATTATAAAGGACAAACATATCTGTGCGTAACGCTGACGTCATTTTGCAAATGGCAGAACTTTGAAATCTAAAATGAAATTCAGGTTTTGCAATTTTCGTGTTCAGCTCGTCGTCAGCTTAAAATTCAGAGTAAAATGAGAACTACATTTAATATTTTTGTTGAACATTGTCACAATTCTATTTCAAAGCCCCGTGATCGGCGGGTGTAACTCACAATTATGTGGGTGGGAAACTGGAAATTGTTTCAATCCCTTCCGTACTAAAATGCAAGTACTAAGTTTTATCCCTCGTACTAGGTGAACATTAGAAAATATGTACATATTTATAGTCGAAAAATCCTTTATATTATCTTAATATCTCAGAACAATTAATTCTTTCAAAAACACTGTCAATAAAAATGTCGTAGAATTTGAAATTCTGAATAAAATGAGTACCCATATTAATATTTTTGCTGAACATTAAGGTCGCAATTCTCTTTCAAAATTTTGTCTTAACCCGGGAGAACTCGTTAGTGAGAATGCCCAATTGCTTTTCTTTTACTTTACATTTATATAATATCAACTTTTTTTGGTTGGCTTAATACTTTTATTCACACCATAGGTAAAATAATTGAAAAACATTTTGAAATTTTAATTAAAATGAAAAATGATTTAAATAAGAATCTTAAAAAAGTAGGACTGTGAGAGAAAATCTCATGCAGCGAGTTCTCCCGGGTTAATCGCTAATCAAGAGAAAGACAGAGTTATCAATCCGCCCTGTTCCGTTTACTACATACATGTATTTTCTTTAAGTTATTGAGGACCTCCCGATGTTTCTGTAATTATGTTAATGCTTTATTTTGTATATTTTGAGGATTATAATTTAGTAGTTATCGAGAAAGAGGTACATAATTGACAGCCGTTTTACATACCATTTCCCAACTGATATCGTCAAACTTAAACCTTAGTTAAAAAAAAAATAAAATACGTAAAGATTATAATACTTTTTTTCAATATTCCAAAGGTTTTAAAATTCTATGAATTTAACTTAACCTGGGAGAACTCGCTAGTGAGAATGCCCAATTCCTTTTCTTTTACTTTACATTCATATAATATCAACTTTTTTTGGTTGGCTTAGTAATTTTATTCACAAAAGAGGTAAAATAACTGAAATTACATTTTGAAATTTTAATTAAAATGAAAAATGGTTTAAATACGAGTCTTAAAAAAGTACGACTGTGAGAGAAAATCTCATGCAGCGAGTTCTCCCGTGTTAAGATGCTCGTATACTAGTCGAAAATATTTTTTATTAAAACCATCTTAGTTCTTTTAGTAAAATATCGAAGTTTAAAATCGTGCTATTGGTTGACCTATAATTCCTGTAGCGACAAGGCTCATTTGTTCCCTCGCTCCTCCCCACTATTTTCGACCTCCTTAAATGTGAGGCATACGCACTGTTATTCACTATATATGTCAAATTAAATGCGACGCATAATTCAAATACAATATCAGAGATCGTAAACAATATTTCCCATCATTTACAAATCATTTTTGAAATATGCTAAAAATCATGAAATGATACACTTTAAGTTATCTATTTGTTCGTAGCGGCAAAACTGCAGCTAGTAGGACGGGGAAACTTAGTACGATTTCTGGCCTATGTCGAAGGGATTAAAACAATTTCCAGCTTTCCCGTATTTAATTCCGAATTCGGCCTTTTTTTTCATTTCCTACCACTGGACTATAATCCGTAATCAAGAGGTTAAGCCATAATTCTGAAAATATCCAAAATAAAGCCTAAAATAATTACAAAATCCTCAAATAATACCTCAATAAATTAAAAATATATATATAAATTAGAAACAGGGTAAATTGATAACCTCGTCTGTTCTGGCTTCAAGAACTTAACGAATTAGGCAAAACTTTAAATTATAATTGTAAAAATTCAACAAAAATGTTAAGTGTAAGTGCACATTTCAATCAGAATTTTAATCTCTACAACATCTGTATTGACAATGTTTTTGATAGAATTAGTTTTTTTTAGTTATTGTTATGATAATTAATAAAAATGTGTTTTTTGATTATAAATCTGTACATATCTTCAACCGCTCACCTAGTAAGAGGGGGAAAACTTAGTACATTCATTCTAGACTAAAATTTTAATGAAATGAATATGATGGAATGAATAGTTAATGAAATTTAGGACTGATTATTTATTCACTATAAAGTAACAAATAGAGTAGAGCCATTATTTTAACCTTTAACTGATGTCACAGAAATTGTCACATAACTAGTCTGAAGCGGTCTGCGAGACCGCTGCATCGAAATAGTCCAAGAGCTGTTAAACATTTTAGGGAAGGTATTTGAGGCACCCTGAAAATTTGTGCAACACTTCTTTTGTAATGGCTGAATACAAAATCGAATGTCTGGCTGAAGGATCGTGGCCCAAAAACTGTGCCAGACACGTGTCAAGTGCCATTTTTTGACTACCCAAAAAAGGTATTTGAGGCACGCTGAGATTGAGGCAGAATAATATTTATGCTTAGAAAAAAGTATTTTGAAAATGACAGACACTTTAGTCGGCACAAAAACTGTGCCAGACACGTGTCAAGTGCCAAATGGCACTTGACACGTGTCTAGCACAGTTTTTGGGCCACGATCCTTCAGCCAGACATTCGATTTTGTATTCAGGCATTACAAAAGAAGTGTTGCACAAATTTTCAGGGTGCCTCAAATACCTACTCAAAAATGTTCAACAGCTCTCCTACTAAAAGATGAATAAAAGCCGCGATAAACTCATAGGATGTTTTTGTACTAAAGTTTTTGCACAGGAGTGTTATAATTAAAATTCACCTATTCAAAGTCTCTGGTGTTAGTACTAAAGTTTCAAACGAAACAAAATTTCAGTAGTGTTTGTAGATAAACTGAAATTTGCAAGTTAAACTATGAAAATTGAAAAAAGCACCGGTCTGTGAGAGACCGGTAATATCAGTTAAAGGTTAAAAAAAGTTTTAAACAGTTTAAACTTTGGTATTGTGCAGAAGGGAGCAAAAAGGGGATGTCAAATTTCAGAAGAAAGGTTAGCAATGGCGTTTTTTTTTTTTTTTTTTTTGTTTTTTTTTTAATCAGAAATGAAAAGAAATGCAGAAAAGTTCCACCCCCGATTAAGAAATAGAATGATAGTAAAGCACTTTTAAGGACTTTAAAAAAATTTGTATGAAAATAAGCACTTCCAAGCACAAAAAAATCCTTTTGAAACATGTAAGTACTTTTAAGGACCGTACGAATCCTGATATATTGAAAATTAGCCGACTACAGAGTAGTCATGCATGGGTCAAGTTGCATCCGACACAAAACAGAATATAATACTTAAGTCAACCCGCAACTCGACCCGAACACGCCAAAAATATTTCCTCGATCCTCAAACTGACCAGAATCAGCTAAAATAATTTTCGGCAACCTGCAACTCAACCCAGACTTATCTCAACCCGAACCCGAAATAAAAGGAAAGTAAATCATGTTTTATTGATATTATGAAATGTAATCTACAATTACATCTCTAATAACAATTTATGTTTTATGTAGGAAAATGGACAAATGTATATACTTTAATATTCAAACATATGTAGGTATCATGCCCACAAGTATTTGAAGTGAGGACAGCTTGTTAAAAAGCGCCATCATGGTTGATCTCAATGGCGCTTGGTGACAAGTTGTCCTCAACATGGCTCACAATCACATGACACACCTAAGTGATATAGGGTAGGTGGGGGGTAAAATTACACACTTATCATTAATTTTGATTCTTAACGAAAACATTGATATGCGACGACTTATTAAAATGTTGTATTAAAACCTTAGGCACGTTCCACTATCATACGACATTCTGTCAAATTACATTTCCGTAAGAAATTGTAATTTTTGCTCTGCATATCTTTCCCCCATTGGTTTCTTCCCCCAGGGACTGCACTAAAACTCAAAAGCATTTGCTGGGTTTCCCTGGGTGGCCATCCTCCTCCTTGCCCCATTGGTTGGAGTCAAAGTACGCAGTGATGAGGCAAAGATACGCAGTGCGTATTTTTGCCCATTACGGCCGGTTTTTGCCCCATTTCCACTAAAATGAATGAGTAATGTAAAAGCATTAGTAAATTTTTATAGTATTTAAACTGAAAATTGTAAACTAGACCATGAAAAAACAGCGGTCTGCAAGATCGCGAATAGCAGTTAACCTCTAACTATTGTGACAAATATTGTTTCATAAATACTGTAAGCGGTCTCCGAGACCGCTTAATCGTAGATTGAATAAAATGGTTTACTGACTCATAAGAAGCGGTTTCTGCGCTAAACTTTATGTAAAGGACTATTATAGTAAACTTTCCCGCATTCAGAAGTCTTCAGCTATACTTCTAATTTACCGAACGAATCAAAATTAAACAAAAATTAATACTTAAATTGAAAATTAAAAGTTAAATTGTGAAAACTGAATATTGCAGCTGTCGGTGAGACCGTTAACAGGAGTTAAAGATTAAGGTTTAAAACAAAAGCGATTCATGAAACAAGAATATTGATTTTTAAAAGTAGGTAGGTAGAACATATGTTCTATATTTAAAAAACTTAACTAGAAAAAGGAAAATGTAGTTTACTAACTTATATTAGTTATGTATCTATTATATTTTATATAATACAAATTTAGAAAAGTGGAAAGCTTTGCATCTAGCTAAAACGATAGGGCAAAGTCCCGTATCATAAACATGTGCGTATCTTTGTCCCAAGGCGTATGCGTACTTTTACCCCATTCTGCAATATTTTGCTTAACCGGCTACCTATAAGTATAAACAAATGTGATCGAGGTAAACTACGGCATTTAGAAGCTAAAAAGCTTTCGATCTCCACTGAATTTTTGGATTTGTAAAAATTCCAGGTATTGTCAAGTAAAGAAAAAAGTGAAATACACAAAATATTATATCAAAATTCGAAAATTTAAACTTACCTCATTTTTTTACCACAAATTGCTACTTTTATCAAAAGGTTTAAATAAATGACTAGTACACTTGAAACCAAACTGCCACCTATTGGTCATGATAGCCGAAATGTTGCTTCATATGAAATCAGCCGGTGCGTATTTTTGCCCCGTTCGTATCTTTACCCCTACCTACCCTATATCTCTCTTTGCATGAGAAAGTAAAAACTCAGCATTTTACTGCTCAGAACTTCACGTAAAATTAAAATGCAGATGTTTATATTTAGGTTTTTTCCAAGTCTTGTTAAGATTTTTACAAAAAGTTTGAGCAGAACAATTTTCAGATAAAATAAATACATATTTCAATATACTGCTTAACTTTTAACTGATGTCACAGAAATTGTCACGTAACTAGTGTGAAGTGGTCTGTGAGACCGTTTCATCGAAAGATGAATAAAAGGCACGATTAACTCATAGGATGGTGTTTTTGTACTAAACTTTTTGTACAGCACTGTTATAATTAAAATTCACCTATTAAAAAGTCTCTGGTGATAGAACTAAAGTTCCAAACGGAACAAAATTTCGATAGTGTTTGTAGTTAAATTAAAAATTGCAAGTTAAACTATAAAAATTAAAAAAAGCCGCGGTCTGAGAGACCGGTAACATCAATTAAAGGTTAAGAAATCAAAAGTATATAAGAAATGTGATAAATCCTTTTTATTTACGGCACAGTTAAGAACCATTTATTCTTCTCTAGGAATAGGTAAAAATATTACAACATTTCATTTTTCATATACACGCATTCATATATATAATATTTCTGATAGTTTTAACACATATACCCATGATACGTGCGTATAGATAGAGAAGTGCCCAATATTCAGAGTTAGAATCATAGGAGAGAGTGTGGAGGAATGGGACACCTTTTACAAAAATAAGAAAATGAACTTTGACACAAAAATAATATTTAAGTTTATAGAATACAAAATGAAAAAATTTCTAATGTCCTTGAACAATATAGAAACATAGTTTTCAGAAACAATTTTATAATTAAAGAAATTGCAAGTTTCAAAATTTGTCCCATGCTTAGTTTAATCCATGCTTAGAACCATTCTTTAAGGCTTAGTTTATATGATGGATAATATACAGTATAATGTTCCATAAATAGGGAAACTATTACATCTATGCATAAACAAGTCATTAATATTAATAGTCATTAATAGTCATTATTAACATTAATAGTCATTAATAGTCATTATTAACATTAATAGTCATTAATAGTCATTATTAACATTAATAGTCATTAATAAATTTTGCCGGAAAGTAAAAGAATATATAAATTTATTAAGTTAAACCGTTGCATGTTCGCCAACATAAATGAAAAACAGTGGAACTTCGAAGGATCACTTTTTGCTTCCTAATTGGTTTGATTAAGAGTATCAACAATAATACAGATTATAAAACATGTAAGGGGGAGGGGGGGAGTTATGAAATTTTTTTAAAGTAAAATTTTTATTGTTTAATTTTTTTATAAACAAAATATGTAGAAGTTTGTCCATTACTGGCACATCTGCCCTACACCTAGATGTTTAGCATGAAAAAAATATTTTGGACATTCTTTTGAAAAATCAGTCAACCCGAACCCGACACGCAAGATTCGAAGAAACCCAAACCGACCCGATCCGAACCAAAATAGTAAAGTAAACCCGACGCGATGCTGGAATCCAGTACAATAAATACCGATTACTCGGCACGACTAATATTAAGACAGATAATTTTGGTATACATTTTAAGTATTCTGCGGAAGAATAGTGGAATATTTGGCCTTCATTATCAGTCAAAGGGGGGGAGTACTATTCATTGCATCAATAATTAAAAATAAAATATTTAATCTGCTAACCATATTGCAATAAAATTTGATTTAAAAGATAAAACATTAGAAATTGCACGCATCTAATAAACACTGGTGTAAAGAATAGTCATTTGACTGAATAATAAATATTTAACAAAAAATAATAGGAAGATTACGCATTAATACCTGCTAAAATCATGTTATATTATAATTCGAAATCAAACAGTCTTACTGTGTAGTTGATTTGTACTTATTAGGAATCAAGTAGAATGGAAATATAAAAAAAATTAACTCATAAAGAAGAAATATTTACTTACCTACTAATTTGAAATCATAATCAAGATGGATGCCTTGAACGCCTCTGTGGCTGCGTGAATAATCATTACGTCACCATTGAAGTCTTTTCTCATTGGCTGACAGGTCAAACTAAGATATTTCATGTATTTGTACTATGCGAGTGGTAAATATTTTCCCCGATTACGGATAAAATTCTAGTAAACATGCAGATTTCTGTAGTTTTACAAAAACTAGTTATGTAGATTTACAGATTTTTTTTTACAGTGTAAGTGTATTTTATCACTTTTAGCAAGCTTAGAGAGATTTATTTTCAGAAAACCTAGAGAGATTATTTTGGATATAATTCTTTTTTTTTAACAAATTAGTTTTGACTTAAAAGCATGATAATAAACCTTTTATTGGTTATGTCTCATAAAATGCGACATATATCCTAAATGTGAGAAACATGAGAAATAGCTTTGCTGACCTTATGTGGATAGTATAATTCATTGCATTTTCATTAAAGATCCAAGAAAGTACACTTTTATATCTTGTTTATAAAAAGAAATAGCTATATATTTGCCTTATACAGTGAAACCTTCTTGAATGGTCATCTCTAAACAACGAAAACCTCCGAATACTGGTCACATATTGATGGAACCAAACATATTCCATAGCATTAACATTGGTACAAACCTCTAAATAAGAAATTCTGAACGGCCGCTCAAAAGTCACGAGAAAATTTTTTTCAACAGTTTCTGGTACGGTTTCATATTTATTTGCAAACCAATTTCCAACCTGCTTTGCAATATATGAAGCAGATCAAACAAAGTTTACTTAATATGTCAACAAAATGTTACTTAATCTCTTGAACACTTAATCCTTTTCCAAAACTAGACATAGGAAATGAAGACCCTAATGATGGGGAAAATTTAGATAATATACTTAGAACAGCAAGCATAACTAATACGAACGCCAGTAAGTTTGTGTGTCTGGACAAAGCTTTGGCAGTTACTGCTACATTTGATTCATACAACAAATTGTGGAAGATAAGAGAGAGGAAGAGAAAAGTAACGCGGTAGGGGATATGGAAGAGATTCTAGATCACCTAAATTTTTTACGAACCTCCGTGAAATCAAAAATTTTGCATTAAATCATAATGATGATGAGTTGTACAGTAAAACAACTCATACTATTATTTCTTTGGAGAAAGATATTTGCAGAAAAAAAGCAACTGAAAATCACTGATTTTTTTAATGCATTAAAACAATGAAGATTAATTAAATTGACTGTGTATTTCTATTTAAATGTATGTAATTATGATTTTTTAAAAAATGAAACCTCTGAATAACACCCACCTCCGAATATCGGTCACTTTTTATCGGTCCCACTGGTAACCGTTATTCATTAGACGCAAATTTGAAAATATTTAAGTAATTGTTTTTAATTTAACTATTCAATAGATGTCATATGCAATTTACTAAAAGACTTTTTACTAACAAGGGAAACACTTTTAGTGCTGCTCTCGCACTTATCATTGAGACGTGGTCAGTTTTAAAGTTCTATATTAGGAAGTTTGAGAATCGATAAAATTTTTCTGTTAAAATAATATTTTTTGATTTTGCAGCAGCATAACTTTCTGAAAATTTAATTTTCGAAACCACTTATCGATTATTAACATAGAATTTTTTCAATGAAAAGCATTTAAAAGTACAAATTAGTGAATAAATATAAAATATTGAAAAAAGTTTAAAAATTCCTTCAAAACACTACGAAATTGATTTTGAAAAATTGCAACATTATATTCATATTTTTGGTGGGAGAAAAGTTGGTGTTTTTTTTTCAAAAATAGAGCTTTCCGGCAACCATAACCATTATGTCATAGCTACTTGTCGTGTGTATGTGTGAAGCGATTTGGACTAAGCTAGAAATTGTAATGTCCGATCTAATTAGGCACAGTAAATTTTCTAAATCGCATAAAAATATTAATTTACTTTATGATTACTTTTACCAAAAGAAATGACATTTAATGCAACAACTTTTCATTTTAAACATTCGGAACTTAAATCTATCTGACTTCCAAAGAAAATGGTTTGCTTATTTTGTATTCCACCAAAAAAATAGTTTTCAATGATCTTGAAAGCTTTTAACAGATATACATTTAATATTTATACATTTATCGTCTGCATAGAAAACAAGTGGGTAAGTGTGATCACAGGTCGCACAGAGGGTTTCGTTTAATATTCCTTTCAAAACACTTTGTTATGATGTTTTTCATTCAATTAGAAATAAAAGGGGCCGATATTAAATTTTATATAAAAAAATGCTGAACAACAAAAAAAATTAATTTTTACCTCTAAAATGAACCCATATGTATTTAAGAATTCATAATTTCTTCCCAAAAGAATACCTTAATTTGCGTTGTGTTCTTTAACAATAATTTAATGATAACAATAATAATAAAAGTAACCACAACCCAGTAAAGATCCCCCCTGAATGTAAAGTTCAGGGGCCTTGGCATGTAATGTACTCACTTTACCTAATCGAGAATCTCAGAAAAATTACTGATTTATTGAACCATATAATTACTTTTATATATAAACAATCAATAATAGAAATATTAAAATTATAGTTATTTATTTTTCAAATTTATATCTTTTATTAAAGACACTCTGCCTAAACAATTGTTATTGCCTGAGATAATATTTTTAATCCTAATAATTGTTATTCAATATTTTCAATACCATCTCAACATTTATATTCTTAACGTTATATGTATATAAAAAAAATATTTTAGAGCAAAATACAGATCTTAACTGGTTAATTTACAAAAATCATTTGAGGTTTTAGCCCTTATAAAATTTACTTTTAAATTTTAAGAATTTAATCAAATTACATTCTTAGATTCTAAAAAATAATCTTATTATTATTATTTTTATTGCTATTATATCATATCATTTAAAGTTTGTAAAGAAAACTACCCTCCTTTTGAATTCTATTTATAAATGATAAAATAGATTATGATTATTCAACAGTTGATTTAAATTAATTAGCTGTAAATTTTATGGTCAATCACAATACTAAATTAGACAGACAAACAAATAAAGAGAAAGGTCTATAATGAAAAGGTGAAAACTTAGAAATTTTATTTAATTATATATTAAACAAGCACCCAATGGCATTTTAATGAATTTCGTTTATCAAAGTATTTAGAATGCATCAAAGTATTCAAATTAACAAGGTTAATTGTCTGAAGTCAAACCTTTATATAGGAAATATTTATTTAATAACAAAATCATTTAACAGTTTAATAACAAAATCATAATATTATTCATTAGAATTATTATTTCAAGTTCTGTAATAGATATTTTAGTATACACCAACAATAATTAAGAAACCAGTTCCATTTTTGAGTAACTTTGTGATTTGAAATCAAAATCTCCTGGGAGCATCTTTAGAAACCGGTGAAAGAAAATAATTAAAGCATAGGCTTACCATGAAGATGAATTTCTGGGATTCAGAAGATAAAGCATAGGTTCTTCGGGCACAAATCAAAATGAATTCAAATTCAAAGTTTTCCACTAAGAATTTTAAACCTGGTTCACAGGTCAGCACTAGCGGAATGAGGTGTACGGTCGATGGCAGAACACTCTACAGGAATCCAGCCGGAATCCACCGAAAAAGAATCAATTGAACCCCATCAGAGAACTCCTTTTGCGTAAACCCCTGGGCCGTCTAAGAAGGACGCCCTTTCCTTCTACTACAGGTTTCCTTCTACCACAGGTTTTTCTACGGTAATCTTTATACTTCAACCATACGTCAGCATTTGCAGAATTTTTTGCGTAGGTTCAGTATCAGGATACTCCAATCTTAGCAAAGACACTTGGCCCGTCTAGGATGAGGTTCGCCGGCAGAAAAATCTACGATTCCCAAGAAAATATCTAGAGGCATCAGACACGATTGAGGACCTTGAGGATCGCTCCGCATTCGCTCACTGCTGGGGCAAGACAACCTTGTTTCACTGCGCCCACAACTATCTAACTGAAATTCATAATACAAGAAGCGCCAGAAACAATTTTAAGACCACCCTGCACCCCAATAATAATAAAAAACCCAACAACGGTCGTCTCTACGCAACCTGACACATTTATGGAAAAATGTGCATGCCAGAATTCACGGGGAATAAAAAAATAATCACAAAACACAGGCCAGACCTCCCTGTAAACTGCTGATTCTCAAAAAACCGTCTGCCCCCCCCCCAACTTTAATGTTGCATCTTGCTTACACAAGTCGGTTCATTCACCCCAGTGTCTGCTGGTACAACATTCCGAAGACTTGTGTTACAAAAAAAAAAAGAAAACCTCTCCTTTACTCCCGAGATCTGGAAAAATATTTGAGACCACCCTTGCAGCTACATTGTAAAGGCTTTTATACCTTATGCAACATAAGCAAAAAATGATTCCGTTGCCTTATTTTGATTTTATAAATTATCCTTTTGAAAAATCTGTTAGTTCCACATTTCGCAACCAGGGGCGCATTCTATTCTAAACAAACCTCTTTCCGAACGAAACTCCGTTTTACATACTATTCGTAGATATATTAGTCGAGGGGATTGAGCCGACAGCACCCGAGATAAATAGGCGCCCCTGGCGGCAAAAAGTGGAACTAAAATATGTAAGGCTATGGTGCATAATATGAAAAAATGGTCAAAGGGGTGTCGGCAAAAGTTGGAAAAGTGCTCCCCAGGTGAAAAGGAGTTTAGAAAAATTGCTTAAAATACACAAGATAGAGCCAAGAGGAGTAAATAATATAAGACTTTTTGAAAAATTTATGATTTGTCGTGTGCTCTGAGGTATTTAGATTCAGCTATACATATGCAAAAATTCATGTCTCCAACTTAATTAGGGGCTCTCTTAGAAAGAATTGCTTAAAATACATATGTGGTAGCACAAAGGGTTAAACGTAAGACCTTTTTAAAGATTTTATGATTTGTCGCCTGGCCTCAGGTGTTCTGCTATAAGTATGCAAAATTTCAAATCTCCAATTTAATAAGGGGCTCAGTTAGAAAGAATTGCTTAATATACGCATGTGGGAGCCCAAACGGTTAAATGTACGACTTTTTCAAAATTTTATGATTTGTCGCATGATGGTGTTCAGCTATAAGTATGCAAAATTTCCCGCCTCCAACCTAAACAGGGTCTCACTTAGAAAGAATTGTTTAAAATACACATGTGGGAGCCCAAAAGGTTAAATGTACGACTTTTTCAAAAGTTTATGATTTGTCGTTTAATGTGAGGTGCTCAGCTATAAGTATGCAAAATTTCACGCCTCCGACCTAATTAGAGGCTCACTTAGAAAGAATTGTTTAAAATACGCATGTGGGAGCCCAAAGGGTTAAATGTACGACTTTTTCAAAATTTTATGGTTTGTCATTTGATGTGAGGTGTTCAGCTATAAGTATGCAAAATTTCACGCCTCCAACCTAATTAGGGGCTCACTTATAAAGAATTGTTTAAAATACACATATTGGGGCCCAAAGGGTTAAATATACGACTTTTTGAAAATTTTATGATTTGTCGTTTGATGTGAGGTATCCATCTATAAGAACGCAAAATTTCACGCTTGCAACCTAATTAGGGACGCACTGAGAAAGAATTGTTTCAAATACACATGTGAGAGCCCAAAGGGTTAAATGTTCGACTTTTTCAAAATTTTATGATTTGTCGTATGATGTGTGGTGTTCATCTATAAGTATGCAAAATTTCAAGTCTCCAACATGTATAGTTTCTGAGAACGGGCTCTGAGACGGACAGACAGACAGAGGAGCGAGACGAATATGGTTTCTTCAGATGAACGAAACCCTAAACAAACCTAATTCATGTTTCTTATGCTATCAATTATCAAACAAGTGGCAATCTGATTTAATTCTAATACGTACCGTGCATATACTAGACACTAGAGGGATAAAGCAGGCAAAAAATGTTTATCCCCATATTTGGCGACTTAACTCACTTTTGGCTTGAAACAAACAAAAAAATCCAATAATAAAAAATTAAAAGTATAAAAAATACATAAAATATTATTTTAACAGAGACACTTTATCGGTTCTCTAACTTTCATGTATAGGGCTATAAATTGTACTTGGTCTCGATGCTTGGTGCGAGCAGCACCAAAAGTGGTTCTCTTGTAAGTATTATAATTCCCATCTTCATGATTTCAGTAATTTTTGAGCTACAGAAGAAACGTTTTTCAATATTAAAGAAAATAAGAAGGGAAATTCATGCATCACGTGTAAATTATGACACATTTCGAACACTATCAGACAATTACTATGAAACTTTATTTTTTTATACGATGACAGGACAAATCTAAATACACAATTTGAAAAACGCATAACAGAAATAAACATTTATTTTCAACCTGACTACCTTCACCGCTACCATCGATCTCTGCTACTTCCCGGAAAAGGTGGCAAGCGCACACTGTGGTCCTTTCATTTTAACACTAACTGGAAAGGTAGCAAGCCCAATCAAGGAATATGACACCGGAAAAAAAATTAAAGCTAAATTCAACACGATTAGGACAGCGGCCAGCGGGTTTAGGTGGGCCGGAGATTTTAATATGTCGAACGAGCTTCGAGTTTATTCTTTGCGCTCCATAGATACACTTCGATAGCCTCACATACTCGATTTTTTTTTTTAACCTTGTATATGATTTATAGATTTTTACGCATATTACATAGTAAACGGTGTGAAAAATTCAAGCAAGAAGTAATTTTGATAGAAAACACATATTTATAATTAAAAATTGTAAATTTTGTATTAATTCATAAAGTATACAGTATAGGGTTATGTTGATAAAGAAGAGCGCATTCGATTTCCATTCAGTAAGTTTGTTATTTACCTAAGTTACTACTTGCATTTAAATGTGAATAAATAATTTGCAAAACTCCTGTGAACGTCATCAACGAGGGCAGGAATGCCATAAACATTTCGATGCAGTTTGGCATAGTGACTACTAATATACGTATATGACAAGTACTACGGCGTCTGAATTCGTCGTATTTAGTCATCGACTTAAAGACAAATATCTGGAAATTAATAATAAGCGGGGAAAATTCTCTTTCTGTTCTGTTATGCGTTTTACAACTGAATAAAATCTTATAACTGGTGTCCCAAAATTCACGCAAGAAGTAATTTTGAAAGAAAACACATGTTTATAATTAAAAATTGTAAATTTTGTATCGATTCATAAAGTATACAGTATAGGTTTATATGTACGGAATAACACATCGGGTAAATGGCCTCCACTGCGATGCTGGATGTCCCGAAATTCACACAAGATTTTAATTTTGTGCCATTTGTGCCTAAATATTTTGAGCCTAAATTCCAAGATATGGACGTGGAAGATATGTGGTTTCAACAAGCTAGTGCCGCATGCCATACAGCCCGAAAAACAATTCAATTAGTGCAACACTCATTTCCTGGTCGCTTAATTTCCCGTTTTCATGATCATTGACCGCCCAAATCATGCAATTTAACGCATTTGGACATTTTTCATTAGTATTTTTTGAAGTCCAAGGTTTATTTCAACAGGCCCACGAACACCCACGCCTTGAAGGATGACATTCAGCGCTCTATCAACGAAATTCAGCCACATTTATAAATAAAAAAGAAAAATGTCCAGCTAAACTGGTGGCATTGAGCTCACAGGCTATTCACACTAATTGTACATTATACCCTTATTTTAAAGAATAATGCCACTCAAAAAAATAAGTGAAGGGGATTAGCCCCCGTTTCTCCCCTTTATACTTAACCAATGAACCTCCAAATCTAATCAGGGAAGCTCCTTAACATAATAAACCGGTATACCAAAATTGAGCAAATCGAATAATTCTGTATGAAAAACTCATTTTTCTAAATTAAGGGGTGATGACTAGCCACCCTTTCCCCTCTTTATCCTTAAACAACGAACCCCCAAAACTAATCAGGGAAGCTCCTTAACATAATAAACCGGTGTACCAAATTTGGAGCAAACCGAATAATCCTGCATGAAAAACCCATTTATCTAAATTAAGGGGGGTGGACTAGCCCCCCTTTATCCTTAATCAATGAACCCCACAAAACGAATCAGGGAAGCTCCTTAACATAATAAACCGATATACCAATTTTGGAGCAAATCGAATAATTCTGCATGAAAAACCCGTTTATCTGAATTAAGGGGAGTGGACTAGCACCCCTTTTCCCCCTTTATATTTAACCAATGAACCCCCAAAATTAACCAGGGAAGCTCCTTAACATAATAAACAGGTATACCAAATTCGGTGCAAATCAAATAATTCTGCATGAAAAACCCATTTATCTGAATTAAGTGGGTGGACTAACCCCCTTTTTTCCCTTTATCCTTAACCAATGAACCCCCAAAACTACTCGGGGAAGTTCCTTAACATAATAAATCGGTATACCAAATTTGGAGCAAATCGAATAATTCTGCGTCAAAACCCCATTTATAGAATTACGGGGGGGACTAACCACCTTTTTCCCCTTTTATCCTTAACCAATGAACCCCCAAAACTAATCAAGGAACCTCCTTAACATAATAAACCAGTATGCCAAATTTGGAGCAAATCGAATAATTCTGCATGAAAAACCCATTTATCTAAATTAAGGGGGGTGGACTAACCCCTCTTTTCCCCCTTTATCCTTAACCAATGAATCCCTAAAACTAATCACGGAATTTCCTTAACATAATAAACCGCTATACCAAATTTGGAGCAAATCGAATAATTCTGCATGAAAACCCCAGTTATCTGAATTAGGGGGGGGGGGGGGATTGGACTAACCCCGTTTTCCCCCTTTATCCTTAACCAATGAACTCCAAAAACTAATCAGGGAAGCGCCTTACCAGAATGAACCTAGAAAAACAATTTGAAGCAAATCGGATATTTCTATCAAGAGTTATCGCGTTACGTACATACGTACGTACGTACATACACACGTACATACAGAACAGGCGGTCACATAAGCTCTCAGGCTTTGATAGCCTGTGAGCTAAAAACGGTTCCAGAAATTTTCAACAAAGGTGTGCTTATGTGCAAGCAAAGCCAAGGACGTCATTTACCCGATATGCTATTCTATACATAAAACTGTACTGTATACATTATGAATCAATAAATAAATTGCAATTTTAAAGTATAAATCTATGTTTTCTATGAAACTTACTTCTTGCGTGGATTTTAGGATATCGTTTATAAGATTTAATTAAGTTGTAAAACGCATAACACAATTGAAAGGAAATTTTCCACGCTTATTATTAATTTCCAGATATTTGTCTTAAGTCAGTGACTCAATACCACGAATGCAGACGCCCGCCGCGCCGAAGTACTTGTCAGAGGCGTATATTAGTAGTCACTACGCCAAACTGCATCTAAATGTTTGTGGCATTCCTGTCCTCGTTGATGACGATCACAGTAGTTTTGCAAATTACTTATTCACATTTAAATTCAATTTGTATCGTAGGTAAATAATCAACTTATTGAACGAAAATCGAATTCGCCTCTTTATCAAATCTATGAGATCAAATCCTTTTTTTGAATTTCTGATTTCATTTTTCGAACTCATCAATTTTCATCGAATTTATTATATTTTGATGCATCACAATCCAGATTGCCAATATCGATCGTTATTGGGAAAGCATATTTGCAATGTGAAATCGTGAAATCTAACGTCGATATTTCCGAAATAATTATGTTAAATGTAAATATGTTTAATGTAAAGTGAATGTTTCTGTAATATTGGCGTACAATTGCAAATATTTTGAACGTGCAGCTAATATTTACCCACTAATGGTTTAGTGGAAATAGTTTATATAAATACAATATTAGCTCAATATTTGTGCGTAATAAAAACAATAGAAGCAATACAGGTTTGCTATTAGAAAGTGTATTACGTCATGCATCAACATAGTTTTAAGTTAGGTCTTATCTTATTTCCATTTATTCTATTACAAACCTTAAAAGAAAAAAATATCTTTTAATACACCAGATCTTCAAGTTAACTACAAAAAAATGGATAAGATGTGAACCTTAACATATTTAAAATAATGATAAAAGGAATAAAATTTAAATACGTGAAATGATTGCAATAATGTTAAATAGAACATTAGAAAATGACTTTTTTCTTCTCGATTATATGAAATCCTGTGTGCCTTATTCGCTTTTGGAAATTAAAGAGAAAATTGAATTACTTATCTCAATTACTATCAATTACATTGGGTTTATGCTCAAAAATCTAGGGACAGAATTGAATAATTAATCTATTTAATTTTATGCAGATTTAAATAAGCAGATGTTCTTTGATACTTGCAAAATTATTTTTCGAAATTAAATTCAATGATATTCTTAAATAGCTTTTTATTTCATTGGATGTTCATTTATTACCATTGTCTTTATGCTTACGATATTCATTAAAGTAAATGTCTCCAAAAGACGACAGATTTTTTAAGTTTCTTCTATATTAATTAAAATATACAGCAAGAAATAATCTAAGTAAAAGGTTTAATAAAGCCTCGTTAAGTTGCATATATTTATATAAGATGTCATTTATGGTATTAAAGAAATTTCATTAAATTTCTCACTCCAGATTTACTAATTTTCTTTAAATTAAATTGTTCAGTTTATCTGCACGTTAAAAGAACTATACGTTAAAGCTCTTTGTAAAACATTTCTGAATAATGCATAGAGCGCCCGGTGATATCGTCATAATTATGAAATGAAACAATTAGAAAAAAATATCTTATAGTTAATACAGACTAAATATTGATTTACAAATACATATTTTAAATAAATTATTTACATTTGATGCAGATTGATGGTGGAGATAAATCGTTACTCTCAAATGTTTAATCATGCAATAGTTTCTAATTTCTTTGCAGATATTATCTCTTTGAAGAAGCCGAAAATAGTGGCACAAAATTGAACATTGTATGTTACATCACTAATTGACCTGTAAGATCCTGTAATATCTACTAATCCTAATATCTAAATGAAAACCTACATGTTCTAGAAATGTAAAATATTTTACAACCTTTTGTCTGGAGGATGTTTTATGTTCTTCAAGTTACAGGATGTCCATAATCAATCAACACTATTTTAAAGTTGTTTACAGAACGAAACTATTGTTCAGAATGTTGTTAAATTTTGTAGAGGACATAATAAAGATAAGGGAATTTGTTTGAGCGAGAAAAAAAATATTTCAAAACTTCGCCACCAGAAGGCATTTTTTTTAATATATACATTAGCATACATTTATGATAATTAGCAAATTTTATTACAACCAATTACGTTCTACATGACGGTCTTTATTTTCAGATATCACCGGGAACCGTACGATAGTATGTTAGTTGTTTGTAGTATGTTCTGAGAAATTCAAAGAATATGCCGTGAAATGTTGTCTTTATGATCAGGAATAGTTAATAAATAAAATTTCTAAACTAACGTAAATATACGCTAAAAGTGTAATTCATTAAAATACGCCCTCTGGCAACGAAAGTTTGAACTAATTTTTTTTTCCCTTAAGTGGGGAGATCACCTTAAAACTTTTTAAAAAGTTAAAAAAAATTTTTGAAATCTATTATGAAATAATAACTTGTTACCGAACTTTATAAAAAATTATGATGATACTCCAATTAAAACGGTTTTATGATAAAATATGTGGTACGATTACTTATCCAAATCAAGGTAAATTTTAACTTTAAAGCTATTTTACTCAAATCAGATATTTTTGACATTGCGCGCATCCTATTTCTAAAACTAAGTAACATAGAAACTTAAAATTGTGAATTATATTGTATTTTATGTATATTTATAACCTCTGCCTATTTTTAAGTAAGTAGTTGTAATATATATATATATATATATATATTTAATTTTTATTGAAATTTTATTATACATTTTGCGTTTTTTGGTTTAATTTAATTGTCTGAAAAAAAATATTTTCATCTGTAAACTTGGTTATTATTTTAAGTTGAAGTTAAACTACGATACTGTAAGAATATATTTTTTATAATCCTTTGCGCAACACATGTATGTTATTGAAAATCATTAAATAGTATGTCTTAATTAAACTAAATTCTAATTATGTATCATTAAAATTATTTAAAGGAATACGTAAACACAGATTTATAATATTTATTCTAAAAAAATTGTTTTATTTGAAGAAATATTTACAGCTCCAAAAAAGTTTTTTAATATTGTGTTAAAATCAAGCAATATCGAGTTTCTGTAAGGGATTTCCTTCTTAAACAAATTCAACCTCTGCATTATTATGATAGAATTTTCGTCTTTGAACATTGACTCTCTCACTGAACCATATTATTTCTCATAATGACTGCATTTGAAATATTGACGCATTTGTAGAGGCTCACGAGAAAACTTCGGAGGTCCACAGAAAATATGGATATTATTTGGACTTATTTATGCTTTATTAATAATTGTACTCTGTAAGTAATAAAACTAGTAGTAATAAAGCATCATAATAGTCTAAAAAATTGTTATATTTATGAAAATTTAGGTGTATATATTAATTATAGCAGGTATTGATAATTAGAGATATTATTTGTTATTTAACTTCAAATAAGGCAATATTCAGTACAGATTGAAAGAGCAATAGCAATTTTTATTCAGTTTTTTAGCTACATATCTGTGCGAAATAGATATTTTGATTATGTTGCAGCGGTTAAACCTTGGTATAGGTTACGACTTGAAATAAAGCGTCTCTCCGTGTTTCAGTAAAGTCGTTGATGCCATAAACATGAATGTATTTGAAACAAGTAAAAAATGTTATCAAGTAAACATGTGTGGTACTTAATTAAGCTTCATTTTATTTTGTAATATTTAACCCTTTATGCGCCGACGGTACTTTAATGTACCATTAAAATAACTTTTTATAGAATTCCTTTAATACATCGATTAGTAGTACTACAGTTTAGAATGAGTTACAGATACCTTACTTTATTTTGTTCCAAAAGCACTATTGGTTGTGCAAAACAAAAATATTTTTAAAAGCATGATTTCTTTTTCATTTGCATCTTTTCAACTTTCTTGACATTGAAAGGTTGTGGGAGAAGAAGTTTCAGTTCGGAAATATTTCTATATTTGTATTGTAAGAGCATATGTCTGTACATTTCCAAATTCTATAAAATACTAAAAATTGATTTTAAATAAAAGGTTTGTGTGGAGTACAACTATTGCACAAAATACCTATAAATTCAAATTTAATTAATTCATTTTAACTGACAAAATCCCTCTAAACTTTATTAAATGATTGTGTAAATCTAATGTAGTTTCAAAAATTCATGGAAAATGCTTTAGAAGATGAAAGTTTCATCAATTCATAATTTGGGACATAAAGGGTTAAATTATCTTTAATAATTCAGTTACAATAAACAAATATTAAAGATTTTTGTTATTATTAAATAAGCTTTTTCTGTGATTAAATAAGAAGGATATTACTATTAAAAACAGTGGTATCCCACGGACCACAGTTTGACATCCGTTAATTAAAATTTTTTATACCGAATGGATATATTTCATATATTATTTAAAATACTTTTTTGTGGTCAGTGGAATTTTAAATGTATGAATTTAATGTGCCTGAAGTTACAAAGTTTTGCGATAGTTGTTATAAAATATTCTTATTTAAACTCTTGGTGTTTTGAAATATGAAAAATAAAACTGAATAGTTTTCTATAAAATGATTCTAGGAAATTATTTCAAAATTAAATATTTCCTTTCTATGTTTACTCTTTTATTTGCATAGCCATATTTTGTATAAAGTTTTATAAAAATCCTCGAACAATACGCATAAGAAGAAACACTGTAATACAAATATACAGTCATATAAACTCTTAAATTAGAAACCTTACGTAATTTCTTCCTTCTAAAATATTCAGGAAGCAACACTTGGTAAATAACAATTTACTTTGCCTCAACTATTTCTTCTAATCTTATTATGTAATGCATTTTTACTCTTTCCAACCATCCAAAGAATTCTCCATAGAGTCGTTATTTCGACTTATGGCTTTTTTCTTATACTCGTGTTTAACGTTCATCTCCCTTATTACCTGCCATTTAGGAAAAAGAAAGGAAGAATTCAACGGAACAATGCTAGAAACGTAGTGGTACTTTACGGCTAAAAGAAAAATGCGAAAAGTAGAAAATAGTTTTAAAATATGACTTTTTGGAAATTTGTTTTAAAAAATAAAAGTTTTTCATTTGTACAAACTTTTCAATTACTATGAAGTTCTTTAAAATGTTGTTTTTATCGCGGTTTTTAAAAACAACAAACCATCGACTTAAAAGAAAGATGGTCTGTTTTTAATGAAATTTAAAAGTTATTTGTGCAATTAATGTTAGACATAATTAATTAGTGTTAATGGTATATATGATCTCTCCTTAAGATTGAATAAAAACTGTAGAGTGAGAATTATGGTTTAGAATTCATATCTCTAGAGTACACACATCTATGCGAATCATGCGTCATATTTGGGACTTAAAATTACAGCGTACATATATTGCTCAATTGGTTATCTGAGACTGAGCTGGAATTGCATCTGCGAAATACGGCTCCAAGTTCCTCATTTTGTCGCCAATATTTCAACTTATAAATCGCGTAGGATCTTCTGTTCAAAGAAAATAGCTTTTTATCATGCGCAGATTCAAACATACTGAAAGGGGGCTGCCTTTATAAGTGAGTACCAATATATGCACAGAGCGCATGCTTAGATTGGAAGGATTGGTGTTGGTTATTTCCTAGTATCTATCCGGTCATTACGTCCACGATGGCTCATATGCGGAAACCTGATAGTCGGATGTATGTGATCAATAAACAAATAAAAAAAATGAATTACACAAGTATACAAACATTATATTTAGATAATGGTAGCAACGCTAAGTTTTTGTCCAACTTTTTCACACTGATTAACCCTCTAGTGCATGATTTTTTATTTTTTCTTAAAAAAATATGTTTGCTTCCTTGACGGCCGTAAATTACAGGAAAAATATTGAAAAAATGTTTACTCTTATATTTTTTAGCATTTTGAAGTTTTTTAAATTGTTGCCAAACGGCAACACCACACAAGAATTGTTTTTTGAACTTAGCCAACTAGCAACACTGTGCTGTTTTATTGCAATTTTTTTTTTTGTAAATTATATAAGATTTTAAATGCATATAATACTTTACGTACACTTAGAAAAATAAAATTATATATATGTATTTGTATATATGTATATACATACATGTATACATATACTTATAGATATATATATGCATATGTACATATACTATATATATATATATAATAATTTTAAATCAAAATTTAACTTACAAGTCATATAACAATATTAACCAAAATTCTAAATAAAGACGGTATGTAATAATATTATACATTAATTATTATCTATCAACAAAATAATAATGGTACAAATTATAGTTCTAAGATATTAAATGAACATATGAAGTTAGATGCTACAATAGAATCATTTTAATTTATAAATGAATAAGATGATATGCTGTACTGATACAGAACACAATAGAAGTATTGTAAAAAATATAATTAAATAAACACATAATAAAATGCAGAAAAGCAGCCGTATTTGTTCTGTATTTTAAACCAATTAAAATCATTTAAAATCGATAAACCAAAATGGGCTTATAAAGTGTAATATCACATGCAAAATACAATGAAAAAAATCATAGGCTAATAAACTATACTCCAGAAATTTACGGACAATGCAGCAGAATACTATAAAATTTTATATCAATAATATTTATCAAAGTTATGAATGGTTACCAATAGAACATTTATTGTTTTTGTTTAAACATAGCGATACTTAATGCATTTTACTCTAGTGTAACCTATACAGCCCAGAACTTTACACCGTTATTTTTTATCTAAGTGTTGTGGCCAGTGATCAATTTTATCCTTCCTGACATCTGTAGAAGTTTCATAAAGCTTAAAACAATGGACTACTAAGTTGTTACTATAAAATGTTAATCATTGACTTTTTTGATGATGTAACTGGCACCGTCAGGGGGAGCATGGACACGGAAGCACAAGGGAAGGAGAATAGAGCCCCTTTAAATCTGAAAAAGAAGTATTTTGGCCATTTTTTATGATTTGACTCCCGTTTAACAAAAAACTTATATCTGCCATTAGGGGGGACCCTCAAAGCGGAAGTCCCGGGGCAGCTGAACGCATGCCCCTGCATTAGCCAGGCCCTGGTTTTACAGTAAACTGAGAAAATTTTGTATTTAATAAGAGTCGTTTATCGAGTTAGGGTGACATATGGTGATGAAAGTGAAAAAAAAATTAAATATCATGCAAACCAGTTGTGAAACAAACAATGCTCAAAATGTTTACAAAAGCAGAACTCAATTCATGGTGTTGCCAAATGGCAACAAATGTATATTCATGTGCATGCAATTTTTGTTCCAATAAGCATTACTGAAAATTATTTAAAATAACTTTTAAAAGTATATTCTTTTCAGAAATATTTTTTTTCAAATGGAATTTTGCATGTTAAATATTTTTTAGATGAGTTAGAAATCCAACGATGGCTAACAAAATGGAAGGTATCAAAAGTTGATTTTTATTTGTAATTTATAAACAACTATTGCCAACTATGATATTTTTTATGAACTAAACCTAAATATAGGACCAACATGAATACGTAAAGCATAAAGTTATCAAGAGATAACTGTAAATAAACAATAAGGAGTGAAAATTTAATATGTTGCCAATTGGCAACAGTATGTTCTAGAGGGTTAAATTTTATTGCTCGCGTATCGTAACTTTGATAAAGTAAGGCACTCTAACGGAAAGTATTTGCTCCACGAAATCGCCTCGATGTTTGTGGAAAATACCTTGATGGGCCTACACTATGAAGGATAGTTGCGATATTAAATCAAACTGAAGTGAATTTGAAGATAAATGTACTGGAGCAAGCAAGAAATTTGGGCTTCAATAGGCGTCTGCATGGTGGTACAGGTTGTATATCACTTTGAAACTGGCCAAGAACTGAATTCAGATTGTAAAACATCAACTTAAAGTAATAAAAATTTGTGGGAATTTAATAGGAAATGTAATAGGAAAATTCATTCAGAAACAATGTAGGTATCATAATTAATTGATTGATTGATTTTTTCCCGTATACATGATGAAAAGCGTATTAGCCGTCCTGCATTTAATTCATTTACGAATGTAGCTTAACTTTTAAATATCGTACCCACACATAAATGAGAAAGTGATACACAATGAGGAGACTCGCAGCACTCTTAGCGGTGAAATGTGGAACTTAAAAATCCTATCTCGAAATCCACTGGAGGTAAGGGGGTTAAAATTAACTAGATAACTGTCCAGCGTCTTTGATGCAACGGGAAGTGACACTAAGGTGCAGGAATAACTTAAATCGAAAGCAGGAATTACGAATTTAATTTTCCGATTCTGGTCAGTACTATAGTGCTGATGTTATTGCAGAGATTATTAGTACAAGAAAAAAGTTTGGAAATTGCAATAAAGCAACAACATTAGAACGGACGAGAAATAGTTTTATTTTCTGTGTTTGAATTGTTTTCCATTGGCTGAAAAGCGTTCATTCTTACCGCAGCAATGTTGCAAATTGATTCAACCTCTATTGGAAAAATAGCATTGGAATATTCCATGCAATCTTTACACCTACTAGATCGATTACTTTCGGTGAATAATATGAAGATGATAAGAAGAAAAAAATATTATTAAGTTACGTTGGAGCTTCGACATTTGCGATATTAAGAGATAACATTGTTCCAAGTACTTCAAAATTGAACATTTATAAGGATCCGTTAAAGAATGTAGAAAAATAATTCTCACCTCGCTCGAGTGAAATAGTGGAACAATTTAAGTTTAAAAAAAGGTTACGAATGCAAAGAGAAACAATAACTGATTTCATAAGGGGCTTACATCCTTTATCCAAATTTTGTAATTTTAGAAATACGTTAAAGGATCGTCTGCGTGATAGATAAGTCTTCGATATTCAAGATATTGAAATGTAACATTTCAAATGACCTTGGAGATGTTGCAAACAGAAGGGGGCATCTACGAAACAAAGCGACAATTTAAAGCAGTTATTTGTACCAGTTTTCTAAAAATTCTCATCCTAATGACTATCCATTTAAATCTGCAAAATGCTTTATTTCCAAAAATATTATAAGTTTTTGAAAATTTCTGGCAGTTATAAAAAGTTCAATGAGTGAGAAACACAAAAAAAGAGTACATTTAAACTGTTTAAGAATATTCGTTAAACTGTATGAATGAAAACTCCAACTGGGGAAAATTGGTTAAGAATTAGGGAGACATTATTTGATTTAAAATAGATTCCTGTGTTGCTCATACAATAATTGCATACAAATTGTTCTCAACTAAACCTCCTTTCATTAAATCTCATATCAAATTGCAAACATACGCTATGTATTCCGTAACAGTATTAGGCGAAGTGAAAGTGATTTTTTTTTATTTATAACTGTATACTTAATTTTAAAATGCTAGTTTCTAAAGAGGAAAGTCCAAGTCTAATTGGGAAAACACGGTTAAAAAACATCAAAATTATTTTGGCTAAATATAAATATGATTAAAAGTATTTCGAAAGATGATTTAATTGGAAATTTTCCTGGCATTTTGTTGACGTGGTTGATACAATCAAAAGTCTGGCCGTATGAACTAAAATGAAAAACGATCCGTAACCAGTTTTCCAAGAGGCTTGAACTGTTTTTGCTTTGAGAAAAGCAATTGATTTGAAAGTGGAACAAACATGAAGAAGTAAAGAAAGTATTCTAGAGCCAGTTGATTACTGTGAATGGACTAATCTCGTATAATTGTTCCAAAACTAAATTGGCCTTCTCGCATATGCTGTGATTATGGAGTAACAGTTAATGCCAGATCTGTGAACAATAAATATCCTTTTTCTAGAATAGGATAACTCTTTTTTAAATTAGCAAGTGCAAATTTATTTATTGTGTTTGATTTATACGATGCCAATTTTCTGTAAACTGTAGTTAGTGAAAGTAGTAAAATTTTAAATACTGATTTACAATAGGAGTTGTATATTTCTTTAAGATTAGCTTTTTGAGAAAATTTGAAATTTAAATGTTTCAAAGGACAATCGAAAATATTCTTAGAAAAATTTAACTGTGTAGTATGTTTAAAGGATTTTATTATTAGTAACATTACGAAATAATTGAATTTATTCGAAAATACTTTTCTGAGCATTTTATAAGATTAAATAAGGAAATATTCAAATTTATGTTTTCTGAAGTTAGGTATTTAGGCCATACAATTTCATAGGAATTAAACAAACCTATCACAAAAAGTAGATACTATAATAAATACTCCTTTTCTTATTAATGTATCACAACTGCATTTTTGTTTTGTCATTAATTTCCTATTACACAGTGTGAATCAGGTATGATCGTTCAAATTTCGTGAAGAGGTAGATAATGGCAAAAGAAGGCAATTTCGCACAGGAAAGTATAGGCACAAACGAACGCATGACATTGTAGATTGTGCTGTGAATCTACAATTTCTGCTCACGCGTAAAGCTCTCTGACAAGTCCAGCCTCTCGTCATATGACAAGGTGACTTTGCAGAAGTAGCATGAATCATTATATGTTAAATGAATGTGTTTATGTGCATCTAATTTATGGTGCGATTGTGGAAAGTGGTCGAAAAGTTGAGCAAATGCATGTAGAATGCTGTAAGATAGCTCCCTCGATTGGAAATCTCTACGTCGATCAGTTGCTTCCTCTATCATGACCGGTACTGATAACCAATCCAATTTCGAGCAATTGTTAACGAACACGTGCAAACATTTGATCCTGAGATTTCCGCCAGTTGGAACAACTTTCTGGATACATTTGCGAAACTCCCTGACTACTGTCCAATGCCGCACCGAAAGTTAGATGCATGTCTGCATATTCATCTAGCGTAAAATAATTCATGTTAGATCTGTAAAGTCACCTTGTTGAATGACTACCGGCAAGACTTGTCAGAGAGCTTTGCGCGTGAGCAGAAATTGTAAAAACACAGCTCCCTCTAAAACGTTATGCGCTCATTTGCACCCATACTTTCCTATGTGAAATTATCTTCTTTTGCTATTTTCTACCTCCCCACCAAATTTGAACGATCATTGCTGATGCAAACTGTATACACTTTCTGCGTAATATTTCAGATGCATTAGAACATTTACATAGATTATTAGAAAATGATGCAAATTAGTGAAAATGCATGAAAAATTATCCAGAAAGCTAAACAAATGTTATGTAAAACTCCTATTTTAGAAGCGTTTGTTGTTAACAAAAATGTTTTAAACTTTAATGCTTCTGAATATGACATGGTTGCGTTTTAAGTCATTTGAGGACAAGGAAAAACCAATAGCTTAAACATCTAGAACCATGAAAGAAACTGAAAGAAATTATCCAATGACAGATAAAGAAGCTTTATATATAACATTTGGAGTTACTAAATCTCACCAATATTTTGCTCGTAAACGGTTTAAAATTATAAGATTTCACAAACCTTTGGTAGTTTGACCTTGTTAAAAAGGTTCCCTTTACCTTATCACGTAGAATGCTCACTGGGTCACTAAGTTGCAGAGAAGGATTATACTATTGAGTATGGCGAATGTAAAAATAATAAAAATACTGATGCAGTAAGTAGTTTACCTGTCACAGAAACTGTAAATATAGTGAATAAGACCTCCGAAGAAATGTTTCCCTCAAAGAGTTAATGATTAGCCTGTAACTTCTAAAACTATTTTCAAAATACTTTTAGAACAAATAGGTTATACATCTAGAAATGTGAATGAAACTGAAAGAAGTTATGAATGGCAGATAAAGAGTTATGATCTATAATATTTGGAGTTACTAAATCTCACTAAAATTTCGCTAATAAGCGGTTTAAGTTATAAGAGATCATAAACCTTTGATAATTTGACCTTGTTAAAAATGTACCTGATGCATTATAACCTAGAATACTCATATGGTTGCTAATGTTAGCAGAATATGATTATACTATTGAGTATTTAGAATGTAACAATAATAAAAATACTGAAGCAGTAAGTAGCTTATCTTTTACTTAAACTGTAAATGTAGCGTATAACACATCTGAAGTAAAGTGTACCTCAAACGGTTGATGACTTGCTTCTTCTATTGTGACTTCAAAAACTATTTCAAAATAGGCAAACGAAAATTCAATTCGAAAGAAAATTTTAGAACATGTTTAATACGGATGGCCTCATAAGATAAGATCAGAAAAATACAAACCATGCTTTCGTAGACGCGATGAAATTTCAAGTTTAAAAAATTGTCTAATGTGGAGACATAGAGTAATTACACCAGATGAAGGCCGCAAACATACCTTAAAATTATAACATTTGGTTCATCAAGGTATATCTGGCATGGAAGCTAATGTTCGAGGTGTAATCTGAACGCCTAATATTTATAAACATATTGATCGAAAGGCAAATTATTGTAGAAGATGCACAATATTTGCTAGGAGTGATAAACAATACAATAACTATTAAAAATATAAAGCGGCTTATAGAGGCAGGTTGTCTGCGTATAGTGAAAATATAAAGAAACAAATTAATGACAAGAATGCTGTAAAATCTGACCAATCTCAAATTGCATATGATATTGTAACATGTACGGTTGTAAATAAAGATTGTGATAATACTATGGATAAATATGTATAGGACAAAACTGTTAAAAACAATCATATAGATTTAGAGACGAATGTTCCTGAAAAGATTAATCTACATGATAGTTAAGCAGTTTGAAGAAATAGTCGACATGACATAATCAACCAGTGATTTATTTGAACTATGAGGGGAGAGGTGCTATTATAAGCCAATGAACAGTAGATCTTTAGAACCATGGATGACTTCACTACACGGAAAGTCAGTGTCGCTGGATCAGATCGTTACTGTAGAGATGTCGGCCGTTTGAGCGTGCTTGTACCACGTGTTATATAGTATGTAAATACATCTAATATATGTTAATATGTATATTTACGTAGGTTTCTTTCTGAGGTGTAATCACAACGGCATATTGGTCGATAATAATAAAAAAAAATCATTCTTAAAACATAAATTAATTTTCTAATTTTTACCTTTTTTCATAAATTATGCTTATTTTCATAATGCTATCAAAATTAATCAATTTTGTTTTTAAATACTGTTATATTTTTAATTGTCATGCTCAGTAGTATATTTACATGGCTGCAAACGATCATAATCAATCAAATCTCAAAGATATGAAAATAGAATGGCCACCGACAATGCAAAATGTAGAAAAGAAACTATTTTTCGCTTTCTATATCGTTTTCTAATGGTTATTAGATAAAGAATCATTTATCAATATGAAGATAAGCTGCAAAATTTCTAAAGGAAGAATCTGAAATAGAAATCTCCTACCGATCTTCACATTTATTTTCCTTTTAAATTGAGAAGAAATGAATTGAAAGTGTTTTCAGATGCATTCTGAATGTTTTTAAAGGAACTGGACTTACTAACAATCTAACAATAAAATATAATATTTATTTTCCTTTTCATATAAAATGCAATTCTATTTTTACAGGAGCATGAATTTATTGAAAATAAATAAAGCCTAAACAATGTATCTTATTTGAAAAAAAAAAAAAAAAAAAAAAAAAAAAAACTTAATTAAACTAAATAGTCAACCTTTCTTTAAAAGAATGAATATTGTTTCGCACTATTATCAGTGTCACATAAAATTTTACGTACAAGCTCTCAGAGGTGGTACAGCACAATACAATAAAAGGATTTGTGTTGAAAATCACGATCTAAACTCAAAAATACTAGGTATCTCCCTCCAATCGGAGACTAATTTTCGTTCATAAATTTAACAAAAATAAAGATATTGTTAAAAAATAATAATAATAACAGACTTCCCTTGCTTTGAGATGAAGAAAATTATTTTAAGATAAGTGATAGAAGTGTACAGTATTTCGGTAAGGTAAACCGTATGCAATATCAATTACGTTCGAAAACAGTTCAATAGTTCTGGTTTAAGTTCGATTAATACACCTAATGATTTTGACGGAATAAATAGACTCTAAGTTTCCTAAAAAACATTTCTAGTGTTTTAATATTTATACGTTTCATTTTGAATACCCCTTTATATTTTAGTGCCAAATAAATGACAATTAACTAGAAACAGGAATTCTCCCTTTTCAGAATTTAGTGTCGCCCTAGAGGAAAACAAAATATTTGTATATACATATAGATAGAACAAACCGTATTTCAATTGTAAGATTTAAAACACACACTTTTTTGTTTATATAAAATGATGTCATTCGAATCCGCAGAAGAATTCCATATTTAGCTATGACGCGCATTGAGACACAGCTACCACGGGTAGATGTAGCGAAACAGGCCAGAAAAAACTGCCCGGGGCAGGGTGAGCAGATATTGCAACTTAGTTTTTCATCACGTTTTTTGACATTGTTGAAGTAATTTGGCATATATATTTACAAATACTTAAACTTGATTCTGTAGATAGATTTAAATTCAGAATCGGATTCTGATACAAAATTTAATACAGGCTAAAATGATAATAAGGGTTTTAATTTGCATTTAAAAGAATGTTATTAGTTGCGAAATATTAGTTGCATGTAATATTAATAGTGTTATTCCTCAATTGAACAAAATTTGAATTTCTTTATCAATAAAATGACCTTTAAATTCCAACGATTTTCAACGACACATATTCCAACAATCAATTTCCAAAATTCGTTTGCCTTGAAAAGAATATAATGGTATCAAAGAAATGATGCTAAAAGCATAGAATAGTGCATTATGTTCTATTATTCACTTAATAAGTAGTAGCCTTTCTATATAAAGTTTGAACAGTTTACCGAGATTTAAAGTTGCCTTTCACTTCAAATATTATTTATGCGTTTAAAAAGAATAAATTTGTACAGCATTTATTTATTTTTCTTTTAAAAAATATCAATGATATTTGTATAGAATTGGATTTTTAATGCCAATTTTAAAATTTGAGCAAAATATTTTGTAAATTGCAGAAAGAAACATAAAAAAGGGGTGGATTCATGTTTATTATTTAAACTAGGGGATCGTACCCGGGCTTCTCGGGTTACAGAATATAGGTGAAAACATTTTTTTTTTAATGGAAAACTAATAATTTTTTTACATGTAATATGTATTTTAGATTGCCCGCTAACAATAAAAAAAGCATTTTTCATGTAAAAATATGAATTATACAATCAAATAAAGTTTTTAAATTTATTAAAAGCGATATTTACGTATTAGCCGAATGCTAAAAGTTATTAAACTAAGATTTTGCTACTTAGGGTATCGTTTTATATTCTGATAATTTCAAAGCTTTAAGCGCGTAGTTTAATTACACGTCTGTTAAATTTGTGTTTTATTTATATTTATATATTTATTTATTCATAGAGGAAGTTTCATTTCTTTTTTTTATGGAATATTAGCTGTAAGAAAATGATAAACTCTTTATATTGTTTAAGGGCAAACGTATTAATCTTTCGTAATCGAGCTCCACGCGAAAGCTCCACGAGATAAATTTAAGAATATTTCATGCTTTAAAATTGTTTTTAAAACCATAGACAATCTAAAAAATAAGATGCAGTTGGAAAACAAATTCCATTTGAAAGGTTTTTTTCTTCCTACTTTGCTGTCTAAAAATTTAATTTGTTCGATTACTAATATGTGTTTTTTTAATATTATTCATTAAAAATTATTTATTAAGGAAGTATTAATTTCGTTATGGAAAATTAGTCAGAAATAAATGCTGAACATTTTTTATTGCTTTATGTGCAAAATGTTTATTAATATTATGTATTGAAGCCGGCACGTGGTAGGATAAATTACAAAAAGCATGCTTGAAAATTATTTTAAAAAACATATTAAATCAGTCAATTAAGGTAGTTTTTAAACAAAATGCATTTGAAAGTACATTTTTTCCCTATACGACGTTCTAAAAATGGAAAATATACGATGGTCAGAGGATTAAAAAATTATAGCGAAAATTTCAAAACCGAAATTTGATCGTGAAGTGTTACCATTCGCAAAATCACGCCAGCATTACGCACATATACGTTTGTCCTTTAAAATATAGATACATAATCAATAAAATATAATAAAGATTAATTAATACGAATAAGTTATCAAATGAGGCCCTTATGCTTGGTACTCCGGAATGAAAAACAGCAAAATTTAGTCCATTTTGACACGATTATAAATTTGTCTCAGACTGAAATCTAAAGCCGTCATCATTTTCACCTTCTCAAAATTTACATACGCACTTCTCATATCCGTATTCAACATTATTTAAAAATTGGTATTTTAATTTGTTCATTTAAAAATCATTTTAACTCAAAACTTGAAGTAACGATTGTTAGTAACATCTTTGTATTTGAACAGTTGCACTCCTAACTTGAGATTCTAATCTTAGTAACAGAGAGTAAAAATTGCCGTAATTTATTATTATTTTTTTTTTTTTTGACGCATTTGTGTTAAAATGTTTAGCTTTATCTAAGAAAATGGTCGTTTTCTGTTAAATAAGAAATTTATAATTAATTATAAATAAGAAATTTATATTTCTGTTAAATAAGAAACTTTATTTTCACTTACTTAAGCATTTCGCCTAGTGTCTGAAACTTAGTATAAGTACACATGCAAAAGGAAAAAAATATGGAAACTTTATGAGGAAAAATGCGTGTTTTCAAAAGCAGTACGTTATTTTCCGTTCAAAATATTATGTCCCTAACGTTATTTTGCGCCATTAAACCCCGTACAACATTTTTTATCGACAGTTTTGAATTTTTATCAGAAAATGGCATGACTATAGATAAATAAACCTCATTATTTCTCTCTCCTCCGCAATAATGAAAGCTCTTTAATAACCAGTATTTTGAAGAATTTTCATAAAATACTATTGAAATTAAAATATAAAAATGAGGATATTAAACAAAAAAGGTAGTGCGAGCACACCTATAAATGAGCAGCTTTCAGATTTAAAAAAATTTTTTTAGTAAAATTGGTTCAGCAGAAATATCAGATCAGATGACTAAAAAACAGTCTTGTGTCATAAATATAGGGTCATTTCACGTAAAATGAGCCAAAAAAAAAAAAAAAAAAAAAAAAAGGAGTTGGGGCCACATAGTAACCGATTTTAATAAAATTTGATACACATGTTCAAATCATATTAAAATAGAGCTCTACAAAATACCTTCACAAAAAATAAATTACTTTAGCAGATTTCGACATTTAAAAAAAATGCGATGAAGAATGGCATGTGTGCACTGTGCAATAGTCCAAAGTTGCAAGTTTGAAATTCTGTATCTTGAAAACTATTTAACAGAAATGAATTTTTTTATAATATTGTAACCTCTGAAAAATTGTCTTCCTATTTATTGAGTAATAATAATCTGGTAACACAATGATTAATCTTTAATTGGTCGTAAAAATTGAAAATTTGTGAGCTGCCATTTATTTCCTTCATCTTCAAAAAAAAAAAAAAAAAACTTAGACATTTAAAAAAAATTACAAAATCATAATTTTCCTCTTATGTATGAGCAAAAATACAAATGAAGGAAAGGTCCGACATAACAATATTGCACAGACATAAAGATCAATAAGTCCATGATATACTCAAAAAATTATTCAAGATTGCCTTTTGATTCCTAACACAGCAAAAATGGGTTCAAAAAGGTAATATCTGTTACATTCCATGAGCTATTCTTCTTTGAATTCGCGCTCGTTTCTTAAAATATTTCACGATTTCAAGGTGAAAAAAATGAGTGCTGCCATCTATTTTTTTTATCTAGATTTAGGATTAATATGCAATTTTCTGTTCAACTGAATCATTTTTCTACTTTAATTAAAAATATTCTTGAGGCAAAAATAAACTGAAAGCAAGAACAAAAGTTTCTATATTTAAAATATACACTTTTATCTATAATATCAAATAATTTAAAAGTTTTAAAAAGCTTTCCTCCACTTTCAAAGAAGTGATAGAAATATTGCGTTTTACGCTCAATATTTTTTACGATTTAATTTTTTTTCTCATTAAGGAATAAAAAGGCAAGAATGAAAGTTTCGAAATTTAAAATATATACTTTTAGCTATAACGTCAAGCAATTTTAAACTGGTCAGAGCTGTCCTTCATGTGTAAAGTAACAATAGAAATATTGCATTTTCCCCACAAAAGTTTTCAAAAATATTTTTTTCTTATTACGTAATAAAAATATAATTACTAACTTACGCCCATCTGTTACTTATTATTCATTCCTAATTATAAATAGTTTTTAATATAGTCTTTCCATTCCAAAGGCTAATAATCAAAATTGAACTTTTATGCATGTAAACAAAACTTCGATTTTGCATCCACTTTTAATGTAAATTTTAATACTAAACAATTCATAAATCTATTATTTTACATTTACTTATAAATAGATATGATCTACTCATATACAGATTTTCATTAAAATCTGTGACATCTCTGCCACAACTGATTTGCTCATTTTATATGGAATGACACCTATACAGGGTGTTTCTAAACTCATGGTACATACGCTAGGGGGTGATAAAACACATCAAGAGGAGTAATAGTGAATAGGAAACCAAGGGTCCCAAACGTCTTCGGAAGGAGATAGGCGCCTTTAAAGTTTATGAAGTAAAATTTCAAATGATTTTAAAAAACGGAGAAATTGGTCGATTCGTTTGCGGTTTTCACTAAAACTATTCTTTATGTCAGTATTTTCTTGAAAATAAATTTTAAAGATACAGTTCAAAAAATGCCGATAGAGGGCGCTTTAGACTTTAGAGTAACCAACAACTATTTTTTACCGTTATTTTTTATATCTCATTACATGCTTTCAAAAGCTTAGACTTAAACTTAAATTTTGACCTCAAAATCTGAATCATTGGGAGTGGTTAAGTAGCGCAAACTGAACTGTTTTCAGTAGTTAAAATTTCAAATGATTATAAAAAAAAAGGAAAATCTGGTCGATTCGTTTGCGGTTTTCACTAAAACTATTCTTTATGTCAGTATTTTCTTGAAAATCAATTTTAAAGATACAGTTCAAAAAATGCCGATAGAGGGCGCTTTAGACTTTGGAGTAACCAACAACTATTTTTTACCGTTATATTTTGTATCATATTACATGCTTTCAAAAGCTTAGACTTAAACTTAAATTTTGAGCTCAAAATTTGAATCGTTGGGAGTGGTTAAGTAGCACAAACTGAACTGTGTTCAGTTGTTATAATTTCTAATGATTATAAAAAAAACGGAAAAATTGGTCGATTCGTTTGCGGTTTTCACTAAAACTATTCTTTATGTCAGTATTTTCTTGAAAATTTATTTTAAAGATAAAGTTTAAAAAATACCGATAGAGGGCGCTTTAGACTTTGAAGTAACGAACAACTATTTGTACCGTTATTTTTTGTATCTCATTACATGCTTTCAAAAGCTTAGACTTAAATTTTGAGCTCAAAATCTGAATCGGTGGGAGTGGTTAAGTAGCGCAAACTGAACTGTCTTCATGAGTTGAAATTTGAACCCCCCCCCTCCTGAACGCAGTTCGGTTTGCGCTACTTAACCACTCCCAGCGATTCAGATTTTGAGCTCAAAATTTAACTTTAATTCTAAACTTCTGAAAGTATGTAATGAGATACAAAAAATAACCGTAAAAAATAGTTTTCGTTACTCCAAAGTCTAAAGCGCCCTCTATCGGCATTTTTTAAAACTTTATCTTTAAAATTTATTTTCAAAACAATACTGACATAAAGAATAGATTTAGTGAAAACCGCAAACGAATCGACCAATTTTCCCGTTTTTTTTATAATCGTTTGAAATTTTAACTCCTGAACACAGTTCAGTTTGCGCTACTTAACCACTCCCAACGATTCAGATTTTGAGCTCAAAATTTAAGTTTAAGTCTAAGCTTTTGAAAGCATGTAATGAGATACAAAAAATAACGGTAAAAACTAGTTGTTGGTTACTCCAAAGTCTAAAGCGCCCTCTATCGGCATTTTTTGAACTGTATCTTTAAAAATTATTTTCAAGAAAATACTGACAAAAGTTCTGTAATATAAATTGCTATTGTTTGGACAAAGACTTCCGATCTGAGCATGCAAAGACACTACAAAGACACTCTACATTTTTGCAAAACGTTATTATTTATCAGTGTGTAATTTCGATTACGTTATTTTCAAAAGTGAAGTATTTTAGTGAAGTACATCGTATGAAGAATTTCAAAGCAACTAGGGTGAAATGACGCACTTCTACAAAACATATTTCAGTTTTAAGGATTAAAATATGCGCTTAACAATAAATATAGATCTAGTTCAGCGTTTGTTTCGGCCATTATTCCATAATTAAATTAAAACTTCATTAGTAAATAAAATTTAGTAAATGATGTTTGTGGGCAAAAATAAAAAACCTATTAGAGTTTTTATTTTAAAAAAATGCTTGTCACCCATGTTGTGAATTCCACAAAGTCCAGTATGGATCCACTAGTGTTAATAACGATTTTTTTGCCAGCAAATATTATCGATAACAATTGTTATTACGGAAAATATGAAATTAAAATTTGAGGTAGTTTATCATATCTTATTTAATTCGTTTTCAAAAGTCTCTTATCATAATACATTTTATAATCCACAATGAGGAAAGCTTTTTTAAAGTTTAGCATAGAAAATGTATAGAATAATAGAAGTCAGATTTGCTATTTAGTTAAGTATGTGTATTTGTTTAATTAGTAACTGAATGTTATTAAATATCAAAATCACTCTGCGAAATTAAATAGCGCATTATTTTCTTGTAAATTAAATTTATCTAAGATTTTGCTTATAATATCCATTAAATTTAATGTCTCCAGCAGGCAGTGAAATTCTACGTTTCTAGTGTAATTATTTCCTCAAGAATGTTTCATAATGGCTTATTAAGTTACATTTACACAGAAAAGACATTATTTTAAGCTAAGTTCATTGTTCAAATGAAATATATGTCTTAATTTATTTTCATTAAATTATTTTTACAGGCTGGTAGGCTTTAGCTACTGAAATAATCCATAAAGCATTTACTGAAAGAAGGAGATTACACTTTTTAGGTTGTGTGTATTAGGCGTATAATTCTTTTTTTTTTCCATAAAAGGTTTTTCATTAATGTACCTTGTGAAGTTGTGATCCCAATAGTGTGAGCACATTGGTCTATCAGATAGTCTAAGCCTTTTACAGTATACAAAATGCTCCAGTCTCAAAGGAAAATGGGATATAGACAATATTACTTTTCTTTTCTTTCTAAAATTCTTTCAAATATCGTATACTGTTTTTTACAAAGACCGCATCGAAGATTTTAACCCCTTAATCGTTACGCCCGATTAGTATACTGGCAGTCATTTGTGAACAAATTTCATTGCTAAAGTGACCTACACGGGCTGCACTGCAAATCTTTATACACTTTTCAGAACACCCTTTAAAACACTTATTTTGTCACCTTTTTTAGAACACTTTGGAGCGCACCTTTTAGAACAGCTTTTAGAATACTTCAGAGAACACTCATTTTATTTCAGCACACTTTCTAGAATAGTACTTTTAGGTAGCTTTCTTTACAAAAAAGCTACCTATTGCAGCCGTTCGGGTTGGGTTGGGTTGGGTTGATTTTTGACGGCCAATTATCTGCACGAGGGATATAGGCCCTAAGGGGAGTGCCTTCCGTGGAGGTCTTTCTAAGGGAACCTAATCCGTATTAACGCATGGAAATCCACGGTTCGAAGAAAACCACGAAAACTCCGAACGATTAGGCCGACGGGCGCGATTGGGTTCGAACCCAGCACCTCCCGTCTACCAGCTTCGAGAGCAGAACCTCTCAGCCACTGGTGGGGCCCGCAGCCGTTCGGAGAAAAGCGATTTCAAAAAATTTTGGTATATTTTCATCGATCATAACCCCCAGACACCGAAACCACCCTCCGTTCAAAATTGATATATATATATATATATATATATATATATATATATATATATATATATATATATATCTGACCTATGTCACACTGTAACTCCCGTAATTATGAACCGATTTCGATGTAATTCGGTGTGTACATAGTACATACCAATCTCTCGACCGAGTTCGTTGGCCAGCTTCATCCGCCGTTTTGCTTCAAAATGGCGGACGTTTAAAATTTTTAAAAAATTTTAAAACTTGAAATGTGGTACCAAAAAATTAAAAATGGAAACATATTTCTTTCTTATGTATTTGACATTTATACAAAGATTCCGGAGCAGTTTTTGTTTCGTCTATATCTTAAAAAATGGCTGTGTTATAGCATTTTGAATTTCTAGCGTGGCTGACATTTTGAAACGTCCTGAATTTTGTCACGCGATAAAAGGCGTATTTATGAACCGATTTGGATGTAACTTCGTTTATACATAGTACATACCAATGTCTCGACCGGGTTCGTTGGTCAGCTTCATCCGCCATCTTGTTTAAAAATGGTGGCCATTTAAATTTTTAAGAAAATTTTAAATTTGAAATGTGGTACCAAAAAATTAAAAATTGAAAAAATATTTTCTTCTTATGTGTTTGATCTTGATAAAAAGATTCGGGAGCAGTTTTTGTTTAGTCTATATCTTAAGAAATGGCTGAGTTATAGCATTTTGAATTTCTAGCGTGGCTGACATTTTGAAATGTCCTGATTTTTCTCACGTAATAACAGGCGTATTTATGAACCGACTTGAATGTACCTTGGTGTGTACATAATACATACAAATATCTCGACCGAGTTCGTTGGCCGGCTTCATCCGCCATCTTGTTTCAAAATGGCGGCCATTTAAAAAAATTAAAAAATAAAAAAATTTAAATGAGATACCAAAAAATTGGAAAGTGAAATTTTTTTTTGTATGTGTTTGACCTTAATACAAAGATTCCGGAACAGTTTTTCTTTCGTCTATATCTTAAGAAATGGCTGAGTTATAGCATTTTGAATTTCGAGCATGGCTGGCATTTTGAAACGTCCTGATTTTTGTCACGCGATAACAGGCGTATTTATGAACCGATTTGGATGTAACTTGGTCTGTACATTAGGGTGGAACTAAAAAACGATGTTTCGAATTTTATATTCTAATAGCGATTATTTTTTTCCTTTTTAACTCCATAAAAAGAAAATATTTTTCTTTTAATTTTAAAATGATATTTTCCGGTTCCTCAAAGCGCCTGATTTTCCCTAAAAAACGAAAAAAAGCCAATAATTGCATAAAAAGTTTTTTACGCTTATTGTTAAATTTATATTTTGCAAAATTAAATTAATTAAGCTTTAATGTCCTATAATAAAGAGAATAATTTGGCTTGAGTGCCTTAGAAAATTTAGCCCCACTTTATTTGACTTTTGTAGAAGCCAGCGTCGTGGGCGTCGGCTTTCATTGTCTCTGATTTATTTGGCTGCGACACATAACAAGTTAGTCCGATTTAACGTGTGTTAACAGCTTCTTTAATTATTTTTCAACAAACATTCGATATCAAAAGTGACAAAGTCTGTTAAGGTACCTAAATCTAGATAATTGTTGAAGTGTCTTGTATTTCGTGAACCAAAACAATTAACATTAGGCTGTCATCTTTGACGAACATATGAAGATGTTATGAAACATTATTTTTGGGTTCAATTTAACTTAAAATCTGACAGCTGGAATCTGGTACATACTATTTCTAAAATATCTAAAGCTGTTGATGATACAATTAAAAGTATATTGTTGAGACCTTCAATTCCAACGGTTTCTGATACACAAATAATAAAAAGATGATTAGAGACTAGCGCGAGAAATGTCAAAATTTGAAGAAAAATATTAAGATTAGAAAGAATAATCCCACATCCAATATAAAATTGCAAAATGTTAGCTAATCCTGCAAAAAAACATTTCTATGTGTAAAAGCACTAAATATTATCGTGTATCAGAACAAGAACGTCACTTTCTCAAAGACCAAAGAGAGATGGGGTGAGGCAATAGGATCAATAGATATAAAAACTACAAAAAATGTGTAGCAAGACTGGAAAAGGAAATATCAAGAAAAAAAGTTATTTTAAAAGAAAAAAAATGATGTTTTGATTGAATGATCGTCAAGTGTAAAAAATAGTTCGGAAGGAAATAGTTCAATCGGTTGTTTTTCTAAACCTGAATTTGATAATCAACAAGGTGAAAGAACCGGAGTATTAGACAGAACTACAAATATTATTGAAAATGGCACCTTAGAAGATTGGGTATTTCTGATGATAATAAAGAAAAGGTAACTGAAAGAAGGACTTAAAGACGACAAAGAGAAAAGAAAAGGAAGAATTTGAAAGAACAGGAAAGACGAAATGAGTTAATTTTGAAGGTTAGTATTTTGATGGCAGAAACGATAACACTATGATAACTGAAGCAGAGGGAAAAAAGTATAACTAAGAATCCTTAAAGACGAACACCTGGTCTTAGTTCTAAAACAAGGATAAAAACATATTGGTCATATTTCATTGACACCTTCTTCTTATACTGATATAGCCACTGCAATTTTGGTGTATTTTCAAAATAATAATACTGGCATTTCAAGTTTGAAAGTTATTGGGTGAAACAGAAACGCCTTTAATGCAGGATGCAAATCTGGAGTTTTTAAAACATCGGAAGCAATACCCTAAAACTTTATAATGGATAATTTGATTATAACATGCAAATGAACTTTTTTCTTAGATATTTATTTCAACATCTTGCTGGAAAAACTACGGGTACGAAAGGATTTTCTGGACCAGTAGGAAAGCGACTTGAAAAAATGCGAACATATTGAAATTATAGACTATAAAAACATTAATCCTATCTTGACGGACTGATCGGATGAAGAACTTTAAAAAAGTACAAAAAACAGGGGATACACCTGAATTTTAGATTTTCCTTGTCATACTCAAACAATGGAAACGTGTGTCAAAATTGTCCCGCGAGCTGCGTCATCCGCCTTTAAATATTAAGCAAAAGATGGCTTAATCTTGGGAAAGTTCAATTCCCACAATGTAATGACAAAGTTTGCCTAAAAAGACAGTAGGTTGGATATCCAGTTGAATTAATCCATAAAAAAGGGGGGTAAGAAGGGTGGAAGTCGATATTTAACCACCTCCTCGTGGTGACTTCTGGATAGTATTTGCTAAATAAAAGTAGATATGAGCGAACAGCTACGTTGTTTACTTTAAGTTACTTTATACTGAAATTTCAAAACTTTGACCTCCTTGAGGAACCGGAAAACAACTTAATTAAAAAAAACCTTTTCAGCCAAAAGTTTAGACATCTCAAAAGGAAAAAAGTTTTCACTATTACACATTAAAACAAAAAAGTTTTTTTTTTACCCTATACTTAAGTTCCACCCTAGTACATAGTACATACCAATGTCTCGACCAAGTTCGTTGGCCAGCTTCATTCGCCATCTTGTTTCAAAAGGGTTGCCATTTAAAAAAAATTAAATTTAAAATTTAAAATGAGGTATTAAAAAATTGGAAAATGAAAAAGATTTTTTTTTATGTGTTTGGCCTTGATACAAAGATTCCGGAGCAGTTTTTGTTTCTGAAAATTTGTTCTTTTGTTTATATCTTAAAAAATGGTTAAATTATAGCACTTCGAATTTCTAGCATGGCTAACATTTTGAAACGATCTTGTATTTGTCACGCGATAACACACGTATTCGCCTATTTCGATGTAAGAAGGCATGTGGATAGTATACATCAATACCTCGACCAAGTTCGCTGGCCAGATTCATCAGCCATCTTGTTTCAAAATGGCGGACATTAAATTAAAAAAATTATATATATTTAAAGTGAGGTGCAAAAAAATTAGAAATTGAAAAAGGTTTCTTTCTTAAGTTTTTGACCTTGATATAAGGATTCAGGAGCCTTTTTTGTTTGTCTTTACCATAAAAAATGGCTCAGATATAGCAGTTTCCATTTCTATTGTGGGTGACGTCTATATCTAAAAAAATTGTTGAGTTATAGTACTTTGAATTTCTAGCATGGCTGACATTTTGAAACGATCTGATATTTGTCACACTATAACACACGTATTTATTAACCTATTTGGATGTAAGAAGGCATGTGGATAATATATAGCAATGTCTCGACCAAGTTCGCTGGCCAGCCTCATCCGCCATCTTGTTTCAAAATGGCGGCCATTAAATAAAAGAAAATTATATTTAAAGTGAGGTGCAAAAAAATTAGAAATTGAAAACGTTTTTTTTTTTTTAAGTATTTGACCCTGATCTATGGATTCCGGAGCATTTTTTGTTTTGTCTTTATCTTAAAAAATGGCTCAGATATGACAGTTTGAATTTCTTTATGTTGGTGGCATTTTGAAAAATTTGATTTTTTGCATGCGGCAGCACTCGTATATATCAACCAATTCCGATGTGAGTGAGCATGTGCACAACAATTACTAAGGTCTCGACCAAGTTCACTGCTTATCCTCATCCACCATGTTGTCTTAAAATGACAGGCACTTTAAGAAATTGCCGAATTTGGCAGCCAAATATATGTTACTTTAAAGAAAAGCAGCTTGGATAAAGCTGACTAATTTCGAGAAATTCTCATTCATTATATTGATAAAAATTAGTATTGAATCTCCTATATTCGGTTTCCACTAAATTGAGCTTCGTGTGTTTGAATGATATAATTTGGCTTTTTTTAAATAAGGATTATGAAAGCTACCTCTTCCTCCCGGCACTGGCCGGAAGGACTTTTTGAATACATCTGGGAACGCGTGATTTCATAAGTGTGTCCAAATGTATTCTCAATCTGTTCTCAATTGTGTTCCCAAGTTTACATTTAACAAATATCCTGAGTGAAACACTTTTGGTACACTTTCGGAACAATTTCTTTATAGCAGAGCATATTGGGAACAGCATTTCAGTACACATTAAGATAACTGGAACACTTTTTTTTAATCAAAGTGTTCTAAGTATTTGACCATGATATAAGAATTCCAGAGCATTTTTTGTTTTGTTTTTATCTTAAAAAATGGCTCAGATATAGCAGTTTCAATTTCTAATGTGGGTGACATTTTGGAAAATCTGAGTTTTTTCCTGCGACAGCACTTGTATATATCAACCGATTCCGATGTGAGTGAGCATGCGCGCAGGAATTACGAAGGTCTCGACCAAGTTCACTCGTTAGCCTCATCCACCATGTTGTCTTAAAATGGCAGGAACTTCAAGATATCGCCGAATTTGGCAACCAAATATAACTTACTTTAAATAAAAGCAGCTTGGATAAAGCTGACTAATTTCGCGAAATTCTCATTCATAATGATTAAGTATTGATAAAAATTAGTACTGAATCTCCTATAATCGGTTTCCACTAAATTGAGCTTCGTGTGTTTGAATAATATAAGCTTGCTTTTTAAAGATAAGGAATATGAAAGCTACCTCTTCCTCCCGGCACTAGCCGGAAGGACTTTTTTGCTTTGTTCTATTTTTACAAGAAGAAAGTATTGGGTTCGTGAAAAATTTCGACTTCCGATTTTCGACGGATTTATACGTTTTAGAAGGTCCTGATCACGATTTGGCGATTTTTAGAAAATGTCTGTCTGTGAGCCTGTGGTTCTGTGAGTCTGTCTGAATGTATCTGACACAAATTTTGTGGGAGCTCTATCTCAAGAACTTATGTAGGCAATTTAATAAAAATTTAGATCCACTTAGTTCCTGATATAAATTGGTACTGATTACTTTTTTATGTAAATCGCGCAACAGGTAGCGCTACTATGCTGAATTATTCCTGATATTCGCAATAGCGTATCTCAAGAACTAAAGCACATATTTTCATCAAATTTCGGATTCAATTAAATCTTGATATGATTGGGTGCTGATTAACTTTTGTTGTGAATCGCCCAACAGGTAGCACAGCTATGCTGAATTTTTCCCGATTTCATCAATAGCTCTATCTCAAGAGCTAATTTACAAATTTTCATTAAACTTTAGATTCAGTTAAACACTGATATAAATTGGTGCTGATTAGGTTTTGGTGAAAATCCCCCAACAGGGGGTGCTGCTATGAAGAATTTTTCACGATTTTCGAAGTAGACGTTTCCAGTTAGACGTTTACGTAAGTTGTTGTTGATTAGGTTTTTGTGTAAATCACTCAACAAGTGGCGCTGTTGTGCGGTATTTTCCAGGAATTACACGATTTTAGCGAAAGTCATACAAGAAGTAATGCACAGAATTTCATATCTTTAAAAACCTCATGATGGGCATAGATTGTCATTTGATTCTGGTACTGTGATAGCGAGTTTTGAAGTAGTAACATGCATGAAATTTTGGCAAGGTTTGGAATTGGCACATCCAACTAGTCTTTTGTTACTGTTAAAATTAATAACAGTTTACAAAATAATAACAATAATAAAAATAAAAAAATAATAAAAGCGTGACATTGTAATAAAGACCTGAATCAATTTTCTTTTAGTTTATTTTACTAAATTAGAAAGAACGTATGTCGAGAGAAAATCTGTGTTAAATGTAAAATATGGTGTATTAGTCCCCAGTGTTTACAACTGATAATGTTTAGTTATATCATTATATTTGAAGGCTAAATAAGTTCATACATGTCTTTGATTACTTGTATCTAATTTAATATTTGTTTTGTTTATTGAAAGTTTGCATATTTTACATATCTTCACGTAATCTTTGTTCATTTCTTAATAATACCTGTTAAACTCGTTTCATCAGTGTTTTGCTACATATAAAAACGAACAAATCTTCTAAAAATTTTCAATAATCTATTGAGTTGCAATCAAAGTTTTTTCTTTTGAATATTCATTTTCAGAATTTATATAGTTACGAATATTTTAATTATTGAATCTCTAATTTCTTAAAACAAACAATCGATTTTTATAAAAATGAATTGCTCAATTTAAACCAAAACCTTCTTGAGTGTAAGTAAAGATTTGATATTTAGTGGGCGTTGCTTTGTAACTTTTAGCTGCTATAGCTGTTCTCTCGAATGATTTTTATTTACATAATTTTAGAACAGATACAAATCTTTATACAAAGTTTTTTTTTTTACATGAATCTTCTTCTTCATTCCTCCATGTAGAATGTGCCAGCTTTGTTACAGATGGTCCACGAAAGCAGCCGGGAACTCCACACCATGTGTGTGCAATGTAGTCAGGGTTCTCGCTGACTTTTTACGAACATTAGCAATTTGGCTAATCAGACGTAAAAAACATTCGCCAAATGAAAAAAAAAAATTAGCAAAATAAATTCGTTGTGAAACAATGAAATTTGATCTTTAACCGTTCCTTTTTTTTTAATATTCTCTAAAATATTCTAAGTTTTCGAAACTGTTTATAGATCCGTTATTCATCTAAATTTAGTTATCCGCTACAGAAACTAAAAAATAACAGCATTCTAAATGTGTTGCGCAATCCAGAATTTTTTTTAAAATCTGATTTAACTCAATAAAATGTTATGAAATAGAACTTCCAATCCCAGTTAACTCAGACTTTCAATATAGTATAACATTCAGTGAATTCTGAAAAATTCAAAATATAAGCACAAAATGTGTCAAAAACTTTATTTTTCTAAAATTCTTTTATAGAAGCCCATACTTCAAAGGCTATTTCAAAATAGTACTGTTGCCTATTGGGCATATTTAAAAATACTGAAATGAAATTTTTGCTTACTGCGGTTTTGGCTGAAGCTAAACTGAATTGGTGTTGGGTTAGTATCTCTAAAAATATTGTAAATTGTACGATACGATTGAACGTAATAAGTGACATCAGTCATTCAGTAATGTAAATAACAATGTCACCTATACTGATACACACACAAGGAAAAAAGATGAGCAAAAAATGAGCACACGTAATTTAGCGAGTCTAATCATCCGTTTACTCGCCAAATGAAACATTCCGTCGTGATTTGGCGCAATGGCGAGAACCCTGAATGTAGCTGAACCCTGTACGTACAGTCATCGTGACAGATTGGACACCCTTATTCTCTTGGTCCTAGTGTAAGCGAAATTTTTTTTAATATAAATAAAAAAATAACAGGAATGAAAATATTTAAATTATTGGAAGTTTTAACTGAAAATTTTCTTTATAAGTTTGTATTAAATTCTGTCACAACAAATAGTGATTATTCTTATGTTTCCACATAAACTTATCTGAATTTCTTGACTCTTACAAAATGCATTAAGTAAAAAATATTATTTTCTCTATAATTGGTTGCAAGAGCATTTGAGACAATTACATCTTACTTAAAAGTATAATACAAAAGCTTTTAGTCCAAATATACTATTACGTGCAATATTATATGCGCTATATTGGCGTTAATCAACGGATATTTGACTACTGCTCCTCAACCTTTTGCTACGGATTTCGATCTTATTCAATCGACGATAATTTTCAGAATTTTCAAGCTATGTTTTTGAGACTTTCACAACAGTTGCTCTATACAATTAGCTAACACATTATGCACATTATATGTTGATTGCATTCGTGCAAGCGTAGTCAAGCATTATTTTGTAAACTTGCTCCTTTTTCAACCAATTTTTACTATATTTTAATTCTGATTTCAGGATATTGTGTACAATGTTGTTTGTCATATTTTCTGTAAAGAACATTTTTTTTATAGTAAGAACTCTACAAATTATAAGCAAAAAACTTGGCGAAATTTGGGATTGTTTTTATAAAAACCTTAGTTTTTCTACGAGTATACGTGCTATCCTCATAAAAATGAACGCAGTATATTAGAATAAGCCATTTATTAATAATCTCGAGTTTGAACGCTTTTGCTACATTAGTTTTGACAGGATTATACAAAAGATATTAGTTTTTTTTTCAATTTGTTGACGGTCCCCTATGATGATTCCGAGAATAATATTTGCGGAAATATATGACATATTCTAATCTGTTTACACACCTGCAATTTCTTGATAATTCGAAATGTATTTAGCTAGATAATTAACAAAACGTATGAAATCGCAAGTGACAGGTCACCATAGGACATATAGTGTATATTCCAAATTTCAACGCTCTGTGTCAACAGGAAGTGGGTGAAAAATGAGCAACAAGATTTGTCTGCTACATACAAATATAATTGTAAGCTAAAATAAATCATGTAAAAAGAATATTATCCCAATAGCTCCTTAATTATTATGATAGTTATTTTATACAATGAACAAATTATTTGAGGGATTTTTTTCTTATTAGCCCCCGATATGTGGCTATGCATATATATCGTTATCATTTTAGGGGGGGGGGGGGTCTGGTACATGATATCGTAAGATATCTCTGGCGGGAGGGGGGTTTATCTTTTGATATCGATATCATTTTTGATCCAACCAAAATTTCCACTTTTTATCTGTAACATGATCTTTACATCAAAATAGTATGTAACCTTTTTTTAGTCTATCATCTATTTTTATGAAAATACAAAGTTATTAAAATCACAAAATTTTTATAAAATTATTTAATTCCAAAATATGGAATACCTCAACGTTTGACATTCCTATTCTTCTTCATATGTGCGTGCACATATAATCGCTGTTCGAGAAATCATATGCGAAGTATATTTGAAATGAAGCTTGTGTTTGCTTATAAATAAAAAGAAACAGAAAGAATGTTGTCCACCTGTTTTGTTGATAATAATTTCTATCTGTCCCCCTCCCCGCTTTCCTCCGTGCAGGGCAAGTGCAAGAAGACATTACTACTGTCTAATGCATTATGTAACAAATAACTACTATAAAATACTTCTAAATAGTAACTATTTCTTTTAAGTGTTATTTTATATAAAGTTATTTCATATATAAAGTAATATTTTATTGACTTCTCTTCATTTGAATCAGTAAAGTATCCAAAAAGTAAGTGTAGCCATTTTTGTATATCATTCCAAACAAAAGAAATAAATTCCAAAAACCAAAAAAAAAAAAAAAAATCAGACATTGATAACGATATCATTGCGGGAGTGGGGGGAGGGGGGTCGAGGGATGATAACGTATGATATCGGAAGGGGGGTAGGGGGTCCAACATTACCAAAAAGTTGATAACGTCATATATGAACAGCCCCTATGCTATTTCTTTCGGCCAGCAATTAAAATGTCGTCTCTAACAAATAACGTTCCATTATATAAGCCAGCCTTAAAACAAAGTACATGTGTCATTCTACGGGATAATCTCTACTGTAATTTTTTTAATTTCTAAGCATCACACATTTCCAATTTTTATACCCTCGTATTGGGAAAAAAAGTACCTTTAAATACAATTTGTTCGAAAACTGCATCTCAATTTATTTTTGAGACATTCATTTTTTCGTAGTTTTTATCGACATCTGTTTACTGTTGGCAACAAAGGTACTCCATTTCTGCAGAAAGTAGAGTAGTTGTCATGCAAAAAACCAGTTTATTGACAAGCATGCACATTATCTATAGGTGGAATATAGTAGATTATTACATCTTTTTGTTGCCCTTTTCCCAAAACAACTGAAAAAAAAATTAAAATTAATTAAAATTCATGCTATTTTGAAAAAATATAAATGATTTCTGGTAAAACATGGAGCGATTATAAACTATATTTAATTATAAGTATCTATATTAATGTAACAAACAAATGAAGGCACATGAATCATTAGATAGCCGATTTTATTTTGTCGATTTCCTTGAATGACGACATCGCTTTTTGCTAGATTTGTGTATTATTCCGAGACAGTGACGTCTTATGCATACTTTTCTGTAGGTGTTTTTTAAAAACTAGATCGTCAATGTGGAATTCTTCAGCGGATGCGAATGACGTCATTTTAAATAAAATAAAAGTGTATGTTTTAAGTCTTAAAACTGAAATATGTTTTGTACTATCTATATTTATATACATTTTTTTTCACCAAATTCTGATGGGGAGGCATTAAATTCTGAAAAAGCAGAATTCTTGTTTTTATAGTTTCCTTAGTTTTTTCTTTGGAGAGTCCAAAAGAAATTATTTTTTGTGAAAAAAAAATTCATATGATAGTGATGGATTTTAACGTCAGTGCAAAAGATAACGGTAAAAGTAGTCATAAGTGAGGATGATATTAATTTCTTCTAGTTAACAGAAACTTTTTTTAACTATTATAATTTAAAGTAAACACATATCTCTCTCATTATTATAGCAATTAGCTGCAAATGATTAGAAAGATAAGAGGTATTTAAAAGTTTATTAAAATGGATGTAGCTTTTGATTATGATTTTTATGCTTATATACGTGAGCTACATGAATTAATATTTGGCGCTTTTTTAAAAATCTGAATCATTTCATTTTTACTTTCTTCTATCTTTACAAGAAGAAAGTACTGGATTCGTGAAAATTTTCCAATTCCTCTTTTCGACGGATTTACACGTTTTAGGAGTCAAAGATCCCCAAAAACATGTTTTTACAAAGTGTGTGTCTGTGAGTCCATGAGTCTGTGACTTTGTTTGTCTGTCTGTCTGTCCGTTCATGTTTTTTACACAATGTCTGTCTGTGAGTTAGTGAGTCTGTAACTCTGTCTGTCTGTTTATATGTGATGCAAATTTTATGGGCGCTCTATCTCAAGAAGTAATGAGCGGAATTTCATAAAACTTTAGATTCAGTTAGTCCATGATATAAATTGGTGCTGACTGCTTTTTTGTCTAAATCGCTCAACAGATGGCGCAGCTATGCAGAATGTTTTACGATTTTCGCAATATCTCTATCTCAAAAACTGATGCGGAGTTTTTCATCAAACTTCAGATACAGTTAGAAGTTGGCATAAGTTGTTGCTCAGTAGATTTTAGTGTAAATCGCCTAACCTGTGGCACTGCTATGCTGCATTTTTCAGGAAGTATTAACAAGCATGAGACAGAAGAAAATTTTAGGATTGCCACATCCGACTAGTTTTTAACTGAAATACGTGACGAAAATAACGATTTTTTTTTAAATTAAATTAAAAAATTTTTCAATTATCTAACTTTAAAAAGATTATAAAAATTGAAAACTATATATATTTAAAAGCTTCCGATTTTTACCATAATTATTTAGAAAGTTTTTTTCTTTTTAGCTTTATATGAAAATATTAATTTTATTTTACGAAAAAGTTATTTCATTAAAATATTCCATTTTTCACAAATTTATGAAAGCGTAATTGAGGCCCGGAGGAAAATTTCAGCAACCTCACTATTTAATGGAATATATAAATACAAATTTTAATTAGCTTTACTATCTCTAAAAGGATTACATTCTGTAGATGAAAAAATAAATGTAAAACTTAGTACTATTTTAAAAAGAATCTCTCTCTCACTCTCACTTTTTCTTTTCTTTTTCTTTCTTTCTTCCTTTTTTTTTTTTTTTTTTTTTTTTTTTTTTTTTTGAGAAATTTAAAGTACCTTTAGCGGTTGTTCCAAAGAAGAGTTTAAAGGTAACCGATCGGAAAGAAATATTGTTAGCACTGTGGAGACCGGGTCTAGTAGGCGCAGTTTTTAGTTATTAATTTTTATTAATTTTTTGTTTAAGTTTTTTAACAAACTTTAACTGCACTTTTAAAGAACAGGCATTTGGCTATAAATACCCCGAAGCTTTGAGTTTGACTCTTTTGTAGTTTATGTTTAGCGGAAGCCTAAAGTAAAAGGAAAATTGTGCGCCAACCTACTCCGTGACGGGGCAAGCTGCCTATATCTATGAGGTAAATTGGCACACGCTTTATAAAAATTTAAATAAAACACGCAGTTCAGAGAAATCAATTTCATTATTATTAGTAAGTTTAAACAAAGGCGTTATCGCCATACAATGTAAATTCTAAATTATATAGACATAAAAATAATGAATAAAACATTAACACTAATTAACTTCTATCCTACTCGATATCATAATCAGAGTTACAGTTGTCACAAATAAAAATTCGACTTTCCCCGTTTGGGCAAGACTCATGTACCCCAAATCTTGCATTGCAACCAATTTTCTCGGTGTTTGCAGTTTTTCAAGCTACCAGCACACACCAGACACCGAGCCAACTTGCACTGTGTTCAATGCGCTTACTAACCCCATAATACATTTCTTCACAAAAGGGACACGTAACCTTCTAAACATAAATAATCCAAGTAAATACCAAATGGGGTAGGTACAGTTAATCATACACTAAGAAAAACTGTACAAGTTAAATCGCAATTATTAAGATAAGTATTAGAAATTAGAAAAAGAATGAAGCAACAAAAAATTACTTATGAGTAAAAAAAACAGAAAAATCGTAATAAATGTCCACTGCACGTAGATAACACTGCAAAACTGCAATTAGATTGTAAAAAGCAAGAAGAAAGGTACTCTGTGACTGGTTGCGCAATCAATCCACAAACAGGCGATTTATGACGACTGCGCCTACTTACTCCTGTAGCCAACTAGCCCCGGTCTCCCCTACTCATTAATTAGAACATAAAGGCATTCTGCCTTAGTCCTCGATTCGGACTGTTTTGGAGTACATAAATGTGGCTACTCGGATTTAAGGTATAACAGCACTCTACCTGCGACTCTGGTGAACAATGTTGGTTAATGTTGGTAAACTATTCGAGATCTATATTCTAGATACGATATTTTCAAGCCCCTCAAGATATTGCATTGACTAGTTCTGTTTGATGGATTCGTGTAAACAGCAACAGCTGTGTTTAAGTTTGTATTTAAGCATAAGTCTGTTATGAAGTTCGCGCGATAATTTCAGAGAATTGTATTTAGCAGTTTAAGATTCCAGTGTGGAACTTTGTAAAATTCTATTATTTTTTAAATACTTTTTAGTTTTAACTTTGTTTCTTTGTTGAAATGAAAAATGTTAAGTTTTTTATGCTGAGTATCAGATAATATAAATACTTTTTTACATCACCATCATTTTATACATATGTTGCATTCTGCCTCCCTTTATCTCTATGTAATTGCTGACCCGCTTTCGAATATGCATTTTAAATTCGTCTTAGTGCTTACATGAAGGAATTTAATTTGTAACTATCTAACACATATTGCATCAACTAGCAGGGATGACCGAGCTAAGCTCGGTCAAAATTCGCCTTGTGTTCAACTGGACTTTTATTCTCATGGTATCATTCTTGCTGTTTAGATACAATCGGCATGATCCTGAGACATAGTGACCCAAAATGACCCAAAATGACTCGCTAACCGAATTCTTTCGAACATGCGACCTAACCAATGCTCTTCTCGAAGACGAAAACGATAGAATACAAAATATAGACAAAATCGTTAAAGTCGTTTTATAGATAAAATTAGCTTGACCCACTCTTGCTTGTAACTCAAAAGGGACCCAGTAATCTAAATTTATCGAAGATGTGTCCTATCCCAATGGTCTTCTCGCGCTGGGAAACGATGTAATAAAAAAATTTGTCAAAATCGTTTGAGCCGTTTTGTAGATACAATTAGCTTTACCCACAGTGACCCCAAAATGACCCACTTATCGAATTTTCTCGAACATGTGACTTATCCCAATGGTCTTCTCATGTTCAGAAGCTATATAATACAATTTTTTTAAGTCTTTTTTAGATGCAATTAGCTTGACCCACAGTGACACAAAAATGATCCAGTAATCGAATTTTCTCGAATATGTGACTTCGCCCAATGTTATTCTCGTACCCAGAAACGATATAATGCAAAATTTTGCCAAAATTGTCTAAAACGTTTTTTAGATACAATTACTTTGACCCACAGTGACCCAAATATGACCCACAAATCGAATTTTCTCGAACATGTGACATAGCCCAATAGTTTTCTGACGCCCAGGAACGATATAATACAAAATTTTGTCAAACTCGTTTGATTCGTTTTTTAGATACAATTAGCTTAACCCAAAGTAACCCAAAATGACCCACTAATCGATTTTTTTCGAACATGTGACTTAACCCATTGGTCACCTTATGCACAGAAGCGGTATATTACAAAATTTTGTCAAAATGTTTTGAGCCATTTTTTAAATAAAATTAGCTTGACCCGAAGTGACCCTAAAATGACCCACTAATCGAAATTTCTTGAACATGTGACCTAGCCCAATTGTTTTCTCGTGCCCCAAAACAGTTGGATATAAAATTTAGTGAAAATCGAATGAGCCGAATAGAATGAATAATACTTTTTGTGAAGTAGAATTTTTAAATTTGGCCGCAAGTTTTCTCTCCATGCATAGATATAAAATGTAGAGCAGATGTCTACCATTTGATATCGAAAACGTTTAACAAAAAACAAAGTTCTAATTTTTTTTCTCAAAAAACGGACAGTTAAAAAAAGGCCAAAAATCGAAAAATCATTACACAGATTCTGAATTAAATTAAAAATAAAAGATTGTTAACATGTATAGGAATTTTTCTGTATTGGTGTAAAAGATTGAAATCGAATTGCTTTTTTGAATGCTTAATGATGCCTGCGAAATCGAGGAAAAACACGAATACTTGATTTCAAGGGAAAACAATTAACACAAAATTCAAACTATTTGGTTCAAGTGCATCTTTGTATGCCTGATACAGTGCTTATAGTTCGCTACCTTTTTTAGAAAGTCAGAAATATTTGATTGTCATCACTTTTCGAAAGAAAATAATTCTTCTTGTTTTTGCTTTATTTAATCTGCCATTCAATAAAGCGAATATTATTTTTTCAAAAAAGTGGTAGCAATGCAGCAATCTGAATTTTAAATAAATAGCGAGCTGGCAACACTGCTGTGATACCGCTTTTGAATACCTCTATGTGCGATATATTTTCTTGCTCATTGCCCACATATAAGCAGACAAAAATGCAACATATTCAATGTATTAATATAGATTAAAACGATTTCTGAATATCATTTGTAATATTACTTTTATGCAATAATATAAATTGTGTTAAAAATTTAGAATTTTCATAGATTATAAAATAGAATTTAATACTTTTATGATCTCAAAACATATATACCTCGGGTTATCTCTTACAGATATACCAGAACTGCAAAGCTGATTTAATATGATTTCAAAGACATGTTTATTGCTTCGATTGTGAGTCCGAAGAATTCCAGGTATTTTACTTACAAGAAAATCATAAATCTTATAGAATCATAGGATCCCCGCTCGAATAAGGAGATAAAGTTATGGCGTTCTCAATATAATAATTCAGTGAAGGCTAAACTCTTAATAAAATATTTTTCTACCATATATATATATATTTTAAATATTTCAAAGAATTTTGGAAACTTGTTTATTCTCGTTTTTTGAAATATTAAATACTGAAATGTAATGAAAAGATAAAGTTGTTTATTTGTAAAAACCATTTATTTGAACATACATAAATGTGAGATACTAAGAGAAAATTATCCTTTTTTACATTATAAAAAAATCTCTCTCTCTGCTGTCAGTGATACATTATATTCTTTAATTTCTCGAAAAAATAAATAGAACTTAATTATTCAATATTTTTAATTTATTTCTTTATTATGCTTTTCTTTTGACTCTGTATTACACTACACCTGTATAGATACATGTTTCCAAAAGATACATAAACAATTTCCTTTACCCTTTGATTATGGGTCAAGATTGTCCACTATTTTTATATTTAATCGTAATTTTCAAAAACAAATTTCTTTGTGGTGGATTTCTCATAAAAATATCTTAATTTAAGTGTGTGACAAAGATTATTTTTAAAAAAGTCATACGAATATAGAAACAAGACCGAAAAATCATGCGTGCAGCATAGATTATGTAACATTTTCCAACACATTTAGAATACTGTAACAAAACTTCATAGTTTAAGGAGGAAGATGATGTCTAAATAAACAATTCGAAAAACTCATAAGGCATTTGAAAACCTAATTTCTGCTATTACAATCAATAATCGAAAAATATCCTTTATTGTGTAGCTCTTTATTTGATATATGGATTTGTATGTATACAACATAATATGCTAAGAGTTAGTTCAGTGAACCAAATAGCACAGTTGAAAATTTAATTCAGCCTTTTCCGTGAATAAAAGAAAATGTATCTTTGAGCTTTTGTGAAACCCTGTATATAACATCTATAAAATTTATCAACACGAAGTAATATTTCAAATAAAAATTTGTTCAATTTAAAAACTCATACCACAACTAGCAACGCACTCCCAGTAATTGATGTTCATAGGCTTTAATTTCTTCTGTAGCCAGATATTTTTGTATGTCCTGTAAATGAACGATATATTCACCATATTCTACAGTAGGCGCCGTATAGCACACCTCAGCAATACATGTAAATGTCAGTATGTTTAAAATGGTGTAATATAATTAAAATACACAGCAAACGATTTTCCCTTGAGATCATAATGTAACGGAATTCTTTTGAGTGTCTCTGCAAATGAATCGTAAATGCCATACACTTCATTTTCAATACCGAACATGTCATAGGGATACCAAATAACATCTATGAATTTCATGGCAATGGGACTATATTTACATGAGCTAGACCACGGAGAGACAGACAGACAGGCACACAAACAGAATTCATAAACACTCAACTTTGTTGGAACTTTCAACTTTGTTGGAAAGTATTAAAAAATAGTTCACTGAGATGCCAAGTCATGTGATTAAAGTCAAAACACAACTATCCAGTATATAGTGGATGTTTTTATTACGCTTAAAATAGTCAACGTTTTTGGGATATTACAATTTCACTTCTAAGCAATTACATTCAAGTCTTGTGAATGACTTTCCTATAACTGAAATAAATTGTAATGATGATAAAAGAAATCGCACTGCACAGTTATACTTTAAATGTTTTACTTTATGCAGTTTTTTTTAATACTTTCCAAAAAAGTTGAAAAGTGCTTATGACTTCGATTTGTCTGTCCGTCTGTCCGTCTGTACGCGCTCTAACTCTCGTAAATATACTCGGATTGCACTGAAATTTTTGGATGTTATTGACGTTTACCATAGCGTGATCCCTATTTCAAATGAAGTTTGTAGCATGTTTAGTTCATCTACAGGGACAGTCAAAATTATTCCGTTACATTACGGCCAATGGGAAAAAAATCGTTTCAAACGATTTTTAATGATGTTACACTAATCCAAACATAACAAAATTTATATGCATTTATGAAGTGCACTAAAGTATGTATTCTGTAGAATATGTGGTGCAAAGAATAGTTATTATTTATTTACAGGGCGACACAAAAGAATCCCGTTACATCATAATATAAGTGGGGGGGGGGGAATTCTTTGCAGCGTATTTTAATTATGTTAAACTATTTCATATATAAATAAATTGATATACACCTCTGAGGTTTACTATAAGTTATTTCATGTATAATACGAAGTGCGTAGCACTTAAAGGGACACACAAAAGATTTCAGATACTATATTGTACACAAAAGAATTCGTAAGGGTTACTGTGTATGAGCCCAAATTGCTTAAAGATAGTTTTTAAATGAGTTATGCATTTTTACGCTGAACTGCATTTAGTTTATTAAGAAATGTTTGTAGAATAAAGATAAAATGATATACGGAGTCACGCAAAGAATTACGGATACGTGCCGTCTATGAATGATAATTTCTGGAAATATGATTTCAGTAGTTTTAAGAGTGTTTTAGTTTAAATTAAATTTTAGCTAAATAGTGGCGTGTAATAAAGGTACTACGTAAACTACAGGGCTGCACAAAAGTATTCAAGTATGTTTCCATCTATTAGTATAAATTGCGGAAAGAGAAATCCCAACAAAAAGTTTTCGGTAAAAAAAAAAAAAAAAACGCCAAGTTCTTCTTAATGTTTCGGCCAGAAAAAGTAGTGATATCTGATGTTCGCACAAGTTAAAAGCAAAACATCCCAAATCTTTCATTGAAAATGGCTTCCTGCGACTTGGCCGTTAATGCCTTCTACAACATTTCAAAATTAGTGATTGAAAATTACGCATTTATGAATTATTTAAATATTAAAAGTAATATTAGAATGCAAAGAGGCAAATTCACATAAAGACATTATAAGTAAAAGATTTCTGATAACTACCATTCAGTTTCAACAAACATTAGATTTGGTTACAGATCATTTAGTCCACTTGCGGTTTAATTGCCATTTTGTACGGTCAAAAGCTAAACTCATTAACGTAAAACCCAAGAAATAAAACAAAATTTACTTACTTCATATCTCACAATATGTTACATTATATTTTATTGTATAACATTGAAATCTTGTGTATTGACGAAAGAGATTTTTTCGTTTGAACATTTATTATAGTTTGTTTGCAAACATTAAGAGGTATTCGATTTATAAACTGTTAAAAGTTGATATTAATTATGTTTTAGCAATTAGGGATATTATCTCCTGAATACAAGTATTTTGTTATTTTTAACTTCTAAGCATTTAAATAGACTGAAGTTGTTTAAATGCTTTTTTCAAATGTGTATTTTATTTCTCTATTCTGTGTCACAAAATGCCTAAAATAATTAAAAAATGTAGTTGGCATGTAGCTCATTTGTACATATTTTAAAATTTGAAAAACTCTCACGAAGGCATTAACGGCCAAGTCGCAGGAAGCCATTTTCAATGAAAGATTTGGGATGTTTTGCTTTTAACTTGTGCGAACATCAGATATCACTACTTTTTCTGGCCGAAACATTAAGAAGAACTTGGCGTTTTTTTTTTTTTTTTACCGAAAACTTTTTGTTGGGATATCACTACTTTTTGTATGTTTTTTCAAGTTTGTTATTCTAAACTATATTAATATGAAAAAACTTAAATTTCGGTACTTTTATGTTAGCCGGGAGCAAATCTCTTCATTAGCCTTTTGTTTTTTCGCCAATAGCAGTTTTCATTTTTCACATATGTAAATTAGAAACAATGCTTTGATTTTCAAATAAAATATTTTGGTTTATGTTATTATTTCTTATTTATTTATTTATTTATTTCTATGTTAAATATTCTATTAAATAAAATGAGGGAAATGCATCTATTTTAAATGACATGACTGAAAAGTATATATCTTTAAATGAAATGAATGCAATATGAACAATGGAGTTGGGAACAGTATTTGGCGATTTGCCACTTGCGCCCGGCTAACATAAAAATACCTAAATTTATTTTATTGAGCTTTACAAATTTATACTTTATTTCTTTTTATATTAAAGTACTAGCCGCCTCTAGCAAGCAGTATTTGCCGTATTACTTCCATGTTAAACGTTGCATCATGTTACTGTGATTCATAATTTAATTTACTTGACCATTCTTTCGCCAATTCGGAAGCTTTTGATAGAGAAATCAAGAACTCTTTACGATCATGGAAGCACATCATATATTTTGTGTTGTTATGCATTTCATCTTTCGTGACAAATATCTCTTAACTCACTTATGCATGCTTCCTTAGCAGTTACGATTCGTTCTCTAATGCGGAAATTTTAATCCTATTAAGTAATCTTTCCTAATTGGGCTCACTGCCAATTGTTGTATTTTAACTGATACGACTGGGTACAAGTGAAACGGTTCTTATGAAATCCTTTGACAATATCTGTATTTGCATCAAACCATATTGATGCTAATATCTTTTTCTTTCACGTTAACCTTTTCAATAGACTCGATTACGGAAGAATAGAAGGTCTACTGGCTCACTGCCATGATCCATTTGAAAATCTATCATTCTTCTCAACTGATCGTGTTGAAGAATTAGTCAATGTGCCATGGTTTTAAGATTTTAGCTAATTTTACTCGAAACCCGAAAACTAAAATGCGAGGAACCGGATTATAGAAGATTCATTCTAACGTACATATTGATTAACAGGTTACATATTATAGAACTATAATAATCATAAGGAGAACTGGCAGTTTCAGTGCTTTAATAGTTTCCGTAAATTATCTTTATATAATACAGAAGTTTTATCGGTGTAAAGGTTAACAACATAGTCACAGTAAGTATAATAACAGTACAATATAATAACAATGCAGAAGTTTTGGGCAGTGACGAAACTATTAGCACTTTGGAAATATTAGTACGTTATATCATTTAACTATTCAGATGATATGCGGAAAAATAAAAATAGATGGTTCGCATTAATAATTAACTCATTGAAAAATAGCCACTAGCGTCAAATATTTGCCAAGCTTGGCGACATTTAGCAAAGTTTCGCCAAATTTGGTAATATATCATGTCAATTCTCAAATTTGGCGACAAAAAAATGTTTTGTTTATTCTGACGTCATAATGATGCATATGTATTATGTATTATACACATACCTATAATATGTATGATGCAAATGTATTACGTATTACATGCATATGTATAATATGTATGACGCATATGGATAAGTTCATTAACATCACTAAAACGCACTTAAAGGAATAGTGTTTCATAAATAGTAGGGATAATTGCCAGATTGAACAGAATGCTATTGAGATTAGAATACCGACATTTATAATAGACATCTGTACACACCATCACCTCATCGAGTTTACAGCTGAAATTTTAGGATTAGTTAAAACTAGATTAGCATATTTAAATGCAACTGGTTTGTTAAGTCATATCTTGGTAGAAACCACCTGAAGACCTAATTTTAGTGGTTAACTGATAGGTTTACTATTGTATTTTCCTGCATCCAAAAGTTTGGAAACATGGAGGAATGGGTGCAGGAAAACACAATGGAAAATCCACCAATTAACCCGTAAAATCGGGTCTGTAGGTGGTTTCCACAAATATATGACTTGGCGGACCAGTTACATTTCAATACGCTAATCGACATTTAACTAATCCTAAAATTTCAGCCGTCAACTCGATGAGGTGATGATCTGTGCAGACGCCTCCCGGTCTTTAATAAAATTTGTTTTAAGGAAGTAAAAGATAGAAAGATGGACAGATAAACTGAAAGATTTGCCTTATTAAGATTTTTGTAAAAGCATATAAAAATTCAATCAGCTTGAAATCATGTAACACCTTTATAACTGAGGCTAATTTTCTGTAATCGGGTTTTGGCGACCAACATATCTTATCTATAACTATAATCTTTCTTTTACAGATTTAAAATTAACAATAAATTAACAGTAAGTAGGCTAATAATACAATATAATAACATTAGCAGCGGACTTCGGACGCCGCATCTGTCACACATCGTTAAAGATAGTTTATTAGTTACGCATTTCATTTAATTAAAAAGAGATTTTTAAACTTTCATATGGAATTAGGATATTTTTCCACTATAGTGGAACCTTGGCATTTTTTAAAAATCTTGGCGCAATTCGGACTTCAGAAACTGAGATATGTTGCCAAATGATATAAACAACTACGAAAACAAACCTGATGAACTTTTATGTTATTTATATGTATACACATAAACATTTTATTTATACATGTATTAAATATTATTTTTTATATACAGATTATTTATGTTGGTATATAAAAATAAATAAACGGGTTCCTTACATAAAATAAATTGTATACATATGGAAAAAATTGCTTGTGTATATGACACAGTAAATAGGTTGCCAGAAAATACGTTATTATCAAATTTCTTTTCTCGTCAAGGCTATTTTCTGTATTTCGCCAAGGCTACTATATCGGAAACTTACCGAATTGCGGTTATATTTTGTTAAATGTTTTATTGTTTTAATATCATAATAATCATTGTAAATATATCATAACCTATACTGATTAAAATTTTTAGGTATATTCATTTTTTCTATTTAACAAACATCTTTGGAAAAGCATATATATAAAATGTTGTTCTGCTTGAAATCACGTGACCGCCTTCAAAGCTCTGATGTAATCGAGTTTTGGCGACCAACATTGGCACAATTGAATGCGTAGGAACTGTTTTCGGCCAAATGAACACCCCCTGTATGAAGGGTTTAGAGGCGGAAATTCTGTGTTTTCAGATTTTTCTGGTTAATTGTGCTACAAACCCGACTTACTTGTGAAATTTCATGATTCTACGACTTTTAGAAGTACCTTAGTTATTTGATGATGCGAAGTGAGTCAGTGACAAAAAAGCGCTTTTTCGGAATTTAATATTTCGAAAACTACTAAATATAGAAACATGAAATCGTGGAACCTTAGTTAATTTTGACCATACGAACATGTGTATAAAAGAAAAAATTCTATATATCTCCCTAAAACGACGTTATGAGGGGGTGAAAAGTATGCGGAAATGGTTCAGGAAAAGGTAGCTTACGGCTTGTGCGAACTTGGCGGACGCACTGCCGTGCTCCCAGATTTCAACCTGTTGTGCGTTTTCTTGCTAAACTAAATTCTCCCATTATATAGTATATATATATATCAACATACAGATCAAATACGGGGCTGTTGAAAAGAACTGGAATAAATATTTGGCTACGGACGGTAACAGCTGAAATCAATTTTTTAAATGTTTACTTAGTTATCTTATGTACCTTATTTCCCCAAATCACGAAGTTTTGTTAAAGCTTTCAGGGAGTGTTGGAAAGTGTTTCATAATCTATGCCGTACGCATGATTTTTCTTTCTTCTTTAAACTATTGCCGTTTTAGGTTTCGTTATTACCTTATTATTATAATAACTAGGTGATCGTACCCGGGCTTCCCGTGTCACAGAATATAGGTGAAAACCATTTTTTTAAATTGAAAAGTAATATTTTTTACATGCAATATATTTTTTTGATTAGCCACTAAGAATAAAAAAGCATTTTTCATATGAAATTTATGAATTTTACAATCAAATGAGCTTTTGAAATTTAGCAAAAGCGATTTTTTCGTATTAGCCGCATTCTAAGAGTTACTAGCCCCAAGATTTTGCTGCGTACGGCATCCTTTATTTTCTGATAATTTCAGAGCTTTAAGCGAGTAGTTCAATTACATATCTGTTAAATTTGTGTTTTATTTATACTATTTTATTTATTTAATCATAGAGGAAGTTTTATTTTTGTTTTCGGAATATTAGTCGTAAGAAAAGAATGAACTCTTTATGCTGTTTTAAGGGCAAACGGATTAATCTTTCTTAATCGAGCTCCACGCGATAGAGATAAATTAAAAAATTAACCTCTCATACGCGCAATCACCCTTTTTAAAAAATTGGTATTTTAATTTGATCATTTTAAATTAATTTTAACTCAAAATGTGAAGTCACGATTGTCAGCAAAATCTTTGCATGTGAACAGTCGCACTATCTTAACTCGGGATTCTAATCTCAGTACCGTAGAGTAAAAATTGCCATAATTTATGTTTTTGTTATTGGGGACGCATTTATGTTAAAAAGTTTAGTTTTATCCAAGAAAATCATTGTTTTCTTTTAAAGATGACATCATTTTTACTTACTTAAGCATTTCACCTAGTGTCTGAAACTTAGTACACATACAGAAGGGAAAAAATATGGAAACTTTATGAGGAAAATAGTGTTTTTAAAAGTACGTAATTTTTCCGTTCAAAATATTATGTCCCTATTGGGATTTTGCGCCATTAAATCCTATACAACAATTTTTATCAACAATTTTGAATTTTTATCAGATAATCACATGAATAAAGATAAATAAACCTCATTATTTCTCTCTTCTTTACAATAATGTAAGCTATCTCATTACCTGCAATAATAAAAGCTATTTCTTTTTAAAAATTAAAATATAATAATGGAATATAAAAAAAAACAAACAACAAAAAAAAAAAAAAAACAGCTAGTGCGGCCACATTTACAAATGAACAGCTTTCAGTTAAAAAAATTATTATGAAATTTGGTTCAGCAGAAAGCTCAGGGCAGATGACTAAAAAACATTCTTGTGTTTTAAATATATAGATTATATAAATTAGTGCGATTAAGATTTTTCTAAAGCTTAAACAAAGTCGAAACTAAACATATCCATACGGTTTTACGATGCCGCACAGTATGGCGTTTTGATGATCTATAACAGTAGGTGGACAAATATCATTTTTCGGAATTTTAGAAGACCGATTACAATGGAAGCTGGATGTCTCTTTTGTCGAGATCAGTACGAGTTTTGTCGCAAAAATCCGAGGTTTCGATTAACTACGGCAGTAAAGTACTATTTGTGTAGCTGGTTTGCAGAAGTTTCAGCGGTTGCAAGAGTTTCCTGCTAGTTCGAAAGCAAGTCGTCATTATTCTGTTTCTTTTTTTTTTAACCATTTGGAAAAGTGGTTATTGTCTTCGTCAGGGTAGGAAATCAAAAGCATATCCGAAGCTTTTTATTAGTTTAATCCGCATTTTATTCGTTTTCTGATTGGTCTATACAGTAATCTGTATTTTCCCTTTACTTTCAACAGAGATGGATACTTCTGTTGCCACTATGGCAAAAAAGTAATAAAAACTACAAAAAAAAATTAATAAATCAGAAACAAATTGAGATACAGCCTTTAAACAAATTGCATTTAAAAGTACATTTTTTTTCTCTGTACGACGATATAAAAAGTAATATTGTGAGATGTTTAGAAGTTTAAGAATGGAATTTCATTTAAAATGGGTCGTCAGATTTCCATGATGGAAAAGCCTTTTCCCGAACAGCCAATAACACTATTAATGTTTAATTCATGGGGTACGTAATGTATGATCAACTCCGTGCGATTTTTTATGTCTTAAATTTTAGTCTTCGAAAAAATCATTTTCCAAATGGTCGTTGTAATTTATTAAATTGCTTTTTTTTTTTTTTTTTTTTTTTTAAGCACAAGTTTACTGGACATGTCACACGTTTGATATGATAAGATTTAACCTGTTGTTGTTTGAAAACCATTAAACCAGCTTAACTGCTTTTTTCAGAGGTTGTAATTCTGGATGATCCATATTGTTATTTACAAATATTATCTTGACTTATAACAAAGTATTAAGAATTATTAAGCAATTAGCATTTTTTAAATCAATGTGCGTTTCCTAAAATCTTGAAAACTTAAGAAAACTACTGCAAAAGTTTGCAAATCTAAGATTTTATTAATAAACAACATTTATATTAACCTACAGTGTATGCATGTATGTTTAGTGCAAATCTTGCAAGTCAGTTTTAAACCACTTTTAATTATCCGATTGAGCTGAAACTTTGAATACATGTGTAGTTAGTTTCAATGACAATACAATATTATTACAATTTGAGGAACGTAAAAGTTATGTATATATACCGTTTCTACAGAGCTACACAAATGTGTAGTTTAAATCTTGCATGTTAATTTAAATCCACTTTCAATTATCCGATTAAGCTGAAACATTGCTTATATAGGTATTTCTGATGACAATTCAATATTATTAAAATTTATGGAACGTAGCAGTTTTTTTTTTTTTTTTTTTTTTTTTTTTTTTTTTTTTACAGGACCTCAGGAAAGATTGGTTCAAACCTTGCAAGTCAATTTTAATCCACTTTCGGTTATCTGATCGGGGGGTGGGGGACTTTTCCTACATGTGTATTTCTGATTATAATTCAATTATTTTATAATTTGAGGAATGTAGCTTTTATGAATTTTTTACAGGGTCACACAAAGTTTTGCGGAAAAATTTATGCTTATTAGGGGGAATTTTAATTAAATTTCAACAAAATTAATATAGGTCATAAAGATATACACAATACCATCTTTTAAATTGAAAATAAATTGCATAGCAGTTATATTTATTTTAGAGGGTCACAAACAATTCGGATACATTACCGTCTATAAGCAGAAGTTTTATTTCAAATTCAATGAAATTTATATTGACTATTGATTTGTACAACAGTATTTTTTCAACAAAAATAGTGTGGGTAGCATTTATATTTTTTACAGAGTCACACTAAACATAGAAGCTTGTTTCTTAAAATACGTTTTTATTTTAAAACTTTTGTTTTTTAGGATGACTACGCAAATTTCTCCCAAATCTGTTGCTGACCTATGAGTCGCTAACACAAAGGAAGACAAACTTGAAAATGTTCTTTCGTTTTTATAGTTTTGTATGCTACCCGCATTCTTTATAATCCATTACATTTTAATTTTGAGGCAGTCTTATTAAATAAACCAAATATTTATCACTGTTTGAGTATTTTATTAGTGATACATTCCCAAAACCAGCAAAACCTAATTAAACTTCAATGCCACAATTTTGGCCTTGTCAAAACGCCCCACTGTGTGCGGATGGAATAAAGTTGGATAATTTGATTTTTCCTAAAAAAATGTTTATTAATAACAATGCGAAAAAGCAATAATATATTTTAAATGATATTATAGTATTAGGAAATGTGTAGAGTATACAAGGAAAATTACATTAAATTATGTTGGAAATTCCTGATTCAAGAAGTAACTAATAATAAGATATGCGGTTTTCACAATTTTTTGTTATAACTAATAAGGGGGGATTTGCCTCTAGAAGGCAGAAAGAAGGGTGTTCTTCAGCATTTTTTTTTTCGGAATAGGAATACAGATTTTAGCTCCGGGTTTTTTGCATATTATTTATTATTATTTGAAGAACATTTCAATTTTTTTAAATAAAAAAATGATGACGTGGCTCGAATTGCGTGGGTGGATGTCCTAGCGTGCGCGCCATGCATTTCCAATCGGGCGGGATCCAAAAGATCACCAGCGTCGTTTGCAATCAAATAGATAATACAGTCTGGGGCAATATAGTCTGGTAATGGAATTAGATAATATTGTGCGGAGTTTCAACACTTTGAGATAAAAAAAAAGTTAAAAATCAACAAAGTGTCAGCGAGTTGTAAAAAATAATGTTTATTTCTGACTCCTGTTTTCGCACTTTGGCGTGCTTCTAAAAATATTTACTTTTTATGAAAATGGCTGAATGTGGTCTAAGCTCGATTAAATTTTATCACTATTTATTTTAAAAAAATAGCAAGATGGATATAATAGTTTTTGCGTTCTGATCCCGCCCAGTTTGGAAAAAGTCATTTTGCGTAAAATGCGTTTATGGGTTCCAAAACAGTGTAAGCGTACAGACGCGTTGCACATAACAACTAAATAACTACGAAATATTTTATTTCTTTTCTTTACTTTATCGTGCGAAATTTGTATCTTACATATGTATAATAAAATTTAATATATAACAATGCTATTAAAACAATGATATAAGTAGACATAAAGATAATACTTAGCGCCCTTTGTCTTTAAAATATGTCTCATAATATAAAAAAAAGAAAAAAATCAAAGTAAATAAACATTGGGGGAGGGGTAAAATACAAATACATATCTACAAAAAAAAAAAAAAAAAGGCTACAAATTTACATTTATTTTGTTAAGAGTAATGTAAAATTAACAGCAAAAAATGCTGAAATAATACAGATTTGCTATAAAATATGAAAAACAAAATTACTGTAAAATTAACAGAAAAAAATGCTGTAAATTTACAAATTTGCTGTTTTTGGCTGTAAAATTACTGTGATTTTTTTTTTTACAGCGTACCGAAATAACGCAAATTCCCTCCTTAAAGGACAGCTGAAGTCACTTTGTGGTAAAATGATTTTAGGATGCCTATCTTTACCCGTCCATATTTGTGTCTACTATTGTATACAAACAGTTAGACGATTAATAGGTCTGTGATACGATTGATCTACGTCGTCATGGCAATTTCTGAAATGATCGCTAAGGCAAAAATGTTGTAAGTAGATTGTTTTTTTTTTGTTTGTTTTTTTGTTTTTTTTTTTAACATGTCCTTTTCTAATAATATTCAAATAAATATTGTGACATGCACTACTTTAAACAAAATACTAATGCACATGGCAATTTGTCTGTTCTTCACAGAAAAAGGAAAAGCTGATAGAGATGAGTAGAGAGGCACCTTAAACCCTTAAAGTTCAAACTATTTGAAAGTTTGACATGAAACGAGATTTATTTAAAAATATTTTTATAACATCAACAAAATAAGAACCTCTAAAGCTTTGCCGCATAATACCAAGGAAATATTCTTCTAAAATACAGAATACAAAGAGGACAACGTAACCCATTTCAAAACAATAAATGTTTCATTTTATAATTATGACTTTATTAACAGATGCTCTACGTATTATTCAGAAATGTTTCACAAAAAGCTTTATAGTATAACTCCTTTTAACATGCAGCTAAACTTAAACAATTTGATTAAGATCAATTTGATAAAACGAAATAGAGAAATTTAAAAACAATTTTGAGATACCGTAAATGATGTATTTTGCAAAAATGCAATTTAAGGAGTCATTATTAAATACTTTTCTTAAATTAATTATCAGTTGTACTTTCTAATTAATATCACGTGAAATGAGGAAATTTATTGGCTTCAGAAGACAATTAACTAAAGTAATTCATTAAGCATATAGACACCGTTATGAGTTTAATATTCAGTAGAATGAAAAGCTGTTTAAGAATGCCATTAAATTTAATTTCGATTAATAGTTATGTTGTATCAAAGAACATTCCATGATTTAAGATTATGTAAAATTCCATTGATTATTTTATTGCTTTCTTAGACTTCACACAATAATAGCAATTTCATTTCAAGTAACTGATATAATTAATTCAGTTTTTCTATTTATAAAGTGCATACATGATCACACATAAAAGAAATTATAAAAGGAAGTTTTATCGTTATTTTGGATCTGGTAAACTTCACAATATACTGTCCCTTTTATTTATTTGTTGTTTGTTTTTATTTTGGAAACCTAATGTAATATATTTAAGAATATTTTTGTCTTTTAAAGATTCATAATATATTGTGGAAGCTAGATTGGAAAGAAGATAAGATGTCTTAATTCCAGCTGTGTTATAGCACGAAGTAATATACGCCCTTCTGGAAAATCAATATTGTTAATACCCTCTATATTAATGCGAAATATTTCACAAATATTTCATACATCGCAAATATTTCCAATCAAATACAATACTGCTTATACATTGTCTTTGCTTTGTAAATATTTGCAAGACAATACTAACATTGTTGAAATAACGTTTTGGAAATACATCGGAAAAACTGTAAATAAAATGACGAAGTACGTTTCCCAATAATGATGTAATAATGACACAATGTAAAAAGCCTAATGTTGGGGTTCTTCTGCATTATAACACATCTATAATTTCGCTAATAGTTGAATTATTCGAAAATATTAAGCAGGTGTTAGAAAATAATTCCTGTTCATAATATTAATGAAAAACGCACAGCTATATATCTTTCAATAAGTTAGTTGTTCACCTATCTTAGTAATTGCATAAAAATGCCATTAAGTAATTTTTAAAACATCCTCAATCAAAAGAAAAAAAAAATGTAGGCAGGAATCTGTCACGACATTTTACGCTTACTGTTATTATTATTATACCGCAAACCAGGCCCTTACCTGCCGGGCAATATGCCTAGCTTTGTTTTGCACCTGGCCGCTGGGCGAAAGCCGCTTGATCGCTTCATGTGGATATCTACCTGATTGTACCTTGTCTTTTGTGGCTGTATCGCTATTTATTTTATCACTTTTGCTACTGTGTTGGTCGGTTCTAGATTGCTATTAATTATACCGTTTGGATTTGTTCGTACATCGTCGAAAATGAAAGCAAAAAAAATAAAAGACGGGGGTGAGAGGAGTTGCTTACTCGTCTACAGAATTTATACGAGCCGCCTGTAAGGGCGGCCATCGCTACTCGATTTTGATCTCGTAATTTAGAACCTTGATCAGGTTACGAGATCTTCACCTGACTAGGCACCTCCAGAGGTATAATTCACAGGGAACTTGGAGGACTTTGCACCCACGACGGATTTTACATGCATCAGGTGCCATTAGCGTACATGGCATTTTTTTAGCTAGCAGTGAGCCTCAAAACCATGTCCTTTCGGGTATGAGCACGACACTCTTCCAACTAAGCCACCACTGCCCGTGTATGCCGATTTTTCTTGTTGCAGCCTTTGATGTTGGCGTAAAGTTCATCCCCGTCGTTTGATATTTGGGCATGTTTGTTAGTTTGTACTCACTGAAGTTTTTCATTCACTTTTCTTGATAACGGGTTCTCTTGTCATGGTTAAATACAAATTATGGTGATAGTTGCCATGTATCTTGGTGTTTTCTTCTGTAGTCACAATCTGGTCTAGTTAACATTTTCTTGAGATGACTTGTGTATTATTTTCACATATTTTGGTAGTTGCTGTACATATCTTGGTTTTCGTAGTCGCAATCGAGTGTGGTTGTAATTTTCACTAACATCTTGTTTACTCTTGGGTTGTTTTCTTGTGCGCTATAGGGCCTCTTGTTTGGCCTTTAGTTCGTCTATTCTTTTTAGATATGTTTGTTTTCACATAAGGTAGCATTTACATTTTTATTTATTGATTTTTCTCTTTCAGTGATTTTAAGCTTCAGGACTATTAGTTCATCAGTTTAATTTGTTATCATGGCTGTTATCACTTTATTTCTACTCATGAATGGGTTCGTGGGCTATCACTTCATCTCTAAAAGACTGCCACTCTGGTATAGCGCAATTAAATTCGATTTTTATAGTGCACCTAGATGCTGGCTATTTACTTTTTTTATGCACATGGTGCTTTTTTTTTTTTTTTTTTTTTTTTGGTACAGAAAAAGTAAAGTTCTTTTAATACATCCCCCCCCCCCCTTTTTTTTGGTGCAAAAAAAGTAAAATTCTTTTAATTTCATTTTTTCATTCTTTTCTTTTCATTTTTTCAGAAAAAATAAAGTTCTTTTAATGCCTCTTTTTTTGGGGGGAGGGGGGTTGAGTAATAGCGGGTTCTATTTATTTGCAAGAAGGAATTCCAGACAAACAGGAAAAGGAAGTATAAAGTGGCCACGCTAAGGTTTGGTGAATTTTATGACCCCTTTATAATCAAAAAAGTTCTAGAAACAAGCACCAGTAGTAACTATAACATCTTTAGTTTCAATTGCTATTTAACTTTTTTTAACTTTTAAAAAATATTTTAAAATGTATTCGTTACTTTCAAAGAAAATTTACAAAATGGCCACTTTGCTCGCCTACGCTGGGTAAAGTGGCCAGCACAGGTATATTAACAAATTACATTGATTCAGGATGTATATACTTTTTAATCAACACAAGCTAAAGTAACACACATTAAGAATGAGTACGAGGAAAAGTCAGTAACCAACACAAACTGATACGAGAGGTTGGAAATTAGTAGTAAATTGTTTCCAAATATGCCAATAGATGGCAGCATAATCCAACTATAAGATGTTAATTTCGAATTTATGAAACATCAGTTGTACAAGATGAGCAGAGTCGTTCAAAAGTTGTTGACGAAGAGCGTAGTGGTCGTCCATATGAGATTGCGACAGAAGAATCTGTGCGGAAGGTTGAAGAAATTATTGCCATGCTGTCTATTGCTGTTCGCATGTCAGCTCTAACCATTTTGCCAACCTTCCGCACTGATCCTTCTGTCGCAATCTCAACTAGGCGACTACTTCGCTCTTCGTCAAATACTTTTAAACGACACTGCTCATCTTGTACAACTGTTGTCCCATAAATTTGAAATTAACATCTCATAGTTGGATTATGCTGCCCCTATTGGCATATTTGGAAACAATTTACTGCTAATTTCCGACTTCTCATATCAGTTTGTGACCTACTTACTGACTTTCCCTCGCATTAAGTTTTGTAATATTTTAAGTAATAAATCGCTACAGAATAATATATTTAGTAATAAGTATCAATAGGACGAATGGAGGAATACAACTGTCCCCCGCAGACATGCAGAATGCAAACGTCGAGGGTAAGCCTTTCTCTGCACAGAAGTTATCGCTCCGACCGTCTTCTTGCTTTCAAAGGAAATACCTTTGGACAGTATTTTGTTGTGAATAATGAATAACATATCGTTTCCGGGTAAAGTAGCCATTTCGCCATTTTGCCCGATCTCTTTGTGGCCACTTTACCCGGAATGACACCATTTCAAAAATTGTGGCCTAGCATCTGATCCACATAGCTTAGCGGTCCCAAACACACATTCGTTGAAAAGGTTTCTTCGCTCTGATCAAACAGCGTAAGAGCAAATAATTATAACGCGACATATTTTTTAGTTATAATCAAGAAATTGTACTACTGGCCTAAAATCAAGAAGGCGAAAAAACAGTAAAATAAGTTCAGAACTGGAGAAACATACCCTGACGATTGAAATTCACAGACAATACTACCAGCATGTGCGACTACTGTTTCATCCGGTTCTTTTGTGGCGGGGCACTACACAGCGGAAAAACCTCAAATGGCTACTTTGCCCTCACTGCTCACTTTATCCTTCCTTCCTCTATATCTATGTGAAATGAATTCGAAAATAGGTAGTGACGTAAATATCGGGCATTATTCTTCAGCTGGTAATAACAGAAGCGGCTGAAAAATACTTCTAAATTCTCTTACGGTATATATAATTATCATGCATAAAAATCCGTTATAATGCCAGAAAACCAACAAAATGTGCAAGCACTTTAATGAACACAAACTTATATATACAACTCACTATATCTTATTAAACTTTGCATTAAATGGATTTTATTCATCTGTTGTAAAAATTCTAGCAACGGAAACGCTGAGTCGCCAGTCACTTCTTCCTTTGTATTAACGGAATTTACAGTGGCGCTGCCCATTAGTGTCAATATCATATTCAAAACTATTATTTTAATATTTTCTAACAAGGAGAGGGCCAACCTTGTTAATCACAGATTTTGATTATTTTAATATATGTTGTAGGTTAGAGACCCCTTAGTCTTAGGTTCAACGGATTTTATCCAACGCTTTTTAGTTCTTGAGAAACCGGGGTGTCTAATAGTAGTACACAACTTAAATACTTGCTTTGTAACTAAAAGGATAGGTTGGTCGTAGCTGAGCTGGTATGGCGTTTGCCGGCTGATCCACTGGCCGCGTTCGATACCGGGACGCGCTGCATTTATTTTTCTATTTTTTTTTGTTTTATAAATATATTCGTAAGTATAACGTAATAATCTCATTGTCAATTAAAATTTATAATATTGTATATCAGTTATAATTTTAACCTATTTATTTTTTTACTTTTAACTAAATAGTTGTATAAAACATCAAAAAACTGTTAATTTTTTTAAAAATCACTTTTAAAATGTTTTCATGTATTTTTTATCGATGCAATGATATTGAGCAACTGTGTCAATTCGTGATTTTAAAGAAACATTATTTACGCATTGCTTTAACAAAGGATGTCAATGCGATAGTACTATTATTCTCTTTTTAAATTCACAAGCATAATTATATTAAAAATTAGCATCAGAATTAAACTACAACCGATTTTTTGCATATTAAAGATTTTTAAATTTGTAATACGTATGCTTGCATTTTCAATTATTTTGCTTTCACCTTTATCTTCTTTCTGCTTTTATTTTTATTTTATTTGAATATTCTTTTATTTTATCATAACTAGATGGTTCCACAACAGGTTTTGTCACGATTTTGGAATTTTCATCATTCAATAATAGATCCAATTTCTTTTTAAACCTCTTTAAATGATGAGAAATAATAGTTTAAAAATAAAAAATGATAAATTTAAGTTTGTTAATATTATAATTAATATATGATATTGAAATTTTTAATTTAAATTATTAAATTACTAGCATACTCACCGGGCGTTGCGCGGGCCCGTGATGAATTAACCTCAAATTTGTATGATTTTGTACCTTTAATTCCCTTTTGTCTGAATTTATATTTTTAAATATAAAAAATCGCAAGAAAAATATTAAATTGAAGATACGTACTATTTTGCGTAAGTTGATTTTGGGAGTCTATGCGTACCGAAAGCGAGCGGAACTGCGACAAAACACTCGGGTTTTTACTGGTTTTGTGGACATTTTCAGACATTTTGTTTTGTAAAAAATATTTCTACCCCTCTGAACGTTTCAAAAATTTTATAGGAGATGTAAATCTGGTCTATTTAGATGCTTCGATAAACATTGTGTTAAAATAAGGACGTTGATTAAAATAATAAATTAAGAAATTTCCCCAATTTACTATTCGAAAATAGTGGGTAGTGCAACCTTCCACCGACAGGGAGCGCAATATGTGCTATACAAATATTATTCTACGAAACAAAGGTCAAGGGGCTGTTATAATTTACGTGAAAATTTCAAGTCGATCGGTTAGTTCGTTTTCTAAATTTTAACGAATTCGCGTTCATTCTCTATTTAAAAAAGCGTTTCTTTTACTTTTTAAAAGTCGATTTTTTTTCCATTACGAACAAAAAGTTCAGAATCAATTTTTTTAATTTACATACTCTTAATTAGTATACAAATATAGGCCGAGAAGCTAAAGTTTAAAATCTGTAAATGCTGTATTTTTTAAATTTTGGTTTAAATTTGAACTCCTATTAAAATTTTACCCTATGGTTTTTATCTACTCTCCAAAATAAAAGTAGGTGTTTTTCAAAGCAGAGATAATGTTTGTAACTTTTAATAAGTAGCATATATCTCATGACTCCCTCAAAAAACGGTATATAAAAAGTCAGAAACGCTATTTTTTAAAAAGAAATCTAGATCCCCTCCCTCCCACCCTGGAATTTCACGCACCATTCTTTTTTACACTTTATCTTTTGTGTTATAAACGTTCTTAAAGTTTCAAACAGATCGCCTTGCTATATTTCCTAATTTAAACAAAATCGCGTTATGTTAGTTCCACATTCCACCACCAGGGAGCGCACTCTATTCTTAACAAAAGCTCCTTTACACAACCTATCAGTAGATATGTTACTGGAGGAGGTGGCGGTCTTCAGCAAGAATTTAAGACATTTGTTGAAATTACTATTTGGAAATAGTGGTAACTTAACTTTTGTCACATTTATATCTACAAAGTAGCATGTATCTGAGGACTCTGTCAAAAAACTGCAGCTGAAATGGTATGAAACGCAAAGGTAAAAAAAAAAGAAATATTTCGCCCCTCCTCTCCCCCCACCTGCCCTCCTGCCCGAAATTTCACGCGCCATTTTTTATAAACTTTTTCTAATGTGTTATAAACTATCTTAAAGTTTCAAGCAGATCGCTTTGTCAGATTTCCTACTTTAAATGAAATCGCGGTCTCTTAGTTCTACTTTCCACCACCAGGGAGTACACTGTATTTTAACAAAACTGCATCTGAACGTAACTCCGTTACACAATCTATCAGTAGATATGTTAATCGAGGGTGTAGAGATCTTAAGCAAGAAATTAAGATATTTTTTTAATTACTATTCGGAAATAGTGGTAACAAACTTTTGACATTTTTATATTTAATAAGACTCATTTATCTCAGGACTCCGTCAAAAAACCGCACCGGAAATGGTAAGAAACGCAAAAGTTAAAAAAAAAAAGAAATCTATCGCCCCCCCTCCTCTCCCCACCCTCCCGAAATATCACGCGCCATTCTTATATAAATTTTTTCTAATGTGTTATAAACCATCTTGAAGTTTCAAACAGATCGCCTTGTTAGATTCCCTACTTTAAATGAAATCGCGGTCTGTTAGTTCTACATTCTACCACCAGGGAGCACACTCTATTCTTAGCAAAAGCGTATATGAACGAAACCTCTTCACGCAATCTACCCGTAGATACATGGATGGGAGGGACGGTCTTAACCAAGAATTTAAGATATTTGCTGAAATTACTTTTCGAAAATAGTGGTATCAAGACTTCTGAAATTTTTATCTGGAATACGTAACATTTATGTTGTATTTATACAAATCGCACACCGTTCTGAAGAATACTACAATAAAACGTAACGTGACTACCATTTAAAATAAGCATATAAAAGAAATAAACCAATTAGTGAAATTAGCGACCCCCACTCATAAATTAAGGGTTCAAAAAATTTTGTACGAACATCCGACATGAGTTCCCACTGCCTGCGGCACTGTATAGTAGGCCGGCGATAAATTCGGAACATTTTTCTGTATTTAAAACATAAAAGAGAGCAATTAAAAAATGCGTTTAAAAATGTCTTTAAAAAAACACTTCTGAAAAAAAAATCATCAGTATCAAAAATGAGAATTTAAATTCTATTAAAACTGTTGCTACCCGCTACAGCAGCAGAAAGCATTAGAATGCAAGGACTTATTGTTGTCAATTTCTAATTTCTAGTAGTAAAAGAGCCAGTAAGAAGTATTCTAATCTTTTATTTAACGTTTAAAAAACACATTTCTTGCTATCTAAATAAATCAGCATCAAACAGGCACCTCCAATTTTCCGTAAACCAACCAAAATCGCAGATTTTTTAGCAGATATTATCGCTCAACCAAACAAAGTAGAAGAAAAAACAGAAAACAGTGTGGAAAAAAAAAAAAGAAAGAAAAAAGCCTGCCAGGTTGTCAAGTTGGTTGTTAGGTTGTGACGTCATTTGAAACTAATCCCTTCTCTTAAACGCTCATTATTATTAAATATGTTTTCAAAGCATGTGTTTCACCGCATGCTAAAATTTAATGTTTAGTTGAAAAAACAGTCACTCTTGAAACATTAAGTACTCAAATTTGTTTATTTAATTGTATCCCGGTTTACTTAATTATTTCTGCGAAAGCTTTATACAACCAACCAACCGAAAGCAAGCGGAAACAAAGAAACGTATTTTTGATGAGCGATGCTTTATGTACCATCCAACCGAAAGTAATCTGAGGGAAAAAAAGGCGTACTTTTGATGAGAGTGATGTCCGAATATTAATTAATTACTCAGCTAATAATTAGAATATTAAAATTCTGAGGATATGGTGCATTAGAAGAGGCCTTGGACTCTTTTCAAAAAAATTTGAACCTCGTACGTGCCGTAGATTTTGCTAGCCGTCGCACACAGACAGACAGACAGACAGAGAGATTTGTTCTTTTATTAGTACTAGGGGATCGTACCCGGTCTTCCCGGGTTAAAGAATATAGGTGAAATCATTTTTTTAAATTGAAAACTAATAATTTTTTTTATATTCCATAATATTTTTAGATTGACAACTTACATTAAAAAAGCATTTTTCATATGGAAAATACGAATTATACAATCAAATAAATTTTTGAAATTTATCAAAAGCGATATTTTCTTATTAGCCGCATGCTCAGAGTTATTTGCCAAGATTTTGCTACTTATGGCATCCTTTTATATTCTGATAATTTCAGAGCTTATACATGTCTGGCAAATCTGTGTTTTATTTATATTATTATATTTATTTATTCATAGGGAATTTTTTAAATAGATATTAGCCGTATGAAAATGATGAAGTCTGTATTTTGTTTTAAGGGCAAACGGATTAATCTTTCGTAATCGAGCTCCGCGCGATATAGATAAATTAAAAAATATTTCATGCTTAAAAATTGCTTTTAAAACTATAGACAATCAGTAAACTGAGATGGACTTTGCAAAGTTATTCCATAAAAAAAAATCCTATTTGGTGATCTAAAAATTTAAATTGTACGATTATAAATATGTTAGATTTGTTGTTTTTTTTTCAATATTATTCTTTTATTTGTTTATAAAAGAAGTATTAATTTCGTTAATTTGTCTTTCACAAATATGTTAGATTGGTGGTTTTTTTAATATTATTCTTTTATTTGTTTATAAAGGAAGTATTAATTTCGTTATGCAAAAATAGTCAGAAACAAATGCTGAAAAATGTTTTTTGCTTTGTGTGAAAAATGTTTATTATTATTATGTACTAAAACCGGCACGTGATAAGATAAACTTTAAAAAAAATCATGCTTAAAATTTATTTTAGAAAATATAGTACATCAGTCAATTAAGATAAAGTTTTTAAACAAATTGCATTTGAAAGTAAATTTTTTCTCTATGCGACGAAAATTGAAAATGTAACGATGGTCAGAAGATTGAAAAATATACTTTATAAAGATACTCTAAATTTTTGTAAAACATTGCGTTTTATCAGTGTGTGATTTCGATTACATTATTTTTAAATGTGAAGCATTTTCACCTGTGAAGAATTTCAAAGCAGCTGGTCTGTGAAAATGGCGCACTTCTACAAAACATAATTCAAGTTTAAGAAATAAAATACACGCTTTTTTATAAAATGACGTCATTTGCATCCGCTAAAGCAATCCACTTTTACAATCCAGTTTTAAACTTCGTCTATAGAAAAGTGTGCATATGACGTCATTAGCACAGAATAACAGACAATATTCTTGACATAGCCCATATTTTAATTTCAACTTTTTTTTTTTAGGTTTTATGAGAAAATGGCAACAGAAAGATACAGTATCTCCTATTTTCGACTATTTTCCGTTTACTTTCAATGACTTTCAATGAAATGAGTTACTTTTGTTGCCACGATAAGAAAAATGGTATTAAAAACGACAAAAAAATTAATATCTCAAAAATGAATTGAGATACAGTTTTCAAACAAATTGCATTTAAAAGAGCATTTTTTTCTTTATACGACGGTGTAAAAATTTAAAATATGCAATGTTTAGAAGTTTAAAAATTTGCAGTATAGAAAATTGCAAAGCCAAAATTTCATTTCAAATTTCAAAGTGTTGTCATTCGCAAAATGACGTATGCGTTACGCACAGATATGTTTGTCCTTTATAATATAGATAGATAATTACAAGTATATTTATAAAACAAAAAATGAGAAAAACAAATGTAGCGCGTTCGGGTACCGAACCCGGGCCCGCAGACCAACCAGCAAATGCCGTACCAACTGAGTTACGACAAACCTATCCGTTTTGTTACAAAGTAAGTATTTAAGTTGTGTACTACTATTAGAACCCCCCCCCTCCCCCGGTTTCTCAAGAACCAAGGAGCGTTGGATAAAATCCGTTGAACCTGAGACTAAGGGGTCTCTACCCTACAACATATATTAAAATAATCAAAATCTGTGATTAACAAGGTTGGCCCTCTCCTTGTAAGATAAATGACAAGGAACAGGAAATTTCGCGTTTCATAAGCTCCCGTCTAAGAAAAAAAGCCGTTTATTATTATTATACTGTACTCGTTTTACAGGCATAATGAGACGTTTCAGTTTAAAGCATTATTTCTTCATAGGCAGGTTCCATTTAAACATTTTTTACTGTATTTTGAATAGAGTGCGAAGCATGTTTTAAAGTAAACTGAAACACTCAATGAATTTTTTGAGCTATTTTATTCTAAATAATTACTGAATCTGTTTTTACGTGTGTGTAAAAATAAATAAATTTATATTTCCTGTAATAAAAAATATACTTAACATATATTATCTCAATAAATGAAATCATTTTATTTAATCCTGAATCGTTAAAGTTTAGAAACTGTAGTATAAAGAGATTTTCTACACGTGAACGTCTCTGTAGGAAAAAAAAATCTCTGTCTTCAGAAAAGATGTGCTAAATGACATCCAAAGTACTCCAATTACCGGATAGCAGCTTTTAAATAAAATTTGCATAAAATGAAGGGAGTGGTAGAAAGTCGATTTTATGATAACTACTTTGAGGTGAGATTTCATTTAAATTCTTCTTCATTTGTTTTAAAATAAAGTACATTTAGAAAATTAGAAAAACAAATTAGATGTTTGAAATTAATAATAAAATTCTATTTATGACTATTCTTCTCTTCATTTTGAAGGACTCGTACATTTTTTATTATTAAAAAATATCGAATAAATATTTAAAAATAAAATTTTTTTTTAAGAAAATGTAAAGTAGTTTCGGTACTTCTTAGTTATCCCGTCGACCAAATTACTGTCGCCAAATTGTAGAATTAAATGCCAATAATGTCTGCCATTAATTAATTAATTGTAAGATTAAATGCCAATAATGACCAATAAAACCATTAATTCGATGTTTTATTTGTATTTTTATTAATGTTTTACTAATTTTTGTTCTTTCGTTATTTAAAATAAAAATAAAGTCGATGTGTATAATTTGGCAAGTGGTTTGGCGATTTATGTAATTTGGCGAAATTGGTCGACGGGATAACTAAGAAGTACCGTGGTTTCTTTTTAAGTTAAAATTATCAAATATATTTACATGAAATATTAAGTAATAAAATAATAAGGACCATCTTTAAGTTAATAAAAAAAATATGGTTTTTCGCAATTTTGCAGATTTCTAAACATTATGCGATGAAATTTTCAAGAGTAGTCATGTTTCAGTGTCTTAACTTAATATTACATTATATCCCTAGCTTTAGTCAGCAGAGGACTTTGTATAAAAAACCGATTTCTCTTCTATATAAATAAATTACTTTAAAAATAATTTTCTCTAACATTGAGACGGTCTCATTTAATCCTGCTTAGTTAAAGTTAAACATAACGGGATTTTCATCCTGTGACCAGTTCTGCTTAAAATAAAACATATGCATCGCCCTGTTTGCAGACGGAATATTATAAAATATATCCAAACTACTACAATTACCAAGTAATAGGTTTTAAATGAAATTTTTATAAGACGAAGAAAATACTAGGAAGTGGATTTAATAGTAATTACTCCGAGGCAAGATTTGTTTTATTTGGGTCATTTCCTGTCAAGTGTCTTAAGTTATTTAAAATACCTGCTCGACCTCCCCCCTCCCTTAAATTTTGATACAGTGGCAAAATAACGTAAATATAGCGGATATCTCTAAACTATCAGCCTTATAAGTAGTATAGTAGTGTCACCCAGACTCCTGTTAAGTTCACTATTCACTGTCGCAGGAAAAACGATTATGTCATCAGCTATCACTTTAACACAATCAAACTGATTAGTAAAGTTATCATATGAATTTAATATTTCCAACTGAGCGGAAAAATGCCCAGCACGGGGATCGAACCCATATCCTTGGCTTACGGGGCCAATGCTCTACCGTTTAAGCAGTAAAAAAGCTTAAATGGTAGAGCATTAGCTCAGTAAGCCAAGGATCTGGGTTTGACTCCCGTGATGGGCATTTTTTCGCTCAGTTGGAAATATTGAATTCGTATGATAACTTTACCAATCAGTTTGATTGTGTTAAAATAATAGTCTATCTATGTTCCCATCATTTATATGGAGTTTCTTTACCTGCGGTTTATTCTGTTGAGCTGTCTACATGACAGATCAGGTGTTATTACCATTAAGGTTATCTGAGCGAAATATGCCCACCGGTTGTCAGCCCAGTAAGCTTAAATGGTAGAGTTTTGGCCCCGTAAGCAAAGGTTCTCGGTTTGATTCCCAGTGTGGGCATCTTTTCGCTCAGTTGGGAATATTCAATTCGTATAAGTCACCAAGTTTGTCATCTTACGGTTCATGATACAAGAAACTTTATTTATTAAAAAGTCCTTCCGGCCAGTGCCGGGAGGAAGAGGTAGCTTTCACATTCCTTATTTTTAAAAAGCTAGCTTATATTATTCAAACACATGATGCTCAATTTAGTGGAAACCGATTATAGAAGATTCAATAGCAATTTTTATCAATACTAAATCATTATGAATGAGAATTTCGCGAAATTAGCCAGCTTTATCCAAGCTGATTTCATTTATATAGTAACTTATATTTGGTTTCCAAATTCGGCGATATCTTGAAGTGCCTGCCCTTTTAAGACAATATGCTGGATGAGGCTAACCAGTCTAGACCTTAGTAATTCCTATGCACATGCTCACTCACATCGGAATCGGTTGATATATACGACTACAGTTTCAGGCAAAAAATCAGATTTTTCAAAATGTCACCCACATAAAGAAATTCAAACTGCTATATCTGAGCCATTTTTTAAGGTAACGACAAAACAAAAAATGCTCCGGAATCCTTATATCAAAGTCAAATACTTAAGAAAGAAACCTTTTTCAAGTTAAAAATTTTTTGCACCTCACTTTAAATATATATATTTTTTAATTTAATGGCCGCCATTTTGAAACAAGATTGCGGATGAAGCTGACCAGTGAACTTGGTCGAGACATTTCTATATACTATCCACATACCTTCTTACATCCAAACAGGTTAATAAATACGCGTGTTATCGCGTGACAAACATCAGATCGTTAGAAAATGCCAGCCATGCTAGAAATTCAAAGCGCTATAACTCAACCATTTTTTAAGATATAGACGAAACAAAAACTGCCCGTAAATCTTTTTATCAAGGTCAAACACATAGAAAAACCTTTTTCATTTTCCAGTTTTTGGTACCTCATTTTAAATTTTAAATTTTAAATGTTTTTTAAATGTTTCCTTTTGAAACAAGATGGCGAATGAAGCTTGCCTACGAACTCGGTCGAGACATTGGTACATACTATGTACACACCAAGTTACATTCAAATCGGTTCATAAATACGCCTGTTATCGCGTGAAAAAAATCAAATCGTTTCAAAATGTCAGCCACAATAGAAATTCAAAATTCTGTAACTCAGCCATTTTTTTAGATAGAGAAAACAAAAACAGTTCCGGAATCTTTGTATTAAGGTCAAACACATAAGATTTTTTTTTTCCAATTTTCAACTTTTGGTACCAGATTTCAAATTAAAAAAAAAAAAATTAAATGGCCACCATTTTAAAACAAGATGGCGGATGAAGCTGAACAACGAACTCGGTCGAGACATTGGTATGCACTTTGTACACACCAAGGTACATCCATATCGGTTCATGAATACGCCTGTTATCGCCTGACAAAAATCAGGACGTTTCAAAAATGTCAGCCCCGCTAGAAATTCAAAGTGCTATAACTCAGCCATTTTTTAAGATATAGACGAAACAAAAACTGCTCCGGAATCTTTGTATAAGGGTGAAACACATAAAAAAATATTTTTCAATTTTTAATTTTTTGGTACCACATTTCAAATAAAAAAAATAATTAAATGGCCGCCACTTAGAAACAAGATGGCGAATGAAGCTGGCCATTGAACTCTGTCGTGACATTGGTATGCACTATGTACACACCGAGTTTCATCCAAATCGGTTCATAAATACGAGAGTTACAGTGTGTCAAAGATCATATATATATATAATATTGCTGATTTGGTTTCAATTAATACAAAGCATTTTTTCCAACAAATTACTAAATTACAAAAAAACTACGTTATTACATATGTAGACAAATCTCCTAATAATTATGCTATTATATGTAAATCTTATTATCACCAACTTCTTACAACTTGTATTTCTTCTAATAAATCATTTCAAAAAACTAATGAAAATGTAATTGTAAATAATCGTAAAATTCGAAGTTATTATAAACTATTAAATATTTTATCTACTAACTTTAATTATCCTTATTTAGTTCTTATTCCCAAATTTCATAAAACTCCAATTAAATTTAGGACTGTAACTATTGGTTGCAATACATATAATAATAAAGCCAATAAACTTCTCTTAAAAATTCTTAATCAATTATATGTACTTACTACAAAAAATGATAATACACATTGTATAAAAAATAGCTATCAACTTGTCAATATTTTAAAAAATCTTCATTGTGTATATAATATAACGACATATGACTTCAAAGATCTTTTTAATAATATAGACCTCTTAGATTTACATAATATTATAAATGCATTATTTAAAAAGTATTATAAAAAACTGGAATTACCATCTAATATAGATATTGCATATTTTAAATCCTTAACAAACTTCATTTTCTATAATAATTATATATTGCAAGATAACACTTTATATTTACAGCATGTCGGTATACCACAAGGCGGTTGTACATCCAGTTTATTATCAGACTTATACTTATATCATTATGAACGTACTTTTACTAATAATAATCTACATTTATATCGTTATATTGATGACATAATTTTAATTGAAACTGATCAATCTGTAATTACTCAATTTCCAGTAGATTATCCCACTAATTTGGAATTAACGGAAAACCTTTTATCTAACAATACAATTAACTTCTTAGATCTTAAAATTACAATAAAAGACAACAAAACAATCACAGATTTATATGACAAACGTAAAGCATTTAAATTCAAAGTTAATACATTTACAAATTTTAAATCTTGTCTACATCATTCTGTATTTCGAAATATAATACTTAATCATTTATATAGAATAAAATGTTTATGTTCTTCTCCTCTAATTAACAATAATATTAAAAAACTAATTTATGATGCATTAAATCATGGTTTTCCAAAAAAATTCATTTATTCATTAATATACAATTAGTACTTTACTTACATGATCTTTAAAACAAATTAACACATGCGTAAACAAAATTACAAAAAAATATATAAAATAAAAATTATCTATAAAAAATTAAAAATTGTAAAATAATATATAAAAAATTATTATAGGTTGGATGGGTGGGTAGATGCTAGAGTACGGAGGAGGGTGGTGTTGTCTGGATAATACGCAATGGTTAATTTATTTTTAAAAAATGGGGCTTTTGTATTATCACTATTTTTAATACGTATTTTATAAGGATGGTGATTTGATATTTTATATGTAATTGGTGACTTTCATTAATATTATTTTTAGCTTAATTAAAGTTTTATCTAATTTACAATCATTTGTTATTAAATTTTAATTTACTCAGGACAATATCATATTAATTACTAATAGTATGCCATTTTTATAGTGATCAATATACATATAAGTGTATTTAATATAACTAAAGTTATACTGTATGTATTAGAATTGGGTAATTATTTTTATTATTATTCCTCTATTCTTTTTAATATTGATCTATTTTCACTTTGTGTTATAAAATTTATTATCGGTTTAATGTGTTTGAATGTCCCACATTCATACTTTTTGGATTTTTATGGCTGTATGAATATAACCTACACACTATATTTGAGATTTTAGGTAATGGGAATTTAAGTATCTGATAATCTTCTATATACTTCCATATGTTTTTTATTTCCTGTTCATTTTATAATTATCTTATATATAATAGTTATTATTAACGATTTTTATATTATTTTAATATATATTTATATTAATTATTATTGAATTTATTTTATAGCATATAGCTATATGCTACATATTATCAATGTTATAGAATTATTTAAATTCTTAGTGTAGTTTAAATGAGTAAGATAATAGAATATGTTGAATGCTTTTTTTTTAAATTTTATTAACAATAGTTTTTTTTTAAATATATTTAGTGAGGTTTATATTAGGTTTATAATTATCTATATATAAGGATTTGTTTGGTTTTGCTGTTGATAAAATTTTTTACATTCAAAGGCTTTCAATTGTTCCTCTTGTGGCATTTGAATAATAAAAATACTACTAGATGGCAGCACCAAAATTTGTCTTTTGACGATAAGTTATAAATTTTGTCTTTTGCAGCTCCTTTTCAGTTGCAATTTCCTACACCAGGTGGATTATTTAGCTAAATTTTGACGATATTGTTAAATAGTAATTAAGTAAATTATAAGTGCATTTTAGTTATTTTAAATAATGTAATTACTTTTTATTTATTTTATTTTATATTATATTAATTGTATTTATCGTGGTATTTCAAAATGTATTAACTGCATCCTTTGGTATCAATTACTGTGGTTTCTTAACTGTTTTATTCACTTTAATCTTTACGATATTATGGTAGCCATGTGCGAAGCCATGTGCGAGTGGATATTGAAAAAAAAACTGAAATATAAATCGGTATGTTGTGTAATATTTCTATTTTATATACTATAAATATTTAAATTGGTTTTATTGATTTTTCCATTTCATATTATTTGATTCTATTCTGTTTTCATTTTTAATCTATTTATATAAAATCCAAGTCTCTGTGTGTCCCTCACGATTCAGGTAGGACCACCTCATTGAAATGAGTAATTGTTGAAAAATACTAATGCAGGTTTACCAAAGTAGCGCCAAATGTTGGCCAACTTGGCGATAGCTGGCTAATTTGGCGAAATTCCCATTTAAAACCATTAATCTTTCATAATGGAGGTCACCGAAATTTAATTTAAACTCCACTCTTTTAAGATATTTTTTCGAAATCTATAGGTGAGAATTTAAAGTACATCTTTACATCTTCCTCCCGATGTACTAATAAAATAACCGCCAATAGACAACGGTGTACTGTGTGAGCTCCTAACTGCGCAATTTTAATGTGCTGTAGGTACTTTTCCAGTATAGGTGCCTTGGCGAAAAAGGAAATTTGGTAACATATTTCCCGGGAACCTATTCACTGTTTCATTTTATATACACACGCATTTTTTTCGATATTTATACGATTTATTTAACATAAAAAAGCCGTTTCTCTAATTTTATACAGAAACAGATGTAATTTGTACATAAAAACATCAATAATATACATATAAAACAAACAAAAACGCTCATTAAATTTGTTTTCATAGCTGTTTATATGATTTGACAACAAATCTCGATATTTTACTGTTATACGGACACCATGCCAAAATGTATGCTAATGCGCCAATTATTTCAAAATGCTAAAAGATATTTGTAATTTTATGCCAGCAGTTTAATATGAGTTTTATTTTATTGCTTTATTTTATAGCAGTTATTTGTTCACTTATTTTAAGTATATATTTGTGATTTGATGAAATAGTTCGTAAAAGACTGGAATTTTCAAATGTTATATTTTTTAAATGCTCACTTTAGTATCGACAACGGTTTGTCTTTTATTTATCAAATTCTTCAATTCACGATTTTGCGCCAACTATTACGCTTGGCGACAATGGTGTCCGCATAATGGAAAAGTACCCAAATCTCACTTTCTGATGCCCAAATTACACCAAGCTTTTTTTTTAAATGCCAAAGCTCCATACAGTGGAAAAGTACCAAACTGTCTATTATTTTGCGCTATCCGTGTTATAGTTTGTACTATATGCAAGGGGAGTGGAGCGAAGAGTTTAAACATTAAATATTAAAGTTTCGGCATATATGTCATATACGCCCCATATTGACGAGATTTTTTTCTGACGCCAATGTCATATGCACAACGGGTACTTAACTGGCGCCAAAGTGTCGTAATTTTGCTTGATATGGTAATTCGGATGTTGTTGTTTATGCTATGTTGATGTTTTCGCCAAATTGTCGTCGGAAAAAAATCGCGCCAATATATGATAACGTATATGACAACTGTGCCAACATTTCTATAAAGCAGTATAAGACTAAAAAATTAAGAATACAATAAATTCAAAATAAGACTAAAGAAAGGAAAATCATGCGTTAAGCATAGAATATGAAACACTTTCCAACACATCCTGAATGCTTTAACAAAACTTCGTTATTTAGGAAAATAAGGTAAATAAGATAACGTTACTTCTTAGATATCCCGTTGACCAATTTTTCCAAATTATATAAATCGCCAAATCAATAGTAAAACATTAATAAAAATACAAATAAAACGTCGAATTAATGATTTTATTGGCCATTATTGGCATTTAATCTTACAATTAATTAATTAATGGCAACCATTATTGGCAATTAATCTTATAATTTGGTGACAGTAATTTGGTCGACGAGATAACTAAGAAGTACCACGATAACTAAATAAACATTTTAGAAAACGCATAAAAAAATTTAAAAATTGATTTCAGCAGTTACCGTCCATAGCCAATAGTACCATTATTATGTGCCACTATTTAGCTAAAATTTAATTTAAACTGCTCGTAAAACTACTGAAATCACATTTCCAGATATTATCATCCATAAACGGATATAAATCCAATTCGGTACAGATGTCATATTCGCCCCATATTGGCGCGATTTTTTTCGGTTGCCAATTTGGCGAAAACATCAACAGCATAAACAACATAATCCTGGTTACCACATCAAGCAAAACAACGACACTTTGGCGCAAGTTAAGTACCCTTTGCCTATATGATTTGGCATCAGAAAAAAATCGCGCCAATATGGGTCGAATATGACATCTGTTCCTCCAATTCTTTGCGTGACAATTTATATCATTTTATCTATATTCTACAAATATTTCTTAGGAAACTAAATGCAGTTCAGCGTAAAAATGCATAACTCCTTTAAAAACCACCTTTAAGCAATTTACTTTCATACTCAGTAACCCTTACGAATTCTTTTGTGTAGCCCTGCATATGAACTGTAGCATTTATACACACAGTATATTATGCATAAATGTAGTGAAACATAAAAGCGCATATCCTAATTAAAAATGCATTTCTAGCAATCATTGCTTATGTACAATACTTCGGAGAAAAGTTTCTTGGCGAGAAAGAAGTTTGCCAACGTATTTTCTGGCAACCTATTTACTGCTTCATACTCACAAGCAATTTTTCCCATGCGTAAACAATTTGGCACAGATGTCATATATTGGCACGATTTTTTTCCGACGACAATTTGGCGAAAACATCAACAGCATAAACAACATTCGAGTTACCATTACAAGCAAAATAACGACACTTTGGCGCCAGTTATGTACCCGGTGCGTATATGACATCGGCGTCAAAAAAAAAATCGCGCCAATATGGGCGTATATGACATATGTGCCGACAATTTAATATAAAAAAATCTATTTACCCATTTTTATAAAGAAACAGAAGTAATTTTTGCACAGATGTCATATACGCATGGGGGTTGGCGTGATTTTTCTATGACGCCAATTTGGCAGAAATCTCGCTTTCGAATACCAGTTACTTATATAGTTTTCAATTATTTGGTATCATTTGGAAAGGAAATAACTATAAATAAATAAAAGTTTGAATAATAACTATAGAACAAAGCAGTTTATATAATTAAAAAACAGAAAATAAAAGTAAATAAACAATTTATTAATAAATAAAAAACAATAGCCGGGTTACCATAGCAGGCAAAATAACACCATTTTGGCGCCAGTTAGATATCCCGGTTCATATCTGAAATCTGTGCCGTAATTTGTATATATATAAAAAATTATATATATTTAGAAACGATTTTTTTTATGTATATAAGTGCATATATAAACAAAGATAAAAGTTCATTAGATTTGTTTTCATAGCTGTTTATATATTTTCGCAACATATCTCACTTTCTGATGCCCGAATCGCGCCAAGCTTTTTTTAAAAATGCGCTATAATGGAAAAGTACTTAAATAATTAATTAACAGAAATAACAAATTATACAAACTAAAACTTTTTATTTCAAGATCAAAGAATTGTTTTTAATTTTAATTAAAAATACATATATCCTTGGATAACTTAAATTGAAATTAGGTTCACAGCTTAATATCTCATTCCATAAACCTAAACAAACACAAGTGATTAATTCATCATGAAACGTCAAAAATATTAAATCATTGAGGTAATCATTCACAAAGTAACTTCTCCAACAATCAATGGGCAATATTCTAATGACGTCATAGTAGGTAAAATGGTGGCGGTATCGTTTGTCTATGGTTTGTGATCACAAAGATTTAATTTTGCAATGTCTCTTAGTTACATTATTTTATTGTCATATTTATGAGCTCAGAACAAAAGCCTAATTTATCATTATTTAGTTATTAAAGACGGAAAAAAATCATAAATGCATGATTTGAAAATTTTAAATAATCTTCTTTCTTAATACTAAAAAATAACATCGGGAAGTATCGGCGGGTTTAAGTTAAATAAGTTTAACTGTTTAATTCTGTTGTAATATTCAAAATAACAGTATTTATTAGATTTCAGTACTCAACATCAAGGCCCGATTAATCTTTGAAGTTAGAGGAATTACAATGTCATTTCAGGACCTTTCTTTTGGAGAAGCTTTTCTAAATTCCATCTATACATGGAAAATCTTCAGTGTTAGAAATATTATTCCTAGGACTGACATAACACGAGAACGGCCTGCAATTTTACACAAGTTTTTTAAAGCTGCTTCATATCAGAAATTTTACTAAAAACTGGTTACTTTTTTGTTATAGCGGCCCACACTATTAGGACTATGACAAGTTGCAGCCAATTTCGCCAACGTCGTAACCAAGATCATGAAGCACACACATATAATACCAAATAATACCATTTCATGAAATCGTATACAATAATGTAATAGTTTTTAACCTTACTTCAAGTGTGTTATTTATTTATTTTTAAGGCTCAACAATCTAAATTGTCCAATATATGAATTTAAAAAAAATTAAACAAAGATTGAAGAGACATGACCGCAAAAAGCCTCAAATCTGCATAACACTTGGAACCAAACTGTGCAGATTAGTGGTCTTCTACTGTACACAGTTTTTCATAAATGTGTTTCGTTCTTAAAATGTGTTATTTTCATCTATCACTGCGGAACAAGCGATAAAACTCATATTCTTGCACATGAGTTGTATATATCTTTATATCTAAATTTCCGTCATTTTTGACGGGCTACCTTTCTAGTCTATTTATAACGGTTGTTCGGGCACAGAGAAAAATAATTTTTAGCTTTAGCTTTTTTTTCTCACAGAAAACGACCATTTTGCTTATATCATTGAATTCTGTGCCCTTGAAAACGTAATTCAATATATAAGCTTTTCCATTATTTGTCGGTGTCCACTTTCTTCTTTTTTCTTCCATAATAATTCTTATAATAAATTATTTGGCACTTTTTTTTTAATACTTACAGCTTTAATTCATAACATTACGGTTTTTGATAGTGGTAGGTTATGTTTAATTAATGGTTATATATATATATATATATGTATGTACCAACATATGAACGGAGGGTGGTTTCGGGGTCTGGGGGTCAAGATGGATGAAAATATACCAAAATTTTTTGAAATCGCTTTCCTCCGAACGGCTGCAATAGGTAGATTTTTTAATGAAAGCTACCTAAAATGTGTGATCTGATACAACTTATACTGAAAAGCAAAATTGCAAAATTAAAGAAAAATTAAAAGTCATTGCATCCATCATCATTACGTGGCTTCAAACAATTATGAGATAAAATGGTCAGAAACTGTCATATTTTAGAGTCTTAACTAAATCTTAAATCTGTTCGTAGCTTTAGTCTGCAGTAGACTTTGAAAAAATAAATGGATTTATCTTCCATATAGTAAAATATACACTTAACATAATTATCTATAACAATGAGATCGTTTCATGTAAGCCTGATTTGTTAAAGGAAATAAAGAATGGATAAAACTTTGAGATGTGGTAGTGTATTTCCTTCTAACCTTAAAACAATTAAATAAATTTATATGAAATACGGAGTAAGAAAATAATAATGATCTTCATTAAGTTAATAAAATAAATGATTTGTTTTTATTGTGTTTCAATCAAAAAATCATGTGATGAAAATTTCAAGAACAGTCTTATTTCAGTCTTAAACCCGTTGCGTTTTTTTTTTTTTGGGGGGGGGGGGGCCTGATTTTCTTAAAAATGCTTATAAAACTAATGTTAATTTAAATTTTCTTTCCTTGTTTGTTTCTAATACACACTTTATGCACTTTTATTTGGCAAGCACTTTAAAATACAATTCTACTGAAATTATTTTTGTCTACAACCGATTTAAGGTTTTTTCAGTGAAATGGGTAAACCACATAGAGGATTAAAAAAATCGTAAATATATGGATTCGGTTTAGTCTGTAGTGGAATTTTTCAAAAAATTAGAGTTTTCTTCCATTCATACAGTCAACCCCGAATCGTTGAAGATTAAAATGTCCTTCCGGCCAGTGCCGGGAGGAAGAGGTAGCTTTCATATTCCTTATTTTTAAAAAGCTATCTTATGTTATTCAAACACACGACTCTCAATTTAGTGGAAACCGATTATAGAAGATTCAATACTAATTTTTATCAATACTAAACCATTAAGAATGAGAATTTCACGAAATTAGCCAGCTTTATCCAAGCTGCTTTTATTTAAAGTAACTTATATTTGGTTGTCAAATTCGGCGATATCTTGAAGTTCCTGCCACTTTAAGACAACATGGTGGATGAGGCTAACGAGAGAACTTGGTCGAGACTTTAGTAATTCCTGTGCACATGCTCACTCACATCGAAATCGGTTGATATACACGAGTGCTGTCGCAGGCAAAATATCAGATTTTTCAAAATGCCACCAACATAAGGAAAATCAAACTGTCATATCTGAGCCATTTTTTAAGATAAAGACAAAACAAAAAATGCTCCGGAATCCATAGATCAGGGTCAAATACTTAAAAAAAAAAAACTTTTTCAATTTCTAATTTTTTTGCACCTCACTTTAAATATAATTTTCTTTTATTTAATGGCCGCCATTTTGAAACAAGATGGCGGATGAGGCTGGCCAGCGAACTTGGTCGAGACATTGCTATATATTATCCACATGCCTTCTTACATCCAAATAGGTTAATAAATACGTGTGTTATAGTGTGACAAATATCAGATCGTTTCAAAATGTCAGCCATGCTAGAAATTCAAAGTACTATAACTCAACAATTTTTTTAGATATAGACGAAACAAAAACTGCTCCGGAATCTTTGTATCAAAGTCAAACACATAAAAAGAATCTTTTTCATTTTCCAATTCTTTGATACCTCATTTTAAATTTTAAATTAAAAAGAAATTAAATGTTACCTTTTGAAACAAGATGGCGAATGAAGCTGGCCAACGAACTCGATCGAGACATTGATATGTACTATGAACACACCAAGTTACATCCAAATCGGTTCATAAATACGCCTGTTATCGCGTGACAAAAATCAGGACGTTTCAAAATGTCAGCTACGCTAGAAATTCAAAATGCTATAACTCAGCCATTTTTTTTAGATATTGACGAAACAAAAACTGTTCCGGAATCTTTGTATTAAGGTCAAACACATAAGAAAAAAATTTTTCATTTTCCAATTTTTTGGTACTTTATTTTAAATTTCAAATTTTTAAATTTTTTTAAATGGCCGCCATTTTGAAACAAGATGGCGGATGAAGCTGGCCGACGAACCCAGAAGAGACATTGGTATGTACTATGTACACACGAAGGTACATCCATATTGGATCATAAATACGCCTGTTATCGCGTGACAAAAATCAGGACGTTTCAAAATGTCAGCTACGCTAGAAATTCAAAGTGCTATAACTCAGCCATTTTTTAAGATATAGACGAAACAAAAACTGCTCCGGAATCTTTGTATCAAGATCAAACACATAAGAATTTTTTTTTAATTTTGAATTTTTTGGTGCCACATTTCAATTTTTTAAATTTCTAAAAAATTTTAAATGGCCGCTATTTTGAAACAAGATGGCGGATGAAGCTGGCCAACGAACCGGTCGAGACATTGGTATGTACTTTGTACACACCAAGGTACATCCATATAGGTTCATAAATACGCCTGTTATCGCCGGACAAAAATCAGGACGTTTCAAAATATCAGCCACGCTAGAAATTCAAACTGCTATAGCTCAGCCATTTTTTAAGATATAGACGAAACAAACACTGCTCCGGAATCTTTGTATCAAGGTCAAACACTTAAAAAAAATGTTTTTCAATTTTAAATTTTTTGTTACCACATTTCAAATTTTTTAAATTAAAAAAAAATTAAATGTTCTCCATTTAGAAACAAGATGGCGGATGAAGCTGGCCAATGAACTCTGTCGTAATATTGGTATGCACTATGTACACACCGAGTTTCTTCCAAATCGGTTCATAAAAACGGGAGTTACAGTGTGACAAAAATCAGATATATATATAGATATATATATAGTTAGATATCTACCCTATGTATATAAAATCCTAATGAATCGAATTGAAACGAATTGAAACGAATTTATGTAACGATTCTATGAAACGACTGATTAAACAACTGATTACGTTTCACGGCGATTTCTCCTAAAATATGAAATACTTTGCGATGAAATTAACACCAAAAATCCGTATTGATCCCCAGACCTCAAAACGGGTATTAGAATTTTAAAATTGGAATTAGTTTTCGAAATATTAATTTTTTCCTAATTTTAAATACTTTTTTTCTAATGATGGCAACTCAAATTTTAATCATAACAGATATTTTTTTTCATATTTTAGAAAAGGTTATTTTAAATTAATTTGGCGACGAGTTTGGCCTCCCTTAAATGTATGCTGAGAAATGCATCATGTTACTTTTATTCAGAATTCAATTTGTATTTCATTATCATTTTATTTAATACAAAACTTTCATTTAAAATTGAAGCCTTTAAAATAAATGGCTTTTACTTCATTCTTTTTTTTAAACGAAACGAAAAGAAAAATATTAGACACAGATGTCATATACGCAACGGGGTACCTCATTGGCGCCAAAATGGCGCTATTTTGAATGACATGGTAACCCGGCTATTGTTGCTTATTTATTAATATATGTTTATTTGAATTTATTTTCTTTTTATTTACAAAAAATGTTATAAATTGTTTTGTTCTATAGTTATTAACTAATTTTTTTTTTAATTTATTGTTATTTCATATTAAAAATAACAGAAAATAATTTAAAAATACATATGTAACAGGTATTTGAAAACGATGTTTTCGCCAAATTGTCGTAAAAAAAAAAATCACGCCAAACCCGGTGCGTATGTGACAATGCAACAAGTCATGGGATTTAATTTCCACTTCAAAGCAACGTTTTAATGTTGTTACTTCTCCCGTCGACCAATTTTGCCAAATTATACAAATTGACATATTTTTTTTTTTTTAAATTTTAAATAGCAAAAGAACAAATAAATTAGTATAACATTAATAAAAATACAAATAAAACGTCGAAATAAAAATCACTTGATGGCGCGAACATGTGTAACTTCCTTAACGTCAAGTGAATGTGACATTTACGATTAACTTTTATTGGCATTTAATCTTATAGTTTGGCGACAGATTTCTGACCGATGGGATAACCAAGTAGCACCGTTTTAATTTACCACTCGAAAAATAAAAAAATGCTAACTGGCGAGTTAAAAAAAAAGCTATTGGCGAGATTTTCACCCGGCTAACATAAAAGTACCAGGAATTCTTTGAGATCATGGGAACTTTTATGTAGTTTTTTTCGAAAAAATAATTTTGATTCTTTAATCAAAATGAAAACCTTTCTTATGAAAAGCGAAGGAGTCAGCCCGTTGTTTATGGCAGTTACATGACTTGGACTATTATAACGTAAACGAAATAATGGGGATATAATAATATTCGGCGACTTATCACACTTGTGGCTGGCTAACATTAAAGTACCAAAATGGCCGCCTGGAATATAAAAAGCGAAGGGAACCGCCTGGAGCAGTTGATGATAGTCACATGACTTGGGCTATTATTATAGAGATTGTTTTCAATTTTAAAAACAGCTCAAAGAATAATATTTCCTAACGATTAAAAATTTATTTTCTCGTGACTATTAAAAACAGGAAAAAAAAACTTTAAAATTACTATTAAATGAGTACGTATTAAAGACAGGAAAATATTGAAAATTATGTCCTGAAAATTGTATTTACACGTGAATATTAAAAGGGAAATGAAACTTAATAATAAATACATTAATATGCGTTTAACCCTTTCACGGACAAGCCACTTTTATTCGTAAAATCTTGAAATCAGTCAATGGCACCAGAATTTACAAACAAATTTCGAAATACAAAAATGCTTTTGTTCACTTACTTAATAAAAGGGAAATTTTCATACCAGTATTCTTATTCTAATGTGGCATTTAAGAATTAAAATTAGGTGGTCCAAAAATGAACAACCGCCCTTGAAGGGTTTAAAGCAGCAAATTTTAGTAATTGTATTATGTCAATCGTTTTATAACGCTGTTAAAAAGTACCGAGAGACAAAGACTCCGTTTACTTAATTCATTTTATTTTAGCTTCTTTTCAAATGTTTAACTGATCTTCTTTAACCAAACACGAAAACAACCATTATATGTCTTAACAGCAACTGATTCTACCTTAAATTTTTGCAATCAAGGGGAATTGAATGGAAACCTGTTTATAGAGAGATCGCTACGGGTTTTTTCAGTATAATTCAATCTTCTCTAATCTTTTTAAAACCGATCAGATTAGCGTACTTTTAGATTCTACAGTGTCTGAACGGTGGTTGGCGAGCGTAGCTTGCAGGGGGCAGAGCCCCCTAGTAGATATATATCAACATTTGAACGGAGGGTGGTTTCGAAGTCTGGGGTTCAAGATCGATGAAAATATACCAAAATTTTTTGAAATCGCTTTCCTCCGAACGGCTGCAATAGGTAGATTTTGTAATGAAAGCTACCTAAAATGTGTGATCTCATACAACTTATACTGAAAAGCAAAATTGCAAAATTAAAGAAAAATTAAAAATCATTGCATTCATCATCATTACGTTGCTTCAAACAATCATGAGATAAAATGGTCAGAAACTGTCATATTTTAGAGTCTTAACTAAATCTTAAATCTGTTCGTAGCTTTAGTCTGCAGTAGACATTGAAAAAAAAAAAAGGATTTATCTTCCATATAGTAAAATATACGTTAAAGAATATAAAGAATGGATAAAACTTTGAGATATAGTAGTGTATTTCCTTCTAAACTTAAAACTATTAAATAAATTTATATGAAATACGGAGTAAGAAAATAATAATGATCTTCATTAAGTTAATAAAATAAATGATTTGTTTTTATTGTGTTTCAATCAAAAAATCATGTGATGAAAATTTCAAGAACAGTCTTATTTCACACTCTTAAACCCGTTGAGGGTTTTTTTTTTTTTTTTGGGGGGGGGGGGTCCTGATTTTCTTAAAAATGCTTATGAAACTAATGTTAATTTAAATTTTCTTTCCTTGTTTGTTTCTAATACACACTTCATGCACTTTTATTTGGCAACCACTTTAAAATACAATTCTACTGAAATTATTTTTGTCTACAACCGATTTAAGGTTTTTTTAGTGAAACGGACAAATACGGGTAAACCACTTAGAGGGTTAAAAAAATCTTAAATATATGTATTCGGTTTAGTCTGTAGTGGAATTTTTCAAAAAATTTGAGTTTTCTTCCATTCATACAGTCAACCCCGAATCGTTGAAGGTTAAAATGTCCTTCCGGCCAGTGCCGGAAGGAAGAGGTAGCTTTCATATTCCTTATTTTTAAAAAGCTGTCTTATGTTATCCAAACACACGACTCTCAATTTAGTGGAAACCGATTATAGGAGATTCAATACTAATTTTTACCAATACTAAACCCTTACGAATGAGAATTTCGCGAAATTAGCCAGCTTTATTCAAGCTGCTTTTATTTAAAGTCACTTATATTTCGTTGCCAAATTTGGCGATATTTTGAAGTGCCTGCCATTTTAAGACAACATGGTGGATGAGGCTAACCAGTGAACTTGGTCAAGACCTTAGTTATTCCTGTGCACATGCTCACTCACATCGAAATCGGTTGATATACACGAGTCCTGTCGCAGGCAAAAAATCAGATCTTTTAAAATGTCACCCACATAAAGAAATTCAAACTGCCATATCTGAGCCATTTTTTAAGATAAAGACAAAACAAAAAATGCTCCGGAATCCTTATATCAAGGTCAAATACTTAAAAAAGAAACTTTTTTCAATTTCTAATTTTTTTGCACCTCACTTTAAATATAATTTTCTTTTATTTAATGGCCGCCATTTTGAAACAAGATGGCGGATGAGGCTTGCCAGCGAACTTTGTCGAGACATTGCTATATACTATCCACATGCCTTCTTACATCCAAATAGGTTAATTAATACGTGTGTTATAGCGTGACAAATATCAGATCGTTTCAAAATGTCAGGCATGCTAGAAATTCAAAGTACTATAACTCAACCTTTTTTTAAGATATAGACGAAACAAAAACTGCTCCGGCATCTTTGTATCAAGGTCAAACACATAAAAAGAATCTTTTTCATTTTCCAATTTTTTGATATCTCATTTTAAATTTTAAATTAAAAAAAAATTAAATGTTCCCTTTTGAAACAAGATGGCGAATGAAGCTGGCCAACGAACTCGATCGAGACATTGGTATGTACTATGAACACACCAAGTTACATCCAAATCGGTTCATAAATACGCCTGTTATCGCGTGACAAAAATCAGGACGTTTCAAAATGTCAGCTACGCTAGAAATTCAAAATGCTATAACTCAGCAATTTTTTTTTAGATATAGACGAAACAAAAAGTGTTCCGGAATCTTTGTATCAAGGTCAAACACATAAGAAAAAAATATTTTTCCATTTTCAGTTTTTTGGTGCCACATTTCAAATTTAAAATTAAAAAAAATTTAAATGGCCGCCATTTTGAAACAAGATGGCGAATGAAGCTGGCCAACGACCTCGGTCGAGACATTGGTATGTACTATGTACACACCGAGTTGCATTCAAATCGGTTCATAAATACTAGAGTTACAGTCTGACAAAAATCAGATATATATATATATATAAATTCGCTTTTCTCCGAACGGCTGCAATAGGTAGCTTTTTGTAAAGAAAGCTACCTAAAAGAGCAACATAATGTGATTTCCTACGTGTAACCATCTCTCCTGAAAATAAAAAAATTCCATGCATCGATCTGTGTCCAGACCGAATATTATAAAAGACGTCCAAACCGATTCAATTTTCGAGTAGCAGTTTTAGAATTAAATTTCCCTGAAATGAAGGAAATACTAGAAAATGAATTTAATTACAATTACTTCCAAGGTTGCTTTCTTTCATATATTTCAAAATCAGATACATTTAGAAAATTAAGACAAATTGTGGTTTTTAAATCTAAAAATTAAATCTTTCCGACTACTAATCCTTTTTAATTGAAGGTCTCATTGTGAAGTTTTCAGTGAAGGACTCATATTACCTTAACTATCAAAACAAGAGAACGAATATTATCTAAGAAAATTTGGAGTTTCTCCTTTTTAATTTAAAATTATGAAACAAAAATGAATTTACGAAGTTAAGATATTATAAGGATCATCATCAAATTAGTAGATGTACAAATAAGTTTTAAAACGTCCGTATAAATAACGGGAAATGGTTTTGCTGAATTATAATTAATTAATCTGTTTTTTTTTAAAGACAATATCGTATTTCTTTCATTACAATCTTTTATGTCTCTCCAAACAATCATAGTTTACTTTTATACGACTGCCAAAAAACAGTAGCTATTTTTGGAAATGCATAACGATGTTGGCTCTGGCCTGTTTTGTATCTTTCGCTTTTATTCCCGTTACATCACTTAGAAAAACTGAATAATTTTACTTTTTGCATCATCGTCTACTAAAAATAAAAGACTTTTTAATGATATTTGTTTTGAAAAAATAGCTCCATTTAGTGGCTCTTAAAATAATTTTCCAGCAGGAATTTTATAAAAGCTACCTCTTCCATGTACATTTATTTTCTAAAATAATGAAAAGCAGTTAGTAATAGAAGAGCTGCCACAATGATCAATGGGCCCCACAGAAAAATTAAAAAAAATATATCTTTCGTATTTTTTTTTCATTAATACGAGTGTTAATGTAATACTCGTATTTCATAATTGGGGTGATTTACAGTCATTGTCCTGATGGCTATAATATGTCATTTTAATTTAATATGAATAACACTGAAGATTTTAATTAACACTTTTACGACAAATCAAATTTTCTTAAATACGCCATTTGGCTATGTACCCGATTAAGGAAGATTAATCATAAAATCAGATTAACCATATATTGCAGAGTTTTGGGGCTAAAGTGAAATCTGCCAAGGAAAAAGCAGACATCAATATTCTACTTTTTCTTTTGCCGTTTGATGCAAATTTGTATCCAAACAGTTTTGCAACTCCTCGTTTTTATAACCATCGATCTGGTGCTATTTTGTCCTAGTCATTAATATATGTTCAGATTCCCAAAATTTTTAAGGAGCCGGTGGGTCCTAAATCCAAATAATCCAGTGACCACATTGTGAAAGAAACTCATAAAAGCAATAGTGTTTGGTTGGGAAAAAAAAAATTCCGGAATTCAATATGAAAAATAATATACACAGGTACAAAAGAAACACAGACTACATTAAATGTGTATATTTCATTTAATTACACAATTATTTTAACTTGGGTATAAATTAAGCATAATATAAATCTTAAGCTATGTACAGTAAAAGATAAAGTTCGGTAAGATAGAGGTTAAAAAAATATATCTATTAGAATAAGCTAAGCAATCAAGGTAGTGGGAAATATTAAGAAAAAAATATTTCTTATTTTCATTTTGCCATACAAGAGTACATATATAAAAAATAAAAATGTGAATGTGTGAGATTATTTTTCACTATAAAAATAAAAATATAATTCAAACATTTGTTTTTCAAGAACACACAAGAAAAATTACCCATAAAAAAATCTTATCACAGGCTATTTCAGGGGTGATTCTGCTCCGAATTTTCCGAAAATTTAAGGCATTCGATTCCGAAAATAAGGACAAAAAAAAATATCACGGCAAAATATCGAGAACTTCAACAAATAGTCGCCGAAAAAATCAATTTTGTCAATCGTCAGCAGAAAAAAGAGCGAATTTCGCCAAAGGTCCGCAAAAAAACTCCGCAAATTAAAAAAAAAAAAAAACGCGAATTTCGTGAACTGATCGAAAAAAAAAACACGAATTTTGCCAATCATTCAGAAAAATCGGCCATTTCATCAAAGAATCAGTGTAAAAACACGAATTTTGTCGAAGAATACCGCGCAAATTTCGTCAAAGAATCGAGAAAAAGACCGCGAATTTCGTAAAAGGATCGCTATAAATACCTGAATTTCGTCAAAAGATCGCTGAAAAAAAAATTGCCAAAGTATGGCGACTAAGACGCCAAAAATTAGTCGCCAAAGTAAACGATTTTGTCACCACGTGGCGGCTGGCGATCGTGAATCTGCAACTTTAGTCATGAACCATGTGGGGTAGAAAAGGGCAAGCGCAAAAGCATTCATTTGCCTCTGCATTCGTTTACGATTTTCATCAAGTAAAGGTTGCTGCAACAACCTGCACATCTATGTGCCATCTCTTGTGTAAAAAAATACTGTGACGAAAGGCACGTACGAGTATCGTTTGGGTGCTTTGAAAGTGGAAATTTCGATGTTAAAGTACATTTAACTGCACTAACCATGCTTAGTTGTTATTTGGTTTTCTAGGCTTGTTGGATCGCATCACAAACATGTACGAAGCCGTTTCTAAATCAAATTCATAAAGTCAGTCTCTGCGGAGACACTAAAAACACGTATTTGCACACTCAATAATTAAAAACAAAACAAAATTGTCGTAATTGACGTTTTCAAAATATGATGCGCTAGAACATTTCGTAGCATTAAAAATATATCTAGCTTCTTTCAAAAGTGCATTTTATGCAAAATAAAATAATAAAATAAATACAAATGAATTCTAATCCACATAATAGATAAGTATAAAAGTAAAAATAGTTATAAAATATTTAATATGAACTTTAAAAAGTTCACTGTTTTACTTAAAAAGCGACTAAAATAATAAAAGATATGTTACAAGTTGAAAATATACATTTTCTTTTATTTTAGAACTTCTAGAGAAGTTAAGAAGTATTAAAGAAGTTATAAAATAAAATGTATATTTTTAACTTGTCACATCACTTTTATTGTTTTAGTCACCTTTTAGGTAAAACAGTGGACTTTTTAAAGCTCATGTTACATATTTTATGTCTGAATCAATGTGAAATATTGCGTTTCGTCTTGTGATTTTATTAGCAAAAATAGTTATTTTAAAGACAACTCTTCTATAAGCATTCAATGTTCATCTTGAAAATCCCACCTAATTCAGTTATTGCAATTCATGTTTTTCCCCGAAAAATTTCGTTGCAATATATTAATTTTCCATAGGCACCGAATTTGATTATCAAAAATTCACTACTATATTTTCGCTTCGTAGAAAGAGCAAACAAGTGAAATTATTAACTGCTTCGTTTCGTTTTACGATAAAGTAACACGAAAGATAATATGAAAAACTATTTAAACTAACTTTTTAGGATTTCTAAAGATTTGTCAACGAATAACCGTAAATTAATTACTAGAAGGCTATTAGTTGATGAAAGTGCATATATATTTTAAAATCATTATAGACATAATTTTTTATTAGCCCAAGGTATGCTATTTCTTCCTCCCACCTATTAATGTGTCGTCTCCAAAAAATAACGTTACGTTGTATAAATCAGCCGTAAAACAAAGCAGATGTATCATTTCACGGAATAATCTCCACTGCAATTTTTTTAACTTCTAAGCATCGCACATTTTCAATTTTTATACCCTCGTATTAGAAAAAAAGTATTTTTAATTGCAATTTGTTTGAAAACTGTATCCCCATTTATTTTTCAGATATTCTTTTTTTTTTTTTTTTTTTTTTTTTAGCCCCATTTGTTTCATTTTGTCAACTCAAGTACTCCATTTCTGCAGAAAGTAAAAAGGAAAATAGTTCAAAAATAGCAATTATATCTTTTTGCTGCCATTTTCACATGAAAACTGAAAAAAAAATGTAATTAAAATATGTTCTATTTTGAAAAAAATATAAATGAATGATTTCTGATAAAACATGGAGCTATTATAAACTAAATTTAATTTCAAGTATCTATATTAATATTACAAACAAATGAAGGTATATAAATCATAAGATAACCGATTTTTTTTTTTTTTTTTTTTTTTTTTTTTTTGTCCAGTTTCCTTGAACAGCTTCTTTCAGTCTTGACAACATCTCTTTTTTTGGATTTGTGTATTATTCAGCGATAGTCACGTCCTATGCATATTTTATTGTAGATGTTATTTAAGACTGGATCGTAAATGAGCAATTCTTTAGCGGATGCGGATAACGTCATTTTATCTAAAATAAAAGCGCATGTTTTGAGTCTTAAAACTGAACTATCTATATTTATATACATATATATTTTTTGTCATCGGGGGGCGACACTAAATTCTGAAAAAGCAGAATTTTGGTTTTCTAGTTTATAATTTATTTTCTACTTTTACCCTTTAAAATAATTCATTGTTTCTGTCTCACAACCATTTAGCCAATTTTCGCTAGCTGTTATCAATTAACTATTAAATCAATTGTTGTTTCAATTCGTATACAATTGTACGAATTACAGAAAATATTTGACAATTTATCATGTATCGGCGTGTTAACAGAAAAATATCTTAAATTTAATGTATTAATTTATAATGAAGTTCGAAAAATATTAAAACGTTGCATTGTCATCAGAAGTACACCTGTGAAAGTAATTTTTATAATTCTAGCCTATCAGAAAGTGTGTTAAAAATCGATCACAAAATTCAATCTTTTACATACAAAAATCGGATTGAGTTAAATAAAAGTGTCTAGAAGTAATTATCGTAATTGGCATTGTCAAAGATCATGAGCTACAACATCTCAGAGCCTTAACAATATCTTTAAAATATATATAGCTAATGTCGGAAGAAAATTTTTGTGTAAAAAAAAAAAAAGAAAAAATTTGACTTATAATCCATATAATAAAAATTAGAAGTAACAAAATTCTCTCAATCCATCAGATCGTTTAATCTAATTTTGCATTGTTAAGGTTTAAAAACAGCTGCATAATGTTTCTACGCATGAATATCTCTTTTGAAAAAAATAAGTCATGCCAATCTTCTGTCTTTTCAGATTATCCAGATGAAACATTCTAACTGTCATCAAACTACTTCAGTTGCCGAATGGAAGCTTTTTAATGAAATTTGCATAAGATTGTGAAAATGTTAGAAAACGGATTTAATGATAATTACTTCAGGGCAAACTTTCTTTCATTTGTTTTAAAATCAAATACATTTAGAAAATTAAATGAAGTTCGGGATTTAAAGGTAGTAACAAAATTTTGTTGATTACTAAATTTTTCAATTATGTAGGGTTTATATAATTCATTAATAAAATCTCTTGTGTTAATATTTAGAAAAATTATACAGTGTGGCCATGTATAACCTGACCGACCTTTATTTTCGCAACCGTTGGTCCTAGATGCATACTTCCAATTACAAAAGTGGTCAAAATTAGGTGCAGAGTTAAGATAAAAAAAATTTGTAGCGAAAAATCAATTTAGCGAAGAATTACAGAATTTAAATTTTTATACGGTCCCCCGGTCCTATAAGTTATATTTAGTAAAATTTTCCTGTTACACTGACAAGTAAGGCCAAAAAAGTCCCGTTATTCTACGATTAAAATTGACCAAGTAATAGCTGTTTAAAGTTGGAGCATATTTTTTGCTTCAAATTAGGGGTCATTCACAAATTTAGTAGAAATATAATTATCGTCAGATATATTAAAGAAATGGGTGAGGGTAAAATTAGCATTGCAATATAACTTTGAAATCTTTAAACATTCTGACATATTACTGCAAAATATACAATTTCTACTGAATATATAAGAGGATAAAAATAACAGAATTTTTGTTAAATAGAAGGATGAAAAACAACAACCTCAATTCTTTACAAAAAGATACATATTTTAAAATGCTGTTCGATTACACCGTCTTTTAAATTTTAGATTGTGCCACGTTTTTTAACTTTTGAAAATTGATTCACATGTATTTTTTAGCGCTGAATCCGAAAATGACCTTCATTTTAAACCATCACGTCAGGATTTTTCTCAAATCGCAAATTTCAAAGTTAAAAGATCAAAGTTAAAATTGATCCCCCTCTTCTCCCAACCACATCGGACCCCTGAGCTGTTTAGCTGTAAGAAACTCAGTATAAGTCAGAAAATTGAATAAATTATTGAATTAAATAAAATTAAACTGAATAAAAATGTCTTACATGTACTTTTAGTTTCAGATTTTTCGCTATTTTTTAACCTTTAAATTTACGATTTGGAAAAAATCCTGACATGATGGTTAAAAGTAAAGGTAATATTTTTATTTAGCGTTAAAAAATACATAAAACGTAATTATAAAAGTTAAAAAACACAACCATCGCAGGTTTATGTTATCTAATCTAAAACCATTTCTTAAACTTGTTGACGGTAATCTATCCGAATTATTTTATGTTATCCACTAATATAAGTATGTATAAGATGGTAAGCGTCAAAAATCATAATAATATTACTTTATAATCGGATTTAAGTCAGTATGTAAAATTTTAACTTCGATCGGGCATTTGAAAGTCAGTTATAGTTCGAGTACAAATTTTAAACTGGAAAGACGATCGTTGCAAGTTAAATAACACTTTATGAAAATAACATAATTTTTGTTAAAAGAAGTCATAGCCTCAAATCCTTATAAAATACAACATATGTTAAAATACAATTATTTTAACTAATCTGAAATTTGACTAATAAAGTTAACTAAATCGTAATAGTTGTACGATTTCTTTCAAACCGCAGATACCTTGAAATAAGTTTAAGTGCTTTATATACGACCCCTGAAAGCATGGTCGAAATCATCTGTTTTGATATGCAAAAAAGTGATATAAGCCATGCATTTCAAAGTTTCACAACTCGGTCAATTTTAATGTTAGTTGAGTGTGACTTTTTCTGTCTTACTTGTTAGTGTCATAGTAAATTTTTACTAAATATCACTTATAGGACCGTATAAAAATTTAAATTTCGTAATTTTTTAATAAATATTTTTCTTCACCCAAATCGCTTTAAAAATATCTCTTTACCTTATTTAAACCATTTTTGTAATTGGAAGCATACATCTAGGACCAACGGTTGCGAAAATAAAGGACGGTCAGGTTATACGTGGACACACTGTATATGAGAGAGCAATTATTTTATTTCAATAAGAATGGTTTATAAATAAAAGATCAACATGTTTTCAGCATTTCCCTGTTGACATGATAATCAGATTAATAAAAATTGGTTAGTCGTAGTTTTGTTATTGTTGAAAAATGACCCCCCGCAGTGGTTAACAAACTTTATTATCACACGACCCACCACGGGATTTAAAAAAATGATAATTATGATAATTAAATCAATAAAAATTGGTTTGTCGTAGTTTTGTTATCGTCGATAAATCAGCGGTTCCCAAACTATTATTATGCGACCTACCGCGGGATTTTCAGTTTCTTTCGAGACCTACCTACGAGGGTTATTCGGAAACTAATGTCCGATTTCTTATAAAATAATCTAAAAGATCTGATCAGATTTTTTTATGTGAATGGCAGAATGGGGTCTGGCATTGTCATGCAGCAACAAAACTCCAGACGTCAGAAGGCCACGTCACTTATCTCTCGAACTTCCACTGCTGAAACTTTTCTTGCTGTCAAAAACCGGAATCACTGACCGTATTTCATAGTCCGCGTACTGATCAATTGTTTTAAACATTTTGAACTGCCACTTTAAAGAGCACACTGCAACAATACCAATGCAAATGGCGTCGTTTCTCGTTTAACGAGCAAGGCATGCCGCGAGTCGGCGCGCATGCGCGTTTCAATGTTCGATTAGCTACGGCGATTCGGACCCTAGTTTCCGAATAACTTTCGTATTACGTAGGAATATCCCTTTTTTGGAGGGGATATAAACTATCATGAGCAAAATATTAACTTCAACAAATAAAAGTGTTTTTTTTTTTTTTTTTTTTTTTTTTTTTTACATAAAAAACACGTTTATTATTAAATGTATTGCAAAAACACAAATTAAAACTAATTCGATTTGTGACAACTGTTTCACCAACGACAGAATCTGTGTCCGGATTGAAACATTTTTAACACTTGGTACGCTTTAACACAGTTGGAAAGTGTAGGATTTCGGTTTGTCTGTCTGTCCGTCCGCCAGATCGTCTGACCGTGCTCTAAACCTCGTAAGTATTCTCAGATAGACATGTAAAATATATTTTTTAGTAGCATTTTAAATTTAACTTAATAAATGTTATTGACCAGATATGAGGTAGTCATATAAAACTGTTAAAAAATTCTTGATATCATTGTTTAAAAATCTATCATAGAGTTTAATATATGTCTTTCTCTCCAGCGAAATTCGAACACAAACCATTCGACGAATGCCATAAATTTTCTTTAATTGGTCTCAACAAAAAAAGGGAAAAAATTCTAAAACTTTTATTGAAATCAAAGAGTTTTAAGATAAACAGAAAATACAGCCACATTGACCATAAACTTATTCTGATTTTCAAATATCAATTATTCTCAAATGGTTATTGGAGCTCCGTGGTTAACGGCTGTATCTAAGATATTAGCAAGATCAATCTAGTATCCTAATTTAGTTCTAGTCGTTCCAGTATTTTGGAAATTATCGTAATATATTTCCGTCGCTCAAACGGGGTTCGAACATAAACCATTCAATGAATGCCATTCATTGAAATTCTTTTAGTGTGGCTTACTTTATTTTTTTACTTTCTTCTATCTTGACAAGAAGAAGGTATAGGTTTCATGAAAATTTTCGAATTCCAGTTTTCGACGGATTTATACGTTTCAGGGGTCAGAGATTCCAAAAAACATGTTTTTACAAAATGTCTGTCTGTGAGTCTGTCTGTCTGTCTGTCTGTCTGTCTGTCCGTCTGCCTGTCTGTCTGTATGTGACACAAATTTTGTGGGCGCTCTATCTCAAGAACTAATGCACAGAATTTAATAAAAAATTATATTCACGTAGTCCCTGATATAGATTGGTGCTGATTAGTATTTGGTGTAAATCGCCCTGCAGGTGGCGCTGCTATGTAGCATTTTTCAGGATTTCCGCAAAAGCTCTATCTCAAGAACTAATGCACGTATTTTTATAAAACTTCAGATTCCGTTAATCCTTGATATGAATTGGTGCTGGTAACGTTTTGGTGCAAATCGCCTTACAGATGGCGCTGCTATGCTGCATTTTGAAGCATTTACACGATTTTCGTAATAGCTCAATCTCAAGAAATAATGCACGGATTTTCATCAAACTTCAGATTCAGTAAGTGCTTGACATGAATTGACGTTTTGCCTCTTGTGGTGTAAATCACTCAACAGGTGGCGCTGCTATGCTGCATTTTTTGAGATTTCCGCAATAGCTCTATCTCAAGAACTAATACTTGGGTTTTCAACAAACTTCAGATTCAGGTATACCTGGATATGAATTAGTGCTGTTTATGTTTTGGTGTAAATCGCTCAACAGGTGACGCTGCTATGCAGCATTTTTCACGATTTCCACAATAGCTCAGTGTCCAGAACTAATGCACGGATTTTCATCAAACTTTAGATTCAGTTAGTCCTTGACATGAAATGATGTTTTGTACCTTTTCGTTTAAATCGCTCAACAGGTGGTGCTGCTGTGCTGCATTTTTGTGATTTTCACAATAGCTCTAGCTCCAGCACTAATGCACCGATTTTCATCAAACTTCAGATTCCGGTATGCCTTAATATGAATTAGTGCTGTTTGTGTTTTGGTGCAAATTGCCCAACAGGTGGCGCTGCTATGCTGAATTTTTCAGAATTTCCCCTACAGCTCTATCTCAATAATTAATGCACGAATTTTCATCAAACTTCGAATTCAGGTATACTTTGATACGAATTGGTTTTAAATTGATGTAATTTCTTATACTATTTAAATTATTTAATTGACGTGATTTATATAGAAGAAAGTTTTGTGATGGCCACAACATACTAGTTTTAAATTGAAATAAAAGAAGTTTAACATGCATTAAAAGTGATCTAAAAATGTAGCCCTATTGGTCGTAGTTATTCGGATTTTTAATGTCGTTATCTTCAAACCATTTATCGAAACTTTTTGATAAAAAAACTCTTCCAAGATAATCGCATGATCAATATGTTATCCTCATTTGATTCGAATTGGTGCGGTATTTTAGACGTTGTCGTGATGATATTTTTTGCATCGTATATACAGCATGGCCATAAAAAAAACTTTGCGGATATATAAACCCTAACGGAAGCTCCGTTCCTCTAGCAGAAATGAAATGTGAGGTATAGGCTATTTGAAGATATGCGCTCGAGATTGTGAGGAACAAGTACAATATAGCTTGCACAATAACGGTTATAGTGAAAAACAATCGAAATGTAACATCCACTTTTTAAAATTCGAAAATGGTCAGCACATTGAAAAAATATAAATCACGTTAGCTCGTCACATGTGGCGACGAAGAACCCATGCAAATAGCAGCATTGTAAACAACCAATGGTAACAGAGACGAGAGGGGAAGAAAATGTTTTACTTAGATTACAAATTTTCCACACTGTTTTTTAAAGTTTCCCACAAACGATGATTTGCGCATGATGATCTATGATTGGTGATTGTGCCTGGTCTCTCTGTTGCTATTAATTGTTTACAGCGCTGTTCTTTGCATATGTCCTACGTCGCCGTTTTTCGTACCGCATGTACCGTTTAAACAACATTTATGACATTTAAATACTCTGGCCTTTTGGAAGAGTAAAATTGGTGTTGCCACTCAAAAATTTCAAAAAAATGTTCACTCTAACTGTAAAAATGCAGTCTCCATTTTTCTTGTTCACCACAGTCTCGAGCGTATAAGCTTTAAATAACTATATCTCACATTTTATTTCAGTTGGTTGAACAGCTAGAAATTCATATATCGGTCAAGTTTCTTTGTAACCACCCTTTAGACCGATAGATATATAAAAAGGTCGATTTCTAAATAAATAAATCCAAACTAGAATTACGTTTTATTTACTTATTTCGTTTTCTGCACGCTAAGGAACTGCAATAGCACTAAAATAATATTTCTACATAGAGTTTAAATGGGTTTTTTTCAACATTTGATTTCTAAAACAGGTTCAGGGAAAATGTTCAAGTTTATTTCATTGAATCTCAAAAGACTGTAACAAAAAGTCGATCAAAAGCTTTGTAAGAAATAGTGGACAGTTGGGTCATCTATTCAAAGTCATTGAATGGCTATTTTCCTTTTTCTAAACTTATTTTTAAAACGTGATTTCCCTCAACTCAGAACAAAGTTTACAAAAAAGAAAGATTAAACTGTCACAAAACTTTTATTTAAAATGAAATGTTTTATTTATTTTTTTCCTTAGAAAAAAATTCTCCAAGAAATTTTTGTATATTTTTTTAAGTTATATAGTATTTTGAAAAATATGAAATTGTTTTATTTTGCTTTGGTTAATTTATAACTTATATATATTACTGTTAAATGTTACAAATAAATATAATAGACGGTATATGCAAGGAGTTGCATTTTAAATTTAATCTTTCAGGATGCATACACTTCTTAGAAATTCTTTAGAGCCTTATGTTATTCCATTGCTTTCCTTAGAATTTCTTTCCGCCACTATTTCTGATTTGAAATTTTTGACTAAAATCTTTACTTAGTATTAAAACTTTCCGCAATTAAATAAGCCGAAAAATGTTGTTCAAAAATCCGTGGTAGAAATGTGTGTATCCTATTATTTATAATTTCTCTACACGATAAAATAAAATTCTCTAGAAGGTTTATAGCTACTTACGGTTTTTTTTTCTTTTTAAGAGATAGATAAAATTTTCACGTTGATATAATGAAAATCAAAAGTCTGTAACAAAATGTCGACCTAGAATTTTATAAGAAATTTGAAAGTTTAATAACCAAAGAGAGTCAATTGTTATTTTATTTTTTGTAAGATTATTTATTATATAACTAGCAGACACGGCGTTGCCCGGGGTACGTTATAATAACCTTAAACAAAACTCAAGTTTGCATGATTTGGTGTCATTTGAAATTATTTTAAATAAACCTAATTTCGGAGGCCCCATTGCCTTCGGCAGCGTCTTGTGTGTTCCGAACAAACATCTTTCCGACCGAACCTGTAACCTGGGTCCCCACTATCTAATGTAGCATGTACCGGAAGTACTCCGCACGTGTCGGAGACGATCGAAAACCAAGTTGAGAAAGCGAAACCTTGTAGTGATCAAGCCCATAGATTCCGAAAAAATTGCGCCATTAATGTTAGACAATGTTGGTAACTGAAGTCTAAGATAAAATTTCATAATATAGAAAGTAGCTGCATTGTAATCTAAGTTGAGAAAACGAAATTCCGTTGAATGGGATCCTTAGAACCCAAGTAAAAATTGCGCCCCGAAGCAGTTGAAAGCGCCCCTTCCACCGCTTGTGTCCTCTCCTTGTAAATTTCATGAATTACTTTTAACATCAACACGATATTTAATAAACAGATGAAATCCCTTACCTAAAGTTACCTTTAAAGCAACACAATTTTTAATTTACGGCTGTAGTGAGTAAACGTAAGTTGATGCTGAAAAAGGAGATTAATGTTCGAAAAAGGTGGTAGTTGAGGTATAAAGTAAGACAGGAGGGGGGGGGGGGGTCTTCACTGGAATGGAATTGGGTATAAGAACTATTTTGTAGTTTTAAAGTAGCTGGAGGACGCTAAAACAATGTTAAAATTAATTGTAATAGAATCAGATGGTTTTTAAAGAAGCTGCAGCAAAGGCCCCAAGAATGAGATTAATATTCAAAATTGGTGGTAGCTAAAGTCTGAGAATTTTTTTTTTCGTTCATGTAGTAGCAGGAGGACTTAAGAAGTTGTTAGAAAGAAAAGCTAGTGAATCGGACCATTTTTAAGGGAGCTAAAACAAAGGGCCCAATGTGGGTCAACCGATAGTTAAGTGCAGGGTCCTAACATGAAAACTTGTTAAAAGGTCTAAGTACATAGCACTTTATATCATCAATTAGTCACACTTTAGCATAGGGTATGAATGAATCATTAGAATAAAATTTTAAAGAAATGCGCCAAAAATGAGGAGAAACGCTTAAAACAGGGCCCTAGGGTCCCAGTAAAAATAAGAGGGTGTTTGTCCGGGGAGAGGAGTCCAAGACTCAACTTTAAAATTTTGTATTGAGAATGCGAGAAAATTAGGGGGTGAAAAATGCATGCCGTACAAAAAGTTCAAGAGGTTCCTGATCGGACCCTACGGGAGCCTAGGGTGTCGCAAGGTTTTAACTGGAATATAGAAACGGGAGAATATCTAAACGGAAAAAAGGGTTCTAAAAAGGAAGATCGGATTAAAAAGGGGAAATTTATTAAAAAATTTTTGTGCAAAAACTTCAAGGGGCCCTGTTCCGTGCTCCAAGAGGCCATGGACTTAAGTGGCATATAGTTGGGTATAAAGATACTTTTTAATATTTTTTAAAATAATCAGAGGACGCTAGAACTGTGTTAACCCCTTCGGGACCGGCGGTCTTACACACGTTTTATTTGATTGACACCACTTTTTAATAGAAAATTCTCTTTACTTAGTTAATCCCGAAAATGCTGTAATTAAAAAGCAATTATTCCTCTTATTTTTTACTGGTACCATAAACAAGCTCTGTATACATTTTTAAGAGTGCATATATGCGCCCATGATCCTGAATGGGTTAAAGAAAACTACAAGCAATTCGGTTCATTTTTAAGGAAGCTGGACCAAGAACCCCAAGAAAGCGATTAATATTCAAATTTGATTGTAGCTGAAATCTGATTTTTTTAAGTCATTCATGTAGTAGCTGAGGAACCTAAGTGTTTGTTAGAAAAAAAAAAAAAAAAAAAAAACTAGTGACTGGGACCATTTTTAAGGGAGCTACAACAGTGGGTCCAAAAGCGGGCCAACTGATAGTTGAAAGTAGAGCCCTAACATGAAAACATTATAAAATATTTTAGTACTTACCGTTTTAGACCTTCAATTAGTCAAACCTAAGCATAGGGTATGAAACAATCATTAGAATAATATTTTAAAGAAATGCGCAAAAAATCTGGTAAATGCTTAAAGAAGGACCCTAGGGCCCAAATAAAAAATCAGGATGTTGGTCTCAACTATAAAACTATGCACTGAGAAGGTGAGAAAATTAGGGGATGAAAAATGCATGGCACGCAAAATGTTCAAGGGGCATCGGACCGGACTCTACGGGACCCTAGACGGGCTCGGTGTCTTAACAGGAATGTAAAACCGGAGAATAACTAAATGGAAAAATTATCCGAAAAATAAAGATCGGATTAAAAGTAAGCAATTTATTAACAATTTAGTGCGCAAAAAGTTCAGGGGGCCCTATACCGGGCCTCAAGGGTGCCAGGGTCTTAACTGAAATGTAGAAATGGTGTAGATACTGAATGGAGAATTCGCTTCAAAAACGAAGAAGATCGGAAAGAAAGGTGGCATGTTGAATAAATTTAGTGAATAAAAACTTAAAGTGGCTCGGCCCTTAAAAAATTAAAAATCTGTGCCTCAGGGGCATCAGAACCTGTCTTGAGTTATTCACGCCTAAATTTTCAGACTTCTACGTACAGTAGTTTTATCTAACCATCGCGCGCACACACACACACACAGGGCGAAACTTTCTTTTATTAGTACCTGATTCCTCTCAACTCAAGTGTACAAAAAATGAAGATAAAACTGTCTCCAAACTTTTCAACAAAGCTTTTCTTTCTTTCATAAAATTTTCCAGCTGAAATGTTGAATCTCTCGTATGTTAAAACATTTTTTAAAATATTAATTATTTTTAAACAAATTGTTTTATTTCGCTTTGGCTAATTTATTACTCAAATATACTTTACTTATATGAAAATATATATTTTGAAATAAATATGTACGGTAGTATATGTAAAGTTGCATTATAAAAGTACTATTTCTTTAAAAAGTGTAAAAAACTTCTATTTCAGTTTTTTTTTTTTTTTTTTTTTTTTTTTTTTATGAAAATCAGGAAAAATACCCACGTTCATTCGTTGAAAATCAAAAGTCAGTAAATAAAATGTCCAACTGAAGTTTCATAGGAAAGTGAAAAAGCTGGATTATGAATTCATAGTCATTCCAATTTTTTGTTTTAGATTTGCTTTATAACATGATTTCTCTCAATTAATATCTAAGTTTACAATTAAAAAAAAAGAGTTAAAACTATTTTTAAAATATTTTTAAAACGGAACATCTTATTAATTTCCAAATAGAAAAGACAATAAAAACAAATTTCGCACTTTTAGTAAATTATAGCGTTTTTGTTAATGTTTGTTACAAAATTCATAAAAAAAAAAATGTTTCTCTTATTTTAATGTGGTTAATATATAAGTTAAATATGCTTTCATTAAATAAAAATAAATATTGTGAAATAAATTATTGCTGTACACTGTAAAAAAAAGAATGCCAGTTTTCCGGTAGGAATCGGAAAAATAGTTGCCCTTATCGTACCGGAATAATTTCCAACCCAGCTCGGAATAAAATCCGTAAAATACCGCTTTACGGACTATTTCCTTATTTTTACGCATTTTATTCCGAGCTGGGTCGAAAATTATTCTTGTACGATAAGGGTAACTATTTTTCCGATTCCTACCAGATAAATGGCAGTATTTTTTTTTACAGTGTACAAAAAAAGCGTTACAATTTAAAATTACCTATTGCAGTTTAAATGTGCACTAAAAAAATTCTTGAGATAGTTTAAATGTATATTGTTAACCCTTCAATGCATAATTTTTTATTTTGTTCGGAAAACATTATATTTGAGTCTACTTTTGTTAATTATTCACAAGAAAAATAGTGAAAAAAAATTATTTCTATTTCTGTTGGACATAATGTCACTTCTGATTTTCAGAATGAAAATTGCTCAAAAAGTGATGAATTTAAATTATATACTTTCTTTAAAGTACTTACACTCTACAATAACAACTATTCAACAATATAATAATTTTTATAACGCTTTTCTTGGTTTACAGAATTAATAATGACTACCTTATAAAGATAGAGAAAAAGCGCCAGTGGAGCACATTGCAAGCAGTATCAGCAAAAGATTTTCTAACCACCACATGATAACAAATAAGAACAGAAACAGATTTCACGACCTTAAATGCATGTTATCACACGTAAGTAGCACATAATAATTTACCAAAAGGCCAATAAAAAAACTCCAAATGGCAAAAAAAGATTATGTAACTCCGTTACACTATGAATTTAAGTATTAAGTATTTACTAAAAAAGATGTGGTGTGAAATGTCTGCGTTATTTCATTGAAAGTCAAACTCCCTAACAGAATGTCGACTAGAAATTTTATAAGAAAGTGGAAAGCTGGGTCATCGATTCAAAATCATTCAAAGGTTATTTTATTTTTTCTAAGTTTATTTTTAAAACATGATTTCTCACAACTAAGTATAAAGTTTCATAAAAGAAGGATGACGTTGTCACTAAACTTTCTTTTAAAATTAAACGTTCTACTTTTCCTGAAAAAGAAAATCAAAACAAAATTTTGTACTTGTGAGTTATAAATATTTTTGGCATCTTTGTTTAAGAAATGTTTTTATAAGGTAATTTTTCTTTCCTTTATTTTTTTTTCGTATTTCAAATATACTCAAATAGTTTATTATACAATTCAACCTCAGGAACTCGTGAAACGAAATCGCAATCAAAAATCAGAGTTACAATTACAACAAGATATTATTTTATGAATTTTTAATCCTCATTTAACGTGATAAATGAATCGGTTTTATGCTATTATAAAAATTAATACGTATAATCTATATCAAATAATAAGTAAAATTTAGAGGAAAAGGTTCAAATACCGGCTACCACTTTTGTTTTCAATCTAGATCATACAATTTTCAAAATTAATAAAATAAAAAGTGACAGCAGGGTACCTTGACATGTTTTACACCTGGTTAGAGAAAAAAAATCAGTTTAAAAGGCGTTTTCTGTTTATAAAAAGCAAAATTCTGAAAGTCTTCAAATTTTGAGTTTTTAAAATGGGGTCTAAATACCGGCTACCTAAGTTTTTTTTTTTCCAAAAGATCACACAAATAGAGCTAATGACAGTTATTAAGCAATAAGAATATTATTTTAATAAATTGTATTGTCAGTAACATTTCTTATGCACAGAAAAATGCGCAATTTTTAATAAATAATTATTTTTGTCAAATTTCTAAAATTCTTTACGACTACCTCTCACAGTCTGGTTCCCATTATGTTTCAAATTTTGTTTTTTAACGTGTAAAACAAAAAAAAGCTTGCTGATTGAAATGAGAATTAATTTATCTGAAAAAAATCAAAAACATAATATCACTCTGTACGTCGGTATAGTCCCTATCAGCCCACATATCGCATTCTTAACATTGAACCCAGAATCCCCTCCCCCATTCTTGCCCACAGAGAAAGCAACCATGCAGAAGACATAAATTTACCATCTTTCTCTGTTGGATATTTTCCATTTTCACTTTTTTAACCCTCTCTCTGCGTAATTGCTTTATCAAAACGGCTTCAAAAATTACGTATTTAACATCTTCGCGATGAGCGTCTTTTAAAAATTTTTATTCTTTTGTCACCGGCTTCTCAAAACAAAACTTTTTGCCTAATTTAACCGGGAAAATGCTGCGATTAAATAAGGCAAAATTTACAATAAAAAAAACTGGTGGGAATAATAAAGGAGAGTTAATTAGACGGAAAAAATTCATCCCCGAGAAAATCTCGGGTTGCGCAAATTTTGCTACTTCTACGTTGCCCGAGGAAATCTCGGGTTGCGTAGCGAGAGGGTTAAAATCAAATTTCTCCCTCTTTTGCCTGGTTTACTCCGTCATTTTTTTTCTTTCTCTTTACATTTATTACAGATAATTTTGTAGTGTCCAACAGCGCTTCTTTGAAAAGTGATCCGGTAACCAGTGTCGGTCCTCAAGAATTACGGCCATGGTTGTTTTTTTTCATATTGCGAAATGGGACTGGAACTATTTCTGAACCATTTAAATTAATCTATTAATTATGGAACTATTTAAATTAATTTATTTTCCTCCCCTTCAAGCAGAGCAATCGAGAGAGGTCCAAATACCGGCTAGCCGGTATTTAGACCAAGACCACTGCTATGTTTAAGTTAAAACCGGTATTACTCATTCATATAATAAAATACCAATAATATGCGCATGGCAATTGAGAGCTAATTATGTCTAGAAAATAACTAACTTAATCACCAATTCAAGCCAATATACGATCAGTATAATTTAAAAAAAATGAGAAACACATATCTGAAAAACTTTTGGTGTACCAGATTACGTCGATTCTGACGGTCTATTGTAAAAAATCGTTTACGGTGTATTTTAATCATTCTAAACTATTTTAAATTTATTCAAATTGATATATATCACTGAGCTACACTATAGGAGGCTTGCTACTGAATAAGGTGAACATAGTAATCTTTGGGGGTATTACAGGGATACACAAAAGAGTTCGGTTACAGTACTGTCTATAAACAATAATTGCTGGAATTGCCTTTTGAATGGCGGTATGCGTTTTTTAACTTAAACTATTTTTTTACCTATTGATGCGTATAAATTCTATAGATGATATACAAGGTACCACAAAAGGTTTCATGTATTTTTTCGTTTACGGACGGATATTTCTGAAGGGGAATTTAGAACTGTGTTTTGAGAATCCTAGACTAAATTTTAGCATACTATGTAGTTAGAGCTGCACAAAAGAATTAGGATTGTTTTTCGACTATGCATTGGTACCGTAAACCTCCGATTATCCGTTATTCTATCAACCCCCAACCTCGGTTAACCGCCACCCCATCATCTATTTTTTTTTTTTTTTAATCAGAAACGAATTACGAAAACTCAAATGCACATTTAACCCGAGTCAGTTGGCATTAATCTGAAAAAAAAAAAAAAAAAAAAAAAAAAAAAAAAACGTTGGTAATGAAGAATTAACGGATGACGAAATTATTCGCAATATTTAGAGTCCATATAAACTTGAAGCATATAAATGTGATGAGTCGGGAAATGATGATTCAGGAGTCAGTCATGCAGAAGGGCAGAGTACGCTCTTAAATGCATTAATTGTTTTCAGATGCAAGAGGACGCCGATGTAACCAAGTACTGTTATTACATAGAATCTGTAATCTTGCTGCAGTAAGTGCGGAAGTGCGAGCAAAACACAAACAAAATTGTAGGATGTGTTCATTTGGATGAAAACAGGTACGACATATTTATTCCGTAAAATTCAAAATTTATCTCATAATTTGATTTCTTATTATCAATTATATACTTTTTATTAACGAATGTACACAACAGATAAAAAAAAAAGAGTTTAAATTTTCTTATTTATAAACTGGCAAAAGAAAAAGCAATTTTAGTAAAGGTCTTGTGGTGTCTTTCGATTATTTGTCTATTTCGATGATCTGCCACACCGTCGGACCCGTGAGTAACGGATAATCCAAAGTTTACTGTAATTCCTGAAATTGGGTTTTCAAATGTGTTAGTATGCGATTTCAAAATTATTTACTCTGTCATAATAATTCACGTCTTTAAGGGGTCTCAGGACTGTTAAAATTAGAAAAAAAGAAAACAAGTAAAAATTAAATTTAAAAAATCAAAAACCCGTCTGCGTAAAAAGCGAACTAATTAATTAATACTCATCAATGTGAAAGTATTTTTTATATTACTAACCTATTTTCTTTATTTACTTGTATGCATGACTTTTAAGCTGTGTTTAACTGGGGCCTCGGTGGCCGAGCGGTAAGGTCACCGCGCTGCAGCCGCCAAGCATTGAGAGCGGCAGAGGTCTGCGAGTTCGACTCTCGTTGGCTCCATTGCTGTATCTTTGTGGTGTTCCCGGATGTAATTTCTCTGTGGTGTAAATTTCATTGTGCTATCTCGTTCCTGTATATTGACGATGACTTATAAGCGGACCTAGATGTCAAGCACACAAGTCAGATGTATGTGTAAACAAATAAATAAATAAATTGGGTTTGATTGTTAGTTCCTATCTAAAAACACTGTTTTGATGAGGCCTATAGATATCTATGAAGGTTAGAGTTAAAGTAAAGCTAAAGATCCTACCTACACAACTTTCAGGTAATGTAATATTTAAACGGAGCTTATGACTGCAAAATAGTCAATGAAACATCATCTTCATTTTGAAAGACCTATCCAGTGATATGCCACTCAATACGGTGCGTAATTTTTTTCGTCTCTACCGCCATTTTGTATTTTACGACCGCCATTTTGAATTTATAAAAACAAAACCTTGCCTATAGCCATCGGACGGTTAAGACGAATGGGTAGAGAACTCATTCATTAAAATCCATCCAGACGTTGCGATGTTGCGATGGAGGGTATAAAGAAATCCACATACCCAGATACGCGTGAAACACATAACCCTTCTTGGCAGCCGGGTATAAAAGACCATTTTTAACATTTAATATCTTCAAATGTATTTGAATTTAAGACACAATTTTAATTGGGATGAAAGATGTATTTTAAAAATTGCTAGATGCAGAATTAGCATTTACAGGGGGATCTAAGCTGTCAGACATTTGACGAGCACAAAATCGGCATAACAGATTACGCGCACGATTACAAAATAAATTTTGCAACTGGAAAGAAAATGTTAGTGCCTACTTATACTTCAGATTGTAATAATTACCCTGAACCTAAATAAATTTATTTTTATATTTTTAATACAAAGTTGTATTTAGCTAATGAAAAATTTAGAAACTTACAACGGTATAATCTACTAAAACAATATTTTTTGAACAATAAAAAGGAAATTTTAGGTTCCGTTTATACAGTCTAACATGAAACATATGTTTTGAAATTTTCATGAAAAAATATCCAGAAGGTTTTGAGATATCGTGCGCGTTATGCTCAAAAACGTCATTTGGAGAAAAATGACTTCAAAGTCGCGGAAACGCCGCTTCAGCTATTGAGCGGGTATAATTCTAAAAGCCATAACTTCTGTTCTAACAGGAATTTCAAGGAAATAAATATAACAAAATGTTCAGAAAAGATAGGAGTTTAACATCTAATAAAACAAATTTCGAAAATTTTGAAGCTTTAAGAGTCCTGAGACCCCTTAAACTGTGAAGTTCTGATAAAATACTCTGGAAGTGCTGGAAAGTGTTTCGTAAATCTATGTTTGACACGTGATTTTTCGTTCTTGTTTAATAACTATTTAATATTTTAAATATTTTTTTTTAATATAAAGTTTAATAAAGAAAAGTTACTCTGTGATAAATTAATTAAAATAAATTTCCTTCGAACTAAGCTGAGAAACTGTAGAAAGTTAACCATGTACAAACAACTTCTCCAAGTCATTAGGGTAGAGAAAAGACTTCTTTATAAAAGCATAGCATTTGGATAGCTTCCAAAAAAGGGGAAATATATGTCTAAATAGAAAAGAGATGTTCGTTTCAAGAAGGGGGAGTGACTCTGGCGCCAGAAATGCGGGGTCAGGTCTGATGTATCATTCGATCAATTTTTCATCAAGCACAAAATCTTTAAAGCACCACTCCCACCAGTATTAAAAAATAAGATTATTTAAATATTTTTCCCGGGGATCTTTTTAATCAAAATTTTCGGGATTGTATTAAATGGATTCAATGTCAGAGATAGGCTTTGAATCTGGAGTTTTGTTTTATTTTTAGAAATAATTCCAAAGTTTTTGAGATGTCAAAAAATGAATTTATTTTACAATATCATGCGAAACCCTTGAAAAGAAGTTTTTCCCCCAAAATATTTTTAGTTAATCAGAAAAGTGCCCTTTATTATCATGGTATGATTTATTAATATATAAATTTTACTTTTTATTTAAATATTTGATATTACTTCTTTTATTTGCAAATGTGGTATTTTACACAAAAGGTTTGTAAAAATTGGGATGTCATTTCCTTACAATTTTATAAAATGGTGGATAAAATGTAAAAAAATATAATTTAAAAGTTTTTGAGATGTCAAAAAATGAATTGATTTTACAATATTAATGCGAAAGAAGTTTTCCCGAATATTTTATCTTAAAAGAAAAAAACCTTTATTATAGTGGATAATTCATCAGTTTATAAATAATATTACTTCTCATTTAAACACCCATTATTACTTATTTTATATGTAAGCAAATGTAGTATTATACGCAAAAGTGTTGCTTTAAGTATAATGTCATATCCTAACAATCTTGTAAAGTATGGTGTAAAATATTAAAAAAAGTTTCTTTGCATATCATCCTTAAATATTTCTGTAAGAAACTTTCAAGTCTCAGTCGCAGACCATGAATTAGTTTAAAAAAAAATACTAAGTGTGTATATATATTTTCTATACCTTAACACTAAAATTCAAATAATTATGTATTACGCAATTTAAATATATCGAACTGAAAAATACTTTCCTTTCCTTTTTTTCTTTTTTAAACAATGCTTAAATCTTAAAATTTATTACCATAATGTACGAAAAAATAATTTTTCTCATCTTGAATGTGTTTTTTGAAAGTTCAATTTGCTGGTATATATTTTTTAGTGGAACATCATGTTTTTTGTGAATTCGATAAATTACATAGCACCGAATTTCTTTTGTACATGCATCAAAAGGCGAAAATTTAAAATTTTCTCATGTTTAAGAACTTGTAAATGAAATAAATTTCGAGGCTTAATCTTTATATTACAAGATTAATTTTATACCAATATAATTGCCACAATTGAACATTTTTTCTTCAATCCCTATAATAATAGCCTAAGTCATGTGACTGTCATCAACAGTTCCGGGCTGACCGCTTCACTTTTAATATGTCAGGCTGCTATTTTGGTACTTTAGCGTTAGCCGGGAGCAGGTGATACATAGCCAAATATTGCTCCATCGCCAGCTTTCATTTATATTACAATAGTCAGTCATGTGAGTCTCATAAACAATTATACGGGCTGAACCCTTCGCTTTACATATGCAAGGCGACCACTTTTAATCAAAATTATTATTTTCAATAAAACTACATAATTATTACCATGATCGCAAAGAAATTCTTGGTAATGTTGGCCGGGCGCAAATCTCGCCAATTACATTTTTTATTTAAATTTTATTTAAATTAAAACAATGCTTTATTATTTGAAATTACATGTGATGGTTTAGGCTTCATTTATTATTTTTTCTATTATTTTTCTTTTTTTCCCCTACGAAAAAATTATAAGTCATGAATTTTAAATGCTTCAGTTTAAAATTAAAGTTATATATTTTAAATAAAATAAGTGAAAGTATTATATTTTAAATCAAATTAATGAAATACGAGAAAATGCATCGAGAACAATGTTTGGAGATTTATTATCTGCAGCTGTTTAACATAAAAAAAAACAGTGATCTTGATTCCTCAATCAGAATCTTCAGATTTGGCGAAAGATTGATCAAGTAATTTAAATTGTGGATAAAAATAATACGATACAGTGCTTAGCATGCATTTAAGGGAGACCAAACTGCTCGCCAAGGGCGCATAGTTTTAAGAATAATATCACTTCACAAAAAAAGTTTTCAAATAAAACATTAATTTATTGTAACAAAGTTAACTAAATAAAATGTAAAAAAGCAATTTAACAAATTACAACGACCATTTGGAAAATGATTTTTTCAAAGACTAAAATTTAAAACAAAAAATCACACTGAGTTGATCATACATTACGTAGGCCATGAATTAAACATTAATAGTGCTATTACACGTAAAAATTCCAAGCGACAAAAATCGCCTGCGACTCGTACGTATTATCCACCTGAAACGTATGTATTATCCAAGCATTTCATTGGCTGTTCGGGAAAAGGCTTTTCCATCGTCAGATTTCCAAGAAATCTGACGGCCAATTTTAAATGAAATTTCATTCTGAAACTTCTAAACATACCACAATATTACTTTTTATACCGTCGTATAGAGAAAAAAATGTACTTTTAAATGCAATTTGTTTGAAAGCTGTATCTCAATTTGTTTCTGAGTTATTAAGTTTTTTTGTAGTTTTTATTACTTTTTTGTCATAGTGGCAACACTCTGTTGTCCATCTCTGTTGAAAGTAAAGGGAAATACAGGTTACTGTATAAACCAATCAGAAAACGCATAAAATGCGGATTAAACCAATGAAAACCTTCAGATATGCTTTTGATTTACTATCCTGACGAGAACAATAACCATTTTTCCAAATGGTTAAAAAAAAAAAAATACAAAATGTCAAAATAACTCATTCAAAATGTAACAAAATAGATAAAAAACAAAATGAAAACGCAGACTATATATTTATTTTGATTTTCGGTTAAGTATGTATTTAGGTAGAGTTTTTAAGACAATAATTTACATGTAAAGAAAAGACGTATTTTTCCGCATAAGGCGCTTTTTACGCGTTAATCCTTATTACAATTAAGATGTTTCTTTCGCCGAAATTTTAAATATTTAAAAAGACGTTTTTAATACTTAAGTTATTATTTTTGTGTATAAAAGCTAACTAGTTTAATTTGCTCCATTTTTCAACGGGATTCGAATTTACTATTTTACTTTGTGACAAATTGTAGCAAAGCATGTATTTGGCGTCGTAATTTTACTAGAATATAATATAATTGTACAATATGTAATATTTTGTTTTGTAAAAATAAGAAACGTATAAATATGTAAAGTAGCACACCCCAAATTATTTTAGGTTTACTGGTTTAGAAATCACCAACATGGCTTGATTACCGACCAGGAATAAAATCACATTATTTTCAAACAGTGATTTTCGCCTTTTTATGACAGAAATTCTACTTCTAATAAGGCTATGATTAATATTTGGAAATAGTGGTAGCTGTACAATTCTGCGCTAATCAGATACTAGAAATAATGAAATTCTACCTCAATGACTTTTGTCAAAGTACGAAACTCCAAAATGCCTCTATACTGATTAATGAATAATTTCCGGATAACCCATGTACAACTTATTATATTTCTAATAACCACTTTAATTAGTCAATTACCTCGCACGTGTTAGTGAAATCTGAGCTTCAAGAATGCCTTTAATCGAAAAAACATTGAAAAGAGAATCTACTAACTACCTACTAACTCCTCAACAAATTATCGTAAACGAAAGTTACTGTTACCGAACGATTGGAAATAAAGTCTATTTTTAAATGACGTATATAAAATTTGATTAGGGGGCCATTTACATATTAAAATGAATCCAAACTTAATTTTTTTTCAATGGCAATACCCAATTTTAACGAGATATTTCAAATCTTTGGTTCAAAGTATGCCTAGACACCGAATTTCAAGTCATTTGAATGATAAGTTTTTGAATTATAAACATTCAAGTGCTTTTAATGTTAAATTACATTTTCATATTTTTATTTATAACTTCTGAAATTATGATCCTAAAGTTCTAATTTTTTGTGTAGCAATGATACTAATATACCCAAACATAAATACGTTGAATTTGCAATTTTTATAATTTTCTGATATGAATTATGAAATTAATATTAAAAAAATTATGAATTGCAACCTACAGTTTTTTTGATGGATTCAGATTTATTAAGTCCTGCTTTATGGAAATCCAAAATTTCACATTTTTCTTCTCAAGTATTTTTCAAATTATGCTTAAAAAACGGCAAAATGATGGTTTCAGGGGCCGTCTATGATAGAAGTGACTAAATATTGAAATTTCTTATGCTATCCTGTAATATAACAGGCTTAATTGACTGCTTAAGATGCCTTGATCAAGAAGGGAGCTCTCTCGGTTAACAATCGAGTACTGAACTTCAATTTGGATACAGCCCATAAAATACGCTCGTTTTAAAATAATTAATTTCTCTGAAACTTATGGTACGAATTGCATAAAAATTTATTTTTAGACCAATTGAAGGGTGTAGAGTTCATTTATGCTGTCAGAATTGTGTACTGCTATTGAAAAAAACAAAGTTATAGTTCGTTTTAATATGTAGATGGCCACCTAAGCAAATTTTATATACATCATTTAAAAGCAGACTTTATTTCCAATCGTTCGGTACCAGTAACTTTCTTCTACGATAATTTGTTGAGGAATTAGTAGGGGGTGTTTACTTTTTTTCCCCCACGACTGTACATTCGTACTATAAGTAGTTTTATATATATTCAGATCTTAGTGCAATAGCTGTTGCACTCTTACGCAAAAATGTATGAATACAAAATTTATTATTCTATGTATTAAATTCAGTAATATGGAAATAATAGGATTTCATCTAAAATAGGACCTAATCACCATGGCAACATAGAATAATCTCCTGTCATGGGATATCATTGAATTAATTACGTCTGATAGAATTTAATAGAATCAAGAGAACTTTTATTGATATCTTTTTAAGTTTTTATTCGATTTTCATAAAATTTGAAATGACTCGACAAAAGTTCTGCAACGATTACATATATTAAATTTAAAATCATTCGGTTGTATAGTTTTTGCGCTGTTATTCTCCTGAGACCCTGCATCCATTTAAATGGATGTTTTGTTTTAACTTACTAATCACATTAAATATTTCTTTGGGAGCAAGTCCGGATACTCCAATGCAATATACGCTTCAAAGATTACTTTTAAGTAACGGTTTCTCGATTTTAGGTAGCTTTCTTTACAAAAAGCTACCTATTGCAGCCGTTCGGAGGAAAGCGATTTCAAAAAAATTTGGTATATTTTCATCGATCATGACCCCCAGACCCCGAAACCACCTTCCGTTCAAAATTGATATATATATATATATATATATATATATATATATATATATATCTGACCTATGTCACACTGTAACTCTCGTATTTATGAACCGATTTGGGTGTAATTCGGTGTGTCCATAGTACATACCAATGTCTCGACCGAGTTCATTGGCCAGCTTCATCCGCCATTTTGTTTCAAAATGGCGGCCATTTAAAATTTTTTAAAAAATTTTTAATTTGAAATGTGGTACCAAAAAATTGAAAATGGAAATATATTTTTTTCTTATGTATTTGACTTTTATACAAAGACTCCATAGCAGTTTTTGTTTGGTCTATATCTTAAAAAATGTCTGAGTTATAGCATTTTGAATTTCTAGCGAAGCTGACATTTTCAAACGTCCTGAATTTTGTCACGCGATAAAAGGCGTATTTATGAACCGATTTGGATGTAACTTCGTTTATACATAGTACAGAGCAATGTCTCGACTGAGTTCGTTGGCCAGCTTCATCCGCCATTTTTTTTAAAAATGGCGGCCATTTAAAATTTTAAGAAAAATTTAAATATGAAATGTGGTACCAAAAAATTGAAAATTGAAAAAATATTTTTTTCTTATGTGTTTGACCTTGATAAAAAGATTCGGAAGCAGTTTTTGTTTCGTCTATATCTTAAAAAATGGTTGAGTTATAGCATTTTGAATTTCTAGCGTGGCTGACATTTTGAAACGCCCTGATTTTTGCCACGTGATAACAGACGTATTTATGAACCGATTTGGATGTACCTTGGTGTGTACATAGTACATACAAATAACTCAACCGAGTTCGTTGGCCAGCTTCATCCGCCATCTTGTTTCAAAATGGCGGCCATTTAAAAAAATTAAATTTAAAATGCAATAACAAAAAATTAGAAAATGAAAAAGATTTTTTTCGTATGTGTTTGAGCTTAATACAAAGATTCCGGAACAGGTTTTGTTTCATATATATCTAAAAAAATGGCTGAGTTATAACATTTTGAATTTCTATTGTGGCTGACATTTTAAAACGACCTGATTTTTGTCACGCGATGACAGGCGTATTTATGAACCGATTTAATGTAACTTGGTCTGTACATAGTACATACCAATGTCTCGACCGAGTTCGTTGGTCAGCTTCATTCGCCATCTTGTTTCAAAAGGGTTGCCATTTTTTAAAAAAAATGTAATTAAATGTTAAAATTTAAAATGAAGTATTAAAAAATTGGAAAATGAAAAAGATTTTTTTTGTGTGTGTTTGGCCTTGATACAAAGATTTTGGAGCAGTTTTTGTTTCTGAAAATTTGTTCTTTTGTTTATATCTTAAAAAGTGGTTGAATTATAGCACTTTGAATATCTATCATGGCTAACACATTGAAACGATCTTGTATTTGTCCCGCGATACCACACGTATTCGCCTATTTCGATGGAAGAAGGCATGTGGATAGTATACATCAATATCTCGACCAAGTTCGCTAGCCAGCATCATCGGCCATCTTGTTTCAAAATGGCGGCCATTAAATTAAAAAAAATTATATTTAATGTGAGGTGCAAAACAATTAGAAATTGAAAAAGGTTTCTTTCTTAAGTATTTGACCTTGATATAAGGATTCAGGAGCATTTTTTGTTTGTCTTTACCTTAAAAAATGGTCCAGATATAGCAGTTACAATTTTTAACGTGAGTGACATTTTGAAAAATCTGATTGCCTGAAGCACTCGTATATATCAACCGATTCCGATGCGAGTGAGCATGTGCACAGAAATTACTAAGGTATCGACCAAGTTCACTGGTTAGCCTCACCCACCATGTTGTCTTAAAATGGCAGGCACTTTAAGAAATCGCCGAATTTAGCAGCCAAATATAAGTTACTTTAAATAAAAGCAGCTTGGATAAAGCTGACTAATTTCGCGAAATTCTCATTCATAATGATTTAGTATTGATAAAAATTGAAATTGAATCTCCTACATTCGGTTTCCACTTAATTGAGCTTCGTGTGTTTGAATAATATAAGTTGGCTTTTTTAAAATAAGGAATATGAAAGCTACCTCTTCCTCCCGGCACTGGCCGGAAGGACTTTTTTGTAATATAGCGAAGATGGGTGAGTAAATATGATATTCGTCCAGGTGCAGTTAAGTTCCATGTTTTCTGTACTCATTTTGCTTTTTTTAAGCACATTTTAGAGTGTAAGGGTTAAGTTTAATGTTTTCGTCGCTCCCTAGCTAGTTTTTAACCATAATTTTGATATATTTATTGCTTTAAAGTACAATTTAAAATCTTCCATTAAAATGGATGTTGGGTCTTACTTGAGTAAAGTTATAGCTTTAACATTAGTTTTCCTTTTTTTTTATCATGTGCTAGATTTCCAAGTTGTTGATGTTTAATTAATCTCTCTGTAATTTTTATTTACTTTTATAAAAAAAGACAGCAGATATTACGTATTTTTGTAGTTTATTGTAGCCAAAAGATTAACAACATTAGAAGCATGAGAAATAATAGCAAATTGGGATGACTCTGATCTTGATTCTAGTGATGAATATTTTAATATTAATAAAATTTATGAAGATTATTCTGAAGCTGAAAATGAGGGTACTAAAGAATCAGTCAGTAATTTTGATGATGCTTCTGTTATCCAAACAAACATAAGTGAAATAGCGAAATATCAAAAGCCCACTTTTATATGTTTGAAGTAAGTTTAAGTTATGAATTATGTCCGTATAAAAATTTTAATAAGTAAATTAAGATAGTTATTTCGGCTAACTTTTTCTTTTGTTAGAAATTCATAAATATAAATAAATTAAATTAATACAATTAAAAGTATTTTATTTTTAAAAGCATCATGAAATCTTATTTTAATTATGTTTCCTTTTAGGTTTGCTCATGCATTCCAGATCCTCCTGATATTTCACAACAGCTACATCAAGAAGCGTAAATACACATAAAATTTAAAGCACATCATTATTTTTTAAATTACAGTGACAATAATATGTATTCAAAAGAAAACTAAATTTATATGTACGAATTGCAATTTGTTTTTGTGCATTACAAGTGAAAGAAATTGTTCCAAAGATTTTCATTTTGACTAAGTATGTGTCAAACAATTTAATGTTGTTCATGAAATTAATAATAACTATATATATATGTTTAATTTTATTTTAATTTACTGCTTTCCAGTCTTTACATGTGAAAAGTTGAATTGAACTGTGTTTACATTTCATCATATTTACGACCTCAACATCCATTAAAATGGATATGGTCCTTAACAAATTTAAAAAACAAAAAAATTAAAAATCTTTAAAAATGATATTTTTTTTTCACTTTTTCATCATCATAAAGTAGTAAAGACAAAGTTAAAGAGTTTCAAATTTTCTTGTGTCTCAGGAGGTTATATGCGGACAAACAGACCGATCAGAAGACCACTATAGGTGCTACTTATTTATATAATTACGAAGGCACCTGAAAAACGGAACTCTTTTATAGTCTCGCTTTAGAAAACCCGTTTGTGAAAAATCGCGTAATAAAATGACACAGAACTGAACTAATGATTTTCTAGTTTTTTCTTTTACATGTGCTATAAGATATTCCTTCGCGCCAAATTTCAGTGTACCCTATAGGATCAGAGAATAAAATGTATAGGGTACTTCTGTTTAACCTAGAACCTTGAAATTTGGTACGCAGAAAGGTCTTACAGCTCATGTAAAGGAACAATTCCGTAAATCATTAATTAACGAATCTATTTCGATAAATTTCTTGACAAACTCGTGAATTTCTGTAATTGTGAATACTGATCATATGTAAACGAACAACATAAAATTATAAATTAATGATTTCCATATTTTTTTCCTTAATATGTGCTGTAATACCTTTCTACGTACCAAATTGCAATGTTATAAGCCAACCGGAAGTACCCTATAGATTTTAAGAGATTACTTTCGGTTGGGATAGAACTTTGAAATTTAGCACAAAGGCATGTCTTACACCACATGTAACTGAAATAATCCGAAAATTATTAATTTATAAATCTATGTCGATTTATTACGATACAAATTCGGGAATTTTTATAATCGATACTAACACCAAATTAATGCGTTGCAACAAAATTTTTGTGATGGTAATGTAACATAACTATCCGCCTCAGATGCCGATACCTAATCACATCTATCCTATTTTCTCTTTACAAATGTATGACGATGCCAGCAATAATCCTGCGCAATGTCTTTCAGTTTTTTCTCTTAAACATCACTGTTAAAAACCGCAATTTTTACTTCACGAAATAGGGGAAAAAATTACTTTCGAATGAAATTTACTTTGGAAACTTTAACTCAAATTAGTAGTTTTTTTTTATGATTTTTAAGAAATTTTCAAGTATAATTAGTTTTAAATCTATCTCAATAATATTCAATTGTTTTATACAGTAATATAAAGTACCTACGTACAAAGTTACCACAATTGGCAATTAATTCCTGAGAGCAAGTTAAATGGGAAAAAAAAAAAAGATTATTCCTTATGATCGGATTAGCCTTAATGTAACCGCCATTTGGGACTAAACTAAAATCTTCCAAAGAAAAAATGTATTTCTGCCTTATGTTGAACATAAAATCAATATCATGTTAAGTTGAATTGTTTAAAAGATGCGTTACATCAGAACATGCTCGGAATTGAATTTCGTGTTTTTTCCTTATTGTTTTTTAGGGTTTCGTTCATCTGACGAAACCCTATTCCTCTCACTCCTCTGTCTGTCTGTCACAGAGTTCGTTCTCAGAAACTGTATAAGTTAGAGACTTGAAATTTTCCTTCCTAATATATAATATATTAGGAATAATATTATATTATATTTTTACTTTATACTAATAAAGTAATATAACTTTATTAGCATATTACTTTATTAGTATAAAGTAATATAATTTATACTAATATAGTATAAAGTATATATACTATATATACTTTATAGTATTATATATAATAATACTATATATATTATATAACCTGCTTTATAATAATACCTTCGATTGCACAAAAAATCATAAAATTTTGAAAATGTCACGCATTATTTATTAAATGAATTAATTTAATGATATCCGACAATTTTTTGTGATTTAGATTTTAAAACAGAAACTTATCACAAATCTACACAATATGAACTTTAAAACGGTCACCATTTTATTTAAAAGGTGACAAATATATTAATAATACATATGTTACAAGTTAAAAATATGCATTTTATTTAAATTCCTAGTACTGTCGGTCTGCAATCCGGAGGCTATCGTCAAGAAATATTTTCGATCTTTTAAAGTTCATATTGTATGGTTTGGGATTGAATCAAGGTTAAATAATTCATTCCGTCTTATGATTTTATTCAGAACTTTAATTTCAGATTTTTCGCTCTGGCTAGATGGCTTCGTGGTATTGCCTGCTAATCAAAAGGTCCCCGAATCAATGTTATGTGTCGGAGTTTGACATTTTTCCCCTAGAACCGATTTCCTTATCTATTTAAGTGTAAAACTAAAGATTTCTTCAATCAACATACATTAAAAGTTTTATATTTTGCTTTGGTACGTCCTAATCTTGAATATTGCAGTCTCATTTTGGGATCCTTAATAATGAAGTGAAAATTCCTGAGGAAGTACAGTCTAAATTCACACGTTATTTATTGTTCATGAGTAATCATATATATTCTTATGATATTTCTTCTTCCTATCTACGTGGTATTTTTAACATTCCAAGTTTCAAATCAAAGCAGGATCTTTTTTGTGTTCTAATTTTTAACAAGGTTATTCATAACGTGATTGATTGTAGTGATATAGATAATTCTATTAATTTTAATGTAACGAACAGATCCGTCAGTTGTACTCAATTTTTTATATTACAATTTCTGATATATAATTCTGTTAGTAATTTCTTTTTATATAAATTTTACAAAATATTTAATGAATTCTCTGTGCATCTTGATATTCTTTATATGTCCTTTGCTGCTTTTAAAGATAAATGTTCTGAACTTTTAATCTCTTAATTTGTGTTTGCATTCGTGTTGTATGTGATTTATATCTATGTGTGTTTTTCATTATTTTTTATGATAGTCTTGTAGATCTGTAAATGGATTGTCTGCATTTCAACAAATAAATAAATAAATAAATAAACTCAATAGACAATAACTGTTATAGAATTTTTTTTAATTTTATAATGCCATTTTTAGTCCAAAAGTTGCTAATATTTTGTCAATTATTTTTAGAAATTCAAAACCTCTTTTTTTGATAAATTGCAAAATTTTAAATCGACTACATTTCATTGTTAAATGGATTTAATTAAAAGAACTTTCGTATATTTTTGCTATGTTAAGGATTTTTTTTTCTTTTTTAGCTAAAATTAATTCATCTAATTAAATATGCATTTCAGGTATTTAAACACATGGCTGTTAGAAATTTCTGAAAAGCATTTCTTAAATATTTTTAATCTGATTTAAAACATATCTTCCAACTGTAAGAAATTTAAAATTAAATTTAATGTTGCTGCCATCTATACCCTTATTGAAAAGGATTAAGGGGTCTTGTACCTTTTAACCTCGCCGAAAATCAACAAAAACATTGCACATTTTAATTAGTGTTATCTTCATTAATTTTATTATGTATACACATGAAATTTTCACTTTTGATTAAACAGACTATGCTTTTTGATATAATATCGCTAAAACCTGACTAGTTTTTTACATAATTTATGTATTATTGAAATTAAAACAGCTCTTTTTTTCACTCTGCAAGTCATTGCGCGCATGGTATCTTGAGAACGTATGTATGGATTGTTATGAAACTTGATATACAGTGTGTCCACGTATAACCTGACCGACCTTTATTTTCGCAACCGTTTGTCCTAGATGCATACTTCCAATTACAAAAGTGGTCAAAATTAGGTGTAGAGTTAAGATAAAAAAACGTTTGAAGCAAAAAAACAATTTAGTAAAGAATTACAGAATCTAAATTTTTATACGGTCCCCCGGTCCTATAAGTTATATTTAGTAAAATTTTCCTGTTACACTGACAAGTAAGGCAAAAAAAGTCCCGTTATTCTACGATTAAAATTGACCGAGTAATTGATGTTTAAATTTGGAGCATAATTTTTGCTGCAAATTAGGGATAATTCACAAATTTAGTAGAAATATCATTTCTTCGATATATTAAAAAAAAAAATGGTTGAGAGTAAAATTAGCATTGCAATATAAGATTTGAAATCTTTAATCATTCTGACATATTACTGCAAAATATACAATTTGTACTCAACATATATGATGTTAAAAATAACAGAATTTTCGTTAAGTAAAGGATGAAAAACAACAGCCTCAATTCTTTACAGAATGTTACATATTTTAAAATACTGTTAGATTACACTGTCTTCTAAATTTTGGGTTGTGCCATGTTTTTTAGCTTTTGAAAATTGATTCTTATGTATTTTTAGCCCAGAATCCGAAAATGACTTTCATTTTAAACCATCACGTCAGGAATTTTCTCCAATCGGAAATTTCAAAGTTAAAACGCTAAAAGTTAAAATTGATCCTCCCTCCCCTCCCAACCTCATCCGACCTCCGAGCTGTTTAGCAGTAAGAAACACAGTATAAGCCAAAAAATCTAATAAATTATTGAATTAAATAAAATTAAACTGAATAAAAAAGTCGTACATCTATTTTATAGTATCAGATTTTTCGCTATTTTTTAACCTTGAAATTTACGAATTGTGAAAAATCTTGATATGACGGTTAAAAGTGAAGGTAATTTTTTTATTCAGCGTTAAAAAATACATAAAAGGTAATTATGAAAGTTAAAAAACACAGCCATCGCAGGTTTATGTTATCTAATCTAAAACTCTTTCACGGTAATCTATCCGATTTTTTTCTGTGTGTTATCCTCTAGTATAACTATGTATAAGATGGTAAGCGTCGAAAATAATAATAATATTACATTGTCATCGGATTTAAGTCAGTACGTAAAATTTAACTTTGATCATTTGTAAGTGCGTTAAAGTTAGAGTACAAATTTTAAACTGGAAAGACGATCGTTGCAAGTTAAATAAAACCTTATGAAAATAACATAATTTTTGTTCAAAGAAATCATAACCTCAAATCCTTACAAAATAAAACATATGTTAAAATACAATTATTTTAACTAATCTGAAACTTAACTAATAAAATTTAACTCAATCGTAATAGTTGTACACAGTAAAAAATTTTGGTCAAAAATTACGGTACATATACTGGCAACTTTGTGACCAGTACATGTACCGTAATTTAAGTGGACGGTATATGTACCGTAAAATATTTAAAGTATATGTACCGCAAAAAAACTTTCATACAGCATATATACCGTACGTTAAATATACAGTATATATACCGTAAAAACCATTTATACAGCATATATACCATAGATTAAACATACAGTATATGTACCGTAAAAAATATTTAAGCAGTATATATACCATAAATTAAATGTGTGGTACATGTACCGTAAAAGTGTTTGTAATCAGTATATGTACCGTAAATGAAATTTATGGTATATATACCGTAAAAGTACAGGATGACCCCAAAAAAAAGCTCCCACAATTGACAGGATAAAAAAAAAGGACTGCAGAGAGAAACTTGTTTGTTCAAAAATATACAATAGTTATGACGAGAGTTTAAAATGACAATCTTTCAGAAATGGTGTCTGGTAAGTGTTGTCCATTGCGAGCAATACACAATTCAAGACAATGTCTGAAATCTATCACCACTGATGCTTCGTCTTGTGGAATAGCTGCCACTTCTACCTGAATATTAGTCTCTTGGGATCAGAAAGAGCATAGGATTTATGCCTCAAGAGTAATTCAAGCAGGGGTAGCAGCTTCTGCAAGACATGATATGTCAGATGATGATAGATTTCAGACATCGTCTTGAATTGTATATTGTTTGCAATGGACAACACTACCAAACATAATTTCTAAAACACAGTCATTTTAAACTCGTCATACCCATTGTATATTTTAAAACAAACAAGTTTCTCTCTCCAATCCTTTTTGTTTTATATTATCCTGTCAAATGTGGGAGATTCTTATGGGTTATTCTGTAGTCAGAATCATAAATACAGGGAAAGTACAAAGTCTTACCCTTATTTTTTATCAACCTGTACATTGATGCAGCCAAAACATAAAATTTTTACTTCTCTTTTTGAGGGATTCTGTAGTGAATAAGTTATCAAATTTTTGTCCCTTTTATTATTTGACTAATTATAATTATAAAAACTAAACATCTATATATGTCGCCAAGGGCGTGAAGAGGATAAAAATTACATTTTCAACGAATAAAGAAAAATTAGTAATTGGCCAAAATTTTATAATTTCTTCCGAGATTCTTGTTACGTACTTAGAAATTAGAATTTTTATTTTTTTTTTCCTCAACATACAAATCTAAATTTTCTTTCTTTCAGTTAAATGTTTAAAACTGCCACTGTCCAGCAAATCGCCACTTATATGATTTTTTTTAAATGGAAAAATGGGTGTTTAATTATTCTTGCAAAACTTAATATACAGTTTAAAATTTAGAATATTAATAATAGGTTTTAGCATAAGTTTTTAGCTGAATGAGTTAATATTTAGATTTCTGGTTGATATAGAAAAATACACAAATTATATCAAGGTTTTTTAAACAAAGCTCTATCCGATAAAAAATTTCTAAATACCTACAAATTCAAAAACTCTGTGTTATTTGTTTCTTTTAACAAACAATACATCTGTATAAAAATTAAACAATTTCTAAATATTCACATCTTATTCTATAAATGACACAATTAGTTGTAGCACAACCATCTATTATTTAAAAACTAATCAAATTCTGCTGTTTTTAATAGCTTTTCCCTCCTGAAATTTTGCAATCAATCTACTGAAAACCCTAAAAGTAATGTTACTTTAAATTTAGAAAAGTAATTTGTAAGAAAAAAATGTCAAAAGTGTATTGGATAACATTTAATCCATAGGAAAATGAAAGATGTAATAAGTATATCTTAAATATTTTGGATTTCTATAAGTTAAGCTTTAAATATTTATTTAAAAAAATTAAGTTTTAGAAATTTAAGAAATATTTAATTTTTGTTTCTGCATTTTTGTTGAGAATGAAACATCGATGTTCTTTAATGCAGGTGCCCATAACTTCTGCAATATCAATTTATTATCTATCTGAATTTTTTTTTAATCCTTTGTACTTCTATGTCGAGTCTGACTCGACATGATCTTTTTAAGCTAAATAATGCTATAAAAAGTGATAAAATATCTTTATTTAGATTGACGAACGTTTCATCACACAAATGGTAACATTTTCAAAATCATTCATGATAGAAATATTTTCACAAAATTTAAAACAATAACTTGGTAAACAATGTCATGAGACATCATGCATATGCAAACATAAAATTAAATTAAATAGGATTATTTTATATTTGCACTGATTTTCATTATGCATGATGTCTCTTGACATTGTTAACCAAGTTATTGTTTTTAAATTTTGTGAAAATATTTCTATCATGAATGATTTTGAAAATGAGAGGGGGAGTTTTAAAGGTCACAAACTGTTAAATAAAATACAATTTTCTATAGCAAAAATAAAAATTCATATTTCTTAAAATCACCAAAGAATATTTCTTTTATTAAAAATAGCTTAAAAAAGCAGTAAAAATATCATTGCATATGGTATTTAGAAAAAAAAAAAAAAAAAAAAAAAAAAACATTTAAAGCTGTCGTTAAATTCAAAGGAGCTAATTTCTGACATTTTTTTTTTTTTTTTTTTTTTTTTTTTTATCAATCTTCGTTCAGAAATGCATGAAATTTGCAATGTATAATTTTTTAATTCAGAAACTATAATTGAAAGATATCTTTTTTTTTTTTTTTTGTAAATGCATAACATATTCCAGAAAATACTATTAAAACCTTTCAGCCGAATTCTCCACGCAGGTCAAGAAAAGTGAAGAAAATTGGTTGTCCTGAGCAAAATTGCTTTTAAGTCAAAAGGTAATTTATCAAAAAATGGAAAATTTATTTTCATTCCAAATCACTAAATAGTCAGGGCAGCAAACTTTATACCTTCATGTTTAAAAATGAGTTTAAAATTGTGTCAAAGTTTTACGCTGTTAGGCAGGGTATTTGAGAACCATATTAAAAAGTTCAAGCATAAATATTTTAGAACATTTAGAAAATAAATTGATTTCATTATGATTTACAAATATTTAAAACAAGCAATTAAAATATAGAAAGATATTTATTACAACAATTAAATTACATTAATATACACAGTTCTAATATTTATGCATACAATGTTTTCTTTTCAATTTACTAATATATACAAATTCCAGAAGTTTTGGCCATCTTACAGCACTACCTCTGCCAATTGATTTGCTCTGTAGTTTATTCCACACACAGGGTTGATCAACTTAAGTACCTTAAAGAAAAAGAGTGGTTCATTCAACATGGATATAAGCACTAAAATTTTCGAAGAAAATACAAAAGTGACTTGTAGAAAAGGTTACATAAAATCATCTTAAAAGGATATTTCAGTCACACCAAGAAAAAGAAGATTAATGTTAATCTTACGGGGCATTATTTTCAAATTTCTCGCTTTGATTTTAATATTTCTCAATGATTTTTTTTATTTATTTATTTAGTATAGATGAGGGTGATCTACAACTGTGCTAGCTTTTATTTTTCTGATTTTGGTTATAGTTTTATTAATATTAGGATAATTTCAAATTCAGAAGCGGTTTCGAAAGTAAAAATACTAATAATAAAAAAAAAAAAACATGAAAAAGTAAAAATTAGCCCAGTTGTAGATAGTCTTCAGCTATCCTATGCAAAAAAAATCATTTAAAAATATTAAAATTCAAACAAGATATTTGAAAATAATGCTTCCATAGACTTAACATTAGCGTTTTCATTTTTCCCTGTGACTAGTGTGGACAAGAGCCTACGCTAGTCACGCGGATAAATGCAAACATTAATGTTAAACCTATGGGAAAAGTCTTTACAGATTTCTCACTTGCATTTGAAAACTTTTATATTATTTTTTTTGCATGCAATACCTGAAGTCGATACCTGTTGTTGCGTGTATGTACTTTTTTCAACTTTTGTAGCAATTTCTGTATACGAGAATAGTTTCCCTTTCAAAACCACTTCCAAAAGTAGAAGTATCCGCATATAAAAAAACTGTAAAAAACATCGAAAAGTAGAAATGCACAATAAATGTTAACCTCAGGTACCCTGTGCCCCCCCCCCCCCCAAAAAAAAAAGAAAAAGAGAGAGAGAGAGAATGAATCATTTAAAAATATTAAAATAGGAACAAGAAATCTGTAAGGAACGCTGCCATAGGATTAACATTAGTTCGAACATTTCTTAGTTTAGGCTCTTAAGGCTTCATTATTTTGCATGCGATACCTGAAGTCAATACCTATTGTTGTGTGTATGTACTTTTTCAAATTTCGTAGCAATTTCTGTATATGAGAATAGTTTCACTTGCAGAACCACTTCCAAAAGTAGAAGTATCCACATATAAAAAAACTGTAACAAACATCGAAAAAGTAGAAATGCACAATAAACGTTAACCTCAGGTACCCTGTGCCTCCCCCCCCCCCCCAAACACAGAAAAAAAAGAAAAAGAGAGAATCATTTAAAAGCATTAAAATGGGAACAAGAAATCTGTAAAGATTGCTGCCATAGCATTAACATTAGCTTGAACATTTCTTTCTGTGCCTAGTTTAAGCTCTTAAGGCTATGTGTTTAAACAAAAATGGAAATGTCAGAGCTGAAATCATTAATTTTATACATTCTCTCAACAAAGTTCACTTATTTTTACTATTGACTATTGATACAACTTTTACAGAGTAATTTCAAATCATTGCAACAGTTAATGATTTCTTTTTCACTCGCTTCATCTTATAATTTATAAATGGACCTGTTTAAACTGTACATCACCTTCATATTTAATGGAGTTTCTGAAGTATGTTAAAGATGCAGAGAAGACCTTTTAATCCCATGCAAGTATGTTTAGGAATATTAATTGGCCTACATTCTTTGCTAACAGGTGACAATGTGCAGCTTTCAGCATATCTGTTATCAAATTACTTTGAAATAAATACTATTAATTGAATGCATTGTCCATCATACTCACAAGATTAAATGTAACCGAGCTTGTACAATCGAACCTCGTTAACATGAACCTCAAGGGGAATCAAAAATTTGTTCACGTTAACAGTAATTCATGTTATCAGTATCAAATCTTTGTATTCGTTTTTATAGGGGACTGTGAGAATAATTTATGTTAAAAGTAATTCATGTTAAGCGTGTTCATGTTAACGAGGTTCAACTGTATAGATTACATTAGGTCACAAAAATATAGAATGCTAACTGCCCCTGGCTGTCACAAAACATATGCAATAATGGGATACAAACTTTGTATATAACTTTGAGAAAACAGATTTTTATAAATTATCGATCAGATTTTCTAATAAACTCTAGGCCATTTTATTTACTACATGGGAATTAGTCTAAACTTTTGTCAATACAAACTTTTATAAGTCAGCCTGTTAAAGGTTTTCTTTCTAGTGAGCTCATTTTATTTACTAATTACACATTTCAAATAATACAGAGAAACAAAAAATAAGGAATTTACTTATTATAGAATATAATTATAAGATTATTTAATAAATGGAATCTTGTGAAAGCTCTCTTTTAACTCTTTGAAGGTTGGTGAGATACTTTGCTAAAAAGGTTACTTAAAATTGCATTTACAAATCTATATTACACATGCAGATCTGAAAATTTGGAAGAAGACCAATGAAAGCAGTTCTGATGCATAAAACTCAGATTTTCATTTTTTTTTTTTTTCAAAATTCACCGAGATACAAGTTAAAAACCATAATGATTATTAAAAGATGGTACACTGCCTTAGCTGTCTGGCCCAAAACAGCATTCCAGAGTTTCTTTAAGGCTCTTTTTCAAATCTAACAGAGCTTATTTCTGATGTATTCTTGTAATTCTTTATTTTTCCAGAAATGCATGAAACTGGCAGGTGTTTTTATTCAAAAGCTATGCGATCAAAAGATGTTTTCCCTTTTTTGGTAAAGGCAGAAAATAATTCAGAAATACTGTCAAAGTTGCCTTTTGAGGAGAATTTCCAAGCTTGGTATTGCAAGAGAGAAAAAAGAAAAAACAATTGTCACACAACTAAAATTGCTTATAACTGGATAAGTAATTTGTTTATAAAAAATGGAAAACTCATTTCAATTCCAAATCACTCCAATAGTCAAGCCTGCTAATTTTATACCTTTATGCTTAAAAATGAACTACAAAATGTGTCGGAAAGTTTTGTGTTGTTGAGCAGGAACCAAAAGCAAAAGGAAAAGAAGCTCGGGAAAACATTCTGTATTTTGAAGCAGCCATATCAGATTTTAAAATATACATATAAGGACAAAAATACCCATTTACTTTGGGTACTTTCCTGGTCCTAGTTGGGTTATTTGTTTTAAAAGTATTAATATTTATTATTTCAAAGAAATGTACTGTGAATGCTGATTTTGAGGGTCCTTCCCAGCAGGGTTGGCAGGTTTTTGACACATGTCAGTTTTTGACGGTTTAAACTGCAGTTTAAACCGTCATGTCAAAAACCCCTTGTCAAAAACCTCAAATACTTACCGTGATCTGTAAAATTTCACATTAAATGTCACACATTAGACGTAATATTTAAGATTCACTATTACTGCAATTGTATAATTAGTATATAGTATTAGTAATAATTACAGGGTTGGCAGGTTTTTGACATGTGTCAGTTTATGTCGGGTTTAAACCATAGTTTAAACCGTCATGTCAGAAACCTCAAATACTAAATTGATCTGTAAAAATTCAAATTAAATGTCACACATGACAAAATTACATGTAATATTTTAAATTCACTCTTACTCTATATCAGTAATTAGTACATAGTAAAGTATTATTGTTAAGTACAACTTTTTAACAGGGTAAAATTTAATTTTTTTTTGTTTTTGTAAAATTGTGTTTTTTTAAAAAGTAGACATTAAGCTCACCTGAGCTGTACATTTTTTCTCTTACTTAACACTAGAACTACCACTAATGAACAGCCACTAATGAAATTTCAATTTCTCAGTTCTGCCCTTTAACGACTTAGACGGTGAAAGTTAGTTTGTGGCATCTGGTGACAGTGAATCTGCACTTATAATGAGGAGCAGGGAATCATGATTTTTCTTCTTTATATATATATATATATATATATATATAAAGGATTATTCAGGGGGGAGGGGTTAAAAAGTTTTTTAACAATTTCTAACTGGAAATAAAAAGTAGATTTAACAATGATAATAATGAGCCCTTTATTTTATCTAAATTATATGTGAATTAAATGCATCTACAGATAAAATTATACTATTAGTATTTAGTAATAAGCAAAAGCCATTTATTTTATTATTAGCATTATGGTGTTTGAAATATTACACAGAATACATCAAGCTGTTAATTAAAAAAAAGTGATAAAATATCAATTTTAATTTGTGTTAAATTTTATTTATTTATGAAATTTAAAAAAAAAGAAATTATGATCAGTATATGTGTAATTAAAAAAAAAAAAAAAAATATTCAGTGAAATCCATTATTTGTTAAAATCACTATTTATATAACCATGTAGCAAGTTCGGTAGCAAAAAGTTCAAGAATGGAGACTAGCGTCACAGATTTTCTTTTCTCTTTTGCAGATTATTTTTCCATCAAACCATTATTTTGCTTTTTTATTATATTTAACTTACTTAATGCAAAAACTTAAGTTTCTCTTTAATAAATGTGAATAAAACACATAAAAACGTTACAGGTAAGTGTTTAATTAACGCTGCAATTGCAAAAACTTTACCTGCAGATTATTTTCTGTCTCTGTAGTAACTCCCGCAGACACTTTGAGAATTTTCTGCAACTGTGGCAACGAGTGCATATGATAGTTCAGGTCCACTCCATCACCATACTTCAAAGATGAAATTGGGTAGCCATATTCCTCCTCCATTCCAAATTTTCTGTTATTGGAAATTAAATACATATTATTCTTAAAAACTGAAATATACCAAATGAAAAAAAAAAGTCTTTATACAAGCATACTTGGACATTTTCAAAAAACTGATTTCAGACAGAAAACCCTGCACCCTTGACTACATTCTGGATATTTTTATTTATTGGATATTTTCCATTAAACCAATGCCATTATCGCCAAGCAATATAGTTGGTACCAATTGGAAAGTTTGAAAAAAAAAAAAAAAAAAACTAACATTGTTAAGGTAAAAGTGATCACTTAAACATAACATTTGAAAATTATACACTTTCACAAACTGTTTTATTATATCAATCAAAATTATACACTTTTAAAACAAAAGAACAAATAAACATTATACAAAAATTAAAAATAAAGCACATATAAAAATAAAGAATTAAACTATAAATTTCTCTTAACATTGCAGTAAACATTTAATTTTTGGAATAAAAACATCTCCATATTGCTGTGATAAGATTGTAAATAATGATTAATTGTGCTTTTAGTATACACCATTTTGTGATACCCCCATAATCTCTAAACAGAAACTATCTAACATGATCTCCAGTTTGGGGTCAATAAAATTATACAGTAAAACCTCCACTCAATGATTCCTTTTTTTTTTAAATAATCTGATATACTGACTCATAACTTACTTTAAAAATTTGTCTGCACATTGTAAATAATTCTGCGTATTATTTTTTTAATAACCTAATTTTATGATCTGATTTTCTATGCTTAGATGCTAAATTTAATTGAAGCTTACTTTTGCAATTAAAAAAAAAAAAATTCACATAAAAAAAAAACTAAATAAATTCATATAAGCAGCATAAAAATTCATCATGTTTGTCAGTACCATGCAGGGTTGCCATGGTTTAAACAAAATGGCTTTTTTAGAACAAATCTAATGTAATATTTTTAATGGTGTTTTTTAGTTTGCCTGTGTTTTAAATTATTTATAGAAATAATTTCTACTTTTAATATTTTATCTAAGCAGTCTACATGAGACATAATGAGTTAAGGTCATGTTTGTGTGGATGAAGGATGAAAATTAGAATGTGTTGATGCACCGAGAGAGTTATCATGAAACATGTCAAAATTAACAGGGATAAAACATTCAGTATTTACCATAAAATATTATCAATTAAAAAATACAGATTATTTACGGCAGTTAATAACATAATACAATAACCTTTAAGATTTTGGCCAAGTAGTAAAAGAAAATTTTCTCAATTGGGGAGATTATCCTTTAAGAATTTAAAAAAGAATTTCAAGATATGAAGTTGAATGAGACGACATGCAAAATTATATGTCAGTTATAGCATTCAATAATATCAATCTTTTCAGTTACAGAATTTAATGGCCAAAAATGTTAAAACAAAATAACCAGAAGTATTCGAATACATATATAAAAAAAACTCTTTAGCAACCACAGATACTGATATTTATATAAAAGTTAACCATTTGAAGATACTATCTTCAAAATATTTTTTTATAGTTAAATTAATGATTAGGTCAAGAAGAAAATATTAAAATGTTCAGTGAACTAGGTTTGACTTCAAAAAGATTTTTAATACAGTCGAACCTCGTTAATGCGAACACTCAAGGGGAAATTTTTTTTGTTCGTGTTATCAGAACTTAACGAGTACGTTGCATACAACTGGACGAGGCAATCAGAAACAGTTCATGCTAAAAGTAATTTGCGTTAAGTGTGTTAACGAGGTTTGACTGTATCAAGGTAGAAAAAAAAGTTCATAAAATATTATATATCTATAATTAATCAAAAATGTTGTCTTAAGATTTTCAAGATATCAAAGTTACACTGTGTAGAGCAGTTTATTTTTTCAACATAAGACATAGGTTACTAATGTTTAAATTAGAAATGAATTCAATTTTCTACATAACAGGCTAATTATTTAATCAGGATATTTTCAAATGAAGTTATATTACTCAATATATAACAATGTTTATTTTTATCAACAAATGTACATCTACATGCATTAGGAAATGATATTTTTAAAAAATCCCGGTTTAAACCAAATAAACCATTTTTTTTGTTTTTTTATTTAAAAAAAAAAAAAAAAAAAAAAAAAAAAAAACCTTGGTTTTTTTTTGCCAACTCTGCTTATGTGTTGTCCTGGCAAGGTAATATTCACTGCACCAACGATATTAATTACAATAACTTTTTTTTTGTGTGTGTGTGTATGAGTGGGGGTGGGGGGGGGCTGCTTTCTGCATTTTAACCACACAAAGTTAATATTATATAGTTGCCATATTAAAGTTAATACCAAAGTATTTTTATAAGTATACCTATATAATCAATTTCATCATTTTTTTTATGATGTTTTATTTTGCTGTTGTTATTTTGTTTTATAATTTTTTAGCAATATTATGTATTTATTAAATGTATATTATATTACAATTTTGAACATGATCGACAATTGACAACGATAAACAAAAGTGGCAATTGACAATCATTTTTGGCGATCTATCTAGCCGGATAATATGAAAGTACTTATTTGTTTTCATAGCTGTTTATAGTTTATTTCTAAAATATCGCGGCAATCAATAAAAATTACAAAAAGCCTCCCATTTAATAAATAGTGAATCACAATATTTGATACTGATTCCAATAAAAACCTTTGCATTAAGGTTGAAATAAATCAATGGCACATTAGGATATACATATCGGTATAATGGGAAAATATCACATATTGCATTTGTCTCGTACAATACATACCATGCTTTTGCTTGCAACAGTTCCACTCTACCGCTGTAATAGACTCGTAGATCTGGCTATAGGTCAAAACTGGGAAATTTCATTAAGGCCACTGGCCGGTAGAACTAGTTTTTTAAGTGGCCACTTTATTTAAAAATACTAAACAGTAAAATTTTTATAAGTATTCATCTAAAAGGGAATAGCCCAAATAAATATGTTAATATAAATATATTAGAACCAAAAAAAAGTAGAATCTTCGATGAAATGCAAGAAAATTTTACTCTCCCCTTGTAAAAAAGTGGCTGCCGATAGACAATTTTTCACTAGCCACTGTTTCCCATTTACTGAACCAGTGGCCGGTGGTTAGTGCTAATTTTGACCTTTAGATCTGGCCATAGATCAAAGAAAAAAATTAAAATATATAATAATTTGGCTTTGATATACTCAAATATATTTTGAAGGAAAAAATGTTCTTATGTATTATCCATGCCAGCTCATATTCATTGTGGTAACAATGGCATAGATAATATTAATTACAATAGCTAACCTTTAGTTTATTTTTTGCTTTCCTCATTTAAGTGCACAGTATTAATATCATATAGTTGCCATATGATAGCTGCAGAAGTATTTATACATATATAACTATAAAAACTAATATATAACACAATATAATTTTCCCTTTACATGAATATATTGTTTTTTTTTAAAAAAAGAACATATAAAATAAGACAACTTTTAAAAGTTTATCATTTCAACCTCAGAATTTTGACAGTAACTTAATTGAGCATTAGCATTTTTTAAATTATCAGTAGAGTTAATTTAAAAAATAATAAAAGAATCTTAAGTTTCAAGCAATATCACTACAGTTTGAAAGTAATTTTAAACTGTATTGTACATCCCATCTACAAAGTACTGTTTTTCAAATACTATATACATAATGTCAGTTTAAAATAATCTGTAGTAATTCTAGCACTAAACTGGCATTTTACAATATTACATCTCCCCCATCCCCCTTAAAAGTATAATATTCATTTTCTGTGTATTTATAGTTTTGGTACAGCTTTTCAGTGTAAACCCAGCTATGTTTAAGATTATTAATATTGAAAGTGGTAATTTTTTTTATGAAAGTTTTAAAACAGGTGGATTTTTTCATGTGTTTAAAAATTGTTTTCAACTAAGTTTTTCACAGGAAATTGGCTTACATTTTCTTTGCAAAGTTTGTTTGCATGAATTTATATTTTTAAAAATACAGTTAGACAACTCTAAGAATCTATATTTTAGGGGGGAAAAAAGAAAAGAATAAATAATTTCAACTGCATATTATTATGAAAAGAATTTTTCCTAATAATAGCGATAAATTACAGCTATGCGAATAAAAATAAATGTATGTTTCAAATTTTATATTAAATTCCCACATTACCATTTTTATTCATTGGTATATCTATTGAAATAATTTTGGAATGAATTTTCATTTTTAAGAAGAGAATTTGCATTTAATTACTTTACCAGTGATTTGCTTGGATTTTTTTTTTTTTTTTTTTTTTTTTTTTCCCACACGATCCTGATTTTGCGAAATTGTGAATATTTGTAGATACTTGTACAAAATGCAATCAGAATTTTGTGAATTAGAAATGGCATTTCAGTTCTTATTTAGACATTGAGAAGGTCTTTTGTACATATATACAGCTAAATAATAGATTCATTGATGATTTCAACTATTATGCAGCAGGTTTTTTTAAATTCTAAAATCATTACATTTGTGAAGGACTCAATTTCTAGATGAAAAATTTTCTGAAATATCTATTTTTAAGAGAAAGAATTTTGTAAGGCTGCTCAAATCCAAAAGGGCAACTTTCTGACATAAGTTTAAATTTATTTTTGGTCGGAAATGCATGAAACTAGCTGGCATTGTTTGTTGTTTACAAACTATGTAATCGAGCTGTTTTTTTCTTTTTTTGCAAACGCAATAGATCTTTCAGAAAATAGAATCAAAGTTGACGTTTTGGACGTAAGTTCCTGAAAAAAGCAGAAAAACCAGTCAGCGAAGGGAGAAAACATCTTTGTCACGTGATCAAAATCGCTTATAACCCAATAGGTAATTTATGGATAAAAAAATAGAAAACACAGTTCGATTCTAAATCGCTTCGATAGTCAGGCCTTCCAATTTTATATCTTTGTTTTAAAAAATAAATCTGTAAATGTGTCAAAACGTTTTCCACTTGTTGAGCAGAGCAGTTGAGAACAGCCTTAAGGGTCCTATGTTTTAAAGAGAAAAAATTGTAAATAATCCTTTAAGGGACTCGAGTTCTTTCTAAACAGATCCCTGCTTACAGATAAGATTTTACACGTTAATGTTTTCATGTAGGAAATTAAACATGAAAAAGTATAAATAAAAGTATCAGAATGTAGCTATTATAAAATATATTTTATAAATGAAATTTTAATTTTTCCAATTTGGAAAAATAGGCCTTCGGAGGAAAACTGGTTTATTTCCCAAAATTTCCTGATTTTTTCCCAATTGTTCCCATACTTGTTACATAATTGTACTAAAATTGTAAAAATAACACTAATGTTACTTCTTGCCACGCAAATATTTAGGAGAAAAATAAATACCTTTGAATAATGCTAGTGTTAAGTAGGTGGTATAGTAATTGTTCGGTTGGAGTCTCATACTCTTAGTTTCAGATTTCTCTTATGTGCTACCAGATACTTGGGGCAATGACGAGTTGATCCAAGCTGGGAGACCAGATCTCTGTCTCTATCTATAATTTTAAATAAAAATAAGAAATATATACAACAAAAGAAAGTTTTGTATAGAATAGAACTTGGTGCCATGTTTAAATTGCGACAATTGGAAAGTTTCAAAATGTGGCTAATAAATATTTTTAAAATATATTTCTATAGCCAGCAGTTTTTTAAAGACAAAACTAAAAATTCAGTCACCCAGTCAAAATTTCGGCAGTAGATAGTGGAAGTAGAATGATGTAATTCACCACCCCTGTAACGCATAGGTACCTATATATTGAAAACAAAACATTGCTGAAATCATTTGAAGGTTATATTCAAGCAGATTGCACTTTCTAAATTATTTAAAAAATTAATTTGAGAGACTGGGAGATTATTTCAAATGTTGGGTACCTTCCATTATAGAAAAAAAAATGATAATTTGAAGGATATGTCAACTAAACTACAATAAAAAATTCACTATTTTAATTCTAAACAAAAAATAGAAAATTGCGGCACAAACAACTATTAATACTATTGAAACAATCTAGCACCACTTCAAATGCTTTTTTGCTGTTATACGATCAGCAAAATAATTTTGACTTATATTCTGAGTCTGCATTTGGATTAACTCCCCCCACCCCCACCACCACAGCCAACTTTTTTATATCAATCAGTATGCATTCTGATTGTAATTTAATTTTTCTAACGTGTTTATTCTACACCCTATATATATAAATGTGACACATGTACACCTATATAGAAATTAAATCCTAACCCCAACCCTTAGAATCAAATTTTCAGTTTTTACTCTTTTTTTGTAACATAAATTCCAAGAAATCCTCTTCAAAAAATAAGTATTATTTTTTTTATCAAACGAATTTTACAATTTGATTTTTTATATTTAAAAGTTAAATTTATTAGAAATAACAGGAGTTCATGGGGCAGACCCCCCCCCCCCCCCCTGCAACAAAAATCAAACTTTTGTTTATAAATATTTTTTTAGTTAATTTTCAATTGGTTCTGTAAGATAATGTGCTTAAAAATGAATTTTTGAAATTGATCGCAATTCTCAATCAACAAAAAAATTGCATTTTCCAAGTCCAGGCAATAGGGGATTTTACCAGGCAAAATTAATGGAAGTTTTGGAAATCGACTTACTTTATGTTTTTTGGGTCGCTGAATCCGAATTTTTAACTTCCCACCAAAATTCCCCCCGGCAACCCCCCCAAATTTTGGTAAAATGCCCCCAAAAAAAGTTTTTATTAAAAAAAAAATCAATTTTTTTATTGTTTTAGGGAAAAAGTATCTAGAAATTCAAAAAGTAGACAAAATTTGTAACAAATTAGATATATGACATTATGACTTAGGATGAAGGGAGATCTGCCTCGGAACATGGGCCACGGTGCTGCGTGGACTAAGTTGTGCAATTCCACTTAACCACTCACACGTTTACATTTGCCCTCCCATCTCCCTTCCGAACTTTCTCTATAAGGTTTCCTTTAAGTTTTTTGAGTCGCTGAATCCAAAAATTTAACTTACCCCCAAAATTCTCCCCCGCCCCCCACAAAATAGTTGTTTTTAACTTTAATTTCTTATTGTTTTAGGGAGGAAAGCATTACGAAATTCAGAAACTAGATAAAATTTGCAACAAATAGGATATCAGAGTTTCCCCTAGACAGTTTCAGGAGGGTGCTGCAACCTGCCTGCCCTTAGGTTTACAAAATAGCACCCCTCTTGCCCATGATGGAAAACATTAGCACCCTTGTTGCCCCCAGCTGAAAAAAGTGCCTTTACTCCTTTGTTTATTAAAAAATTTTCTTGCATAGTAAAAATTGACTCATTGCTGTCTTTAAAATAGTGTCCTGTCTATTAAATATTAAAAGTAATTTTTAAAATCAAAAGGATACCTTTAAAAATTTAAAAAAGTGCCCTTAAAAATCCAAAACATGCTCTTCGGAATCCAAAGTGCCCTTTTCCTACAAGAAGCACCCTGCCCTTTTTTAAACCTGGGTGAAACTCTGAGGATATATGAGATTATGACGTAGGATAAAGGGGAGAGAGGGGGGCTGCCTCGGAACATTTCTTGCGCGCTTTTCTCAAAAATCAAATGTTTTCAAAAAATCAATTTTTTTTCTGGGGGGGGGGGGAGGGGGTTGTCATGTGAAATTTTGGTGGGAAGTTACAAATTCGGATTCAGCGACCCAAAAAACAAAGTGAGCCGAAATCCAGAACTAGTATTAATTTTACCTGGTAAAATCCCTTATTGCCTAGACTTCATAACTTAGTGCATGGAGCGCCACAGTGAATGTTCCGATGCAGCCCCCTCTCTCCCCGTTTATCCTGCGTCATAATGTCATACATCCGATTTGTTGCAAATTTTGTCTAGTTTCTGAATTTTGTAATGCTTTCCCCCTAAAACAATAAGAAATTTAAGTTAAAAGCAACTAAATTCTGGGAGGTTTTCGGAAGAGAGGGGGGGGGGGGGGATTTTGGGAGTGAGTTAAAAATTCGGATTCAGCGACCCAAAAAAACTTAAAGTAAACCTTATAGAGAAAGTTCAGAGGGGAGATGGGAGGGCGAATGCAAACGTGTGAGTGGTTAAGTGGAATTGCACCAGGGGCCTCGCTAAGGGAGGGAGCCTCCCCCCCCCCAAACATTCGTGAATGTTATTATGCTTGCCAAATTTACAAACTTAGTTGGCAAATTTGTTTAAAACCTTAATAAAAACTATAATATATTTCCTATTTCTGATAGACTTGGCAAAAATTACAAAACTAATTGGGAATATTATTAAACTTTTAACAAATAAAAACTATATTACATTTTCTAACTGCAGGAAGTTGGCAAAATTATAAAACGAGTTTTCAAATACTGAAATTTGACTTGGCAATTTAAGGTTCTCTTCCCCACCAATAAAAAGTCTTAGTGATGGCGCTGAATTGCGCAACTTATGCCACGCAGCACCGCAACGCATGTTCCGAGGCAGATCCCCCCTTCCCCTTCATCCTAAGTCATAGTGTCTTGTATCTAATTTGTTGCAAATTTTGTCTACTTTCTGAATTTCTAGATAATTTTTCCCTAAAACAATAAAAAAAAATTGATTTTTTTTTAATAAAAACCTTTTTGGGGGGCATTTAACCAAATTTGGGGGGGGGGGGGGGTTGCCGGAGAAATTTTGGTGGGAAGTTTCGGATTCAGTTACCCAAAAAACATATAGTAAGCCTTTTTCCAGAACTTCCATTAATTTTGCTAGGTAGAGCCCCTATACAGTCTATTGCCTGGACGATAATGTGGTGATCACTTTCAAAACTTGAAAGCATTAACATAATTCACATTGCATGTCAAATCATTTTTTTATATGTATATTTTTAAAACAAAATATTTGTATATAAAATGTATTTAATCATGATGAACAGTGGGTTATGGCATAAAAAATCTTAATTTAAATTTTATCTTAAACATAAAAAGAAAAACAATGATTTTAGAGAGTTGCACGGTTTGAATACCCCTACAATAAACATTTGTTATAGATCTGAGAACTCAAGCATGACATGCCCATGGCAACTAAACGAAAAAATATTTGTCGTCTGCTAAGTAAAATATAACCAGTTTATAGGGTAGATGTGCCAGTAATGGACACCCTTAAGGAATTTCTTTTAAAATTATTTTTTTATTAATAGTTACACTTATATTCCAGTTTTTTCAATATTATATTAACCTATCAACAATATTTAACCATTCTTATAGTCTCATTTCTCAATATGAATCGAAATTTAATTTTAAATAACAGAAATATATCAAAACACCCAAAAGCCCAGTACTGGACACCCTCTGGCCCAATAATGGACACCAGGGCTGAAACTAGCCTTTTTTGCACCCGGGGCAAACATGGATTTTGGCACCCCCCCCCCCTCTCCTTTCTTCCGCAAAGTATATTTACAAAGAGAATTTTACAAATTTTCTAATAGCCAAATTATTTTAAAATTTAAAATATGTAATATTGAACTACGTAATCTACAATGGCAGATCCAAGGGAGAGGTCACGATGGTCGTGACTCCCCTCTGAACACCAACAAAAATATTCTAAAAATCATTTTTTTAAATGAAATATACAGTAGAGTCCCGCTTAAACCGAGTTATTTTCTTCTGATGGACTGATGACTTCCATTATTATCAAACATTCATTATAAATGAAGTGTTAGATGAAGATGAAAGAGCAGCCGTAAAAAGTTAGAACTCTGATTTTCGGGTCAGAATAGGAAAAAAAAATGGCCAAAAAAAAATTATGGCCATTTTTTTTCCCATTCTGACCCGAAAATCAGACTTCTAACTTTTTACGACTGTTCTTTCATCTTCATCTAACACTTCATTTATAATGAATGTTTCATAATAATGGAAGCCATCAGTCCATCAGAAGAAAAGGATCCATTCCAAAGGTACAATCCTTCATTTGGTGCCCCTTCGTTCTGGCGCCCGGGGCACATGCTCCCTCTGCCCCCCCCCCCTCAGTTTTGGCCCTGATGGACACCCCCATAAAAAGTAATAAATATAATTGTTTTTATTAGTGTATCTAGAACCAGAATTTAATGAATACATACTAATGAAACCAAATAGTTATTTTCAAATAAATTTAACAATTAGGATACCAGTAACTAATAAAATATTTGTGATAATCATTTACTGTTTGAATCAATTATTATAATTATCAGAAAATCGATGTTTTAATTATTTTAGATGGATAGTTTAAAATACTAAATATCAATTATAGCTATCAAATTATTGAAACAGTGGGGGATTTAAAAGGTAATTAAAAAAAATAGTTTTGGAATATTAGTGTTTAGTTTTGTCTCACTATTTTTAACAATTAATCTTCTAGAGACTACTTGATGTATCATTTATAATATAATATTACAAATATGAAAGAAATGACATTGTAGAGGTGAATAAGGAAACATTTAAGACAGAAAATATATTTTTAATAGCTTCTGTAACTTATTTTTTTTTTTAATTTAAACGGAGAGGGATAAGTCCTATGAGTATATCCTTTGACTGTGACTCCCAATATTCTTTGACTGTACTCTTAAACAATATTTTCTGTTTCCTGGCTGGTTTGATTGCCAGATTATAAAATATGAAAGGTATATATATATATATATTGAATTAAAAAATATATATTAATCACATAAAGTAACTTAACCAGCAGCTATTTATAAAAGTTTTGGTGTTATTACATTTTGGTAAGTAGGGGAGAGGGGGTACCTTTGAACATTTAAAAAAAAAATCCACATATTTCTTACTAGAATTATATTTATTGAATTTTAAATATTTCATGAGAGAAAGAATGTAATTCTACATCATATGAAATAAAAATTTACAATTTTTCATATAAAATATGTTCTGAGGCTTTAAAAAGCTGAAAGTTTTCTGTTCAAACCTGCCCCATGTAGGGGTTTGAACAAGCTAGGGGCACCTTTGAACAAATAAACAAAATATGAAATATTGACAGTTTTTATTAAAAATTGCATATCTTTCCAAAATATAAAATAAGAATAAAATTGCACAATTAGATTTGACTGAAATTACTATTTTTTTGTTATTTAACCAAATTTGCATCCCATCAAAGCACATTATTGAGACAGAACGGCGAATCCTTCCAATTATGTTTAATTGTGGCAACTTTTTTATGTAATATCCTTAAAATCCACCAAATTGATATCTGAAGCCGGCTTTTATTGAAAAAAGCCAGTTTTTATTTTTTAAAGTTGGTTTACAGTAAATTTGGATCAATTAATTTTTAAATACACTTATTTTTTTTAGTAGAAATAGAAAATATTTATAATAGATTTCTATTAAATTTTATCAAATAAATAAGTTTTTATAACTTCTAGAAGACAACTGTAAACGCATTATGTCTGATAAAAAATGTATATAAACATTGAAAAGGATATAAGTTAGACTCTGAACTGGTGTTTTGAAATTCTACATTATATAGCTCCACATATACTACACTTTTTAAAGATTATATTTAATTAACACTGTTCTTAACCGCTCTGCTCAACAAGCGCAAAATGTTTTGACACATTTACAAATTCATTTTTTAACGGAAAGATGTAAAATTCGAAAGCCTGACCATGGAAGCGATTTGGAATCGAACTGTTTCCATTTTTTGATCCATCAATTATCTATTGAGTTATAAAGAGATTTTGATCCCGTGACAAACATGTTTTTTCACCCTTTTCTGAGTGGTTTCTTCTTTTGAGCGGAAATTCGGTTAAAAACGCTCACTTTGACATTATTTTCTGAAAAATCTATAGCGTTTGCAAAAAAACCCAGAAAAAACAGTGCAATTACATAGTTTCTGAACAACAACATCTGCTAGTTTCATGCATTTCTGGACAAAAATAAATTAAAACTTATGTCAGAAAGTTGCCCTTTTGGATTTAACAGCCTTAATGACAAAATGTAACGCATCAAAATGGAAACGGGGAATTAGAAAAGATGTTTTATTTGAGGAGAGTGGTACATAAGTGTATAAAAAATAGAGCATTTAAACAAGAAAAAAAAAATTATCAAAATAAAATTTTGAAAAGCTTGTTGCTATGCATATTCATGCATATGCTATTCATAATGTTTTTAATAGTGAGAAATGGTGGTGTTTTTATTAATATGACTATGTATAATTTTAAATGTTTGCTAGAAATAAAATAAGACTTGTATATTAATAGCTCTTAAAATTAAGTAATAAAACATATAACTAAGTAACCATTGTCCTCTTTAATTTTATAAAGCAGTAAAAATGAAAAAATTGGCAGTTGGTATGGCCCTTTTAAAATTTAGCTGACATATTTGCAATTCTGAATACAAATCACTGGCAAAATCATCTAAGTTTTATTCCAGTATTAATGTCCTCATTATTGAGAAATCGGGTTACTTATTAAACTGTAAATCAATTAAATGTCATTAAAACTAATTAAAAACACTTTAAAATGTGTAGTTTATAATTACAATGTTTTATTGTATAAAGGTCAATTATGGCCAAAAAAAGTCGGTTAAAACCAATAAAAGCCACCGGCCTGGCTTTTTTAAATTTTAGCCGGCTTTTTTGCAACCCTGGCCAGAATAAGCTTAAAAATATCGTAATCGCCGCATCCGTCGGAACGCTACTTTTGTCAACAGCGTCACATTGACCTAACTTTAATCAAAATTTCCTGAGCAGTGTAGGATGCCTCGTTTTTAATATCTTAAGATGTCTGAAGTTTTATTTAAAATATTTAAATCCGATTTTAAATATTTTTATGAATTTTTAAATTAAGGAAATCAGCTGATATTTTAAAAAAATTGTAAACGCCGCACTGGAAAAAAATTAACTTTTAAACTCGTAAACGCCGCGGCGTTTCTTCCATAAAATACGGTATTTACTCAATTAGGTTTGAGAATTTAAATAAAACAAATCTTATAAGTTAAAGCTAACATCTTTATTTAGGTATTAAATAGTGAATTGTAATTTTAGGGATACAAGATTATCAACAAAAAGCTTACAACTTTATTTTCTTGAGTTTAGATTCAAGCAAGCAAAATATGCATATCTTGCTTAGACAGTAGTGTGCAAGCAAAATAGTAAAGCTTTGTATTCTTGTTACATTGAAGCAGTACTGTGCTGCCGTATATATTATATAATTTATAAAAATATTTACACTGTTCAAAGCTGCCCCCAGTTCAAAGGTACCCCCCCCCTCCCCTATCATTTAAAAATTAAATTTGATTATTTAGGTTTTCAGTTAAGTTAAAATATTTTATACACTATAAAATAAACATTACTGAAATTGCATTTTTAGCAATGTCTACATGGGGTGTCCATTACCGGAAAATGACTAATTAACCAATCCCAGTAATGGGCACCCCCTCCTAAAACCTTAAAAATAAATAAAATTTTATAAATGGCCGTTAGTGTATAAAATTCTAAGATTTCTATTGCTACTCAAACAAAAACATTCAAATTTTGCAAGAAAATAAATAATATATAAATTAAATAAACGAATCTCTTCGCCTCTTTATTAAGATTTTTGCAAAAAAACAGCGAAACTTTGAAACATTTTCTGCTTTCTGTTTGGTTTGATTAAAAGTGTCAACAATAACCCAGTTTTATAAAACATGCAAGGGGAAAATTACAAAATAAAATTGAAAAACTTACCTCTTTTCTGTATCTGTATATAAAATTCATAGCAATCTTGATAGGTAAAAACAGGCACGTGTTGCATGTTTAAGCAAATTAAGGTCGTTTAAACTCTCGAAAACAGACTTCTATTATTCTCGACCTCGGGGCATCTTGCCTGCCGTAGCAGGCATATATTTTTTCCCAACGGAGATTTGCCATCTCGTAACCTGATTGGTCAGAGCTTCCTGTGTCAAAGTGACTTTTCTTGGCCGGAAGGAATTGTGCTTGCGACCATGAAAGTAGAGAATTTTAATAGGATGGGCGCGGGGAAAGGGATGCATTTCAATAAACTTCTGATTTTTTTTTTTTTTTTTTTTTTTTTTTTTTTTTTTTTTTTTTTTTAATTTGTTTAAAGTAGAGGTCGGTGGTAAAAATGATTTTTAGAGAAAAAAGATAATTTCCATTACCTAATGACAAAGGGGGCAAAACGGAAATTTTGAGATAAATAAAGGAAAATTCACAGAATAACACCTGTTAATTTCAGGACATATTTTTATAGTGTACGAATGTCATAATTCTTGAATAAAGATTAAAGATCGTTTTGACATAATTCAACATGATAGACTGGAAATTCCCAGTGCCTGATTTATGGCAGGGCATTCGGGGCACGGGCCCAGGGCTCCTGAAAATCAGGGGCTCCCAAATGTTGCTGGAGGATTTTAAATTATTGTCCAAAATCTGATGTAGTTTTAGCATCTAATGGAATTTTAGATTTCCTTCTACATTCTATTGTGTTTATATTGTATTTTTATAACATTGTATATTTTGGCTGAAACAACCATATTTAATTGCTTTATTGTAGTGAATTTTTTCTTTTATCTTTATCACTTTAAAAATATATTGCGTTTTTAATTCTTTTTTAATTCTGTTCTTGTTCTCGTCAGATTATTTGGGGCTTGTTGAGCGTAGGTTGTGTAGGAGGCAGAGCCCCCTAATGTTTTAAAAAAATTGTAGATTGATATTACAGAAAATTTATTATTAGTGGTTGCATACTTTATCATTCTAGATATATATACTTGCATAGGAAAAGATAATCAGCACCACGCAATCTATTATAGAACGTCTACTCATTTCAATTTCATAATTGTGTAATAATTATTTAAAAGAAAATTTATGATTATCAAATTAAATTTTTTCACGGATATTTTAAAGTAATTATTAAAATCATTAGAGTGGTTATCTTATTAAGTACCTTTTTCAATACTTTTTTTACTCCATCTGCCTGTAAGAATGGGTGTAGAGTCCTGCGCGGGTCGGGTTTTACCCGACTCGAACCCGCAAATTCCATTTTAAGTCAACCCGCAACCCGACCCGAACCCGCAAAAATAATTTTCAGGCAACCCGCAACCCGACCCGAATCCGCTAAAATAATTTCAGGCAACCCGCAAACCGACCCGAACCCGAAGGATATCAACCCGCACCCGACCCGAACCCGCAATATTTCAATCCGCAACCCGACCCGAGCCCGCAATGTAAGAAAAGCAAATCATGTTTTAATACCGTTATGAAAAATTATCTACGTGTCTCTAATAGAGGTCTGCAATGGTCCGGCCCTCGGGCCGCGGCGGGTCAGCAAAATTTCAAACTGCCCAGGCCGCTATATTAGCACAGTTTTTTAAACGGGCCGGACTGATAAACAAAATAAAAGATCTGGACCGGCAAAAAAATGAACGGCCCTGCCAGGCCGGGCCGATAGCTACAATTAAGCCAGTCTACCGGCCCGATATAAATATTTAGACGAAGCCGATAAAATTATGAACGGGCCTTGCCGGGCTAGGGCCGAACTTTTAAGTTTTACACGGGACGGCACGGGGCGGGCCGTTTCCGGTCCTGATAATTCCGGCCCGTGCAGACCTCTAATTCTTTAATATCATTTTTATGTTTTACAGAGAAGAATGAACAAATCTATATTCTTTAATATTCAACTATAGTAAAACCTTTGACCCGACCCGATGCAGGACTCTAAATGGTATAAAACAAAAAATCTAACCTTTAAGTATGCTTTAAAATTAGTTGCGGTTTCAAAAGTTCCATTTATAACGATACACCTTGTTTTACACAAGTGGCCATCTGCCTTTAGTTTATCAGCATCAGCAGTTATTATTTTGAAAATTTTCCCGTCTAACATACTGCATCGCGTAAGACTACAATTAAATTATTCACTTGATAGACAGGAAGGACCATTTAGAGTTTTGCTGTGTATTGTATTTTTAAAATACGATAAAAATATAATACAGTTTGTTATTTCGAAGACTGGTGAAATGATGACTAAATACAAAACAGACAGGCACACATTTTGCTTTTGTGAAACTTTGATCTGCGGTTTATATAGGCTTTTAACGGAAAAAATATTTTCCACATTCTTTTAAAAATCGGGACAACCCGAACCCGACCCGCAAGAGTAAAAAAGCCAACTCGAAACAATGAAAGCCAACCCGACCCGCAACGGGAAAATATACCTCAGACCCGACCCGACCCGAACCGCGGGTCGGATCGGGTTCGGGTAAAAGCAGGTAACCCGACCCGATGCAGGACTCTAAATGGGTGCAAGGGGGGCCCCGTACGCATCTGTGCCCTGAGCCCCCAAATTTGTAAATCGGTTCCTGGAAGTTCCGACTAGAAAGACGACACACATTCAAGGCCGCCGAGAGTCGTGACGGGCCCAGGATCAACCACACAATCCCCCCTCCCCCCCCCCCCCGCACACACACACACTCTCGAGAACCATAAAAAAGCATGTGAATCTTTAATAATACCTAGCCGACTTCGGCGACCACTTGGTTCGTCTCTCATAAATTATATTATTCATTTTCCTGTACTTAAGGCTAATAATTAGACATTTATACTGTTTTACAAAAGTAAAATAAATTACGGCCTTTTCTTTTCTTTCTTTAGAATTATGGTATTACATAGAAAATAAATATAGAAAAAATAAAAAAGAAAAGTTCTCAGTCTAACTGACAGCATTGAGCTCACACTCTATTCACAATATTTGTATATTATACTCTTATTTATGTCTATTATTCATAAAACAGAACTCACTGTTTTTGAGCAAAACGGTAAATAATCAGGGAATGCGCCTTATCATAATAAACCGCTATACCATATATGAAGCAAATCGGATAATTTACATGAAAAATCCACTTATCTAAATTAAGGGGGGAATTAGTCCCCGTTCCTGTTCCTCCCCTTCACACTTAACCAATGAACCCCCAAATCTAGTCAGGGCCTTATCAGAATAAACTGGTATGCTAAATTTGAAGCCAATCGGATAATTCTGCATGAAGAACCCATTTATTTATATTAAGGGGGAATTAGCGCCACCCCGTTCCCCCCTTTAGACTTAACAAATGAACCTTCAAATCTAATCAGGGAAGCGCCATATCAGAATAAACCGGCATACCAAATTTGAATTAAGTCGGATAATTCTGCACGAAAAATCCATTTATCTAAATTAAGGGAGGAATTAGCCCCCATTCCTCCCCTTTATACTTAACCTTTGAACCTCCAAATCTAATCAGGGAAGCGCCTTATCAGAATAAACCGGTATGCAAATTTGAAGCAAATCGGATAATTCTGCATGAAAAATCTATTTATATATATAAGGGGGATTACCCCCCCCCGTCCTGCCCCTTTATACTTAACCAATAAACCTCCAAATTTAATCAGGGAAGCGCCTTATCAAAATAGACCGGTATACCAAATTTGAAGCAAATCGGATAATTCTGCATGAAAAAAACCATTTATCTAAATTAAGGGGGATTAGCCCCTGTCCCCCCCCCCATTTATACTTAGCCAATGAACCCCCAAAACTAATCAGGGAAGCGCTTATCGGAATGAACCTAGAATTTTTTTTAAGCAAATCGGATATTTCTATCAAGAGTTATTTGGTTACGTACGTACATACAGAACTTGCGGTCATATTAGCTCCCAGGCTTTGATAGTCTATAAACTAAAAAAAATAATATACAGTGTGTATTGCAATAGCTGTGCCCCTTTGAGCTACTTGGGCCTCGAAACAATGTACCGGCTGCACCTCCCCTCTCCTCAGGGCTACACGCATTACGAAACAAGAGCATCAATTCAGGGGTTGCCGTACACCGAGGCAAGGCTACCAGCTTTTTCCTTAGTGAAAAATAATTATTTTATGGTATAAATACCGAGTTTGTACTGAAAAACTATGATTTTATGGTATAAATACCGTTTATAATCGAAATGGCATATATACTGTTTTCTTACGCTTAATATACCTTAGAAATACGGTACTCATACTGTTACGGCGTAAATGCCCTCAAATTTATTTGTTTATAATTTAACTCTGTTTATCTTTCATATTGCGAAATATAATTATAAAACTGATTTCTTTTGACAGAAAAAATCTAATCTGTTTATCTAAATTGTTTATAACCCTGAATCAATATTTATGAGTAACATTATGATTTCAAGGTCATGTAATATAGATTTATTTACTTTATAATAATTTTGAATTGATGGTGATTTATTAGTTTTATAATTACTTGGATGTCATTTAAATGAATATTATAGCTATTTAGAAGATTTATAACTGCATATTGTAATTTTTATTTTGATGTTTATTTTATATAATATGTATCATTTTTAAAATGGTCAGTCTTGACTCTGTAACCAAGCAGAGAACATGTAACATGTCCTGACTCTGTAATCAGAGATGCCAATTGTTAAATCATGGCTCTGTTTAATACAGAGTGTATAGTGGAAGTCCTGACTCTGCAACCAAGCAGAGAACACATTTTTTTTTGTATTGGCTCTGTTAAATACGGAGAATTACTATTATGGAACAATTATTAACTTCTAATGATGAATAGAATTTACATACTATTTCAGTTTTATTTAATAAACTATTTAACCTAATTGCTCTCCCATCTCACTTGGATTTTGAAAATTTATTTGTCAGATGAATTTCGGCGCCAACATTTATTTTTGGTGCCGAGTAACCCGCGAAACATTTTTTGGAAATAATAGTGAGCTATTGTGAAAGAGATTTGTGATTAACAACTGTGATTTATTTTTCAACATGTGATTAGTGTGTGATTTATATTTCAACCTGTGATTAGTGTGGAATTATTATTGTGCCATTTGGATTACGACATGCCATCTACATTACCTGGAATTAACAGGTAAGAAAATATTTTTTTCATTTTCTATGAATGGTTAATGTTTTAAAATAAGAATTATTCTTTATTTAAAATGGAAAATCTTGAAAAGCTGAAAGCAAAACGTTCTGTTGAACGAACGAGTTTCACGAAATTAATTACAAAATTAGAAACATTATTAAATGATGACATTGATAATACGAAAACCGATGAATTATTAGAGCTTCAAGAAATATTTCTCTTAAAAGAAACGGCTTTCCAAAGTTTGAATCGTGATATTGAAGCTCAAATATCCGACTTAAAAGAATATGAAAAGGACATTGCTAATAGTGAAAAGTACACTGACCAATTGATCAGTGCTAAATTTAAAATTAAAAATAGATTAAGAAAATGTAAAAAGGATAATGTTTCTATGATAGCAACTAGTCGTGTAAATTCATTGAATGGTTCTGCTAGTGGAACAGAAACGAGTTCTGCCATGAAATTGCCTAAATTAAATGTTCCAAAATTTTCTGGTGAAATCGAAGAATGGGTCGAATTTTTTAACTGTTTTGAAACATCGATACACCAGAATAAATCACTATCTAAGATAGAAAAATTCGCTTATCTAAAATCCTTGTTATGTAATCGGGCCTATAATGTGGTAGAAGGGTTTCCTTTGACAGAACAAAATTATGATACTTGTATTGATTTATTAAAGGACCGTTTTGGTAAGGTTGATGTTATTATTAATAAACACATGACTAATTTATTAAATATGGAACCAGTTAAAAATTGTTCAAATTTAAATGCATTAAGAAGATTGCATGACATGTGCGAAGTTAATATTAGAAGTTTAAGAAATTTGGGGGTAACATCCAGTTCTTATGGACAATTGCTAAATCCTATTTTGCTAAAGCTATTGCCCCATGAATTAGTGATTGAATATCATAGAAAACGTGATACTAGCAAAGAGTCAGATGTAACCGATCTAATTGCCTTTCTGAAATGTGAAATAGAATGTAGAGAAAAGGCTTTGTCAATGACAAGTTCTAAAAATGATGCATCCTCTTCTTTTGTACATAAAAATAAAACTGAATTTCGTGAAAAGAAAACATCAAATAAATATCAACATGCTAATACCTTAAATGCCACTATTAAAGTTTTTTGTGTATTTTGCAAAGGTAATGATCATTTATCTTCCGAGTGTAAAAATTTAGCTGATGATAAGAAAAGATTAATGTTACGTAAGGAGGGTAGATGTTACAAATGCTTTTTGAAATCGCATTTATCTTCGCAATGCCGCATAAAATTAAAGCCATGTCTAAATTGTAAAAGCACTGAACATAACAAATTATTTTGCTTTAAGAAAAGTTTGAAACCGGAAATTAATGAAAATCAAAATCAAACAGTTGTATCTAATTCTCATTGTAATTTTAGAAATTCTAAGCATGCTGTTTTATTGCAAACATGTTGTGTAACTGCTCAAGGTAATTCTAAATCAAAGGTAGTTCGATTATTACTTGATTCTGCAAGCGAAAAAAGCTTCATAACAAAAGCTTTAGCTCGTGAATTAAATTTGCCTGTTTTAAGAAAAGAACATTTAACTGTATTCGCTTTTGGCATGGATCAAGGTCGCGAAGAAGAATATGATGTTTTTAAAATTAAATTGCGAAGTAAAATGAATTATCATCGTTTTATAGATGTTGAGGTGCTAGCTACCGATTTGATAAGTGCAACAACATTGAAGGTTCCCAATTCTGACCCTCTAGTTATAAAATACATTGAAAGTAAAAGATGGAGGTTAGCCGACCCTACGCCCGAGGAATCCGAAGTACAAATTTTACTTGGAGCTGATTATTTCTGGAATGTTCAGAGAGGTGTCGTTGAAGAAATTAATGACCATTTATATGTAGCTAATACACTTTTTGGGTACACAATAGTGGGAAAAATAAACTCTAAAGGTAACGAAACAGTTAATGCTCATCTTGTATCTGTTAATGAAATAGAAAATTTTGATTTGCAAAAGTTTTGGAAACTAGAGTCTTTGGGTATTTGTGATAGTAAAAATGAATTATTTTCACAAAAGGATTTAGATGCTCTTGATTTATTTAATGATAATTTAAATTTTGTAAATGGAAGATATGAAACTAAACTTTTGTGGAAAGTAAATAAAAATGAATTGGAATCCAATTTTGATGTAGCTAAACATAGACTTTGGGGATTAAAATCAAAATTGTGCAAAAATGAATGGTTACTTAAGGAATATGAGAAAATATTAAATGAACAATGTGGTTTGGGTATAATTGAAGAATGTGAGTTTAATAAAGATGAAATAAACATGTATTACATGCCTCACAGACCAGTAATAAGGGAAGATAAATCGACAACTAAAGTAAGAATTGTTTTTGATGCGTCATCCAAAGATAAGGGGGCAAAATCGTTAAACGAGTGCTTATTTCCTGGGCCCAATCTAAATCCTAACATATTGGACATTATTTTAAAATTCCGTCTCCACAAAATTGCTTTCTTGGCCGATATAGAAAAGGCATTCTTGCAAATCCAGATACAACAAGAAGATAGAAATTTTTTGAGGTTCCTGTGGTTTGACAATATCACTAGTAACAATCCCATTTTGAAGGTTTTTCGCATGACCCGTGTAACTTTTGGTGTAACAACTTCACCCTTTTTCCTTTCTGCAACCATCAAACATCACATTGAGGGGTATAAAGATTTGTTTGGAAAAATAGTTAATATGCTGGATACTTCCTTATACGTTGATGACCTGTTTCATGGAGCTGATTCAGTAAATGAAGCTTTTGTTTTATCAAACGGTGCAGAGAAGATATTGAGTGAGGCCAATATGAAACTCAGAAAATTTAAAACCAATTCTTCCGATTTAAAATTTTTATGGAAGGAACATGGAATAAACTTTGAGGAAGACACTCTTGAACAAAATCTTTCGAAGGTATTGGGAATTATATGGATAACAGAAAGTGACACCTTGAAAATAGACATACAACCACTTTTAGTAGAATTTGACCATAAAATTATTACCAAACGTATTGTTTTACAAACTGTGGCAAAAATTTATGATCCTATTGGACTCATTTCCCCTTTCGTGATAAGAATTAAATTTTTAATGCAAGAACTCTGGGAACATGGAATTGACTGGGATTCTACATTACCAGATTCTTTAAGTGGAAAATTCAGAAAATGGCATAATGAAATAAAAGACTTGGTAAATTTTGAAATTCTTAGAAAATATTTTGTAACTATCCCAAAATTAAATCCTGAAACCGCTCAACTTTTCATATTTTCTGATGCTAGTTTAAAGGGGTATGGGTCAGTGGCTTATTTACGTGATTCTTCTTCTTGTGAAACTTCATTTGTAATAGCAAAGTCGAGAGTAGCGCCTCTCAAGAAAATTACATTGCCGCGCATCGAACTTCTTGGAGCACTTACGGCTGCAAGATTAGCGAATTATTTAAAGGAAATATTTAAAATTGTGAATGAAAATATATTTTGTCTAAGTGACTCCCAAATTACCTTGCACTGGATTAAAGGAAGTGCTAACAACTGGAAGCCCTTTGTGGCAAACCGCGTACGCGAAATTCAGGAACTTGTTGCTCCTGTACAATGGAAATTTTGTAATGGAAAGGAAAATCCTGCAGATGTTCTCTCTCGTGGTTGCTCTGCATCTGAATTGATTAATAACGAGGTATGGTTACATGGTCCTAGCTGGCTGAAGGAAGAATCGTTACCAGTATTTCCCCCTGAAACTCAACCTAATCTACCTGATGAAGAGGTCTTGCAAGAACAACGTAAAACGCTTGTTTGCTCCATATCCCAAAATATTCCAGAATTTGAGCTTTTATTTAAATTTTCATCCTGGTCTAAATTAAAACGAATTACGGCTTGGTGCCTCAGATTCATCAAAAATAGTACATGCCCATCTGAACGAGTCTATGGTTTTTTGACTGTTCCAGAACTTGAAAGGGCAACAAATGCTATTGTGAAATTAATTCAAAACCATGAATTCGGAGACGAACTGAAAATTCTAAAATCCAGAAAGATCCTAAATTCTAAAAGCAAACTCCTTCCTTTACATCCATTTCTTGACGAAAATGATATTCTTCGTGTTGGAGGTAGGCTAAAAAATGCAAACTTGTCTGAATATCAAAAACATCAAATCATTCTCCCTAAAAGGCATCATGTTACAGACTTGATAATAAAGTATTTTCATGAGAAACATCTTCATAGCGGGACTCAATTGACAATTTCAGCAATTCGACAAAAATGTTGGATAATTAATGCTAAAGAAGCTGTGAAAAGAGAAATAAGGAAATGTATGAAATGTTTCCGAAATTCATCACACCTTTCATCTCAGTTGATGGGAAATCTGCCATCAGCACGCGTGACACAAGCTCGAGTATTTTCAAGAGTAGGAGTCGACTTAGCCGGCCCCTTTTTGATCAAACCTCGTAAGGGACGTGGTGTGAAACCCTTTAAACATTATGTTTGTCTGTATGTTTGTTTCGTAACAAAAGCTATCCATCTTGAGTTAGTCACTGATCTTACAACTGAAACCTTTCTAGCCTCATTGAAAAGATTCGTGGCTCGACGTGGAAAACCTCTAGAAATATTTTCCGACAGAGGTACAAATTTTGTAGGGGCAGACCGCGAAATAAAGAGAATGATGTCTCTAATTGCTTCTGATGAAAAATTGCACAAGTATCTTACTGACGAAATGATAGTATGGAAATTCAACCCACTTTCCGCCCCTCACTTTGGAGGCCTTTGGGAAGCGGGAATAAAACAAATGAAAAATCATTTGAAGAGAACAATTGGTGATCAGATTTTAACTTATGAAGAATTTTTGACCTTAATTGCACAAATTGAGTCATGCTTAAATTCAAGACCGCTTGTCGCTGAGTCTTCTGATCCAAATGACTTTACGGCTCTGACGCCAGGACATTTTATTATAGGAGCACCCTTGACCTCCTTATCTGAGCCTGATATCTCCTCTACCTATGTAACTCCTTTGGAACGTTGGAAATTGCTACAAAAGATTTTCCAAAGTTTTTGGAAAAGGTGGTCGTCAGACTATCTCTCACAATTGCAGCAACGTACAAAGTGGTTTAGAAGCAACCCGAACTTAAAAATCAATGACTTGGTGTTGATAAAGGAAGAAAACCAGCCCCCATTAAGGTGGAAATTGGGCAGAATAATTGAACTATTTCCTGGGGATGATAATATTGTTCGTGTTGTCAAATTAAAGACTTCTACTGGTGAACTGAAACGCCCTATCACAAAATTGTCTCCTCTACCGATGGACATTTAATATAATAGAATTTTACTTTATTTTAACTAACTTTATTATTATTATTTTTTTCTATGTCTAATTTTTGTAACTTTCTGAACTATTTTGTATATTAATGTCTTTTTCTATTTTTAGTTGTTCCAGAAACTGTTTTTTATAGAAGTAGTAGGATTTAATTGCATTTCATTAGTTATACTTAACATTTAAGGTAATATTTTAAATTTGTATTTAATATTTGATTATTTAGTATGTGATAGTGGAAATTTGGTAAGTTATAATTGTTCGATGAACTCCGTTCATGGAGGCGGAGGATGTTACGGCGTAAATGCCCTCAAATTTATTTGTTTATAATTTAACTCTGTTTATCTTTCATATTGCGAAATATAATTATAAAACTGATTTCTTTTGACAGAAAAAATCTAATCTGTTTATCTAAATTGTTTATAACCCTGAATCAATATTTATGAGTAACATTATGATTTCAAGGTCATGTAATATAGATTTATTTACTTTATAATAATTTTGAATTGATGGTGATTTATTAGTTTTATAATTACTTGGATGTCATTTAAATGAATATTATAGCTATTTAGAAGATTTATAACTGCATATTGTAATTTTTATTTTGATGTTTATTTTATATAATATGTATCATTTTTAAAATGGTCAGTCTTGACTCTGTAACCAAGCAGAGAACATGTAACATGTCCTGACTCTGTAATCAGAGATGCCAATTGTTAAATCATGGCTCTGTTTAATACAGAGTGTATAGTGGAAGTCCTGACTCTGCAACCAAGCAGAGAACACATTTTTTTTTGTATTGGCTCTGTTAAATACGGAGAATTACTATTATGGAACAATTATTAACTTCTAATGATGAATAGAATTTACATACTATTTCAGTTTTATTTAATAAACTATTTAACCTAATTGCTCTCCCATCTCACTTGGATTTTGAAAATTTATTTGTCAGATGAATTTCGGCGCCAACACATACCGTAAAGAGTGAAAACGGTACAAGTACCGTAAAATTTACGGTACATCTACTGAAATTTTACGAAAATTTTTTACAGTGTACGATTTCTTTCAAAGCGCAGGTACCTTGAAATAAGTTTAAGTATTTTACACACGACCCCTGAAAGCTTCGCCGAAATCATCTGTTTAGATAGGCAAAAAAGTGGTATAAGTCATGCATTTTAAAGTTTCATAATTCGGTCAATTTTAATGTTAGATGAATGGGACTTCTTTTGTCTTACCTGTTAGTGCCACAGTGAATATTTACTAAATATCACTTATAGGACCGGGGGACCGTATAAAAATTTAAATTTCGTATTTTTTTAATAAATGTTTTTCTTGGTCCAAATTGCTTTAAAAATAATTCATTACCTTATTTAAACCATTTTTGTAATTGGAAGTATGCATCTAAGACCAACGCCAACGGCTGAGAAAATAAAGGTCGGTCAGGTTATATGTGGACACACTGTATATGATAAGCACATACAGTGCGTGTAAAAACTATAAAGACAGCAAAAAATTGTAAAACTTTTGATAAATTTACAATGCGACAAGTGAAATGGTAAATAATGTTGATCATAAATTGGAAATACTAATATAAAAGTCAACAAAATGTATCTGTGTCCTTTTTATTGCGGAAAAATAATGATTATGAAAAACATCGCTATTTTTGACTGTGTAAGAACTTTAAAGAAACCAGTATTTTTTTTATAGAAATGTTATATGTAATCATTATTAATGATCGACCGAAACAGGTTTTCACGGTCGAAACCGAAACCAAATTTCGGTGATCTTTCTATTTTCTGCCGAAAACGAAAACGAAAATGTCCAAAAATTTTTTAAGTAATTAAATTGTTTGTATTAAAGTAATTAATACATACATAAATGAACATAATTATTAATTAATTATGCGTATTTATTAAATATGCATAATTATTAATTAATTATACGTGTGGCCAAATTGGCTCGTTGTGCCTTAGACCCAATTTTTTCTCATATATAAATAAAACGTAATTAATTCATCAACGACACAGATTTTCTAATTATCGAATTTCATTTAATTAAAAAATGGTTTAGTTTTATGTATACACACCTCTATTTATCTTTTATAATGATTTCTGTAAATGATCATCTGTTATACGAGAACTTTCTCATAAAGTATTCGAAACACTTCTGCGGTTTCAAACGGAAAAATTTCTATTACTCTTATGTCTGCAGCTTTTAATGAGCATGTGAAAAAGTTTAGTTTTATATGCATTGCTTGCTTTATAATTTGCATTGACGTCTTGAGTCTGTCATGACTGATAATTATAAACAATGATGTTCGCAGCAATAAATTTGAGCCGATAAAGCTGAAATCGATGAGTAATGTTGAAAATTTCCGAAGGAAGAAACGAGATTTTTGGAATACTGATAGTTTCGGTCAGATCGAATTTTCTGCCGCATTTTCCCCAAAAACGAATTTTCGGTGAAAATCAAATTTTGGGCCGAAAACGAAACCGAATTTTCGGTCGATCTTTAATTATTATTCAATTGCCCATTAAAAACTTCTATATAGGGATTTTCTGATGTTTTTTATTAAGAGTTTTGTTAATTGTATAATAATGGTGCAATATTGTATAATAGCAAGTAAACTGACTGAATATGAAAAAGTTGCTGTTGAATCTTTTGCTTTGTCGGGGATGAGTTGTAGGTCTATTGCAAAAAAAGATCGGAAAACCCAAAACCGTCATCAACAATTTTTTAACGTTAAAAGACGAGTATGGAAAAAAACGGCTGAAGGCAGACCAAAAACCTTGAAATGCAGAGATGAAAGGATAATTTAAAGTTAGTATCAACTGGAAAATATTCATGTAAAAAAATTTTTACTAACCACTGGGCCCAAAGTATGCAAGAAAACAATCTGCAATCCAATCAGCCGATCTGGGAATTCCCAATGCATGACAAAATTGTGTAATCCCCTTTTCTGACTAACCAGAAAACCTAGCGTTTACAGTTTGCATGACATGTAATCACTTGGGACGACAGATGACGACAGGTTATTATCTGGGATGAAAAGAAATAGAACTTAGGTGGTCTTTATGGTTGGAAATATTATTGGCATTATTTGAAAAAAGAAAAAGAAAGATTCTGGAAGCGTCAGTTAGATGGAGCACCCAATATGACTTTGGATTTCTTTTCGTTCAACGGCTTGGGGTTACTTTCATTTCTTTCAGGAAAAGTTAATTAGAAGGCACATCTAAAAACTCTTTCTGACCACCTTTCGCTTTTTGTAATACTTCAGGCAGGAGAAAAGGGATTTATCAGCAAGACAATGCGCCTATCCACACAAGCCGCGAGACAAAACTCTGGTTCCAGAAAAAAAATATTGAAGTTTTGCAATGGCCATACAGAAGTCCTGATCTAAACCCTATCGATGGCATATGAGAAGATCTAGCAAGACGAGTTCATAAAAATGGAAGACATTTTCCCTCAGATTTGGAACTCAGATCTACGATTGAAGATGAATGGTACAAAACCAGTCCCGAACTGTTCCAAAAATTAACAATGTCCATGAAAGATAGAATATTTGAACTTGTTAAACACAACGGTGGGTGCACAGTATATTAAGTATTTGTTTCTTCGTTACTGTATTTTTTTTTTTATTTTGCTGTCCTTAAAGTTTTTACACAGGCAGAAATAGCGTTTTTTGTACAATTATTTTATTTTTGCAATAAAATACTTCCAGATGAATTTTGTCGACTCATTTATTAGCTTTTCAGCTTTATGATACACATTATAGTAAACTTTGTTTCATCTAATTTGAAATTTATTAAAAAAAAAAAAAAAAAAAAAAAAAAAAAAAGATATTTTTGGCTGTCCTTAAACCTTTTACACGTACTGTATGCATTTTTTTAATGATATATTCTTAGGTCAAATTATTTCATTAACTATATAACAGAAATTTTTATGTAAAAATAAATCAAAAATTTGTATTTTTTAATGAATCAAAATAATCATAATTAAGATATTATCACTCTAAATCCTTAAAAATAGATCATTTTGTCTCAAGATATCACGCCCGCAATGACTTACGGCGTAAAAAAAAGAGCTATTATAAGTTCAACAATACACAAATTCAGTTAAATGTTAATCAATTTCTAATGGTAGAATATTACAAAGCACAGTTTAATTAATATTCAAAATTTCACTTTTATATATAAAAAGGTTTTGAAGAGACACTAATTCAAACTTTGAATTTTTTCCTTAATTTTCATCGCGTTTAAAAGGTACAAGATCCCTTAAGGATATAATAATTATAAATTAAAGATTTGGATTTATTCATTAAAGGGTAAAGTGTTTTGAAAGGAATATTAAACGAAACCTTGTGTGCGATCTTCGATCGCAATTACCTACTTGCTACTTTTTCTTTTGCGATAACCATTTGGACTATGACTTCTTTATTTGAACAAGGTTGTTACGAATAATCCCGTTTTTAAGCACTGTCCAAATAAATGTTTGGCTTTTTATGTGACCGTTTTACAGTAGTTTTTTTTTTCTTTTTTGTATAGATCACAGAATAAACAACAATGACAGATTTATTTTTATGATAAACAATTATACGAAAAATGTTATACCGAAAATTCGTATACAGTGTGTCTTCTGAAATCCGGCATCAAAGCCATCTTTACCCTTCCTTTTTCTTTTACAATTTCAAGTTGTAGGAGAAGAAAAATAGCAATTCTTTATGAATTAAAAACTTCAAGATAGAAAGTAAAAATTCAAAAAATGAATATTTGATTTTTTTTTTTTTTTTTACGTTTGTCAAAGGCTATTATTTTCTGAACAAATTTTCTGTGAGCTGCATTGGTCTTTAGCAACGGAAACAACTTTGGGGACAACTTTGGAGAATGCATGGAACAATATACGGCTGGAACGAGTTTTCGGCAGCGATAACATCAATAATGAGGAAAAATTTTCAGGCTTTCAAATTTGCCGTGAAAAGGCTACAATTTATGAGCGGATTGAACATGCAAAATCTGAAAATACATTAAGTGTCGAAAAAAAGGGATACAGAAGATTGTCTAAGCAATGAAATGAAATGCATCATCAACAAGTAATTTAACGAACAGCGAGATCGCTGACGCTATGCTAAATAGAATCGCCGACAATGCTAGTAGCAGCTCAGAAGACGAGGATGAACAACCGGCAGAAGAAAAGTTGTCACTAGAAAAATAGGGTAATTCCGGGATTTATGCCGCACTTTTTTTTTAACTTATGTATAAATTACCATGGTGGACATAAAATAAAAAAAAATCATGCTGTGCTATTTAATGTTAAATATACAACGCGTGTAGTGCGACAAAAAAATTCAAAACAAATTATTAATATTTTTTAACAATTTTTTTTCTAAAACATTGCACTGCGGCGGGTCACCCGCAAATTCAGGCTGAGACGCCGCACTTGTGCGGTAGTTATGCCGCGCTTATAATAAGAACAGAATGAAATTATAAATAAAAATATTTAAAAAAAACTCATATCTGGACTATAATTAACGATATAATAACAAAATGAAACTAAATGAGTACAATGAAACGTATTATTAGATTCAAATCATAGTTGCTGCCTACTTTCACTACTAAAATTATCGACTTATTTTTTTACATTAAATTATAATTATTATTTCAGCAACAACGTAACATCAATGTATTAGAAAGGGAAAAGAAAAAAAGTAAAATTGTGTTTACATAATTTATTTGTTAACCCTTTCGGGACCGTTTTGCTTTTACAAAAATTTTATTCGGTTTGTACCACTTTTTTAAAAGAAGTTCCCTTTACTTAAATAATCATGAAAATGCTCTAATTAAACAAAGCAAATATTAGTTTTCTTTTTTACTGGTGCCAGAAATAAATTTTGTAAACTCTTTATGAAGGTACTTATATGCACCTACGGTCCCGAATGGGCTACGAGACCTGGTTTTTCGACTACAATCTACAGAAAAAGTGTCGAAAAAGTACAGTCTTTATGTTACTACATTTAAACACATAATACAACGAAGCTAATTACGCGTCCTCTTTTTTGGAGTAGTTTGCAAAGAGCGTCTGCATTACGCGTAATCCAATTTTTCATTATTATCATCGTGACTTCCATCTTTCTTGCCCTTTTTTAATTTTTATTTCCACCTTTTTCTCCTTTGGTTTTAGAAAACTTGATAACATGCCTAACATGGTTAGTCTGTGCAAAAAGAAAAGGAAAAGTTAATAACACTTAATCATCCCGTACAAAAGAACCGCGGCATGTATACCGGAATAGCAGTGCGGCATGTATCCCCTTTTCATGGTGCAGACATAAGCCATCACAGTTACCTGCAATCGCTAAGGGGAATGTCGTAAACATACACACAGTACTCTATACAAAGGCTACATTTAGTTTTGACTTCGAAATCATGCATGCATTTAGTAATTAGTGCATGTAAAGCATTTAAACATAACGTGTTTAAAAGTTTGGACAGTGAAATCATGCACTTACGTCAAATTAAGGATTGTACTTCTACAAGTAAACATCGAAATGGGATTCACACTATACACTGGTTAAAGTAATCTCATTGCGCACCTATACTGTGCGTTTGACGATCATCTATCGATAATTACAAGTAATACAAGGGGTGCGGCATCTATCCCGTATGCGGCGACTCTCCCGGAGTTACCTTACATATATTTGACTGGAGTATTAATATATGCTTTAGCGAAACAAGACTGTATTTCAAAAATAGACATTCTTCCTTTATATAAAATACAAAAAAAAAAAAAAAACTTGTTAAAGAACGGCCAAAAAAATTAAAGCAAACAAAGTTGACATTGCTGTTTCCGAAATTGCAAGAGGAGAAATAATTTCACTCTTTATTAGATTTGAGCCCCACCAGTGGCTGAGAGGTTCTGCTCTCGAAGCTGGTAGACGGGAGGTGCTGGGTTCGTATCCAATCGCGCCCGTCGGCCTAATCGTTCGGAGTTTTCGTGGTTTTCTTCGAGCCATGGATTTCCATGCGTAAATACGGGCTAGGTTCCCTTAGAAAGACCCCCACGAAGGTCACTCCCCCTAGGGCCTATATCCCAAGAGTAGATAATCGGCCGTCAAAAATCAACCAACCAACCAACCAACCTTTATTAGATTTGTTTATCTGTAACATAGAAGGTATCATATAAAGTAAGTTTTTTATATTTAATTTTCTCTTTTTCTTACATAATTATCTCTTAATAATGAATTAAATTACGACTAAAGAATATAGTGCCATTAGGAATATAGTACCACTTTTGATATTCCTTCAAATATCCGGCATAGTCTCGGTCTCGATGATGCCAGATTTTTGAAGTTATACTGTAATTAAACGCAGTTTATTTCTTGGGGGGGGGGGAGGAAAATGGAGTACATTTGCTTACTTTTAAGTATCGTATTTAACTACATACGTATTTCATGTTATGGATCAGTGATGCCAATTAAGCGAATTTTTTTTTCGTTTACAAATCTATTACAATTTCCTAATGGTAATAGTCAGCTTATACAAAGGGATATTAAATAACCTGAATACTACTATTTGGAAGTAGTGGTAGATATTTTAATAAAATGTCCACTCAGTATCAACAAGGTTTTTTTTATTCTTTTTCTGAAAATAATAAAATGAAAGTTGTATTCAATTTAATTTTAATTTCAATTTTTTTCACATCTGTCAAATTTGACAATTTTTCATCTGATGCGTTGTGTTGCCTTTTTGTAAATGACCGCCATTGTTGGCCCTGATTTTTTCCTTTCTGAAATTTTATTATTACTTTAATTATAAAAAAAATTGAAAACTATTTTTTGTATAAAAATATTACACAAAGAAATTGTTAAGTACATTTTTTTGAGAGGATAGAGGTAATACATCTTTCAGTAGCTATTAGTCTTAAAAAGATTTATTTGAAATATCAGAATGCAACTTAGCGAATGATACACTTTTTAAATGTTATTTTTCTCAGTAAATCGTTGTTGAAAGTGTTCAAAGTTTAAAATTCTGATCTTTCATAGATCTCGTTTTAAAATATTCTTTTTAATAGGATGCTACTTTGAAACCTTTGATTTATGAGCTGTCTTCTCTTGATAGTCAATGGCTTTAGCCTCTTCGCTACTTGCGTCCACATATGTGGACCTCTATTCTTCCCCCCATAAATACTAAACTGTTTGACTTTTTTACATTTTGACTTCATTTCTTAATAGCTGAATGTTTTTTGCTTTAAAAGCAAACCAATAAATGGCAAAATCTGTGCTGAGTTCCTCATAAAATAGATGTTATTTTCATCTGAGTTTGCAAAGCGCCTTCAAGAGGGTGTGGCCAAGAAATTGAGAAAGTTTCATACTTATTTAACTTAAATCCTTTACAATAAAATATTTTGAGGATTTGTATATCATTCACTTTATTAAAGCCCTTAAATTTGGGATTGTGTGAATTTGGGTTAGTGATAATTAAATTGATATTGTAACGGAATTTGTAATTTTTGATTTCTATTTGTAAACATAAATTACTAGTCCCCTAAAGTATGAATTTCCAAAAAGTTCTTTTTTCTCTCATCTATGATGTCATTTCGTTTGTTTAAAACCAATGAATGAGTATTTGTAGTATTATTTTAGCTTTGGGAACGAAGAAGTTAACATGTTTCTAAAACCGTAAAAATGCAAGTCATGAGTTACGTATCTGCTCTGAAGTACAGCAATTTTCAGACTTATATTTAAAGGTTTTTGTTATGCAAAACACAGAATAGAATTTTAGTTGTGAATTATTCAATATTCGTACCTCTTATAAATTCAACATCATTCGTTGTCTGGAGTAAGATTGATTTTGAGACATTCTCAAATACATTTTTGTCATGCGAAACATAGAACCTAGTTTTAGATTTTTATTATTCAGTCTTGGAGTCTACAGGGTTAAGCATTTTAAAGTTTTTTTTTTTCTTTTCGCTCTCTCTTTTTTCTTCAAAAAATGTGTTTTTAATATTTTGTGAAAAAATTGCATTTAAATTTTTAATAAAATTCTATTATGTATTTAGAAGAGCAAAACGTCTTTGAAAACGTCCGATGTGTAATTACTACGTCTTACTAACTTCTTACTAACATCTTACTAAAGATGATGAAATAATATAAGTCTGAAAATTGCTATACTTCAGAGCAGACAAGTAAATTCATGACTTGCATTTTCAAGCTTTAGAAACATGTTAAAAGGATTGACTATCAAGAAAATGCAGTTCATAAATCAAAAGTTTCAAAGCAGCGTCGATTAAAAAAAATATTTTAAAGCAAGGTCTAAAAAGATCGAAAACATTTAACATTGAATACATTCAACAATGACTTACGGTGAAAATGATGCTTAATGAAATAAATTAAAAAGAGTGAATAGTTAAGCTAAGAATTCTTATATATAAAATTTTTCTTTTTAAATTTAATAGCTATAAAAGGTCAACCCCCCCCCCCCCACGGAAAATTTCTTATTCACTTTACACTTCCTAACTAACAACCTAAATTTTTAGCTCTAAAAATATTTATTTGGATTTTCACGTAACTTCAACGTGCCATACGCATTTAAGTTTTACATTTTGAAACTGCAGTCTTATTTTTTCATTCATTAAATGTTATAAGCAGTTTGTGTCAAGATCATTAAAAGCAAGTTTACTGATCTCTTTTAGAACTATCTTTTAATTATACTTTTTAATACAATGTAACTTTAAAACTTTTGATTTATGAGCTGCACATTCTTGATGGTCAATGAGTGCAACATGTTTTTAAAAAGCTGAGAATGTGCTCTGAAGCAACGAATTTTTCAGATTTCTATATAATCCGAGATCTGTATTAAAATTCGACTTGGGACGTAACCGAAAGCGGTTTTGTTATGCTAAATACAGTAAAGAGATTTAAATCGATTTTTTGTATACTCATCATGCTTCATATATTTTATATATTTTCTTATTTTAAGGCTAGGACTTTAATTACTATACCTTATTGCAGCTTTCAGCTGTGAAAAATTTGCATTTTTCCCCCTAAAAAAGGCAATCGCAAAAGAAATTTTAAGTAACTTGCATTTTCTTGATGGCCAATGACTTTCACCGGCTTCTAAAGCTTAAAAATCAGCTCTAAAGAATCGTATTTTTCTACACGTCTGTATTTTGTACTAACTATAAAAAGTTTGACTTCGGACGTACTCGAAGACGGTTTTGTTAATCAAAACACGGTATAAAGTTTTTTACTTGAATTAGTAACTTTTTCATTTGTCCATACATCTTACATATTATCTAGTTTATTATTTTAGGATTAGGACTTAAATTCAGTATCTTAATTCCCTTTTCCTTTTGATAATATACTTCAACTATAAAAATTTTATTAAAAACAGTTTTCCGTTTTATGTTCAACATAAAATTAATATCAAAGTAAGGTGAATTGTTTAAAAGAGGCGTTACATCAGAATATACTCGGAATGGAATTTCATGTTTTTTTCCTTTATTCCCCCCCCCACCCCCTTTACAATAACCATTTGAACTATAACTTCTGTCTTTGAACAAGATTGTTAGGAATAATCCCATTTTTGATCGCTGTTCCTACAAATGTTTGGGTTTTCTGTGACTGTTACAGAGAATTTTTTTTTTTCGTATAGGTCACAGAATAAACAACAATGACAGATTTATTTTTATGAGGAAGAATTATAGAAATTTTTTTAAGTTATATTTCTTATACTTAAATGTATTAAGATATTGAAAATAAAGAAAATGTATTTGTTGGAAAAAAAAAGAACCCTTAACCCCTTCGGAAACGGCGGCTTTTACACAAATTTTGCTCGGTTGGCACCGCTTTTTTTTAAAAAAGCCACCTTTATTTAAACAATCACGAAATTGCTCTAATTAAAGAAACTAAAAATTACATTTCTTTTTTACTGGTGCCTAAAACAAATTCTGTATGTTTGTTTTGAGGGTACATATATGCACCCATGGTCCCGAACGGGTTAAAAAAGGAATATATAATGCTTGGTTTTAAATACCGTAATTAATTGCACAGGTATTTCATATTATCGATTTTTGATTGTCAGTTAAGCATATATTTTTAATTAGAAATCTATCATTATTTATTATTGGTAATATTAAGGTTTTTTTTTTTTATAGGAATATGAATTAACCTGAATTTTACTGTTCGGAGATAGTGCTAGATGTTTGAATAAAAATTATCGCTATAATGGTAACACTGCTTTCAATATTCTTTTATTTAAAATAGTAAAATTAAAAATGTGTTCAATTTAACTTTAATTAGATTTTTTTTCACAACTGTCAAATTCGACAGTTTTTCATCTAATTTGTTTTGTTACGTTTTTGAAAAAGACCATTATCCTTACTCTTTCCTTCCTGCAGCGTTTCATTTATTTTAAATATAAAAACAATTTAAAATTATTTTCTTCTCTAAAAATATCACATATAGGAAGTGTTAAGTGAATAAGAAATTTTTGGAGGGGATAGGGATTTGACCTTCTATAGCTATTGAATTTAAAAGAATAATTTGAAATATAAGAATTCTTGGCATAATGATTCACACTCTTTTCATTTTTTTACATTTTTAAGCACTATTTTCCCCGTAAGTCATTCTTGAATGTATTCAATGTTAAAAGTTTCCGATCTTTTTTAGATCGTGTTTTAAAATATTTTTTTAATCGATGCTGCTTTGAAACTTTGATTTATGAACTGCATTTTCCTGATAGTCAATGCTTTTAACATGTTTCTAAAGCCTAAAAATGCAAGTCATGAATTTACGTGTCTGCTCTAAAGTATAGCAATTTTCAGACTTATATTATTCACAAACTTTAGTAAGAATACACATCGGACGTTTTCAAAGACTTTTTGTTATGCTAAATACAGAATAGAATTTTATTTGTGAATTATTCAATCTTCGTATCACAAATAAATTCAACATTATTCGTTATCTGCAGTAAGATTGCTTTTGGGACATTCTCAAATACTTTTTGTCATGCAAAGCACAGAACAGAGTTTTAGATTTGAATTATTCAGTCTTGGAGCTTCATGATTAAGCGTTTTAATGTTTTTTTTTCTTCAGATGTGATTTATTATTGTGTGGAAAAAAATTATTGAAATTCTTTGATTTAAAAAAGTGTTTATTCGAAGCGTCAGTATGTAACTTTAATGCGCCATACGCATTTTAATTTTTACATTTAGATACTGCAGTGTTATTTTCTCACTCAGTCTTTGTTATAAGCAGTTTACGTCAAGCGCATTCAAAGTAAGTTTACTGATCTCTTTTAGAAGTAACTTCAACCTACAATTTTTAATACTATGTAACTTTAAAACTTTTGATTTATGAGCTGCATTTTCTTGATGGTGGATGGCTGTAACATATTTTTAAAGCCTAAGAATCAGTTCTGAAACATCGAAATTTTCAGATTTCTATATTATATGTTATATATATTAAAATATTTCTCTAGATACGTACTAAAACGGTTTTGTTATGACAAATATAGTATAGAGATTTAAATACGATATATTTCCTTATCCAACATACTTCATACATTTTATCTAGCTTTCTGTTTTATGGATAGGACTTTAATTATTGTATACTTACGCATATTCCCCTCGTCGAATAAACACGTTATAAAAATTTTACAAAATTATTTTCCCTAAAAATGGTAACCACAGAAGACATTTTAAGTAAATTGACTTTTCTTGATGGTTAATGGTTCTAACATGTTTCTAAAGCCCAAAAATCGGGCTCTGAAGTTCGCATTTGTTACATGTCTGTATTATGCACTAACTATAGTAAAATTGAACTTTGGAGATAATCGAAGAATGCTTTGTTAAACTGAGCACAGTATCGAGTTTTTTATTTCAAGATATTTTTTTCGAGAGATATTTTTTTATATATCGAGATTTTTTTTCACTTGTCCATTCATCTTATATATTATCTAATTTATTATTTCAGGGTTAAGATTTTAATCACAGTAGCTTACCCCACCCATTTTCCTTTCTATTATATACTTCAGACATAGAACATTTACAAAACATAAATAATTTTTCAGCCGTTAGTTAACAAATTATTTTGAAAAGCAGAATACAACCTTATCTATACTAATATAATAAAGAGAACACTTCTGACTGACTGACTCATCATCGCAGAGCTGAAACGACCAAAGTCAGGATCACAAAATTTGAACAGTAGATTGCTGTCATGCCCTAGGCAAGTAATACGATAAGATATTTGAAAATTCCCCCCCTAAGCCGTTTAAATGAGATGTCGAAAGTTTTGGGTCATTTTGCCATTTCTCAGGAAATGTTTCAGGTAGGAGAGTAAAATTCCGCATAGCAAATATACTAAAAACAAATTCGTTAAACACGTATTTTAGCAATTTCAGAAATTCAACAACTAATGAAGTTAATTGAGGAGGGGTGTCGAAAATTTTTTGGGAATTTCACCATCTCTCAATAGAAGTTTAGGTAGGAGCGTGAAATTAAGCTTAACAGATCTACTAAAAAAATAGCTATAAGTTTATTTGGACAATTTTAGAAATTTAACCACCAAGAGACTGAAATGGGTGGCCATAAGTTTTAAATAATTTCAATGTACCTTTGCTGCAGCTTTAGATAGGAGCATTAAATATCGCTAAGCCAATCTGCTAAAAAAAACAAGTAACATATTTCAGGGATGGATTTTAGAGCTACTATAGCGATTTCGTCGTCAATATCGGTTATGAACCCGTTAAGGGAATATTAAATGAATAAGACAACTATTGCTGGTTTTTTTATTAGTTAGTTTGCTTAAGACATTTTTTCCAATAAAAGCTTTTTTTCTTAATATATATAGATGCCTTACGACATACACTTTCGCTAAATGCTGTGCAATTTGTTTGATACATTTTTTCTCGTATTAGCAGGGAAGTCTTATTTTTTCTGTTACATGCACTGAAGAAAATATAAATTGTCATTTTTAAATCCGAGGTTTTATTCAATGATTGTGACACAGATTTTTTTTCTGATTGTCTTTTATCGATTTATGTGCGGGAACCGACAGAGAGCTGTTATTATGATCGCTACATTATTATATTTTTATTTAATTTACCAGTAAGTTCCGCATGGTTAACATGGACAAAGCCAGGTGGTTCTGATAGTGAATAATAACACATTGAAATTTTACATTTTCATTCAGCAGTGTTATTTTCTCAGTCAACTGTTGTTGAAAGTGTTCAAAGTTCCTGGCTTTTTTAGAGCTTGTTTTAAATTATTCTTTCTAATACAATGCAACTTTGAAGCTTTGATTTATGAACAGTCTTTTCTAGATTGTTAATATCTCTAACATGTTTCTAAAGTTTAAAAATGCAAGTCAGGACTGATGTATCGCATATTTCAGAATTCTATATCACTCGCTATCTATAGTAGGATTGAATTTGCTAAATTCTTGAACATTTTTTGTACGTTAAATACAGTATAGCGTTTTAAATGTGAGTTACATTAACACTTTATGCCAATCTCAAACTTTCATAACGTTTGTTCTTTCTTAAAGGTTTTACACAAAATAGGTTTAAATAAATTATATTTTTAGAAGCATTACTAAGTCGTTATTTACTGAATTTACCAATTACTTGGAAAATACGAGTGGGATTTAACACTTCACACTGTTTTAAAATTTTACATTTTCACTCTACAATATTTTAGAGACAAAAGTAATAAAATTTCCTCATATTTTTTAAACCTCCTTTTCAAATATTCTTCCTAATACAATACTACTTTGAAAATTTGATTTATGAGTTGCCTTCCCTTGATGGCCAAAGGCTCCAACATGTTTCAAAAGCCCCAAAAATGCAAGTCAGAAATTTACGTGTCAAAATTGAAGTATCACATTTTTCAAACTTCTCTATCATTCGCTTTCTATATATTCAGTTTGCACTTGTGTTGTTCCTGGGGTGTTTTGTTAATTTAAATAAAGTGTAAAGTTTTACATTTGAGTTATTAATTATAGTGCTATCCACAAGCTTTACAACGTTATTTCTCTCTTTAAAATACTTAAAAAAATAGGTCCAAATAAATAATTTTTTTTTTCGAAATATTTGTAGATATATAGGCACTGAGTTTACCAATTGCTTGGAAAGTCAGAATGTTACTTAACACATCATGCTCCATTAAATTTTCACATTTTCATACAACTGTATTGTTTTCCGAACCAATCATTGTTAAAAGTATTTTACAGTCAAAAGTATTAAAGGTTTCTCAAATTTTTGAGAACTCATTTTCAAATATCCTTTCTAATACAATACTACTTTGAAACATTTGATGTATGAGGTGCCTTCCTTTGATGGTCCAAAGCTCTAACATGTTTCTAAAGCACCTAGAAATGCAAGTCAAAAATTTACATGCCAACTCTGAAGTATCCCATTTTTCAGAGTTCTGTATTATTCCCTATGTATATTAAGATTGCACTTGTATCGTTTCTAGGTATTTTTTATAATTTGAATGCATCACAGAGTTTTAAATTTAAGTTATTCAGCCTTATTTCTATCCACAAACTTTTACAACATTATTTCTCACTTTAACCTTTTTTTACACGATATAGTTTAAAATAAATTTAATTATTTAAAACAAACTCTGTAGGTCTATAGGTAATGGATTTGCCAGTTACTTGGCAAATCAAAATGTAACTTAACTCTTTCTTTATATTTTTATAAATTTTACATTTTCACAACACACTATTGTCTTCTCAGGTAATCGATGTTAAATGTAGTTTACAGTCAAAAGTATTAAAAGTTCATGTTTTTGAGAACGCGTTTTTAAACATTCGTTCTCACGCATAAATTAAATACAGTTATAGTGCGCCACGTACCAGCAGTGGGTTACTTATTTTTAGTGTTTAAAAACAAGTCCAAAATGCATTTCTGAAAAACGACTGAAAGAAATCTGATTGACTAATATCCTTATATGTCAACTTTTTATAAACTGTTTGGAATAACTGTTTTTTCTCTGTTGGTACATTTTTTTATTTTCTTAGAGAGTCTCGAAAAACAGATATTTTGGCAAATTCTTCGAGATTTCGTTAAGAGATAAATTTTTATTTAAAACATTGTTTCTTTAATATTATGTTTTATTTTGAATTAAACTGCTGTTGAGATACTCTATTGCATTGTAAATAATTTGCTGGATAAACCGAAAACTTAAAACATTATACATCAGAAATTTACTATGCCCACTACTGGAGCATAGAGGAAGGTAATATTTGTTATTTTTAATTTTTTCCCGAAGAATATACTTTGAAACTTTGAATGTTTATTCTCCTACATGAAGGTTCGGACTTAGCTAATATATATATATATATATATATATATGCCTTTGGAATTCACTAATTTTATTAATAATTAGATAGATGTCCGTAAATGACCCGCTACTGGTGCGTCGGGAGATAACATGTCAGCTCTGAAGTATTAGACCGGGAACCGGCAGCACAGACAATCACCTCATCGAGTTGAATGCGTTAATACGGATTAGGTTCCCTTAGAAAGACCCCCACGGAGGGCACTCCCCCCGGGCCTATATCCCTCGTGTAGATAATTGGCCGTCAAAAATCAACCCAACCCAACCCTCATCGAGTTGGACGCTGAAATTCCAGAATTAGCTAAAACTCGATTCCCATATTAAAACGCAATCGGTCTGTCAAGCCATATCTTGGTGGAAAACACCTGAAAATCCGAGTTTAGCGGTTGACTCGTAGGTTTGTCATTGTGTTTACCTGCACCCAAAGGTGTGAAAACATGGCGGACTGGGAGCAGGAAAGCACAATGGTAAACCTACGAGCCAACCAATAATATCGGGTTTTTAGGTGTTTTCCACCCAGATATGACTTGGCAGACCGATTGCGTTTTAATATGGGAATCGAGTTTTAGATAATTCTGGAATTTCAGCCTCCAACTCTATGAGGTGGTTGTCTCATGATTTGTACGCGCTCCTTGAATTTTGAAGACCAGAAAATATTTCGGCACAAGTATTATCTTATAGGAAATTTCGCCTTATAAGAAGGCAAAATTTTGCGCGTTTAACCTAGATTTCTTTTTCTATAAAAGATACTGGTATTTTCCTGGGAAAATAATGGTATCCGTAAGAACCATGTGTCTATGCTGCTGGCGTCCGGTCTATATGGCAATCTTCTGACTTATATATCCTGCGCTTTCTATATGGAAGTTATATATAAACATACATAGAAATTGTTTTTTTAAGCTAATGCCGAAAAGAATTTTAGATTTTAATTGTTTTGTGCAGTCCTTATACATTAAGGCTTTCTTTTATATTGTGTACTTTATCGGACTATAATTACTATATCTTACTCCACATTTTCTTTTTGATAGTATATTTCAGCTATAAATATTTTATAAAATTATTTTCCCTTAAAAAATAAAAGCATATGTTAAAAGCATTTTTTTTAACATTTGTAATTTTTAGCTATTATAATAGAAAACGTAGAAAATTAGAATATAACTTAATGATTTATGCTACTTAAAAAAAAAAAAAAAATTCAGTCAATCATTGTTAGAATTAGTATGTATCAATTATATTCAAAGTTACATTGACACACTTTTTTTAAAGTCAGATTAAAATATTCTTTTAAGTGCTGGAACTTCAGAACCTTTGATTTATTTATTGCCTGGCTTTTTATGGTCAATGATTGTAATATATTCTTATGTCTAAATAAAGAAAATAGAGAATTGAAATGTTTTCTCTAAAAATATAGCATTTTTTAGATTTCTGCATCCTTAGTTTTTTACTGCAATTTTAGTTGTTTTACTTCGTATGAGATTGCACTTGGGATGTTCCGGAAAACAGATTGTTATGCTAAATGCGTATTAGAATTTTAGCTATAAATTATTCAATGTAGAGTCCTTTATGAACAAGCATCTATTTTTTTTTCAAATAAAAATTATTACTTTTATTTAATAAAAAGCAATTTATTAGTTTTAAGAAACATTTGCATGGACAATTAGGATGTAATTTAATCTTCACATTCTTATTAAATTTAGTATTTTTAAACTTCAGTTTAGTCAAGCATTATTAAAAGTATGGAATGTTAAAAATTCCTGATATTTTATAGAACTTGTTTCAAATATGCTTTTTTCTCTAATACGATACTACTTTAAAACTTTTGATTTATGTACTGCCTTTTCTTGATAGTCAAAGGCTTTAATATGTTTCTAAAGCCTATAAATACAAGTCAGGAATTTAGTGTCTGCTCTGAAATATTTCATTTTTAAACCTACATTATTCAAAACCTATAGTAAGAATGTTCTTTGGACGTTCTCGAAGACATTTCTTTTAAATGCTAAATGTAGAATGGAGTTTTAGGTATGAATTATTCAAACTCTGTGCTTTTATGAGTACGCGTTTAACACTTTTTACAATATATATATATATATATATATATATATATATATATGTGTTTTATATTTAGTATTTGAATTGTTAGTTTTAAAACGCGTTTACCTGAAAAATCAAAATTAAATTTTAACACCTCGTACCTTTCTTAGTTTCACATTTTCAAATTTCAGTGTTATATTGTCTGTCAATCATCCTTAAAAGTAATTTAAAGTCAATAGTATCAAAAGTTAAATACAATGCTTCTTCGAAACTTTTTTTAATTATTGAACTTATTTTTCTTGATAATCAAAGGCTTTAATATCTTTATAAAGCCTATAAATGCAACTCAAAATAAAAATGCAAAGCATGTTGCAATTGTTGCATTTTTTAAACTTACATTTTTCAAAATCTGTGACGTTCACAAAGACCTTTATTAATGCTAGATGCAGTATGGGCATTTAGACATGAATTATTCAAACTCTGTGCTTTTATAAGTATGCATTCAATGCTTTTTACAAAAGAATTTCTTTTACTTTTAGTAACTGGCTTTTTATTTTTATAAGCATTTACTTGAGAAATCAAAATTTAATTTTAACATTTTTAAACCCTACATTTTCAAACTTCCGTGTTATTTTTGCAGTTTAATCATTGTTAAAGGTAGTTTAGAGTCACTCACATTAAAAATTAATTTCTCTGTTCTTTTAAAAAACTTGTATTAAAGTATTTTTACTAATACGATGCTACTTTGGAACATTAATTTAAGAGCTCTCTTTTCTTAGATGGTCAGTGGCTTTAATATGTTTCTAAACTAAAAAAAATTGCAAGTTAGGAATTTACGTGTCTGCTCTGAAGTATAACAATTTGCAGATTTATATTATTTACATCTTTTGTAAGAAGACACTTCGGATGTTTTCAAAGATTTTTTTAAATTATTATTTTACTATGATAAACGCAGAATAGCATCTAAGTTGTGAAGTACTCTATATTGGAACTATCCATAAATCTGTTTAGCAAATAAAGTGTAAGAAACTAATAATCTTCCTATAAATTAAAAAATAATATTTTTAAATAGCTTCTTCTCATGTTTAGGCAATCTGAAAAAACTTTTAGACTTTCTTAAAAAAAAAAAAGAAAGAGCAAACAATAATAGTAAAACTGCAGATTAGAGCCTCAGTATCAGCTCTGAAAGTGATTGTTTTTTTACATACGTTGAGTAATATTAAACTTCCAACAAACTGCAATTTAATATTTTTAAATTGGTACATAAATATTTATACGTATAAATAATTTCGTCGAAGGTTTCAAAAAGTACAAACGTTAGGGTAAACACTTTGCTATGCAATGATATTCAGAAATTCTGATGAGATGCTTATTCTGGTAAATTTTTACATAAGAACAGACATTTCTTCAGGGGGACAGATTCTCATTAAATTTACATTCGTAAATTCCTATTGATTGTGCGAATGGTTATAGTAAATCTTTTCACAATGTGATTTTATTAGGATAAGCAACAGTTTGAACAAGCATTTTATGCTATCCTAATACCGAAATAACAGTATATACTTAACTGCCAACCACAAACACTTGCATCTGATCGATATTGACCTTATAGAAATATAAACTGACTCATCTAACTTATATTTATTTTAGAAATATAATGTTTTTACAATTCTTTTTGTGGAAAACAGCTTTGATTGTCGTTCTATAATATTTAGATCTACGATCTTATTTAAATACATCGTAATCCGCTCTAAAGCATTAGCTTACTAAATTCAACACAAAATAGGCGCATTCGGAGACTTTTAATCCTTATGGGCAATCATTCATCATCGTGTCCAGTACTAATTGACTAAATGGCAAAAGTGATTTGGCGCGATAAAGTATTTTTTGTAATAACGTCATAGTAGTATACACATTCAATTTAAAACCGTAATGTAACTAACATCGTTCATACTTGATGCAAACCAACTTACGAAAGATTAACTAATATAAATAATAATTTTAATAATAAATAATAATATTAATAATAATTTTCTGCTTAGTTTTTGGGACTCAGGATTACATGAATGTCTTTTGTTATAGAACTAGGGGGCTCTGTCCCCTACAAGCTACGCTCGCCAACACCGGTTCAAATTTCGCTGCCTGTAACAACATGGTAATGTGCCTTGTTTTAAAAGTATTACCAGGTTATGAAGATTAAATAATATTATCATGAACAAGACTATCGTCTGCAATTGGGTTATCATTCTTTTCCGTTTGAATGGGCTTTTTTCGATTACCATGACCTCATCTACTGCTGTCGCGACATGTGACGTCTGATTTTGGGATTGATAAATAAAGTGACTTGCACATTTTAAAATATACTTGCATAAAAGGGTCAGGTTTAAAATGTTGCTGCTTCTCAGACTTTTATAAAGACGCTATAGACAATATTCTTCCTTTGGGGTTTGAGGGAATAAACTGCGTCTGCTTGGGAATAACATTCAGAACCATGTTATTGAAAAGCGCTGTATTTTGAAAATTTCCGCTTATATTTTATTTTTTGATTGAGTTTTAGATATTTTTAGTACCATGTTCTAATTCTTTTCTCTATTCTTTTCTATATTTTAATGCTGCATTTTGATTATTTTCAAATTATTTTTAAAATGTAAATTGTTTATTTCATTTAATAAGTATATACGAGTTTTCTAAAAAGTATTCATCGAATGGTAATTATTCCAAAATAAATCGAAAATATTTTGCGCATTCATTTACTTGCATTTATGCTGCATCTAGTGATGAAATATTTAAACAAATTTGTTAGCCTCGCAGCTTTTACACCATGTGATCGCAATGTGACGTCACATTAATATTGTCTATAAGAAAAACGTTTTAAATGTATAGTTTTAAAATATGACGTAATTCTTATCTTAAATGCGTTCTTCGTGTAATAATTTAATTATTTTAAAGTTTTTTTTTCTTTTGAGATTTACGTGTAAGTATATAATTCAATTTAAAAGTTTTGGCAATGTTATTATTTAAAAATTTTAAATATGATATAATTATCACCATTAAAAGTTTTTCACATATAAAAATTTAATTATTTTAGGAATTTACATATAACGATATTTAATGTTTCGGCTTTTTTATATATTATGTAATTGGCTTGAGCAATTGTAAAAACCTTACTTAAACTTAGCATACATCGATGAGGTTCAATTAAGATGTTGGTAAATACTAATAATAGCCCTCTATAAATAATTGTATAAGTTGTTAAACTTAAGTATCTACATACCCAGGTCTCTACACTAAAGAAAAACAACTCATTATGTATTTCCTACAATATTAATCAACCTTACTAAAACATTTAAAATCGTTTATTACCGCACATTATAGTCATATATTACATTCAACATATCGTCAAATACATATATATTGGTATTCATTCAAATGATTATTTATTCTTTAAATTTCTGGCAGCTTTTTTGGTTTGTGTTGTAATTCAAATGCTGTGTATTATCTTCTGTATGAAAATTGCATGCATTCTATTGTGTAATTATAAGTACTGAGTGAACTAAAAGGTAATTTTCAGAGGAAAGAAAATGACGTTGGCATTATTTTGTATCACGTGACTGCATAAATAATTACAAACAGCAACATTGGCACCGTTGCAGGGTTAACATTTGTGTCTGTGATAAATGAATCTAATTTGGCAATATCTTTTTTCGCGATATTAATCATTTTTCTCAATTCAGATAGTCCTTTCGGAAGCTATCAATTTTCACGTAAACATTTTCACTCTCAACAAATATGTTTTACAAACAAACACATTAAATTTACAGCATTAACATTAAAATTAATGTATTTTTTATCCTTGCATAATTATGTATTCAAATACACAGCTAAAATGTTTAATAAAGACTTGATAGCAATCTTAAAACCGGTATTCTAGTTTGAGAAAACTGATTAATACCCTATAAAAACTATCCGGGAATGTTGCCGAAAATCAGAGGTAACAAAAGAAACTTTGTTTTTATAAGTGCTTTTAGAAAATATATTAGTGGCTGAGGTTTCTTCAGATGTAAAATGCTACAAAATATGCATGATGTTCTATTACGAGAAACAATTGAAATATATACTTCTAAAACTAAAGTTTGCAACGATATGACACAGGCGACTACCGACTGTCGATGGAAGAAAATGCTAGAAGAGGGTTCTCCCTCTTTAGAGAAAGGGATAAATGAAAAACGATATCACATGACAAATACAGAAGCGAAGGCATTTAGTAGGTATAATAACAGAAGATGCTCCGGTAGGAGTGAGAACATTCTTGTAGTCTATTGTATATTATTTGTAAACTCGTTGATACATTTTTTTTAATGTTATGTCTACTAATTTTATATATAACAAGCTATAATATATATATTTTTTTTATAAAATCTAACCTGTAAATCTTACAGATAGTAAAGTTGTTTTTCAAAATATACACTAATGTCTGATAATTGGTATATAAACGGGAAAATTACAAAGAATGCTGTTCGGAATCATATGTAACTCACAAGAGGTTTTTATATATTTTCGTAGGTTCAAAAACATTTGTCTCTTTTTACAGTGTAACCAGTAGATGCTAAAAATAATGTGTTTTCTGTAGGACTAAAATTAATCAAGAGAAAATGTTTTAGTTTTTATTTAAACAAGGGCATATACCTGGGCTTCTCGGATTATAGAATATAGGTAAAATCTATCATATATATTACTTCAAATGATGATTTTTTCTTTTTACATACTAAAGGCACAACGATGAATGAGGTATTTTTCGAAAGGTTCCGCTAGAGAGTTTTAACACAGTATACTTATATATCATTACAACACGTTGTTTGATAAAAAATAATTGCAGTTAATAAAAAAATAATGAAAAAAATAAAAACAAATCAGCAAATAATATCAAAGAAAGCCTGGCACAGGTCTACCGTATTTTTTCCTGTTAATTGATAACTCTGATAGATTTTTAACATTTAATAAATTTTTTTAGAATGGCTACTAACAATATTTATATGCAAAATAGCGATAATGTGTTCAAATAAAGTTTTGAAACTTATTAAAAGCGATATTTTCATATTGCCTCGTTTCAAGAGTTAAAAGCCAAAGAAATCTCCAAAGATCGCTAGTTACAATCAGTCTTTCTGATTCTGTTTATTTCAGTGTATTAAAGGGTAAGTTCGATTACATGTCTTAAATTTGTGTTTTATTTATATTTTTTTGCTTTATTTGTTGTTTCACGAATGCTTTAATTTCGTTATGCAATATAAGCTGTAATGAAATGATGAGATATTTATATTAATTTAACTGCAAATGTATTCATTTTTCCTAAACTTCTTCTCGTGATAGAGATAGATTTGAAAAAAAAAATCATGCTTGAAAATTATTTTAAAAACAATAAAAAATGAGCAAATTGTGATAGAGTTTAAAAAAAAATTGCATTTGAAAGTACATTTTTTCCCCTATTCGGCGGTTAAAAATTAAAAATGTGTGGCATTTAGAAGTTAAAAAATTCGCAATAAAAGTTAATTTAATCGCCTGTTATTGCCAACTACAAAATTACATCAGCCCTGACGCACGGACATCTTTGTCCTTTATAATATCTCTGTAATTTATTAAAATAATAAAAATCATTTCTACTGGATTTTATATTAAACTTCATTTAATGTAAAAATATTTAGTAAAACCTATATTTCTGATTAAACATGTTTTTTTCTTTCTAGAAAAGAAGAAAAGAGATTAATCAAAATCTTTTGCTGAGGAAAACATTAGTTATAAGAACTTGCACTTCTTCGCTTTTCATCGGACGTGCCCCATCGCATTTGATTAAACTTTGTGATCAATAAAGATAGATGGTACATACAAAAACACCTGATCAGTCACGTTTGTAGCTCTTGCATAGTTTTTTTTTTGGTATTATTTAAGGGATATTATACACTTAAAAAGGAAGTTTTTTTAATATACTATTTAACACTTTAAAATATGTAGAACTAGAATAATAGTGATTCAACTTACTATTAAGAATTTAGAAGAACTACCAATCAAGTGTGTAGCTCTTGCATAATTTTTTGGTATTATTTAAGGAATATTACACACTTAGAGAATTTTTTTTTAAATTTTTTAAACACTTTAAAGCTAGAAGAACTAGAATATTAGTGATTCATTTTATCATATTAATTTAGAAGAACTATCAGTCACGTTTGTAGCTCTTGCATAGTTTTTTGGCATTATTTAAGAAATATTATACTCCTAAAGAATTTTTTTTAATATATTTTTAAACACTTTAAAATAAGTAGAACTAGAATATTAGTGATTCATTTTATTATATTAAGAATTTAGAAGAACTATCGGCATGTTTGTGGCTCTTGCATAGTTTTTTGCTATTGTTTAAGGAATAATATACACTTAAAAGGGAATTTTTAAAATATATTATTAAACACTTTAAAATAGGTAGAAATAGAATATTAGTGATCATCTTATTACATTAAGAATTTAGAAGAAACTACACGCTTGTAGCTCTTCCATAGTTTTTTGTATTGTTCAAGGAATATTATACTCTTAAAAAGGGAATTTCTTAAAAAATATTTTTAAACACTTTTAAATACGTAGAACTACAATATTAGAGATTCATCTTATTAACTTAAGTTTTTTTTTTTTTTTTTTTATCAATAAGGAAAATGTTTCTAATTGGTAAAGACAGGAATTCTTATACTTTTTTTAATGATTGACCACACCTTCTTGTACTCAAAAAATTCCATGTTCGAATTCCGATTCGAGTATAAGTGTTTCTAGCTAGTCACATTCCACTCTAAATAGAAGTAGAAACATGCATTGAGTAGAGTGGCCGTATTTTAGAAGTAACCGACCCGACCTCACCCATCGTATCGTATTGGCAATGTTTTCTTTTTTTCGGAATGTGATTGGGTCATGGTTCGACACTCTATCGTGTGTGGGTCGATTTCGGGCTCGGATTTTATTCTTGCGGTTCAGGGTTTGGTTAGCTCATTTAAAGAAATCCAAATATTTTTTAAATAAAAAAAACTAGGCATATAAATATTAATAAGTGTATACTATTTACATCACGAAATTAAAAATTCTGCCCTATTTCAAAAGTGTTCTATAACTTTTTCCAATCTAATATAATTTTCCAATACCCTAGTTTATTTAATGCGCACCTGTCTTAAAAATATTCCCATAATTAAGCTAGAAGCGTACAATATCATTTATTTTTCTTTTCAAAAACTAAATAAAAGCAATCCACGTATCATTATTAAATGCTTTTCTTTTTTTTTCTTTTCTAAATTATTTGTTCTGTAAATCCCATTTCTACTTTGCAATTTTTTATTTATTTATTCTAATATGCTGATTCCCACTCTTTATCGAAGGTCTTTTTCCTGACAGTTTTTTCCTCCACAAAATATCCCCTTTTTTGACATTTTTATACGCCAGGAAGATCTGTTGCATTGTGGTGGTGTAAATTTACGCAGTAAGTATTTAAGTTGCAAGCGTGTCGGAGTGAATATTTTTTTTTTTGTTTTGAATTGTTTAAAATATACGCACGACACACAGTGGGACAGTTTGACGATCTAGGTGGATAAAATCCATTTTTCCAATTATCTCGGAATTTGACAAAACCACGTGTACTGGTAGCTGAATGCCTGCATTTTCGAGATCTGTACGAGTTTTGGCGTAAAAAATCAGAAGTGTCGATTAATTGTGACCGTAAAGTAGCCATTTGTGAAATTGGTTTGACGGAGTTTAAAAAGTTGCATTAGTTTCCTCTAAGTATGAAACCACGTCGTGACTATTCTGCTTTATTTGAAAGTTTGAGGATCTAACGTCACAGCTTTGTCAAGGTCAGATTTAACACATTTTTGTTTGAAAATAAGCGATATTAAACCCGCTTTACCGCTTTTTTCAAAGGCTAAAATAGTGGATGATCCTTTATATTGTTTACAAATTTCATCTTGACTTTTAACAAATTATTCAGAATTATTCAGCAATAAGCATTATTTTAAATCAAAGTGCCATTCTTAAAGTATTGAAAAATTAAACAAACTCTTGCAGATAGCTGCATATCAGTAAGTTTTTATTAATAAACAAGCATCATATTAACTTCCAGTGCATGTATGTAGGAGAAGTTGGTCTAAAATGATCCCCTTAAGGGGAAAACTTCTGTAAAATAACATAACTGTTTAAATGAATCTTTGGTCCTATGCTAATATGTTTTACACTATATTTTGCATCAGAAGCATACTTTAATAATATTTTTAACGCAAATTGAGTAATAAAAAAAAACAGATTTTTGAAAATATGTCCAAAGGATCATTTTACCTTCGCCCAAGGGTAAAATGATCCTTCATTTAAAAATTATTGTAAATTGTTTTTTATCGGCAAAATAAAGGATATAAAAGTAATTATGACAATACATAATGAAATAAAATAAACTTTACAATCAAATAGCATACATAAGTGATTTTGTTGGCGCCGAAATTCGTCTGACAAATAAATTTTCAAAATCCAAGTGAGATGGGAGAGCAATTAGAATAAATAGTTTATTAAATAAAACTGAAATAGTATGTAAATTCTATTCATCATTAGAAGTTAATAATTGTTCCATAATAGTAATTCTCCGTATTTAACAGAGCCAATACAAAAAAAAATGTGTTCTCTGCTTGGTTGCAGAGTCAGGACTTCCACTATACACTCTGTATTAAACAGAGCCATGATTTAACAATTGGCATCTCTGATTACAGAGTCAGGACATGTTACATGTTCTCTGCTTGGTTACAGAGTCAAGACTTCCATTATACACTCTGTATTAAACAGAGCCATGATTTAACAATTGGCATCTCTGATTACAGAGTCAGGACATGTTACATGTTCTCTGCTTGGTTACAGAGTCAAGACTGACCATTTTAAAAATGATACATATTATATAAAATAAACATCAAAATAAAAATTACAATATGCAGTTATAAATCTTCTAAATAGCTATAATATTCATTTAAATGACATCCAAGTAATTATAAAACTAATAAATCACCATCAATTCAAAATTATTATAAAGTAAATAAATCTATATTACATGACCTTGAAATCATAATGTTACTCATAAATATTGATTCAGGATTATAAACAATTTAGATAAACAGATTAGATTTTTTCTGTCAAAAGAAATCACTTTTATAATTATGTTTTACAACATGAAAGATAAACAGAGTTAAATTATAAACAAATAAATTTGAGGTTATTTACGCCGTAACATCCTCCGCCTCCATGAACGGAGTTCATCGAACAATTATAACTTACCAAATTTCCACTATCACATACTAAATAATCAAATATTAAATACAAATTTAAAATATTACCTTAAATGTTAAGTATAACTTAAATGAAATGCAATTAAATCCTACTACTTCTATAAAAAACAGTTTCTGGAACAACTAAAAATAGAAAAAGACATTAATATACAAAATAGTTCAGAAAGTTACAAAAATTAGACATAGAAAAAAAATAATAATAATAATAAACTTAGTTAAAATAAAGTAAAATTCTATTATATTAAATGTCCATCGGTAGAGGAGACAATTTTGTGATAGGGCGTTTCAGTTCACCAGTAGAAGTCTTTAATTTGACAACACGAACAATATTATCATCACCAGGAAATAGTTCAATTATTCTGCCCAATTTCCACCTTAATGGGGGCTGGTTTTCTTCCTTTATCAACACCAAGTCATTGATTTTTAAGTTCGGGTTGCTTCTAAACCACTTTGTACGTTGCTGCAATTGTGAGAGATAGTCTGACGACCACCTTTTCCAAAAACTTTGGAAAATCTTTTGTAGCAATTTCCAACGTTCCAAAGGAGTTACATAGGTAGAGGAGATATCAGGCTCAGGTAAGGAGGTCAAGGGTGCTCCTATAATAAAATGTCCTGGCGTCAGAGCCGTAAAGTCATTTGGATCAGAAGACTCAGCGACAAGCGGTCTTGAATTTAAGCATGACTCAATTTGTGCAATTAAGGTCAAAAATTCTTCATAAGTTAAAATCTGATCACCAATTGTTCTCTTCAAATGATTTTTCATTTGTTTTATTCCCGCTTCCCAAAGGCCTCCAAAGTGAGGGGCGGAAGGTGGGTTGAATTTCCATACTATCATTTCGTCAGTAAGATACTTGTGCAATTTTTCATCAGAAGCAATTAGAGACATCATTCTCTTTATTTCGCGGTCTGCCCCTACAAAATTTGTACCTCTGTCGGAAAATATTTCTAGAGGTTTTCCACGTCGAGCCACGAATCTTTTCAATGAGGCTAGAAAGGTTTCAGTTGTAAGATCAGTGACTAACTCAAGATGGATAGCTTTTGTTACGAAACAAACATACAGACAAACATAATGTTTAAAGGGTTTCACACCACGTCCCTTACGAGGTTTGATCAAAAAGGGGCCGGCTAAGTCGACTCCTACTCTTGAAAATACTCGAGCTTGTGTCACGCGTGCTGATGGCAGATTTCCCATCAACTGAGATGAAAGGTGTGATGAATTTCGGAAACATTTCATACATTTCCTTATTTCTCTTTTCACAGCTTCTTTAGCATTAATTATCCAAAATTTTTGTCGAATTGCTGAAATTGTCAATTGAGTCCCGCTATGAAGATGTTTCTCATGAAAATACTTTATTATCAAGTCTGTAACATGATGCCTTTTAGGGAGAATGATTTGATGTTTTTGATATTCAGACAAGTTTGCATTTTTTAGCCTACCTCCAACACGAAGAATATCATTTTCGTCAAGAAATGGATGTAAAGGAAGGAGTTTGCTTTTAGAATTTAGGATCTTTCTGGATTTTAGAATTTTCAGTTCGTCTCCGAATTCATGGTTTTGAATTAATTTCACAATAGCATTTGTTGCCCTTTCAAGTTCTGGAACAGTCAAAAAACCATAGACTCGTTCAGATGGGCATGTACTATTTTTGATGAATCTGAGGCACCAAGCCGTAATTCGTTTTAATTTAGACCAGGATGAAAATTTAAATAAAAGCTCAAATTCTGGAATATTTTCGGATATGGAGCAAACAAGCGTTTTACGTTGTTCTTGCAAGACCTCTTCATCAGGTAGATTAGGTTGAGTTTCAGGGGGAAATACTGGTAACGATTCTTCCTTCAGCCAGCTAGGACCATGTAACCATACCTCGTTATTAATCAATTCAGATGCAGAGCAACCACGAGAGAGAACATCTGCAGGATTTTCCTTTCCTTTACAAAATTTCCATTGTACAGGAGCAACAAGTTCCTGAATTTCGCGTACGCGATTTGCCACAAAGGGCTTCCAGTTGTTAGCACTTCCTTTAATCCAGTGCAAGGTAATTTGGGAGTCACTTAGACAAAATATATTTTCATTCACAATTTTAAATATTTCCTTTAAATAATTCGCTAATCTTGCAGCCGTAAGTGCTCCAAGAAGTTCGATGCGCGGCAATGTAATTTTCTTGAGAGGCGCTACTCTCGACTTTGCTATTACAAATGAAGTTTCACAAGAAGAAGAATCACGTAAATAAGCCACTGACCCATACCCCTTTAAACTAGCATCAGAAAATATGAAAAGTTGAGCGGTTTCAGGATTTAATTTTGGGATAGTTACAAAATATTTTCTAAGAATTTCAAAATTTACCAAGTCTTTTATTTCATTATGCCATTTTCTGAATTTTCCACTTAAAGAATCTGGTAATGTAGAATCCCAGTCAATTCCATGTTCCCAGAGTTCTTGCATTAAAAATTTAATTCTTATCACGAAAGGGGAAATGAGTCCAATAGGATCATAAATTTTTGCCACAGTTTGTAAAACAATACGTTTGGTAATAATTTTATGGTCAAATTCTACTAAAAGTGGTTGTATGTCTATTTTCAAGGTGTCACTTTCTGTTATCCATATAATTCCCAATACCTTCGAAAGATTTTGTTCAAGAGTGTCTTCCTCAAAGTTTATTCCATGTTCTTTCCATAAAAATTTTAAATCGGAAGAATTGGTTTTAAATTTTCTGAGTTTCATATTGGCCTCACTCAATATCTTCTCTGCACCGTTTGATAAAACAAAAGCTTCGTTTACTGAATCAGCTCCATGAAACAGGTCATCAACGTATAAGGAAGTATCCAGCATATTAACTATTTTTCCAAATAAATCTTTATACCCCTCAATGTGATGTTTGATGGTTGCAGAAAGGAAAAAGGGTGAAGTTGTTACACCAAAAGTTACACGGGTCATGCGAAAAACCTTCAAAATGGGATTGTTACTAGTGATATTGTCAAACCACAGGAACCTCAAAAAATTTCTATCTTCTTCTTGTATCTGGATTTACAAGAATGCTTTTTCTATATCTGCCGAGAAAGCAATTTTGTGGAGACGGAATTTTAAAATAATGTCCAATATGTTAGGATTTAGATTGGGCCCAGGAAATAAGCACTCGTTTAACGATTTTGCCCCCTTATCTTTGGATGACGCATCAAAAACAATTCTTACTTTAGTTGTCGATTTATCTTCCCTTATTACTGGTCTGTGAGGCATGTAATACGTGTTTATTTCATCTTTATTAAACTCACATTCTTCAATTATACCCAAACCACATTGTTCATTTAATATTTTCTCATATTCCTCAAGTAACCATTCATTTTTGCACAATTTTGATTTTAATCCCCAAAGTCTATGTTTAGCTACATCAAAATTGGATTCCAATTCATTTTTATTTACTTTCCACAAAAGTTTAGTTTCATATCTTCCATTTACAAAATTTAAATTATCATTAAATAAATCAAGAGCATCTAAATCCTTTTGTGAAAATAATTCATTTTTACTATCACAAATACCCAAAGACTCTAGTTTCCAAAACTTTTGCAAATCAAAATTTTCTATTTCATTAACAGATACAAGATGAGCATTAACTGTTTCGTTACCTTTAGAGTTTATTTTCCCCACTATTGTGTACCCAAAAAGTGTATTAGCTACATATAAATGGTCATTAATTTCTTCAATGACACCTCTCTGAACATTCCAGAAATAATCAGCTCCAAGTAAAATTTGTACTTCGGATTCCTCGGGCGTAGGGTCGGCTAACCTCCATCTTTTACTTTCAATGTATTTTATAACTAGAGGGTCAGAATTGGGAACCTTCAATGTTGTTGCACTTATCAAATCGGTAGCTAGCACCTCAACATCTATAAAACGATGATAATTCATTTTACTTCGCAATTTAATTTTAAAAACATCATATTCTTCTTCGCGACCTTGATCCATGCCAAAAGCGAATACAGTTAAATGTTCTTTTCTTAAAACAGGCAAATTTAATTCACGAGCTATTGCTTTTGTTATGAAGCTTTTTTCGCTTGCAGAATCAAGTAATAATCGAACTACCTTTGATTTAGAATTACCTTGAGCAGTTACACAACATGTTTGCAATAAAACAGCATGCTTAGAATTTCTAAAATTACAATGAGAATTAGATACAACTGTTTGATTTTGATTTTCATTAATTTCCGGTTTCAAACTTTTCTTAAAGCAAAATAATTTGTTATGTTCAGTGCTTTTACAATTTAGACATGGCTTTAATTTTATGCGGCATTGCGAAGATAAATGCGATTTCAAAAAGCATTTGTAACATCTACCCTCCTTACGTAACATTAATCTTTTCTTATCATCAGCTAAATTTTTACACTCGGAAGATAAATGATCATTACCTTTGCAAAATACACAAAAAACTTTAATAGTGGCATTTAAGGTATTAGCATGTTGATATTTATTTGATGTTTTCTTTTCACGAAATTCAGTTTTATTTTTATGTACAAAAGAAGAGGATGCATCATTTTTAGAACTTGTCATTGACAAAGCCTTTTCTCTACATTCTATTTCACATTTCAGAAAGGCAATTAGATCGGTTACATCTGACTCTTTGCTAGTATCACGTTTTCTATGATATTCAATCACTAATTCATGGGGCAATAGCTTTAGCAAAATAGGATTTAGCAATTGTCCATAAGAACTGGATGTTACCCCCAAATTTCTTAAACTTCTAATATTAACTTCGCACATGTCATGCAATCTTCTTAATGCATTTAAATTTGAACAATTTTTAACTGGTTCCATATTTAATAAATTAGTCATGTGTTTATTAATAATAACATCAACCTTACCAAAACGGTCCTTTAATAAATCAATACAAGTATCATAATTTTGTTCTGTCAAAGGAAACCCTTCTACCACATTATAGGCCCGATTACATAACAAGGATTTTAGATAAGCGAATTTTTCTATCTTAGATAGTGATTTATTCTGGTGTATCGATGTTTCAAAACAGTTAAAAAATTCGACCCATTCTTCGATTTCACCAGAAAATTTTGGAACATTTAATTTAGGCAATTTCATGGCAGAACTCGTTTCTGTTCCACTAGCAGAACCATTCAATGAATTTACACGACTAGTTGCTATCATAGAAACATTATCCTTTTTACATTTTCTTAATCTATTTTTAATTTTAAATTTAGCACTGATCAATTGGTCAGTGTACTTTTCACTATTAGCAATGTCCTTTTCATATTCTTTTAAGTCGGATATTTGAGCTTCAATATCACGATTCAAACTTTGGAAAGCCGTTTCTTTTAAGAGAAATATTTCTTGAAGCTCTAATAATTCATCGGTTTTCGTATTATCAATGTCATCATTTAATAATGTTTCTAATTTTGTAATTAATTTCGTGAAACTCGTTCGTTCAACAGAACGTTTTGCTTTCAGCTTTTCAAGATTTTCCATTTTAAATAAAGAATAATTCTTATTTTAAAACATTAACCATTCATAGAAAATGAAAAAAATATTTTCTTACCTGTTAATTCCAGGTAATGTAGATGGCATGTCGTAATCCAAATGGCACAATAATAATTCCACACTAATCACAGGTTGAACGATAAATCACACTTGTTAATCACAAATCACTTTGACAAACTGCTCACTATTCTTTCAAAAAAATGTTTCGCGGGTTAAGAGGCACCAAAGATAAATGTTGGCGCCGAAATTCGTCTGACAAATAAATTTTCAAAATCCAAGTGAGATGGGAGAGCAATTAGAATAAATAGTTTATTAAATAAAACTGAAATAGTATGTAAATTCTATTCATCATTAGAAGTTAATAATTGTTCCATAATAGTAATTCTCCGTATTTAACAGAGCCAATACAAAAAAAAATGTGTTCTCTGCTTGGTTGCAGAGTCAGGACTTCCACTATACACTCTGTATTAAACAGAGCCATGATTTAACAATTGGCATCTCTGATTACAGAGTCAGGACATGTTACATGTTCTCTGCTTGGTTACAGAGTCAAGACTTCCATTATACACTCTGTATTAAACAGAGCCATGATTTAACAATTGGCATCTCTGATTACAGAGTCAGGACATGTTACATGTTCTCTGCTTGGTTACAGAGTCAAGACTGACCATTTTAAAAATGATACATATTATATAAAATAAACATCAAAATAAAAATTACAATATGCAGTTATAAATCTTCTAAATAGCTATAATATTCATTTAAATGACATCCAAGTAATTATAAAACTAATAAATCACCATCAATTCAAAATTATTATAAAGTAAATAAATCTATATTACATGACCTTGAAATCATAATGTTACTCATAAATATTGATTCAGGATTATAAACAATTTAGATAAACAGATTAGATTTTTTCTGTCAAAAGAAATCACTTTTATAATTATGTTTTACAACATGAAAGATAAACAGAGTTAAATTATAAACAAATAAATTTGAGGTTATTTACGCCGTAACAGATTTAATATAAATTTTAAAATAAAAAGTGTCACAAATAATTTCGAAAAAAACAATAAAATGGAATATTTGAAAATTATGATCGAAAAGTAACGCCTATTTCCACCCCATCCGAAAACTAGGAATATTGCACATATCGCAAAGATACACACAATCCTCATTCTCATCAATCCCTGCGCATGCATTTTGCGCCCACTTACGACACTTGTGACACAGGATCGAGCCTTCACCTTCTGCAGAGGAGGCAAACAGTTCATCGCAATAAATACACTTTTGTTCATCTGCTGAATCTGTTTCACTATATTCCAAATATTGCTTTTTAGACACACTTTTCTTCTGTATGGGAATCAGTGTTGCCAACACTGATTCCCATAACAACATATCCAGTGTTGCCAGTGGGCTAATTTTTTAAAATTCAGATTTCTTGATTGGCACCACTTTTTTGTAATAGTAAAATTCGCCTTATTTAATGACATATTAATTAAGGCGAAAACAAGAGCAGTTTTACCGTTTCAAAAAAGGGGTGCTAATCAAGATATCTGAATTTTAAAAAAGGTGCACACTGGCAACACTGATGGGAATACGTCTTTGCTTTGACTTCATACTCTTTTCTTTGCTTGTTCTGGCTATTTCGATTTTAGATGTAGAATATTTTAATTGGATTTTCTTAGCTTCAGCCTCTTTTATCTTCTCTTCTTGTTCTCTATTTTTCGTTTCCAAGCACAGTTGATTCTTCTAAGAACTGCTCGTTAAAAGGACACTTTTCATCGATTTTCTTTTTCTCGAAGTGCTTGATTCCGTTTTCTTTTGAGACGGTAGGATAACATGTGAGCTCAAAGAGAAAGGTTTGGGGCAGTCACACATTTGGCTCCCATGATAACTAGGAATCGGTACCGGATTTTCTTCTGCCAATAAAATGGTAGTAAAACGATCCACATAATGGATCATTTTAGCCGGCAACATGACCGTCCATTTTAGGTGATATAACTGGATGATGACTAGAAACATAACAAACTTAGCATGTGCAATTCACATCTGAAAACATACTCTATTAAGTAAACCAAGTCATATTTCTGTACATGAAAAACTGTATATGTAAATCAATATGAAAGTTAGTGCTTATCTTATAGCAAATGTTATAAAACCCACTTTTTCAAAGATTTCTATTCTGACGCGCTATACTGTGATCGTTTGAATCCCGCCATTGCTTCTTCTTTACTTGACACAACTAGTTTATGTGTCGCCCTGTAGATAGCGCCACCTGTCTGGGAGAAAACCTATGTGGATCGTTTTGCCCACCAGGATCCTTTTTGGCCAACTTCCCCTATGTTTAGTTCAAATCTTGCAAAGCAAATTTAAATCCCTTTTAATTATCCTATTGAGCCGAAACAATGAACACACATGTAATTTGAATGACAGTACAATATTATTATGATTTAATGAACATAGAAGTTTGTTTAGAATACTGTTTCTACTGGGATTCACAAAAATTTAGATTAAAACTTGAAAGTTAATTTTAAACCAATTTCAATAATCTGATTCAGCTGAAACTTTGCTCAGGATATGTAATTCTAATGACAATGTAATATTATTATAATTTATGGAACGTAGCAGTTACGCTTTTTTTACAGGGCGACATAAAAGTTTAGTTTATATCTTGCAAGACAATTTAAAATCACTTTCAATTATTTGACGGAGCTGAAACTTTGACCACATGTGTTTTTCCGATGACAATTCTATTAAATTATAATTTCACGAACGTAGAAATTTTGCATTTTTACATGGCCACACAAAAGACCGCGGAAAGATTGTTGCTAAAAAGCAGAAATTTTAATTAAATTTCAACAAAATTATTATAGGTTATTGAGATACACAATAGCATTTTTTAAATTGGAAAGAAAGTGCGTAGCAGTTTTTTTTCTTTTACAGGGGCACATAAAAAATTCGGATATATTACCGTCTATAAACATAAATTTTATTTGAAATTGAATAAAATTTATATATGTTATTTATTCACACAATAGCATTTTCCCAATCGAAAATAATTTTGGTAGCATTTATATGTTTAACTGGGTACCACAAAACATTAAAGTTTTTTTTTAATATGATTTTATATAAAAAAATTTATTTTTCAGGATGACTACACAAATTTTTCGAGCAATTTTGAGTAGACAAATACTAAAAAGAAATGAATGTTAACTTACATGTGTGCATTAAATTGTTTTTCACCTAATTGTAAAATAAGTATGTTTAACGCATTATTTTTAATGCATTATACAGGGTGCCCACTAAAGCCCTTCCGACGCTCTTAATTGCCGAACGGTTGCAGTTGTCGTCATAAAAGGGGTGTCTAGGTATAGTAAAGTGGCTATCTGCTACCAGATGAGACCGCTTCCAGTGCCACCTGGTGCAAAACAGCTGAGTTAGTATTCTTATCTCGGAAACTAGTTTCATATTCAAAACAAGATACGAGATTCATTTAGCATTCATGTTCACGAGATGTCCTTTCGAACTAAATCGATGATGCTCTACAAATTTCTCATTTACTTTTATCCCATATTTCGAACCGTTTTCGCGATAGGAGCGCTAATGCCACCAGTTTGCACCAGGTGGCGCTAAAAATGGTCTCATCTAGTACCGCATAGCCTCTTTAGTATAACTAGACACCACGTTTATGGATATAGATGCAGTCGTTCGTCAGCTAAGAGGGCGTGAACGGACTTTAGTTGGCACCCTGTATTTTTATTTTAAGACATTGTTGTTAAATAACCAAATATTTATCACTGTTTGAGTATTTAATTAGTGATGCATTAAAAAAAACGGCAAAAACTAATTAAAATTCAACGAAATGATTTTTTCCACCTAGATCGTTAAAACGTTCCACTGTGCGACGCCTGGAAGTGATGTCGCCTTTAATAATACGGAATCGTTCTTTTATCAACATCTACTAATGTAGATTTGTTTGCGGTGTATTTCACAAACAAGCATTAATTACTCACACTCCATAGACTGCTCTGCAAATGTTCAACAGTAAACACCGTCAGCAGACAAATTTTAGTCTCGACCTCAGCTCGCGTGCATAAGGTTCATCGATAGCATCCTAAAAACGATATTCTGGGATTGAGAAAACTGGTTTACATAAAATGTACTTTATACAAGTCAAGTCAGCTGTGGGGGGAGGGTCTTTTTCGGAGTGTTCGCAGAGGTGTAGCTGTTGCCACTCGTGAGTAAAGTCCATAAAAACTACACGGAAACATTTCCGAAAGTCAGTAGCAACAAACGAAATGTTGTTTTTAGAAATGCTTCGTTAAATCTTGAGAATATATTCGTTTCTGATGTTTATAAAGGTAACGAACGATTTTCCAAATCGTGGGTAACTCGGAAGGGGTTATTGTATATGTTTGATCGTGGTTGTATTATATTTTCTTATATTAAGCAGCATTTGTATTTTTTAACAGAACGAAGGGACGAAAAAAGAAATTAATGTTCTAAAGCTGTTTTTGCGTAAAAAAGTAATTTTTGTTATAATTTCTTCTAACAGAGTTTCATGAAATTAAAAATGAATGATTTAATAATCTTTCATACTTACAATTTTTTAACAAAAAATCATAAGAAGAATTTCTTGAAATGCTTGAAAAATGTTTTTCACTCTTGTCCAATCTTATTTTGACATGCTTTTTCATTGTCATAAAAAATACTCAACAAATAATTGAATAATTTAACCAAAGAAGAGCAGCGAGCAGTGATCCGGTTTTTGTGGTCGAATGTGTGACGGGGCCCACAATCCATCGAAGACAATGGTCACAATACGGGAACAGAGTCTTGCCGCAACGGAGTTTCTACGAATGGATTGAAAAATTCAAAAATGGTCACACAAGTGTTACACATAAGGGAGGAGACGGGTGACCGGGTACGGCCACAAATGATGACAACATTGAGCATGCATGGTTTTGTTAGACGGACGAATGACTATTGATAAAGTGGCACATCGTTTGCAAATTAGTCATGGTTCTGCCGACGAAATCATCCACCCCAGACTTGGGTTTCATAAAGTCGGTGCATGCATGGCTCGCTGCTCTGCCGAAAACCTCCTTTTCTGAGGGCATCAAGAAGCTTGTACAACGATAGGCCAAGTGCGTTGAAAAACAATGGGATTATGTTGAAAAATGATGTTAACGCTAGTTTCACATTTGTATTGTAATAAAATTTATAACTACATTACGGATAATTTTTGATTAACCTCGTATTATGCTGTGAAGTTTAGTTAGAGTATTGGAACGTGTTTCATAATTTGTGTTTGAGGCAAGATTTCTTTTTCTTGTTTTCTTCTATAACTTTTCCGGATTTATACATGCTTTAGATATTTTTACATCTTTCATATTTATTTATTGAATGAACTTTCTAGACACAAAATATATGTATTCTACATGTTAAGTATAAAATTATGCAACTCTCTACTTGAACTAAATTCTGTTATAAAAAAGACATTTCCCAGATTATCTCCGTTCATGTATGGTAGGGATGCAAGCCCTGCGCCACAAATGGCTGAATGTCACCACTAAATTTTAATAGTATTCTTCGCCTTATGACATCTCAGAAATTCAGTAATTAAATAAGCTGAGGAATACTATAAAAATTTAGTGGTAGCAAACATAGATTTGTGTCGCAGCATTTGCATCCCTGATGTATGGACATATTAGTATTTAATATAACAAAATCTATAATTCAAGAACATCTGACTCACCATATATGAGATACGACCTATAAACATTTGCATACAAATAGCCACTGTATAGAGGAGAGTGGGAGGGTTGACCATAGGGGAAGCTTAACCCACCCTTCAGGTTTCATATTTAATAGAATTTCAGAGTTTCTCCAATAGGTGGTAACCAAAGGTACTGAAATGCTCTAACGACATTCTTTGTTTCATGCAGATACTTGAAACAGGTGTGGAAAAATCAACTGTGAAGTGTTTTCTTTCGCCTTAAAAAGTGTATTTTTTCGAAATATTTTGTAAGATTTTCTCAGTTAAAATATACCAGAAAAATTTAAGTAAGTAGGTTTTAAATAATGCAGAAATATTGAGCTTTCATTCCAGGCATAAAGATTGTACAGTGAAATAGGCTAAACATAACTATGTTCTATACTTTAATATGTGGCTATGTGGGGAGGTTTGACCCAATCAATCTCAGGGAGGGTTGGACAGATGCCCAAAGCTCCCTTAATTAAGTGTTTTTGAAATTCTTTTTATTATACACCGTACATATTGAAGGGTTAATGGTTATATATCTAAAATAATGTAAATTTATTCTGTAAAGCTACAGTAAAATGAAGTGATACAAAGGAAAAAAATTATTAAAGGAAGATGTGAAAAATTTCTATAGAAGCAAGAAACAATTTAATGAAATATAAATTTGGAAATTGATAGGAACTTTTATTTCATTTAAATAGTACCCATAGTATGAAAAAAGATAGAATGGAAAGCATGAAAGCAGCAGTCTTAAGAAATGTTAAGGGTTCATGCCTCTGCAAAAGAACATAACATTGATCAAAACGATTTAGGAATGCATGTAAACAAATTATGTACACGAGATGAAATCAAACTACCTGGCAACTAGCGTTGCCAGGTCGAGTGTCACAAACAGTGGATGTTTAAAACGGAATTTTTCTCATGTGCCTTGAATTCCGTCTAAACAGGTTTGTTTACACATCAAAATTTCCGAAATATTTTTTAATAATAATTAAACCATGTAACATAAAGTTAACTTGCCTTATTTTAAACTGATTTTATTTCCCTTAACAAAAATTTCAATATAAAATAAAGTGGGTCAAGCCTCCCATATGTGGGGAACTTTGACACACTACTTTCACATGATTAAAATCAATTATTTTTCAAGTTTCTTATACATCAAATTTATGTCGCAATTTTATTTTCATAACTGATTTTATAACGTCTAAATTGATATAGTCTATGTTCAATGTTTAAAAAATAAAAAAATGGGTCAACCCTCTCCAGTCTCCTCAAAACCTAATTATACCAACTGACCTGTTACAGTTTAATCTGAAAGTTGTTAAGTATATAGGTGAGAGTAATTATACATAAATTACTTGTTAAGGTAACATAAAGTTAGTACTACCTCATGCTCAACTTGCGAAGTAACTTGAATGTCTGTGTAAACGTATTTTCATTTTTCTTTTCTTTTTTTTTCAAATTATTCTTAGATAAATATTGCTAAATGAATTCTACAGATTATTCCGGAGATTTTATTCTAAAGAACATTTTACAAATAATTTTACTAATTTATCTATTTATTTATTTATTAAATTGATTAAACAAGTCAAAATTTTTTACTGTTTGCTTCCTTTTTTCTGAATTTATTTTTATTTCGAAAACTTTATTGCAATTACAGATCTTTAGAAAGTATAATTACTGCAGTTATTATTATTTTTATATATTATTTATTTTTCATCTTATAATTTTACCTAGATTAAGTGTTTTAATTTTTAACGAAAAATTATTTGAAGTGTTTTTATTTTTACTGAATACCTTCCTTTTTAACTATTTGAATGTTATATAGAAAAAGGTGTTTTTAAGTATGTTTTCTCTTCCTCAAAGCATAGAAATATTGAACAAAAATAGCTGAGTAAAAAATTTAATTCCTACTAATTACTGCTATGGTAAGCAAATTTCAATTCAAAAAATGCAACAGAATATTTCTGTCATTTGTTTAAATGCCAAAGTTCCTTTTACATTTACCATAAAATGTAATTTTTAATCATTAAAGTTTTCAATGATTCTCTTAGAATTTTATAAAATGCGTTTAGAAGTCATTTTCCCTTAGGCTATGAAACTAAAGATACGTCAGATTCAGTTAGTAGATGGAAGATAAAGATCATTTCCATATCTAAAGAAGGAATTATAAAATGTATTATTTTGAAATAAAATGCAAATGTTACTTAGTGTAGAATCCCCAGTAACTGACGCCTTAAGGTGCCTGCCTACCTTCGGAAGGGATTTTTTTTTATTTGAAAAACTGCCTACTAATGTGCATTATATTATGTTTTATGTTATGTTTTATATTATATGTATATGTTTTTAAATATTTTGATTTTAAAGCTCAAACCATACATAAAAATTGCTATAAAATGGCCCTTTTGCAAAACACCGAAACTCAAATTTAAATGAAGATATTTTTATCCTATAATGTTTATTATGATTAATGAAACTTTCATGAGGTACTGAACCATTTTCATAACTATAACTATGTTATTAATCTATATATATAAAAGTCGTTCTCTGTGTGTATGTCCTTTATACAAATCTTCAATTTTTGACGGATTTGCACGAAACTTCATTTACATAGGCTTTAAGAACGTGGAAAAGATCACTGTCTACTTTAAAAAATCATCAGACCATTATTTATCCCTTTTTTCTACCAACTTCCATAATTTAGCATTACAGAAATATCTCTTTGTACATTTCTAATTAAACCTTTTTTTTCGGTTGCCACAACCTAAAAAACGGTGCAATAATAAAAAAAAATTGATAACACGTGTACTTTCTTTTTATAAGGTAATAAAAATTCAGGCTCAATCGTTATAATTTTGCATTTCCGAAATTGTTGTCATTCAATCAGAAAATGCACATTATTCATAAATAAAATAAAAACCTTACCTAAACGTGTGCTCAAATGAGTAGTATCTTCATTTAAATTTTTTTAAGTTAAAAAATCTATTTTAATACATGCATTTAAATTTCAAGAAAACAATTTAGGAAAAAAAAATCGTTTGGTAGATATGACGTCAATATCTAATATAATCTGAAAGCACTCTCTAATGATATTTTATTCTGAGGGGGAACTCTTGATCTTCTGAAATTAATCCATATTATTCTCATCCATTGAAGCCACGCGAAATAAAATGTCAGTAAATGTTAGGTCATTTGCATGTATTTATTGCTTTATTCCGCGTATTGTCTTGGAGATCGTAATATTTTGTTACACTCGCTAAGAAAACAAGCATTCTTATTTTAGAAGCCGAAACATTTTACTACAATACCTCAAAATGACGTTTTTTATCCAGAAACTCGAATTTTGCGAGTCTTAAATTAAAACAAGTTGAGGCTTTTCACAAAAGTCAGGTAAAGCATTATTGCATTTTAATATTCCGTAATCGAGTCATATGTCAAGTATTCGCTGAAAGCATGAACGATGCTATATATTTTTAAGCAATAGTTCATGCCATAAAAGGTTTAAGTCACATTAGTTAAAGTACGCCAAAAACGTACAGCCTGATTATCGAAAATTAACCCATTTGCACTTACGAAGATAAAAATAGTTCAGCATTTTTTTATTTTGTTTATTATTCTATAGCGAAATTAGAAGTTAGCAAAAAAAACCCAAGATTAATATGTATTTAATTGAACTACTGAATTTTTTATATTTAAAATAAAACTTTAACGATAAGTACTTTGAATAGACGTACAAACTTAATTTAAATATATTTTGAAGGTAAAATGTTTAATGTAATTTTGAATAGTTTAATTTCAAATCTGTTAAATTCGTATTATATTTTTTTATAGGTTTTCATTTCGTTTGCTGATTTAGCACGAAGAAACTGTGCACAAATATTTAAAAAATATTTTTGCTTTAAAAATTACTATAAAACACATAAAAAATCAGTAAAATGAAAATCACTTTCAAGCAAATAGCATTGAATGTACTTTTTGCTTTCCATTAGACGTTGAAAAAATCGAATGTGTGATGTTTAGAGGTTAAAAAATTGCAGTAAAAGGAAAATTTATAAGTTAGGTCATTTCCACCAAAAATATGATGCCAGCGTTACTCAAGGACATGGGAATCATTAATATTGCATTCAGACCAAATGAGTTCTTTTTTCGTAATTTTGGATTGCAAATTTAAGAAGATCCCTGCTTGAAAATTAATTTAAAATCGATTAAATTCAGAAAATTGTATCTAATTTTTATGATTTTTAATGATCAGTATTGAAATCAGAACCAATTAAAAGCTGAAAATTGAGATATAATTTTCAAATAAATTTCATTTGAAAGTATGTTTTTCTATTTAGTGTAAGAAATGAAATTGTGCGTGTTTAGAAGTTAAGAAAAGTCACAATAAAGCACAATTTATGGGTTAGATCGTTGATAACATCAGTACGATTTTAGAAAATTACGTTTCTCACTAACATAAATTTTACATTATAATTTATATATATGCTATACCAACGAGAATTTTACTAAATATTACGCCAATTGGTTTTTTTTTTCGGCTTATCGGGAAAATAATATATTTTTCTGTTACACCAGCCAAGAAAACGAGCATTCTGATATTTAAAGCTGAGGGATTTTACTGTGGTTGCGATACAAACGTCGCAATTTCTGATCATTTTTATAATGACTTGTTGACGAAAATGCACAAATATCGGTTATTATTGCTGTATTATTTCATTTTAATTTATTATACCCGGAAGGCCCCTCATAATTGACACGGGCAACGCCAGGTAGTTCTGCTAGTAATATATAAAAGTCAATTTTTTGCACACAGAAAAATCAAGAAAATATATGACAATTCATAACTCTTATCAACTAAAATATGAAAAAATAACCAAATGTAATCATAATAGAGGCACATTACCTAAATAAACTCCTTTAGAGTATTTTTGCAAAGTTTTATAACATTACAATTATTATTTTTTCAGTTATGATGTTTTGCGATAAAACAAAATGTTAAAAATCTCATTTTGAGAAAAAACAGAAAATGTAATTAAAACCAAATTTTACCTATTAAATGAAAAATCTAATTTTTTAAAAAAAGCTCCTGATTTATAGAGTTCACCATCTATGTTATTTACATTAGTTATTCTTTTTTTCTTGATGGTTTTTAAAAATTTTCTTTGTTTATCTGCAAATATTTACGATCACTTCGGTAGCGGAGGGCTAATTTTAGTTTAAAAAACATGAGACTAACAAATATTAAAATGCCTCTAACTCCAGTTCTGAGCAAGATAGAAACAAAATTCAATCTGATTTAGAAAGCTAAAATGTCAAGTTTTAATATTAAATCAAATATAAAAAATCTGATGTTTGACCGAAAATTGCATTTTAAAGATAGGCAGGCACCTTAAGGACCTTTCTTGTTCAAATCAATATTACAAAGTTTTAACTTTATTTTATTCTTATTTTTATTTTTGAAAGTATAGTAGAGATACATAAAAAAATTATTGTTGACAAACTTTTGAAAAATTAAAATTTTCATTAATAATTTTTTTTTATAAATATGGTTAAAAACTCCAGTGATTGACACACACGTATTTTGAAAAACTATTAACTGAAACAAAAGTTATAACAGTTAAGACTAATAAATTACACCTAGATAGTAATACTTTGCAGAATTTTACAATTAAATGCTTATTTGAGTTAGAGATTTACTGAAAAATCAGTTACTGGCTAAGAGTCAATAACTGCAGGTTTCACCCTATCTATGATGTATCTCAAATTTTCATATGATATTGATTTAAATTTATATTCATATAGATATAAATATAAATCGTTTTATAAAGTACTTTATATAGAAGAAGTAAATCATTTTATCGTTTTTTTTTTCTTTGCTTTAACATCCAACGCCATATACTAAAGTTAAACTACTCTAATTATCAATAATTTATTTTTAAATATTTTCAATACATTCGATAGTGTGTGATAGTAAATTATTCTTATATTTTCTGTTTTCAAATATTTGAATTATTAAAGAATACAGTAAATCGAAAATTAGTTTTTTGCTTGAATATAGTGCATCACGTTTGTGTTTCAAGACCATATTTTCCAGATACAAAACACAGTTTTGAATTTTTATTTTTAAAAACCAATAACTTAATAACCAATAATAAGTGAATTTGTGCATTGTAGATGAACATTTTACTTTTCCGTCAAATAATTTCAAGTAATTAACTTAGAAAAGTAACCAATGAAGCTTTTTCTAAGAGGGTTTAAAAATTACGAACTCAAATTAAATTTTTAACCGGTATGTTATGTAATATTTATAAAAATTATTACGGATCTCTATAATAAGTAATTTATATTAAATTGATGGATGCTGCTGAGCTTTTGAATAAAACAGTATAAATAATTTAAAAACAATAATAACATTAATTACTAAAACTATCCAATCGTTATTTAAATGGCGGAAAAAATTAAAAATAAACAGTTATTAAACAATAATATACTAGGTTACAAAAAAGAGAAATTTTATCTTACAGTTTAAAAAATACACATTGCGGTTTTCAGAAGTGAAATTCCTGTTTAGATATTTTGATTACTTCTTTATGGTTCAAGAAGACAGACAAAAAGAATCAAGCAAACGTGATCCTCATACAAAAGAAAAAATTGTCCATGATATTACGTATATATCTCATAAAAACGTGACTAACATTTTGGAACGCTGAAGAAATTTTCAGAAACAACAATATATAAAATGTAAACAGTCGTTGTTTAGAACAAACGTTTCAATTATTTTATTTGTTTTTTTTATCTTCTTTTCAAGCGAATTTAAAATGATGCTACGTAACTACTTGGAGAAAAGCGATTTAGAATTTGTTTAAAAAGTTTGTTTTGTTTTTGTTTTTTAAAAATAAAATGTACTTTTTAAGTGCGAAAAGAAAGTTCCTATTTATTTAAATGGATTAAAAGTGTCTGTACATAGAGAATTTATAAAAAATAAAATATTCTTTCTTAGCAAATGAAACATAAAAAAAATAAAAAACACGGACGCTATACTTATTTATTTGGATATGAATTGAATTAAAAAAACGGTATTCTGAATGTGTGAAAGTGTGTCATTTTCTATGTTTGACGCAGGGTTTTTCGTTCTTATTTTCTTTTACAACGTTTCCAGATTTAGTCGTGTTTTAGATATTTTTGCAACTACAATAGGTATTTATAGAATGAACTTTTTAAATACAAAATTTATGTTTTCTACATGTTGAGTATAAAATTATTCAACTTGTACTACAACTGAAGGGGGCTGGTCACTCAGATTCGGAATTCTCCTTCGTATTGTTAAGACCAATGTCAGACAGGCGTCGTTTTTGCTGCTTTTTTGCTTAAGTATTATCCATTCACAATGCTATAGCATTGTGTATGGATAATACTCAAGCAAAAAAGCAGCAAAAAAGCAGCCCGTCAGACATTGGTCTTAGTCTATGGACTTTTGCTGCATTTGTATATTTAAAATATCTTCTCGGTAAATTCATATTTTTAACACCTTTTTTCTTTTTTCATCATTTTCTTTTTTCTTAAAGGATGTCTCTTTTTTTTCTTAGTTTTCAAAGTATCTCTAAAATCTATGCGGAATTTAATATTTTATGTGTTAAAAGTGGGAGAACTAGGAGTAGGATTTTAACAATTCATATAAAATTAAGTCTACACTGTTAAAACATTTTCAGCATTCTGGCAGGTCATTCGACCGTTTTTTGAAAAAACGGTTTCATAACCATAATTTAACTTTATTCTGGCCATAAAATGGCCAATAATATAGTCAGAATAGTGGTAAATTCACGGTTGTGAAACCGTTTTCGGAAAAAACGGTGAAATGACCTGCCAGAATGCTGCAAATTTTTAACAGTGTATACTTTAGAAATATTTTGAGAACTAAGAAAAAAGGAGACATCTTTTGGGAAGTATACACAAAAAATAGAAGTTAAAAATATTAATTTCACGAGGAGGTATTTTAAATAGACGAATGCATCCAATGCCCATAGACTTTACATTAGTGAGGGGAAATCGGAAGCTGAATGACCAGCCCCCTTAAGCTAGATTCTGTTCTTCAAAGATATGTCACCGATTATCTCTGGTAACGGCTGGACACCTAATATTAGGATTCAATATAACGGAATCTATACTCGAGAATATATAAATTATAATATACGTGACACGACCTATCCCCATTTGCATGGAAATAGCCGCTGTAGAAACTAAATCATACAAGCTGACCTGTTACTGTTAAATGAGAAATTTATAAAGTATGTAGCTGAGGATAGTTATGCATAAATTACTTGTTAAGGTACAAGCATCCCCCGGCTTACGTAAGTAACGCGTTCCTTAAAGTTTTACGTATCTTGAATTTTCTCATAAGTCGAATTTGTAAGTTGCTTAGGTAAAATTTTGTAACAAACTGCAGTATTTATTATATACCGTATTATTTTATAAATAGTGAGAGTATTTACTCGTATAAAAACTATAAAAGTATGAAAATACATAAAAACAAACATAAAGAGCACTTTTCAAATATCTTGCGGAATACAGGATTTATAAATGTGACATTGATGAATTGATTTATAACAATTTTGAATCTACATCAAACGACTATAAGAATAAGAAATAATCAAAGAGGACTAATTTGACCTATTCTCCATGAATTTCTGATGGCAGACAAATGAATAGCACTCACAAAATAAAATAATCCTTGATAAGCACAACCTGTATTTATTATGAATTAGATGACTACTATGAATAACTAACAATAAATATTAAGATGTTTTGTTATAACAATAAATATTAATAATAAAACACTCATATTACAATATATATTAAAACACATATACACACATAAATAACGCCTGCATTCAACAGTTGAAGGTACATATAAATATTATACAGACATACAAACAATAAATCAAACTGGAATGAAAAATTAGCCAGATCCAGGAATCGAACACGGGACCACAGTACACAAGACTGCTGCTCTAACCACTGAGCTACTCCGGCCGATGCCTGAGTCTGCAATTTCCCACTAATAAACCATGTTGGGGAAGTGTCCGGTCAAACCATGTCCGGTCATCCAAGGCTGTCGTATAGATGGCTGGTGACTTCCCCAACATGGTTTATTAGTGAGAAATTGCAGACTCAGGCGCCCCACCAGTGGCTGAGAGGTTCTGCTCTCGAAACTGGTAGACGGGAAGTGCTGGGTTCGATCCCAATCGCGCCCGTCGGCCTAATCGTTCGGAGTTTTCGTGGTTTTCTTCGAGCCATGGATTTCCATGCGTTAATACGGGTTAGGTTCCCTTAGAAAGACCCCCACGAAGGGCACTCCCCCTCGGGCCTATATCCCTAGTGTAGATAATCGGCCGTCACAAAATCAACCATCAACCAGCAGACTCAGGCATCGGCCGGAGTAGCTCAGTGGTTAGAGCAGCAGTCTTTTGTACTGTGGTCCCAGGTTCGATCCCTGGTTCTGGATAATTTTTCACTCCAGTTGGGTTTATTGTATTTATTGTTTGTATGTCTGTATAATATTTATAAATAAATATTAAGTTGTTATGTTATAACAATAAATATTAAGTTGTTTTGTTATAACAATAAATATTAAGTTATTTTGTTATAGATTTGATTGTATGTACCAATAAAAATAAAACTCCATCTAATATATACACTATATTACGGTTGTGTTTTGTATCTATACATTTTATTTATAAAATAAATATCAAAAGTATGCAACTGCGAATAAAGTGCGCTCGTATGTTTACAAATGTAATTTTCGAGATTTATTACATAACTGCAAATTTACGTAACTCGGGGGATGCCTGTAATTTAAAGGGTATTATTTCATATCCAATTTTTGAAATAACTTGAATAAAAGTGTGAACGTGTTACTTGCCATTTTCTTTCAGAAAATTCTCATTAGAAAAATATTCGTAATTGAACTCTACAGATTATTTCGAAGATGAAATCGTTACGCTTAAGATCATTTTACAAATAATTTTATTTATTTATTTACATATTGCTAAAAATTAATTAATCTATTCAAAATTATTTACTGTTCTACTTTTTTTTACAGAATTTATTTTTATTTTGAAAATATTATTACAACTAGAGCTTTAGAAAGTATAATTAATGTAGTTATTTAATTTTTATATATAACATCTTATCATTTTAGCTGAATTAAGGATTTTAAATTTTTAAAGAAAAAATATATCAAGTGGTTTTGTTTTAACTGAAAGCATTTCTTTTTAACCATTTGCATGTTTGTTTGTTTTTTTTTTTTGTTGTTTTTTTTAAAGATGATTTTAAGTATAATTTTTCTTACTCAAAGCATAGAAATATTGAACAAAAACACATCTGTAAAAATTAAAATTCCTATTAAATGTTACTGCTACGGTAAGCTAATTTCAATGCAAAAAATGCAACAAAATGTTTCTGTCACATTTTTAAATGTCAAAGTACCTTATATGAAAGCTTTTATTCATGTCGAATGTAAAGCGATTTATAAAGTACAAGTAGATATATAGAGGAAAATTAACTCCTTTTATCATAAAAATATCCTTTTTTTTTTTTTTTTTCTTTAACAATTTATTTACTGACAGTACTTATAAGTACCATTAAAATAACTTACTATAAAATTCATTTAATACATCGATTAGTAGTAATACCGTTTAGAATGAGTTATAGATGCATTACTTTATCTTGTTCCAAAAGCATTATTGGATACACAAAACAAAAATATTTTTAAAAGGATGATTTGCATCTTTTCAGCTTTCTTTGCGTTGGGGTGAGGGGATTTTTCATTTCGGAAATATTTCTATATTTCTATTGTAAGAACATCATGGTTGTACATATCCTAATTCTACAAAACACTAAGAAAAATATTTAAAATTAAAGATTTGAATGGTGTTATAGATATTGCACAAAATCTCTATAAATTCAAATTTAATTAATCCTTCTAAATCCTTCAATCCTTCTAAAATCCTTTTAAAACTTATTAAATGATTATGTAAATCTTCTAATGTAGTTTCAAAAATTCACAAAAATTGCCTTAGATGATAAAATTTTCATGAATTCATAATTCAGTACATAAAGGGTTAACCTAAAAAGGGATATACAAAAGTTAAACTACTTTAATTATCAGTAATTTACTATCAAGTTATTTTAATATATTAGATACTCTGTCGTAGTGCATTATAAGATTATCCGTTTTCGAATAGGTGAAATGTTAAAGAATCAAGGAAATCAAATATTAGTTCTTTGCCTGAATGTAGCGTTTCATGTTTTTGTTTCAAGACCTTATTTCTAAATTATAAGGAATAATTTGAACTTATATATTTTTTTTTTGCATTCCAATAATTTAAAGCAAATTTCTGCATTGTAAATGGAACATTTAAATCTTCCTGCCATTTTAAATAATTAACTTAGCAAACAAAGTAACTAATAGAGCTTTCAAAGAAAGTGTAAAAATTACAAACTCAATTTTTTATCTGATATGATTTATAATATTTATAAAAATTATTGCTAAACGCGATAATAAATATTTTATACTAAATTGATGGGTATTGCAGACGTTTTGAATATAGCGGTATAAAAAAATTATACAAAAATAATTGTTACTCAAAATATCAAATTTTATAAAATTGTAGTTACCCACATTTGAGATTATATATCTAATATATAGTCTAATATATTTTAATAAAAACAGACCAGTATATATTACAGAGAGTAAAATTGTTTTAAAAATACAAAATAATGTCTCGAATTGATATATAAACGAAAAATTATCAAATTGCTATTAAAAAGTCAGTAAAAAGGAAACATAAACATTAAACAATATTGTATCACGTTTCATAAAAAAAAAATTATTTTACACTTTATAAGAAATAATTTATATTTAATTGATGGATGATTCAGAGTTTTTGAATATAACGGTATAAATAATTTAAAAATAATAATAACATTCCTTTATAAAAACACCAATCGTTATTTAAACGGTGTAAAAGGCAAAAATGAACATTTATTGAACAATAATATACTAGAAAAAACATTCTATATGTTAAAACATTCACATTGAGGTTTTCAGAAGTGAAATTCCTGTTTAGATATTTTGATTACTTCTTTATAGTTCAAAAAGTCAGAAAAAAAGAAGCAAGGAAACGTGAGCCTCATACGAAAAAAAAAAAAAAAAAAAAAGAATGGTCTATGATATTGCGTATATATCTCGTAAAAACGTAACTAACATTTTGGAACGCGCAAGAATTTTTTAGAAACAACAATGTATATGTAAACAGTCGTTGTTTAGAACAAATGTTTGAATTCTTTTTTTGTATTTTACCCCATTTTCCAGCGAATTTAAAATGAAGCTACGTAACTACTTGAATAAAAGCAATATAGAATTTGTTTAGAAAGACGCTTTTTAAAATAAAATATACTTTTTCAGTGAAAAAACAAAGTTCATTTTTATTACAATGCTTTAAAAATGATTCTGTGTATATATATATATAGTTCATAAAAAATAAAGTATGCTTTTGTAGCAAATGAAATGTAAAAACAATTAAAAGCACGGAACCTATAATAATTTTTATATGAATTGAATTAATGAAACAGTATTCTCCGTGTGTTTGGAAGTGCTTCAGAATATGTTTGATTCAGGATTTTTCATTCTTATTTTATTTTACAATATTTCGTGTGATTTTGTGGTGTTTTAGATATTTGCATAACTTTTATAGTTTCTTCTTCAATGAACTTTCTAAATACAAAATTTATACTATCAAGGAGAAAGGAAAAATTAAAAGAAAAAATTAAAAGCAAATATTACATGATATCCAATTTGCGAAATAATTCGAATACGTGTGTAAACGTGTTTGTTCTAATTTTCTTTTTGAAAATTCATATTAGATAAATATTCTGAATTAAGCTCTAGAGATTATTTCGAAGACGATATTTTTATTCTTAAGAATATTTTACAAATAATTTGATTTATTTATTGCTCAAAATTAATTAAACTATTCAAAATTGTTTACTGGTCTCATTTTTTTCAGAATATATTTTTATCTCGAAAATATGACTGCAACTAGAGCTTTAGAAAGTAGGGTAACTTTAGGATAGATGGCCATAGAGGAGGAATGTCCAGTCTAAATATTTCCAAAACTTGATTATAGATTGCAACATAAACTTCGTTTGTATGAAATAGTTCAAAGAGATTATTTATTGCGATGTGCAGTTGTGTTTTTCAATTATAAAAGTAAGTGTAATTTTAATGTTTATTTAATCTAGTGGTTGAATATTTTTTGACTTAGGTATCTGAATGTTTTGCAGTACGTACGTTACATATATTTTTTACTATATGGAGTTTTAAGCACGTATATAATCTAATCTTTACTTCTAAGCCTAAAACAAAGACGTGCAATGGATATTGGAATATAATGGATATTTAAAAAACATGAGACTAACTAATATTAAAATGCCTCTAACTCCAGTTCTGAGCAAGATAGAAACAAAATTCAATCTGATTTAGAAAGCTAAAATGTCAAGTTTTAATATTAAATCAAATATAAAAAATCTGATGTTTGACCGAAAATTGCATTTTAAAGATAGGCAGGCACCTTAAGGACCTTTCTTGTTCAAATCAATATTACAAAGTTTTAACTTTATTTTATTCTTATTTTTATTTTTGAAAGTATAGTAGAGATACATAAAAAAATTATTGTTGACAAACTTTTGAAAAATTAAAATTTTCATTAATAATTTTTTTTTATAAATATGGTTAAAAACTCCAGTGATTGACACATCCGTATTTTGAAAAACTATTAACTGAAACAAAAGTTATAACAGTTAAGACTAATAAATTACACCTAGATAGTAATACTTTGCAGAATTTTACAATAAAATGCTTATTTGAGTTAGAGATTTACTGAAATATCAGTTACTGGCTAAGAGTCAATAACTGGAGGTTTCACCCTATCTATGATGTATCTCAAATTTTCATATGATATTGATTTAAATTTATATTCATATAAATATAAATATAAATATAAATATAAATATAAATATAAATATAAATCGTTTTATAAAGTACTTTATATAGAAGAAGTAAATCATTTTATCGTTCTTTTTTTCTTTGCTTTAACATCCAACGCCATATACTAAAGTTAAACTACTCTAATTATCAATAATTTATTTTTAAATATTTTCAACACATTCGATAGTGTGGGATAGTAAATTATTCTTATATTTTCTGTTTTCAAATATTTGAATTATTAAAGAATACAGTAAATCGAACATTAGTTTTTTTGTTTGAATATAGTGCATCACGTTTGTGTTTCAAGACCTTATTTTCCAGATACAAAACACGGTTTTGAATTTTTATTTTTAAAAACCAATAACTTAATAACCAATAATAAGTGAATTTGTGCATTGTAGATGAACATTTTACTTTTTCCGTCTAAGAATTACAAGTAATTAACTTAGAAAAGTAACTAATGAAGCTTTTTCTAAGAGAGTTTAAAAATTACGAACTCAAATTAAATTTTTATGCGGTATGTTATGTAATATTTATAAAAATTATTACTGATCTCTATAATAAATAATTTATATTAAATTGATGGATGCTGCTGAGCTTTTGAATATAACAGTATAAATAATTTAAAAACAATAATAACATTAATTACTAAAAACAATGACGGAAAACATTAAAAATAAACAGTTATTAAACAATAATATACTAGGTTACATAAAAGAGAAATTTTATCTTGCAGTTTAAAAAATACACATTGCGGTTTTCAGAAGTGAAATTTCTGTTTAGATATTTTGATTACTTCTTTATGGTTCAAGAAGACAGACAAAAAGAAGCAAGCAAACGTGATCCTCATACAAAAGAAAGAATTGTCCATGATATTACGTATATATCGCATAAAAACGTGACTAACATTTTGGAACGCTCAAGAAATTTTTAGAAACAACAATATATAAGTAAACAGTCGTTGTTTAGAACAAACGTTTCAATTATTTTATTTTTTTTTTTTTTATCTTCTTTTCAAGCGAATTTAAAATGATGCTACGTAACTACTTCGATAAAAGCGATTTAGAATTTGTTTAAAAAGTTTGTTTTGTTTTTGTTCTTTTAAAATAAAATGTACTTTTTAAGTGCGAAAAGAAAGTTCCTATTTATTTAAATGGATTAAAAGTGTCCGTACATAGAGAATTTATTAAAAATAAAATATTCTTTCTTAGCAAATGAAATATAAAAAAAAAAATAAAAAACACGGACGCTATACTTATTTACTTGGATATGAATTGAATTAAAAAAACGGTATTTTGAATGTGTGAAAGTGCGTCATTTTCCATGTTTGACGCAGGATTTTTCGTTTTTATTTTCTTTTACAACGTTTCCAGATTTTGTCGTGTTTTAGATATTTTTGCAACTACAATAGGTATTTATAGAATGAACTCTTTAAATACAAAATTTATGTTTTCTACATGTTGGGTATAAAATTATTCAACTTGTACTACAACTTAAGGGGGCTGGTCACTCAGTTTCGGAATTCTCCTTCGTATTGTTAAGACCAATGTCAGACAGGCGTCGTTTTTGCTGCTTTTTTGCTTAAGTATTATCCATTCACAATGCTATAGCATTGTGTATGGATAATACTTTAGCAAAAAAGCAGCCCGTCTGACATTGGTCTTAGTCTATGGACTTTTGCTGCATTTGTATATTCAAAATATCTTCTCGGTAAATTCATATTTTTAACATCTTTTTTCTTTTTTCATCATTTTCTTTCTTCTTAAAGGATGTCTCTTTTTAGGTGCGTTCGTAATTATATAAATACGTAGCACCTATAGTCGTCGTTTAGTCCGTCTGTTTGTCCGTCCGTCTGTCCGTCTGTCCGCATATAACAGAGCAAAAACTACCCAACCGAATGGTCTGAAATTTTAAATATATGATTGTTGCACAATTTTGTCGAGCCGTTTCAAATTTTATGAAAATAGGATGTATAGTTTAATTACAGGGACAGTCAAAACTTTTCCTTTACATTACGGCCAATATGAAAAAATTATTGTAAGTGCATTTTAATGATGTTTAGCCTTCCGAATGGTCTGAAATTTTAAATATATAATTGTTGCAAAATTTGTCGAGCCATTTCAAATTTTATGAAAATCGGATGTATAGTTTAATTACAGGGACAGTTAAAAGTGTTCCGTTACATTACGGGGAATGGGGAAAAAATTATTGCAAGTACATTTTAATGATGTTACAGACTATGCACTTACGAAGTGCAAAAAAATATACATTCAGTACAATATGGGGTGCAAAAAATAATTATAAAACTAGTACGAACGCACCTCATTTGCCGCGTTTGACGAGCAATTTCCAACTTGTTTTCTTAGTTTTCAAAATATTTCGAAAATCTACGCTGAATTTAATATTTTATGTGTCAAAAGCGGGCGAACTGTGAGTAAGATTTCAACACTTCCTATAAAATTAAGTCTATACTTTAGAAATATTCTGAGAACTAAGAAAAAAGGAGACATCTTTTGGGAAGTATACACAAAAAAAGAAGTTAAAAATATTAATTTCACGAGGAGGTATTTTAAATATACGAATGCATCCAATGCCCATAGACTTTACATTAGTGAGAGGAAATTGGAAGATGGATGACCAGCCTAGCCCCCTTAAGCTAGATTCTGTTCTTCAACGATATGTCACCGATTATCTCTGGTAATGGCTGGACACCTAATATTAGGATCCAATATAATACAATCTATACTCGAGAATATATAAATTATAATATACGTGACACGACCTATCCCCATTTGCATGGAAATAGCCGCTGTAGAAACTAAATCATACAAGCTGACCTGTTACTGTTAAATGAGAAATTTATAAAGTATGTAGCTGAGGATAATTATGCATAAATTACTTGTTAAGGTACAGGCATCCCCCGGCTTACGTAAGTAACGCGTTCCTTAAAGTTTTGCGTATCTTGAATTTTCCATAAGTCGAATTTGTAAGTTGCTTAGGTAAAATTTTGTAACAAACTGCAATATTTATTATATACCGAGTTATTTTATAAATAAAGCATCATGTGAGAGTATTTACTCGTATAAAAACTATAAAAGTATGAAAATACATAAAAACAAACATAAAGAGCACTTTTCAAATATGTTGTGGAGTACAGGATTTATAAATGTAACATTGATGAATTGATTTATAACAATTTTGAATCTACATCAAACGACTATAAGAATAAGAAATAATCAAAGAGGACTAATTTGACCTATTCTCCATGAATTTCTGATGGCAGACAAATGAATAGCACTCACAAAATAAAATAATCCTTGATAAGCACAACCTGTATTTATTATGAATTAGATGACTACTATGAATAACTAACAATAAATATTAAGATGTTTTGTTATAACAATAAATATTAATAATAAAACACTCACATTACAATATATATTAAAACACATATACACACATAAATAACGCCTGCATTCAACAGTTGAAGGTACATATAAATATTATACAGACATACAAACAATAAATAAAACTGGAGTGAAAAATTAGCCAGATCCAGGAATCGAACACGAGACCACAGTATACAAGACTGCTGCTCTAACCAATGAGCTACTCCGGCCGATGCCTGAGTCTGCAATTTCCCACTAATAAACCATGTTGGGGAAGTGTCCGGTCAAACCATGTCCGGTCATCCAAGGCTGTCGTATAGATGGCTGGTGACTTCCCCAACATGGTTTATTAGTGAGAAATTGCAGACTCAGGCATCGGCCGGAGTAGCTCAGTGGTTAGAGCAGCAGTCTTTTGTACTGTGGCCCCAGGTTCGATCCCTGGTTCTGGCTAATTTTTCACTCCAGTTGGGTTTATTGTATTTATTGTTTGTATGTCTGTATAATATTTATAAATAAATATTAAGTTGTTATGTTATAACAATAAATATTAAGTTGTTTTGTTATAACAATAAATATTAAGTTATTTTGTTATAGATTTGATTGTATGTACCAATAAAAATAAAACTCCATCTAATATATACACTATATTACGGTTGTGTTTTGTATCTATACATTTTATTTATAAAATAAATATCAAAAGTATGCAACTGCGAATAAAGTGCGCTCGTATGTTTACAAATGTAATTTTCGAGATTTATTACATAACTGCAAATTTACGTAACTCGGGGGATGCCTGTAATTTAAAGGGTATTATTTCATATCCAATTTTTGAAATAACTTGAATAAAAGTGTGAACGTGTTACTTGTCATTTTCTTTCAGAAAATTCTCATTAGAAAAATATTCGTAATTGAACTCTACAGATTATTTCGAAGATGAAATCGTTACGCTTAAGATCATTTTACAAATAATTTTATTTATTTATTTACATATTGCTAAAAATTAATTAATCTATTCAAAATTATTTAGTGTTCTACTTTTTTTTACAAAATTTATTTTTATTTCGAAAATATTATTGCAACTAGAGCTTTAGAAAGTATAATTAATGTAGTTATTTAATTTTTATATATAACATCTTATCATTTTAGCTGAATTAAGGATTTTAAATTTTTAAAGAAAAAATATATCAAGTGGTTTTGTTTTTACTGAAAGCATTTCTTTTTAACCATTTGCATGTTTTTTTTTTGTTTTTTTTTTTTTTTTAAGATGATTTTAAGTATAATTTTTCTTACTCAAAGCATAGAAATATTGAACAAAAACACATCTGTAAAAATTAAAATTCCTATTAAATGTTACTGCTACGGTAAGCTAATTTCAATGCAAAAAATGCAACAAAATGTTTCTGTCACATTTTTAAATGTCAAAGTACCTTATATGAAAGCTTTTATTCATGTCGAATGTAAAGCGATTTATAAAGTACAAGTAGATATATAGAGGAAAATTAACTCCTTTTATCATAAAAATATCCTTTTTTTTTTTTTTTTTCTTTAACAATTTATTTACTGACAGTACTTATAAGTACCATTAAAATAACTTACTACAAAATTCATTTAATACATCGATTAGTAGTAATACCGTTTAGAATGAGTTATAGATGCATTACTTTATCTTGTTCCAAAAGCATTATTGGATACACAAAACAAAAATATTTTTAAAAGGATGATTTGCATCTTTTCAGCTTTCTTTGCGTTGGGGTGAGGGGATTTTTCATTTCGGAAATATTTCTATATTTCTATTGTAAGAACATCATGGTTGTACATATCCTAATTCTACAAAACACTAAGAAAAATATTTAAAATTAAAGATTTGAATGGTGTTATAGATATTGCACAAAATCTCTATAAATTCAAATTTAATTAATCCTTCTAAATCCTTCAATCCTTCTAAAATCCTTTTAAAACTTATTAAATGATTATGTAAATCTTCTAATGTAGTTTCAAAAATTCACAAAAATTGCCTTAGATGATAAAATTTTCATGAATTCATAATTCAGTACATAAAGGGTTAACCTAAAAAGGGATATACAAAAGTTAAACTACTTTAATTATCAGTAATTTACTATCAAGTTATTTTAATATATTAGATACTCTGTCGTAGTGCATTATAAGATTATCCGTTTTCGAATAGGTGAAATGTTAAAGAATCAAGGAAATCAAATATTAGTTCTTTGCCTGAATGTAGCGTTTCATGTTTTTGTTTCAAGACCTTATTTCTAAATTATAAGGAATAATTTGAACTTATATATTTTTTTTTTGCATTCCAATAATTTAAAGCAAATTTCTGCATTGTAAATGGAACATTTAAATCTTCCTGCCATTTTAAATAATTAACTTAGCAAACAAAGTAACTAATAGAGCTTTCAAAGAAAGTGTAAAAATTACAAACTCAATTTTTTATCTGATATGATTTATAATATTTATAAAAATTATTGCTAAACGCGATAATAAATATTTTATACTAAATTGATGGGTATTGCAGACGTTTTGAATATAGCGGTATAAAAAAATTATACAAAAATAATTGTTACTCAAAATATCAAATTTTATAAAATTGTAGTTACCCACATTTGAGATTATATATCTAATATATAGTCTAATATATTTTAATAAAAACAGACCAGTATATATTACAGAGAGTAAAATTGTTTTAAAAATACAAAATAATGTCTCGAATTGATATATAAACGAAAAATTATCAAATTGCTATTAAAAAGTCAGTAAAAAGGAAACATAAACATTAAACAATATTGTATCACGTTTCATAAAAAAAAAATTATTTTACACTTTATAAGAAATAATTTATATTTAATTGATGGATGATTCAGAGTTTTTGAATATAACGGTATAAATAATTTAAAAATAATAATAACATTCCTTTATAAAAACACCAATCGTTATTTAAACGGTGTAAAAGGCAAAAATGAACATTTATTGAACAATAATATACTAGAAAAAACATTCTATATGTTAAAACATTCACATTGAGGTTTTCAGAAGTGAAATTCCTGTTTAGATATTTTGATTACTTCTTTATAGTTCAAAAAGTCAGAAAAAAAGAAGCAAGGAAACGTGAGCCTCATACGAAAAAAAAAAAAAAGAATGGTCTATGATATTGCGTATATATCTCGTAAAAACGTAACTAACATTTTGGAACGCGCAAGAATTTTTTAGAAACAACAATGTATATGTAAACAGTCGTTGTTTAGAACAAATGTTTGAATTCTTTTTTTGTTTTTTACCTCATTTTCCAGCGAATTTAAAATGAAGCTACGTAACTACTTGAATAAAAGCAATATAGAATTTGTTTAGAAATACGCTTTTTAAAATAAAATATACTTTTTCAGTGAAAAAACAAAGTTCATTTTTATTACAATGCTTTAAAAATGATTCTGTGTATATATATATATAGTTCATAAAAAATAAAGTATGCTTTTGTAGCAAATGAAATGTAAAAACAATTAAAAGCACGGAACCTATAATAATTTTTATATGAATTGAATTAATGAAACAGTATTCTCAGTGTGTTTGGAAGTGCTTCAGAATATGTTTGATTCAGGATTTTTCATTCTTATTTTATTTTACAATATTTCGTGTGATTTTGTGGTGTTTTAGATATTTGCATAACTTTTATAGTTTCTTCTTCAATGAACTTTCTAAATACAAAATGTATACTATCAAGGAGAAAGGAAAAATTAAAAAAAAAAATTAAAAGCTAATATTACATGATATCCAATTTGCGAAATAATTCGAATACGTGTGTAAACGTGTTTGTTCTAATTTTCTTTTTGAAAATTCATATTAGATAAATATTCTGAATTAAGCTCTAGAAATTATTTCGAAGACGATATTTATATTTTTATTCTTAAGAATATTTTACAAATAATTTGATTTATTTATTGCTCAAAATTAATTAAACTATTCAAAATTGTTTACTGGTCTCATTTTTTTCAGAATATATTTTTATCTCGAAAATATGACTGCAACTAGAGCTTTAGAAAGTAGGGTAACTTTAGGATAGATGGCCATAGAGGAGGAATGTCCAGTCTAAATATTTCCAAAACTTGATTATAGATTGCAACATAAACTTCGTTTGTATGAAATAGTTCAAAGAGATTATTTATTGCGATGTGCAGTTGTGTTTTTCAATTATAAAAGTAAGTGTAATTTTAATGTTTATTTAATCTAGTGGTTGAATATTTTTTGACTTAGGTATCTGAATGTTTTGCAGTACGTACGTTACATATATTTTTTACTATACGGAGTTTTAAGCACGTATATAATCTAATCTTTACTTCTAAGCCTAAAACAAAGACGTGCAATGGATATTGATGCTTTAAATTGGACGACAATCAGTCCTTCTATTTCAGGAGAGATGGCCACATGAAATCTAGGAGAATGGCCACCTTTAATCAATACTTCAAAATTATACGGAGTGACGATTTTAACTAAATATAACTAAATTTAAAATAAATATATAACGTTTATGTTTATAAATATATTAATTGATATAATTATTTAAATTTTAACTAATATAAATATTTTAATAATAAATGTAATAAGACCTAACGATTTATTTGTTTCAGAAAATACTGAAAAAAGTCGGAAACTTTCATAACAGAAACTGATAAAGTTGATAAATAAACTAATTAACGTAATAAGCCTAAAATTACCACGACATTTCCAGTAGCGAAGAAAACGAAATACATTTAAATTATCAGATTCTACAGATTCCGAGTAAATAGAATTGGATTAGGATCACTGTGTTGGTTCTGCAAAAGAATATAATATCACATCCAAAAAGGATATCTGAATACAATGCATAAGGTACCTGAAATGGTTCCATGAAACGTGTACAAATTATCAAGACCTTTGCCAAACATATGGTAAGATTTTACGAAAAGTGAAGTATTGAAATTATACTTCAAATTTTGTTTATTCGAGTTTCATTCACTCATTTTCCATCACATAACTGCATCTTTACAAATTGCTATATGTCTATCATGATTAACTATATGAAATGTGTTATATTTTTGCTATTTAACTTCACTTTTACTTTCTTGTATTGGATGGCCATCTCTCCTCGGCTTTACGGAGAGTAGTGGCGTAGCCAGGATTTTCTTTCGGGTGGGGGGGGGGGGGGAGGTTCAGAATTTTTCCTTCAGGTTATATATATAGTAAAACCTGTCAAGGTCAATATGAAATCGTAAATATTGGTGGAAAATTCAGTTTTAGACAGGTTTTCGTGTTATCAGATGTATTTGTATAGTATTCTTTTCCGTAGCACTATGGTACATTTCTGTTTAAGACGGAATTCCGTTATAGGCAGGTTTCATTTTTACAAGTTTTTTGTATTTATATAAATATACATATTTATGTCATATGAATAGAATAAAAGTTGTCAAAATAGTAATTGTCTATAATAGAATCCTGTCTTTAACGGAAGCGTTACATGGTCTTAATATGAATTGCGATACAATTAAATTTGCTGAAAACCTGTCTGAAATGGGATTTTCATCGTTCTTTTGTGAAACATTGTGAAACATGTGAAAACGGAATCTTTCTGTAACGGAATCCTGTCTCAAACGGAAGAGTTTCAGAATCCCTGCGAAATGAACAATAGATCTTATTGAGGTAGTGTATCTTAGAAGCATAATTAATTACACTTCTTTACATGGAAGCCTGCCTAAAATGGAGCTTTTTACCAGTCCCTTGCAATCTTGTCTTGACTGTGTATGTATAATAGAAGTATTTCGAGTTATTTTAAGAATTTAGGTATATCCTTATTTACATTCTTAATTTTATAAAAAGCATGGATAAAAAATATAAGGCCAATCTCTATAGATGCAACTAATAATACATTGAAGTTGCATTAATATTTACCAGTGAAAAAAGATTCACTATGATGTAAAAAGCTGAGCGCATACTGAAGAGTTAAATTTAATTAACCCATTCGCTGTCACCTACGAGTATACTTGTGGCTTTAATTTATTAATTACTTTATCATTAGATATTTTTTAGAATTAAAAAAATTGCCTCATTTACTGGCAGAAATTTCGCTGTGCTAATAAAGCGAAATTTACCTTTCTGAATTTGTGGTGGTAAACGACTTTCAACAAAAAATTTTAACATTCTTACTTTATAGTTTTGGCAGCGAATGGGTTAAATCAAGTTTCATATTAGATAGCATTTGCCTACAATAAAGCTAGGATCAAGTGGTTAAGTTTAAAACAGTAATTTCCATGTTTAATTTCTTGCCATTGAATTAAGAACTTGTGCTATAATAGATAATGGATAATGATTTCACATTAAGTGTCAACCGCATGAGCCGTTCATGCGATCCGCCAAGCTCCCCATGGGAGTTTTTGAGATGAGGTTTTAACTTTAAGAAAAAGATCTTGCATTTTCAGCTACAGAAACTAGTAATGTAAGAAGCACACACAACAAATATAGTTCATGATGGAAAAAGCAGTTTTGTTACAATTGTCTTATTCAGCCATAATTCTTTTGGGTTTCCATGTTTCATGTCTCGCCACTTTTGACATCATATTCGATCTAATAGTTGCTTCTGATATCTGGTCGTCTTTAACCCCTTAACGGTCGCTTAATATTTGGAAAAATCATAAAAAAATACCTATTTTTTATTACAGAAACTGAATAATTATAAGGCTTCTAAAAAAAATATGCAATTAGTTTTTTAAGGCGAAAAAAGAAAAAAGATTTTATAGAAGAAATTCATATTTGTAGAAAACCATCATGCGAGAATTCTATGTCTTAATGTTTGTTTTGCACTATACAAATTAATGTGAATAAGACCTTTATTTTTCACATCTTAGATCTTTATTTATCATCATCACACAAATTTTTACAAATATTTTTTTGAAATAATATATATGCATTAAATTTTGATTATTAATAATTTTTTGAGTGTGATATATTTTGAAACATGCAATACAAAGTCCAACATCACAATCAGGCCAAAAACCAAACCCAAACGGTAATATTCAAAGACTTCACTCTGAAATGACTTTTAAATTTTCCTGGTTTCAAAGTTTTACCAGCAATTAAATCTCCAGCCCGGAAATATGACGGGCACGAGAAATAACGAACGACACCTCAGGCCGTGATATTGACAGGAGCGAGAATTAAGGGGTTAAGGAAGTTAAATTTTTGTAATAAGTTTATTTGTGATGGATTAGCACTTTTTTGGAAGCTTTAGATTGTGTAAAAAATGGTTCATGGTGGTTTCTATTTTTGTACTTCCCAGCCAATTTATTTTAGATGGTTCGAAACAATTTTACAGCATTCTCCAAGTTCAGCAGTAAGCTTCGGATTTTGGTACGTTGATTAGCTTCAATTTGTGCTTTCGATTTCTTATTATTAAAGGCGAAATTTCAACCAAGACCTATTCCATACACAGAACTATTATTACTACCATGAAATTTCTTGAAGCAATGTTAAACTGAGGTTTCGCAAATAGTAATTTGGTACAAAGGTAATGTTGAATCTAGACACTTTTTTTCCGGGTGGAATTTATGCAGCTCTGGAAAGACACTTAGGAGTTCCGTGGAAGGGGTAGAGCCCTTCTAGAGCATTAATAAGCATAAAATCCCGAATCTTCCGATTGCACCCTTAAACAACTTGACATGAGGATGAAGAACCCCATTTCTGTATATTTCAGCATTCACAGTTGCGCTGGTAAAAGTGTGTCGGTCACTGCGGCCATTCAAAATGATGTCCGTCCATATAATGATTCCACGACCTTTGTATCAATGCCTTTCACGGATGTTTGCAGCCTTATTGCGTGTGATTTTCTCCCTCCATATGGTAACACGTCTGTAGTAAATCTCTCAACAAAATCGGGAATCATCGGTAAAGAGAACTCGTCTCCAGTCCGTGGTACTCCAATGACGATGACATCTGCACCACTTTAACCAGGCGCATTTCGCTACCGAAGTTAGTGCAACACAAATCATGGGTTTCTTTGCATGCAGCCTGTCACTCACAGTAAACTAGGATAGTCGATTTCTTGTTGCTGCAGCAAACTCCCTGCAATCTGAACTGACGTCAATTGCCTATTTCTTTTAGCAATCGTTGGCAAATTACGGTCCTGAGAGCCTATTGTGGCGTGTTTTCTATCTTGACCTGGTTGTCTGTAGACATTATACCAGTGTCTTTAAACCGTTTCCAGATTCTTAACATGACGCTTTTGGCTATTTTTAAGTATTTACAGACACCTAAGAGTGTGTGTCCTGCTTCCATTCTCCCAATCGCACGCAATCTCTCAAAATCTGTCAAATGTCTTCTGGACGACATATTCCACCTACTAGAAGCAAAAGTTTTACCTAATTACACGTACAATCCTTAAAATTAAACTATAAATTACCCACGTGCGCTCCTTTTCACACGTGAACCGAAAGAACGGGCTGAGGCTGAAATATTCGCATATATTTCTGTAACAAATGTTAATCCCATTGAATTACGTGATAACGTTGACATTGAGTTACCTTTCTGGAAGTTCCCTTAATAGGATTAACATAAAGCACTTTTTATGGTTGTTCCTTTAATTTTTCTTGCCAGTATATTTTGAAAGTGGTAACAAATAACCAGTCCAAAAATAAAGTTACTTTTATTAATTCAGGCAGCAGATTTAATGTAACTGTTAATATTGTCCGTTATAAAGTGAACAAAGATAAGGGTCACGAAACTCAACCGATGTACCGTTATTGTGTTCGTATAAACTCGTTCTTTCCCATAAGTGTCGAAAACAAAACCCCATCGAAGCCCAAGATAAAGAAGTTTTACGTTAATCTAGTTACATTAAATTTGTCTAAACGGAATAGCAGATATACTTGCATAGTTATCCTTCCGTCTTGGGACATTAAAATGTTTTTGTTTATGAGAGGATTCCGTGTTTACAGAAAACCTGCCAAGAAGGATTCACAATTGTAACAACTTTCGTTTCAGATAGGTTTCAAACGTTAGCAAGCACAAATATATAGTGTTGTTCTCGTCGAACCTTGAATTGTTTTCGTTTGAGATAGGTCATCTTCACAGATTTTCCTGTAATAGATTTATGCTCTTCAGAGGTGGTGTTATAGCAGCGGTTTCCAACCTGGGGTAGCGTACCCCTAGGGGTAAGTAGCGGGTCTGCTGGGGGTATGTAAAAATAATATCGGTAATGGCGGAAGTCACAAAAATGTTAGGAATACCAATGTAATTTGCATCGATTTATTATGTGGTTGTGATAAGAAGATTACTAATGAAAAAAGCATGTTTACATTATCTTTTTGAGTGGAGGGGAGGGGTGGGGCGTGTTTATGAGAAATGGGGGTACTCCGAAAGGAAAAACGTAAGAAAGGGGTACGTGAAAGAAAAAGTTTGGGAAGTGAGTACGTTTTAGAAGTTTTAGGGGATAATGTGAAAAGGGAAATTTTTTATAACGAAACCTGCCTAAAACGGAAAATTTCATAGTCCCGAAGAAAGACATACCTTTGAATTATACCTTCTAAGACGAACCTCTCTAAAGCGGAATTTTTTATAGATCCGTTGTGATTCTGTCTTAGCAGTTTTCATTATTGTATCCATGATTCATTAAACCAGTTCTACTTTCGGGGGGAGGGGGGATCCGGACCACCTGGACACCCCCCCCCTCCCTTGGCTACGCCACTGAAGGAGAGATGGCCATCTGCCATTTTAATTTCAATGTTGTTTAACACTTTTTGTTTTCAATATTTAATTATTTTTTGCATAAAATATTAGGAGTATATGTATAAGAAATTTAAATATGCATAAATATTTCTTGTATTTGCACTCTAAGAATTTTCATTTCAATCTTTAAAAACTATGGCCATCTATCCTAGAGTTATCCTATAACTACGGTAGTTACTATTTATTTTGTATATATTACTTATGGTTCATCTTTTAATTTTACCTCGATTAAGGGTTATAAATACTTAATGAAAAAATATTTCAAGTGGTTTTATTCTGAAAATATTTCTTTGTAACCGTGTGAATGTTTATTTAAAAAGAGTGTTTTTAAGTGTAATTTGTTTTACCCAAAGCATATAAATACTGGACAAAAACATGTCTGTAAAAAATAAAATTCCTATTAAATGTTACTGCTATAGTAAGCAAATTTCAGTCAAAAAAAGGCAACAAAATATTTCTGTCACATCTTTAAATGTCAAAGTTCCTTGTATAAAATGTAATTTTTAATCTTTAAAATTTTGAATAATTGCCTTAGAATTGTATGGAATTCGTTTTGAAATCATATTTCCTTAGGCTACGAAACTAAAGATACGTCTGATTCAGTAAGTTTTCAGTAAGTAGTGGGAAGATAAAGATAATTTCTAAAGCTAGAGCATTGTACAAAATTCGAAATAAAATGTAAGGGTTACATATATATATTTCCATTTATTTTGTATGATATTTATTGAAAATTACATTCACATTAACCCCTTAAGTGGTTAATATATTTGACACAACAAACTAAAAATAAGGACTGTACACCAATTTTATGGTACTGAAATATTCGTCTTATATAATCGATATATATCTGCTATTAAAGAAAACAAATATTGCAGTTTAAAATTAGTGGTGTCGAAAAGCTTTTACTAACGAAACAAGCAAACACTTTTTGTCCGTACACAGTACGGGCAAACCAGTTAAGGGGTTAAATATAAAGCATTTTATAAAGTACTGTTATAAAGGAAAAGTAACTCATTTTATCAAAAAAATGTGCCTTTTTTTCTTTAACCTCAAACCGGATGTACTTAAGTTAAACTACTTTAATTATCAGTAATTTATTTTAAAGTTATTTTAATATATTAGATACTCTGTGGTAGTAAATTATTTGATTTTCAGTTTTCGAATTGCTGAATTTTTAAAGAATCAAGAAAATCAAATGCACTTAAAAAAGAAAAAAAAAGAAAAAAAAAAGATATAAATCTACAAAACTAGTTTTTGTAAAGCTACAATAATCTGTATGCTTACTAAAATTTTATCAGTAACCTGGGATAATTACATGATTTTTTTTGCAGTTACATAAAAAATGCTAAGCATCTCAGTTTCTTTTTTCTTGTTTTTTTTACAGTGTTAACGTGAATCTGCTACATGATTTTTTTTGTTTTTGCAATTATATAAAAATTGTTAGGCACCCCAGTTTCCTAGAAAATTCTTATTAACATCATAGATTTTTTTTTACAATGTATAAGTTCTTTGCCTGAATATATTGCGTCATGATTTTATTTCAATATCTTATTTTTAAGATATAATGGAACATTTGGAATTATCATTTTTTACATTCCATCAATTTAAACTAAATTTCTCCATTGTAGGTGGGACATTTAAATTTTGTGTCATAGCATTTAAAGTAAACTTAGTAAACTAAGTAACTGATGAAGCTTTTTCAAAGAGAATTTAAAAATTATATACTCAATTTTTTATGTGGCATATTATATAATATTTATAAAACATATTGCTGGAATCTATAATAAACAATTTATACTAAATTAAAGGATATTGCCGATCTTTTGAATATAATGTTAGAAATATACTGAATAAAATATTACTTACCAAAAACCTCCAATTTCTATTTAAAAGCCAGTGAAAAGAAAACATACACGCTTATTAATCGAAAATATATTATGTTTCATAAAATCATATATTGTAGTTTAAAAAATACACTTTGAGGTTTACATAAGTGAAATTCCTGTTTAGGTATTTTTATTACTTCTTTATGGTTCAAGAAGTCAGGATAAAAAAGAAGACAAGGAAACGTGAGCCTCATGCAAAAATAAAGAATGGTCCATGACATTACGTATATATCTCGTAAAAATGTGACTAACATTTTAAAACGCAGAAGAAATTTTTAGAAACAACAATGTATATGTAAACAGGCGTTCTTTAGAACAAACATTCGAATTCTTTTTCTTTTTAATCTTATTTTCCAACGAATTTAAAATGAAGCTACATAGCTACTTGAATAAAAGCTATTTAGAATTTATTCAGAACGGCGTTTCTTAAAATAAACCGCGTTTTTTCTATTGGTAGACAAATTTCCTTTTTTAACAATGTTTTAAAGATGTTTGTACATAGAGAGTTTATAAAAAAAATGAGGTATGTTTTTCCAGCAAATAAAATACAAAACCAATTAAAAAACCCCACGCTATATGGATTTATTTGAATATAAATTAATCTAATAAAATAATAAATCAATCGTTATGAATTAAAAATTGATCTTAGTTTTATATTGTAAAATATTCTATACACAATCATGTAACATTTTGAAGTTAAATTAGTACTTGTAATATTTTCTTGTTATTTAAAATATAAAAAGTCCCTGCCGGCTCGGCCTACAGGCGGAGGTAGATTTTGAAGGTAAGTACTAATTTCACCAACAAAAACTAAATCTAGATTAAAAGTAAACCCAGTTTAATAATTTTATTTGGCCACGATTGACGAGTTTTCAATTTAATTTTTCTAGCAGAGCTGGTTTTATCAGAATCATGTTAATATGATAGTTTTTACTTCAACTTTTATATTTATTTTTTCCTGTAAGAGTTGGCCGTATCAAAAACATGTCGGTATAAAAGATGTAGACAATATTAAGAAGATTTAAAATAAATTTAAGCGGATTTGATATATTGTGAATTGACGAAGTTATGAATTTTTTTCTTCTTCAACCTCCCCCCTCCCCCCCCCACACACACCCATTTCTTTTGCTATAAAAGTTGGTTCTATCAAAAACTTGTTAGTATAAAAGTTGTAGATAGTATTAAAAAGATTTATAATAGTGAATTTGATATCTTGATAATTGACGAAGTTATGTTTATTTTTCCTAAAACCCTATTTTTTTCGCTCCTTGAGCCCATTTTTAATTTTATCAAAAATATGTGATACATGAATGTTTACATAAATTTATATTTATATATATATATTAGGGTGTCCCAGGATTCAAGGTAATTTTTTTTTTTTGCAAAATCAAATGCGCATACCCTCTATTTTTTTTCTATTTCACCTGAAAAACATAAATAAAAAATATTATTGCAATCAGATAACGGTAACCCGTGCCGACTTTAGGTCAAACTTGAACATGAAATCGTGTATGGGGAATACTATAGAAAGATGTAAAATGTATGTTTCTGAGCTACATAAAACACTATTTTATTCAAAGAAGATATTCATTAACATATTACAGTAAAAGAATCATTACTGAACTTATTTTCATTTCAATGTTTTCTTTTTACAGTCGTTATAGACCCTTCTTGTGTTCTTGTACGCAACATAACGAAAATTGCTTTTGTTCCTTCGTCACCGTTATTAAATCATGAAAGTCCTGCATCAATTTTACCGCTCTTTCAGCTGTATTGTTCATTGCTCTGAGCATTGAGATCGTCTTTTCGCGTCGGGAAACGAAGCATTAATCTCCCATGAAGAGGGAACTCTTCAAAATTATCATAAATTTTGAGTCTAGAAAACAATGAATGGCATTTAACAGATATGAGATCATCGATGCTTTTGTCTGTAAAAAAAATTAAATAACAGCTAACAATCGCGTGATATAAATGAATAAGTAAATAAACAATTGCAAAATCAATATATGAAGCTCGCCGTACATTGAACCATTTTCTTCCTTCGATGGAATGCATATTTTTTCACGGGTCGAGAAATTTTCTCTATGTAAATTTGTCATAATTTTTAATTTTGTTTCTTTGTCAACATCACCATCATCAAAAAGTGCTAATACTTCTATTTCATCAGTCAAATACCATAAATGCTGGAAAAATGTCTGTAAAGCAGCTTTCGAGACAGTTTCGTTCACATTTTCGTAGATTTTCAAAGATTTCAAAAAACACAATTTTTTTAGGGTTCTTTAGCTGCATTGAAGTCATGTTTAGATTGTCACGATAAACAAGCAGACGTTTAACAGTGATTTCTTATCCTTGGTGTTTCATTTCCGATGAAAACTAAATAACGAATCTTTTAGGGAGTAAACCGCTCGGGCCATACATCTAGCTTGGTACATAGCACCCAGAGGCCTGATTTAATTTTTTTTTCTGCATCTCCACCTAAAACTATGAAAGAAATTTTGATCAACTCTCGATAGTCCTCTCTGATCATAACATTTTAAAGTTCAGAGCGGTAAAATTCAAGCAAATTGCCAAGTTCTTACACTGGTTAGAACAATTCCACTGTTTCTCCATAGCACTCTTTTTTAGTGGGATAGATGTTCTTCCATTTATCTTTGTGTTTTTTAAAGAGTGTAATATCGGGACTTGTTGTCACTTGTTTAATGTTCACTTCGAATGCAGCCTTTAATACCAGATTGTATACATGATGGCAGCAAACAAAGAAAAGCATTTCTCTATCAATTTTTTTTCAAGGAGCGCACAGGCACCATTAAAACAACCTGTATTCGAAGCCATAGTATCACAACAGAGAATTTGGACTTTGTTTTCGAGATTCCAATGTAAGATAACCTTTCAAATAGCCTGCGCCTGTTCTTTGCCTGTATAATTATAAAGTCTCGACGCAGCAATGAGGGCTTCTTTAAGTTCATATGAAATAACTCTAAGCAAGCGTTCTTCTCTCGATTTCCGAGCACTCAAAGCAGGCAATAGTTTGCCATCCCAATGTAAGGTCACTACATATGGTACCTCGTTTTGGAACTCAATTTTTATATTTTCCGCGCGTTCCTTCCGTGTTTCTGTTCGGATTCTTTAAATTGATGACGTACTTAATGGAAATTTGTCAATGCTAAATCCAAATGCCCCCCCCCCCCTCTCAATAGTAGCTTCAAGAATAAACGCATAATTTCACATACTTAATTGACACCTGTCTAATGCAGCAACTAACTTTAGTAATAAAATCTTTCCTCATTACTGATTTACTTGTCCCAGGTTCTGAGGTTTTGATCAGTGTTGGGAAATCTTCTTTATCCATATTTTCATTAGGATTCGAAAAGGAATATTCTTCCAATGGCTCGTATGATGCTTAGGATGTTGAAGCGAAATCATATTTGATTCGCCAATTTTCTTCTTTGGCAACTCGAAGTCGGGCCATTTTTTTATCCACTCTACCTAACTGACCGGCTCGGCTCGGCTCGGCTCTTTTTAGCGCTGCAAGAACATCCTATCTTCCTCTATTTTCATTATTTGAAATGCATCAGCATGTGCAATGCTGGACAAATTGTGTAAAGTAGTTACAAATTCTTGTTCTCGCCGCTTGAATAGTCTTGTAATTTCTTTGCATTTTTTTTGTAAGTCTCTACAAATTTGATACATATTAACAAGCTTCCTCACACAATTTGGCAACGATTTCTTAGGCATGTGTGCCTGTTCCCAAATGATAATACTTTCACGAATAGCGATATTTTCATTTTCATTAACAGTTAAATTGACTTCTCGAATATTGTAAAACAAAACTGCGAGAAACTTGTCCATTAGACGAAAGTTTTGAACCCGTTATTTGATGTTTAATTTTCCTTATTAAAAATATCACTTATTTAGAACTACGCAATTCCATTGCCATGTTCTGCTCACTGATTAAAAACTATCCAGACATTTACTAACAAAAGACTAACTTAGAATTATACACACATTGACACATGGACGTGCGCTGTCCTGATTATACTGGTACTGACTACTTACACATTTCACAGGTTTCGCACTATTTCTTCACGGGTTACGCATTGTCACAAGCATTCCAAAACCTTTCTTTTTTTGTTTTGTTTTATCTTTTTCATTTGCAGCTTCTACAGACACGTGACTGGGTCACATATGTCAGCGTTCGCTCGCTAAGTACACAAGTACTGACTGAGACATTTAGACGCAAGTCGGCACGGGTTCCCGTGGTCCAAATTACATGAAACTTTATTTACAATTGTTTTGACATAAAAGGAAAAAAATGAGAGGGTATGCGAAAAAATAAAACGACTTTCATTTTTTTTGGGACACCCTAATATACAGGGTTAGCGAAATTAAACTTCCGCTACTCAAAGGGCCCTGGAAACCGTTCTACTAGTCCGAAGAGAAAAATATTTGGACAACAGACACTCCGAAGGATGCGCTTGAGATTTCCGAAATAAAAAATATTAGTTTAAAAAATCGCCCCTAGATGGCGCTACGAGTTACCGTGAGAAGAGAGGACAAACTGAAATCCCGAAACACTGAAGGACCAGTTCTTTTACACAAAAGGAACACAATAAGGACAATAAGTGGGCACAGAATTTCCATGGTCAGGAATCATCAACCGCCATTCTCGAGAGAAATTGTAGCTTGAATGTTTTGCGAGTGTCCGTATCTTGTCGTTCCAATTGCTGAACCGCTTGAATCTTATACGGGTAGAAGATAAGAATTCTAAGAATTGTCGGATGCTGGAGTAGGGCATATCAAGGGTACGTGAAATCATCGGTACACTGACAGTTCCATGAGGCGAATGAGTGCTTGTTTCCACGACCACTGTAGCAATATCCTCCTCGACGGCGGTGGTACACTTTTGCTTCCACTTCCCGGCAAATCGCCTAAATGTTCTGTTCGCTCGAATTTCATCATCGTGTCTTTAAGAGCACGCTCCGATATCGGTCCACGTCGTTGTTTCTTGAGACGGCGGAACTCTCTCACAACTGCCTCTGCATTCTCACCATTGCGGTAGTACAGTTTGACTAGAATTGCTCTCTCCGGCAACGTCGGCATTTTGAAATGCTCATATGATTGGGCACGAACTTCTTCCTTTTATCGTGCGTGGCATTTGCATGTGTTGCTGCAATGTGCTGCGCCGATGCGCCATCTGGTGACGATTTTTTAAACTATTTTTTTTTATTTCGGAAATCTCGAGCGCATCCTCCGAAGTGTCTGTTGTCGAAATATTTTTCTCTTCGGGGTAGTAGAACGGCCTACAGGGCCCTTTGAGTAGCGGAAGTTTAATTTCGCTAACCCTGTATATAGATAGATAAAGTTTCGAACTGGGGATGGTTTTGGGTATTTGGGTACTAGAGGTCATCAACGGCATAGATCTGCAAAAGTTTTTCTGAAATTCCAACATAGGGGAGACAGTAACAGGGTGTAATTCTTACGATATCTATCTAAAATCACTCTTCTTATATCATGTAATTGTTGAATGCCAAGTAACTTAAAATAAAATAACCTCATGATCCATTTTACTACTGTAAATATTTCTTCAGCATTTTGGCAGCGTGTAACTTTCCCCAAGTTGCTATTTTTATCGTAGTTCAGTTAATAAATTTCAGAAAGGTTTTGTTACAGGTGGAACATTCAAAACTTCATTAATAGTGTTTTTTTTTATTATAAAAAATGGGAGGAAATGTTATTTAGAATATTAAACAGATTCTAATTCGGATTCTAATCTCTTTTACCTTCGTCTTTTTAACTACGCTGTGCTTTTAATCACCTGATGAATAGATTATAATTAATTGCTCCCAATGAGCTCGAAGCCGCCTTGATCATACGACGTATTTAACGATTCAGCCATTTCGAAACCGTTAGTTGGTACATTTAACATATTGGATTTTGCTTTTAAATATTTTCTGGTGAGACATTAAGTCATCCAAGCGCCATTCACAGCAGTCTTGTGAAGCTGAAGCCGGAGGAGGGTGTTCCCCTGTTCCACGAGTAGCGGCGGTATACAGTAAAAATTACGTAAAGTAAATGTGTCTTTCGTCTGAAATTTTCATCTTTTTACCCGACTGCCAAGACGGGTTTTCTGTTTCAAGCCTATCTGGGTATGTGGATTTCATTATACCCTCGAAACATCCCAACGGCTGGATAGATTTTAATGAATGAGGTCCCTATCGATTCCCCTTAACCATCCGATGGTTATAGGCTAGGTTTCGTTTTTATAAATTCAAAATGGCGGTAGAGACTATAAAAAGCTTTTACGCGCCACATTGAGTGGTGGTATATCATTGGATAGGTCTTTAAAATGAAGACGATGTTTCATTGACTATTTTACAGTGATAAGCTCCGTTTAAATATTACACAACATGGAAGTTGTGTAGGTAGGATCTCTTCTTTAGCTTTACTGCAACTCTAACCTTCATAGATATTTATAGGCCTCATCAAAATAGTGCTTATAGATAGGAACTAACAATTAAACACAACTTAAAAGTCATCAATACAAGTAAATATAAAAAAGATAAGTAATATAAGAAATAGTTTCACACTGATGAGAAATAATTAATTAGTTCGTTTTTTACGTAGACGGATTTTTTGATTTCTTAAATTAAATTTTTTTAACGCTTGTAAAATAAGAAGTAGAAAATTGAAAGATATAATGAGAATTGCATTCTTAAAACAGTTATGCATTCTCCTTATGCTGTGGTATAGAGTTGCATAATTTATAATGGAGACTGTTAAATATTACTCATTTCTACTACTAGTACAATACTAAAAAGTACTTCCGCCTAGTACAAAGAGGAAAACGTAGCTTCCGTATTTCCTGGTTTTGAGATTTTAGCTAATTTTACCGAAAACACGAAGCTAAAATGCAAGAAGTTTTCTTCATTACTATAACAATATCTAAAAAATAACTTCTCTTTCAAAAACATTTTCAGTACAAATGATGTAGAGCTTAAAATTCTGAATAAAATGAGCACCCACACTTAATATTTTTGTTAAACATTAAGCTCACAATTCTGCTTCAAAGTTTAGCCGAAATCGCTAATCAAGAGCTTCAAGCCAGGAGACATCCGGTTACCAGTCCATCCTGCTTCTAATTTTTATATACAGTGGCGGTCAAACGTTTCCGGCTAGCATAAAATTTTTGGTTAATTTGTAAGTATACCCATATGAAGAGGAATGTCAAAGTGATATTTATACACTTTATTTACATAGGAACTTATTTATGGAATAAAAAATAAGTATTACTAAATTTAATTTACAAAATTAATTGCAAAAGAAAACGCATGTTCTCAAGAGTTACCGGCCAGCTTGGCAAGTTTGGAAAAAAAATGGTGTTATAACAGAAAATAACAGTGTTCAACAACATTTACAATTAGTATTTTGTATTCATACATTTAGCAATACGTACTACGGCGCAGCAACGTGGCATCGATTCAATGAACGGTTGTAGATCGTCAATGTTAAGTTTTTTCCATGGTTCTTGCAATTTTTGTGAAAATGCTGTTGAAATGGAATATTTATAATTCCACACACGTTTTCAAGTTAGTTTCAAAGATTTTCTATAGGATTCAGATCGGGTGATTGGGCTGTCCTTTTCAAAAGCTGAATTTTTTTTGTGCGAAAGACACTGTTTGACGAGCTTGCATGTTTGCTTTTGGTCGTTATCAGGATGAAACAAATAGTTGCGACCGCAATTTTTTCTCCAATAAGGCAGCAAATGATCTTGCAATATATCCTTATGCATTGTACTATTCATCTTGCCGCGGATTCGAAATAACGGACAGGCACATTTTCCAGAAAATGCTCCCCACAGCATAACCTGTCTTCCGCCATGCTTCATTGTAGGAATAACATAGCTTGAATCTTATATTTTGTTTTTAGGTCGTCGGTTGTAGCGTCTGTTATCACTCCCAAAACGATTGAACGTCGATTCATCGTAAAATAGTGCTTTTTCCAGTTTTCAGTCGACCAGTTTTTGTATTCCTTGGCAAACGCCAGTCGGGGCCCTCTGATTTGTTTTACTTATGAAAGGTTTTTTTAACACCGACTGCTCCATAAAGTCCTACGTCACGTAAGCATCTTGACACGGTAGACTGACTTATTTCAGCAATATTTTAACACCTTAAATCGCGTGGAATTGCAGCGGCATTTTTATGCGGGTCATCATCTACTTTTCTCCTGATAATTCTGTCCACAAGAATAGTCGTTTTCCGGGGTTCCCCGGACCGCGGCAAGTTCCGATGGCCATGACCATCTTTATATTTTCAAAAAATATCGTTTACAGCAAATTTTCCGATCGACAACTTCGCCGAAATCTCACGAGAGGATTTTCCCTTTAACTACAAACAAATCTCTCGTTTAGGAACAATAAATTGTTCAACTTTTCATTTTTGAATTTCGAATACGTTAGTCACGTTAATTAATTAACAAACACGGCCAAAAAAACACTTTACCGATAGCAAAAACAAACGGATGACAAATGGCCGGAAACTTTTGCACACGCGAATTTCGAATTCCTCCTTTTTGCACCAAGTATCTTCAGTATCCAATCAAAATGATCACGTGGTCAGAAGTGCTTTACTTATTCCTAACTTTTGGAGCAATTTTGCTTCTTCTTCGCTGAAACGTTCTGTCAAACAAATCAAAGAAACTAACTGGCCGGAAACTTTTGACCGCCACTGTACATGTATTTCTTTTTATATTGAGGCATTTACGATGTTTTTGTAGTTATCTTAGGTCATTATTCGGGATATTTGAGAATTACGATTTAACCTCTTGATTACGGGCCCAGTGTTATAGGATGAATAAAAGACCGAATTCGGAATTAATTTTTGGAAAGCTAGAAATTGTTTTAATCCCTTCGACAAACGTCAGAAATTAACTTACTAAGTTTCTCCCTTCTACTACGTAAGCTTTTGGCGCTACGAACAAATTAATAACTTAAAAAGTGCATTTTTTCATGATTTTTAGCATATTTCAAAAATGATTCGTGAATGACGCGAAATATTGTTTATTATTTCCGATATTGTATTTGAAATATGGGTAGTATTTAATATGACGTATAAAGAGTTAATAACGGTGCGCATGTATTAAAATTAAGCAGGTTGAAAATAAAGTGCGATGATTGGAGAAGCGGGTGGAGCAAACAAGAGACCCGTAATCAAGAGGTAAAACAGTAATTCTCATAATATCCAAAATAGTGACCTAAAATAATTAAAAAAACATCATAAATGCCTCACTAAAAAAATACATGTATATCAAAATTGCAAGCAGGGTGTACTGATAACTTGGTCTCTCCTGGCTTCAAACATGTTGGTTAGCGATTAATGCAAAATTTTGAAATAGAATTTCGGCCTTAATATTGAACAAAAGTATTAGTGTGGATATGCATTTTATTCAGAATTTTAGGCTTTACAATATTTGTATTGACAATGTTTTTGATAGAGTTAGCTGTTTTGAAATATTGTTAAGTTAACTTAGTCTCTCTTGGCTTCAAGCTCTTGATTAGCGATTAAGGCAAAATTTTGAAATAGAATTGCGACCTTAATTATGAACAAAAATATTAATGTGGGTACTCATTTTATTCAGAATTTTAGCCTTTACAACATTTGTATTGACAATGTTTTTGATAGAGTTAGCTGTTTTGAAATATTGTTAAGTTAACTTAGTCTCTCTTGGCTTCAAGCTCTTGAATAGCGATTAAGGCACAATTTTGAAATAGAATTGCGACCTTAATTATGAACAAAAATATTAATGTGGGTACTAATTTTATTAACCCGAGATTACTCGCGCAGGGTATGCCGTATGACGTGCCCAGGCTGGGCAAGTTTATTACATTTCTCCCCACTAATTTTCGAAAAGTAATCGTCAAATTATTTTTGCGAGCAATGTCAACGATTAAATAAAATGACGATTTTTGTTTGAATTTATTGGTGGCAAAGTGTTAATCGTTCATATCCTGGATATGCGCGAGCATTCCCGGGTTAAGAATTTTAAGCTCTATAATAGTTGTCCTGACAATTCTTCGACAGTGTTAGCTGTTTTGAGATATTGTTAAGTTAACTTAGTCTCTCTTGGCTTCAAGCTCTTGATTAGCCATTAAGGCAAAATTTTGAAATAGAATTGCGACCTTAATTATGAACAAAAATATTAATGTGGGTATTCATTTTATTCAGAATTTTAGCCTTTACAACATTTGTATTGACAATGTTTTTGATAGAGTTAGCTGTTTTGAAATATTGTTAAATTAACTTGGTCTCTCCTGGCTTCAAGCTCTTGATTAGCGATTAAAGAAAAATTTTGAAACAGAATTGCAAACTTAATGTTAAAAAAATATATTAATGTGTGTACTCATTTAATTAAGAATTTTTAAGCTCTACAATATTCGTATTGACAATTTGTTTTATAGAATTAGTTGTTTTGAGATATTGTTGAGATAATTAGAAAAAAACGTGCTTCTCGAAAATAAATATATACATATTTTCTAATATTCTCCAAGTACGAAGAAGAAAGCATAGTACGTTCATTTTAAACCTAAAGTGAAGGGATTAAAACAATTTCCGGTTTTCTCCTACTTAATTCTGAGTTCAATCCCTGACCACAGGGTTGAAACTTTGAAGTAGAATTGTGACTTTAATGTTCAACAAAAATATTAAGTGTAGGTGCTCATTTTACTCAGAATGTTAAGCTTTACAATATTTGTACTGACAATGTTTTTGATGGAGTTAGTTGTTTTGAGATATTCTTATGGTAAACTAAAAAAAACGTGTTTTATAACTATAAATCTATACATATTTCCTGACGCTCACCTAGTAGGAAAACATAGCATATTCATTCTAGAACTAAACTGAAGGGATTAGAACAATTTTCAGCTTTCCCCTAATTAATTCCGAATTCAACCCCTTAACCACTGGGCTAATTAGAGAAAATTCATTCCTAGTTTTCGTCAATACTGAATTTGAATGAGAATTTCTTCGAATTAGTCAACTATAGCCAATTTCTTCATTTATGTCGCTTTATTTTTAGTTACCAAATTTGCCGATATTTCACCAAACGCGCCAATCTTGGCGAAAACTGGACTCCATTGGATTTGAATATAAAGTATTATGCATATGAGATATAGCATTTGAACAATATCTACAACAATAAAAGATAATTTGCGAGAAACCACGCTCACTAAAACGCATAAATTAATCCTTTATTTTTTTCATCTGTTGTCTTCCAGCCGCCCTAGAATTGCAAAAAAGTATATCTCAACCATTTTTTAAGATGGGGAAAAACAAAAAATGCAACGAAATCCATTGATTTACATATTTGGTAAGTAGTTGAAATATAAATGTTGAAAATCCATTTTTCTACTATGCAGTTTTTTTCTTTTCACAGACTGTAGTTAAAAAATTTCGAAATTCGCTTATTTATTGAATTGTAATGCCTTACATGTGAGCTCAAATTAAAGACAATACTGAGGACTCTCGAAAGGTGTTTGCAGCTCATTTTCGCTAAATTTGTCATTCTAGGGCAACAGTGCTACCACAAATGCACCACTATTTCGGAATAGCAGTACTACGTCTTATTTAATGAAAGAAATAAAGCATTAATTATATGTAATAAACAAATGTTATGAAATTCTGGTAATCATACAAAAGGACTATGAGAACCTTGCAAAATGTGGACATATTATACCTACATTTAAATCAATCAATACACATTTCTTTTTTGCATCATTGTGCCATTTAACCCATTAACCGCCAAAACTAAAACGTAGAAATTTTCAAATTTTTCGCTTAAAATCGTTTGCCATCACAGATTCTGAAAGGTAAATTTCGTTTATTTAAATAGCAAAATTTCAGCCAATAAATAAGTCAATTTTTTAATATTAAAATAGTGTTTGAAAATTAATTAATTTAAGTATCAGCAATTATTTTGACCGTTGCGTCAACGCAACACGCCGGGGTAATGAATTAAGAGAATGTTATTCACATTAAACAAACAAAAACATGCGTTTACGCATGCCATGCATAATAGAACTTTTATAAAAAAGGAAAGCGTTTTCTGCCAGTCAATCTTAGTAGCTTTTGATTCACTTACTGCTTTCAAACTTGGCCTCTCAAAAGATGTATGCAAATTCGATAAATAATCTTCTTTTCTCCCAAGATAAAAATGGAAAAAAAAGAAGTCAGATTCAACTTAAAACATTTCGTTTTCTTTAATCTATCTCGAAAGGAAATATATTTGAATGAAGTCAGTCACTTATGATTATATGAAGCCCCAAAACTTATTCGGTTTATCTTAATGTACCACATATTTTAAATTCTAATTTCTGATTTTCGTAGTTGAGTTTTGCATTGCTTATACATTTTGATTGATGATAACATGGTTTAATGTTAAAAATTTTGATATTTTACTGGAAGCATTAGAATGCATTAGTATCCACTTAGTATCCAAAAAATACAGATATTTGTTTAGTAAATTAGTAGATTTAGTATATATTAGTAATATAAAAAAATAATATATCGTATTTGGTATTGCTTTTTACGAGATGTTATCACTTTTAACAAAAAAAAAAAAAAAAAAAATCTTTCGGCAAATCTCATGTTTATCGAAATAACAAGAGAAGATCACCAGTGGCGTGGCGTCCGGTCATCGCTGGATGCGGCGATGACCAAGCAATATCTTAAAACTCTTAATAAGCTTTTAAAACTCTACGATCCAGTTTTAGCAGAACATTTGGAGTTCATGTATAAGTGAAGGTAAGATTTAAAGTTTCTTTTTTGAACATTCAACCATTGAATTTTAGAGTTAATAATTTTTCACCACAAACATAAATAATTGCGATGACCACCGAAAATTTTCACGCCACGCCACTGAAGATCACCTAGAAAAACTAAATCAAGATTAGAGGTAAATTCAGTTTAGAAATTTTATATGGCCGCTTTTGACGAGTTTTTATTTTCATTTTTCTGTAAGAGTTGGTTTTCTCAGAATCATACGATAATTACTAAATATCAGTATATTAATTATCATATATTAATATATCAGCATTATAAAGCTTCCAGTAAAATATAAAAAATTTTAACATTAAACCATGTTATCATCAATAAAAATGTATAAGCAATGCAAAACTCAACTACGAAAATCAGAAATTAGAATTTAAAATATGTGGTATATTGAGATAAATATACTGAATATACTGATCATATACTGATTAGTTTATGCGATAATTTTTTCTTCAACCCCGATGTTTTTCATCCCTTGAGAATATTTTTAGTAATATCATCCATTAGTAGAGTTCACCTTATCAAAAACTTGTTATTACAAAAGTTATAGATAATCTTAAGAAGATTTATATAATAAATTTAAACCGTGCGGGGATTGTTTCATTAAATGAATCACACACTATATTTTCAATTCTGACGTTCTTTTTACTGAGACACGCACGCGTTTAATAATGCAACCGTATATACAACGTCTTTGAGGGTTGTCAAAAATTTTCTCACGCCAGTGATACTTTTTTATCGCCTTGGTGGCGTATTAACTGAGATGTCATTTTTGTTCTTTTACAACGTCCCCCCCCCCCCACACACACACACTCCTTTTTCTTCTGTTTTCATTTATTTTTATTTATTTGTTTATTTATTTATTTAATAGCTGTAAGATTTGGTCATATCAAAAATTTGCCAACATAAAAGTTGTAGATAATATTAAGAAGATTTATAATAAATTTAAATAGATTTGCTATCGTGTGAATTGACGAAGTTATGAATTTTTTTCTTCTTAAAACACTATTTTTTTCACCCCTTGAGATAATTTTTAATGATATCAAAAATAATCTGTCATACATAAATTTTTGCCCCTTTCCAAGAAGTAATAATAACTTTAAACTGATTCGATATGTATCATAATTAAGAAGTTATGAGGATTTTTCTGCTTTTACAAAAACTCATCCTATTTCCATCCCCTTCGTCCGATTTTGCCCGAAAACCGTGGATTCCCATTGCTTTTTACCGGCGACATGTCAAATCGACGTATAGTCCTAAAAAGTTGCTATTTCTACGGGAATAATCAAAGGACTTGACAGAAAAATTGAATATTATTGTATAAAAACTTCAAAATTTTCGAAACGATGTGTATACGATGAGCGCTTGTTACCACATGCACGTCAGAACGACATGTATGGGATGAGCACTTATTACCAACTACACGTCGTTCCGACGCCTTGAATTTCAAAAAAGAAATCAGGTGTTACCGTGGTTGTGATATTGAAAACTGAAAAGAAAAATACGCGTCGAATTGACGTAGGGGTGGTAATCCCGTACGACCTTGACCGAGTTTTTCTGCACTTTTTTTTATGTTTCAGTTTGGCAGAGATTTGAGCATAAGTTATCGTGTCCATAAAAGGGTTATATATATATATAACTGACTGATTTTAAAATTCAAAAACTTGCAAACGGTGACAGATATTAAAAAAATTCTTGCAGGAGCGTTATGTATGATGTCAGGAATTTTTTTACTGTGATTCTTGAATTTAATTCGAATTAAAAACAATAGATGGCGCTGTGAAGAATATGTTCTAAATCCAGACCCGATTTTTAGTACTTCAGGACCCACTCAATGTATTTTAATCTTCTTTTTTGACATGGGAGAAGAGAAAGGCAAAAAAATTCAGCTTGAATTTAGCGCCTATTGCTTGCAGCGCCATCTATTGTTTGCAATTAAAACTAAATTCGAGAATCACGTTAAAAAATCTACTGACATCATAAATAAGCCTCCTGGGGCATTCCACATCAAATCAGGCAGTAAAATATCAATATGTAACCCACCATCACAGATTTTAATGAAACTGCGTGTGTTTGTTTTTACTATTAAGATATGATCACCAGTAATTTTTTTTGCTCCTTGGTGAAATAGTTTCTGAGAAAAAAATTGTCAAAATTTTGAAAAACTGCCGTCAGTTGGCATTCTTGACAGCTCGGTTTTCAAATGTAGCATGTCATATATATAATCATATTTCAATATCTACTCTACAAATTATCTTCAAATAATTTATGCAAAATATTTAGGGTACGCAGCTTATGAAAAAGTATATTGTTACGCTTATAACATTTTAAGTGTGTCTAAAAAAATATTTAAACTTTGAAGTCGTGAATTTTTTATGAAAAATAATGCATTAACAAAAAAAGCATTATCAACAAAAGGCGGTACTTTTATTAAATTTATTTTTTGTGGGAGATATACTTAAAGGTGTCCTTTACCTGATTCTGAAATAAAAATAGTGGGATTTTGGGTGTTTTTAGTAGTATTTTCTATTTAAAAATATTTTGAGGTGCATTTCAAATCAAATCAAGCAGAGTCATTCCATGTCAATTCCCCTAAGCCATTCAATCACTGTCACAAATTTCAATGAAACTGGGTTTGTTTATAGCTTATTTTAAGAAGTAATCACCTTTAATTTTCTTGATCCTAAGTAAAATATTTTTTAAGATAAAAAATATCAAAATTTTGAAAAATTGTTTTAAATTTTATTAATGACAGTTCGATTTTCAAAGACTGCATTTAAAAAAAAAAAAGTCATTTCAATATAAAATCACTAAATAGGTTTCAAATAATGTATATGTGACAAATAATGTAGGCAGATTATTATTTCTGGTTTTTTGTCATGTTTAAACACTAAGAGTGTCTTTTATCTTGTGAATTTTTAAAATCAAGAATTTTGTCAAAAATAATGTGTTAATCAAAAATTTATTATTAACCGAAGGCAGGGTGTTATTGGTTTTTTTTAATTGTACGTAAAAATATCTTTTAAATGGTTATAAAATAAAAATATTGAAAATATGAGAAAAAATTATCAAAGTTTTGGAAAAATGCCACGAGTTGCTATTAATGATTGTTCAATTTTCAAAGGCCTCATTTTATATATAAAATCATATTTCAATAACTAATAAAGAAATCTTCTTCGAATAATTTAAGCAAGGTAAATAAAGTATGTAGATTATGAAAAGAATATTGCTGTAATGTTAAAAAATATTTAAATGTGTCTAAAAAAATGTATAATCTTTGAAATCAAAAATATTTTACAAAAAATAATGAAATTACTAAAAAATCTTTATCAATCAGAGGCGGAGTTTCTATGACTAATTTTTTAATTTTAAATTGTACATAATACTGCATTATAACTGGATCTGAAATAAAAATAGTGGGATTTTGGTTGGTTTTAGTAGTATTTAAATCATATTTAAAATTATCAATATTTTCAGATGTAAAATCTATCCAATGTATCATCCCTGGAAATATTTTTATTTATACATTTATTTTATCTTTCAAATTATCTTTTATGTTCGTTTCTTAAGGAAAAAAATAAACAATATTGTCTTTTAGTAAAACTTCTAGGGCGAAGAGCAATTATTCCTTTCCAAAAAAGAGAAAAATAACTTACTCCTCACCGCCCAATAGAAATTTTCAAAATGACATTCCTAATCTTTAAACTCATATTTGGCTGTTAATATTGAAAATTTAGCATTGAGCTGCTAATATTTAAAAAAATACCAAATTTCACTCTTTTGAAGAAAATTTTGACATATTGTGCTTTAAATATATGCAAAAAATGCATAATCCATTATATTTATATCTGTCAAATAACTATATCTAAAAAATTATTTAAAACTTAATGAGTTGCACTTTTGTAACTTTATTCAGTTTCTAATGATATGTACCGTAATTTTGGGTGTATAGCCCGCAGATCAAACAATTCAGTTTGGACCCAGAAATTTTATTTAGTACTTGAAGACCAATATTTACTGTGATCTAAAATGTTACATTTTATTTTTAAAACTTTCTGGGTCGAAACACGATTGTTTGATCCGCTGGCTATACACCGGAAATTACGGTAATTTGATTTATTTCATCACAATATTGCTGAAAGATGGATTTTCAACATATATATGTGTGTATATATATCCCTGTTCTCAAACAAATTATTTAAAACTTATTCATTTATGTTTAATAAAGCATATATATATATTGTTTATACACTTATAGAAAATACATATAGTAAATTTTATGATATGTGAATAATGTCTAAAAGTAAAGAACTTATCTAATACTATGTAACGAAAAATTTAACATCTGGTGTAATGACAACAAAATTTTATAATTGTTTTACTTAATTTGGATGAATGAAAAAAGCTTACATGTTTATATTTTATTGAAGTACAGGTGAAAATGTCACAAAGACAATCCTATCTCAACAACCACTGAGTATGTCACGTTCACACTACAGCTGATTTTTTTTTCTTTTTGATCTTTCGGGTTTGATTTCAGATGGTAATGAATTAATTAGTTTTGTTAGAAGTGTCATTGCAGTCAGCATATTAGGTTCACTATTTTTTTTTAATTTGTTTTGATTGACTCGATGAGCAACAACATTTAAAGGGACCATTTCATGAATTTTCAATTAAAAGCTGATTTATAAATTCATTATGTTGTTTAGTTATTATTATCGTCTTAAGATAACAAGTTGATATTAAGATTTTTAAATGTAGTTTATTTATTATTTGAAGAGTTGAAAGTATTTTTCAATAAGAGTGGGCTGTTGAGCAATGTAGTGTTGGTAAAGAAACTGGTACTATTTAATTTAATTTTTATTGCTGTAAATAATATTTGTTATTTTATTATTGTATGTATTATATTTAAGCAAGAGTAGCAATACACGCTATCGTAGTCATTATAGTACATCTTAGAATGTAAAGCTTCAATATTTATCATTAAATATTCACATTTTATGAAAATTTTGTTAAAATTGCTCATATTTTCACTATTTTTATTTTATAACTATTGAAAAGATATTTTTACGTACAATTAAATAAAGTTATAACAGCCTGCCTTCGGTTAATTATAAATTTTTGATTAACACATTATTTTTCACAAAATTCTTGATTTTAAGAATTCACAAGATTAAACACACTCTTAGCGTTTAAACATGACAAACAACAATAAATAATAATCTGCCTACATTATTTGTCACATATACATTATTTGAAACTTATTTAGTGATTTTATATTGAAATGACTTTTTTATGCAGTCTTTGAATATAGATCTATCATTAAAAACATTTTTTAAAAAATTTCAAAATTTAGATTTTTTTTTTATCTTAAAAAATATTTTACTTAGGATCAAGGAAATTAAAGGTGATTACGTCTTAAAATGAGCTATAAACATACCCAGTTTCATTGAAATTTGTGACAGTGAATTAAATGTCTTAGGCGAACTGACATGGAATGACTCTGCTTGATTTGATTTGAAATACGCCTCAAAATATTTTTAAATAGGAAATACTACTAAAAACACCCAAAATCCCACTATTTTTATTTCAGAATCAGGTAAAGGACATCTTTAAGTATATCCCCCAACAAAAAATAAATTTAATAAAAATACCGCCTTTTGTTGATAATGCTATTTTAGTTAATGCATTATTTTTCATAAAAAAAATCACGACTTCAAAGATTAAACATTTTTTTAGACACACTTAAAATGTTATAAGCGTAACAGTATTTTTTTTTTTCATAATCTGCGTACCCTATATATTACGCATAAATTATTTGAAGATGATTTGTAGAATAGATTTTGAAATATGTTAAATAGATTTTGAATATAGATTTTGATGATATTTATGTCATGCTACATTTGAAAATCGAGCTGTCAAGAATGCCAACTGACGGTAGTTTTTCAAAATTTTGACAATTTTTTTCTCAGAAACTATTTGACCAAGGAGTAAAAAAAAAATATTGGGAATCATATCTTAATAAAAGGAACAAACACACACAGTTTCATCAAAATCTGTAATGGTGGGTTACATGCCTGCCTGAACTGACATGGAATGACCCTCCTGCAAGAATTTTTTTTAAATATATGTCACCGTTTGCGAGTTATTGAATTTTAAAATCAGTCAGTCCTTTTTAGGACACTCGTATATATATATATATAGAGAGAGAGAGAGAGAGAAATAGATAGTTAAATACATAGATAAATAAATAGATAAATAAATAGATAAAAGTTTTGAACTGGGGATGGTTTTGGGTTCTAGGGGTCATGTTTGGCGTAGATCTGCAAAAATGTTTAAGAATTTCCAATGTAGGGGTAATGTAATAGAATGTAATTAGTAATTTGTAGTATTTCTTAAGAAATCTACCTAAAACAGTAAATGAAAGCTGTAGCATTGCTTTCATTTCTTCCAGAAATCTATATGAAGTATAATATTGCTCGTAACAATTAGTAAATACCCACGAATCATATGAACTTAAGACCTGCAACATTTTGTTTAAATTAATGCTATCTTTATTTATTTATAAACAATATTTTGAATTACGTCTTGAATAATTGTATGTTGCAAGCACATTAAATAGTCAAAATAGTCATGTCTTTTTTATATCCTTATAATTTATGTAATTAGATTTGATTGTATTTATTTTTGTACGAAATTGGCAAGTGTTTTAATTTTACAGACACCATTTGTCTTGAACTGCTTTATTAAAAGCTAATTCTGCTACGCAGATGTACTTTCCAATAAAATAATTCCATATTGCTTGGTTATAATTCTTTTACTACAGCGTGTATCTTTTACCATACCGTTATACATTTCATAAAGCTGTCTTATGCATTCGTTTTAATTTCTCATAGCAACTAAAATTTGCATAATAAAATGTTTTAATATTAATGCTTTTATATATAGTCCGAGTGCTACACGACCAAAATAAGGTGAAAACTGCAAATCATGATAAGAATATACCGATTGGTCAGTGTCTACTTTATATTAATACAATGCATTTCAGAGGGGGAGGCATCGCGTAAAGTGGTGGGAATTCAAGAAGGCGGCGGTTATTCAAAATGGCGTGATTTTCTGAATTTTCTTACTATCCATCATATAAATGTAAGTTTCAGGTCGATTTCGATGTTTTTAACGTCAAAAATTTCGATTTTAATACTTTCCGCCATAATTGAATGAGTTTATGAATTCAGTTTGTCTGTTTGTTTGTCTGTCTGCCTGCTTGCCATTCCATGCTTTAATTTGCTTAAATATTGCTACTTGCTTAAATTCACCCATATTGTCATATAATTTATATATGTTATTGAAGTTTACAATAACATGCTCCGAATAAAAATGAAGTGAATGTGTTTTATAGTCCGTTTACATGAGAAAACTGCAAATCGTGAGATGAATCTACCGATTGGTGAGTTTATACTTTACAATCCATATAAGAGAGAGAGGCATCGCGTAAAGTCGTAGGAATTCAAGATGGCGGCTGTTATTCAAAATGGCGTCATTTTCTGGAATTCTTGAAATTTTCATACTATTCATCGTATAAAAGTGTGTTTGATGTAAAATGTATGTGTGCAATATCTGTAAAAATAAGCGTGGATGTAGAAAGGTTCGACTTTCTTGCACATTACTGTGCAACTGCAAAAACGAATGTGAGAAATATGATGATACAAAGTGAAGTTTCTATATTCTCTAACTTTAAATTTAACATGCAATTTTTTTTAATATCTTGTATAATTGAGGTATTAACAAAATACATTTTTGTTATTTATTTATTCCTTTCATTTTCCTCGCTATAAGATACAAAAATACTTTAATAATTGCCCTATTTTCATTTTAAGCGTATTTTTTATACTAAAAAGGGAATTTTTCAGTTTAAAAATGTCGAAATTGACATCATAGGCACTTTTATATGATGTATAGGAATAAAAATGCAAACAATTTTGAATAACAGTCGTCATCTTGAATTACTATAAATTTGCACGATGCCTCAACTTATATGCATTGTATTAATAGGAAATAGATAGTGACCATTCGGGATATCATTATCACAAAATAATGTTTTTTATACCTAGAAGCTCCACTAATAACAGTTGATTTAACTGATTATCTTTATAGACTTATTCACGAGTTGCAAACTCACGTATTCTTTTTTTTTTTTTGGTGTGTCACTGTAAATGAACGATAAATACTATGCACACCTAATCCTATACTAAGTATCTTGTAATCCACCTCACTGATGTATGTCAATTTGAATGTGTTTCAGAGAGTATAACATGATTAAAACACATTGCAAACGATCTCCCCATAGACAATAAAGTGATGGAATTCTTTTGAGAGCCCTGTAAATGGACTATAAAACCTATACACTTCATTTTTTTCGGAACATGTTATGGTAAACTTCAATAACATATATATATATATATTACATGGTGATCTGAGTGAATTTAAGAGAGTAGCGATATTTCAGCGAGTTAGAGCATGGAATGACAAGGAGGCAGACAGACAAACAAACAGACAAACTGAATTCATAAACTCATTAAACTATGGCAGAAAGTATTAAAAACGAAATTTTTGACGTTAAAAACATCAAAATCGACCTGAAACATACATTTATATGATGGATAGTACGAAAATTCAGAAAATGACGCCATTTTGAATATTAGCCGCCATCTTGAACTCCCACAACTTTACGCGATGTCTCCCCCTCTTATATGGATTGTATTAATATAAAGTAGATACTCACCAATCGGTATATTGTTCTCACGATTTGCATTTTCAGTTTCCTCAATCGTAGCTCCCGGATTTATAGACTAACGTGATGGAATTCTTTTGGGAGCCCTGTAAACGGACTATAAAACCTATACACTTCATTTTTATTCGGAACATGTTATTGTAAACTTCAATAACATATATAAGTTACATGACAATATGAGTGAATTTAAGCGAGTTAGAGCTTGGAATGGCTAGCAGGCAGACAGACAAACAAACAGACAAAGTGAATTCATAAACTCATTCAATTATGGCGGAAAGTATTAAAAACGAAACTTTTGATGTTAAAAACATCGATATCGACATGAAATACGCATTTATATGATGGATAGTAAGAAAATTCAGAAAATGACGCAATTTTGAATAACGGCCGCCATCTTGAATTCACACGACTTTACGCGATGCCCCCCCCCCCTGAAATGCATTGTATTAATATAAAGTAGATACTCGCCAATCGGTATATTCTTATCACGATTTGCAGTTTTCTCAACCGTAGCACCCGGACTAATTATTTTGCAGGTATTAAAAAAAAAAAAAAAAAAAAAAAAAAAAAAAAAAAAAAAAAAATTCTACAGAAAATGTAATTTTATTACTTAATTTCATGAAGATTCGAAACAGTTTCGGGAATTTCTTTGTCTGACATTTCATTCATTAGTTTCATGAATGTAAAAAATCGATTTATCTGCGTGTATGAGATATATTATTCATTATGACTATTCTTTTTTTCTGGTGCAAAAATTATTTTCAGGTGAATACACAAAGATATTTAAAACGCATTAAAAATATCTTAAAATACATGAGAAAAACCCAGAACGCTTTCAGCTATTACAAGGATCCCATACAGCAGAATCAAGATTATCTCAAACTCAACCTATAAAAGTAGATTTTAATAAATCGAAAATTATCTTTGGTACAAATAATTACCAGAAAGCCATTGTAAGAAAATAAATTAAAATAATTGCTAATAAAGATACAGCTTGTAACGATGCACTATCATACGATATCCATGGAGTATGGAGATATTTGCTGCATAATAGATGAAAGCACGTTTTGTTGAAAATTTAAATACTATTATCTGGCATCTCAGCTGACGTACAATCTTTAAATTACAATGGTTCCTTCTGGACAATTCTCGAATAAGCGCAAAGAAAATAATGTATACATCTAAAAGTAATTTTTGTACCATTATTTGTGCTTTTTATATGTATTTTAATTATTTAACTCAAGCACTAGAATTTTAACTTTCATTTATTCTTTTTTTTTTCTCTTTTGTACATGTAGTTCCCGCATTTCAAACAAATTATTAATGATAAATTGGCCCATTAATATTAAATTCTTTCAAATTTTCACAGTTAATTTCCAATCCAGTGGGAAATATATTTCATTAGTTAATCTCAATCTATAATTTCCTATAAAATAAGACAAATCACAATGGAATAAAAGTTTATATTTCGTGGATATTGAAACATTAAAATATTTCCTGTTTTATTGCTTAATTTTTATACTTTTTCATTAGACAGATTAACTCTTTAGTTAATAATGAAAAGAAGAACTTACTTGATGTACCGGTCAATATATACACGAACATGAATATTTGAAGGAATTTGTGCTACATTATAAGAGATAAAGCTTGAACAAAAAGATTGCTTTATGTTAAATATTTTGAAGTCGTTGGCAGTTACTTTAAAATATGTTTTTCTTCAGAAAATATGTACTTAATCTTTTAATATTCCACAATTTTCAATAAAATATGGCGACTATGAATATTTGAAGGAATTTGTGCTACATTATAAGGGATAAAGCTTGAACAAAAAGATTGCTTTATGTTAAACATTTTGAAGTCGTTGGCAGTTACTTTAAAATATGTTTTTCTTCAGAAAATATGTACTTAATCTTTTAATATTCCACAATTTTCAATAACATATGGCGACTATGAATATTCGAAGGAATTTGCGCTACATTATAAGGGATAAAGCTTGAACAAAAAGATTGCTTTATGTTAAAAATTTTGAAGTCGTTGGCAGTTACTTTAAAATATGTTTTTCTTCAGAAAATATGTACTTAATTTTTTAATATTCCACAATTTTCAATAAAATATGGCGACTATGGTAAATATTGAGAAATTATGAATATTCACCTTCAAAATGCCTTTATATTTATTTAAACAAGTAAAAATCATTTTTTATTTGTTATTTTTTTATTTTACTTTTTATTTTTTTAAGTTGCTTTAGAGTAGAAAAACAGAATCGTTACTTTTCCCTTAAAATTTTCTATTAACAACCTAAATCAGGCTTGTGTGATTTTTTCCCCAAAAAGCTACAGAAAAAAATATATGCATAAAATATAATTTCATCACTTAACCTTCAAATTATGATACACTTTTAAAAATATGTGTATTTATAAGTTTATATATGTTATTTTATTTTTTTTTAAGATATTAAATATATAAAAGCTTTATGGATATTAAGAAAATGGCCACCTATCAATGAATATTTCAAGGAAACTACCAATATTTTCCTACAGAAAAATTCGCATTATTTAAACGCGCAATTCACCAGTCACAGAATATTTCAAGGAAACTGCCAATATTTTCGTAGAAAAAGTCGCATTATTTAAACGTGCAATTCACCTGTCAGGGAATATTTCAACGAAACTACTAATATTTTCTTACAGAAAAATTCGTCTTATTTAATCGCGCAATTCACCTGTCAAGAAATATTTCAAGGAAACTGCCAATATTTTCTTATAGAAAAATTCGCATTACTTAAACGCTCAAATCTCCTGTTAGAGAATATTTCAAGAAAACTACCAATATTGTCTAACAAAAAAATTCTCCATATTTAATCACGCAATTAAAAAATGCACATTTTTCTGTAACAAAATACTGGTATTTTCCCTGACAGGTAGCCACTCTGGATAAACTTTAAACCTATATAAATTTATTGTGGCATACATAAAAAAAGTTAGGTTGCTTTTAAAAAATGAAAACACTCGTTCCTTCTGTTATAACAGTTTCTGATAGCATACATTTGTAATTTTTAGTAACTAAACTATGATACGAAATTTATTAAAATGCCAAAAAGTTCTTTAAGAGTTTTTTTTTTTTTTCAGAAAATCTTCATCACTTAATCTCAGACTGTGAAATAGTTTTAAAAAAATGTAAAATTAAAAGATGAGACTTTAAAAATAGTGATCATCAAAACAGCCAGCCATTTACTAATGGAATACTCATTTAAGGGGGTCCGGGACACAAAAATCTTCAAATTTTATTTTATTTTTTTATTATTATTATTGGATTAAAACTTTCTCTGTCGTTTTCTGCTTAAAATGATGTTTAAATCATGTTTCTATCTTAATTAGAACAGTAAATATTAATTTTTTCGTTTTGGTTTGTTTTCGAAATCTGCCTTTCAAGCTGTGGTTGTCAAGGAAACGAGTTCTTGTGAAATTGCGTTTTTCTTCATGACAGGTTTTTTTAACCATATCTCATATTTAAATTCTTAAAACTCGAGAACCGTTAAAGATACAGGGTTGAAACTCGGAACATATCTTTTCCAATTATTTTACTTTACTTTTGAGCCAGCATATTTGAAAAAAAAATATTTACTTTTGAAAATATGATTTTCAAAAAAAAAGTTGCACCACATTTTTTGTAATTTTTTCGTTAAATAATTTTAATTTTTTTTAAAATTAATATTTTTTAAAAGGCTGGCTCTAAATTATAAAATATATATTTCTGTTTATTTAAATAAAAAATAATATAAATTCTACAAATAATATTTCGAGTTATAACGATTTTAAGTTATACCACTTTTTTCATAAATTTTAAATAAAAAATTTTTTTTAAAAAGCTATGAGAAGTTTTATCATTTGATTTTGTTTACAAATGATATGCTTAAACATCACAAAAAAATTCAAAATTTTAGCTCAATAAATAAAATTTTTTTGAAAATGTGTCCCGGACCCCCTTAAACAAGGTGAAAATTGCACGTCAAACGTGGCAAATGAGGTGCGTTCATACTATAACTAGTTTTATAAATATTTTTTGCACCGCATATTGTACTGAATGTACATTTAAATGCATTTCATAAGTGCATATCAATTTCATTCCGTTCGAAAGGCTGTAGCATAATTACAATGCTCTTGAAATAATTTTTCCCCATTGGCCGTAATGTAACGAAAAACTTTTGACGGTCCCTGTCATTAAACTATACATCCGATTTTCATAAAATTTGAAATGATTTGACAAAATTTTGCAACAATTATATATTTAAAATTTCAGACCATTCGGTTGGGTAGTTTTTCCGCTGTTATATGTGGACAGACGGACTGAACGACGACTATAGGCGCTACGTATTTATATAATTACGAACGCACCTAAAAAACAAAAACATGCTTTTTTAATCATTAAATAAATAAATCTAAAAATGTTTCTTTTATAATTTTTAATCGGTGGTGTCTAATTAGAAGAATAATAGTGAGATTTTATGGATACTGACCTTCAAAACGCCGCATCGTTTACCACTGGCATGCAAAAAAAAAAAAAAAAAAAAAAAAAAGTTTATTTTTTTTAAATCACAAACAATTGAAAAACTCGTTACTTCTTCAGTAACATTCACTAATAGCATACTTAAAACAGACTCAGGTAATTTTTTTTTCTTTTTTCTCTAAACGAACGATAATAATAATACTAAAAAAAAAAACTCGCAACTTTCCCGTCATATTATCTTTTATTCTAATCTAATGTGAAGGAAAATCAATTTGCATGAAACCTGACATTAATAATTAGGTGAAGCCAGAAAAGAGGTGTATTTGCTAAAAGTTACACGCTTTGAAATAATGCGAAACCTTAGGAATTTAAGCAGTCAGTAGAAAGAGTGATTAGTATTTTTTGTAAAGCATTTGCGAGATGGGAAAATGATAAAACGGGTGATTTCTTTAGGAATTTCATCTGAACCCTGTTGCCATCTATGCGTGTTGGTTGTCAAATTGACGACTAGAAATTAATCATTTTCGAAGAGGAGAAAAAAAAATGGTGTTCGGAGTAAGGGCTATAAGCCGAGCATAATAAAAGGTTAGCGTGCAGACTAATCTGCTAAGGATCAGGCAAAAAGTGTCGTAAAATACGCTTTGTAGACAATAACGAAACTCGGAGATGACTTCAAATAAATTCCTGTAACAAAATAAATTGGATTTGGAATAATAAAGGGCTAGCATAGAATTCTTTATAATGTATGTTGTTGTTTTAACAAAAGAAATTTTCAACGATTGAAGATATTAGTATCTTATTAAATTATGCTGTTTTTATTCATTTCGAAAGAAGTTAAATATGATTTGATCTTTTACATTAGTAGAAGAAAAATTATGATTTATCTAATTTAAATTCAAAGGTTAATTTTCTGATTTTTATAAAAAAAAATAATAATATCGTAGTCATATATTTATAGAAATACTAGCTTAGAGGCAAGCTGATGACATGCACATTGTCAGAAAAAAATGTAAATTTATGGTCCTTTGCTTTTCACGGGCAACAGCCCCATTTGATGAAAAACGGTCTGATCCACTAAAAAAATACGGTACGACCCCATACATTTTCCTCCGCTAGGGTGTAACCCTTCATTTTAGTCGTGTTTCGAAAAATAATGTCACTAAACCGCGACTTTAACATATTTTTTAACCCACCAAAAAAGCGATTCTGTGATGATTATCTAACGTGCTACGGAACAGTAAATAAAGTGTTATTGTGTTTTGAAGTGCATTATATCTTTGCCCCGTAAAATTACGGGCTGCACAAAATGATGGGCATGGAATTTTTTTACGGGGTATGGCTGGAATCTCTGCTGCCGACCTCGGACCGTAATTTTACAGGGATATTTTTAGATACTTAGAAAATTAAGGGCAATCCACATATTCTTGCAGTTCTAGCCCATCTGTTAGCAATAATACTGTACGGCCCCATACATCTTACTCCGCTAGGGTGTACACGTTGACACAAAATGATGGACATGGATTTTTTTTTTTTTTTTACGGGGTATGACTGGAATCTCTGCTGCCGGCCTCTGCCTGTAAATATTTTTAACAGTGCAGCTGCCTTGTAAAAGATTATTCGCTGCTTTTTTTTTTTTTTTTTTTTTTTTTTTTTTTTTTTTTTTTTTTTTTTTTACGGGGTATGATTGGAATCTCTGCTGCCGGCCTCTGCCTGTAAATATTTTTAACAGTGCAGCTGCCTTGTAAAAGATTATTCGCTTTTTTTTTTTTTTTTTTTTTTTTTTTACGGGGTATGACTGGAATCTCTGCTGCCGGCCTCTGCCTGTAAATATTTTTAACAGTGCAGCTGCCTTGTAAAAGATTATTCGCTTTTTTTTTTTTTTTTTTTTTTTTTTTTTTTTACGGGGTATGACTGGAATCTCTGCTGCCGGCCTCTGCCTGTAAATATTTTTAACAGTGCAGCTGCCTTGTAAAAGATTATTCGCTTTTTTTTTTTTTTTTTTTTTTTTTTTTTTTTTTTTTTACGGGGTATGACTGGAATCTCTGCTGCCGGCCTCTGCCTGTAAATATTTTTAACAGTGCAGCTGCCTTGTAAAAGATTATTCGCTTTTTTTTTTTTTTTTTTTTTTTTTTACGGGGTATGACTGGAATCTCTGCTGCCGGCCTCTGCCTGTAAATATTTTTAACAGTGCAGCTGCCTTGTAAAAGATTATTCGCTTTTTTTTTTTTTTTTTTTTTTTTTTTTTTTACGGGGTATGACTGGAATCTCTGCTGCCGGCCTCTGCCTGTAAATATTTTTAACAGTGCAGCTGCCTTGTAAAAGATTATTCGCTTTTTTTTTTTTTTTTTTTTTTTTTTTTTTTTTTTTTTACGGGGTATGACTGGAATCTCTGCTGCCGGCCTCTGCCTGTAAATATTTTTAACAGTGCAGCTGCCTTGTAAAAGATTATTCGCTTTTTTTTTTTTTTTTTTTTTTTTTTTTTTTTTTTTTTTACGGGGTATGACTGGAATCTCTGCTGCCGGCCTCTGCCTGTAAATATTTTTAACAGTACAGCTGCCTTGTAAAAGATTATTCGCTTTTTTTTTTTTTTTTTTTTTTTTTACGGGGTATGACTGGAATCTCTGCTGCCGGCCTCTGCCTGTAAATATTTTTAACAGTGCAGCTGCCTTGTAAAAGATTATTCGCTTTTTTTTTTTTTTTTTTTTTTTACGCGGTATGACTGGAATCTCTGCTGCCGGCCTCTGCCTGTAAATATTTTTAACAGTGCAGCTGCCTTGTAAAAGATTATTCGCTTTTTTTTTTTTTTTTTTTTTTTTTTTTTTTTTTTTTTTACGGGGTATGACTGGAATCTCTGCTGCCGGCCTCTGCCTGTAAATATTTTTAACAGTACAGCTGCCTTGTAAAAGAGTATTCGCTTTTTTTTTTTTTTTTTTTTTTACGGGGTATGACTGGAATCTCTGCTGCCGGCCTCTGCCTGTAAATATTTTTAACAGTACAGCTGCCTTGTAAAAGATTATTCGCTTTTTTTTTTTTTTTTTTTTTTTTTTTTTTTTTTTTTTACGGGGTATGACTGGAATTTCTGCTGCCGGCCTCTGCCTGTAAATATTTTTAACAGTGCAGCTGCCTTGTAAAAGATTATTCGCTTTTTTTTTTTTTTTTTTTTTTTTTTTTTTTTTTTTTACGGGGTATGACTGGAATCTCTGCTGCCGGCCTCTGCCTGTAAATATTTTTAACAGTGCAGCTGCCTTGTAAAAGATTATTCGCTTTTTTTTTTTTACGGGGTATGACTGGAATCTCTGCTGCCGGCCTCTGCCTGTAAATATTTTTAACAGTGCAGCTGCCTTGTAAAAGATTATTCGCTTTTTTTTTTTTTTTTTTTTTTTTTTTTTTTTTTTTTTACGGGGTATGACTGGAATCTCTGCTCCCGGCCTCTGCCTGTAAATATTTTTAACAGTACAGCTGCCTTGTAAAAGATTATTCGCTTTTTTTTTTTACGGGGTATGACTGGAATCTCTGCTGCCGGCCTCTGCCTGTAAATATTTTTAACAGTGCAGCTGCCTTGTAAAAAATTATTCGCTTTTTTTTTTTTTTTTTTTTTTTTTTTTTATGGGGTATGACTGGAATCTCTGCTGCCGGCCTCTGCCTGTAAATATTTTTAACAGTGCAGCTGCCTTGTAAAAGATTATTCGCTTTTTTTTTTTTTTTTTTTTTTTTTTTTTTTTTTTTTTTTTTTACGGGGTATGACTGGAATCTCTGCTGCCGGCCTCTGCCTGTAAATATTTTTAACAGTGCAGCTGCCTTGTAAAAGATTATTCGCTTTTTTTTTTTTTTTTTTTACGGGGTATGACTGGAATCTCTGCTGCCGGCCTCTGCCTGTAAATATTTTTAACAGTGCAGCTGCCTTGTAAAAGATTATTCGCTTTTTTTTTTTTTTTTTTTTTTTTTTTTTTTTTTTTTTTTACGGGGTATGACTGGAATCTCTGCTTCCGGCCTCTGCCTGTAAATATTTTTAACAGTGCAGCTGCCTTGTAAAAGATTATTCGCTTTTTTTTTTTTTTTTTTTTTTTTTTTTTTTTTTTTACGGGGTATGACTGGAATCTCTGCTGCCGGCCTCTGCCTGTAAATATTTTTAACAGTGCAGCTGCCTTGTAAAAGATTATTCGCTTTTTTTTTTTTTTTTTTTTTTTTTTTTTTTTTACGGGGTATGACTGGAATTTCTGCTGCCGGCCTCTGCCTGTAAATATTTTTAACAGTACAGCTGCCTTGTAAAAGAGTATTCGCTTTTTTTTTTTTTTTTTTTTTTTTTTTTTTTTTTTTTTTTTTACGGGGTATGACTGGAATCTCTGCTGCCGGCCTCTGCCTGTAAATATTTTTAACAGTGCAGCTGCCTTGTAAAAGATTATTAGCTTTTTTTTTTTTTTTTGAAGGGCGGAGTAGAATATGATTAATTATATTCTACACATTTAGTAACGATTTACAATATTACTATCTTTTTTTTTTTTATATAATAAGTAGGAAATGATCATATCAATGTAAAAATGATTAAATAAATTTGTAAGAATAATGCTTTGAAAAAAATTGACTTGTAAAATTGTTATATTTTAATCATAGAAGGACATTTTAGTAGCATCAGCAATTAAATTTCAGCATTTCACCTTAGAGGCTTATAAATGCTTGTTTACAATAAATAAGAGACTAAATTCAACAAAGGTTCAACATATCTAGACTAACTAGATATGTTGATAGACTAGATATGTAGACAATTAGATAATTGCTAGATATGTTGCCTAAGACAAACATATCAAGCTATTCCGTATTGAATGATTAAATTGTTAGCGTAAAATTTCTGATATTTGAAATAAAAAGCAGAAATATCTGCACAATCAGTATGAACAAAAATGCCGTATAAATGAAATTGGGCACTTTGTAAGCGAAATATGTTTCCTGGTAAATTGATTTTCTTTGTCCATTTAGTGCATATTTATTTATTTTCAAAAGTATGTTTCTGAACAGTAATAATAATATTTTTAGAGAAACGTTAAATAAGGCAAATTATTCGAAAATGGTCGTCGATTTTTTAATAAATATTCAACTAAATTTTAATGTCTTCTAGTATTTATACGAAGGAATATTGGGTAAAATTAATAATAAATATATAAATAAATAATGTCTAGTTTTGTTTCAAAAAAAGTTTTAATTTTTTTAAGTTTTAAGTTAAATTAGATTCATTTGTTACTTTTAATAAGATGTGTAATATTTAAACGGTATTGCCTAACAAAAACATTTATAAAATCTCTCATACATTTTTATTAAAGATTGGATGACATTAAATAATTTAAGCATAGTAAAACTATGCTAAATTACAACAAAGTTACTAAAATAAAAAAAAAAAACATTCTAAATAAATTAAAACTATATAGTAACTACGTTCACATACAGGGTGTCCCAAAAAGGACCACCTATTTTTAAAAATGAATAATTAACAAACGAATGGAGGTATTAAAAAAATTCTTGCTGGAAACGGTCGTGTGATGTCTGGAATTTTGTTTAGAACTTTTTATTATAATAGTTGAAAATATGACCGACAGATGGCGCTATAGCACATTTTGGCGACTATATGGCAAAGTAATACACCATTTTGAAGAATTTTACGCAACGACAACTACTGTTTCCCTTGAAATGGTTACTACTGAATTTTCATTGACCACGTCTACTTCTGTCTGGTCTTCATGCATGCTCCTTTTGTTCATATAGTCATCAAAATGTGCTGTAGCGCCCTCTGTTGGTCAGATTTTGAACTATTATAATAAAGAGTTCTAAACAAAATTCCAGACTTCACATGTTCGTTTCCTGCAAGAATTTTTTTAATAACTGTATTCGTTTGTTAATTATTCATTTTTAAAAATAGGTGGTCATTTTTGGGACACCCTGTATTTTATTTAAAAATATATTAAAATATATTTTCTATTTTATTACAGGAATTTGAGTAAATTTTTGACTTACATTATTCGAAGTTGCTTAGTTTTTATCCAGACATTTTATCTTTGCAGTTTATTTATAAATTTACGTTAATCTAAATAAAAATATAACATTTTGTCTTATCAGAAACCGGATCTTCAATTGTGATCTCACAATACTTTCCTTAGAGACTGCATTTTTTATTCAATTTTCGCGATCAATATTTGTTTTTATGGACTTTTTTTCTAAACTTACCCTATTAATAACTACATATCAGGCGGATCTTAGTCTGCATTTTACTTTTTAAATAGATCAGTATTTACTATATTTTTTATACATGACTGAACTTAATATACAGATAACATACTTACGAGAGGAATGAAAAACTATTAAAAATATAACGTTGCACTGAAAGTTTTTTTTTTTTTTTTTTATCCAAAAGCTTTGAAGATAAATAACATAAATTGCGTCACACTGATTTTTTTTTATTCATTTACAGGTATTTTTTTCCTTGTTCAGGTCGCAAAGGGGAGAAAATATAAACGGTTTTAGGAGAATGTAAAAATCTTAGACTGTACACTTGAAACAGATTTTGTGAAATGAGATATACTTTTTTTTTTTTAAGCGCAAGAATTATCAATATCAAAGGATTTAAGGGTTTATTAAAAATCCTGAGATACACTGCGCACTATACATTTATTCTTCTAAATAAAATTGGATGTTTCTAATGCATTTTTGCCTAAATCTCCTAATCCTGTAATATGTTATTTATAAATACAGTTTTTAAAGCATTTGTTATGTAAAATTTCAGTTTCTGACATTTAAAAAATGTAAACAAGCTTAATTGCATACTTGTGTTTTATTTAATATTATGACTATTAGGTGACAGTACATGTTTTAAAAACATAGAGAAATATTTACTGTTACATTTGTAATTTCACCACATTATATTTTTTGTTATTGCAGTGTGTTTATGGTAGTCATAAAGTAAGTTTTCTTGTTATTTGGTTATTAATATCCAGTGTTTAATAATTTCTGACAAATTGACAAATAAAAGCAAAAAACATTATTAGGTAGGTCTAAATAAAGTGCAAGGCAATTCATTTTTGACTGATACTAAATTTTTAGAGACGCATATATACGGACTTACTCATAAAAGAGATTATTATAAAATGCATCCAAAGTGACTTTATTTGATATACAAAGCTATTCAATAAGAATGCATCACTTTTGGTTTTCTGTGATTTCGAAGAAAAAAAAATCGAATCAGGCTATAATAATCCACCCTGATTGCACCACGCGCTTTCAAAGTGGTTAGATAACTGAGCAAGACTAGCGCAATACAAAGGTAGGTTGCATCATCTTCTTTTAAATGCTATTAAATTAGCATTCTTTAATAGTATATTTCTATTGTTATGGTAAAGTACATTCAAATGAATCAAGCCAAAAGAGTTATGTTGTTGCTTTGCATAAATGTGTCTCGACACTTTATATCGTTTTTAGAGTAACCCGCAGACAGTTAACAGTAGATTATTTTTCAATTTCTGAAATATAGGATCCGTTGATAGGAATAAAAGAAATCATGTGGAAACATTATTTACGCCAAAACAAAGTTGAATTGAGAAATGTTTGTGTGTATTGTAGGATTACTTCAGCTGAACTAAAGCTAGAGTGAAAAGAGGTTGCAGGAGTGTTTGCTTGTGCAATAACAGCACGAAACACTTTTTTAAGAGCAGTCTTGCAGCCTATTCCCCATTAAAAGATAATTTTATTACATATAAAATGAAAAGCTTTTCGTTTACATTAGGGTAAAGAACATGCCAAATAAACCCCTGAACAGTACAACTCTGTTATTTTCCCCATTGAAAAAATTTCAAATTCGTGGTCATAATGGGGAACCAGAAAATTCGTATGAGAAAATCTGAGAAATTCTTCCTAGAGAGTGTACATTCTACTTTTAAATTGTCTCCTAACAAATGGTGTGGGTATGCATGGTGTATCAGAAGGTAGGTATACAGAATTTTATACAAAGAACTTCGAACACAGACGGTTACTCAGCCATTCTGAAAACCAAATGAAGGAAAACAATGAGAGATCACTTCGGCCAGGCTGCAAAACGCACCTTTATGGACGAATATAAAAAGATATATATATATATATATATATCGTGATATCTAATTCGATATGAAGATAAGATAAATTGTCACATAAGAAGTCACATATCCATCAGTTTTCAACGTGTTGCTGATAGAATAATTGATTTTAATTGCATTTAAAGGCATATAGGTACGGAAAATGGTTAATTGAACATTCCAATGTGACTCTTAAGTGATTAGGCAATAGCCCCAAGATTAATCCAATAAAGAACTGTTTCAGTTATTGACAGTAAAAAAAGAACTAAAGAAACTTCCTAAATGTCCGGAAGCCATAATTCATCTTTTGATTTATGAATTTAATTTTGGAAACATCCAGAAACACATCTTGCCCATGCCTGACCGCTGTTCTGAGGTTCTACAGGCCAGAGGACGACCTGCTCAATATTAATTTAACACAGGTGATATTGTTTTAATTTTCTTTCGTTTCTGCTAGAATTGATACTTTTAGTTCTGTATTGATGCATTTATCTAAGTAGCCATTTTTTCATATTTGTATATGTTTCTTCATAAAAATGTACAACAAATTGTAAAATATAAAATAGGTTCTACATATATTGATACATTTTACATCTTACATCTTAGAAAGCTGAAAACATGTTCATGCGCAACTGAATAAGTTTGGCATAGGGAGTTGTGTATTCTTAAAGAGAGGACAATTTTCATATTATTTTATGGGGGACTTTCACTAGCGACGAGAATATAACACAAGTTGTTAACCATGATGCAGAATCCACGATATGATGCCTTAACAAACAGGATCATATTGGTAAGAATTATAATCGTGATGTTCCAGTAATAGGGTAAGTTTGAAATGGCTGTACTGTCTACTGTCCCACTCTAGAGAGATTATCCCAGAAACCAGTTAAAGGGTGGGGATGTCGAAATTTTTATTCATAAAAAAGGGCGAAAGAGAGAAGGTTAGGTAACAAAATATGCTCAGCGATTTCTTTCTGATAACATCAACTTTGTAACAGGTTTTCAACCTACAACCGCGTTAGTCACCATTTGAAAAAGGTAACAGCATTTGTAAATGCTCAAGCAATGTACAGAAATTTCTTACCTTTTTTTTTTTTTAATTTTAAATCTAAAAATAAAGGAAAATTAACAATGACGCAAAATAATAGTTAAAGGTGATTTTCAGTTAATACCATCAGTTCAACCTTGTTCTTAAGTTAATATTATGACATTTGATGATTTAACTGTACAAACATTGGACATTATTTTGATGGGTTCATTGCTCCTTTTCTCTGAAATAACGTAATGTTAATAAACAAGTATTTAAGATGCTTCAGTTTCTTACCATTATTTAATCCTAAAAAAAGTAGGTAATAAAGTTTATGTAAAATGCAATTTTTTAAAAGTAGAAATATGAAATTTTATTTAAAAAAAAGAGAAGATTGTTCAGTTAAAAGACAATCAAGTGAATAAAAAAGAAATAAAGTAGAAAATTATTTTACAAGTTTTTGAAAATTTGTATTCACGATACATTAAAGTTTAATCACCTATTGATAGCTGGCCAATAGCCATTTTCAACTTTTGATAGTTAAAATAAATTAATAACTTTTTCTTAAAAGTTATAAGGAAGCATACGCGAATAATAAATTAATACATCCTAAATATAACGGTAAATGAATGCTTTATAAATTTACTTCAGATGCTTTAATGCACCATTAGCTAAATTTGTATTTATTACACCAAAATTTCAATTTTTTAAATAGAAAGTTGAAAATCTTTGATCATATCAATGAATAATGATTTTTGCGGTTGAAATAGTAACTGAATTTAAAATTCAGTTTGAAACGTGGATATTTAATCTCTAATACGGGAAAACTTGACATACAGTATTAAGCAATTCAAGAGATAACTTGTATTCAATTAAAAAAAAAAAAAAAAAAAAAAAAAAAAAAAAAAAAAACACTTTAAGGTACAGCATTTTTATTCATTGTTTTACATTGAACACCGGGCACATTTTTTAGTCATATATATACACATTTTTAGTCATATATATATATATATATAATCGATTTTTGAAAAGATATAATATTCCTGGGATCATGGGCATCATTAACGTCTGAAACTAGGCCAAGCACAGATCATTATGTCCTCCATCCCATTTTCCTTTGGGAAAGTTTTATAAATTCTATTTTTATGAGAACTCATCCATATTACAAGTATTATTCCGAGGGTTGGGTTGATTTTTGACGGCCAATTATCTGCTCGAGGGATATAGACCCAGGGGGGTGTGCCCTTCGTGGGGGTATTTCTAAGGGAACCTAATCCGTATTTACGCATGGGAATCCATGGTTCAAAGAAAACCACGAAAATTCCGAACGATTAGGCCAACGGGCACGATTGGGTTCGAACCCAGCACCTCCAGTCTACCAGCTTCGAGATATTATTCCGAGGAATGGGTTCCTAAGTTCACATGCATTTCATTACAGAACCTTTCTTTATGTATCCTATATATACTATATTTTTGTAGTATATATAATTGTATGTTCAGTTACATACGAGATTTTTAATCAGCATGCCAGGATGCCATATGATTGACATCCAGATTTTTTCAGTTAAACTAGTTTCGTGAAGCAGTGTAAAGTCAAATCCTCCTTTCCAAATTAAGATTAAAAACGCAATGTAAAAAAATGAAAATGGGAATCAGAGATCATTTAAGTCCTTATAACCTTACGAATCATGATATCAATACATGTTCTCTTTTATAAATACTTACAAGAATTTCATGAAAAGAAAATTACCTAAGTAGAAATTCAGAATATACGCAGAATCTGCTTATAACCGGAGTAAACTTTCACCAGCATTCCCGCATAATAGATTTCGACTTATTCGAGACAGAAACTGCGTTTAAATAACGTGACGATTAGTAGTAAAAAATACTGCTGGAATTTTTTTCCCTACTGTAATTAGTCTTGGAAAAGAACCCTTAGTAACGCTTGATTATAGAAACAGGAATATAATCGTGACTGGTCAAGAAAGTGTTCATAAATCCTTGTAAACATAATAAATATAAGCAATTAATTTTAAATAATATTATCAAATATTTAAATTGAAATTATTTTTAAAGAATGTTTTAGATTTTATTTTCAGAAAATTTGAATTAAACTTATTGTTTCGGGAACTTTTTATTAGAAGTTTTTAATGTTTATTTGCTTCTTATATAACGCGGTGATTCAGGTACCCGGAAGTTCATTCATAAGCAAAATTTCGGGTACGTGAGAATCTTTGTGTTTATCTAATTAAATGATGCATGCATGGTTTAATAATAATAAGTTAATTCATGCAAAGACATCCGTTTGCTTTTTTAGTTAAAATATACAAGATATCCACAGTTGTACTTTGAGAGAATTAAAAATATCTTTAAATCTTCTCTGTGACAACAAATTTTTAACTTTTCGTGAAGTTTAATTAAATTTGCTTTTTAATTATTCTTGTTTTTAAATAATGCTTTAATAATTAAAATGGCTGACAATGTGTCACTTATTTTTATTTAACTGATGAAACTTCAGATTTGTGTTTATTAAAATAAAGATTGAGCATCCATACCGGGAAAAATTTTAAACCTCAAGCACTTTCTGGAAATCTACGCTTTCAAAAATTGATTTTAAATAAACTCATGTTTAGAAAATAAATTTAATATTTAACAAATGTTTCAAAAATAAATTAAAAACTATAACACATACTGGACAATTGAACCATAAAATATAATAAAGAAAGAAACAATCTTGCTTAATGGTACACAAAACACGAAGTTTACTTTACTTGACTTTTACGAACTTTACTTGAAGTTGTACTTTGTAGTTGTACTTTTAGCTTATTCAAGTTCGTGTTTTGTGTACTATTCAGCAAAATTGTGTCTTTATTTAAATTACGAACTGTTTTATGCATTTTTTACACGCATTTTCAATCAGTTAATGAATGATTTTTTAACTTTAATAATAAAAAAAAAAAAAAATTAGAAATAACAAGTGGGTAAGTGTGATCACAGATCGAACAGAGGGTTTCGTTTAATATTCCTTTCAAAACACTTTATTCTTTAATTAATAAAGCCAAATTGATATAATTTATATTTGTTAAATCCTTAAAAACCGCACATATAAAGGTAAAAAACGCTAAGGTTTAAAAAAAATGCGCCCCGCCTCCACGAAATTTCTCGCGCCAATCTTTTGAAAACTTTTTATTATCTGTTATAAACTATCTTGAAGTTTCAAACAAATCGCCGTGTTAGATTTCCTAATTTAAACAAAATCGCGTTCTTTTAATACCACATTCCACCACAAGGGAGCGCACTCTATTCTTAACAAAACTGTATCTGAACGAAACTCCTTTCTACAACTTATCTGTAGATACATTAGTCGGGGGGGGGGGGGGCGCAGGGGGTCTTAAACACCAATTTAAGATATTTGCTGAAATTACCATTCTAAAATAGCGGTATCGACACTTAGGAATTTTTTTATATTGAACAAGTAGCATTTATCTCAGGACTCCGTCGAAAAACCGCACATAAAACGGTAAAAAACGCTAAGGTTTAAAAAAAAAAAATAACGCCCCTCCTTACCCCTCCCCTTCTTCTCGAAATTTCTCGCGCAATTATTTTAAAACTTTTTATTATGTGTTATAAATTATCTTAAAGTTTCAAACAGATCGCGTTGTTAGATTTCATAATTTAAATAAAATCGCGGTCAGTTTCACTTTTCACCACCAGGGACCGCTCTCTAATCTTAACAAAAGTGTATATGAACGAAACTCCTTTCTACAGCTTACACGTAGATACATTAGTCGAGGGGTTGGCGGTCTTAAACACAAATGTAAGATATTTGCTAAATTACTACTATTCTAAAATAATTGTATCAACAGTTATGAATTTTTTTTATATTGAATAAGCAATATTTATCTCATCACGCGGGGGCAAATTTGGGGGATGGACATCCCAGATGCATAATATCATTATACGGTCAGAGACCATTCAAACGATATATCACTTGACGGGTATCGCCAAAATTTAGAAAAGAGCCCCCTATTGGGGAGCAAAGGGGAATAAAAACCGGAGATGCATAACATGATTAAGCGGTCACAGACCTTTTCTACGATATATCTCATGGCGGGTAACTGCAAAATATAGAAAAGTGGCCACCCTTGAAAGGGCAAAGTGGGGGGATGGACATTTATGGAAAAATGGAGATTGCCATTCGATTGGCAGGGAAAAGTTAGCTTCGCTGGAGCCTTCCCAGTTATATTTCTCCCCGCTGTGGCAAGTTATGGCTCAAAGAAAAAACAGCCCTAAACGTTGGGGGTGGGGTGGGGGGGGGCATGCGGGGTGGGGGTGCCTCGTAGCATTAATTTTTTGAAATATGTTAACAGGAAATTTATTTACCTTTAAAATAAGGTGTATAATGAGGGGGGGGGGGAGAGGGAACAAACGCGTATTTCATACTTATCGAAAAATATTTAAAAGGGGAACTACCCGGCCCCTAATAGAGTTAGAGGAAATCGGAAGACAACAAAATAATCGGTGGGAAATGTTTGCTTGGGCGATGTGGAGCTAATTTTGGCGCGAGATCTAAGCTCTACGACCAATAGGAACCAAGATATTTAAGGAATGTGAAAAAAAAAATAGCATTTCTTGCAGAAGAGAATAATAATTTTAAGCTTTAAAGTGCTAAGCTGGCCCCAAAGGGAAATGAAAACAGCCATGATAGCACAAGACCCCCTAAAACTCAAGATCGTTGGAATTATTTTCAAATTTTCATATTTAAAAGAACTGGTTCCATTATAAATCTTTACAAATCAAGATTTCCCATAGTGCAACAGCAATCTCCAGAAGTATTTTATAGAAATAAAACCAATTAGTTAAATAATAATTAATATCTCAGCTTGTAATTAAGATAGAAGACTGAAATTGACATTGATGAAATCAGCGAAATATTTTGCGTCCGGATGTAAAAAAATTAATAAAAAATTTAATAATTTAAAAATTTAAAATTCGTTTTAAAAAATCCTAGTGCGAAAAACCACGTGATCTGCTTAAATTGCTCGGGTGCCAATACGTCTGCAGATAATGATGACATCTGTTTTAATCTGTGGAAGAGATCATTTTTTGTAATTTGATAAAAAATCCATGCTTTTGTTGAATTATGAATCCCTTTCCGATCTTGTAATTGGGGGTTTTTGATTAATAACTTCCGTTAATTACGACTTTTTCAAAATTTTATGATTTGCCGTTTGATGTGAGGTGTTCAGCTATAAGTATGCAAAATTTCAAGTCTCCAACATATATAGATTCTGAGAACGGGCTCTGTGACGGACGGACAGATAGATGAGTGAGACGAATAGGGTTTCGCCAGATGAACGAAACCCTAAAAATTGCGTTATTGAAAGATAGAAACACCATTATTATAATATTTAAATTTTTATTTTCTGATAAAATATAGAATTTTATTTTCTGATTTCTTTCGACATTTAGAGTATATTTTATTGAACTTTTAATGAACTGGAGTACTAAAATGTGATTCTTTGTAAACGTACACTTATTAAAGGAAGTATTCAGATGCTGTTATTTAGAGGGAAGTAAAAGTTACAAAATTCTTCAGAAAAGAGTTCATATTGAAGTACCGTTTTCTCAGATTCTACTGAAGTGATTTCCATGATTTTCTAATTATATTTTGCAGTATCTAAACAATAAATTGGTCGTTCGAGGCAAAAAAGCGAAATACTTATGCGATTTTAGAAAAAAAATGTAAAAAATAAAATTACTATTACTACAATTTTTTTCAGAAAACAAAACGATAAATACATAACTGTTCTAATATTAAAATATCTCTCTATTCTAAAAAAAAAAGTAACTACCACTGTCACCGCTGCCGCCGCCGCCGCCGCCGGTTTTGAATTTTTTGTGACCGGAGGTCTTTCTTCGTTAATATTAAGAAAAATAATGCATACAAAAATATGAAAATCGGTGGTTTTATACAGAAATGTTTGATAAACACGCTGATGCAGACAGTTTTCAAATCGAAGAATTATTTTAAGAGATATTTAATGCTAAAGTTGGACAAAATCGTTCCACTGGCCAGAGTAGCTCAGTGGTTAGAGCAGCAGTCTTGTATACTGTGGTCCCGGGTTCGATTCCTGGCTCTGGCTAATTTTTCACTCCAGTTGGGTTTATTGTATTTATTGTTGGTATGTCTGTATAATATTTATATATACCTTTAACTGTTGAATGCAGGCATTATTTATGTGTGTATGTGTGTTTTAATATATATTGTAGTATGAGTGTTTTATTATATTTAAAAGATGTTCCAACGTATCTTGCATATCAAGCTGCCAGTGCAAAAATGAATCAAGTGTCTTGGTCACTCAGGCGCTGCCAATTTAATAACCATGTCCTTCCTGAAGAAGCTTTGTCTCCTCTGACCACTTTAAAAGTAGGCTTAAAAGAGGTTGAATTAATTTGTTCGAAATTTTCGAAAGCATTTTTCTTGAAATCGCTGTTCGCGAGGTTGGTCTACTCTGGTTCCCAACGTCTTATACAAAGTTTAATACTCGTATCCCTACAGGGACTAGAGTAGTATGCGTGAAATGCAGTAGTGTACCATGCATAATTTTAAATATTGAAAAACAAGCTTTCAAAATGAAGGATAAAAGCCGAAACGTCGAATTTGAAAGTAGGTATTGCTTTTCACCATTTTACCAATTTTTTCATACAATACAACGATTATTTATTTTTCTTCTTGACACTCCGTGATTGAATACTTCATTAATATGTGTCATCTTTATATAAAATAAAATGTGCGACGTTCTCTGGGGGTTCTGTAGGATACAAACTCAAGTAAATTTAAAAAGAGGTGTAAAAATGAGGGTAATGACAGAGGTAAAAAGAAATTCGGTCTGGCAGCCCCGAAAAAGACAAGTATAAAGTTCAAAGCTCATATGCCAACATCGACATAAATAATGTGAAATGCAGTAGTATACTTACTTTCAACTTTAAACAGTATGAAACAAGCTTTCCGCGTCTAGGAAAAAGCCAATTTGGAAAGTTGGAAGGATAATAGCTCTTTTGCCCGTTATAGCACTGTTTTCATACAGTACTAACTTTTCATCTCTTTACGCAGTTGTTGGATGTTTTATTAATGTGAGCCATCTATGTGAAAAATTCTATTGAAACAAATCATTTTTCAAAATATCACAGACTTTGTAATTTTCTTCATTCTATTTCGGACTCAATGTCATATGCAAATATACTGAAGTTAGGAACAAGTGAAAAAAGCTCTCAAAAGTTGTCATATCTCATCTCCTTGAAATGACAAAGCTCCAATTGCTTCGACCACTCTTTTGAAAAACATACTTCAATTTTAATAGTTTTATTCTATTTAAGCTCAAATTGTACACATTGTTAGTAAATGATATCGCCTCATTTTAGCCATATTTGTCAGTTATAACCTTGTCGTTTTAAGGCAAAGATATTAAGAAATTTAGTGAAACTTTTGACGTTTTGGTTCTCGTAAACAACATAATTATGCAAAGATTAAAATGCAACTCAAAGTACAGATTATCTTAAATAATACTTGATAGTATTCATTTGCTTTGTGATAAAATTGTTGTCAAACTAGGTTATTAACCAAGTAGCTGATAGATATTGGGATAGTATGCGTATAATTTATTGCAGGTACGCACATTTAAATAAACCCTGTTCATTTGTGTGAGCATCTATGCCAACATTATAGATTTATATCTTCAGAATTTTAAAAGTAAATCTTTACTTCCTATCAAGCATATCTAAATTAACATTTTCCTATATCAGTCTATGCCCGAGTAGGTGGTGTATGTGTTTAATTACATAATATAGCTTTATTGGAATTTTTTTCTTATATTTTCATCTTTTATTAGCATTGACAACAAAAGCTGGTATCATATCATAATCAGATTTCACTCTTCCATTTATCATTGGTGGTCTTCGACCAATTTACGTCAAAGACCCATTAATTCTGCTATTTGAAACATCCAAAGTTTCTGGCTAAACCAAAAAATGTAGTTGGCATTTTTAATCCACCGACAGTTATACATCTTTTTTTTATGAAAATTTTATATTACTTTATTTATTCTTAAACCTTTGGTAACATTCATTATCATCTATGTTCTGAATTTTCATCGCATTGTTAAAATTTCTTCTTATAATATCAGCAATTAACGCTTAATCAATGCATGTGTAATTAAATATTTTAAATTTTCTGTAAATTATGTAATAGAAAGTAATTTATTTTTTAATATATGGTAGTTTATAAATTTAGTTTTAAAAAAAGAAGAAAACGTGAAAACCCATCATTTAAAAATAACTACTTGTATTAAATTCGGATAAAAACGATCGTGTTTATGGCATATTTTGTCTCAAATTAATAAAATTATTTAGAAGATTACGAATAGTATTTAAAACAAAATATTTATTAAATAATGTTGTTTTTATTTTAAAGTTCAAATATTAAAAAGAAAACTAAAGTTTCACATATTTACAGTTCAAAAGCAGTTTTGAAAAATTTCTTCAATAATAGAATATATATTTCATACCTGTCAAAATGAGTTTTATATTTTTTGAACAAATGCTAAATAAACACTTTCAGAGGCTTTATAGAGCTGTCAACTGAGTATGACAAATAAACGAATATTGATTTTTGAAATCATAATAATGTGTATTTATCTCCTTGGCTTGCAACTTTGGCATCACATTGCTGGCAAAGATAAGACAAAGGACAATTAAAACTCCAAATACGCTTTTAATAGACAAAATTTGTTACAGAAACAATTATTTCATATAATTTAACTGACAATTCTCACATTCGCACAAAATTTTAAATAATTATGCTACAAAACCTCAAATTTGTATACGAAAAACAATCACAACAAACATGATTTTGGAATGTTTAAAAATTTGTGCAGCACTTATTACATACTAATTATAAATAAACACAAAAAACATATTAAAATATGTATGCATTGAGCCAGGAAAACAAAATTACTATGCTTCATAAGGGATCGTAAAAATTTATATGTGAATATATTAAAAAAGATACTTTGTATCTCCAGTGCAGGTCCTCTTAACCGATATGGGTCATTTATGCTGTCAAAATAAATGAATAGTCAGATGAGACGATCTATCATAAAAGTTCTGAAAGTAGCGCTTTCTAAATTCGTTAAAATGGTGTTAGTATTATTTAGAATTAAAAAAAAAATCCCTAAACCTATATGTAATTTGGGAAATTTTTTGTAGAAACTTTCACATGATTTTAATTTAGTATTTTGAAATTTTTAATTGCTGAACTTTTATTCAACTTGCTTAAGGGAACCGGGTAAGCGATATTCGACCAAAAAATCTATTTTTACTTATAAAGAAATAAAGCTGCAAAAAGAAAACTTGAAGAGTCGTATGAGATAGAAAAAGGTGATAATCTTTCATAAAAAGTAGGATTTTATTAAATTTAGCTTTGATTTTTCAGGTTGGTGTTCCCTTTTTTTCTAAATCTATGAAAATTTATAACTCAGATTTTTAATGACGCATTTTTTATGTTATATAATGCATTTTAACACAGGTGTTTTATGATTTGTTGAGTATCATTTATTTTAGGCAGTGAAATCATTCCAAAATTTCTAATTTAAAAAAGATTTTCAATAAATAATTATTAATAATGTTTAAGTTTCACTCATAAAGACAATGGTCTGTTAAAGTATGTAAAACATGTTATTCTAACTACCATAATAAATCTAGACCTCTATCTTTCACCTTTACTGATATAAAGGTACATAAAGTTGATGAATTTAATATGGCGAGGATAGGACTTTCCCAGTCCCCTTAGTAGGCATTAAACTAACAGAGTGAAAAAGTGCCCAAGCCTGCGATGGAACCAGGGACATTCACATTACCCGCCAATTTTCTACCATTCAGCTGCCTGGACGATACCAAGCCTAGTACTTCTCATTCTTAACTGTTGAGGAGTAGTAGATTTGGTATCGTCCAGGTAACTCAGTTGTACAGCATTGAAAAGTTGTGTAAATGACCCTGATTCTATCCCGGAGTTAGGCACTTTTTCACACTGTTGGTTTTACGTCTCTTAAGCAAGTTAAATAAAAATTGCAAATTAAAAAATCTCTACTAATAACTTTTCATTTTTTTTTCAGGGGTAAAGCACAGCTAGTTGCATGATCCATGTCCTGTTAACGAAGATGCATAACTAAATTAAAATCTCTACACTTTTATGATTATATCTATGCTTTCTTTTATTCTATTATAGCCATATTTTAAAAAAATATTTAAAAAATGTTAGAATTATACAATTTGTTTAATTATACTAATCTACACTAATAAAATTTATTTAAATGAAATATTAATAAATGATTACAGTACACAGAAATGAAATTTTCTCCCGTGCTGCAAAATGTTGCAAAAAAAAAAAAAAAAAAAAAAAAAAAAAAAAAAAAAAAAAAAAACGTTTATTATCTAACCAGGTTTCTCTTAATGTCTCGTTATGCTTTCGATATCGCGTGTGACGACAACATGATGTAAATGACCTGTGAAGAAGAACAAAAGCATATTTTGCTTCCATTTCGATTCATCATGTTCACATAACATTCTATATCGAAAACACAATGAGAAGAAAAAAGTAAGTCCCTGAGATCAGCATTTTTAATTTTAGAGCACAGTACTTTGTTCACCAAAATAAAGATACATCTAAAGAAAAAAAAGTAGCATTAAGTGCTATAATTTTGGGCGCTTGCAATTGTGGAAATCAGGGAACAAAATCATTTACTAATTCAATTGACTGAACAGTTGGTTAAGTTGAGACCAGTTAAGAGAACGTTCACTGAACTAAATTCCAAAATTTATTCTATTGGTAGATACAATTCATTAGTATTCTACTACAGTTTACTACGTATTATGAGTATTAAAAATATTAAAATCAAGATACATTTTTTTTAAGTACTGTTTTAAAAATGAGTTAAAATTTTTATTCATGATGTTACAAAAAAATTTGCACATTGAGCATTGCTTACTATTAAAATTCTACGAAACTGGCGAATTTAAAATTTTCATATTATGAAGGTTTTCTGACTATCAAATTAGTGAATCTGGGACAAAAACATATATCACTGTATCAAAAATATTTTAAACATCTTTGGATTCAAAATAAATTTAATAAAAATTTAATTTAAAATTTAAAAAATCTAATTAGCATGTATTTTATTTTCACTTATTTATTTTTAACTGAACAAATATCTAAATAATGGTACGCATTGCAATTAAGTAAATTCTGTATTCAATTATCCAGAATATTAAATAAATATCTTTAAACACGTATCTTTATCACCCAATATTGAAAAAATTCTCATAATTAAATTTGAATTTTAAAATTCGCATTTCTAAATCTCTTACAGTGATAACATATAATAATGTATATGGAACATTAAATAAATGATTGTTGAATAAAGTACTTAAAATACATTTAGTGCAATCTTTTAATTCTCAGAAATATTGCTATTCTTAATTTAAAGTTGTCAATGAATATAGCTATTTATTACATTTTGTTACAAATATTGTTCAACTATGGGATATGTATAATTTCGTGATTTATTACTTAATTACTTAAAAGAAAATACATTTATATATTATATGATTACGTGCTATGAATGTATTCTAAAATATTTTTGATTATTTAATTAAGATATCTGTATGTAAAAAATGACTTTGCTTTATTATCCATTACCGTAATTATTGCATTATTCGAATATTTAAAATAAAATAATACTATAACAAAAACATTCTATTATGTTTAAAATTTTATAGGTTTGTAAAAGTAATTTAATTACAGTTTGCATTGTAAAAGTATATAGGAATCACTTTATTATGATTTGCATTATAAAAGGAATAATATATGCAACCTAATGTCTTAGTGTTAAAACAGCCATAACACAAAATGTTAAGGTAGCCAAATGCATGCCAAAATTTTACTATTTTAAAGCTAGTATGGCAATTTTTAATCGTTGGTCTTTTAGTTTAATATAACAACTTGAGTCACTGTGTTGTTCTAATTTCTAAACAAACATGGCTGATGAAAAGCATGCTTAATTATTATTGAAGATATTTTATCTTGCAAAGAATGATAATCATTGATCACTGTGACTAATGCATACATATATATATACAAAATATTCATATAAATGAATTTGTAAATAAAATAATAACAATCATGTTATGATGTTATAGGAAAGCACTAAGTTCTAATTTTGGCACTAAATTCTGTCTACGTTTTTAACTTAGTGTCCCTTGTGTTTAAAAGTATATTTTGTAATGTAATCTTGATGTTCTAGATCAAGAAAGAAATTTCTCCATAACTAAAATTTATTATTTATTTTTATCTAGCTCTAAAAATAAGACAATGCTATATTTTGAGTTAATACCAAATTAGCTAAATTATATTAAAATGTTTCGATATTTTTGAATACAGGTACTGGAAATTAAGGATACTGCGCTGAAACAATGCTAATAAATGCATCAATTATTAATGCATTTGTAAATTTTTAAATGCTATTTGATAAATAATCACAATTCCATTCTTGCAATTAATGTTATATTATTTTTGAACGTAAAAGAAAAAAAAAATGTTATCTACTCATGCATCCACATTTGTGCTTTATAATATAAATTGCGTGCATTTTGGTACATTTTTTTCTGCTGCAATCGAAACAATATGTATTATGCAGCTGCACATTGAGGTGAATGTACATTATACAACTTTTTTCAATTAAAAAGTAGCTCACAATTAAAATTTCCCACTTATTAAAAGAAATTAAGTTACACGTAGGTTTCTATTGTAAGTAAACAAATGATATGAGAAAAAGTATTTACAAAAATTGTATGTGGTGTATTTTATTTAAGTTGTGTAAATAGTGCCACACGGTAGAAGTTCGCACGTACTCAATTTGGAGAAGGCAGATTAAGAATGCCTTATAACATGTATAACATGATTGAAAATATACCATACAAAGTATATAAGTGTTCAAATACAAATGGAATATTGGCACTAAAAATGTAAGGCTTAGTTTTCATAAAGTAGCATTTCACACTATCATATACATCTAAGAAATATCGCTAAGAATTATAGAATGTGCATAAATCTATATAAATCTTCATTTCCTAGCGTTTCTTTAATCTTATTTTTCTACATCTGATAGTATATTTCTTTCGTCTTAGTTTCAAATTTACAATTAGTATACGCTTCTATTTACACAACAAACATTTCAGAAAATTAAGTATCAGCTATGCAGCAAATTAATTTAGTAATTTGAACAAAAAATTGAAATGAACATATTGAAATTTTCAGTGTTAAAATGATAATATATATATGGACATTATAAATGATTAAATCCATGCAAATTAATCAAATATTCGACACATAATCATGTTAGAAAAAACATCCAGGCAAACATTGTTTGATATGGATTTAAACGATGTTATTATTTTGAATAGCGTAGACAAAATCAGTTTTGCTTTTAATCCTTTGCTTTAGATGTTAAAAAGGCAGTGTTAATAGTTAGAAGAAGCGGAAAACATATATGTAAGAAGATAATGCCAAAAGAAAAATTAACAATGAAGAAAATGATCAAATATTCTAGAATAAAATGAAGATTTCGGGTAGCATTTTGCAGGTTATTTTCACCTTATTTTTATTAATATATTATACAACTATTAGTGTCTTAAATTCATTTTTTGTATAAAATAGACACGTATTGTATTTTTGACATAAAGTGAAAAAAAAACAGCAAAATTTAAAATATATATATTAGCTTATTATTGAAAGACAGGTGGCAATAACATTTATTAATTGAGCTTAACATTTTGGCTTTTTTGTCTACTTAATGATTTCGACAATAACATCATTTAAATCCTACTCTATTATAAAAATTACAAGCATAAATATTATTAAAAACTGCATTGACATTATGAATGAAAACAATTAAATGTAGTGAAAAATAAATAATAATCTTAGCAGCACTCAGCATTTTAATAACGTAAAAAACACGTATATGTCGTTTTAATTTCGTTTTTAAAATGTTGCGTGTTACTGGGAAAAATTGCTGGTAATTTAATTCCCCGAAACTGTTTTCACGAATATAGCGTGCAGTAACAGTCATAAATTTTCTTTAATGGCAAGGAAATTTGAACAACAAGTTTGTGAAATATATGTTACAGTTTCTTTGACTAATTTATGCTTATTTCATTCTCAGCAAATAAAATTCTGGAATTATTCACAACCAGAAATAATAAAATACATCCACATTTTTTTTTATATCATGACTTTGGTGGTCGTATAACGTGACCATCTATTATACAATAGGAAATATTAAATATATTTTTTAAAAGGTACGTAGAGAATAATGAAAGATTTTTACAACAAGGTACATCAGTGAACATTTTATATATTTTTTATCAATGTTATTTATATATATTGTTGAAGGAAATATTTTTGATAAAATTTGTGTTAATACTTTAGCAACACTTTATACATGGAAGGATATCTGCTTTTTGGATGGGTGTTTTGCACTTTGGTTGTTTACGCAAAATAAGGAAATTCAATTTAATGAAAATAAAATTAATCCTTCTTCTAGATATTTTTGAGATTTAACGGTAAAATTGAAAATACTTCGCAATTTAATGGTAAAACTCATGCGTAAATATTGGATTATAGCACATACAAGCGGCTTTAAGCAGCTATTTACTTTCAAGATGGAAATAAAGCGAGTCTTTTGTCGAGAGACTACGAATTGTTAGCATATTTAAAATTCTTGAATAATAATTGCATTTTATATTGTCTAATCAAGCATATGAAAGGTAAGACATTGTGCATTAGTTCGCTAGTCAGATATGAAAAAAGATATCAGAGAACGGCTCCACTATTTACAACCGTTAAATAACTTTTTTGCTGGTGTGAGAGGCATTTGTTGTCACGTGCTATCTTCAATGTTGGCGAAGACGTTAGTTGATGGTGGAACGCTTTTGATTCGAAGTATCCTTATAATCTGAAATTACATGATCTCAGGTAATGAAAACTTGCTGCCCATGTAAAGGAAAAAAGGGAGAATTGACTGATACACAGTTTCTTCAAATGGTGAATGTAACCATAATTGTATGACCTCAACAATATACAATGATGTTGTACGATGTGCAATGGTCCAGATCGGCGCCACGGCTGTCTCCCACAAAAATAAGTTTATCAGTCACAGGTCATCGGATATTGAATATATAATCTAAAAACGACATCTGTTGGTAAAAGATATACTATTATAAAATTAATTTTCAGTATCTTCACAAAAACACCGCTTTATTTCCATCTATTTTGTGTAAGCTGAAACGTTCAATCTTTGAATATAAAACTTTTAATATCATTTAATTTAAACTTTTATTTATTTATGATTATGCTGTATATTAAATTGCAAATTTTTGAATTTTTATAATATGTATTTTAGGAAATCTGAACATTAGGCATACTTTTATTAAATTATTTTTCTTTCTGACAGTATGATTTTCAGCAAATGAAAAGTTATAAAATCATAATTTCCTTACACAAAATTATCATAACTTTTTAATGTGCATTAATATTTTTTTTAGATTATGCGATTTTAATAAGACATTTATTTATAGATTTATTTTTTAAATATTTATCTGGTGATATAGTGAAAAAAATATAATGATTTCATACTTTTTGAAAAATGTATATAAAATCGTTCTTCATTTTCATATTACATTCATTTAGAAAATAATTCTTTAAAGCAACTTTTTTCTATTAAAATTTAGAATGCTAAAAACCTTAATATTTTACAATATCTCATATCCATTCAAATAGAATTTAGCATGATTTTTTTTATCTGATATATGCTTTTTATAAAGAAAAATAAAACATAAAAACAACAATAATAATTTGCATTTCAAAATAAAGAAAAGTCAACGATCAAATTAATTTTCATAAAATGAGATCTTTTCTGTAAAACATGTACTAGAAAACTGTTTTAATCTTTATAATGATTGAAAATTTAAACAATGAAAAAAATATTTTTGAAAAAAAAAATTAATTACACAGTATTGAGAAATAACATTTCGTAGGAATTTGTATATTATAGAAAATTATTTTTGAATCTTTTATTTTAGAAAGTCTATTTTTAGAATTTCTAAAATAAAAGAATTTTATTTGTATTTGTATATATTTTATTTTTGAAATTATATTATATATTTTAAAATTTTAATATTTGAACATCCCATTAATTAGACATTAATATTTTTTAAGTTCATTCTTTTATTTTTTAAAAGTACATCTTGAAAGTTTATTTTATTTAATGTAGCTTAAAACGCACGTGATTCCCATTTAGGGGTCGATACAGGCAAATACTGGGACCAAATTTAGGGCATCTTCATAAAATTCAATTTTATAAAAACAGGCCTTTCGCAAAACAGGTTTTTTTTTCGTAATTCCATTTAATAAAACAGTTCCCGTCAAAAAATTTCTTTTAATTAAATAGGCCCCTTCATAAAAATTTATTCCATAAAAGCATAAATTTAATTTTTTTTCTTTTTCTTAGGCTTTAAAATGTGTAATTTGCAGACAAAATAAGTCCACCAGAAAGGAAAACTTTAATAGAAAAAGATTAAAAAAAGTTATTATTAATAAGTGTTTGGTTTGAGTTTGAGTAACTGGAATTCACCTTTGATTACAAAATTTTATTTTTTGCAACAGTAACTTCCCTACCCCACCAAAAAAATAAAAAAATAAAATAAATAATAATAAATAAAATAAAACATGCATCGACCCCTGACTGGCAAATACTCCTAAAACGTGTTTTATAATATTTAGCAAATTTTTCCAAAGACCGATTTAAAAAATAAACAAATGAAAGAATAAATAAATTTAAAAAAAGCACAAAAGTGGAATTTTGTTTGAATTTTCAATAGTAATGATTATCATAACACATGCAAGTAATTTGATTATTTTTTTAATATGCTTGCAAAACCCACACACAAAAGAGCAAGAAGGCCATTTTGATCTAAATATAATTTCATAAGATATTTTCAAACACTAATATAATATATAATCCCATTGTAATTACAAATATGTCGTTCATTTTTTATTGAACATCTGAAAAGTGAGCATGTCAATAACACAGATTTTGTTTTATTATTTACATACTTATATTATATGACTTTAACCCACAATATATATATATATATATATATCTTATAGTAATATTTCCTATTTTAATAGATACAGTTTTCATAAAAGAACTCTGTTGTGGAATGACAAGAAAATATTGGTAAAAATATGTACAATACAATATCACTATAATGAAATCTATACGAAACTTTTGCTTTATGAATGTGTATAGTGAAGTATTATTTTTTCATAAAATGGCAGTTTTGTTAGCCACTGCACAAGTCATCTGAAAAGTCACAGACTCACAAATCACACGAGTAACATCGAAATCAAAACATTTACACAGTACGATAAAATAGAGATATCATTCTTCATTTCAAGTTTTTAAAATATATCGTGAGTTTATTATTTAAAGAGTTGAAGAAATAATTGTGTTTGCTTATTAAAATAAATTTTCAGGCAGGCAAAGGAGTTCAAATGCAATGTCTGTTCCCTAAGTGTTTCTACAAGCACTTATTTCATGCTTGCAAACTATATTGCAATTTCAACTAAATCTAAGACAAAAGAAAAAAAAAAAGCACGTATCGTTTCTAATTAGCCATATAGTCAGCAACTATGAATTTCTTTTATCATTGATTTCTAATTTTTCCATGCTATTTAAAATTCTCACATTGATATACATACAATCAAGATATGGTCGCATTATTGCTTGCGTTTTCTTCATTTAAATCATATTTATAAGATATTGGTAAAATTATTTAAAACTTTTTCAATACAAAATAATTTTCTGATATTCAATAAACAATATTGAAATGCATTGTTCATAAGGGCCTAATTTCGGAAGACCACTATATACAAAGAGAAATCATCGTCCTATTTAATCGCAAAAATTGCGTGGAAATCATGCAAATTCTGGGATTGCATAAGAAGAAGTATTGGAAATAATGGTACCCAAAATTAAAGCTCCTTAAGCAATTTGAAATTAATGCCTGAAAAAATGTTTTTTTTATTGTTAATACTGAATAGAGTTTAATAATAACCAATCAAATTATTATTATTTTTTTTTTTTTAAAGAATATGTTTAAATTACGCTTACCACTTACATTTTTTTCTGAAAACTTAGCAAAAAAAAAAGCCATCAAAGTTTTGAAAACTTTTATTTAAAAATTTTTACTTGAAAATAGTCCTAGATATCCTTTATTTCAATGAATATCTTAAGTCGAATATTTAATGTTTTACTGTTTTACAATCGTAGAACTATAATGCAAAAGCTCAAAAATAAAATTTTACATTCCAAATGTCAGCTAACAAATCAATATATTTTTATATTTTAAAGGATATAACATAAATAAATATTTTTTTTGTACATGTCTTTATTATTACTGTAAATATAGCATTAATAGAAAGTGTATATTATAATTTTGGAAGCATGTTTGCTTATCAAGCTTCAGCTAATTCTAGGAATTGATTTATGTCAAATTATCTTTTAAAATGTATAGGGTAACAGAGGGTGAGATGCCGTGTTGGACAAGATGCCGTGTCACTTGGTTTTCATGTGCGCAGGCGCTGTAAGGAAACGCCGCTCATTTGGAAGGAAGAGGGTTCCTTACTGGTAGTTGCGTTTTTTTTTTTTTTAAGTGGTGCTTTTTTGTTGCCATTTCTTCATAACACTTCTTGTAAGTGTCCAAAATCTTTTACGTGACTTCTTTATTTGCTTATATAAGTCATAGTATAAATACCAGAGAAATAAATCTGATGTTTTTAGAGAGTAGTGATACCTGGCCTTTCTGAAAAGTATAAATGGCAGGTTAGTTCCGCCTTCTTCAGGTCAGTGGGGGCGCCGGCGTCTTGTCCAATACTTTAGGATGAGTCGACAAAAATTTTTATGGATAAGATACCGGTTATTTTCCGTTGCAGTCAAATGGTTGATTGTTTCCTCATTTTTTAAAATTACTCTTGGGTGTCAACTCCGGGTAACTAAGGTGTCAACGATTTTAACCCTTAAATGCCGGGTGTTGCTTTTCGGCTGTATACCCAATTTAGGCTGCTAAAATACTATTAGAATAATATTGAAGCTATAATACCTAATTTTGCCACTAAAATACTTTCTGAAAATATTATTAAATCGATTTTCAACATGCAGATAGCAACACTTGTGCTTTTTAAGAATAAAGATAGATTTATTTTTTCAATTGTTGCTACATGTTCTTTTTGTTTTGTTTAGAAGCTTGCGAAATACCCTATTTTGTTCTGCAGTGGGCAAGTAAAATTTATTTATTTTTATAGATCCTAAAATTATTGTGTGTTTAACATTATAGAATTTTATCAAGGAAAATTATTTTTTCAATTAAGGACCGGTATTGCCGATTAGTAACAAACAGTTGTTTAGCCGTAAACCATACTTAAAACAAAATATGATTTTTTTAAGAATTTTCCTCATGATTTATTTAAAAAATGAAAGCCGAAAAACATTATTACAATGATTTTTGAAAAATCTGGCATTTAAGGGTTAATATGTTTATTTAAGTCAGTGATTAAATCGTGATTTTAATCAACTGATTAAAAAAAATTATTGATTAAAATCATTAATTTTGTAAATGTTTAATATGACGTAAAGAAATATTAAAATCTAAAGTGATGATAATTAGGAAGGTTTCAATGTGTAATGTGCCTTATAAATAAATCGCTTTTGCCCTATAAATAATTTTTTAATAATTATTAATTTTAAGCACTGTTAAAAATTTGATGTTAAATGCAGTTATAAATAATTTTAATAAATGTAAACATCGGTAGTATATAATATAGTTTTAGATAGCTTTAGTCTCTGCTAAAATATTAAAGTTAGTTTTATTCGTCCAATTATGTTTTACACTGCTTCATAAAAATTATTGTTTACATTAAAACTCCAAAAGGCATCTTACCCCTAAATAGTTGGCCATCTTACCCGAATCTTGGGGTAAGAGGCCTAAAGTCAAGAATTTGAAAAAAAAAAATCGACGCTTTCTATAATATCTGTAAAATGAAATAAGTTTTTAAATCATACATAAAAGTACAAATTTTAACAAGAAATCAATAAATAACTAAAAAAGGCGATTTTAAAAAGAATTAAGTCAAAAACTACGGCATCTTTACCCAACCTACCATATCAAACATTAAAAATAATAAATTACTCAAATGAGTAAAATCTTAAAATTTAGAAAAAAGTTTGAGAAGAATTATAAAAATAATAATGTTAATAACAGTTGGATTAAAGTATTAGTTACTGATTGAAAATAATGTAATAAGTAATTTAAATTGAAACTTTTTGGATATTTTAACACATTTTGATTAAAGCACGTTTCAAGAAAAGCCATTAAAGTCTGAAACAACAAATACGGTTCACGAAGAAATATTTTAAATCTTATGATTCATTGAAAAACATCTACAACGAAAAATGTTAATTCTTCACACTCTTCAAAAATAATATTATTATTAATAAATTCTTATTATGGAAATAGATAAATAAGTTTAAGTAAAAATAAAATTCTATAAAGCGTTTCTGATAAGCATTTAAAACAGTAAAAGAAATTTGAATTTCTTTTTAATGAAGAAATTTTTAAATAATAATGATTTCAGTAAGTATGTTATACGGAATATATTGATGATGAAGAAAATTTTCCATATTAATATTTTCAATATATGTATTCATTGAAATTCATGCTTAATTTTAAATGAAGAAAAATTTCTAAAACATTAATTTCGTTAAACACGTACCAATATAGAATTCTTTTATAACACTTTCGTATATCCGGGTAGATCTTAACAGCGATAAATAAAACAGCATTTAGTAGAAAAGAAAAAATTCCAAAATGTTTAAAAATAAAAGAAGACGTTTAAAATGTAAGCTGAAAAGAATAAGAATCATTCTTAGTAAAATGTCTTTCGGTGATCCCTTAACATCTGATGTGTATGCATTAAATTTACTCTTCTGTTAATAAAGAAAAGCTAACTTATTTAATATAACTGTATTTAATTTTTAATTTTATTTCTCAAAATTGGCAGTGAATATAAATTCCAACAGCTCATTAACAACATTCCCCTAGCTTTTACTTTTTACGAAGGTTGAAATTAATTTTTTAATTGAAATTGAAATGAGATGAAAAAGCTATTAAAACAAGAATGAATTTGCGTTGTTTCAGTAATCTCGTTGGAGCATATTTTTACGATAGTTTAAGAACAATTTCAGCAGGTTATACCTTATGATACGGAAAAAAGAAAACATTTTTTAGAATATTATTTAAAAAAAAAATTTCAACAGAACACTCTATACAAAACCAAGCTCATGTGATTTAATATAACATACGACGTGTCTGGATTGGGCGGTTTTTACACGAAAAAAATTCTTTTGGTTTAGCTCTCCTTCTACTTTTGGTCAAAATAGTCTAAATAAGTTACCAAGTTTCCATTTACTATCACATTTATCACATGCATATATCATAAGGAAATATTTGTTTGAAAGAAATTCGTTACAGAACGAAAAGGTCACAATATGCTAATAACATGCTAAATTTTGTATTTTAAAGTTTAATATAATGAATACTTATTGTAAAATAAATTAAAATAAAGATTCTTAAGTTTTGCATTTAAAAAGAAGCAGAGATTTTCTCACGGTAACTTCTTAACACCTTTTAGTACTAATATGTCTTCCTTTAAAAATTACTGGTGTTAACTTCAAAAAACGGTAATTCCTTAACTTTCATATTTTGCTTCTTTGGTGTTATTATAATAAACTTCCACAAATGTTTATTATTAGTCTTTAAAAATTGCACCATCGATATATTTTAAATATTAAAGTTAACTAAATGAAAATTTTAAAACAATCTATTTATTATTATGTTTAGTTAATTAAGTATGGCAATTTTGTTTTCCTTTTTAAAGTTAATATGCTATATTATTCTTGAATATAAAATATTCACTCAAAATAAGGATACTGCTTATGTTAAAACACCAATCAGATTTTTTTTCTGGTTTTCTAAAAATTAATTTGACGCATTTTACATAAATCAAAAGGAAACTGGTATTTTTTACGCAAATTTTTTAATTGTTGCTATTCAGAATTTATTTTGAAAATGGCAGAACGAAGTTTTTTTAATAAGGAAAAGTCTTGTATTATTAAATATTATACAAGGAAGTGCATTTTCTTGTGTAAGTTTTGAGTTGAGACACTGTTTAACATCATGGTAACTTAACATTAACATTTAAGAACATATAACATAAGAAAGAAAGAATAACAGTTAAAAATTGCTGGAAAAATTTATATATTCTTGAAGTTAAAGTAATTTACCGTACATTTACATTGATTTGTGTGAAATAAATTTTACAATTTACATTTTGTGTATCTCTCAGAAAGAACGGGACAGAAGCAGGAGAGCTGTAAACGAGTCTTCCAGTGGCACTTACTCTCTTGGTCTATTTGTTGTTGCATAGGCACTCATGAGGGTGGGATGACCAAGAACATAAGTAGGTTGAAATGGGAGGCCGTAAAACATCTGTAAAAGAAACATATAAACTGTTAAAAAAGTATGGCATTTCGCAGGAAAAATACAATTGGATAAACTCGAAGTCATGAATACGAAAAAAAATTAAATACTCTAAATTCTTAGTTTTTTTTTTACCCCTTTCCTGTGACGCCCGAACTCAGTTCGGGCAATCCAAATGCGCCGATTCTGGAATGACCGACCTGAGTTCGGGCATGAGAAAAATCGGTGTTACCATTCCGTGAAGTCCAAACTCAGCTGCAATGTGCAACCGATCATGTTGTAATCTGTGCATAAATTGTAATTTACCATTTTCCCAATAGATGGCGATATTTTCCCGCTAAAAGTTCGGCAGTTTTGCGCCATTTGTCGGATTTTAATAATTTTGCAGTTCCTCTTAAATTTTATTCAAACCATTCAGTGAAATAAAAAATTCCCTTTTTGGCACGTTTTTCTCAAATATATTCCACAAGCAAAGGGTTCAGTACCAGACTGTAATAATAATAATAATAATAATAATAATAATAATAATAATAATAATAATAATAATGATAAAGGAGGCCGTAAAACATTTATAAAAAAACATATAATCTGTTAAAAAAAAGTCTTGCATTTTGTAGAAAAAAAAAATACAATTGAGTAAACTCGAAATCAGGAACACGAAAATGATTTAAATATTCAGAATACTTAGTTCTTCTTAAGTAACATACTGTAATAATAATAAAATAATAATAATAAAAGAGTGGACTAGCCTTAAAACATCTGTAAACGAAGCATATAAACTGATAAAAAAAACCTCTTGCACTTTTTAGGGAATAAATACAATTGAGTAAATCGAAATCAGGAACACGAAAAAGATTTGAATAGTCTAAATTCTTAGTACTTTTTAAGTACCATACAGTAATAATATTAACAAAGAGAGGCCGTAGAACCTTTGTAAGAGAAACATATAATCTGTTTAAATAGAATTACATTTCGTAAGAAAAAAATAAATTTGAGTAAACTCAAAATCATGAAAACAAAAAAGATTTCCAGATTCTAAAGGATTTCTAAGATTTCATTTCGTAGGAAAAAAATACAATTGAGTAAACTCGAAATCCTGAATATGAAAACGTTTAAATATTCTAAATACTTAGTTCTTTTTAAGTAACATACTGTAATAATAATAATAATAATAATAATAAAATAATAATGATAATAATAATAATAATAATAATAAAATAATAATAATAATAATAATAATAATAATAAAGGAATGGGAAGGCCATAAAACGAAACATATAATCTGTTTAAAAATACTCTTGCATTTCGTACGAAAAAATACAATTGAGTAAACTCGAAATTATGAACACGAAAAAGATTTAAATATTCTAAATTATTGATACTTTTTAAGTACCATACAATAATAATAATAATAATAAAAAGAGGCCGTAGAACTTTTGTAAGAGAAACATATAATCTGTTAAAAAAAGAATTGCATTTCATAGGGAAAAAAATAAAATTGAGTAAACTCAAAATCATGAAAACGAAAGAGATTTCCAGATTCTAAAGGTATTGCATTTCCCTGGTAAAAATACAATTCAGTAAACTCAAAATCATGAACACGAAAAAGGTTTAAATATTCTAAATTCTTAGTTCTTTTCAAATATCATACTGTAGTAATAATAATAATAATAAAGGAGACCGTAAAACTTATGTAAAATAAACATATAATCTGTTAAAAAAGTCTTGTACTTCGTAGAAAAAAATACAATTAGGTAAACTCGAAATCATGAACACAAAAAAGATTTAAATGTTCCAAATACTTAGTTCTTTTAAGTACAATACTCTAATAATAATAATTGCAATAAAAAGGGTGGGGGTGGAGGCAATAAAGCATCTGTAAAAGAAACATATAATCTGTTAAAAAAGTATTGCATCTCGAAGGAAAAAATACAATTGAGCAAACGCGAAGCCGTGAACAAGAAAAGGATTGCAATATTCTAAATTTTTACTTCTTTTTAAGTACCATATAGTAATTAAAATAAAGGAGGGGAAGCCATACAACATCTGTAAAAGAAAAGTATCATATGTTAAAACATTATTACATCTCGAAGGAAAAAATACAATTGAGCAAACTCGAAGTAGTTAACGAGAAAAAGATTGCAATATTCTAAATTCTTAGTTCTTCTTAAGTACCATACTGTAATTAAAAAAAAAGGGGGGGGGCATGGCATAAAACATCTGTAAAAGAAAAGTATAACGTGTTAAAAAAGTACTATATCTCGAAGGAAAATATACAATTGAGCAAACTCGAAGTCGTGAACAAGAAAATATTGCAATATTCTAAATTCTTAGTTCTTTTTATGTCCCTTACTGTAATAATAATAATAATAATAATAGTAATAATAATAAAGGAGGTCGTGAAACATTTGTAAAAGAAACATATAATCGGTTTAAAAACAAGCTCTTTCGTAAGAACAAAATACATCTCAGTAAACTCGAAATCATGAGCACAAAAAAGATTTTAATATTCTGAATTCTCAGTTATTTTTAAATAAACACTCTAAAAAAAAAAAAAAAAAAAAAAAAAAAAAAAATGTAGATTTCCAGTACAATTTCTGGATTTTTAATATTTTTCTCCGATAACAGTAGTTTTGGGTAAGATCTTATAAACATTAAGAATTCTGCGCCGCTTGGAATGGTGCTGTGTAGCTCATGAATCTATAAACGTGATTATCGCAAAACTATGTTTTTAAAGTCAGTGATCACGAGATCTCCTACAAATCTCAACCAATCTTTTTCAATTTTTGAACAATTTTTAATAACGATATTACCGCACAGTAATAATAAAAGAAAGAGAGAGCAGGTAAAACTTTTGAAAAGAAATATAATATATGTTGAAAAAGTATTGCGTCTCGAAGGAAAAAAAAAACAATTGAACAAACTTGAAATTATGAACGCAAAAATTTCAATATTCTACATTCTTAGCTATTTTTAAATCCCACTCTAAAAAAAAAAATAGGTCGATGGCCAGTACAATTTCCGGATTTTTAATATTTTCTCCGATAACAGTGGTTTTGAGTAAGATCTGATAACCATCAAGAATTTTGCACCGCTTGGAAAGGTGCTGTGTAGAGCTCATGAATCTATAAACGTGATTATCGCAAAACTATGTTTTTAAAGTCAGTGATCACGAGAGCTTCTACCAATCTCAACCATTCTTTTTCAATTTTTGACCAATTTTTAATAACGATATTACCATACAGTAATAATAAAAGAAAGAGAGAGCAGGTAAAAATTTTATAAAAGAAATATAATATCTGTTTAAAAAGTATTGCATCTTGAAGGAAAAAAAAACAATTGAACAAACTCGAAATTATGAACACAAAAAGATTTCAATGTTCTACATTCTTAGTTATTTTTAAATACCACTCTAAAAAAAAAAAAAAAAAAAAAAAAAGGTCAATGGCCAGTACAATTTCCGGAATTTTAATATTTTTCTCCGATAACAGTGGTTTTGAGTAAGATCTGATAAACATTAAGAGTTTTGCACCGCTTTGAAAGGTGCTGTGTAGAGCTCATGAATCTATAAACGTGATTATCGCAAAACTATCTATATTATAAAGGACAAACATATCTGTGCGTAACGCATACGTCACTTTGCAAATTGCAACACTTTGAAATTTGAAATAAAATTTTCTTTTACAATTTTCTCTACAGCAAATTTTTAAACTTCTAAACATCGCACATTTTAAATTTTTACACCGTCGTATAAGGAAAAAAATGCTCTTTTAAATGCAATTCGTTTGAAAGCTGTATCTCAATTTATTTTTGAGATATTAATTTTTTTGTAGTTTTTAATACCATTTTTCCAATCGTGGCAACAAAAGTACCCCATTTCTATTGAAAGTCATTGAAAATAAACGGAAAATAGTCGAAAATAGGAGATTACTGTACCTTTTTGTTGCCATTTTCTCATAAAACCTGAAAAAAAAGTTCAAATTAAAATACGGGCTATGTCAAGAATATTGTCTGTTATTCCGCGATAATGATGTCATATGCATACTTTTCTAAGTTTAAGATTGGATTGTAAAAGTGGATTGCTTTAGCGGATGCAAATGACGTCATTTTATAAAACAGCGTGTATTTTAATTCTTAAAACTGAATTATGTTTTGTAGAAGTGCGTCATTTTCACAGCCCAGCTGCTTTCAAATTCTTCACAGGTGAAAATGCTTCACTTTTGAAAATAATGTAATCGAAATCACACACTGATCAAACGCAATGTTTTACAAAAATTTAGAGCGTCTTTATAAAAGAGAGGTGACATGCAAATAATAGCGATTTATATTACAGAAATTGATGATTCTCGCCTGGGTGGATTTGCTTCGCCGAGTTGGACAAGCAAACAAATAACTCAAGGTTTAAAATAATATCATGTTCCTGAAATTATTGTCCAAAATTCCCTCGAATAATAAAACTTTAATGCTATTCTTTAGAACATTCTACTATAATTTTATCAAAATAACATAATTTGCTTAATTTAATTTTTCACAATTTTATATAATCTATACATTTAAAACATAAGTATGTTTTTTAGTCATCTGCCCTGATCTTTCTGCTGAACCAATTTTACTAATATTTTTTTTTTCAACTGAAAGCTGTTCATTTGTAGATGTGATCGCACTCTTTTTTTTTTTTTTCTTTTAATATTTCTATTTTAATATTTTAATTTTAAAAGACTTTTATGAAATTTCTCCAAAATGATGGAAATTAGATAGCTTTCATTATTGTAGGCAAGAGAGAGAAAAAATAAAAAGAGGTATTTTTTATCTTTAATCATGCCATTTTCTGATAAATTCAAAATTGTTTATAAAAATTGTTGTATAGGGTTTAGTGACGCAAAATCCCATTAGGAGCATAATATTATATTAGGGGAATAATAACGGAAAAGGACATACTGCTTTTAAAAACACGCATTTTTCCTTATAAAATTTCTATGTTGTTTTTCCTTCAGCATGTGTACTGATACTAAGTTTCAGACACTAAGCAAAATGCTTATTCAAGTGAAAATGAAGTCATATTTAAAAGAAAACGGTCATTTTCTTAGATAAAACTAAACATTTTAACACAAATTCGTCTGAAAAACATAAATTACGGAATTTTTTACTCTCCGGAATTGAGATTAGAATCTTAAGTAAAGAGCGCATCTATTCAGATAAAAGATGTTACTGACAATGGTGACTTCAAATTTTGAGTTAAAATGATCAAAAAAAAAAAAAAAAAGAAAAAAAAATTAAAAATGATGAATATGGATATGAGAAGTGCGTATGCAAATTTTGAGGAAGTGAAAATTGCTGTTTTTCATTCCGGAATACCAAGCATAAGAGCCTCAATTGATAACCACACCGTAATAACTGATCTTTATTATATTTTACTGATTAAGTATCTAGATCATAAAGAACAAACGTATCTGTGCGTAACACTGACGTCATTTTGCGAATGGCAACACTTCACGATCAAATTTCGGTCTTGAAATTTTCGCTACTGCATTTTTTTATTCTTCTGACCATCGTACATTTTCAATTTTCGTCGCATAGGGAAAAACTTTACTTTCAAATGCAATTTGTTTAAAAACTTTATCTTAATTGACTGATGTATTATGTTTTTAAAAATAATTCTTAAGCATGATTTTTTTAAAGTTTATTTTATCACGTGCCGGTTTCAATACATAATAATAATAAACATTTTGCACATAAAGCAACAAATATTGTTCAGCATTTGTTTCTGACTATTTTTGCATAACGAAATTAATACTTCCTTTATAAACAAATAAAAGAATAATATTAAAAAAACCCAATCTAACATATTTGCGAAAGACAAATTAACGAAATTAATACGTCTTTTATAAACAAATAAAAGTATAATATTTAAAAAAAAAAAAAAACCCACAAATCTAACACATTTGTAATCATACAATTTAAATTTTTAGATCATCAAATTGGATTTTTTAAAAAAATGGAATTTGTTTGCAAAGTTCATCCCAGTTTACTGATTGTCTATGGTTTTAAAAACAATTTTAATGCATGAAATATTTTTTAATTTATCTATATCGCGCGGAGCTCGATTACGAAAGATTAATTCGTTTGCATTTAAAACAAAGAGTTCATCATTTTCTTACGGCTAATATCCATTAAAAAAAAACTTCCCTATGAATAAAAAAATAAAGTAATATAAATAAAACAGAAATTTAACAGACATGTATAAGCTCTGAAATTATCAGAATATAAAAAGATGGCGTAAATAGCAAAATCTTGGTCAAATAACTCTTAGCATGCGGCTAATAAGAAAATATCGCTTTTGATAAATTTCAAAAATTTATTTGATCGTATAATTCGTATTTTTCATATGAAAAATGCTTTTTAAATTTAAGTGGGCAATTTAAAAAAATTATTGCATATAAAAAATTATTAGTGTTCAATTAAAAAAAGTTTTTTCACCTATATTCTGTAACCCGGGAAGCCCGGGTAAGATCACCTAGTGTTTTTAAAGTCAGTGATCACGAAAGCTCCTACCAGTCTCAACCAATCTTTTTCAATTTTGACCAATTTTTAAAAACTATATTATCTAGAGTGTAATAGTTCTTTTCGATGACCTGATGATTTTTCTATTTTTATAATTTTTTTTATTATTATAAACAATCAAATTTCAACATTTCTGTGAAAATCATAACTTAACTTTGAACGTTCGCCATTTTGTTCCAATTTATTTTTTCTAAAAACCGAACGGTTGCTCTGTACTTGTTTTACGTGTTCGGAGTAAACATATTATATATATATATTTTTATACATATAATTTCAGATAACATTTTACAAAGTTACTGTTATCAACGTGGACAGCTACTAGAAAGACACCGTCTCCGGGCAGCCGATCTACTGGCTTTATTTCGTGATTACAAAAATCAATTTCTTTTCTTTAAAGTGTCACAAATAAAATACAAAAACTGTTTTGCATATATCTTGCTTTATTTTCCTGAAAACAATCCACAAAAAATATATATATATATATATTGTTTATCTTGCAGGTAGGTGTAACACACAAATACTCTTGACACCAACTTTCAAATTTATGTAATAAGAATATTATCTCTTTATATATATATATATATATATTATATACATACAGCTTTAATTCATAATAATTGACGGTGGTAGGTTATGTTTAATTAATGGTTATATATATATATATTGTGTCTGTTGCATGTAAATGTGATTTATAAGCTAGATTTGTTTATAAAGTATTCAGAAGTATTTCATATACATTTGGCCTTTGTCTGCTGAAAACATCTACAAATCTATGTATGAAAAATATTATCATTTTATTGCAACGTGTACCATTGTTTTAAATTTTAATCATTTTAGACACGTAATTGAGACTGAATCAATAAATATTTTTAAGTATAACTAGGCGTAATCGGTCGAAGAAAATGCTTGAAAAGGAATTGTTGCATTGGATTTATAATAAACCTACGAAATTAAGTACAATAAAATCCATCTTACATTGGTTAGTCACAAAACAAATATTATTTTAACCTAAATTTGTACCAAAACTTTTTCACACTCTCAAACTTTTCATATGTACATTTCATATCCAAATTCACATTTTAAAAATTTTAGACACGTAATTGAGACTGGATCAATAAACATTTTTAAATATAACTAGGCATAACCTAGGCATAGAAGAAAATGTGTGAAAAGAAATTATTGCATTGAATTTATAATAAACCTACAGAATTAAATACAATAAAATATCCATCTTACATTCGTTATTCTAACTCTCAAAACAAATATTATTTTAACCTAAAGTTGTACCAAAACTTTTTCACAGTCTCAAAGTTTTCATACGCACATTTCATATCCAAATTCACATTTTAAAAATAATTTTAAAGGGCAATAGGTTATTAATAAATATATTTCCAAATTTCATCTTACATAGGTGATGGTTAGTCTAACTCTCAAAATAAATATTATTTTAACCTAAAATTGAACCGAGATTTTTCGCTGACTCAAAATTTTCATACGTACATTTCATATCCACATTCACATTTTAAAAATTATTTTAAAGTGCAATAGGTTATTAATAAATATATTTCCAAATTTCATCTTACATTGTTTAGTCTAACTCTCATAACAAATATTATTTTAACCTAAAGTAGTACCAAAACTTTTTCAGTCTCAAAATTTTTATACGCACATTTCATATCCAAATTCATATTTTAAAAATTATTTTAACGCACAATAGGTTATTAATAAATATATTTCGAAATTTGAGGTCACGTTTGTCAGCTAAAACTTTGAGAAAATTCCCACTCGTAACTTGAGGTTCTAAAGTCACATTACCTGCAGGTAAAAAGTCCAGAAATTTATGTCGTTTAGATGTATTGGAATTAAAATATTTTGTTTATCAAAGACAATGACCGCTTTCTTTTAAATATGACGTCATTTGCACTTACGAAAATATTTCACCAAGCGTCTCAAACTCATCATCATCATCGGGGTGATAAAATTTTGAAATTTAACAGCTTTATGAGGGAAATTGCGTATTTTTAAAAACGTGACGTTATTTTGTGTTCAATTTTTTAAAAAGTTATTTTTATTTGTAATGGCAGAATGACACCAATAAGGATACAATTAATAAAGGTAAATAAAACCATTATTTCAGCTTTCTCTCCAACCATAGAAAAAATCCAATTGCCATCATATTGAAAATATTTCTTTAAAAAACTTTTAAAATTGAAATAAAAATATAAAAATGGAAATATTTAAAAACATAGCTGGTGCGGACACATCTACAAATGAACAGCTTCCATTAAAAAAAAAAAAAAAAAAAAATTAGTAAAATTGGTTTATTACAAAGCTCAAGGCATATGACTAAAAAAATGGCTTTATGTTTTAAATATACACATAATATAATTCTTATTTTAAATTTCGAACTTAAGATTTTTGTATGAATGATAGTTCCAAATCCGTAAGTTAATTTTAAGTGTTTGGACAATAAATTTTACAACTCATTTAAATCTTATTTATTTAAATGTGTCAGATAAAAGAAAAGGTGAGCAATGGCAAACCAACTGCTACAGAAATCAGCTCATAATCAAACATAATCTTTTGGGAGATAAACTGAGACGTTGATCTTATTAGCGTTAAATTGTCTTAAATCCTTACAACAGCACAAACGCTGTCACCATGGAGAATAAATGTAAAGTAGTATGATAAGACTATCTATAAAGTTCACAGTCGAGAATTCTTCAAAAGTAAAGAGAAACAAATTATCAAATTGTTCATTTTACAGAGGTTCTTTACCAATACACAATGATTAAAATGAATAATTTGGTTAAATTTTTGGTTACATTTGCATCTTCAATATCATACAATTATAAGCTAATATATTTTTTCAGGTATTATTTTTATGACAATCTCCATTTGAAAATGTCGAATAATGTTCTAAAAGTAATTGGCTTGACATCCAAATTATATGGTTAGCGAAAAAATTTCAAAGACATGTAAATGTGACATCTTTTCATATTCAATAATAATGGGTTTACTTTTTTTATACAATTTTTCTTTCAACTGATAAACATTACAAGCATCTAACAATGAAGAATGATCTTTACAATGAAGAAATCACTACACTATAAGTCAAATTAAATTTGATACTAATCGAACTTTAAAATTAATTAGGGGTTAATGTTTAACCCTCCGCCAACCAGACGGGTCCAATGGATTCAACAGGTACAGTCGTGGAAAAAAAAAAGTAAACACCCCCTACTAACTCCTCAACAAATCATCGTAGAAGAAAGTTACTGGTACCGAACGATTGAAAATAAAGTCTACTTTTAAATGATGTATATAAAAGTTTCTTAAGGGGTCATCTACATATTAAAATGAATCCAAACTTCATTTTTTTCAACGGCAATACCCAATTTTAACTAGACATTTCAAATCTTCGGTTCAAACTATGCCTAGACACCAAATTTCAAGTCATTTGAATGATAAGTTTTTGAATTATAAACATTCAAAATTTAGTGCTTCTAATGTTAAATTACATTTTCATATTTTTATTTATATCTCCCGAAATTATACTCCTAATGTGCTATTTTTTTTGTAGTAATAATACTAATATACCCAAACATAAATAAGCTGAATTTGTAATTTTTATAATTTTATGATATGAATTATGAATTATGAAATTAATATTCGAAAAAATTATGAATTGCAACCTACAATTTTTTTGATGGATTTAGATTTATTAAGTCTTGCTTTATGGAAATTCAAAAATTTCACATTTTTCATCCAAGTAGTTTTCAAATTATGCTTGAAAAACGGCAAAATGAGGGTTTAAGGGGCCGTCTATGATGGAAGTGAGTAGACATTTTGAAATTTATTCTGCTGTACTGTAATCAAATAGGTTTCATTGACACTTAAACGTGCCTGGATCAAGAAGGCGGCTCTCTCGGTTAACAATCAGTACGGAACTTCAATTTGGATACAGCCCTTAAAATACGCTCGTTTTAAAATAATTAATTTTTCGGAAACTTATGGTACGAATTGCATAAAAATTCGTCTTCAGGCTAATTGAAGGGTGTAGAGTTCATTTATGCTGTCAGAATTGGGTATTGCTATTGAAAAAAATAAAGTTATGGTTCGCTTTAATATGTAGATGGCCCCCTAAGCATATTTTATATACATCATTTAAAAGTAGACTTTATTTCCAATCGTTCGGTACCAGTAACTTTCTTCTACGATAATTTGTTGAGGAGTTAGAAGGGGTGTTTACTTTTTTTTTTCCACGACTGTACATTGAAAAGGATTTTTCTCGTAAAAAAAAAAAAAAAGAGACTAAAAATGCTGTAATTATGTGAATAGGTCACATATTTACCGAACTTTCAGCCTTTTTATCATAAAAATCATTTCGAATATACCTGTAGGGTCCATTGGTAGTAGAAGTGTGGTAGTAGAAGTGTTGAACTTGATTGCATCCAATATTTCTATTAGTGATATAAAGCAATAACGGTCATCTTTTAAAGGTTTAGAAAAATCTCATTGTAGATAAACGTCAATATAAAATTGAAGTAACATGTTGAACGATTTTTTTTCCATATATTTTGAGAAGTTAGTGCCTATGTTCTTTTTTGAAAATTTTCGAGTAGAAACTGAAGTTTCTAAATAAAAAAGAAAAAAAATTGTAATATGTAGGTTATAATGGTAAAATAAAGACTTCTAAAAGAATCTCTTAAACATATATATATATATTTTTTTTATCAATGTGCATCACGAAATTAATGTAGTTTTTTTTTTTTTTTTTTTTTTTTTTTTACGAATAACATAATTATTAATGCATTACGGATTATAACTTAATACATTATTATTGATGCTTTATGCCTTATGCATTGCAATTTATTAATACATTTTGATTAATTCGTATTATGTACAGCAATTATCTGAACAACATTTTATTAGCCCCAGGTCCCCGGTATGCTATTTCTTTCTCTCAGCTTATTTTGTGTCGTCTCCAAAAAATAACGTTACCTTACAGAAGCCAGCCGTGAAACAAAGCAGTACTTTTAAATACTCTACTGCAATTTTTTTAACTTCTAAGCATCGCACATTTTCAATTTTTATATCGTCGTATTGGGAAAAAAAGTACTTTTAAATGCAATTTGTTTGAAAACTGCATCTCAATTTATTTTTGAGATTTTTATTATTATTATTATTTTAGCGACATTTGTTTAATTTTGGCAACTCAGGTACTCCATTTCTGTATACAGTAAACGAAAAATAGTTGGAAAATTGCAATTATAGCTTTCTGTTGCCATTTTCCCATAAAAACCGAAAAAAAATTACTTAAAATTCGTGCTATTTTGAAAATTAATTAAATGAATGATTTCCGATAAAACATGGAGCTATTAGAAACTGAATTTAATTTTAAGTATCTATATTAATGTTACAAACAATGAAGGCATATGAATCATTAGATAGCCGATATTTTTGCCGAGTTTCTTGACATTCAGCGATAGTGATGTCATATGCGTACTTTACTGTAGATGTTGTTTAATACTGGACCGCAAATGAGGAATTCTTCAGCGGATGCGGATGACGTCACTTTATATAAAGTAAAAACGTGTGTCTTAAAACTGAAATATGTTTTTTACTATCTATATATATATACATATTTTTTTTCTTCATCGGGGGCGACACTAAATTCTGAAAAAGCAGAATTCCTGTTTTCTAGTTATAATAATTTTGCTGGTAAAGAAATTTTTAAACCATTTCTTTTATAGTTTATTTATAATTCTTTAAGTGTACAAATTAATATCTACTTAATAAAGCTAACTACCATTACTATTTATATAAAGAATTAACACACTCTAAGAAATAAAAAAAAAATGAATTTCATTTTTTTAAGCACAAGAAATTTCAAAATATATTTTATTATTTCAAATAAAAGTGAAATAAATTGCCGCAAATCCTACCCTTCTTTTACGCATGTTTCCGAAAACGCAATAAAATTTGTCCAAAGATCATATTTTTAAATAAATGTGTCTTTTTATAGGAAAAATGATTCAGGCGAAAATTCAGAGGCTTTGTTATTCTGCATGTTTAACACAATAAATCAAGGAAATCCACTGCTTCATTTTGATATATGGCTGTACAATAACATAAATGGCATTCTCGTTTCGAATCAAACGAAATAGAGAGTTATTCTCTTGCGATTTTGAATGTAAGTTTTATTCAAGAATTTCAAGCAATCCATTTGAATATCTGTGGCAGTATCCGGCAATACAAATTCAACCAAGAACTTACAGAAAAAAAAAGTTTTCTTTCTTAATCCATAAATCAATGTTCTTAAGGAAAATAAATTTCAATAAATGTCAAAAGAATACAAATAAGCGAAGGAGCAAGTAAAATCGACAAAAAATGAATATCTTTGCAATTGCAGAGTAAAATAAACTTCGTTCCTTAACTTTAAGATGAAATAATATGAAATGATAGATAGTTTGCGTTTAGTATTCTGTAAAATCTTATTTCGTACTCTTAAAGGTGGGGGAGGGGGGGGGGTCTACTTCTTTGGCCGGAAATTTACGCGACTTTTAAGGTTTTTTAGTTGCGTTCGTAATTATACAGGGTGCAATATGTTATCTATCGCCGGCCTTTAATTTCTCAACCGTTGGTCGTAGATATATAGTTCCAATTACAAAAACGTTTCAAATGAGGTAAATATTCATGTTGTGGCATTATTTAAAGTAAACAATCAATTTTATAAAAATTACGAAATCTAACTTTTTATACGGTCCCCTAGTCCCTATAGTTATATTTAGTAAAAGTTTACACATATCATAACAGATATAACGCAAAAAGTTTGACATCGCTACTACAAAAATTGACACAGTTATTAAATTTCAAAGTTTCAGATTTTTGCACATGATTTTGTCTTTCATTGAGGGATCAGTTAAAAGATGAATTCAAGTAATTGGAGATCAAAATCATGGTGCTATTCCGCTGCCATTTATCTAGCCCTTAGTGAGTATGTTTTATTTTCCGGTTGTCGATTCTACCTACTTTGACGTTTGAATGTTATTCGACCGATAAAAGTTAGATCAATTTTTAGATGAAATAACCCTCTTTGTTGATTCCCCGATTTATCGATACCGGTTAAAGGTGGTTTCGCCATAAAAAGGACACTTCACCCTGATTTTGATCTCGAATTACTTTAATTCATCTTTTAACCGATCCCTCAATGAAAGACGAATTCATATGCAAAAATCTCAAACTTTGAAATTTAATAACTGTGTCAATTTTTGTAGTACAGATGTGAAACTTTTTGTGTTATATCTGTTACGATATGTATAAACCTTTACTAAATATAACTATAGGAACTGGGGGACCGTATAAAAAGTTAGATTACGTAATTTTTATGAAATTGATTTTTTACATTAAATAATGCCATAACAGGGAACATTTACCTCATTTGAAACTTTTTTGTAATTGCAACTATATGTTTACGGCCAACGGTTGAGAAATTAAAGGCCGGCGATAGATAACATATTGCACCCTGTATAAGTACGTCTATAGTAGTCGGCTGATCCGTCCATCTGCCCGCATATAACAGCGCAAAAACTATCCAACCGAGTGGTTTGAAATTTAACATACATAATCGTTTCAGAAATATGTCGAGCCATTTCAAATTTTATGAAAATCGAATCAAAACTTAAAAAGATATGAATAAAAGTTTTCTTCATTCTATTAAATCTACGTAATTAATTGAATGATATCTCATGATAGGTAATGATTCTAGGTTGCCTTGGTGATGACGTCCTATTTAAGAGGGAATCTTATTATTTCCGCATTACTGAATTTAACATATACATTGAAACTTCCATTTAACGAAGTCTCGTCGTTACACTTAAATACTTCGTTATGAAGAAAATTCGTTAAATAGAAATCAACTCAAATTCATGAAATTTGTATAATAAAATACATATGCATTAAATGAAAAATGCACATAAAATGGAAATATTGGGAAAATGTATTTTAATTCAGGCAGTCTTTTTTTTATGCAATGTAGACACATGTGAAAAATTTTATTAGAATAATGTCTAAAAAATCACATAATAAAGAGAGGTAAACAAAAACTGAAGCGTAGCGTAACTTTTCTCCTTTTCTCAGTATTTCAAATCTTTAACTTTTAAAATGTTTTAATATTTCTTTGTTACAGGTTTCTTATAAAAAATACACTTTTCATAAAAATTTTCCCGCTTTTTAAGTATCCGAACAATTCATCTGTAACATTTTCGTGAATCTGGAAACCCCTTCTTCTTGTATTTTTAAAGACTTTTTAAATTTCTTCCTTTGAATGGAAATGATTAAATAAATAATTTCATTTTCATGCAATCCGCTGAAATAAATTCAAACATCCGTCGCAACAACAACCACCCGTTTGATTGCTGCACACGCACAAAAGTGGAATAAACTTCGTTATATCTACCCTATATATATAAAATCCTAATGAAACGAATTTATGAAACGAATATATGAAACGGCTGAAATGTGTATCAGTTCTTTGAATCGACTGATTAAACAAGTGATTATGTTTCACGGCGATTTCTCCTAAAATATGGAGTACTTTGCGACGAAATTAACACCAAAAATCCGTATTGATCCACAGATCTCAAAACTGGTATTAGAATTTTTAAATTCGAATTAGTTTTCGAAATATTATTTTTATTCTAATTTTAAATACATTTTTCTAATGATGCAACTCAAATTTTAATCATAACAGATATTTTTTTTTCATAATTCAGAAAAGTTTACTATTTTAAATTAATTTGGCGACCAGTTTGGCCTCCTTTAAATCTATGCTAAGAACAATGCTTTTTTTGTATTTCGTTATCATTTTATTTAATACAAAGCTTTCATTTAAAAATGAAACATTTAAATTGATGGCTTTCACTTTTTTCTTTTTTTCAAAAAAACAAAACGAAAAGAAAAATGTTAGACACAGATGTCATATACGCACTGGGGTACCTTATTGGCGCAAAAATGGCATTATTTTGATTGAGATGGCTATTGTCGTTTATTTAATAATAAATGTTTATTTACTTTTTTTATTATTATCTTTATTTTTATTATTATTTATATAAATCATTTTGTTCTACAGTTATTAATTATTTTTTTGCTATTTCCTTTTGAAAATAATAGAAAACAATTAAAAAATACGGTACAACGTAGTTATCCCGTCAACCAATTTCGCAAATTATATAAATCGCCAAACCACTCGCCAAATTGTACAGATTGACAAAATTTTTATTTTAAATAACGAAAGAACAAATAAAGTAGTATAACATTAATAAATATAAAAATAAAACGTCGAAATAAAAATCACTTGATGACGTAAACATGTGTAACTTGCTAAAAGTCAAGTGAATGTGACATTTTCGATCAACCGTTATTGGCATTTAATCTTATAGTTCGCGATAGATGTTTGGTCGACGGGATAACTAAGTAGTACCAAAAATACATATGTAACTGGTATTCGAAAACAAGGTTTTCGCCAAATTTTCGTAAAAAAAAAAAAAAAAAAACAAAACAAAAAAAAAAAAAAAAGTCCTTCCGGCCACTGCCGGGAGGAAGAGGTAGCTTTCATAATCCTTATTTAAAAAAAGCCAACTTATATCATGTAAACACACGAAGCTCAATTTAGTGGAAACTGAATATAGGAGATTCAATACTAATTTTTATCAATATAATGAATGAGAATTTCGCGAAATTAGTCAGCTTTATCCAAGCTGCTTTTCTTTAAAGTAACTTATATTTGGCTGCCAAATTCGGCAATTTCTTAAAGTGCTTGTCATTTTAAGACAACATGGTGGATGAGGCTAAGCAGTGAACTTGGTCGAGACCTTAGTAATTGCTGTGCACATGCTCACTCACATCGGAATCGGTTAATATATAGGAGTGCTGTCGCATGTAAAAAATCAGATTTTTCAAAATGTCACCCACAATAGAAATTGAAACTGCTATATCTGAGCCATTTTTTAAGGTAAAGACAAACAAAAAATGCTCCTGAATCCTTATATCAAGATCAAATACTTAAGAAAGAAACCTTTTTCAATTTCTAATTTTTTTGCACCTCACTTTAAATATATATATATATTTTAATTTAATGGCCGCCATTTTGAAACAAGATGGCTGATGAATCTGGCCAGCGAACTTGGTCGAGGTGTTGATGTATACTATCCACATGCCTTCTTACATCGAAATAGGCGAATACGTGTGTTATCGCGTGACAAATACAAGATCGTTTCAAAATATTAGCCATGCTAGAAATTCAAAGTGCTATAATTCAACCATTTTTTAAGATATCAACAAAAGAACAAATTTTCAGAAACAAAAACTGCTCCGGAATCTTTGTATCAAGGCCAAACACATAAAAAAATTTTTTTTCATTTTCCAATTTTTTAATACCTCATTTTGAATTTTAAATTTAATTTTTTTAAAATGGCAACCCTTTTGAAACAAGATGGCGAATGAAGCTGGCCAACGAACTCGGTCGAGACATTGGTATGTACTATGCACAGACCAAGTTACATACAAATAGGTTCATAAATACGCCTGTTATCCCGTGACAAAAATCAGGTCGTTTTAAAATGTCAGCCACAAGAGAAATTCAAAATGCTATTACTCAGCCATTTTTTTTAGATATAGACGAAAGAAAAACTGTTACGGAATCTTAGTATTAAGGTCAAACACATACAAAAAAAATCTTTTTCATTTTCCAATTTTTTGGTATCTCATTTAAATTTTTTATTTTTTAATTTATTTAAATGGCCGCCATTTTGAAACAAGATGGCGGATGAAGCTGGCCAACGAACTCGGTCGAGATATTTGTATGTACTATGTACACACCAAGGTACATCCAAGTCGGTTCATAAATACGCCTGTTATTACGTGAGAAAAATCAGGACGTTTCAAAATGTCAGCCACGCTACAAATTCAAAATGCTATAACTCAGCCATTTCTTAAGATATTGACGAAACAAAAACTGCTCCCGAATCTTTTTATCAAGGTCAAACACATAAGAAGAAAATATTTTTTCAATTTTCAATTTTTGGTACCACATTTCAAATTTAAATTTTTCTTAAAAATTTAAATGGCCGCCATTTTTAAACAAGATGGCGGGTGAAGCTGGCCAACGAACCCGGTCGAGACATTGGTATGTACTATGTACACACCGAATTACATCCAAATCAATTCATAAATACGCCTTTTATCGCGTGACAAAATTCAGGACGTTTCAAAATGTCAGCCACGCTAGAAATTCAAAATGCTATAACTCAGCCATTTTTTAAGATATAGACGAAACAAAAACTGCTCCGAAATCTTTGTAAAAAGGTCAAATACATAAGAAAAAAATATTTTTCCATTTTCAATTTTTTGGTACCACATTTCAAATTTTAAATTTTTAAGAAAATTTTAAATGGCCGCCATTTTGAAACAAAATGGCGGATGAAGCTGGCCAACGAACTCGGTCGAGAGATTGGTATGTACTATGTACACACCGAATTACATCCAAATCGGTTCATAAATACGCCTTTTATCGCGTGACAAAATTCAGGACGTTTCAAAATGTCAGCCACGCTAGAAATTCAAAATGCTATAACTCAGCCATTTTTTATGATATAGACGAAACAAAAACTGCTCCGGAATCTTTGTATAAAGGTCAAATACATAAGAAAAAAATATTTTTCCATTTTTAATTTTTTGGTACCACATTTCAAGTTTTAAATTTTTTTAAAAATTTTAAATGGCCGCCATTTTGAAACAAAACGGCAGATGAAGCTGGCCAACGATCTCGGTCGCGACATTGGTATGTACTATGTACACACCGAATTACATCGAAATCGGTTCATAATTACGGGAGTTACAGTGTGACATAGGTCAGATATATATATATATATATATATATATATATATATATATATATATATATCAATTTTGAACGGAGGGTGGTTTCGGGGTCTGGGGGTCATGATCGATGAAAATATACCAAAATTTTTTGAAATCGCTTTCCTCCGAACGGCTGCAATAGGTAGCTTTTTTGTAAAGAAAGCTACCTAAAACATGCCAAACATGCGTTGCGTATATGACATCTGGCGAAATATTAAATTTTGTAACAAACCATGACATTTAATTTCAACTTCAAATCAAAGTTTTAATTTACCACTCGAAGAATAAAAAAATTCTAAAAAGCTTTTGCACGCGGCTTTTTTTCTTTCGGCACAGATATCACATACGGCCCCATATTGGCGCGATTTTTTTCTGACGCCAGTGTCATATACGCAACGGGCACTTAACTGGCGCCAAAGTATCGTTATTTTGCTTGATATGGTAAGCCGGATGTTGTTGTTTATGCTGTTGATGCGTTCCCCAAATTGGCGTTGGAAAAAATCGCGCCAATATGACATTTGTTCCAAACTTTCATATGAAAGGCGAAGGGATCAGATCGTATTTGTTTATGTCATTTGATGACTTGAACTAATATAGATGAAATGATGGGGAGAGAATAATATTTGGCGACTTATCACCTGTGCCTGGATAACATTAAAGTATCAAAATGGCACCTAGAGTATAAAAAGCAAAGTGTTCCGCCGGGAACTGTTAATGATAGTCACATGATTTAGGCTATTGTTATAGAGATTGTTTTAAAATATCATGAGTCAAAGACTCTGAATACTTAATTCGTTTTATTTTAGCTTCTTTTCAAATGTTTAACTGATCCTCTTTAATCAAAAACGAAAACAACGATTGGATGTCTTAACAACATCTGATTCGCCCTTAAATTTTTGCAATCAAAGGGAATTGAATAGAAACCCGTTTACAGAGAGATCTGCACAGCTTTTTTCAGTATAATTTAATCGTCTCTAATATTTTTAAAACCCATCAGATTAGCATGGTTTTTGACTTTTAGATTTTGCGGTGTCTGAACAGGGGTTGGCGAGCGTAGCTTGCAGAGGGCAGAGCCCCCTAGTAGAATATATTTTCGTTATAGGAAGATTAATTTACATGTTAATTGTATTCCAAGTCAAGGTTCAGCAGAAAATTTCATTAAGTAGAAAACTTCGTTTAATAGGACTTCGTTAAAGGGAAGTTCGACTATATAATCGTAATAAATTTTGTATTCATGCATTTTTGCATAAGAGTGCTGCAGCTGGTGCGACTTGGTGCAGCTTTGTGCAACAGCTGTTGCACCAAGACCTGAATATTTATGGAACTAGTTATTGTACGAGCGCACCTCATTTGCCACGTTTGAAATGCAATTTCCGACCTGTTTTTTCTGGTTACAAAAGATATAGATATCAGCTTCAGACACTTCCCGCATTATATCTTTTAGCATTTCAGTTATATATTTAATTTTTTTGTGTAAAAAGAAAATGCGAAATATATCTTGGACGACTGGAGAAGCAAGCCATAGACTTCAAATCGGGCGACCGGTTTTTTTTTTTTTTTTTTTTTTTTTTTTTTTTTTTTTTTTTCCGGTCACAAGCATACCAAACAAATTTTTTCACCATATTAGGAAAAGGCGTTGTGAATTCTCTAGAGCTTAATGCCAGCACTTAGTATAAAAAGTTTATTTTTGAGAAATGGGTGGCCTTTTCTACAAAAAAATTCCCTTTTTCACTCTTTGTTTTACCTTTTGCAAACTCCATAAAATATTTCATCACATGAAAATTATTGAAAATTTTATCAAACTTAACACTTGAGCGCACAGTTTACCGGAAAGTATACAATGGTGGCCAAAATTGTGGACACTTTTAGGTAGCTTTCATTACAAACTGTAAAAAGCTACCTACTGCAGCCGTCCAAAGGAAAACACTTCGGGAAATTTTGCTATATTTTCGCCGATCATGACCCCCGGATACCAAAACCACCCCCAGTTGATATGCTGTCTTATATATATATATATATATATATATACTATATTACATACATAACCATTAAATAAACATTACCGACCACCAACAAAAACTGAAATTATGAATAAAATGACATTATATATATATGTATGACCATTAAAATTCAATACAAATTACCATCAAACATAAAAAATAAATAAATAAATAAAATGAAAAATGGATATTTGTAGAACTTAGACAGAATCTTCAGGTCTCAAATGAAGTTCCATAAATATAGTGGGTGGTTTCATCTTCATATTAGCCATAAAAAAGCTTACATATAATAATCTGAACACATTAATGAAACTTAACCGTTTAATAAGGTGAAATATGATATCTAAATACACAATGTGGAAAACGCATAACACATTCGAAAATCAATTTTCAGCTATTACTATCTAAAGTTGTTAAAATATCCGCATTCTTTTGGGCTACACTGTACATGATATATAGATTTGTATATATACTAATTCTTCTAGTAACATAAGATGCAGTTAACGCATAACGCAGTTGAAAATTGCCCTTCAGCAAATTCCGTCAATAATCTGAAAGTACTCTTTTTTGCAGCATATGAGTATATGATATATGATCCATATAGTATTTATAAACACCAAGTAAAAAAAAAAAAAAATGTTAAATTAAAAAATGCATACCACAGTTTAAAATGTAATTTCAGCGTTTGTTGCTCATAGACAGTACTATAATCGAAGTCTTTTAAGTGCCCCTGTAAAAGAACGATAAATTCTATATACACTGTATTCCATTGTAAACATTTTGTAGTACAGCTCAGCGTTTTATATTAATTTTAATAGGTTTAAAATAGTGTAGCATCATTAAAATACACTGCAAACGACCCCCCCCCCCCTCATAGACCATAATGTAACGGCATTCTTTTGAGTACACCTGTATCCGAACTATAAATGCTACATACTTAATTTTCAATACCGAACATGCTATGGTGAAACTCAATAGCATACATCAATTACATGGCAATCTGACTGTATTTACAAGAGTTTTGTTCAGACAACCGACCACACAAACTGAATACATATACCGTGTGTCCCAAAAATGAATGATGGATTTTAAAATTCAATAACTTGCAAACGGTGGCAGATATTAAAAATTTTTTTTGCAGGAGGTTTATGTAAGATGTCAGCAATTTTTATGCTGCGATTCCCAGTTTTACTTACAAATAGCAGCGATAGATGACGCTGCAAGCAATAGTCGCTAAATCTAGGCTCGATTTTTCGGCCTCTCTCTTATCCCATGCGAAGAAAGGAGATTAAAATGTTTTGAATGGATCCAAATAAAGCACCAACAATCGGGTATGGAATAAGCACTTACCTCTCGCAGCGCCATCTATTGTTTGAAATTCAAATTAAAATCAAGAATCACAGTAAAAACAACTCATGACTTCATACATAACCGTTATGCAAGAATTTTTTTTTAATATAGTCACCTTTTGCAAGTTATTGAATTTTAGAATCCATGAGTTATTTTTGGGACACACGGTATACACTTTTCAACTATGTCGCAAAGTATCTAAATGAGTACGCAGTATCAGATTCTGACGGATTCCGAGAAAGAATATCGTAATGAGTTGAGGGATATGTCACATGTAGGGGAGAAAATCAGAATGTAGTATCGTAGTCGAAAAACGCCGCAGTGGCATTTCTGGCCGACATGTTTTTAAGCCTCATTACAACAGTTGGGAGAATTGAATGTACTGTTCGTTTTCGAAAGCCGCGCCTTGCACTCTGGGACGATTCTACTTTCCAAAGGGATGTTTCGCTGGGATGGGCATTTTCGGAAGCTCTCGCCAGCGTTGTCATTAAGATTAGCGCTTACTTGTTTGTTATTTTTTACTTCCGATCAAAGTTTAAAATTGTATTAATATCTCGGTTTAATTCAAATTAAAACGTCTATATTTAGTGTTCAAATGGCTAGTTCGAGTAGAAATAAACCTTTCAGGAGTGGTAGTAAGAAAATTATATATAATATCATTCAATTTTGTGATCAAGAATCAGAAAAAGGAGAATTAATTGGTCCGATAGCTCATTCTACAAAACGAGCCAGTCAAATTGCCAGGGTTTCTAGTAGTACTACAGTAGAGTCTCGATTATCCGAGTTAATATGGACCAAGCTCACCTCGCATAAGCAAAACACTTGGATAAACCGGATTTACACAAATCGCCAACGTCTAAGTAGATGAAATGTACATTTTCACTTAATTCATTCAATTTTATGGTACTAGTAACATTTCTTTGAAGTACATTTCCGTTACGTTTAAGAAAAACCGGGAATGAATTTGTTCATTTGAAAAAGCGTTAAGATTTCTAATATTTCTTCTTACCACTAAAACTTGCCAATAAATTTTGCCTAATTCAATCACCGGAACCTAACAATTGTCACCGATTCAATATGGCAAAATTTTGTATTAAATTTTAGAGGTAACAAAACCGTACAAATTGGCAGCTATGTGATTCTATTAGTGTCAAAAAATTACAGGTGTAGCCTCTTCTTTTTGCTCAAAGAGTTAAATAGTTTTTTTCAATCGAACTTATACCTTTGGAATGGATCATTTTCCTCTGACGGACTGATGGCTTCCATTATTATGAAACAGTCATTATAAATGAAGTGTTAGGTGGAGATGAAGGAGCAGTCGTAAAGAGTTAGAATTCTTATTTTCTGATCAGAATGAAAAAAATGGCTATAATTTAAAATTAATGGCCATAAATAAAATTAGGGCCATTTTTTTTCCCCACTCTGACCAGAAAATCAGAGTTCTAAGTTTTTATGACTGTTCTTGCATCTTCACCTAACACTTCATTTATAATGACTGTTTCATAATAATGGAAGTCATTATTCCACCCGAAGAAAATAACTCGGTTAAGCGGGATTCTACTGTATTAAAAAGGTTCGGCGAGAGTTTCAGCAGATGAGGAGGATAACATTTAAAGGTATATTTTAACAAGTAAGCTTTTACAATATAATTAAAAAAAAATAATAATAATGTTTTTTTTTTTTTTCGCGAAAAGCAAAAATGTTGTATAACTTTTTTTAAAATTTTAAGCGTTTTCGTTTTTTATAAATATGAACTACAAAAATGTTTTTTTATAAACCGATATTATTTCCCCAAAAGCGTATTCTTAAAAAATGCAGCTACACAAACTCGGATCACCCCCATTTTGATAAAATCAAACCAGACTTGACGCATGCGCAATAGCGAGGAGAGGTTTGCTATACGAAAACAAACAGTATTTATAAAATTATAATCAAAATTTATCGAGTTTTGTTTTTTTCCAGTAATGCAATATCTGAAACATACGATATGAGGCATTTTCACAAAATTTTTAACTTTCGGGAATAAAAATCTGGTGAAATTAAATTTAATAAAATAACATTTTAAACTGATAGACGAAAGCCATAATGATTCAAAATAAAGAAAAAATGGTCAGCAGCGAAGATTTTTTTTTTTTTTTTTATTTAACTGAGGTTTAAGTTAAACTTACGAGATTAATTTTATTTACCATTTTACAACTATAACTTTTCATTTTCTTCTAAATTTTCACTTATAATGAATTTCCATAGTACCCATATGACACTCAAATAAGAAATAATAACAATGCAGTATTTTGAGTACAAATTTTGGTATAACATTGTCTTAAAGGGGTGTTAAAGAAGAGACGTTAAGGGAAAAAAGGGGGACGGTATAGGTAAAAAGGGACGATAAGGGGGAAAAAAAGGATGTAAGGATGGAACGGTAAGGAAAATTACCACCTATTGTTAGGCAAATTATGTTAAGACTAAGTGATAGCCAAAATGTTCATTAATTTTTAGAAACAGTTATTTACATTGGATTAAATTAAAATAAAATTAATTTACCTGGAAAAGTGCAGGAATAAACATTGGGGACGTTAAGACTACTAATAAAGCCACGATGCTTGATATTTATATTTAAATGCTGATTTAAATTCAGCAGTAAATTTACTGTCAAAGAATTTCAGTCATTCTTTCTCTAGCATATTTCTGAATGAGGAAAAAGTTGAAAAAATTCTGTGGCTGCATCTGAAGGGATTTTCTGTATAACTTTAGCAAGAGGGACGGTTAGGAATCTAAAACCCAAGGGCAGAGTTAAAAAAAATAATAACAACCGTAAAAATGTGTGCAGGTTAATTTTTTTGCGACACATTTATATAAAACAATAGTCCCAGTTTCGGAAAAAAATTACATAGAATTACTTTTATTGAAACAATTTTATACAGACAGCTCCAAACTTAAAAATCAGTATCAGTGACACTGGACGGAAAAGAATTTCGTGGTGTATTTGGACCTCAACATCGTCCAAAACTTATTTATCTCGTTCATATTGTTATGCAGTCATGCAATGGGATGTTTTCCAGTATAAGAAATAAAAAAAGCCCAAAAATATGTACAAAAATAGAAATTATTATTCAAGGACTGAAAATTATATAAAAGTCAAAAAATATGTGAGAATGTTTCATATCTAGCGAATTTTAATGCATTTCGGTATATAATATTTTTTAACTAATTACATTTTCTTTAAAAAAATATATTAGAATGCAAATATAAAATATACATAAAGATCATACTGCAGATGAATTGTTGATGTAGAAGAAATGTCGATATTAAAAATTATTTAGTCTATGCTTCAGATCATATATAATATATTTAAACAATCTTCAGATTTAAAAAACGCATTGAACCAGTAAATTTAGATTTTTAAATTTGCTAAAATAATCCAAACTCATGAATAAAAAAATAATTTGTCTGGACAGTATACAAGAATATATCTTATTTCCCAATATATAATTAGGAAGAATTTAATAGAAATTTTATGATTAATTAATTTTTTTTAATTTAAAATAAAGAAGAACAAACATCAAATAACCACAAACTAATGTTAAATTTTTTTGTTGTTGTTTGTTTTTTAGATAATTTAAACAATGTTTATTTTCAGTCTAAAAAATAAAAAGTGTCAATTCAGAAACAATAACATGTTTTAAACGATTAAGAATAAAACACGTTACAGATATATATTTTTTCTATTAAATTACACAAGCACTAAATTATTGGGTTAATAACTTTTATACAAAGTAGCAAATGGTGCTGACATCTCTCTTAAAGAATGTGATTTAACATTAAAACTTCTTTACGTCTTTCGTAAAGTCTGCTTTGCAATCAAAGTTACATAATCTCTTGGATTGATTTTGCCATTATAAAGGACAAATATACTCATAGAAGTATTAAAAGATTCTCATTGATATTTATTTTCCAGAAACTTCTTACCGTCAGTAAAGAATTTCAAGTGTATGCAAAAGTTACTAAATAAATATCCTTTCCTTCTTCGGTGAATTATCAGATTTGCCCTTGAATTAAAACAGACATTGCAAATGGAAATTATATAATGTCATTATGTATCTTAATTATTGTATGAGGAAATGCATATACAGGGCGTCCCAAAAATAACGAAACCCGCTTTAATTGTTAACCTGTCAGACATACGTAGGCAATGTAAATTCCAAAAATATGTAAGACAGGAATTAAGATTATACAGGGTGTCCCAAGATTATTGAGACAAACTTTAAGGGGAGGTAGGGGACATCATAAGGCTTCAGATTTGCATATCAACCAATGGTCAGAAACGTTTTTAGAAAGTAGTATGACAAGTACAGTCGTGAAAAGAAAAGTCAACACCCCCTACTAACTCCTCAACAAATTATCGTAGAAGAAAGTTACTGGTACCGAACGATTGGAAATAAAGTCTACTTTTAAAAGATGTATATATAATTTCCTTAGGGGCCATCTACATATTAAAACGAACCCAAACTTCGTTTTTTTTATATGGCAATACCCAATTGTAACAAGATATTTCAAATCTTCAGTTCAAACTATGCCTAGACGCCAAATTTCAAGTCATTTTAATGATGTTTTTGAATTATAAACATTCAAAATTTAGTGCTTCTAATGTTAAATTACATTTTCATATTTTTATTAATATCTTCTGAAATTATACGCCTAATGTGTTAATCTTTTGTGTAGCAATAATACTAACATAGCTAAACATAAATACATTGAATTTGCAAATTTTATAATTTTATGATATGAGTTATGAATTATGAAATTAATATTCGAAAACATTATGAATTGTAACCAACAATTTTTTTTGATGGATTTAGATTTATTAAGTCCTGCTTTATGGGAATCGAAAATTTCACATTTTTCTTCCGAGTAGTTTTCAAATTATGTTTAAAAAACGGCAAAATGACGGTTTAAGCGGCCGTCTATGATAGAAGTGACTAGATATTTTGAAATTTCTTATGCTATCCTATAATCTAGTAGTCTTCAATGACTGCTTGAGTGCCTTGATCAAGACTCTCTCGGCCAACAATCCAGTACTGAACTTCAATTTGGATACAGCCCCTAAAATACGCCCGTTTTAAAATAATTAATTTTTCGGAAACTTATCGTAAGAATAGCATAAAAATTTGTTTTTAGGCTAATTGAAGAATGTATAGTTCATTTATGCTGTCAGAATTGTGTACTGCTACTGAAAAAAACAATGTTATGGTTCGTTTTAATATGTAGATGGCTCCCTAAGCAAATTTTATATACATCATTTTAAAAAAGACTTTATTACCACTCATGTGGTACCAGTAACTTTCTTCTACGATAATTTTTTGCAGAGTTAGTAAGGGGTGTTTACTTTTTTTTCAACGACTGTAGAAGAAACGAAGATACACAATACTGAGATCGTCTGAAATAATTTATTGGTCAAAGATATTACATGCGCTGTGGTAGATAATATGTGAAAATGTCACAAAAGATGTTCAAAGTTTCCACCATTGCTAGTGATGCATGCATTGCACCGTCGGACCAGGGATTGGCGGACTCGCTCAAATACACCTGTATTTTGTTGGATATCCACAGCAGCACCGATGAGTCTTGCAAACAAATCCATATCGGAATCCACAGGCGTTGAGTACACAGTATTTTTCAGTGCACCCCAAAGAAAGAAATCTATGCTGCTTGTGGTGGTCAAGAGCGTGGGTCTTGTGAACAACACCACATAACGGCAAACGAAGCCGTTTCCAACCATGGGTTATTATGCACATATGAATCCTTGTGTTTTCTCCTACCTGCCCTTAAAGTTTGTCCCGGGACACCCTATATAGATGCAGGGCTGACACTGGCGACTATTTTGTAATTCTATTTCGCACCGCTTTTTTAGAACAAAAATCTTTCACAAACACTTTGACAACATGTGCCAGAGAAATATGATACAAAATTTATTATCTGTTTAATAGTGGTACGATATAGCACAAAAATAGTCGCCAGTGAAAGCCCTGTAGATGGATTAGTTCTGTCATTCATTTTTTAAAGAGGCAATCTTTAATTTTGTATACAATCCACGCATCCAGTAAATTATATTTAAAAAAAAATGCCCCATGCTCTGACAAGTACAACAGTTAAGATTCCATTTTTCTACGACAAAAATTCACCGAATTATGAAACTTTGAATTTTATGAAATTTCGGAGTTTACCGGCACTAAAAATTTGTTTGTCAATTTTTACATAAGCTTAATTACTATCTTATTTTGAACACTTTTGAAATTTACATTGCCTACGTACCTCCAACAGGTAAAAAATTTAAACGCGTTTCAAACTTTTTTAGAACATCCTGTATATTTATATACAGGGTGTCCAAAATTAAACAACCCTATTTTAAAGTTGTCTATAGTCGAAACTATTGTTCAGAAAGTTGTGAAAATTTATGGAAGACACAATGATGGGATAGAAATTTGTTTAAGCTGCAAAAAAGTTAAAAAATTCGCCGCCAGAGGGCGTTTTTAATGAAACATTTACACATTTAGCATACATTTACGATAGTTTATAAATTTTGTTTATTAACTTTATCTGATCTTAAAGATAGCATTTCACGACATGAACGCAGAATACACTTTTGTTGTAATAAAATTTGTAAACCATCGTAAATGTATGCTAAATGTGTAATTTATTAAAACACGGTCCCTGGCGGCAAAATTTCGAACTTTTTTTGATCAAATAAATTCGCATACATTCATTATGTACTTCACAGAATTTCAAAAGTTTCGTCTTCAGACAACTTTAAAATAGGGTCGTTTATGTATGAACACCCTGCATATAATAGATGTGGGGCACAGAGAAGATTATATAAAGAGCGTAATTTGAACTTTATATTTTATTTTATATAACGGGTTACAACTAAATATCTGCGAATGGTTTATTAAGCCATTGGGAAAAAAATAACAGTAGAATAAACAATGTTTTATAATACATTTTCCCATCAACTGCTCTTAACCATATATATATATATATATATATATATATCTGAAATTTTTGAGATAAACATAAAAAGTGTCGTCAAAGAAAAGATGATGTATAATACAATTATATGAAAAGAGTAACACAAATACAAAATTACGTTGATTGACGCACTTAATTTCTGAAGAGTCATAAAAATGAACTGTTTATGAACTAATTATATACGGAAAAATTGACTGAAAACTAGATGGAAGGTGAACAGGTAAGTAGTATGACTAAAAATCTAAATTGGAACTAAACATAGGTTTCTAAAGAAAAAACATTTGAGTCTATTTGATTCCTAAGATTAGATTTAAAAGCATATATTTCATCAACATCAAGAAATCTATTGCTTGGTGTGCCTAATCTTTTAAAAAATCATCTACAAAAGTGCACTGATGTTGAGGGAATTACATTAAACACTCCTATAATTTGGCATGTTTAACATCTACTTTTTACTCGTACCTGAAAATGCTCAGTGTTTATCAAGTGTATCATATAAACTGATAATTTTAAAAGTCTGCAAATAATAAATAAGCGAATAGTTTAGTAGTTTGTGCAATTTAATAAAAAAAAAGGGATATTTTTAACCTGTTGTATTGTTGGTCACTTGCATATTTAAAAGAAACACAAGTAAAATGCAGTTAAATATATATATATATGTCGGAGAACCTGGTGGTTTGGAGGTGAGTATTAACAGTGATAGGAATTTTTGTATGGGGTGAAAAAAAAAATATTTCAAAACACCGACAGCTCAGAGCGTTACAGAAGAGAAAGAATTATTGTAATATTGTGAAATGGGGGATCTTTTTTCAGTTTTATTTGCAACTGCAACTACCTCAATAGCACATTCCAAAGCTGAGTACAACCACACAATTATTACTGCTACGTCACAAAATCGTAAATCAACGAGAATAGTTGCTACCGCATGTCGTTTTTCTGTGATAGTAAAGATTGGATATTTCCTGTATAAAGGCAATATTTTAGGACGTTATTATACCTCATAGACGCTATTATACCTTATTAGACATGTTATTATACCTCATAACCAAACATAACTTATTTTGTCATGATCTTAATTTTACTTTATACAAGCTATATGTCTCAACCACCTCAATACTACTGTCTTCAACAGCGCACTGAATTACGAATTTTCTTTTTATATATCATACAAAATCGTACATCACGATGAATACTAAATGGCATGTTGTAAGTTTTTTCAGACCGAACATAAATTTTTTTCTTATTATTGCGTTTCACTTTGGGCTTTTGAGACACTCAGTATAACTAATATTAAGCGTTGTAAAAAAAAGATTTATTTTTTCGCCCAACAGCACGAATATTTCTAACATAGCCAAGAAATAATTTTCTTTCCTGTTTGCTTATATTTTGCTCTACAACCAGATACCTGAATACAGAATATAGTTTTCGGTTATTCAATAAATTCTAGACATCTTCAATTACAAAAGTCTGCTACTTCCAGCTTTATGGCATCGAATTTAAAGTCATTTTCTGGAATATTTTTACTTTTTATTTGGAAAAAAAAAAAAAACGCTATTCGATTATGTTGACTCAGAATAACATTATATTCAAAACTTTGGATTTATCAACCAAAATGCTTTTGAGAAAAAGGAATAATAAAAAATTTACCATAGTTGTTATTCTTCAATTACGTCACACAAAAATTCTTTTTTCTCCTCACTCCTCCTATTTTACAGATTGTCACACTAGAGCAGGGATGCCGAACCTATGGCATGCGTGCCATTAGTGGCATACAACATAATATTTTATCGCACCGATTTTGAGTTCTAAAATAAGGTAAATTAATAAATGTAATTTTTTGCTTATAAAAACTTGCTTTAAAAAAATTAACAAAACTGTAGAATATATATATACACACACACACATATGTATATATATATATTGGGGAGGGATTTTGGTAAATTAGCCGGATATCACCAAGTTGACTTCATATATGGCAGGTTATTTTTGTCGCAAAATTTGGTGGTATTTATATAGATAAGTTAAACTAACTGAACTTCAAAAAATAAAAATAAAATTCAAACAATATGCTACTTAAACCATCCTAAAAAACTTAGATTTCGTTCAAATGAAATTGAAATAAATAACAGACTTTTTCTATTTTTAAATTGTAAATATTCGTTCAGCAGGTTTTGTATTACGTTTATGATGGTTGTATAAGACATGAAAAATACAAAACTTTAAAGAAAGGTCTAAGATTTATTTCGATAGATTACCTTTCTGGTCTCTTTAATACTTTATTCTTAAAAAAACTTATTCTTTCCATGAAATTTCTATTCGACGTTTTTAATTTCATGTATATACGTATACTCGTATATGTGTGTGTGTGTGTGTGTGTTATTCATATCATTTTTCGATCGTAGCACATGTTCTTTTATCCATATCATTTTGTACTATTTCTCCAACATGGTGCTTGTACATGGCACATAATTTCTTCCGGCTATTGTTTTTTCGATATGTTTAAAGGAGATTAATATTGCCATTTTTAGGCTTAATGCTCACAATATTTGACGAAATAACATTCCTCTATTATGAATTATTCTTATGAAACTCCTCTGATGAATCCATAAGATATTTGTATTTTTTTATGTTACAGTTTATCATATAATTTTCAATTTACTGTGTTTAATTTTTGTATTATATTTTCCTTTGATTTTTACGCATATGATTTCATTTGAAATATACACTATGACGCAAAAGTTTAGACAATGACGTCATTCAGCTTTAAAATGTAGAATTATGACGTCAGAATTACAAAAACCTGTAAATATATTCAAAAACTGATTTAAAATGCTATGTACAAAAGACAGTCGTTTTATTTGCTATAATACTAATTTTTTTCATAAAAATTCAAATGTGCTTGTCGCAAAAGTTTAGACACTATTCTAAATTTCTTTGAATATTCGCTGGCATATGCAAATTTAGAATCGATGATGTCACAAATTTGGAGTACTTAAGTTCTGCAAACGATTGCGCTTCATAGTCGACATGCCGAGAGCTAAAGAAATTCAAGTGAATGAGGTTTCAAGGATTTGGCAGTTGAAAGGTGAAGGGAAGAGCGTTTCTGAAATTTCTGCTATTATTAATAGGTCAAAAAAATCTATTTATCGAGTTTTATCGAGTGGTTCCGAATATAAAGCAAAATGTCGGTCTGGGAGGCCACGTGTGACAAATGTACGAGAGCATCGCCTGATACAAAGACTAGCGAGTACTCAACAAATGAGCGTACGTGGAGTTCAAAGCTCATCGGGACACTTTGTATCAAAGGATACGATTCGTAGACGAATTTTGGAAAAAGGAACAATCGTTTATAGCAAAATGCAGAAGAAACCAGCTCTGAAACCACATCATAAGTTACAAGGACTTATGTGGACTCGAAAGCATATGTCATGTGGAGAGAAATGGCAGTCAGTCATATTTAGCGATGAAAAAAAGTGGAATCTGGATGGTCCAGATGGTTGTTTATCGTATTGGCATGACTTGCGGAAGGAACCTCGACGTTTTTTTAGTCGCAGACAAGGAGGGGGCTCGGTGATGGTTTGGGCAGCCTTTTGCTATAATGGACAAGTATCTCTGACCTTCACCAGTGGTCGTCAAACTTCACAGCATTATACACAGACATTAGAAGAAAACCTACTGCCATTTGCTGAGCTTCTAGGGAGTCCTCAGTGGGAATTTCAGCAAGACAATGCTTCAATTCACACTGCAAAACATTCAAAATCTTGGTTTAATTCCCATAATATAAGAGTTCTCGACTGGCCAGCATGTAGCCCAGATCTTAACCCTATAGAAAACCTTTGGAGCATCATGTGTCGCAAAGTTTATAGCAACGCTAGACAATACTCTTCTTAAAAGGAACTTAAGACATCTATTGAGAATGCATGGTACGATATCGATCCACAAACTATGCAAGATTTAGTTTCTTCCATGCAATCTCGTGTATATGACGTAATACATAAGCATGGATGCGCAACCAGGTTTTAAAAATTGTTTATTTCGATTTTATTTAATTTGTGTCTAAACTTTTGAGACAGCAGTTTATTTTTGTTACCATTTAATTTATTGCAATATGCACAATTCCACTTTTCTTTGTTATAAATATTGTTTATATGTACAGCACATTAATTTCAAGCAGTGATTTGAAAATTGAATAAATATTTTTCAAAGTATGTAAGAATTTCTTCATTGTCTAAACTTTTGCGTCATAGTGTATATATATATATATATATATATATATAACCATTAAAAAACTATTACAAATTACAAACAAGAATTGTGAAATTATAAATAGAAAGAAATTTATCCATTGACAATAAAACTTATTCCCTTAACATATTCAATATACATTTTAAAAACATAATAATAAAAAAAAAATCCCTGCCAGCTCGGCCTACAGGAAGAGGTAGATTTCGAAGTCAAATATACTAATTTCACAAACAAAAACTAAATCATGATTAGAGATAAATCCACTTTAACAATTTTATCTGGCCGCTTTTGACGAGTTTTTATTTCATTTTTATATAATAGCTGGTTTTATCAGAATCATGTTAGGACGGTATTCAAAAAAATACTTTTCCATGCTCAACAACACGAAATTTTCTGGCATAATTCCAGATTCATTTTTAATTTTTAAAAAAAATATGAAACTTGCTGATGTGATTTTTGAAGAGCTTTATAAGCAACCTGTGTTTTTATTTTTTGTTCAATTAATTAAAATTTGATATATAAACAATTATTTCTCAGAAGGACATCATTTTTCGTATCTAATACAATCGCTTCGGGAAATTCCGTTCAAAATGCCCAATTTGACATCATTTTTTAAAAATATATTCTGCCTCTATCAAAAAATCGATCATTACGGTACATTATATAGTTTCTGAATAAGTGAATCTACCAATTAAATGCGTTTGAAAGCAAAAATGAATTTAAAAATGAGTCAGAAAATAAACAGTTTGGATTTGAGTGCATCCTTAATACAATGATTTTTCCAACACAATCCGCTTCGGTAAATTCGGTTCAAAATTCCCTTTTTAACAACATTTAAAAAAATATATTCTGCCTCTATCAAAAAATCGACCATTACAGTACATTATATAGTTTTTGAGTAAGAAAACGTACCAAGTGGAAGCCTTTGAGAGCAAAAATGAATTGTAAAATGAGTCAGAAAATAAGCAGTTTGGATTTCAATACACCCTTAACTACTTTTTTTCTTCAACCACTATGTATTTTTAATTTGTTTGTGCTGTAAGAATTGGTCCTATCCAAAACTTGTCTATATAGATGTTGTAGACAATATTAAGAAGATATATGATAAATTCATGGGGATTTTATATCTTTTGAATTGACGGAGTTATGTATTTTTTCCTTCTTCAAACCCCCTTTTTAGGTGCGTTCGTAATTATATAAATACGTAGCACCTATAGTCGTCGTTCAGTCCGTCCGTCTGTCCGTCCGTCTGTCCGCATGTAACAGAGCACAAACTACCCAACCGAATGGTCTGAAATTTCAAATATATGATTGTTGCAAAATTTAGTCGAGCCATTTCAAATTTTATGAAAATCGGATGTATAGTTTAATTACAGGGACAGTCAAAAGTTTTTCTTTACATTACGGCCAATGGGAAAAATTATTGCAAGTGCATTTTAATGATATTAGAGCCTTCCGAAGGATCTGAAATTTTAAAGATATGATTGTTGCAAAATTTTGTCGAGCCATTTCAAATTTTATGAAAATCGGATGTATAGTTTAATTACAGGGACAGTCAAAAGATTTTCTTTACATTACGGCCAATGGGAAAAATTATTGCAAGCGCATTTTAATGATATTAGAGCCTTCCGAATGATCTGAAATTTTAAAGATATAATTGTTGCAAAATTTTGTCGAGCCATTTCAAATTTTAGGAAAATCGGATGTATAGTTTAATTACAGGGACAGTCAAAAGTTTTTCTTTACATTACGGCCAATGGGAAAAATTATTGCAAGTGCATTTTAATGATATTAGAGCCGTCCGAATGATCTGAAATTTTAAAGATATAATTGTTGCAAAATTTTGTCGAGCCATTTCAAATTTTAGGAAAATCGGATGTATAGTTTAATTACAGGGACAGTCAAAAGTTTTTCTTTACATTACGGCCAATGGGGAAAATTATTGCAAGTGCATTTTAATGATATTACAGCCTTCCGAATGGTCTGAAATTTCAAAGATATAGTTGTTGCAAAATTTTGTTGAGCTATTTCAAATTTTAGGAAAATCGGATGTATAGTTTAATTACAGGGACAGTCAAAAGTGTTCCGTTACATTACGGGAATGGGAAAAAATTATTGGAAGTGCATTTTAATGATGTATCAGACTATGCACTTTATGAAGTGCAAAAAATTATACATTCAGTACAATATGGGGTGCAAAAAATAATTATAAAACTAGTTATATTACGAACGCACCTCATTTGCCACGTTTGACGAGCAATTTCCAACTTGTTTATAAAAGTGACCAGGTGATTAAGTACAGATTCAGAAATATTGTGCCATTCTTTTATAATGGCTACCTCTAGTTCATTGGCAAATAAAAACTGTTTATTATTACATAAACTTTGCGACTTAATACGCCCCGAAGATTTTCTATAGTGTTCAAATCTGAATTTTGACTTGGCCATCACAAAACATGATTTTTTTCTTTTTTAAACTCGGTGGATTTAGACGCATGGCAAGAAGCATCGTCCTGCTGAAACATCCAGTTAGAATAACCTAAAAAAAGGTGCAAATAGTATCGAATGATCATATAACATAGCCAGATATTGCGCAAAGCTCATGCGTCCCGAAATTTGCATGAAATCGCATAATCCACTCCACCATGACTAAAAGCCCTCGAAAACATTACTAATCCTTCTCTCATTTGTTGACTGAAACATTGCTACAGTTCCTTCCTCAAATGATCCCAATAGTGTTTATAACCATCCGGATCGTCATTACTAATTTTTTTTTACAACTGAAAATATCACTTTTTCTTTTCGTTTTTAATATTTTTTTTTTTTTTTTTTTTTTTTTTTTTTTGGTACGAATTGGTCCTATCAAAAACTTGTGAATATAAAAGTTGTAGATAATGTTAAGGAGATTTATAATAAAATTTATTGGATTTAATATCTTGAGAATTGGCGAAGTTATGAAATTTTTTTCCCCAAAAATCCTTATTTTTGCGCCTTTTGAGCACATTTTTATCTTTATCAAAAAGCTGTGATACATAAATTTTTGGCCCTATTTTTAGAAGTAATAAAAACTTTAAACTGATTTGATATGTACAAAAATTAAGAAGTTATGGGGGTTTTCTGTTTTCACAAAACCTCCCTATTTCCATCCCCTTGGTTCAATTTTGCCTATTAACGAACTTGACCGAGATTTTATGCCCATTGATTTTATGTATCAGTTTGGAAGAGATTGGTGCAGAATTACGAAAGTTATCATGTCCAGAAGAAAATGATATATATAGAGAGAGATAGAGATAGATAGACAGATATAAAGTTCTTTACTGAGGGTGGTTTTGGGTTCTAGGGGTCATGATCGGTGTAGATCTGCAAAAACTTTTCAGAAATTCCAACATAGGAATGATCCCAATAGGTAGTATTTCATACGAAATCTACCTAAAAATCAGCAGAAAATGAATAATGCATATTTGTAGAACCTAGATAGATTCATCAGGTCCCAAATGCCTAGAGTTTCATAAATAAAGTGTGTGGTTTCATCTTCATATTAGCCATAGAAAAACTAAAGAATATGAATTTGGGACTAACACACAGAAAAAATAGAGAAATAAATTATTGAAAAACAAAAAATTGAAAAACAAATTATTGAAAGTATAAAATAAAACATGATTAAAAAGGATTGAGAAATAAAAATCACATTACCATATTGAAAGCACTGTTGTCCAAGAATGAGGCAGCATTAAAAACAAGTAAATGAGATTATTTGCACAAGTTGCCAAATTTTTTTTTAAATGTTGATGGACCAAGGAGTAATAATATGGAGAACGGTCACGAATATTCCTCAATATATATAACCAGCGCCAGCGCCCTCTATAGATAATTTAAAAATGAATTCCACCATGTATTCCAAGTAATCAATGAATTGCTGCCATCTTAAGAATTTATTAGTGAAATATATTGTTTTGAAATAAAAACTAATATATAATAAAAAATATTTATATCTATTAATGGATTAAGCTTTAAAGCAAATACTGTCTAGAGACACATAAATGATAATTAAATAATAATTAAAAATATGTTAATAAATTTATACCATTATATTAGAAAAAATACGTAAATGGTACATTAAATAAAATTAATATGTAAATTGGTGATACTGGTGATTCATTAATTAATGTTTCAGATAAATCCATGTGCCTAGCTATAACATATCACTATTTATATTCCTTTGACTATATTTCATCATCGCTTAAATAAATTTATAATTAAATATAAATAAATAAATTATTAAAATTATGAAGCTAAGGAATTAATAATAATAATAATAATAATAATAATAATTAAATTTTGAATTAATTAGTTGCATTTAATGTGGCCACAAACTTTCTTAAAAAATAAATAAATGAGGGTAGAGGTAGAATAAATAATAAAATTTATAATTAAAACAAGCACTTTGTTCTCATTTAATCTAATATACTATGTATTAGAAATTAATATAATATTGTCTTCATTGGGCTAAAATTTAAATACAACTTAAACGTTAACATTATTAATTATTGATGAATATAAATAAATTTAATTTGAATTAATAAATATATAAATATAACTACACAAATATAAATGTAAAAGTATCGAATCAACATTTATTATAAAATGTATTAAATCAAAGTATTTATAAATCAAACGCCTCCTTCCTTTTTTGTTTAAATTAACCATTGCATATTATCCAGACAACGCCACCCTCCTGCGTATTCTAACATCTACCCACCCATCCGTCTTATTATAATGGTTTATTATTATTTTGCATTTTTAATTTTTTAGTAATATTTTATTATTTTATATATTTTTTATAAAAAAATTTTACGCATGTGTTAATTTGGTTTTTGAGATCATGTATGTAATAATTGTATATTAAAGAATATATGAATTTTTTAGGAAAAACATGATTTAATGCGTCATAAATTATTTTTATAATATTGTTGTTAATTATCTGAGAAGAGCATAAACACTTTATTCTATATAAATGATTAAGGACTATATTACGATATTCATAATTATGAAGACAAAATTTAAAATTAGTAAATTTGTTAACTTTGAATTTAATTTCTTTACGTTTGCCATATAGATCAGTTATTGTTTTGTTTTTTTTCAGTGTAATTTTAAAATCTAAAAAGTTAATTGCATTGTGTATACATATATCAGGTGTCCCAAAAATGACTGATGGATTTTAAGATTCAATAACTTGCAAACGGTGACAGATATTTCTCACTATTATATGTTGGCAAGGCTACAAACGCAACACAAGATGGAATATTTGGTGGAATATTTGGATGGTTTGTAGCCTTGCTATTATTGTATGCAAGGCGAATGTTTCTCTCTGGAATAAGTTCCATGTATTAATAAGAATATATTTTTATGGCATCGCGTTGAAAATAATTTCTAACTAAATGTTTTCATACTTTAGACGTAATGTTACAAGGTATTAACACATCCCTTTTTCCTCTCACACTGTGTCCCTCTTTTTCACTTGGAATGTGAAGTACTTTATGGATGACCCCCTTATAATAATGGACTTACATTTTTCTTTCGTTATTACATTTTTCTTAGTTATACTGCACATTTGCATCAGCATGATAAAAAACGCATGCATAAAATATATTTTTAATAAATAAAAACATTTCTTTCACCATTTCCTCAAATTTTAATATTTTTTTGTGACTTGCGGTCATTGTTTTATACTTTATTGTTCAATTTATGAATAATTATATAATTTATGAATAATTACTCTTCAGGGGACCGTGAACCTTAATTTCAGCAAAAATCAACCCAAAAAATCGAAGATTATTTTTGTTTATATTATTATTATCCAGCTTCTTCCGAGTCATTTGCGAAAAACCCTACGCAGATACGATTATTTTTCGCAAAGTTACAAGCGTTTAAATTCTGTACACAAACGATTTTTCACCCCTTTAATGTACTTTAAATCTGCTTTTCTCAAAATTGATTTTTCAACGTTTTTAAAAATTTTGAAATACGCCATGTGTCTTTGTTTTTAATTGAAGTTCATGCAATTAGTAAAGAAGAATCCTGATATTACTTACAATGAAACTGTGCATGCATTTGAATATTCGACTTCATTAAGATAATTAAATTTCATTTTTAACTAATAAAAAGGCAAAATTTTCATGAAAATTAATATGGAATTCAGAAAAAAAATCTCTAAAAAATTAACTATTCAAGTTATTAAAAAATTGATACATAGATTTGTTTGTAATAGAGTTTTAAGTGATTAAAATGCAAAATCGACAAAATATCTCAAAGAATAAGACGCATGAAGCATTTTAAAATTTCGTTTTAAAATTTTAATTAAAAAAAATATCTTAATATTATAATAAGACTGGAAATTTCTTTAATGGTGGTCTATGAACTTATTGCACGAAAAAAACTGTTTTGTTGAAACAATTACATTTTGCTTAATATAGCTCCAACCAAATATTTTGGTTGGAAGGACCAAATTTTGATTGAACTAGCGAAATGATGTGTTTAAATTACAAAATCATTTGGTTAACCTAACTAAAATTAGATCTTTCCAACCAAAATATTTGGTTGGAGCTATATTAACCAAAATTTAGTTGTTTCAAAAAAACAGTTTTTTCTGTGTGTGAAATGTATATTTCAACAAAATTTCATACCTTTATGATGAAAAAAAAAAATTAACGTCCATTTTCTCTAAACTATTGTCATAAGTATTTATTCTCTCTTACAACAAAGATTAATGAATATTTCAAAATTTCATGTCATTTTTAAAGCAACTGAGTATAACATGCACATCCAGAACTGCCATTACGATTTTTTTCCCTACCACTATTCCAAAATAATAACAATCTAACTGAACATTTAATAGAAATCTACTATGAAGATTATTACTTTGAAATAGTGGTAGAGAAAATAATAAAAAATACAGCTCTGCATATCTACATTGGTTTAACTAAGATTAAACAGTTTTCTTTATGTATCATTATTACATTTTTCACCGATACTCTCACCTTGCCCTATTTCTGCATCGACTTTTCTCTCCCCATAAAAATTCCACGCGCATCAGCTATTTTTGTTTCCTTTTATTAATGATATCGGCAGAGAAGATTAAAAATATTTATCATGTGAAAAAGTTCCAGCTTGTGGTACAAGCAAGAATATTACTTAAACGTTTTTGAATGAAAGTTTTTATCTCGTACTTTTTTCATTTTAAAAAACAAAAAGGAGGGAGGATCTTATATTACTATAACAGATATAAAACGGTGAAATTTAATATCACTTTATAAGAATGTTTCTTTAATACGAAGCATGTTTTTCGCATTTTAACAAAAAGTCTAAACAATACTTTTTACAGTTAGGACAAATAGGTTTTTTCTTATTATCTGTTGTATTAAATGGTCAGTTTTAAAAACGAAGATTAGATGAGCATATCTAAACAAAATTTATCAAATAAAAGCGGCAGCTTATGGAATTTAAGCGACAGAAATAAATGTTACGACCAGTGCCTGATTAATGCACGGGCCTCCGGGCCTCAACCTTGGGCCCACCAATTTTTGAATTATACAAATGCTTATTTGAGAAAGTGGACGGTAATTCATTTTCTTGATTATTCTTGTAAGTTATTTTTTTTTTTTTTTTTTTTGTAAACTTGAAACTTTCATCCAAACAACTTTGTCAACTCGTCAAATAAACCTATTTTTCTTTCGAAAAATGTCGCTGAGAATGGGGAGGTGTGGGGGGGGGACAACTTTTTAACAGGCCCTGGGCCTAACTTCAGCTTGGTCGGGCTTTGGTACAATACAAATTGATATGAGTGTGGCAAGAAGCCATTTATATAAAAAAAAATCAGTTTAATTATTTTGCACAACAATTGTGTAAACACGCGCCGGGGTAGATTTCACCGCAATCACAACATCTCGTTCAAAAAAGGGATAAATTTTATGAGGACGCTTCTGACCTTTCTTGCAGCCTTCAAGGTCAAGGTCAAAACGGGGTGGGTAAAAAAAATGTCGTTTTTCTGTTCGTAGGAGGAGAGAAACATACCTCGTGGGATTGAATAATCCCGCTCGTGTTCGGAAAACGTGGATTTTGCAGAAACTGCTACAAAATCTGTAAATAAATATAAAAGCTCGATTTTTTTCATTAAAAAAACGAGAAGTGGTGCAGTTGAACAGTGGTGCAGTGGTGCAGTACAGTAGAAAATGTGTTTTTAATGTGTATTTAGCCAAAAATATAATTTGAGAAAATATGGGGTGAGATTTATCCCGTAAGTGTGCTTACGTCATTAAAATAGGCGCATAACCAAATAGTTTTGAGAAGTAGTATTTGTTTACCCGTCTAGACACCACCGATAAAGTACGAAATTTGTTCATATAAAAAAGAAACTCCAATTATGCAAGGCTATTGTAAAAAGTTTGCCAATTTTTAAAAGAAAGCGTATTCATTTAATTGATTACTCATTCAAGATCAGAACATCGCTTATCAATACTATAAGAGGATTAATTATATGGTTGCTCCACTTTTGGATAAACCAATAATTAAACTTAAAGAATCAGCAAATATATTATCACACTTAATTTGAACGCAGTTAAATTAAGTAAAGCTTTTTTTTTTTCATTTTGTATTTTTTTTTCCTACATCAAAATCATATAACAATTTCTGTTATAAATTTAATTACTACATAAATTTTTTGATGTGATATCTTTGACTTATATAAAAATACTTTTTCTCAAATTACTTTAAAATGTTTAAGTAATTTTGAAGTTACTTTTATTTTTTATAGCACAATATTCACATTTGAAGTCGTTAAATAGTCGTCTTTCACTATTCCTAAACTGCAAAATTCTAAGAAATTATTCTATATTGTTTTCATTTTATTAAAGCTTAATTAAAAAGAAAATTATTTTGCGTCACCCTTTTACTAACCTCTAAATTTTCGATTTAAATTTTGTTTTTTAAACATAAATTATTTTTCGAGTACATGCTTATATATGAAACACTCATAAAGAGAGGGTCCGATGTTGGTGTCACCGAATGCGATGGACATTTGAGTATTGATAGAGTATAATTAGCCTATAAATATATGACCATCATAAAGCGTAATCCCCAGGGGTCCTGAGAAAATAAGTCGCAAAGTTTAAAATACAGTTTATAATCGGATAAATTCCCTTCTGTGGCAAGCGGTTCAGTAGCAGCATACGGACTTTGAGTTTTTTCTACCCGAGTTCAAATCCGGCTCGGACTTGTTTTTCTGAACGAAACTTTTTATCAACAGTTTTCGAACCGCAATTGAAAAAATATGTATAATAACTGAAATTTACGAAAAATATGAATTAAATGTATGGTTTGTAGCATATAAGTGCTTTTTTAACTACGAAATTTTGCATATTTAAATATATAATGAAAAGTAAAAAAAAAAAAAAAAAAAAAAAAAACAACTGCATATTTATTTCGCAGAGAAATAAGTTAAAACACGTGTTATAAAGGCGTGAATAATTATATTATTTTATTTTTCTTTTTATATGAAAGTATTTCGAATATTTGATGATTTTTTAATATACATTTTAAAATGATTAATGTGACTTTTTTTTATTTCGGACTTTTGGTTTTGCAATTATTACCTACGTAATAACTGTTTTCAGCAATTCAATATCTTTTTAGAACTTATTTTTAAGCACAAAGACAGTTATTCTAACTATAATAATAAGAATTCAAGATTTAAAAAATTCAAAAGTTAAAAAACAAATTGGCAAAAAATGATATAGTATTTATTTCACTTTGAAAAATAGTAGCTTATTTATTTAATTAACAGTAAATAAATTTTAAATTTAGCTTAATTTTATGGTCTATAAAAGTTCCAGTTGGCTTTTTTTTAGTTCGTTATTATTAATATTTATTTATTATAAAGTATATTCATAATATTCATATTATAAAGTATATTCATAAAGTATATAAGCATGCAAAGACTCGCAGTTAATATTGTATTTATATATAATTAAACTGAATTATATAAAAATATTAAAAAAGAAAAAAAAATGATTTCCGAAAGAAATTAGTACGTAGACACTTATTCTAATTTAAAATCAAGAATCCCAGACTTTAAAAAATAATATTAAAAATGTAAAAGCATATTTTTAATAAGCCATGAAATATTTGAAGTATTTGAATGAGGAAACAAAATGAAAATAATATGTTTGTTCACTTATTTTAATTTATTTGTCTGTTAAAAGATTTAGATACTCATTGAAATAACTGTAAATAATTTTATATAACAAGAAAAAAGTTCTGGTTTATAGACATATAAATATGTGGGTTTTTTTAAACTTTTCATTAGATATTTAAACATGCAAAATTTCGTAGTTGAAAAAACAGTTATTTGCTACAAAACGTACATTCAATTCATGTTTTTCGTAAATATCAATTATTATACATATTTTTTCAATTGCGGTTCGAAAATGATTGATAAAAATTTTCGTTCCGAGAAACAAGTGCGAGCCGGATTTGAGCACGGGTAGAAAAAACTCAAATCCCGCACGCTGCTAACCATGCTACTGAACCACTTGCTAAAGAAGGAAATTTTTCCGAATATAAACTGTATCTTAAACTTTTCGACTTATTTTCTCAAGACCCGCTGGGGGTTGCGCTTTATGGCTGTCATATGGGTTGCGATTCCAACAGTCCCTTAATATCTGTGGATACAAATCTGAACAGTACAGCTTACCTCAACATCGTTGCCGATCACGTACTCTTGTTTATGGCTAGACTGTTCCCTTATGGAGATGGTCATATTTAGCAGGACAATGCACCTTGCCCCTCGATCGGTCTTAAATTGGCTTGAGGAACATCAATCAGAGTTTAACACGCTTCCATGGCCAGCTCAGACCCCTGATTTCAATCCTAGTAACATTTGTGGGACGAAGACGAAAGAGCACTTCAAAGTTTCGAAAGGACATCATTCAATCTATCCCAACCTACACCTGAAATTATGTCAGCTTCGGTCAACATTCCTCAGCAAAGGTATCAGCAACTTGTTGAGTCCATCCCAAGAAGAATATTGGCTTTGATCAGAGTTAAAGATGGACCAACTCGTTATTAGAAAGTGTCTCTAATTTTTTTGCCAATCAGTGTATAATAGGAAGGAGCGAAAAAAAAAATTTTGCTTTTCAAAAACGGGTAGGTGCCAAAAGTTACCTTTATACTAGTACATCAACTGCGTGCAATTTTACCGCTGAAAAAAAAATGGCTTGAGTCTGCGCTTTTGGTTCAAAAGTCGAAATTTTTCTTAAAATTTGACATTTTTTCAAAAAAATTAAAAAATTCCTATAGAGATGATTATTATTTAAACCTTTATTATTAATGACTTAACATATTTATACGATAAAACAATATCTTTATTCTGTATAATTAGACACATAATGACAACTTTCGGTAAAAATGGGTGTTGCCACTTTGTTGTGTCATTCAACGAATTGTTGTTTAGAATACAGCTCTTACCTATTTGCTTTTAAAACTAGCCAGGATATCTAGCTCGACCACGCTACCATCTGAACACAATATTTTATTTATACATTGAATTGTAATTTTTTATCAAAGACTGACATAAGTTTTCTATGTATCAACCAAGTCCATCTCTTCTTTATATCCACAGACTTTGGATGCTGCTGCTGTGATCTCCTCCACGTATGTTTCTACTGCTTGTGTAAGAGAAGGCAAACAATGTAATATAGTGGGGATGATATTCATGTAATCTATTTAACCGCCTATTATCTTCAACCAAGATTGCACCCTATTAATGCATATTGATTAGGGGTTCTGTTACCATAACAATTTTCCAATCAATTCGATTTGTATAATTATCCTCTTCAAAGTTGATTGTCGATATTTCAGATTTGCGTATGCCATCATTTACTCTTACCTTTCAACTATTATGAGCTGAGCATCTAGCTGTTTAATGTGATGGAGATCGTCAGAAAGCATTGAAATCAGAATTTCCTCTGCGTATGCAAAGCGACCATTGTCCTAAATAACTTTATTTAGTATATGTTTTATTTCGTTTTGTGTGTTGTTTAGTAGCTGAGTAATTTCCCATGAGGTTTTCGATCCCTTCTTTAGATGTGGATTACATTTGATAGTAAACCATCCTGGGGCCAAACTTGGATTACATAGTACTTTTTGAGTGAATGAAGAGACTCTAATGGGAAGTGAGTGCTCATTTAAAGGCGGGGAATTCTGTTCGTCGTTGCCATCCATTCAGCATGTGACATGTTTAGAATGAACCATTACAATAGATCATATGCCACCTCCAAGTCCACTGAATTTCCTCTGTATCATTTATTAGACAATATCGTTGGCAAAATTTAGATTCTAATCCACAAGGATTCGCCGAAACAATAGGAAAATATTTGTCCACGTGCCATTCCCTTCTTATTACAATTTTTGAAGCCATAGAGAGTAATTTTGAAACATCTTTCCTGAAATCGAAAAAAGGGTACTCAGAACAAACAAGAAAGACCTGCTAGACAGTTGCAAAGTTATTTCATCAAGATATTGCTCAGAAGAACTAGCCAATAGGAATTCAAGCAATTTGTCCTACCCAAGATGGCTTACAAAGGCGAATAAAAATTTTCGCCTTTATATAAGCACTGATTGACCATCAAAGTCTGTAGGTTCACTAGCAATGTATGTAATCCAAGTTTATCCAAAGTATGTAAACCAACCGCAGGATGATTTACACCAAATGTAATCCACATCTAAAAATTGGATCTAAAAACTTATGTGAAATTACTCGTCTGGTAAACATCACAGGAAACGTCATAAGACAAATAGTAAAAAAAAATATTTGGGACAATGGTTGCTTTGCATGACGAGAGTAAATTCTTATTGCAATGCTTTCAGACGATCGCCGTCTTATTACACAGGAAGCTTCTCAGCATATAAAAAATGCAAGAGGTAGAATAAATGGTGGCATATTCAAAGAGCACCTAAATGTTGTAGAATGTTGTAGTAACGGAACTCCCAATCACTATGCACTAACCGTATGCAATTTTGGTGAAGATAATAGACGGCTGGTGAAGATAATGGACACCCGGTATATATATATATATATATATATATATATAAACTGCGAAATTCTAACAAAACATTTTATTTCGTTTTCTTTTATTCAAGAGCAATTAATATAAAAATTATTTTTGCGCCACTCTTTTATTATTCTTGAAATTTTTTATTTAAACATTTTTTTAAACATAAATTACTTTTCAATGTATTAAATTTCTTAATATGATAAATAAAAACATTTTCATTATATGTCAATAGATTGATATGCATTGTAGACATGATTTTTTACTTTTATAGTCATCTGATACTTATTCATAAGAAATCCCATTAGAAGCTGCAACATTATCAACTCAAAGTATCACTTAAAGATTCAAAACATTATTTATATTTAATATCGTAATATCTGCTATTATATCAATTATTTTATACATCATTTTTAATTTGAATAAATTCCTTTATTATTTATACATTCACAAATTTTTGATAATTTGAAATGGTTTATAATGGTTTTACATTAGCATTCAAATTATTATGCTGTATAAGCGCATGTAATTATGAATGTAAGTCTATTTCGATATATTTTGATATTGTTTCATTCTGAATGTCAAAAATTCATTTTGGCCTATTTTCTTATTATTAATTGTATCTTATATATTTTTAAAATATATGTCAATGGTAGCTAAATGTTTTTAGCAATCTTATAAATATTATACGCTTACTTCATTGCAGGAACTGCGCATCATCTTAGTGTATTATCAATATGATTTCTACTTTTGTTGTCATCTGATAGCTATTCATAAGAAATTCCCTTAGGAGCTGCAATATTATTGTCTCAAAGTATCACTTAAAGATTAAAAACGTTATTTATAGTTAATATTGTAATATTTAATATTATATAAATTATTTTATGCATCATTTTTAATTTGAATAAATTTCTTTGTTATTTACACACAGAAAAAATAACACCTAAAACGTGTAGAAAAATACCCAAATTGAGTAGAAGGATTCATAGGTATGAGGTTACTGAATTTGGGTACATATACCTATTTTGGTCAACACTGTGTACCCATTTGGGCACTGTTAAACACCCATTTTGGAAAAATGGTATTTAACAGTGCGCAAAGTGGATACACAGTGGTGACCAAAACAGAGGTTACCGAATTTGGGTACATATACCTGTTTTAATCACCACTGTGTACCCATTTGTCCACTGTTAAACATCCATTTTGGAAAAAATGGTATTTAACAGTGCCCAAAATGGATACACAGTGGTGACCAAAACAGGTATATGGACCCAAATTGGGTAACCTTATACCTAAGAATTTTTCGGCCCAATTCGAGTATTTTTCTACGGCTTTTAGGTCTTATTTTTTCTGTGTACATTCACAATTTTTGTTGGTAATTTGTAATGGTTTAAAATGGTTATATATATATATATATATATATATATATATATATATATATATATATATATATATATATGGTTTTCTGTGTGTAGTAGTCCCAAATTGATGTTCATTAGCTAATTTAAAGCTAATATGAAGATGAAACCACACATTTTATTTGTGTAACTTAAGACATTTGGGAGCCGATGATTCTGTCTAAGTTCTACAAATTTCCATCATTCAATTTCTGTTACTCAATTTCTGCTGCTTTTTACTATGTTTTTGGAATCTATGTTAAGTGTGTTTGGGGGAACTGTTTTTGTTAATGTCATTTTATTCATAATTTCACAATTTTTGTTGGTGGTCTGTAATGTTTATTTAATGGTTATATATATATATATATATATATATACATATATATATATATATATATGTATGTATGTATGTATATAGATACATAATTATATATGCGTACAGATATATAAATATTCGTCGTTTATTTTCCCAAACTACAAAATTGTAACAAAACCTTTTTATTAAAGAACAATAAAAATGAAAATTATTTTGCGCAAGTGTTTTATTAACCTTGAAATTTATGATTTAAAGTTTCTTTTTTAAACATAAATTATTCCTCGAGTACATTAAACCACTTAATGAGACTGATAAAAAAGAAAAAAAATCCTAATTCTATGTCAATAGATTGATTGGGGATTAAGTGAAATGAAAAAGGGACAACCTGATAAGCAGAGGACAAAGATGTCACCTTACAGGGATAAGAGAGATACAACCATTTATTAGAGATATTGACTAAATCTAAATTGAAAAGAAAGCTTGTGGAAAGTTTTGTGTTTAGAAATAAGATTAAGTCGGTGTCAAAACTGCCAACTAATGAAGAACGATATTTCGGAAATAAAAGTATAGAATGACATCCTGCATACCAGATTTAAAATTTATTGTTTGAGATTTTATTTTGTTACATAACATGCTTTATTTATTTTTTTTTTTACTTTTAAAATGTCTGGGATATTTCATTGGAGAAAACTAGGATATTTAACAGAAGACTTATCAAAATAACGCTAGAATGTTCTGTGAAAACAATTTTACTTACACCGTAATTTATTATTTAATATTAGAAGATCACTATAACAATATATAAGTTTATTATTATAATTATTATTATTGTGGAAAAATACCAAAGATTATTACATATAGAAAAATATGGATTTGATATTCCGGAAAAAAAGTATAGAACGTCATCAGCATACCAGATTTCAAAGTTATTTTTTGAGATTTTTTTTGCTACATAACATGCTTTTTTTAACACTTTCCAACAAAGTTTAAAAGTATTTTTGACTTCCGTTTGTCTGCCCGTCTGCCCGCGCTCTAACTCTCTAAATATACTCGGATTGCCCTGAAATTTTTGGATGGTATTGCCGTTTACCATAGAACGTTCCCTATTTCAAATAAAGTTTTTAGCAAGTTTAGATCATTTACATGTACAGTCAAAAGTATTCCGTACATTACGGCCTATGGGAAAAAATCGTTTCAGATTATTTTTTATGATGTCAAACGCTTTCAAATATAATAAAACTGATATGCATTTATGCAGTGCACTAAAATGTGCATTCTGTAGAATATGTGGAGCAAAGAATAGTTATTATTCATTTTCAGGGTTACACAAAAGAATTTCGTTACATAATGACATAGGGGTAGAGGGAATTGTTTGCGGCGTATTTTAATTATGTTATTCTATTTCATATATAATGAAATTGATATATGTCGTTGAGATGTACTATAACTTATTTCATGTATAATACGAAGTGCATAGCATCTACAGGGACACACACAAAGATTTCAGATACTATCTTGTATCCGAAGTACTGTACATTAGAAATGAATGCTGGAAATACATTTTTAATTATGGTATGCGCTTCTATGTTTTATTATATTTATTCCTACTATATGGTGTATGTAAATGCTATAATTCATATACAGGGCTGCACAAAAGAATTCGTACTGGTTACTGGGTATGAGCGCAAATTGCTAAAAGTTGTCTTTTAAATGGGTTATGCGTTTTTACGCTGAACTGCATTTACTTTACTAAGAAATGTTTGTAGAATATTGATACAATGATATACAGGGTCACTCAAAGAATTGGATGCATGGCCGTCTATAAATGATAATTTCTGGAAATGTGATTTCAGTAGTTTTAAGAGTCTTTTAGTTTGATTTAAATTTCAGTTAAATAGTGGCATGTAATAAGTTATACAAAAGTATTCAAGTATGTTTCCATTTATTAGTATAAATTGCTGAAACAGAAATTTCAAACTGTTATGCGTTTTCTTGCTAAACTAAATTTTCCCATTATATAGTATATATATCAACCTACAGATCAAATACAGGACTGTTCGGAAAAATTGGAATACATATTTGGCTATGGACAGCAACTGCTCAAATCAATTTTTAAAATTTTTTATGCGTTTTCTAAAATGTTTACTTAGCTATCTTATTTACCTTATTTGCCTAAATAACGAAGTTTTGTTAAAACATTCAGGAAGTGCAGGAAAGTGTTTCATAATCTATGCCTAACGCGTGATTTTACTTTCTTGTTTAGTTTTAAAATGTCTGGGATATTTAATTAGCGAAAACTGGGATATTTAACAAAAGACTTATTAAAATAACCTGGAATGTTCTGCGAAAACAATTTTACTTACACCACAATTTATTACTTAATACATAAAGATCATTATTACAATACATAAATTTATTATTATAATTATTATATTATTTTTATATAAAAAAATAAATCCCGCGATTGTTATATTTAGAAAATTGTACCTCGAAATGAAATTAAAATATTTTGAATGCTGTTATTACAGGTCTCAAAGAATTTTGATAAGAAATGGTTATATATATATATAATAACAGCGTGAATCATAGGTACTTCATTCATTTTTCATTTTCCTTGAATACCTCAAAAAGAAAAGAAAAAAAAGAAAAAATGAAGAAGAAGGAAAGTAATCAATAAATTATAAAAGGGTATTAAATTTTCAGAAGCTTACACCAACATTTAGTTTAAAAAGTTGATTTTTGGCAAAATGACTTTTTTTATTCTTTACAAGTTCGAAAGAAAAAAAAAAATGAAAATTATATTCAGCGATATAAACTCCAGCAAAAACAATTACCCTTCTATCAAATAAAAAAAATTAAAAGAGCAGTCGATTAGTTCTAGAGAAAAAGAATCGCCCAGTTTGAAAAATACTGTTTTCAGAAACACAATTTTTAAAATTTCACAATAACGTTACGTTCAACGACCGACATTATGTTCAACGAGCAAAAAATATTACAAGAATTTGAAATATCACGAAATCGCTTTAAGCCCCACAAGCTACTCACTTAAGGGAAGGAAAAAATGCAAAATTTAAGGGGTCTTGTACCTTTTAAACGCGTCGAAAATTAACGAAAAACTTCAAAGTTTGAATTAGTCTATCTTCAAATCCTTTTTATGTATGAACATGAAATTTTGGATATTGATTAAACAGATTGTGCTTTGTAATATGCTACCATTAGAAATTTATTAACCCTTTACAGAATTTGTGTATTGTTGAAATCAAAATAGCTCCTTTTTTACCCCATAAGTCATTGCGCGCATGATATCTTGAGAAAGTATGTATGGATTGGCATGAAATTCGGTAAAGATACTAAACATATATGTGTTTTTAAAATGATCTACTCTTAGGCTAAAATTATTTCATTAACTATATAAAAAAAATATTTTTGCAAAAAAATAAATAAATAAATAAATAAAAATTTTGTATTTTTAATGAATAAAAATAATCATAACTAAAAATATTACCATTGTAAATACTTAAAAGTAGATCATTTTAAACACACATATTTGTTTAGTATATTTACCAAATTTCATGACAATCCATACGTACTTTCTCAAGATATCATGCGCGCAATGACTTATGGGATAAAAAAAAGAGCTATTTTGATTTCAACAATACACAAATTCTGTAAAGGGTTAATAAATTTCTGGTGATAGTATATTACAAAGCACAATCTGTTTAATCAATATCCAAAATTTCACGTTTATACATAAAAAGGTTTTGAAGATAGACTAATTCAAACTTTGAAGTTTTTCGTTAATTTTCGACGCGTTTAAAAGGTACAAGACCCCTTAAAAAAAATCGAAAATTTTTTAGTAAGTTGATTGCTTAAGGTCAATGTTATCGCGCAGTCCGGTGGTATCTGCGTTCAATGTGGCAGGAATATGAAATTTCGATAAAACGTTCGCGTGTAGAAGCTGGAACATGCCATTAACGAGGTATTTGATGGATTGTGAGAATGGCGTTAAATTGGAAAATGGAAGGAGATTAGTAAACTTCAGTAGCTGGAAAGATTTCATTTCGGCCAATAGTGTTCATTGAACTTATAAATGTTTTCTACGTATTTCTAAAATGTTGTTAAAAATAACACAAAATTTTCCCAGCTCAGTTTTATGTTGTCCTACATTTTTATTTATATATTTATTTAACTAGAATATATCCCGTCAGAATGACTTGTTTGCTTTTTCAAAAAAATTATATAACATTGCATTATAAAAAGAATTGAAAGAATTGTGAAGTAATAAATTTTGTCTTATCTGACTAATAGGGTCGGACGGGGTAAAGTAAAAACAGCCGATTTTTCATTGAAACTTAATTTGCAAGAAAATTATTAATTGAATTGGTAAAATACTGACATAAAGTATGCAAATGAACTTCACTCACAAAATTTGAAGAAATATTTCACAAAAACATGCAAATTAGTGCTAATGATGCTATTTCAAAACATATTGTCAATTAACTATTTTACCCCATGGTATGGGGTAAAATAAATGACAATTCCAACACAGAGTTTTTATTATTTAAAAATAATAAATTTATAACTTAAATTTTAAAAAGTTGAACAGAGAAAATCCCGATTTTTTAAAACATGCATAAAAGAAACCTGTAATAAATTTTGATAATTACAAATAATCTTTTTTCACATAAATAAATTGCAACTATTAATTGCATTAAATTTTTTTTTCTCAAATTCTGTTATTAAATTACAAATTTATTTTCCCTACAAAATACAAAATTTTATTTCTTATAATAATGCATTGATATATATAGTTCACAGCATTATATATTCCTGATACTCTAATTTCATTTTATAAGAATTATTCATTTTTTCCCAATGTCTTCAGAATTCATAGAATATTTTTAAAAGGAAATTTTTTTATATTAACTACCGTTAGATGGCGCAACAGAGCATATGAACATTTGTTTTAATATTTTAAAAGTTCAAGACGAATGAATCAATTGTTTGTTTACTTTCATATAGGGATAGAAAGAGCTGCCAATCTAATTTTAACTGAAGTTATCCTAGCAGAATATATAGATAATTGAATGCAAGCCATTTTTTAAATGTTAATTTATTTTGAATAACCTTTCTAAAAATGTAACTTTTGCGAATAGTGAAAAAGAAAGCACGTTTAAAGATTGAAAAATCAAATCAACATTCACTCGTGGTGCCACTTGTACAACACAAATACCAAATTCAGAAACAAATGAATGACTCTTTGAACAAATTAAAAAATACGGTCGACATCCGATTTTGCTCTTAAAATATTTGTAAAAGCATAATAAAGCCTTTAAATAATTTGAAATACGTTTATGTTTAGAAAGGAAACGTTAATCTGGTACAAAATAATTTACAGGAATGCTATATTCACTGCATACAGCTATATTCACTGAACACTATAAAGCGTTCTCATTGGTCAGAAAATAAATAGCCTTGAAAAACATAGGTAATTTTTTGCGATATTTTTAACAGTATATACTGAATTCAAACTGTAAATAAATGTAAACAAAAGTGAAAAACGTATTTCAAAATATTAATATGCTTTTGCAAAATATTTTAAGAGCATTTAATGAATAGCTGAAAGAGTCATTCATTTGTTTTTGGAGTTGTAATTTGTGCTTATGAATGGCAACGTTAATCGCTTGTATGCATCGAAAGCCTGTTGTTGGTATCTGGTTATTTTTAAATTAGATCTTAAAGCGTTATAATTGTATACTTTTTGAAGGTTTTAGAAAAATTGAAGAAGAATATGTTACACAACGAATAGATAAACAGATTAAATTAGGCAGTCGGCAAATACGGCATCGGAATGCTTAAGCCTAACATGGCCGCGTTTGGCTGATTTTATCGAAAGATTATCAGGAAACGGATGAGTTCACTCCCGGAAACATTATACACTTTGTTCCATTATATATATAATTTGAAGAAATAGGAAATTCGGCATTTCAAGGCTGTGTACTGTAAAAAATAAAAATAAATAAATAAATAAATAAATAAATAAAAATAAAAAAATAAAAAAATGTGTATTTTACAACAAAGGATGCTGGCACCCGAGCTGGCTGCCAGCACAGTTGCTGCAAAATGTACAAGCTACTGTCTTTAAGAGTTCTGTAAAATCTCCCAAGTCTTGGGAAAGTCGCGTTGCTATTGGCTGCGTGGTGCACAGGACAGAAATAATTCAATTTTTACTTCACTTGTTGCTTGAATTCGTTTTCACAGCATCGGTGTTTGATTTCGTTTTCCCATCACCTGTGTTTGAATTCGATTTTACGCATCGGTGAATGTTAAATTGGGTACTACTTGATGACCCCGTCACCAATTTCGTCAAATTATACGAATTGCCAAACGATTAGCCAAATTATACTGATGGAAGAATGTTGCCATTCTAAAATTTTAAGTTAGGAAAATTAATGAATTTAAATAAAAACGTCACTAAAGAATAGGATTTCTTTAATGATAATGTTTACTTATGATTCAGCTACTTAACAAGTATGAAATTTGATTTTTTCTACGATTTCGGTAAAAAAGAATACTAATAATTGTTTACATATTTAAAGGCAGAATTAGTAAATTACACAATAAAAAAAACAGGTATTTTTAATATATTGCATTGGTGAATAAATTGTAAATTAAATATAATAATCGAATTCATTAAAGGACATAATAAATATCAATGAAAATGGAAGATTGTATAGAACTTATTTCTCTTTATTTAGTCAAAAACCGTAGACGAATATAGGCCTGAAGCCAAAAAAAAAACGATATCATGAGGTAATTGTTTGGTCACAAAACTTTTATTTTAATTAATGAAAGAACAAATACATTAGTAAAACATTAATAAAATACAAATAAAACGTCGAATTAAAAATCACTTGGCGACGTAACAAACGGGTGTAACGTGGTTAATGTCAAGTGAATGTGACGATAATCCATTATTGGCGCCCATAATCTTATACTTTTTTGATAGTTTTTTGGTCGGCGGGATAATCATGTAGTACCAAAAATTACAATATAAAGTGCAAGGAAAATCACAACATTTTCTTAAACTATTCCGAGCATGATAAAACAGGATCTTTACAAGTTTTTAGCTGCAAAATTATTCAAGTAACATGAGTTTTTACACTTGAGTTTTTGTTTATCCACACCAGCGTATACATATATATATATATCCGAATGCTAATAGCATCATTGATCAAAATTTAAGACCTTTTTTTTTTTTTTTTTTTTTTTTTTTTTGTAAATAACTTTAAACAGCGCTTTCTTAAATTATTTGTGTTAAAACGTATTTCATTAAAACTAAAGAATTGGATGCTATTATATTCATTAAAAGATTCTAAAAAGAACTATACATGCGCAATATTTCGCTTTATAATTATATTTTATAAATGCATCCCGTATGATTTTTTTAATTATCTTCGTAGAAACTTCAACAATATTTCAAAACGTTTAATTTGCGAATTTCATTTAGAGGGCCAAGCGAGAATGTTAATATATTTTAAGATTTCAAAGAATAACTTTAAAAAAAGATAGTATTTCACTGAAATGTGCAGCGTAAAATGTCAAGTGTATCAAAATCACTATTAAAAGTGTTTCGAAACTTTATTATGTAGACAACTCTTTGAATTACCTTCTTACATAAATTACTAAACTTTCATTTAGTTTTAAAAATTAAATCAACACAATGCATTTAAAAATTTTGCCTAAAAATTAATAATATGTTTCAGTTGTTTTATCAAGCGACTCACAAAATTTTTTGAATTTCCTCAGCTATTTTCATTATTTTAAAACTTTCTCCATTATCTGCTTATTAAAAAATATCATCCCTTCCTTTATCATTTTTATGAAAATTTAAATGTGAAAATGTAAATGAAAATGAGTACATAAAAATTAAAATGAGAAATACACCGAATAAGCAGTGAACGTTATAAAAGTTTAAACGTATGAAAGTAAATGCTTGCATAAACAACACGCTTAAGAATTAATAAATTAATTAGTTACAAACAGAAAGAAATATTCTCATTATAAAATATCATGTTTACGCTTTTGAACTCTTTTCTTTATAAAAAGTATATTTTATTAATTTTTTTCTGCATTTTATTGCAATATTTTTTTGTTACACACAAATTTGAAATTTTATTTTCCATACTACCATCAAAATGTAAGTAATTAAACAATATCAATGGAAATGTAGCTATTAGTTATTATAAAAAAGGATAGACACTAATAAGAATTCTGAAAATACTTTTTATATATTTAATCCTTGATTTATTTGCATTATAAAATTTCACGGTATTTTAAAATCTTTTTCAAATAATGAAGAAAAAACGATTCGAAAAAAGGAAAATAATAGAAAAAAGGACTATTTCGAAGATGTTACTGATTCGTTAAGATGGTCAAGAGAAATAAATAATTTATAATTTTTTAATTGGAATAGAGGGTTAAATCCTAGAAAGAGAACACATTTTGTTTTGGCAAATTTTACACTTGCGCCAAGAAGACATGCGCGTCAAGCTAAAATGCGGCAAACGAAAAGGTTCTTTTTTTTCTTTACTTTTCCAAAACGCAGTAGTTATAGCAGATGATTCAGTTATTAAAGAATTCCAATACTGTACTCGAAGTAAAATTTGGATGAATAAAATTAATATTTTTCAACAATTTTTAGATAAAATAAACGCGTTATAATAATCTTTTAAATTGGATCGCTATATTAGAGGTATTTGCACTGTTCAGCTATAATGCCGAATAAAAAAATGGGAGAAAGTTGCCATTCTAAATTTTTAAATAGTTGGTAAATAGCAAGATTAAGGAATGTAGAGGTAAATGTAATTGAATAATAGTGTGCCCTTGTATGTTAGTAGAGGCATACGATGATTTTTGGAAAAAATAATGCTAAGAAAAATTTAAGAATTTAAATGCAGAATTATTAACTTAAACCCGAAACAAACAGATATTTATTTAGATAACACATTTAAGAAAAAATTACAAATCTTTTATTTCAAAAACTTATTAAAATACATATAAAAAATTAATATAAGCAGTAAGGAACAATTTTTTAATCCACATTGAATCAATATTACAAAAAAATGTTAACGATCATATGTTAAAATGAAATAAAATGGTAAAAATGATAAAATGTCAACGATAAAAAAGCTAAAATACATGAAATTAGTTAAGGTCGAGATCACTATACTGCATGCAAAAGCGCTTCGTGCACATGAAAATAAAGCAAAAAAAAAAAAAAACCACTAGATGCATCAACCTCGTTGTATTGGAATCCCAGAGAATACTTTAAATTAATTTAAGCCGCGATCACTATACCACATGTATGAGTGCCTCGCGCTCATGAAAACAACTACAAAAAATCATTAAATGCAGGAACACCATGGTGTAGCAGTCTCAGAAACTCACGAAATTCGTTAAAGCCCGAGCACTATACATATGAATGTTTGCGCTCATGAAAAGAAAAAAAAATCGCTGGATGCAGCAACCTCGTCCTGTAGCATTCTCAAATACGCACGAAATTCGTTATAGCAGCTATTCTTTGCATGTATATCAGCGGTTCATATCCCTTCTCCGTAAAACAAATCGTTCAATAAGTGTAATTCATCAAATTTTTAAAAAATCCAAAAAAACACTTTATATTTGAAAGATTTCACTGACTTTTCTTTTCGTTTCTTTTTTATAATAGCTTGAATTATTCTCAGAATCAAAACAATCGAGTATGAATTCAATGAACAAAAGAAATATTTTCGGAAAAATTTAAGAATGCGTGCACAACCACTATCTCAAAAAACTCAATAATCTTAACAAACCAACTAAATCAACCAATCAAGCTCTGGCTATATTTCCCGTAGGAGTAGTCCTCAAATACGTTATAAAAGTCTGCTACAAGTAAGAGACATTTATCACACATCCGATTTCGCCAAAAAAAACGATGCCAGCTCTTTGTATGATTTAACTGAATCATCCGAGGCCCGCTTAACCCTGTTTCCGCTCTTACCGAGTTACCGAAGAAAACCCCGCTAAACCAATTTTTCACATTTGCCTATCTCTGTTGTCAGTAAGCCAAGTGGTCAGCAAAAGATTTAAAATCTTGTTTTAAAGGAATTCGAGAATAGCTGCATCAATGAAGAAAAGCTGTTGAAATAATTCGAAGAAGTTAAATGTTGAAAAAGAACCTTCAAACTCAATGTAGCATTTTGTCGAAATTCTTAAAACATCAACTTCTAGCTTTAAAAGTGGACAAAACCGTTTACCTAAGAATACCACTTCGGAATTGCAATCATCGCTTTATTCAATCATAGAAAATAACGAAAATATTAACCGTTAAATTCAAGGGACTGTTCGAATTCTGGGAAAGTCCACCTACGACACTCACTATTTTTTATTCCGCTCGTAGCAATTGTGTTAGGGGATTCAAATCTAGGATTTTTTAAATGTCACTATACAATTCTGTGATTAAAATTCCATCCCGCATTAAGTGTTAATGTAATAAAATACTGTGATTAAAGCTCTGTAATTGAAATGTGTCATGCTACAACGTTTAATTCGTTACACTTTTTAGGGAGTCTTTTTTTTTTTCTTTCTTGTATATGAATTACGTGTTGATTTCTGTTTTAATAACTCACTAATGAAACAACAGTCATCTTTAAGTGGATAAAATATGAATTTCTGGCCTTTTTGTCTTTCATTTCACATTTCTGAAAGAATTCACATGTGCCAACTACTGGCACAGGCAGGTATCAACTACTGGATTATATGTGCCCACTACTGGTGCACATTAAATTTAAAAAAAATTGTGCTAAAAATTTTAAAGCAGCCGTTTTCCAATCACAGTCGTGTGTAGAAAACTTTAGCTGAGATATCGAACAGTATCGCAGTAAAAAACTAGACAGATGTGGCAATCCCAAAACTTTTTTCTTTCTAATACATGTTAATACTTCCTGAAAATGCAGCATATCAGCACCACCTGTTAGATGATTTACACCAAAACCTAATTATCAACAACTTTGACAACTTCTAACTGAATCTGAAGCTTGATGAAAATCCGTGCATTAGTTTTTTAATTAGAGCTATTGCGGAAATTGTAAAAAATTCTGCATAGCAGCGCTACCTGTTGGGCGTTTTACACCAAAACTAATTAGGACCAATTTATACCAGGAAGTAATTGAATCTGAAGCATGATGAAAATTCATGCATTAGTTCTTGAGCTATAGCTATTGCGGAAATCGTGAAAAATGAAGCACAAAAACGCCACCTGTTAGGCGATTTACATCACAAATTAAACAGCACTAATTTATATCAATGACTATAACTGAATCTGAAGTTTGATGAAAATTCGCGCATTTTTTCTTGAGTTAGAGCTATTGCGATAATCATGAATAATGCAGCATAGCAGCGCCACCTGTTGGGAGATTTTCACCAAATTGTAATCAGTACCTAACTATATCATGGACTAACTGAGTCTGAAGTCTTGTGAAAATCCGTGCAGTAGTTCCTGAGATATAGCTATTACACAAATCGTAAAAAATGACGCTCACAGAATGACTCACAGAGTGACACATAGAGTGACAGAGTGACAGACAGGCATTTTCTTCTAAAAACCATCAAATCTCGTTCAGGATATTATAATACGTATAAATCCGTCGAAAACCGGAAGTCGAAAATTTTCACGAATCCAATACTTTTCTCTTGTAAAGATAGAAGAAAGTAAAACTAAGAATAGTACACTAAAGATTACCAAAAATAGTATACACTTTTTAAGATCGCTGTATTTATATTGTAAAATAATACCAGTCGGATTGCCAGTCCCAAAACTTTCTTCTATCTCATATATGTTAACCCTTTGCACTCGGGAGGTGGCTCTCACTCTAGTGTTACCAGGTGGTCCGCGTAAATCAGGGCTCCCATTGCTGTGGACGCCACTAATTTCTTACAGTTTATTTCGCCATCTTTATTCACAGATAATTCTGCCATTAGATAAGGCGGAGGCAATAGCTTTAAAACACTGGTGCCCAGAGCCTTTGGAGCGCTGATTTCCACGGGACACCTGACAATACTAGTGATGAGTGATAGTCAGCTCTCAAGTGCAAAGGGTTAATAATAAATAACAAAAATAGCTTTTTTTTGTTGCACATTTTACAAACGATAAATGAATAGATAACAGATGTTTTTTATTTACTTTTTTATTACTTTTCTATACATCTTGATTTTTTGTCAATAAATGTTTCAAAACCGAAAAAAAAAAAAAAAAAAGAAAGAAAGAAAGAAAGAAAAAAGAAATTCGTAATGGAGTTTAATCAATGGGTAATATATCAGAACAAATGAAAGATTTTGACTTTTACAAATATGCAAATTAAACCTAGAATGGACAGTTGGGTGATTCAGTATGATTTTTCCAGCTACCGCATCCGTTCCAAAAAATTGAACACAATTCGCTATTACAGCGTCCCCTTCAAGCCGATTGTCTCCAAAATTTCATGCAAACTTCGTCTTATTACATTACATCTAAATATAAAATTTGGAGGGAAAATATTCATAAATTCTTCTCTAAAATAGCAAAAATCGCCATCACAGTGCCGCCTTTTGGGGGAATATTCCCATTTTCCACATGGACCAGGCATCCATAATCAAAAACTCCAGTTATACATTTTGCCCGGGACCGGATAACAAAACGTATAACTCAGTAACACTACAACTCAACTAATGATCAACCAGGACCTTTTTTAAATATATATCGCTGACAAGATTCAGTTACCTTTTCCATCGAAAACAAAAGTTTCCTAAATATTATGCACTAAAACAAAAATTCGTAAAAATGGAACAGAGTTAAAAAAAGTACAGAAAAAAAAAAAAAAGTACATCAGAAAAGTGCACAAAGAAAGTTTATTTTATCATAAAAACTATCAAAATACTATTTACACACAGAGTATTTAAAAGAAATGAATGAAATAGTGTAAATCATTCATCAAAAACATTTCCGTTGTAAACTGTTTCTTACCTTAAAACAATTATTTTGGGGTGCTCTTACTTTGCATCAAGACTTGGCACATTATATACTAAAGTAGCGTCTTGCGATAACGTACTTTACAATTTGCAATTATGCCCAAAACTATTGTGACCTTAGCATTAGCCTACCGCCAGAGCTAGGATTGCATTAAAAGAATCTGTCGTTGTCTCATTTGCTAACGATAACTGGTTTGATGATGTCAGCCTGTAATATAGGAATTTTAGACGAAACGAAGGCAGGCGGTCACATGGCTGCTGTGGTAAACAGAAACGAGAAACATAAGAGGGGAGTGGAAAGCGGGGTGCCTGCTGCTACGGGTAACACTTCTATCCTTCCCCCCTAAACTCTCATATGCTCCATTTTTGTACGTGGCTAGTTAAAATCTCAGAAACCATAAGGAAAAAATTCGGCAAGGGGTAGAACAGGTTCCAAAAAAAATATTTTCTGCAAAACGTATAAGTAAGATAAAATTTCCTCCGGGGACGCAAAAACAAAACGCATAACTGAGGGAAACGTATATTTCAAAAACGCATAATTCAGCTAAATTTTAACAGCAAATGATCGGGACCAGTGACTTTAAACGTATAACTGAGGGAAACGTACAACTCAGATAACGTATAACCGGAGTTCCACTATATATGAAATTTGGTTTAATTCTATCTATAACTTTATACACTATGACACAAAATCGCTATCACAGCGAGAGCTTCCGGCGGAACATCCCCAATTTCAATCCGGATCTGCTGTCAAGAGCCAAAACATATATATGAAATTTAGTTTCAGCATTACTTCATACATTTTTCTATGGCACAAAGAAACTACATGGACACATGCACTGTAAAAGATTTATGCAACGTTACTCCATACAATTGGTGGCAACACGCTGCTTCCAGTTTTATAGAGTAATTTATATTATGGTGTAATTAAAACTTATATAATTGGTGTAATATTACACATCAGTGTAACATAACACCAGTTATATCGGTTAAATCACTCAATAAATGGAGGCAGCAAGGCTGCAAGCAATTTTATGGAGTAACTTTACATGAATCTTTTACAGTGTGGACAGAGAGACATTTTCTAAAAATGGATTTTTCAGGATCTTTGACCTCTAAAACGTGTAAATACGTCAGAGAAATATCAATTAGAATCTTATATTATATATAGAAGAAAGTAGCATATGAATCGTCAAGTTTTATCGTTTATGTTATAATTATTTATTCTACCACGATTTAATTTTTTAACTTGAAAGTATTTACTTCCTCTGTATTTTTATAATAGAAATAATATTTTACAGAAGACTAAAAACATAATATTTTCCCCGTCAATGATTTTTTTTCTTTGCAAAACATTGGATCACATCTATAGTGTTGTATTTTATAACAATAAATTAAAACAGTTGACTGTACAATTTTCTCTAAACTACAAAAATTTCGGAATTTTTCAAAATTTATTCTTTACACCGTTTAATTTAAAACAATCGATACAAATTTAAAAAGTGACAACGAATGCGATGAACTGTTTTTATCTTTTGAAATCATTTGCTCTTGACACTTTTTGAACTTCTGACAATTATCCTTTTTATTATTTCCATTTAAAATAAAATAGAAGTAGCATTTATAAAGTAATGTCATTTAAATTTCCTTTGTCTTTTATCTTTTAACAAAGAATATATTTCAGAAAAAAATACAAAAATAAATCAATTAAAATTAATGCGTTTCTTTTTAAAATCTAAAATAGGAAGATTGCATTTGATTAAATTAATGTATTAATTAAATAAAAAGAAGCACTAAAGTTTTTAATAGTAACACTTCAACCTGAAAATCCATTTGTGAATTCAAATAAAAATAGATTTTGTTTTACGATAAAACCTAATCATTGGTTATATAGCTTTAATTATCATGCGATTATAAAGGTAACGTTTGAAGTTATTAAATGATAATATAAATGCAGGAACAAATAAAGTATTTCAATTCAGAATGTCGTTTGAATGTATTTCTGATTTTTAACCCCACTAATTTATCCCCACTGTTGTTCTATTTGCTGCAATACTATTGTAATCTTTTTTTTTTTTTTTTTTTTTTGTGAAAATTGTATTTCAAGTTATTTTAATGCTATTTTTATCTGAATTAAAGAAAGAGTAACCGTATATTTCTATTCTAGCATTAGAATGATATTAGATAAGAATATGTGTGGTATTTATACATTTAAGTCTGACATTGAGTGCTACAACCTATTTTAAAAATCTGAATAATATTTTATTTAACTTTGTAAATGGAACAATATTTTATATTTTATATAACCTAACGAAACATATAATTTGTGGATAATACATTATTTAAATTTTAAATAAAAAACAATAAAGTTTAATTTTTTTTTTTTTATCAAAACAAAAACGTTATTTAAGAGATTTTCCATCGCGCAATAAAATATATTAAACGCGCCAGTAAATAGAGAAATAGTTAAATTGGTAATTTCCAACATTTCCAGAGCTTTATTAATTAAATCTATTAAAAAAATTAATTATAGACGATGTACTTTTTTTAGTATTCAGTAGTAAATAATAATGTAATTTTTATAATAACGAAAAACTAAAGAAAACTCTGGCAGAATGAACCGAAAGACTTATTTATATAATACTTTTTTCGAGGAAAAAAAATAGAGTTTTTACTACATATACCCTTGTCAAGTTGCAGCATGTATCAAGACAAAGCAAAGCACTTAACATGTCGATAGAACAATTTTCTTTATCTGCCATCTTTGAAGAGTGGAGAGTATAAAATTACATCCTTCCATAAATATCCGCGATTCTAGATGGACAAGCAAATAAAGGAGTCATGTGGTTTTTCGAAGGAATCGATTTACTCTTCTTCATTTTGTTTGATTCATTCGTTGCTCGAAATATTAATTGAAAATAATAGATAAAATAAGAAAAATAATACTATCTTTTTTTTCAATAAATGAAAATTAAAATACTAGTGCTATATTCACCTTGAGTTAAATAATTAAAATACATGCAAAGCACAAATAATTGTGCAAAAATTACTTTCAAGTGCATAAATATAATGTAAAGATATTTAAAATACAAATTAAAAATATCTTAAAATACATCAGAAAAACGTAGAACGTTTTCAACCATTACAAGGCCGTCATCAGTAGGATTTAAATGGTGTTATTATTTTCTTTGCGCTTATTCGAATTATTCTTATATTAAATTACAATGTTTTACTTCTAGACAATTATGGAATAAGCGCAAAGAAAATAATAACACCATTAAACCCCTACTGATAACGGCCTTTTAAGGCATTGAAAACGTTCTAGGTTTTTCTGATGTATTTTAAGATATTTTTAATTTGTGTTTTAAATATCTTTATATTATATTTATGCACTTGAAAGTAATTTTTGTGCAATTATTTGTGCTTTGCATGTATTTTAATAATTTTTTTTTCATGTAGCGAGGACATTTTTATGCATGATTTATTGACAGAGCTTGAACATGATAAAAACAAATAAAAACTATAGTATAACTAGCAGGGTATATAGGTTATTTATACTCGCAACACATGTTTAACCAATGTACGGCAAAAAGGACATAAATAAAAATAATAATAAAAATAACTATTATAAACTAAAAAAATAGTGGAAGAAAAAAGAAAAAAGAACCCAAATTGTGACACACGCTCTCAACTGTAAGTTGAATTATTTTGTATCTCATGAATTTGTGTTTATTTATATTACTGATGTGGAGCTTTAAAAAAGTTCGAAACGGTTAATGTTATGTTTAATGATTTTTGGTTGCTTTTAAACTGTTTGTATAAATTGTCTTTATTTTTGTATTTGATTTTAAGAATAATGATATTTCTTTTTTTTTTATATATAGCAATAAAATATTTAAGTCTACAACAGTTGAGGATGTAAGGAGCCATTAAATCCTTCTGGAACTAATTTGTGACTCCAACGTCATCCCCTTACCTTCTGTAAATGTACTGCTCTCGAAGCTGGTAGATGGGAGGGGCTGGATTCGATCCCAATCGCGCCCGTCGTCCTAATCGTTCGGAGTTTTCTTGAACCTTGGTTTCGAACCTTGGTTTTCCAAGGTTTTCCAAGGTCCTTGGAAGGTTTTCCAAGCGTAAATACGGATTAGACTCCCTTAGAAAACTTCCACGGAGGGCACTCCCTACCTTAGGGCCTATATCCCTCGTGCTGATAATTGGTCGTCATAAACACAACCAACCTTACGTTCTGTACTTGATCAGTATTAATGGCTATGGACATCCCAGGTTAGCGCCTGATGTCTCGTATGTAAGCGTAAAATTGTATTAAAAAGACCACCAGAATTAAATATTAGGGATTAATATTTGATATTTTTGCGACTTATTTAATTATTATAACTTTTTGAAATAATTGTTTAATGCATAATTCAATATTAACTAAAACTTCGTTTAATTTCTACAAATAACCGCGATTCTAGATGGACAAGCAAATATAGGAGTCACGTGGTTTTTCGAAAGACTTGATTTACTCTTCTTAATGTTGTTTGATTCATCCGTTGCTCGAAATATCAATTAAAAATGTTGGCTAAAAGAAGAAAAACAAAACTAAGTTGTTTTCATGGAAATTTTTATGCATATATTATTGACAGAGCATGTACAAAGTGAAAATAAAACAACGAACATTGTAACAAGCAGTTTATTTATGGTCAAAGTACCGTCGTCATGGAAAAAACGGTAAACACCCCCTGCTATTCCTACAGAAACAAATTATAGAAGTAAGTTACAGGTACCAAACGATTGGAAATAAAGTCTACTTTTAAATGATGTATATAAAATTTGATTAGGGAACCATCTACAAATAAAAATGAACCCAAATTTTGTTTTTATTTTCGATAGCAATACCCATGCTTGACACGATAAATAAATTCTATACCCTTCAATTAGCCAAAATCCTGTTTATGCCTATGTTATTGACAGAGCTTCAACATTAAAAAAAATATAAAAACTATAGAAATTAGCAGGTTATGTAGGTTATTTATACTCGCAACACATATTTAACCATTGTGCGACATAATGGATATAAATAATAATAATAATTTAAAAAAAAATAACTACCTTAAATTTATAAGACAATGAAAGAAACAAGAAAAATGAACACAAATTGGAACACACGCTCTCAACTGCAAGTTAAATTATGTTGTATCTCGTTAATTTGTGTTTATTTATATTACTGATGAGGAACTACAAACAAGTTCGAAACGGTTAATGTTATTTTTAATGATTTTTATATACTTCTTAAACTGTTTAATTAGATCATCTGTTTAATTAGATTTCGTTTTTTTTTTCTAACGAAAAGGAAATTTCATTGTTTTCTTATAACGAGAACATTTTTGAAGCACATACTATTTGAGTCTATGAGGAGCCATTCAATATTTCTGCGAGGACTTCTTGAATTAATTTGTGACTCCAACATCATCTCCTTAGGTGCCGTACTTAATCAGTATCAATTCCCATAGCCCTCCCAGGTTGGCGCCTAACGTCTCATATGTAAGCATAAAATTGTATTCAAAAGACCCCGGGAATTAAATATTAGGGATTACTATTTGATATTTCAGCGACATATATAAATATTATAATATTTTGAAATAATTGTTTAATGCGTAATTCAATATTAACTAAAACTTCGTTTAATTTCTACAATAACAGCAATTCTAGATGGACAAGCAAATATAGAAGTCCTGTGGTTTTTCGAAGGACTCAATTTACTCTACTTTATTTTGTTTGATGATAGTGACGTACTTGATCAGTATTAATTCCCATGGTCATCCTAGGCGGTCGCCAGATGTGTCATAATTGCCTAAATGCCTACAATTCCATTTAAAAGACCTCAAGAATTAAATATTACGGATTAATATTTGATATTTCAGCGAGTTTTTTAAGTATTTAAATATTTTGAATTAATTGTTTAATACATAATTCAATATTAACTAAAACTTTATTTAATTTCTACAAATAACCGCGATTCTTGATGGAGAAGCAAATAAAGGAATCATGTGGTTTTTCGAAGGAATCGATTTACCCTTCTTTATTTTGTATGATGATAGTGACGTACTTGATCAGTATTAATTCCCATGGCCATCCTAGGTGGCCGCCAGATGTGTCATAATTGCCTAAATGCCTACAATTCCATTCAAAAGACCTCAAGAATTAAATATTACGGATTAATATTTGATATTTCAGCGAGTTATTTAAGTATTTAAATATTTTGAATTAATTGTTTAACACATAATTCAGTATTAACTAAAACTTTATTTAATTTCTACAAATAACCGCGATTCTTGATGGAGAAGCAAATAAAGGAGTCATGTGGTTTTTCGAAGGAATCGATTTACTCTTCTTTATTTTGTTTGATGATAGTAACGTACTTGATCAGTATTAATTCCCATGGCCATCCTAGGTGGCCGCCAGATGTGTCATAATTGCCTAAATGCCTACAAGTCCATTCAAAAGACCTCAAGAATTAAATATTACGGATTAATATTTGATATTTCAGCGAGTTATTAGTATTTAAATATTTTGAATTAATTGTTTAACACATAATTCAATATTAACTAAAACTTTATTTAATTTCTACAAATAACCGCGATTCTTGATGGAGAAGCAAATAAAGGAGTCATGTGGTTTTTCGAAGGAATCGATTTACTCTTCTTTATTTTGTTTGATGATAGTAACGTACTTGATCAGTATTAATTCCCATGGCCATCCTAGGTGGCCGCCAGATGTGTCATAATTGCCTAAATGCCTACAATTCCATTCAAAAGACCTCAAGAATTAAATATTACGGATTAATATTTGATATTTCAGCACGTTATTTAAGTATTTAAATATTTTGAATTAATTGTTTAATGCATAATTCAATATTAACTAAAACTTCGTTTAATTTCTACAATAACTGCAATTCTAGATGGACAATCAAATATAGAAGTCCTGTGGTTTTTCGAAGGACTCAATTTACTCTACTTTATTTTGTTTGATGATAGTAACGTACTTGATCAGTATTAATTCCTATGGCCATTCTATGTGGCCGCCAGATGTGTCATAATTACCTAAATGCCTACAATTCCATTCAAAAGACCTCAAGAATTAAATATTACGGATTAATATTTCATATTTCAGCGAGTTATTAGTATTTAAATATTTTGAATTAATTGTTTAATACATAATTTAATATTAACTAAAACTTTATTTAATTTCTACAAATAAACGCGATTCTTGATGGAGAAGCAAATAAAGGAATCATGTGGTTTTTCGAAGGAATCGATTTACCCTTCTTTATTTTGTATGATGATAGTGACGTACTTGATCAGTATTAATTCCCATGGCCATCCTATGTGGCCGCCAGATGTGTCATAATTGCCTAAATGCCTACAATTCCATTCAAAAGACCTCAAGAATTAAATATTACGGATTAATATTTGATATTTCAGCGAGTTATTTAAGTATTTAAATATTTTGAATTAATTGTTTAACACATAATTCAGTATTAACTAAAACTTTATTTAATTTCTACAAATAACCGCGATTCTTGATGGAGAAGCAAATAAAGGAGTCCTGTGGTTTTTCGAAGGACTCAATTTACTCTACTTTATTTTGTTTGATGATAGTAACGTACTTGATCAGTATTAATTCCCATGGCCATTCTATGTGGCCGCCAGATGTGTCATAATTACCTAAATGCCTACAATTCCATTCAAAAGACCTCAAGAATTAAATATTACGGATTAATATTTGATATTTCAGCGAGTTATTAGTTTTTAAATATTTTGAATTAATTGTTTAATACATAATTTAATATTAACTAAAACTTTATTTAATTTCTACAAATAAACGCGATTCTTGATGGAGAAGCAAATAAAGGAGTCATGTGGTTTTTCGAAGGAATCGATTTACTCTTCTTTATTTTGTTTGATAATAGTAACGTACTTGATCAGTATTAATTCCCATGCCCATCCTAGGTGGCCGCCAGATGTGTCATAATTGCCTAAATGCCTACAATTCCATTTAAAAGACCTCAAGAATTAAATATTACGGATTAATATTTGATATTTCAGCACGTTATTTAAATATTTTGAATTAATTGTTTAATGCATAATTCAATATTAACTAAAACTTTATTTAATTTCTACAAATAACCGCGATTCTTGATGGAGAAGCAAATAAAGGAGTCGTGTGGTTTTTCGAAGGAATAGATTTACCCTGCTTTATGTTGTTTGATTCATCGGTTGCTCGAAATATTAATTATAAATAATGGATAAATGAATCATGGCAATTAGACTATATTTACACGAGTTAGAGCACGGACGGAAAGACAGACAAAACCGAATTCATAAACACTTTTCAACATAGTAAGAAAGTATTAAAAATGAAGATAAACGCAGATAAATACTGAGTGGAATATGAAGGGTTAAAAAAATATGAAAACATTTGTATTTGAGTCACGAAATCATTTGTTACTAGAAAAGAGAGAACAATTTTCAAAATCCTTATTCGCTTCATAAGTGTAAGCGAACGAAGTATACTTTTGATCTCTTGATTGAGAAGCTTCTTGATTGACAGGCAATTAAAAGAGCATCACTTACTTTAAGAAAGAACTCTATTACCATTCTTTTTTCAATGCTCTTCGCCACAAGAGAATAGAAAAAAGACAGAAACCAATTACTGGCAAGTAATTGTTTAAAAGAAAAGGCATAACAAGTTATTTTTTACAAACATACTCTAGGTGTTATTCATTTAGTTTGTTACTCTATAAAATATACTATATTTTTATTACTTTCGATTTTGTTTAAAAATAAAAATTATAGCCTTAAAAAACCAACATAGATACTAAAACTATTGTTAAATTAAAAATGCTTATCAATATTTTGAATATTTTTTCAATTTTATTTTACTAAAATTTAACAAATTATGCAGTCTTGCATAATGTTATTTTCTCAGTGCTTACAACTGAAGATATGCCGTGGGGAAATATTAAAAGAACAAGTATAAAACTCATGAAACTTGAATGATTTTGCAGCTGAAAACAAAAAACTTTCATATGATCATTATTTTGTCATGCCTGACATATCTTCAAAACACAGAATTTCTATTATATTAAATATTAACAACTTATTATACTAAAATTTCACAGATTATGTTGTCTTGCATAATTTTTTTCCTTTCAGTACTAGTAACTGAAAATATAATGCAAAAGAAAAAAAAATTAAAGGGACAAGCATAAAACTCATGTAACTTAAATGATTTTGCAACTGAAAACAAAACACTTTCACATGATTTTTATTTTGTCATGTCTGGCATATCTTTAAAACGCATAATTTTTAGTATATTAAGTATTAATACCTTATTTAACTATAACTTTATAAATTATGCTGTCTTAGTTCATGTTTTGTTTTCAGCACTTGTAACCGAAAACATATTACATGGAAATATTACAGGAACATGCATAAAAACTTTGTGAAGTTGGATGATTTTGCATCTAAAAACAAAAAAACATCCAGATGATCTTTATTTTGACATGCGTGACACATCTGTAAAACGCAGAATATCCCATATCTCCAAAACACGTGTAAGTACAAATATAGGCAATGTTATACAAAGAGGGGTGAAAAGTTTATGTTATTTTACAGTACTTTTTAAATATACAGAACAATTTGGGTGTGGAAATACCCCTAAATGAAATATAATCTTTAACTATTTGCAAGTTTATTGCCCGCCTTCTAACTCGCAGTTAAACAGTATTTCTCACAATTAAGCCACATGCCTGCGCGACGATATGTTCTGCAGTCCACACGCGAAAATGTTATCAAATTCTCACTTGGCTTTGTAGGGGAGATGGAATATTTATTGGACTTTCTATTGGAATAAATAATAATGCTGATCGTGAGTTTAAAATCAACTATCTTTTATTGGATTTCACTTAACCCATTTATTCCTAATGTCCCATTTTTGGGACGTTTCGAATTTAAATTTTTTTAATAACTTTCTTCTTCTTTACAACATTAATAATAACTTCATAATGTTTGAAGTAATTCTCTATAAATGTCTTTATCTATTACCGAGAGATGGCAGCATATGATTGATATTTATTTGCTTAAATGAAGGTCTTTTGTCGGATGTTATAGGCTTTCATTTTTCAAGATAGCGAAATGTAAAAAGTAAGTTTATTTGTATTTTTGTATCAAGGATCCAAATAAATGTCATAATCCTAGCTTGTTGACTTCTTTGAAATACGTATTTTTTGAAATTGCGAAATTATATGTTCAAGCCTATTTTTTATTCAAGTCTGTAACGTACAAAACATAGGGAGCTAGGCGCAAATGGGTACATATTTTTATTAGACATTCACGCGACAGTTATTTATGTAAATTTCTTTTCAAGATGATTTTGAAATGAATTGTTATTTAGCCTCAAATACGGTTATTCTAAATTTGTTATTGATATACTCATAATGTTATTAGTCTCTGTAAAGAAATAAATATTTTTTGTTCTTTGTAGTTCATAAAAATACTAATTATAGTATATAATATGCAATTTAAAAGGTTAACTTATATGAATTTAGACAAAACATATAATTATGCATTTTTCCATATATGGATATCCCCATATTTAGTACATTTACGTTTTATCAAATAAATACAAAAATATCTTAGCGTAATTTATTTTAGTATTTTTCCAGTTCATTTTGCAACATTTTAAAGTGATTTTACCAACGAATTTGAGAAAACAAAAATTCAGGCATAAATGGGTTAATAAAATAAACAAAAATAATTTTTTATATCTCTTCCTGCCAATGTACAGAGTAGCCATAATTAAAGTGGATGCGTTTGAAGGGCTCTACAAGTTAAACTATTTGGAATATTTTTAAAAGCTTTGGTTTTTACAGTGTTTAGGGTACACGGGAACGAGCTAATGCAATAAAAATGATTAGTTTTAAATTTTACCGTTAGATAACGCTTTTATTAGCAAATATTAACAAAAAATTTTAATTTGTATCTTTTGAGACGAAGATATTCCTTCATAGCAGTGCTATAATTACTATCATTTTAATAAAAATACTTTGGTATTTCAATTTTTCCATAAAAAAAGTTTCAAGATTTAGATCGTAGGAAATTCTCAATTTTCTATTGTATATAGCGCCATCTGTGTTAAAATTCTCTAATTATTAATTTTTTAATTGCAGGACTGATTACCGAATGCTCTAAACTGAATAAATACCTAATCTTTTGGTGCTGTGACTATAGAAAGTTATCACTTTATGAAGGAGTGAGGGGAGGGGTCTGGCACTTGATATTGTAATATATCTCTGGGGGGAGGGGGGTTTGCTTTTTGATATCGTTATCATTTTTGATACAACCAAACTTTTTTTTTTTCAGAAACTCTTTCTTTACATTCAAATACTCTATTTCATTTATTATTATTATTATTATTTTTAAGTGTTTTTATAAAAATACAAAGCTATTATTAAAGTCATTAAATGTTTATAAAATCATTTCATTCTAAAATTAAGAATATCCAGACGTTTAGTTCCTGTTCTTGTGACATATGCGCTTATAATTCGCTGTTAGAGAAATCAGGATCTAATATGTAAGAAATGATACTTGCGTTTACCAGAAAAGAAAGACAAAGACTGTTGGCCACTGTTTTGTTGATAAGTTCTGCTTTCAACCTCCGCGGCAATGGGCAAGTGCAAGAAGACAATCTCACCTTTTAATGCATTGTATAACAATATACTCTTATTAAATACTTTTAAATAGTAACTAACTCATTTAGATTTTATATGATAAAAATTTATTTCTTGTGTTGATATTTTATTGGCTTCTTGAATCCGTAAAGTATGCAACTAATAAATGTATATTCATATGCCTATATCAGTGAAAGCGTATAAAAAGGAAGAAAAAGATTCTAAAAATAAAATAATTTTTGCACATTGATATCATCGGGTGTGCGTGTGTGTGTGTGTGGGGGGGGGGGCGGTCGACAAATAATAACGTATGATATCGTAAGGGAGGTGGAGGGGTCCAAAATTAGCAAAGTGTTGATAACGTTATATATGCATAACCCCTTTCTAAATATTTATGAGAGTTTAACTTGTAAATGCCTTCAAACACGTACACTTTAATTATGGCCACCTGGTATTACGTTGTGCAACATTTTGTTCTTTCATAAAATACTTCTTTGAAGTATTTTCACATTGATTAAACGTACATCACAAATCATTTGGCTTATAATCTACTAACTTTGAGGGTTTTTTGTTACCTATAGATTTCCTTTTGAAAGCTAGATGAGCAAATTATTATTTTCTCTAATAAATTAACTAATAATACTGTAATAATAAATATAGAAGCGCGAAATATTGCATAAGTGTTAAATAATCAAAAATTACTAATTTCAAAACCCTACGGTGACTTTAAGAAGCTTACTCAGTCAAGTGGAAAGAGCCGCTCCTTAATGCTAAAGCGAAAAGTGCCGCTCCCCAATGCTAATCTTATGGAAGAAATTTATAAAGATATCTCGTTAGAATTTCAATACTTTTAAATGATTTTCTTTGTATTGGATAGGTAAGATTGATCTGTACAAAGGTCTTTTTTTACTTTTTGGATTTTGTTTACAGATATTTTAATGATGACACTTTCATTTTCGGAACCGGTTTCGAAAGTGAAAGCATCCTTATAAAAAAAATCTTTAATCAAAATTGTAAAAGGAAAAAACGGTCTTTGTACAGACCGACCTCAGCTATCCACTGCAAAATAATCATGTAAAAATATTGAAATGGAAACCAGATATCTTTATAAATTTCTTCCATAGGCAGCAGGTCTTTTCGCGTGACTGAAGCAAGAGCTATTTTGCGTTTCTGTATCACCCCCTTTGACTGCATGCACACTCATCAAAAGGTAAAACAACATTTACAGATAACGGCGGAGCAGTTGAATAAAGTTCTTTAGTAAAGGTTACTTAAAAAATAAATGATAATTTGATGAGGATATCACAATGTTCATGTAATTTTTGGAGGGAGTGGACTTAGTTAATAACGTTTTCTATCATGTTAAATGTTTGTGTCCCAATTTACGTATTAACAAAAATTAGCCTTATCATAGCATTTTTTGCCGATTTCTTAAAAATACATTAACAGATTTGTGCAATAATTAAATAAATTTTCGAAAGATTTCGTGCATTGCACTTAATAAACTAAATAATATTTATAGCGGTTTTTGAAAAATATAAAAAAAATACGCAAATTATTTTTTTTACATACTGTTTTTAATATTTTATAAAATTATAAAATATATACATGTACATGGCCTGAGACATAAATATTAACATTTTTCAGATCCGAAACTATTCATTCGATACATTGCAGCATCAATAAAGCTTGATAGTTACAGTTTAAAAAAAGTAATTATCTATTTAAAAATGTTTTACTTTGTACTACAATTAATGATTTGGAAAAAATTTAGAATAACTATAACGTCTCGAAAATTATATTACTGCTATTCGATGTGTTAAATGAATTTTATAATGAGGTTATTTTAATGGCAATTTAAACTGCCATTGAGTCATAAAATATTAAAATAGAATTTAACCCATTAGGCATCGTTACATAGGGTAAGTCCAAGATAGTTGGGCAGAGAGGAGAGATGGCCAGTCTAAATATTTCAAAAACTTGATCACAGATTGTAACATAAACTTTGTTCGTAGGAAATAGTTCCACGAGTTCACTCATTGCGACATGTAGCTACGTATTTCGATTATAAAAAGTAAGTCTAATTTTAATGTTTATTTCATTTAGTGGTTGAATATTTTTGTTGAATTAGGTATGTAGGGGAGAGTAGGCATATTTGGACCGCCGCTTTAATTGGACCGTTGCCATTCTGACGTTATTTACCGGAAGAGACGTCATCTACCGCTGAAATCCTACTCATCAGAAGGACGTCACCCATGATTAGAAGAATCAACCGCCTACCACGTGCTGTTTTCAGACAATTTTAAAAAACCTAAAGTTAGCTGTTTTGATCTATTTTCTTCCTAGTAAACGTAAGTGAATGCTTTAAAACTGGGATAAGTTGTTATGTTTTCATATACATATATGAATTCATCTGTTTATTGCGCATATTTTTCACGCGGATTGGTCTGATTTTGTTTGTTCTTAGTCTTGAGATTATGTATTTTAAAAAATGGCGTAGTTGCCGAAATTGGACCAATTTAAGTTGCTTAAACTGGACCAGATATGCGATCATAACTTTGAAAAATAAGTAATTAATTTCGAGGACGGTACGCTTTGTATACTTTATATATATATATATACTAGGGGGCTCGGCCCCCTACGAGCTACGCTCGCCAACCCCCGTCCAGACACCGCAGACTTTAAATGCACGCTAATGCGATCGGCTTTAAAAAGATTTCGAAAGATTGAATTATAATTTAAAAAACAGTGGCGATCCCCCTATAAACGGATTTCTATTCATTTCTCTTTGATTGGGGAAATTTTAACGCCAAATCCGCTGCGGTACTACTTGATTATACCGTCGACTAATTTCGCCAAATTATATAAATCGCCAAACCACTCGTAAATCATACAAATTGACATAATTTTTATTTTAAATAACGAAAGAACAAATAAATTAGTACAACATTAATAAAAATACAAATAAAACGTCGAAATAAAAATAACTTGATGACGTAGACACGTCTAACAACATTTCAAAATAAGCTAATATAAAAGGAATTAAGTAAACAGAATCTTTGTCTCCCGGTATTTTTTAACAAAGCGAAAAGAAAGTTCTTTTAAATGAGACATTTTAAATTAATCGTTTTTAATCTGACGTAATTTTGACCAAACTATTCTTTCTCTTTTTAATATTCACCTGAAAATACTTGTGTTAGAAATAAAATATTATTTGCGCTTTCCTAAGAAACATAGTTGAAAAGTATCCTCTCAAAATATCAAATAAATGTCTACCGCAATTTGTTAATTTAAACCGTTTTGCAATATTATTTTGTGTTCATTTTATGTAATAACTGTAATGTGACGTAAATATGACGTAATTTCTCCTATTTAACACTTCTAACGCATGTTAATAAATTTATTATTTTACAAATTCCTTTCTCTCTTAAAATTCACGTGTAATTATAGTTTTTATGATGTAATTTTTAATAAGTTCCTGCTTTTTGTACATAATTATTTAACTCTAATTCCAAATGTTTTTTTCTGTTTATAATAGTCACGTGTAAATAAATTTTTAATTTATTACACGTATAAATATATATATATATATTTTTTTTTAAGCAAACATTATTGTTTCCGCTGTTTATACAGTTGGCAACAGTTTAAATTAATATCACTTTCTAAAATCTGTAAAAAATATCTCTCGAAATGCTGAAAATTTGAATTTAAAATAGATATAAAACCTCGAAAAATGAGTCAAATTAAAAAAATAAATCAATTCTGCACACCGGGAAATTATAACGTATAAAATGAACTAAATATTATTAAATTCCGATGTATAGTTTTTGCTACTATAAAACTTTTTTAGTGGAACGATTTTGTCCAACTTTAGCATTAAATATCTCTTAAAATAATTGTTCGATTTGAAAACTGTCTGCATCAGCGTGTTTATCAAACATTTCTGTATAACACTACCGATTTTCATATTTTTGTATGCATTATTTTTCTTAATATTAACGAAGAAAGACCTCCGGTCACAAAAAATTCAAAACCGGCGGCGGCTGCGGCGGCGGCGGTGACAGCGGTAGTTACTTTTTCTTAGAATAGAGAGATTTTATAATGTATTACCATGCAAGGTTTTTTTTTTTTTTTTTTTTTTTTTTTGTATATCTGGATTATTTTTTTATACAGTTTAGGCCTATATAAACATAAAAATATTTTTACATATTTATGCAATAAATTTTGTTTCCAATTTCTTTTATCTTGTATGTATTTGTATTTATTTTCTTGAATTCCTTATTCCTACGGCGTATTTGGTTTACAGAGTTGAATTCAAACATTTTCCTCCTGGAGAATATTTGCGATGGCAGACTTTTTACTGTTCTGGTGGGTAGATTACACTTTTTTGCGATTGAATCGCACAAAATCTCAAACCTTCCGGGGGGGGGAGTGGTTATTTCAAGGTTCCGGAGGGGGTAAATTCAACACTGTTTGAATATATAATGTTTGCGTTTGATTAATCGTAGCGTATTTTTCAATACAGGATATTTTTTAAAAACTTTTTTAATCTAATGTTGAAAATGTTGAAAATATTGAAAAAGACACAGACAAACTGCCTGGAAGAAAAACACCCGTGACAGCAAAAGCTGTTAAAGATATAGGAAACAAAAGGGAGAGAGTAAGTTGTGAAGAAGTTGACCTGCAAGAAAGCTCCAGCTACAAATCCCCCCCAAAATCCAAAAAAATATTAGAAATGTTATCGCCCTTGATAATCCATTTAAATCAAAGAGGAGCCAAAAAACAGCTGTGTTAACATCTTCACCATATAAAGCAAACCTTGGAAAAGAAAAACACAAAAAGGAAGCTATCACAGCTCAAAAGCAATTGGAACATCAAGTTTTAAGAAATAGGCGTAATACAATTAGCAGAAAAATTATGGAAGGGAAGAACTACAAACATAATGTAAAGAAAACTTCTGCTGCAAAAAAGTGTCTAATAATTCAGAATCTAAAAAGAAAAATCCAGACAGTGATGATTGTTTTTGCCTAATTTGTAAGAAAAATAAAATAGCAGAAATGTTTCAGTATTCAGATTGCCAAATACGGTTCCATGTTGTGTGCACCGGAAAAAAAATCAGCAAAAGAAATTCATGTGTAAGTTTTGCACCACTCCTTACATGATATTCAAGTAACTGACAATTAGTTCCATAATTTCTATTCTTAATTACTGATAACTTTGATTTATATTTTGAATACATTTTGATTTAAAATAATTACTCTTATTTTGAAATATTTGATTTCATTATATTTGATTGCTGTTATTTTGTTTGATTGTTTCATTAATCGCAAACTTTGCTTTTAATAATATTAGTTATATTCCCTAGTAATTAAAACAACTTGATATTATTTGATCCAATTTAAGAGAGTGGGGGTCCAACTTAGGCGACCAGTTGCTGAATTTGGACCACTTTTGACAATTTTTTCAAATTAAAATGAAATTTAAGATTTTCGAAAAGAAATTGATTTAAAAATTTATATAGTTAGTGGATGAATAGATTGACACCCCTGTAATAATGTTTTGCAGATATTCCAAAAAATAAGTGAGTTACATCTGGAAATAAGTGAAGTGGTCCAAATTCGGCTACTCTTCCCTAAATGTTTTGCAGTACGTACTTTAAAATTTTTTATATATGGAGACTGTTAAAGCCCGTAAAGAATCCAATATTTGCTTCCAAACCTAAAACAAAGGCGTACAATGGCGTAGTGTCGCTTTAAATTGTTTTTTCCAAATCGAGAAGAGATGACCACCTTTAATCAATATTTCAAAATTATACGGAGTGAGGATTTTAACTCAATATAATTATATTGAAAATAATTATATTACTTTTATGTTTATAAGTATATTAATTAATATAGTTATTTAAATGTCAACTAATATAAATATTTTAATAATATTAATATAGTAGGGCCTAACGCTGTAACTTTTTTTCTGAAAATATTGAAAAACTTTCGAAACTTTCTTCCTAGAAACAGATAAAGTTGATAAATAAACTTAATCCCGTAAAAATGTCAAAAAAAAAAAAAAAAAGACATTTCAAGCAGCAATGAAGATGAAATACATTTGAAATTATCAGATTCTACAGATTCCGAGGGAATAGAAGTGGATTAGGGTCGTATTCAAATTGATTATTATTCAAAATGCAAATTTCAATAAAAATAAACTTATAATTATAACTATGCTACTGAAATCCATTTATTATTCAATAAAACCATTTTACATTTGATGTTTGCAAAATAGACATACAAAACGTTATTTTCCGAAAAATACCGTATCTAAAAACAGCGTAAAATAAAATCTAAATCAAAAAATAATTCAAATTCGTTTTTAATATCAATCAATAAATAGCATTTTTTCGTTATGTTTTTGGTTATCAAATAAATAATATCAATAAAGGGAGAGATTCAGGCATTACTATTCTTAGACATCTGAACTAAAACAATAAGTCATTTTTTGCGAAACATGTCCGTTTACTTCAAAATCTTTCTCCTCAGGTTCTTTCGTTTTTCCGATACTCTTTCACTGTGTTTCCATAAATATATTTACTAGAGACAGCTCAAAGATAAAGAAACGTAATTCAATTCTTTCCACAAAAACCAGATGGTGTTCTTTTATTTGCCTATTGGGATGCTTCTTTATTTGCAGAAAAAAAGGATGTAATTTTGTTCTTCGGGTTCGGAGAGAGGACGATAAGAAAAGTGTTCTATTGACATGCTAAGTGCTTTCAACTTTGTCTTTTTCTCCGGTATCATGTGTGGGTATGTCGATATATCATTTTATATAAAAGGAAGATATATTCTTGGATGTATCTTCGATCTGAGTTTTTCTTCGTTTATTTTTATTAAAATATTAAATTACTGTGACAGTTTTTTTTTAAACGAATGTAGTCAGGATTACATTAAAGAGAAAGTTTACCTTTTCAGTAATTTTTTCTTTTAAATATGTTTCAAATATTGAACTCACTGCATTTCAATATTCATTTAAAATTACATTTAAAAAAATTACTGCGTATTTAATTATTTAAAAAAAAATTAAAAAATTGAATTTTTTAAAAGCCCTACTACTTTTTTAAATATTGATATTTTTCTTTTTTATCTAAGATTTTCAAATGTGTATTACACAACACTGCGCATGGATTTTTAGATACGTCTAATATTACATTTAATACAATTCTTTTAGTGATATATATAATGAGAGTAAAACGAAATCTAACACATTTTCGTATACTTAAAAAAAAAAAAAAAAAAAAAAAAAAAATATTGAAGGCTAATTCTATGCGCAGATATATAACATGTATAATAAAGAACATGTACAAAAAAGTTTAAACTCTATCTCAAATACAAAAAAATCCTTAGCATTTTTAAAACATGAAAGTGAAAAAAATATGAATATGGAGAAAAAGCTATTTAAAGTTTTAATTTGTGTGGATAATTGCGCTGAGTGTATTAACAAAATTTATAATATCTCGCGTTTATATAATTGACGTATCAGTAAAAATGAGATGTCAAATTATTCCCAATTTGATGTAATTATAGTAAAATACCTATATAAAAAAAAAATGACGACATACTGGAAATAAAATTCCTTTGGTCGAAAGGATTCTGGATAAAAATTTGAATGGATTGCCATTACTGCCAAAGTAATGTATGTTAGCGAATTTATCCAGGCGTATAGCTAAGTTCTTTAGTGTAGGTTACTATAGTTTGGACAAAAACTTTTATTCTGAACATATGCATTGTATATATAATCATACTCCATGCTAAAAGCTCCATGTTCTCTCACAGTTCATTTATTTACATTCTAAGCAAATTCGGATAATGTGATTTATTACAAATGAATATTATTAAAATCTATCAGCTATTTGATAATAATCTTAATAATTGTAGAATTAAGTCACTTGACGATTCTTTACGCTACATTTTCAAAACAAAATGTAAACTAAAAATATTTAAGTAGATTTATTAAAAATAATAATAATAATAATAATAATAGAGATATTTGTTCACCAATTCACATAGCAGACGATATCCCATTATTTATCATTTTCTTTCCTTATTTCTAGGAAAATGGAACAATTTAGTTGTAATATTTAGAAGAACTTTGTTAAAAGTTACAGAAGATATTATTAACTCGGAAACTAATTAAATTTTTAAATTCCAAAAGCTTATATGATATCCTCGGATTCATGCGGATAACTGGTGTTAATTGCATCGTGCTGCGATACATATTCTAAGAGCAGTAGTTGTTAAATACAACAATATAGTCACTTTTTAATGTAATTGGTACAACCTCTTCTAAAATAAATTTCATATCTAAAAGCTATGAAGTGTTTATACTTTTGTAATTGGAAGTATGTTTTTATCATCAGTTGTTTGAGAGATAATCGCCATTATTTATTTCGAATCATCCGATATATACAATAATTTATAATCTAAAAGAATCTTTACTCTCTCATAATATTTAAATCACAATAAATTTAAACGAAATATTTTGGCATAACTTTTACTTCAAACCTACTTATTTATGTTAAAGCCTTGCATTCGTAATTTATATCGTAATTAGCCGATACGATTAAACTAAATCTTTTTGCTACTTTTTGCTGCTGTCTTAGATTGTGCTTTGGAATTTTGTATGACAGTAATTTCAAGTAATTTTTAAATTGTATATTTTAATGAATATTTCGAATTAATAGCATTGAATTAAAAAAACTTGATAATTAATTTCTTAATTTGTTTCTTTTAGTGCATCTTTCTCGTAATTTAATTAAACTCATTTAAATTATAAATAAACTACTTTTTGATGATTCTGCGTTTTCTGAAAAATTAGATAATATCGGAAATCTATAATTATGACATCATAAAGAATTTAAATTGAATCTAATGTTGTAATTAGACTTCAATGTTAATAGCTATGGTGAAATAAACTTTTTCATAAGTGCTATATTTAACATACATATGGTTTACATCATAATATTTCATTGAGCTTTCCTCAGTCATGTTAGAATTTCTTGGAAAAAGATTATTTAGTGATAAAGATGAAAAATTCTTGTTACTTAAAAATCAATGATTTTCTTTTATTTGACGTAACGAAAGCGATATCAACTCAAATGTGCTAATGGATTTTGCCATTACGTGTTTTATTGGTTCATAATAATTTTTCCATGATTTTCGAGCAGCGAAAAAAGAAAAAGAAAATGCATTTTTTTAAAGAATAATTTGATAAGTTTCCGAAAGAATTTATCATATGATTTCTCAAACATTATAACTGTAACAGGTTATAAAAAGGCTTTTAAAAATCTAAAAAATTTAATTTTGAAAATTCTGGGATAATCAGAATCATGGCCTTGGAACTTCCAATTTTAATATGTTTTACTGTTGCTCAAGTCTGTTTTCAAAAATTATTTATCCTCAATATTTTTAAAAAATCTGTCAGGTGCGAGCAGACAGATGGTTCTTTTCAATAAATATATTATCTAGTAACTGTATATTACAAAAAATCTTTGCTAAAAGAATAATAAGACTTAATCCGGTAAAAATAACCCTGTTTTCAACAACTTGGCTTGTATTGCTTTACTAATACTGGGCATATGGGAACGCCTACTGTTACTCTTGTAACAATTCGTGCTGTTTTTTACAAATACTTGCAATTATTTTACTCTAAAATATAATTAAGATAAAAAGTGATATAACCAGTAATATACTATTGTGCTCCACTCATTTAATATATATCTAATTTGTAACAAAATGCATTTCCCTTGTCTATATAATCAGCCAAAATTTTGTTACTCTTGTGACCAGAGTGTCACAAGAGTCATTTAATATATACATAAGTAATTTTTTTTGTTATAAATTAGATATATGTTTGTGTGTGGAACACAGTGGTATTTAGCTGGTTACATCAATTTTTTATCTTACTCATATTTTGTAATAAAATAATTGGAATTATATATGAAAATTTGCTCTAATTATCACAAGAGTAACGAATGGACGTTCCCATATATCATTAAAAGTTAATATCTAGACTTTAAAAGCGAATGGCGCATGGTTTACGCCGCCCGCGTCTTTATGTGTGTCCAAACCGTCCGTGCTTTTAAAGTTGAATATCACGGCTAATTACCTACATTTTTTTTTTTTTTTGAAAATCATTAACAACAGTCTTTTATACTTCTGTGACGATAGGTATCCCAAACACCACTCGATTCCCTTACTGAACGCCATCAAAGTGAAATTTGTCTGTAACAGAAAAATGCGATTTTCTCAAAAACTATGTGAACTAGGGTAATCGCTATGGTTTTCTGCAAGGATTAAATAACCTTCTACTATCCCTAATTTTTTCATAATTTTAGTTTCAGTAAATTAGGAAATAAGAAGGAGCGAACATATTTTTCATTACATCTTTGACGATATCTGTGAAAATACAATAACTAAAATTAAAATAAATGTATTTTTGAGTACGGCGTTACGAAAGCTACCACACGATATATAAAAAATATTTTTATTTCCATGTAACTTAATTAGCCCCCCCCCCCCTACATTTTCCCTAAATATATTTGTGAATGCTTAATAACACCAGTCTGCATTTTTAAACTTCTTGCCAGTTGATTTCTTATGAACAAGTTTTTCTGAATCAATTTTTGATGCTGATTCTGGAAGTGATTTCCATTTTTGTCTACCACGTCAGGAATTTGAAAAAAAAAAAAGTTGTGTTTTTAATATTTTAATTAATGCAATCAAAAATTTATCACAATTTCATGCAAAGTATTTCGTTAAACACGTTAAAAGTACTGTAGAAAATGTTCTTATAAGTTCATGATATTCCTTTAATAAAACTAAAAGCAAACAGTGTTCAATTAAACAAACTTTCTTCTTTTTGTCTTTCTTGCACATCCTCCATCATTTATGTCCCTCTTCAACATCTAACAGTAGTCTGCCATCATATTTACATTCCATCTTCCGCGGTAACTATTCTCCATCTCTTTGATAACCTGGAGAAAGCGCTTGCCGTGCTTTTCACTGTAATGTCCCAGATTTTCTGGAAAGCTGTCACATGGAATTGCAGAAAGTGCATTTTTACACTCATATTACATCCCAACATTTCCGGCATTGTTTCAACAATATTCCGGTAATTTGGATCTTTATTATTCCCCAGAAAGTGTTCGGTGACACATCTGAAGGCAGTCCACGAGTCTTTTTCTATCTTATTCATCGTTTTTTCAAAATATTTGTATTTCATCTTTTTTTTATATTTGAGGACCATCGATAATTCCAGCTTTTAATTTTTCGTGTGTGATGGACGAAAATTTCATAGAAAGATACTTGAAGCAATACCTATCTTGTGGTAGAACCTTTACGAATTGCTTCATTAATCCTAATTTGATGTGTAATGGGCGAAGTAAGATTTTTCGGGGAATTTTACGAGTGGTTCATGCACGATGTTTTTAGTCCCTGGAACAAAACTGTATTTTAAAAGTCATTAGATAAGTTGGCAAGGATCAAGAAGTACATTTACGTTATGTGTGATTACCGCATAATGCTTGTTCTCAGCGATGAATCTTCGAAATCAACTCGGGTTGATTGCAAACAAACTATACGTGATAAAAGAAAACTAAGAACAGTTCTGTAATCAGCGTAAAAGAATGTATTCTAGTCAGTCATTGGTGTTTAATCATCTCATATCATGCAGACTAGTGTAATCTATAAATACGTAAGTCAATAGCTTTTATTGCCTCTGTCAAATTTGAACTTTCCACGTCCCATGGTTTACGAGAAAAACGGCTGCGACAGATGGACAGACAAACAGACACACGAATGATCTTATAATGATTCCGTTTCTACTTTTTAAGTACGGAATACTAAATTAAAAATGCGGCCTACAAGACACTTAAGGGGACCTTCTACATTAGTAGACTAAAAAAAAAAGCACGTTTTTATGATTTTTTTGTAAGAAAACTGCATGATGGATCTTTTTGAAATTTTAACAGTTTATTGTACTTATCTTAAGGTATACACAAGAATTTTTTATTAGATTTTCTTGCTTTTACTCTAAGTTATAAACGAATATGTTCAACCGCATTTTTTGACACTGTGGGCAAGATTTAAAATAAAACTACTCAATGGATCATCTTGATTTTTTTTTTAATTCAAGTTTATTTAATTGCCTTCGATAGGAATTAAAGCTTTTGCTAAAATTATTTAAAAAAAAATTATTAACAAATAAGAAAGAATTTTTTTAACATTTTTTTTTTTTAAATCAGTCATTACATAACATTTTTTTAAACTAAATTTATGGGTTCCTTTAATTTAACTCGAAGCTATTATACTCACGAAGTTTTCGAAAAAAATTTTTGTGTTTCAGATAATTTTACAAGGCGCTATCATGCCCACCGTCCAGACGAAATTTTCCAAAGCAGTTGAACATATTTTTTTATAACTTAGAATAGAAGCAACATAATCTAATAAAAAATTGTTGTGTATACCTTAAGATATGTACAATAAACTGTTAAAATTTCAAAAAGATCCATTATGCAGTTTTCTTACAAAAAAAATCATAAAAAAGTGCTTTTTTTTTGTCTCCTAATGTAGACTATCCCCTTAAATTTAGGTCTTTCAGCTTTAGAAAAACAAAGGTTAAAAAACAAACCTCGAAAGGCCGTTGGTTTATAGAAGCAATTGAGAAATCTTAAACTATAAGAGAGCGATTTACCCATTTCCTATCCCGAAAAGTAACTTTTTAACTATCATACGAAATTTAGTAATGAAAGTTCTTCTTTTCGGTTGCACATTTTTTTTCACGTTATTGACAAATTTATAGTAAAATAAAATATTTTAAGTTCATTTTTTAAAATAAAAAACGTTTTTTAACCATCATGACGAAACGTACAAGTACGTTTGGGATAGTAGGAATTACGAATTCTGTAAAATTTGCATTTTAATGTAAGCAAATGGGTGAAAAAATGGTTAGAATGTACTTCTGAACATTTTAGCAAGAATTTATCAAGAAAAATAATATTCTTACTTTTATAATTATCCTCCTACTCATCCATCAGCTATCGACAGTCAAACAAACATAGTCGTATTTATTCCGACTGGCTATAGTCTTCTAGGGTTAAATATTAATACTACTTGTTTCCGATTAGAAATATATATACAAGGTGTCCCCTCAGACCGCTCAAACTCTGCCCAGCCAGATTCCTCGCTTGGAGTACATAAAAAACGCCCAAAGAACTATACCGCTAAGACCCATAATTTTCGAGAAAAATGCGAAAGAAAAGTACGACGTCATATCCGGTGCAAGGGAAAAAAAAAGCTTTTTTGGAAATACGAACAACGGCATTATCATTACATTGACCGAAGATAAATAACATGTTTCAATATTCACGAACGGAATAGATCTTATCACCATGCAAAGATTTCTAGTAACTAACAGATGCAGCCATTTAAATACCATTCAAACAATGGCCTAACGTCATTCCATTGCATAAGCATTCATGCCTCGATATGTGTTGTAGATGTTTTGCGCATATTCGTCTGCAAACATATGGAAATACCGATGTTCATGCTTCCGATAAAGTTTTTTTCTTCCACCGGATATGACGTCAGACTTTTCTTTCGCCTTTTCCTGTAAAAGTATGGGTCGTAGAGGTATAGTTCTTTGGGCGTTTTTTATCTACTCCAAGCGACGCTCAATCTGGTTTTTGTATGTAAAGCATGAATTTTGTAATCGAAATTTAACCCATATCCTGATATGATAGAATTATAAAAATTACTTCCACAGATGTGTTTCTGGTGACAATACACCGTTTTTAAATTTTTAGAAGTTAATTATAAATTAGTACATTCATATTAATGCATTTTTCCGTTAGTCCGCCGCGGGTGATAAATCGCCAAACATTCTCTGTAAGTCGTACATTTGTATACGAGTAAAAACAACAATGGATTTAATGACTAAACAATATAACATACTTATAACTACTTAAAAGGTGACTCAAACATATAAAAATATTATTTAAGGCAACGCTGGGATCTTTCGAACACACATGCGTTCATTTTCAAAGGCAAAAAGATGATTGACTGAATAGAAATACATTTAAAAAACAAAAACAGTACGCATGCGCAAGCGGAGCAAGCAGGGTTACATTAAATAATATTTTTATATGTTTGAGTCACCTTTTAAGTAGTTATAAGTATATTATATTGTTTATTAATAACAAAGTGAAAATTTCCTTTACGACACTAGTGTTTAATACAGTGTTTTGACTCTATTGATTTAATGACTGTCACTAAATGCAATATTTGATTTAATAAATTAGCTACATATGTTTTTAAACAATCTAACTTTTAATATATATATATATATATTTGTTGGAAAAAGATTCAAAGATATACAGATACATAGATGAAATTTTGGTAAAAAGATGAATAACAATAAAGAAATTTATCAATTTAAGTGTTATCCAAATACTTTAAATTTAAAAAGCGCATCAGAAAATCAAAGCACGGTTAACTACTTGTATGTTAAATTGAAAACTACAAACGGAATTTTAGTAAATAGCATTTACTATAAAAAAAATTATTCTGATTTTGATAAAATAAAAATTTTTAACTTTAATAGTAACGTGCATGTTTCAGTTTTCAGATATATGTATTTAAATGGTTTAAAGTGTATTGTAAATTTGTTGGTGAAATTTTTCACTTTTACATTAACGCCAGTAAACAAAATTACCCTATACATTTTCTGAAGGAATTAACTCTCAATTTTATCAACAAAAAAAAGTTATTGAAATGAAACATTGGAATTGTTCGATGCAAGGAATATATCGATATGTGACACCTATTGGAAATAGTTTAGCGGTGTGGATATTCACGGTTTTCATTTGCACGCTTCGGGTTGGTTTGAGGTTTACAATTTTTCATTTGTTTGGTCTTGGCAGATGAGGGGGTGTGTTGTGCACGTCAAACATGTTTAACCCCGCAGCACAAGTTATTAGACTTGCCGCGTGTCTTCAAATTTTGATTTTTCTTAATTATTCTTGGTTTTGTTGTTTATTGTTTTAGTTACAGTTCGTTAGATGTTTTTTCCGTGTTTTAAATTATATGAAATTGGATTTATCAATATATATATAATAAAGATGAAATTACAAATATATGAACAAATGGTAAAATTCTAAGATATGAACATAGGAAACCAGTATGTAAAATAAAAAACTGTGAATAACCCACAGAACCATCAGAGGTGCTTGTTAGTTAATGACAAAATTTAGCACCTAATAACGCATCATAAAATAAAATAAAATAAAATACCAAGAGATCTAAAGAATGATACACCTCACACAGGATATTAAAAATTATAAGAGCACAATACCTAATTAACATAAAAGGATCCAAAACATTATAAAGTTGACGCACAATGTTAAAGCATGTAAGGATAGAAACTGATTAGGTTAGGACTTTGAGAACATGTGGTTATCAGTTGCTGAGATCAGAACATTACTGCCATCGTGCCATCTGGTTGTGAAAAAGGAAAACTATATTGTAATAAAGTTTATTAAAAAGAAATGTTTAGTGCTGCCATATATTCCCATAAAACAGAAATGAAATTAATAAATTAAGAAATGATTAAGATTTACATTTATTTAAAGTAGGATGAAAAAATAGGAATACATTTAATAAATACTGAGTAAATATAAAATAAAATAAGTAAATAGAAGAGCATTGATTGATTTAACTAATTTAAAAACGAATATTATAAAATAAAATTGAGTATATAAATAACATTTCAAAAACAATGAGGATTATTTTGTGAAAGTAAAATATGATCTTGTATTATGTACCAATATGTGAAAAATATGATGTTAAATGCATGATACCCCAAGATTCCCCCCCCCCCTAAATATATCCATAATATCCTAAATATAAACACTCATACATACACATATACATGCTCACACTTATATAAACATAAGGTTTTTAAAACTTTTTTTTTGCATTCCCGACCACAACCCTCCATAATGGTATTTTTATTTTTATTTTTTTTTAATTAATAATAGTGTATAATGTATTTAAAACATACATACAATTTTTTTTAAATTTTTTATGTATGTTTTATAATTTTTTTAGCAATCCACATTCCACCCTCCATAATAGTGTTTTCGATTTTTTAATTTTTAATTTTTTTAAACATATATAAGGCTATACTGGTAAAAAGTAGATAAAATGAATATTAAGATTTGAGACATGCAGAGATAAAAGAGACGGGATAATTATAAGACAATGCTAATTGCTTTAATTTAAAAATGTTAGGCTGTAAGAATTGGGAGGAACATAAACATTTGATACGAAGACTATGATTAAGTAGAATATTTCTATATACTGAAATATGTAAGCAGGAATTGAAATTAGTAAAATTAATTACATTAAATGAAAAGTCATTACGTTTATCATAAATATTGAATGTTAGGGTATTATTAGGGAGAATATTAATTTTAACATCCATAAAATTGATACTAGAATTATGTGAATAAGAAATTCTAAGTTCTAGATTAGAAGGGTATTTTTCAGGAAGAGATATAGAATTATTATCATTAATAAAAACAATAATTATATCATCTATGTATCTGTAGAGCAATAGATTATTGTTAATAAATTTTCTTTCATAAAAGTAAAGATATAGATAGGATAACATGCTTCATGAAGCAGCTCCTTGAGGGATGCCCTGTATTTGAATGTGAAAAGCATTGTCTTAAAAGTGTGATAAAAGTATGAAATAGTAGAAAATTAGTCAAAGATTTGAAAAAATCAGCCTCAATATTATCAGGTAAATTTAGTAAAGGGAAATATTCTATAAATAATGCCTTAATAGTAGAATGTAAGTCTTTTAGAATGATATTATTAAAAAGGTCTTTCAAATCTAAAGTAATAATATAGATGACTTTTGTTAATGGCTTTATTTTATCCATCAATTCAAAACTGTTTTTAAAACAATGACTGTAGTCTTTTATGACTGATAACTCATAAACTTGTGTAAGAATATTTAAAAATAATGTATTAGCACGAGTATTATATGTATTACAACCTACAGTGACGGTACGGAATTTAAGAGGATTTTTGTGAAACTTTGTAATCATTACTACATAAGGATAATTTAGGTTGTTATTTTTTATGCCTAGTAATTTATGATAACTTAATATATGATCATTATGTTCCTTTAATGTAACATGATGAAGTTTGAAAATATTATTGGAAGTGACTGCTTTAGTTAGAAGGTGGTGATAGTAATATTTGCAGATGATATCATAGTTGTTAGCAGCCTTATCTACGTATGTAATAATGAAATTGTTTTGAAGTTCTTGGATATGTGGTTTAAGGGTAGAGAAAGAGACTGAATTTTTGGCAATATGCAGTTTTAGTAATTGTTGTTTCAAAAGAAAGATGACATTATGCTTCCAATATACAAATTATTCAGCAGGTTTAATATAGTTGATAGCTATTTTGTAAATAAAGAAATCAAAATCATATGTGAATTAGCAAATAAAGCCTTTGTGCAACAATATTAGAAAGCAGAAAAACCAATGTTTAAAATGCACAAATAATATATGAATTTTCATATATTATTTGTGCATTTTAAACATTGGTTTTTCTGCTTTCTAACATATGTGAATTGTTTAATGATGGGCTGTAAGTACATTGTGAAGGAATACGATATTTAGTGCCATGGCGCATCAAAGACCTTAAGTGAATATTATTGACTAGGTCTAAATTAAAAGTTATAACATGCCCATGATGGGCATTAATATATATATTTAGATGGGGATAATTGCATTTAGGTGTAAATGTATCGGTGTGTTTGAAATTTTTAGAAAACTTATTAAAATCGAAAATTTTAAGGCCTAGACTAATAGGATATTTAAAAGAACTTTTTAGATTAACACTTTAAAGTGGAAATTTACATTGCTCGTTGTGAAATAAATGATTGAGTTTAATTTTATTAAAAACAGGATTAATAAATGTAACGATTAAATGTGAATTACTTTTATTTAATTTTTGTGGTTTTTTATTGACATTAAGAGCATTTAGCCTATAATGGAGTAAATCAAAAAATGTATCACCAAAGTGAGTATTGAATGTATTTGAAGTAAAAACTTTATGATATTCATTGATATGAGATTTAGGAATTACAAATATAAATTTACGAATAAACATCCGGTTGCAATTACTACTAAAAGAAGATTGTAGGCGATTTTATATATATATATATATATAACATATTGGATTTACAAATTAGTTTTCTGTTTTCAAAAGATGGCGCCGGTTATACTTAATATTTTATAGTGACAGCTAATTTCGGTGGTTTCAAAGAGGTTAGACATCTGTCAATAATATTCAGTTTATATCGGTTTGTGTTTCATACAAGAAACTTGTTTTTCACTGTGTTGAATTCAAATTTTGAGTTAACTAAGCAGCATTTGCGGGAGGTTTTAGTTTTCTGCTTTAATTGGAAGAAAAGTGCAGCAGAAGCCCATCGAATGCTTGTGGAAATTTATGGTGACACCGCTCCAACTGATAAATCATGTAGGAAAAGGTTTCGACATTTCAAGCATGGTGATTTCAGCCTTTAAGACAAGCCTCGTTCTGGGCAGCCAAAAAAAATTCGACGGCAAAGATTTAGAGGTATTAATGGATGAAGATCCGAGTCAGACGTAAGATAATCTTGCAGAATCATTGGGAGTGAGCCAACAAGCCGTTTCCGTCATGAAATCCATGGGAATGATTCAAAAGCAAGGAAATTATGTGCCTTATGAACTGAAATCGAGAGACTTTGAAACGCGATTTTTCTCATACATCATCAAGTCATAAAAAAGTATTTAGAAACGCTCAAGTGAGATATTTTACCGCACCCGCCGTATTCTCCGTACATTGCTCCTTCTGATTAATGGTTCCGACGGATGCAGCACGGATTAGCAGGTCACTGGTTCACTTCTTTCTCAGAAATCGAAAATTGGCTCCAACCTTGGATAGCCTCAGAAGAGGAGTTATGTTTTCGAGATGGAATTCGAAAATTGCCTGAGAGGTGGCAAAAAGCAGTAACCAGCGATGGACAATACTGTGATTAATCTGTTCATTCTTTTTTTTAAAATAAATGCATATTTGAACACAAAAAATCGGACCGAACTAATTTGTACTTCCGATATCTATATATACATTACGCTAGCGTATGTGGCATAGAAATCGCGATTATTTGTTAATTCTTTAATGGTAACGCCCGAATGAAACGCATCTCATTGGTTATTGAACATCATTTAATAAATCTCCATACCTATAAGGGACGGGTTACCAAAGGGGAACCTGTTCTGTCGCCAAATGCCGCCTAGTTTGTCGCCAACTTGGCGATATATCGCCACATTTGGCGACCGACATTTACCCCAAAAGTGACGCCAACTTGCCGATATCTTTAATATTTCGCCAAATTACCATAGACTTCCATTGTAAATCAATAGGTTTTACTTGCTTACATAAAATTAACAAATTGAGATATTTTAATGCAACAAAAACTAACATTAGCTTAAGGAATTATATTAATTTTATTTAAGGGAACCCAAGTACGTTAAATTATGAATAAAAGTAACATGATACAATGTTTAGCATGCTTTCCTGAACATAAATTTTAAGGGAGACTAAACTGGTCACCAAGGGAGGCTACCATGTATTATTAATTCAGAAAACAAAATATAACTAGTCTGAGTATTGATGATGATAGATAATGTTACCCAAAAACGCTTTTTGTAAACATCAGACTTTGTGTTACAAAATTCAAAACTAATTAAAAAGACATTATTTATCGAAACATAAAGACAAAATATCACAAACATTATGGTTAGCTAAAAATGAGCAATTTTATGCTAATATCAAGAGAATGCATGAAATAATTAAAAAAAATTACAAGTCGTTACACCACAAATAATAACTTAACTTTCTAAATGCCTTCCTTCTTTTGACACTAAGTGCGAGTAAATAGCCATTAAATATTATTTATAAGTCGCCGTTGAAACTATCTCATTTTCTTAATATCTTTTTCGATACGAAATAAAGACGTTGAATTTCTAATTTAATCCTAATAATATTGCTATTTATAGTATAATAAACAATTCAAATAATTATGTCTCCTTTTTTACTTTACTTTTTAATGTGCGGCGTAAAGAACACATAAAAATGTACCATTTGTACAGTTTACGAGATAAAAGTAATTACCCTCCCCCCCCCCCCCCCAAAAAAAAAAAAAAAAATGCACACATTAATTTTGACGTAAATAATTGTATAAAAATGACGCTACCTCCAATCGATTGGGAATAACACTTCCGATTAAAACGTAATACAACTTTGACAGGTTTAATTTACTTTTGCCACTTAAAGTGATCTTTTTACATGAAAAAATAAAATATTACTATTTGGAAATCGCTATCGAAAATAATAGAACAAATTTTTAGCTACAGAAGTAGAGCCTTTAGAGCAGAGTTAGGAGTCCTAGGAGCCCTAGAATAGCCCTAGAGTAGCTCTAGGAGCTGTAGAGTAGAGTGAATAAATATTAAGGCGACAGTAGATTTTAAAAACCACGAAATTCGAATCAGCTGCCACTATTTGCAACTCTTGAATATAAGTAATTTATCAGGTACGGAGGTGTAAATTTCGAAAAGAGTATTATATGAGATTTTAAAAAATTGTGTTACTAGACATGAATCATTCCCTGTGAATTCTAAATATATCTTGATAGACAATTTATTACACAAATATAATCTTCAACATTGCTCATCTGTTATGTTAGACCAGATTAAGCGGCTGATCCATTCATTTATGATTGACAGTAATCAAAGATGGAGAAAATGACATCGCTTCAAGAACGTTTGATCAGATTTGAATATTAACAATAAATATATTTACAAGGCAGAAGTAATAATTACTACCAGAAAAAGGTTGGACAACCAAAGAACTTTTTTTATTTAAGTAGGCCGAAATCAAAAGACAAAAGGTGCATTCGTTATTCACCGAAATCTAAAGACAAAAGGTGCATTCGTTATTCACCGAAATCTAAAGACAAAAGGTGCATTCGTTATTTCCGGATCACAAATGAATAAAACGCGCCACGTGTTTAAAACTCAGACAATCTGGAAAAAAAGGATGCTATGGATGCGATGCGTTAAAAAATATATCTGAAAGCCCTTAAAGAGCAACGACTTTTTCGAAAATGGTTCAAAAAGCCGGCTACTCGTCATATAAATAAAGGGCTGTAATGAAGAAAATCAAAATTTTGTAATGAGTAAATCCACGGCAGTCATTTACTTCTTACTCTAGATTATAGATCCATAAAGTTTAAGTTTATCGTGAAAACTTATCAGTCAATAACAGAAGAATTTGAAATTGTGAGAAATTAAATCTTTACAGCGCTTGCATTAGCTGTAGTAGAATCCAATGTTCAGACGTATGACATAGAGCACAAATTTGAAGACACAGTGGCAGATAGCACAATGTGCACTGTAAAAAAAATCTGTAGTTACAAAAGTTTTTCTAGGAAACTGGGATTCCTAGAACTTTTTATGTAACTGCAACAAGAAAAATTCCTGTAACAGACGCTATTACAGGAATTTTTGTTGTTGCCGTTACATAAAAAGTTCTAGGAATCCCAGTTTCTTAGAAAAACTTTTGTAACTTTACAGATTTTTTTTTTTCCAGTGTGCAGAATTCTATCTTCAAATAAAGCAACTTAAAAATGCAATGTCTATAACGGAAAATTCAAGGGGGTGAATAACTTAAAAATGATTTCATAATATGCGAATAATACTGACAAGTTTTCTTAGGGATTATCGGCACAACATGCCCAATTAAGATTTATGGAATACCTCTTACATAAAGGTTATAGATTTGATGTAAAGAAATAGCAGTTCCGAAAACCTTAAGAAAAATGAAGTATCGCAGAAAGAAAAAAAATATATAATTGAAAGATTTAGACTTAAAAGAGAATTATTATTAAAAACTCCAAAACAAGGGCAAGATAATATTAATGCAGGAAATAGAAAAAGGAAGTTTAAGGATGTTGCAGTGACCGCTAGCATATCATGTGTTTATAAGCTCTTTTTGACCGATTTGATGTAATTTTACATGACATGTGGATACAAGATATATATATATCTGCCTTTAAGCATTAAAAATCATGACATTAACATCTCAATAAAACTATAGAGCGGCTGAAGCACCCTGAAGTTTTAACATACGGTCACCGAATGAATAAATAATAAAAGAATAGCAAACAACGGAAAATGACAGTGATTCACTTTATAACACTGGTATCTATAGCAGTATATAATTTAATAATTACTATTTTTTTAATACAAGAAAGCTCTTCTTTTTGAAAATAAATATGTACTACATTTTTAAAAATCTGCACTGAATACCATAACATTAGGCAAATGTCAACGTATGAAAATGACAAAACATCTTTTTATTATGATTATGATGACGGAATAACAATGACGTAAATTGTACAATGTAATGTGTAAAGACATACAGTAAAACCCCCTAAAGCGACCACGTTCCGTTCTAATAAAAATTGGTCGCTCCGAGAGGTGGTCTCTTAATGGAGGTCATGTTTAAATATAGATTTTAATTGGTGGAAAAAGTAACAATTAATGTTATTAAAATTTATTTTTCACATTAGGCAAAAATATGAAAATTTAAGTATCAAAACAAAAGTTAATTATATAAGTTAATCACTGCAGACATTAAAAAATGAATGCATTGACGTTTGCTTTGATTTTACGGTTTTATCTTTTATAACTTTTATTTCCAAGTCTTTTCGAAGTTCAGTAAATAAAAGATATATTGTTTGGACGGGGACAAATAATGACGATTTCATTAATTTGTCTATTTCTTTGAGAGTTTTCTGACAGAATAGGGCAGAGGGGTTTATTGACCTTCATTAATAATTTGTCATCAGAGGTTAATTCATTGGCTAAAAAGGCATAAAGGGATTTAAAGACATAAAAATTACCGGAATAATAAAAAAAATCTAAACTTAGTTTAGAAGTTTGATGAATAATGCGCTTTCCGGAATTAATTTTGCAATAAAACCTTCTTCAATCCACCAGGAAAAACGGAATTGTATCATTTTCTTCAAAGAAATTGGTCACTCATGGAGGAAGTCCAAATAGGATTGTCTCTGAATGGAGGTTAAATTAGTATTGAGAGTATGGGAATATATTCCGTTCCATGAAAAAAAGGTCGTTCAGGTGGATGTTCAGGTTCGATAATTTTCATAAATTGAATTTTGACCCGCTAGATTCGCAAAATCTTACACCGTGCATCGGCTTTTAAAAGGGCTTATCATGCATCATTCTGTGGGTTTTTTTTTTTTTTTTCATCTCTGTTGCTAAGTATTTTTTTTTAAACTTCATGAATTTACAGATTATTTATACCAATAGCAGAGTATTTTAACTGTACTATTATCTGAATAGTTTCCACGATGTTTGTTTTGGTTGCTAACTGCGTAGTGTGAATGCTTATCAAATGCTTTTCTTACTTCAAATACAATTGATCGAGTTTGACAAGGTTTCATTCGTTTTTACATTCGTTTATCTATTGAATTTATTACATTTTTCCATGTATAACAAATATACAATGTAACATAAATAATATAAGAATAAATGTTATTAAAAATGTATGCAGTTGTTTTAAGGCAAAAAGTGAAAATTTTGACATTCTCTACCATTTACAAAGTATATTTTGTGACATGCCTAGCGTATCAACTATACACATAATCAAGTAATATGTACTTAAACATGTATGTCTATACATAATAATTAATTTTAGGCAGTTTTACAGCTTTAATTTAAAACTATATATTTAAATAGTTGTTGATTATACATAAAATGTTGTGTTCTCACAATTTAAAATTTCGCAAATTTCGAATTTTAGAAACGGTCCAGGTGCATTCCTAATTATCAGATTATTTTGAAATTTATACCATCCTCTGTACTAAAATAAATAAATGTTATCATAAAAAGTTGCATTTAAGAGGTATTTTAATTTTTGAAGTCTACGTTCATATGGAAATATATAGCTACTTAAAAAAAACAAAAAAAAATACATTAAAGCTTAATTAGCATAATCACATAGTTTTTTTTTCTTATATATTCAGTAAACTGGCTTTGTTCAATCCATGCCAATTTCCATTGTTACACACAAAAAATATCTCATAAATAAATATTGTCATATTTTATGCAAAAAAAAAAAAAAAAAACAAAAAAAAAAAAAACATTGTGAAATTTTTTGCTCTATTATAAAATTTAAAATATACATGTTTTAATACTAAATTTCAACTTTTGTCCATTTATTTTAGCCTGTTCACTGCAAAAAAATCTGTAAAGTTACTAAAAGTATTTTAGGAAACTGGGATTCCAAATTATCCCTACAGAAAACACAGCTACAGATATCTGTAGCTTTACAAAAACTAGTATTGTAGATTTATAACTTTTTCTGTATAGTGTACAGATAAAATTTTCGTAAGCATTCTTTCGCGTAAGCGTAAGCAAATTCGTAAGCATAAGCAATTTTTTTTTTCGTAAGCATAAGCAAATTTACATCTGTAGGATTACTGTAGGATCTGTAGGATACTCTTTTTTTTTTTTTTTTTTTTTTTTTTTTTTTTTACAGTGTACTTAACATCTTTGCCATATTTTCAGTGAATCCATTACAAAAAAAATTAGTTTTCAAAGTCGACTGTCGCCTTCACGAAAATTTTAAGCATGCTTTCTCTAGAATAGCATTTTCAAAATCGGTGGACATTTCATTTCCGTTATATTTCAATTAATCGACTTGATCTTTTTGAAAATTAATAATCACAAGTTTTTCTAGTGAAATACGTGGGATGTTTCCGAAATACTGATTCGCTTTTCTACGTAACATTAAGCAACGAAATGTTTGGCAGAAAAAATACATTTTACATTGAATTGATGTCATTTTACTAAAATGAATATCTTTTAAAACGAATACATATTTCAATAGCTCTGGAAATGAAAAAAAAGTATTTGTTTTGTCTCATTGATCTAGATTAAGTCTACAATGAGTTATTGTGTCAGCCGCGTGAACTACGTTTTTCGAAGCGCTCCTGCCCATCACTTTTGAGAATTGATAACATTCGAAAAACCACTATTTCGGAATCAGAAATATGATTAATAGGGTCAGGTGGGGTAATTATGGCCAGGGGGTAATTATGACCGCCGTCATATTGGAGAAAACTGTGTATGGTAAAATTTGTTTCAAGCTTAGATATTAACTTCATAATGTATATTTCATCTTAGATATTCTTTATTACTATTCTAAAGACCTTTTGAGATCCGAATAGCAATTTGAAACTAAGTCTATAAAATTTTTGATAAACGGATTTGTCCCTTTGGAGTTCAAAGTGGTCACAATTACCCTAAACAAATGTATATTGGCAAGTATAAAGAGAAAATATAGTGGTCTTAATTACCCTTAACTTATGTGATTGTGAGTGTTTGGTGGTGAAATTATAACCATCCTTTTAACTTAAAAAAAAAACAGCTATGAGAATTAAAACTTTTAAAAGGTGTTCTTAAAGGATCAAAGTTACTTCCTATGTACTAAAAACACCCCTTTTCCAAATAGAAATAAGCAAAAATGTTGAAAATGTAAAAAGTGGTCACAATTACCCTAAACAAATGTATATTGGCAAGTATAAAGAGAAAATATAGTGGTCTTAATTACCCTTAACTTATGTGATTGTGAGTGTTTGGTGGTGCAATTATAACCATCCTTTTAACTTAAAAAAAACAGCTATGAGAATTAAAACTTTTAAAAGGTGTTCTTAAAGGATCAAAGTTACTTCCTATGTACTAAAAACACTACTTTTCCAAATAGAAATAAGCAAAAATGTTGAAAATGTAAAAAGTGGTCACAATTACCCTAAACAAATGTATATTGGCAAGTATAAAGAGAAAATATAGTGGTCTTAATTACCCTTAACTTATGTGATTGTGAGTGTTTGGTGGTGTAATTATAACCATCCTTTTAACTTAAAAAAAAAAAACAGCTATGAGAATTAAAACTTTTAAAAGGTGTTCTTAAAGGATCAAAGTTACTTCCTATATACTAAAAACACCACTTTTCCAAATAGAAATAAGCAAAAATGTTGAAAATGTAAAAAGTGGTCACAATTACCCTAAACAAATGTATATTGGCAAGTATAAAGAGAAAATATAGTGGTCTTAATTACCCTTAACTTATGTGATTGTGAGTGTTTGGTGGTGTAATTATAACCATCCCATTAAATTTAAAAAAAAAACAGCTATGAGAATTAAAACTTTTAAAAGGTGTTCTTAAAGGATCAAAGTTACTTCCTATGTACTAAAAACACCACTTTTCCAAATAGAAATAAGAAAAAAGAAAAAAATATTAATAACAATGTTGAAAATGTAAAAAGTGGTCATAATTACCCCTCCTGACTATACACATTAAAATCTACTCGAAACGTTTTCGCTAATTAGGGGCAACAAAATAAACATTTTTTTTTTTTCAGAAATGCTTCGTTAAATTTTGAAGTATATTTTTGTCTGAGTTTTCTGATGGTAAAGGAACACTTTTTGGAATCGTTTGTATATCGGAAGAGGACATAATATATTTTCGTAAACCATTAGAAATATAAAATCAAATTTAACAAATAGTTGTCCTTTTATACAGTGTACACGTTTTACCCCATATCGTACTAAGCATTGAAAAAAAATAAAATTTTTCTATAAAATCTTATAATCCAAGAGCCGACAGCACGAAAACCAATGTTATCAAGCTCAAAAAAACCCTTTATATTATGAGAGAGTAGAAGTAGGGGAATCTAATGATCCATGTCTGCCGGAAGTGAAGTGGTGCATAAACCAAAAATTAATATCACCAGTGGTTGACTCGTAGGTTTACCATTGCGTTTGTCCTACGACTATCATCCATGTTTTCAAACCTTTGTTTGTAGGACAAATACAATGATAAACCTACGAGTCAACCACTGGTGGTATTAATTTTTGGCTTATGCACCACTTCACTTCCGGCAGACATAGATCATTAGATTCCCCTACTTCTACTCCCCCATAAAATAAAGGTTTTCTTCGTGTGCCTAATAACATAGGTTTTTGGGGTGTCGGCTCTTGGACTATTAAATATGTGTCTCTAAGTCTATGTATACACATAAATTCAAAAAAATTAACAAACTTTTATTAGTTTGATCATTACATGTGGTCCTGTAAATAGGGCAATTTTACAATCCTATGCAATTCGTTGTTACTTTGTTGGAATGGGAGAAAACATGTTAGGCATAGTGTAACGTGACATTTTTAACAGATAGTTGTTTGTTTTACTACGCAGGTTTTTAGTTGGCATCTTCTCTGTCCATTTTCTAGGTGGGGGGGGGGGGGGGGGTTATTTATTTTATTTATTTATTTATTTATTTATTTTTACAATAACATATTCATTTTAAGCTTTAGAAAAGCTTTAACCTGTTGAACACTTAATTTTCTGCAAGAAGGTTTCTTGGAATAGATAAGTCCCAAATAGGCAACTGTTACATGTTATCGAAAATTAAGCATGCTCAGACTATCGTCGAGAAATAGCTGATTGAGCATCATGAAACAATTAGTACTGTTTCAAAAGCATTAACAAATAAAGGCTAGTACCATTCTTTTCCTTGATTTGAAGAAAAAATAAGCGGCTGCTTATTCATATTGTTCCAATTTCGGATTTACATCACGATTTTAATTGCTATATTAGAAACTAAAATTTCAATCATGGGCGCAACCTTTTTTGAAAGTATACTTTAACACACATTGTTACTTCTATCTCCATTATAGATGAATCATCAATCTCCTCGGTGTCACTCAGTGCATCAGTATCTAGAGGTAAAATCTCTGTTTCATTGTCTATGTCGATTAAATCCCTATCATCATTCTCATCTAATGTCCATAAAAAATCCAATGCTTCCTACCCAGGTAAAAATTTACATGATATTTTAAAATTCTAGCATAAAAAAAACTTTAAAAAGAAAACAAAACTCAAGTATACAATAACGAGAGAAAGTAAATTTGCTTCGATGAATTTAAATATACAAACTGCCTTCATGAACTGTCATTTAAGAACTAGCCTGTGAACTTGTCAGACACACCGTTAGCCACCTGCGTTAATTATAGAGTTGCGTTGCAATATTTAGAATGCAACAGAAAAATAAAGGACTATCTCCATTACTTACTGATTAGGTAGCAGTTGATTCTACCATCGTCCGATTTTCAAGACAGTCGAAAATGCAACGAAAATTTATCTCCTAGATAATTTTTTTGACAATAATACTTAACTTGTACAAAAGTATGGAATAATACTTCAATAAATTTATATGTGTGTTTTTCTTGGAGCTCAAAAATTTAAAAAACTTGTGTGTTGAAAAGTAAAAAAAATAAATAAATAAATAAATAAATAAATAAAATTCTAAAAAAAATGTTATTTTAATTAAAAATGTCCAACATTCATTTAAATTTGCGATATAAACAAATATATCGTTAAATGACTCTTGTACAATAAATCGTCTTTAATTTGAATAGAAATATTCAAAAGAATTTATATAGAGTCCAATTATGTCCCATTTTTAGGACAATAAGGTACTATTCGTTTAATATAATTATCGGTTAGGTTAAAGATTAAAAGAAATGACTGTAATTAATTTTAATTAAATTTTCTTACGACATTTCAGATTCATGAAAAATTTAAACCTTTTGAAGGAATGATATTTAATAATAAGGTGAAATAAATAAAAAGAATTGCATAATAGCACAAATATTTCTAGTCGCGTATTAGTAATCAGCATTTAATTTACTCGATTCAGCTTGAAAACATACTTCATATATAAAGTAGATTTTCCCTTGAAATGCAAGAAAAAGCAATAAAGATTCATGACATGCGGTTCCAGCACATTTTTTTTTTGTGCTTTTTAAAATTCCATTTTACTCCTTATTAAATCATTTAATAACAAAGATATTTAGTTTGTTCAAATAGTTTTTTATCATTATTTTTTCTCTTATTTCCCAAATACTTGTGATAGTTAAAATTTAATCCTACAATTAAATACAGAAAATTTTCGGAAACCATCAAAAAACAAAGAAAGGCAATTTATTTTACGGAAGAAACGCTGATTAAAATGATAATGTAAAAATGGTTAAATACTTGTAATAAAGTTTTATATTTTTCATTGAAAAGAAAACTTTATAAAAGCACGTATTGCAAAAATTGATTCTTGATTATAGTATGTCTGACAAACAGTCTATGTAAGCTTTTTTTTTTCCTTCCGAGTTTTTAAAGGAACGTTGTAGCGTTTGAACATTTTTATCTTTATTTTTAGTATTTTTGCTTTTTTGACATATTAGTAAACTGTTTTATAAAGGAGAATGTTTTAATTTAAAAAGTTAATCATGTTAAAATTTTATGTATATTTAAAATTTTGTGTATTTTTAAAATTAAAATACATAATGAAAATCATCTTTCTCCTACAATTTTGAACTATTTGCCACAATGTAGTTTTCATAATTTTTTTTATTATACTCTATAAGTGTAAGGACCACATTTCCGAAAAGTTAGTTTAATCAAAAATAAAAAACATTGTCAAGACATATGTGAAAGTATGTTAAAAGAGGAAAAATGATTATTTATTTAACACTTTTACCTTTTTTTAAGGTCATCACCTATGTAAAAATCTCTCAAAACAAACCGTCTCAAGGAAAAACAAACAAACTTTAAAGGCAAAAATTTACCGGAAGACTCCTGTGATACAAAGAGATTTACCTGTTATTTAGAGAAGTTTTGAACTAAGGTTACGATTTTTTAGTGTTTTAAAGGAAGAAAAGGTATACATAAAAATTTCGTTTCTAATACGAAAAAGTAACAGAACACAGTTGCCAGAACACCCCTGTGATTTGACAAAAATGCTGCTTTAAATAGGGGAATTTTAGGTTATGTTTAAGTAAAATTGGTGAATTTTCTATACTTTGAAGAAAAATGGTAAATCAAAGAAGACATTTTGGTGTTTTTACGAAAAAAAAGCGCCTGAAAAAGAACTTCAATTCACGGATTTGTTTGAAAGTATATAGTATAAATGACTATTTACTTAATATTTTTAGTTTTTTAAATACACTATATATATTACAGAAAATACGATCCTTTATTTTATGAAATGCACCGTACGAAAAATCTCTGAAATAAATTGAGCCATTTGAAAAATACAGGGTGTCTACTCTCAACGGTGTCCAATGGCTAATTCCTAAAACACATATATTTCCAATTACAAAAATGTTCTAAATGAGGTAAACAAGTATTTTAAAAGCGATTTGAGTCAATAAAATATTTCTTAAAAAATTACTAAATTTAATTTTTATACGGTCCCCAGGTATAAGTTATATTTAGTGAAAATATCCTATTACACTAAGAAGTAAGAAGTAAACACTGTGGGTCACCTAATCAGGACATATGCTGTACAGCACTTCAGTGTCCCTGGTAAAAAAAAAGGGGGGGGGGGGGCTGGACAGCGATGACCATGATCTTTAATGGATTCTTGCGCCGCAGGTTTAGCTTAGTACTTTATCTTGTAAAATGTATTTTAAAAGATTATAAAACAGTACAAGCAACTTCAAGTTTTTAGTTGAAATCAACAGTTACAACAAGTTGCATTCGTATATAAATTCTATACTTCGCTGAAACAAAAATTGTATGCTACGCATGTCGGGTAAAAAATTAATGCTGTCCACTTTCGCATTAACCCAATAGATTTATTAATTCAATCAAGATTGTCAAATACCGCTCAATAGTCATTATTACCTTTTGATGAAAAAAAGTGTTCTTATATTTTTTTGTATATGCCAAATGTTGTAAGAAATGGGAATGTATATGCTTGTCGTAATGCGTATATGAGAAAATCCAATTTTCAAATTGTTTAACTTTTCCTAGTTTTAACTTTTCTTTTCTTTATTTCTGGATGCTATCTAGAATGCTCTTAATTAAAAATTTAAAACAGGAATAAACATTAAACAAAGCACAAAAAAAAAAGAACTGGAGTTCTGAAATAATACATACAGTAGTTTAATAAACGTCAGAAAATGCATTATTATTATTCTCTCATGAAATCTGAGAAAACTTTTCATAAGCTTCTTTTTATTATTCGTTTCACTTCAACTTCTTTTATACAACTGTTAAGCTTAGGAAAATGCAATTTAGAGTAGCCGCAATAAGCATTCTTATTAGTGTCACTTCATAAATGGTTTTCATAATTTCACTCTCAGCGTATAACTTGTGGCTTATTTTAAGCTTGTTTTGCAAGTAAGTATTTATGTGGTAGAAAAATTAAGAATATAGTTAGGGGAATGTCTAAAATGAATTTGTGCATCGAGTTAATTAATTAATTAAAATACTTCATAACAGCGAAGGAGGTATACAATGGTGGCTAAAATTGTAGACATTTTTTGAAATATTCATGTTTCATAATTTTGTGTGCTTAAAGAATGTAATAAATTTCACTTAAATAAAAATGTTTATGTATCACATTCAAGGAAATTTAATGTAGAATTTAATAAAGGACGCATAATTAAAATGATTGCATTGCAAAAAAAAGTTACGCTTACAAAAAATAAGATCTATCTTAGATTTCATTGTACTTTAAAGTTACACTTACACATTCAATATTTAGTAGGATAACCCTTTTATTTTATTACAGCTTCACAGCGTCTTTTCATTGAGAGAAGCTAGTGTTTGGAGTTCATTCTTTTTAATCATATGATGCCAAGAATGAATTATAGCTTCAATAAGTTGCGCTTTATTAGACAGACGCTTTTTTTTTTTGCACAAGGATTTTCAAACGTGGAGCTCATTCTTTTTAATCATGTGATGCCAAGAATCAATTATAGCTTCAATAAGTTGCGCTTTATTAGACAGACGCTTTTTTTTGTACAAGGATTTTAAAACGTGGAGTTCATTCTTTTTAATCATATGATGCCAAGAATCAATTATAGCTTCAATAAGTTGCGTTTTATTAGACAGACGCTTCTTTTGTATAAGGATGTTCAAACGTCGCACAGAGGAGTATTTCTAAAAAAAAGCTGGAAAAAAGTCGAAAAATGAACTTCGTTAAAAACCGCAATACTTTATTTGATTATATCGCTTAGTAGTCAGTGCTTCACGTAAACACTATCTTAGGAATGTTCGGTAACACTCCCTGTCACGTTATTAGTCTGAACACAGCTGTCGTGCATTGCAGATGTCTCTTTTTTCAGCGCTATGGTGAGAAGGGCATTATAATTGCATTTATCGTTTTATACAGTGGAGATCTGAAAAACCCTTTATGGACAAAGAAGTGGAAGGTATGTAGCTTAAATTACTGTATTTAGTTTTAGATATAAAGGAATATAATTATGAATATAACCACATTGTTTTATCATTAAAAATAAGTGTAATTTTTACTAGTTCTTTTAAATTATTAGGGATTTATAAATACGTTCCACCCTTTTCCCGACAAAACTTCTTCTTGGAGTATAAAATATAGATATTCTTTGTTAAATTCATAAAATAAAATCTTGCCCCAAATTTTTTGTACCGTTTTATAAAAAAAAGGGTATCAGCAGATGACGATATTTTGAAAACGAAAAATCTTCATTTTTACTTTAGAAACTTTAGTAATAGCAAAAGATGTTTAAAAAAAGTTGCTGCTTGACCTTATGCAAGATTGCCCTAATAAGAAAATAGATGAAAAAATTATGTTTCGTGGAAAGTAAAGTTACAGTAAAGAGAGGAGAGTCTGCGCACCTTTCAAAAGAATAATCATAAAAAATCTAAATATTAATATTTTGCTAAACTATGCATGAATAATTTTGACTTTATTTGTTTCTTATGCATTTCCATTGTTATTTTGTTGTTATAGTGTAAATTAATAGAACAGCAGTAATAAAACCAAGAAAACTATTTTGCGCAATCTCTCCTTACAAGGTAGGAGAGAACGCGCACATGGGTAGGAGAGATTGCGCACATAGGTAGAAGAGATTGTTATTAATAATAACTACAATTAAATTGTTAACAATAATAATTACACTTAATTGACATTTTGTGAGTAAATATTTTTGTATTAGGAGTGGATATTTCAACCAAATGTTTAAATAATAAATAAAAGAAATAATTTTAACAATAGTTAAAATTTTTAATTTAAAAAGATTAAAATATCAGAAAAAGCAAGCCTTAGATTACAAAAAAAAAAAAAAAACATTCACCTAGTAGATAACATGTTTAACTTGAAAATTACTTCATTTCGATTTCCACAGTTTCATTGTATTTTATTTGCTAACCGAAGTTGTCGTCGTCCACAATCGATGCACTTATTATTGTAGAACGTGCATCTTTCTTGCAATCACCTGCAACAAGCAATACATTGAATCCAGTCAGTTGTCGAAATTGTTTCCTGGTACAGTTCCTGATACTCAGTGCACTCATCCTCATTGACCTTCGTTTTTTTTTATCCCACTTTTTGTAAAAGCACCTTATCTTCAGCCTTTTTTTTTTTTTTTTTTTTTTTTTTTTTTTTTTTTGTAGCGGCATCCTTCTTAAATCTTTTTTTCATATATATTTTGTGGATCAGTAACATTAGTTGCACTCTGTTTCCTTTTGATTTCGATGGCATTACACTACTTGGAATGGGTGAAAGCTTTTCCAAAACATTGTATTAGAAGATTTATTTTAGTTAACAAAATTAATTTATTAGAAAGTTAATTGCTCACAAATTAAATATATATATATATTTAATTAAATTATTAACAAATATATTATTAATTTAATAACAAAAATAATTACATAAAATTTATTTAATAACAACTGTATTATTAATTTATTAATAAAATTTTTATCTGCAAAAGTATTTTTTTTTGCAAATTAATTTATTGCCAAATTTAGTTTTGATAATTATGTGTTTTTCCGAAATTATTTCAAAATTGATTCATTCATATGTTTTACGCGTAATTTGCAATTCATACAAATTTATCAATAAGCTGTGTTATCTCTCCTAGCACTTAAACTTATGGGGAAATGCGCCATCTCTCCTAAGTAGCAGATGCGTAAACTCTCCTATTTTGGTAGGAGAGATTGCGCGGTCTTTTATTTAAATACGGCCACTTCTAAAATGAATTTCTGGTGTTCGCATACTTAGTCCAGGTTAGTAGTTTATAAGAAATTGTTTAAGTTCAAAATATTTTGTATTATTGACGCTCTATAAAAATTCTGACGAACAGTTATGAAAATTCAAGCACTTACTTTGGAAAAAATACCAAAATAGCACTGCTTTATCCAAGACGCTTGGAACAATAAATATGCACATTCGTGTAGACACTGCACTATTGCTGCTGTACAACTACCTGGAGTCGCTAGGCGCGCACTCTACTCCTTCCCGTCGAATCTCTTTGTGCGCAATCTCTCCTACCGCGTGAACTCTCCTCGCTTTACTATAGAAATGACGAAATGTCCGGTAGAATGAACAAGGACCGTTAAAACGTTCGCTAAGCCGTTTCAAATCGGATTCTAAAGAAAAACGGGAGGCTGCCAATAAGACAAAAAATCGCTTTCTTAAGATAAATGAACATTGGCTTATCAGATCCATAAAATTCGCTGTAGAAGGTATTAGCTGTGCAATATCAAAACAAGGTCGACCAAAAAAAGATTTCGACAACTCGTGCGACAGAAGCAAACGACGAAAAACAAGATATTTAAGGAAGCATGTACCACTTGATCAATTAACATATGCAGCTAGTACAAGTCAACATGCTGCTGGTAATATTGAGGCCTCAACACTAATAAAACATATAAGCTGGTAGCTATGTTACTGAAATACCCATTGCATTCATTCCACATCTAACAGTATTTGATGAAATTCTTCTATCTTTGAAGCAAATACTTTTTAATTTTCTATAGTCAGAAGCATTTGTGCATTTTCTTCGGCCAGATCTTGCCTTATTTATCACTGATTTAGTTTCTTCATAACGTAAGCAAAACTTTCGTACGCCAGATAATATGACTGATCCACCCACCTGTCTTGCAATTTCAGCATAAGAGAGACCATTTTATCTCAATATAACAATTCTGCTTCTTTTTGAAGGTGTTCGATCAGTTCTTGTTGTTTAAGACATTGTTTTAAAATTATTTGCTATAAAAAATATAAATATAGAAAAAAAGTTATTATATTTAGTTGCACTAGTATTCACCCTTCTGCAAAATTCATTCCAGCAAAATAACACTTTTACAAATCAAAACATAGTACAGTTTAGTTACTGACATTTGATTGATTGACTAGAAATCTTTTATTACAATACACTTCATCATTCATGACTAATTGTGTTTGTATTTTAGATTAAAGTAAATGTAATGTTTTTTGTAATGCAGATACTGTAATTCTGTTTTTTTTTTTTAATTAAATTCCACATTAAGTTTCCTTGAATTTGATATATAAATATTTGTATTTAAGTAAAAATTAATATATTCTTAAGCACACAAAGTTATAAAACATGAAAATTTCAAAAAATGTCCACAATTTTGGACACCACTGTATATGGAATAGTCTGCTTCTGATTCGGACCCCATTTCAAATTCATTAACCCTCGCAGTACTAAAATGGGGTTAATATGACCCTGACTGGACATTTTGTAATTTTTTTTTCGTTGTAATTTAGAATATGTAGAATGCATGCTAAAATTATTTTCTAGGAATTACCTATAAATGTCTCTTTCATGATTTTGTCTATGTAGTAAATTTAGCACAGTTACATTGTTTTGTTTATTTGTAGAAATTGCGAATGGGGTCACATTGATCCCATCTTAGGCAATCAAGGAATAAATAAAAGATTTCTATCACTTTCCAAGAGAAAAAAATAAACAGAAATTTTTGGCATCTTGCCTAATGTACTTCTCTATATGGCGCTGTGGGTACAGCGTTACTATGAAAGCGAGTGCATGTGCCTTCCTCATTTCGTTATATCTTTGTTCTTGTGTTTAGTTGTGTATAAATTTCGCTGCTTCGCGAAATGAATCGTCGCGTCGTTTGAACATTATAATTACCTATGGGAGGGTATATCACCTATAGGGTCACCCCTTTTTAAATCTTAGGCATCTAAGCAATATTTTTATCTCAGTACTCCGAGGCTTAAGATCGAAAAATGTCATGTTCGCCTGTCTGTTTTTTTAACTTTCTTTTAAGTTATAGGTTTTAATACTAATTAAAGCCAACCAATCGTGATGAATTTTGAGTCTAATATTAAGATACAAAGTACTACTCGACATTTTAAAACTATTTCGCCGTACGCGTATAGTTATTTTACAGGGACACGACGAAATATTTCAACTAAAAATCAACGTCTAAGTAAGCAATATTGACAACAATGATGTTTAAAATGAATATGGATTAGCGTTTTGCATCGAGTCCTGCAACCAGATTGTCACCATACCCGATTCAGCCTGCAGTTCGGGTCAGGGTTCTTGCACAATTCTAGATTTTCTGTTCAAAAATTATTTCAGGATAAAGGGACTTTCCTATGTACCCTGTATAAGTGTGTGTCGTAACACGAAATGCATAACCTCTACATCTAAACGCAGCCTGTTCTAGAATTCATTGAAATGGAAAAAGAGACTGTGACTTTTTCTTCTGATAAAACTATATTAGTTGTTTTGTTTTAATTCATTGTCAGTATTAAGATCGTTTATGGAATATTTTGTAATATTTCTTTAGATTTAGATAACAGCAATTCTCTCAGTTGCTTGATCATAAATTGTACATATATTTACTTTCGATGTTCTGCATGTCAGTGTGATAAGTCTGAATTTCAAAGTATTCGTTCCTTAAATTTGTAGAGTTTATTTGAAATGTTTGTGTTCTTTAGTTAGAAAGTTATCCAAGTTTATTTGGCTTAATTCAGTTGAAGATTATTGAATAGCATAGAAAATTATTGAATAATAAAACACTCGATCCCGGGTCTTTTGGAATTTTTAGTTGGTAAGAGATTTCTTACCTAAAATTTAAATTTTAATGCAGATGAATTATTATTTATTAAAGAAAATATTTTAGACACTAGTCAAGTAGAAGCTAGTGAAATGGCATGTGTGTGTGTATAAATATCTTATTTTAAAACAAATTTCAAATAAATTTTCTAATGTTTAAAGAAAGTAATAATGAAATTATGTCGTTGAAGAGAAAAAAGAAATGAAACAATCTTTAGAGAATAATTCTAAAGTAAACATGACATAATTATTTATCTTTGAAGTAACAATGAGAGTAAATTACGTCAAAATCAAGAAATTATTTTGAAATTCAGTTAAGACCTTGAAAATTATTTTTTTCACGAAAATACTGCTGAATATTTTGCAAATAAGCAAAGAGATTAAGGTTAAAAAACTTATTTTTTCCTTTTATGGCAGAAATTATTTGTTGTGGTGATAGAGATTAAAGAAAAAAAAATTATTATGGTCTATTTAAAACGTAAAATATGTTGTATGAGATCTAACAAAATATCTAAATTAAATTTATATTTTCTGCAAAGCACTTTTTGAGTAACAAGAAAATATTTTGAAGATTAAAAACCACGGAAATAAATAAACAAAAAATATTACACAGGTAATACGTAAAGGATGAGATTCATTATTTTGAATCATTTATTTTAGTTCTCATTTTGAATAAAACTTAGCCTACAAAAATAGTATAAAAATATGAAACATTCAAAAAATGCTTCACTAACATTGTTAAATAGATTTGATAAAGTATACAAATAGCTTTTTAAATTAAAAACACTAGATATTAAAATTATATATAAAAAACACTCCAAGCGCTTTCGGCTAATCCTAAGCCATTGTCAAGGATAAAAATTTAAAACTGATGGAGAAAAACACAAGTTTGACTGATACACAATAACAAAAAACACCTTTCTGGATACCCGCAGGCGGTCGAAACCATTAATAATGAAGGGGGGGGGGGGGGGGATAGAGAAAGCTTAATCCTCTCAGAGACCAAACTCTCCTGTAATATGAGCAAATTAAACCAAATACGCAGAATTTGGTATAATAATACATCATTACAACAATTGACTGCTTGCGTTAAAATTTCCAAAGACTCTAAAATAGCACAACTTTTAAAATCAGAAGCCATCATAATGATTATCGCTCTATTGAAAAGGATGTAAATATCTTTAATTTGAAACAGTTTCGAGAGGGCGGTAGCATGTGTATTTGTATTAATATATAATAATTTTTATTAAGTATAACCCTCTTTAACTCTTGTTGGGAATTTTCTAGTGGTCATACCAATTTAATTTAATATTTTATTTGTTTCTTGATTTCTGTGTGGGATGATATAAACTCCTGACTTATTGTCCATACTAATATGATCAACTCTTTTTTTTTTTTCTTTTGTCAATATTAATTACTTCAGTGTCATTTCTAGCTATTGACGTTACACTATATTTCTTTAGGATGTATTTTAATTTTTCGTATACATGAGGGACGTAATCAACTGCCACAAATTTAACTTCTTTCTTACTAATACTCTCTATTTTAGTTGGTTCCGTGTGTATAAACTTATAAATATTTTTTTCAATAAATCTAGTGAAAAAACCGTAACTATTAGCAATTAACTTAATTTTATCTAGTTCTTCATATAGGTGGTTATCAGAGCAAACTTAAAAAGCATGTCTCGGAAACGATCTGCATTACGATGCCATACATGTCTTAGAATATATAGGTTCAAAAGTATTGTGTATTCCTCTCATGTATCTTCCACAGTACAAAATCGATATTTAAAGAATAATATGAATCCTAATAAATAGTAAATACAATAAAATGTATATTAAAGATTAATGATTGACAAAGGATTACGGTCCATAAGCCGCGTTTTTGGCCCATGAAGTAGATTAAAATTCGATTATGTTATATTGACTTAATTATTTCAATTTTTATTATTAGAAGGGATATATTCTACGATTTTAACAACAGTTTTTGTATTTTCTTTGTATTTATATGACTTACACAAGCTCAAATTTCATATAATTCGTAGTTTTGATGAAAAAACGCAATTTCTGTTATTTTTACATCAATTAACCTAAATTTACCTCAATTAATTTTTAAATATTTTACTATGAGCGCATTTTTGCAACACTTTTATTTTAACATATTTTGTATATTTTGTTTTTTATAGTATATGTCATGAAGAAAGTGTTGCACGATTGTGCTCATATAAATAATCGAGGTAAAAATAGCAGAAATTGCGTATTTTGTATCAAAACTACGAATTATACGAACTTTGAGCTTGTGTAAGTCATATAAATCCGAATAAAATACAAAAAAGCTATTGTTAAAATCGTACATTATATAACTTCTAATATTAAAAAGTTAAATAATTAAGTCAGTATAACAGAATCGATTATTAGTCTATTTCATGAGCCAAAAACGCGGCTTATGACCCTGATCCTTTAGCCGAATTAGATATTTATGTAAAAAGTTACACCAAGAAAGTATATGTATAAGACTCACGCAGCATTTTGTGATTTACAATTTATTCCTTGGGATGTAAAGATTGTGTCTTGATTCAAGGGAATCAAGTCACATAAAAAAACCAATCAGCGGAACATTTCATGTTGACAATGTTTTTCGGAAGTTGGACTGAATTTAACCAGTAAGAAATAAACGCTCACGGAAAATTCTTATCGAAAAGTAATAATAACATTTCATGAATACGCAAAATAATAATAATAATAATAATAAATACCTGTGACATTATTTTTTATTTATTTACTTTCATTTTTTTGTTGGGGTGTGGGGGGGGGGGGGGGTTAAGAGGGAACACCTAACGTAATTACTCATTTACATATTACGAAGTAGCATTTAAAAATGTAAATGATATCTACACAGGCATAAAATTTAAAAGTCTTACTTTAACTGTCTTTCTCTTAATTTAAGGTCTAACTTTAGTCATTAATAAATATTTTTATAAGAAAAAAAATAAATGCTGCACTTCTTTGTTTGTATTTTTTTACTTCCATCAGTTGTAAGTAGAGCATGGCATAATTTATTTTACGCATTGCATCGCGATACTGATTATGAATGATTCTAAATCATTTTCAGAAAGTATTAGATGAAAAAATGAAAGCATTTTGATTACTAAAAGTTTCAGCAACTAAAATGTTTTTGATTAGTTCCTAAATCTTTATAAATTGACATTAATCTCTACTTTACATGCGAAATGTAATTACATGCAACTTTTTTTCTCATTTTCCTGGTGTTAATCTTGCATTAACGTCAAATGTTTCCACACTTTGATGAAAGAAACTTATTTCTTAATACTTCGACCGATTTCCTCTTTTTATCGCCATCTAGTCAACGACTCATCCGTTAATATATAACTTGGAAGTCTTCAATTTAATCAAGCAAAGGTCTTATTGAACTGTTATTCATTAATGTTTTCGTAAGATAGAAGTTATTTTTATTAAACTAAGTTTATTTTACACTTATTTTTACTCGACTGCCATGAAGGGTTATGTGTTTCACGCATATCTTGGTATGTGGATTTCTTTATACCCTCAAAACATCCCAACGGCTGGATGGATTTTAATGAATGAGGTCTCTATCAATTCGTCTTACCCATCCTATGGTTATAGGCTAGGTTTTGTTTTTATAAATTCAAAATGGCGGTAGAGACGAAAAAAATTACGCACCCTATTGAGTGGCATATCATTGGATAGGTCTTTCAAAATGAAGACGATGTTTCATTGACTATTTTGCAGTCAGAAGCATCGTTTAAATATTACACAACCTGGAAGTTGTGTAGTGTGATCTCTAGCTTTACTGCAACTCTAACCTTCATAGACATTTATAGGCTTCATCAGAACAGTGTTTATACATCGGAACTAACAATTAAACAAAACTTAAAAGTCATCACTACAAGTAAATAAAAAAAAATAGGTAAGTAATATAAAAAATAGTTTCACATTGATGAGAAATAATTAATTAGTTCGCTTTTTACGCAGTCGGGTTTTTTGATTTTCTAAATTTAACTTTTACTGGTTGGAATAATCGTTTATAATCAATTGAATACCTATGTATATATACAGGGTGTCCGTGCTAAGATGTTACAAACTTCGAGGGGAGGTAGGGTACTCCTAAACGACTCGGAATCACATAGGAATGCCGAGTCGGAAAAGCCTTCCTGACCCAGTAAGGGCTTTTGATAGTGTTGCCAGTGAGAAACTTTTTTTTAATTCAGATTTCTAGATTGGCACCACTTTCCTGAAATGTTAAACTTCCCCTTCTTATCGCCCTAATTAATATGTCATTGAATAAGGCGAATTTTACTATTCAAAAAACTGGTGCCAATGAAGAAATACGTATATGAATCTAAACAAAGTAGACCGCTGGCAACACTGGGCATTGAAATAGCTGGATCACACACAAAGCTGATCTTTGGTCCTGGTAGAGTTTCCAGTGGGTTACCCTTTTTTTAATTCCGATTTCTTGATTGGCACCACTATTTTGAAATTTGAAATGGTAAAATTCCCCTTATTTAATGATATATTAATTAAGTTGAAAACAAAGGAAATTTTACAATTTCAAAAAAGTGGTGCCAATGAAGAAATCGGAATTAAAAAAATGTAGACTACTGGCAACACTGTCAATGCTCTTTCTATCTCACGAAGGCATATTGGACCCGGCATTCCTAACAGATTCCGAGTCCTCTAAGTGTACCCGACCTCCCCACTAAGTTTGTAACATCTTAGCAGGGACATCCTGTATACATTGTGCTTAAGTTTTATTTCTTAAATATTGATCATACACATATATTACAAATTACAAAATTACGCAATAAAAGGTACAGAATTTTATGAAATCGATTAAAATTGAAAAAAAAATACAAAATTTAAATTTTATATGCTCCCCGTTAAAAAAAATGCCCTAATGCGTAAAATATTCTCCATACACTAATAGGTTCATGTACAAAATTTCAGCATTTTAGTACAAAAAGTCGGAGAGATATCACGGAAAGGTGGAAAATCATGTCGTATGATCGCGTTTCAGGGATCGTACACAAATTACGAAAGAAAACAATTATTGAATACCACAAAACAATACAAAATATTGATTGCCTCTCACCAATTTTGTTTAAACATATCTCTGACTTTATGCGATAAAATGGTGAAATTTTGTCCATGACCTCATTAGTGTATGGGGTACGTTTTACTCATTGTGAACTTTTTTACGGGGGTCGTAATTTTTTTTTTTATCTTCAAATTTAATCTTCTAAAATTTTAAAGGATTTTATACAATTCTGTACCTTTTTTACGTAACTTTGTAATTTATAATATATCTCTATGATCAATATTTAAGGGGTCCCGGGACATAAAAATTTTCAAATTTTCTAAAATAATTTTATTGCATTTAAAATTTTTCTGTTTTCTTTTTTTTCTGCTTAAAATTACTTTTAAATCATGTTTCTATCTTAAAATGGAACAGGAAATATTAATTTTTCCGTTTTGGTCTGTTTTCAAAATCTGGCTTTCAAGGAATGCTTTTCATGGAAACAACTTTTTCATCATGATGTTTTTTTTTTTTTTTTTTTTTTACCATTTCTTGCATTTAAATAGTTATCAGTCAAGAAGAGTTAAAGATAATTGGTTCAAATTTGAAACATGTCTTTTTCAATTGCTTTACCTTAATTTTGATACTGCAAATTTGAAAAAAAATTACTTTTGAAAATATAAATTTTTAAGTTACATAATTTTTTTACAAATTTTTACTTTAAATATTTTTAATTTTTATTTAAATTAATATTTTTAAAATGCTGAATCAAAATTAAAACTTATATATTTCTGTTTATTTAAATGGAAACAGACTGAAGTTATTTACAAATGTAAACGAGTGCGAGTAGTAAAATTTTATGTCTTATGTATATTATTAATCTTTATTCTTATCATTATATTTTAATATTAGGTTAAGAAGTTATTTAGATAATATTTCGAGTTATGGCGATTTTAAATTATTCCTTCTTTTTAATAAATTTTAAATTCTGATTTTTATTTTAAATTATGAGAAGTTTTATCACGTGCTTTTATTTGCAAATAATATGATTAACCAACACAAAAAATTTCAAAATTTTAACTCAATAAATAAAAATTATTTTAAAATGTGTCCCGGACCTCCTTAAGGAATAAAAGCCGAGGCCAATGTTTTTGGACACCCTGTATATATATTTCAGTAGTTTATATGCAGTTTAAAGCATTTGATGCATTTTGCGGTATTTTGAACAAAATTAAAAAATATGTAGAAGGTACTATACTTTCTAACGGAAAATTCCCTTTTATGAAATCGTGTTTCAGCTGCAGATTATTTTATGCGAGTGTTATTGGTAATTCAATGGCAGTGGTAACGCCTACACGTCCTGCAGAGTTACCATTTATTTTTTAAGAGAAGAAATCTTTACCTTATTTAATCACCGATACTCCGCAATTAAATAAGAAAAATATTACTTTTTTTTGCAAGAAAGTGAAACTAAACTACTTTTCTCAATTGGTTGTGAGAATCCGAATTCTGAGTAATTGTACAATTAATTATTTTACTTTAATCTAACCTCACACAAGACCGCGTTATTACTTTATCTGATTTAATAATTTATGCTTGAAGTAATATAAAGATTTAAATTTGAAATAATAGTATGTAAGAAATGAAACAATTTTGAAACAAAATAGCAATCATGTTACACACTTGTCTTTGCACATGCAGTTAGAAAAAGATTACATTGCTTTTTAAATTTTTAAGATAAAATTATTCTTTCACAAACAAAACAAATTTCTAGTTAGGCTGTTGTCCTAATTTGTTTATCTTACTTTTCAACACTTTACATTAAAGGTACAACGTATTTATTACTTTAGAATAATGTTAATATTTTCGCACGAATTTTTAAAGGGACTTGGGACACTTAAAATGCCGAAAATTGAAACAAATTCCTCTGTCTGTCCACGCTCTAACTCTCATAAATATACTCGGATTTTCATGCAATTGATATATTTTTATGATGACATGTTCGGCATTGAATACGAAGTTGAATACAATAATAGTTCATTTACAGGAATACTCAAAAGAATTCCGTTATATTATGCCAATGGGGAAAATCGTTCGTGACGATTGGGAATGACATCACGCTATTTCAAGTGTATTGAAATTTATATAAATTACTTCATTTTACTACAAGATTATTATTACAGAATAGCATTTATCTTTCTTTAACAGGGACACACAAAATAAATTGTTACTGTAGTGTCTTCGAGCAATAATTGCTGGAAATGCGTTTTAAATTTCGGTATGAGCTTTTAAATTTAACTAATTTTTTGCATGTTACCTGTTGTGTATGAATTCTATACCTCGATGTATAAAATTTCGTGCCATTTTCCTTATCAGCGGAAATTGGTGAAGGGGGCTATCACACAGCTTCGGAATTCTCCTCCGTAATGTTAAGTCTATGGACTTTTGATGCATTCGTATATTTAAAATATCTTCTCGGGAAATTCATATTTTTGACATCTTTTTTCTGTGTACTCTTCTTAAAGGATGTCTCTTTTTTTCTTAGTTTCCAAAATATTTCGAAAATCTATGCTGAATTTAATATTTTATGTGTTAAAAGCCGGCGAACTGTGAGTAAGATTTCAACACTTCCTATAAAATTAAGTCTATACTTTAGAAATATTTTGAGAACTAAGGAAAAAAAAGAGACATCTTTTAGGAAGTGTACACAAAAAATAAAAGTAAAAAAAATTAAGTTCCATAGGAGATATTTTAAATATACGAATGCATCAAATGCCCATAGACTTAACATTACGGAGGAGAATTCCGAATCTGAGTGACCAGCCCTCTGAAAAATGTAGTATGTATTTCCTAACTGAACTAAAATTTCTCATGCATGTAGTTTATATAGATATAAATCTATTTATCATATACAGGATTCCTTTAAAGAGTTTAGATCATGCAGTCACTCAGCTTCTGAGTTACACTCGGTAATGTTAAGTCTATGGACGTATATTATAATCGTATATTTAAAATATCTCCCCAGGAAATTAATATTTTTAACTTCTTTCAGTGTTGAATTCAGACACTTTTCTCCGGGAGGTATTTATGTGGCCCCTGGTGTGACGCTATAGAGTTCCGGGGGGCAACTGCTCTTTTTGACCATTGAAAACACAGAATCTCAAATCTTCCGGGGGGTTCAATACCCGTTGTGTATGAATTCTGTGCCTCGCTACATAAAAAAAATTTACGCGCCATTTTTCTTATTAGCGGAAATTGCTGAAGGAGAATTTTCAAATCTAGTATGCATTTCCTAACTGAACTAAAATTTTGCATGCATGTAGTTTATAGATACAAATCTATTTATCATATACAGGGTTCCTTTAAAGAGTTTAGATCGTTTTCCGACTACAGATGGAAATTTCTGAAATTGGGTTTTCAAACGTGTTTTGTGTTTCCAAATGGTACAATTAGACATCCTATTTCAAGTTACTAAACGATGAAGTTTTGTTACATTATTCTGAATGTTTTGGAAAGTGTTTCATAATCTATACTTGACGCATGATTTTTTTTTCTTGTTTCAGATAATAATGGGGGAAAATGTATTTTTATAGATATTTTTTAACTTGTCCAACAGAAAATGGGATCGCAGATTGTGCGACTAATAACAAAAGAATTCAGCGTGTAAAATAAAATTTTAATATATAATTATACTTCATAGCTTTGTGCTTACACTGAAACAAAAAAATTGTTTATTTATATTTTTTTACTTACACTGAACCAAAACAAATTGTTTATTTATAGCATTTTTATGTTCTATAAACAAATTTTACCATGCTTACATAAAAGTTTCAAAATATTAAAATTATAACATGAATCAAAATAAATAAATTAATTAATTTTAAAAAGGGAAATTTTAGACTTACTTTACAGAGCCTACCATACACTATATATCTTAAAAATTTCATTAAAATACATAAAAGTTTCTTAATTACCATGTGCGCTATGCCTCAAAATAACATTTTGATAAAAATGACGTTAAAGTTTTCCCTTTTAAAATATTCCATATTTACCGTCTAATAAGTGTGTCGTTCATTTTCTCTTAAAGTGTATACTATATAAAAATACATAGTCTTTTCAAATGTGGAAATTTTTTTTAACATTTAAAGTCTTCAATTTGTTTAAGAAAACCTCGAAAAATAACGAAAATAGAATATTTTGCATTGAAAATTATCTCTGTGTTAAATGTGCATGCAACTAGAAACGGCCAAATTTCATCATAATGCAATGCAGCATTGAATTCAAACACTTTTGTCCAGGAGGGATTTCAGTGGCTCCCGGGGGGAGGGGGATTTCACTTTTTGACCATTGAAATAACAAAATCCCAAACATGTCTTTGATCCGGGGGAGATGTACCCCCCCCCCCCGGGCCACTCCCTGAATTCAACACTGATGCAATGAGTGAAAGGCTGTTACGGAAGAATTACAAAAGAAAAGGGTTCCTGAATTTCTGTTTAAGGCTGCAGTCACTCAGCTTCTGAGTTACACTCGGTAATGTTAAGTCTATGGTCATTTGATGCATTCGTATATTTAAAATATCTCCCCAGGAAATTAATATTTTAAAATTCTTTCAGTGTTGAATTTAGACACTTTTCTCCGGGAGGGATGTATGTGGCCCCGGGTGGGACATTATAGAGTTCCGGGGGGCAATTGCACTTTTTGACCATTGAAAACACAAAATCTCAAATCTTCAGGGCGAGACATATCATTGCGCCGCGGGGGTCCCCCCGGGCCACCCTCTGAACTCAACACTGACTTGTTTTTTCTGTGTACTCTTCATATAGAATGTCTCTTTTTTTCTTAGTTGTCAAAATATTTCTAAAATCTATGCTTAATTTTTATATAAAATATTAAAATCGTACTCCCAGTTCGTCAGTTTTTAAAACAAAATATTAAATTACTCATCGATTTTAGAGATATTTGGACAACTGAGAAAAAAAAAAGTACATCCTTTAAAAAGAGAACACTGAAAAAAGAAGTTAAAACTATCAATTCCCTGGGGAGATATTTTAAATATAAAAATACATCAAAGGGCCACAGACTTAACATTACCGAGGGGAATTCGGAAGCTGATTGACTAGCAGCCGGAATTCGTTAAAATCACAGGACATTATAAGTATCTCATGAAAACGAATCTGGTCTGTTCCGCAAAGCAATGCGAAATTAAATGAGGCATTCTTTGCAAATTCCTGGTTTACATTTCAATATTTTTAAATCATTCAATTTTTGAATAGGATATCCCAGGTGTATGTCTAACATTGAATCATTCTATGTCCTTTTTATCACTTGCCAACATAGTTGAAAAGTGTTTACGACTTCAGCTTATTCAAAAGCTTCTTGGATTTAAAAAATTTATTTTTTAAAAAGGCCGGGCTATTTTGGGGCACCAAGTATTATATTAAGAAACGTACAAAAAATCGGTGTAAGATGATAGCTATCACAAAAATCCAGTAAAACCCTTCAAAGCTATTTTTTTTTTTTTAACAATTTGACTAAATTCTTGAAGAAAAAGTAATAAAATTCTTCAATTTGTTTTCGGTCCTTTTAAGCGTATCTTAGTGCCTTTCCTTCAGAGTGTGAAATGGTACACAGGCAGGCATTTAGAAAAAATATTTTATAAATATTAATTTATATTCGTTTGAAGACGTTATTTTTCGATTATTAATAATTAATAGCTGTAAAACACCGGCTCAATAAAGCATGATAATTACTAATATATACATATTTCAGCTTTGTAGTGCGTAAATGCAGTGTTGAATTCAGACACTTTTCTCCGGGAGGGATTTCTGTGGCTTCGAGGGGAGGGGGGCATTATAGAGTTCCAAGGGGAATTGTACTTTTTAACCATTGAAAACACAAAATCTCAAATCTTCCTGTGGAGGACATCTCATTGCTCCGTGGGGGAATGTCCCCCGGTTCACCCCCTGAATTCAACACTGCGTAAATGTTAAAAAGTATGAATCTTTTTCTTTTCATCTGGTCCAATATCTCTGCAAATTATAGACAGGTATGATGAAACTTGGCTTCATTCCAAGTCTTTTCCCGAGTAATCATAAAACTTCTAATTTTAAGTAAGCCCAAGAACGCTGAATAACTCTTTATATTTAAGTTTAACACACAATTAATAATTTACAAATAATTTACACTCTATTCTAAGGATTGCTCCTTTATAATGCGCCATTCGTGCAACATTATTTCATCTTTTTGTTTCAAAGCTTACATCACAATTTACGATACACATTTCATTGGTAGTTCAATAATAAACTTAATGGGGGGGGGGGTGCAATTTCAATCACATTTTATATGCTTTTGCTAAAATTCGTACTAACCATACAGTCAAATTTCAGTGACATCAACTGTTGTTGGGAAAATTAAATCATTTGTAGTGAAACAGACATACAGACTAGCAAATTAAATAATAACTAAGCACATTTAGATTGACATATTAAATTATATTATGACAACAACTGTGAATCGGAAGTAGTATTGTCTGGTGTCCCACTTAAATCGGGGCTCCGTCGGGGGCCACTTAAATCGGGGAGGTCTGAATTAAGCCTGACACCGGGCAACACTAATCAGACGTACCCTTCGCTTCTTTCAATTGGTCCATTCTTCCCGAGCAATATTTTCTTTATATTCTTTATTTATTCATATTCTTTATATCTATATTATATTATTATGTTAAAAACCGAGCACTCTAAAAAAATTCAGAAGTTTTTTTTCACAATTTCTGGTACTGGTAAAGAATTGGTGTGTATGATTATTTAATTAACGATTTAACTCGTTATTTATTAAAAATTTATTTATCTATTTATTATTTCTGATTTAATAATAAATAGTTGTACTACTATACCACTACTGTTTAAACTATAATTTAGATCATATTTATTTAAATTAAACTAGATAAACAAAATGTACTTATATTACAAGAATAAATAATAATTTTATTCCGTATAAATAATTTTCCTGGAATAATATATAAAAAACTATAACATATCGATCGTTAAAATAAAACATATACACATCTCTTTGTTAAAAAAAAAAGACTGTTACACAATTGTAAATGTAAATTAATCGTTATAAGCTAATTTCTGAAAACTTATATTTGCCCTTAGGGATAGGGAATACATTTTATAAAACGCCTTTTTAAGCAAAAAGTCAAAAACAGCATTCATTGTAAAAAGAAATCTTTAAATCAATTTATTTGCGTGAAATGTTTAAATTAAAATTCGATACTGGCTTTTCGAATTCAGCCAGTTGAAAATGTATCGAATGATTCATAAAATGAATAGATTTAAGAAATTGTTTTTTACAACTTTTTTTTGCATTGAAGGTATTCATTTCCATTTCTTCTTCAGTCTTTGTTTTGTTAAAAAATCTATTTTCAGATGTTTTGAATTCATGCGATTATTGATTTCTTTGATCTTTCAACTGGATGCTAAAATTGATTATCATATGAATAGATAAACACATGTATTAAAGAAAATTTTTCTATAATTTTTAATCTTTAACTTCTAAATCTTTTAAATTTGTTAATTCATGCACATTAATACAATCGATTCTTCTCATAACGAGAAGAAAAATGTATAAATTTTAAATACGAGTAAAACATTATTGAAAAACATTTTAACTGAAATGTTAGTAAAAAATACATTTTTTGTAAAAGGATTACATTGAAAAAAAGAGAAATGCGAATATAAAATAGACTACCGGTCAACTATACTAATCGTATGTGGCAAACCCAAAACTTTCTTATATATCAAATAGAGTAATACTTCCTGAAAAATGTTGCATAGTAGTGCCACCGGTTAGGTGATTTACAACAAAATCTAATCAGCAACAACCTATGTCAACTTCTAACTGAATCTGAAGTTTGATGAAAATCTGTGCATTAGTTTTTAAGATAGAGCTATTGAGTAAATCATAAAATAAATAAATAAATAAATTGCATAGCAGCGCCACTTGTTGGGCAATTTACATCAAAAAGTAATCAGGACCTGTTTATATCAGAGACTAACTGTATCTGAAGTTTGAAGAAAATTCACGCATTAGTTCTTGAGATACAGCTATTGTGGAAATCGTGAAACATTCCGTATAGCAGAGCCACTCGTTGGGCGATTTACAGGTACACAAAAAAAAACTAAACATCGTTAATTTATATCAGGTACTAACTAAATCTGAAGTTTTATAAAAATCCGTACATTAGTTCTTGAGATATAGCTATTACGGTAATCGTGAAAAATGCTGTATAGCAGCACTACCTGATAGGCGATTCACACCAAAAAGTAATCGGTACCAATTTATATCAGGGACTAAGTAAATCTAAAGTTTTATTGAATTCCGTTCATTACTTCTTGAGATAGAGCGGCCAAAAAATTTCTGTCATATACAGACCGCAATAATATGTAAAAATAATCGCAGTATGCAAATAATAATAATGTAATATGTAATATAATAAATATGTAGTAATAAATATTTAATAATAAATGGTAACAAATTTGTAATAATAAATGCTAATAAATATGTAATAATAAATATATATAACAAACATGTACTAATAAATGGTTGTAATATACTACTACTGATTAAACTATAATTTAGATCATAATTATTTAAATTAAACTAGATAAACTAAACATATTTTTATTACAAGAATAAATAACAGCATTATTCCAAATGAATAAATAATATACTTGGAATAATATTAAAAAAAAAAATATATATATATATATACCCTTCGTTAAAATAAAACATATTCACGTCTCTTTGTTAAAAAAAAAAAAAAAAAAAAAAAAAAAATAGACAGTTACAGTTACACGATTTTAAATGTAAATTAATTGTTACAAGTTAATTTTTTAAAACTTATATTTACCCCCTAGGGATAGGGAACACATTTTATAAAACACCTTTTCAAGCAGAAAGTCAAAAACAGAATTCATTGTAAAAGGTAATCTTTAAATCAATTTTATTTGCATGAAATGTTTAAATTAAAATTCAATACTTTTGCTTTTCGAATTCAGTCAGTAGAAAATGTATCGAATGATTCATAAAATGAATAGATTTAGGAAATTCTTTTTTAGAAACTTTTTTTTCTCGCATTGAAGGTATTCTTTTCCATTTCTTCTCAGTCTTTGTTTTGTTTTTAAAAAATCTATTTTAAGATGTTTTGAATTTATGCGATTATTGATTTCTTTGATCTTTCAGCCGAATACTGAAATTGATTATCCTATGAATAGAATAACACATACATTAAAGACAATTTTCTATTATTTTTAATCTTTAACGGCTAAATCTTTTTAATTTGTTAATTCATGCACATTAATACAATCAGTTTTTCTCATGACGAGAAGATAAATGTATACATTTTAAATAAAACATTATTGAAAAACATTTTGACTGAAATATTAATAAAGAAGATACATTTTTTGTAAAAAGGATTAAATTGAAAAAAGAAAAATGCAAATACAGTCGGACCTCGTTATCGCGACACCCGGTTTTCACGTCACTCCGCTTATCACGTCAGTTTTTCAAAGTCCCGATTTTCTGTGTATTATTTTAATGTAAATATACTCCGGATTTCACGTCGTTGAATAATTTTCAACTCCGGATATACCGACGGTTAAGGAAAATTGTCCATTTTCCTAATCCATCTTATGAGTACGGAAATTAAGCGGTAAGTAATGTCTTAGCCAAACTTTTCACAAAAGTGTCTAAAATACCCGTTGAGATAAATGAGAAACTTTACTTCAATCTTTTATCTGAATAAATTAGCCCACACACTATAAATGACCCACTTAAGCTCCAGATAGACGTAGCAGTCTACTTGCCGTCTTTTTGTTCTGGTCAGGCGGCTCTTTCTTGTGATAACACGGTGTTTTTTATGCGACTAAAAGCGAAGCATTACATTGCATTGAAACGATCAGAAATTATCCAACATCCATTTCTGAAACAACGAATATTGATTATAATTCATTGTATAATATTGAAAATAAATTATGGGAAGCACATCTAGGGATAAGCAAACCTTAATTTGCCAATATTTCATGTAATAATTTAAAAAAAGTAATCTTAAATCTGATTTAAAATTTTTTCAATTTTGTTTTTGTGTTTATTTTGTTTAATAATAATGTTTTATTGCTTAAAACTGCAAGAACAGTCATGAATTTAAAATTGTCTTAAATTAATTAAAAATACAGCTTTGTATAACCATATTTTTCTCCAACCCCGGTTACCACGACACTCCGCTTATGACGACACTTTCTTCTGTTCATTTGAGTGTCGGTATAACGAGGTTCGACTGTATAATGATTCTAGGTTGCCATGGTGATTCCGTCCTATTTAAGATGGAGTCCTATTATTTTCATATTACGGAATTTAATATATATTATCGTAATAAGTTTTGCATTCATGTATTTTTGCTTAACAGTGCAACAGCTATTGCACCAAGCAATATTTATAAAACTAGTTATAGTACGAACGCACCTCATTTGTTACGTTTGACGTACAATTTCCGACCTTTTTTTTTTTTGTTTGTTTACTCAATTTTTTTAAAAAAACATTTAATATACCGTTTAGAATGACAACTAAAAATATCAAAAATCATATTTATACAAAAAATAGCAATGATGCGTTCAAATAAAGTTTTAAACATATTAAAAGCGGTATTTTCATATTGGCTTCACTTAAGGAGTTAACAGCCGAAGAAATCGCCAAAGATCGCTGTTTAAAATCAGCCTTTCCGATTCTATTCTATTTCAGTGGTTTAAACCAATTTTCGGCCAAAGGTGTGTAAACGCACCATTCCAATAAATATTCTTTTATTAACACTGTGACGAATATTTTTCACAAATTTTATTTTTCTGCCATTTTTAAGTGTTTTGGAGACACCTATAAAATATCAGTAACTCAATTGGAATAAACACTTTCTGTTGGAAAATTTTCAAAATACGCTAGTTTTTTTTTTTTTTTTTTTTTATTGAAACTGTTATTGACAAATTCGACTTAATGAAAATGTATAATTATTCCACTTGAGATTAATCATATGTTTTTATAATGGCTTAAAGTTGCAAGTTTTGTAAATAAAATAATAATAAAACAAATGTCTTAAAAAATGTAAAAAAAATTATTAATTTTTAATTTAATGGTGCGTTAGCGCACCATTGACCGAATGCATTTTATTTCTCAAATAAAATATTATTTTTCATGCACGAAACTTTCTTTTTTGTCTTAATGAATGTAATTTAAGCATATTTCAATGAAAATAATACCACATTTTATTAAAATTTCTATGCTTGGCCTAAAGTGGTTTAACTGATTACGTGTCCTAAATTTATGTTTTATTTATATATATATATTTTTGCCGAAACGTCAGTGAAGGCTTACTGTGGAGACACGAAAAGTTTTGGTTTCCGTTAGTCTGTCTGTCTGTTAGTCTGTCTGTCTGTTCCGCGATAACTGCCGCAAAAAGCATCCGATCGGCTTGAAATTCCCTGGGCATGTTGATGAGCTCCCCGGATTTAGCTGTATAGTTTTGGGTTAAATTTGGTTCATTCGTTCGGAATATACAGAACATTTTATTTTGTGATATAATGCTTTTCTATGGGAAGTCAGACGATTTTCAAATTTTCATTTGTTGAAAGAAATCGCTCATATGAATAATAGATTTAAATGGTAAATTTTGGATGCTGAAATTTTTAAATAAGAGTATTAAATTATTCTTATTAGTTTGCAATTTTGTCAAAACATTTGTCAGAGCTTTTAAATTAGGTGTATAACTTATGATAGAATTTTATACATGTGTTCGAATAATATAAAACATTTTATTTTATGAATTTACTTATATTTCATTTTTTCTTTTAACCGTTGCGTAGCAACAGCATCTCATCTAAAAATATCATAAATGTGAAAGTATGTATGGTTTTTTGAAGTCAAATCAAAGCAAAAGGAATGAATTAATGAATGCCTTTGTATAGATATTTGCATATAGATTTATTTAAACGCAGAAATGAAAATAGTATTTATATACTATATAGAATAATATTTTCATTTATTTATTCAACTATTTGATTATAAATGAAAAAGTTCGTTATTTTCATACAGAATAAACTGACATTATTCTGTTAAATTTTATAAACTTTATTGTTGCCAAAAAAAAAAATGAATAACAATTTCTCCCAAAGAGTTAATTTTAATTTGTAAGATTTTCACGTGCAAAAGAAAAATGGAATAAGCAAATAAAAAATATGAAAAAGGATATATAGGACAGGAATGAATACATATAAACATTTCACACCAAATACCACCTAAAATAGTTTTTGTAGCAGTATTTTCCCAGCACTACGAAGAAAGATTCCTCGATTTACACGATTTTACTTGGCCTTCCTCAGGGGCGTCGCCATGGGGGGGTATGGGGGGGGAGCCTCCCCCCCCAATATATGTGAAGTTGGGAAATTTGAGCTTAGAGTTGGGAAATTCTAGATTTTTGAGACATTTTCTTTTTTTAAAGTAATAGTAAAAAAATTACGAAATTTTTATTGTTTTGGTGATTATTTTGAGTACTGCAACAGTAAACAAGTTAAATTATCAAAAGAAATACAAAAAGAAATCAGCCACACTCAATCTATCATTGTATTTTTCAGTTCTACAAAAATATTGTACATCTACCAGACCTAAATTTCTCTACTCCTGTCCATGAATAACTGACTAACCAGTTCCTTTATTTCCTCCAAAACTTTGTTCCTTTCTCAAAAATTTCACCCTACCTCCACTTCTCTTCCCAAAAGAGAATCCAGCTATTTTAATCCAAAGGGATTGCAGCTTCTTTTGCAAATTGGAGATCACTTGTATCACAACAGAAAGGAATGTAGTAACCTACTTGAAACACAGCTATGGGTAAGAAGATTTGATGAGTTTTCACAACTTTTTTGACTAATTTTGCGATTTTTGGACAATATTTTACTCATTCTCGTGATTTTTTTGCCGCAAAAATTAGTTAACCCTTCGCTGTCATGTAAAAAGCGTTATATGAGCAAATGCGGCTATAAGAAGTCGTTAGTTTAGATAAATTTTTCACATTTTACTTTTATTTGTATGCGGAAATATATACCAGTCCTGTTCGTTTATATTTATATGTGTTTATATAAAATTTTAAACCAAAAGTCCAGTGTTCTGTGTTTAAAGCTGTTCTAAAAAGTTACTATAAATCTCAGGACGAAGAAACCCTTCATAATAGGAAAAGAGTTTTCGTGCAAGATTTTGGAGGATCTAAAAATCCATTCGAGGATGAAAAAGGTAAAAAATGGACGATTTTAATTTGGAACAGAAATATGACCATGAAAGCAGTCCATCAACTGAAGAAAAAATCGACATGCACTGTAATACTGACACGTTGCACTTGAATAAAATTTTGAAGAAATAAAGATTTCCTTACAGACAAGCTCACAAATAATTATGAATATTAGGATGTGACTAGAGAAGCTGAATTCCAAAAGCACCGTAGGAAAACGGTTTCACCAAAGGAAGGCAATAGATAAAAATAATAGCACAGCAATGGACATTGATACACATAAGTTTTACAGTAAAAAATTATAAGAAATACAAGAAAATTTCGGGAATTTAGTAATGGGCTTAAATGACAATGTTCCCTATATCAAGAGAATATTGCAGCAATGCATTCCATATTTAAATTACAATTGTGCAAGGGAAAAGTTAATAATGCTTCCGCCTGGATATGAGAAATCGGATGTACATGACTTGCAGAGTCAAATAGAAATAAACCAAATCCCAACTAACTTAACAAACCTTTTACTCAAGCCATGAAATTCAAAGACTATTTGGGTCACACCGTTAAACTATATACTCGTACCTTAACATTCACAGCAGCTTATCTTTATGGCGTTGCATCTAATGAAAGAATCTTAAGTCAAATAAAAATTTAAAATATATATATTGCAAGCTACAATGAGGGATGACAGACTTGACAGCCTAATGCTTTTAAAATATGACAGTGAAATAGGGAATTTTATTAAACTAAGCGATGTTATAAACAGGTGGTCTTCTTTGAAGACCACAAGAGTTAATATTAAGTGAAAACTAGTCGGATGTGCCAATCCCAAAATTTTCTTCTACTCCATACATGTTAATGCCTCAAAATTTGCAATCACAGTGCTAAAATTAAATGACAATTCTTTGCCTATAATAACAAACTCTAAAGGTATAGATTTGTTGAATTGTGTGCATTTATAAAGGAGATATAAGCATAGCATTTTTCAAACAAATCATTGAATTTTGGCACCCAGCCTCTTAGATAGGGGAGATGGGGGCACATATGAACAGGGGGCAGATGTGAACGTCACAGTTTTTCAATAGTTATTATAAGTTTTTTTATTTGAAAAAAATTACCAAAGATGGCAGCACCTGTAGACATATGGTAAAAATTTTTTGAAGCTTTTCGACATTTTGTTTGTCTTCAGTAGCCAAAACACTGTTTGTAGATGTCAAATGTAAAATGTCGGTTTCAACTTTGGTAAGTGATAAAGTTTATTTATTTAGTTAGTTATTCGAATTTTAATGTTTTAACATATACTATGACTACTAATGAATATTTTGGATAAAGTTGTTTTGTTCCCTAAAATTGATAAATGTTAATTATTTATCAATTTAACTCTAGCAGCCATGTGGGGCACTTGTGAACAGACTAGTTGGGGCAGATATGAACAGTTCACAAAAATCAAAAACTTTCTCTGTTGGGCGAATAGAAAGAATTGATAATGATAAATGTATGTTAAATTTCTGAGAAAGAATCTCAGATCCAATTCATATAATTTCCCTGAAATAGTAGACATTTCTGTCATACAAAAAAGTGATATTGTATTGAAACTTCCACTTCCACATTTGTCAGGAAGTACACAAAGAGCAAGAAGCTCATTTGAGTTCAATTATAATTTAAATAAATTCAATGTTTCCTAAAATGCAATAAGTGTTATGTACTATTTTAGTAAACGGTTTAAAACAATATTTTTTATGTATTGTTAATACAAAGAGTATTATGACAAACAACAACTTTGTAATTTTTTTTTTCTTTTCACTTGTCTCAAACTTGCAGTGATGGCTTACTTACGTCTCTCAAACAACAGCTATGAATACGATAATTTGAATTGGGATGGATATCAGTAACATTTTTAAAATGTAAAATTTTCAAATTGATAACTAATATAATTCTTGGGTATGGTGTCAGAACAGCTTTATATATATTTAGTCTCATTTTAAACCTTTTGTTTAAACATAGCACTCAGAAACTAGAAATTTTTTTTTCTTTATGGTGAATTTAACTGATAATATAAGTAATGGTTATGATAACAAATTAATAACAGGAGAAAAAGCATGTCAAAGGATATTTTTACCTTATGTTCACATGTGCCCCACGAGTGTTCACAACTACCCCGCTGATGGGGCACATGTGAACAATTTTTTGAATTTATAAAACAATTAAAAATGTAAGAAAAACTATACAGGTGATTTAAAAAAATTACCATGTGTAAAAGAAAGTTCTGTTTACTATACTAACTAGTTTTTATTTATAAGAATTAATCCAATTATAAGAAAAAGCTATATTTATGCGAACTGTTCACATGTGCCCCCATCTCCCCTATATGTAACCGAAATTCCTTACTCAAAGTGCACAAAAAAAAAAAAAAAAAAAAAAAAAAGCGATAGCTTTGGATAGTATAGACCCAAGCCTAATAAAGATCTATTTATGTGGAATATGAAGTTTGACTAAATTCCGTGCATTAGTTTTTGAGATACAGCTATCGCAAAATCGTGAAAAATGCTGCATAATTAACTAATAATGCTGCAAAACTAATCTTCATCAAATTATGTCAAGGTTTAACAGAATATGACCTTTGATCAAATTCCGTGCAATAGTTTGAGATATAATTATCACTAAAATCATGTAAATTGTGAAAAATGCCGCATAGCAGTGCCACCTGTTGGACGATTTACACCAAAAAACAAATCAGTACCAATTTTTATCAAGGTACAGTCAAACCTCGTTAACACGAACTGTTTCCGATTGCCTCGTCCAGTTGTGTGCAATGTAGTTAAGTTCTGATAACACGAACTACTTTTAATACGAACAAAAAAAGTATCCCCTTCAGTGTTCGCGTTAACAAGGTTCGATTGTATAAGTGAATCTCTAAAGTTTTATTAAATTTCGTGCATTAGTTGTTGTGTTAGAGCGCCCACAAAATTTGTATCACATATAGACAGACAGATATTTTCAAAAAACAGTCGAATTGTGTTCAGGACTTACTAAAACGTATAAATCAGTCTAAAACCGGAAGTCGAATTTTTTCACGAATCCAATACTTTCTTCTTGTAAAGAGAGAAGAAAGTAAAAAGTGTATTTATTTTTTTAGTAAACAAACTCATAATTAGAATTTTTATGTTTTCAGTTTCAGAATTTTTCTTTGGAAAGGAATTTTTTATGCAAAAGTATCATTATAGTTATTACACACATTGTGCATATCATTTTAGTCGAAAATTGGAGCAATTTGTTTCAAGTTGGGAAATTTTCGAATTCTCCCCCCCGAAAAAATATCTGTGGCTACGCCCCTGGCCTTCCTTTTCTCATTCTTTGCGATTTCATTTTCGCAATTGCGTGCATTAATTGGCACAAAATTTTACATTTTTATGACTGAGATATATGTAAGGCCATACAAATAAGAAATTCCGTATTGTCTCCTATAAAATGTGATAAAGTGTTGGTTAATCATATATGTTTTTATTAAGAGGAGCAGAGCTGCCAAGCCTCCGGCGTTCTGGATACCAGTATTTTAATACAGAAAATGTTACTTTATTTAATTGAAACATTTGCGCGATTTAAAAGAACATTTTCTCTAAGATAATAGTGATGTGCAAAAAGCTTGAGACTTGGTATGTCTGTTGGGGAGTGAAATGTTTTACTTAATGCATTTATCTCTATTTTAATGCTACGTGAACAACGTCCGTGTAACAGCTTGTAGAGTGTAAAATAAATTAAATTATTAAAATAATCCTTATTATGAAAAATGAAACAGAAAGTCCGGCTAAGGGAAATGAAATGTTAGTTAACCTTTCGTAATTTGATCTGAACATAGGTTTGCGTCAAATTTCAACGGTATTTGTAACATCGCGATTTTAAATTAAATGTAGATACTATTAAAAGAAAATCACAAAAAATACTTAAAGGCGCCAAATCATGTTTATCTATTTAACGATGATGAATTATTAACTGTTAGGTTTAGAAGCCCCCTTCTTTAGGGTGATTTTAGTAAGTTAATGCTATCGAGTACATTTTTTGATATTTAGATTAGATCTTAGATATAAATATTGCAGAATGGTAATCAAAATTATTTTTTTATAAACAAAATTTATAAAGGTATTAGATTTCTAAATTAGATGTTTCAGTTTACATTTCCAAAAATTCTTTATCCATTAGATACAGGTATTTGTGGTTAGCATGCAAGTAAATACTGCTGTATGGATATTAGGATAACGTAAAATGCTTGACCGAATTATTGCTTATCCTTATAAATCGCAGTGTAAAAAGAAATCTAAGATATAGGGTAATCATTAACTCAATCAGTAGAAAATTACAAATGCAAAATAAATTACACAACGGGGGGTCCAGGGGGGCAGAGCCCCCCTGAAGAAATTTGCTTTATTATATAAAAATTACTAGAATAAGTAGCTCGTGAGAATTTCAGAATATCCTTACATAACAACGTGTTTAATTTAACGCTTTTAATGTCTGAAACCATCGAAATATTTTTTTCCTTTTATAAATGTTTGTGTAATTGCCGAAACGTCAGTGAAGGCTTACTGTGGAGACACGAAAAGTTTTGGTTTCTGTTAGTCTGTCTGTCTGTTCCGCGATAACTGCTGCAAAAAGCATCCGATCGGCTTGAAATTCACTGGGCATGTTGATGAGGTACCGGGAATTAGCTGTATAGTTTTTGGTTAAATTTGGTTCATTAGTTCGGGAAATATAGAACATTTTATTTTGCTCTATAATGCTTTGCAATGGCAAGTCAGACGATTTTCAGATTTTCATTTGTTGAAAAAAAATGGCTCATATGAAAAATGGATTTAAATGGTAAATTTTTCATGCTGAAATTTTTAAATAACATTATTAAATTATTCCAATAAATTATGTCAATATATTTGCGAGATTTTTTTAATTAGGTTTATAATATTGGGGGGAATTTTATGCATGTTTTAAGTAATATAAAGGATTTTGTTTTATCAATTTGACATAATGCTTATTTCATTTTTTTTCTTTTCTTTCTCTGTTGCCTAGCAACATATTTGGTCCTAATAGTATTAGTATAATTGCGTGTATAATGCTTGAGTAAAGCCAACGTCAAAACAGATGAATTAATAAATTTGTATCTTTGCATATAGAAGGATTTTAGCCCAGAAATAAAAATAGGCAATATTTCTTTTATTTTATTTATTTTATTGAAATATTTTGCTTAAAAATACAAATGTTCATTATTTTCATAGAGAATAACGTAACATTTTCCCATAACATTTACCAATATTTCTTTAATTGTTGCCAAGAAAATCAAAACCCGGAATAATATTTTCTTTTAAACAATTTTCAATTGAAATGTTTTGTCGTGAAACAGGAAAATAAAAAATAAAATTAAGAATAGAAAAATTAATATGGCGGCATATTGGAAATAAAAAGAAAACTCTCGAGTATTTCTTAATATAACAAGATGAAAAGTTTTGAGTAAGTGCGCATAGCAGGTGAATTAGACGTCATTTATCGAAAACAAAGATGCTGGAATAAAAAGATCTTGGGTAAAATAAAATTAACTATTATTCACGGAGGAAAGAGATAGATGGAGATGCAGTATGCCGTAAAAACAGTTTGCAATACGATGTGCGTTATCGCTCAGATTTAAATGCCCTCATTCGGCCAAACAAAACAAGTACGTGGAACAGGGACCAAATTCTTTAACTTCATCCGTTTTTTTTTTTTTTTAAGCACGTTGTTGTGTTGTGCCGAATGTAGGTGATTTTAGGGTTACATTTTTGGCGTCACTTCAAGATTTATTGTCTGTGTACGGTTAATTATATTATTACGGTATTATTATATTATTACGGTTATTATATGTAAAATTTAAATTTTATTAATTTATAAAAAAAACTTATGCTTATCCTTATAAATCACAGCGTAAAAAAATCTAAGATATACTATAACCATCCGCACAATCAATAAAAAATTACGAATGTAAATTTAAATAGACTACGGGGGTTCAGGGGGGCTCGAAGAAATGCAATTTTTGATTTAAAAAGTTACCAGAATAAGTAGCTCATCAGAATTTCAGAACATCAATGTACAACCACTTGTTTAACACTTTTAATTTCTGAAACTTTACGAAGTATCTTGTATGCTCATAAATATTTATGTAATTTGAAAACTTTAAAAAGCGATTTGTAGGAAGTTGAATATTATGCAATGAGTGTTAAAAAACAATGACTTGCAAAGATGACGTTGAGGCTCCTGATCTGCAGATTTACTAGTTTTATGCTTTGATTGATGAATGTTTTAAATTCGTTGTGGAATATAAGCTCGAAATTAATAATGAGCTATTTATATTAATTGCCGAAACGTCAGTGAAGGCTTACTGTGGAGACCCGAAATTTTTTGGTTTCCATCTGTTTGTTTGTTTGTTTGTTAGTCTGTCTGTTCCGCGATAACTGTCGTAAAAAGCATCCGATTAGCTTGAAATTAAGGATGTATATTGGTGAGCTCCCCGGATTTAGCTGTATAGTTTTGGGTTAAATTTGGTTCATTCGTTCGGAATATACAGAACATTTTATTTTGTGACATAATGCTTTTCTATGGGAAGTCAGACGATTTTCAAATTTTCATTTGTTGAAATAAATCGCTCATATGAATAATAGATTTAAAAGGTAAACTTTGGATGCTGTAATTTTTAAATAAGAGTATTAAATTATTCCTTTTAGTTTGCAATTTTGTCAAAACATTTGTCAGAGCTTTTAAATTAGGTGTATAACTTATGATGGAATTTTATACATGTGTTCGAATAATATAAAACATTTTATTTTATGAATTTACTTATATTTCATTTTATTTCTTTTAACTGTTGCTTAGCAACTATATCTCATCTAAAAATATCATAAATGTGAAAGTATGTATGGTTTTTAAAGTCAAATCAAAGTTAAATGGAATGAATTAATGAATGCCTTTGTATAGATATTTGCATACAGATTTATTTAAACGCAGAAATGAAAATAGTATTTATATACTATATAGAATAATAGAATAATATTTTTATTTATGTATTCAACTATTTTGATTATAAATGAAAAAGTTCGTTATTTTCATACCGAATAAACTGACATTATTCTATTAAACTTTATAAACTTCATTGTTGCCAAAAAAAAAAAAAAGAATAACAATTTCTCCCAAAGAGTTAATTTTAATTTGTAAGATTTTCACGTGCAAAAGGAAAAGGGAATAAGCAAATTACAAATAATAAAAAAAGATAATTAGGAAAGGAATGAATACATATAAACATTTCACACCAAATACCGCCTAAAATAATTTTTGTAGTTGTATTTTCCCAACACTACGAAGAAAGATTCCTCGATTTACACGATTTTACTTGGCCTTCCTTTTCTCATTGGTTGAATTTCATTTTCGCAATTGCGTATATCAATTGGCACAAAATTTTAACATTTTTATGACTGAGGTATATGTAAGGCCATACAAATAAGAAATTCCGTATTGTCTCCTATAAAATTGATAAAGTGTTGGTTAACTATATATGTTTCTATTAAGAGGAGCAGAGCTGCCAAGCCTCCGGCGTTCTGGATACCAGTATTTTAATACAAAAAAATGTTACTTTATTTAATTGAAACATTTGCGCGATTTAAAAGAACAACATTTTCTGTAAGATAATAGTGTTGTGCAAAAAGCCTGAGACTTGCCATATCTGGTGGGGAGTGAAATGTTTTATTTAATGCATTTATCTCTATTTTAATGCTACGTGAACAACGTCCCGTGTAACAGCTTGTAGACTGTAAAATAAATTAAATTATTAAAATAATCCCTATTACGATAAATGAAACAAAATGCCCAGCTAAGGGAAATAAAAGGTTAGTTAACCTTTCGTAATTTGACCTGAACACAGGTGTGCGTCAAATTTCAACGGTGTTTGTAACATCACGATTTTAAATTAAATGTGGATACTATTAAAAGGCTATCACAAAAATACTTAACGGCGCCAAATCACGTTTATCTATTTAGTCAATTGGAAGTGGACACGATGATGAATTATTAACCGTTAGGTTTAGAAGTCCCCCTACTTTAGGGTGATATTAGCAAGTTAATGCTATCGAGTACATTTTTAGATATTTAGATTAGATCTTAGATATAAATATTGCAGAATGGTAATCAAAATTATTTTTTGGAAACAAAAATTATAAAGGTATTAGATTTGTAAATTAGATGTCTCAGTTTACATTTCCAAAAGGTCTTTATCCATTAGATACAGGTGTTTGTGGTTAGCAGGCAAGTAAATACTGCTGTATGGATATTAGGATAACGTAAAATGCTTGACCAAATTGTTGCTTATCCTTATAAATCGCAGTGTAAAAAGGTTGGTTGGTTGGTTGGTTGCATTTATGACGGCCAATTATCTGCAGGAGGGATATAGGCCCAGGGGGGGAGTGCCCTTCGTGGGGGTCTTTCTAAGGGAACCTAACCCGTATTAACGCTTGGAAATCCAAGGTTCGGAGAAAACCACGAAAACTCCGAACGATTAGGCCGACGGGAGCGATTGGGTTCGAACCCAGCACCTCCCGTCTACCAGCTTCGAGAGCAGAACCTCTCAGCCACTGGTGGGGCTTCAGTGTAAAAAGGAATCTAAGATATAGGATAATCATTAACCAATCAATAGAAAATTACAAATGCAAAATAAATTACACAACGGAGGTTCTGAGGGGCGCCCCCCTGAAGAAATTTGCTTTATTATATAAAAATTACTAGAATATGTAGCTCGTGAGAATTTCAGAATATCATTACATAACAACGTGTTTAATTTAACGCTTCTAATGTCTGAAACCATCGAAATATTTTATTTTCCTTTTATGAATGTTTGTGTAATTTAAAAAGTTTAAATTTTGTTTTTGTAGAAAGATTAATATTACGCAAAGTTTGCTAAAAATAATAAGTTGCAGAGATGACGTTGAGGCTCTTGATCTGCAGATTTACTAGTTCAATTGCAAACGGATTTATCTGTTGTAATCGTTTGCACGTGATAGAGATCGATTTTTAAAACAAGTGGGTAAGTGTGATCACAGATCGCACAGAGGGTTTCCTTTAATATTCTTTTCAAAACACTTTATCCTTTTGCAAAATCTGTTAGTTCCCCATTTAGCAACCAGAGGGTGCACTCTATTCTAAACAAACCTCTATCCGAACGAAATTCCGTTTCACAACCTATCCGTAGCTATACTAGTCGAGGGGATCGAATCCATAGCAATACGAGATAGGTAGGCGACCCCTGGCGGTAAAAAGTGGAACTAAAATGTGTAAGGCTATGGTCCATAATATGAAAGAGTAGTCAAAGGGGTATCGGCAAAAGTTAGAAAAGTGCCCCCGGGTGAAAAGGGTGGAGGTTAGAAAAATTGCTTGCGGGGTCTTGTACCTTTTAAACGCGAGGAAATTTATCGAAAAAATTCAAAGTTTGAATTGGTATATCTTCAAAAACTTTTTATGTATAAATATGCAATTTTAGATATTAATTAATCAAATTGTGCTTTGTAATATGCTGTCATTAGAAATTTATTAGCCTTTTACAGAATTTGCGTATTGTTGAAATCAAAATAGCTCCTTTTTTACTCCATAAGCCATTGCGCGCATGATATCTTTAGAAAGTATGTATAGATTGTTATAAAATTTGGTAAAGATACTAAACATATATGTGTGTTTAAAATGAACTACTCTTAGGCCAAAATTATATCATTAACTAAAAATATTACCACTGTAAATACTTAAAACACACATATTTGTTTAGTACCTTTATCAAATTTCATGACAATCCATACATACTTTCTCAAGCTATCATGCGCGCAAAGACTTCTGGAGTAAAAAAAAGAGCTATTTTGATTTTAATAATACACAGATTCTGTAAAAGGCTGATAAATTTGTAATGGTAGCATGTTACAATGCGTAATCTGTTTAATCAATATCCAAAATTGCATGTTTATCAGGGTTGGCAAGGTTTTTCCCACCCCCGGTAAATACCATGGTAAAAACCGGTATTTACCGTCCTGGGAAATACTATGTTTTTCCCACATGGGAAAAACTGATTATTAAAAACATAAATGTAAATTCAAAACAACTTTTAAAAATGTCAAAAATGAGTTCTAAGTAAATAGCTTGAAAGGTTAAAAAAAAAAAAAAATTAAGATCTGCAAAAACAGACAATGAAGTGCATTTATTTAAATATTTATACACCACACATATTCCCAAACGTTTACCAAATCATAATCAGATTCTTCGTTTGCCCCTTCTACATTGGATTTTTTTGCATCATATATAACAAAATACTAATTTAGAGGCTTTTTGTAAACCAATTTTATTTCTAATCTTGTTTTGGATGAAAAAAAACATTAGAAAAAATACACTCCAGAGATTTTGATGATGCAGGACATCCCTGAAGATGTTACATTAATTGGAGAAATTCTGCATCTATTCCAGTTTTACTTAAATTTTTCCACCACAGTGCAGGTGAAATAGTGTTTGTAATATCTTCGGAAAAGGTGCATCTTCTCACTTGAATTGTATTGTGAGTACTTTGGATTTAAAGTCTGTAAATATTCAGGAGCAGATTCCTCCTGATCCTGTGATAACTTTTCACCTTTATATTTCAGATTCATCAGGTTCAGATTCATCAGGTGCCAAAAAAATGGACAGGGGTCATTGCTTTATCACAGTTAGATTTCACTTTGGTGAAATGTGAATTGAGTTCTTTATTTTGAAGAAGCTCTAGGTAAATTTCACAAGCATCAGCAATATTGGCATTATTATCGAGTTGCAACTTTGTTAGAGCTATTGGAACTGGTTCCGTTTGGTTGTACATATTTTTTCCTTCTTTATACAGAGATTATTTACTAAGCACTTAATGTTTTTATCAATTTCATCTTTGTGATTATCGACAATTTGAAGATAAAAAGTCCTGTTAGTAGTAAAAGTTTTTAAACATGCTATTTGTGAGTTCCACCTGGTTTCACCTGGAATTTGTGGTTTAACTGAATTGGCATACTCTTGAAATATACTCCCAGGGTTATGGTGATTTCTAAAAAAATTCTGAATTTTGGCAACATTAGCCACAACAAAATCAGTAGACACATTCTTGCCAAGAATATTTAAATAATGCGATGCAGATCCGTATGTAACTGGTATAATATCTTCCGTTTCAAGATTCTGCCTTATTGTAAGCATTTTCTGTTCATTATCCGAACCGAAACTTTTTACAGTGCATCCATATGTAGCTGCTGCTGCTGCAGTTTTTGCTCCACGAGCAAGATTTGTACAATACTCTCTTGTTTTCTCATTTTTCCCAAAATCTACTGCAGAAAGAAGCATACTTTTTCCATTACAAAATATGGAATTGGCTATAAAAGGGTCATTATGAACATTACTCCATCCAACTTGCATGAGAGTAACAGTTCTCCCAGCTATTTTCTCTATAGCAGATTCTTGAATTTCTGCTTTATTCAATAATTCTTATTTATATTCATTTCCTACAAAATAATTATTTTAAACCTAAGGAATATTTGTAATAACTATGTATTTCTATCTTTAATTTTACTCAACAGATTCAGAAAGCCAGAATATTTCTTACATATTGTCATTTGGAAGTTTTTCCCGGTATTTACCAGTTTTCCCCAGTATTTACCAGTTTTTCCCGGTATTTACCAGTTTTTCCCAGTCGGATGGGAAAAACAAGTTTTGGACGAGAAAAAGCCAACCCTGATGTTTATACATAAAAATGTTTTGAAGATAGACTAATTCAAACTTTGAAGTTTTTCGTTAATTTTCGACGCGTTTAAAAGGTACAAGACCACTTACAATTCCCAAGTTCGAGACCGGAGGGGTAAATACTATAAGACTTTTTGAAATTTTTATGATTTGTCGTGTGATCAAAAGTATTCAGCTATAAGTATTCAAAATTTCAAGTCTTCAACTTAATTAGGAGCTCAGTTAGAAAAAAAAGCTTAAAATACACAAGATAGAGCCCAGACGGGTAAATATAAGACTTTTTCAAAATTTTATAATTTGTCGTTTGATGTGAGGTGTTCAGCTATAAGTATCCAAAATTTCAAGTCTCCAACATATATAGTTTCTTAGAAAGGACTTTGAGACAGACAGACAGAGGAGTGAGACGAATAGGGTTTCGTCTGATGAACTAAACCATAAAAATCATGCTTGAAAATTATTTTAAATACAATAAAAATTGCGTAAATTGCGATACAGTTTTCAAACAAATTGCGATATAATTTTCAAACAAACTGCATTTGAAAGTACATTTTTATTTGTCTATCCGACGGTGTAAAAAATTAAAAATGTGCGGTATTTAGAAGTATAAAAAATTGGAATAATAGTTATTAAAAGTTAAATTTAATCGTAGGTTGTAGCCACAGTCAAAATGACGTCAACGTTACGAATGGACACGTTTGTCCTTAATAAGATAGATAAGATCAAACTTTATTAAAATGTCTAATTTTAGACATTTCGCTCGAAAACGTTTTTTGAGCGACCTACCATAATGGAATAGTAATGGTGAACTTTTTCACTTGAGTTCCGAATTAAGATAATTTCACAAAAATTGTCAAAAGTCTCAGAAGTATTCAATTCTTACTTTTGGGTTAAAACGGTCAATGCTTTCATCTGAGTAAATTTTAGAGAATGACTTTTTTTTTTTTTTTTTTTTTTTTTTAAACAGCCAATAGTAGCAAACTATTTGCATCATTTAAGCACCTAAAACGTTTAAGTTATTGAAAATGATTTCGAGTTACAGAATATATGTCTTAACATATCTTAAATTCTACAATGTGATGCATTTTTAAGGATGTTGTTATCACTATGCCTCACTTAAGTATTTTTTTTTCTTTTTACTTTCCAAATTTAGTTTCTAGAAAGAACTTAAAAAAAATATTGGGATTTTATTTAAATTTAATTTTATGTATGATTTAATTTAAAAAAATTAACATGATTCAAAACACATTAGATGCAAATTTCCAACTGGGCGAAAAATGTCCGGACCAAGATTCGAACCAGGGATCTCCTGAATAAAGCCGCCAGTGCTGTACCATCTGAGCTATCCCGGACGAATCTGGTGGAACTTTTTCACCCAGCTAACCTTATGACTATAGCATCTGGTCTGAAACCTGGCTCAACTCAACAGAATAAATCACAGGTAATGTAAAAAAGATTTATTTATCATCTAATATGATTTATTTACCAATTAGAATAATTGTGTTAAAATTAATCTAATGATGCAAAACATTTGTAGTATATTTTGCAATTTGTAATGATGTAACGATATTTTCTGCATGTCACTTAAATAGTTTTCAATTTTGGAAGAAATCATCCCAGCCAGATCAAAGATTTACTCTTTTATTGGCACGTTCAGCATCATACGTGTTTAACAGTACCAGAAATCCTAAGTTGGTATTTCGCAGAAGTTTAAATATTTTATGGAGAAGATCTCTTAAGTTTCATTGGCCATATTCTATGAGGTTTTTGAGTACTCTTTTTTTAGAAAGCTATATATATCGATCACGCATCGCTATCTGGATACGGCAGTAAATATTTGCGGGAATCAAAAATGTTGTAATTTCATAAAAATTTGAAATGAAACTTCGCTTATGAAGCCGTTTTACAATGTGAAGGTCCTAGAAAAATAAGTGATAATTCTGAAGCTAATCATCATGCAAAATATGATTGGCTTAATCGATTATTAACAAATTTAACAATTTTATTCTTAAATTTTCCCTAAAGGGTTGCCAATGTCTAGAAATTGTGCTAAAATTAAAAACTTTAAGATTTAACAACTATTTTAATATAATATTTTGATTTTTTGGTTTGTACCTTTGGTTACCAAACGGCAAATTATTCCGTTAAGTAAATTAGGAATTATGCAAGCTTAAAGTTTGGAACTTCTGGTGTTAAATTGATTTTTTATCATTTCAAAACAGATTGCAGTGTGAATAGTTTATTAATCATAACTCAAAAACTACTTGATGGATGAGCTGTAATTTTGAATTCTCACATTTGTAGCATCTAGAAATCGACTTCTGTTAAATATTTATGGTTTATAATTCAAGTACATATTTTTTAATTAATTTCAATACGTATATAATTTCAAAATTCATTTTCGAAAAGAAAAAACTAACTTTAAAAGTTCTAGTTTTAAACTTTGATAATTCCTAAGTCACTTGACAGAATGTTTTGCGTTTGCTAAAATTTACCAAAACAACCAAATATGATGTCAAAATTAGGTGTTACTACTTTCAATTTCTGTATGTAGACAACCTCCTAAGTAAAATTTAAGTGAATCATTAATTAGTAGGCGTTATTACTAAACTATTGATACAATTCATATTTTTATACGACGATTTGCGAAAGATTTAGTAAACGTGATCATTTGATTTCCAGGATTCTACAAGATTGAAATTTTGAGCCATGTTTCACTCAGGTAAAGTAATAGTTAATTGATTTATATTCTTCACTGACAGTTCTAAGACTCAGTTTTTGTTATGATGTCGAAAGTGTACCATCTAGAACGACATTGACTCTCCTCCCTTATAATATCAAAATTTCAAGTATTTTGCTTTTTCTTAAAAATAAATTTACGGATATTACTTTCATATGAATTTGTACTGTAAAAGTACAGTCGTGGAATAAAAATGTAAACACTTGTGCTAACTCTGAAACAAATTATTGTAGAAGAAAGTTACTAGTACCAAACGATTGGAAATAAAGTCTACTTTTAAATGATGTTTATAAAATTCGCTTAGGACCCATCTACATATCAAAACGACTCAAAACTTTGATTTTTTTTCTATATCAATACAGAAGTTTGACACCATAAATAAATTCTGTATCTTTCAATTAGCCTAATTACAAATTTACATAAAATTCGTACGATTAGTTTCCGAGAAATTAATTATTTTAACATGAACCTATTTTAGGGGCTGTATGCAAATTAAAACTCGGTACTCAGTTATTGAATAACAACAGAATAACTATGTCACTTCCATTAATGTATTATTTCTTGCCAATCTGACCGTTTCACTCGCTTAATATATTTCGACTATTGCCAGCCCAAATACCTCAATTAAATGAGTAAAATATATTTTTTCCAACTTATGCTTTTCTGCATAACATAGGCGGCCCATTAAATCATCATTTTGACTTTTTTTAATCATAATTTGAAAAGTACTTGGACGAAAAATTTGAAATTGGATTTTCGCATAAAGAAAGGCACAATAAATATAAATCGATCAAAAGAAAAAAAAATGTAGGTTGCAATTCATATTTTTTATATTAATTTCACAATTCATAATTCATATTATAATTTTTTTTAATTATAAATTCAATGTATTTATGTTTGGGTGTTTCAGAATTATAACAATTCAAAAACTTATCACACAAATAACATGAAATTTCATTTCTAGCACAATTTGAACCACAGATTTAAAATATATTGTCCTAACTGGGCGTTACCATTTAAAACAAGCAAATTTTGTTCTGGTTTTCATATGTAGATGCCCCCCCCCCCCCAAGCCAATTTTATACACATCATTTAAAAGTAGACTTTATTTCCAATCGTTTGGCCTCATAAATTTATTCTGTTATAATTAGTTGCAGAGTTAGAAAGGAGTGTTTACTTTTTTTTTCTACAACTGTACAATAAAATGCATATTTTAACAGTTACTTATTTTTGTTCACTTTAGAGTATATGAATTTTGTGTATATACATAGTTATGGTTGTACAAGTATAACACAAATATGCTTTAGGTGCACCGATATCTATCATACAATCAATTATTTTAAAAAATATATATTTAATACCATTATTATGCATTAACAAATTATCATATGAAAGTTTTTATCACACAATTTTTTTACAATAAAAATTTACTAAATGCTCCTAAAGAAATTTAAAATACTTAAACTTCATCAATATTTTACGAGATTTAGAAATTCTAAATCGTGTACAATGAATTGTAAAAAATATTTTTTCAATATGCACATTACTTTAATTAGTTTTGACAACGAATTTTAAATACCGTATATGCTAGCGTATAAGCCGAAACATTTTTACCTAAAATGGTCTTTTAGAAAGAGGGAGTCAGTTTATTTGCGGATCAGATTTTGAGAAAAAAGTTCTAAGCCACAAAGCTTTCTGAATGGCGTAGGTGAATTGATGCTAACACAAACAAATCATTTAAAGATATTTGAGTTGAGTTGATTTTTGGCGGCCAATTATCTACTCGAGGGATATGGGTCCAAGGGAGGTGTGCTCTCCGTGGAGGGGTTTCTAAGGGAACCTAACCCGTATTTACGCTTGGAAATCTAAGGTTCGAAGAAAACCACGAAAACTCCGAACGATTAAGCCGACGGGCACGATTGGATTCGAGCCTTAGAGGAGGAATTGAATAGAGACCGAATCCCTTTGTTATATTCGCCAAATCCTGATGCACTCATGTCGGAGATCTCATCGCCAAAAGGTGTAACATCCTGTTAACTCAGGTGTTATAAATAATAAGAGAGTTACAAAATACCAACTGACCATAACGAAACCATTAATTTATTGGAACACCCAAGTTAAAGTAGAAGTACATAAAACTGTTACGTGAAAGTATAAATATACAAACTGTTCACGTGACATCTTCCCTTACAATAAAAAAAATAAGAATAAGAGTTCTTTTATAAGTTCAAACGTTCTGGAGGCCGTATAACTCTTCCGGAGCGGGTAACCACTGTTTTAGATTTGGGCGGAGTAAAAACTGGAGCAGAAAGACGAGAAACATCGAGAGGGTTAAGTGATGTACTATTATCATTCTCCGATCGAACAAAACCTGAAGGGTTAACAGCAATCTGGCGGTCTGGTATAATTTCAGCCTTTGTTAGACGTAGATGTGCGCTGTTTCGACGGAGAATCTTGCCTGTAGGAGTGGTAACAAAGTATGAACGGGGAGTATTAGCAACATCCGACACAGTAGCAGGAATCCAAGTACGATGATCAGTTTGGAGCTTAACAGATTGACCTTTAGTCAGTAATGGAGATTCATTTCGTGAGTCAGTGGTCGAAGCTGCACGTTGCTTTTCTCTACTTAATTGAAGAGGAACGGTAGATGACATTCGAGCCAAACTTAAAGAGGGATATATAGGTATTAAACTTCGAGTAGGTCTTCCAAAGAGACGTTGAGCTGGAGAAGGCAAATTTTCACGAGGTGTATTTCTCCAATTTAGAAGTGCCAATCTGACATCTGTATGATCTATAAAGAATATTCTTAAAATCAATTTTGCTATTTGAACATAGCGTTCTGCTAGGCCATTAGATTTAGGATAACGCGGGCTAGACGGAATGTGCTGTATTTTCCAATCATTAGTAAATTTGTTAAATGCATCTGATGAGTATTGTGGACCGTTATCAGATTCCAAAATGTCTGGTATTCCATGAGTTGCGAACGTATCTTTCAAATATTCTATTTCTCGAGCACGATGCAAAGACAAATTAATTCCTAGATGACCTTGGTGAATTAAATTCAAATACTTTGACTTTAATGCAGATGGAACTATTAAACGTTCTGATTTGAATAACAAATTCTCATAAACTGCCAATTCTTCTCTAAAGTTCCAGTATTTACGAAGTTGTGGAGAAACTGAGCTAATACTAGGTGGCCAACCATCAAGAATTAAACGTTTTAACTCTTGCAATTCAGAATCTTCGTTAACCGCATTTAACAGTTCTGAAAAAGTCAATAATGGAAGAGGAACATCGCATAAAACTTCAAAAGTTTCTATCTCTTCATCTTCTACAAGATCAATAATGCAATCACGACTTAATGCATCTGGAATAGGTATATCTTTACCTTTTTTGTATACTATCTTGGGCGAGTATTGAAGAACGTCAAAAAGTATTCTTTGAAGACGTGCAGGAGCTGCCTGTAAGGATTTCTTTGCAATAGCCTCTAAAGGTTTATGATCAGTTTCAATTGTAACTGGTTTTCCATAAATATAATCGTGGAACTTTTTACACCCAAAACGAATAGCAAAGCATTCCTTTTCGATTTGAGGATATCTTCGTTGTGAATCTGTTAATGCTTTAGTCGCATACGCAATTGGTCTACCATTTTGAAGAAGAACTGCACCAACAGCGTGTGAGCTGGCATCAACTGAAACTATCGTAGGTTTATTAACATCAAAGTAGGCCAACTTTGGCGTATTTTTAAGAGCCTCTTTCAGTTTAAAGAAAGAATTTTCTTGATCTTCGGACCATTCCCACAATACATTTTTGTGCAATAGTCTACGTATAGGTTCTGTAATTTTAGAGAAATTAGGTATAAATTTCGACACATAGTTCACCATTCCAAGAAATCTTTGCTATTCAGCTAAACAAGTTGGTTTTTTCAGTTGTTCAATAGCTTTCACTTTTGCAGGATCAATCTCGATTCCATTTGATGTAAACAGGTGACCCAAGAATTTGATTTTTGTTTTTTCAAATTCACACTTTTCATTATTTAGACGAAGTCCGGCATCAAAAAGACGTCTAATTACTTTCACAGTTAATTTTCGTAGTCCTTGTTTTGTGTCTGCCCATAATAATATGTCATCCATAGAACATTTAGTATTTTCAAATTCACTTAAGAGCGAATGCATTACTTGCTGAAATATTTCTGGTGCTGATGCAAGCCCAAATGGTATTCTTAGGAACGAATACCTTCCCCAAGGTGTATTAACTGTTAAATAATCTGATGTTCGTCGAGACACAGGAAGCTGCCAAAATCCTTTTTTAGCATCTAATATTGTAAAATACTTTGCTGAACCAATGCGAGCTGCTATCTTTTCAACTGTTTTGAGAGGAAAATGACGCCGTTTTATAACTTTATTAATATCAGTTGGATCTAAACACAAACGTATTCTATCACCCTTTTTTACAATTACTAATGGGCTGACAGCAGGAGTAGGATGTGTTACCGGTTTTAAAATTTTCATTTTAACCATAAGATCAATTTCTTTTTTGACAGTATCACGAATTGCATACGGAATTCGTCGAGGTGGATGTATTTTCAAATCTGCACCATCCTCAATTTCAATATCGTATTCGAAATCTTTCAAACAACCTATACCTTGAAAAACTGCATCTGGTATTTCAGTTCCTATTTCATTAACCTGTACAGACTCAGGAGTACGTTGGACTAAGCCAAGTTTTTCACATGTAGAACATCCCAATATACAATTAAAATTTCCCTTAACTACTAAAAATCTCAGAATAACTGGTGTATTTTGAACAATGCACTTAATATCGGTTTCGCCAATTACCGGTGTAAACTCATTATTAAAAGATTTTAAGCGTTTTACTTTAGTCTCACGTATAAGTGCTTTAAGCTTTTTAGCTAAACGTTCTGTTATAATATTGGCTTCAGAGCCGGTATCTAATTTAAATTTCACAGATACTCTATTTTGAAGAGTAACAGTTGTTAACCAAGCCTTATTCTGCGAGCTCAAAAGTTCTCCGACATGCAATGTATTGCTAAAATAATTATTAATCTCATCATCACTACCATTAGAAACTTCTGTAAGTTCCTGTATGACTCGATTCTTTGATCGGTATTTCTTTTTAAATTTACACTGGCGAGCATAATGCCCTTTTAAAGCGCAAAGATTGCAAGTAACATTAAAGGCTGGATAATTACGATAATCATGCGTTAAACCACATCGCCAACATATCTTATTTGCTTTATTGAGCTTTGGCTTATTTTTATGTGAATAAACCATATCAGATTTAGTATCGGATTTCAGTTTAGATTTCCGAATCATCATAATATATTTTTCTGTATTATCAACAACTGAATGCATTTCTTTTAATTGAAAAGTAGCTTGTTCGCTAGCTCTACATATATCAATAGCTTTATTGACCGTTAAGTCTTTTTCAGCCAATAGTAATTCACGTACTTTATCAGAATTAATACCACGAACTAGTTGATCACGTAATAAACTATCTTGCAAATCGCCAAAAGCGCAATCTTTAATTTTTGTACGCAACTTAGTAATATAAGAATCAAAAGTTTCTTGCTTACCTTGAATGCATGTAAAAAATACATATCGAGTGTAGATCTGATTAATCTGAGGTGAAAAATATTCATCAAATTTCTGCTTGATTACATCGACATTCTGCTGCTCTTGATCTGTCAAATTAAAGGTATTAAATATAACTATTGCAGCAGATCCTATAGCTGACATAAAAGTAGCAGCTTGAACTTCAGCTGGTTTAGTATTTAACTGCGTAGCAATCGAATAAAATTCAAATACCTGTTTTCAAACCTTCCATTTAATGGCCATATTATCTTCAGTGACTTCCAATTCTGCCGGAAGGCGAGCGTTTGTAGTTTCTCTCTGCATTTTAATAAATGTCAGTAACAACAAAATTTAATTTAATTTAATTTCAACACTTCTGACGCCATGTAACATCCTGTTAACTCAGGTGTTATAAATAATAAGAGAGTTACAAAATACCAACTGACCATAACGAAACCATTAATTTATTGGAACACCCAAGTTAAAGTAGAAGTACATAAAACTGTTACGTGAAAGTATAAATATACAAACTGTTCACGTGACAAAAGGGTGTTGTTTTTTGGCGGTGATCCCTTTCTTGGCAATTTTCTGTTTACATTCTCGTACGAGCCGTTAATTCCCAAATTGGCTCAGCCGATCTCAGCAATATGATTTTTCGTTAATATTAATATTTTGGATTACTTTACTGTGATTTTGATCAAATTTAACAAAATAAATCAATTTAAGTCATTATAATTGCATTTTATTCTACATTACACTACTTCATAAGAAAATAAATATAATTTCTATCATATAAATATCAGTTTTAACCAATCAGATTGCTGAGCTCGTCTGAGCCAATTTGGGAATTAACGGCTCGTCATTCTCGTGATAAAAGAAACGCTCCAAAACGAACGCATTCAAAATAGGTCTTGGTGAGTGCGGGAAAAACCGGTTTGGCGCGCATTCTCCCCACCATCACGTGATGGTGGGAAGCATGATATGTGCTTCAAGAAAAGGTTGCCATTTCGGCGTCCAGCTATATTAGAAGTCTATGGTTCGAGCCCAGCACCTCCCGTCTACCAGTTTCGAGAGCAGAACCTCACGGCCACTGGTGGGGCCATTTAAAGATAGATTGAGAAAAATTTGACTTGAGTGGATGTGTTTGCCAGATGTGCAGAAAACAAAGGGCAGCAATTTGAAGAGAGCGGTAATCGACGTTATCGCCTCTTGGTTTAAAGAAACGTCCATTTCAATTTCAAGGAACATGATTGTGAAATCCTTTAAGGAGACGGTGGACGTAACTTTATATATATATATATATATATTCATCACAGAGACATGAAATTTTGTGGAAATGTACATAGAACACCTTAAACGAAACTTCCAATCTTTTTATACTTTTAAGACTTTTTTAAAAATTAAAATTTTAAACCAAAATTTCCAAATGCTCCGTGCGTCATATTTTTTTTAGATATTTTCTCGATTTTGCATTTTAATTACTTAAAACTCTATTACAAACAAATCTGTGCATCGTTTTCTTAATCCCTTGAATAGTTCATTTTTTAGAGATTTATTTCTGAATTCGATATCAATATATAAATTTAATTAATTATCAGCAGAGAAAATACGTTTCGAAATTATTGAATAACGTACTAAATATTAGATACCGATTTTCATCAAAATTTCGCCTTTTAATAATTTAAAAATTAAATTTATCTATCTTACTGATATCGAATTTTAAAATGCTCGCACAGTTTCTTTATGAGCAATATCAGAATTTTTCCATATGAGTTTCATAAATTTTGATCAAACTTATAGCATGTGGCATTTCTAAAATCTAAAAATGCTGAAAAATCAGTTTTGAGAAAAACAGATATAAAGTATATTAAAAGGCCGAAAAATTGTGTACAAAATTCCAACACTTTGTAACCTTGCGTAAAATAATCGCATTTGCATGCGTTTTTTTACAAATGGTTCAGAAGAAGCTGGTGAATACTAATATGCACAAAAATAATTTTCCATTTCTATTCAAACTAAAGGTCCACGGTTCTCTTAAAAAATTCTGTATTAGAAATGTCATGAATAACACTGACGATGATTTTATTTATGAAAGTGACAACAAAAATTCGTCAGATTCTAAGTCCGATTTTTATGAAGAGGAATCAACGGAACGGGATTTCATTAAACTTTGGGGAGATTCAGACAGTAAATTGAATTTGATGGATTCATTTGATGTTTCTTAATTTTTTATACAATTAATTTTGCTTGTATAGAGTATTGCTTTAATAATGTGATTTTTGTCGGAAACATATTGGAATTTTTTAGGGTCGGCTTATACGTGGGTCAAGAATTTTACTAATATTTTGTTACTGAAAATAAGGGGGTGGGACTTTACGGGAACGGGCTTATACTCGAGTACATACGATAGCTATTTATTTATAGTCTTATTTTATGCACTTATTTTAAGTGGTTTAGAAAGTAAAATAAATATTTTATTTAAGTTCTTAGCATATAGAATGCGATTAAAAAAAGTTTTCAAAATGACATGGAAAATCAGGTATGCAACAAGAACAAAAAATCACATAGTATTTTATAGGGTCACAAACCACTTATTGAGTCAAAAATACAAGGTGTTACATCCTAACTCAATTTGGTTTGACGGTAATAACTTTCAGACAAACTGAAGTATATTATAATAAAACATTTGAAAGACATTTTCGCCTTTGTTGTAAATGTGATAACACTAAAAAAAAGTGATAGAAATGTGCATTATACCCATCTGCAGTTTGCACTTAACGCCCAACATTTTGACTGTGGTTATCAATTCATATGGTATATCATCGATTGCTTGAGCAACATGTTTTTCCAGATCTTTTCGTGATATTATCACATTTCACACAAAACAAGGTAATTAGCGTTGCATTTTCATTACAATGATATTAATTTTTTCTCAATTATTACCGTCAACCCAGTTTCAGTTACAATGAAACACACTGTATTTGTGACTAAATAAGTGTTTGAGACCCTATGTTCCTATGTGATTTTTTGTTGTATGCGTCATTTGCCATGTCATTTTGTAAACTTTTTTTAATCTACCTATATAATTAGGAAGTATCCACATTAATCAGAAAATAAATTAAATATTTAAGAAACAAAAAGGTTTCGTAGAAACATATTTCTTCTAATTTAATCATGCGTTCTCAGATATTTCATTGGACTAATGTCCTTAAATTCTTTAAAGTAACAAGATTTCCTAATAACTATTTAAGGGTAAAAGACGGCAATGGAACGTAGGATTCTCTCATTAAATAATATACCAATTTAAAAAGAGAGAAACGTGTTTTTAAGATTAATGATGAAAGAAGCTAAATGAAAATTGATTATTTCCGAAACATAAAGAAATTAAATTAATTTTGATTCTATGTAATCCGTATCTTAACTGAACAGCTTGGGTACTGCAGTAACAAATCGTAACAAAAAAATACTTATTTGAAATTTTTTTATCAGAACTAACTTAAGATTTAAATTGAAATGATCAATTTATGTAGAAGTACAATTTGAATTTCTTTCAAATTGTTTTCGGTACATTTTTATTCAGTCATCTTAAATTACATTTCAATTGTAAGGAATAATTTCCAAAGTATTAATGAAAGATATTTAAATCAAGAATTGTTTAAAAGTAGCTGATTTTAAATGTATCTTAATGAAATTTCAGAATTTACACTAGGTTTTAGTTATTTTTATAAGGTATTTTAACGTCTGTTTAAAAAGAAATTTGCGTTATTTTTTAAAGATATGCATTTTTTTTGTAAAAAATTCAAAATCACAAATGTTCGAGAAAGTCACATAATTTAAAAAATTTTCTTTTAACACTCCCGCTGCGTAATTGTTTTATCAAAATAGGTTCAAAAATTGCACTTTAACCCCTTCGCGACGAGCGTCTATTACAGAATTTTTAATCTTTTATCATCGGTTTTTCAAAACAGAAAATTTTGTCTAATTTAATGGGGAAAATGCCCTGATCAAATAAGACAAAATTTACAATAAAAAATAACTGGTGGGAATATTCAAAGAGGGTTAATTAGACCGCAAAAATCCACCACCGCGAAAATCGCGGGTTGCGCAAATTTTGCTACATTTGTGTTGTCCGTGGAAATCGCGGGATGTGCAGCGAGAGCGTTAATTACATATTTACTTGATGCGTACTAAAGAATTTTTATTAAATTACTTTTTAAAACTTTTAAACAATAGGCTGCTTTTTTAGCAGATAGTATGTATGATACGTCTGGAATTATTTAACATTTTAAAACTGCAATATAACAAAAGTATATAATGAAATACGACTTAATTTTAATATTATTTTTGAAAGTTAAAATTAATAAGCTTCAAAGTTTTGAAGTTGCATAAATAAATTAAGAACTTATAATATAAACGTTAGTAATAAAAAGAAAACACGCTTATTATGTTATTTATTATAAACATGTGTAGTAATTTTTAAAAATCAGCATTGCTTTTTTATTTCAATGTTTTAATAGAGTTAAATGTTTTAATAGAATATAATTTTGACAAGCTCGAATATGCGAATCGAAAATTGCAATTCATTTTCCTAAGTTATTTTTGAGTTATGCTAATAAAACTTAAATCATCACTATTCAAATTTGTTTGCTAATTGAAATTTGTTTTTCGTCGATGAAAAAAGAATTTCATTTTAGGCATTCGTAACTTTAAGGAAATTTGTTAACCTACTTCACCGACTTCCCGCTTGGTAAACATAGTTCAATAAATAAGGCTACAGCCATGGCGGCCAAAGTGCTAGCCAGGTAGATGATTACCATGCGACTATCAGGTGAATTTCGCCCTATGGTCAGAAAACAAACCCTTAATTCATGCACTCTGTCCGGCAGGTAAAGGCCTGGTAAACTATAAAAAAGGGTAAAATGTACCGAATAATAATCATACTATTATGTCTAAATTATTTATTAGTATTCAAGAGTTAAAGCTTTTTTTTTAATTTTTATATGTAGATGACCCTTCCAAGCAAAATTTCAGTGTTGCATTAATTAGTACACAAAATGCCAACCACATTTTTATACTAAAATTTTTTCCAGAGTTAGTATAAAGTAGTTTTTTTTTTATTATTATTATTATTAGAGTTGTACGTTTTAGCATGATTTAATCTACATATTTATAATAATAGATGTTGATTATATGAAATTTAAATAAAATGTTAAAGACTGGTAATAAATAAAATTTCACAAGCTGATAAGTATTTCCAAAAACACCATGCATATATTAAATCTTTTAAAAAGCAGAGCTTCAAATGATAGATATGCAAATGCTTAAGGATACTTTTCATAATTATATGCTACATCGGACTTTCTAACTTTAAATTCATTAGAATAGAATAAATGTTATAAATTTCAATAATAGAAATATGTCAACTTGTATAAATATTTCATAAATTGCAACAAAATTTCCAAGCGGAAAAAATTTAATCTTTCATTTGTTAAACATTTAAAAAATTATCTTTTATATGTTGTCATCTAATAATTTCCATAAAATCACACACAATGAACAAAATGCAGACAGTTATATCCACCCGCTCTGGCAATTTTTAAGGCGCTGATAGTCTTCTACTTAATTAGCAGCATCTGCAACTAATTAAGAATGGTATTTTTGCTGCATATATGCTTTGCAGAATATCATATTCAATAGAAAGAGCTCTGGAAAAGATTCTTTTAAAATTATGAAGGTTCCTTTTTTAAAATAAAGGAGTAATGCGATGAACGAAAGAAGAATTTTGCTGTGGAAATTGTTTCGCATGTTTTAGGCTTATTACAGGAATGCATGGGCGCGTTTCTCGATATTTTAAAGAGTGATTCTTGCCACAGAAATTTGTGAAAACCACAGAAACTTTTTGAAATGAAGATAAATTTGTAAATGTAATAAATTAAAACTTGACAAACTTGTAATAAAAGATATTTTTACAAGTATATGAAATATCATAATACCTTATTCAATAATTAAAAGAGTTAAATGGATACATCATATTGGACAAACGGTTTTACCGAAAGTTTTCTGTAAAGAAGAGCCATTAAAAATAATCACTATGCACAATATCCTGTAGTACCTTTTTTAAAGATCATAATAAGAATTTTTCCTCGAAACTCCATTTTCTCAAAATATGTACAAAAAAAAAAAAAAAAAAAAAAAAAAATTAAACAAACAATCAAAGTTACCGTCAATTGAGATCAAATTACCCACTAATGAAAAAATTTTTTTTTGCCCTCTGTTAGTGTTACGTATTGTACCGAAAATGACACCGTGGGGCTCCGCGTCATGTACTCGGATAATAGGAAACCTGCCACAAACCAGAAAATAGAGTAACAGAAATTTATCTTCAATAGTGGTGGAAAGTTTATCAAGACTTGAAATTAACCCTTTGCACTCAGCAGTGGTGGAAAATTGGCGCAGAGGAGGAGCCTATTGGCACCACTAATTTTTTATTGTGTACTTCGCCTTCATAAAAACTCGGAAATTCTGTTATTAGATAAGCCGAAAAATACTACCAAAACTTAGTGGTGTCAATAGGCTCCGCCTCTGCGCCAATTTTCCACCACTGACTCAGTGTTATTTTGAGTATGGGCTACCAGCAACTTCGCGCCGTTACGCAAATATGTTATTCGGCCGGCACCACTTTCTTAAAAGAAGTTTTCTTCAAGTACACAATTTAAAAAATGTTCTGATTAAATAAGGCAAATTTTATTTTCCTTTGTTACTGGTGCAATTTTTTTTTTGTAAGGAAAGATGATGTCACCGCAGCGGATGATAACGGAGTTTTGCACTCACCTAACCACGTCGCCGAAGCGGCGACAACGGAGTGCAAAGTGTTAAATAAATTTTATGGTCTTCAAACTTTCTCTCGCCCAATCAATCAAAAAAGCAATTCATTTATATTTATTGGCTTTTAATAGAAAGAAAATGTAGACAATCATTCAAATAGTAGTAATAATTGTACTAATTTAAATAATAATAATTTTTATCAAGGTCCTAAATTCTGACTATTATCTTTATGCGATATATTGATGGACGCGTGCGTAGTATTTAAATATTAAATAGAAAAAGAGACAAAAATGAATATTTATTTTTATTTAATCAAAGACCATGATGTAAAATAATATATAGTATATATATATATATATATATATATATATATTATGCACTCTGCTGATGACACTGGGAAATTGTAAACGACAACTATAGAATTCAAAAATAGAATACGCTTACATAAAAAAGTTAACCTTTAAATGAATTTAAAGTTACAATTTTTATTTTATAACAAAAGTTTTATTTAATTTTATTGACATAATTTATAAAATTTATTCATCCTTTTTAAATTAACATTTAATTTAAATGTATTTGTCAGATGTCAATTAAAAAATAATAGAAATGTTAAAACTGACTTGAAATATAATTTGTGATATTTCATTAGCGATTTTTCAAAAAGCAAGTATTATTACTGGTGCATCTTTACTTCTATGCAAACAAAAGCAACCATGAAAAAATCCATTTACTTTTATGCAATATTTTTGCATTTACGTTCTGCGATAAAGATATAAGGTTCCATTTCTAGATCTGGTTCTGTGAAGATACGAAAGAAGTAGAAGATCGCACAGTATATGACTCATAAATTCGCATTCGTTGAATTTATGACGAGACATCTTTGGTATGAGTAGCTGAAATAAATGCTTAAAAATCACTGAATGTCGAATATTGAAATAAATACGGCCTATAAAGAAGACTGTAATAGTGTGTTACGGAGCTGGTATCTGACTCAAGGAACATAAAACTGTACATGGTTCACAAAAGTCGACGAAATACAATTTTTATGTCTCCTTTCCAGTTAATAAGGAATTCATTTTATTTGAAAAATAAGTTTTATTGGATGAGGTGGAAATATTTATGGAAATAATTGTTTCTTATTTAATTTAATTTCATAAGATTCATTACTGTTGTTTTTATTATTATTATTATTAGATTGCCACGCTATCAATAATGATAAAATTATAGTAAGTAGTGGCGGGTGTAATGAATGATTTTGGTGATTGTATAAATCATTAGGGCATGCGCAAAAGCATAGATTCACATTCTTTTTAATCAATTAATGCCAGAAAATATTAAAATGTATTTAAGAGGCTACTAATTTTATTCTTTTATTTTTCTACGAGCCGCTAATTCCCAAATTGGCTCAGCTGAACTCAGCAATCTGATTGTTCGTTATTATTAATATTTTGGATTATTTTACTGTGATTTTGATCAAATTTAACAAAATAAATCAATTTAAGTCATTATAATTTCTTTCTATTTTACATTACACTACTTCATAAGAAAAGAAATCCAATTTTCTACTATATAAATATCAGTTTTATCCAATCAGATTGCTGAGCTCGGCTGAGCCAATTTGGGAATTAACGGCTCGTTATTTTTCTCGCGTGATTTTCGGCTAATACTTTTTTGTTTTTTTCTTTTTCCTTACAATATAAAGCTAAAAAAAGAAAACAAAGTCTATTTACTTATTTACCTTACTTCTGTAAAGTTTGCTAGACTTAAATTTATTCTTTTGTAAAAATGCATCGCAATGAAAATTGACCTTTTTATTTATTGGGGATAGGCAGCTTAACTCAATATTCTCTTATACTTATCGTAATTCTTGGATCAATCCGAATCTTGCAACCTTTTCTGTATCTTTAAACGTTTCGTATTCTATCTCTAGAGATAAAGACGCATTTTTCTCTTATTTTTTCTCTATCCTCTTTCATTATATTGAAGTACAACTATTGTACTTCAGTTTGAAATATATACAGATATATATATATAGAGAGAGAGATGTATGTGTGTGTGTGTGTGTGTCTGTTCTAAACTTCAAACATAAAAATAATAAATTTAAGAGATTACGGATTGTTTAAAATGTTCTGATATAAAAATTTTCTAATTTACAATAATTTATCACGAAAAAGAACATTTATACAATAGCAAAATTAAAAATATTTATTAAAATAAATCTTACCAATTATGAATTATATAATTCGAAATAATTAATCAGGCTAATTTGATATCTTTAGTAGTATTATTTCAAATATTCTTGCTTTGAAATATCCAATTTGTTCTACGAAAGCAAAATTAATCACGTGACAGACCAGACTCGCACTCGAAACTGGCATTCCACCAACAAGTGACAAGCAGGACCTGTGTCAGAAAAACTGTGCGTGAGTCAATATGCGCCCTTCCCTTCATTTCAATGATCTACAACATCGCGAGACGTGGAAGCTTTCCCTGCGCGTGTTAACTGTGTCTCAATGCGCGCCGCGCGTAACTCTGAAATTTTTGAAACAGGGTCAGACGATGTGCGACAAAAAAAAAAAAAAAAAAAAAAAAAAAAAAAAAAAAAAGTGATCGGATATGTAAATATGAACTTTTTTATATCCGCAGACGATAATTTGTGGCAACAATTGCAATTTAGCTATTGTAGAATAAATTTTAAAAGAACAGAAAATGGAGTTGACTCGTAGTTCCTGAAAATATTTGATTTTCTAAAAATAACTACAAATAATCTAAACATAAAAGTTTTGTAATATTTTCTTGTATGTTTTCAACTCCAAAGAAGAAAACGGTATTTCTCATTAAATCTGATGCATACATGATGCAATGAATTACCTTTTTCTTTCGCAGAAAGTACAGTATATGCATGTATAATTAATTTTAAATAAATGTAAAAAGCATTGTTCTTTAGATTATTTTACCAATAAACTATTTTTGCAGGTATTAAATTTTATTACTTGTGGGTTAAAAACCAACGTATAATCCGTTGTTTTTTAAACTTTTAGGCTATAGTACCACTAAACTGAAGTTCATACTTTCGCCATACCATTAGAAAATATAGTTAATGTTCATATTTAAAAATGCATGTTTATATTAAAATGGTACTTAGATTGTTTTCTTTTATTGATATTGATAAACGAAAAAATGTCCTGATTTATATAATAATAACATATGCTATATCATAAAACTCTTTAAGGTGTGAAGATGGGAAACTTAACTTTTTATGATTTATCATGGACTAACTTTTAAAGCTACGTTGATTTGTATCCTTAACACGAAGGCCCTGTTTTCAAAAGTGTTGGTTTGTATGTATGGTTCAGTATTCGTTAAATTTAGTTGGATGCCTTATGAAGTATTCGGTTTATTCTTAAATTTTTGTTTGTTTGTGAAAAGTGAAGAATATGCAGTCTCACAGAGGTATGTTATGTTAATACCAGCAAACAGTTTGAAATGATAACATTTAAAATAGTGGGGGTTTTTTTTCGTTTTTTTTCACCAGAATTTCTGCATGTTCATTGCATATCAGTTTCAGAAGGTTCACGTACGACAGTTTGAGAAAGCTTTTATATGCGGTTTAAGAGAGCTTCCACCAAATTGTTCCCAAGAGCAGGAAATTTCCCCTACGAGTACTTAATTTCTTATTTTGGCAAAATTACATTATTTCACTTTAACAGATGAAATATAAATATGCTGCTTGTATTTTTTTTTTTTTTTTTTTTTTTTTTTTTTTTTTTTTTTGCAGTATACCAAAGTTTCTAGTCGGCGGAGTTAAAAAATTCTTTTCTCCAATTTCTTTTATACATAAAATAATTCATGGGTTACATTACATCATATTTTTGCTGTCTTTTTTCATGTCCAAGTCCCCAATTTAACCTACCCATATAATATCAGTATTTTTTATAAAAATAAAATAGTTTTATCTCTTTTACTTTAGCACATTTATTACCAGCATTCTTATTATAATTTAATTTCAAATTAATGTTTTATATCTTATTCAGCTAATGACAAAGACTTCATTTCTCTCATCTGTAATTATTTTTCACAGCATGTTATAAATAAAAAATAGACTGCTTTACAACATAACTTGTCCATAAAGAGAATGCATTGAGTTTATTTTATTTTCCAATTACAACTCGCATTTCTAGAAAGAAAAATGCATGGGTATGTAAAAGAGAGTAAAAGGTATTTGATATATTGGATTATAAGCGTAAATCAATGCGTAAGCAAAAAATCATATTACTGTTGACATCAAGAATGTAATTCGTCTTCAGTTTTTTCCAATAAAAAAAAAAAAATTCTGATAAACAATGATAGATTAAGAATGATTAATCCAGTCTTCGATTATGTCAGAAACTAGGTTATTAGTGGGTTTGAGGAAATGTTTGACTATCCAAAATCTTTGATAGTCAGTAATCAACAAAATTAATAATGTAAAACAAGAAGCTGCAAAAATGCGTCACATAAGATTGTTTGATAAACGTCTGATGACGCCACAAGAACTTTTGATTAGAGAGTTTCTTGTTCTATATATATATATATATATATATTTTTTTTTTTACTAAAGTAATTAGTAAGGTAAGTTAAATACAGATAAAATATTAATAACTATATTCAGGACAACTTATCTACGGTTATTTTAAGATTTTTTTTTCTCTCCAAAGCATTTTGAAAGTTACTCATTTATAACAAGATCTTCATGTTACATACGCTTGATAATGCTTAATGGGGAAAAAAATGGCCATAATTGTTTTAGAAAAAAAAAATATATATAGCCGCATTTTTTACGCATTCCGACCAGAAAATCAGGGTTTTAACTTTTTACGACTGCTCTTTCATCTTCATCTAACACTTTTATAATGTCTATAACACATTTATAATGTCTGTTTCATAATAAAAGGAGTCATCAGTCCATCAGAAGAAAATAACGGTTAAGCGGGACTAGGATAATCCGGACTTTACTGTAGTTCAGTTTTAAGACTTAAACACACGCGATTTTATTTTATATAAAAGGACGTTATTCGAATCCTTTGAAGAATTCCTCATTTACGATCCAGTCATAAACAACATCTACAATAAAGTATGCGTAGAACGTCACTATCGCAGAATAATACACAAATCCAGCAAAAAGAAATCAGCAAGAAACTCGACAAAAAAATCAGCTATCTAATGATTCCTATGCCTACATTTGTTTGTAATATTAATATAGATACTTAAAATTTAATTTAGTTTATAATAGCTCCATATTTCTTATCACAAATCATTCATTTATATTTTTTTCAAAATAGCATGTATTTTAATTTTTTTTTTCAGTTTTTATGAGAAAATGGCAACAAAAAATATACGGTGAAACTTCTTTTAAAGGCCACCCCTATTCAAGGGCCACTTCAATTAAGAAATTAAGGACCAATATTTTTAGGAACGAAAAATTTTCCCATAGACATGATGTTAAATTTACTCCTATTAGGGCCAAACCTACCCCTTATAAATGCCATTTTTTTTCACACGTGCTTTAACCCTTAAATACATGATTTTTCAAAAATCATTTTAATAATGTTTTTCGGCTTTCATTTTTTAAATAAATCATGGGAAAAATACTGTAAAAAATCATATTTTGTTTTAAGTATGGTTTACGGTTAAAAATCTGTTTGTTACTAATCGGCAATAATGGTCTCTAATTGAAAAAATAATTTTCTTCCATAAAATTCTATAATATTAAACACACAAGAATTTTAGGAACTACGATAAGAAATAGATTTTACTTGCTCACTGCAGAAGAAAATAGGGTATTTCACAAGCTTCCAAACAAAACAAAAAGAACATGTAGCAACAATTGAAAAAATAATCTATATTTATTCTCAAACAGCACAAGTGTTGCCATCTACATGTTGAAAATCGATTTAATAATATTTTCAGAATGTATTTTATTGGCAACATTAGACATTATAGCTTCAAAATTATTCTAATAGTATTTTAGAAGCCTAAATTGGGTATGTTGCCGAAAAGTAACACCCGGCATTTAAGGGTTAAATCCTAAACATGTGTATTGAGTTTCTGAACCAAAAGATCCATATGTTAAGGTTTATACAGACAGTCATACTAATGCAATAATAGGCAATAAATAAATAAATTATTTATTAAAATGCTAACGAAATTATTTTGTGTGTGGACGAAATTCATTTTATTTAGCAGTCCAGAATGCAATCAAATACCTTTGTAGCACGTAATCTATCTACATAAAACGTAAAAGAGAATTAAAAAAAATGAGAAAATAGAAGTTTTCCTAGTAGCAAATCCATATTGTTGATACTGATTGAAGCCCAATATTGTAGCAACATTACATTAATTGAAAATATCTCCAATAAACTTCCAATACTGATTAAATATTGGCTTTAAATTAGAAATAGTTGTTAATGTATTTCAGTATTACACAAATATTGGCTTTATATTGGATATATTTGCATGAAACTCCAATATTGTTGAAATATTAGCTTTACCTTGAAAATACCTGCATGGAAATCCAATATTACACAAATATTAAATTCATGTAGAATAACTGGTAATGAAATTGCAAAATTTTTTTTACCAGTGTTGCTAAATATCAACCTTTGAAAATCGAGACAATGTTTTATGCCAGTATTGCCAATTTGGCCAAGATTTCGCAAATACAAAGAACACGAGTCCATTATTGATTTGATAGTAGGGGTAGATTAGAAAATAATTTTAAAGACACATTATCTATGCATTAGAAATTCAACAGATTCTCTGTGATTAGAATAAATTTTACGGACATCAGTTCGTAAACTATTTATATAAATTCTATATTTACACAACAGCTACTAGAAACAAATTTGCAAATCCTTTCTCATAAGTTGTGAAACACGCAGTTTCAGCCCCGGAGAAAAGTGATTCACAGGTTTATTTTTAGTATGACTAACAGAACGTGCTAAAACCTTGACGAGTAATATTGATTAAGCAGCAGAAGTTTAATCCTTGAGAAATTCTTTCGCGAAGATAGTTATTTTACGAGTAAAAGTGCAGCCGTCAAAGATATAAAGACAATATCCCATACTTTTTAATATTCAAACTCTCGCAGAGAAATGCAAGAGGAATCGTTCCACTCACAATTTGTATATTTTCGGGATATGAACCAAAACTTTGCAGCATGGATAGTCTAAATATAGAAAATTGTATTAAATTAAAATTTTTGAATAGTTATACCCACTTTTGACACTATATTTGAGTTTCTTGGATAAAGGCAGTCCAAAAAAGGGTATTGTATAGAGGAAGTTTGTGTATTACGGAATACCATTTACAATGGATAGTCTAAATATTAACAATTATACTGAATTTAAATTTTTCAATAGTTTTACCCATTTTTGACACTATATTTGAGTTTCTTCGATCAAGGCAGTCCAAAAAATGGTATAGTATAGAGGAAGTTCGTGTATTACGGAGTACCATTTACATTCTTATTTATAAGATAACATAAAAAAAATTGAGATACATTAAAAGTTAATAAAAAACAAACTTTGACTATTTCTGGACACATTTTTTAATGCGTTTAAAGTTTTAAAAAATGCATATTAATATTTAGCTTTAAAAAAAAAAGTTATGCTTTTCGTGTAAAGGCAAGCAGTTGGGAATTATATGGAATATTAAAATTGAAAAGAAAAACCACGATTTACAAGAATAAACAAAATTGTTGAATTAGTAAATATTAGTACATCATCTATAAATCATCAGATTCTTTGAAAAATGGTTTTACCTTTTACAAAACACAAATGCAGTCTATTGTTTTGGTCCTACCGCAGTCCACATGTGGTCAGCACATCAGGCATTATATCCACTACTCCAAGGGCTTAATTTCTAACAAAAAAAGTACCGGAGTCCTAATAATCTGCGGTACCGGTACAACAACCGTACCATCCCCCCTACCGTCACTCCAATCTGCATATTTATATTTCGCATATTATTTGCAAAATTTAACGCTTTTTTTTTTCTTTAGAAAAATATAAATTTTAAATATATTTATCAGCATATACTTAGCTGTCAACTATTCCACATTTTAGTTATCACTCCATCTGAATTGTAATCTTAACCTATTTTTAAAGTTAATTAATTGCAGAATTCTGCGATTAAATATGCTAAGGATTATGATCAGGAAATAGCGTTAACACAAAAAGGGATAGTTCGCAGCTGTGCATTTTTAAGAAAAAATGAATGAAATTTACAGAAATTATTATTTATATACTGAAGAATGGAACAATGTTTTACAATTTCTTATATAAAATGTGCATATCTTAAACTATAATCGACTCTTCCGCATAACAATCTTTCATGGTGAGTCCCTGAAAATCAGATTAAATTAAAAATTTGACGCCGTTATCGGAAAGAACCGATGCTTTTATAGAAAAAGGGGAAACACTGCTCGATTGCTTTTTATCAGAATAACAATAACATGGCAATTATATCTACTTACAAATGAAGGTGACTTTCTAAATGTGCCGAGCAGATCCTTAGCATGGGCACCGTTCATAATACAAAATAAATAGAAAAATAACTAACGTGATTTTATACTCGTACGCAATAGAAGACAAAAAACCTCAAACAAACAAAATCTGAAGCTGATGTTCGTTGGCTAAAGCAGAAGATATTCTTTTCAGATTAGACATAAAAAAAATATCCTACTGTCGCAAAAGAAAATCGAACTGGAAGTAAATTCAATGTTCAGATTCTTGAGTGGCGCCGTATCAACACGTCGTCGCCGTCATAAATTTGAAATAGAAAAACACGATTTCTCTTTCCCCTTCATTTTGATCAAAATAGCATTAAAATGATTTGAAATAGAATATAATAAGTAATTTTAGAGGAGGTAAAGGTTTTTTTTTTTCTACATGAATAAAAATAAATTTAATTGTAATACAGCTTGAGCTCAAGTCAGTCCAAGCCCAAAAATTGATATAAAATTGAGTCCGTTTTATCTCCATCTTCTACATGTGCGACACATTACGTCGCATATAAGCGTTTTGGTAGAAAAGAATGCAAGAGCTTTGAGATGGGAAGGAAAGGAAAAAGTACTTTAGACTTCGGTTTTTCGGAAGCTCTATTGCACTGGGCTCCAGAGCCCTGTATTTATGAGCTCCGGTGAGTTACGACCAATATTTGAATATTTACTAAAAACAGAGAAGTACCGGAGCCGGGCTCCTGTGGGCTCCGGCGCAAATTAAGCCCTGACTACTCCCCTCTACCATCCTCTGTACATTTTACATTGCATCTTCCTCATCTGGTGTACAACCTAGTAAAAATTCCATCTCAGATTATACGTCGGAGTGGTAGGATTGTTTGCTTTCACTTGACCAATCTTAAAACACTGATATTCCATTTTACTGGTATTCCATTTTACTGATATTCCATTTTACCAGACTCACCATCTGGAAAAACAGAACCTCTTCACTCGTCAACATGTTAACATACAGAACAAGTTGAAAATTGCACGTCAAACGTGGCAAATGTGGTGCGTTCGCACTATATCTAGTTTCATAAATATTTTTTGCACCGCATATTGTACTGAATGTATATTTTAGTGCACTTCATAAGTGCATATCAATTTCATTCTGTTCGAAAAGCTGTATCATCATTAAAATGCGCTTGAAATAATTTTTTCCCGTTGGACGTAATGTGACGGAAAATTTTGACTGTCCCTGTAATTAAACTATACATCCGATTTTCATAAAATATGAAATAACTCGACAAAATTCTGCAACAATTATATATTTAAAATTTCAGACCATTCGGAAGGCTGTAAACATCATTAAAATGCGCTTGCAATAATTTTTTCCCGTTGGCCGTAATGCAACGGAAAACTTTTGACTGTCCCTGTAATTAAACTATACATCCGATTTTCATACAATTTGAAATGGCTCGACAAAATTTTACAACAATTTTATATTTAAAATTTCAGACCATTCGGCAGGGTAGTTTTTGTTCTGTTATATGTGGACGGACGGACAGACAGACCGAACGACGACTATATGTGCTACGCATTTATATAATTAAGAATGCACCTAGACTAACAGCAATAAATATAACTGATACGCTTTATACTGAACTTGGTTAATATCACTCAGAAGATCAATTTTTAATTAATACGAATTTTATCAAATTTACCTGTAAAAAACGGTAAAAATTGAGAATAAGATTTTATTTCACCTCGTCGCTCAAATAAGAGATATCAAAACAGAACTGAGCACAGTGCTTCATGAGATTACTAGGAAGTCGTTTAACATTTTACGCTTGGCTGTAATACCGTATGAGCCAGATATTGAAGTATTCCATATTGTCCAACCATTCCAGTATACCCGAACTTCCTCTGTATATTTTATCTTAAATATTCATGGAATTACTCACGAAAAAATTTTACAAATTTGTCCTTAAATTTAGAAAAGCAACTAAATATGTTGAACAGTACCCAACAGTGTGGGCAAATTTAAGAGCTTCCAGTTATACACTTTTTAACTTTCACTCTATAGTTGGGATGTCTCGACATTATTTGAAAATATGTTAAGCGCTAGTTGTATGTAACTACTGTATAGAGTTTAAGAATAGTCACAAATTCTTTAGAGTACTCAAAGCCGGCAGTCAATTCCTAGTGGTCGCTATTTTTATATTTCTTTTTCTGAGTCTTCTTTAAAGACGTCTCTCTTTTTTTAGTTGACAAAATACTTCTAATCTATATGCTTAATTTTATATAATGTGTTAAAATATCACGAACTGTAAGTAAGATTTTAACACTTCAAATAATATTAATCATATAGTTTAGAAATATTTGTTTAGGAAAAGATTTGCTTTTTAAAAAATATGTTCAAAATATTAAAATCTCGATTAAATATTTTAAAACTACGAATGCATTCAATGCCCTGCCCACACGCTTAACATTAGCGAGGGAAATTTGAGATCTGACCGGCCAACACCCTTAATATTCGACATGATACTGGTGGTCTGGGTTTGAAAAACATTAAAATGAAAAAAAGGCCAACACACTTAATATTCGACATGATACTGCTGGTCTAGGTTTAAAAACCTTAACATGAAAAAAAAAGTGCTACACACTTAATATTCGACATGATATTGCTGATCTGGGTTTGAAAAACTTTAAATGAAAAAAAGGCCAACACACTTAATATTCGACATGATACTGCAGGTAAAGGTTTGAAAACCCCTAGAACGAAAAAAAAATATTTTATCTATGAATTTTTATTATTATTAAATAAATAATGTTAGAAAAATGTATTATTTTCCTAAAACTTGCTTTTAATTTTTTTATGGGAAAGGCGTTAAAACTTGCTTCCGAATTTTGCAATTCTGCGAAAGACGTGGATCATATTTCATCATAATTTGTATCTGAAAATTAATTCAAGATATTTCTACTCAGTTGAACGTTCATGAAATTCCCAGAGGAAATTTATCCTGCCATATTTCTTCATTTTTTGAGAAAATAATATTTTATATTTTTCTCAACATGTGGTTATTTTCATAGGAATTAATTGGTTTTGTTAAACTAACTGCAATAGAATAAAGGAAGTTTTCTTAGCTTGATAATTATCTTCATTTAAGTTTTGAAAGGCTAATCTTTTAAAAATATTGCAAGATGTTACATACATGTAAATTACACAAGAAAAGATAATTAAAATTAGGGAATGTGATGTCTTTTAGATTCCAAGTTTTAAATGCTTCTTAAAGATAAAATTTGAAATTTCTTGTGTATTTTAAATTTTAACTATTATCTCTGAAGTTCTACATTCGAACAAGGAGTGATTTCCAGTTCGGGTCATTGGTTACACCAAATTAATATCGGTTAGTAAGAGTTCAAAGGTAAAAAACACACTTGAAAACTTTTTCTTTTCAAAAATTAAAAAGAAAAATTAATTGCAAAGATTTAAAAAACTACTTACACTGTTTTGTCGAGTCAATTAGACAAGAGCTAGCTGAATGGTTAGAGCATTGACCCTGAATCGATAAGATACATGTTCGAAACTAGCTCTCTTATTTAATTCCATATATGATTGTATCTCTATTATTTATTTAAAAACGTTTCATCAGTTGCTTTACACCTTTCATGATTTAATGTTATTCATGATAAAACTAGATTATAATAATACTTAATACATACATTTTTTTAATAAGATGCTTATTTAAATACGATAGTATGAGGTATTTACATTCTATTAAAATTTCACATTACAATGCCTTTTTATGTTTGAAGTTTCATTTCAATGCAATATCAAATACGTTTAATTTTTGAAGTAGGTGAAAAATGACATATGTACAAAAGTGTCCGTTTCTGCAGGCGATAATTTCTTCGGATATTTTGAGCGCGTTCACGGACCGCAATCTGAGTTACACTGGGTTACACATGTGTAACCCGAAGAATTCAGAGGACAGATTTTTTGCCGGTTACCCGTAGCGTTCAGAGCCGGAAATCACCCAGATTTCGGGTAACCTCAGATTACCCACATAGTTATTTTGAGTAAAGTGATCACATGGTTGGGAAATATGATTTGTTTCTTAGTTTATATTTTAACTGCGACTGTTAACCGGAATATTTCAGTTTTGATTCGTTTTCTTGCACAGTTTTGGTTAAGTAGTGCATAAATTTTACAAAATATAAAAATAAGCACATAAATTGATCATATCATATTCCCACCGAATGACGACATTGTAAATGTAAATAAAAAACAGCCAAAACTTTACCGAATAGCGTTCATAGCCGTTTTAATCCAACCGTACACTAAGAAACCAATATGACGTCATTCCCCAATTTTTCGAGTAACCCGTTTTTAGGTCAATGAACCCGCCCTTTATTTTAGAACGTTTTAATTGTGAACTATTATTACGAATTCAAAGAATATTACAAGATTCAACTGATTACTGCGGTTCATGAATCTTCGAATTACCTAATTAATCGCAAAAGCACTAACCGAAACATGCTTTGAATTCGTTTCTACAAATTTCTAAAAATCGAAAACTACAATTGATTCACATCCATCATTTTCAAATACGACAGTTCCAACTTTCTCAATGTACATAAATAAACAATATCACAATGTAATACGATATGGTTTTCGTTATATAATTGTTAGAAATTACTTATTAAAATTCATTTGAAAGTTTGAAAAAAGTTTATTTCTAATTTTCATGAACGTCCATTAACATTAACATGTTAGCTAATTTAATAAGTTCTTATAGAAAACCATTGAATAGTCAATTTCAGTTTTAGTTCTGCATTACTACAGTCCTTTAGGTTATTTGTGTTAGGTTAATTAACATTAGGCTGATTAAAAAAAAAAATACATAATTTGATTAAAAATTTATACCATCAGAGTTTTATTACTTCAAACTTATGTGAATTTTATTTTATTTAAACAAAAATTTAGCAATTGCTAAATGCACATTCTTTTTCTTCTTTGGATTACTTCTTGCGGCAAAAAAAAAAAAAAAAAAAAAAAAAAAAAAAAACTTTTATTAATTCTAAAAGCACTTGCATACTTCCAATGATGTCTGGGTTTATATATATAAAATGCTGTTTGAATCATTCTAATTTCTGAAAAGCGTCTTAGAATTATTTTAACGTTAAATCTTTTTTAAACATTTTATGCAATTTTCCTTTTGAAGCGTTCGACGACATGTTTCTAGGAAAAAAGAAATATCACACATTTCGTACTTTGCGCAGTAATAAAAATTTTGACCGCACTAATTAAGGGAGTATCTAGAAAGGTTACCGCACTAACTGAAATTTGCACAAACTGAAACCTCCCTAAGTCAGGGATACATCCATATGGTGTACAAGTCAATGCGGGAAATGCTATAATAATAATAAGAAGAAGAATAATCCACTAATTTATTTAACTAGAAATATAAGCATTTTTCTTTCAAAACCATTTAAATACGTATGGTTTGCCAAGTATTTCAATGAATAAAATATCTTTATAATTGAAAAGAATGCGTAAATACATTGCATTAATACGATTTTCTCAAAATATTGTATTTAGTACCATAATTATTTATTGGTCATGTTTTACGAGTATATTACATTTTTTTGTACGCTATTAACATTCAAAATCATAGCATTCAAAAAGTAAAAGATAGGATAAAAGCAACTTTAATTATAATAAAATATTTAAACAATACTGAACACTGTGGCAGCCTTGAGGGATTGCCGAGTTGCAGAGCTTGCAAACCGATTGTACGTCCTATCTTATTATGTCAACAGATGGAGCCATTGCCAGAAAGTAAATAAAATTATGATACAGCAGAAATATAGAAATATTTCAATTTAAAGAACTATATTTAAAAAAAAAATTAATTCTGGTGCTTAGATATTTATATTTCACTAACGTTACTATGAAAAAAAAAAGAAGCGCTGGTGGTAAGTGAAATTTTTTTTAAACTTTTTTATTACACTTTAACAAATATTCTATTATTAGAATTTCACGGGTGTTGTTAGATATCAAAATTAGTTTTATTAACAGTATTCCATTTATTATGAAAAAAGTATTGTCTGAGATAATACGTTATTAAATCACAAAGTAAATCTGGAAATAAAAGCAGGGCGTGGGATTCGAACCTATACCATCCGGGTCGGCACAGCGTCGCGTTGTGCCCTGGCAAAGCAGTTGGTTGGGGCAAAGCAGTTGGTTGATTTTTCTTTTACTGCAATATTGAACCAATGAAACTTATTTTTAAACTGTGTATATAATAGAATAATATATAATAAAGATAATAGAATGCATTAAAAATACTTCTACTTTCACATGCAATTTACATAATTATTTATAATGTCGTAAAATCTTCTATAACTTTCGATGATTTAAATATTTTTTTTCACAGTTACTTTCCGGGTCATCAAATCAATTATGCGATGAAGGATTAAAAAAAAGGTTACTAGCAGCAGCATTTGAAAAAAAATTATTATGGAGTGAATATTTTTTTCTCAGAATGAAGACAGATGGTGCTAATTATCGTCTAGCAGCAGTGCGGATAGCTGATATAAGTTCGGAGGCGTGTCAGAGGCACTGAAATGGAAAAAAAGTTTAGGAAAGTGGTCTCGCTTGTGCCACTTTCACAAGGTTCGTGAAGCCATCCAATGCAAACGCCCTGGCACGTGAAGTGATAGTGTCATCCTCTTGCATGACTTTACCTGTCACACGTATTCACTTTGTCTCACGAAAGAACATAAAAAAACAAATCCCATGCTCCTCGCCAAACTCAAAAATTGCTACAAAAGTTCAAATGGGAATTCAGGAGCCCCCCCCCCCCCCCACACACACACACACCTCCCCAATACACACGAAAAAAAAATACAGCAAAATTTTGGTACCCAGTGACTTTTTACTAATTCCGAAATTGAAGGAAACACTTATCTGGAAATGATTTTCTTCAAACATTGATATAAAAACACCTGCTGAGAACTGGCTCAATGGGCAGGTACAAAGCTGGGTTAAACAAGTTGGTCCTGCGTTGAAATAAATACCTAAATATATTTGGTGATTATGTGAAAAATATACCTCTTAATTCCATTGTGTATTTCCTGTTTATTGTTAACAAATAATTTTTTATTGCACTTGTAACTTTTTTTGTTATCCTTTCTCGTATGAATTTTACCTGTAAGAAATAAAGATAATATTCACTTTGTCTCAAGAAAGAACATAAAAAAACAAATCCCATGCTCCTCGCCAAACTCAAGAATTGCTACAAAAGTTCAAATGGGAATTCAGGAGCCCCCCCCGCCCCCCACACACACACACCTCCGCAATACACACAAAAAAACGAAAAAAAATACAGCAAAATTTTGGTACCCAGTGACTATTTACTAATTCCGAAATTGAAGGAAACACTTATCTGGAAATGATTTTCTTCAAACATTGATATAAAAACACCTCCTGAGAACTGGCTCAATGGGCAGGTACAAAGCTGGGTTAAACAAGTTGGTCCTGCGTTCAAATAAATGCCTAAATATATTTGGTGATTATGTGAAAAATATACCTCTTAATTCCATTGTGTATTTCCTGTTTATTGTTAACAAATAATTTTTTATTGCACTTGTAACTTTTTTTGTTATCCATCCTCGTATGAATTTTACCTGTAAGAAATAAAGTTAATATTCACTTTGTCTCACGAAAGAACATATAAAAACAAATCTAGAGCAAAAGTATTATTATTAATTTTTCAGAGAGTTTGCGTTATTTCGAAATGTATAGAGGGAGTCAGGTCCCTGACAAGTCCCCAATAGACTCGAAAGTCCTGAGCAACCGTCCCGTTTGCCCGATGGTAATGTCAGCCCTGCAATATTTCATATGATAAGACCAATATTTTACTATTTTACCTCTGCAATTGTTTCTGAGGCACAGCAAAACGATCTAAGTAGATATAACAGTCGTTGCGATATTTTTAAATTTCTTTTTTTATTTTATTTCAATGACCTTGAATCTATTTACTTAAAGATTATATTCTATCTTTGATCTTTTATAATAGGCTTTGTGTTACTAAATTGGATGACCCAAGTCTCTGCCCATCTCCAGGTAAGAAAAAATTATCCAAAACATATGTATACGAAACAAGCTAAAAATTGCTATAAGTGATATAAAATACACTTAAAATGCATATAAATACCTTTATTCAGATCAACACATGTTTCATCACTCAAACGGCGACTTTCTCAAGATCTTTGTTCATACAAATATTTTCGCAAAAATTTTTTAAAACAAGAAATTGATAAATAAAATCACGAGATCACGTGTATAAGAAAAAACAGTGCGAACATAAATTAAAATAAAAATAGATATTTGTGAATTAACTTCTACTGTTGTTTCTTATTCTGCAGAGCATCGCTTTCCAAATTTTAGGTATTTCAACGAATGCTAAATCATTGAAAATATTCTGACTGCTTAAAAAATCTCTATTGATCCCCTGATAATGGATGATAAATAAAATCTTGATGGATAAATTAGTCGACATGTCATCATTATGCATGTGGTCTCGTGATTTTATTTACAAATTTCTTGTTTTAAAAATTTTTTGTGAAATGATTTGTATCAATAAAAATCTTGAGAATGTTGTCGTTTAAGCGATGAAATATGTGTCGATCTAAATATGGTTTTTAAGTGTATTTTATATCACGTTTAAAAATTTTTAGCTTAGTTTGGATGATTTTAAGTTATTTTCATGCATAATTTTATAACAATATTTTTAATTTTTCATAAGAAGAATCTTATAAAATTCGTTTTTATGAAAGTTTCATCTGCTATCCATTTCTTTTAATTATTATTTAAATCTATCACTACGTCCAATAACATGGGTCACAATTAATTATATTTTTCAGGTGCAGATTAAATAAAAAATTTAAGTTCAATATTTCTAACTTAATTTAACATTCATGAATTTCCCAGAAAAATTATTATTCCTGTCATATGTCTTCATTTCCCAGAAAATAAAAATTGTCTTATATTTCTCTCAACATGTGGTTATTTTCGTAAGCATTATCTACTTTAGTTAAAGTACAACAATACAGTAAAGAAAGTTTTCGTTGTGCGGATAATTATCTCCATTTAAGTTTTCCGAGGATAATTATCTTAATTCTAAAACTATTTTTAATTTTTAAGAAAAACAATAAAAGAAAAAGATCAGAAGAAAATGTTGGCCACAATTTCTAATCGTTTCTGGATAATTGCATAATGAAAATAAATTTTGTTCTTTTTCAAAAAAACATAATTCTACACTAGTTAATTAATTAAAAGTTTGGGGAAATTAAGATTAAATTAGTATTATTAATTATACTTTAACTGTTAATACACATTAACTGTAACGCATTTAAATGATAATTAATTGTTAGAGATTTATATGTTGGCTTATAGATGTAGTTATTGTGATAATTGTAGATATTTACACAAATTATATCAGTTTCTAGAAATAATATAGTTTTTGTTTGGTAAATAACATGAAATATTGCATTCTTTGTTTTTTCAAATTCACTTTTTTTCAAATATTTATAATTATTTCAGGTGATAAAATATTTTGAAAGATGCAATATTTAAGGCTGAGTCTCTTTTCGTTATTAAGCAGATTTCGTCTTTCAAGATAAAAATTTTAAATAATTAAACGCAAATTTTAATATTATTATTCAAAATGAATAGGCTATGGTACTAAAGTATCTCTCACAAAATGTTTTTATTGTAACAGAAGCATTAGAATCATTTTTAGAATATGACCAAATCAGCGTAGTGCTTAGCATGCTGGCCATAAAATGAGAGTATTGGGCTATAATTATCTGAAAAAGGATAATATTCACGGTTTCCCTGCAAAAACCTTCCGTAAAGGCATCCCTCCTATAAAAATTATTTTATAAAATTTTTAATTTTAAGGAACACTTTAGAAAGTATGATTCTCGAGTACTTGGAACTAAATAACTCAAACAGTGTTCAAGAGACGACAAGAAAAAAATTTTGAGTTCTTGACAAACAGAGTCAAGAAACCCTGTACATTCATATTTTTATATAAACTGTGTACAAGTTGTACATTTTAAAGTGTCTAGTTGATTAACTATGTCGTATTTAGTTGTATAACTATGACTGTGGCTTTTTACGTGTTCAAGAAAGACATTTGTTTTTTGTCAAGATGTAAGGAAAATTTATTTACTGTATTTTCCAGAAGTTTCAACATTCCCTAATCTGTCAGGCAACAAATGAATTGCAGAAAGCAAGCAGTCTAATTGTTTTGAAGCAATGGACTCATTAAACAAATTTTAGATTTCTGCATGAAAACAAAACGGTTCTTCATAAAGAGAGCTCTGCACAAAGTGAAACAAAATGTAATCTAAAGAAGCACAATCTAATGAAAACAGCAAACAGAGTAACACATCCCAATGAAGTGTTTCTTGAATTTAATTGTCTGATACTGCAGCAAGTAGACAAGAATTGTCACGTTTTAAAGCAGCATTCTCTTGTCTTCCAACAATTATGGGCATTTTCTTTAATTAACTGTTCAAATTAATTATTGGTTGCTTTTAGACTACGCCACTGATTGTCTGACGCAGTTAATACAGTAACCAACTCTTTTTTTGTTCCATCAGATACACGACATAAATTTACTGCCATGAACATTTAGTTTCGGTAGTGATGCCCCTGGTTTACGCTGTCGCACCTATACCTTCAGCCGTTCGCAATTTGAGTAATAAGTCCACTATTCATAAAAAATTGTTACATAAAATCTTTCCTTTCATCTCTGAAACATTGGTTCCTATATGGTTTTAGGATGTTCCATATTCATGTGGAACTCAGCCCCATCAGTGGCCGAGAGGTTCTGCTCTCGAAGTTGGTAGACGGGGGGTGCTGGGTTCGAACCCAATCGCGCGCGTCGGCCTAATCGTTCGGAGTTTTCGTGTTTTCTTCGAACCTTGGATTTCAATGCTTTAATACGTATTAGGTTCCTTTAGAAAGACCCCCACGGAGGGCACTTATCCTAGGGCATATATCCCTCGAGTAGATAATCGGCCGTCAAAAATCAACCCAACCCAACTCAATCCATGTGAAACTCAATTTATTTTTTTCTGAAATACGATTGCTATATGCATATGCTGTGAAATACATGTCAAGGTAATAAAGAAGCATTTCACAGTATGTTAATGCATCAGTCCTTTCAGACTGTATTTGGCAGGGATCTTCATCGAGGACGGAGTTATAGATATGTGTCTATCATAAATACCGTTTAATTTTTATAAAATTCTCTTACATAATGAAATAATTAAATCTTTATAAAAAAAATGCACTTTCAATTTTATTTTCGAATAATATCCAATGGAAAATTTTCTCCATTTTTAAATAAAATGAAAAAGTTTATTTAAATATTGGTCTTGGATGTTCAAAGTTATTATGTAAAATCGCCTCACTTAAAAAAATCGTTTGAATAAATTCATCATCAAAACATGGAATGGCAACATTAAATGAAGAAATTTGAAAGTTCAGCCATTGAAATCGGAAATCTTTTGTGTTCTGTTTTTTTATGTCCAGCACATTTATGTTATTTTTTCAGTGTTGTGCTAATGATTTGCTCCAGCGGATTACGTCACTATTTATTTAACTCAGACTGATGCTACAGATGGATAAGTAGAGGCTAAATATTCTAAGTTTACGTGTTATTTCTGAAGGCAGAATCCTTACGATCAGATGATAATTCCAGAGCTTAACAAGCAACTTCACCCTTACAAGTGCCTAGAGATCGATTGAGTAATATGATCGAATGTTAGATAAAATGACTGTATTTAGTAATTAGTATTCCGTGTATTCCCGGAAGTATGATTTTGACCCACTTAAATTTATGCGGCAGATATACAGACAAGCTGTGTTTACAGAATTAATATCCAGTTCAAGGTTATAACTAAACGTAAGTTCTAGAATAAAACCTTTGAAATGAATGCTGCATTATAAAAGGCCACATTTTTCCCTTCTATATCTTGAGATTTTTCGCATTATTTTTAGTAGTATTATAATTATTAAGTTACACGTTTATAAGCCTTTTGCATTTAAGCATTATATAGTACACATAAATTGCTATTCCGCAAATAAATACCAATAACTCATGTTTACCAGTATGCGCAAATATTGTGTTCATGTTTACTTTAAATTTATACAGCAAATATGCGTACAAATTATGGTTACAGAATTAGTACTCTGTTCAAGGTTATAACGAAACGTCACTAATGGAATACAACCTTTGAACCGAACGACGAATTATAAAAATTCGCATTGTTTTCTCTATATTTTGGGATTTCACGGATTATTATTAGTAGTATCAGAATTATTAACTTACGCGTTTATAAGTCACTTACATTTAAGCATTGTATAGTACACATAAACTGCAATTCTGTTAGTAAATACCGATAACTCATGCTTACCAGTTTAAGCAAATATAGTGATCATGTTTGCTTATAACTTATACAGCAAATAACAGCAAATATTCGTACTAATTATGTTTACAGAATTAATATTCAAATCAAGGCTATAAGCATATGTCAGCTATGGAGTCCAGTATTTGAACCGAATGCCGAATTATAAAAATTCGCATTTTCCCCCTCTATATCTTGAGATTTCACACATTATTATTAGTTGTTTTAGAATTATTAACTAACACGTTTATAAGTCACTTATATTTATCCATTATATAGTGCACATAAATTGCTATTCCTCAAGTAAATATCGATAACTCATATTTACCAGTAAAAGCAAATATAATGCTTATGTTTACTTATAATTTATGCAGAAAATATACGTACACATTAATGTTTACAGAATTAATATCCAGTTCATGGTTATAAGTAAACGTCACTTATGGAATGCAACATTTGAACCGAATGCCGAATTATAAAAGCTCATATTTTTCCCTCTATGTCTTGTGATTTCACACATTATTCTTTGCAGTATTAGAATTATTAACTTACACGTTTTTAAGTCACTTATATTTACGCATTATATAATGCACATAAATTACTATTCCGCAAATATGTTTACTTATAATTTATACAGCAAATATTCGTATTAATTACGTCTACAGAATTAATATTCAGTTCAAGGTTATAACTAAATGCCAGTTATGGAATACAATCTTTGAACTGAATGCCAAATTCTAAAAATTCACATTTTTCTTCTACATCTTGAGGTTACACGAACTGTTATTACTGTTAGTAGTAAAGTTATTTAGTTACATGTTTATTAGTCACTTACATTTACGCATTATGTAATATACATAAATTGCTTTTCGGCAAATACTGATAACTCATGTTTAGTAGTACAATCATAGTGGACGGACGTGCACAGCCAGAATCAGGTAGCACGTCAGTCACTTACATTTGTACGAAGCTATTCGAACCATTTTCGACCTCCTCTTTCTCAGAAGATAATTTAAATTTACGAATACGATTTTGCTGAAGTAATATGATCGTAATTACTACTCAACGAGACTAACGAAGAAAAGAGGCAGCCCCGGTGCGTTACACGTGTCTCTTTTTACAGACTTCTTGAGTCACTTGATGATCGAATGCACGAATATCAGATGTACAAAAAGAGCATCACATGATTCTAGAAGTCTAACGCAAAAGGTAGTGCGGCAACCCGGCTTTTTTGTCAGCCTCTACTCGGTATCCGTGATCACATACATTTTTTATAGGCTCTGAGATATCGAACTTCAAAACTCGCAGAATTCAGCAGCCAGTAACTAGCAGAAAAATAAAGCTTGTCATCAATTCTTTAATTATTTAGCGAAAAATTCAAATTTGCAGCCGAGGTGTTGGTATCTAAATAAATAAGGTTACAATTCATTTTTCATTCTCGCATTTCTATTGTACAGATTTGGAATTTCAAAATTCGCTGTTTGAGAACTCATCCACTGACAAATCACATACTGTATTTTTCAAAAATGACCGACTACTTCTGGAACACATAGAAAATTGAAATGCGGTACATAAAATCTTTCTCTGTAACAGAAGGAAAAATTTGAAAATCAAAAGTTTTCTTATTACTTCGCATAAAAAATTAATTCGAAAGTTCCAGTCCATTTTTTTTCGCTGGTAATTTAGAAAATAAGGGAGATTTTGAGCAGCAACTTTGCATGTAACTGAAAGGAAATGTGCAAAATCAATCATTCGCTCATAAAAAATCACTACGATACACTATATTGACTACACCTGACCTAAGATAACCTATAGCAGCGCGTTTACTGGCGAATTTTAAAGTTATTGACCGTATCTCTAAACCTATGTGAGATCGCGATAAAAAGTGGATTACAAATGTGTAGAGTGTACTTTATATTGTATGAAATGGTGTATTGCGTGTGAGAATAGATTTATTAGATGCCCCAAAATAAGATATTTTTATACCGAAATTTCAACTGAAATGAGTCCCTATCTGCGCGCAGAAGTGTTGCAATATACGGCTGTTCCCCATTTCTTCTAATAGTACAGGTAAAAAAGACCAAAAATTGAGTAAGATGAAACAACTGATAGCCATTCACGAAAATTTGGGAACAACTTCGTTCTGGCACTAGAAATGTAGATCCTATTTGTCACCGAAAAATAAAGTTGTTTTACCCCTTTTTCTTTGGGGGAGGGGAGGGGGTTGAGGGCCAATTTCACCTCAGGGTGGGGGAAAAAATCAAAAAATTTTAAGTAGGTCAAGTGGAGTATCATTTATTATGTATTTTTTATGTTCCCAATATAATGACACTGTCCGTAAGTCGATACGATGATTTTTTACAAAGTTCCGGCCGGTTTTATGAATACAAAGTCGACAATATACTTTATGCTGCTAAATTAGGTTTTTAAATTAACAACTGATGAAAATTCATGGAAATCTGGGAAGAAAATCGTTTTGCCTCTGGAAATCCAGATCCGTCCCCAAAATATACAGTTATTTTACCGTGTTTTTCGGGGGGAGGGGGGGGGCAACAACTCGATAGGCGGAGAATTCAACTTTTCTTTAATTTGATTAAGTGGGGTATCGTTTATTATGTGTTTGTTTATTCTGAATCGAATGATATTCTTCCCTCCACTAAATGTACTGTTCCCGATCTTCGAAAATGGGAAATTTATAATGTTCCTTGTAACAGCTGTGATTTATCTTATATTGGTCAAACTAAAAGAAATCTTGAAATCCGTTTAAGGGGGTCCGGGACAGAAAAATCTTCAAATTTCGCGAAAAAAAATTATTTCATTAAATTTATTCTGTTTTTTCCTGCTTAAAATGACATTTAAATCATGTTTCTATCTGAATTAGAACAAAAAATATTAATTTTTTCGTTTTGGTTTGTTTTCAAAACCTAGCTTTCAAGCAACGGCTGTAATGGAAACGACTTCTTGTAAATATGCGTTTTTCTTCATGATAGGTTTTTTTTCGGCATTTCCCGTATTTAAATTCTTATAACTCAAGAACTATTAAAGATAAAGAGTTCTTACTGGGAACATATCTTTTTCGATTGTTTTACTTTAATTTTGATTCAGCATATTTGAAAAAAATATTTACTTTTGAAAATATGATTAAAAAAAAATTGCACCACTTTTTTTAAATTTTTTCGTTAAATATTTTTAATTTTTTTTTTATAAATTAATATTTTTAAAAATGCTGAATCAAAATTAAAACTTATATATTTCTGTTTATTTAAATGAAAAAAAAATGAAATTCTATAAATAATATTTCGAATTATAACGATTTTAAATTACTCCATTTTTTTAATAAATTTTAAATTAATTTTTTTTAAGTTATGAGAAGTTTTATCATGTGATTTTGTTTACAAATGATAAGACATCGCAAAAAAATTCGGAATTTTAACTCAATAAATAAAAATTATTTTAAAATGTGTCCCGGACCCCTTTAAAAGAACACGCTCGTTATGTAATTAATCAAGAAATTTCTATATCTTCTATTGCAAAGCACTCTTGGGATTCCGGCCATAATTTTAATTTTCAAAATGCTAAAATTATCTTTAATGCCAATAATATCTCTGAATTGCACTTTCTTGAAAATTTAGCTATCTGTCTTAATCGTGAAGTTATTGTTAATGATAAATCTGATTCCACAATGCTCTTTGCAGCTTGGAAAATCCTTTTCAGTACTACCATATAAGTTAATTTTTGCATTATTTAATTTTAGTCTGTTTTTATATTTTATCCATTTATTTATTTTTATTTCAGGTGTTCTTATAGTTTAATATATGTGCGTATTTTCCCTTTATTATAATTTATTTTTTTTTTTCATGTACTTTATTTATTTTTCCCCATTTTGCTTCCTTATTCCTTTTCTACTCTGTGTTCTTTTGTTTTGATTATACTCTTCTGTGATTGGTTCTTGTCTCCTGCTATTCTATTGGCTGTTGATTTCTAATTTCCTATTGGCTGTTTCTTCAGCTTGTTTTCCCTTCCATTCTCTCATTTCAGTCTTGCTGCTGCTTTCATAGTAGAAGAACGTCTTTTTGCGCCTGACAAATAAATAGTCAGATCTTTCGAAAGGCTTAGCGCATTAAGGTTTTGATGGTGTTTTAAGAAGTTATTTTAGTTCGTATGAATTCAAACCAGTTTCAACTTATTTTCTTCGAGAATATTACTGTATGCCAGCATGGGAAAACAACCATGAACTAAATCCTTCATTATTTTTTTTTCACGAAATCTTGAGATTCAACGCACTATTGTTATTATTATTATTTCTATTATTGTTGTTGTTGGTAATCTGCTAAATGTCACTGAAATTTTCTAATATACTATGAGTAAGTTCCTATTAATCAGTAATTCATCTAGGGCAGTGGTTCCCAACGATATATTACGTGTTCTTCATACGCACTACAGGGGAGCAATTTGGCTTTTGAGGGAGGTAATTTCAGATTTGTTATTTACACATTCTCTGTCACATTTTCTTCATTTTTTAATGAAAATCTTGTATGTATAAAATAAAAATACATAAAAATTTTAAAATACCTGAATAAAAATAGTTTTTCGAAAGTTCCCACTTAAAAGCTGAAAATACAACTGTTACCGGAGTAACTGTGTGAAATATTTCCCTGTACATTTGGACTCGTTTATATACTTTAAAACTTTTGTAATTTTTCTGGTTTTAATATTATTTTAGTATTACACACCTCTTTTTTTTAAAACTGTTTATTGAAACTGGTATTTCAAATCACCGTGCAATGTGCCACATGAAGGAACTTAAAACCAACTATTTTGAACACGTTTAACCTAAAAAATGTTTGAAATATTTTAATTTCGTACAACTTTTATAAAATTAATAAGAACCCAAATGAGCACCACAGAAGGTAATCGGTAAAGAGTAAACATCTTATGGCTCTTGTGCATACCAGATACACAATATATAAACATAGAACATGACTTATGCACTTTAAAATTGAAAATAGGATAACACATGGTGGTAAACTAATGGCAATGGGAAAAAGAACAGATAAGTATGCTATGTGGGGGGGGGGGGGGGGGGATTAAAACGGTTACTTAAAATTGATAAAGTTGAAAATCCAAAATTGCTATTTGTGAATTATGTTATTCATACAGTCTCGGTGTTTAAAAAACTTCACCTGTTCTCAATGAAGTACAAAAATCAACAATAAAATGTATCACTTTTATCAATGATAATGAAATGCGGATTATATAATACTTTTGTGTCTGAGGTAAGTTGCCAAACAACTGAAAAAATTTCTAGATGTAAATGTGAAGAGATATGTCCTCATTGAAATTCAAAGAGTTATGTTAAAATCATATTTATAATTTTTTTTATCCATTATCCTTTTGAATGTGAAAGGATTTATCATACTTAATTATCTCTTTTAGGCTTCTTCAGTGTAAATAACTGTCAATTTTTTGTATAATAAAAATTATATGTTACAGAGGGGAGTAGGGGAGACATCATGATTTTAAAGACGCTTAGGTGGGGCGCGGCCTCAAAAAGATTGGGAAACACTGATCTAGGGGTAAATAATATATGAGGGACTCACATTCATAGTAGACCAAGTCCACTTTTAAAATAAATGAGATAGTTAATTTAGAAAGTGCATAAAATCTGTTTTAAACACTCCCACAGTAAATCAAGTCTGTAAACAGATGCCATATGTAATAAAGTATGTGAAAACAGGCTTAGTTCACTGTGGGTTTGGATAAAATAGATTTTATGCATCTTCTAAATGGACTATCTCATTTTTTTTTTTCAAAATGGTCTTGGTCTACTATGGTTGTGAACCCCTCATATATTCTTCCTAATTTCATATTCTTGCAATTGATATGATAAATCATCTTTACAGATTTAATATTCTACAATGTAAAATACAGTTAATAGATGCAGCAAGTGGAAATGACAGACCGCAATACTTTCACCTCCCCTTGACTGTCAAGTGATCAAAATAGGCTCGTGTCTACCAACTGTCGATCTATCATGTGATTAAGGTCGGCTGAAAACCAGCCAATACCCGTAGAATACTGCGGTCTGTCACATTTGTTGACTGCAACTTTTTGGCTTCGTATAAAGAGATAAAAGAAAACACCAAAATACAGTGAAACTTCTTTTAAAGGCCACCTCTATTCACCTCTATTAAGGGCCAATATTTTTAGGAACAAAAAATTTTCCCATAGACATAACGTTAAATTTACTCCTATTAGGCGCCACATCTACCCCTCATAAAGGCCATTTTTTTTCACATGTGTCTCAAATCCTAAACAGGTGTATTAAATTCCTGAACCAAAAGATAAGAGTTCAGCAAACAACTGCACTTGCAACAAAGAAGGCAGGGGGAGTCGGAGAGGATTTAGAAACACAATGAAGGACCACAAACTTTTTCACAAATGAGACAAACAGGTGTTCTTCATACTTTCTTTGACCTTTCAACCCTCAGGAGTTGTGTTGGAGGGGAAACTTGACCTTTGTTGTGGACGCACAAAGGATAACAGATTAGCTAGAAAAACTGATTCCACATTTACTAAAACTGTAAATGCATATTGAAGTACAATTTTTACACTAGAAATTTTATGCTCAGGCATATGTAAAATTTAAAATTATCGCACCTAAATCAAGCCAAAGAGTACATTTGGATTTGAAAGGCAAAATCAAAGCTCTTAATTGTCATGATCAAGGAACATCTGGAAGAAAATTGGCTTCACAGTTTAATTGCAGCAAGAATCAAATAAACAATATTGTTAAAAGCAAAAAGAACTCACTGAAAGAATATGCATATTTTAAAAATTGCGGGAGAAAAGAAAGAGGAATGTAAAATTTAGTCACCCCTAATCAAGGGCCCCCCCTCATAAGGGCCAATTTTCAGTGGGACGGCAGGTGGCCCTTACAGAGAGGTTTCACTGTGTAACATAATTCTTGAATATATAGATCTAGTGCCATTTGCGTAACAACTAATAATATTGTCCGCAATACTGAAAAGCGAAAAGGAGATATATCTAACGTACATCCTTGGAGCATCGAACAATAAAGAAAAAATTTAGTATAAACTAAAATTGCTGGGTATATGAGTCTTGAATAACCCTTACTATGGCTTTTTTTTTTTTCAAAAATTTTCATGACCTCGCTGTGCAGTGTCGTTTTCGAAAATTCAATAAAACTATTTTTCTCACAATTTCAACTGTAAAATATAGTGTTTTATGTTCGAAAAACTGCGCGCTAAAGAAATGTAAATATGGGTTATTGTATTTCTAGCGCGAAATAGTAATAATAATCTATAGTAGAAAGCAATAAAAATACATGTGGAACACGATAAAAAATATTTTTTCTACCAAAATATTTTTACGCATTACCTAGTTCAATCATACTCGTTTTTTTTTTCTCGCCTATCGAAAGAAGCATTAGCTAAGTTAAGTGGGCAACAGCAAGATACTCATATAAAAAAAATTGTTAAAATGTATTTAAATAGTAAGGTAACAAAAGCAAAATAAAATATAACAAAATTATCGTAACCAGTATTAGCTATATAAGAATTATAAATTTAATAGTCCAAACTACAGAATTTCCGATATCTAAAGATAAAAAAAATAATCTTGAGATTTTCTTCAGTAAATCAAATTTTTTAACAACTATTTATGATTTTTTAATGTAAAAATAAATAGTACAAATTTTGTTAATTTTAATTGTTGTTTGATGGGTGCTGAGATTACATATATGTATATAGAGGGTGTATCAGTATAACGGTTACAAATTTTCAGAACAGATAGGGTACATCTATACGATGGGGAATCATGGTCTGAACCGCTTTCCTGGCGGTGTAGTGACGACACAAATCACAAGAAAGGTAGGACACGAAGAGGGAGTGAAAACATGTTTATTATTCTTAGCGCTGCAAAAATGCAGGGGTAATGCTGGAAAGTGCTGAGAAACTTGTTGCACGCATTACCATCGTGGCAGATGCTGGCGAAGTCCGGGACACTCCCGGTATTTTTGAGAATATTTGATCTTCCATGCGCCGGAGATGCGCTTCCATGCATCAAGGAACGGGGTCGTAATTTTGAACACCTACTTTCACGACGATCGTTATCTCTTTAATGTTGTTTTTTTACAGATGTCATGTACCCATATTGGCGTGATTTTTTCCCGACGCCAATTTGGCGAAAACATCAAGAGCATAAACAACAACATCCGGTTACCACATCAAGCAAAATAACGACACTTTGGCGCCAGTTAAGTACCCGTTATGTATATGTCATTGGCATCAGAAAAAAATCAAGCCAATATGACATCTGTGCCCTTTTTTCTTAGTTTTTCTCTGTACTAAGGATAATAAACATGTTTTCTTTTCTTATTCGTGTCCAGTCTTTCTTGTGTTTTGTGGCATCACTACCGCGACAAGAAAGCGTTTCCGACCATGCATTGCTACGTGAATTCCCATCGTCTAGGTGTACTCTATTTGTCCTGAAAGTTTGTAACCGCTGTACTGATACACCCGTTTTATACACCTCCATAAAGCGTACCAAAAGTCGTATATATAAGATTTTTTGACGTAAAAAATTACATTTAGGAACATTTAACAATATTTTTAAATTAATTATAAATGACAGGGAAATTTTTGTTTTCCCATAAAAATACAAAAAACAATAGTGCAGATTTCAATGAGTTAATGATTCTGTGTCTCGGGTCGCACGTAAAAGTTCGGTGAGCCTAATGCGGCCCGCATGCTTCAGGGTGAGTATAAGTGGGCTAGATTATAAATGAAAACATGTGTATGTTTTTCGTATGAGAAAAGAACATTGTTAAGTTAATGCCTGAGAATATTCTCGTATTCGTAAACAAATCTCTGATTTGCAGTGTTCTACTTGAAGAAATGAGCTAAAATGTAATAGCGTCATTAATGAGTGTATTTACAATGGTTTGTAATTTAAGTCGATATGTAAGTTATTACAGTTCACAAAATGTTCACTGTAGAACTTGAAAATTGGTTGCATATGTAGAAATTAACATTTATTTTTATTCACACATAAAAATTTGTAGTAGTTAAGAGTCTTGTCATTCAAAAAAAAAAATTCAAATCTATAACTTATATAGACTATTACACGGAAAAAAACTGTTTTGTTGAAATTACTAAATTTTGGTTCACATAGCTCTATCCAAATATTTTGGTTAGAATGATTACATTTTGGTTAGATTAACCAAATTATTTTGTTAATTCAACAAATCGTTTGGTTAGTTCACCCAAAATTTGGTCATTCTAACCAAAATATTTGGATGGAGCTATATGAACCAAAATTTAGTAATTTCAACAAAACAGTTTTTTTCGTGTACTATAGACGTAATTGAATGTGTTTCTACTCAAATGAAAATTATGAGAAGAGTTTGGCTTTTATAGTTAGTTCTAAAAGTTATTTTCAGCTATTATATCTATTATTAATTGTTTGTAACCATTGGGAAAAAAACTGATCTATCAATATTAATTTAACGGTTGCTTTCATTATGTAATAATAATATATTAACTTTCTGTACTTTTTACAATCCTTATCTCACCTCTCGATATATAAATAAAAGTTAGGCATGTTTAATATAAAGTTGAGAATCTTTGGTTTTACTAATATACAAAAAGAAACAAATGTATAAGAAAATACATTTGTAACTAAGAGTACAGCATACGTTTTTATTAAAAGTTTTTTGCATATCATTCAGAAAAAAAGGAAAAAAAAATCATATTCTTTGTCGATGTAGCGCTAACTCTTACATATACAACGGATCGCAGCACCAATTTAGCGATAAGAAGATATTTCCAACAAACTACATGGTCAACTGGCGAGTTATAACTTTAGTCTCAATCTACAGCTTTTACAAACGAACGCTCCCTCACCATTGCAATCAGTGCTCTAGTTACTCTCATTTCGTTGGCTCCGTGTAGCTCTTTCAAATGTGCTTTTATTAACATTTATGGGAGATTTGCGTATAGAAGACAGAAAAGGGGTGTCTTTAGCATTGTTTTTCTAGAATAGTAATGGATATTTTAGCACAACGTTTTTTGCATATTATTTATTAGAATTTGGAAAGCATTTCAATGTTTTTAAAGAAAAAAATTGATGATGTGTCCCGAGTTACGTAGGCTCTGCGCGTCGTGCACTTCCAATCGAGCGGGAACCAATAGATCCCAGAGTCGTCTGCAATCAATTTTCGTTAAGGATTATGAAAATATAGTAAAACTTCTATAACGGGCACTACCGAATAGCGGACACCTCTATTTAGAAGGAATTTGTTTTAATCAACACCTATATGTTTTAACATTTTTACCTTTCAATAGCGGGCACCTCCAAATCGCGAACAAACTTCGTGCTCTGGAGGTGTCTATTATTTGGAGGTTTTACTGTAAATATTATTGGCTGGAGCTTCACGCACTTTGAGGTCAAAAAGTTGAAAGTCAACAAATTGGCAACTATTTGAAAACAAAGTCTATTTTTGACCCCCTTTGTTCGCCCTTTGTCATGCTTCTAAAAATGTTTATTTTTTTTTAATTGATGAAAGTGGTCAAGTTCTAAAATATATATTATATATAATTAAAAAAAAACCTTAGCAAGATCGATAAAATTGTTTTTGCGTTCTGATCCCGTCCAGTATGAAAAAAGTCATTTTGCTTAAAATTCGTTTTTAGTGCCCCAAAACAATGTAAGACTACGACGCGTTGTGCTAAAGCAATAAATAACGACGAAAGGACATCGAATTAGGCAAAATCGTTTTACAGGGATAATCTACCGACTATAGGCAATAGAATAATGTAAAAAAAAAAAAATCGATTTTCGCAACCAAAAAAAAGAGAAAAATCTCATAATATAAATATTTATTTTTTATTTATAGTATTATAATTATTATCATTTTACTTTATTCAAGCATCAATTAATTAATTTGATTTTTTATTATTATTATTCATAATATTACATGCATTTACTGAACATTATTGCACTCTTATAAACCCTGTATGAAATATATTTGCTTATCACAAAAAGAGCATAAATGAATCTTACCTAAAAAAATGTTAAGTAGCTCTCAGGAGTTCAGTGGAATACGATTCTGAAAATAATCCATTCCAAATTATCCCTGTTGTTCTGAGGCAACTGTTGGGGTACACACCGGAAGACAATCAACTTGGGCTTGTTGAGTAAATGTATTAGTCCTTTTTTTCAAAAACAGAACAAATGACACACTTGTTGTGAACTGAACTGAACTTCAAACAAATAAAACAATCCTCACTTCTACATCCTTTCATTTGTTGTTTTGTTTAGTTTAACTGCAATTGGAAAATTGAAAGCACCTAATGAAGCTAGGGTGTCCCTGTTGGGATCATGAGCACTTGCTCCAGTAGCCGTTGTGCGGTGGCGCAGAAGACCTCTGCTTCTGCTGCTGGGTAAAGTGTCCGAGGTGGCAGGCACCAGCATGACACGAGTGCCATGAAGTTGATGGTGCCACCGATGTTACACTGCCCATTTCGCCAGGCCTTCCCATTTCGAGGTCAACAGCTCCACCATCTTCCTGGGCTTTCATCTGATTGGCATAAAATTCCCAGAGCTTCCCAAGGATAACAGTTGCCAAGTTACTTCCATGGTTATGCTCGATGAGGCGCAGCACAAAAACACCGTCCCAACCAAGGTAACTTGTTTCTACCTGTAAATGAGATTTTAAAAAAATTAATAACTTTTTACAGCTATGTAAGAAGACACAATGCATACAGGGTTATACACTGAAAATGTAAAACACACTTGAAATGATATCACAATAATATATATTCCAAACGGAAAGTCAAGACATGTAAAAGAATAAAAATAAAAAAATAAAAAATAAAATTAATTAATTTTAATGTAACTCTCATTGCTACCTCCCCTCCCTTTTTGATGGATTTGTTGGTCAAGCATTTGGACCCCACTCATCTCAGATTTCGAGCTGGCATATATGAAATGCCCATTACTAGTGAGGACAACAGTAAGAAATATTATATAGGCATGACTAAGAGGAAGTTTGTGGAAACGTTAAAGGAGCACCGTTATGACATAAAATATCAAAAACCGTCTACAGCCTTGTCGAGATTTTATCTCAATAATTATCATTGCTATATTGATTTTGAGAATGCTAACATTATTGTTCCAGGTATTGACTCACATAAAAATTTAATTAGAGAATCAATAGAAATTTCATTAAGAAAAGATGAAGGATGTAATGACAATATATCATATAATATTCCAAAAATTTGGTTACATATCCTTAGAGACGTTTGATTTTGAGTTGTGCAGTTTAAAAACTATTTTTACACATATATGGCGACAGAGTATTTATATTATCTCAATAGATGGCACCAGTAAATTCTTATTTCCCGGTCATTGGTTGTCTTCCCCTATGTGAACGATTTTCTGCCGGGCGGAGTTTTGACATAGCTGACATCTTGGTTCATTTAGATTCCTGAAGAAGGCCACGGAGGTGTGCTGAAACCGTGGAATAGATATTTTAGTGTTTTTAATGTTTTAATGTGTATGAAATGTCATACACCATTTTAGGAAATGATTTGTAGTTTATTTACATTTCACTTATTTATATTTGAATTACCTATGGTGTAATAGTCCAAAATTGTTTATATTAAAATATTTATTTGCTTAAAAAACGTTACTAAAAACACATTAAAATTTATTAAAAACTTATATTCACATGTTTCAACTCCTTCATTGAGTCGTCATCAGAATGTATAACATAAATTACAAATAGAATGCATATGAAAACCGGAAGAAAATCATTGAATACAAGTTAACATGTAACACCCCCTATATTTTTTATATCGCAAGGAATAAATGTCCCTTCTTTGTCGCGATTCCGCAAGTTGTCCAACCACTCAATCCATATATTCGGGATGCGAAAAGATAACGTATCGTTACATTCCCCTGAACCTCTTAAATTAACCTCAATGGATTCTCTTATAAATAACAGTAAATAAAAATTAGATCTGTAACTCAATCTACTGTCGTTAAAAAGGATGTTAATGCTTTTTATTTGATTCAGCCAGGATAAAGCAGTATTACCCTGTTATATTTTACATCCGCCATATGTTCTTTACATCTGATATTGAATTTTCGTTGGGTCATACCTATATAATGATTTCTGATTCCCCCTCCCTAATAAATGGAACCATATAAACTCCTGAGAGATCATCCTTATTTGCTAATCCCATTATCAAATTTTGATTTATGTTTGATTGCGAAGCCATTCCCGAAGTTAAAGATGTTTTTAAATACCAAAATTGATCCTATTAGTAGTGATGACCAATCAGGAGTTTATATGATTCCATTTATTAGGGAGAGGTGAACCAGAAATCCTTATATAGGTATGAATCAACAAAAATTCAATATCAGATGTAAAGTACAGATGGCGGATATAAAATATAACAGGGGTAATACTGCTTTATCCCAGCTGAATCAAATAGAAAGCATTAACATACTTTTCCATGACAGTAGATTGAGTTACAGGTCTAATTTTTATTTACAGTCATTTATAAGGGAGTCCATTCAGATTTGTTTAAGAGGTTCAGGGGTTTGTAACGATAAGTTATCTTTTCGCATCCGAGATATATATGGATTGAGTGGTTGGACAACTTGCGGAATCGCGACATAGAAGGGACACGTGCGATATCGAAAATGTAGGGGGCGTTATATGTTAACTTCTATTCGATGATTTTTTCCGGTTTTCCTATGCATTATATTTGTAATTTCTCTTATATATTCTGATGACGACTCAATGAAGGAGTTGAAACATGTGAATATAGGTTTTTAATTTATTTTTAATATGTTTTTAGTAACATCTTTTAAGCAAATAAATACTTTAATATATGTTTTGAATTTTCCGTCTGGAATATATATTATTGTGATATGGTTATTATTAGACATAATTAAGACTTATTACTCCTACTTATACTTACACTTGAAATCTATACTTAACCACGTCTCTGTCGGTTTTTTTTTTCGAATTTCCAATCCCAAAACAGCATTTTTTTTTAATTGCTGAAAATTAATATATGTTCTATCCCGAATTGGAAAATGTAAAATATTTTCGTTTGTAACCAATTTTTGTTTGACCAATGGTAAAAATAAATAAATAAATAAATCAAAATGTCACTGAACCCCATTTTTTCCTGAAATGCATTCAAGTTTAAAATTAAAAAAATAGTCTGAAACTGTATTTATCAAATCTATTTGAAGTATAAACACAAAGTTGGCAACATTTCGCCAAATTTGGCAAAATCTTGCCAACATTGATTTTCTGAACAGCCTTTTACATAAAATTTACACACATAAAAGATACAGAGCTCATATCACCTTCTTCTATCTATTATCTAGACTTCACCTTCAGATTCACTAGAATCTGAAAAAATTTCATCACTTGGTAAGTCAGAGCTCTCGTGTTCTGACTGAGAGATATTATATTCACTTCCCTCAGAAGAATCACTCTCTGAATCCACCATATAAGCCCTTTTGATATGGAACAATAACTAACGAACGCCGATGTTACAGCAAATTCGAAAATAATAGAACTAGTTGCGTCATTTCTTAGCACTATGCAGAAATACAAAATACAATCCCAGAATATACCGACGTGCAAGTTGCTACAAATTCACTTTCAAGGATGAAAATTTTCTTCGCGTCGCATGACAGGGGGACAAGGACGCCAACAGGGAAGGAGTTAAGAGGGTCCGGATAGAAAATTCTCATAGGCTTAGAACAAAGTACACAGTTTTAGAGTTAAATACCGCAAACTGCATGATTTTATCATGGTTAGATCCAGAGGCATAACATTTTTTGTCTTGTGATGTCGTGCGCGATCCGCTCTCTCATGGAAACACTAAATTCATTTATCTCAGAATGAATTTTTTCATGATTTGTCAACTTGAAAAGAATATAGCTAAAATTTCTTATAAAGTATATGTTTGAAACTTTCAACAGAGTTTCGGTATTATATTTTTAATGAACTGTCTTCAGGATTTTATATTTTGAGAGGAAATTGTGAAAATATGCTAATTAATGCAAATGTCACTCATGAAAAAACTTCCTCTTTTTCACTATAAAATTTATTGTGAACTTTACAATGAATATTTTTTAAAAATCTTAAGACGAATTAACATTACTGTTTTCTGTACACAACAGTGAAACATTATGCAAATCAGACAAGTAGTTCAGGCGTTATATCAAAAATTAAACATATTTAATTTTTTTAATTTAATTTTTTAATGTTTGTAAGTGTTGAATTTTTTTTCATGTTTATAAGTTTTCACCATATTTTTCAAATGCAATATTTCATTATATAAACATATTTCACACACACAAAAAAAAAATTCTTTCGAAAATATATATAAATAAAAATAAAACAGGGCGTGTTCCGGACACCCTTAATAATATTATTTTATTTACAATGCAATACATATTTTAGTACTTGGACACGGAAATTATTATTCTGACAAACAAAAATTATTTTTCTTCTTATTTAAGAAAGAAAATTTCTTATAACGCCCATATTATCTAAAGTATTGGAAATAATTCTCTTGTGTATATTGTTTAAAGAGAAATTTAGATAATTTCCATTTTTTTTTTAACTTTTCTTAATATGGCAAGTGTATAAAAGTATAACTGTTTGTAAATTATACTTTTCACTTACTCAATTTCTCATATTAAATACGCTTTCATGTATTGGTTTATAAGGTCAACATCATAACGTTACATTTTTAATAGCACTTAAATATTTTATTTCTGTTGTGACAAAAAAGAACTTAGCAAACTTCTAATACCCGTATATAACATAAGCAATCCTAAAAAGGGGATCCCATTCGGAGCAGTAAATACAATTTCAATGAACTCTACTACAAAATTACATGTAGAAATGTTCCCAAGAGAGTTAATTTCAAACAAAAACAAAGTTTACATTTTAGAAAAGAATGGCACACGGTTAACTTCATAGAAATATTTAACACTTTTAAATTAGCCTTTAATACCAATATTTACAACCTTTTATTGTGATTTAGAGAAATCAAATGTTTGAAAAAGTATCAGATTTTAAACTATTATCTAATCAAATAAAAATATTTCTCAAAAGACGAGAGCTATAATACTTTGTTGTTCTACTTAATCGTGATTTTCATACTACAAAGCTTTTGTTTTTAACAATTTTACCCAATTTAAGCTATGATTAAAAATCATAGTTCTATTTTATACAAGGTGCTTAAAAATGTATACACAACTGCATTCTCCAGTTCTCATCGTCGTCATTGAGAGTGTGTACTAAAATTGGAATGTAAATTTATAATGTAGGTGCTTGAAAATGCAACGTATAATCGTTTTTGAAATCCTACCTAGGGAGCAGCTTACGGGACAGATTTCTTTAATTTTACAAGTGTTTCTAAAGTGGTGCTGTGCAGGGTTGGCAAAAACCCAACCCACCCGGGTTTTTATGGGCTTTTCTGGGTTTTTGTGGGTTTCACTGGGTTTTGGGGTTTTTGTTGGTTTTATTGTGTTTTTGTGGACTTTTCTCGGTTTTTGTGGGTTTTATTTATTTTCCTGTATATTTTTATATTTATATAATATATGCGTGTACTCATTTAAAAATATATTTATTAAGTTACATTTTTAATTACATTTGATATATTTATTATTAATATTATTTATAATATTAGTTAATATATTTATTCTATTCTGATATTAGTATTAAATTGTAATACTAATATCAGAATAAAATTATTAACTGATATTATAAAATAATATTAATACTATTAATAATTAATATTAATTATTATTAATACTATTTATAACATTACTATTGGCTAATTCCATGGGTTTTGGTAGCGTAAGTCACATAACGGATAACTGAAATCCTCGTTGGCCACCGTTATTTTCGAAAGGTTTTCTCGCCTTATTCAATGAATGAGATATCACCGACAAACTAAGTAACATTTTCCGTTCTAAAATACTGGTATCCAAAAATCACAGCCTGTGACTTACACTACAAGCACGTATGGAATTAGCCTATTATAATTAACTTAATACTATTAAATGATAAAAGTGAGTTCTTATCATATCACTTTCAAATACATTTTAGTTGTCCTAATGAATAATTAAATTTTATAAGGGAACCATATTAGATTATATTCAATCTGGAATGGTCATATTAACAGAATGAATGATGAAAGACTACCCAAAACCACATTCAATTATGAAACAAACAAAAAAAGGATACGGGGAAGGCCACGAAAGAACTGGATGGATGATATTGCAAAGGCAATGAGGGATAGAGGTCTGGAAGAGGAATGGACCCTTGGCCGGAAAAAATGGAAAAAGACTCTTGTCGAATCTTCGGATGGCGGCATCTGACGCCATAAACCGAGTTTATATATATATGGTAACTATTATAATTAAAGTTGCTATAATAATTAGTAACTATAATAATTAAACTAGCTGGCTTTGCCCGCTAGCGAGCCTTTCCTTTTATCGGGGCCTATAATAATATGAAATCTCCAAGCGAATGAACATCGAGCCGGTTCCCCGCTACCGTATAGCAGGCGTGCTGCGTAGGCATTACACGGCCTCTCCTTTTAAACGAAACTCTAAATATATAGGTAAATCTCGAACCGAGTCTCCGCTGCCTACGGCACCGTGTAGCAGGCGTGCTGAGGGGAAAGGCTTAATTCAACGGAAGAGGAAGAAGTTGAAGCATGGATAATGCAGTATCATTCAGAGTAGTTACCGGCAATATTGGCATTTAAAATTAATGATATAGACTATTTTCCTAAATCACTTTTCTCGGAAAATATTGTGTTACAATTATCAGCTACAAAATGGTGGGGAGTTCTTAAAGAAAAAGTACAAAAAAAGAAAAACAACAAGTTAGATTCTGATTTTTGTAGTTTTTTTCCCAATCTCTGCATTCTGTTCCATCTAGCTCTGCTTCCATCGAAAGGATTTTCTCTATATTTGGATTCATATGGTCTAAATTGCGGAACAGACTAGACTCAGAGCAGTCTGTAAAACTAGTAAAGGTTTATAAATATTACCATAAAAATCAAAGTGAATGTGATTTTGATTGGTAAACTATAAAAAAGATCAATTATAATTATTTTAAATATAATACATTGTGTAAATTATTTGGAATGTATTTAGAAAAAATAAATGTAAAAAATAAATATTCTGAAATAAACTACCACATGATTATCACAAACACGACTGATTTTTATTTATTTATTTTTATGTAATTTTGATAAAATAAACCACCTATGGTTTGGGCTTAAAAGGTAAACTTGTATCTTGTATTTCTAAATACTATAGGGGGGATTTGAAGACTCAGAAAAGATTTTTAGCAAAAACCCACTTTTAACAACAACAAAAAAAAAATTATTGGCGGACCCCCCCCCCCCCCCCAGAAAAACCCTCCCGGGTTTTTCTGGGCTGTGTCCACTTTGCCAACCATGGTCCTGTGGGATTGTTGGTGAACGTTGTTTTTGAAAAATTCCGTCCTCCCCAACTAATCTCTAATTCTATTTTTAATAAATGACTTAGGAGATCTCTTTGGAATTTTATCCTTAACTGTTTCTGCATTTCATGTAAGTTTTCGAATTTCCGACACTCTTTCGGACAAATTTTCATTACTTTAAGCTTAGTCTGGTGTCAGCAAGTATTTCAAGTTAGTTAAACCTGAAATAAAAATAAAAATGTGTCAGTAGTGACTAAATTATGTAGATTTTTTTAAAACTCCCTACATAAAAAAAAAAAAAAATCATAAATCAAGCATAGACTGTGAAACGCTTCTCAATACTTTCAGAATATTTTAGCAAAAATTCCCTGCTTAAGAAGATAACTAAGTAAACGTTTTAGAAAACCCATAACATATTTTAAGGAGTCTCAGAACTGTTAAAATTGGAAAAAATAAAAAATAAAAACATATTCAACATTTAATATCTTAAAATGTATATAATTTTCAAACAGAATTTCTATTGGAATGAGATATATAAGTATGTTTTTTCATTCCATGTATTTAAAAATTGCAATATCTAGATTTAGCATTTATAGTGGGCTCCAAACTGTCAGACATTTGACGAGCAGGAAATTTTTATAACAGCTTACGCGCAGGATTACAAAATAAATTTTGCAAATAGAATGAAAATTTTGATGACTACTCATACTTCAGATTGTAATAATTACCCTGAACGTAAATAAATTTGCATTTAAAGTATTTTTATAGTTTTAATACAAAGTTGTAGTTAGATAATGCGATTTTTTGAAAATTTCAACAGTATAATCACCTAAAAAACAGTTTTTGAAAAATAAAAGGGAAATTTTAGGTTCAGTTTATACAGACTAACATTAATCATACGTTTTAAAAATTTCATGAAAGAATATTCGGAACTTTTTGAGATGTCCTGTGCGTTATACCCAAAAACCTCATTCGGAGAAAAATGACTTCAAAGTTTCGGAAACGACTCTTCAGCTATTGGCCATAACTTTAATTCTAATGGGAATTTCAAGGACACGAATTTATCAAAATGTTCAGACAAGATAAGAGTTTAACATCTAAAAAAATTAAAATTTCGAAAATTTTGAAGCTTTTACTGTCTTGAGACCCCTTAAAACTAGATTTCAACAATAACCACCCATAGCTGGAAACATACTCCGACATTTTTGTGTACTCATGCATGCGATCTATAGATTTTTAATATATGTTACACAGTATGCTGAAATTTAGTTTGTTTAGAAAACGCATAACCTTGTTCCACACTCAGCAATTTCTACCAGTAGGTGGAAACATACTTGATTTCTTTTGTTCAACCCTGTATATTACACTGTAAAAAACCAGACTAAAATACGGAAATACTACTGGCAATCGAGACGCCAGTACTATTTCCGTATTTTAACGGAACTTTTTCCCGGTAAATTACAGAAAAATTTCCGTTTTTTTTTTTTTTTTTTTTGGCATTTACGGGAGAAATTTTCCGTTAAAATACGGAAATAGTATTGGCGTCTCGATTGCCAGTAGTAGTTCCGTATTTTAGTAAGTTTTTTTTTACAGTGTAGCTACAATTTTTTATACGCCGCATATTAATCTAAAATATAATTCAGGCAAAACATTCTTAAATATATTGAAATCTCACTTCCACAAATTGTCACACGTTGGCGGCCATAATCCATAATTGCGTGCGTGCGTGCTATATATGATTTTATTTATATTCTATAAACATCTCTTCATATCTAAGTACAGTTCAGCCAGAAAATTTAAAACTCAAACAAAAACTACCTTTAAGCAGTTCACACAAAAATTTACTAATGTTTACGAATTTTTTTGTTTATCCCTGTATATGGTTTATAGCATTTATGCAAGCACTTAGTATGCAAACATATAGTTAAATTTAAAACACATACAATAGTGTACCATAATTAAAATGCGATAAAACAGTTTTTACCCATGTAACCGAATTTTTTTTTTTTTTTTTTTTTTTGTGGCCCTGTAAATGAATAATTAATGTTTTACACTCTATACTCTACAGAAAGCTTATTTTCAAACACCTCAGAAAGTCTTGTGAATTTCATTGTGTTTGCAATAGTGCAAAATGATTAAAATACATTATGGTTTATGGGGAAAATCGTTTGTAATGTAACGGTATTCTTTAGAGTGTCTCTGTAAACGAACTATATTAGTGCTACATATACGTATTCTATAGTAAATTAGTAGAACAGAAAAGTCATTATTCAAATTGAAACGCACAGTTTTGACACCATATTTGAGTGTCCTTGGGTCAAGGCAGTTCGGAAAAATGTTTATATATTGTGTCTTAAATCCTCATAGAGTTAGAATTCCAATTTTAAGGATACTAACGTTAAATCTATGTGACAGACTTTAAATTTATATTCCCAAGAAACAAAAGATGAAATTATTCTTTAATTAGATATAATAAAACAAACTCAAATATATTACAGGTTTTAATACCATTCAAAAACATTTTTATTATGTAAACTAATAATAAATTTATCACAAAACTTTCTTCTATATAAAAAACATAAACAGCACTAATTGATATCAAAGTATACCTGAATCTAAGTTTGATGAAAATTCGTGCATTACTTCTTGAGATAGACTTATAGTGGAAATTCTGAAAAATGTAGCATAGCAGAGCCACCTGTTGAGCGATTTGCACCAAAACATAAAGAGTACTAATTCATATCAAGGTATACTTGAATCTGAAGTTTGTTGAAAATACAAGCATTAGTTCTTGAGATAGAGCAATTGCGAAAATCGCAAAAAATGCAGCATAGCAGCGCCACCTATTGAGCGATTTACACCAAAATGTACAAAACGTCAATTCATGTCAAGAACTAACAATATCTGAAGTTTGATGAAAATCCGTGCATTAATTCTGAAGATTAAGCTATTGCGGAAATCGTGAAAAATGCTGCATAACACCGCCGCCTGTTGAGCGATTTACACCGGAAACTAATCAGCACCAATTTACATCGGGACTAACTGAATATAATTTTTTATTAAATTCCGTGCATTAGTTCTTGAGATAGAGCGCCCACAAAATTTGTGTCACATACAGACAGACATTTTGTAGAAATATGTTTTTCGGAATCTCTGACCCCTAAATCGTGTAAATCTGTCGAAAACCGAAAGTCGAAAAATTTTCACGAATCCAATACTTTCTTCTTGTAAAGACAGGAGAAAGTAAAAATTAAATTATGACCTATAAGTTTTTTTGAGTAAAACGAACCACAATAATCAAAAACATGGTTGGTTAAGATAACAGTTCATTCAAATCGTTATTTTTCGAGATAAAGAAATTTTATTTTTCGACTGTCTAGTGAGATCATTAAGAAAAAATCTTATGAAAACTAAAAAAAATGAAATATTTTAGAAATAAAATAACTAATACCAGGCATCTAAAGTTCTGTGTCCCTTGCATTTATTTAATTACCAATAAAATGAAACAATAGGGTAATAATAATTAATTTTAACTTGGAGCTTTACATAATGTTGGAAGATAAAGCATTCATTATTGACAATGTCTTTTATCGGTAATTAAGAAAAGAGGCTGTCTTTTTGATACATTATAGTTATTAAAACATTTCCTTCGAGAAAATGTCAAGGCCATTTTGTAACCGAGGAAAGAAGATAAAGGCACTAACATACAAAGTGGAACACATTTATGCCAAGGACACCAGAAACGTTAAAACTTTTTCAGTAATTGATTGAGTTGTTGAATGAATTATTGCTCAATTCAAATAAAATAAATTTCATAACTAAAGAAAAGCCTTTGAAAAAGTTTTTCATAAAACTGATAAAATTATTCTAATCTATTAAGAAGCAATAAGAATGAAATGTAAAATTATTTTAACGAAAGAAACATTTGATAATAAGTTTCTTTTTCTGATTAAAAAATCACATGTAAATGTTTCTGTAGATTGTCATGCATTAAGATTTTTTTTTCATGTTGATACGTGCTATATATTTTAATTCATACTGTATACTTCCATATACAGTTGAGTTGATTTTATGACGGCCGATTATCTAAACGAGAGTTATAGCCCCAAGAGGAGGGTGCCCTCCGTGGGGGTCTTTCTAACGGAACCTAACCCTTATTTACGCAAGGATTTCTAAGGTTCGAAGAAAACCACGGAAAACTACGAACGATTAGGCCGACGGGCGCACCTTCTGGGAGACGAGAGACCCAACACCTTTCGTGTACCAGTTTCGTGAGCAGAACTTCTCGTCCATTTGTGGGGCCTTCCATATATAGAGTTAAGGAAATTAAAACCCTGTTAGAATCATTTTTTTTAATAAGGCTCAAACACTAAGTTGCTGTGAAACCTCAGTATACAGCTATTTTCAAAGCTTGCGAGCACATAGTTTTCCTGTTGTCCAAATTCCGAAAATGTGCACATTGATTTAAAAATTCAGATAAAAAGGCACCTCTTCCGATTATTAAATGCTCCATTACAAACCAATAACAGCTACGATTCGGATAAGAAAGATAAGTGGAAATAATTTATGTATTTTTAGCGTTCCATACTTAAAAACCAAAAACGGAACCATTATAAGATCACTCCTGTGTCTGTCTGTCTGTCACAGCCATTTTACTCGTAAACTATGCAACGTGGAAAGTTCAAATTGGGGGAAGTAATAAAGATTATTAACCCACATATTTACAGATTAATAAATATTCACAAATATGTTTAGGAAAAACGTACATGAGCTAATTACGTTGCTTGAAAAAAAAACCTTTCTTTGTATATCGTGTGGGGTATCGTGTGAAAGCTTTCGTAACGCTGAAATCAAAAATATATTCCATTTAATTTTAGATATTATATATTTCAAAGTTATGATGGAAAATGTAGTGCGAAAATATGTCCCCCCCCCCCCCATCTAATTCTATTGAAACTAAAATTATGAAAAAATTAGAGGTAAAAGACATTACCTTAAACCTTGCAGGAAAATTATAGTGATTATTCTAGGTCACAAAGTTTTTGAGAAAATCGCATTTTTCCGTTACACTCAAATTTCGATTTACGGGCTTCAGCAAAAGTGGTGAGCAAAGCTGGAGGTATCTATCGTAGCAGAAGTACAAAATCATTGTTGATCATGAATTTCGGAAAAACTCGTCTTTAATTAGCCGAGATATTAACCCTTAAAGACACGGACGGTTTGGACATACATAATGACAGTGACGTCGTACTCTATACTCCCTCGGCTTTTAAAGGATATATTTATGTAATGCAATGCCCAGTAGCAGTATAAAAGCAATAAACGTCAATTGTTAAAAACAGACTAATATAATGAGAATTAATAACATAAATACTATGGGATTCGCAACTAGTTTCCATTGAGTGGCTCTCTCAATACACCTACTATGTCGTTAAAGGTTAACTAAAAACTTAAATGGAATGACAAATATACAGAATAGCTATATTTGCTATTATTTAGGTTCCATATATCTTTGAACTTTCATGGTATATGAGGCATTCTCACAATCTTTTCACTTTTGGGGAAAAAAATCTGGCAAAATTTTACTCATAGACGAATGCCTTAATGATTCAAAATAAAGCAAAAACGGTCAACAGCGAAAATTTTTTTATTTAACTGAGGTTTAAGTTGAACTTCCGAGTTTAATTTCCCTTACCATTTTACCACTAAAACTTTTTATTTTCTTCTGAATTTTACTTATAATGCATTTGCATAGTACCCACAGGACATTCAAATAAGAAATAATGACAATGTAGTATTTTTAGTACAAAATTTTGGTATAACATTGTCTTAAAGTGGTGTTAAAGAAGGGGCGGTAATGTAAAAAAAGGGGATGGTATAGGAAAAAAGGGACGGTAAGGATGGAACAGCAAGGAAAATTGCCACCTATTTTAGGCAGATCATGTTAAGACTAAGTGGTAGCCAAAATGTTCATTGATTTTTAGAAACAGCTATTTACATTGGATTAAATTAAAAAAAAATAATTTACCTCGAAAAGTGCAGAAATAAACCTTGGGGATGGGGAGACTACCAATAAAGCCACGATGCTTGAAATTGATATCTAAATGCTGATTTAAAAATTACAGAAAATTTCCTGTCAAAGAATTTTAGACATTATTTCTCTAGCTTACTTTTGCATGAGAAAAATCTTGAAAAAAATTCTGTGGCTGCATCTGAAGTGATTTTCTGTATAATTTTAGAAGAGGGATAGTAAGAAATCTAAAACCTAAGGACAGAGTTTAAAAAATAATAACAACCCTAAAAATGTATGCAGTCTAATTTTTAGCTACTTATTTTTATAAAACAATAGTTCCAGTTTCAGAAAAAAATTTCATCGGATTATTTTTATTGAAACAATTTTATCCAGACAGCTCCAAACTTAAAAATCAGCATTAGGGACACGGGACGGTATAGGAGTTTTCCAGGTGTTTGGACCCCCAACATCGTCCAAAACTTAATTATCTCGTTAATATTGTTGTGCAATCATGCAATGGGATATTCCCAAGTATATGAAATAAAAAGAACACAAAGAAGTGCATTAAAATAAAAATTATTATTCAGGGACATAAAAGTCAAAAGATTGTGAGAACGCCCATATCCATTTATACTTTTCTAGTATACAGGGTGCAAAGTCCCTTTAACATGAAAATTTTTGTGAACGTAAAGATCTACAAGTGAGGTAACGGTATAGTAAAGCGACTACGCCCCATTTAATGAAAATGACAGCAGCGCCGTCTAGTGGCGAAATTTGGAAGATAGCCACTGCAAATCGAAAACGAAAAGAGATAGAGCAAAATTTCCTGTTAGAAAGTTTTTGAACATCAATTAATTAGTAGAATATGACATTTGGTTTACATGGATGAGATAAATCTTCGCCTGTTTACCCAAAAATACACACAATTTATGCTATAAATACGTACTTATCTCAATGCATTCTGATAACATCACACACACACAAAAAAGACAAACTGTCTCACAGTGATAAAAAGTTAATATTCAGTATGTTCGAAAAGTTCACCATTGCTCACGATACACGTTTGTATTCGCGAGAGTAATTCTGCATGCACATTTCTCAGCATGGAACGTCTATTACAAGCCTCTTCAATACGACGACATAGATTTCACCCTTTCAAGGGCGGTTGCCAGACGGTCTAGCCACCTACTTTTAATTCCAAAACTGACAAATTGCACCAAAAATATTTTAATAAAATTTTGCTTTCGTAATGAAAGGGCAAATTAGCTGGTTTTTGTTTTCTGAGAAATTCGTTTGAATATTCTGGTGTCAGTCAATTATTTCATCAGTTTACGAACAGAATTCTTCTGGCCCTGAAAGGGTTATTCTAAAATTTTAAATCCATTGGAAATTAAATCTTTACAGACATTACAGCACAGTACAACGTCACAATCTGCAGTTGTGCACTGCTACATTTCCGGAATGTGAATAGGCAAACTAGAATCGTCGCTCATCGATTTCGGACATTTTTGGGTATGCAGGCGACGATTTATCTTATCCGTGTGAACCAAATATCGTTTCGTACTAATTAATTGATGCTCTAAAACTTTCTAATTGGAAAATTTGTTCTACCACTTTTCGTTTTCGATTTACAATGGCTATCTTCCAAATTTCGCCACTAGGGGTGTTGCTGTCGTTTGCATTAGGTCGGGTGTAGTCGCTTTACTGTGCCGTTACCTCATTTGTATAGCTGCAACTCTCTCCCTTCGCAAGTATTTTCAGGTTAAAAGGACTTTCCTTTGCACCCTGTATACTATACAGCTATGCCCAACTCTACGTTGTATAGTTTTTACGAAGTCTTAGTATTCTTTTAGCAACGGTATTTTTTTAATAATACACTTACTAATTCATATATTATTGTACGGAACCGTCTGTGCGCGAGTAACTTGGCCGTTTATATTTATTTAAATTGAATCTTAAAAACTGGTAGAGAAAATAACCAACTGTTTGTCGTATCAAATGAGAATCTGCAGTTTTTCCTACTTTATATGTTGAAATTTCTAGCTACTTTGTTCATTTAATTTTGCTCGATATGTCAATTAAGGCTCTTAAGGTCATTAGTCTTAGGCATTAGCTCCCTTTTAAGGGGACGCGGTACCTTGAAATTGGTCAAAATATCAATTTTTTGGGGGTTGTGCTTAAAGTATAACTACATTTTTAAAAAATATACTAGTAAAATTTCAAATGTGCATCTTCAATAATAAAGAATTTATTACAGATTTTATACGCGATGACAGAATTTAAAAGGCCACCACGCCCACTCAACAATCCTAGTTAACTTAGACCACTAGTGAATAATTATTTTATTTCTTCTATGGCGTAAAATCGAGGTATGATTCAACCATAACAGTTTGAGTTAATTTGGTCATGTGAAAGGATTACATGCGCATGTACCAAAGAAGGAGGAAAACAAATCCAATTTTTGAATTAGCACGGGAAAAAAATTAAGCTTGCTCGCAGACTCAGAGATGCCTCAAATATGAAAAATGAGAAGATTACATATAAGGCAGGCAGGGCTCCCAAATAGTCCGCCAACTGAATACCAATAAATTTTAACAGAAAATTTTATGGTATGTTTAAGCTAGAATTAACTTTCAAAGGTGGTTTCGAGGCGATTCGTAAGCAAAATCTAAAAAGAAAATTTCTCAAAAAAAATATTGGTATTCAGTTGGCGGACCATTTGGGAGCCCTGGCGCAGGCAGTTTTTAAATTTTTAAACTAAATGTATATTAAACATATTCATGTTCTTGCATGATATATATTATTAGTAAGTAATATTTAATATAACAGAGATGAGAGTGCTCCGACCCAAATGCCCGATTATTACCATTAATTTTTAATAGTATGCTTTGCTTTCTTAAATCACAAAAATTCGGTCATTAAATAATACGAGAAATATTATTAAAATTTAGTGGTAGTAATCGGTCATTTGGGGTGGTGCGCTCTCATCCCTGATATAAATAACGACAAATGAGACAATATTCTCATTTTTAATTTTTCGGTGATTAATGAATTTAAAACATTATTTCTTTTAGTATATGTAGCTACGCAAGTGTTTATATATACTTTAATTTATGTGTTTGATAAAATTGTGCATAAACTTTACGTAAGTTAGAAGTTAATACATGTTATCTTTGCAAATGAAAAATTTAAGCTGATTTTCTTCATGTTTATGTTTTTATAACTTGCTTGTATAATAAATGTTAAGACTTTTTTTCTAATTCAGATAGAGGTTTGAATTTTTTTTTATATTTGCATGGTGTTTTTAATATTTTTGTGCATGGATTTATCATTTAGGTATATAGTTATGTTTTTTAATATTTAAATTATGACTCTGAATTTCCTTAATTTTTTATTATACACGAAGGAAAAAATTCATATATTAAATTTAATATTCTATGCATCTAAAAATCCATATTCAAAGGAATGTGGAAAACAAGTGAAGCAGAAAAATTCACATTTAAATAGTGGGGTTTTTAAAAAAGTTAATTAAAAAAGAAAATTTTAGTTAATTACGCTGTTCTACAATGTTCTTTTTTTAATCATATTTGCCATTTTTATTAAATATAATGCAATCACAGATATTACAATATTATTTATTCATAAATGAAAAAATAGTTTAAAACATACTTTGTTTCTTCAAGTAGAATACTATAATCATTGCAGCGGAGTTCTCGGTTTTCTTATATAATAGTTTAATCAACAGAGGATTAGCTTTCAACACCTGTATTTTGCTTAACCCTCTCGCTGCGTAATTTTTTCATTAAAATAGGTTCAAAAATTGCACACATTACATTTAAATCATGCTAAATCAGGGTTGTCACTGGAGACAATTTTTATATTCTCGCATTACTATTTAAAAAAATGAATTTTGTATTATATTTCTTTTGTAGATGTTGTTAAAGTCTAAATGGAATTTTTTGTATTTAAAAAGTGACCCGAGTTAAATTAAAAATAGTAGTTAGTGGAAAAAAGGAATCCCCGAGGAAATCTCGGGTTGCGTAAATTTTGCCACTTTAACGTTGGACCAGAAAATCTCAGGTTTCGCAAATTTTGCCACTTTAACGTTGGCCGAGGAAATCTCGGGTTGCGCAGCGAGAGGGTTAAGCGAACAAAAAAACTTGCATGTTTTATGACTTCCAATTTTACATGGCTCCTGATAATTTATTGATCACGCCCATGACTTATTTATCCGTTGCTCAAATTCATGTATCGCTTGTTTTACAGCGACATCTACCGGATACTTTTATTATTTTTTAATAATTCAGGAAATCGTGATCTGAAATATCTTATGTTTAAATGTCATGATTATATTCAATTCAGCATTATGCAGAGCATCACAATACTTTAGAGCAGCTAAAGAATTCATTCGAGAAATCCTATTCCAATTTCGGTTCGCTTTAGACTTTATGGGTAATACGCATAGTCGTAGTGACACCAAAATAAAATAAAGTAACTCCAGCGGTTATAGTATCAATAAATAGACACAAAAACAGTTTTTGATTGAATACATTTTATGGATCTGAGGTTCATTGTTTCCTTCAGAACTAAAAAGTAAATAAAAATAAGCATACCTGTGATCCAAAATCTTCATTTGCTTTTACAAAATAATAATAATAATAAATACTCAATAATACTCAATAAGCACTGGTGTTTTGGCTGATGGATGAATTAACTTCCATAAGTCTTGGGAATCAGGTATTGAAGGCATCAACAGAGTTGTTAGTGGTGACTTTGGAACTGTCAAATTTAAACGTAGCGATAGAGTAAAACCTCTTGCTGGTAGTAACCAGTGTAATACAGTAGACTACGAGTTGGTTCTATTTTTAAAAACCTGAAACTTACTGAGGCGATTAAAACACCGCAAAGGTCATGTCAAAGGCAATATATCAAAAAAAAGATCCTTTTTATTAATTCAAAACATACTAAACGGATAAGATGTGGCTTAAAAGTAGTTGAAATTACATGGCCAGTGTGATAAAGCTGTTGTCATTTAATGTATTCCATAGTGGCAGAAATCAAAGATAAACTAGTCGGATGTGCCACTCCCAAAACTTTCTTCTATCGCATACATGTTAATACTTCAGAATTTGTTATCACAGTGCCAAAATTAAATGCCAGTCTCTGTCCATCTTGCGGATTCTAATAGTATAGGTTCGTTGAATTGTTTTCATTTAAAAAGGAGATATAAGCATCTTATTTTTAAAAAAAATCATTGAACACTATGAAGTAACACCGTGACATGAAAGTGACATCTGTTGGGCAGCATACGATCAAGCTTAATAAGGATTTATTTATGTAAAAGTGTAACAGAATATGAAATTGCATTAAATTCCTTGATTTAGTTTTTGAGATATAACTATGTCGAAAATCGTGAAAATTGCTGCATAGCATCGCCACCTGTTGGCGATTTTAAACAAAGCTTAATCAGCATAAACTTAGTTCAACTTCTAACAGAATGTGAAGTTAGTTGAAAATCCATGTATTAATTCTTTAGATAGAACTATTGCAGAAATCGTGAAAAATGCAGAACAGCAGCGACACTTGTTAGGCGATTTGCACCAAAACCTACTCAGCTTCAACTCATGTTAAAGTCTAAAGAAATCTGAACTTTGATAAAAAAGAAAGTCGTGTATTAGTTCTTGAGATAGAGTTATTGCGCAAATTAGGAAAATGCGGTCTTGCTGGGCGAGAAACACCAAAACTTAATCAACAATACCCTATGTCAACGACTAACAGAATCTGAAGTAGTAGAACAGAATCCTTGAGATAGAGATATTGCGGAAATCGTGGCAAATGCAGTACAGCAGCGGAAACTGTTGAGAGATTTACACCAAAAAACTAATCAGCACCAATTCACATCTAGGTCTACAATGTAAAATTTTATTAAATTTCGTGTATAGAGCGCCCGCAAAATTTTCTCATACATAAACAGACAGACGAACGGACAGACATCCTCACTGTCAGACATTTTCTAAAACCAGCCAAATCGTGTTCAGGACCTTCTTAAACGTATAAATTCGTAGAAAACCGGAAGTCGAAAATTTTCTCGAATCAGTACTTTCTCCTTCTAAATATAGAAGAAAGTAAAATGAACTTAACAATATTGGTATACAATTTAGAAAAACTTTTTTTTTTTAGAATTTGATGATAGATTAAATGCAAATGCAAGTTTGTGAAGTATTTTAGGTTTGAAGCTCAAAAATACATCGTATTTGTGACGTACTGGTATAAAGTAAAATTTAGGTTTTCTGCAGAATACACATCTACAGAAATTCATTGTTCTCCAAATAACAGAATTTCAAAAAAAAAAAAAAAAAAATGGAATTTGACCAAATTGAAACCTAATAATTCATAGGTTTCCTATTTGAAAGTCTAGTCAATTATGAGAGTCTATTTATATTACATTTACGCGCAACGTTGTAAATATGTTGTGTTACGTATGCACTAAAATCGCCAGAGTGGTACAGAATCCTTAGTTTCCGTACACTTTAAACGATTTTGGTATTCCAATTTTCCTGTGTTCTAGCAACATTACATCGCTATGCGTCATATCGATTTTTTGTTTTTACTAATTTCAGATTTTATTATTTTTAAGTTTTTATGCAGAATACATAACACCCGACTACAAAACAATTTTCTTTTGAACCGTTTTGAGGAATTCTAATATTGCTTGATATGTATAAATAAAAAATAAAAAAACACCGTGCTTTCACTCTCCTCATGTAAGATTTTTCCATATAATAATTAATCGGATGTGCCAATCCCAAAACTTTCTTCTATCTCATAAAGTTAATATCTCAAAATTCGGTATCACAGAGCCAAAATTAAATGGTAATCTATGCCCATCATGGGGATTCTAAAGATATGAAATTCCGTGCATTCACTGTAAAAAAAATTCCGCAACGTTCCTGGGAAAAAATGGGCAGCTGAGTTGCCCATTATTTCCAAGAAACATTTCTTGAAAATGACTGGTACTTTACTGTATATGTTAAAAACTTTCTACAGAAATGCCAGTAAGTTTCCTGCGAAATACCAGGAATATTTCTGTTGACAGCAAAACATTACTGACATATTCAAGGCTGGAGTAGCACAAGAGCGAAAAATGTCCAGACCAGGGATCGAACCTGGATACTTGGCGTGCCGTGCCAATGCCTTACCTGTTAGGCTATCCGGACCGATACCTGGCTGACATAATTCACTCTGGATGTTCGTTCCCTTCATTATGACATTACTGACATTTCACAACATGCGGGATCCGCAGACGATTTTTACATTTCCAGTTGACAATTTTCGCTTTATTATCATTATTTGTTAGAATGAAAAAATATTTTGAAATTGACATCAAAATTATTATTTATAATTTACACGAAAAAATAAATTTTCAGTTAAAATTCAATAAAGTAAATATATATGTGATATATTGTTTCTGAACTTTGCTTAAAATATAAAAATATATAAATGTAAATAATAATTAGAAAAAAAATCTAGACATAAAATATTTTGGATTTTCGTCAGTGATTATGTTAGTTTACAAGTTAGATAAAATACATATAAATTTTCATGAAAAAAAAACCTAAACGTAATTGTATATTTTTTCTGAAAAAAAAATCAAATTTGCAGCAATTCAAAGTGTCAAATATATGTCAAATTAAAATCAAATTGTAATAAAGTGTTAAAATATAAAATTAATTAAAAAAAAAAAAAAAGTCAAGAGATAGCATCGAACCCGGGCCGTACGGGTGGCGCGCAAGCTTTCTGCGTCCACACCACGAAAGACACGTTGAGAGCTGCAAACTAATGGGTATTTGAAACGTATGCTAAAACTCGGCATCTAATTTCTGAAAATCTAAGGCCCATTTGAAGAAATCCTTTCACAAGAATAATTAGAGATAAGAACTCTAAAACATACTTTAAATTAATCAAAATAGGTGAGAATCATATTTGATTGTCCCCTGGTTAATGCAGATCCAAATAATAGGTGTATTTTTTTTTACACAGTCTGCTCGTTAAAGATTTCACAGACAAGTACGAGAGATAATCTCTTAGTGATGTCACAGAGGTATTGTATTTTCATCTGAATTATCTTGACAATAGAGACGTAAAGAATTATGTCGTCTATTGATTTATTTGCATTCCATATTGATTTTTTTACATTCATTTAAGGAATTCGTTTTCGACACTCGCGCGCGAGCAACGGATTATAGGGGGAAAAAAATAATAAATGGCGGCCGCAGCGTTTTGCTGTTTCCAACTTTTGTTCAGGAACGTTTCAGATAAGAAAACCAGAATTTCACAGGAAAGAGCTAAATTATTCTGAAAACCTGATAAAAGGCGAAACGTTCCTGGATTTTACATGGAAAGTTACCATTTTTTTTTACAGTGTTAGTTCTTGAGATATGCCTATCGCTAAAATCGTGAAAATCCTGCAAAATGCGCATAGCAGCGCCGCATGTTGGGTGATTTAAATCAGGAATAACTAGTATCAACATATAACTGAATCTAAAGTTTGATGACAATCCGTGCATTAGTTTTTGAGGTTGAGCTATTGCGAAAATCGTGCAAAATGCACATAGCAGCGCCATCTATTGGGCAATTAACATCAAAATCTAATTAACAAAAACGTATGTGAACGTCTAACTGAGTCTGAAGTTTGATGATAATTCGTTCATTAGTTCTTGAGACAGATCTATTGGAGAAATCGTGAGAAATGCAGCATAGTAGCACTATCTGTTTGGCGAAAACGTAACCAGTACCAATCCATATCAAGGATTAACTGAATCTGAAGTTTGATGAAAATCCTCGCATTAGTTCTTGAGATAGAGTTATTACGGAAATCGTGTAAAATGCAGCATAGTAGCGCCACCTGTTGGAAGATTTACATCAAAAACTAATCAGCACCATTTATAACAGGCAATAACTGAACATAAATTTTTAATTATTTCCGTGCATTAGATCCTGAGATAGAGCGCCTACAAAATCTGTGTCACATACAGACAGACAGACAGAGGTCACAGACTCAAAGACTGGCATTTTTTAACAACATGTTTTTCTGGATCTGACCCCTACAACGTATAAATCCGTCGAAAACCAGGAGTCGAACATTTTCACGAATTCATTACTTTCTTCTTGTAAAGATAGAAGAAAGTAAAAATCAAGTCTGCGAAAAATTAAATAGAAATTACAGTAGAAACTGAAAACTTTCTTGCAACTAGTTGGATGTGCCAATCCGAAAAAATTCTTCTATCTCATACATGCTAATGCATCAAAATTCGCTGTCACACTACCAAAATTAAATAACAATCTGAAGAGGATTCTAACGGTATAGTTTCTTCGAATTGTGTGCATTGAAAACGGAGATATAAACAGGGCAGCTTTCAAACAAATCATTGAATTTCGGCACCCTCCCTCTTAGATGTTTGTAACCAAAATTCAAAACCCAAAGAGTATAGAAGACAGACCTGTTGGGCAGTATACGCCCAAGCCTAATAAATATCTATTTATGTAAAAGTGTAACAGAATATGAAGTTAGATTAAATTCGTGCATTAGTTTTAGAGTTATAGCTATTGCAAAAATCTTGAAAAGTGCAGCCGAACAGCGGAACCTGTTACATGATTTACAAGAAAACCCTCTATGTCAAGGTCTAACAGAATATGAAGTGTGATTGAATTCCTTGCATTTGTTCTTGAGATATTGTCGATCGCTAAAATGGTATAAATCATGAAAAATCCAGAATAGCGGCGCCACCTGTTGGGCTATTTACAACAACAGCTAACCAGCAACAACTTATGTCAAAGCGTAACAGTATCTGAAATTTGATAAAAATCCGTGCATTACTTCTTCAGGTGGAGCTATTGCAGGAATCGTGAAAAATGCAGCTTAGCAGAGCCACCTGTTGGCCGTTTTACACCAAAAACTATTCAGCGCCAATTTATGCCAAGGCCTAACTGAATGTAAAATTTTATTAAATTCTGTGCATCAGTTCTTGAGATTGAGGGCACACAATTTTTTTTTGCCACTTAGAGACAGACAGACGGATAGACAAACAGGCATTTTCTAAAAACTGTCAAATTGTCTTCAGGATCATAAAATGTATAAATCCATCGAAAACCTGAAGACGAAATTTTTTACGAATCCAATACTTTCTTCTTGTAAAGATAGAATAAAGTAAAAATATATTCCGTATAGAAGAAATATCATACAATTATACTTGCTAAGACGAAACCTTGTCTAGGACTAAATCGTGATTGGAGATTCTGACTTAGTCGATTTTACTGCACTAAGGAAACACAGTACAGTAAAATCTGTGAAAACAGAATCACTACACGGTAAAAATAAATTCCTTAAAAAAACAAAAAGTGCACTGGCAGCAAAGTTGTCGCCTATTCCCCGTTTTTTGAAAGAAATTTTAATTAGGTATTCTTCCCGTTTTCAAGATGGACATTTTCCGCTATTGAAGACTGTCAATTTCTATTTTAAAAAATAAATGTGAGCGACAATCAAAATTAAACAAAAGTCTAAATAATAATTATATATATTGATGCATATTTACACGGAACGGGTATGTATATTGAATATTATCCCACTAATTTTTAGCGGTCTGCCTTTTTAAGGATTCGAACCTTAGTACTTGGCGTTAGAGAATGAATTCTCTCTCCTCTACACCAACTGGCGGATCTAACGATTTGATTATAGGCCAAAACATCAGTTACGAACATTTAATTGGAGTATTTCCGTTTTTCCTTAATTGATTAGGAGCAGTTCAGTTTGTCTGTGTTGAAAGGAACATTTCCGTCTTAGACATTCAATGAGTAAGAATAAAATGGAAATTTTTCTTTTATTCGGGGAAAATTTACGATCTGCACTCAAAATAGAAAGTTTCCATTAAAAGACGGAAATTTCACATAAAATAAGCCGTATATGTACGAAATATATTGTACAGTGTAGGAACTGAAACAAATTCCGTTTTGGATAGGCTTCTGATTAAACAATTATAATTTTGTGATATTCCTTCGTTAGGGAATATTAAATTTTTGCGTTTTTAATATGTTTAAGACAGGATTCTATTGTAAACAAGCTCTCTCTTGTCATGTTTTACTAAACAAAGTACAGTAAAACCTTTAAAAACAGAATCGATAGGGAAGAATCCGCCTTAAGCAGGTTTTCGTTTAGGAGTTAAATTTGTGAGGTATTCCTTTCAGCGAAACCATAAACATTTTCTGTTATAAACAGGTTCTGTTTTCACAGTTTTGGCTTTTATTAAGTTTCATTTTAATACACACTAACAAACAGCATGGTTTGTGCATCATGAACTTTAGGCGTCCCGTGCAGTGGTTCTAACGGTGTCTTGGAACGCCGCAAAATCGGTACGTTCCGCGTAAATCGGGACACTTGGTAACACTACTTTTTCCCCCAACATATAAAACATTTATGGGTCTATACTGTGTTGAAAGTATTGATATTATTCCAATTGCATTGTAGAATTATGCCAGTATTCTTGACACTGTAGAACTGGAGCTGATTTAACACTTTCTTTGTTGTGGATCGAAGTAACTTCCGTTTATGGTACATCAGAAACACCCTTCACTGTATAGAAAAAAGTTCTTTGTATATTAATACATGGAAATTATTCCAGAGAGAAACATTCGCCTTGCATACAATATTTCAAATGAAAATCAAATTTCAAAGTGATTGCTTAACCCATTAACCGCCAAAACTATTACGATAGAAATTTTCAAATTTCTTGTTGAAAGTAGTTTCCCACCACAAATATAGTAAGGTAAATTTCGCATTACTAAAATAGCAAAATTCCTGCCAATAAATAAGACATTTTTTTTTAAAATTCGGAAATAGTGATGCCAATGTAATTAATTCGTTGCATGAGCAATTATTTTGACTGTTGCGTGAACGCAACGTCAGCGGTTAATGGGTTAAAAGGCGTAAAGGCCAACATAGTGAAAAAGATTCCAAGCCGGGACTCGAACCCGGGCCATCAGTATAGCGCACTGACTTTCTACCGACTAAACCACTTGGAACGATACCTAGCTCGGAAAATTTCTCACTATTATATGTTGGCAAGGCTACAAACGTAGCACAAGATGGAATATTTATCGTGAGCCACCGACGTGGGGCGAGCACGAAACATAATTAAATCCAGCATCGATAGAATCTATATTAATACATGGAAATTATTCCAGAGAGAACGCCTTTTAAGCAATCACTTTGAAATTTGATTTTCATTTGAAATATTGTATGCAAGGCGAATGTTTCTCTCTGGAATAATTCTCTGGAATAAAGCTAGGTATCGTTCCAAGTGGTTTAGTCGGTAGAACGTCAGTGCGCTATACTGATGGCCCGGGTTCGAGTCCCAGCTTGGAATCTTTTTCACTATGTTGGCCTTTACGCCTTTTAAGCAATCACTTTGAAATTTGATTTTCATTTGAAAAGTTCTTTGTAGTTCTGTGCAATTCATTTAAGTAACTAGAACACAGAAAAAAAATTAACTCTTTACCTTTTTTGAGGCTCGGGATATCTCGGAAAGGCTGAAGAGCCGTGTCCTCCACAGAGTTAGCCGAATAAAGGCGAGACGGTTACAGGGAAAAATACGCCAGATCCAGAGACAGAGGCTGACCGTATTGAGGGGCAGGATGAAAGCGAGGAAGAACCAAACAACTGAGAAGATCTTCTCATTGAAGACGTTGATGGGCAACACACAGCGGCAGATATAAGTGCGTAGGCCACCTTGTATGGCGGCCCGCACTTGGCACAATGTCTGCAGAGGGAAGCGAGGTGAGTTCCACCAATCGCCGTCGGCAGCCAATCTGTAATTTAAAAAATATATATATTTATAGTGAGAAACACTAAATTAAAAATTTATTGATTGTTTCTGTTTATTTAAATCGGAATTACTTGATAAAATTTTAATTCAAGTTTGTTGATTTATTTTTTCAATTCCTACTATTAGCTCACACTCTCCCTATATTTATTTATATATTTATATATTTATCTTGTACAAATTTTCAATCGTTAATAAAATACTCATTATTCATCCTATCAGGTTGAAATAATTTTTTTTTAACTTGTACTGGATGACAATTGATGTTAATAAAGTTTTTTCGAATATTAATTAATTAATTAAATTTTAATTAATTAATTTTAGTTTTGCATGGGAAACAAAATGGCCGCCATTGGTTATTGAATTTCAATGAAAGTATTTTCAATAAGGGTTACCATAGTGGGGACCTGTTCTGTCGCCAAATACCGCCAAGTTTGTCGCCAACTTGACGATATATCGCCAAATTTGGCGGCAAAAATGAGTCGCCAAAAGTGACGCCAACTTGGCGATATCTGTAATATTTCGCCAAATTCCCATAGAGTTCCATTGTAAACCTACTTGCTTATAGAAAATCAATAAATTGAGATATTTTAATGCAACAAAAACTCATATTAGCTTGATTATATTAAATTTTTCTTTGACGGCCTAAGTAGGAATTGACTTTAAAAACAAAATTTTTATATTACTTGTTAAATAGCATTTTTGACAGAATGATACATTAATTCAAATATTTAACGCACTTACTTGTGTTACGCGCACTTTTTCCAAAAGTTCAGGCCAGAACTTGGGGTGCGCATTTTATACGGAATATTCCCGAAAGTTAAATGAAACAACATATGCTTTCACGAATTCAATGAGTATAACTCATAGATAATGCCATAAAGTTGTACTAACAAGGTAGTAGGAATAATAACTTAAATAATTGCACTTTTACGCTCTGTCGCTTTTGCATTATGATCAAATAAAATGTAGTAACTCACTTTTGCGTTTTATACTAAATGACAGGAAAAAGCATAGGTTTTATTTCATTGTAACTGAGTAAAAATTGAACTCAAAATACATCACTTTATGAGATTAGTGCGTTGCACAATTAAAAAAGTAATGAAATAAAAATGCGCACAACTTTCAAAATTTCCTACATGTAGTTCACAATTAATTGAAGCCACATCGATCATGATTACTACTGCTATTAATGCTGATATTGGCACTGATGAACATCTCCATAAATTATAACAGCTACACTTCCATTTAGATTATTTGAAATTTAAGTCGCATTAAAACTTTGAATCATGCAATAACAATCTCATTTTTTTTTTTTTTTATAACTGGATATCCTACGATTAAAATTGTATGGTGTGTATAACATGAGAAATAATTTTTTTTCGTTTTAGCAGTCAAAAAACAGGATGTGCGTTATACACGAGGACACATTATACACTGGTAAATACAGTAATTCCATTATTTTCTCATACGTTCAAACATACCATATGTTTTTCTAAAAAAAAAAAAACTGTAATAGAATAAATAGTTATTCTTCTGATGTAAAAGATTGATATGCCACACTTTTTATGGTAGCGCTCTAGTAGTTTTTAGGGAAGGTAGTTTTAATGGTACTTTTCCGCTATACGGACTCTATGAAAAAATGTTTGCTAATGCGCCAATTATTTCAACCCTGATCGTGAAAAGGATTTTTATTGAAAACCATACGATATTTCTAAGGCATTTGTAATTTTATGCCAGAAGTTTAATATGAGTTTTACTTTATTATTTTATTGGGGACTACTTAGTTATTCCGTCGATCAATTTCGCCAAATTATATAAATCGCCAAACCACTCGCCAAATTATACAAATTGGCATAATTTTTATTATAAATAACGAAAGAACAAATAAATTAGTATAGCATTAAAAAATATACAAATAAAACGTCGAAATAAAAATCACTTGATGACGTAAACACGTGTAACTTGCTTAAAGTCAAGTGAATGGGACATTTACGATCAACCATTATCGGTATTTAATCTTATAGTTTGGCGATAGATTTTTGGTCGACGGGATAACTAAGTAGTAGCGTTTATTGTATAACAGTTATTTGTTCACTTATTTTAAGTATATATTTGTGATTTAATAAAATAGTTTGAAAAAGTCTGTAATTTTCAAATGTTATATTTTTAAAATGCTTACTTTACCATCAATTTTTTCTTTAATTTTTCAAATGTTTCAATTCACGTGATTTTCCTTTTGTGCCAACTATTATGCTTGGCGAAAATGGTGTCCTTATAACGGTTGTATTTATGACGGCCAATTATCTGCACGAGGGATATAGGCCCAGGAGGGGAGTGCCCTTCGTGGTGGTCTTTCTAAGGGAACCTAACCCGTATTAACGCTTGGAAATCCAAGGTTCGAAGAAAACCACGAAAACTCCGAACGAGTAGGCCGACGGGCGCGATTGGTATCGAACCAAGCACCTCCGGTCTACCAGCTTCGAGAGCAGAACCTCTCAGCCACTGGATACTCAGCCACTGTACTTTCCGTATAACGGAAAAGTACCGTTTTAATTTTTTTCATTTTTTAAATCTTTATAAAATTTATAGTAATTGCTTACTTGTTTTCTGTTCAAGTTCATTTCTTTAATTTTTTTCCCTTTATTTTATTGTTGTGTTTTTTAATTAATTTTTTGTTTTATTATTTACTTTCATTATTTATTAGCCCCCCCCCCTCCCCCGGTATGCTAATACTTTCGGGCAATAATTAAAGTGTCGTCCCTGAAAAATAACGTTCTTTTATACAAGTCAGCCGTAAAACAAAGCAGACGTATTATTATACGGTTAAATACTGATAATCTCTACTGTAATTTTTTTAACTTCTAAGCATTGTACATTTTCAATTTTTACATCGTCGTATATGGAAAGAAAAGTACTTTTAAATGCAGTTTGTTTGAAAACTGCATCTCAATTTATTTTTGATACATTAATTTTTGTAGTTAAAACTTCTATTGTCGATGTTAAAGGAGTCTGTCACGAAGATTCTTTATTTGAAATAGTGGTAGGAAATAATGAAAAATTTAGGAACGCTGCGAGCCTTGGATTACTATATCTTTTTGTTGCCATTTTCTTATAAAAACTGGAAAATGATTGTAAATAAAATATTTTGTGAAAATAATATTGGAACTTTTATAAATTATATTTAAATATCGATATTAATGTTACAAATAAATGACGGAATATGAATCATTAGACAGCCTTTTTATTTTTTGGTATTCTTGAATGACGACATTACTTTTTGTTGGGTATTGTGTATTATTCTGCGATAGTGTCATTCTATGCATACTTTTCTGTAGATATTGTTTAAGACCAGATCATAAATGTGGAATTCTTCAACGGATACGAATAACGTCATTTTATATAAAATAAAAGGGTATCTTTTAAGTCTTAAAAATGAAATATGTTTTGTACTATCTATCTATCTATATATATATTACATATTTTTTCATCGGAGGCTTAACATAATTCTAAAAAAGCAGAATTGCTGTTTTCTAGTTTATTTATAACTATTTTGGGATAGGTCAATGTTATTAAAGCTCGACCTTTTTCTCATTTTTAACGAGTTCTGAGTGAATTAACTATTATTTTGAAATTTTAGTATATTTCTTTCAATGTATCATATGGTCTAATTAATCTTAAATCACCCTAAGCTTTATATTATATCCATATAAACGATTTTTTTTAATTAATATTCTAACCTTTTCTTAATATTAAATCACCAATTTTTTATAAACGGTTCCTGTATTGCTCACCAAAGTTTATTTCAATTTTTCTTATGCATAAAATTACATGAAATTTAATATGATTTGACGCATTTTATAACGCTGATCATTTCGCTTACTATGTTTTTAATAAAAACATTTTTAAAAAGCTAATTAGTTAGGCTGTTTTGGTTAATATTATACTCACTTAGCTACGGTTTTCTTTTTTTATGATACCGCTTCTTAACCCAATTTTTCTTACATTTGCCTTTCCATTTCACGTACTTCACTGTTACTGGCCGAATGCTGAGTTTAAAATTCAGCTGGTCTATGAAATAAAACTTTTTTTTTTTTTTGCCTTAAAAAAAGACAATATATTTTTATACTAATTTGGGGACACAAAATATAAATTGACCATGAAAATGTTATTTTTAGCTCTCGGTGTACGAATACAGATACACAAAGTTAAGATTTTCCCCGAAAATATGTACTTTTAAATTAATATTTAAAAACTACATGAAACGCAACCTATAATTTTTTTGCAGAAACATCTTTCAAGAAGCTTCAAATACCTTACACTCTAAATTAAAATGTCTGAAATTCAGACACTTAAGTGTCTGAAATGGAGTGTTCAATTTTCAGACATTTTAAAATGTCTGAATTTTTTCAGACACTTTTTGCGTCTGAATTTCAGACACTTCAAACGTCTGAATCGCATCCATTTTTTTTGTAAGCATCATACGTAGCCATGTTTGACCACGTTGAATCCGGGAAAAATATTTGGCTGTGGTCCTGCCCCTCCCCCCCCCCCAATACAGCCTGATTTTTTTGGTGCTCTCAGTTTTGGTATACAATTTTCGTTACGTTGATAATTTAAATCTTTTACGACATTGTACTGATTATAATCAATATCTTGAACTTCAGGAGTAGAACAAGATTAAAAAACAAAAAATATTTATCTAAATATTAGATTTTTTTAAATTTATTTTGTTTTTAACCTTATTTTACTTTAAAAGTTCAAAATATTGATTATAATCAGTACAATTTCGAAACAGATTTAAAATATAAGCTTTACAAATATTGCACATCAAATTTGGGGGCACTACAGTCGTAGGGGGACGGGGCACTTCCCAGTTTGCCCTTCCTTTAATCAAGAAGTACTTTTGCAAAAAACGCAACCCTGCATTATAGTTGTCTAAATTGAGATGCTCGATATTCGGGAGTATCCGTTGTGGAGGTTAATGAACATTCTCGAATAGCGAACACCTCTATTTAACGAATACTTTTTTAATCAGCAGACATACATATTTGTATATTTTTACCTCAAAAAAGTAGACATCTCCAATTATCGGACATATTCCGCGTTCCCGAAGTGTTCGCTATTAAGGGCTTTTAAGGTACATAGATAAATATATATATATATATATTTTATAATCTTGTCCTACTCTAAAAGTTCAAAATATTTATTATACTCGGTTGAATGTGGAAAAAGATTTAAAATATCAGATGTACGAAAATTGCAAAATTCCCCCCCCCCCAAAAAAAAATGAAAATATAAAAAAATATATTGCCACATAGGCAATTTTACATATACATCACTTGATAATCACAACAGCCATTTAACTATGAATAATGAAAATAAATAAATAAATATTCTACTTTAATAACATTGGGGAAAAAATGACTTTGGTATTTTGTTAAATATATTTGCGTTTTTAAACTTGTCCTACTCTAAAAGTTCAAAACTTTCATTATAATCAGTGCAAGATTTAAGATATCAGCTTTACAAAAATTCATGCAAAATCCCCCCCCCCTCCCCCCCCAAAATGAAAATACTTATTTAAAAATTATGTTTTTAAAAAATTTATATTTCCACATGGTCAAGTTTTTATGTAGATCAGAGGGTACTCACAAAAGCTATTCAACTATCAATAAAAACAAATAAGTACATATTCTATATTAAAAACATGAGGAAAAAATAACTTATGATTTCCAAACTTCTTTCGTCTTAAATATATACAGTAACATCTGTCATTTTTGTATTTTTCGTATAAGTGCATATAAATAAAGTTACCACAATTTTAAATACGAAATCTAGTTAGAGGTTTTTACTTTTTCCCATTATAAATTTCAAATTACTTTTTTATTAAAAATAATAAAAAAATCAGTATTAGAGTTGATTGCAAATCAAATACATATGTATATTTTTACAGGCAGCTTCATATAATAGACGAGTCTCATTTACTTTATTTATCTTTTTTTAATCTGCGGTTTTATGCCAGGAAGTAAGAAAGCATTAGGTCATCTTTCAAAGTTTTTTTTTATCTTTACTTCCTTGTGGCCGTCATTTACTGCGAGATAAAAATTATCCATTGAAACTAAGAACTGACATTGAATATATAATTCGTAATAAAAAAGAACGTCATAAGTTTAAAAATATATACTTCTAGAATTAGTGGGGTTTTTTGCGAACAGATTCAAAACTAATTAAATTTCATGCAGGATTTTGTTTAGTACAATAAATAAAATCATAAAATACACTAATTTTACTACTATAAAGAAACTTACTTGAGTTGCTGCAAGAGGTAAGAAATATTCCTCGATTTGAAATTTTAAAAACTACCACAACCACAGTGAGGGAGAAAGACTTTCATCAGTTTAAAAGGTAATCCATAATACATCCGACTAGCCATATTTAAAGGATGAGATGTTTCATCCTAAAAACAGGACCCGCCAGACACAAGTTTCTTTTTTTTTTGCCAGCTTCGACAGGACGAAGATGAATAACATAATATTATTGATATAAATTGATACGAGTTAACACTAAGCCCATTGCACACGCTTTGTAGAATTTCCGGGTGTAATCTTCAACCGTCGTCTACTTCTGTTCTGTGTCTATCCCGCCCTTGTATCGACGACAGCTTCTAAGAGACATTTGATGCCGAGCACACACGTCAGATGTATGTATTCAATAAATACATAATCCAAGTTAATACGAATTAAAATCACAGTACTTCACATTTCGCAAAAAACGAATTAAAATACACGCGTACATAAAAACAAACTTTGTTTGAATTACAACGTATACCACTTCGAACGAAGACATCTAAAACGCATGCGCAACTGGGAGTGCTAGTGCCCCCTGGTGGTTATTGCGTCGGAAGAATCAAAAATTAAGACACGTTTAAAGCAATGAAGTGTCTTAAAATAAGACGTTTGCGGATATTTTAGACATTATTCTCAGTTCGTTTACACCATGGTCATAGTAAGACGCTTATGTATCTTAAATTAAGACATCTATAGTGTCTTAATTTTCAGATTAAGACACTTAAGTGTCTAAAATTCTTTTTCAGTCACATATGTGTCTAAATTTAAGACGCTTCTATTTGCAGTGTAATCTAAAATTACAGCTCATGTCATCAAATAGTTTTTAAGTTATGCTTAAAAAATTAATAGCGTGATGTGAAATGCTTAACCCGTTCTCTTACGCGAATTTTATTCAGTGGCACCACTTTTTATAGCACCACTTATCATTTGCGATTTAACAATATTTTTTCGAGAAATATACTAAATAAATTATTTGTAAAATATAGTGGTGCGAATATAAAATAAAATAGTTGTCTGTGTCAGTCCTTTTCATATTCACTGAATACAAAAAACCTAGTAACGAATCATGTATAAAAAGCTAGCGTCCGATAAGGGTTAAGACCTAAATTTGACATCATATTTGGATTCTTCAATAATTCTTATTTTTAACACTTTCGCTGCCGAAAGTGATCAGAAATTTTAAATTGATACTGGGAATATCGAGAGAAGATGTTTTACTTTATGTTATTGCTAAATGCCTTTTATTAAATAAAGCGTAAGATGCTATTCTTTATTTTTGGTATGAACACTAAATTTCTGGATAAAAATGGAGGCCAAACTGACAAATCTGTATGGTGACACTCAACGTGTTAAATGTCAAACGAAAATCATTTAAGGAAATAATTTGGATATATAAAGATGTAGCATTTGGAACTTCTAATGTTAAATGCTTTTTTAATATTGGTCCAAAACAAAGTGCAATGCGGGTAATTTTTTTAGCATAGCTTAAAACTACTTGGTGGAATAGGCTGTAATTTTAGATTCACATATTTGAAGCTTCAAGAAATTGATTTCTGTAATAAATAAATATATATATATATATATATATATATATATATAGGTTACGTTTCATATATTTTTTAAATATAAATTTAAAAATACATATTTTGGGGGAAAATCTTAAATTTACGCAACTGCATTTCCAAAACAAGAGGCAATGAAAGTTTTTCATAGTGATATTCGTGTCCAGCGGTTTAATTTCATACAGAATTGCGCACTGTCACCTCAAAGACAATTTCATTGTTGTACAGTGTTATCAGAAGGCAAACGGCACAGATGCTATTTCTTCTCAACATTTCTAAGGAGTCCCCTGAAATCTTTGTAATTTTTTTTTCAAAAAACAACCTTGGTTTTTCTTTTCTTTCAAATTAATACAAACTGCAAAAATGTCTAGGAACCCGCTAACTGTATCCTTGTAATAAACTCCCTATATATTGGTCCCACCAGTGGCTGAGAGGTTCTGCTCTCGAAGCTGGTAGACGGGAGGTGCTGGGTTCGAACCCAATCGCGCCCGTCGGCTAATCGTTCGGCGTTTTCGTGGTTTTCTTCGAATCTTGAATTTCCAAGCGTCAATATGGGTTAGGTTCCATTAGAAAGACCCCCACGAAGGTCACTCCCCCCATTAGGGCCTATATCCCTCGTGTTGATAATTGGCCGTCATAAACACAACCAACCAACCGTATATATTGTTTGTCGGGCTCTGATCGACTAGCGTCTCATTCCTAGGTGATTCCCTATGGAAGAGCGAAAATTGTTAAAATCCACTTTTTAATTAGGCTGATGCGCAGAATTGAACCATCTGTTGACAGAATTGATTATTTTTGCATGATTCCATTAAAAAAAAAGAAAGATAAAACAAAACCAACTTTAATTTTAGAGAATTTTAATTAATAGAATATTCAAGAAAATGTTGAGAAATTATTATATAAGAACTTATTAAAATATTTACTTAAATTCGGTTTATACAGTCATCTTAAAATCAAAAAGTATATATTTAAGAAATTAATTTTTCACATTTATTTTTTATACTTTTAAATCACCGAGTAATATTTCAATATTAATGTTTATAGCTAAATTATTATTATAAAAAAAATAATTTTGTGCTTTTCATTATCACGACATAACATTTTGGTTCTAGTGTAAACATTACAACACATATATTTATTTTCTTTGTAAACAATGTTTTAGGGACAGAAATTATGCATTAAATTATTTCATTTTTTAGAAGGAATATTGATAATAAGTTGTGTCCTCAACGTCGAAATAAAAGCATTTTGGTTCTTAATTTCTATCGAAAAAGGCTGCACTCTTTTTTCGAACCTTCCGATCAAATCGCTAGAAGCTACATGATATTTCAGCACTCAATTATTTAATTTAAAAAAATTAAATGGATTGAATTTTTAAAAATAGTAACGATGTATTTTTTTCATTCAAACTATTTTTTTTCCAATTTAAATAAATGCTTTATGAATCATTATTTTAAATTTTCAATGCATAAAAAAAAAAAAAAAAGATTTTTTTTTTTTTTACATTATTAAATTTTTAAAACTCGAAACTTTGAATTTTTTATTCAATTTTTTTAATTTAAATAAATATTAAAAAGGGAAAAAGTATCCAGTTTTTTTAAACTCTTGCCCTCTGGATTCGAGCTCACGATCTACCTAACATTAGACAGACGACATGCAACAGAGCAACTGATATTCACTCGAAACAGCAACAAAATTTGAAACAAATTTCATTTCTGTCAACACACGGCTCAATTTACGTACATCACCCCAATTAGAAAGTGGATTTCACCACTTTTCATTCTTCCACAAGGAACCATCTAAGGATGACATGCTAGTCTCTGATCGGCCTCAAGACTTTGTTTTTATTTAGGGATCCACGCAGGTGGTATTTGCAGCAACGCAGTCTCTTTCGAACTTTCTACAAAGGCGAAGCTATTGGATTAACGACACCAGAAAGCTTGTGCCAAATAGTAATTCTCCACGTAAAAACGATGATTTCGATCCATAAATTAGGGTTTCTTTATCATTTTGAACTTTATTTAGCCTGTTTTTATATATCTATCAACACTCAACAGTAAAGATTTTGATTCGAATTAACTTAGCTTTTTTATCTGGCGGTCATCATTGGTATATGATCCTTAAACATCATACGTTATATTTTGAAGAAAACTGGGTAGTGCACTCTAAAAAAAAATCTGTAGTTCTACAGATTCAAAGTTACATGCTTACTAAACTTTCATCTGTAACTGTACAAAAAAATCTGCAAATCTACAAAACTAGTTTTTGTAAAGCTACAGAAATCTGTATCTTTACAAATAGATCTGCTAAAATTACAGTAATCTTTCTAAAATTTTATCTGTAGCCCTGGCTGCACTTACATGAAAAGTTCTAGGCATCCCAGTTTCCTAAAAATATTTTAGTAATCTTACAGATTTTTTTTTTATTTTCGGCGCAAAAGTGAGTGTGTTACAGGAATTTTTGTTGTTGCCGTTACATAAAAAGTTCGAGGAATCCGAGTTTCCTAGAAAAACTTTAGTAACTTTACAGATTTTTTTTTTTTTTTTTACAGTGTGCTACACATTAAATAAATTGTTTTGTTGAGATGCATATACTACAGATTTTTTGTAATGGTGTAGATTATTTTTTAAAGGAATCTTATACAAACTTTGGCATGCATTATGTCTAAAAAAGAATATACACTGTAAAAAAAGAGGATTTAATCCTGCAGATGTAAAGTTACAGAAATCTATATGCTTATTTTATCTGTAACCCGGGTTGCAGTTACATAAAAAGTTCTAGGCATTCCAGTTTCCTAAAAAATTCTTAATAACCTTATGGTTTTTTGATTTACAGTCCAAACATGTATCTGTTACATAATATTTTTTTGTCGCTGTTACATAAAAAGAAAATTTATAGTAACTTTACAGATTTTGTTTTACAGTATGGTGACTGTAATTTCAAAATTTCGCTTTACTTCCATATTAAGAAAGCAATTCAGTTTTTTAATCGAGGCAATTCTTCTAATTGTTTATAATCTATGCATAGAGCAGTTAATTGGCTTCTTATCCAATCGCTGCTCTATCTAATTCATCTCGCAGTCTGCTGAAATCATGGAGATAGATGAAGGGAAGATTTTCTGCTTACGAGAAGCCTTATAAATGAAGTAAAAGTACTTCTGTGACGTACTTAATCGTAAGAGGTTTAAGTTCAAAAATGCAAATTAACCTTCATAAGGGAAGCAATTGCTTAAAAAAGCTTGAATAATAGACTTTAGAAATCAGCAAAATGTTTATGTCCTTGACATCAATTCGGAAATTTATGCTCGAATATGTTTTCTGTAAAATCCTAAAGACGAAACGCAATTTTTCACCTTCATTCAAACATGAAATATATAATGTGAACTTTAAAAAGTTCACCGTCTTACTTAAAAGACGACTAAAATAATGAAAGAGATGTTACAAGTTAAAAATATACATTTTATTTCAAACTTCCTAGTACTTTCAAGCTTTCCAAGCTCATCATCAGAGAATGTTTTAATAACTAAATGTTGTTTATTTATACAAATACGTCACTTTGTTTTGAAAATGAGAGAGCCAATAATTATTAGTATAATTGACGTATTAAAATTTAAGGCACAACAGTTAAATATTTTATTCTACATAAAATTAATCTGAAATACAGCTACTTCGACTTTCCAGCTATTCATTTAAAATGAAAAGTAACGTATGAGAACAGAGTGATGTCGTAAAATAAATGGAACTGCATTTAATAATAGTATATATTTTCTCTAATTAAATATAATCCTAGAAACTACTACTTCTACTTTCAACTCTAATAATTAGTGGCTCTCTCAATCGAAAATACAGTAGGACTTAAAAAATCCGGCATCAAAACCATCTTTTCTCTTCCTTTTTCTCTTGCACTTTCAAGTTATGGGAGAAGAAAAATAGCAATTCCTTATGAATTGAAAATTTCAAGATTGAAAGTAAAAATGCAAAAAGAGAATATTTGACCTTTTTTTTTTTCTTTTGCCAGAGGCAATTATTTTCTGAGCAAATTTTCTGGGAGCTGCACCGTTGCGTAGCAACGTGAACAGTTTTGGGGACAACTTTGGAGAATGCATTGCACAATACATGGCCAGAACGAATTTTTGGCAGAATTCTTCAGAATTTTCAGGCTTTCACATTTCCTGTGAAAAGGCCGCAATTTATGACCTGTTTGAACGCGCAAAATCTGAAAATGCATTAAGAGTCGAAAAAATGGATATAGGTGATTGGATAAGTAATGACGAAAATGCATCAACAACGAACAATTTAACGGGCAGCGAGATCGCTGACGCCGTGCTAAATAGAACCGCCGATAATGCTAGTAGCAGCTCAAAAGACAAGGATGAACAACCGGTAAAAGAAAAGGAGCCACTAGAAAAATGCATAAATTTGACTGGAGGATTACTATGTGCTTTAGAGAACCAAGGCTGTATTTCTGAAATAGACATTCTTCAGTTGCATAAAATACAAAAAAAAAAAGAAAAAAATAACCTTGTTAACCCCCCCCCCCCCCAAAAAAAAAAAAAAAAAAAAAAAAAAATGAAGCAAACAAAATTCACACCGATGTTTCCTAAATTACACGAGAAGAAATAATTTCACTTTTTATTACATTTTTTTTTTCTGTAACATAGAAAATATTAATTAAAGTAAGTTTTTTTATATTTTTCTCTTTTTCTTACATAATTATCACTTAATCATGAATTAAACTCTGGCTAAAGGCACCATTAAGAATAGCGTACTACTTTTGATATACCTAGTTACTACTTTTGATATACCTTTAAAAATCCGGCATAGTGTCGATTCTGATGATGCCGAATTTTTGAAGTTACACTGTATATGTATATGTTCTACATAAAATGTATACATTAATTAAGATAGCATATGCAACATAATTCGCAAATGCTTAAAGAAAAAATATTTAATGGTGAAGATGGATTTTTTTTTTTCATATTATCTAATTAAGTAATATAATGAGCGTGCGATTCAAAAGGAACCATGCCCACTGCGGATCTCTACACCGAGTCGAGTTAAGCTTCTTGAAAAGCAGGTTTTTTTTTTTTTTTTTTTTTTTTTTTTTTTTTTTACTGCACCCTGTGAATTTCAAGGTAGAATCTATACTAGATTCCATGCATTATTTTTTATTTATTTGTTTTTATTTATTTGAAATCTTAAGTTCTGTAATGTTTGTCTATTTGAATGAATATTGAAAAATAGCATCGTCAAATGACAACAAAAAACAAAAAGCAGATTAATAGAATAACTGAAAAAAATTGCTAAACTTTCCTAAAGCTGTGCTCAATATCACACTCTTCCCCCTACCTTGATTATGGAAATTCGTAAATAAGCAAAATATTTGCCTCATAAAATTGCACTTTATAGACCCCAACTTTACTCTTACTTACACAGACAGATTTTGACAACAAGCATAGGAAATTATAATTTTGTATTAAGAAAATCTTGAATTAAAATATAACGAAAACAAAATTATTCAATTTTTTATCTGTTTACTTTTAAATATCCGCACCATTTTTGCCAGCTGCATGTTTTAAAATCAATAATTGATTTTTTCCCCTATTTTATTAGTAAATATTATAGCAACATCTTTCACAGAAGGGAAATTGCAGTGTATAATGAATGCTAGTTTTATGGTTGGAAAGAAAATTAGGCTCAGAACAAATTTTGTAATTATTAGTTCACGAAGACGTTTACTCGTTCGGAAAGTAATTAACTTAAAAGGAAATTAAAGAACCCTGGAAAAAGGAAATTACTTAATACCACGAATTTAACAGAATAACATTTCAGATACATCAAATAAAGATACCCAAATTTTGTAGCATTAAAATATATTGAAGTATAGCGATTTTAGATTTAAAAGTATTTAGTAACAGATATAAACATTGGAATATTTATAATTTGTACAAGAATTTGTTTCAGAAAAACTCAATATATTATCCGCTATGCTATTTTACATTTTCCAAATCATATTATGTTCTAATTGTAGCTTTAACGAGCAGTTGGTGGCAGATAATGAAAGGAAATTTTTAGATATTTTTCAAGCAGTTTTCTTAAAGAGGAGCGGGTCGTGCTTCGATATATTATGGAACTGACATCCTACTTTCATATTATTGATGCGATTGGATAGCAATTAACTTAAAAGGAAACGAATGAATCCTGGTAAAGGAAACTGTCTAACACCACGAATTTAACAAAATAACATATTGAAATAAGAGTTTTATTTATTTATTTATTTATTTATTTATTTTTTTGTAACTGAAATAACTAACGAGAAATCGTTAACATGTATGCTAATTTGATAAAATAATATTCAATATATGTTCATCAATGAGTGTTTCAAATCATCGAGTTTAAAATTTATTCAAATGTAAACTTTCACCAAGAATTATTGGCAGGTATGCTATTGAACTTTTGGATATTTTTGGAAGGTTTTCATGAAGATAACGTGTTTTGATATTTTATTTAGAACTCTTATATTATTTAATTATTGATTCTCTCGGCAATTATTTAGCTTAAAATGAAATGATGAAATCCTACAACAGAAAATTACCTAATACCTCGAATTTAAGAAAGTAATCATTCAAATACATGATATAAATATATCAACTAATTCCATTTTATCATGTTAAAATGCATCAGAATATAATTATTTTAGATTTCAGTAGCATTCTTTTGCTCTGTTACCATTGATTTCCCATCTATTTCATGGCTGCAAAATATTTTGAACTAATACATGTGATTTATTTCATACATGCAAAAACCAGTGATGACAAATCAATAACATTCAGCCACGCGTATCAAGTGGTTGTACCTATTCATTTCTGTGTGCTTCCGTTCTTGGTAACGTTCATTTCTGTAAAGCGTTTATGTGCGACTTTATCATCGAAAAAAAGGGTACAATGAACGAACATCAACTTTTGTGTTAAAACCGGATTAAGGGCCATAGAAATATACCAAATGATTAAATCTGTGAAAATTGATGATGCTATGAATCGTTCGCGAGTATTATAGCGGTTTTCGAAGTTTCAAGCTGAAAGAGAGTAGACCAAAGCCGATGAGAGTCATTCATGTTAGCGCCAAAATAAGGACAATGTTCAGCATCAGTGTGCCACTGTGACTGGTATTTTCTACAAATATGTCTTGCGTTGGTTTTTGAAACGACTACGGCGTGCGAGGCCCGATTTACTGGAGAGTGGAAATTAGTGCTTCCTTCACGACATCGCACCTTCTCAGAAATCCGTCCTTGTGCAGCAATTTTTGGCGAAAAGGCACGCTGTGTGCATCAACCACCCACCCTACTTACCGGATCTGTATCCTCGTGGTATTTTACCTTTCCGAAGTTGAAATTGAAGATGAAGAGGCACCTTTACGTGTCGCTAGATGATCAATGAAGCGGCTGTGACATCTGAACTTAACAGCGTTATAGTGGAGGCATTCCAAAAGGAGTTTACGCATCTGTACACTCGTTCTGAACATTGTATTGAATTGGGAGGACACTAATATTAATATTAAATGTAAGTAAAATCTCTGGGGCATATGGTCTGTGTGTGATCGGTCCTGGAACTTTTTGAATGCACTGTGCGTATCAATTACATGCCAATCAGAATATATTTACGCAAGTTAGAGCTTGGACAGAGATACAGACAAGCCGAATTCATGACCACTATTGAACTCTGTTGGAAAGTGTTAATAAAAATGAATTCAGACAGCAAGCTGAACATTGTTAAAAAGAGGGAGATTCGTAAACGTTGCGATCACTGTATCTCATGTATCTGCGAATGCCGCCCTCTCCCATAAAAATAAATAAATAAAATAAAACCGATTGTTTTTGCTATATTTGTTTATTTTGTAGATTTGGTGACCGTTTCCTAAGGGTTCGAGAACCGAATCGAATGTCTTATTTGTGAACCGAGTTATCGGATAACTGTGGAGTTTGAAAACCTATCTTCTAATGTACAGTTCATTAAAAATTCAACTATAGTCATACAGACATCCTAACTTCAGAGCTAATCAGGGAAATATGAAAAAAAAAAAAATAGAAAAAAAGTAAATGATTAAGTTAACTTTTAAAAAAATACACCATAATTATATTATTAACAAGGAAGTTCTCCATACGGGCATATTCAGAAAAATCTGAAAAAATTACAGAGTGTTCTCTCATGTGTATATATATGTTTATAAAATTTTCGTTTATTTGGCGATTTATCATCAGTTGACGATGAAATGAAATTTCGAAAAATACTTTTTTATGCCGATTACTCTTTAAGATAAAAATGTTTCATGTTGAACTTCTTTAAATAAATTTAATGTAAATGACTTTAGTTTTGTCAGTTTTAGATTGATTTAACTATAGTTTTGTCATATATATATATATTTATAATGAAAGTTAAATATCAAATTTTATGAATTAAAACAAAATTAAAATAAATTAAAATTGTTTCAATGTCTCAAAATTCAGTCCAATTGAGCACTGTAGATACAATTCTGTTGCTATGGAAACGACTAATTCTTTCAAATGAATAACTGATAAATGAATCTTGCCTTTATTTTGGAATACGCTTAAATACATGAAAGTATTTTTACTTTCTTCTATCTTTACAAGAAGAAAGTATTGGTTTCATGAAAATTTTCGAATTTCAGTTTTCGACGGATTTACACGTTTTATGAGTCAGAGATTCCAAAAAACATGGTTTTACAAAATGTCTGTCTGTGAGTCTGTCTGTCTGTCTGTCCGTCCGTCTGTCTGTCTGTATGTGACACAAATTTTGTGGGCGCTCTATCTCAAGAACTAATGGACGAAATTTCACAAAACTTCATATTTAGTTAGATCTTGATATAAACTGAAACTGATTAGTTTTTGGTGAAAATCGCCCAACAGGTGGCGCTGCTATGCGGCATTTTTAACGATTTCTGCAATAGCTGTATCTCAAGAACTACTGCACGGATTTTCATAAAACTTCAGATTCAGTTAGTCCAGGATATAGTTTGGTGCTGATTACTTTTTTGTGAAAATCGCCCAACAGGTGGCGCTGGTATGCTGCATTGTTCATGATTATCGCAATAGCTCTAACTCCAGAAAAAATGCACGGATTTTCATCAAACTTCAGATTCAGTTAGTCCCTGATATAAATTAGTGCTGCTTAATTTTTGGTGCATATCGCCCAACAGGTGGCGCTGCTGTGCTGCATTTTTCACGATTTCCACAAGAGGTGTATATCAAGAACTATTGCACGGATTTTCATCAAACTTCAGATTTAGTTAGTCCTTGACATGAATTGATGTATAAATTAGTGCCGTTTAATTTTTAATGTAAATCGCTCAACAGGTGGCGCTTCTGTGCTGCATTTTTCACGATTTCCACAAGATCTGTATCTCAAGAACTATTGCACGGATTTTCATCAAACTTCAGATTTAGTTAGTCCTTGACATGAATTGATGTATTAATTAGTGCTGTTTAATTTTTGGTGTAAATCGCTCAACAGGTGGCGCTTCTATGCTGTATTTTTTGCGATTTCCACAATAGCTTTATCTCAAGAACTAATGCTTGGATTTTCAACAAACTTCAGATTCAGGTATACCTTGATATCGTTTAGTGCTGTTTACTTTTGGTGTAAATCGCTCAACAGGTGGCGCTGCTATGCTACATTTTTTCAGAATTCCCGCTATAGCTCTATCTCAAGAACTAATGCGCGAATTTTCATCCAACTTCAAATTCAGATATACTTTGATATGAATTGGTGCTAAATCGTTATTTCTTGTACTATTTAAATGATTTAATTGATGTGATTTATATAGAAGAAAGTTTTGTGATGGCCACAACATACTAGTTTATATATGAAATTGTTTTTAAAGTAATAAAATTAAATAACAAGCAACATAAATATGTAATACGAAAAAATGTATTTATAAAACTCTCTCATTGTTTAAATTTAAATTCATTAAATACTATTTACACGCATTCTAAAAATCAGTTAACAATCAATTTTCAGGTGCACTAAAATTGTTTGCTTTTGGCGAGGAAAAGTATTGCTCGCTAAATAGCGTGACGCTTTCGCCTTTACGCGCCAAATACTCAAAACTATTTTATTTTTTTACAGATTTTCTACTGTAATTCCGCCGCTAAATTTGACTGATCCTTTATTACATACATAAGTAGTTTAATTAGTATTTTTTTCAAAATATTCTGAGTATGCCCAGAATGGAGACCTTCCTTGTAAGAAATAACGTTATTCACCCTTCTATATAACGACAAAAAAGAAAATAAAAAAAAAGGGAAGAAAAAAATACTAAATTTGCCGACATGAAAAGTTTATGCAAAATTTGCTTCCTGTATATTCTTAGTAGAACTGATAAGCATCCTTAATAAAAGATAAACATAGACAAAAATCATTCAAAGTATTGAAAGTAAATTTGTAAAGAATAAAAGCCTCTAAGCATTGTCCAATAATTATAAACATTAAGCATCTCTCTAACGAGTTTGCCTTTAATGGTTTCTGTCAAACAAAGCAAAAAAAACACATGTTCACATTCGAGCCAGTGCATTTGCAGAATCGGAGAAATTTCTTTTTCTCCATGCTGCACCTTAAGGAAATCTGTTAAATCGATTATGCATTTTCATTGATGATAATTTATTCGATAGCATTAGCATTTAAATAACTTTAATTATTTAGAACATTAAAATTTGTTAGCTTGGCGTGCATCTGGCAGAAGTAGCAGAAAAGTAATGATACATGTACATTTTGAAAAAAGAATTTTTATCCCTAAGATAATGGCATAATTCAAAGTGATTTAAAAAATATCAGAGATGGTTTTCTTTACGGGCAACTAGTTACAATGTTTCAAAGGCTCATAAATTACTTTATTAATGCAATCATAGCGTACAAGACAATAAAAACTTCTTTAAATTATACGATGAATAGAATTTTTAAGAAAATATTTCTAGATAGATTGGGTAAAATTTTTGCAACCATTTTTTTAAGTATGAACAGATATAAAAGAATGAGTTTTGAAGCCAAAACGAAATATATGTAGTCTTATAATTAAATTTTTGAAATGGTGTTGATCTATGCAAAGATTATTTATTGAAAAGGCTGTTTTAAACAAAAAGGAAAATGATATTTTTCAAATATTATGTATACAAATTAAATAAAAATACCACAGTTTTAATCGTAAATCATAAAAGTAAAAGAAAATAAATTGAAATTATGACATAAAGTAACTCACTAAAACATTTTTTGGAAGCATATTATTATTAAAAATGTTATATTATTCATAGCTTAGACTTCAGGAAAATTATTATTGTTCGACTTTTAAAATAATTCTTTTTTTATATGTTTGTATTATGTAAAAGACTCTGTTCACTGAAGTGTATATGAATAATAAAAATAAGTAATTTTTGTTAGTAAGATGTACAAAAATATAATAAATATGCAAGAATTCTGAAACATATTAATTTATTGAGAATTAAAATTATTTTAAATGTTATAAGGTTTTATTTTTAGGGTTTAATTTAAATATATCAGATCTAAGTTTCGAAATAAGCTAATACATATTCCATATTGACATTTTCTCGTTTATTTCATACGCTAATCGTAATATGTTTCATTCTGATATCTCATTCTACGTAAAAGAGATAACTGAAAGTATAATAATATGATAAGAGTGAGATAGGGGGAGGGAGGCTTGAAACTAAAAAAGTTTTTTAAAATATTTTTATGTTCACACCTCTTACTCCAAACTTCATATTTAATATATTGTTATAGCGTTTGCTTCGAAACTTTTGCAACAAACTTTAATGAAAGATTGATTATAAAATTGAAAATAATTACTTTTCAGTCGCAAGTTAACTATTGACTTTTGAAATATGGTGATTAAAAAAGTCGCCGGACTGGTAAAATAACTTTCTTCCTTTTTCTTCTTTCTTTTTTCTCCCACAACCGATTTTGTTTCAAACTAGCTAATTTCGAACTTGAAATGAAAGAAAGTTCACATATTCATAAAAAATTCACATTCCATACAAAAGTTGTTACCGACTCGTCTATCATTAATTAAATTAAATTAATAAAATTCCCATTAAATGATTGTTTATTTAAGTAAAGCTGTTTCTATAACAAAGTAAGAAAGAACAGAAAAGGAACGAAAAATGCATCAAAATACAGCTGAAGATTGCGTGCAGTTGAAGCGCCTACTTTCAAATTTCAAGTGCAACTTCTAGTTGCAAAATTTATTTTGTAATCCTGCGCGTAATCTATTACGCCAATTTTCTGTCTCCAAATGTCGGACAGTTTGGAGTCCCTGTAAATGCTAATTCTGCATCTTGCAAATTTTAAAAAAGATGAAATGAAAGAACACACTTATATCTTTTATCCCTATTAAAATTGGGTCTTAACATCAAATATATTTTTAAATATTAAAAAATGTCTTTTTTTTTTTATTTTAAGAGTCCTGAGATTCCTTAATGTATCTAAAAAAAATTTTATGATGACTTTCAAATCAAAATTAAATGGTATTCCATAATAGCCGAACTTCCTGTGTATAGTTGTAATAATAATTTCAAAACATATTTTTTTTTTCCTTATTTTAAAAAGAAAATATTTAAACACTCCCAATTTTTAACATAATTCATTATAAATGCATAACAAATCCCCAAAGTCGCATTTAATTTGTAAATTTTTCGAAGGATTAATAAAAGTAGCGTCATCTCTCCTGCAAAGGTATAATATTCCTATTTTACAACCGAAACAGATCTTCTTTATTTTAACAAAAGGATATTGTTCAGAATAACGTTCATTAAATAAATTCTCAAATCTTATAATTATTGAAAAATGCTTAGACTCCATTTCTGTTACGACTAATTTAAGCATATTATGAAGCTTTCTTTAACGGTTTCTCCTTCATCGATCTTTTTGTTATACCTGCTGAATCTGCTTCCGATATTAACTTAATTCTTTGGGGCATATTGAAAGTGAATCGCTAATTGCTTAAATTAGTAATAAAATGCATTTGAAACAGTTATTTCGAAATGCTGTTCTAACATCTTTTAACACCAACTAATATTTATACAATAGAACTAATATATTTGTGTAAAGCGTTTTGAAAAATTTTATTACTTAAGTTTAAAGCTTCAAATATTGTATTGGTTTTAATTTCAAAATACTAAATAAATGTTCGTTGTTACTAAATATTTAAAGTCAATTAGCAGGTTAAAATATATTATTCGATCGTGTTTCGATAAAATAGAGTAAAATTATTACATTTTATATTAATTTTTTGATACTCAAAAGCAATACAGATCATATTTATAATCTAATTCAACAAAAATTGTAATAAAGCTTGTTTCAAACGTGGTAAAAATAGTTATTAAGTTAATTGTTTTAAAATGAAGTAAAAGATATATATTTTTTTCCGAAATTAGTTGTCGAAGTAAAAAATATGAATATGAATGACATTCTACTATTGCATGCACATTATATTTGGATTTACAAAGTATATATGTCGTAGGCTAATTGAGAAATCCGGCTCTTTGCAAAGAGCCGGGCTAATTGGAGAATCCATCTCCCTTTTTCCAATTAGCTTGATATTTTTCAGGCTTATTGCAAACAGCCTAGAGAGCGTTAGGCTAATTGAAAAATGACCACTTATTATCCGATCAGGGTGATATTTTTAGCTCACAGGCTATCAAAGCCTGAGAGCTTATGTGCCCACCGATTCTGTATGTACGTGTGTACGTACGTACGTCCGTATGTACGTAACACGATAACTCTTGATAGAAATATCCGATTTGCTTCAATTTTTTTTTCTAGGTTCATTCTGATAAGGTGCTTCCCTGATTAGTTTTTGGGATTCATTGGTAAAGGATAAAGGGGGAAAAGGGGGGGATAGTCCCCCCCCCTTAATTTATATAAATGGATTTTTCATGCAGAAATATGCGATTTGCTATAAATTTGGTATACCGGTTGATTATGTTAAGCAGCTTCCCCGATTACATTTGGAAGATCATTATTAAGTATAAAGGGGTGGAAAGGGGGGCAATTGCCTCTCCCCTTAATTTAGATAAATGCGTTTTTCATGTAGAATTATTCGATTAGCTCAAATTTGGTATACTGGTTTATTATGTTAAGGAGATGGCTTGATTAGATTTGGAGGTTCATTAGTTAAGTAAAAAGGGAGGAAAGGGGGGGCTACCCCCCTTAATTTAGGTAAATGGGTTTTTAATGCAAAACTATTCGATTTGCTCCAAATTTGGTATACCGGTTTATTATGTTAAGGAGCTTCCCTGATTAGATTTGAAGGTTCATTAGTTAAGTATAAAGGGAGGAAAGGGAGGCTAGACCCCCCCCCCCTTAATTTAGATAAATGGGTTTTTCATGCAGAGTTATTCGATTTGCTCCAAATTTCGTATACCGGTTTATTATGTTAAGGAGCTTCCTTGATTAGATATGGAGGTTCATTAGTTAAGTATAAAGGGAGGAAAGGGGGGGGGGGCTAGACCCCCCCCCTCCTTAATTTAGATAAATGGGTTTTTCCTGCAGAGTTATTCGATTTTCTACAAATTTCGTATACAGGTTTATTATGTTAAGGAGCTGCCTTGATTAGATTTGGAGATTTATTGGTTAAGTATAAAGGAGGGACAGGGGCTAGTGTCCCCTTAATTTAGATAAATGGGTTTTTCATACAGAATTATTCGATTTGCTTCAAATTTGATATACCAGTTTATTACGATATGGCTTCCTTCATTTGAATTGGAGGTTCATTGGTTAAGTATAAAAGGGGGCAATTGCCCCTCCCCTTAATTTAGATAAATGGGTTTTCATGCAGAATTATCTAATTTAGTTTAATTTTTTTTCTAGGTTCATTCTAATAAGGAGCTTTTCTGATTAGATTTGAAAGTTCATTGGTTCAGCATAAAGGGAGAAATGGGGGAGATAACACCCCCCCTTAATTTAGTGAAATGGTTTTTTCATGCAGAATTATCTGATTTGCTTCAAATTTGGTATACCAGTTTATTATGTTAAGTAGCTTCCCTGATTAGATTTGGAGGTTCTTTGGTTAAATAGAAAGGGGGGCAACGGGGACTAATCCCTTCATTTAATTTCGAGGGGCATTATTCTTTGAAATAAGGTTATAATATACAATTAGGGTGAATAGCCTGTGAACTCAATGCCATCAGTTTAACTGGGCAATTTGCTTTTTATTAGGTTTATTAACGCATAACCCTACACAAACCCGAAAAATAAATCACAATAGACCGTACCCCGATCCGAGCAAGACAAAATAATTTCAGTCTACATGCAATCCGACCCGACCTTGAGAGTTCCATTTGGAAAAACCCGAAATCCCGAACCAAATCTGATAACCGACAAAAATATTCCAAAGATCCATAACCGGATCCGAACAGGACAAATTAGTTTCCGTGGACACGCAACGCTACCAGAAACTAAAAATTCCATTCAAAGTCAACCTGAAAACCGTCCCGAACCAAATCTTAACCGACAAAAATATTCCAAAGAACTGTAACCCGATGCAAGCCAGACAAAATAATCTCCGTCCACCGACAACCCGATCCGAACCTGAAAGTTCTAATTGAACTCAATCCGAAACCTGGTTGTGGTCGGTTTTCGGGTTGACTTCAAATGGAACCTTCAAGTTCGGATCCGATTGAAAAAAAATTAAATTAAATTAGATAATTCTGCATGAAAACCCATTTATCTAATTTCAGGCGTTGAGCAATTGCCCCCCTTTTATACTTATCCAATGAACCTCCAAATCAAATGAAGGAAGCCATATCGTAATAAACTGATATATCAAATTTGAAGCAAATCGAATAATTCTGTATGAAAAACCCATTTATCTAAATTAAGGGGACACTAGCCCCTGTCCCTCCTGTATACTTAGCCAATAAATCTCGAAATCTAATCAAGGCAGCTCCTTAACATAATAAACCGGTATATGAAATTTGGAGCAAATCGAATAACTCTGCATGAAAAACCCATTTATCTAAATTAAGGGGGGCAGTCTAGCCCTCCTTTCCTCCCTTTATACATAACTAATGATCCTCCAAATCTAATCAGGGAAGCTCCTTAACATAATAAAACGGTACACGAAATTTGGAGCAGATCGAATAACTCTGCATGAAAAACCCATTTATCTAAATTAAGGGGGGTGTCTAGCCCCCCTTTCCTCCCTTTATACTTAACTAATGAACCTCCAAATCTAATCAGGGAAGCTCCTTAACATAATAAACTGGTATATGAAATTTGGAGCAAATCGAATAATTTTGCATTAAAAACCCATTTACCTAAATTAAGGGGGGGGGAGACCCCCTTTCCTCCCTTTATACTTAACTAATGAACTTCCAAATCTAACCAGGGAAGCTCCTTAACATATTTGGAGCAAATCGAATAATTTTGCATTAAAAACCCATTTACCTAAATTAAGGGGGGTAGCCCCCCCCTTTCCTCCCTTTATATTTAACTAATGAACCTCCAAATCTAATCAAGCCATCTCCTTAACATAATAAACCAGTATACCAAATTTGACCTAATCGAATAATTCTACATGAAAAACGAATTTATCTAAATTAAGGGGATAGGCAATTGCCCCCCCCCCTTTCCCCCCTTTATACATAATAATGATCTTCCAAATGTAATCTGGGAAGCTGCTTAACATAATTAACCGGTATACCAAATTTATTGCAAATCGCATATTTCTTCATGAAAAACCCATTTATCTAAATTTCGGGGGGGGGGGGGAGGATAGCCCCTTTCCACCCTTTATATGTAACTAATGAACCTCCAAATCTAATCAAGGCAGCTCCTTAACTTAATAAACCGCTTTACCAAATTTGGAGCAAATCGAATAATTCATCATGAAAAACCGATTTATCTAAATTAAGGGGGGTAGCCCCCTTTCCCCCCTTTATACTTAAATAATGAGCTTCCAAATCTAATCAAGGAAGCTCGTTAACACAATAAACCGGTATACCAAATTTGGAGGAAATCGAATATTTCTGCATGAAAAACCCATTTATATAAATTAAGGGGGGGAGGGCTACCCCTCCCCTTTTCCACCTTTATCCTTAATCAATGAACCCCAAAAACTAATCAGGGAAGCACCGTACCAGAATGAACCAAGAAAAAAAAATTGAAGCAAATCGGTTATTTCTTCGTATGTGATCTCTTGATGTTAAGACGTGTTCAGCTGGTTGGTAAATTTTACAACAGTTTGTTATGAACAGCGTAGTTTTTTATCGACGTGTGCGATATTGATCTTTTCACGATGTCTTTGACCGAAGATGAGGTGAATGCCATTATGGATTATAAAACTGACTTGGATAGTATCGTCAGCGGTATGCTAGTGGCGGATTATTTAGGACATTTCAACGAGTTTCCTACTCATCATGAGCCAGCCAACTTGATTCTATGGAAAATTTTCGCCGGTGTAGATGATGAAATTCTTCAACTAAAAAATACTCACGAGTACTCCACTCAAGACGACCTGAAAGCTCGAGTAAGGAAAATGTATATTACTGGTATTTCCATTTTTGGGGAGCCATATAACGTTAAACTTATTTTCAATTCTGGAGCTTGTAGGTTTCTTAAATCTGATTATATTGAGAGTTTTCGTATTTTAGAAGGTATTAGCCCAAATCCTAACCCCACCCGTACTGCCAAAAAACGCCTTTCTGAATCTGATGCTGAAAATAATGTCACTTTGACCAATAAATACATTGTTCTTGCAAATGAAATTAACTTAGACAAGAATGTTGATATGAAAAACGTTAATACTAATTCTCAACAAAATAACAATATTAAGAGCACCATACCGGTAGAAAAGAAAAAAGAAATTCATCCCTTATATGTTGAATTTAGTGAAGTTGATTGCCGCAAAACTGCGCAGGATGTTAAAGCTCTTGATAAGGAAAACCCTCTCTTAGTCTGCATTAAGACGAATTAATTAAAATCCAACCTAAATCTGGAAATCAATTCAGAGAAATTCAACATTACTTAGGTTCAAAAAGCTTTAAATTTACAACCATCCATCCTAAAGACCAAAGAAAATCTGTATCAGAGGTATCCCGCCTGGCACGGAGCTCCAACTTATTATAGACGAACTTGGCATGCATGGTTTTATTGCCACAAGGGCAGCCATGCTAAAGAATAGAAAACTGGTAGAGGAATGCCTCTTTACATGGTCAATGTGCTCCCTAATAAAAATTTTGATCGTATCTACAAAATATAGGAACTATGTTATATTCAGGTTTCGATTGAGCATTTTTGTAACGTAAACAAACCTAAACAATGCTACCGTTGCACACGTTTTGATCACGCTAGTGAAATTTGTAGCTTTAAACCTAAATGCATCAAATGTGCGGAAGAACATTTAACCCCAAATTGCCATCACAAAGGCAGAATAACCTGCACCTGCACCAAATGTGGTACTGCTCACCCATCATCAGTCAGGGGTTGTCCGAAAAATCCTCTAAATCAAAATAGACCCCCCCCCCCCTTATTGACAAAACTGATGATAAGCAAATCTCCTCAAAAAATAAACGACCGACTAGCCAAAATTCCAAAAACGCTCAGAACTTTGTTGAAATCTTACGGGGGTTTAACTACGTTGATAAAATTGAAAAAAACTGAAATTGATAAAAAATAAACTGAAAAAAAATTATGTTAGCCCTACTACTAGTAATAATAAGCAGGAAGCCCCAGCCGAGGTTGCATCCACTTCTACTAAAGGTAACCCATTACTTATTAAAAATTCTACTAATAATTCAACTGATCACTATGTGTCCACCTTCCAAAGTGCATTTAACGCCTTAAAAGATATAAAAGGACTTCTACTAATTACTAAACTACTTAAATGTGTCAAAAAATAGCCCATGAAATTAAATCTTGTAATAACCTCATAGAAATGTTTTTTTTTTATAATTGTTAATGAACTAAACTCCTTTCCAACAGAGATTAACTTACCCAACTATCAATAATACACATAAATTATGCTTCTCTTCTTATTCTTTCCTGGAACTGCGATTCCCTGAAACATAAAATTAATGACCATAGACCTTTTATCTCTTCTAATCCTGAGTTTAATATTCTTTTAATACAGGAAATAGGTAATCCATCGTGCAGCTTAAACATTTCGGGCTACAAGCTGTATTACACACCGCCTGCCAATTCCCCATATGGCGGCACTGCGATTTACATTAAATCTACACTACACAGTCCAAACCACACCCCTCAATGCCATTGACAGGGATCATACTTGTCCTGAAATTTCACGACCAGGAAATTCTTCGGTACCACTATATTTTTTATAGAAAATCTCTTCTTAAATAAAGCGATATTTTTCTCGTTTAAGATAGATTTATTTTTCTTTAAACAAATAGTGGTAATTTTCCTGAAATTTTCCATGTAGAGTACGACCCCTGCATTGAACTAGTATTGTCCTTGACCTTCCTCATACTAAATTAAACATTACCTCATTTTATGCTAAACACAGCCGACAATATCCTATTAACGACCTAACACAACTTCTTACAGAACACCAATTTGCTTTCATAGCTGGTGATTTTAATGCACACAATAGACAATGGAACTGCTTCTCAACAACATCGAGAGGTAAATCTCTCCATAACTTTATTTCTCATAACAAACTAAGTCTGCACGCTCCCTCAACTCCTACTCATAATCCCTAGAATCGCAGATGCCATCCTTCTGTTATTGACTTTGCTATTTCTAAAACTCTTACTTTTCCTATTTCTACTTCTGTCATTAACGATCTTAGCTCTGACCATCTTCCTATCGCCTTTAAAACAAATCTTATCAGTCCTATCACTCCTCCCCACCCCCCTCTGTTGCAATTGACTGGAAAAAGTTTAAAATTTTTCTTAATAATGCCAACCTCACCTATCCACTTATCAACAATACTACTGATATCGACAATGCTGTCACTAATTTTGAAAATATTACCGGTAATGCCCAAAAACATGCCACCTACGCTAAATAAAAAATAATAACACATTTTTTCTTCTAAGTCATATTCGTAATATCTGTAATCAACGTAATAACTTCCGGCTGTTTTACCAATCCTCCTGAGACACTACCCTTAAAACTGCTGTTAATAAACTTAATAATAAAATCAAGACCCTTATTCAAAAAGAAAAGCAAAAAAGTTGGCAAAATTTTCTCGAAAATTTATCTACCGAGGATAATTGAAGAGCTAAGTGGAAGAACATGTTAAGTAGCAAAAATTACATTTCAAGAAATTTGAAGTGAAAGTTTTTGCTGTAAATTTTAATGATTTGTTTTCTATTTGATACCATGTGTTTAAAATATTATGGTACTAAACTCTCTCAGAAAAACTTATTCATATTAATTTTTAAATATTAAAAATTATTAATTTTATTTGTATTATTAAATATTAAAATATTAAATATTAATGAATAATGTCTTAAATCTTCAAGATTAAATGGAATCTTGGTATTTTAACTTCCCCATGTGGATACCTCATAACGTTTTCATCCAAAAGATAAAATAAAATTTTAGAAAAGGTGGCATAACATGTTCATCCACTCAGCTCTTCAATTCTCTTTGGTGAACTATCTGGATAATTCATATGAAAAACAATTCTCACCTAATCCCTTTCTCGCTAGTCAAAATCATTACATAATGCCAATGGTACTGTCCATGACTTCCTTGTTACTCCTCCTGAGCCTCTTCCTCCTATCGAGTCCATTGTAATCCTTATCCTTATAATATTATAAATGTCAGTGTGTGTCCGAATGTTTGAATGAAGCCAACATCTAAACGGATGAATTAACGCTTTTGTATTTTTGGGTATAGATAGATTACAACCCGGAAATGAACATAGGTTATGTTTAATTTATTTTATTCAAATATTTTCCTTAATAATTCAAATTTTCATTATTTTTCATACACAATTAATTGACATTTTTCCGATAAAATTTAACCATCTTCCTTTTTTCGTTGCCAAAAAATAAAAACCCAGAATAATAATTTAATTTCCAATTAAAAGATTAAAACGGAAATTTTGAAGTATTTTTAATAATACAAGATGCATGAATTTTGAGTAAGTGCGGAAAGAAGGCAAATGTGACGTCATATATGGAAAATATAAAACGGATATGCTTTTATGTTGAAATAAAATGAGATTGTGTTATGGTATTAATTCTTATTATTTAAAGAAAATTGTTAGCAATGCTCACGGTTTATCGTCTGCGTACTGTTAACACAAAGATTTAAATTTCAATTAAAAAAAAAAAAAAAGCTTTTGAAGAGCAAATGGACAACAAATGTCAATAATATGCACAGTAAAATTATCAATGTCGAAAATCACGTAATGATTAGCAAGAAATATGTATTTTCATTCTTAAAAAGTAAAAAATTAACTAGATAGAAAGGTAATGTTTTGTAATCGGGTTCGTAAGCAATTTGCTTTTTTTTTAGAGAAAGAAATTTGGTGCAAAAGTAAATACATTGTTGTAAACAGGCTTGTTTTTTGTGTGATAAAGACTTAATATATCAGATGATCATTTCTTCTCCCACCTTTGACGCCAAGTATGATTGTAAAACATATAAAACAGTATCATCCGATAATTTTCTTGGCACAGATGCCATGTACGCACCTGGTTTGGCGCGATCTGTCTTTGACGCCAATTTGGCGAATACATCGTTTTTTAATACCAGTTACATGTATATTTTTAAATTATGTTCTATTACTTAAAAAAGGAAATAACAATAAATAAAAAAAAAGTTTCATTAAAAACTATAGAACAAAGCAATTTATATAATTTTAAAAGAAAATTAAAGTAAATAAACAATTTATTCATAAATAAACAACAATAGCTGGGTTACCATGTCAAGCAAAATAATCTATATTGGTGACAACTAGGTATCTCGGTGCGTATATGACATCTTTGCCATTTTCTTATTACTTCATGATATAAACAGACATCCTGGTTCAGCGTATAAACCTGAGTTACATCAATGACCTTATAATAAAGAAATACCTTAAATTACTCATACTAGCCGCCCTTGGCGACCAGTTTGGTCTTCCTTAAAAATTATGTTTGTGAAAGCACGCTAAGGATTGTATCCTATTACTTTTATTCATAATTTAATTTACTTGGACTCCCTTAACCCTCTCGCTGCGCAATCCGAGATTTCCTAGAGCAACGTAAAAGTAGCAAAATTTGCGCAATCCGATATTTCCTCGGGGATTCATTTTTTCCACTGGCGACTATTTTTTATTTCAACTCGGACCACTTTTAAATACAAAAAAATTCATATAGACTTTAACAATATCTACAAGAGAAATATACTGCAAAATTGATTTTCTTTCAATAGTGGTGCGAGACAATAAAAATACTATCCAGTGACAGCCCTGATTTCGCCTAATTTCCAATATCATATCCCATCTAAGACTTCGAACTCTTTTACAAAAAATGTTTACATGTTTAAACTCTAAACTATATATACATTTGAAATATGTAATAAAAAATGCGCAATTTTTGAACCTATTTTGATAAAAAAAAATTGCACAGCGAGAGGGTTAAATATAATTAATATAATCCCTGAAGCTAATATTAGTTTTTGTTGCATTAAAATATCTCAATTTGTTGATTTTCTGTAAGAAAGTAAACCCTATTGGTTTACAGTGGAAGCCTATGGGAATTTGGCTAATTATTAGAGATATCGCCAAGTTGTCGTCGCTTTTGGTGACAGAACAGGGTCCCCACGGATAACCCCCCTCCCCCTTATAGGTATAAAGGTGCATTAAATGCTGTTCAATAACCAATGAGATGCGTTTCATCTGGGCGTTGCCATTAAACAATTAACAAATAATTGCGATTTCTGTGCCACGTACGTTAGCGTAATATATATATATATATATATATATATATATATATATATATATATAGATTGTTTCTTATAAATAGTGATAAACAATTGGTTTATTATGTATGTTTTTAATTGTCGGAAGGGAAATGCTTTGCTTAATTAATTCATTTCTTCTTTTTATGTTACGTGTACGAGGTCACGGGTAACAGCTAGTTAATAATATTATTCAAAAACTTAAGAATCGTAAATCCCCTGAGTACGACAATATTTCTAAATATGCCTTGAAACAACGTCTCTTAAATTGTATTCTCTATATTTCTGAACTTACTAATTCTATTCTTAAATTCTGTTACTTAACCATGGAAAAAAACTATCTTTTGTTCTATTCCTAAACTTGCATGCAATCTTCACGATCCTACTAACTTCCGACCTATCAGTCTGCTCTCCAGCCTATCTAAAATTATTGAGCGCGTCATTAGATTGCAAATCAATAAATTCATTCATGAACACAATATTATGCCACCGGAACAATTCGAATTCCGAGCTGGCCACTCCACTCAACACCAGCTTTTGCGCGTTGTGGAATTCCTAAGTGAAAACTTCAATGCAAAAAAACCTACTGCTGCCATCTTTTTAGGCATCGCCAAGCCCTTTGATAAAGTCTGGCATGAAGGCTTCATATACAAGTTAATTCGGTTTATATTTCCATCCGGACTTATAAACCTTATATACTCTTATCTTGGCGATCGATCTTTTTCTGTCCACATAAACAGCATATTATCTGACTTACACTTTATTTTAAATGGTATAATTCAGGGCTCAATCCTAGGCCCAACTCTATTCAACCTCTACTTTTTGATGTACCTCGTATTCTTCTCACTTTACTCGCCCTTTATGCGGACGACACCACAATTTATGCACCATCCATATTTTCTCTATAAAAACATTCAAAATCAACCAAATTTATTCATCGACTTGTGCAGTCAATGACGTGTCAAACTTAATGAAAGTAAAACTATTGCTGTCTACTTTTCTCGTTCTTTTAATGTTCCCAATAGACTTACTATTAACAATATTACCATTCCTTGATTTGATGAAGCTACGTATTTGGGGGTTATCATTGACAAACACCTAACATTCAATAAACATGTGCTCAGTATCCGCGGTAAAGCCACGGGGGTTGCTAACTGTCTTTCTCTTCTTTTAAGGGGCCCTAATATGTCCTATCATAACAAACAACTTATTTACTATGCTTGCATTCTTTCTATCCTAATCTACGGCTGCCCAGTGTGGGGCAGCCGTACAGCCCAGTGAGGCCGTACAGCCGTAGCCCAGTGAGGGCCTCTGTGAAACGGGTATAGATTGACTTTCCCAGCTACATAACGAACAACTTCGCCGTATCCGTAATGGATCCAGATTTCTTCGCAATACTACTATTAGAAATGACTTAAAAACTTCTTCTCTCGTTAACCGCATTAAATTTCTTTCAAAAAAATTCCATAGTCAAATTTAAAAAGTGCCAAACGATACTATGTATGAATTACCAGATTATGATGCTCTCAATCCTACTAAATTAAGAGACCCTGATGTATTACCGTTTTAGAAGAGTAGTCGCGCTCTTCGGATAATACTTTTACTGTCTTTTCTTTCTTAGTAAAATTTAAAAAAAATTATCTTTTTTATATTCTCATTATTGCTTTACCTCGGTAAAGCTGCTAAACTAACTGTAACTTTTTTTATCTATTAAATGTATGGCGCTGAAAACAGCCTTTTTTGATGAAGGAAATTGGTAAATTTTTCTAGCTTTGCTTTGTACGTTTTTTTTTTTTTTTTTTTTTTTTTTTTTTTTTTAACAGTGTAAACATTTTCTATTTTTAAACTATTTTTTACTTTTTTTCATGATTTATTTTCAAATCTAATTTTTAACTTAATTTTTTTTTTTTACTGTAATCTTTGGATTACCATTTCATAAATTTTCAGCCTCTCTTATTTTATTTCTTTTTTCTTTTTTCTTTCTATTATAGTAGTGATTAATGTGCTTACTGTTAGACTTTATTTTCATGGCTCCTGTAGGATATGTTATACGCATACTCATACACACAAAGTGGAGTAGAGCTGCTACTGGGTATCCCCTAGAACTGCTATTCTGTTCGCTGTTCAAGGATTATTTTTAGGCTAGTCCCGTCTGGGGCTTCACCTGCAAGACTTCAATGGATAACTTAAGTTGTCTACATAACAGACACCTGCGCACAGTAAGAAATGCTTCTCGTTATTTACGACATACAACTTTCCGTAGGGACCTCAAAACCACCACCTTGCGTAAGCGCATCAATGATTTAGCTAAGAAATTCTACAGCCAAATTTATGATCTGGCCAATGAAATTGGTGCGGAGCTACCGGATTAGGACGCCTTCGAGCCCCACCACCGTAAACGCCCCGGGTTCTCCATAATTATGGACACCCAGTAATCTCTAGGTACACCCATCTGTGATTGCTATCTATTTCTATATTTAAAACATTTTACATCTTCTTTAAATATATATATATATATATTTTTTTTCTCCATATTGATAATATAGGGGGGGGGGGTGTATCACCTTGATTAGTTTCTTTTTTGTTAAGGTGACTTTTGCTACCTCTTTGCAGCTTTTCCTGCCCAAGCTTGGCGAGAGTGCTAGCTTTTTTCTTTTTTTAGTCCTTCTTTATAGTAGTTTTATTAGGTTGAGCAAAAAGTTCTGGAAAATTTTTAATCTAATAGTTACCAGAATTTGTATCGTATATAGGAGTACTAGTGGTATATCTATAGGAGTTCAGGAATTTCGGCTCCAAAATGCCTATTGAACAGTATGATTGATCAGCATGTGTTGATCCGTCATTATTGGAGAAAATGTATAACGATTCTGAAAGCCGTCGATGAGATTAATGAGGGTGAAAGTGCTGGTACGGTGGCAAACTTCGTACTTCCAGCAAATCCGGAATCTGACAGAAAGTCTTGGAATATGATGGTTTCTACTTTGAAGATTAGTCCTTGTTGCTTTTGTTGAGAATTTGCGCATAACAACTCAACTTTCACAAATTTCACAGAACATTTTGCTCAACCTAGTATAACTACATCTAGACTGTTATATAATATTCTTTAAGATTTTTATCAATTGTTTACTCATCTTAATTCGTAACTTAAAATTTAACTTTAATCCATTTTTATATCCAAATTATATCAACAATGGAATCTGAAATTTTATTAAAATCCGTGCGTTAGTTCTTGAGATATAGCTATTACAGAAATCGTGAAAAATGCAGCATAGCAGCACCAACTGTTGGGCGATTTACATAAAAAAGTAATCAGTATCAGATTATATCAGGGACTAATTGAATCTAAAGTATCATTAAATTAAATTCCGTTCATTAATTCGGGGAGATAGAGCTCCCACAATATTTGCGTCACATGCATACATACAGACAGACAACGTCACAGAATCACAGACATGCATTTTGTAAAAACATGTTTTTTGGGTTCTCTGACTCCTAAAACGTGTAAATCCGTTGATACAGAAGTTACGACTTTTAGAATTATACACGCTCAATAGCTGAAGCGGCGTTTCCGAAACTTTGAAATCATTTTTCTCCAGATGACTTTTTTGGGCATAACGCGCAGGATATCTCAAAAACTTCTGAATATTTTTCCTGAAATTTTCAAAACGTTTCTTTCATGCTAGTCTGTATAAATTGAATCTAAAATTTTCTTTTTATTGTTCAAAAAAATATTTTTTAGGTGATTCTACTGTCGAATTTTGCAGTAGCTAAATACAACTGTATATTAAAAGTATAAAAATGTTTTAAATACAAATTTATTTAGGTTCGAGGTAATTATAACAATCTGAAGTATAAGTAGGCACCAAAATTTTCATTCTAGTCGCAAAATTTATTTTGTAATCCTGCGCGAAAGCAGTTAAGCCAATTTTCTGCTCGTCAAATATCTGACAATTTGGAGCCTCCTGTAAATGCTAATTCTGCATCTTGCAATTTTTTAAATACATGAAATGAAAGAACATATGTATATCTTTCACCTCAATAAAAATTGTGTTTTAAAATCATATACACTTTAAAATAGTAAATGTTGAAAATTGCCCCTTTTTTTTTCATTTTTTCCAATTTTAGGAGTCCTAAAACCCCTTATAAGACTGACTAAGATCGGTAATTTCTGGAAGTGAGTTTTCCTCTCTGCTATGCATTTTAAAACAGATCTAAATTTGAGTGTAACTGGGTGGTATGTATAAATACTATAGCTTGCGTACAGGGCTATGCGAAAGACTTTGCATACATTAAGGATATGGAAAGAAATTTCTGCTAAAGGATTTTTACTCAGTTATGTGTTTTTAAGTTACTTATTAATGGAAGATATTTTCTTTCATTCAAGGAAAATATTAAATTTCCTAATATCTCATTAGTGTTAGGAAGTGTTTCATAAACTACGTCTGATGCATGAGTTATCGTGCTTGTTATTATTAATCTTTCTTATCCAAATTACTTTAATTAGTGATTTAAACAGTATCTAACAAAGAATAAATCTGACGAGAAAGTTTAAAAATAAAAACACGCAATACAGTAAAATGATTCATGAGAATAACAAATGAAAAAGTGTATCTAGAAATAATAAGAAATAAGTACAATTCAAATTTGTTTTGCGTTAAGCGATCAACTTGATTCAGAAGAAAGACCTATCCTTGTGCTCATGCGTTTGACTTCAAGCAAACACTTTTGAAGAAGCGGTTATATGACATTTTTGAATGGCATTAGAGAATTTATGACTCAAATCAGCACCTTTGTATGAATTTTATTACGAATGCATCAAATGAAACAAAGCTTGTATAAAAATCCAAATGTATTTGATTTTTATGCAAACTAATACTTTCTATTATACATTTTGTACGCTTTTATTATTAATCTATTTACAGAGGTCTAAATTAGTTAGTGGTATAAACATCATCTCACAAAGAATAAACGACAAAGTTTAAAAATAAACCACACAATGCGGTAAAATGACTCATGAGAATAACAAGCGAGAAAGCGTAATAAGAAATAAAAGGTTTTATGAAATACATGAAATAAAGTTTGTATAAAAATCCAAATGTCATTCATCTTTATGGAAAATAATAATTTACATTATATATTTCTCACATTTTTTTAAATTAATATCTTTGAAAAGATCTAATTTGCTTTAGTTAGATATTTAAAGAACATCTCACAGAAAATAGATCTAACGAGAAAGTATAAAAATAAAACACAATGCGGTAAAATTAATTATGAGAATAACAAGACAGAAAGCTTATTAAGAAATTACAAGTTTTAAGCACCATTGAAATGCGTTTTACATTAAACAATCGCCTTGATTCAGAAGTAAGACAGATCTTTGTGCTCTTGCGTATCCATACAAACTAACACTTTTGAAGAAGTAACATTTGTGTATGACATTTCACAACTTACAACCCAAGTTTGGATATTTTATATGAATTTGATTACGAATGCATCAAATGAAATAAAGTTTGTTTAAAAAGCCAAATGTGATCGATCTTTATGGAAAATAATACTTTATTTTATATATTTTGTATGACTTTTTTTTAATTGATACCTTTGGAAAGATCTAATTTACTTTAGTTAGATATTTAAATAAAATCTCACAGAAAATAGGTCTAACGAGAAAGTTTGAAAATAAAACAATACAATGCGGTAAAATGACTCATGAGAATAATAAAAGAGACAGCGTATTAAAAAATTACAATTTTTAAGTACCATTGAAATGCGTATTACATTAAACAATCGCTTTGATTCGGATGTAAAACCGACCTTTGTGTTCGTGCGTATTGATACAAACTAACACTTTTGAAGAAGCAACATTTGTGCATGATATTTCACAACTTATAACTCAAGTTTGGATATTTTTTTTGAATTTGATTACGAATGCATCAAGTGAAATAAAGTTTGTTTAAAAAGCCAAATGTGATCGATCTTTATGGAAAATAATACTTTCTTTTATATATTTTGTATGTCTTTTTTTTTATTGATATCTTTGAAAAGATCTAATTTGCTTTAGTTAGATATTTAAAGAACAGCTCACAGAAAATAGATCTAACGAGAAAGTTTAAAAATAAAACACAATGCGGTAAAATTACTTATGAGAATAACAAGACAGAAAGCTTATTAAGAAATTACAAGTTTTAAGCACCATTGAAATGCGTTTTACATTAAACAATCGCCTTGATTCAGAAGTAAGACAGATCTTTGTGTTCGTGCGTATCGATACAAACTAACACTTTTGAAGAAGCAACATTTGTTATGACATTTCACAACTTACAACCCAAGTTTGGATATTTTATATGAATTTGATTACGAATACATCAAATGAAATAAAGTTTGTTTAAAAAGCCAAATGTGATCGATCTTTGTGGAATATAATACTTTCTTTTATATATTTTGCATGTCTTTTTTTTTAATTGATACCTTTGGAAAGATCTAATTTACTTTAGTTAGATATTTAAAGAAAATCTCACAGAAAATAGATCTAACGAGAAAGTTTGAAAATAAAACAATACAATGCGGTAAAATGACTCATGAGAATAATAAAAGAGAAAGCGTATTAAGAAATTACGATTTTTAAGTAGCATTGAAATGCATTTTACATTAAACAATCGCTTTGATTCGGATGTAAAACCGATATTTGTGTACGTGCGTATCGATTCAAACTAACACTTTTGAAGAAGCAACATTTGTGTATGACATTTCACAACTTATAACTCCAGTTTAGATATTTTATATGAATTTGATTACGAATGCATCAAATGAAATAAAGTTTGTTTAAAAAGCCAAATGTGATCGATCTTTATGGAAAATAATACTTTCTTTTATATATTTTGTATGACTTTTTTTTAATTGATACCTTTGGAAAGATCTAATTTACTTTAGTTAGATATTTAAAGAAAATCTCACAGAAAATAGATCTAACGAGAAATTTTGAAAATAAAACAATACAATGCAGTAAAATGACTCATGAGAATATTAAAAGAGAAAGCGTATTAAGAAATTACAATTTTTAAGTACCATTGAAATGCGTTTTACATTAAACAATCGCTTTGATTCGGATGTAAAACCGATCTTTGTGTTCGTGCGTATCGATACAAACTAACACTTTTGAAGAAGCAACATTTGTGTATGACATTTCACAACTTACAACCCAAGTTTGGATATTTTATATGAATTTGATTACGAATGCATCAAATGAAATAAAGTTTGTTTAAAAAGTCAAATGTGATTGATTTTTACGGAAAATAATACTTTACATTATATATTTCTCCCATTTTTCTAAATTAATATCTTTGAAATGATCTAATTTACTTCAGTTAGATTTTTAAAGAAAATCTCACAGAAAATAGATCTAACAAGTAAGTTTGAAAATAAAACAATACAATGCGGTAAAATGACTCATGAGAATATCCAGAGAGAAATCATATTTAGAAATTAGAAGCTTTAAGTACCATTCAAATTTGTTTTGCGATAAACAATCCCTTGATTCGGATGAAAGATCGATCTTTGTTTTCGTGCGTTTCGCTGCAAAATAACGCTTTTGAAGAAGTGGTTATGTGACATTTTTATATGACATTAGACAATATGTAAATCAACTTTGTATCTTTATATGAGGCTGAAAGCATAAAGTGAAATAAATCTTGTATACAAATCCAAACATGATTGATCTTTATTCAATCTAATCTAATACTTTCTTTCATACATTTTGCACTTTTGTATTATTAATCTTTTTGAAGGAATACCATTCAAATGCGTTTTGAGCCACACAATCTCCTTGATTCGAATCAAGGACCGATGTTTTTGTGTTCGTGCGTCTCGCTACGAACTAGTACTTGTGAAGATGTGGTTATATAACATTTTTATTATTCCAGCTGATTATTTTCCTTGGGATAAAATAATTAAAGCCAAACAATAATGAAAATATTTCGATTATAACATTTTATAGCCGATTTTACTTTTTCTTTGAAAGAATATTAAATATTTAGATTTAATGAAATTTCGAATGTGATTGATTTTTATGCAAACTAATACTTTATTTTATACATTTTGTATGTTTTTATCATTAACCTCTTTGAAGAGATCTAAATTTCTTTAGTTTGTGAATTAAATAGTATCTCTCAAAGAATACATTTAAAAAGAAAGTTTAAAATAAAACCACAGAATACTGTAAAATGACTCATGATAATATCCAGAGAGAAATCATATTTAGAAATTAGAATCTTTAAGTACCATTCAAATTCGTTGTGCGATAAACAATCCCTTGATTAGGATGAAAGACCGATCTTTGTGTTCGTGCGTTTCGCTGCAAAATAACGCTTTTGAAGAAGTGGTTATATGACATTTTTATATGACATTTGGCAATATATAAATCAACTTTGTATCTTTTATATGAGGCCGAAAGCATAAAGTGAAAAAAATCTTGTATACAAATCCAAACCTGATTGATTTTTATTCAATCTAATACTTTATTTCATACATCTTGCACTTTTGTATTACAGTCGGACCTCTATTTAACGAAGTCGCTAAATCCCGAAAAAATTTCGTTATGTGGAAAATTCGTTAAATAGAGATGAACCTTTTTAAATACTTTAAACTACACAAAACAGATTTTTTATTCATAAGCACTAATCATTACTAAAAAGCTTAAGTAATCACACTTTTTTCTGTAAATCATATTTATTCTTTTTTATTATTATTCATTTTACCCATCAAAAAGAAATCTGTAAGGACAACAAGAATTTTTTTTAATATTGTCCGGAAATACACTGTATTTTCAGTTTTAAGAAAATATTTACATTAAAATTAATGAATATTAATGACATTATCGTATTTATTATAACAAATAATTTTAAGCATTGTATTACTGCATGCGTCCTTAAATTTAATTACTGAAACTTATTTACTACAGAACAGCCCTTTTGAGTGTGAAAGGGGGATATTGAAAGTTTGCATTTTCTGGATGGAGTGCAAAGAATGACAGTGATTTTACTGTTCTCGTTGAGTTAAGCATCTGGTAAAACTAATTCAAGGTTATTAAGCATTATAAAATGTGTAAAAGAAAGAATAAGTTTGAAGTGTCCGGAAATATTTTGAGAAATAGGGAGAAAAAAAATTATATCAGAAGAAAAAGTTCGTTAAATAGAGAATACACTTCGTTATTTGGAGGTTATTTTGCAAAGAAATTCGCAAAATATTGTTGGTTCCGAGGAAAAGTTCGTAAAATAGAGGTTCGTTAAATAGAGGTCCGACTGTATTAATCTTTTTGAAGAAGTACCATTCAAATGCGTTTTGAGCTACACAATCTCCTTGATGATAATATCCAGAGAGAAATCATATTTAGAAATTAGAAGCTTTAAGTACCATTTAAATTCGTTTTGCGATAAACAATCCCTTGATTCGGATGAAAGACCAATCTTTGTGTTCGTGCGTTTTGCCGCAAAATAACGCTTTTGAAGAAGTGGTTATATGACATTTTTATATGACATTTTTATATGATATTTGACAATATATAAATCAACTTTGTATCTTTTATGTGAGGCCGAAAGCATAAAGTGAAATAAATCTTGTATACAAATTCATACATGATTGATCTTTATTCAATATCTTTATGATCTTTATTATATTTTCTTTCATACATTTAGCACTTTTGTATTATTAATCTTTTTGAAGATGTACCATTCAAATGCGTTTTGAGCTACACAATCTCTTGATTCGAATCAAAGACCGATGTTTTTGTGTTTGTGCGTTTCGCTACAAACTAGTACTTGTGAAGATGCGGTTATATAACATTTTTATTATTCCAGATGAATATTTTCCTTGGAGTAAAATAATTAAAGCCAAACAATAATGAAAATATTTCGATTATAACATTTTATAGCCGATTTTACTTTTTCTCTGAAAGAATATTAATTACACTGCTCAAGAAAATTAGGGGAACAAACAAAAAAGTGAAGAGAACAGTGCAAGACAGCCATGTATCGACACAAAATGGATAGTACACGTGTATCAATGCGTAATACAGAAAATGAGACGCAAAAAATTTGTAAGGGAGCTTTTATTCTTTGCAAAGTTAGGAAGAACATGAAAAGATGGTTTAGGGCAACAATTTAGTTACATGTGAATGATAAAAAAAAAGTATTATTTAGAAATGATGCAAGATTTTTAATATGGTGCGTGGTCTCCTCGAACAGCTAAGATTGCTGCACACGTGTTTTCCAGGGATGCAATGAGGTTATCGGTAAGGCTTAGGGGAATACTCTTCCACTACTCAAGAATTGCAATCTCCATGTCCCGGACAGTAAAAAGAGGCCTTGGTCTCGTAGCAATGCGCCGTCTGGGTATGTCCCAAACATGCTCGATCGGATTCAGGTCAGGAGAGCATGCTGGCCATCCCATACGCTGTATAGTTTCCGCTTCAAGCATGTTTTCCACAAGACGAGCTGTATCAGGTCTGGCATTATCTTGCATGGCAAAAAATAAATCGCTAATTGCTGCGACATAAAATGCGGCATAAGGTCTCAGTATCTCATCTGTATAGCTTCGAACCGTCAACGAACGAATGTGGGATTGTTTTGAGTGCATTTTTCTCTCCATGCCATAACACATCAAATGTCACATCCAGACTGAATCGGGACTCGTCTGTAAACAGAATATTACTCCAACAACGTTGCCTCCAAATTCGATATTCAGTTTTCCACCTTCTTTACGCCGCACAATTGCTTGAGATCAACGGAATACAGACCTTTGGCTTATGTGCATAGAGACCACCTGATAAAACCTATTTCGGACTGTTTGGCTCGACACCCTTCGATCTGCAGCCAAGAACACCTGTGTATGCAGTTGAGTAGCATTGCCCGTTCCGTCTCGACGTGCTGTTAACAGGATATATCGGTCATTAGTTTCTGTGGTAGCACATGGCCGACCTTTCCCTTGTCGATGTCTACCATTCCATGTGTCTTGGAATCGATTCCACAGCATTGCATTGACACTTCTTGCGGCCCCAACAGCGTCCGCTACACTTCGTTGTGTTTCCCCATATCCAACTGTCCCGATAACACGCCAAGCCACAGATTCCGTTAAATCACATTGTTTTGACATTGTCAAGGCACCTTTTCTCAAAACACAAGCTCAGCAACTGAATTTTACAACTGAGACAGTGAAGCAGACGTTTCTGCAAAATCTCGATTTTTGCACTTATCTCCTTTTCTAGTTTTTTGGCGTCATAAACCTTAATTTGCATGTGAAGTTTTCTTTATATGTGTTCTACTACGCTTTACATTACGGATGGTTTATTTTACGTTACTTATCGGTGTAAATATTTGCGTAATTTTGTTAAAACCATGTGCTCCCCTAATTGTTTTGAGCAGTGTATTTAGATTTAAAGAAATTTCGAATGTGATTGATTTTTATGCAAACTAATACTTTATTTTATACATTTTGTATGTTTTTATTATTAATCTCTTTGAAGAGATCTAAATTACTTTAGTTTGTGATTAAATAGTATCTCTCAAAGAATACATCTAAAAAGAAAGTTTAAAATAAAACCACAGAAAACTGAATATGAGAGAAATAATATTTAGAAATTAGAAGATTTAAGTACCATTCAAATTCTTTTTGCGATAAACAATCCCTTGATTCGGATGAAAGAACGATCTTTCTGCTCGTGTGTTTCGCTACAAACTAACACTTTTGAAGAAGAGGTTATATGATATTTTTACGCTCGTTTATTTAGCTCAACCTGGTTTTTGTATTTAAATACGGAATTTTGCAATTGTGTTTCCTAAAATTTTTAAAATTAGGCACAGTCGTGGAAAAAGAAAAGTAAACACCCCCTACTGACTCCTCAACAAATTACCGTAGAAACAAGTTACAGGTACCGAACGCTTGGAAATAAAGTCTACTTTTAAATGATGTATATAAAATTTGCTTAGGAGACCAACAAAATATTAAAGCGAACCCAAACTTAATTTTTTTCAATGGCAATACCCAATTCTAACAACATATTTCAAAATTTTTGGTTTTTTGGTTAATTTTTTTTCAAAGTTAGATACCAAATTTCAAGTCATTTGAATGATAAGTTTTTGAATTATAAACATTCAAAATTTAGTTCTTCGAATGTTAAATTACATTTTTATATTTTTATAAATATCTCCTGAAACTATACTCCTAATGTGCTAATTCTTTGTGTAGCAATAATACTAAAATACCCAAACATAAATACGTTGAATTTGAAATTTTTATAATTTTATGATATGAATTATGAATTATGAAATTAATATTCGAAAAAATTAGAAATTGCAAGCTACAATTTTTTTTATGGATTTAGATTTATTAAGTCCTGCTTTACGGAAATCCAAAATTTCACATTTTTCTTCCAAGTAGTTTTCAAATTATGCTTAAAAAACGGCAAAATGGTGGTTTAAGGCTCCGTCTATGATAGAAGCGACTAGATATTTTGTAATTTCTTATGCTTTCCTGTAATCCAGCAGTCTTTAATGACTGCTTCAGTGGCGCTTAGGATGCCTTCATCAAGAAGGGAGCTCTCTCGGTCAACAGTCGAGTACCAAACTTCAATTTGCATACAGCCCCTAAAATACGCTTGTTTTAAAATAATTAATTTCTCGGAAACTTATCGTACGAATTGCATAGAAATTTGTTTTTAGGCTAATGAAAGGTGTGGAGTTCATTTATGCTGCCAGAATTGTGTACTGCTATTGAAAAAAAGGCAAAGTTATGGTTCGTTTTAATATGTTCGTGCTTTCATTTTGTAAAATTTAACATGATATTAATTTTTTTGTGACATTTTAAAATGTTGAATAGAACAATAGATTTGCATATACTAAATAGTAGTATGAAAATTAAAGAAATTCCGATACCATTCGTTTTATTATAAACTTGAATGAAAATGAGCTAGATAAATACCTATAATTTATATCATGTAAACAGCAATTACAAAGAACCATCAAACAAAATATTTCTCAGAAGTTAAAGAAGATAAAAAGTTCTTTTTGATTACAGCTGTTGAGTAATATTTTGAACAAGTGCGCTTACACTCAAGATATGCACAAGGTAATAAGTATTATCACGGAAGATGTAAACTCGAAAGAGAAGGGTGTGTAGAATAATACTCGACACTCGAATTCAATTGAAATAGATATTAGAGATTTATTTCAATAACACAGCTAGTACGAAGAATAATAAAACAATATATTTCACAAATGTTAGATTATAATACTTCTTTTCTTAATTATTCCGCTGAGGGTAATTTTGATACATGATTACAAACAAAGAATTCACTGGAAAATGATATATTACAAAGAAAACTCTCAATCTTTTATTGAAATCTGCATATTTTATGTGAATACGATGAAATAAATAAAGCTAGAATGAAATGTATTTTAAAACATTTCCTTATGCAAAGTAACCGTGTCTTTGTAAATTTTATTCGTTTTGATAACTGTTCTGCTTAATTTTCTTTGAAAAGTTTTGAATTATTGTAACGCTTATATATCACCTCAGAAAAAAATAATCTAACGCGAAAGCTTAAAAAGTACAATTCGGAAATTGTACATCAAACGTGGCAAATGAGGTGCGTTCGTACTATAATTAGTTTTTTAAATATTCAGATCTTGATGCAATAGCTGTTGCACTCTTATGCAAAAATGCATGAATACAAAATTTATTACCATTATATATGTTAAATACAGTAATAATAGGACGTCATCACCCTGGCAACCTAGAATCATTACCTATCATGTTACATAACTGAATTAATTACGTATGATAGGATTTAATAGAATAAAGAAAATTTTTATGAATATCTTTATAAGTTTGAATTCGATTTTCATAAAATTTGAAATGACTCGAGAAAATTCTTCAATGATTTTGTATATTACATTTCAAGCCATTCGGTTGGGTAGTTTTTGCGTTGTTATATGTGGACAGACGGACATAGAGACAGACTGACTAGACTGACTACTGTAGGTGCTACATATTTATATAATTGCGAACGCGCCTAAAAACGTACAGTTCACTTCAATAAGTTATGAGGATAACAGATAAGGAAATGTACCTAGAAATAAAGATTTTTAAGTTTACCACATAAACGCGTTTTGTGTTAAATAAACCCCCTTGATTTAGACTAATTTAAATTTAGTACCAGAGAGTTTATTATAAACTGAAACTTATCAACCTTTGTTGATGAAACATTTTTATTATTATACTAGCAAACCCCGCGGCTTTGCTCGCGTAATATTTGAAATATGCCAAGTGATATTTATATGTCTAATTTTTATTAAAAGGTACTAACTAAATTTTTATTTTATTAAAAGGTAATATTTTATTTTATTAAAAGTTTTTTCTATTAAAAGGTACTTATTACTTTTAGGAATAATTCAAAAATTACTATTTAAAACACAGTTTGATTAAACATCATTATTACACTGCAATGGCAGAAATGAGACTTAAATTAATAAAATGAAATAAAACTAAATAAATGATAATTTAGAAAATATTTTGAAACTTTTATGCCCAATTAATACGCTCATTTCAGTATTCATTTGAAGTTTTGAATTTTTTAGAAACCATCTTCTTACATCTTAAAATTAACCATCATGTCGAATTCCAAGTCCTACCACCTCTCTCAACATAAAGGGCTATGTTGAAACAGGAACTTTCACCATTAATTTGCCAACATTAATTTTGAAATCGGTTTGTTATTTCCTAATATTCCACAGAAACGTAATTTAAAAAGCTTATAAAGCCCTTTTTTAGAACGTTTGTTGTTCCTGTGAACCCCAGGTGGTAGAATCACCGGCATAAAATATAGCCTGTGTAGGATCAGAGACTGTTACCATTGATTCGCAACTTATACTTTTATAATCGGTTTATATTCCCTGAAATTGCATAGAATCGTAATTTAGAACTTTTTTAGAATGCTTTTCGCACCTCCCCTTCACTTCACCCCTTTTTAATTCAAATTTATTTTCGACGTTCCTTCGAGGGCATTTATATTTTATAAGTAACTACCATGTCACATTTAAAGTTTCTAGCCTTTTCAGTATCACAGAAATCGCAATTTAGAAAGCTTTTAGCTCCTGCAACCCTCTGGTGGTAGTGGAACAGACATAAAATGTAGCTAATGTTTGAGCAGGTTCTATCACCAAAATTTGTCATCATTATTTCTTTTATCGTTTTGGTAATTCTTAAGTTTGCTTAAAAATTGTAATTTATAACGCTTTTCACTCACTTCATTTTTTTAAATTTGGAATTTTCTTTTAACTGTTCTTAGAAATCAGTTGCATCTTGTAAGTAAATACCATGCCATACTTCAAAGTGTTAGACCCCTCAGTTGTGCAAAAAACGCAAATTAGAACATGTTTTGCTTTTGCAACCTTCAGATGGTAGTGACAGCAACATAAAATATAACCTATGTTATAGCAGGAACTGTCACCATTGATTTGCAACCATTACTTTTGAAATAGCTTTGGAATTTCCTGAGATTGAGTAGAAATCGCAATTTAGAACGTTTTTAGGACGCTTTTTGCGCATTTTCACCCCTTTTTAAATTTCCAATTTTTTCGAAACTGTTCTTAAAGATCATTTATATCTAATAAATATGTACCTTGCCTAATTTTAAGTTGCTAGCTCCTACCGATCACAAAAATCCAAATTTAGAACGCTTTTTTGCTCCTGCAACGTCTTGGTGATAGTGATACCGACATAAAATAGCGTCTATGTTAGAGCAGAGGCTGTCAGCATCAATTTCCTACCATTACGCTTGAAATCAGATTAATTCTTCCTGAGATATTGCCGACAAATCGGCATTTAGAACGTTTTTATAACGCTTTTCACGCATTTTGCTCCTGCATCTCCTCTGGGTTAGTGGAAACATATTTAAAATATAGCCTATCTTGGAGCAAGGTCTGTCACCATCATTTTTACACCATTATATTTGAAATCGGTTCAGTACTTCCTGAGATTGCAGAGAAATCGCAATTTGGAAAGTTTTTTACAACGCTTTTTGCGCATTTTGACCCCCTTTTAAATTTTGATTTTTTTAGAAAATGTCCGTAGAGATCATTGATATCTTATAACTAACTACCATATCAAATTTCACGATTCTAGGCCCTTCCGTAACGCAAAAGCCGCAATTTAGAACGTTTTTCTCCTGCACCGCCTTTGGGGTAGTGGCACCGACATAAAACATCGCCTATGTTGGAGCAAGGGTTGTCACCATCATTTTGACGCCATTATTTTTTAGATCGGTTTGGTACACTATGACGCAAAAGTTTAGACAATGAAGAAATTCTTACATACTTTGAAAAATATTTATTCAATTTTCAAATCACTGCTTGAAATTAATGTGCTGTACATATAAACAATATTTATAACAAAGAAAAGTGGAATTGTGCATATTGCAATAAATTAAATGGTAACAAAAATAAACTGCTGTCTCAAAAGTTTAGACACAAATTAAATAAAATCGAAATAAACAATTTTTAAAACCTGGTTGCGCATCCATGCTTATGTATTACGTCATATACACGAGATTGCATGGAAGAAACTAAATCTTGCATAGTTTGTGGATCGATATCGTACCATGCATTCTCAATAGATGTCTTAAGTTCCTTTTCAGAAGAGTATTGTCTAGCGTTGCTATAAACTTTGCGACACATGATGCTCCAAAGGTTTTCTATAGAGTTAAGATCTGGGCTACATGCTGGCCAGTCGAGAACTCTTATATTATGGGAATTAAACCAAGATTTTGAATGTTTTGCAGTGTGAATTGAAGCAATGTCTTGCTGAAATTCCCACTGAGGATCCCCTAGAAGCTCAGCAAATGGCAGTAGGTTTTCTTCTAATGTCTGTGTATAATGCTGTGAAGTTTGACGACCACTGGTGAAGCTCAGAGATACTTGTCCATTATAGCAAAAGGCTGCCCAAACCATCACCGAGCCCCCTCCTTGTCTGCGACTAAAAAAACGTCAAGGTTCCTTCCGCAAGTCATGCCAATACGATAAACAACCATCTGGACCATCCAGATTCCACTTTTTTTCATCGCTAAATATGACTGACTGCCATTTCTCTCCATATGACATATGCTTTCGAGCCCACATAAGTCTTTGTAACTTATGATGTGGTTTCAGAGCTGGTTTCTTCTGCATTTTGCTATAAACGATTGTTCCTTTTTCCAAAATTCGTCTACGAATCGTATCCTTTGATACAGAGAGTCCCGATGAGCTTTGAACTCCACGTACGCTCATTTGTTGAGTACTCGCTAGTCTTTGTATCAGGCGATCCTCTCGTACATTTGTCACACGTGGCCTCCCAGACCGACATTTTGCTTTATATTCGGAACCACTCGATAAAACTCGATAAATAGATTTTTTTGACCTATTAATAATAGCAGAAATTTCAGAAACGCTCTTCCCTTCACCTTTCAACTGCCAAATCCTTGAAACCTCATTCACTTGAATTTCTTTAGCTCTCGGCATGTCGACTATGAAGCGCAATCGTTTGCAGAACTTAAGTACTCCAAATTTGTGACATCATCGATTCTAAATTTGCATATGCCAGCGAATATTCAAAGAAATTTAGAATAGTGTCTAAACTTTTGCGACAAGCACATTTGAATTTTTATGAAAAAAATTAGTATTATAGCAAATAAAACGACTGTCTTTTGTACATAGCATTTTAAATCAGTTTTTGAATATATTTACAGGTTTTTGTAATTCTGACGTCATAATTCTACATTTTAAAGCTGAATGACATCATTGTCTAAACTTTTGCGTCATAGTGTATTTCCTGAGATTGTGTAGAAACCACCATTAGAAAGTTTTTTAGAACGCTTTTCGCGCATTTCCACCCCTTTTACATTTCGAATTGTTTAAGAACTGTTCTTAGAAATCCTTTATATCTAATAAGTAGCTAATATTTCAAATTTCATATTTCTAGGCCCTTTGGTAACGCAAAAATCGCATTTTTAGAACGTTTTTTGCTCCTGCACCCCCTTTCTGGTAGTGGCACCGACATAAAACATAGCCTATGTTGGAGCAAGGGTTGTCACCGTCATTTTGACACCCTTATTTTGACACCATTATTTTTTTAAATCGGTTTGGTATTTCCTGAGATTGTGTAGAAACCACCATTTAGAACGTTTTTTAAAACGATTTTCGCGCAATTTCACCCCTTTCAAATTTCGAATTGTTTAAGAACTGTTCTTAGAAATCCTTTATATCTAATAAGTAGCTAATATTTCAAATTTCATATTTCTAGGCCCTTCAGTAACGCTAAAATCTCATTTCTAGAACGTTTTTTGCTCCTGCACCCCCTTTGGGGTAGTGACACCGACATAAAACATAGCCTATCTTGGAGCAAGCGTTGTCACCATCATTATGACACCAATATTTTTTAAATCGGTTTGGTATTTCCTGAGATTGTGTAGAAACTACCATTTAGAACGTTTTTTAGAACGCTTTTTGTGCATTTTCAACCCTTTTAAATTTCGAATTGTTTAAGAACTGTTGTTAGACATCATTTATATCTTATAAGTAACTAATATTCAAAATTTCATATTTCTAGGCCCTTCAGTAACGCTAAAATCGCATTTTTAGAACGTTTTTTGCTCATACACCCCCTTTGGGGTAGTGGGACCGACATAAGGTATAGCCTATGTTCTAAGTTGGACTAACACCATCATTTTGATACCATTACTTTTGGAATCGGTTCGGTAGTTCCAGAGCTTACCTTTTACAAATAAACAATTTTTCCCTCTTTATAATAGGAATATAGACGAAAATAACTAAAAAATAAAATTAAATCTTGTAGATAAAGATTTTTCGATATAAATAATAAGATTTAGTGATAAACTCATTCACTACATATTGTAAAAAGATTGAAATCCAATCGCTAAAAGACGAAAAGTGCAAAAGAATATATAATAAATTAAAACTAGAGAACAGGAATTCTGCTTTTTCAAAATTTAGTGTCGCCCCCGGCATTTCCATTACTTCATTTTCTTCTGGTGGACTAGTGGCTTCTATTATTATGAAACAGCCATTATAAATGAAGCGTTTGGTGAAGATAAAAGAGCAGTCGTAAAATGTTAGAAATCTGATTTTCTGGTCAGAATGGAAAAAAAATATAGATATATATATATATGCCATTTTGTTTTTCCATTCTGACCAGAAAATCAGAGTTCTAACTTTTTACGACCGCTCTTTCATCTTCACCTAATGCTTCATTTATAATGGCTGTTTCATAATAATAGAAGCCACCAGTCCACCAGAAGGAAATAACTCGGTTAAGCGGGACTCGGAAAATTGGGACTCTACTACAAAACATATTTCAATTTCATAACTTAAAGCACACGCTTTTATTTTATGTAAAATGACGTCATTTGCATTAATATACATTTTTAAAATTAAATATAGTTTATAATAGCTCCGTGTTTTATCATAAATCATTCATTTATATTTTTCTCAAAATGACACGAATTTTAATTAAATTTTTTCAATTTTTATGAGAAAATGGCAACAAGAAGATATAATTGCTATTTTTCAACAATTTTTTCTTTACTTTCTACAGAAATGGCGTACTTGAGTTGCCAAAATGAAACAAATGTCGCTAAAAACTACAAAAAAATTAAAGTTTCAAAAACAAATGGATATGCAGTTTTCAAACAAATTGCATTAAAAAGTAATTTTTTCCCAATACGACGGTATAAACATTGAAAATGTACGATGCTTAGAAGTTTAAAAAAATGCTGTAGAGCATTTAATCGCACAATAATACATCTGCTTTGTTTATTGCTAGCATCTGTAAGGTAACGTTATTTTTTGGAGACAAAATAAGCTAGGAGAAAGAAATAGCCTACCGTAAAAAATATTTTCTTGAAAAAATGTCGCAAATTATCTAATCAAAAATCAGCAATAGTTGTCTCATTCTTCTAATCTCCATTATCCGGTTCATAGCCGATGTTTGTGAAAAAATCGCTAAAACGGTTCGCTTCTACGTAGAACAGCTGCTGAGATATGACGAAATGACCTAAATCTTTGGACTGCCCATTTAACACGCTGTAGTAGTTGAATTTCTAAAACCACTTAAATATGTGTTTAACTATTTTTTCAGTACACCTGTTATCCTGAATTTCATATTCTTATCTAAAATTGCTGCCGAGATATGGCGAAATGGCCTAAAATTTTTGACTACACTGTAAAAAAAATAATGCCAGTTTTCCGGTAGGAATCGGAAAAATAGTTGCCCTTATCGTACCGGAATAATTTCCAAACCAGCTCGCTATAAAATCCGTAAAATCGGAATAAAATCCGTAAAATATCGTTTTACTGGCTATTTCCGTATTTTTACGGATTTTATTCCGAGCTGGGTCGGAAATTATTCCGGTACGATAAGGGCAACTATTTTCCCGATTCCTACCGGAAAACTGGCAGTATTCTTTTACAACGTACCCACTAAACCCTTTTAGGGTTGAATTTTCAAAACTCCTTTCTTAGTGAGTGCCTACGCAGTGTAAGGAGATATACACTGAGAAAAAAAATATGGTTCTGGCACCTAGAATCTAAATTGTGGCTCTAGAAAAAAATAGTTCCATGTCATTCCTATAAATTCTACACTGTAAAAAAAAATACTGCCAGTTTTCCGGTAGGAATCGGAAAAATAGTTGCCCTTATCGTACCGGAATAATTTCCGACCCTGCTCGGAATAAAATCCGTAAAAATAAGGAAATAGTCAGTAAAACGGTATTTTATGTATTTTATTCCGATTTTACGGATTTTATTCCGGGCTGGGTTGGAAATTAATCCGTTACGATAAGGGCAACTATTTTTCCGATTCCTACCGGAAAACTGGCAGAATTTTTTTTACAATGCAGTTCCTTTGCTAGAGAGTTCTAGAGTCTCCTAATAGAATTCAAGAGCGTTTTTCTATATTCTTGTGGTCAAACTTATTTAAAAATCTCTGCAAATAGGTGCGAAAACAAGAGGTTAGTTTTAGTGACTATAATTCTAGTTAATGGAACCATTCCCAGAAATCAAGTGATAATTTCCCGCTTCTGAAATGATTCATTATCGTTTCGTCACCTAGAAAACAAGAGACTAGAAATTCTAGATTATTTCGTCTATTCAGCTTAGTTGTTTACCCTATTCCCATAGCTCGGAAATCTATATTTCTAGCTTAGGGATTCAGAAAGTGTCTACCTATTCATTCTAGGTAAAGGAGGTATTTTTTTTTTCCTCTCAGTGTATGTCTTCAAAATTTCATTGTCCTAGAAACAACGGTTGAGGCTCGCATAGATTATGAGCCAGTCAGGACATTTTTTTACATAAACAGAGGAAAAATAATAGAGGCCAATGAATAAAGACACTATTTTGATTATAAAACTTAATTCGCAATATTACTTTTCATTTGAATGAATTTTTAAAATTTTAGGCTTTGTTAAATAAAACAAAAATTGTTTAAGAAGCTTTACACTGTTATTTCAGATCTCTGACATACCTTACGAAAAATAACATTATTGCAGAGAATTTTTATTCTTTTAAATGACTTTATTTTGTTGGAAATCTTTCACACAGAAACCAGTACATTTTTAAATATATATAAATGACAATTTTAGCGGAGGTTCGAAGTTTCATTTCATAAAATTTCATGTTCGATGAAAACCATAAGCTTATGTGATAGAAACAAAACAGTGTAAAAAAAATACTGCCGGTCTTCCGGTAGGAATCGGAAAAATAGTTGCCCTTATCGTACCGGAATAATTTCCGAACCCGCTCGGAATAAAATCCGTAAAAATAAGGAAATAATCAGTAAAACAGTATTTTACGGATTTTATTCCGATTTTACGGATTTTATTCCGAGCTGGGTTGGAAATTATTCCGGTACGGTAAGGGAAACTATTTTTCCGATTCCAACCGGAAAACTGGCATTATTTTTTTTTACAGTGAAAGAGGTTTCATTCTAAATAATAGTTTAAAAATTAAACAAATATAAATATTTGTCCTGTTCCAAACTTTATGAAAAATGAACTAGAATATTACCCAGGATTTATTTCCTTTAACCTTTTGATTTGTTTAAGTTCTGGCAACTATTTTTACATTCAATCGTACTATAATTTACAAAACAGTTTCTTTCTGGTAGATTTTTCTTGATAATATACTAATATTTATATATTATATATATATATATATATGTGTGTGTGTGTGTGTGTAATAATAATTTTCGCCCTTTTATCTTAGTAAAACTATTCAAAATTCTTAATATCTACCCCTTTTTTACCTATCTTTAATAATATCTTAAATATTTTTGTCTTTTATTTCATGCCTCTAAAGCTGCGTATTCTTTAATTATTACTCTAAAAACCTTAATCCATTCATAACTTACTTCTTATAAAACCACCAAATTATTTTCATTTTATTTTGAGATAATTCTTTTTCTTTCAATGTTTTAATATTTTTGTTCTATAATGTTCTATATCTCATAATCCCTTGCTAGCTCCCGCCAACATTTTGTTTACGCTTTAAATCTAACGCCGTCAACAAATAGTTCATCATCGACGTCACGCGTACTTCCCCCTTCCCCCGGAGCTGAATCCTATCGTAGCCTGCCTCTCGTCCCGTCCTTCCCGTTATTTTAACGGGGTTGGTTTTTTCACTTGTAATGTATCCGTTTGCACCCTGTTTCTTTGAGTATTTAAAGTGTTGCATCGGCTAGGAGTCCAGAATTTTTATGCTTTTCGTTTATTTAATAAAATTCCGTCACTTGGTGGTTCGATTTTTAAGGTGTAGATTCTAATACCATGAAACATCATACAGTTGTTATGAAGTGATACAGCCACATTCTGAGAACCGATGAATAACCTTCTGGAGTTGTTTACGAAATGTGTTTACAAATAAACTAGTTAAGTTTATACTGCCTCTGTTATTTATTGAAGGGGAATTTCTTCCAATGTTTCAAGAGTCTGCCTTCTATTCGCCACCTCCAAGGCATCCAGTTGTCTCATGATAACGCAGGGTTGGCAAAGCTTTTGGCATTGATTACTATACTACATTTTCGTCGATATATAAGAGTGTCGCCGGAATGTCACAGAAGTCGACAGTAATATGTCACACACACACACATATATATATATATACATATATGCAACAACACTGAGATTAAAGAAGTGCAAAGTTATGTGTACCTTGGACAGGAAGTATTATCGGATAATAGTATCATGAATGAAATAAATAGAAGAATAAGAAATGTGTGGAGTGCTTTTGGGAACAACAACATTACTCTGAAGAGTAACATGCCTCTTTGTTAACCAATGTTTGCCTGCACTAACTTATGGAGCAGAAACATGGACGCTAACAAAACGGATAGTACAAATATTACAAACAACGCAGAAAAGTATGGAAAAATGTATGCTAGGCATAACTAGAAGAGACAGAAAGAGAATAATTTGGATAAGAAGTCAGACGAAAGTTTTTGCCATCATTGAAATAATTAAATGTCTAAAATGGAAAAGAGCTGGAATATTGCAAATATTGCAAGAAGACAAGACAAGAGATGGAGCACAAATATCCTACAGTAGTATCCCAGCGATGCAAAACGACCAAGAAGACGACTTCAAGTAAGATGGAGTGACGAAATCAGAAAAGTGGCCGGTGTCAATTGAATGACTAAAACAATAGACAGGAAACATTGGAAAAATCTGTTGGAGACCTACATCCAGCAGTGGATTGAAAACGGTTGTTGATGATGATGATATCCTACAATATATATTTTATGTGTATATATCCTAATATGGATGAGATTATTTTTAAAAAGTGAAACGAATAGAGTAAAAAACTAGTCGGATGTAACGATCCCAAAACTTTCTTCGTTCTCATACATGTTAATATTTCAAAATATTTTTACATGTGTTAATCCTTCAATGTTATTACTTATAATACTACGGCCACTTTCATTTACATCTTAAGTTACTGCTTCCTTTTACAAATCGAAGTAAAAACTAGTTAATCTCAATCATAATATTTAATAAAATCAATATTTTTCGTTATTCTGTTGCACATCAGCTGCTTGAGAATCGCTGTGTTAGCTGGATATGAATTACCCATTGCTGCATGAACATCCGATGTACAACAGAACAATGAAAAATCGATAAAAATCGCTGTAATAAATAAAATAAAGTCGCTCCCTTCCGGCGAAATATTTAATTGAAGGAGTACCTGCTGGCCATAATCAAAAACAATTAAAAAAATTTGATTCAATTCTATTCATAACTTCATACAATTTTCTATGCTACAATAATGAAAATGGCACAAAACTCTCGGAATATTTCCAAATTCAAGGAGGACCTGCTGGGCACAGTCAAAAACATACAAATTAATTTGGTTCATTTCTATACCTAACTTCATACACTTTTTGATGGTGCAAATCCGACAAATGGACACATGGACGTGTAAGCATATTTATACAAAAGACATACATTTTGTATAAATATCTTTTTCGAAACCTCTGACTTCTAAAATGTGTAAATCAGTTGAAAATCGGAAATCGAAAAAAATCTCGAATGCACTACTTTCTTCGTTAGAAAGAAGAAAGTAATAATCCCCTGGGACGTATATGTCCTAATCCATAATCAAAGGATTAAAAAAGAATTACAAAGAATAATGAAAAGGTTCTCAGAAGTTAACAAAAGTAATGGATCCTTTTCAATTTTCACCGATAAGTATTATTTTGACCTATGTTTACAAATAAGGAGTGTTTTAAATAATAGGTATTACCAACAAACCTTTCAGTTCATAATTGGAATTTGCATTCTGTATGTTAGATTATATACATCAAACGAAATAAAGCTAACATAGAATTTTAAAGCATATATTTATGAAAAATTGTAAATTCTTCATAAATTTTGTTCGTTTTCATAACTATTCTCTTTTAAAATACTTGAAAAGATTTAAATTATTCTAGTTAGTGACTTGAGTACCTTACAAAAGAATGTATCTAACGAGAAGGTTTGAAAAGAAAAACCACACAATGCGTTTGAATGACTTATGAGAATTACAAACCAGAAAGCGTATCTAAAAATAACGTGTTATAAGTACCATTTACATGTGTTTCGAGTTAAACAATCCCCTTGATTCGGATGAAAGACCGATCTTTGTGCGTGTGCGTTTTGCTACAAACTAACACTTATGAACAAATGGTGATAATACATTTTTATTATTACAGTTGAATATTTTGCCCAAGGGAAAATAATTAAATGCAAACGGTGAAGAAATTATTTCGATTTTACAATTTCAAGATCGATGTAACTTTATTTTCAAGTAATTTTAGAAAACATTTATAATTTTCTTTTTAAAATATATCTTAGAAGTTTTATACTATTATTTGAATAATCTGGGACATCTTGTAGGAAATAAATTCCATTGCAATGTAAGAAAACGTTCTGAGAAATTCTCGTATGTTTAGTTCTTAAATTTTAAAAATAAATTAGTTCAAATCATTTATAAATTTCTTTTTAAAATTACTACATTTATATTGAAAGGCAGAAAACCAATGTTTAAAATTGCACAAAAAATACACAACGAAGCAGAAACCAGCTATTTCGAATCCACAAGCGAGATTCTTCTTCAGTCCGACAGAGAGCGTGCTGGAAAAAGTCAGACTGAGTATAACGACAGATAGGCGTTGGCTTCTGTCGTTTTGCCCTGTTTTGCTTTTTCTAGCATTGAGTGCCTTACTTTCTGTCGCACTGAAGAAGAATCTCGCTTTTGGATTCAAAACAGCTGGTTGCCGCTTCTTTGTGCATTTTTAAACGTTGGTTTTCTGCCTTTTAATATTCTTGCATAAATGTTTTATTTGCTATTTTTACCACCTTTATAATTTGCGCAATAGAGTTTAATATAATGCTAGAACAAAAGAAACATTCCATTGTGTAAATTTCATATGTATTGTAACATTTGTAACTTTATATTAGGATTACCTCAATATTTACCATCGTTATTCCTGTATTACAACAGTGATATCTTAGGGAATTATCGTCCGATTAGCAGTAAAGCAAATTCCAAAACAAGTCTGAAATTGTACGTCAAACGTGGCAAATGAGGTGCGTTCGTACTACAACTAGTTTTATAAATATTCAGATCTTGGTTCTATAGCTGTTGCACTGTTATGCAAAAATGCATGAATACAAAATTTATTACTATTACATATATTAAATTCAGTAATACGGAAATAATAGGAATCCATCTTAAATGGGACGTCATCACCATGGCAACTTAGAATCATTACCTATCATGGGATATCATAGTGATATCATGATAACATTTAATAGAATGCAGAAAACTTTTATTACTCTCTTTTTAAGTTTTCATTCAATTTTCATAAAATCTGAAATGACTCGACAAAATTCGGCAACGATTACACTGGACAACAGTGGTTTTGTCCTAGAACTAAAATTAGTTGATTCTAGATCAGTTTTTGGCGCTGATTCCGAATATGCTTTCCCTTTATCTCTAGGTGGTTCAGGTTTTGAAAATTTTGCATATTTAAAGTTATGCAAATTTAAGCTTTTTTGTGCTATTTTATGTAAATTTTAGATACAATATATGTCACATCTAATTATGTTTTCGAGATAATGACCACTTGACTATTTGCTTCAGATAAATGTCACAATTTGCATATTCTTAACATTTATTTATCAATTATTAAGCCTAATTTGCATATTTTTAAATGGTGTAATGTTTACATCACTATCAACTTTAAAATAGTTGCCACAGATTTGACGTAATATTTTTCTAGTCTAGATTTTTTGCTGATTTCAAATCTGCAGTCTGTTTTCTTATGTCGTGTCTAGTTTTTGAGTAACATGAATTTCTACTTTTGCACGGCATTAACACAGGTTTGATATAAGATGCTTTTTAGGGGTGTGTAATTCATTGACAAGAAGGTGAACAGGGTCAGATTCATATCAAAGACATAAACAAAAATTTATATAATCGAAAAAAAAAAGTAGTAGAATCTATCCTAACTAGTTGAATTTTATCATACAAAGCATCATAAAAAGCTATTTCTGGCTTTTTTGACCAAAAACTAAAATTTCACTTTTTTCAAAAACTAGACGTGATAGAAGAAAACAGATACAAGATTTGAAATCAGCTCAAAAAGCTGGTTTAGAAACATATTAGCGTACACGTGCGGCATAAATATTTGAACGTCAAGAAACATTATTAGAAAAACATGAAAAATATGCAAATTAGGTACAATATTTCACAGTCACATATCAGTATAATCTCAGAAACAAAGTTTTTGTGAATTAAATTAGGTAGTAATCATAACATAAAACAAAAACCCCTGTCTGATATTGCTTTATACCTTAAATTTGCAAATAATTGTATAAAATTTACTAAATTTGTATAAATTGAAATATGCAACTATCTTTCAAACTTTACGTGCTGGAGTAAATCTAAAACTAGATTCGGAATCAGCACAAAAAACCGCATAAAAAACAACTAATTTCTGTTTTAGGACAGAACAAAAGTTCAAATTTGTTGACCAGTGTTATATGTATTAAATTCCAAACCCGTCTGTTAGGTAGTTTTGCGCTGTTATATGCGAGCAGATAGACGGACCAGGCGGCGACTATAGGTGCTACGTATTCATATAATCACGAACGCACCTAAAAAGGAAAAAAAGGTTTCATCAAAACTTTATATTTCAATAAATAATAAGACATACCTTATAGAAATTTGAAAACAGTTAACGTTTTTAAATCATAAGGTATTCGAACTTATTTAAAGGTAAAATTTAGGTTTCAAGGAAAACAATTCTAAAAGTCACATTTGGAAATTGCAACTGCGTATAACGCTAGCAGAATTTATAGAGAAATATTTGATTTCCGTTAGTTTCCATCGCTTGAAAAGTTTTATGAAGCATTTTATTTGCCTATCATAAAAATACACACCGTCATAATTGTTGTATTGAAACGGGGATATATTAGGTTCTTATTTTAGTGCATCATCATCCTGTACTTACGAGAAAAAACAAATACAGACGATGCTACCGCTTGCATAATTTTCTGGATGAATGCCAAACAACCTGAACTAATAACATGACTCATAAAATTCTAAATTCCAACTATTAAAAGATTAATTTTAATAAGTGAATGTAAATGTCAGTGACTACGTGCGAATTCTTCGAAATAAGTGTAAGGTATAAATATCTTCTATAACTTGAGAATAGAATATTCGAAATTTGTTTCATTTGAAGTTAAGATTATTTTCCTTGAAATTCGAATTAAAACGTATCTAAATAAGACTTACAAGGGACATACTGTTACTTTTCGGTATTTAGCCTACTCGAACAAACTTTTGTCCACCGACTTGAATACTGAATTGTACTATACTATTTGGCATTGTACTAAATAAATTAGATTACTTCTCTCTGGGCACAATTCTACCTGTAGAATATGAAAATCATCACAGAGAGAAACCACGATAAGTCACGATAAATCAGAATAAATTTAGATCATATTTTTTATGTGTGCGTCCGTGGGTGCGTCCTTATGGGTGCGTCCGTAATTATATAAATACGCATCACCTACAGTCTGGTCCGTCTGTCTGTGTGTCTGTATGTCCGTCTGTCCGCAAGTAACAGCGCAAAAACTACCCAACCGAATGGTTTGAAATTTAAGCTATCTCATCGTTGAAGAATTGTGTCGAGTCATTTAAAATTTTATGAAAATCGAATCAAAATTTTAAAAGTAAAAGTTTTTTTCATTCTATTAAATCCTATCATACGTAATTAATTCAATGATGTCCCATGAAAGATAATGATTCTAGATTGCCATGGTGATTACGTTCTACTTAAGATGATGTCCCATTATTTCCGTATCACAAAATTTAATACATATAAGCGTAATAAATTTTGTATTCATGCATTTTTGCATAAGAGTGCAACAGCTATTGCACCAAGATCTAAATATTTATAAAACTAGTTATAATACAAACGCACCTCATTTGCCATGTTTAACGTACAATTTTCGACTTGTTTTTTGTTTTATATTTAGCGTAAAATAAAAAACAATAAAAATAAAAATAAAAATAAGAGCCAGATTACATACCGCTTATAGTGAATTTTAATTCTCGTCGAGAAAAAGGACTATTTACGAGATTTCCTGTTGAAATTTATAATAAATTAGCCAACGAAACGATCTACAAAGTAAAATGTAACATAATGATGCTCTTCGTTTATACGCTGAATAAAATGACTGTGTGAATAACACTAAAATTTCTAATCGGTAGAGTTTAGTGGAAGTAATTTACTTCGTTTTTTAAGTAAGAATTGCGTAATAAAAATACTACTAAAAATTTAATTCCAACTAATTGCATGAATACTAAATTTGTCAAACGATTAAAAACTGTTCCGAAAGTGAAGGTGCCATTGAAAGTATCCCATTTTGATAGTAGAGATGACATGTACAGAACAAGACGACGGAGCTGAACACTAGGGCTGGATTAATTATCAATATATCGGTCAAATATTGATATTTTTTAACTATCGCAATAACAATATGTAAGCTCTGACTCTAACGATATATCCCAATAGCGATATCTAATCTCTGGCTCTACTTATATATCCCAATAACATTTTTTTCTCGCACCACGACTTCGAACCGCAAGAAGAAAAAGCGCCGAATATTGCGTAACCAATAACTTCTTCAAACCTTTCTCTCATCCGATAGATGCATTTATTCGCAGCCCCGCTTTATTCTAAATTCCCTCCCGTGATAATCTGTCTTTCGTTCATATCCCAGACCCAGACTAATTCATATTCTAATATATCAACATACATATGTCCGTTCGTTACTGAATAATGGTTTAATCGTCGTTGTTTTAATTTCGCTGCTACTATTGGTTTAGACATATTAGAACATATCAAGTCTTTGATACGTCCTGGCCAATGACTTCTTCAATCCTTTCTCTCATCCGATAGATGCATTTATTCGCAGCCCCGCTTTATTCTAAACTCCCCTCCTGTGATAATCTATCTTTCGTTGATATCCCAGACCCAGAATAATTCATATTCTAATATATCAACATACATATGTCCGTTCGTTACTGAATAATGTTTTAATCGTCGTTGATTTAATTTCGCTGCTACTATTGGTCTAGACATATTAGAACATATCAAGTTTGATACGTCCTGGCCAATGACATGAGCTAGAACATCTGTTCATTGTTGAGTCAATAATTGCTATTGTCTATAGGCTTCATTCAATGCTCGTTCGTATGGTCTTCTCGAGCGAGTTATCGGCAGTGATTTTATATTTTATAGTAAGATGAACGTACGGTGTCGGGTGAATTGCCCGAATTATAATCAAGTGATTTAAAAAAAAGAGGCTAAGAGTAACGTGTGGCAATATTTTGGATGCCCAGGTAATGAAAATGGTGAAGTAATAAATGAAAAAATTGCAGTATGCAGTATATGCGTTCGACCGGTATTTGCAAAAGCTACTTCTAATTTATGGAGCCATCTTAGCTATAATCATCTTCTACAATATGATGGACTACATTCAAGGTAAGAATTGATTTACTTTATTTTACTGATTTACTTTATTTATAAGATTTACTTTACTGATTGATTTTATTGGTAATATTCACACGGGCGTGGAAATTAGTTAAATGAATTCCAGTTGTAATTTTTCAATGAAAATATATTTCTGATTTTTTTTTTATTATATAATTTCTTTAATTTTAAATAAGACAAAAAAAAATCGTGTTTTAAAAAATGACATAAATGAGCAAAAAGATAAAAAAGAACAATAAAAATAAAAAATATTACTACATCTGGGCCTTATTTTTAAAGTCTGTAAATGTAATATTATTAAATGGCATTATACTGGATGTCTGCAAACTGGGCTGGAACACTTGGATTAACTTCGTGTCATTAGACTGAAGCCGTGTTTGCTTTTTGCTCTGGACATGCAGGCTAGGTCGGCCTTTTTTTCTGCTCACTCGGGGTGTAGTGCGGCACGGGTCGCGTCTTACCAGAGCCAAACCCGAAAACTCTGCTTAAAGTCAACCCGACCGACACCCGGCACACTTCATCACAAACTCGAAGTGGAAGAAAATAAATTCATATTTTAATACAATATAAAAAAGAATTATTCTGTAATATCAAATTTATCTTTTTAGTACAAAATGGAATACATATACACTCATTAATGTTCAATTATATAGTTTTTTTCATAAAATATATTCCTGACTTTCTTTTAAAATGGTTGGTCTACACGAACCGCGTGTCGGGTCGGGTTCGGGTAACCTGAGACAATGCAAGAATCTAATTTGAAGACTGGGTCGGGTTTGAACTTCTTTGTAGTATACGTCGAATTGATAGTTTCCCTTACTTTACTTTTCTCTCTCTATTTTTTGGTAAAAATAATAGTTATATAATACATTTTTAATAGAAATTTTGAAGCTTTATTTTTGCTTAAAAAACTACAGAGTAATAATTTAAAAATCTATTTTCTTTTTTCATTGTTTAAAAGTTTGGATTTTCTTTAACCACATTTTCCTTTCATTTTAATTTACATTAAAAATTTTATAGGTTTACGTGCTTAGTGTTGACTCTAGGGAAAAAAAGGCCGCCGGGCGGGAATTTTTCACATAGGGGACAATATTCTGAAAAAGGATACTTTTTCTCAAAAAGGGAATACTATTCTAATAAAAGGGCACTTTTTTTCAAAAAGGGCACACTTGTACCTTGTTTACAAAAAATATTTTGAGCTGGTTTGTTTAGAGCCCCTAGAATTTGTGATATTTTTTCGAGATCAACTGAATTGCCACGGGGCGTATAGGAAGTATTAAAAAGGCAGTCGGGCGCATCGAAGAATTTCGAAAGAGCCGCCGGGTGCCAAAATAGAAATAAAAAGGGCCGCTGGGCGCAAAATAGAAATAAAAAGGGACGCCAGGCGTAAAATAGAATTAAAAAGGGCCGCCGGCCGCTGCGCCCTGCTAAAGCAGCTTAGAGTCAACACTAGTGCTTATAATTGCTTAAGTGATCAGATCAAGATCACTAAAATTGATATACCATGTTCTATGGCCGGCACAGACGCACAAATAATATGAAAAGTCCAGTACTTTAATTTTTATACATAAATATGCGGTACAAAATTCGAAATCCAGCACCCATTGGACCTTGGCGATTCCGAATTTCGTTTCATTTTAATTATATATATATATATATATATATATATATATATATATATATATATATATATATCTACCGCCGCCCTCCACCCCACCTCCTCTCCCAAAATACAAAAAACAGTGCGTGATTTACGCCAAGAATGCGTTTTCAATACTAAAAAACCATAATATTAAAGCAGATGTTTTAATAGCGAATTTTTTTAATGTAAGAAAAAAAAATCTATCCACATTGAACACTCTCTTTCCCCGCAAATTATTTATATCAGAAACACGTTTACAATACTGAAAAAAGATAGTACTTAAAAATAATAAAACTAAAGTAGATATTTGAGTTAAAAAGAAAAAATAAACAAATAAAAGCTCTATCCATGGTTTCTTTCTGCATTGAAAAACATAATGATCTGATTGTGTAAACATATGACTTCCGATTTCTCGGAGCGAGGTGAATAAACGAAAACAAACTGCAGATGCGCTCCTGCTTTTCATTCGAAGTTTCGGAAGGCGTTGTAACTTTCTAATAAATAATTAAATTTTAATAAAAATTTCTAATACAGCCTAATTTACTATTATTTCAACTAGCTGAAAATTTGAAAGAAATCGGTGAATTTACATAGGAGATATGGATATATTGATTATTATTATTTTTTTAACAGTAAGGAAAAGAAGATTTTGATTTTCATTCTTTTTCTTTTTTTGTTTGCTTGCAACTGTTTTTTTTTCTCTGCACTTAAGAGGGTTGGTCACTTAGATTCGGAATTCTCCTGCGTAATGTTAAGTCTATGGGCATTTGATGCATTCGTATATTTAAAATATCTCCTATGGAAATTAATTTTTTTAACTTCTACTTTTTGTGTACACTTCCTAAAAGATGTCTCTTTTTTTCTTAGTTCTCAAAATATTTCTAAAGTATAAACTTAATTTTATATGAAGTGTTAAAATCTTACTCACAGTTCGCCCGTTTTTAACACATAAAATATTAAATTCAGCATAGATTTTAGAGATATTTTGAAAACTAAGAAAAAAAAGAAACATCTTTTACGAAGAGTACACAGAAAAAAGGTGCCAAAAATATGGATTTCCCGAGAAGATATTTTAAATATACGAATGCATCAAAAGTCCATAGACTTAACATTACGGAGGAGAACTCCGAAGCTGAGTGATCATCCCCCTTAAGCACTACAAACTTGATGTCACTTTCAAGGTCCTTTTTATACCATTTAAAAGAATAGAATTTGAATAATGTGTTCTCGCGCTAAAATGAGGGGGGGGGGGTGGAGTTTTCTGTCATGACGGCTTTTTAAAAAGCCATCCGGACAAGGCGTGGGTATCTATAAGATGTATATTCATTTGTAAATAATTATATGATTATTAATGTTTTAATTTTTTTTGTTTATTAATCTTTTAAAATAAATGTTATGAGTATTTTCATAAATTTATAATGCAATGATTTCTTTGAACTAACCAAGACTCTCTGATTTCGAACTTCTTGAAATCTAATGCAGAATATCGATTCTTTTGTTTATGTATTTGTTTTTGTTAGCCAATAACTTTATTTTATTTCTATTTTTTTTCATTTGCAACATTTTTTTTTCCTTTTAAATTCAGTGGCACTTTCGAAATAAAAAACAGATTTAAATATCAAACCTAGTATTTTGCGTAATCAAGTAGAATTTTATGGTAAGTTTTTCTTTTTTGTTAGTTTCTTTCTGGAAAAATATGTTGTTATGGGTCTAGATGTTATTTACAAAATATTTATAAAAAAGTGAACTTTCCTTGGCATAGGTCTATTTCCAAATGGGATTTGAATATGTATATTTTAAAAATTTTAATGTTTTATTCATCCATAGATAAACAAATATGAAGGTATAAAGACAGAGAAATTTTCTTAATATTTTAACTATTAAGAATGTACTGATACTCTTAGAAAAAGATTAAAAAATAAAATTTCTGCTGCATCTGTCATTCACTGAAGACTATTTAATGACGAGTACATGCAATTATGACATTAAATCTGTTTCAGTTTTTGCTTTTCACTTATTTTAATCATTTTAAAATCATCAACGTCCTAAAATTGAGAACTTTTTAGTTTATCTAGTAAAGTTTTTTTTTAAATAATATTCTCCGTTTACGCGATAAAATTAAATAGTTAAAAAGTTATTCATAAATAATACATAAAACAGGAAGAATCGAGAACAAGCTAAAGAAAAACCACTATGTAATCAATGATATAAGTGCAAATAGATAACGAATATTGGTTCCTTTTTCTAAAGTATTTCTTTGTATCATATATATATATATATTTAAAGAATATTGCGCGAGCAAATAGGTATAAAACATTAATTCTTTGCTTCCTACAGCTATTTGCAGTAAAATTATTCCTACTATACCATTTGTCTTTAGCAATAAGAAATTTTTCTATTCCCTCACACTTTAAAGTAGTTATCGCGATATATCACCGATATTGATATTAACTCGTTGATATATTGCGATATTAAATTTTTGATATCGCCCAACCCTACTGAACACCATTACAAAAGATGGCTTCCAAAAGTGTTTTCGGCAGTGGAAGGAAAAGGAACAATGGGCTAATGTTGTGGAGGCGAAAGGGGCCTACTTTGAAGGGGATTAGGGTCCGTTTCCTGTGAGATAACTTACATATATTTTTTTCGGCCAAAGGTCGGACAGCCACGTATTCGAGACTAACCAAATTGGTGATATTAAGTCTTGCGTCGCACAACAAACGAAAGAAAAATAACTATAACAATATCTACATTTATAAAGAGAAATATTTTAGAGAACGTGTGCATGTGGGAATGCGGATTTGAGAAGAGACCGAAGCACGCAACACGCATAACTGAGAGACCACCTGCATGTGTGGAATGAAGCATCTAGGTGACAGATTTTCCATGTTTTAATTAAATAGGAAGCTCGGCCCCCGACGCCCGACCAACTGCGCTCGTCAATCCCCGCTTAGACACCGGAGACTCAAAAACACGATAATTTAATCGACTTTAAAAGAATTATGGTAGATTGGATTTTAATTCAAAAAGTAGTGATTTCCTTGCATTTCTATTCATTCCCCTTTGATTGAAGAACTCTAAGGTCGAATCAGCTGTTGTTAACCCTTACCGGCGTGGAGTAATTCTGTTTATAAACTGATGAAATAATGGACTGACACGGCAATTTATAAACGAATTTGTTACAAAATACGAACTTGCTTATTTTCATGTACATTATAATAGGAAAATTTTAGTTAAATATTCTTGGTGCCGTTTTTCAGTTTTGGAATTAAAATTAGATGTCCTTTTTTAAGGACACCGCGCTGGTAAGGGTTAAGACATATAATGGCTGATTTCGTGTTTGACTAAATGAGATTAGTTAAACATTTGAAAAGAAGCTAATATAAAATGAAATAAGTAAACAAAGTCTTTACCTTCCGGTATTTTTTAACAACACTATTAGAAAATCATTTTAAATAAGTCATTTTAAATGTATTGCTTTTAATGTGACGTTATTTTTTACAAAACATTTTTTTTTCCTCTTTTTAATATTCACACGAAAATACTTGAGTTTTGAAAAAGTAAATACTATTATTTGCGCTATCTGAGAGTTGGAAAAAATAGTTAAAAAGGGCATCTAGAAACATTATGACTTTGATAAAATGTTAAGGTAAGTTTCAAGTTTTAAGTTTAACCCATTACCGGTGTTGATTTCAGGTGGTGGCCCAGGAGGGACATACCCTCCCCGGAGCAATATGTCCCCCCTGAATATTTAAGATCTTGGGGTTTTCAATGGTCAAAATGTGGAATCCCCCCCCCCCCCGAGAGCCACAGAAATCCCTCCCAGAGAAAAGTGTCTGAATTCAACACTGCTCATTACTCTCTGATGTTTCGTTGACGCATCTTTGAAAACAAGTGAGCATGCTTAAATAAAGTACCTAGCTTCTACTATTTTAGAGTTTAAAAATGTGATTTTTTTATGAAAGAAACTTTACGATTGAATAAAGCGGATATTACCTTCGGAAAAGTGTTGTGTGAAACGACTTTAAGCAAAAAATTTAAGAAACACTACTTTATCGTTTTGAATGTTAATGGGTTAAAAACAAGCACCATAGTTTAAGCTAGCGTAATCTGTATTGCTGCAAATTTAAAAGGAAAAAAAAATACAAAATACAAAATTCCTGGTTCATTGAATGTATCTTCCACTATCCAATCGTGATCCACATGCCTAAAGAATCACCCCCTCAAGTGACTTACCAGAATTAGCACAGGTCCTAAAAGGCCTTTATATATCAGAGTAGCTTCATAAGTCTAGGATCATGTTTACTGTTTTTCAAAATTTATCGAAATTTTCATTAAAGAACTAAAAAATAAATTTGAAATAATATTAAAATAAATTAATTGAAATAATATTAAAATAAATTATTAAGGGGGTCCGGGACACATTTTCAAAAAACTTTTATTTATTGAGCTAAAATTTTGAATTTTTATGTGATGGTAAACCATATCATTTGTAAACAAGATCAAATGATAAAACTTCTCATAGCTTTTTTAAAACAATTTTTAATTTAAATTTTATGAAAAAAGTGGTATAACTTAAAATCGTTATAACTCGAAATATTATTTTTCATTTAAATAAACAGAAATATATATTTTTTATATAGCCAGCATTTAAAAAAATATTACTTTTTAAAAAAATTAAAAATATTTAACGAAAAAATTACAAAAAAAGTGCTGCAACTTTATTTTTTTAAATCATATTTTCAAAAGTAAATATTTTTTTCAAATATGCTGACTCAAAAGTAAAGTAAAATAATTGGAAAAGATATTTTCCGAGTTTCAACCCTGTATCTTTAACGGTTCTCGAGTTATAAGAATTTAAATATGAGAAATGGTGAAAAAACCTATCATGAAGAAAAACGCAATTTCACAAGAACTCGTTTCCTTGACAACCATAGTTTGAAAGGCAGATTTTGAAAACAAACCAAAACGAAAAAATTAATATGTCCTGTTCTAATTAAGATAGAAGCATGAGTTAAACATCATTTTAAGCAGAAAACGACAGAGAAATTTTTAATCCAATAAATTAAAAAAAATTGAAAATTTGAAGATTTTTGTGTCCCGGACCCCCTTAATTAAAATAAATTTGAGTTTTAGACCAATAAAACAAACATTAAGTTGACTATAATAGCAGGTTTTACAAGTCAGATCAAATTTTACAGACCGTATTTTCTGATCTTCCTCAGGCGTTAATATTCTGATGAAAAGGAACTAATATGAAAAAAGTTATCCGACATGCACATTCATTTATTCATTCATTAACGCTTTCTTTAAACAATATACTACTCGTATAATCTTGGAGCAAACTTTTCAGTGCATATTTCGAGAAATACATACATTAAAACTCGTCGAATGTCATTGAAATCTCAATATTTAAAGACGATTCACGATTCTATGTTGTGCGCCAATCACTACAGCACTGTACAGCTTTATTTTAAATCGAGATAATAAAAATAAAACATTACAAGTGGTTAAAATCTTAGAAACCGGAAAAATTATTTAAATAATTTTTAAATAAAATAGTTTGAATAAAATTTTGCATGTTTTAATAAAAAATTGTAAATGTGTAAAGTACATATATAAACAATATGCACTGAATATTATTTTTAATCAAGATAATTGGGAGGAAGCGTCATTTACAATAATTCTATTCCCACAAAAGAAAACTTATCCAACATATCCAAATATAAACTAAGTTGAAAGACATACTGCACATTCTAAACAATATTTGCACCACAACCATAACCCCAAATCCAATTATCCTATTAATATATTCCTATTGCCAGACTGTAAGCCCATCGCATTTATTCTGAGAAATGCAGCTGAGCCCCTGATTAGCTATATTATCGTATTTAGCAAGTATCTACTTTTGATGCTTGGAAATAATTCCGCTCCTACTGCCAATCCTAAATGACCACTGGTTTCTACGCACGGAAAGTAAGAATGATTTCAGATAAAATGAATCTTATTTAATTCAGCATTCCATTAAAATAAAGAAAATAGGCTGTTATGATTGAATTCACGAATGCGCGTCTTTATTTTTCTGATCTACATTTTGCTTTTAGACGTGTAAACTTGAATATTTTGAACATTAATGCAATTTCATTTTTAAAAGTTTCAACTTTTATTTAGTTTGTCTCCGATATGATATTTCTTTCAGACAACAATTAAAGTGTCGTCACGAAAAGATAACGATACACCGAACCATAAGCCACCCGTAAAACGTATCAGGTATCTCACTGTACAGTTAAATCCCGATCATCTACTGCAATTTTTTAAACTTCTAAACATTGCACATATATCACTGTACGGTTAAATCCCGATAATCTACTGCAATTTTTTAAACTTCTAAACGTTGCACATATTCAATTTTTACACCATCGTATAGGGGGGGGGGGGTTTAAGCAATTTTAAATGCAATTTGTATGAAAACTGCATCTCAGTTAATTTTTGGGATGATTTTTTTATGGTGTTTTTAATGCCATTTCTGTAATGGTGGCAATATATGTACTCCTTTTCTGTAGAAAGTAAAGGGAAAACAATATATTATTATACCTTTTTGTTACTATTTTCCTATAACAACTGAAAAACAATTGTAATTAAAATACGTGTTATGCCAAGAATAACGTTAGCTATAAAAATGTATTTTAAAGCAATTATTTGTGACTTTTTTTTCTCCGCATTTACTTAATTCCTATCAAAAAGCTGAAAGAATGCAATTTTATTAATCCGTGTTAATTAACATTTTCTGAATTTTGAAAAAATATAAATGAATGATTTCTGATAAAACATGGAACTATTATAAACTATATTTAACTTCAGTAAAATCAGTATTAAAGTTACAAATAAATGAAGGCATAGAATCTTTAGATAACCGATTTTTTTTGTCGAGTTTCTTGGATGACGACGTCGCTTTTTGGTGGGTTTAAGTATTATTTCGTGACAGTGACCTCTTATGCATACTTTTCTATAGATGTTGCTTAAGACTGGATCGTAAATGTGGAATTCTTCAGCCGCTGTAAATAATGTCATTTTATATAAAATAAAAGCGTGTATTTTAAGTTCTAAAACTGGAATATGTTTTGCACTGCCTGTATATATATATATATATTATTTCAAAATTAATGAAAAATTACTGCATGAATGGCGCTGCAGCAGCACATATCAAATGCAATAAAACATATTACATCATTTATTTGAAGCCTTATGAAGTATTTGATCCTGTTGAAGTTATGGTGTTTTAGCATTTTGAAATGATGTAATATATATATATATATATATATATATATATTAGTTTTTAGTTTTTAGTTTCTTTAGTTTTTTTTTCTGGCATATAACATGCGGATTGTTCCAAAGTAGGAAACAGAGAATTTGATAAACGTTTGTGTATCATTAGATTATAGTCAGTAGATAAAAAAATAAAAGCCACAAAGTGCACTAGCCAGGAGGGTCGAGAAAAAAAGCCTCGAAGTTTAGTTTATAATGTATAATCATACAAATTACTCCAGTTCCTAAGGGGCGCAGCAATGTATTCAGTAGGTAATGTGTTGGCCTCTTAAATTTTCATGCGAAACACGTCAAACTCTTATTTTCCGCAGGAAAATATTTATCAAGAACTTTCAAATTACGATGCAAAAAAAAAAAAAAATTATAATTATTAAAAATTAAGAAAAAAATCTTTGCGTTTTTACGAATATATATACAGTATTAGCTATGAAATTTTATATATTTAAAGAAAAGTTAAAAAAAAAACTAAGTACGCATTGTGTATTTTTATATAACGCAAATTTTTTCTGCTTTTTAAAACTATTTACTATTGCATGAGCAAACTTTTATTTAAAAATCATATTCAAAACTTTAAAGGAAAATTTCAATTAATTTTAACAAATTTAGAAACAAGTTTTTATTATAAATTTTTTGAAATAATTATGAAAAAAAAGTTGAGTTTTATTTAATCTACTTTAATTTATTCCGCTATAAAAAATACAGGTTTATTCATGTACCTGTAAATAAATTTTAAAAGTCGTGAAAAATTTGTGGTTTATAAAAACACAAAATTTGCAGATTTTTTTAAAAACTTTTTATTATGCCTTTAAGCAGGTAACATTTCATAGTTAAAACTATATTTATATAACGTACACAAAAACGGGTGTTTTATTTACACTTTTCGTAAATTTCAATAACAATTTTAAATTATGTTTTCACAATAAAGATGAATATATCGGCTACTAAAAATAAGATAATATCAAGGATTCGAGAAACGTTTCGAAGGCCACTAGGCACCGACAAGTGAAATAAAATAATTTAACTAATTATAAACTATAACGAAAATTTTGCGACTTTTTTTTTTTTACGAAACATCAGTTAGCACGTCATGATTTTGATATGTTTATACATTGTACCCACTAATTATATTCCATTGATATACAAACGTTCATTGTATTTTCTATTTATGACCTCGGAACCTCCTCTTGTACGTTTTTAAACGAATTGGGATGTGAGAATATTTTGCAGCTGTAGGGAGAGTAGACACAGTGAGAAATGGCACACAGTGAGACAGCAGCCAATTCGACACATAGTTGTAACATTTTCTCCAAGCTGGTACACACACATAACGACCTCATTTTATGCAACACGTGGCACTTCAGTTACTCATCCAACAAAATAGTAAATAATTCTTTATTTTATATTGGTTAAAGTTACATAAACGTCTATTTTAGAGTTTCTTTCCTTCAATATGGCATATATTTACTTAACCAAACCTAGTTATATCTAATAATAGACTATTTCGACAAAACGACCTAAACATTTTAAAACGATGAAATTGATGTAACAGATGTGGCATCCATTTTGCTACAACGTAACGATAGTACACAGTGAGACCACAGTTCTGGTACACAGTGAAACGTGTCTCATTGTGTACCTACTATATGGTTCTGATGTTAAAAAAGAGTTATTTATTAAAAAAAGAAGGTTTTTCTCCCATTCTCTCTTTCTGTGTGTGTGTGTGTGTGTGTGGGCATGCGATGGCTAGGGAAATCTACTACACATAAGAGGCTGAAAATTTGCATGAAGATAGCACAAGGTCTGCCATTGTCCACCCAAGGCTCATATTTTTAATATTTTGAAAATCTAGAAATATTAATTAGAAATTATAAACTGCAGAAAATTACTGATAGAGTGTAAATATGCATGATTTATGAAAATATATACATTGTCTCACTGTGTACCACTTGTGGTACACATGAGACAATTTCCGATACTCCGTTATGCTTCTTCTGTGCTTTTATAAATAACTTCTTTAAACCCATTTATACATTAATGTGTAGCATATTTGTGTAACTTAAAGATGTAGCGGAATTTTTTTCAAAGGAATGAAAATCGTCACCATTCGTTAAGTAATAATAACTTTCATCGCACTGATAACTCTCCACTATATTTTATAAATATAAAATGTTGAAATAATTGTTGTGTTATTATAAACATTATATAAAAGAACACAATACAGTTCTTATAGCATTTCAAATTAATGTAAATATTCAGTTATTAATTACAACATAGCTATAATCATAAACGTTCTCTATGTTTCTACGCACAAAATGTAAGAGAGGCTTCAGATGAATTCCTATATTATTCATAGACAGGAAGACGGATGCATAGATCGTCAATTCATCGAGTTCACGGTTGAAAATCCGGGATTAGATAGAAATCGATTAGCATATTCAAATGCAACTGCTCTGTCAAGTCATATCTTGGTTCATCACTTGCAGACCCGATTTTAGTGTTTTATCTGTACACTGTAAAAAACGGACTAAAATATGAATTGTACGGGCAATCGAGACGCCAGTACTCTTTCCGTATTTGAACGGAAAATTTCCCCCGTAAATTCCAGAAAAACGGAAATTTTCTGTAATTTACGGGAAAAAAATTCTTTAAAATACGGAAATAGTACTGGCGTCTCGATTGCCAGAAAAATTTCCGTATTTTAGTCAGTTTTTTTTTCACAGTGTAAGTTTATTGTTGTGTTTTCTTGCAACCAAAGGTATGCAAACATGCAGGACTAGGAGCATGAATACACAATGATAAACCTACTAGTCAAGCATTAAAATCGGGTTTTCAGGTGGTTTTCACCAAGATGGAAGACCAGATGCATTTTAATATGCGAATCGAGTCTTAATTAATCCTGGAATTTCAGCCGTCAGGTTTGTGCTGACGCCTGCATGTCTATCAGTATTTTCTCCAAATAGAAAAAAATGAGTTGTATTTCTCGACGGCAATTTCTCGAATGCATCATTTATCTTCTTAGTTATACCTTGCTTTGATGCATACAAATACGTATATTCATGGTAAAAAAAAAAAATAGCATATTACTTTTTCATAGACTTGTTTACAGATATTTATCAATTTCCATTAATTTAAAATTGCGAACAATCTGCGATGTCGGGTGTTTAACAAAGGTGTATGCTTTATCAACATATAATGTTATGAACATGATAAGAAAGTAATTAGATAATTGTTATAATTTTGATAAATGATATTAATATTTTCTTCATTCGTGATTATATTACAGTATGTCCTATAACATTGGTGTCGACGTACGGAAAGTGTACAAGTTAGAAATTGCACGTCAAACGTGGCAAATGAGGTATGTTCGTACTACACTGGTGTCCAAAACTAAGGACCAGTCACAAAATGCTAATTTTTAAGTAAGCGAATACTCAAAAGGAAATAATATAATTCAAATAATTACTATTCCTACAGCAACAGCTTGTCCATACAGCATCTCATTCATGTCACACATGGTCATAAGTGTCACAGTCACTACGGTGAAGCAAAAAAATAGGAAATTCCACTCGTCTCATTATGAGTCTCAAATGATCACTATATGTGACTCCACCGAGACGGCAATGTGATTGCTGCTTTGTGACGAATCACCAGGTGCCTTTACAATGTAGTTACATTGTGACTCTCATGTGGCTGTCATTATTAGACTCAATTTCAAAGTCACGATGAACGTTGCATTATGATAAGTCACCAAATAATATCACATTATAGTCACATGGTGACTTTTTTACAAAAGAGCACAATGGTGACTTCACAGTAGTCTTCCTGTCACCTGAAAGTCATCTTGTGACTTTAATGTGACATTATTTGGTAACTTATCACAATGCAGCGTTCACGATAACTTTGAAATTGTCTGCAGATGACAGTCACATGAGAGTCACAATGTAACTACATTGAAAAGACACATGGTGGCTCGCCACAAAACAGCACTCACAGTGACGTCTCAGTGGAGTCACATATAGAGTCACATATAGTGATCATTTGAGACTCACAATGAGATGTATGGAATTTCCTATTTTTTTTGCTTCACCGTAGTGACTGTGACACTTGTGACCATGTGGCATGAATGAGATGTTATATGGACTAGCTATGCTGTAGAGATAGTAATTATTCGAATTATATTATTTCCTTTTGAGTATTCGCGTACTTGAAAATTAGCATTTTGTGATCGGTCCTTAATTTTGGACACCAGTGTATAACTAATTTCATAAATATTTTTTGCACCGCATATTAAATTGAATGTATATTTTAGTGCACTTCATAAGTGCATATCAATTTCAGTCTGTTCGAAAGGCTGTAACATCATTAAAATTCACTTGAAATCATTTTCTCCCATTGGCCGTAATGTAACGGAAAACTTTTGACTGTCCCTATAATTAAACTATAAAGCTGATCTTCATAAACTTTGAAATGACTCGACAAAATTTTCAACAATTATATATTTAAAATATCCGACCATTCGGCTGGGTAGTTTTTGCTCTATTATATTACGGACGGATGGACGGACAGACAGACTGACGAACCGAACAACGACTATAGGTGCTACGTATTTATATAATTAAGCACTTAAAAATAGTTTTGAATGAATTGAACACGTGTAATAGGGCATATTTTTAAAAGAGAGAAAATGGGATACAGGATTTTATATATACCGAATATAGGTGAATACCATACCTATGATGTAATATTTATTTTACAACTGAAAATTTACTACTAAATTAAGTATTTTAAAAAAAGAATATAAATTGAAATAAATAATGTAAATAATATAAAATACCTCGTAAAATCATGCGAAACAGTTTTTTTCGGTTTCTAAAACTGACATCACACATAATCAGAAGTAATATACGATACGATATTTGTTTATTATAGGTTCCTTAACAAGACAGTTAAAAATGATCTTGGCGATAAAAGGGAAATTTTCACATATATTTTCTGGCGATTTATTTGTTGTTTCATACACACAAGCAATTTATTTTCAACGTTTATACAATTTACTTAATATAACGAAGCCATTTATCTATTTTTATTTATAATCAACAAAAGTAATTTGTATATTTAAAAAAAAAACCCATAATAATACATGTATATAAGTAAAGTGTATATATATATATTACGAAATAATTTAATGGGTTAAGTCGAACAATCACGTCGTGCTTTTTACGACATATTACTTGATTCGTACCACTTTTTAATTAGCCGTTGGTGATGTTGTATAGCAATCATACCACTTATCACAAGCATCGCTAGTGGAGGTGTCAACTCTGTGAAAATTTAGCAGCTGTAGAGCGATGGTAGAGTCCAATCAAACATTTATTTATTCATGATGAAGACAAGGAAGATTAGGCCGCGTGAGTGGTGAAAAAAGGCGTATGAAGAAATCTGGGGTTTTCCCAATTAAAAACATGGAAACGTAGTCATAGGAAACTATTTATTCCATCAGAACATACCAACATTAAACAATTCCCACAGGATGAGAAATCAGAGCATTCCACTCAAGCATGAACTAGTTACTCATGCGAAATAGATGTTAATTCACGAAATGAATATTCTACATGGCTTAGGGCACCAGGTAATAGGTTATGTAAACAATCAAACAGCACAAAAAATCTACTTCTGAGCTTATGCTCTAGCTATTTATTAGAATGTGCGGAGGAATTCCGATTGAAATGAAAACTTCAGGCTAGCCAAACAAAATCACGAACGAAACTCGAAGTGAAACTGCGATCCGTCACTCAGCCAATGGAGAGCGACCGAGAAACGCCACAGAAAAGAATCCCGGCGCTGGTAATGGAAGGATTTAGATGAAAAAAGGCGGTCGCCCAGCTGGCGGGAAAATGAGATGAAATAGAATAAAAATGTAAAAATGGCTTTGATAAACATTCGAAAAATAAGTAACTGCATTCAGAACTTTACAGTTTGGTAGACGATAAAAATTAATGAAGGGATTAAAAGTTTAGATTACGTTTTGGAATAAATCTATTATTAAGATACGCGTTTTAAATTTATAGGAATTTAACTAGAAATAATTAATAGAGCGTATTAAAAATAAAGGAAATAATGAATATGACGGCAATTTAGAATAATTTAAACGAATAGTAAAAGTAAAATTTTTTATATAACATATATACACACACTTTTTGTACTATTAAACCATTGAAACATTATATATTGATCAAATATTATGAAATCAGTATAAAAAATAGCATAGGCAAAATTCAAATTAAATTATGTAGTCCTATGAAAGGAAATATGTAAAATTCAAATGAAGAAAACCAGAGTATATACACAGATGAAAGCTTATATTATAAATCACGTCTTCAAGGGATTTACAAATATAAGCAAAGAACAGTCGATTTCTATTGAGACACTAGCTTTAAACTAAAAATTGTATATCTCTCTCCCCGATCGGCCGTGGAACAAGATTAATAAAAGAAAAGAGGAAGATTGAATAACAACAACAGCTTTGAAATGGAATATAAATAAAAATTCTTCTTACCCAATATAATTACAAATGTTTTAACACTATTCCGAGTTGCACATGTTCAAATATTGTAGCTATCGAATATATATACATAAATACATATATAAATAAGCATAAAATATTATCAGGTTTGTTCTGATATCTATGTTTTATATCATTTGGCACCAAATCGCACTTTCCGAAGACTAAATTCACCAAGCTTTTCAACAAAGCGCCAAGGCCCTATGACATACAAGTAAGTATCTCTGATACTTCCTCATAAATAGATTTTTGGAGAGGTAAATGGTCAAAAACACTCTGCGGGATAACTTACCTCTCGTAACGCCACAAATGTCGAACTCATCGCTGTTTAAAACACCAAATAAAATAAACTAAGACAGACTTGAGCACAGTTAAAAAATAAAATTTATAAATAAAACATATAAATAAAATTTATATGTACTGTAAATCATCGCTGTTTGTTTATCTACTCATAAACATGAGCTTGAATTCCACCAGAAAGGTCTAAAGCTATTTATTTGTCATTTCTCTGACGTTAAACTTTTTTTTTTAATAATTAGTTTGATTATTCGCCAAATGTTTTGCATGATTGTTACATTTGCGGATTCCGTTCAGTCATCAGAATAACCCGACTTACAATACGGGGGCTGGAAACGAGAGATTCACACAGAATAACAGCAGAGTCACAAAAGTCACAACAAAATATATTTCATATTGTGCGATAGTAAGTCTCACAGAACACATACGTTCAAATTACATCCAGTTTTGATCTACTGGGTACAAAATACGTCTATACAAGCATTACGTAATTACGTTATTTACGTCTACATCTAACTTTTAGAGGAGATAATTTGCTCAAATACGTACAGAATGTGTAAAAATGTTTCGTGTGATAGAAACTTTGGACATAAAAAAATTCAGTGATTAATGATTCCCTGAAGCGGAAGTATTAAGTATTAGGAGATTAAAAATAAACTGATATTTACAATTTATTTAATCCGTTACCATAATTTATATACTTTGTGTAGAAAAGATGAATGTCAAATATAATAGTCTTTTGTTTTTGTTGCATTTTTGATAAATATGTTTTTTTTTCTATTCCTCTTTACCTCCACAGAATTTATTAGGCAGGAGAGAAAGAAATTCGTATATAATTTATTCTTCTTTCTAATCATTAGGTAAAAGCAGACCATCAAATGCTTTAATAAATCATTAAGTCCGTCAAAAACAAATGCAAATAAAAATTGATCTTTTAAGTAGAAACTTCATTTTGGCACAAGAAATAAATGAGAAAGATTTGCTCCGTGAACATCTTGAAGAATTCATAATGGCATAATAACTGCTTGCTTATGCAGGAGGAAAATCCCTGGATTTAGGCAGCATATTATGAGATTTTCTTCTTGAATAAGATATTAGATTTTTTTTCTTTTTTAGATAATGATTTTTGCTGTATTTGATCAAATATAGTTACTGTAAGTTATATTAGTCAGCATCATAAAAAGTTACTTTTTTAATCGGAAATAGATTAAAAAGTCTATCCTAACTTAATTTAGTGCGAATTTGTATAATTATCTGATATTAAATGATCTATTTAACGGGGCGACAGGGGCAATTACGAAATCGCATGTAAAGCAGCTGACTCTGATGAACCTTTTCCCTGATATTTCTGAAGTAATATTTACGCAAATTCAATACTTTTAAAAACAGTTTCGGCAGTAGCTAAACTAGTAAATCTGCAGATCAAGAGCCTCAACGTCATCTCTGCAACTCATTGTTTTTATCAAACTTTGCGTAATATTAATCTTTCTACAAAAACAAAATTTAAACTACTTAAATTACACAAACATTTATAAAAGGAAAAAAATATTTCGATGGTTTCAGACATTAAAAGCGTTAAATTAAACACGTTGTTATGTAAGGATATTCTGAAATTCTCACGAGCTACTTATTCTAGTAATTTTTATATAATAAAGCAAATTTCTTCAGGGGGGCTCTGCCCCCCTGAACCCCCCGTTGTGTAATTTATTTTGCATTTGTAATTTTCTACTGATTGAGTTAATGATTACCCTATATCTTAGATTTCTTTTTACACTGCGATTTATAAGGATAAGCAATAATTCGGTCAAGCATTTTACGTTATCCTAATATCCATACAGCAGTATTTACTTGCCTGCTAACCACAAATACCTGTATCTAATGGATAAAGAACTTTTGGAAATGTAAACTGAAACATCTAATTTAGAAATCTAATACCTTTATAAATTTTGTTTATAAAAAAATAATTTTGATTACCATTCTGCAATATTTATATCTAAGATCTAATCTAAATATCAAAAAATGTACTCGATAGCATTAACTTACTAAAATCACCCTAAAGTAGGGGGGCTTCTAAACCTAACAGTTAATAATTCATCATCGTTAAATAGATAAACATGATTTGGCGCCTTTAAGTATTTTTTGTGATTTTCTTTTAATAGTATCTACATTTAATTTAAAATCGTGATGTTACAAATACCGTTGAAATTTGACGCAAACCTATGTTCAGGTCAAATTACGAAAGGTTAACTAACATTTCATTTCCCTTAGCCGGACTTTCTGTTTCATTTTTCGTAATAAGGATTATTTTAATAATTTAATTTATTTTACACTCTACAAGCTGTTACACGGACGTTGTTCACGTAGCATTAAAATAGAGATAAATGCATTAAGTAAAACATTTCACTCCCCACCAGACATACCAAGTCTCAAGCTTTTTGCACATCACTATTATCTTAGAGAAAATGTTCTTTTAAATCGCGCAAATGTTTCAATTAAATAAAGTAACATTTTCTGTATTAAAATACTGGTATCCAGAACGCCTGAGGCTTGGCAGCTCTGCTTCTCTTAATAAAAACATATATGATTAACCAACACTTTATCACATTTTATAGGAGACAATACGGAATTTCTTATTTGTATGGCCTTACATATATCTCAGTCATAAAAATGTAAAATTTTGTGCCAATTAATGCACGCAATTGCGAAAATGAAATCGCAAAGAATGAGAAAAGGAAGGCCAAGTAAAATCGTGTAAATCGAGGAATCTTTCTTCGTAGTGCTGGGAAAATACTGCTACAAAAACTATTTTAGGTGGTATTTGGTGTGAAATGTTTATATGTATTCATTCCTGTCCTATATATCCTTTTTTTTATTTTTTATTTGCTTATTCCATTTTTCTTTTGCACGTGAAAATCTTACAAATTAAAATTAACTCTTTGGGAGAAATTGTTATTCATTTTTTTTTGGCAACAATAAAGTTTATAAAATTTAACAGAATAATGTCAGTTTATTCTGTATGAAAATAACGAACTTTTTCATTTATAATCAAATAGTTGAATAAATAAATGAAAATATTATTCTATATAGTATATAAATACTATTTTCATTTCTGCGTTTAAATAAATCTATATGCAAATATCTATACAAAGGCATTCATTAATTCATTCCTTTTGCTTTGATTTGACTTCAAAAAACCATACATACTTTCACATTTATGATATTTTTAGATGAGATGCTGTTGCTACGCAACGGTTAAAAGAAAAAATGAAATATAAGTAAATTCATAAAATAAAATGTTTTATATTATTCGAACACATGTATAAAATTCTATCATAAGTTATACACCTAATTTAAAAGCTATGACAAATGTTTTGACAAAATTGCAAACTAATAAGAATAATTTAATACTCTTATTTAAAAATTTCAGCATCCAAAATTTACCATTTAAATCTATTATTCATATGAGCGATTTCTTTCAACAAATGAAAATTTGAAAATCGTCTGACTTCCCATAGAAAAGCATTATATCACAAAATAAAATGTTCTGTATATTCCGAACGAATGAACCAAATTTAACCCAAAACTATACAGCTAAATCCGGGGAGCTCATCAACATGCCCAGGGAATTTCAAGCCGATCGGATGCTTTTTGCGGCAGTTATCGCGGAACAGACAAACAGACTAACGGAAACCAAAACTTTTCGTGTCTCCACAGTAAGCCTTCACTGACGTTTCGGCAATTACAAACTGGAGATTCAGCGAAAAACTAGTAAATCTGCAGATCAAGTGCCTCAACGTCATCTCTGCAACTCATTGTTTTTATCAAACTTTGCGTAATATTAATCTTTCTACAAAAACAAAATTTAAACTATTTAAATTACACAAACATTTATAAAAGGAAAAAAATATTTCGATTGTTTCAGACATTAAAAGCGTTAAATTAAACACGTTGTTATGTAAGGATATTCTGAAATTCTCACGAGCTACTTATTCTAGTAATTTTTATATAATAAAGCAAATTTCTTCAGGGGGGCTCTGCCCCCCTGAACCCCCGTTGTGTAATTTATTCTGCATTTGTAATTTTCTACTGATTGAGTTAATGATTACCCTATATCTTAGATTTCTTTTTACACTGCGATTTATAAGGATAAGCAATAATTCGGTCAAGCATTTTACGTTATCCTAATATCCATACAGCAGTATTTACTTGCCTGCTAACCACAAATACCTGTATCTAATGGATAAAGAACTTTTGGAAATGTAAACTGAAACATCTAATTTAGAAATCTAATACCTTTATAAATTTTGTTTATAAAAAAATAATTTTGATTACCATTCTGCAATATTTATATCCAAGATCTAATCTAAATATCAAAAAATGTACTCGATAGCATTAACTTACTAAAATCACCCTAAAGTAGGGGGGCTTCTAAACCTAACAGTTAATAATTCATCATCGTTAAATAGATAAACATGATTTGGCGCCTTTAAGTATTTTTTGTGATTTTCTTTTAATAGTATCTACATTTAATTTAAAATCGTGATGTTACAAATACCGTTGAAATTTGACGCAAACCTATGTTCAGGTCAAATTACGAAAGGTTAACTAACATTTCATTTCCCTTAGCCGGACTTTCTGTTTCATTTTTCGTAATAAGGATTATTTTAATAATTTAATTTATTTTACACTCTACAAGCTGTTACACGGACGTTGTTCACGTAGCATTAAAATAGAGATAAATGCATTAAGTAAAACATTTCACTCCCCACCAGACATACCAAGTCTCAAGCTTTTTGCACATCACTATTATCTTAGAGAAAATGTTCTTTTAAATCGCGCAAATGTTTCAATTAAATAAAGTAACATTTTCTGTATTAAAATACTGGTATCCAGAACGCCAGAGGCTTGGCAGCTCTGCTCCTCTTAATAAAAACATATATGATTAACCAACACTTTATCACATTTTATAGGAGACAATACGGAATTTCTTATTTGTATGGCCTTACATATATCTCAGTCATAAAAATGTAATATTTTGTGCCAATTAATGCACGCAATTGCGAAAATGAAATCGCAAAGAATGAGAAAAGGAAGGCCAAGTAAAATCGTGTAAATCGAGGAATCTTTCTTCGTAGTGCTGGGAAAATACTGCTACAAAAACTATTTTAGGTGGTATTTGGTGTGAAATGTTTATATGTATTCATTCCTGTCCTATATATCCTTTTTTTTATTTTTTATTTGCTTATTCCATTTTTCTTTTGCACGTGAAAATCTTACAAATTAAAATTAACTCTTTGGGAGAAATTGTTATTCATTTTTTTTTGGCAACAATAAAGTTTATAAAATTTAACAGAATAATGTCAGTTTATTCTGTATGAAAATAACGAACTTTTTCATTTATAATCAAATAGTTGAATAAATAAATGAAAATATTATTCTATATAGTATATAAATACTATTTTCATTTCTGCGTTTAAATAAATCTATATGCAAATATCTATACAAAGGCATTCATTAATTCATTCCTTTTGCTTTGATTTGACTTCAAAAAACCATACATACTTTCACATTTATGATATTTTTAGATGAGATGCTGTTGCTACGCAACGGTTAAAAGAAAAAATGAAATATAAGTAAATTCATAAAATAAAATGTTTTATATTATTCGAACACATGTATAAAATTCTATCATAAGTTATACACCTAATTTAGAAGCTATGACAAATGTTTTGACAAAATTGCAAACTAATAAGAATAATTTAATACTCTTATTTAAAAATTTCAGCATCCAAAATTTACCATTTAAATCTATTATTCATATGAGCGATTTCTTTCAACAAATGAAAATTTGAAAATCGTCTGACTTCCCATAGAAAAGCATTATATCACAAAATAAAATGTTCTGTATATTCCGAACGAATGAACCAAATTTAACCCAAAACTATACAGCTAAATCCGGGGAGCTCATCAACATGCCCAGGGAATTTCAAGCCGATCGGATGCTTTTTGCGGCAGTTATCGCGGAACAGACAAACAGACTAACGGAAACCAAAACTTTTCGTGTCTCCACAGTAAGCCTTCACTGACGTTTCGGCAATTACAAACTGGAGATTCAGCGAAAAACTAGTAAATCTGCAGATCAAGAGCCTCAACGTCATCTCTGCAACTCATTGTTTTTATCAAACTTTGCGTAATATTAATCTTTCTACAAAAACAAAATTTAAACTATTTAAATTACACAAACATTTATAAAAGGAAAAAAATATTTCGATTGTTTCAGACATTAAAAGCGTTAAATTAAACACGTTGTTATGTAAGGATATTCTGAAATTCTCACGAGCTACTTATTCTAGTAATTTTTATATAATAAAGCAAATTTCTTCAGGGGGGCTCTGCCCCCCTGAACCCCCCGTTGTGTAATTTATTCTGCATTTGTAATTTTCTACTGATTGAGTTAATGATTACCCTATATCTTAGATTTCTTTTTACACTGCGATTTATAAGGATAAGCAATAATTCGGTCAAGCATTTTACGTTATCCTAATATCCATACAGCAGTATTTACTTGCCTGCTAACCACAAATACCTGTATCTAATGGATAAAGAACTTTTGGAAATGTAAACTGAAACATCTAATTTAGAAATCTAATACCTTTATAAATTTTGTTTATAAAAAAATAATTTTGATTACCATTCTGCAATATTTATATCTAAGATCTAATCTAAATATCAAAAAATGTACTCGATAGCATTAACTTACTAAAATCACCCTAAAGTAGGGGGGCTTCTAAACCTAACAGTTAATAATTCATCATCGTTAAATAGATAAACATGATTTGGCGCCTTTAAGTATTTTTTGTGATTTTCTTTTAATAGTATCTACATTTAATTTAAAATCGTGATGTTACAAATACCGTTGAAATTTGACGCAAACCTATGTTCAGGTCAAATTACGAAAGGTTAACTAACATTTCATTTCCCTTAGCCGGACTTTCTGTTTCATTTTTCGTAATAAGGATTATTTTAATAATTTAATTTATTTTACACTCTACAAGCTGTTACACGGACGTTGTTCACGTAGCATTAAAATAGAGATAAATGCATTAAGTAAAACATTTCACTCCCCACCAGACATACCAAGTCTCAAGCTTTTTGCACATCACTATTATCTTAGAGAAAATGTTCTTTTAAATCGCGCAAATGTTTCAATTAAATAAAGTAACATTTTCTGTATTAAAATACTGGTATCCAGAACGCCGGAGGCTTGGCAGCTCTGCTTCTCTTAATAAAAACATATATGATTAACCAACACTTTATCACATTTTATAGGAGACAATACGGAATTTCTTATTTGTATGGCCTTACATATATCTCAGTCATAAAAATGTAAAATTTTGTGCCAATTAATGCACGCAATTGCGAAAATGAAATCGCAAAGAATGAGAAAAGGAAGGCCAAGTAAAATCGTGTAAATCGAGGAATCTTTCTTCGTAGTGCTGGGAAAATACTGCTACAAAAACTATTTTAGGTGGTATTTGGTGTGAAATGTTTATATGTATTCATTCCTGTCCTATATATCCTTTTTTTTATTTTTTATTTGCTTATTCCATTTTTCTTTTGCACGTGAAAATCTTACAAATTAAAATTAACTCTTTGGGAGAAATTGTTATTCATTTTTTTTTGGCAACAATAAAGTTTATAAAATTTAACAGAATAATGTCAGTTTATTCTGTATGAAAATAACGAACTTTTTCATTTATAATCAAATAGTTGAATAAATAAATGAAAATATTATTCTATATAGTATATAAATACTATTTTCATTTCTGCGTTTAAATAAATCTATATGCAAATATCTATACAAAGGCATTCATTAATTCATTCCTTTTGCTTTGATTTGACTTCAAAAAACCATACATACTTTCACATTTATGATATTTTTAGATGAGATGCTGTTGCTACGCAACGGTTAAAAGAAAAAATGAAATATAAGTAAATTCATAAAATAAAATGTTTTATATTATTCGAACACATGTATAAAATTCTATCATAAGTTATACACCTAATTTAAAAGCTATGACAAATGTTTTGACAAAATTGCAAACTAATAAGAATAATTTAATACTCTTATTTAAAAATTTCAGCATCCAAAATTTACCATTTAAATCTATTATTCATATGAGCGATTTCTTTCAACAAATGAAAATTTGAAAATCGTCTGACTTCCCATAGAAAAGCATTATATCACAAAATAAAATGTTCTGTATATTCCGAACGAATGAACCAAATTTAACCCAAAACTATACAGCTAAATCCGGGGAGCTCATCAACATGCCGAGGGAATTTCAAGCCGATCGGATGCTTTTTGCGGCAGTTATCGCGGAACAGACAAACAGACTAACGGAAACCAAAACTTTTCGTGTCTCCACAGTAAGCCTTCACTGACGTTTCGGCAATTACAAACTGGAGATTCAGCGAAAAACTAGTAAATCTGCAGATCAAGAGCCTCAACGTCATCTCTGCAACTCATTGTTTTTATCAAACTTTGCGTAATATTAATCTTTCTACAAAAACAAAATTTAAACTATTTAAATTACACAAACATTTATAAAAGGAAAAAAATATTTCGATTGTTTCAGACATTAAAAGCGTTAAATTAAACACGTTGTTATGTAAGGATATTCTGAAATTCTCACGAGCTACTTATTCTAGTAATTTTTATATAATAAAGCAAATTTCTTCAGGGGGGCTCTGCCCCCCTGAACCCCCGTTGTGTAATTTATTCTGCATTTGTAATTTTCTACTGATTGAGTTAATGATTACCCTATATCTTAGATTTCTTTTTACACTGCGATTTATAAGGATAAGCAATAATTCGGTCAAGCATTTTACGTTATCCTAATATCCATACAGCAGTATTTACTTGCCTGCTAACCACAAATACCTGTATCTAATGGATAAAGAACTTTTGGAAATGTAAACTGAAACATCTAATTTAGAAATCTAATACCTTTATAAATTTTGTTTATAAAAAAATAATTTTGATTACCATTCTGCAATATTTATATCCAAGATCTAATCTAAATATCAAAAAATGTACTCGATAGCATTAACTTACTAAAATCACCCTAAAGTAGGGGGGCTTCTAAACCTAACAGTTAATAATTCATCATCGTTAAATAGATAAACATGATTTGGCACCTTTAAGTATTTTTTGTGATTTTCTTTTAATAGTATCTACATTTAATTTAAAATCGTGATGTTACAAATACCGTTGAAATTTGACGCAAACCTATGTTCAGGTCAAATTACGAAAGGTTAACTAACATTTCATTTCCCTTAGCCGGACTTTCTGTTTCATTTTTCGTAATAAGGATTATTTTAATAATTTAATTTATTTTACACTCTACAAGCTGTTACACGGACGTTGTTCACGTAGCATTAAAATAGAGATAAATGCATTAAGTAAAACATTTCACTCCCCACCAGACATACCAAGTCTCAAGCTTTTTGCACATCACTATTATCTTAGAGAAAATGTTCTTTTAAATCGCGCAAATGTTTCAATTAAATAAAGTAACATTTTCTGTATTAAAATACTGGTATCCAGAACGCCAGAGGCTTGGCAGCTCTGCTCCTCTTAATAAAAACATATATGATTAACCAACACTTTATCACATTTTATAGGAGACAATACGGAATTTCTTATTTGTATGGCCTTACATATATCTCAGTCATAAAAATGTAATATTTTGTGCCAATTAATGCACGCAATTGCGAAAATGAAATCGCAAAGAATGAGAAAAGGAAGGCCAAGTAAAATCGTGTAAATCGAGGAATCTTTCTTCGTAGTGCTGGGAAAATACTGCTACAAAAACTATTTTAGGTGGTATTTGGTGTGAAATGTTTATATGTATTCATTCCTGTCCTATATATCCTTTTTTTTATTTTTTATTTGCTTATTCCATTTTTCTTTTGCACGTGAAAATCTTACAAATTAAAATTAACTCTTTGGGAGAAATTGTTATTCATTTTTTTTTTTTGGCAACAATAAAGTTTATAAAATTTAACAGTATAATGTCAGTTTATTCTGTATGAAAATAACGAACTTTTTCATTTATAATCAAATAGTTGAATAAATAAATGAAAATATTATTCTATATAGTATATAAATACTATTTTCATTTCTGCGTTTAAATAAATCTATAGGCAAATATCTATACAAAGGTATTCATTAATTCATTCCTTTTGCTTTGATTTGACTTCAAAAAAACATACATACTTTCACATTTATGATATTTTTAGATGAGATGCTGTTGCTACGCAACGGTTAAAAGAAAAAATGAAATATAAGTAAATTCATAAAATAAAATGTTTTATATTATTCGAACACATGTATAAAATTCTATCATAAGTTATACACCTAATTTAAAAGCTCTGACAAATGTTTTGACAAAATTGCAAACTAATAAGAATAATTTAATACTCTTATTTAAAAATTTCAGCATCCAAAATTTACCATTTAAATCTATTATTCATATGAGCGATTTCTTTCAACAAATGAAAATTTGAAAATCGTCTGACTTCCCATAGAAAAGCATTATATCACAAAATAAAATGTTCTGTATATTCCGAACGAATGAACCAAATTTAACCCAAAACTATACAGCTAAATCCGGGGAGCTCATCAACATGCCCAGGGAATTTCAAGCCGATCGGATGTTTTTTGCGGCAGTTATCGCGGAACAGACAGACAGACTAACGGAAACCAAAACTTTTCATGTCTCCACAGTAAGCCTTCACTGACGTTTCGGCAATAAAAGTAAAAACACAAAATTTTAACTAGTAAATCTGGAGATCGAGAGCCTCAACGTTATCTCTGCAACTCATTGTTTTTATCAAACTTTGCGTAATATTAATCTTTCTACAAAAACAAAATGTAAACTATTTAAATTACACAAACATTTATAAAAGGAAAAAAATATTTCGATGGTTTCAGACATTAAAAGCGTTAAATTAAACACGTTGTTATGTAAGGATATTCTGAAATTCTCACGAGCTACTTATTCTCGTAATTTTTATATAATAAAGCAAATTTCTTCAGGGGGGCTCTGCCCCCCTGAACCCCCCGTTGTGTAATTTATTTTGCATTTGTAATTTTCTACTGATTGAGTTAATGATTACCCAATATCTTAGATTTCTTTTTACACTGCGATTTATAAGGATAAGCAATAATTCGGTCAAGCATATTACGTTATCCTAATATCCATACAGCAGTATTTACTTGCCTGCTAACCGCAAATACCTGTATCTAATGGATAAAGAACTTTTGGAAATGTAAACTGAAACATCTAATTTAGAAATCTAATACCTTTATAAATTTTGTTTATAAAAAAATAATTTTGATTACCATTCTGCGATATTTATATCTAAGATCTAATCTAAATATCAAAAAATGTACTCGATAGCATTAACTTACTAAAATCACCCTAAAGTAGGGGGGCTTCTAAACCTAACAGTTAATAATTCATCATCGTTAAATAGATAAACATGATTTGGCGCCTTTAAGTATTTTTTGTGATTTTCTTTTAATAGTATCTACATTTAATTTAAAATCGTGATGTTACAAATACCGTTGAAATTTGACGCAAACCTATGTTCAGGTCAAATTACGAAAGGTTAACTAACATTTCATTTCCCTTAGCCGGACTTTCTGTTTCATTTGTCGTAATAAGGATTATTTTAATAATTTAATTTATTTTACACTCTACAAGCTGTTACACGGACGTTGTTCACGTAGCATTAAAATAGAGATAAATGCATTAAGTAAAACATTTCACTCCCCACCAGACATACCAAGTCTCAAGCTTTTTGCACATCACTATTATCTTAGAGAAAATGTTCTTTTAAATCGCGCAAATGTTTCAATTAAATAAAGTAACATTTTCTGTATTAAAATACTGGTATCCAGAACGCCGGAGGTTTGGCAGCTCTGCTCCTCTTAATAAAAACATATATGATTAACCAACACTTTATCACATTTTATAGGAGACAATACGGAATTTCTTATTTGTATGGCCTTACATATATCTCAGTCATAAAAATGTAAAATTTTGTGCCAATTAATGCACGCAATTGCGAAAATGAAATCGCAAAGAATGAGAAAAGGAAGGCCAAGTAAAATCGTGTAAATCGAGGAATCTTTCTTCGTAGTGCTGGGAAAATACTGCTACAAAAACTATTTTAGGTGGTATTTGGTGTGAAATGTTTATATGTATTCATTCCTGTCCTATATATCCTTTTTTTTTTTTTTTTTTTTTGCTTATTCCATTTTCCTTTTGCACGTGAAAATCTTACAAATTAAAATTAACTCTTTGAGAGAAATTGTTATTCATTTTTTTTTGGCAACAATAAAGTTTATAAAATTTAACAGAATAATGTCAGTTTATTCTGTATGAAAATAACGAACTTTTTCATTTATAATCAAATAGTTGAATAAATAAATGAAAATATTATTCTATATAGTATATAAATACTATTTTCATTTCTGCGTTTAAATAAATCTATATGCAAATATCTATACAAAGGCATTCATTAATTCATTCCTTTTGCTTTGATTTGACTTCAAAAAACCATACATACTTTCACATTTATGATATTTTTAGATGAGATGCTGTTGCTACGCAACGGTTAAAAGAAAAAATGAAATATAAGTAAATTCATAAAATAAAATGTTTTATATTATTCGAACACATGTATAAAATTCTATCATAAGTTATACACCTAATTTAAAAGCTCTGACAAATGTTTTGACAAAATTGCAAACTAATAAGAATAATTTAATACTCTTATTTAAAAATTTCAGCATCCAAAATTTACCATTTAAATCTATTATTCATATGAGCGATTTCTTTCAACAAATGAAAATTTGAAAATCGTCTGACTTCCCATAGAAAAGCATTATATCACAAAATAAAATGTTCTGTATATTCCGAACGAATGAACCAAATTTAACCCAAAACTATACAGCTAAATCCGTTGAGCTCATCAACATGCCCAGGAAATTTCAAGCCGATCGGATGCTTTTGCGGCAGTTATCGCGGAACAGACAGACAGACTAACAGACAGACAGACTAACGGAAACCAAAACTTTTCGTGTCTCCACAGTAAGCCTTCACTGACGTTTCGGCAACTAATAATTGTTGTATTTTTTAATTGTTTTTCGCGAACGACCAATTTCTAGTTTAGCTACTAAAACTATTAAAGAACCGCTAAAACTATTACAGAAAACGCTGCAGAAGCTCCCGAAAAAAAAAAAAAAACCATCAGTCTCAGCTGTTTTGCGCATGAATTCTCAACTGTTGGCACCCCCTTATATTGAAAATTTTCCGCTATAGAAAATTGTATACCAACAATAATAAATATAAATATGTTTGTTTCTATAAATTAGCAATCAATATTAATTGCATAATGTCAGTTTCTGTCCTTTAAAAAAAAAAAAAAAAAAAAAAAAAAAAAAAAAAAAAAAAAAAAAAAAAGTTTATTGTGCTATATGTTTGCAAATTCAAGTTTTAGCTAACATGTAAAAAACGTGCATGAAACTTAATCTTACATGTTTTCTTTTATTATCCACAAGAGCTCCTAATAAATAAAATTATCTTCAGGTTTTCAGCAGAAAATGTGTAAAAAATACCAAAATTGTTTTAATCATTTTGTATGAAAATGCAATTTTACTGCGTTGATTTTTATTTACAAATAGATACACTCACGATATGAAAAGGTGCTTTAAACTAATTATGAAACATTAGACACACTTGAATACATTGAAAAAGCAATTAAATTTTAAATATATTCATAAAAACATTTAATTAAAATCAAAATCATACAAAGTATACTTTTCGATATGTCATTGCATAGCCTCATTGACACTGACATCGGAGTCCACCGAAGTGGAGATTGCTTTGGGGCCTATAGCTACAATGGCTGTCGCCTCGAATGATCCTTTATTTTATGCATAGAAATAATTACACAAACCAGGCATAACAATTTTGTCACTATGCAAGGACGGGATAGCACAGAAAATTACAACAGGGAGCTCCACAAAGAGTGCGCAACGAAACCAGCGGGCGTCGAACACGCAGACCACCTACGCTCTCAAGCGATTGGCAGCGTAGTGCCTTAACCACTCGGTCACTGTGGCCCCATCACATAGCTTCATCAGTACAACCTCAACCAGAACAACAAAACATCGAAAACACACTGGATTCCGTCAAAGTTAAAGTTTTTTTCATTAGAAACAAGAAATATTCATTAGGAATCGAACCTGATTCGTACAAGATATATGAGTATAGCTTTGTGAACCTTCCCTCCATAAAATCTCAGTAATGGTAAATTTTGCAGTTATTTTTTAAAATTAACAAATCTGCGAAAGATGGAATATGGTCCGTGCCAAAAAGTATGTTAAACTAATCCTGAATTTAATTTGCCATTTTTAAATGCGCCGATATGCTCTTTAAGTCGAATCTCCATAGATCTTCCAGTCTCACCTATATATATGTTCTTGCAATTAGTTCACGGAATCATATATACAAAACATGTTCATTTTGTTTTGTCATATTTAAACTTGTAGTTATTTAAAAAAGAACTCAATTTATTTAACGGTTTAAAAGAAACTGTATGCTAAATGATTTCAAGACAGATGAAGCTTTTTCTGAAACGCTATCGTAATATGGTAAACAAATAAAACTGTTAGGCTTAAACTTTTGAAAAGGGGGAATCAAATTAAAGGGCGATTGAATTAATCAATTCCAAAGCATTCTTGGAAATATTTCTAATCTGATTTTTTGGGTAACCGTTATTCTTTAAATCTTCATAAATTTTAATTCTTTCAATTTGAAACATTTCAGTACTACTAAAGTACTTTATGCCCCTATATGCTAAAGTTTTCATAATGAAGATTTGAATTGAAGGACAATTTGAATTAAAACTCGTATACAGACCTGTTGAAGTTGGTTTCCTATAGACTGAAGTTGAAATTAATTGAAAATTAATGTCGTTTTTCCCTTTGAATAAGGATGTCAAAAAAATGGTAACTTACCATTAACTTCACCCTCGAGGGGAAATTTTAAAGTTTCAGTAATGAAGTTGGCTGTTGAGAGAATGTCATGCACACAAGTTTGACTGTGACAAAATAAAAATAAGCAGTGTTGTGTATATTATTCCGTGCAGTGATTACAAGCACGTATATATACAAGGTGTTTCTAAACGCATGGTAAAATTTTAAGGGTAGGTAGAGCACACAGTAACAATCATTTATTGTATAGGAATGTATGAGACTAAGTGACGGATTAAGGTTTAAAGACCAGGGGGGCAATTAAGCCCCTTTTTTAATTTTCAAAATTTCTCATTCATACCAAAAAATTTTGATTATGTCCGTTTCTTGACATATTATAATTACTTAATAATAAAATTCTTCTTTAAAAATTTTTGATATGAAATCGAAATTTTTTGAATTGAAAATAGAAATAGAAATAGAAATTTTTTGAAATAGAAATGGAGTTTTTTGGTTGATTTCACTGGCGGTAGAAGGCAGTAAGTGACTGGTCACCGTTCAATAAAATACATTCAAGTAGAAGAAATCGCCATTTTTAATTGTGCTATCGTTCGTCATGGAAGAATTTACATATGCCGAAAAAGCCGACATGCATTTCATGTATGGTAGTGCAAATGTCAACGCCAGAGCTGCCCTACGAATGTATCAGGAGCAGTTTCCTCGCAGAAGAATGCCTGATCGTAAAATGTTTCAGCGCTTACACCGTCAGCTTTCTGAAATAGGTTCTTTTCACGTCACCAGACAGGAAAGTAAGCGAATAAGAGCTGTACGCAGTGCAAGCCTGGAAGAAATTATTTTGAATTTTGTGAGTGAAAGGCCCGAATCAAGTACAAGAGCTGTTGCAAAGAATTTAGGTGTCAGTCATCCGACCGTTTGGAGAGAGTTAAATAAAAATCGATTTCATCCTTTCCGTTTTCCACGTGTACAAACTTTGAATCCGAAAGACTATCTTCTGCGGTTGAACTTTTGCCAGTGGGTTTTGCAGCAACATGTATTGCAGCCAGACTTTACTGCTCATATTCTATTTACAGATGAGGCAGTATTTACACGCGGGGGGTGTATTTAATGCGCACAATTTCTATCTTTGGGCAACCAATAATCCACATGCAACGCGGCCACATGCTTATCAACAACGATTTTCTGTGAATGTGTGGGCGAGTATTGTTAATAATTATTTGATTGACCCATACCTACTACCAAAGAGGCTGGATGATCGCTGTTACCTTATTTTATTGCAACAGGTTTTACCAGAACTGCTGCAAGATGTTCTGATCGCCATTCGTAACTGGATGTGGTTTTAACATGATGGAGCGCCCGCGCACTTCACCACTGATCTGCGTAGTTACCTGAATGCCACATTTGGGACGCGATGGATTGGGCGTGGTGGACCAGTTTCTTGGCCTTGGTATTGGAACATCTGACGAATCTTGTTTATGAGACTCCAGTTGACTCAGACGAAAATCTAGTGTCTCGCATATCCGAAGCTGCTGCACGTGTGCAGGAAATGCCTGACATCATTAGATGTGTACGGCAATCGTTCCACCGACGCTGCGAAGCATGTATCACGGTTGGTGGGCGCAATTTTGAGCACTTATTGTAATATTATTGTATGCATTATTATTTACTTGTAAACTACTTTGTAAATAAACATTTTATCTTTTTTATTCATGTTTTTCGTTTGATAAGTTTGTCAGTTTTGCGTTTTTTTTTTTTTTTTAATTGAAAAAGTTCGATTGCATACTAAAAATTTTCAAAGAAGAATTTTACTGTTAACCCGTTAATAGTCGCGCGTTGGTCTTTTCCCCGCCCGAAATTCGTTATCTTCCTGTAACTCATTTCCTGTTAAAGTTACGATAGCCAAATTCCGTGTAGCTGACCTTGAGTGTTCACACTCTTGTGTAGTAAAATTGCAAGTCATTCCTGCTATTTCTTAGCATTTTATCGCATTCTTAAGTTTCAATCGGTCTAAATGACCGCGTTGCGACCACTTGTGTTAGTTGAACTTCCCCCCCCCCTGTTCATTCTTTCCCATTTCCGCGAAATCTGCGGGGGAAAGTTTCTTCGAAGTACGGACTCTCTGTCTGTTGTTATTTCGTCTTCCTTCTTTCTGCTATTTTACCCGTTCGAGTACTTTTTTTACTTTTAGAATGTTACTTAAAATTGTTTTATTATATTAGTTGTGAAGTCAGTTCGCACAAAAAACTGATTGATGGTCACTTACTTTTTTTTTTTTTTCATTGTCAAACATTGCGGGAATAAATTCTCAAATTGATAATCGTTTAAATATGGAAAAAAAAGGGAAATTCATCATCATTATTTGAAAGAAGTTGCTTTCCATTTATTACCGGAACATATAAATGAAAAAAAAAAAAAAAAAAAAAAAAAACAGACAATAACACAGCCAAACCATTTAAAAAAAAGAGAAGAGAATTTTGTGGGAATCACTAAAAAAATTGCCGTATCTCCATAATCTGAAAAGTATCGTTTTTGTACGATAATACAAACTCGAAAGATAAAACAGTTTTTTCAGAAATGTAGTATGTATATCTGCAAAGAACATGCATATAATTTATTTGCACAATAATGAGAATTTTATAATGTAGGTTAGAAATTACGCAAATAAAAATCTCTTTTGTATAATTCAGTGAATATTTATACTATGATTTTAAAAAATATTTTAAGTAATTTTCTAAAATTTATCTATTTTTTAAATTTTCATACTGTAAGTAAAAACAGATTTTTTTTTTTTTTTTTTTAACAATGCCGCAGAAAATGTTTATTATTATTATTATTGAAATCTAATAGAGGCTTGGGGACGGTATCTAACAAATTTAAATTTGTTGTCCTTCATCAATTGTTCAAACTATTTTTCAGAATAATGTTTTTCAGAATACGAGAGAAAATTCATTTAAATAAAATTATTGCTGCATATTTATAATTTCGGAGAAAAAATTCTTATTGTTTTTATTATTTTAATGAATGTTATTATAAAACAATAAATTATAACAATAATAACTTATTACGAAATGTACAATTGAATATTTATTTTAATTAAATAGTTGCTGTAAAATACATCCCTATTAAGATGAACCTTTCAGTGATTCTATTAATTAAAATAATTTATCCATCTTAGGATTTAAATCTACAATTGCAAATGTATTTAAATTAAATATATAATTTCAATAACTTATTATTTACTTTATATAAGCGAACTTCGTTTACAGAGTTTTTATTCAGGGGCGCTGCTCCCACCCTGAAATAAGTAGAAAAACTACAAATCGTGCATTTTCATTTGAAAAATAGATTTAATCATAAAATCTCGAGAGCCCCCCCCCTCCTCTCCCCCCTCATACACACATAGACACCCCACAAAATAAATAAATAAAACGTAGTTACAACATTTACATTTATAATTTCGAAATTAAGTATTTTTTACCTTTTTCTTTATTATATATATATATGTATAATATGCTGGTGAATTAGTGGTATTGTATTTGATTTGCTGTTGCATGGCATAGGTTCCATTTTTATTTTCAGTTTAATTGTTCAATTTAACGTCAGTGTAATATATTGATGCTAAATTTATTAATCTTATTTTATTAAATGGATATAGAGTGCCTGAGTATCATAAAAATCTACCTGACTCTGATTCAGTCCTACAAAAAAAAAAAAAAAAAAAAAAAAAAACCTATCACGAATTTAGATTCATATTCGTAAATGTTTTCCTACTAATTATTGATTCATAGTAACATCAGAAATTCAATCAAATCATTTACTATCTACTTTTAACTATTTATGCAAAACGAAGAAAGAGTTATTAAAAACATTTATCTAGATGCCAACTGAATATATACTTAAGCGAAATAAATAATTTGCTGTAAAAGGTTGTAAAATGAATAATTGCTGTAATCTTTTAAAGTTCAGTCAATATTTTCACTCTACGTTATCCATTTTCTATCATCTGATAACACCGGCAAGTTTCCCCTTCGTTTTCGGCCTGATGGTAACGGCGGCAAATGGACCGACCGCGACTACTAACGTTCTAAAAAATGTCGCGACTACTCTCGGGTTAAGTAATTATGAAATGTCAAGAAAATGATAGCATAAAAATTTTCTGGTATGAATGAGAAATTTTGAAAATTAAAAAAAGGGCCTAATTGCCCCCTTGGTGGTTTTACCTTAATGCGTCACTTGCTCCCATCATTCCTATACAATAAATGGTTGTTACTGTGTGTTCTACCTACCCTTAAAGTTTGTACCATGAGTTTAGAAACACCCTGTATATAGATGAGATTGAAAGATCTATGGAAATTCGACATAAGGAGCTTATCAGTGCATTTAAAAATGGCAAAGTAAATTCCAGATTAGTCCAACTAACTTTTGACACATATCATATCCTACCTTTTGCAGATTAGTTAATTTTGAAAAATAACTGCAAATATTACCGTTAGAGACTTTTCATGGAGGGACGGTGCATTCAGCTATAAGAGCTAATCACTTGCATAGATTAACATCCAAGATCGGACATTCCCATAGAGCGTAATGGTAATGCGATTGCGATCGTAGCGCCCTTAGTGACAATGGGGAAGAAACTCCCATCCTTGTAGTATGCTTATTATTGAGTATCTACCTTATTGTGATCTTTTTTTTTAATGTTGTATGTTTACGTTGTCGATAGAATCTTACACCGATACATGAACATAGAATAGGCATTCTATTTTATACATCTAATATCTATTCTATGTTCATGCACGGATATGTTTTTTTTAACATGATTAGTGAACGGTTTTAAGTGCAACGAATACTAGGTAACAATTCCGTCTCGAATGCTATACATCAAAAGCAATGGTGTAATATAAAAATATACGAAATGCTGAACTCTACTAGTCCCAGAAAATTTCATAATTATTCCCCTTTGGCAGGAAAATTTTTATAGTCCGTGTTTTATAAATTTATGAAGTTTAACGTATTAAACAATCGTTACAATAATCTTTTAAAATTTATGCACTTTCACTTCCTCACAGATAAAATAAAAATATTGTTTTTAATGTAAATAACGTACAATCAATCCAATAATGTTTATAATATTAACATATAAGAAATAATAATAATATTATTACAGATAGGGAAAAATTCCTTTCGACAAATTTTTTGAATTGTATAAATCTAAAAGTTAAAAATGAATAGAGGTACCGACATTACACTCAATAAAATTTTATTTGATATGAATAAATTGACACAATACCTGAATTTGATTTTTTACAATTTAATCTTATAAAATTACATATTTGCATTCTTAGCAGAATTTTCTGGCGGCTTTCTTTTATATTATTAGTGTAATTATCATTTTGTAAGTTAAAAATGAACAATACAAGTACGGTAAAAAAAAGAAAATCAGCTAAATAAATAAAGCAAGCATAAAAAGAATATCGTCTGACACCTGCTTCGTTTTAGGAACGAATAGATATTCAAACCATAGAGGATAAACATATTTCTTCAACATATGTAAATTTTGGAGGTTTGTTAGTTCTTCCCCCTTGCCGATAGTGACGCTAGTACTGTTGCCATTACAGATTTTGCTGTAAATGTCCCATCTTGGTCCTTAATCTATGATCACTTGAGAGTGTAGGAGGTCTGTGGGTTCGACTCCCGCTGGCTCCGTTGCACACTCTTTGTGGAGCTCCCGGTTTCACTCTCTGGTGTTGTAAATTTCCTTGTGCTGTCTCGTCCTTGTGTATTGACGAAATTGTTATGTCTGATTTGTGTAATTATCTCTGTGTATAAAATAAAGGTTCGTTCAATGCGATAGCCATTGTAGCTATAGACCCCAATTAATCTCCACTTCGGTGGACTTCAAATATAAAAATGTGTGTACCTTTAAGTGCATACATACCATTACAAAATATTCTGAAAAAATGTATTTTTTAAAGAAACGGTCACAGAGAAGTAATCTTAATTTACTTCAAAAAAATAATTTTAAGATGTGTTTTTAAAAATATTTATGCGTCATACTATAGTGACGTGTTGTATCAATATTAAAACGTAAAATGGTTGCATTTTATTCCGGCAGCAGAAAGTTTGAGACGGGAGACGGGCGCCGCAGATTTTCTTTTCTCTTCTGCAGATTCTTTTTCTTCGAACTTTTATTTTGCTTCATATTTCGTTTAGTTCTTTATTACTTAATACAAAAACTTAAGATTATTATTAATAAAAATTTATAAAAGGTATAAAACCGCTACAGGTAAGTGATTGTTTGATTAATTAACGCTTCAATTGTAAAATTATTTTACCTGCAGATTATTTCTTGTTCCTGAAATATCTGTCGCATACATTTGAAGAATTTTCTGCTAGTGGACTATTTCTTACGTGGAACAGTCGTAGAATAATAATAATAATAATAATAATAATAATAAATAAATAAATAAATAAATAAATCCCTGTCGGCTTGGCCTAGAGAAGGCGGTAGATTTCGAAGTTATGTGCTAACTTCACCAAAAAAAATCAAGATTAGAGATACATCCAGTGTGACAATTTTATCTGGCCGCGTTTGACGAATTTTTCTCTAAGAGCTCGTTTTATCAGAATTATATTAAGGCGGTATTAAATATATATATATTTCCACGCTCAACAACTCGAAATTTTCTGACACATTTTCAGACTAATTTTTAAAAGTAAAAACATGAAATTGCTGACGTGATTTTTTAAAGAAACCTGTCTAATTTCTAAGCGACCTGTGTTTTTATTTTTCCATTCAATTAATCAGAACATGATTTAGAATTATTTTCTCAGTACGACCATTTTTTTTCGCTTCCAGCACTATATCGCTTCGGGAAATTTGATTCAAACTGCCCAGTTTGACAGCATTTTTTTAAAATATATTCTGCTTTTATCAAAACATTTATCAATGCAGCCCATTATATAGTTTCTGAATAAACGAACCTGCCAATTAGATGCGTTTGAGAGCAAAAATTAATGTAAAAATGAGTCAAAAAATAAGCCATTTGGATTTGAGTGGACCTTTAATACGATAATTTTTTTCGTCAACCCATATATATATATTTTTCTTTTGCTGTAAAAGTTGATATTATGAAATACTCGTCGATATGAAAATTGTAGTTAATATTCAGAAGATATGTAATAAATTTAAGCGGAATGTATGTCTCGTGAATTGACAAAGTTATGAATTTTTTTCTTCTTCAACCCCCCCCCCCCCCCCCCCCCACACACACACACACACTTTTTTTTTCGTTTTTAGTTTTTTTCCAGTAACAGTTGATTCTATGAAAACCTTGTCGATATGAAAGTTGTAGATAATATTAAGGAGATTTATAATAAGTTCAAATGAATTTGATATCTTAAGAATTGACGAAGTTATGAATTCTTTTCTCCCTAAAACGCCATTTTTGCGCCCCTTGAGCCCATTTTTAATTTTATCCAAAATCTGTGATGCATAAAATTTTGGCCCTTTTCCTAGAAGTAATTAATAATAACTTTAAACTGATTTGATATGTATTATAATTAAGAAGTTATGAGGTTTTTTTTTTCGGTTTTCATGAATTCCCTCCTTATTTCCACCCACTTGGTCCGATTTTGCCCATTGACGAACTTGACCGAGATTTTCTACCCCTTGATTTTATGTATCAGTTTGGAAGAGATTTGTGCAGAGTTAAGGAAGTTATCGTGTCCATAAAAAAGTAATATATATAGATAGATAGATACATAGATAGATATGTATATATATAAAGTTTTTAACTGAGGGTGGTTTTGGGTTCTAGGGTCATGATCGGTGTAGATCTGAAAAAAATTTCAGAAATTCCATTATAGGGTAGATCGCAATAGGTAGTATTTCATACGAAGTCTACCTAAAAAACAACAACAAAAACAATTACCCAAATTACCGCAGTGAAATGTAAGAGGTACCGTTTAGTTTGGAATTATATCTACTTTCTGAATACGAATTAAATTTTGAAATAGTGTTCGTCTAAACATTAAAAATTGTATAATCTTTGAATTATCTAAATATAGAGGATTTATCTTGTCGTCTTGGGGAAAATCCTTGCTAGAGTTTGCCAACAATGATTGAATTTCTGCATTGTTTTGAAGAAAGACTGGATTTCTATGTTAGCTAAATTTGTTGAATGAACAAATTATCAACTTTTTTCTTTTTTATAAAATTCAGTGGGAATCAGAAATATATTCACGCTTAGTATCACTAAAACTGAAAAATCTGATATTAAATTAATGCAATGAATCTATAATAGCTACTACTAACAAAAACGTTACGAGAGAAAATTTCAACTGAATTATATCCATATAGACTCACAAGGTCTTTAGATAAAACAAAATAGTCTTTAAATTTTCAACGAAACCAGAATTCAAAATTTTCTTTAAAGAAAATTATATGCGACATTTACAAGAATGTATAGATTTTTCATCAGTAATTTTTTTATTATTTAAATATCAAATAAATACTTGGAAAGAAACACGGTGGGAGAATGTTGTTAAATAGCGTATCCTTCTGTAAATGTCAATGATGGTAAGAAATATAATCACATAAATGATTCTAGTATAAAAATTGATACATATGCGTGAAATAAATCCTTAAATATCCATAGAAATTCCGCAGTAAATAAGACTAGTAAAATAGTTATCACCCAATATTTTAGTTGAATATATCCCTGTAGATTCACAAGATCTTGAGATAAAAGCTGCAAAATCTCTGAGTTGTGAATGAAAACACATTTCAAAATTAAACAATGCATTTCGCATGTGACAAAACCGAGCGGCTTATTACTTCTGCCGTATCATCATTTGCTGTGACATTGACTCAAGAGGTTTAGTGGTTAGCGTGGATGGTAGTGGATTTTGAATCCAGGATAAGCTATGTATAGGTAATGTCCAAGGTTATTTTGGTCGTCTGCCAACAAAGGTGATAAGCACAGAGAAAACACTACGGCTGTTTCTTTTTTCAATGTCGACGATAAATTCAATTTGCCTTTTCCGGTGGTACCCGAGACAAGCATATTGCAACAGCGAAAGTGTTTCTTTTATTTACGAAGTGTGAAGATAAGAAGGGCGATTTAAGATGTAACTTAAGGGAATCCGAGACGTCAAAATCTTCAAATTTTCTAAAAACAATTATTGCATTAAAAATGTCTCTGTTTTTTTTTCTGCCTAAAAGACGTTTAAATCATGTGTCTATCTTAATTGGAATAGAAAATATTAAATTCTTTCGTTTTTTTTTTTTTTTTTTTTTTTTCAAAATCTAGCTTTCAAGCAATGGTTGTCGTGGAAACGACTTCTTCTGAAAATGTGTTTCTCTTCATGATAGTTTTTTCCCCATTTCTCGTACTAGAATTGTTATAAGTCAAGAAGCGTTAAAGATAACTTGGTTCAAACTTGGAACATGTCTTTTTCAATTGTTTTTCTTTAATTTTGATTCAGAAAATTTGAAACAAATATTTATTTTTGTAAATAGGATTTTTTTTAAGTTCCATCATTTTTTTAATTTTTTACTTTAAATATTCTTATTTTTTTATTTAAATTAATATTTTTAAAAACGCTGAATTAAAATTAAAACATATATATTTCTGTTTATTTAAATGCAAAAAAAAAAAAAATAAATAAATTCTACAAGTACTATTTCGAGTTATAACGATTTTAAAGTACCCCACTTTTTTAATAAATTTTAAATTTAAAATTTTTTTAAAAATGAGAAGTTTTATGATGTGATTTTGTTTACAAATGACAAAGTTAACCATCACAAAAAATTTCTAAAGCTTTAAGTAAATAAATAAAAATTATTTTAAAATGATTCCCGGACCCCCTTAAGGTATCAGGTACCGTTGAAACTCACACAAGTTCCATGGTAATGTGACTCTAATGTGGATTGCAGTAACTCCACATCTTTTGAATGTGAAATTTTAAACACACATTTAAAAAGATATAGTCTAACAGTTGATTTTCTGAAAAATAGTCTATATACCAGGGCTCCCAAATGGTCTGCCAACTGAATACCAATAAATTTTAAGAGAAAATTTTATGGTAGGTTTGCGCTAGAATTAACTTTCAATGGTGATTCCGGGGCGGTTTGTAAGAAAAATCTAAAAAGAAAATTTTTCTGAAAAAATTTTGGTATTCAGTTGGCGGACCATTTGGGAGCCCTGATATGCATATAAAGTTTTTTTAATTGAATTGTAATTTAATGCTCTTTTAAATCAATGAATTCACATTATATGCCTTGTGCGTAGGATTATTCAACATTGAATTCTCACAGTCAGCCCAAATTTTTTTTTTTAGGTAGAGATATAATATGTGTTTCAAATGTTCTACATTGGAAAATATAATCATTAGTTTTTGTGAGGTAAAAATATACCGTAATTTCCGGTGTATAATCCGCGGATCAAAGAATCATGTTTAGATCTAGAAATTTTATTTAATAACCGAAGTGTAAAATATTTATCATGATCTAATGAATTACATTATATTAAATAAATTTTCTGGGTCCAAACAGTATTGTTTGATCCGCGGATTATACGCCGAAAATTACGGTATAGAAGAAAAGAACTCAAAATATTTAATTTTTTTTAAAAATAAAAATATATTTTCTAAATTTCTTACTTGTTGAACATAGTAATAGGTCATTTTGTGAATCTACGTATATCATGTGTCAAAATGTAATGAAACTCTATCCAGCCATTTCTGCGTGAAATCATGCTTGAAATAACAAAAATCACACCGTTTTGAGAAAATTGACCTTAAAAGATGAAATTACGCTTTCTTCCTGTAAAGAGAGCTCAAACTGTTTTGGACATAACTTCCCTCCTAAAGCGAATTGTTTCAATGTGGTTTTTTTTTTAAATGTTTCTACAGAAACAAATTTTAGTATAAGTTTAGTATAATTTATTTTACAGATATAGTTTAGAGAAAATTTGTTCGGTTACATCAGAATAATCTTTTCCTGTTATTTAAAATAGTCGAACAAATGATTTTATTACCAAATAATTTTACAGTTTTGCGACACACAGCGGTACAGTTTACTGTAAATTTCATCTCTCACATCAGAATAAACTTTTAGTGTTCTTGCGATAGTTAAACAAATTATATTTTTACCGCATCCTTTTACAGTTTTGCGACCCAAGGGAAAATAGTTTAGCGAAAATTTTATCAGTTACATCAGAGTAATCTCTTCCTGTTCTTTACAATAGTCGAACAAATGATTTTATTACCAAATCATTTTACAGTTTTGCGCAGTGCGCACACAGCGATGCAGGTTACCGAAAATTCGATCTGTTACATCAGTGTAATGTCTAACTGTTCTTTATAATATTTAATCAATGATTTTTTTACCACACCATTTTACAGTTTTGCGACACCCAGCGATACAATTTAGCGTAAATTTCTTTTGCTACACGAGAATAATATTTTAGTGTTATTTGCAATATTTAAAAAAAAATGATATTTTTACCACATCATTTTACAGTTTTATGACCCACAGGGCGAAAACGTTTAGCGAAAATTTTATCGGTTATAACAGAATAATCACTTACGGTTCTTTACAAAAGTCAAACAAATAATTTTATTACCAAATCGTTTTACAATTTTGCGATACAGAGCGGTACATTTTAGCAAAAATTTGATTTTTTACATCAGAGTAACCTCTTACTGTTTTTGCGATAGTTGAACAATTGCTATTTTTAGCAATTGATATTTTGCAGTTTTACGATATGCAGCGATACAGTTTTGTCAAAATTTGATTTGTTATATCACACTGACCGTTGACCCTGATTAATAATATGGGCTAACAGCCGTTATCAGTTTTTGATCCTGTTGTGTTTCTTGTTTCAGAATGCTTTCCTTTTCATCATTACTGTCACTAGCGATTTCTTTATCTCCCAATAACCGAAGATACATCATGGTTGTTTTTATGGTTCCATACTTAAAAAGTAAAAACGGAACCACTATAAGATTACTCCTCTGTCTGTCTGTCACAGCCATTTTACTCAAAAACTATGGAACGTGGAAAGTTCAAATTGGGGAAAGTAATAAAGACTATTGACCCAAATATTTACAGGTTATTGAACATTCACAAATATATTTAGGAAAAATGTAGGGGGGCTAATTAAGTTACTTGAAAAAAAATAATCTTTTCTTTGTACATTTTGTAGTGTATCGCGTGAAAGCTTTCATAATGCCGAATTGAAAAATACATTTCTTTTAATTTTAGGTATTATATTTTCAGAGATATCGTCGGAAATGCAGCGCAAAAAATATGTCCCCCCGCCCATCTATTTCCGAATCTACTGAAAATAAAATTATGAAAAATTAGAGGTAGTAGACATTAATTTAAACCTTGCAGGAAAATTATAGTGATTACCGTAGGTCACATAGTTTTTGAGAAAATCGCATTTTTCCGTTACACACAAATTTCTATTTGCGGGCATTCAGCAAAAACGTTGAAGAGCGCTGAAGGTACCTATCGTAGCAGAAGTATAAAAGCATTGTTGATAATGATTTTTGAAAAAAATCGTTGATATTTAGCCAAGTTATTAACCCCTTGGGGACGAGCGACACGTATACGTGCCGCATGAAGCGCGCAGAATCTTTGTTTTTCCTCACCAGTAAAATTTTACTGTAAAATTTGCATTATTTAATCGGCGCATTTTCTCGATTCAAGAAGACACAAATTTCTGTTTAAAAAACGGTGACAAAAGATTAAAAATTTCGTAAAAGGCTCCCGTCCCGAAGGGGTTAACCCTCAATACATGCACGGTTTGCACATACATAATGACATGGGCGGCATACCCTGTGCACCATAGGCTTTAAAGCCTAGAAGCAACTTTTAATGATATATTTGTGTAATGCAATGGCCAGTAGCAGTTTAAAATCAATAAATGTGAAATTGTTAAAAACAGACTAATTTAATTAGAATTAATCATATAAATAATATGGGATTCGCGACTACTTTGCATTGAGTGGATCTCTCAATACGCCTCCCGTGTCTTTAAAGGTTAATTAAAAACCTATCTGGAAAAACGCGACACAGATCAAGGCGACTTTGCAACTTTGCGACCTTCTTTCAAGGCGCGTATAGCACAATGTCAAATTTAAGCTTTGAAAAAGGGTTTTGTTTAAGGCACGCTGTAAAAAGAAAAGATTATTACTACGCTGAATTTAGTTTTATGATATGCAAATGAAGTTTAAATATGCACTACTTTTATTGTCAGTACAGTAGTACCCCGAGTTACGTCCATTCGACTTATTTCATCACGCATTTACGTCGCCTGGCCTGGAAAAAAAATTTCCTTCAATAAGACGCACTTAGAACTTTTTTGAAGGCTTTTGGTTATATGAAGGGAAACTTCCCTGCAACAGTCAAGTGATAGGGACAAACATACAAGAAAAGTCACTAAAAAGCTTAGAAAACTAACTCTACTGTTACAAAGAGCTTCTAAAAGTTAAAAAAAAAAGAAAAATTTGTCTGTTCAAACTTCATTGCAGGATTTTTTCTCATCCTTTAAAAAGTCGAACTGGGAAGCTAAAAGAACAATAAATTATAAGTTAACAACTTATTGATTTATTCCAAATTCTTGTACTGCAAACGCATTTTTTTCCTAATGTTAAATGTACGTAATAAAATCTCTAAATACAATAGAATATGTTAATTAGATTTTGGAGAATTTTTATTATTTATCCTTTTTTGTTCATATAAATGTACCCCGACTTACGTCGTTTTCGTCTTACGTCGCTAGTCTTGGAACGAATTGCTGACTTAAGTCGAGTTATTACTGTACCGAATTAAGTTCATCATAAACAGATTTGAGTAATATTAAAAAAAGAGTTACACATAATATCACATAATATCAATATTTGAGATTATTTAGGCTTCATATCTCTTTGAACTTTCGTGGTATATCCATTTATAATTTTCTAGTATACGAGGTACAGCTCGTATACAGCTATACCCCCACCCTACATAGTATAAAAATTTACAAAGTCTTCTTATTCTTTTAGCAACGATTTTTTTAATAATACATTTACTAATTCATTTATTTACTGTACGGAACCCTGCGTGCGTGAGTAATATTCGCACTTGACCGTTTATTTAAGAAATAATACAGAAAACCACTTTTGATTCTGCTCGATCGATTTGTGAAAAAACTGGCCCTATTTTCCGATGCTGTGAAACAATTATACGCGTTAAGAAAACAAGGAATATTCAAACTCATTTATTTATTTATTTTTAAATTTCACTTTAAGTACTATTTAGGGACACACTATATGCGGTATGGTATATAACTATCACACAAGAAATTAAAAAAAAGTTTTTTTATTGGAAAAAAAATAAAGAATTTTTCTGAATATTTTAAATGTTACGAAGAACTTTTCAAAATGCACCATACGCATTCCATATCAATTAAAATCACCAATAATTTATATGCAAGTTTTGTTTAAATATACAAATAAAACTGTGCATCGTATTTTATTTATTTGAATATAAAGGTCAGAAAGAAAATATTTTCTAATTTTTATGAAGTTTTCAGCCTATTCGCATCATGTTACTCCAATTAATTACCTTTAACTTTTTCAATTATATTTAGTTCCAAAAACCTATGCACAGTTTTAAGACATATATAATGACGAATAGCTATAGAAAATTGCAAAACATTCAGGGGAAAAAATATGCGCATGGTGTATTTAAAATAATGGATACCGACGAAATTTTTGAACTGAAAAAAACGAATTTTAAGATTTAGTACATGCAAAAACATTAAAATATACCTTCTAATCGCCTAAAGGCAAATATAACCATAGCTTCTATAAGTTTACTGAGTAATTTCATTAAATTAATGGTTAATACATTTTAAATTTACGTTTTGAAAAAAATAAAGAACAAGAAATCGTTCGTTGGCGACAAAAACTTTACAACGACACAAAGCACTTTCCAAAATATTCCATACGCAATCCATATAAATTAAAATGACCAATATTTTTAATGCAAGCAAAGTTTATATATACCAATAAAACTGTGCATCAAATTTTATCTATTTTAATATACAGGGGGGAAAAATACACATTTTATGAAATTTTCAGCATTTTCGCATCATATTATTGCAATTAGCTAACTTTAACTTTTGCATTTATATTTAGCTTTAAAAACTATGCACAGTTCTATGACATCTATTATGAGAAACAGCTATAAAAAATTTCAAAGAACTCAGAGGAAAAATTAAGAGACGGAATGCAGTTACAAACATTTGTAAACAAAGATCAGCTGATGACGAGGCTCCTGTAATTAATTATAACTAGTTGGATTTGTCAATCCCAAAATGTTCTTCTATCTCATGTATCTTAATATTTCAGAATGTTGTTACAAATTTCAATAATTCATTTTTATTAGTTTTATTAGTATTTTTATTAGAATTATGCATAACTTCATACACTTTTCGATCGTACAATATTGAAAATGGCCCAGAAATCGCTATTACAGCACTCCCCTTCCGGCGGAATTTTTCCAAATTCAGGAAGGACCTTCTTGCCATGGCCAAAAGCATACACAAAAAAGTTGGTTCAATTCTATGCTTAACTTCACACACTTTTCGATGGTACAATATTCAAAATGCACAAAAATCGCACAAAACTCGTAATTACAGTGCTTCCAACAGGCGGAATTTTTCCAAATTAATGGAGGACCTGCTTGCCATAACCACAAACTTTAAAAAAAAAATTGGTTCAATTCTATGCATAACTTCATACAATTTTCGATGGTACAATGGCGACATACAGACACACGGACAGACAGACCTTTTTGTATAAACATGTTTTTCGGGATCTCTGATCCCTAAAACTTGTAAATCCGTCAAAAACCGGAAGTCGAAAAAAATTTCGATTACAATACTTTCTTCTATTGAAGATAAAAGAAAGTAAAAATGTAAACAAAATGCTAAAAACACATCCGATTGGAAAAATTCGACTTGGAGATTAAATAACTAAAATTAAAAATCTGTTTACTAAAAAGGTGCATAAAAATTTATTAAGGGGACGGTGGAGCTTAAAATCCTTAAAAATATTTTTTTTTATTTTTGTAAATTTCCACTTAAATATTATTCAAGGGTACATTATATACATTATAACATGCATTTATCACAAAAAAAATTTAAAAAAAAATTTATTTTTGAGAAAAAAATGGAATTTTATGTGTCGTCTTAGAAATCTTCGAAATGCCCCATGCGTCTTCCATATCAATGAAAATCCCCAATATTTTTTATAAAAGTTTGGTTTATATATAGAAATAAAATAGAGCATCGAATTTTATATATTTGAATTTAAAGGTAAAAAAAAAAAAATCAAAATTTCAAAATTTTTCAAAAAAAATTTTTTTTTAACCTTTAAATTCAAATATATAAAATTCGATGCTCTATTTTATTTCTATATATAAATCAAACTTTTATAAAAAATATTGGGGATTTTCAATGGTATGGAACGCGTAGGGGGCACTTCGAAGATTTCTAAGATGACGCGTAAAATTCCATTTTTTTTCTCAAAAATAATTTTTTTTAAATTTTTTTTTTGTGATAAATGCATGTTATAATGTATATAATGTACCCTTGAATAATATTTAAGTTGAAATTTACAAAAAAAAAAAAAAAAAAAAAATATTTTTTAGGATTTTAAACTCCACCGTCCCCTTAAAATATTCCGTTCCAAAATGAACTGATTTTTAAAAAAATATAAACCATTGATGTTAAAACCATATGAAACAAAAAAGATGATTTCTGAGATCTTCAATAGATTGTTTCTTTTAGGATCTTTTCTGTTTCATACGATTTTAACATCAATGGTTTTTAAGTTTTTAAAAACCAGTTCATTTTGTAACGGAATATTTTAATACATTTTTATGCACCTTTTTAGTAAACAGATTTTTAATTTTAGTTATTTTAACGCAAGGTGAATGTGTCATTACACTCTAATCTCGTATTGAGTTTTTATGTTTTTCAAGTTGGAGATGAAATTCTATATGGAGCTTGGATTTTTGGGGACAATTTTTTTTCTTCTAGAATTTGAGCGATTTTGTTGATTTTTAAGGTCCCTTGTACCCTAAGCGATATGTTTAACTTAATTTTCAAATAGAAAATAATTGGGGGGGGAGTCTTCGGAGGAATTGCCATCATAAACCGGAGATATGGGAGACTGGGGGAATGGCGACACCTTAAGGGAATTTAAATTTTTTCGCCTCAAAAAATGTTTATTTTTTTAATAGTAAAATTTCTAAAGCTGAATAATCATATTTAGCATCTGTATAAATTTAACCGTAATCATAACTGTAAAGTAAGCACACATAAAAAATTTTCTTTCAACCTCTGTACAGTTGCGGGATTACCCTGGATACTAGAGTAATTCCGCCACTGTATTGGGGTAATCATGCCACTCTTTAATGACCTAGTAAATACATAAAATGGAAACTAGGAAACATATGACCTGCTGAAAATATTTAGAAAGCAATAATTTAGCAGAATAATGAATAATTACAACGTTCCTTAAGTTAGATTTATTAATGTGCTAAGCTTACAATTTAACTCAAATTACAAAAGTCACACTCTAAATCGAAATGTCTTAAATTCAGACACTTAAGTGTCTGAAACGGAGTGTTCAATTTTCAGACATTTTAAAATGTCTGAATTTTTTCAGACACTTTTTGCGTCTGAATTTTAGACACTTCAAACGTCTGAATCGCAGCCATTTTTTAAAAGCATTACACGTAGCCATGTTTGACCACGTTGATCCTGGAAAAGTATATGGCCATTATTCTGCCCTACTCCCCCCCCCCCACACACACAGCCTTATTTTAGGGGATCCAAAATATGGTATGCAATTTTCATAAAGCTGATAATCGAAATCATTTTCGACTTTGTACTGATTATAATCAATATTTTGAATTTATAGAGTAGAATAAGATTAAAAATTAAAATATTTGTCACAATACAGTAAAACCTCTCAATAGTAGGCACCTTAGAGCCGTGGAATTTGTTCGCTATTCGGAAGTGTCTGTTTTTCTGAGGTAAAAAATATAAAATATGTGCATGTTGTTAATAAAAAATGTGCTTCTTAAATAGTTGTGTCCTCTATGTAGGAGTGTCCGTTATGGAGATTTTACAACAAAACTTTCATAGGACAATTTTCTTCAGCGAACACTGACCTTTTTCAAGATAAATACATTTTTTTTACCTCATAAAAGCGAACACAATCGAATAGCAGGCAAATTCAACGTTCCAAAACGCGTTCAATTCGCGAGGTGGCCGCGATTGAGAGTTTTTACTGTATTTATTTTTTTATTTAGTTTTTAATCTAATTCTACTTTTAAAGTTCAAAATGCTGATTATAATCAATAGAATGTTGAAACACATTTAAAATATAAGCTTTAAAAAAAAATCCATATCGAATTTGGAGCACGTAAAATCGTAGGGGGGGGGGGGGTCTGCCCATGCTTTAATCAGGCCCTCCTTCTGGAAAAAGTCCAATCCTGTGTTATGATTCGATAAATGTACGTGTCAGTTTTAAGTGCAAAATCTAGCTATATGCAAATAAATATTTTATAAAAATGTACCTCTTTACTTTGTATTCATTTTTAATTTCAAATTACTTTTTAACTAAAAGTAATCAAAAAATCAATATTATATAATTATTTCAAATGAAATATATCTGTATATTTTTACCGCATTCTTACAATTACGTTAACGATACATGATTACATGAATTTAAGAATCTAAAAATAATCATTAAAATTTAACAAAGTGACTACAGATAACGCGAGATCCTTTTTCTAAATCTTTGTTGACATCAACAAATTTTTTTCTGATTCAACGTCTACATTAGTGACGTCAATTTCCGTTCTGAAGCTGTGGTTTTGACTTTTGAATCATAAAAAGATTATATGTTGACTATTCTCAGTATGGCAAATGGGATATTTCTAAAATACTCGGAAACACTAAAATTATAGCAAAGGGAAATCTTTTAATTAGAATGACCAGATTTAATGAGTTTTATCAGTCAAAACATTTTAAAATAAATAAATGAACACAAGTAATTCGCTGTATTAAATATATGGGGGAATCAATGAATGGAAGGATGTCCGAACTATATTCTTTTTTAAAATTTATGATGTACACACTATGAGGCAGAAGAAAACTTCATTAGACAAGAAAAGCATAAATAATAAATAAAAGCAGCTATTAACAGGAATGTTTACTATAAATGCTTTTGAATTCCAGTACATAACACATAATAAATCTATCAGAAATGTAAAAATCGATGTAAACATTACAAATGCTGCCGCATTAAATGCTTATAAAAATATTGTATACGTAAATAAATAATTAAAAAGGGTACTTCAGAGTAATAATTACACCAAAAAATACTATTAAGGTAGTCTTGATGGTAATTAAGAAGTATGAGCCAATCAACAGGCGATGTCACTGCGATTTTTAAAGTAATGGCTACATAAGAAAAGGCTTAGGAAGGTGTAAAATTAATAAATTCAGTAACCGCTAATATACACCATGCAGAGACACCAGAATTTATTTTAAAGATAACATTGGATAGAAAATAATACAGAAATATGATTGCAGATGATTTGAAGAGTAGAAATTTAAATATTAGCAAAATAAAATTTTAACATGGAAATACCATAGGCAAAATGCTTTGAACATATTTTGGCATAACTCAGGAAATAATAAAGCTATAGACTCGTGTGAGGTCTTCATTTAAAGATAAAACAATCACAGAGAGTTTTAAATACATAGTTAAGACCCCACTTACCTGGGAAAAGGTCTGATTATTCCAAAAGCACATTCGCCCAGAGGACGTCCGGATAGGAGGCTACGTTAGTATCCGTTAATTAGGCAGACTTGGATATTTAAAAAATAAAATCCCCTTGCACATCCGGCTAGCTCTGTTAAAAGGATGGAAAATTTCCATCCTGAAAACATAGCCCGCCAGACAACAGTTCTCTTTACAAATCTGACGAGATGAAGAACACTGTATTAGTTTTATAGATAAATATTAATACGGAGTACCACTATGTCGATAGAAATTAAATCCCGGAACTTCACATTCCGCAAAAAACAATCAAGTCAAAATAAATTATTAGTTAAAATGTACGCGTACATAAAAACAAGCATTCAGTTTGAATTACAAACGAACATCGAGTTCGAAAGGAAGACGCATGCGCAACTGGGAGTGCCCCCTGGTGAATGCGGAGCGGAGTTACAAAGTGTCTTAAAATTAGACACTTGCAGATTTTTTAGACACTTTTATCAGTTCGTGTACACTATGATCATAGTAAGACACTTAGGTGTTTTAAATTAAGACATCTTTTGTGACTGAATTTTCAGATTCAGACACTTAAGTGTCTGAAATTCTTTTTCAGTCACATATGTATCTTAATTTAAGACGCCTTTATTTGCAGTGCACCCTTTGCCATGGTGGCGGCATTACCCCGAAAGGACAATATAGCGGAAATCTCCCAGCAAAGCCGAAAGACGAACCGAATTTGTTCAACAAATTACATCAAAATGTCGATGAACGCATGTAGATTATGGGTAATATTATCTTAAGTACCTAATGATACAATAAAATGTGCTTACCTCTACTCATTTGAAGCTCAAAAATAAGAAGCAACTATATGAAAACTAAATTTTTCACTAGAACAAACGATCGACGTATAACAACACTATTGGCATGTTTCTATTTTTGGCCGCTATAGTGCAGACGCATTCACTATCTCAAACTGCCGTTAATTTTTAAATTAGGCGGGGTGGCGGCATAACCCCGACAGGCGCATTCAACCGGTCTCCCCTACGTGTAAAGCTAGACTCATTCACGAAAATCCACTTTACCCCCTATATTAATATTTTTAATATGCTACCCAAACTAAATTAATTAATGAATAAAATTACAAGAACAAACATTTAATTTTAATTTTCTCGAAATTTAATGTCTGTTGCAATTCTTTTGTTCTCCCCTTTGTGTCTTCAAATATCTTTCATTGTTGACTTTAAGAACACCCTATAGAATGTTGAAAAAAATATCTCATTTCAAGATTGAACCGTTTTAATAGAAATTTTTAAAATATTCTTTTCAGTTTGAATTTATCTGATACACTCTAAACTGGTGCTTAAAATTTTTAAGTAGTTCAACTATAGCAAAATAGCTTTTAAGCTTATGAACCGTATAGTTAGAGTCAAGAAACGTACCCTTTGTTTAATTTCTAAGTATTTTGCCACCAGCATTTCATATTTGAAAATTTCTATTTAATAATTCAATCGCGCCATTCGCATAGTCGAATTTGTAACATTTTCGATTAAATAAGGTGGTATATTCTGTTAAATAACTATGGTAAAAATACACATACCCTGGTTATATCCTTTTTTTTTAATACGGACGTGAAATAATCAAAGAACACAATAATAATTATGTAATACATTCAAAGTTTTTCATAATCATAACTTAACTTAATTTTTGGTACACATTTTATAATATTGAAATTTTTTTCCCAACAGCATAAATAAATGATTAAACTTAATATCACTGCGAGAAAATTCCTATATATTTCTAAAAGTAAAATAAAGGTACGATAAATTGTAAACAAAAGCTATACATTCGAAACATTTCATACTATTTAAATGGGAACCATTTAAACGGGATCAGAATTTCAAAACAAACAATGTTCGATTTAAAGATCGGTTTTCGCTGTTTGATATAACACTTGCTTCACAAAAATCGATAAACAAGCTAAATCTGTTAACTGGAACATTAATTACCGGGTACAAGTAACAAACGCGAAAGGCTTCTTTTCTGTACTCTGTGAGACACGCAACGATTGCGCAATTCTTCGACTTATAAAATTCAGAATTTTCGCTGTTGCTTTTAACAAACACTCAGAAGTTAAATTAAGTTTCTGCTACCGTAAAAATATAATGATTAAAATATTGTTAAAATATATATTGCCACTAAAAAATAATGAAAATTTCGTTATTTGGCGATTTATCACCAATTGAAGATGGAACAAATTTTCAAAAAATACTTTTTTATGACAAATACTTTTTAAGGAAAAATTTTCGTGTTGAACTTGTTTTAATAAATTTAAATAACTATATTCTCGTCAGTTTTAGTTTGTTTTAACTATAGTTTTGTCATATATATATGTATTTATATGTATTTATAATGATTTAACTGTCAAATTTTACGATTTAACACAGTATTTAAATTAATTAAAATTGTTTCAAGCTCAAAATTAAATCCAATTGAGCACTGTCGATTCAATTTTCTTATTAAGAAAACAACAACTTCTTCGATATTGAAATGTATAACTGCAGCATTCTTCATTTGGCCTTTAATTTTGAATACGCTTAAATACATGAAAATATTTTCTATATATGAAAATAATTTTTCAGTTTTGAAATTAAATAATTGCAGCAACAAGCAACATATATGTGTAATACAAATATATATATATATATATATATATTAAACGCTCTCTTTGTTTAAGTTTAAATTCATTAAATACTATTTACACGCATTCTAAAAATCAATTAACAAGCAATCTTTAACTACATTAAAATCGTTTGCTTTTGGCGAGGAAAAGTGCTGCTCGCCAAATCGCGTGTCGCTTTTGCCTTTTCGCTCCAAATATTAGAAATAATTTTATTATTTTACAGACTTTCTGCAGCCATTCCGCCGCTAAATTTGATTGATCCTTTATTACACACATAAATAGTTTAATTAGCATTTCTTTCGAAATATTCTGAGTATGTCCGGTAAGGATACCTTCCTTGAAAGAGTATTCTTCCCACTTTAATGAAGTATTGATCGTCCATAAAAGAATGTACCAGTTTCAATTATATATAATAACAGTTTAACTTAGACTACATCAGGGTTCGTACGCTTCAAAGACTTTCAAGCGCATTTTATCAGAATTTTCGTAAAGTAATATTTGCCTTATTTAAAGAAACAGTGGCTTAACAGTTTTTGCACTTTAAAGGCCTTCGGAGTTGTCTACAACCTTACGCCCAGTCTATTAATGATTGTCTAATAATGATTGAACCATTGGGATAAAAAATCTAACTGTAGTATAATACTACTATAAAACTTTAATACTGAACAGGTACTGAACAGGTAATCAGCATTGAGGGGTTTCCTAGCTGTTATCAGCTTAACACCCAGACTAGGAAATTAGAATGTCTTATGTATTAATGAGCCATTGGGATAAAGTTAACTGTAGCAATGCTACTATAAGAAAAAAGAAGTTTACAAGAGAAAAATAAGAAAATTAAGGAAAAAAGGAATAAAAATAGATTTAAATTTAAGTAAAAACTTAAGAAGAAAGTAAGTTGACAATAAATCTTAAGAAAATTTACATGAGTCGTAAAGTAATTAAAGTCTAACTGTAGTTGTAGAACTACTATATGGATATTTGAAAGTTAAAGTTAGTACTGTTCAGTGAAACACTCACCAAGCAAGGGCAAGAAAAGCTAGGGTGGCAAGACCACAACATCCAACCAAAAAAAGGGACAATTCAGGGCCATACATTTTATTTTTATATAAGTTTTTCTGTTTTTATGGTCTCTATGTTATATAGAGAATTTTTTTTTTTTTTTTTTTTTTTTTTTTTTATATATATTATAAGAAAAGCAAATAAAAAGAAAAGAGAGAAGGCAAAATTAGCAAGGAGAACTCAGATGTTACTGAGTGTCCATAATTATGGAAAATCTGGGCCGTTTCCGATGGTGGGGTTCAAAAGCGTCATAGTCCGGTAGCTCCGCTACAATTTCATTAGGGAGGTCAAAAATTTTTTCATAAAATTTTTTGGCTAAGTCGTTTATGCGTTTTCGTAATGTAGTAGTTTTAAGGTCTCTACGGACCGTGGAGTTGCGAAGGTAACGAGATGCGTTACGGACAGTACGCAGGTTGGAATTGTGCAGGCGACTAAGGTTGTCCATAGTGGTCTTACAAGTGAAGCCCCAGACCGGACTGGCATAGGTGATGATGGGAAGGATGCATGAATTATAGAGGATTAATTTATTGTGAACAGACAAGGTTTTACTGTTAAGGAGAGGTTTTATAGAGTTAAAGGCTCCAGCGACTTTACCTCTGATGGAGAAAGTGTGCTTTTTCCAGGTTAGGCGGCGGTCCAGAATGACCCCAAGATACTTAGCTTGGTCTGACCAAGGGATAGCAGTGTTGTTAATAGTGATTCTGTTAGGGAAAATTATTTTGCGAGAGAAATATACTGCAGTAGTTTTAGTTTCATTTATGACAACGCGCCAAAGCATGCACCAGTCCATGAAGTCATCAACATGAGTCTGTAGGTACCTGTAAAGAGTATACGGGTGGTGTGCCGAAGCGTAAATACAGGTGTCGTCCGCATAAAGAGCGAGGTGAGTGTGCAAGGAGCGTGGGATGTCATTAAAGAAAATGTTAAATAAAAATGGGCCCAACACGCTCCCCTGAAGGATGCCCGCTAGGATAAGGAGAATAATAGATAGAATGTTGTTTATGCGGACTTGAAAAGAGCGGTCGCAAAGGTACGAATATATTAAATGTATAAGTCTGGGATGAAAACCGAGCTGAATTAATTTGTAAATGAGGCCCATATGCCAGACCTTGTCAAATGCCTTTGCGACATCAAGAAAGATGGCAGCTGCGGGAATTTTTGCATTGAGTTTCTCGCTGAGAAACTCAACAACCCTAAGAAGCTGGTGTTGTGTTGAGTGTTTTGGGCGAAAGCCGAACTGCTCGGGCATGAGAATGTTGTGCTGCTGAATGAACTCCTGCAACTGGGCACGAATGACACGTTCCACCACTTTACTGATAGAAGGTAGCAAGGAGATAGGTCTGTAATTAGTGGGGTCAGACAGGTTAGTTCCAGGTTTTGGAATAGGAGAGATTATAGAAAGTTTCCAGGGTTTAGGGAAGTAGTTATGTTTTAAGATAGCGTTAGTGAGGTCAGTGATATAGATAATGCAATTAGGAGGAAGGTTTCTAAGAGCAGAGTTAGTAATTTTATCGTATCCTGGGGTTTTACGCTTTTTGAGTTTTTTGATAATATTGTGGATAACAATAGGTTGAATTTTAGGGGGGGGATCTTGAGGGGGGTTAGCCAAAAAATTCCGAACTGTCTCGTTAACATGATCAAGGTGAGCTTGGTTTGCAAGGGTAGGATTAGGAGAAAATTGGGTGGCATAAGAATTAGCAAGCATGTTAGCTTTTTCTTGGTCAGTATAAGCGGTAACATTATTAGATGTGAGGGGGGGGATGGAAGTGTAGTGTTTATTTAGTTTGCGTTTAAGAATCCAAAGAGAGTTGTCCTCGTAAGAAAGAGTTTTGAGAAAGTTGTTCCAACTTTTCTGTTTTTCTTTATAAAGACTGCTTTTGATTTTATTGTTTAGCCTATTGAGAAGAGGTTTAATGGAGGGGTCTCTTGAACTTTGAAAATGTCGCCGGAGCTGATTACGCTGTTTGATAAGGTTGTAAATATAACGGGGTGGGACAAAGGCAAAGTTATTTTTGAAGGTGTTAAATGTAGAAAAATTTTGAGCATTAGTGATATGGGAGTTTAGATGTTCAACAGCCGCATCAATGTCATCGGTATTATTAATATCAGGGAAGGTGATGTCCTGAGAGTTAAGGTAGTTAGTAAATTTATTCCAGTCAATAGCCACGGAAGGGGGGGGAGAAAGTGGATTAATAATATCTATTTTAAAGCAGACAGGCAGGTGATCAGAGGAGAGGTCGTTAATAACTGTAGAGTAGATAGGGTAAGGAAGATTTTTGGAAAGAGCAAGATCAATGATAGAGTCCCGGGCGCCAGGCAGTTTGGAAATGTGCGTTGGTCTGGGTGGTGCATGAAGATTTAATTTTAAGTTTTGGACTAAGTTGTGAAGAGAGGTACCCCGCCGAGAATTGCCATGGCAATTCCAGCGTCTGCTTTTGGCATTGTAATCGCCTACGAAAAAGCAGTGGTGATGTTGTGAAAAAAGTTGTGTAAGGCTATTAACAGGTAAGTTACCAGTGGGTGGAGCATAAATAGAAGCTAAATTAATATTGATATGAGGAAGTTTAAGATTGATACTGGTATACTCAAGATCATTATAGGTGTGGTTGTTCGATTGGTAGTGTGGAAGATGGTTCTTGATGTAGATAGCGGTACCTCCTCTGTGCGTACCATCCGCACGAGGTGTATGGAATAGCCTGTACCCAGGGATGTTAATGTTGAAGGTGGGGTTGAAAGTCTCTTGAAGGAAAATAACATCAACTTGAGGATGTTCGTGCATAAAGAGTTTAAGTTCATTAAATTTATTCTGCAGGGAGTTACAGTTCCAGGAAAGAAAAATAAGAGAGGAAAAAGTGGGAGAGGAATTACTCATCATTAAATGTGTTAAATTCCGTGGCTAAAGTTTCTATAGCACTCATAAGGATGAGTATTTTTTCTATTGGATCTTGTATATTTTTAGTTTGGTTAGCAATATTTTTGAAACATTGGATGAATTTGTTAAATTTTAGGAGTTCTTTCATCTCCTTGAAGGTCTTAAATATTTCTTTTAAGTCATTAGCATAATTAGAACTACTGGGTTGTTCTGGTGTTGCATTTTGAGTGTCATTTGGCTTATTTGGTGTAGTGTTTTCGGGGTTAGGGTCTTGGGAGGGAGAAGTGAGCGGAGCCGGGGCTTCCGTTGGTTTTTCTTCTGGTTTTTTGGCCTCTGGCTTACGGACATAGTTATATGTTGATAAGAGTTCCGCCATTGCGTTTGGAATGATTTTAGGGTTTTCTTTTCGGACGGTTTTGGGGTCCTGCTGTTTTTTATGAAACTGGGGGGTTTTGGGGCAACCACGGTAAGTAGCCACGTGCTCGCCATAACAATTTGAACATTTGGGGATGATCTTACCAATTTTATTGCACTGGGGGGTTAAATGCTCTTCCGAGCATTTGGCGCATTTTGGCGGCAGGCGGCAAATCTCGCTGGAATGTCCAAATTTCTGGCAACGATAGCATTGCTTTACGATGTTGGTGCCTTTAAATCGCTCAATATCTACTTTAATGTAGCAAATTTCGTGAATTTGGTAGATTTCTTCGAATTTTTCGCGTGGGAGGACATTGACGACGTAGAGGGGCATAGGACGACCGGTCTTCCTACTTTTCATCATTGAGGCTCTATTGGCCACGAAATTATGCTCTTTAAGAGCTTCAATTATGACCTGGGGGTCGGTATATGGGGGGATTCCCCTAATGACGACTTTCCTGGGGCGCTGTTCCGCGGGGCTCAGGGTTGTATATGGAATTGTTTTAGAATCAAGATAGTCCTGTGTTTTTCGGAAATCTGCATCAGTTTTACAGTGGATTTTGAGTAATTCACCGTCTAATTTAATCAAGGGATTGCTGTCGTTGAGTTTTTTAATCTCACTAGCAAGCTCCGTCCACTTGCCTTGAAACTCAATATAGAAGGGGTGGATTTTTGGTTTTTTAGGGACTACTTCAGTATTGGAGCTACCGGCTGACACACCTTGAGAGGGCTCAGAAGAGTCCATGATATTTTCGTCTAGGTATTTTTCAGATATACTAGCATACTTATTCTTTAAGGGGATATTAGATTTTAGATCATTTCTCCTACGTTTTAGTGAATTAGCGGGGGTGAATCCGTCATCTGAGTTCACCGCAATTGCCTTGAGTTTTGTTAATATGTCAATTAGATCATAGTCATGATCATAGATAAAAGTTTTAAACTCTCTTAGTTGACTTAATTTTAGGGGGTCAAATGGCTCATTGAACAAAAACATAAGATTATTGAGAAGATTACTCACGCTAGTCTTATGCTGAGGATTCGTCAGGTAGTCTTCTTTACTTAAGAGTCTCATTATGTAGTTGTCACAATCTTGCAGGAATTGCTGTACAATCATTCTTTGGACTTCATCCGCTACTCCGGGAAATTCCATCCACGCAGCAGCTAAATCAGATTTCTCCTCTCCATTCAGGATGCGGAGTGCATTGTCAGAAAATTTAAGCGGGTCCTCAGTACCCATTATTATCGTCGGTGAGCTCTCTATATTGTACTACTATGATGCATCAAGTCCAGTAAACAGTCACCTATTCGTACGAACTAGTTTCTATTACGTGTCACTATCAGCACCACAACACATGCGAAGATACTTGCAAAAGATCACGCTAGTTCTAAAAACATCGAACTGCGAATACGATCTCTTGAGAATAAAACGACCAGCAAGCAGTAGCTACGTCTGTTCCCTCCAAGAGGCACCAGTAGGCTGCGAGTGCCTGAGTCGAGTCTGATAAGTGAAAACTTTAATAATGATAAATATAATTTAAAAATGAAAAAATACTTTTAAAGAAAAGTGGTATTATAAAGTTAATAAAATAGTAAGAAGTCTTACTGGTTAAGAATTAAGAGAGAAATTAATAGCAAAATAAAAGTAAATAAGTTAAGTTAAAAAAATATTATAAGCATAGTTAAGAAAGATAAGCTAACAACAATCTGTTTTCAGATATAGCGACCAGTACTTAAAAAAATTTCTGGTACTAAAACACCTAAAATCTCCTGAAACCCCTGATGTGTACGAACGCTGTATATACAACAAATCATGCATCAAACTGAAGGTAAACTAACCTAGCTTTTCTTACAAATGTTCAATATGTGCACCTGCAGTGATACGGCACACATCCAACCTAAAGTCCAATTCTTCCCACACTTCAGTTAACAAGTCCGGAGTAATGGAAGCAATAGCCTCTTCAAATTCTGTGTGTTTTTGCCCCATGGGGATCATAATTAAACTTTAAAAGAAACGCACGTTGAACTGAAATTACAGATTCACTCTTAGCAAATTACAGAATGCAAAACGCTTTACGCTCAGGAGTCGCCAATTTTGCGTTGTGGAACTGCAAGCGAGTCAATAACAAAGCAGTACTCGCGCATGCACTTATCTAAAACTGTATGAGTTACTCTTTATTTGTGACCTTGAACCAGCACTTGAAAACGCTTACAGTAGATACCGTTATATTTATAACTCGGACTTTTATTTATGGACTGGACACCCTGTACAATGCACTTTTTTCAGGGTTGTGTGCCTCAGAGGATTTAAAGGGTTTGGATAGAACAATTTTCGTAAAGTACTGCACTCCACACTTAAACTCAGAATTGCTTTCATTAAATAAGACAAATATTACTTTACGAAAATTCGGGTATTCTTCCCCGGAAATGTATTAAGGGGGCTGGTGACTCAGCTTCGGAATTCTCCTCCGTAATGTTAAGTCTATGAACTTTTGATGCATTCGTATATTTAAAATATCTTCTCTGGAAATTCATATTTTTAAAATCTTTTTTCTGTGTACTCTTCTTAAAGGATGTCTCTTTTATTCTTAGTTTTTCAAAATATTTCTAAAATCTATGCTGAATTTAATATTTTATGTGTTAAAAGCCGCGAACTGTGAGCAAGATTTTAACACTTCCTATAAAATTAAGTCTATACTTTAGAAATATTTTGAGAACTAAGAAAAAAAGAGAGATCTTTTAGGAAGTGTACACAAAAAATAGAAGTTAAAAATATTAATTACCCGATATTTTAAATATACGAATGCATCCAATGCCCATAGACTTTACATTAGTGAAGGGAAATCGAAAGCTGAGTAACCAGTCTTCTCCTTAACGCTGTTTTTACATAAAATAAATTTTATTTCGCTATTAATTTTTTATGACGAACTTGTTATTCAAAGGTTAATGCTAACACACTTTTCCAGTATGCGATATAAAATAAATACAATATCACTGATAAACTTAATTATAATTATTAAACATATTTATTATCTTTCCATTTTTATCAAAAAATGGATTGCACTTACTGACATCAAATTAGGAGATACTAGTTTTTGTATAGTTCAACAGAACACATTTAAAATCTAATGCGAAATATTCAACTGATTAAATAAAAAGATATTTTATTTTCTAATAATTAATTTGATAGTTCTTTTATATGTCGACTTTTTGTATACTGCTTCCTTTTCCAGTTAAGCGATTTGACCACAAGTGATCATTTCAAACAAATTCTTTATCGTGAAAAGATCCCGCCTTTTCAGAATAATGGGCGTGTTATTTTTACTGTGACGCAATTTTCGCTTTTATTAATTTAGTCCCGAAGAATTGTTGAGAACGATTACATATTTTATTTGTTAATTTTCAAATACTAGGCACGCAGATTTTGTGGCGATACATATATCTTCACATTATAAATCGTTTGTATTACTTTATAGTTAGAATTTTTTTTATTTTGATTTTGAAATGGAATGTTAAGTGAGGACGTTATCTAGCATTTGTTTAGATTATTGTACTTTATAGTTATCTTATAAAATTGTGAAATATCCTACTCAATTAAAGATAGATGCCTGGAATTATTTTAATTTCTAATTACTCAAATTGTTTTAGAATAATAAATAATGCTATAAATTTACACATAAAAATTTTTAAGTGAATGATGTGTGAATGTAATACATTTGTATACAATATATAAATTTATTAGTTTTTTTAACACATGGTTGTATGGCATTTATATCAGGCTTTAATTGTAGGACATTTAGCGCCTTTTAAGGGCAACCATTAGAGTAAAGTTCCGAAATTTAAACACAGACAACACAATTAATATGTAGCATTTGTAATTCACTAACTCTTAAAAGAGCATAACTGAAACTTACTATATGGAAGCTCATTAAAACTATGTGGAAAGTAAAAATAAATAAAAGATAAATTTAGGAAGATTTTAGAAAGGCGAAGCAATAAATAGTTTCTATATCATGTTTTCAGAAGGATAGTCTATTGTGAACTTTTGAAATATAATCTCTAAGCGACAGATGACATATAAGCTTCGATTCTCAAAATACAATATATCTGACATCGAAAATTCTAAATTTAATTCTCACTGCCATCATACGTATTATGAAACTTTCTTTCTAGTTTATATTTGGATTTTGTGAAAAGAATGCATACAAAATGTCGAATCATTAAAGGCCATTTGTATATGAACATCCTCTTACCTTAATTTAGAAGAGAAATCTGATATTAACACAATATCACCTTACAAAATTAAGAATAAGTTAAACTGGAGGAAACATTTAAACATAGCTTTTGACTTTTACGCTTTTTGTTACTGTGTTTTCGGTTACCTTTGTCTTACTTAATAGAAGATATTTTGTGCTTAAATATGGCAAAGAGGCGAAGGTTTTTATTTGAAAAAACTGGTAACAAAAAAGCATAAAGTTGACAACTACAAATTTAAAGAATTAAAAGAAGGTTCTAATGACTAGTAGCGGGCACTTATTGTTTTGTTCCTTCTGTTCTAAAAAGATCTAGAAATGTAAATGAAGTAAAGGTTAATCAAGATACAATTTATAATATATTAATTTTGTTTACAACTTTATATATTTTTAGTATAGCATTAAATGCTTTGTTTTTTTCCTTTGTATGATAATGAAAAACTTAATCCTTTCAGGCGCAGAAATTCTTTTCGTAAAATGAGGAAATGATTGACTCGCATGAGAATTACAAAAGAATTTCTTGAACAGAAAATCTTGTTTAACTAAACGTTTATTATACAACTAAAATTTCATTAAAATATTCTTGGTGTCGTTTGTGACTTTGGAATTAAAATTAGACGGTCACCCATCTGACCACCGCCCTTGAAAGAATTAAAGATGCATATTTCTATTTAGACAGAAATAGCAATATGTGTAGTGGCGAACAGTAGCCCAGACCAGATGTCGGAAGAAGGCGAAGTCCATTTCTCACGAGAAGTTGATGAGCTAACGAAAACGGAAGGCCGAACGCTGGAGTTTGAGGATGATGGTTTTCTGCGTTGGAGGAGAGCGGTGCTCTCTCCTAGCTGATTTTAAATTGGGCGCTGCCCGCTTTTACTTTTTTTTTAGACGGGATCGCTGTAGACCCGTGCTAGAGATATTATTCAATTAAACGTTAAATGTCGTGCTGTGTTGTATGTCAGATAAATGTTAGTAGTTTAGTATCATGTAATCTAGAAGTTTAAAAGTTTCAATTAAACATTTTAACGAGTTAAACAGTAGTAGTTCCTGTTGAAGCCTGTGTGAATTTTCCTCCCACAAATTTTTGGGGGCCCGGCCTGGATATGAACTGAATTACCGGATTCAACAAGTTCTTTTTTACGATTTGAAATTTGAAATCAATCCCCTGGACATTTGGACATCCTACAACCTGGACGGAATCTGAATCTACAACTACTCGGATCCAAAGGATTTGGTGTAAGCTGCGGAGTTGCTTCGAAAGAATCAGGAAAAGAACAACCTGGGTGCAACGAATGCTCCAAATATTTTCTTAATTTCACGGGCCGAAGGATCCCCGAGTGTGAACGACTCACAGTGTTTTTTTTGTGTGAGTCTGTGTTTTTTTTCTCGCGAGTGATGTGATAGTTACTGGCTCACGGTGTGTTTTTTTTTAGTGAGCTTTTGTGCGATCAAATCAATTAATGCAGCCTAGTGATTTATTTTTGTGGGCTGTTGTTTTTTATGTGGTTTTAGTGCGATATACTCAGCCTAGTGATTTATTTTTTGTAGGCTGTTTTGGCTAATTTTTGGCTCACTGTGCTTTTTTTGTCGTGAGCTTTGATTCGTCTTTTTTTCTCTTACGCATGTGGAAAAAATATTCATTTTACACACAGCGAATGTACCGGTGGTGGTACAAGCTCGCACAAACCATTTTTTATTTTATTATTGTGTTTTATATTTTCAAGAAAGGATTTTCCCTTTAAAAGTAAGTGAGTTCCTTTTTATATGTTTGTGTTGCTATAAAAAAATTGATATTAAGCTGGAAATAAAAATAATGGCGCATTTAGTACGTGCCAAGAAGGTAGACCTTTTAGGGGTAGTGCGGGAATTGGGGCTAGAAGCTCCAGAAAGCTCTACTAAGCCACAACTCTCGGACATGATCATTAAATCGAGCAATTATAATGAAGATGTTATAAAAAATCTTCTAGCCGGAATTGTTGCTGAAAGGGAAGAAGCCGAAAAAAAATACTATTAGAAGAAGAGAGCAAACGCGAATTCGAACTCAAAAGACTTGAACTCGAAATAGCCGCGAAAAATAAAATCGAAATACCAACATTGAGTAGCGAGATTAAAAGCCCCGATGTTTTGAAATTAATTACAAAGTACAACCACCAAGAAGAAATTAGTATTTACCTTACATTGTTTGAGCGCCAAATCAAGCGTTTGGGCGTAGAAAAGGAAAATTGGGTAACTTATTTGTTAGGTCTGTTACCGTTGGAAATAGTAAACATAATAGGTCGCGAAAAGGAGGAACTCTCCAATGATTACGATTACGTGAAACAGTTATTACTGAAAAGATTCAAACTGAGTCCAGAACAATTTAGGCAAAAATTCTTTTCGCATAGAAAGGAAAATTCGGCCTCGTGGCGAGATTTTTCATTTGAAATTACTAATTTTTTGGAACAGTGGCTTACGGGTCTTAACATTTCGTCTTTTGATGATTTAAAAAACATTTTGGTTATTGACCAAATAAGGAAGAGATTACCGCTTGAGATAAGGGAATATTTTATTGATGACTTGCCTAAGTTTACGAAGGTCTCAGATTTTATAAGTAAGCTTGATGATTATGAGGCAGCTCGCAATATTATCAGGAAAAACTCCGAACCGAGAAGTCCCAATAACGATGTTAAAAAGCGTTTTACTCAAAATGTTGAAAACAAAAGTTTTAACAGAAATAACATTCCGCAGAGTAGCAAATATGAAAAAAATTATCTTAACACGAGGAATAACGCTAACCCTTTCAAAATTAGATGCTTTTATTGTAATGAATACGCCTCCCATAAATCAAATCAATGTCCCAGAAGAAAAGAAGGGCCAACTTATTTTAGAGGCAAAGAAACCGAACATAGGGCTGAGCAAAGTAACTTCCATAATAATAAATCAGTAAACACTGCGAATAAAAATTCCTGCCCATCGGATAAAATCCTCAAAATTATTGAAATTATGGGGAAAAAGGTCAGCTGTGTGGTAGATTCCGGATCTGACGTAACAATGGTTAATGATGACATCTATAAGAGTTTAGGATGCCCTAAATTAAATGAAAACGATGTGAAACTGACAGAAATTAGCGGAAAAGGAGTGAGTCCGAAGGGTTTTTTCAATACCGACATTTCAATTGATAATATTAGTATCTATTGTGATATTTACGTTTTAAATGATTTACAATATGATATGATCCTCGGAAATAATTGTTTAAGTAAATTAAATTTTGAAATATCTGGTAATGGCCTTAAAGTTATGAGTAAGCGAAATGAGGAGAAAAATTATACTGTTAATATGATAACTGCGGTTTCCTTAAAAATTCCGAAGTTAGACACTCCTTCAGATGTTGTAAACATTCCCATGGCCAAGTCAGTCTCACAGTCGGATGTTGTAAACATTCCCATGACCATCCCAGGCTTGCGGTCAAATTCCATAGACACTCCCATGATTGAAGAATGCTTAACTGACACTCCTAAGTATGAATCTGTTTACTTAGCAGAAATGGTAAATTCGGTTAATATAAACGAAATTGATCTTACTCACATAATTGACTGCGGTTTAAAAAAGGAATTAATTAACTTAGTTGAGAATTACAAGCCTGAGAAAATAAAAAGGGCTAACTTGAAAGTTAAAATAATATTGAGCGATGAAATACCGATTACGCACCGACCTAGGCGATTAGCATTTGCAGAACAAGCGTTTGTTGATAAACAAGTCCAGGAATGGCTTGATAAAGGCATTATACGAGAAAGTTGTTCGAGTTACGCCGCGCCTATTGTTTTAGCCAAAAAGAAAAATGGCGATTACAGATTATGCGTTGATTACAGAAAGCTTAACCGAAAGATAATTAGGGATAATTACCCCCTTCCGGTAATAGATGATATTTTAGACGAGATCGGGCAAAATAAAGTTTTTAGCACATTGGACTTAAAGAATGGTTTTTTCCACGTAGAAGTCGATGAGGACAGTAAACAATTTACTTCGTTTGTTACAAATAATTCCCAGTTCGAGTATAAAGTAATGCCTTTTGGTTTAAGCTCCGCCCCGCAGTTTTTCCAACGCTACATATATGCATGCCTCAGAGAGTTAATAAGAGATAAAACGATTTCCGTGTACTTAGACGATATAATCGTCCCTGCGAAGACTGAAGAAGAGGCGCTTTCTAAACTGAAACGCGTGTTTCAGGTAGCATCAGAGTATGGTCTCGAATTCAATTTTTCTAAATGCCAGTTTTTGAAAAGAAGGATCGAATTTTTAGGATACATAGTGGAAAACGGAACAATTCGCCCTTCAGAAACACAAACATTAGCCGTTGAGAAATTCCCTGAGCCACAAAATAAGAAACAACTCCAGAGTTTCCTAGGGTTAACTGGATATTTTAGAAAATATATAGCGAATTATGCTAGAATCGCTAAACCCTTAAGTGATCTCCTGAAAACGGAGAACGAATTTAATTTTGGAGCGAGTCAAAAGGAAGCTTTCCAAACATTGAAAAATAAATTATCGGATAAACCGGTGTTGCACATATTTAGACAAGGGGCCGAGACAGAGTTACACACGGATGCTAGCAGCTTAGGTTTTGGAGCAGTCTTGTTACAAAAAGACGATTATGGAAACTTACACCCCGTTCATTTCATGAGTAAGAAAACAACACCCGCCCAAGCCAAATATAGTAGTTACGAGCTTGAAGCGCTGGCTGTTATTGAAGCATTAAAGAAATTCCGGACATACCTGTTAGGGAATAAATTTAAAATAGTAACTGACTGTTCCGCTTTTCAAAAAACATTAGAAAAGAAAGATCTTACGCCAAAAGTAGCAAGGTGGGCATTATTCCTACAAGAATTCGATTATCAAATTGTCCACAGGCCCGGAAGTCAAATGAAACACGTTGATGCGTTGAGTCGTAACACCGTATTAGTCACAACACGTTCGCATGATGAAATTACAACAAAATTAACCAAAGCACAAAACGAAGACGATTACATTAAAACTATCAAAACACTAGTTGAGAAAAATGAAAGTAAAGATTATTTTGTTAGGAAAAATATGGTGTACAAATATGAAGATGGTAGAGAACTAATTATGGTACCGGAAATTATGCAGAAAGAAATTATTCGCGAAATTCATAATAAAGGACATTACGCTGTAGCGAAGACCGAAGCGATAATAAAGCAGGATTATTATATCCCTAATCTTCGAAAACAAATCGAAAGTGTTATAGGAAATTGTGTAGAATGCATCCTGTACAACCGAAAGCGAGGGAAAGGTGAAGGATTGCTAAATCCCATTCCTAAACATTAGGGTGGGCCGAAAAAAACTTTTTTTTGATTTTCGATGATGGGTAGTGCGGAAAAGTGGCCACTAGTGGCACCAAGTTCATACAAAAAATTTGAGATTTTTAGGACAATTCCTATATTTGCCGCTTTTGGCTTGAAGTTTTGCTAAAATGCTGATTTTTGAACTTTTTTAGCAAAAATTTTAAAAATGTTAAATTAAACTTATTTTAATCGTATTTACTTGAAAAGGCATATTTAATGTTCCAAATGTATAAATAAGCTCTGATAATGTATTATTTAATTGCTATGTGTATTTTAAATTAGACGATTTTTATAACCTTTTCGCGTTTAAGTGAGCAAAAGTTGCATGTATTGTTTGAATCTTTCAACGGCTTCTCTCTTTTGTCTTGTTTATGTCCCTTGGTCTTCTTTATTTTTTTCGATGCTTTAAGGCTCATATATTTGGGTAACGAACAGCAGAATCCCTCTGAAACAGATCTGGAAGGAGAGGAGGAGGTGAGGCGAGAACTTAAGCGAATGCAGTGACTCATCGCGATGCTGGGGGAGTGAAGGAGGAAATACAAGAGGGGAGAAAGTGCGATAAGGGATGCTTATTATTTTTCAGTGCTCGGTTTCCCTGTGACATTTGTTCAGTGTAAAAGAAAAAACCTTTTTCTCGTGCAATACATTGCTTTTTGGATCGTTTAACGTGCCTTTACTGTGTTTTGTGCGTTTTATTACGACGAGTTTAGAAATGGCTAGTGCGAAAGTTCATGATCATGTAAAGGTATGTGATAGCGTGAAAAGTAGCCATTTTGGGGCACCGTGCAAATTGAAAGCCTTGCAATTGCCAACTTATGCTGGCATCATGCGCCACTACTATTTGTTGCGAAGCGATATTGAAGGAAATCGAGATATTTATCTTCAACCAGTGGATGATATTATTAAAATGGTAGGTGAAAAAGTTCCCGAAATCTGGATAAAATCTTCCATACCAGTGGTTTCCCAACAAACAATTAATGGAAAGATAAAAAACAATTACAATGAGCGTAAATCATTGGAGAAATCTTGTAATCATACGGGCGTTAAAGACAAGACGATCCGCGAAGATTTCGTACGAAATGCGGAAACCTCTCTCTTTGACATTGCAGCTTGTAAGTGTAGAGGCTTGAACAATTGTAGCTGCGACATCAGACGTAAAGTTCCACATCGGGAGGTGAACTTCTTGAAGGATCAAAGAACTGTTCGAAAAATGTTTAACAAGCAAAACTCTTGCAAAGAAAATGTCGCGGAAAATAAAAAGGGATACAATTTCAACGAGGAATAGTGGTTCTTCGACAAAGCCTTCAACGAGTGGAGTTAGATCCAGATGGAAAACAGTTATATTGTTGGAAGATTCAAGTAGTGGGAGCTTTCAAGCAAGCAGTTCGACTTAATCTGAAATTGAACCAGGCCCTTCAAAGCCAAACACTCCTAAATACATATTCCTGTCTCACACAGCGTCCGCCATGTCTCAGGGAAACTGAGCACTGAAAATAATAAGCATCCCTTATCGCACTTTCTCCCCTCTTGTATTTCCTCCTTCACTCCCCCAACATCGTGATGAGTCACTGCATTCGCTTAAGTTCTCGCCTCACCCCCTTCTCTCCTTCCAGATCTGTTTCTGAGGGATTCTGCTGTTCGTCACCCAAATATATGACCCTTAAAGCATCGAAAAAATAATGAAGACCAAGGGACATAAACAAGACAAAAGAGAGAAACCGTTGAAAGATTCAAACAATACATGCAACTTTTGCTCACTTAAACGCGAAAAGGCTATAAAAATCGTCTAATTTAAAATACACATAGCAATTAAATAATACATTATCAGAGCTTATTTATACATTTGGAACATTAAATATGCCTTTTCAAGTAAATAGAATTAAAATAAGTCTAATTTAACATGTTTAAAATTTTTGCTAAAAAAGTTCAAAAATCAGCCTTTTAGCAAAACTTCAAGCCAAAAGCGGCAAATATAGGAATTGTCCTAAAAATCTCAAATTTTTTGTGTGAACTTGGTTCCACTAGTGGCCACTTTTCCGCACTACCCATCATCGAAAATCAAAAAAAAGTTTTTTTCGGCCCACCCTACTAAACATGATTCCCCTCTCCAAACTTATCATGTCGACCACTTAGGCCCAATGCCCTCGACCAACAAAAACTACAATTTTATATTCTCTGTAGTGGACGCTTTTACCAAATTCGTGTGGTTCTATCCAGTCAAGACTACATCTGCAAAGGAAGCAATTTCTAAATTAAAAATTCAACAAGCTACATTCGGGAACCCAGAGCGAATAATCAGCGACCGAGGTGCCGCCTTCACTTCTAGTGAGTTTAAAAAGTATCTCGAAGACGAAAATATTGAGCATGTTCTAATTACAACGGGAATACCCAGAGGAAACGGACAGGTAGAACGACAACAGGAAACACTCATATCAATCCTTGCTAAATTAAGTATCGACGATCCGTCAAAGTGGTACAAATACGTACCGGCTGTTCAACGAATAATGAATAGTACGATTTCCCGAAGCACTCAATACACACCCTTTGAGCTTTTAACGGGAGTAAAAATCAGAAATAGGGAAGATTTAAGAATAAAACAAATTCTTGACGAGGAACATGAAAACGCATTTGTCGAGGAAAGACTGAATAGCAGAAATATCGCGAAACAACATATATTGAAAATTCAGGAGGAAAATCGCAAAACTTTCAACCGTAAACGCAAAAAAGCGAAATGTTATGAAATCGGTGATTTAGTTGTAATCCAACGAACCCAATTTGGGGTCGGTATGAAGCTACGACCGAAATTCCTTGGTCCATACAAAGTGATCAAAGTGAAGCGCAATGATCGATACGATGTCGAAAAAGTGGGCTTTCAAGAGGGTCCAAGAGTGACCTCTACTGCAGCCGATCACATGAAGCCGTGGGCTTCTTCAACCTAAAAAATATAGTGCTAATCCAAGCTGATATTTCTATGTGTTTTTTTTTTTGCATCGTCTCATCTTTTTTTTTTTTTTTTTTTTTTTTTACTGTGTTTATCAAAAGTGACTGTGCTGTCATCTGAACATTTTTTTTTACTGTTTTATACAAGAAAAAAAAACTCTCTATTTAAAAACTGTTCATAGGACTGTATCCACGTGATGAACTCACCTGCGCATTGTGTTTTTTTGGACTATATTTAGCAAAAAAAAGGACTGAAACTGTGTTTTTTCTTTTTTTGATGGAAAGACTGTGTTCGTCTGTATACGTAGTTTGATATTGCATATTTGTCATGTTGTTTGTTTTTGTGTGTGTTTTTCTAGTAATTTTCAGGTTCCAGGAAAGTCGGACGGTACCAGTCCAGTCTATATGGTGGATGATCTGTGAGGACACAGAATGGTCAGGATGGACGAATGTAGCGGCGAACAGTAGCCCAGACCAGATGTCGGAAGAAGGCGAAGTCCATTTCTCACGAGAAGTTGATGAGCTAACGAAAACGGAAGGCCGAACGCTGGAGTTTGAGGATGATGGTTTTCTGCGTTGGAGGAGAGCGGTGCTCTCTCCTAGCTGATTTTAAATTGGGCGCTGCCCGCTTTTACTTTTTTTTTAGACGGGATCGCTGTAGACCCGTGCTAGAGATATTATTCAATTAAACGTTAAATGTCGTGCTGTGTTGTATGTCAGATAAATGTTAGTAGTTTAGTATCATGTAATCTAGAAGTTTAAAAGTTTCAATTAAACATTTTAACGAGTTAAACAGTAGTAGTTCCTGTTGAAGCCTGTGTGAATTTTCCTCCCACATATGTGGAGCTTATTATTTAATGAACATTCATAATAAATCTTTACGTCTTCGCAAACATAGTCATCAAAGAGAAATGCATCAATTAAACATGTCAACCCTATAAAAGGAAGTGCGTAAATGGTACAGTCGTTGTTTAAAAAAAAAAAAGGTAAACACCCCCTACTAAATCTGTAATAAAATATAGTAGAAGAAAGTTACTAGTACCAAACGATTGGAAATAAAGTCTACTTTTAAATGATGTATATAAAATTTGCTTAGGGGGGGGGGGGGGGGGAGCATCTACAAATCAAAACCAGACAAAACCTTCTTTTTCAATGGCAGTACCCGAATTTGACAAAATATTGTATATCTTCGGTTTAAACTATGCCTAGATACTCAATTTCAAGTCATTTGGAGGGTATGTTTTTGAATTATAAACATCTTGAGCTTCTAATGTGAAATACATTTTCATATTTTTATTAATATTCTTTGAAATTTTAATCCTAATTTGATAAATTTTTGTGTGATTATCATACTAAAAAAAACTAAACATAAACACAATGAATTTGTAATTTTAAGTTTTTTTATAATATGAATTATGAATTTTGAAAATAATATTACGAAACGGTATGAATAACAACTTACAATTTTATTTAATAGAATTGTATTTATTAGGTCCTGCTTTATGCTAATAAAAAAAAATCCAGGTAGTTTTCAAATTATGCTTAAAAAACATTAAAAGGGTGGTTTGATGTATGATGTGCAGAAAATCATAATTAATATATATATATATATATATATATTACTCATTTTATTGAAACAATTGAGCTGGAAATAGTCTAAACATATCAAGTGAGGGAAAAGGTCATATCGGCAAGAAATAATACAGTGAAACCTCCATGTGCGACCACCTCAATTAAGCGACCTCCTCCCTGAACGACCAATTTTTCATTGAACGAAATTTATCCCTATAAGCTCAATACCAATTTTACCTCCATTCAGAAACCATCCCTGTTGAATTCCCTCCATAAGCGACCCATTTCTTTGAAAAAAATGAAACAAATTCCGTTTTTTACTGGTCACTTGAAGAAAATTTTTTTAGAAAAATAATTCCGGTGAGCACATTATTCATCACACTTCTAAACTAAGTTTATAATTTTTTCCGGTAACGTTTAAGTGTTTACACCCCTTTGTGCTTTTTCAGGCAATGAAATTTAACTCTGATGACAAATTAAGAATAACGATCAATAAATTATCCTGCCTTACTCTGTCAGGAAACTCTCAAAGAAATAGATAAATTAATAAAATTATCATTTTTTGCTCCAGTCCAAAAAAAATTGCATTCATTTACTGAACTTCGAAAGGACTTGGAAATAAAAGTTATAAAAGATAAAACCGTAAAATCAAAGCAAACATCAATGTATTCATTTTTTAAACTCTGTAGTAATTAATTTTTGTTTTGATACTTAAATTTTCATATTTTTTCCAAATGTGAAAGGTAAATTTTAGTAACATTAATTGTTAGCTGTTTTCAGCAATTAAAATCTGGATTTAAAAATGACCTCCATTAAGAGACCACCTCTCGAAGCGACCAAATTTTATTGGAACCGAACGTGGTCGCTTTAGGGAGGTTTTACTGTACATTACTAGAAGTGACTTGGTCATTCTGTATCATTTCAACAATCAAGTACCGAACTTCAAGTTGGATATAGCCCTTTAAATAGGCTCATTTTAAAATAATTAATTTCTCTGAAACTAATTGTACGAATTTCGTGAAAATGTGTATTTAGGCTAATTGTAGGGTGTAGAATTTATTTATGGTGTCAAACTTGGGTATTGCTATTGAATAAAAACAAAGTTTGGGTTCGTTTTGATATGAGGGGCTCACAGCTGTAGTACACCAGTTCCATTTTGAAAAAAGCGAGGTAGACCATTTAGAATGTGCATAAAATATGTTTCATTCACTCCCACAGTGAACCAAGTCTGTAAACAGATGAATAAAGTATGAGAAAGTATGTGAAAACAGGCTTGATTCACTTTGGGAGTAGATAAAACAGATTTTATGCACCTTCTATATGAACTGTCTAATTTTATTTTGAAAATGGACTTGGTCTACTATGGTTGTGAGCCCCTCATATGTAGATGGGCCCCTAAAGAAATTTTATATACCTAATTTAAAAGTAGACATTATTTCAAATCGTTTTGTCCCAGTAATTTTCTTCTGTAATAATTTGCTGCAGCGTTAGTAGGGGTGTTCACTTCTTTTACCAGGACTGTACATATTGAGCAGAGCTGTTCTTAGGGGTTTGCTATTGGTATGGGCCAACAACACGTATGGAGTACAAGTGCCTTGATTTTAAAAAGCCTCTTGTTACGAAAATAAAAGGATTTTTAATGAACATAAAATATTTAAAAATTTAGCATTCGCTTGTTTGTGGGTACTTAATTTTTACCTAACTGTGTTTATATATTTATATATCATGTTATATATATGTATTATGTTATATATATCCATATAATGTGTTATATATATTATTCATCCTTTATTTTTAGATTATATTTGTATGTTAATTATAACACATTTATTTATAAAATATAAAATGTGGTATGAATTAGATGTTATGCGCAAGACACTCTGCAACAGATACATTGTTTATATAGCCTATACTCAATCTGTAGGCTTCATTATAGCTATAATACGTTATGCAACAAATCGCTATAGGTGTATGAACTGTTAAGAGAATGGAACTGGTAATAATTTTGTTCAATCAGTACTAATGTATTTATTTGCAATATGTTAACATATATTTCTTTTTTTATATATAAAGTTAAAAGATGTTATAATAGTAAGCTGCTTTTATTGTTTAATAACACTTCTCTTTTAATCACAACAATGTTCTTCTATGCATATCAATCATCGAAAGGTGATTGCTGTGTTGGAGGAAAAGGTGGGAATTAAGCAGTTTAAGAGGGAAGGGGATCGACGCAGTTCTTGCAACCAGCCTAGCTTTTGCTACGGAGTGTTCTGTATATAAGTGAGCTATATTGTGTATCTGTACACTGGATGTAAATTATCACGTTATAAATAACTTACCTAAAATTAGGTTTATGCCGTGATTTCTCTATTTACTTTTAAAATATTAGAAACATCTACTGTATCAATACGACATGATGAGAATTTCGTGATATTATACATAAACAATATATTCTTAAACACAATTTGCATAACTACAGACATACACACATTAAAATTTTATTAAAAACAATTAAAATATAGTTTAAAATGTATATAAACGTTTCGGCTATTTTCATAGCCCTCATCAGTAAACGAGCAGAGTCACAAAACAGCAAGAGCCACAGTAAACGAAAAAACAGTTAAAATCACGGTCTAAGTAGGATAAAATAATCAGCAGGAACTTGGGTTGCTTCGTTGATTGGCGATTCAGCTAAAACGGTTCTCCAACCCTCAAGGAAGACACGGCTAAAATAGACGGGGCAATTGGATTCCACAATTCGTGCACTCCCAAAATCGGGGACATGATCGAATTCAAGTGCAACCAATCTTGAATTCAGAGTACCTTTCTTAAAAGAATTTTTAAGCTCCTTGAGTCTAGCATTTAATGAGAGTCCAGTCTCACCAATGTAAATCGAGCTGCAACCTTTACAGGGAATTTCATAAACGACACCATTTAGGTCAAACTTCAAATATTTATGTTTAAAACTACTGAAAAAATTACCAATGCGGTTCAAGGGAACATGAGCTGTCCTAACATTAACATTCTTGAGTACGGCTGAAATTTTCTCCGAAATATTACTGTAATAAGGCAAAGATATAGTTCCTATGGGATTGACACGCTGGTAAGGAGTGGGATACTGGTCTGATTTGCTCATAAGTTCCGAAATTACTCTAAGACACAAACGACGTGGATAGTCGTTGAGACGTAAATCATTCATTATCTTACCAATTTCATTATCAAAACTTACACTGTCACTGCAAAATCTCAAGGCTCTGTTGTACAAGGATCTGATGACTGCGATTTTATGTGAAAGTGGGCTATTCGATTTAAAATTTAAATATTGCCCGGAGGAAGTACTTTTTCTGTAAACAAAAGTTTTCAAAATAGGAATATTATTAACAATTTCTCGCTGGAGCAAAACATCAAGGAAAGGGAGTGACCTGTTATTTTCAAACTCTATCGTGAACTGGATAGAAGAGGAAAAGGAATTCGCTTTGTTTAAAATCTCCACAAGTTCAATTTCTTCAGCAATTATAAAAACATCATCCACATACCGCCTCCAAAAGTTAATCTTATTACCCAAACTGAAAATAATATCTTTCTTCAAATACTGCGAGAGTAGCAGAGAGAGTAGCAGAGATTGTTATGCAGTATTTGGAGACAAAATATTATTTTCAGTTAAGAAACATAAGATTAAATGCTAGACTCAAGGAGCTTAAAAATTCTTTTAAGAAAGGTACTCTGAATTCAAGATTGGTTGCACTTGAGTTCGATCATGTCCCCGATTTTGGGAGTGCACGAATTGTGGAATCCAATTGCCCCGTCTATTTTAGCCGTTTCTTCCTTGAGGGTTGGAGAACTGTTTTAGCTGAATCGCCAATCAACGAAGCAACCCAAGTTCCTGTTGATTATTTTATCCTACTTAGACCGTGATTTTAACTGTTTTTTCGTTTACTGTGGCTCTTGCTATTTTGTGACTCTGCTCGTTTACTGATGAGGGCTATGAAAATAGCCGAAACGTTTATATACGTTTTTAACTATATTTTAATTGTTTTTAATAAAATTTTAATGTGTGTATGTCTGTAGTTATGCAAATTGTGTTTAATTATTAAGTAATCCAGACGTAATTATGTATGTATTTTTAAATATATTCTTAAGTTTAACATTTATATCTAATTAGCGTATTCGGTAATGAATCAAATTAAAATATCGCATATTTATATTATAATAAAATAAACATATTCAGTGTAGATTCAATTTGTGGTCAAGTAAAAGTTTTGAAAGGTACACAAGATTTCAATTAACTCAATGACATCATAATTATGCAATTACAAATAAGGAGTGGAAATAAGTACGGGTTCTTACTTTCTGAGAATCTCGACGCCATGCTTAAAATACCCCCTTCCCATGAAGGCAGTGAGGAGCAGGAACTGCAAGAAAACATTCAGCACGTACAGAGTCTTCACCAACAGGTATAGCAGGCACAAGTAGCGACTCGGTCCGGTCCCGCAACGACATGTGATCGGAATACGGCAGGACGGGTCTGCACAGCAACCTACATTCCCGTTGACCATGGTGTGAAACTGATCAACAAACTCAGCCAGCAGGGCCTCTCGCTGCTGGCACCCCGGAGGAAGACTCGCGATGTCTGAAGCTCTCTTCAGAAGACGCCGGATCTTCACCCCCGCATTGTGCGCACACGCCCCCCATAACACAAATGGCAGATGGAAACAGCACCCCTGTACAAGGAGGATAAGTGGCGACCACTGGTAGTATGTTACACGCACCCGACGAAGTTTTTCGGCATTGATGGCACCGTCCTCACCACCTGTGTAGTCTATTTCATCCGACAAGGTCTTGGGGTCAATAGGAGCATTCTCTACAGGTTCGCCAACGTCATCTAGCGTACCGTCTGTGACGAGGTAGTAGGTGGAAGTTGTCCAGCAGTAGCTATTAACGTAGCGCGACTGACTTTCGGTGAAGTAGGTGGGCGTGAAGCACTCGATCGGATCACCTATGTACTGTTTGGTGAAGATGGGAAGGGCGAGGAAGAGGAAGATGAGCAGCGTGTATTTGCGGTTGAGCTTGTCGATGCCGTCGTCGATGGGTACGTGAATGCCTCCGATCAGATCATGGAAACGGAGCAGGAACGACATGGTGGTGGTGCTTTGGCTCTGCTCTCAAGGGCGGTTGAGATAGCGGGAAATGCAGCAAGAGGCACGGGCATGGCCGGGGACCTGAGAGCCTGAGACCTGAAACAAAAAAATAATATTTTGATAAATTTAGAAATTATAATAAAAAAGGAATTGTGTTCATCCAACATTAAGAGTAATAATCAAATAAATCAATTAAATTTAAAAAATCAAAAAACCCGACTGTGTAAAAAGCGAACTAATTAATTATTTCTCATCAATGCGAAACTATTTTTTATATTGCTTACATATTTTTTTTAATTTACTTGTATTGATGACTTTTAAATTGTGTTTAATTGTTAATTCCTATTTATAAACACTGTTTTGATGAGGCCTATAGATGTCTATGAAGGTTAGAGTTGCAGTAAAGCTAGAGATCCTACCTACACAATTTCCAGGTTGTATAATATTTAAATGGAGTTTCTGACTGTAAAATAGTCAATGAAACATCGTCTTCATTTTGAAAGACCTATCCAATGAATTGCTTTTCAATAAGGTGCGTAGTTTTTTTTTCCGTTTCTAACGCCATTTTGTATTTTACGGCCGCCATTTTGAAGTTATAAAAACAAAACCTAGCCTATAACCATCGGACGGTTAAGACGAATCGATAAGAGACCTCATTCATTAAAATCCATCCAGCCGTTGGGATGTTTTGAGGGTATAAAGAAATCCACATACCAAGATACGCGTGAAACACATAACCCTTCTTTTCAGTCGGGTAAAAATATATTTAACATGGTTCGTACGGGTCCTTGAATTTCTTGTCTAAGAATTTCTTCAGAACCAGTATTTTTTTATGGAAAATATCTCCTTAAATGAGGCGAAATTTCGTCCGCTTAAACTAGATTTATTTTTTTATAAAAAAAAAAAAAGCTGATATTTGGCCTTGAAAGTACGAACCCTGTTTAAGTATTTTTTTAATTTATTACTAACATATTTTAGACAACAATGCATTCAGAAAATGGGGATTTTATTAAGACCTATTTTTATAAAATGCGTACAAAATTAAAATTTTAAAATGTTAAAATAATATGAAAGCAGAATAAATTTCATAATTAATTAACAAAATACTGATGCACCAGAAAAGACAAATTAATTAGAAATTTTTGTTGCGATCAATGTTGAAGCATATTCAGGAACAATTCGAAAGCTGAATCACCTGTAACATAAAGATTTCAGAATGAAATGTGAAATTTTATTACAACGTATTTGTTCAAAAAAATGTTTTTAGATCTCGTATTTCCCCAAAATAATGCGTGTGGCCAATTAAATTTAACTATAAATATTAAATAAATATTCTAAATATTTTTCTAAAAGAAATACTGTAAACAGTTCTTTAATTTAACTGTTGACGCGTGTGTGTGGGAAAACCTTTCACCAGAAATTCTTCAAATATTAAGGCTTCGATGTTAATCAAGGTATATAAAGAAATTCTTATGAGACTGAAATTTTCAGAATTTGTGCACGCGGTGTTGTACAACATAGGAGATTAGCGTGATTGCAGCTAAAATAGCCAGCGGTTATCCTGAGAGGCAATTACAGAGTGTAGTGTAGCTGAACTGTTAAAGACGCTAAACACATCATTTCAGTAATTTGAATAGAAACCATTTGTGGATTGAATAATCCAGTTTATGTAAATAATTCCTATTAAAATTATTTTATGCCCGTACTTTAGGATTCGTAAAACAAATTTCGAAAATAACAAAACAAAAATAATAAAAGTATCAGTAATGATGAGTCACTTATACATATAACATTTTGTAACTGTTGTGGTGCTTTTATATATTAACAAACTTTTTAAAGCAATAACTTCCAATAACTTCTTATTCGTGAATTCCACCATTTTCCACCTAGAACCTTTGTTAAGATTATTTATATAAAAATATATCTCGCCGATAAACAGGCCAGCCTTTGTCCGACGACATAGATTCTGGTAACACATAAACAGGCAGAAAATCTACCGAGCCAGGCCTTCATGCTAAGCTGGAAGTGATTTTAACAGCACTATGCCTCCATGACCCATGTTATCGTCCAAGGACGAGCACTACCCAACACTAGTTACTCTTCCTGACTCCAAAGCGCCATGTGACGTCTAGTTCCCACGAACGGTAACACACTCAGCTCTAAAAGTGCCCTCACCATACAGTTCGGTATTCGCAAACTGGTTCGTTCCAAAAGGCCCAGATTTTCTGATCATCCAAAAAGTGTCCAGGTCTGGGACCGTAACCCGAAGTTCCCCGCTGCAGTTTTACTCTACTGAAGCCTTCGTAGATCAGATCCTATGACATGAGAGTCATTTTTCGTTGGTAACGGATGAGTGAAAGAAAAGACGCTATTCGCGAAACCCTGGGATTCGTGGAAATCTCCCCATGAGATCGAAAACAATCCCTCGCTTAGATTGCGAGAAAACGTGGACTTCGCGTACAGGCCTCCAGATGACTCTCCAAGCCCGCTCGAGGTCGCGAGACCTGACCACAGACCTCGGGAATAACCCTACCTTGAGGACACTGGGTTCCGAGTACAGAGGCTCTCCTTACCCGTGCAGTGTGTCCCTACCAGGAAACGGTAGGCGCCACTAGCGGCATCCTGAAGAACGTATTAACCTTCTTCACAGGTTTCGTAACGGGACTATTGCTCATGGGATAGTAGCGTGAAAGCTATGTTTAAACACTACTAATCCGACCGTCGGCCACAGAAATCTCCGACTGCTCATATACACGCCGGATTGGTTATCGACCCGGATGTCTTAACTTTAGTCGAACGCCGCCACGTTAATTGGCAAGCCTCGGAAATGGTTCACTGCGGCCCAGGAGTTTGGACGAGAGTACAAACCAAACTCCTGAAAAACTAGTGCTCCGCGTGATCACCAGTACCACACTGTCAAGAGTAACGTTTGTTCGCTGTCTTTCCTGGCAGGACCTTGGGGTGGGCTCACAATAACTTCGGCTGCAGTGGAGTCAGAGGATGAGCATCCTGACGGGAAGTGCTCCAGGAGCTGGCTAACACTGGCACCGGGAGTTCCTGCATAACGTTCCCGCGCACCGTACCGACACTAGGGAGTCTCTGAGCGTTGCTCTAGAGAGTCGTTCTTACTACTGTCTTTCGCCCCAGATAATCATGGAGGATATGATCCTACCTCATTAGTTCGCCTTTCCTCAGAGACCCCTTCCAACTAAAGAGTCGGCTCTGAGTTCGACGACAAAAAGTCGCTTTCCACCTTGCCGAAAACTAGGTGGTGGGAGTGGCCTTTTTACCGCAATACAACGCTTCAATATCCGCCGGCCGACCTCTTGTAGGTTAAGGTTCGTGCATATCCGGCTACCGTTGCGTTAAACGTTGCTGCGTTTTCTGCCGGTCTCCAGGTCAACTTTCCCTCTCAAAGGGATGATTCCGGAACACTCGGAGGGGCAGTCTGCTAAGACGATTGAGATATTTGATGAACATTTTCTATTTAATATAACAAAGATTGCTATTCGAAAATAGTGCTACTCAAAAGCCCGGAGGTTTAGAAGCTTTGTGAAACTTTTGTCATAAAATCAAATATAAAATAATTAATCTAGAAAAAACGGAATTCTTTGAGTTGATACTAAATAAACTGCCTTAAAATATTAGAATTTCTTTAGATTAATAAAATGCTTTTTTGATGGTTGATTTTCAATAAGATATCGTGGTTTTTAAAGAAAGATTGCTTAAAATCATGTAAATATGTTTCATTTTAGAGGATGAAAAGTGATGTGATATTTTAATTTGAAAAATCAATAAAAAGGAGATAAAACAACATTGGCTTGGAGATTATTACATCCTCATTCACCAGTTTTTTTCTCTCTAAACTCGTTTTATAACCTTTCTATTTTAGGTATCTTTCTAACAAGATAATCACGTTTTCCAAATTCTATTTCAGTCATTAACAGCTGGTGTTAAATTTAAACACCGTGACACAACTATCTGGAAGTATCAGTTATTAAATTATTGAAATGTCGAACAACCTAAGTAACGTTTGCTTAATGTTTATCAGTAGCTATTGTTTTTTACGTAAAATGCGTGTAAGATCTAACCATTATCGGTTTTAATAGCATCAGATAATGTTTCAAAAATACACTTCTTTGGATATTTTGAACATCATTAATTTTGAACGTATACCTAATTAACTAAAAACAGATTATATATTAGAAACTTTTACCGTTTTCCGTTACATTTAACTGCATGTTTTGGATACCTAAATTCAAAATTCCAGACTTCTACTATCAACAATTTTTGTCCTTCAAATGATGAAGTAAAGACTTTGTTTTACAATTTGTCTCACATTTTTCATCATAGATTAAAATTGCAAATTATATCGCTTTGTCTGTATTTCAGTTTTTCTGTCAGTGTTTTAAGATATGTGCAATGTTTTCATTATGATAATAATGAACAATGTTATTATGCTAGCCACAAAGTATTCTATATTGAAAATATACATGTGCAATATTTACCGGTCACTTACAAGACTAATAAACATACTCAAAATTTTTTAACAGAAATCTTACCATCGATATAACTTGAAGGGATACCAGGAGTGATGGAATTTGTCAGTTGGCAGTCTGCTTTTCTGACGTTTAGATGGATTATCAAACGCAATAAAAGCAATACGTTCAAAGTAATTTAATTTAACATTAATTAAATAAAATTGGAATTAATTAAAATATATAAAAAATGTTTTGATTTGGAAATGAACCAATGAAAATCTGCGTAGATATTCCCGGCAGATCGGCATCCAATTTGAATGCTTAAGCATGGCCTTTCATCGTTAATATTAAAAAAACTGTAGCATACAAAAATATGAAAATCGGTAGTATTATAGAGAAATGTTTGATAAATACGCTGATGCAGACAGTTTTCAAATCGAAGAATTATTTTAAGAGATATTTAATGCCAAAGTTGGACAAAATCGTTCCATTAAAAAAGTTTTATCGGAGCAAAAACTGTACATAGGAATTTAATCATTTTTAGATCATTTTATGCGTGAGAATTTTCCGGTGTGCAGACTGCATTTAGTTTTTTAATTTTACTCATTTTTTGAGGTTTTATTTCTATTTTAAATTCAAATTCTCAGCATTTCGAGAGATATTTTTTTACAGATTTTAGAAAATTGTATTAATTTAAACTGTTGCCAACTGTATAAACAGCGCAAACAATAATGTTTGCTTCAAATTAAAAATTTATTTTACGCATGACTATTATAAACAGAAAATATAAAAAGCAGCAACTTATTGAAAATTACGTCATAAAAACTATAATTACACGTGAATTTTAAAAGAGAAAGAATATTGTAAAATAATAAATTCATTAACATGCGTTAGAAGTCTTAAATAGGAGAATTTACGTCACATTACACTTATTACGTAAAATGAACAAAAAATAATATTGCAAAACAGTTTAAACTTAAAAATTGCGCGAGACATTTATTTGATATTTTAAGATGATCATAATATTTCATTTCTAACAAAAGTATTTTTACGTGAATATTAAGAAGAGAAATAAAAGTTTGGTGAAAATTACGTCAGATTATAATTGTCAGATTCAAATTATAATTCAATCTTCCGAAATCTTTTTAAAGTCGATCAAATTAGCGTGCTGTTAGAGTGTGCGGTGTCTGAACGGGGGTTGACGAGCGTAGCTCGTAGGGGGCAGAGCCCCCTAGTTAATTAAAAAAATAAAAGCATTAAATGTAAAAAAATAGATGTACCATTACTTTCCGTCATACATAATTACTTCACTGCCATATAATTACTTTCGAAACATTTTTTTAAATCCCGCATCCAATGTATCACGGACATGAACTAGTCATTACTATAATAAAAATAAAACAACAACAACAACAACAACAACAAAAAATTCTCACACTTTTACGTACGGATAAAAATAGATGGCTTTCCAAACAGAATAAATACACGGCTTCAGAAATTAGAAATACTATATATATATATATATATATATATATATATATATATATATATATATATATACTAAAAGGCTCTATCACTAGGGTGCTCGCCAACCCCCGCACATACTTTGAAGCCTCTAAAAATATGGTAATATATCCTGTTATAGAAAGACTACCCGGTTACGGATAATATAATAATGTTATCACGAACGAACGGCGATTATCTTCTGTAATCGGGTTGCCATGCTTTTCCGTTTGAATGGTTACCATGGCCCCATCCACATCTGCCGCGATAGCTGACGGTTGTTTTGGGGATAGATAAGTAAGATGAAACACACATTTGAAAATCAGCTTGTATAAAATGCTTAGGGTAAAAATGTCGCTGCCTCTCGGAATTTTATAACGACGCTATGGACAATATTCTTCCATTGACTTCGAAGTTAAAAAACTCCGTCTGCTTGGGAATAACATCCAGAACCACGGTACTGAAAAGCACTGTGTTTTCAAATTTAACGTTTACATTTTATGTTTTGAACCAGTTTTAGACGGTTTCAGCAACAGGTATAGCTTATGCACGAATTCTTTTATCTAATTTAGTGCACCCTGATGAATATTTTCATGTTACTTTTATAATGTAATTTTTTTATTATTAATATGCATAAAAGTATTTTCTAAAATGTATTTATAGAATTCATAAAATAAATCTAATGTATTTTATGCATGCATTTACCTGTATTTATTCTGTATCAAGTGATGTAATACATAAACAAATTTTGACAGCTGCGTTACGTTTACACCATGTAATATCTCGAGGCTAACGAAAAAGACAGGCTACCGCGGTGCATCTCATGTGTCTTTTTTTACAAACCGCTAGAGTGATGTGATGCTCTTTTCGCGCGTTTTTATTGGCACATTCGAGCATCACGTGACTCCAACGGTCTGTAAAAAAAGGGTACGTGGAATGCACCACGGTAGCCTGTCTTTCTCGTTAGCCTCGGTAATATCTTATGTGACGTCACATGAATACTGCAAATTAGAAAATCCTTTTAAATGAATAGTTTTGGTAAATGACGTAATTTTCAACTTAAATGCATTTCGCGTAAATAATTTAATTATTTTAAAATTATTTTTCCTCTTTTAAGATTCACGTGTAAATATATTTGAATTTAAAAGTGTCTGGTAATATTATTATTTGAGCTTTTTAAATATCACTTTATATTCACCATTAAAAGATTTTTACGCATAATAACTTAATAATTTTAGTCAATTTAAATATGACGATAATTAATACTTGGACATTTTACATATGACGTAAATGTCACACTAAAAAGCGTTTCGCGTGTAATTATTTTTCTACGAATAGTGGCAACAGTTTTTTGTTATATATATTGCTGTAGATGAGACACAGAAAAAAGGGTAAATAATGTCATTTTCTCTGTAAAATTGAAAAAAAAATCTTTTTTTTTTTTTTGTACATTTATGGAATTTGAAGATGACAGGTGTTTTTTGGTTTCTAAAATAAACTAATTCCTGGTGATCCAAATGTGAAAAAAAAAATTATTTTTTCAAATTTCCCTGAAAAACATAACTTAATCACAATATTCTCTTCACTTATCCATTGAAATAAATGATAATTTACAAAAAAATTAATATCTCGAAAAATAATTCAACTTTCAAAATTGTAAAACCACATTTTACATATGCGGATCAATACGGATAATTAGGGTTAATTTCATTGCCAAATGTTCCATATTTTAGGAGGAATAGCAGTGAAACTTAATCATTCGCTTAAGGGGTCTCTGGACTCTTAAAGCTTCATAATTTCCGAAATTTTAATTTTTTTTTTAAATGTTAAACTCCTACCTTTTCTGAATAGTTTGATATAATTGTTTCCTTGAAATTTCCATAAGAACAGAAGTTATGGCTTTTAGAATTATACCCGCTCAATAGCTGAAGCGGCGTTTCCAAAACATTGAAGGCATTAATCTAAATTACGTTTTTGGGCATAACGCGCAGGATATCTCAAAAACTTCAGAATATTTTTTCATGAAATTTTCAAAACAGTTTCATGTTAGTCTCTATAAACTGAACCTAAAAATTTCCTTTTTGTTTTTCAAAAAAATATTTTTTAAAAGTCTTTATATTGTAGGAATTTTCAAAATTTTGTATTAGCTAAATACAACTTTGTATTAAAATTATAAAAATGCTTTAAATACAATTTTATTTAGGTTCAAGGTTTTTATTACAACCTGAAGTATAAGTAGGCACCAAAATTTGCATTCTAGTTGCAATATTTATTTCGTAATCCTGCGTGTAAGCTGTTATACCAATTTTCTGCTCGTCAAATGTGTGACAGCTTGCATCCCCCTATAAATGCTAATTCTGCATCTTGCAATTTTGAAATGCATGAAATAAAAGAACATACTTTCTTTCATCTCATCTTTCATCTCAATACAAATTATGTTTAAAATTCATGTACATTTTAAGATATTAAATGTTGAAAATGGTCGTTTGTTTTCATTTTTTTTTTTCATTTTAAGAGTCCTGAGACCCCTTAATCAGTTGTTTCATAAAATCGTTTCAAAAATTCGTTTCATTAATTCATTTCAATTGGATTTTTATATTACAAGGGGATAAACGCGGGCATAGGGGCTGTGTATATATAACGTTATCACTTTTTTTGGCAATTTTGAACCCCCCTCCCCTTTACGATATCATACATCATCTCTCGAACCCCCCCCCCCCCCCCCGTAATGATTTTCTTGGGGTGACATACAAATATGGTTATTTTTCGCATACTTCATTGATTCATATGAAGAGAAGTCAATAAAATATCACTTTATATATAAAAAAAACTTTTTATCAAATAACACTTAAAAGAAATAGAATATTTAAAAGTATTTTATAATAACTTTTTGTTACATAATACATTCAACAGTAATAATGTTTTCTTGCACGTGACCACGCACGGGGGGGGGGGGGAGACGGAGCTTCTTATCACCAAAACAGGTGGACAACATTCTTTCTCTTTTATTTATTAGTAAACCCAGGTATCATTTGAAGCATACGTCGCATTTGTTTTCTCGAACAGCGAATTATATATTCGTACACATATGACAGAAAAAATAGGAAATTTGGAATTAAATAATTTTATAATCATTTAATGATTTTAATAATAATTTTGTACTTTCTTAAAAATAGATAGCAGACTAAAAAAAGATAACATTCTATTTTGATGTAAAGGATAAGTTTTAAATAAAAAGAGAAAATTTTGGTTGGATCAAAAATGATAACGATATCAAAAGACGAACCCCCCCCCCTCCCCCTAGAGATATCTAACGATATCATTTGCCAGACTCCCCCTCCCCCCTAAAATGATAACGTTATATATGCACAGCCCCTTACCAGGTTACAGAATATACGGTGAAAAACGTCATATACTATAGTTTTTCTGTTGTTAACACCCCTTTTTCTCTGCACATACTGAAGACACAACGATGAATGAGGTAGTTTTCGAAATGTTGTTACATAAAGTAAAACATTGTTTGATTAAAAAGATACAATTAATCAAAAATTATTGAAAAGTATTGAAGCAAGTATCAAAGATTGCGGCAAAGAAGTTTCGAAAGGGTTTATAGTTTTTTTTTTTTTTGTTACTCTAAATGAGATATTATTATGAGATATTTTACTCTAAATGAAATATTACTTTTTTTACTCTAAAATTTGAACTCTAATAATTTTTTTTCCATGATATATATATATATATAATTTTATATATATATATATATATATATATATATCTTTCTCTAAACATTTCTCTGATATTTACTTTGACCTTATTATGAGTAGGGTTAATCTTTTAAATATTAATTTACAAAAAAAAACACAAAATTCAGAACATGAATACTCAAATGATAATTACTTTTTCAAATCACATATTTAATAAAATTAATCTCAATTCTATAATTAATGATAAAAATTGTTTTTTTCCTATCAATAATCTTCATATATCAAAAACCTTTAAATATCCGAATACAATTGGGAGAAAGATTTTTAACTACAATACATTTTCAAAAAATACATCTGCTGCAAGTAATTTTCCGTGTAACTGCAAAGACCCCACTCTAAAAAAATACATAAACAATGATCATGGACATATAATCACTGGAAATCTTGATATTGTTCATGATTTTAAATTGAAACAACTAATGGGTTATGGTACTAAATATAGACTTCCATCTAAATTTAATGTTAAATCTATTATCAAACAGTTTACATATGATATTGATATTTTTATTTATAAAATTTCTATCTCTTATAATAAGCCTATTGAATATTTTAATCAATGGAAGATATTAGTAATTGAAAAATTAACTATGGCTTTAAAAAATAATATTGCTGATTTGGTTTCTATTAATACAAAGCATTATTTCCAACAAATTACTAAATTACAAAAAAACTACGTTATTACATATGTAGACAAATCTCCTAACAATTATGCTATTATATGTAAATCATATTATCACCAACTTCTTACAAATTCTATTTCTTCTAATAAGTCGTTTCAAAAAACTAATGAAACTGTAATTGTAAATAATCGTAAAATTCGAAGTTATTATAAACTATTAAATATTTTATCTACTAATTTTAATTATCCATATTTGGTTCTTATTCCCAAATTTCATAAAACTCCTATTAAATTTAGGACTGTTACTATTGGTTGTAATACATATAATAATAAAGCCAATACACTTCTCTTAAAAATTCTTAATCAATTATATGTACTTACTACAAATAATGATAATACACATTGTATAAAAAATAGCTATCAACTTGTTAATATTTTAAAAAATCTTCATTGTGTTTATAATATAACGACATATGACTTCAAAGATCTTTTTAATAATATAGACCTATTAGATTTACATAAAATTATAAATGCATTATTTAAAAAATATTATAAAAAACTGGAATTACCATCTAATATAGATATTGCATATTTTAAATCTTTAACTAACTTCATTATCTATAATAATTATATATTGCAAGATAATACTTTATATTTACAGCATGTCGGTATACCACAAGGCGGTTGTACTTCCAGTTTACTCTCAGACTTATACTTATATCATTATGAACGTAATTTTACTAATAATAATCTACATTTATATCGTTATATTGATGACATCATTTTAATTGATACTGATCAATCTGCAATTACTCGATTTCCAGTTGATTATCCCACTAATTTGGAATTAACGGAAAACCTTTTATCTAACAATACAATTAACTTCTTAGATCTTAAAATTACAATAAAAGACAATAAAACAATCACAGATTTATATGACAAACGTAAAGAATTTAAATTCAAAGTTAATACATTTACAAATTTTAAATCTTGTCTACATCATTCTGTATTTCGGAATATAATACTTAATCATTTATATAGAATAAAATGTTTATGTTCTTCTCCTCTAATTAACAATAATATTAAAAAACTAATTTATGATGCATTAAATCATGGTTTTTCCAAAAAAATTCATATATTCATTAATATACAATTAGTACTTTTCTTACATGATCTATTAAAACAAATTAACATATGCGTAAACAAAATTACAAAAAAAATATAAAATAAAAAAATATCTATAAAAAATTAAAAATAGGGGCTTTTGTATTATTAATATATTTTTGTTACGTTTTTTATATGGATGTTGATTTGATATTTTATATGTAATTGGAGAATTTCATTAATATTATAATTAGCCTAATTATTGATTAATCTAATTTACAATTATTTGTTATTAAATTTTAAATTTACTAAGGACAATATCATATTAATTACTAATAGTATGCCATTCTTATAGTGAATAATATACATATAAATCTGTTTAATATAAATATAGTTATACTGTATGCATTAAAATTGTGTAATTATTTTTATTATTATTACTCTATTCCTTTTAATATCTATTATCGGTTTAATGTTTTTGAATGTCCCACATTCATACTTTATGGTTTTTTATGGATGTCTGAAAATAATCCACACTCTATATTTGTGCTTTTTAAGTAATGGGTATTTAAGTATCATTTAACCTTCTATTTACTTCCACATGTTTTTTATTTCCTGTTCATTTTATAAATATCTGATATATAATTCATTAAAAAATAATTTTTAAATTTAATAATTATTTATATTAATTATTACTGAATTTATTTTGTTTTATAGCATATAGCTATATGCTATATATTATCAATGTTCTAGAATTATTTAAATTCTTAGTTTAGTTTAAATAAGTTAGCTAATAGAATATATTGTATGCTTTTAAATTTTATTTACAATAGTTTTTAAATACATTGTGTGGTTTATATTCGGTTTATAATTCTCTATATATAAGGATATGTTTGGTTTTGCTGTTTATACAGTTATTTACATTCAAATGCTTACAATTATTTATACAGTTATTTACATTCAAATGCTTAGAAATATTTATCTTGCGTTAGTTGTTTAATAGAAGTAATACTAGATGGCAGCACTAAATTTGTCTCTAAGATAGCTCCTATTTTTAATTTTTCTAGCTCCATTTCAGTTATAATTTAATACACCAGGGGGTATTTTTAGCTAAATTTTGACGATATTGTTAAACTGTTATTAATTAATTTAATAGTGCATTTTAAATAATGTAATTAATATCTATTTATTTTATATTAGATTAAATGTGTTTAACAAGGTATTTCAAATTTTATTTCAAATTGTATTAACTGCATCCTTTGGTATCATTTACTGTGATTTCTTAACTGTTTTATTCACCTTAATCTTTTTGATATACTGGCAGCCATGTGCGCGTGGATTTTTGTAAAATACTGAAATATTAATCGGTATGGTGTTTATTATTTATATTTTATATCCTATAAATATTTAAATACGTTTTATTGATTCTTCCATTTCATAATATTTGTTTCTATTCTGCTTTCATTTTTAATCAATTCACTTGATTTTTTGGTTGTTTGGGCACAGGGGAAAATAACTTTTAGCTTTAGCTTATTTTTCCCACAGAAAACAACCATTTTGCTTATATCATTGAATTCTGTGCCCTTGATAACGTAATTCAATGTATAAGCTTTTCAATTTTTGTCGGTTTCCACTTTTTTCTTTTTCTTCCATAATAATTCTTATATTAATTTTTTTTTTTTTAATACAGCTTTACTTCATAATAATTGACGGTGGATGGTTATGTTTAATTAATGGTTATATATATATATATATATATATGTATGTATATATATTTAAATGTTATCCAGAGAGTTTAAATTTAAAGAGTGCTTCGGATAATCAAAGCTCCGTCAACTACTTGGATGTTAAGTTGGAAATTATAAACGGAATTTTAGTATATAGTATTTATGATAAAATAAATTATTTTGATTTTGATACAATAAAAGTATTAAACTTTAATAGTAACGTGCATGTTTCAATTTTTAGAAATATATATTTAAATGGTTTAAATCGTATGGCAAATTTGTGTTCAAATGTTGATAAATTTTAACCTTTACATAAACGCCAGTAAACAAAATTACCCAATACATTTTCTGAATGATTTATCTCTCAATTTTATCAAGAAAAAAAGCTATCGAAATAAAACATTGGAATTGTTCGATGATGGTGATTTATCGATAAGTGATTCATATCGAAAATAGCTTAGCGGTGAGGATATTCACGGACTTCATTTGACGGCTTTTGGGTTAGTTTGTGGTTTTCATTTTTTCAATTTCTATTTGTTTGGTCTTGGCAAGTGAGGGGGGAATGTTCTGCACGTAAAACATTTTTAACCCCGCAGAGCAAGTCATAAGCCTCGCCACTTGTCTTCATATTTAGTTTTTTCTTAGTTACTCTTGGTTTTGTTAATTATTGTTTTAGTTACAGTTTGTTAGATTTTTTTTTCGTGTACCAAATTATATGAATTTGGATTTATATATATATATATATATATATATATATATATATATATATATATATATAGGATGTCCCTTAACAATACTAAAAATGATATTTACATTAAAAATAGCGATACTGCGTTCAAATAAAATTTTTAAACTCATTAATATTGGCTTCGTGCCTGGAGTTAACAGAAAAAAAAATCGCTATTTAGATTCAGCCTTTTTTATTTTGTTCATTTTAGTGGTTTAAGCTCCAATTCCGTTATATGTCTTGAAATCGAGATTTATTTATAAGCTGGAAACAATTGATTAACTATTTATATAAATTTAAGTGCAAACATATTTATGTTTCCCAATCGTATGGTCGCAATAGAGATAGATAAAAAAAAAAAAAAAAACATGATTCTTGAATATAAAAACAAAAAAAATTGAGTAAATTTCAATACAGTTTTCAAACAAACTGCGATACAGTTTTCAAACCAATTGCATTTCAAAGTACATTTTTTTCCCCTATTCGACTGTACAAAAATGGAAAATGTACTGTATTTAGAAGTTTAAAAAATTACAAAAAAGTTTATAAAAGTTAAATTAGATCATCTGCTGTTGCCACCGTCAAAATGATGTCAGCTTTACACACAGACACGTTTGTCCTTTACAACATAGGTACGGTAGATACATTATTATTTCTTTCGGAAAAGAGTTATTATGACTAGAAAATATATTCCAATTTATTTTTTATCTGAATGAAAGACGAAGAACGCAATGAAAAGTAATACTTACATTTTGAAATTTATAATGCAATTTCTGACCATTCCCTCTCAAATGTCTCAATAATTATTCTATGAAATAGCATAAAATTGAGATTCTTTCTAAATACACTGGTGTCCAAAATTAAGGACCAGTCACAAAATGCTAATTTTTAAGTCAGCGAATATTCAAAAGGAAATAATATAATTCGAATAATTACTATCCCTACAGCACAGTTAGTCCATATAACATCTCATTCATGTCACACATGGTCACAAGTGTCACAGTCACTACGGTGAAACAAAAAATTAGGAAATTCCATACGTCTCATTATGAGTCTCAAATGATCCCTATATGTGACTCCAATGAGACGTCACTGTGACAGCTGCTTTGTGACGAGTCAGCCTGTGACTTTACAATGTAGTTGCATTGTGCCTCACATGTGACTGTCATTTTTAGACTCAATTTCAAAGTCATCATGAACGTTACATTATGATAAGTCACCAAATAATATCAAATTATAGTCACATGGTGACTTTTCACAAAAGCGCACAATGGTGACTTCACAGTAGTCTCTCTGTCACCTAAAAGTCATCATGTGACTTTAATGTGACATTATTTCGTAACTTCTAACAATGCAGCGTTCACGATGACTTTGATATTGGGTCTACAGATGACAGTCACATGAGAGTCACAATGTAACTACATTGTAAAGTCACATAGTGACTCATCACAAAGCAGCAGTCACAGTGACGTCTTATTGGAGTCACATATAGTGATCATTTGAGACTCATAATGAGATGCGTGGAATTTCCTATTTTTTTGCTTCATTGTAGTGACTGTGACACTTGTGACTATGTGTGACATAAATGAGATGTTATATGGACCTAGCTGTGCTGTAGAGATAGTAATTATTCGAATTATATTATTTCCTTTTGAGTATTTGCGTACTTGAAAATTAGCATTTTGTGATTGGTCCTTAATTTTGGACACCAGTGTAGGTAACAGATTCTTTACAGCTTTAAAAGACTCAGAATTTTTAACTGAAATTAGCTAGATTAAGCTAAATAATGCTAATTTTATAGCATTATATAATAACAATTTTGCAACTAGGGATATATTGAATTTAATTAGCCTATATATTGGTTATTTACGAAGATTGTAAAACCTTCCATGAAATTAAAAAAATATAGTATGCAAGGAAATGGATCCAATAGAATCACACCAGTTATCAGGTGTATACGAAATATCTTTAACCAAAGCAGATGGATCAATGCAGTTTTATATGGGTATGACAAGCAGAAAACTTAAAACTAGATTAAAAGAACATATAGCAGACATCAAATGCAACAGGAGAAACACAGCTTTAGCCAGATTAAGCAGCAAAGAACCATTACAGGTCGATTTTAAAAATAGCAGACTAATTTATCCATCAAGATTTTATTTACCATCCATTATCCGGAAATCAATAGAGATATTTTTACGCAACGAAAATATTTACAATGATTCAGTGTTCCTTGATTTACCTAAAATTTGGAAAGAGATGCTATACAGTCTTAGTAACAATAGTAAAAATTAATCCACACTAACAAATATCCAATTTTATTTTAATTTTACTTAATGTTTGCACTATTTTTCATTATGCATGATGTGACATGCATAATGTGACATTGTTTACCAAGATATTGTTTTTAAATTTTATAAAAATATTTTCTGTCATGAATGATTTTGAAAATGTCGCCGTTTCTGCGATGAAACGTTCTTCAATCTAAATAAAGATATTTTATCACTTTTTATAACATTATTTAGCTTTATCTGTTTATAAGTGATTATTATTCATCTTGTTATGAAATTAACCATTTTAGAATTTAATGATTTCTGGGATTACTGAATTTTACACGAGGCAATTTATTGTCAAGTTTCTTTAATAAAATTCGAAAAACTAAGACTAAAACTTTTGGTTTAAATATAAAATGCTAAAACTAATTTAAAATTTTTATAGCCTGAATTATGAGTATTTAAAAGTATGATTACAGAAATTACTTTTACATGTCTAAATAAATTAGATTGTAACCTTTAACTATCATGAACATGGTTAACTACTATGTTTTATATGACTAAAATAGATTTGCTCTCCAAACTTTTTTTTAAGATTTAATCAATTTATTTAATTTTTTCCAAGTTACTTCATCAGTAAAATATTTAAGTTTAGAGAAACATCTTATTAAATAAACGAGTTACTTTTTTGTTACATAGATATAAATGAAACAAATTATTTAACAATTATTTTTTATTATATTATATATACATATGAAATTTCAACCTCAGTATCGTGCTCCAACTACGACGAATATATATATATATATATATTTATAAAACCATTATATATATTTTTTTCCTTCAACAATTATATACATATTAAAAAAAAATGTTCAAAACACATCATTTTTTTGCGATCAATGTTGATAGAAATCATCATTCATGAAGTCATTGACTATATTTGCTTGCAAAATGATCCTTTTCTAAAAATCCATTGAATTTTATTTTAAATTTAGACATACATTGTATAGATAGAAAAAATTACATTTTTTTCGGTAATATTAGTATCTCTGAAAAACTTTGAAAAAAAAAATAGCAACCATTTCTTGTTTAAAATATTATAATGTAAAATATTCAAACAAATCATGTTATACATGAGTAACAGAGATAATTTTCTCATTAAATTGTGTTAATATAAATTGTATAAGAAAACATCCGGAAAATACACGTGTTTACTAAATCCCACTCAAATCATTTGAATGATACAGACTGATATTTATTTTACACTACTCATATCAAGGAACTACCACACAACGATATTCATGTATATTCACACAGTAATCATCATAACTATTGAAGATGGAATATAGCCTATTCGGTAATTGTACTGGATGAATCATTATAAGCGTTCAGATCAGGCTTTGTGATTTTGAATAGTTCATATTTGCATAATTATCTGTTAAACTTAGATAAATTGAAGGATTTATGCCTTAAGATAATCAAATAAACTCGCATCAGCAATTTTCGTTCTACACTGATGCAACGGTTTTCTTTAGAATTTGTTATTTGGAAATACTTCTAGCAATATTTAGAATATATGACAGGTTATTCAACCATAATTTAATTTTACACATACATTTTAATGGGATATTAAAATGTTCATGTAACCTTCTATGTTTTCATGCGACTTCGAAGTGTGGTTAAAGAAATTTTATATAAAATTCATTTAATACTTAACAGAAGGTTTTCTTGAAAAAAGGAAAGTCTTCTTAAAGCGCATACTCAAATTATTTTTTTTATGATAATGAAACTACTCATGTACGTTATAAAGGACCAGTCAAATTCATAGAGGAATCCCTCTACGAAATCTGTAAAAAAATTAAATACTTTTCAGTATTTCGCTCGAAAAGAGGAACGCTCGAAGCGATTTGGCGGCAAAAATTTTCTTCCAATTGTAAGAGATTTAAATGCATTTGGAAATTGTTTGTTAAATGGTTGTTTAAATGTGTAATATTCAATGAATTGAAACTTAAACGATGAAATAGTTTATTACTTTTTCTGGAAGGTTATTTAAGATAAACAAGTTGCGTGTTGTTGTACTTATTTAATTTTACACGATTTTATTGTCTGAATAAGTTTTAACTGTATTTTAAAAGTAATAACCTGATTAAGATTGCTGTTGTTAAACATTTCAATTTGCATTATATCGCTGTTTCCATGACAACAGTATTTTTCTCTTATTATCTCTGAAACTAACAATATCGAAGTCAAATTGCCAGTGCTTAGAATCGGAAATTAATTTTGAGTTTGAAACAATTTTAAATCAGTTAGATTTTGTTCTATGCTGTATAATTACCACAGTTAAATTTCATTATATACACACATAAATGTATATCACAAAACTTTAGTTATAAATATGTATTTTTTAAATTTAAAATACTTAAACTAGTTTCATATTGAAGAGCAGATTTTTTTTTTACCTAAAAGAGTAATAGCACATTCAAAATTACCATTATTCAAAATTTTATAAAATTTCAAAATTTTGAAAAAAATATTCTGTATTTTTTGTCAAATTTATCTGAGTATGCGCTTAAGAAGACCTTCATTAATTTATTTTAGTATATTATTCAGTAATAACTATAAAAATTCAATAAAAAGGTTTTTACCGCCCCCCCCCCCCCCCCCGCCCGATGTAATAAGTCACCTTTAACGAACGAATGTTTTCTAAATTTCATACTGTTATTTAAAAAAGAGCGATAAATCACCGTGGTAACTTTTACTTAATTTATAAACTCTTCTTAAAATATACTTTAAATTAGCTGAATGACTAGCAATGGCATTTATCTAATGAAGCAAAAACACTTGTAAAATTTTATAGAAAACAACTGATATTGAAGTACTTTTTCTTGGAAGCTACGGAAGCGATTTCAATATTTATTTTAACGAATAGATAAACTATAAACAAACAATAAATAAAGCAGCATATAAACCATAAATTGGTCACCCAACAAGAACTAAAAATAAAAAATGCAATATTTACAAACAAAAACAGTTCATTAACAGTAACGAGATTGAAAAGGAAATCATTTTCTAGAAAACAAAGCTGTTGGTATGTAGATAATTTCAATATCAAAATATAAATCAAAATATCGAAATAGTTTCGTTTTTCCGATAAAAATGTATATAAAAATAAACTGTTGGTATGTAGATAATTACAATATCAAAATATAAATAAAAAAATCGAAATAGTTTCGTTTTTCCGATAAAAATGTACATAAAAATAAACTGCTTTCCACAATATTTCGCAACTGTTGCCGCTTACCCCTACTTAAACTATTTATATAGAGTTATAATACCAGATATACATGCAACATAGTCACGTTCAAATATAAATGATCCCCACACATATATCAGAGGGATTATAGTTTGTACATGTACAGTCATTGTACCGGACGAATTGTTAAGGGTTTTCAGACTATACATTGTGATTCCAAGTAGTTCATATATGCGTGTTAACTAGGAGCTTAAACAGTCTGAAGCAGTCTCATCTTATAATAATTATTTAAACTTTCATCAATAGTTTTCATTCAACCAGCATGCAATAATTTTCTCTAACATTTGTTATTTGGAAATACTTATATCAATATTTAGAATACATGAGAAGTTATTGAGACACAACTTTATCTAAAATTATATTTTAATTCGTAATAATAAGATATTTATTGAATACATTAAACTACGTAATGAAAATATTTAGCAAACAAGTAAATAGAATGTTAAATTCATCTTTAAAAAGTTAAAATTACCATATGTGCAAAGTACTTAAAAGATTACAAAATACTTAAAAAGTGTTAAAATTACTTTAATACTTCTTAGTACTTTCAACTATATCAACACAGCTTTCGTCAGAGAATACGCTGATTTATAAATAAAATTTATATGTTTAATCTTTGACAAAGGCTCTGTATATAGTTGAAAGTACTAAGAAGTATTAAAGTAATTTAACACCTTTTTATATATTTTGTCATCTTTTAAGTAATTCTTTAAGTAATTTTTTTAAGTGTCATCTTTTAAGTGTCTACTTTTAAGTGTCATCTTTTAAGTAAGTAAGCGGCCTGAAAGCTCGTTAAGTGAGACAACCAGCCCAATCTCAACGAAAGGCACACGCCGATGTCCCCAGGGCACACACAAACCCCCGACCTTTATTGAAAATATAAATGAAGTGCAAACTACATTCCAAAGGCTACAGCTGCAAAAAACCAGGCAGAAAAATATTAGAATAGAAAAATAAAAATAAAACATAAAACTTTTTCCTCCAAAAGCGAAACGAAAGGTAATAAAAATATAAACAGACAATTTTCATGAATTGGAAAATAATAGAAGAATATTTCTAAATTCGGTTGCCATGTTTAAAATATTAGATATAAAGTCTTGAGGTTTTTTCTTCATTTTATTAATAGAAAACGTGAACACAATTAAAAATATTTAACAATTAAATAAGAGTATTATAATAAATGCCAGGGGGAGCATATCAAGCATAATTTCATTTCTCCAGATAAATTTATTCCATCTCAAAGAAAAACAATAGTTTTCTCCCCAGTCGGGATTATTACGTAACGGCGCACAGTGGTCCCAAATCGTGATCACGTGGCCAAAAATCATTTCTGGCTTTCCTAGTGGTTGTATATGATTCATTTTTAATTTTATAACATTCTAAGTGATATTACATTGTGAATTTAAGCTATATGTCATTGGGTCTGCGGGGGAGGAGATTGGGGGGGGGGCGAAATAGAAGGGGGCAAGTTTTTATTAAATTTAAAATTTCTTTTTTTTTACAGGAATGGGAATTTTCCACTTTTGATTATGTTGAATATTTTCACTTTAAGACAAATCATCTAATTCAGTATCACCTAAAATTTTAACCCCCCCCCCCCCCTCTCCCTCCTTCCCTGAAAATATACAGGTTAAAATCTTATTTTTTTCTCTTTTTAATGTTATTGAAGAGTAACAATAAAGAGTATAAGCAATCAATGAAATACATAAATGATATGATATAATATGATATGATATGAAATAATATGAATTTGATATGATATGAATATGATATGATATGAATAAATATGATTGCCAGTAATAAGAAGCCTGAACGTAAATTTGATTCGCAAAAATACAAATTCAATATATTCCAAGATTTTTTGAGAAATTAAAATATAGCATTAAACGTTTCAATAGCTGCTTAGTAGCAAAACCATCTCCGAAATTGACGAATATCATTTTCGCTAAAATTGACCCAATAAGTTTTTAGAATTACTCTGGGGTGTATAAAATAACATTTATTAGAGCAGACGGATCAAAGAATTATTATATTGGTATGACTAGCAGGAAATTTAAGTATAGAAAAAGAAACATATAGCTGATATTAAATATAATAGAAAACTCACAGCCCTAGCAAGATTTTATCAAGAACAAACCATCCAATTAAATTTCAGTAAAAGAAAAATAATTTTCCCGTCCAGTCTGTACTATCCATCAATTTTAAGAGAAACCATAGAGATAACACGCAAAAACTTAATATGTAACGATGCAGCATCATTTCATTTACCAAAAATATGGCTCGAGCTACTCAATGAGTATGAAAATAAAATAAACATCCACATAAAGTAAAAATGTAGCGTTCATTATATGAAACAATACGTGGAAATCTGAATGATGGTGTGTCATAGACAGTGCAAATTTAGACTAGCTTTATTTGTTTTTGAAAATGACTCGGGGCGAGTCGAAACATGTCAACAATCGAAATAAACGTATTTTTACTGGTTTTAAAGTTTTATTTTACACTTTTTAGCATTTGAAATTAATATATAAATAATCAATCAGCTAAATTTTGCCTCCCCCCCCCCCCCCCACACACACATGTGAAATCTCCCCTTTTTCCATTTGCCCCTACAGCAAGGAAAATCTAAAAACATTATTACTACTTTTTAAGTTTTCGACATCTATTTACTATGAATTAATAATAAAATCATTCAATTCATTAATTAGATTACTTTCAAAATTTTCGGAAAAAAAAACAAGCGATAAATTATAAAAACAAATAATATATATATATATATATATATGTAAGAAAATTATAAAGATTGGACCTATTGATTAGTTTTTGTAATGAATCGTCCCTCAATTTGGATACGGGCCCAATGACTAATAATCACGGGTTTGGCGGGGTAGCCAACTAATCCCTTTTATCGTTAAATTAATAGAAACACATGGCCCTTTTTAACTGGTAACCCTAGGAGATGAGCAATTTCAGAGATATACCTCTACGCCACTTGGTATCTGAAGTCTAACCTGTAAGCAGCTATGGAAATTGATTGCCACCTTTTTGATTATTTAAATAAAACTTAATAAAGTTAATTTCAGTGAATACTGTCATTTCGTTAAAATGTGACATATATATATATATATATATCCCCAACTATTAAGTCCCCCCCCCCCCCTGCGAATTAAAAAAATGAAATTGACAGTGTTATGTTAATTAGAATATTGCATTATATAAACACTGACAATTTTGGGTCAGTACGAAAATTAGATTGACTTTAAACCCGATTACTGATTTTGGACTAATACTGGAAATGTCCAGTGTCCAATTTCAAACTGCCGGTTCTCTCAAAGTCGCAAAAAGTCGCAATAAATCTCTTGGGATATGATTTTAGAAGGTTCATTCTACATTTTGTACTATGAAAATCCGAGGAACTCGGAAGGACTTTTTTTGTATATCACTTTTTATGTACAAAAATTCCTTAAAACTATGTATATTTAAAAAACTTCCTCTGTTTTTAATTTTTCAGATTTTTGCAATCGAAAAATCAAATTACATATGTAATTTAATGTTGTTTCAGAGAAGTGAAAAAAAAAAAACCGACAAACTATCTGAAAAGGTCTTAGTTAGGGTGTGAATGCAGAAAATTTGCCTGAAATTCAAGCAACAGCAGAAAACGCTCAAAACTCCTAACTTCACATAAGCAATGCGAATTCATATGAGCTTATAAACCCAAAATATTAAAGAATATAAATCTTCAGATATTTCTAAATACTGTGGAATTTATTTCATTTCGAAATATGAAACTTCGATTTTCTGATTTTTGGCCACATAATCGCGATTTGGGACCACTGTGCGGCGTGAGTGACAGTCAGAACTCCGCCCATAGTCACGTGATTCAATAAATTCTCAACAAAGGGAGCAGAAGATATACAAAATAAAGATAGTTGTGATAAGCAAGTCGAAAGCTCAAAGCGAAGGGAGAAAAAAATTATATTGGGCTAACGTGATCATTAGACAGATAGTGCATTTCAGAAAACAAAGTTAAGTTTATGTTTAGAAAACAGGCGGTATGAGAAAATGCATTATGCAACCAGCTGCTACTGGAATATATAGAATGTCCAATGAACCGACGAGAAGTCAGTGGGCACTTAAAATAAAAATGTGAAGCGATTGCCAAAGCATCACATTCACAGTCAGAGTAGGGATATCTTCTAAATTCGTTTTCGTATGCCTCAAGGCAAAACACCTAAAGTTTAAAATCCAATACCGTAATTACTCGTGTATAATGCGCAGCCCTATTTTTGGATGAGAGAAACCAAAAGAAAGGCTCATATAATAATCATTAAAATTTCAAAGTCACAGGAATATAAAATATGATTTATGGAATTTAACAATATGTGATACATGAAAATACAGACCATGTAGTGACGATTACATCAACAAAATCAAATATGACAATGACTGATGTGCTTGAGACAGCATTGGTTAATTGTGAACTATATATATGGAATTTTGAAAACGTGAAGATTTTTATTTTCCTACTGTTTTAGGCATGAGACGCTAATATAACAAAGATGTATGATATGTTTCTATCTGGCAAGTTCTAACTTTAATTTCCAGCCATGCTTATTTAAGATAACATACAATTATTAAACATTTCTTTTGACGATCATTCTGGCAGAATATGCAGAACGGGGCTTTTATTGTTTATTTGCTCTCATTAAAAAAACTAGAGTTTGTAAAGGTTAAATTAGTTCGTTTATTTTACCTCGTATTTCTATATATTCGTAAAATGGTATCACAATATCTGTGTCGTATCCAGACGTAATGAAAGCGTGTGCTGTTTCATATAATTGTTGGAAATATTCCATGTATATTGTTCTCCCTGTGTTATATAGAAAAACTTTCGGAAAACAAAGTGCGCATTTTATACAAGTAAATACGAAGTATCATTCACTATAATAATTCTACTGGGTATATAAAATAAAAATAGGAATTTCATTCTAGTCGCTTATAGCTTAAAATCTGATGAATAGATTTTGTTAGGACTTAATTTGTTTGTTAGATAAATATTCAAAAAATGTTTTAGTATATAATACTTTTTTATATGTTTCTTAGTTATAGCATTCTGGGAGAAATATCTATAATCAAGTGAACCCGAATATGAAAGTTGAGCCTTTTTAAAAGATTCTGCTGAATGGATTTCGATGGAACTTGCACTGTTAGATACTTTTTCAATGAAGGTCTAAGTATATAAATTAGTATATAAATTAAATATATTCTATGTTGCCTAGTTATATAATTAATGGGAATGTTTTATAATCAGGTGAACACGATTATGAAAGATAAAAGATTATTTTAATTTCTACCGGACGGGTTTTGTATGAGACTTGCATTGTTACTTAGATAATTTCCACTGATGGTTTTAGTATATTGTATATCGTTCAATAGTTCTTTACCGAATCCTACTATTAATGATCAACTAAAGGAGTTGATACTTAAAAGCCCAAAATATCGTTTTAACAATAAGGAAATATAGCAGCGCAATGGCGTTCATGACATTTTTAACAAAGCGGAAGGACATTCCAAGTAAAGGTCCATATTGCTTTAAAACAAAAGGTCAAATTCATCGATATATTTCCCTTGATTCGAGCTTCGTTTGGAGAAACCGACCAGCGTAGCGGGCGAGGCCCGATATTGTAACGATAAAATAAGTGACATGTTTGTAAAATAGCTCCTAAATTTTGTGTACATTAGTTTGAAATATAGTGCGAATTTTAGTTACTACATTTCATTACTCTACCTCAAACTGTAAGAACTAACATCAAAAACGTATTTTTATTGAACAATTATTTATGAAAAATGTTCATCTTCATAAGTTACAGCTACATATACACAAAAAGTGCCTACAATTTATGTGATGCTGTGAGTGCAATGAACTATTGCTTTAATATCTGTGTATTTCCGAAAATTTTCCAGCTATTTTTATAAATTAACCTGTGAAAAATATGTAAACATTTTTCAAAGTCATAATTTGTATGGGTATATAAGTGTTAATTTTATGTCCTATTTTCTATTTACTCAAATATTATAATTACGCAAAAAAGTCAGTAAACTCATTATTTTTCAAACGTTTCAAATATAATTTTTTACAATTTTCCTGAATATATTTCAGGAAAATTGTAAAAATTAAAAATAAATTGCATCAAAAAGTTTTAAATAGCGAATGAAGTGGTCTTTAAGTATAATAATTTAATTCAAACAATTAGCATTGTAATGTTTCTTCTTTATTAAAAAAATTATAAAATTATAAATTTATATTTTGTATTATTAAAATAAATAGATGTCATATTTGGTGGGATAAGTTGAGTTATATTCCCTTCCGTGAATTCTATTCGACTCTGTAGTCTCCTATTAATTTGCGTAAATATTCTTAAAATTTGCCTGGCATTCAGAAAACTTTCAGAAATATTCTCTTTCGTTCACTTCACTGATCTCGGGAAGCGCATTGTACTATCTTACATTTCAACAATTTCCCATACCTCATTTGTAGTCGAATTAATGACAAGTGTTAGAATACAATTCCACCAAGTTGTATTGTCTAAATAAAGTTGTTCATTTACTTGTGGAATTTCTCTAAATCATTCTTAATATGAAACATCTCGATATTGAACCATTTTAACTCGAACAACGAGAACGAAAAATTATGTTTCCAGCATATATCGGTCACCCGTAAGAAAAGGGACACATCTCGACAAAAGCAAATTTCACAGGAGAGGCAAAAGAAAAATTGCATGATTTTACTGTAACATGAAATTATAGCACTTTGCTCTGCATGCAGGAATAAAAACGTGCATAAAAGGATAAAACCCTTAAGGGGGTAGGATACCTTTAAATTATCAAAATTTTCGAAATTTTTGAAATACATATTTTGATTCCGTAATAATTTCTGAACAATATGCAAAAAACCGCATTAAAAAATTCCCATTAGTTTACTAATTATGGCAGTTTTATTATGACTATATATTAAGACTACATAGGATAATTAAACTTTGCGTTGCGTTTATTCAAAACAACGAACTTTGATAACTCGCGCATTGTTACTAAAAAACTATGCATGGAAATCAAAAGAAATTTTTACACCATATTCATTTCTGTATTATCTACAACTTAAAACCAGAAAAAAAGTAATTTTTTTTTTTTTCTATTTTTGTACTTTGAAAATATTTTTTAAAAAGTGAATTTTTTTTATTTTTTGTTAATTTTTTAATTTAGTCAATATTTTTTACAAATATTCTGGTTTTAGTATAAAGGTGTATTGTGTATTGTGTATTGTGAGGTATCTATTGTGTATTTATTTTCACCAAAATTTCCTCTTTATATGCATATTTTCAGATTTTATCATGCGTGCAAGATTTTTTTCTCTTATTATCATATATTTTTAAACTTATCATTTCAATATTTTTTTATGAATTTACAAGTACATATATATTTTTAATATATAAATTTGAATATGCGAGCTTTATATTTAAATGAAGTTTGATTTTTAATTTTGACTTATTACACAAGTTTAGAAGCTTGGAACATAGTGATATTTGTTACTTTTTCGACGTGTTCAAAGGTATCCTACCCCCTAAGACGTAAGTTGAGGTTTGGAGGGTTGGGTAATTTTATCTCCCCACATACTCCACTCCTCTTCTGAGGTCATGAATGAACATATTGCGTAATAAAGTGATTTTCCGTATAACTACACTTATGAAACTTTTTGTGTACGCTGTAAAAAAAAAAAAAAAATCTGTAAAGTTACTAAAGTTTTTCTAGGAAACTGGGATTCCTAGAACTTTTTATGTAACGGCAACATCAAAAATTCATGTAACAGACACACTTTTGCGCCAAAAATCAAAAAATCTGTAAGGTTACTACGAATTTTTTAGGAAACTGGGATGCCTAGAACTTTTCATGTAATTGAAACCAGGGTTACAGATAAAATTTTAATAAGATTAATTTTAGCAGATTCATTTGTAAAGTTACAGATTCCTGTAGCTTTACAAAAACTAGTTTTGTAGATTTGTAGCTTTTTTGGTACAGTCACAGACGAAAGTTTAGTAAGCATGTAACTTCACATCTGTAGAACTACAGAATTTTTTTTTATTTTTATTTTTTTTTTTTACAGTATAGCAAGACATTTACAGTATAGCAAGACACACCTATGACAGACTTATTAGTGGAATAAAACGCAAAATGAATTTTTGCGAGATGCGTTACTTTTCTTGCGGATGAGCGATATTATGTAACACATCCCAACACATTTAGAATACTGTAACAAACCTTCTCAATTTGTTAATGTGAAAGATGAAGTCTAAATAAACAATTTTGAAAACCATCTTCTGCTATTACCATCAATCGTCGGAAAAATATCCGATTTTTTCTGTGCAGCACTGTATATGATCTATGGATTTGTATATATATAGTAAAGTGAGGACAGACGCCGCGGTCGGACAGATGCCGCAGAGATTGTATTGGCGACACTAGCGCTCCCTAGGCCAAATTAAGAATTTCGTTGTGTGCCTAAGTGCTGTCTGTCGTGTTGTATGCGTTTCTACTGCTTAACTATTAGTATTCAAATATTTCTGCTGCTTTTATGCTTCAAACATGCGTGGGAAGTTGCTAAAATTATTCTAATAATGTTTTATTGCATATTTTAAGCCAAATAAACAGAGGTTTCATCCCAAAACCAATTGCAACTGTAGAATAGATCATCGCAGAATACAGACATGTGCTTGCCTTTCTTTCTCACGCGACGCTCACATGACACAAAATGGCGGCGCGGCATCTTACCCCCTACTATGGGACAGATGCCGCACAGAGGTTGAAGGACAGATGCCGCAAAATATATTTTTGTTTTTCGGTAAATAAATTCATCACTGCGATTTAAGTATAACTAACATTTAAATGAAGGTATATTAGCGCATTCTGCTACTTATCAAAATATTCTCAGCAACAATGCTGGTTCTCCATGTGTGAATCAGGAAAACATGGGCCCTTTACAAGTCTCACCATTTAAACTGTTAAACAAAATATCTCTTATCCCAATGGTCAAATGGCCCATACAGCAAAGTAAGAGAAATCAAAAGGATGCAAATATTACAAGCAGAGAGTTTATAAACAATAAAAAAGAAGAATGAAATAAAAAGCAAAAGAAACTAGAAAGCGTCAAAGAATGACAGCTTGGTGGAGGTAAAATGTTTAAAAACGGAAAGGAAATATCAACTTGAACACACCTTACTTGAGGAAGAAACCAAAATATGAGTCATCTTCCGATAATGGCGAAATTGTTCTTTTATAGATTTTGATGGCAGTATGTATTGGATTGGAATTTGATGACTCAGAATGTACTGATTGTGTCTGTCTGAAGTCTTATCAAGAAACAAAGTCTAAAACGAGCAGGGTTCAGTGCATCAAATTCAATCGATAGCTGCATGACAAAGGCTCACTTTACTTTTGCAACGGGAAGTGTGATGTGATTGTGGGCGAATGGAAATACAAAATTAAAGAATGAGAGGAAAGGCAAAAAAAATTAGACTAGGGCCTAAATAGAATATAACTAATGCTTACATTAAGAGCAAACTGCAATGTTCGCCTGGATGTAAACCAGTGATTTATATATTTTTTGTAATTATGCTGTCCATTGTTTCCAGTAATTATGCTATCCATTCACGTAAATTCAAATGTTTTTCGTTTCATTTTCATTTTTTGTCATAAGTTTTATTTTTCGAGCTTACACTTTTGCAATTTCGTTAAACTTTTCACAATTTAGTGATATATATAATTTATGTAAGTTTACTGTTATTCATTTTCATTTTAAGTAGTTTGAGGAAATAAAAATGTGATTTATTTGAAAAAAAAAATAAACAACACAGCTTTTTTCTCCAAGCGGCATCTGTACCACACCCCATGCGGCATCTTACCCAGCACTTAAAAAATGATGTTAAAAAAGGACGTTTGGGAAAATAATTATGCCTGCTTTATTAAGAGGGCTATAACTTGTTTAACATAGAAATTAGATTCTAAATGGTTTGATCAATGATTTCTGGTACTTAATTAGTTGCTTTTTGCTTTATTGTACATTTTACAAGAAGAAAGGGAAACCTGAGGCATCTGTCCTCACTTTACTATACTACATATAATGCCAAAATTTAGTTCAGTTAAATTAATACTACAGTTGAAATTTTTCATTCACAAATTTCCGTAAATAGACGGAAAAATACTTGATAACTTTTGCGCAGACCTATATATGTATTTATATACAATTAGTATTATTTGAAAAAAATCATTAAATTTAAAAAACGCGTAGCACAACTGAAAACGCACTACCAGGTACTATTGTTCATAGGCTTCAATAGTTCAATAATTAGATCCCGGTATGCTATTTCTTTCTTCCAGCTTATGTTGTGTCGTCTTCAAAAGATAATGTTACGTTGTATAGCCAGCCGTAAAACAAAGCAGATGTAACATTGTACGATTAAATACTCTACAGCAATTTTTTAAACTTCTAAGCATCGCACATTTTCAAGTTTTATACCGTGGTATTGGTGTAAAAAAAGTACTTTTAAACGCAATTCGTTTGAAAACTGCATCTTCATTTATTTTTGAAATATTAATTTTTTTGTAGTTTTTAAAGCCATTTGCTAAATATTGGCAACGGAAATACTCCACTTCTGTAGAATGTAAAGGAAAAATAATTGTAAAATAGTAATTATATATTTTTGTTGCCATTTTCTCAAAACAACTGAAAGAAAATGTACTTAAAATACGTGCTATTTTGAAAAAATATAAACGAATGATTTCTATGAAAACATGGAGCTATTATAAAATATATTTAATTTTAAGTGTCTAGAATAATGTAACAAACAAATGAATTCCTATAAATCATTAGATAGTCTTTTTTTTTTTTTTACCATTTGGAAAAGGGGTTATTGTATTCGGTCAGGGTAGGAAATCAAAAACATATCTGAAACATTTTATTAGTTGAATCTCGCCTTTTATTCGTTTTCTGATTGGTGTATACAGTAATCTGTATTTTCCCTCTACTTTCAACAGAGATGGATACTTCTGTTGCCACTATGACAAAAAAGTAATAAAAACTACAAAAAAAAATTAATAACTCAGAAACAAATTGAGATACAGCTTTCAAACAAATTGCAATTAAAAATGCATTTTTTTTTCTCTATACGACGATATAAAAAGTAATATTGTGGAAAGTTTAGAAGTTTAAAAATGAAATTTCATTTATAATTGGTCCAGGAATATTAATGCTTAATCCATGGCGTACGTAATGTATGACCAGCTCCGTAGAAGTTAAAAAATTTACAGTACCGAAAATTGTAAAACTGAAATTTCTTTTAAAATTTGTTCATGATGGGTCCCGGAATGTTAATGTTTAATCCATGGCGTACGTATTGTATGATCAACTCCGTGCGATTTTTTATGTCTTATATTTTAGTCTTTGAAAAAGACCAAATGGTCGTTGTAATTTGTTAAATTGCTTTTTTTAACCATTTGGAAAAATGGTTATTGTCCTCTGTCAGGGTAGGAATTCAAAACCATATCTGAAGCGTTTTATTCATTGAATCCGCATTTTATTAGTTTTCTGATTGGTCTATACAGTAATCTGTATTTTCCGTTTACTTTCAACAGAGATGGATACTTCTGTTACCATTATGACAAAAAAGTAATAAAAATTAAAAAAAAAAAATAATAACACAGAAACAAATTGAGATACAGCTTTCAAACAAATTGCATTTAAAAGTAATTTTTTCTCTCTATACGACGGTGTAAAAAGTAATATTGTGGGATGTTTAGAAGTCTAAGAATGAAATTTCATATAAAATTGGTCCAGGAATATTAATGTTTAATCCATGGCGTACGTAATGTATGACCAGCTCCGTAGAAGTTAAAAAATTTACAGTACCGAAAAATGTAATCCATGGGGTGCGTAATGTATGATCAACTCCGTGCTATTTTTTTATGTCTAAAATTTTAGTCTTTGAAAAAATCATTTTTCAAATGGTCCTTGTTATTTGTTAAATTGCATTTGTGTGTGTATGTGTGTGTGTGTGTGTGTCGAGTTTCTTTAATGACGGCATCTTTTTGCTGCATTTGTGTATTATTTCGCGATAGTGACGTCCTATGCATACTTTGCTGTAGATGATTAAGAGTGGATTGTAAATGTGGTATTCCTAAGCGGATGCGAATGACATCATTTTACATAAAATAAAAGCGTGTGCGTGTCTTAAAATTGAAAATGTTTTGTACTATTTATATATACATATATATTTATATTTTCATCGGGGGTGACACTAAATTCTGAAAAAGCAGAATTCCTTTTTTCTAGTATTATTTATTATTTTTGTTGAATTTCTTCTGTAGCCAAATTCTTTTGTGTTCCCAGCAAATGAACTATAAATTCTATGCACACCCTATAGTGCAGTAAGCGCGGTGTAGTACATCTCAGTGATATATATAAATTTCAGTATCTATAAAATAGTGTAATATCATTAAAATACACCGCAAACGATTTTTCACCATAAACCGTAATCTAACAGAATTCTTTCGAATGTCTCTGTAAATGAACCGTAAATTCTGTACACTTCATTTTGAATACCGAAAAAAAAATAGTGATACACAATAACATCTATGAAATGCATGGCAAGTGGACTATATTTACACGAGCTAGAGCACAGATGGACAGACAAACCAAATTCCTAAACACGTTTCAACTTAGTCATTAAAAATATTAATCAATAATCGTTTGGGAATGAAAATATATTCTTGGAGTATAATTTTGCTTGGAGATATATCCATTGGGGATGGAAAATATACCGAAGAAATTCTTCTTTTTACTCCACACAATGATTAACGAATACATAAATTATTTCGTCAGCCATTAATTATCAGTTTAATTCCGCTTATTTATTAAACCTCAGAAATGTCAGAAGTATGCATTGGAGTATGCATTATTACTTCATAATAATGTGTAAATGAAATTAAGAAATCCATAATTATTTTATAATAACAATGTAGGACCTATCAAAATTCGACGAAAGAAAATAATGAGATAGGAGCTGTTGGATTTAGTTTATAATAAACCTACAAAAGCAATTGAAATAAAAAATCAATCTTACACTGACAAAACTGTTAAAACAAATATTATTTTTAACCAAAATACTGTTTCCATTAACTTAAACGTTTCAAGTTATCGAAATATTAAATTATTACACTTCTCTATAATTGAAAAAACTTATTCGTAGTCGGGTTCCTACCTAAATTACGAACAATTCATTTTTCGAATGATCTACAATTAAACCCTTGGGTACGAGCGACGGGTATATGTGCTGCGTAAGGTACTCAGAATCCGTGAATTTCTTCACCAGTAAATTTTTATTGTAAATTTTGTCTTATGTAATCCGAGCCTTTTCCCGATCTAATTAGGCAAAAAAATTTTTTTCGAAAAACCGGTGATAAAAGATTAAAAAACTTCTTAAAAGCTGCTCGTCCCGAAGGGGTTAATGTACCCATATTCATTGTTGCGGTAGATTAAAAAAATAATTTATTTAGTTACGGTATATGCGAATAAGCTACAATTAATGGACGCATATTCATTGTTCCGGTATATTTAACAAAAATTAATTTAGCTACATTTTCTAACAAATTGGTTTCAATTTAAATTATCGAAATATTAAACTTATCACATATTCTAAAGTTGGATAACTTTTTCATAGTCATTGTCCCACCCGAATTACAAATAACCCGTTTTGCGATTTTTACAAGCTGCAATTAATGGATATATGCTCATTGTTCCAATACAATTAAAAAAAAATGAGTTTTCTAAAGATTTGCGTTTCAAAGTTTATTTTTTTTCTGTTCGGTTAAGTATAGATGTGTATACAGATTATTTTATTTATTTATTTATTTATTATTATATCTTTAGTTTTATTATGAATATTACCCACAAACAAATTTTGAATTATTTATATAGTTTTAGGTGCAAAAAGCTTAATCCAGACTGGATGCACACGATATACGTACAAAAAAAATCATACTTGAAAATTATTTTAACGTCCACGAAAAAAAAATTGTAAATTGAGGTAAAATTTTCGAATAAATTGCATTTTGAAGTACATTTTTTCCCTATTCGACAGTACAAAAATTGAAATCGTGTGATATACAGAAGTTAAAAAAAAGTGCAGTAAAAGTAAAATTTATTAGTCATTTCGTCAAAATGAAGTCAGCGCTACTCAAGAACGTGTATAAAATTTTATAATACAGCTACAATTCCCAAGATACTGTAATTCTTATACTGGTCTATCAGTTTATTTAATATTGTCACACTGTATGAAAATAATATCCAAATACCAACATCGGAGTAGCAGTTAAGTTTAACTTAATTCTGAAGCCATTTCACAAGTATCTTATGCACATACACGCTTTGTATATTTTACAATCAAGCACGTTGCGTTGTATTCAAACTAAATAACACCTTGCAATAATATGTAGCAGTGCAATTTGCAAACGTGGCTTATGGAAACTGTTGTTAAATGGCACGGACGCCTTTGAGCCTGGGGATATGAAATTCTATCTAAGCGTATCTAGGATTGTGTCATACGGAGTTCATTTGGTAATAGCATTGCGTTTGATCATTAAATGTTTTATGACAGATATTGAGTTTTGGCTTTAAGTTCTGAATTTAACACGCGTTAAATGTTACATGACAAAAGTGAAGCTTGTAATATTTTGATCACGTGGCTATTTCATAATAAAAGTTTGGAGATTTTTCTGGGTAATATTTGGATGTCGCTTTAGATAGTTTTATTAACTACATAATTGCATAATTAATTTTTCCTAATTCACTTTGACTTTTGAATGTAACTTTCGTATTGCACAAAATTCTAAGATTTCCAGAAGTAAAAATAAAATTTTGTTTAAAATGTGTCCAATCTATTTAGTCTACTGTGCGATTCAAAATAATATTGCCAAAATGAAAGGGAAAAGCAAGTACTATACAAAATGAATCAGAAATCACATAGGAACATGGGGGGTCTGCAAATGTAGAACTTGGGGAAAAAACGCCATCCGGATCCGCTAGAGAGGGTTGCAAATTATATGTAACACAAAAAAAAACTCCATTCTACATCATTTAATGCGTTCGTAATTATATAAATACGTAGCACCTATAGTCGTCGTTCGGTCCGTCTGTCTGTCTGTCCGTTCTGTCCGTAACAGAGTAAAAAGTGCCAACCGAATGGTCTGAAATTTTATATACATAATCGTTGCAAAATTTTGTCGAGTCATTTCAAGTTTTATAAAAATCGGATGTATAGTTTAATTACAGCGACAGTTAAAAGTTTTCCGTTACGGCCAATGAGAAAAAGTATTTCAAGTGCATTTTAATGATGTTACAGCTTTCCGAACAGAATGAAATGGATATGCACTTATGAAATTCACTAAAATATACATTCAGTATAATCTGCAAAAAAATATTTATAAAACTAGTTATATCACGAGAGCACCTCATTTGCCACGTTTGACGTGCAATTTCCAACTTGTTCCATTTATACTGTATTTCCAAACATGTTATACGTTTAGGACCAATACTACTACAGGATATGCTCCCAGTGTTTTCCTTGCGCCTGGATACACACATTACATCGACGCTTCATGGACTGACGCGGCTTCTCAATCATATCAGTTGTATCTCGCACACATTCTGCTGTCACAACAATTCTTCATACTAAGTCTTCCTGCGATAAAAAAGGTGTTTCGTAAATAACTCCTTTTAAAAATCCTCATAAGAAAAATTCTACTAGAGACAAATCTGGGGATCGCAATGGCATTGCAATTGATCTACCTCCACAAATGCAACGCCAGGTAAAGGTGGTCTGCAGATATGTTCTGACTTGTCTGCTGATATGTATGGGAGCTTCGTCGTGCTGAAATTATACACGTCAAATCGCTCAATTTGCTCAGCTCGTGTTTTCTGGAAACGTCCTCTGTCGGTCCCGGATGGCGTTTGTGACCTGAAGTTCCTGTGTGATTTTTTATTCTTTTTGTATGCCTGCGTCACAGATTAACATACAAAATAGGACACTTCCATAGAGCATAATGGTAATGTAATTGCAATCGTAGCGTCTTTAGTGACAATAGGGAAGAAATTTCCCACCCTTGTAATATTTTTGTTATTGAGCATCTACCTTATTGCGATCTTTCTTTTTGTAATGTTGCATGTTTAACGTTTTCAACAGAATCTTACACAGACACACGAACATAGAATAGATATTCTATTCCATATATCTAATATCTATTCTATGTTCATGCACGGATATATATATCGTACATAAAGGGTGAAAGGTTTAAGTGCAACGAAAAACAAGCAAAAATTTCGTCTTGAATGTTATATAGCAAGTAAATATGATATAATTGGATTTAAAGCAAAAATAAAGCAATGATGTAATATAAAAATATACGAAATATTGCGCTCTACAAGTCCCAGAAAATTTCATAAATATTCCCATTTAGTGGGAAAATTTTTATATCCGATGTTTTATAATTTATGAAGTTTAATGTATTAAAAAATCGTAACAATAATCTTTTAAAATTTACGAATGTTAACTTTCTTAGAGATAAAATTATAAGATTATTTTTAATGTAAATAACGTACAATCAGTTCAATAATATTTATAATATTAACATATAAGAAATAATAATAAAATTACAAATAGGGAAAAATTCCTTTTTACAAACTTTTAGAATTATATATATCTAAAAGTAAAAAATAAATAAATATACTGATATTACACTTCATAAAATTTTATTCGATGTGAATAAATTAACACAATACCTGAATTTACTTTCTTACAATTTAATCTCATAAACTTACATATTTGCGTTTTCAATAGAATTTTATGGGAGTTTTCCGTTATATTATTATTATTATAATTATCATTTTGTAAGTTAAAGGTGAACAAACAAGTACGATAAAAAGTAAAGCAGCTAAATAAATCAAGCATTAATACAATATAGTCTGCCTCGTTAAGGAAAGAATAGATATTCAAAACATAGAGCGTAAACATATTTCATCAACATACGTAAATTTCGGAGGCTTGTTAATTCTTCCTCCTTGTCGGTAGTGGCGTTAGTATTGTTGCTATAACAGATATTGCGGCAAATGTTCCATCTTGTATGTTTATCTATGGCTTGCTTTGCCCTTTCATTTTGGCCACGTTATTTTAAATCTCCCTGTATATTTATTTTCCCCCAATTTTCAGGTTTATAACCTATTATTCATGAGTGTAATTGACTTTTACAATTTGATCGGTCATCACATTTATTTAGAAAATCGTCGATTTAGTTAATGTTATTTTTATCGTTCAAAAGGTTTAAATCGATTTCAAAAACAGGTAATAAATTAATCTAGAAATAAAAAAAAAAATAATAATAACATACATGTTGAAATGCTACATGTTTTATGCCGCACAAAATAATATTTAAATTAAAATGTTACATTTTAATGAATGCTTACCTATTGTTTATATTAAAATGATATAGTTAACAATTTTTCGAAATGATGCATCTCAGTTGAAATAATGAAAACTTCAGTTTTAATTTTTTTATTAGGAATCAAAGAAAATTTTTATTTTTATTTTATATTGCTATATTTAAATAATTCAAAATGCACCGGCTTAGATCAACTTTTTAAGACAGTTAATCAGGAATAAGTTCCTATCGTTAAAATATCGAAATTCTATAATTCTGAATTGGTTTTAAAAAGATATTAATATTGTAATTATTAAAGTAACTCCAATGTATTATTAAGAAATCCTTAAGCAATCTTTATTAAGTATTTTTTTTCTGTTGCTTTATTTGGCGTCATAACAATAATCTGTATGAAAATATTATGTAAATCAAATTAACACTTAACGTCAATATGAAATCAGCAGTTAAAAGTTTAATTTAAACAAACAGCAATTTCACAAATATCTAATGCATATATGCGCTTTGTACAGTTTAAAATCACCCATGTTATATGCAAACTAAATAACACATCTCGTCAATGTAATCTGTAAACGCAGGACGCTGTAGTTAAATAACAAGGACACCTTTGAGCCTTGGGATATGAAATTCTATCTAAGCATAACCAAGATTATGTCATAAGCAGTACATTTTGTAATAACATTGTACTTGATCATAAAATGTTATATGACAAATATTGAGATTTAGCTTTAAATTCTCGATTTAATGCGCGTATTAATAGCTTTGATGACGATATTATAGTTTATTACTATTTTTATCATGTAGCTTTTCATTAAAGCAATTCAGAGAAAATTGCTTCTTGCTGATATTTTCACGTTGTTTTAGAGGTTATATTATTATTTATATTATTTTATTTTATTAACTGCAAAATTACATAATTTAATTTTCGTTGCTTACATTAATATTCAAATTTAAATTTCATATGGCACGAAATTATGAAATTGTAAAAAACAAAAAATAAATAAAATAAAGATATCGTTTAAAATGTTTTTTAAAAGTCTGTTCAGTTATTATCTGTCTATTTTAAGTATCAGTGTAATAATATTTTGAAATTTGTTGAGTTATTCAAATTATTCAAATAATGATTAACATTAGGTATGTTATTTTTTATTAACAAAATATTAAAGTTACTTTCAAATTGCATTAGTAATTGAATCTAGAAACTTATAAAATAACAATTTGTCGAAAATTATTTTATGTCAATTAATAACTTGCATTTAAGGTTTTTGAGTGATTTTGTACATTAATAATCTATACTCCTATTATAAAGAGGAAAAAATTGTTTATTTGTCGGAGGTAAGCTCAGGAACTACCGAACCGATTCCAAATGTAATGGTATCAAAATGATGGTATTAGTCCAACTTAGAACATAGGCTATATCTTAAGTCGGTGCCACTACCCCAAAGGGGGTGCAGGAGCAAAAAACGTTCTAAAAATGCGATTTTTGCGTTACTGAAGGGCCTAGAAATATGAAATTTGGAATATTAGTTACTTATAAGATATAAATGTTGTCTAAGAACAGTTCTTAAACAATTCGAAATTTAAAGGGGGTGAAAATGCACTAAAAGTGTTCTAAAAAACGTTCTAAATCGTAGTTTCTACATAATCTCAGGAAATACCAAACCGATTTAAAAAGTAATGGTATCAAAATAATGGTGTTAGTCCAACTTAGAACATAGGCTATATTTTATGTCGGTGCCACTACCTCAAAGGGGGTGCAGGAGCAAAAAACGTTCTAAAAATGCGATTTTTGCATTACTGAAGGGCCTAGAAATATGAAATTTGGAATATTAGTTACTTATAAGATATAAATGATGTCTAAGAACAGTTCTTAAATAATTCGAAATTTAAAAGGGGTGAAAATGCGCGAAAAGCGTTCTAAAAAACGTTCTAAATGGTGATTTCTACACAATCTCAGGAAATACCAAACCGATTAAAAAAATAATGGCGTCAAAATGATGGTGAAAACCCTTCCTTCAATATAGGCTATGTTTTATGTCGGTGCCACTAACCCAAAGGGGGTGCAGGAGAAAAACGTTCTAAATTGCGGTTTTTGCGTGACGGAAGAGCCTTGAATCGTGAAATTTAGAATGGTAGTTAGTTATAAGATATCAATGATCTCTAAGGACATTTCCTAAAAAAGTCGAAATTTAAAAGGGGGGTCAAAATGCGTAAAAAGCGTTGTAAAAAACGTTCTAAATTGCGATTTCTAGCAATCTCAGGAAATACTGAACCGATTTCAAATATAATAGTATAAAAATGATGGGGACAGATCCTACTCCAACATAGGCTATATTTTATATCTGTTTCCACTACCCCAGAGGAGATGCAGGAGCAAAATGAGCGAAAAGCGTTCTAAAAACGTTCTAAATGCCGATTTGTCACCAATATCTCAGGAAGAATCAAACTGATTTCAAAAGTAATGGTAAGAAATTACTGCTGACAGCCTCTGCTCTAACATAGACGCTATTTTAAGTCGGTATCACTATCACCTAGACGTTGCAGGAACAAAAAAAAGCGTTCCAAATTAGGATTTTTGTGGATCGGTAGGGGCTAGCAACTTAAAATTAGGCAAGGTACATATTTATTACATATAAATGATCTTTAAGAACAGTTTCGAAAAATTGGAAATTTAAAAAGGGGTGAAAATGCCCGAAAAGCGTTCTAAAAATGTTCTAAATTGCGATTTCTACTCAATCTCAGGAAATTCCAAAGCTATTTCAAAAGTAATGGTTGCAAATCAATGGTGACAGTCCCTGCTATAACATAGGTTATATTTTATGTTGCTGTCACTACCATCTGAGGATTGCAAAAGCAAAAAATGTTCTAATTTGCGTTTTTTGCATAACTGAAGGGTCTAACACTTTGAGGTATGGCATGGTATATACTTACAAGATGCAACTGCTTTCTAAGAATTGTAGAAAGAAAATTTCAAATTTAAAAAGATGAAGTGAGCGAAAAGCGTTATAAATTACAATTTTTATGTAATCTTATCAAACACCAAACCGATTAAAAAAATAATGATGACAAATTGTTGGTGATAGAATCTGCTCAAGCATAAGCTATATTTTATGTCTGTGCCACTACCACCAGAGAGTTGTAGTAGCTAAAAAATTTCTAAATTGCGATTTCTGTGATGCTGAAAATGCTAGAAACTTTAAATATGGCATGGTAGTTACTTGTAAAATATAAATGTCCTCGAAAGACTGTCGAAAATAAATTCGAATTATAAAGGGGTGAAGTGAAGGGGAGGTGCGAAAAGCATTCTAAAAAAATCCTAAATTACGATTTCTACGCAATTTCAGGGAATATAAACCAAATATAAAAGTAATAGTTGCGAATCAATGGTAACAGTCTTTGATCCTACACAGACTATATTTTATGCCGATGATTCTACCACCTGGGGTTCACAGGAACAACAAACGCTCTAAAAAAGGCCTTTAAAAGCTTTCTAAATTACGTTTCTGTGGAATATTAGGAAATAACAAACCAATTTCAAAATTAATGTTGACAAATTAATGGTGACAGTTCCTATTTCAACATAGCCCTTTATGTTGAGAGAGATGGTAGGACTTGGAATTTGACATGATGGTTAATTTTAAGATGTAAGAAGATAGTTTCTAAAAAATTCAAAACTTCAAATGAATTCTGAAATGAGCGTATTAATTGAGCATAAAAGTTTCAAAATATTTTCTTAATTATTATTTATTTAGTTTTATTTCGTTTTATTAATTTAAGTCTCATTTCTGCCTTATGCAGTGGAACAATGATCTTTAATCAAACTGTGTTTTAAATAGTAATTTTTTTAATTATTCCTAAAAGTAATAAATACCTTTTAATAAAATAAAATATTACCTTTTAATAAAATAAAAATTTAGTTAGTACCTTTTAATAAAAATTAGACATATAAATATCACTTGGCATATTTCAAATATTACGCGAGCAAAGCCGCGGGGTTTGCTAGTAAAGTAATAAAGCCAGAAATTATCCGCAAAATTCATTCAATTTGAATAATTGAAAATTCAGTTGTAATTTTATTATTTATAGGATCAATGCAACGCCTTATTTAAATATTTTGGAAATTCATTGTTGTGATGCATGATTTATAAAGAATCGTTTAGTAAAAAGTTATCATTGATATAATATTTTAAGTATTTTTAGTCTATAATATAAAATTATAGACTTTAATCTATAATTCTTTACTGTTTAACGAACATGCATATATATTTTCTAATATAATGTAATTATTAAACTATTCTATTCTATTGATTTGTTTAATATTATCACTACTATTAAAATTAAAAATATATATGCTAAAAGTGATTACAGTAAACATAATGACTTAAAAAACATGTTAATAAACATGCCTAGTAGTTTCTAACACACAAACAGTGACATTTTCAAAATCAGTATCATATTTTTTAAAAAATTTCGAAATAGTTTATCTTTAATGACCTTGAGAATGTCACCATTCGTGTGTGCGAAACTAGTAGGTCTGTTTCTGAACAGGGTTTTTAAGGCTTTATGTTTACTGTAATCACTTTTAGCATTATATTTTTATTTTAATAGTAGAGATAATATTAAACAAACCGATGTAGTAGAATAGTTTAATAATTACTGTATATTAGAAAATACATAAGCATGTTCGTTAACCAATGAAGAATTTTAGACAAAAGTCTATCATTATATGTTATAGAATACAACAGTTTAAAATATTCTGGCAATGATGACATTGTACCAAATAAATCTTTATAAAAACGCATCAGAAAAGAGCATTTCCAAAATATTTAAATAAAACAAGACACTAGAAAATACGGCAATTATTCTCTTATAAATAATCAGGGTTGCTACAGGCCAGGGAATTTTTCAGGGAAGTTCCAGCATTTGTTATAGAAAAACTCTCTTTATGTAATCGTGCGATTTTATAAGGTGGATTTTTTTATTGGAAATTCCTGAAATTTCCTGAACCATAGCAACTCTAAGTAGTCGGATATACCAATCCCAAAACTTTCTTCTATCTCATGCATGTTAATACTTGAAAATTAGCTATCACACTACCAAAATTAAACGGCAATCTATGCCCATCATGAGGATTCTATAGATATGAAATTCCGGGCGTTAGTTCTTGAGATATGGCTATCTACGAAATCGTGTAAATACAGCAAAATTCAGCCTAGCAGCCCCACCTATTGGGTGCTGTACTCCAAAACCTACGTTAAACAAAACTACCAAGCAACCACTTACGTCAAAGTCTAACTGAATCTGAAGTTTGGGGAAAATCCGTGCATTAGTTTTTGAGATAGAGTTATTGCGAAAATCATGAAAATGCCAGCATAGCAGCGCAATCTATTAGACGATTAACACCAAAACCTAATTAGCAACAACTTGTGTTAACATCTAACTAAATCTGAAGTTAGATGAAAATTCGTGCATTAGTTTTTGAGATAGCGCTATTGCAGGAATCGTGCAAAATGCAGCACAGCAGCGCCACCTGTTGAGAGATTTACACCAACATGTAATCCGCATCAAATCATATCAAGTACTAACTAAATCTGAAGTTTGATGAAAATCCGTGCATTAGTTCTTGAGATAGAGCCATTGGGAAAATCGTAAAAAATGTAGCGTAGCAGCGCCACCTGTTGAGTGATTTGCACCAACACGTAATCAGCATCAAGTCATATCAAGGACTAACTGAATCTGAAGTTTCATGAAAATCCGTGCATTAGTTCTTGAGATAGAGCCATTGCGGAAATCATAAAAAATGCAGCATAGCAGCGCCACCTTTTGAGCGATTTACACCAACACCTAATCAGCATCAAGTCATATCAAGTACTAACTGAATCTGAAGTTTCATGAAAATCCGTGCATTAGTTCTTGAGATACAGCCATTTCGGAAATCATAAAAAATGCAGCATAGCAGCGCCACCTGTTAAGCGATTTTCACCAAAAACTAATCAGCATCAATTTGTATCAGGGACTAACTGAATATGAATTTTTATTAAATTCCGTGCATTAGTTCTTGAGATAGAGCGCCCACAAAATTTGTGTCACACACAGACACACAGACAGACGGGCAGACAGACAGACAGACTCACAGACAGACATTTTGTAAAAACATGTTTTTCGGGTTCTCTGACCTCTAAAACGTGTAAATCCGTCGAAAACCGGAATTCGAAAATTTTCATGAATCCAATACTTTCTTGTAAAGATAGAAGAAAGTAATAATAAAATCACAACTGAAATTTGAATTATTTCAACTGTGATGTAAGATGGAACAATTTTTGAATTTATCTTGGACAATTTTTGAATATTTTAGCATACATATTTTTATTTTAATGTTAATAAATTATGTTTTATTATATAATTCTATTATCGCTACAATTGAAAATAATATGCAAATCGGATCATAAACTTCAATTTGCCGCCTAAGTTTGATTTAAACTTAAAGCAATTTTACAAGTATTTCATGCATGTATACTCTTTGAATAGTTTACAATCAAGCACGTTCTATGCAAACTGAATAACACCTTGCATTTGTTAAATGACACGAACGCGTTTGATCCTGGAGATATCAAATACTATCTAAGCGTAACCCGGATTACTTTACATGTACATTTTGTAATAACATTCTGCTGATTGTAAAATGTTACATGACAAATATTGAGTTTTGCTTTAAATTATGGATTTAACACGTGCGTTAAATCGCTTTCATGGGGAATTTAAGGCTTTTGATCATGTAACTGTTTCATAATAACAATTTTCAGAAAATTGCTTTTTCTTAATGCATGCATTAAACATAGTTTTACTAAGTACAAAATTGCATAATTTCATTTGTATTGTTTAGATTGAGATTCAAATGTTGATTACAAAATAAGAAATTTGTTTAATTTAAATACCAGTCTAATTATTTTTATTTTATTTTATTAATCATAGCATTTATTCAAACAATAGTTTTTTCATGAGCAAATTATCTTATACGGCTTTTTTTTTTTCGGACAAATTAAATGTTTAATTGGATAACAAAATACGGCAATAAACGACTATAGTAACTTTAAAAATTTTAATAAAAACTTCATTTGGGTTCTCAGGACTATTAAAGATTTAAACATTTCGAAATTTAATTTTTTTCAGATGTTAAACTTCTATCTTTTCTGAACATTTTGATGTAATTGTTTCCTTGAAATTTCCATTAAAACAGAAGTTATGGCTTTTAGAGTTAAACCTGCTCAATAGCTAAAGCGGCGTTTCCGAAACTTTGAAGTCATTTTTCTCCAAATGACGTTTTTGGGAATAACACACATGATATCTCAAAAACTTCTAAATATTTCTTCATGAAATTTTCAAAACGTATGTTTCCGTATGTCTGTATAAACTGAACCTAAAATTTCCATTTTATTGTTTAAAAAAATAACTTTTTTGGTGATTATATTGTTGAAATTTTCAAAATTTTGCATTAGCTAAATACAACTTTGTATTAAAAATGCAAAAATGCTTTAAATAAAAATTATTTAGGTTCAGGGTAATTATTACAATCAAAAAAAAAAGTAGACCAAAATTTTCATTCTAGTTGCAAAATTTATTTTGTAATCCTGCGCGTAATCTGCTATGCCGATTTTTTGCTCGTCAAATATCTGATAGTTTGGAGACACCTGTAATTGCTAATTCTTCATCTTGCAATTTTTTAAATAGTTTAAATAAAAGAACATACTTTTATATTTCATTCCCAATTAAATTTGTGTGTTAAAATCAAAGACATTTTTAGATATGAAATATTGAAAATGGTCTTTTTTTTTATTTTTTTCCAATTTTAAGAGTCCTGATGCTGGAGGAATTATTGGGAAGGAATGGAAAGGATTTATCCCATGAAAATAGTATTTTTTTTTTAAATGTATTTTAGTCCATTAAATGCTTCTTTATCATCTATACTAATAAAATAAAGTTTCGCTCTGTCTGTGTGTCTGCCTGTCGTTGATGGCTAATAATATCTAGCGTACCTAGAAGTCTGAAAATTTCTATGACGATTGCCCAAGTCATGTCTGGATGTAAATAAGAGTCATAATTTAAAATTTTTATTAATTATCCGAGTTATTAATAAAAAAATCACAAAGAACTCTAATAAAAAAACTCATCTTTTTCATTCAGAGACGGAAAAAGCGGTAGCACATGTCCAGAACCTGATTTACACAGCTGAATGAAAATGGAGAACCGAACAGGATTTAGAGGTGTTTATCTAACTTCTTTTTTAACCTAGTTCGGCCAAACCATTTAGTATAGTTATAAAAAGAAGAAATATTCTTAAAGATCGCACTTTTACGTCCTAAATTCCGCAATCAGTTTGAAAAAAAAAAACGCTTTTTTTTTTTTTAATTCTTGGAAAAACAAATTTCAAAATGGGTAGTTTTCGCAGTTCTTTTTTTCTTCCATACAGCTTCGCGTCCTTAGGGCGCAATTTTGAAGGTACCTGTTAACAAAAAATACGTACGTAAAGCTAAGACCTTCTTCTCCTAGAGAGTGAAATCAGTTTTCAAAAATACGAATTTTAACTCTTTAAAAAATTCATGAACAATTAGTATAGTATAAACAGAATAAATATTCTCAAATGTCGCACTTTTACGTCCTAAATACCGCAATCAGTTTTTTTTTTTTTTTTTTTTTTTTTTTTTAAACGCCTTTGTTAATTTTTTGAAAAACAAAATTCAAAAAGGGCCATTTTCACAATTCTCTTTTTCTTCCATACAGCTTCGCTTCCTTAGGACGCAATTTTGAAGGCATCTGTTAACAAAAATACATATGTAAAACTGAGACCTTCTTCTCCGAGAGGGTGAAATCATTTTTTTCAAAAATACGAATTTTAACTCTTTAAAAAAATTCGTGACCGCGGGTCACTTTGCGCATGGCCAGGGGTTTTCTACAATAAAAGTACCCAGGCGTTCGTATTTCAACACAATCGTTTAAGAGCATATCTTCTAATGAAATTTCATCAGCTAAAAAAAATAAATAAAAAAATAAATAAAACGTTAAATCGAGCAGAAATATATTTTTCAAAATAAAATGTGTGACAATTTCCACGAACAAATACAAAAAAAAAAACCTGAGGTGTTTTGCTCGACTAAGGGTCATGTTTTCAATACTAACTATACATATTTTTTCACCAAATGTTAAAGTATGCTCGGATATTCTGATATTTATAACCTATTAAAATTTTAAAGAAATCGAAAGATAAGAATTTTTTATCGTCGTTATGCTGACGGAACCGAGGCGCAAACAAGAAAAAAAGCGAGAAGAAAATGTATTCATTTTTAAACGCCTTTTTTCTCACGAGGTGCATAATTATCTTATTTATAACCGCTGAAAATCTCAAAGAGTTTGGATAACAGTAACTATTTTTTTTAACTAGTGAAATAGACCAATTAAATAAAAAGGAAAATCGCCTCGTTAAACTGATGGCATAGAGCTCACAGGCTATTCACACTAATTGTATATTACACTCTTATTTCAAAGAATAATGCCCCTCAAAAAATAAAATACGAGGGGATTAGCTCCCCCCGGAACCCCCTTTATACTTAACCAATGAACCTCCAAATTTAATCAGGGAAGTGTCTTGTCAGAATAAACCTGTATACCACATTTGAAGCAAATCGGATAATTCTGCATGAAAAACCCATTTATCTAAATTAAGGGGGGAGGAGGGGATTAGCCCTCCGTTCGAAAATTTAGAGGAAAGATGATAATTCTGCTTGAAAAACCCATTTATCTAAATTTATGGGGGGGGATTAGCTTCCCATCCCCCTCCTTTATACTCAACTGATGGACCTCCAAATCTAATCAAAGAAGCGCTTTATCAGAATAAATTGGTATATACGAAATTTAAAGCAAATCTGATAATTCTGATTGAAAAAAACCATTTATCTAAATTAAGAGAGGATTAGCCTCCGTTCCCACTTTATACTTAACCAATGAACCTCTAAAACTAATCAGGAAAGCGCCTTGTCAGAATGAACCTAGAAAATATTTTTTGAAGCAAATCGGATATTTCTATCAAGAGTTATCGCATTACGTACATACATACAGAACCTGCGGGCACATTAGCTCTCAGGTTTTGATAGCCTGTGAAAAAACTTCTTATGAGCCATTTTACCACTAAATATCAATATTTTTTTCTGCTGTTTCACACAAATTACGAAAATATGTTTTTAACTGATAAAAAAATTTCAATCAGTTCAGATTACAACGACTTTTTTTCTCATATAAAATATTTTATTTTTCTCAAATAAAATAACTAGATACTCCCCACTTCCTCCCTTTTTTCGGCATATTTATAAATCGACTCCGGAAATGATTGCCTGATAGTATCGATTTAATTCAAGAATAATCGGATTTAAAAGGGTGCAATAATTAGTTTGAATTATCAAAAAGTTTCATTCAGGATTTTTATGTGAAAAAAATTGCTATGCTTAAAACAGTGATTTTTATAACTAAATATATAGGGGAGATGGGGGCACATGTGAACACGGGGCACATGTGAACATCGCAGTTTTTCGATAGTTACTATAAGCTTTTTTATTTGAAAAAAATTACTAAAGATGATAGCATCTGTAGACATATGGTAAAAATTTTTTGAAGCTCTATGACATTTTGTTTGTCCTCTGTAGCCAAAACACTGTTTTTAGATCTCAAAAGTAAAATCATTGCTCCAAGTTCATAAGCGAACAATTTTATTTATTTATTCATTTATTTGAATTTGAGTGTTTTACCATATACTATGAATACTAATAAACATTTTTGATAAAATTCTTTTTCTTCTAAAATTGAGAAATGTTAATTATTCATCAATTTAACAGAAGCAGCAATGTGGGGCACTTGTGAACAGGCTAGTTGGGGCAGATATAAACACTTCATAAGTACCCCAATAATCATTCTGTGATTCTGTTTCTTTCAGTTAACTTAATGAGAGATAATGTAAGTTCCATTATCTACAATTTTCCTGAAATTGAAGATATTTTCCTCTCACAAAGTTGATTTTGTATTGAAACTTCAACAAACACATCTTTCATCAAATACATAAAGAACAACAGGCTCGTCTACGTTCAATTGTACTTTAAATAAATTTAATGTTTTCTAAAATGCAATAAGTGTTATATATTATTTTACTAAACTGTTTACAACAATATTTTGTATGCATTGTTAATACAAAAGTATTACTTTGAACAACTTTACAAATGTTTCTTTTACATTTGTTCTAACCTTGCAATGATGGCTTACTTCCATCTCTAAAACATTTATGTATATGATGCTTTGAATGGAGATAGATACCAGTAATATTTTAGAAAGTACAATTTTTAAACTGATAACTACCGTAAAATCCCGATTGTACCCCCTCCCCTCTTTCAAAAGCAAAAGAAGTTGGGGGGGGGGGGGGGGTTATAGTCGAGATTTTTTTTAATCATTAAAAACCCCTTCTTTATCTATAATTTACAAGAAAATAAGGCAAATACAGGAGTGAGAATCTTTCGTATTTCGGCAGATTTCCGATAAATTGTATGTAAATGCTCCCTCCCTAAAATTTCCCCCAAACAAAAACCCTTAAACAAAATTTAAAAGTTTTAATTTCTTTTTTTCAAATTGCTTCTTTATTTTTTTATTTTATTGCAACAATACTTAATGAATCATCTAAGATTCTCCCCACCAAATCTACTTATTTTCATTTTATAATCTTTTGCTTAAACATATCACGCAGAAACTAGAGAAATATACATATATATTTTTCTTTATGGTAAATTTAAAAGGTAATATAACTAATGATTACTATGACAAATGAATAAAGGAATAAAAAGCACATTAAAGGATATTTTTTCCTTGTGTTCACATGTGTCCCACGTGTGTTCACAACTACCCCGCTGATGGGGCACATGTGAACAATTTTTTGATTTTATAAAACTATTAAAAATTGTAAGAAGAACTATACAAGTGATTTTGAAAAAAATACCATGTGCAAAAGAAAGTTCTGTTTACTATATTAAGTAGTTTTTGTTTATCGAAATTAATCCAGTTATGAGAAAAAGCTATATTTATGCGAACTGTTCACATGTGCCCCCATCTCCCCTATCTTTTAGCACAAAAATTACCCACAGTCGTCGGAAGCATATTCCTAACTCAGAAATTTGGTTCAGAAATTATAACATGTAGGGGGAAAATAATGATTTCCAGTTAAAAGATTTTGCATATATTCCATATATTTTGCCATATAGAAAGAAGAAAAGGGATTGAAAAAGAAAAATAATAGAAGGAAACACTGTGTCTTACAACTCAAGATATCTTAGCATGAAAATTATACACATGCTTTGGACAACAGTAATCAGTAATCAACCACTTGTGGACAGCCAACCTTTTGGTATAGGAGCTGATTATTCCACGAGGAGAAAACACTAAACACATGCCACTATCCCGCGGAGACACTAGAACCCGCGAACGAGCGCGGAAGCCCTAGCAGGTTGGAAGACCCCGTTTAATGAAAATTATAAGATTATTACACGTGATTATTACACGTAATTCTCAATGGGTTGCTCTATTGTGCAAATCCGAAACATTTTACAGATGAACAGTTAAAATAATGTTATAAAAGGAAGTTAATATAAGTACTTAATTACATCTAATTATTTAGTAATTTAACATGTAAAATGTGAGTATTCACACTTAAAATTTAAGATAAAACAATTTTTAAGGTAAACAATAATTAGTAGCATAATATGACAGAACTTGATTAAATGACAATAATGATGATATCATTATCTCTTAGATATGATATAAAACAGAATGACCAATAAACAAATGTAATTTTTTAAACGTGGACCCCCCCCCCCCGTTATGCACACACACACACACACACACACTTTTCCCTTTCCAGTTATTTCGAGCTTTTTTACAGCCAAATATCAAAAGGGTTTTTAAACAATTTTTCACACAGTCAGCGGACATGCAATTTATATAACATATCCAAATCTTTAAGCATTTTGACAATTATACGTTGTGAAATTTATTTTTTGTGAAAAATAACATTTTGTAACGAAATGTGAAGTTACTCAAATGAAAAAGTCTCCTTGCAGTTTTACCAATGAAAATGAATATATTTTCGCGATTCTTCATTTTAAAATATAAATTCAAACAAAATCTACTTAAAGGTATAAAATCATATAAATTTAAGGTTCATTTAAGGTTATTATCACGGGCAACGCTGGACGAGTCAGCTATTTTATAATAAAAGGAGACAGTCTGCAAATTTCATAGTGATACGCCACACTTGACATAACTAAATATTTAGATGAGATTTGTGTATAAAAGAATCAAAGAAGCATTTTATTCGTAGTGTTACATTATTTGTTTAAATATTTAATAATATGTATAACTATTGAAACAAGTTAATTAAATACGTTTAAAAGCACTTTCTTAAAAAAAAATCAGAATTATTTATTGATTAAAATGCATAAACATGTATTTTCCTAGAACAGAAATTATTAAATTATGCAATATGCCTGTTTAATATTATCACTATTAGGTAAACATTATGAAATGTACATGTATAAAAAATAATATACAAATCAGATCATAATATTCTATGTAGTACTAAACTCTAAAGCCATTTCACAAATATCTTATGCCTGTGTCCACTTTGTATAGATTACAAACAAGCACGTTGCATGCAAACTAAGTAACACCTCGCATTAATAGGTCGCATTGTAATCTGAAACTTGGCTAGTAGAAACTGTTGTTCAATGACACGACCAAAATTGAATCTCGGGATATGAAATTCAATATAACCAGTATTATGCCATATGTACCTTTTGTAATACCATTACGCATGATCATAAAATGTTTTATATCAAATATTGAGTTTTGATTTTAAATTCTGTTAAAACCTGCTCATTAAATAACTTTGATGGCCAGTGTAAAGTGTATAATATATTTATCACGTAACTATTTTGCAATAAAATCACAAGTTCATTCTAAGAGTATGTCCTTGCGGTTAATATTTAAACATAATCGTTTTAGAGTTAATTTATTATTTACAAAATGTGCAACAGAGGTTACACAGTTTCACATTGAGATTAAGAAGTAAATTTCATAGTTTAAAATTATGAAATAATGAAATAAAAATACATTGTTTAAACGTAAATTTGTGTGCTATTCAATGTCACGTGTGCGACAGCTTTTCTACCTATTACTGCTATTTACCCGACTGAAAAGAAGGGTGGTGTGTTTCACGCGTATCTGTGTATGTGGATTTCTTTATACCTTCGAAACATCCTAACGGCTGGATGGATTTTAATGAATGAGATCTCTATCAATTCATCTTAACGGCCCGATGGTTATAGGCTAGGTTTTGTTTTTATATATTCCAAATAGCGGCCGTAAAATACAAAATGGAAGTAGAGACGAAAAAAATAATTACGCACCCTATTGAGTGGCATATCATTGGATAGGTCTTTCAAAATGAAGACGATGTTTCATTGACTATTTTACAGTCAGAAACTCCGTTAAAACATATTATACAACCTGGAAGTTGTGTAGGTAGGATCTCTAGCTTTACTGCAACTCTAACCATCATAGACATCTATAGACCTCATCAAAGCAGTGTTTATAGACCGTTTTTTAAATGTTTACATTCTGAAACGCATGCTCGAAAAACGCATAAAATGTAATATCTAGAAATTTCATAGTAAAGTGTATTTTTTTTTTTTTTTTTGAAACCGATTAATAATGATAAATAAAAGAAAAATGTTTACTATTTATATTATTATTTAAAAATAATAGCGGTTGTTTGTATATTTGTCAGTTATATTTAAAATGATTTATTGATTTTACATCAAACATGCATCCAGCTAAATCTTTATTTTATGACAATTTTAAATACTTCTTGTAAACAGATTTAACATCATGTTAAATAAATAAATAAAACGTTTTCTTTAATTTTATATTTATAACAATTAAGTGGTAAACAGATTATATACTTCTCTTAAAACACCATTTTTTAAATGTTTACATTCTCAAACGCATGCTTGAAAAGCGCATAAAATGTAATGTCTAGAAATTTCATAATGAAATTTAGTGTGTTATTTTTGGAAAAGGATTAATAATGTTAAATAAAAGAAAAATGCTTACTATTTATATTAGTATTTAAAAATAAAAGCGGCTGTTTGTATATTTGACAGTGATATTTGGAATGGTTTATTGATTTTACAAAAAAACATGCATACAGCTAAATATTTATTTTATGACAAGTTTAAATACTTCTTGTAAACAGATTTAACATCATGCTAAATAAATAAAAGGAACGTTTTCTTTAATTTTATATTTATGACACTTAAGTCGTAAACAGATTACATACGTCTCATAAAACAGCCTTTTTTAAATGTTTACATTCTCAAACGCATGCTCTAAAAACGCATAAAATGTAATATTTAGATGTTCGTAATGAAGTTTAGTGCATCGTCTTTAGAATCCCTAAAGAAGCCTTTATCACCCAGTCAGATTTAAGCTATTTTGTTCATAACTTATGAAAGCTAGATGCTGTACCAGGAAGCTATTTATAGCTTATCGATGAAACTTTGCTGCTCGCATAAGCCACGTGACTTATCGAGATGAGTTGCGGAATCTCTTTATTTTTTATTCCTTTCCTGAAATAAATTTACGAACTGTATGAAAGCAAAATATTTCTGAAGGTCTCTCATCAGGTTATGTTGAAGGGTTACTTATAAGGTGAAATTCGGAAAAAGTATTAAAAATATTTACTTTGAACAAAATTTGTTTACTAAATTAATTACATGCATCATAAATTAAATGTAAAAGTTTATTATTAAAATGTCGTATATTTTCTTATATGCCGTGTCCTCATGTAACACGCACACGCGAATTTTGTACAGGGAGATTCAAAATGAATGGGATGCTAATGTGTTTTGTCCCGTTCATTTTGAATCACCCTGTATGGACAGTATCCTCATGACGGCACAGTGGGAATCACGTGGTGCAAAAATAGTGGCTAGCATATTCATAATACCTACTCGGTTCAGATGCCGAGCCGTTTTGATTGGCTAGCTAGATTTAGACCATGCTGATTTTTAATGTCTTGAAAGAAAGTGATCGATTGCATCATGCAACATGTATTTTTAACGCTAAAATTTAATTATAACACATTTTAATAATGATTATGAATAATTTTAAAAATATGTACATAAATATTTTACGTACATTTAACAATTTTTTTTTCAGTTACATAAGCAATAAAGCAAATTGCGTGCTTTTAATAATATTAGTACTACTGCTTGTGCGATGTTTGTAAACTTTGCAAATAAGTATTTTTTTTTTTTTTTTTTTTTTTTTTAGAATGTAACAAACAGCTTGGCTGCCATGAAAAAAAATATATCACTAGATGCATCAACTTCGTAGAGCATAAATCTCAAAATTGGTAATACTGTTAAAAATTATTTTTTATAACTTACTTAAATACTGAAAATAGAAAATTTCCAATTTTTCATTCAAATTGTTTTTTATAACTTAATGAAATATTGAAAAGTAATATTTCCTTTTCAAACTTCCTGCGGTCTGGATTCAAACTGGGGTTCTAGAGCGCTGGAAACAGGCGAATACTACCTAGCTATTGCGTACACACTTCAAAGATCTCAAGTAGCTTAGAATAAAATTTTAATTCACCGACCACTCCTTCCAAAACATTCAACGTCAGTATGGTTTGGATATCTGAATCAAGGGAGACAATCAGAACGGTTCGGGATCTGAACCGAGTAGGTATTGTGAACATGCTAGCGGCTAGCGCTTTTGTTTTGTTATTGCGTCATTTGATGCAGCATCAAGGCTATCGAAATAGACAGGCTACCGCGGTGCGTTCAACGCGTCTTTTTTTACAGACCGCTAGAATGACGTGTTGCCCTTTTCGCACATCTTCATTGGTGCATTCGAGCATCACGTGATTCCAGCAGTCTGTAAAAAAGGATGCGTGGAATGCACCGCGGCAGCCTGTCCTTCTCGTTAGCCTCGATGCAGCATACAGATAAATGCATGTGTAAAATACTGCAGATTTATTCTGTACGAATTATCTTGGATAAATACTTATATACATACTAATTAAAATCCATATATACTTATTAATTAAAATTTAAAATTTTTATTTTATAAATAAAATGAAAAATGTGCATGCAATTGCTTTAAAATAGAGAAAGGAATTCATGTCTAACTCATACCTGTCCCTGAAAAAGTCTAAAACTTCGTATAAAAATAAAATATGAGCAAAAATTTTCTAACCACAATGCTTTTCAATGGTGCGGTTATGAATGTTACTCCAATGAAGACAAATTTTTTTAGCCTCAAACCAAAAGGGAGAATATGGTCCATTGCTTAATGGTTTTGTAAATTCAAATACAAATTTGTTGTAAATGTTTTTATGCCGTAGCCGATAGTCATATAAAATCAAGCGAATTCACGAGCGCACCCACAATTTTTAAAGTACAGTCGTAGAAAAAAAAAAGTAAACACCCCCCTACTAACTCCTCAACAAACTATCGTAGACAAAAGTTACTGGTACCGGACGATTGGAAATAAAGTCTACTTTTAAATGGTATGTATAAAATTTGCTTAGGGGGCCATATATATATTAAAACGATTCCAAACTTCATTTTTTTCAATGGCAATACCCAAATTTAAAGAGATATTTCAAATTTTTGGTTCAAAATATGCCTAGAAACCAAATTTCAAGTCATTTGAATGATAAGTTTTTGAATTATAGACATTCAAAATTTAGTACTTCTAATGTTAAATTACATTTTCATATTTTTATTTATATCTCCTGAAATTACGCTCCTAATGAGCTAATTTTTTGTGTAGCAATAATACTAATATACCCAAACATAAATACGTTGAATTTGCAATTTTTATAATTTTATGATATGAATTATGAAATTAATATTCGAAAAAATTATGAATTGCAACATACAATTTTTTTGATGGATTTAGATTAGTCCTGCTTTTTGGAAATCCAAAATTTCACATTTTTCTTCCAAGTAGTTTTCAAATTCTGCTTAAAAAACGGCAAAATGATGGTTTAAAGGGCCGTCTATGATAGAAGAGAGTAAATTTTTTAAATTTATTCTGCTATCCTGTAATCAAACAGGTTTCATTGATGCTTGAACGTGCCTTGATCAAGAAGGCGGCTCTCTCGGTTAACAATCGAGTTCGGAACTTCAATTTGGATACAGCCCTTAAAATACGCTCGTTTTAAAATAATTAATTTCTCGGAAACTTATGGCAGGAATTGCATAAAAATTTGATTATAGGTAATTGAAAGGTGTAGAGTTCATTTATGCTGTCAGAATTGTGTACTGCTATTGAAAAAAACAAAGTTATGGTTCGTTTTAATATGTAGATGGCCCCTTAAACAAATTTTATATACATCATTTAAAAGTAGACTTTATGTCAAATCGTTCGGTGCCAGTAACTTTCTTCTACGATAATTTGTTGAGAAGTTAGTAGGGGTTGTTTACTTTTTTTTTTTCCACGACTGTACATTTTGAAGAAGGACCACGTGCAGCATACAAGCAAAGAAAAAAACCCTCTAAATATATCCATTGATAAAAAAAAAAAAAAAAAAAAACATCGCTTATATGCAATACTTGCGTGTGAAATACTGAGCGATGTATATATATAGTTTATCAAAAAAATTATCATTAATTATCCTGATGCAAAATAATTCGTAAATGTCTAAGAGTTTTCTAAATTGAATTTATGAAACTGTATAACCATATTAATGGATTGAAATTAAAGATTAAACATTCGTTTAGAGATTTTGTTAGCTCAGTAGTTTTCGAATGAGCATTGTCTAACTTTCTTCTCGTCAAATACATAATGCACAAAATATCAATAAAAAAAAAAGTATACAGGCCCTCATAGCATGCATGGTCACGGTGACGTCGTTGTGACGTCACTGTAAGTCACTGTGGTCACGTCACATCTGTGACCAAAATGCCACCCCTCAGTGATGTCACATTGTGACTGAGATGTGAACTTCTTAGAAAACTTTAAAAAATTACGAAAATTCTTTAAAACATGTTATTTACTGTAAAATTATGTTTTTCTGGCAATTAAAAAAAAAATTGTGAGGTCACTGTTATATCACTGCTATGTAACGTACGTCACGTCACATATGTGACAAAAAAACCACCATATTGTAAGTCACAGTGTGACAAAAATATAAACTTCAAAAATCTTTGAAAATGAAGAGAAATATTTTAAACAGTCACGAGTTACATGGCATAAGGAATAAAATATATTAGTGGATAGCAAATGGTAAATTCTCTCACTAAAGGGGAGAGGGGGGGGGGGGGTGCATAATAAATAAAGTGCACGATACAATCATTAATAAACTAAATTTTCAGGCTATATTTTATCAATTTGATATCTAAGATAGTGAATGTATACTTTTTCATGATTTCAATTTTATCTAGCATTTGGATAATATAATTAGAATTAGGAATATTAAATTTATACACTTTACATATTTAGTTTGCTGGGAGGAAATTTATTTATTTATTTCTTTTTTTACCAACCAGGATTATTCGAAACACTTCTGTGGTTTCAAAATAAAAATTTTCTATTACAGTTAAATCTGCACCTTTTAATGAGCACGTAGAAAGAGTCTTCAGAGTTTAGTCATCTATGCATTTATTGCTTTAGAATATTTTTATAATTTGTATTCAAGTCATAAATTCTACTTCTTTCAGACTTTTTAAATAAAATTAGCATTTTCCGAAAATAAAAGAAATATACAAAATTTGTGCAAAACAAACTTTACTTTAAAAAAAAAAAAAAGAAAAAAAAAGGGGGGGGGGTGCTCGTTATTACCATTAAATTTATTTTTACACCTTTTGAAAATTTAAACAATGGTATATCTAATAAACTCTAATTATGAATATTATTATTATAATTATTTAGAAAAAATGAACTTTACAATACATTTTAACTTGTATTATTTGGTACGGATAAAAAGAAAAGGTTAAATACATTGGACATTTCTTCAAATACAAAATTTTAATTAACCATACTTTCAGAAAATTACTGCGCATTCAAGTTTCATATCTCTTGCATGCAAAAACAAATAATCTGTACCAGAGCATCTGCTTGAAAATCGTCTGCCCACAAAAAAATAAACATGAGAAGACGCGGGAAATAAATAGTTCACTGTTTTTAGAACATCACCTTCACCACGTCTACAACACTTTAAGATAAGGAAATGACCATTTTTGGATACACGGATATTAATAGAACGTATATGTAAGTTTTATTTAATTTAAATATTTTATTCCTGATTTGTACATATGAGTTAAATAGTTTTATGTTATATTTGTAAGAGACTGATCTTTAAACTGTTAGAAGCGATATTTTAAAATTCGATAACTGTAAAGAAAAATATATTAATCTGCCATCGCTTGAAAAAAAAAAACTGCGCAGAGACTGTGCATGCCTACATTCATACTGGAATTAATATAAACATTAATTTACTCTTACTTGAGATTGAAAATGTATGGAACGACAATGATTTGGAATTATTTTATCGGCTTCTTACTATTTTTTGATTACTAACACTTATAGTTATTATTATTTTGGGGTTAAATATGATGTTCGATTATCATAAGATTACGAAACTGTTTCAGATTAGAAATTAACATTATACTGGGAAAATGTATCTTTACATATTACAGTAGTGAAACATTTGAAAGAATTTTCTTTTAGTGCTAATAATATTTTAAATTATCTTTCAAAATCCTAAATCTTCAAACCAATGTTTTCAGATTTAACATTTGCCGAAATTATAAAATAATAGGAATTCCTTATATCATATCGAAATATTTTTGAGATATTGTTAAATCTAATAAGGCATTTAATTTATCTATTGAGTTTGCTGTTGTTTAATAGTACAATTATAAATCCTAATTATTATTTTTAGTATTTTTCAAATTGGTATATTTATTTTTTTAAATTGTATGTAAGCATTTTTTCTTTTCTGTTTGTGATTTTAATCAAACATTTAATTATAGACATTCTGAATCGGTTATTAAATTTTCTTCTATTGTAAATTCATTTTCTACGTTTATGATACGCGTAATTATTGGCACTAAAAAGTGAAATATGATACTTAAGCATTGAAACAAAGTGTTTTTCATGCCTGATGGGAAGTTATAGATTAAACTGCTTTAGTATATATTTTTTAAAAGTTCATATAATACAGGATACATATTATAGGACACAAGTTGAAAAGTGCTTATGACTTCGGTTTGTCTGTCCGTCTAGCAGTCTGTCCGCACTCTAACTCTCGAAAATATACTCTGATTGCCCTGAAATTTTTGGATGTTATTGACGTTTACCATAGCACGGTACCTATTTGTAATGAAGTTTGTAGCATGCTTTGTTCATTTACAGGGACAGCCAAAAGTTTTCCGTTACATTACAGCCTATGGAAAAAAATCGTTTCAAATGATTTTTTATGATTTTACGCACGCTTTCAAACAGAATAAAATTTATATGCATTTATGAAGTGCACTAAAATATGCATTCTGTTGACTATGCGATGCAAAGAATAGTTATTGTTCATTTACAGGGCTAAAAAAGGAATTCAAATACATAATGATATAGGGGTGGAGGGAATTGTTTGCGGCATACTTTAATTATGTTAATCTATTTCATATATAATGAAATTGATATATATCGCTGAGGTTTACATACTATAAATTATTTCATGTATAATACGAATAATACGTATATAGCATTTACAGGGACACACAAAATATTTCAGATACTATATTGTATCCGAAGTACTGTTCATTAGCGATGATTGCTGGAAATGTATTTTTAATTATGATATGCGCTTTTATGATTCACTATATTTATGCATAGTATATGGTGCATATAAATGCTATAATTCCTATACAAGGCTACACAAAAGTATTCGTAAGGATTACTGGGTATGGGCGCAAATTGCTTAAAGGTGGTTTTTAAATGAGTTATGCTCTTTTTTGCTGAACTGCATTTAATTTACCAAGAAATGTTTGTAGAATATAGATAAAACGATATACAGGATCACGTAAAGAATTGGATACATGACCGTCTATAAATTATAATTTCTGGAAATGTGATTTCAGCAGTTTTAAGAGTGTCTTAGTTTGAATTAAATTTTAACTAAATAGTGGCGTGTAATAAAGATTCTAGGTAAACTACAGGGTTGTACAAAAGTATTCAAGTATGTTTCCATACATTAGTATAAATTGCTGAAAAAGAATTTCAACCTGTTAGGCGTTTTCTTGCTAAACTAAATTTTCCCATTATATAGTATATATGCACTTAAAAAAATGGGAAGTCAAAATTGAGTAAAAAGTACTCAAATTTAAATGCGTCACATACTCAAAATAGCTCCGATCCAAATGTACTCAAAGTTGAGAAACACATGTACTCATTTTTTATTCATTAGTTGTGATCAAATATGAATCATTATGTACTGCCCCCCTCCCCCCCCCTCCCCAAAAAAAAGAAAAACCTAAAATTTAAAGTAAAAATGTACTGACATTTATTTCCCGTTCAAAGTTCTTAACAAGAAATGTTTAATTGATTATTTATTAAGAAAAATAGCAAAATTCTTAACAAGATACTCAAATCGAATATTTTTATGACAAGAGCATTATTTCCAAGCACTTTTAAATTATTTTTAAAATGCTGTGCATAATTTAATATTTACATTAATAAACATCATTTATGCCGCCATAAATGAAATGAACCATTACAGGGTACAAAACTATTCGTTTGTTTGGGTTTAATAACATGTGATGTTTCAAAATAGAGAAAGCATGGGTTCATTTTTGATCCAAAAATATTCAATTCGATAAGAGTACGTCGGTTTACTTATTTTTGAGTACTTCATTTTTCTCAGTGTATCAACCTACAGATCAAATACATGGTTGTTCAAAAGAATTGGAAAACATATTTGGCTATGGACGGTAACTGCTGAAATCAATTTTTCAAATGTTTACTTAGTTATCTTATTTACGTCATTTCCCTAAATTACGATGTCTTGTTAAAGCATTCAGAAAGTGTTGGAAAGTATTTTATAATCTATGATTAACGCATGATTTTTCTTACTCGTTTTTTTTCTATTTCCCAGATCAGTCTTTTCCTATAAAACATACCAAATCTATTTAGCTCATATTCACAAAATACAATATACACGGGAATAAAAAATTTAAATAAATATCGCTTATCATGCCGCTCTATAAATAATAGTTGTATTAATATCCGTGAGTCTCCATGTTCGTATTTAATAAAGCAATGACAAATCACAACAAATTAAAAAATTTACACATTCTAAATATCAAGCTTGAACTCAATATCAAGCATAGAACTTAATATCAAGCATAGAACTGAATAAAAAAATATGTCAGTTGATAAGCATTGTTTTTTAAGTGGAAAAATTTAAAATGATTTAGAAGAATAGGACTCCAAAATAGCGATATTTTGCTAAAAAGTACGGTAAAAAGATAAGATTTTATATTTACAGCAAAAGGTTATTTCAAAATTCATCGCTGTATTAATACTTAGAAAATTTTCCAGAGAGAATCCTTCGCCTTATATACAATATTTCAAATGAAAATCAAATATCAAATTAATTGCTTAAAAGACGCAAATAGTGAAAAAGATTCCAAGCCGGGACTCGAACCCGGGCCATCAGCATAGCACACTGATATTCTACCGACTAAACCACATGAAACGACGCCCACTCTGTAAAATTTCTCACTATTACGGGTTGGCAAGGCTACAAACGCAGCACAAGATGGAATATTTATCGTGAGCCACCGACATGCGGTAAACACGAAACTTAATGAAATCCAGCATCGAAACTATATTAATAATTGGAAATTTTTCCAGGGAGAAACATTCGCCTTCCATACAACATTTCAAATTAAAATTGCCTTTTAAGCAATTAATTTGAAATTTGATTTTCATTTGAAATATTGTATGCAAGGCGAATGGTTCTCTCTGGAAAAATTTCCAAGTATTAATATAATTTCAATCGATACTGGATTTAATTAAGTTTCGTGTTTGCATCATGTTGGTGGCTCACGCTAAATATTCCATCTTGTGCTGAGTTTGTAGCCTCGCCATCATGTAATAGTGAGAAATTTTCCAGCCTGGGTATCGTTCCATGTGATTTAGTCGGTAGAATGTCAGTGCGCTGTACTAATGGCCCGGGTTCGAGTCCCAGCATGGAATCTTTTTCACTATTTGCGTCTTTTAAGCAATTAATTTGAAATTTGATTTTCATTTGAAATCACAGTGTTTATGACAATTTCGTCACAAATGACCCATATTTCACAAATTGGTCACAGTGTGACGTCAAAGCATTGTCGCTTTCGTCACAGGTTCGTCACAAAGTTAATGCCAAAATAGTCACAAATGACACACTTTTCACAAATTTGTCACACCGTGACTTCACAGAGTGGTCACAATGTGACGTCACAAACGACCTCTAAAACGGCCATAACGACCTCGCATTCTAGTCACTGTGACGTCACATCGACGTCACGTGACGTCACATCGACGGTCACAAAATCACAGTGTGACTTCACAACGACGTCGCCGTGACGTCACCATGCCTTACGGGGGGTGCAATGTGTTATCTATCGCCGCCCTTTAATTTCTCAACCGTTGACCGTAGACATATAGTTCCAATTACAAAAACGTTTCAAATAAGCTAAATATTCATGTTGTGGCATTATTTAAAGTAAAAAAAAATCAATTTTATAAAAATTACGAAATCTAACTTTTTATACGGCCCCCCAGTCCCTATAGTTATATTTAGTAAAAGTTTACACATATCATAACAGATATAACACAAAAAAGTTTGACATCTGTACTGCAAAAATTGACATAGTTATTAAATTCAAAATTTGAGATGATTTTGTCTTTCATTGAGGGATCAGTTAAAAGATGAATTAAAGTAATTCGAGATGAAATTTAGGGTCCAATGTCCTTTTTACGACGAAACCACCTTTATCCGGTATCACCAAATCGGGGAATCACCAAAGAGGGTTATTTCATCTAAAAATTTGAGCTAACTTTAATGGGTTGAAAAACATTCAAACGTCAATGTAGGTAGAATCGACAACCAGAAAATAAAACACACTTTCTAAGGACTATAAATGGCAGCGGAATTCCACTCTGATTTTGATCTCGATTTACTTTAATTCATCTTTTAACTGATCCCTCAATGAAAGAGAAAATCAAGTGCAAAAATCTCAAACTTTGAAATTTAATAACTGTGTCAATTTTTGTTGTACAGATGTCAAACTTTTTGTGTTATATCTGCTATGATATGTGTAAACTTTTACTAAATATAACTATAGGAGCTAGGGGACCGTATAAAAAGTTAGATTTCGTCATTTTTATAAAATTGATTTTTTACTTTAAATAATGCCACAACATGAATATTTACCTCATTTGAAACGTTTTTGTAATTGGAACTATATGTCTATGACCAACGGTTGAGAAATTAAATGTCAGCGGTAGATAACATATTGCACCCTGTATATATAAAGCAATTTAAATTTTCACAATTGTTTTTGTATAGTTCTTAGAAATCATATCATGGAAAATAAAAATAAACCAGTATAAACACTTTTATGTCTGCATGTTGCTTATTAATCCTTAAAGACACTATTAAAAAAAATTAATCCATTTAGAATTTTCAATAAATTCTAAATACCGTGTGTTTCAAAAGTTCGCTACGAAAGCAAAACGCGATAAAAATCAATCTATGAGTCGGAGAGACATGTGGTTTGCGGATAAATATTCAGCGTGTGGAATTTTTTATGACACCAAAAAAATACTAGTTCAAAATCTCGACAATAGAGGGCGCTGCTGGAGATAATACCATGGAATAATTCCATATTGCTCACACTACGCAAGATTTGGATAAAAAAAGTGTCCTTATAGTATTGCCTAATGTTTTTGTATCAAAATCTTGCATAGTGTGAGCAATATGTAATTATTACGTAGTATTATCTGCAGCAGCGCTCTCTATTGTCGAGATTTTGAACTAATATTTTAAATGGTGTCATAAAAATCCCGTACAACGCTGAATATTTATCTGCACACCACATGTCTCTCCGACTCACAGATATTATTTTTTTGCGTTTTACTTTCGCACCGAACTTTTGAAACACCTGGTATATGACCAGTTTTAAAATTCGTTAAATTTGTATGAAAAGTTTATTGATACACTGGTGGTCAGAATTATAAGAACAATTGAAAAATGCACAGAAAAAAATTATTTCTGAACTACATAAAGTGAAATTTATACATAAAATACTTTTTTATGCTAGAAATCATTGTAGAAATCAAAATATTGGAAAATGCAAAATATGAATGTTTTGCTATAATTAACAAAATATGTCGTTGTAAAAATTGGACAAAATTATAAGGACAATAAATGTTTTTGCCTGAAACGCACTAATAAGTAATAATCTCCCCCTTCTGCTCAATCACATTTATCAGTCTTGACGTCATGGAGTTTGACAATTCCTTAAGAACGTTCTTGGAAATATTTGAACAGGCTTTTTCAATGGAGGACATAAGCTCTTGCTTGTTTTCATATTGTATACGATTTTTGTATACTTCGTGTGCCAGAATACCCCACAGATTTTCCATTAGATTCAGATCAGGGCTTCTGGCCCGCCAATGAAGTAGTTTCACGAAATTAACAGCAAACCACGATTTTGAAATTTGAGAAACATGTACTGAGGCATTGTCCTGCTGGAAAAAATAGTCTCCACCCGTTATTAACGGTGCTTCTGGTAAAATATTATCGCCCAATACATCAAAATAACTTTCGGGATTCATTATACCCTGCACAAAAACTATTGGAGTAGTTCCACCAATTGCGAAACCTCCCCAGACCATTACTGAGCCAACTTCAAATGCATGCTTTGAGAAAATTTCTTTTTATCTACGGAGATCATGCCAAAAGTAGCGAAAACCATCTGGTCCATCCAAATTAAACTTTTTCTCTTCGGAAAAGACAACATCATCCCACCTTTTTTCACATAGTAATGCATTTTTTGTCAAACTCCATCCTCAGTCTCTTATGAACTTTTGTAAGAGGCGGTCGTGACATATGTTTACCATAGTGAACCTTTTTTTCTTTTTGTAAAACACGTCGAACAGTTCGAGCACTGCATTCTAAATTTAATTCACGTTTTATTTCTGTTCACATTTGTTTTTTGGAGCAAGCTCGCTTTATTATCATTCTTTTCGCCCGTACAGAAGCAGAAGATGGCCTACTTGTATGTCTTTGCCGCCCATATTTAATGGATTGGGTTGGGTTGATTTTTGACGGCCAATTATCTACACGAGGGATATAGGGCCGGGGGGAGTGCCCTCCGTGGGGGTCTTTATAAGGGAACCTAATCCGTATTAACGCATGGAAGATCCACGGTTCGAAGAAAACCACGAAAACTCCGAACGATTAGGCCGACGGGCGCGATTGGGGTCGAACACAGCACCTCCCGTCTACCAGCTTCGAGAGCAGAACCTCTCGGCCACTGGTGGGGCCCATATTTAACGGAATTTTTAAGATAATCGTAAATAACCGTTCTTGATCTATTGAACTTTGTCGCAATTTGGCGTACAGAAAGTCCTGAACTTTTAAATGCATCCACTTTCCCTTTCGCAAACTCTGAAATCTTTGTACCTAGCGGCATGACTGAAAAACAGAATATGACGATCCCAAACGCTTAATACGCATTTATATCGTCCGGGAGTTCCGTGTGCAGAGCAAAAAACATGCAAATTTTGATTTAGAACACACAAATACAGTTGTTCTTATAATTTTGTCCATATCAGATGGCTGTATAAATCCATAATACATTTTATGAATATGAATTTTCCACATATTTCCAAAAAAACTTATAAAAATATTCTTCATTTTTCATTGGTTTCCAGCCATTAAATTTGCATAAGTTTCCGGGCAAATGTAGCCAAGATTTGGCGAATTTTGCCTTGTCCTTATAATTTTGACCACCACTGTATATGCAAAAGGCTTTTTTACATTAGAGGGTTGGATTAAAGCTGCGCTCGTAGAAAAATAACTCGCACAGTAACCGCTAATTCTGTACTTTTTTTATATTAAAATTTCCCATAATTTGCGATTATAATCGTTGCTGATTGAACGCAGGCTTCCCGGGTTATAGTACGTAGTTGAAGATGATTTTATTTTTATGTAAAACTCTAACCATTTTTTTACGTTTACAAAGTTTTTTAGGTTGCCTACTGACAAAACCAAAAACATTTTTATAGAAATAATGTCAATTACGTATTCAAATAAAGTTTTGAAATTTATTAAAAGCGATGCTTTCGTGTTAATCACATGCCAGAAGTTTATTAATAATTGAGAAAATTGCCAAAAATTCTGCTACTTACAGCGGACTTTTTATTCTGATAATTTCAGTGGTTTGAGCGCGTAGTTCGATTGCATCTCTGTTAAAATTTTGTTTTATTTATATAACTTTATTTATTGATGAAGTTTTAAATTCGTTATGGAATATTAGCCGGTGAAAAATGCTGAGCTATTTCTATTGTTTTAAGTGTAAATAGGTCACTTTTTTTATAATCTGGCAGCATGTGATAGAGATAGGATTTTTTTTCTTTTAATTGTTTTTGAAAATTATTTTTAAAATCATAAAATATGAGTAAAATAAAACAAATTGTATTTTAAAGAATAATTTTTCCCTATTCAACAGAATAAAAATTTAAAATGCGTGATGTTTAGAAGTTACAAAAATTTGCAGTAAAAGCGAAATTTATCGTTCAGATGTTGCTACTGTCAATATGACATGGCTTTTACTCACGGTCATATTTTATGATATAGATACCATTATATTTATGTTACATATTTACATATTTACATTTTTTTTTCCTTTACCTGTGTCAACTGAGTCTTTAAAAATATTCATTTTTGTTTATTTTACTTCTAAATTTTTAAGTTAATAAGTATAAAAAAGAGCGTTCAGTATATTGATAAAATATAAACTTTTTTACCAAAAATAAAACCGACTTCAAAAACTACTGCAAAGTAAAAAGCGCACTTTTTGCTTTTATCGTGCAATCTGATTAAAATTTACATGTTCTCATTTCTTGATACAATTCAGATGTTTTCATGTATTAATTTAGTTTGCTTCTGTATTATTTAGCATTTTAAATAATGGTTGGCAATTGAGAATTGTAAATATGACTGCCGATTAGAAATTGTGAAGAAACATATTGGAGAAGATCCATTAGTGAATTTGAATGGGAATATCGCCAAATTAGTCAGTTACAGCCAAGTTGGCTTCATTTATGACAACTTATTTTGGTCGTCAAATTTGGCGATATTTCACCAAATGGCGCCAAGTCTGGCGACAACTTGGCGATAACGCATATGAATACATAGCTTTATGCTTATGAATGAAAAACCGGTTACAACAATGAAAGATAATTTGCGAAAAATCCTTTATTTTATTGGTTTTTGTTGAATTACTAAAAAACTACTCAACCAATTTCGATGAAACGGAAGTGGTACCAATTCGAGAGTGTCCTCTTTCAATTAAAACCAAAATCACATAAATCGGACAAAAAGTTCCGGAGCAATCGGTGAACATACATTAAAAAAAAAAAAAAAAAACCATACATACGCGTCGAATTGATAACCTCCTCCTTTTTTCGAAGTCGGTAAAAATGATTTGTGATTATCTTAATCTCAAAATTAAATTGAAAACTTTTAAAAGATGTCATTTGAAACCAGTAGAAATAGAGCTCTAGCGCTTACTTTTTTAAGGTTGTCTCTGTTGTTCATTTTGCGTATGAATTCATTTTATTTAGTTTATACAAGATATTGACAAAAAGAGGTCATTATGGATAATGAGAAAATTTTCTCCATAGAATCAACTTACACGTATAACATCCTAATTCCGACAAACCTGTCAATGATCTCTCATCAACTCCTTTTCTCTCTTGAACTTGGAAATTACTTTTGTAATTATTTCCCCCTCTTTTCTTATATCTTTCCAGTTTATCAATACATATATATTATTTAAAAAAAGCTTTTTATTTCTTTTGTTTTTCATGTTTTTTTCTCTTTTTAGTTTTATTTCTATTTATTTTATTTTATTTTATTAATTTATTAATTATTAATTTCCGTTACTCTTATCTTTTCTATTAATTTTTATTTCAATTTGGCAACACTCCTTTTCTGCATGTACTTCTCTGTGATTGGTGTTTTCCTTTCAGCTACCGCCACTTGCCATATTCTTTATAAGTTCTCCTCTCAGCCCTTTCTGCCCATTTGTGACCTTATTCGCTTTCGGACGCGTGTTAACTATGGCTAATGACGGGCTGTTAAAATTTCCAAGCCGTAATGCGTCCTGTGTTTTATTTTGTATTTTATGTTGATTTTAACAAAGTTTCATTTTTCTTATTTAGACATCCAAAGTTAATTTGTCCCTTACAGACAGTAACTTAAATGCAACTGTTTTGTAAGTGTTAAAGGAAATTACTATTTAAAACCCAAATATGTAGTTATTTTTATTTCGCTTCACATAAGTTATTTTTACTAAATAAATAACTTAAAAATTAATTATAAATATAGCGAGAAGATTGCTTCTTTTTTTCAATAAACAAATGTAATTGCATTGCATAAATTATTCGTCTTGGATGAATCAATAATGAATCAATTATGCTGATGATTTATAACAATATAGCCCGTGTAATGATACATATTAAACAATTTCTAACAGTATTATCAATACATAAAACTCACTTTAAACATTTAGTTACAATATAAAAAATGCCCAGAAGCTGTCTAAAAATAGCAGAAACAATTTACAAAACTACCTGGTCATTACCGATAATTTCGGAAATTAAAAATACAAGGTTAATTAAAAATTCAAGCTGACATTCGTTGATCATACAGAATAGTTTATTATGCAGCATTATACAGCCAAACGTGACAGTAGGAATGTTTATAAGATAATGAAACACACAAAATTTTTATTTTTAAGGTTCGATGACGTTGTTTTTTGTTATTCTGAAAATGTTCCATCTGCAAATCTTTTTTTCCTATATGATATTAAGGATGTTCACATCGATCGAAACAAAAACAATACTCATTGGCAATTTCAATTAAGGCAATTTCGGAAACTTCGAACTGTAAGCCTCATCTAATATATAAAAATGAAAATTTGTCTGTCTGTCTGTAATTCTACACAAATCCACAGTTTAAAAGTCATAATTGTGAAATGTTACGTACATGTGTATTACAACACGACCGAAGCAACTAATTTATAGTTCATTTTTAATTAATAAAAAAGCACCCTTTTAACATCAATTTCCTATCAAATTTAAATATTTTTCTTTATAGCAGTTACCAACAATTAAAAATCCACAATAAAATTCTTCCACAACAATTACTTTTCTATTGCAAGATTTCCACGTGAAAAATGAAAATGAAATAAACAGTTTGACGAATTAAAAAAAAAAAATGATATGGGAAATAATAAAGGATGTCAGCAGGTGAATATGTAACGTCATGTGAGTTTGAAAAGACGCATTAAAACATGATAAAAACCCGATTATGGAAATATTGGCATATTTTAACACCTTGAGGTTCTCTGAATTAAAAAATTTCTTCTTATCTTTTATTGTTCCAGTGATGAAGGGAAATAAGCTCATTTATAGCGGTATTCTTTTGCGTCTGTTATATAAATTTATACATTTTTATATTGGGTTTTCATTTGTGTATAAAACTTCAACTGTTTTTTTTTATTGTTTGTTTTATACTGCATGCTTAATTTTGAAATTGATTTTTGAAAACAAACATTCTTAAAATTCCGGGCAGCGCGGGGTACTTTAGCATGTCTTTGTTAAAAATCATACACTGAAATCTAGTGGTTAAAGGACTGATGGCCTTGGTGACCCCCACACCCGTGGTAAATGACGAATAACATGTCCGTGTCCGAACTGAGACTTCAGCATTGAATAATCAAGTTTATTCGCAAAATCACAATAGGATATACTAATCAGCTTTGAACTAATATTTTGCAATTACTAATTTGAAAATATTGACTTAGAAATATTTTCGATCCTTTTTCTTAGCGCTCTTTTAAATTTAACTTGAGCTCCCGTAATCTGCGGAGTGAAACGAAGAAAACGAACAAATTGGCAATTCTGAAGCTTCTGGATTTTGCAAAATGTTTAGCAGAAAGACTGTGATAATGGTGAACTAATAATATTAAAAAAAACCTCCCTGATAGAGCTTCAAAGCAAAGGCAATCGAAACGGCGACAAACAAAACATTGTTTCAAACCCTTGTGATAAAATTGAAAGGTACTTAATATCAAAATTAAAATTCAGGCAATTTATTTTTGTTTCGAGTTTGCTATTGCTTTATTTTTATTAAGCACTTGTTACCATAATAAGAAATATTGCATATATTTCTCCTTAATCTTAAAACTGAAGCATTCTCTATTATCCGAAAATTTCGATTTTCCGAAAGAGGGGCGGTCCCAATTACTTCGGATAATCGAGGTTCTACTGTATTTGGGAAAATTTTACTATAAATCACAAAAAAGAAAAAAAAATACAGCATTCACCGAAGCTTAGAGAAAAGTTTCTGAAATAAAAAAAAACTTTTCGCCGCCTACAAATTTCAGAATTTTTTTTTTCTTTTTTTAAATTGAAAACATGTTTTTATCTGACGCTTAACGGACTTTTCGTCTAAAGTTTCGTGAACAAAAGGGTAAAGATCTTACCATCGAGAATAGTATTCATATCCCACTAAATTTTTTCCTACTAAAGTTATGTTACCAACCCCTATTAAAAACTCACCTCTGCACACCACCTTCATTCAGCTAACAGCAGTCAAAAATCCCTAACTCCTCCAAATCCTACCAGACAATTAATTTGCTAATATAAAATATCGAATATGAAAAAAGATTTTTTTCCTAAGCGAGAATTTAATAGAAGTCAAATAAATGTGAAAATCTTACTCGGTTTCTGTAAAAATGGAAGTTTTCCCCCTAATAAAAACCATTAAAAGACTAAAAAAAGTCAGCCACACATTTTCTCTTTAAATCTAGGAAGAATGGAGAAAACTCTCAATTTTCAAAGAAAAGGGGTTATTTTAATATTACAAGTGAATTTTACAGTATGTAAACTAAATTATTTCTGCGTATAGTACAAGAATTGTAATAATTTTATTTAAATTCTAGATGGAAGTGTTTTCTATAAATTTTTTAATTCAGTCTTACAAATATTTGAAATTTTAATTAGTTTAACTCAATTAATATTAAAATATCTAATTTTCCAATAATAATAATAACAATACTAATAAGTCAATAAATAAATAAAATTATTTAAAATTTACTTAAAAAAAATACATTTCTTTATCCTTTACGTATGCAAAGTTGAATAACTTAATTCAACTTAGCTATATGGCCATAATGTACAGCCAAAAAGAAAAATCTGCCTCAGAATAAAAGTAAAAAGGTACTATTTTAAAACATTGTATAAGTATTTAACACTAAATTACTTAACCCCTTGCATAAAAATATTTCATTAATCAACGCCTATCTCTAGATATTGTGAAAGATCCCAGTTTGATCCATTATTACACATTTCCAAATAATATACAAACACCAGACACGCGAATGTTTTGACTGCAGTAATGACTTTTGATGCTGCATTGACTGCATTACACACAGGAAGCTTTTATTGCTGTGTTAGGTTTCCGGTATTTGTTCATGTCCTGTCCGATAGAATGCCGCAGCAAGGTGTTATTTATAGCTTATCGATGAAACTTAGGGGGCTGCCATTCGTCACGTGATTTATCCAAGTGAATACAAATATAGTCGTTTTCCAAAGTGCGTCTGTTTATTCACTTGTTACCTTATTTATCACTATCTCTTGTCTATTAACCTCGGATTTTTAGGGTTTTAATTTGATATTCCAGTAAAATTTTAAAAGAGCATTTTTTCTTCCCCCCCCCCCTCATTAACAAATGATAAATAAATGTAAGATGAAGGCGAACTTATAAAATTATTTTTCTTAAACCAACAATAAATTCTCCAAATCAGCTTTTCCCACACTTTTGCAGTTTACATTGCCTACATGTCTCCACCACGGAAAAAATTAAAACGCGCTTCTATATTTTTCGGACACCCTATATAGAGCCGTTTGTATAAATTATGCTAAAGAATATATGAGCATTGGCAAAACATATAAACACGAGAACGATAATAGGTAGTACTTTGGTGATGATATATGTGTGAGTAGAGTTATCAAAATCTTTTACCGCTTAAATAAAAATATATTTATTAAGGGGGGGGGGGGGGGGGGAGTCCCTTTAGACGCCTCAAAATCAGTCCTTTTTCATTAATTTTTTTTAAAGATGATAAAATAATTGGATCATTTTGAAACTGCAATATAACTTTATTACATCTTTGTAGAGTACAAAAAAAAAAAAAAAAAAAAAAAAAAAATTGTATTTTAGTTTATTTTTTACAAAATGGCGGTTCGGCAAAACTTTTCTTCGGGCGTCTCAAGCGCTCGTCCCTTTTTTAGGTGCGTTCGTAATTATATAAATACATAGCACCTATATTCGTCGTTCAGTCCGTCTGTCTGTACGTCCGTCTGTCCGTCCGTCTGTCTGTCCGTCCGTCCGCATATAATGGAGCAAAAACTACCCATCCGAATGGTCTGAAATTTTAAATATATGATTGTTGTAAAATTTTGTCGAGCCATTTCAAATTTTATGAAAATCGGATGTATAGTTAAATTACAGGGACAGTCAAAAGTTTTTCTTTACATTACGGCCAATGGGAAAAATTACTGCACGTGCATTTTAATGATGTTAAAGCTTTCCGAATGGTCTCAAATTTTAAACATATAATTATTGCGACATTTTGTCGAGCCATTTCAAATTTTATGAAAATCGGATGTATAGTTTAATTACAGGGACAGTCAAAAGTTTTTCTTTACATTAAAGCCTGTGGAAAAAATTATTGCAAGTGCATTTTAATGATGTTACAGCTTTCCGAATGGGCTGAAATTTTAAATATATAATTGCTGCAAAATTTTGTCGAGCCATTTCAAATTTCATGAAAATCGGATGTATAGCTTAATTACAGGGACAGTCAAAAGTTTTCCGTTACATTAAGGGGAATGGGAAAAAATTATTGCAAGTGCATTTTAATGATGTTACAGACTATGCACTTATGAATTGCAAATAAATACACATTCAGTACAATATAGGGTGCAAAAAATAATTATAAAACTAGTTATAGTACGAACGCACCTCATTTGCCACGTTTGATGAGCAATTTCCAACTTGTTTCTATTGATCTGAAAAAAAAAAATTTTTTTTCTTTTTCTAACATATGCACGGGAAGGATAAACCTATAAAATGATAAAAAAGTACAGTAAAAAATTAAGTACGGTTTTTAATAAAATGTTCGGATTTTGTACTATTTTTTCGACATTTTTCCTCCCTAAAAAATTGTTTATTTACGCGAAATCTTTTAAACTTTAGGTGCATCCTTCCGGTAATGATATAAAGAAAAGCCTCACCAAAAATCAGTCAAATCGACCGATAATTTTTTGAGTTACAGCTTCTTTTGTCTGAAAAAGACTCCTCCTGTTCTGTCTCGTTACTCGCGCCTCATCGGCGTTTTCGGCAAAAACTTTGGCATAGGTGCCAACAACAATATTTAAATTATCCATAACTCTAAGAACGGAAGTGTAGTCTTCATTAAATATCCCAGCAGCGATGTATGCTGAAATTTTAACAATTTGTAGTCCAGAATGCAGGTGTTTTGGAGATAACCACCAAACTGTTGCGTTAAAACTTTCGTTAGCGTTCTGGGTATGGCCACCCAAGCATCTTTGAAGTAAGTCATCTCTAGATAAATGTTGGTAGATTGGTAAGAAATGCTCTTGAAGTTATTGAAGAAGTAAGGGAGGAAGATCTTCATTTAATCTTCGCTAGCACAACATGCGGGCTCTGGCACGCTCGACTAAACGTGGGATAACTCTGTTAATATTGAATATTTTGATTTTTCCTCTTGCCGATATATTCTCGAGATATTATATTTTCGAAATATGAAAAAAAAAAAAAAAAAACGATTTTTTGAAATTTCTAAAGGGACTTCCCCCCTTAATGAACACACCAGGAAATTACTGTTAAAAATTCAATTCAGTTCATGGCATTGTTTGTTCTACCGACAGAGATTGAAGATATATATATATTTTTTAATTTTAGTCTTAATTTGTTCTTTACACAAAGTTCAATGAAATACTCTTTTTCCACGAAAGTATTTATCTATATATTTACATGGAAATAATTCTTAGTTATTTAGAATTTTCTTTTTTCAAATTTTGTACCAAATTTTGCATTAAGTTTTACATATAGTTAACTTATTTTGTATACGCATGAGTTATTTTAAGTGAAAGCATTGCTTAAAAATCTAAGATTTATAAATTCAGTGGCATATTGGCGCACCATAAATATAATATTTTTAAGAATAATAATTTTAAACATATTTCATAAAACAGTAAAAGAGAATTTTACCATAATTTTACCATTTGTTATTATGTAAAAAAGTACGTTTCTTTGATCTGCAAATTTAATAAATAGGAAAAAAATATTTTATATAAAATACTTCGAGCACAATTAAATATCATATTAGCAGCTATGTTCACAAAAAATAAAATGCAGAGGTGCCAAGTTCACACTAATCTTCCGTAATGCGAGGATTAATTTAACCCAGTTTAACAAAGTTTCGAACCAGAAAAATTATTTGATGAATCTTTATTTATTTAATTCCAGTTTTCTACGTGAAACTTATTTAATTTCATCTCTCAAAAAAAATTCCGGTACCAAATGTGTTAAACCAGGGTTAAATTAACCTACATATTACGGAGGATTAGTGGCAACTTGGCACCTATGAAAATGTTTAGTTTTACTTAATAAGATTTTTAACTCTTTTAAAATAATTCTGCAGTATATATTTACATATTTTTATCATAAAAAGCATTTCACAAGGATTAAGAAATGTGATAACTAATTTAAAACAAATAATACTACAAGTTGTTTTAATATACAGATCTACTTGTATTTATAAATATTTAATTCCATTATATGGATATATTTCTTATTACAATATTTTTTTATTGTAAATAGTGAAACAATAAGAAATAAATATATATTTATAGTATACGAACTGATTTATAAAAGTTTTGTTTTTTCATATTATTCAATGTATAAAGAAAATAAAGCGTTTTTTAACAATTATTATTTAATTATGCAACGCAAATTATTTAAAAAGATGTTCCTTTGAAATTGTCATTTTTTGGAGTTTAACATTAAAATACAACACATATTTCAAATAAAAAAAATACGCAGAGGTAAATTTTTAAATGGATTTTTCTTATAGGGTAACTCTAAGATAGATGGCCATAAAGGAGATATGGCCAGTCTAAATATCTAACAAAACTTGATCATAGATTGCTATATAAATATTGTTCGTATGAAATAGTTCAACGAGTTTATTTACTGCGACGTGCAGTTGTGTTTTTCGATTATAAAAAGTAAGTGTAATTTTAATGTAAATTAAATAGGTGGTTGAATATTTTTTTTGACTTAGGTATCTTTATGTTTTGCAGTACGTACATTACATATATTTTTTACTATGTGGACATTTAAGGCACGTATATAAACTAATCTTTACTTCTAAGACTAAAACAAAGACTTACAATGGCTATTGATGCTTTAAATTGGGCGACCATCAGTCCTTCAATTTCAGGAGAGATGGCCACATGAAATCAAGGAGAGATTGCCACCTTTAATCAATATTTCAAAATTATACTTAGCGATGATTTTAGCTAAATATAATTAAATTTAAAATAAATATATAACGTTTACATTTATAAAAATATTAATTGATATAATTATTTACATTTTAACTAATATAAATGTTTTAATAATAATAATAATAATAATAATAATAATAATAATAATATAAAACCTAACGATTTATTTGTTTCAGAAAATACTGAAAAACATCGGAAACTTTCATAACGGAAACTGATAAAGTTCATAAATAAAGTAACATAATAAACCTTCAATTAACACGAGGAAAAAAAACACGACAATTCCAGTATCGCAGAAAACGAAACACGTTTAAATTATCAGATTCTACAGATTCCGAGTAAATAGAATTGGATTAGGATCACTGTGTTCGTTGTGCAAAACAATATAATATCACATCCAAAAAGAATGTCTGGTTACAATGCATAAGGTACCTGAAGTGGTTCCATGAAACGTGTACAAATTATCAAGACCTTTGCTAAGCATGTGGTAAGATTTTACGTAAATTGAAGTATTGAAATTATACTTCAAATTTTGTTTATTCGAGTTTTCTTCACTCATTTTCTATTCTATAACTGCATCTTTACAAATTGTTATATGTTTTTTATTATTAACTTTATGAAATGAGTTATTTTTTTGCTATTTAACTTCACGTTTTCTTTCTTGTATTGTAGGGCCATCTCTCCTCGGCTTTAAGGAGAGATGGCCATCTGCCATTTAAATTTCAATTTTGTTTAACACTTTTTGTTTTCAATATTTAATTATTTTTTGCATAAAATACTATGAGTATATGTATAAGAATTTTCAATATGCATCAATATTTCTTGTATTTTCATTCTAAGAATTTTCATTTCAATCTTTAAAAACTATGGCCATCTATCCTACAGTTACGCTAAATGAAAATATGAGAAGAGAAATTTAACATATAAAAACATTGCCATACATCCATTTCAAAATTACTGTCGTACTACATATAATTGGTTGAGCTTTAAACACATGCTTGGTCATAATTACGCTTTTTAGGTGCGTTCGTAATTATATAAATACGTAGCACCTATAGTGGTCGTTCAGTCCGTCTGTCTGTCCGTCTGTCCGTCTGTCTGTCCGTCCGTCCGCATATAACAGAGCAAAAACTACCCGACCGAATGATCTGAAATTTTTAATATATAATTGCTGCAAAATTTTGTCGAGCCATTTCCAATTTTATGAAAATCGGATGTATAGTTTAATTACAGGGACAGTCAAAAGTTTTTCTTTACATTACGGCCAATGGGAAAAATTATTGCAAGTGAATTTTAATGATGTTACAGACTTCCGAATGGTCTGAAATTTTTAATATATAATTGCTGCAAAATTTTGTCGAGCCATTTCCAATTTTATGAAAATCGGATGTATAGTTTAATTACAGGGACAGTCAAAAGTTTTCCGTTACATTACGGCCAATGGGAAAAAATTATAGCAAATGCATTTTAATGATTTTACAGCCTTTCGAATGGTCTGAAATTTTTAATATATAATTGCTGCAAAATTTTGTCGAGCAATTTCAAATTTTATGAAAATCGGATGTATAGTTTAATTACAGGGACAGTCAAAAGTTTTTCTTTACATTACGGCCAATGGGAAAAATTATTGCAAGTGCATTTTAATGACGTTACAGCCTTCCGAATGGTCTGAAATTTTAAAGATATAATTGTTGCAAAATTTTGTCGAGCCATTTCAAATTTTATGAAAATCGAATGTATAGTTTAATTACAGGGACAGTCAAAATTTTTCCCGTACATTACGGGGAATGGGGAAAAAATTATTGTAAGTGCATTTTAATGATGTTACAGACTATGCACTTATGAAGCGCAAAAAAATATATATTCAGTACAATATGGGGTGCAAAAAATAATTATAAAACTAGTTATAGTAGGAACGCACCTCATTTGCCACGTTTGACGAGCAATTTCCAACTTGTTTTCTTTTTTGGTGAGTATTATGCAAAGAGTATATAAATCTTCTAATTGTTTTCTCAAGGATTTAGAGAAAAAAAAATTGTCGTCATTTGAATTGGTATTTCTTTCAATTCTTTTTCATATATCTTTAGGTAAAATGACGCTAAATAGTTTTTTTACTTGTGCATCTTTAAAGATTTCGAGTAGTCGAACATGACAGATTTCGACTTGAAATATGTAATTCCGGTAAACTTTGAAAACGTTCCCGCGCAATAGGGTCTGCCTTATTACATATAATTTGATTCGGAAAAAATACTCAGTATGTACGCTACAATACTTTCCAAGCTTTTTGAGAAATTAAAATAAATTCTTAAACGTTTCAATGTTCTTAGTAAACCCCCTCCGATATGAAAGAATATCATTTGCACTAAAATTGACCCAATTAATTTTGAGAATTATTCAGGAGTATATGAAATGCCATTTATTAGAGCAGACGGATAAACTAATTACTATATTGGCATGACCGGCAGGAAATTTAAGTATAGAAAAAAGGAAAATAAAGGTGATATAAAATATAATAGAAAAACCACAGCTTTGGAAAAATTATATCAAGAAGAAACCTTCCACATAAATTTCAATGAAAGTAAGATAATTTTTCCCGCCAATCTGTACTATACATATCAATCCGTTATAAGAGAAACCACAGAGATTGTAACAGGTAAAATTTCAATATGTAACTATGCAGAATAGTTTAACTTACCGAAATTATAGTTCGAGTTACTCCTTGGGTGCAAATATGGAAATCAACATCCTAGGTAAAATAACAAATAACACGCCTGATCTGAAAGAGTACGTGAAAAATTGAATAATGGCGTTTCAGATCATTACATCATACATCGTGCAGTTTTAGAATATTCTTATTTATTTGTTTTGAAAATGGTTCGGATAGAGCAGAAACGTGTAAAAAAGTCTAATAAAATTATTTCTAACGATTGAAAGTTTTCATCTGACAGCTTTTAAGAATTAAAATAAGTACATATAATTGGTTTAGCTTTAAACGCATGCTTCGGCATGTATAATGCTTTTCTTTGATCAAATATTCTTCAATACAACAGTATACAAATATTCTTCAATTGATTTTTTTTTTCAATGATTTAGAAAAAATGAAGTTCTCATTTTAATTGTATTCGAACAAGACAAAAACAGATTTCGACTTGAAATAATATTATTCCGTCAAAATTTGACATTCCTGTGTTCACAAAGGTTTAAATTAAAAGGCTAATAGTGTTATTTCACTATTAATGGATCACATTCCAAGAATTATAAATATTATAGATAACATATAAAAGATATCATGTACAAAATACACGGCTGATTAAAAGGTGCCGTTAATTTTACGATATTCTGGACTTGTGTAGAATTATGTTGAAATGAATTAAGAGCATTTTAATTTATAAAAAATTATACACCCTGTAATATTATGCTGCTTTTAATTTCTAAAATCTGCAAGTTAAAATATTAAAAATAGTAAATTACCAATATCTAAATAATTTAATTTACCAAAATTATGGCTTGAGTTACTTCATGATTATGAATATGGAAATAAACATCCGAATTAAAAATAAAAGATAATGAGCGAAAACTGAAAGAGCATGTGAAAAATTGAATTTTGACGTTTCAAATTATTACATCATAGACTATGCAATTTAAAATATCCTTATTAGTTTTGATAATTGCTTGGCTTGGGTGAAACCGAAACATGTAAACACCCAAATAAAACTTTTTTTACTACTTTTAATGTTTTTATCTTACACCTTTTTAGGAGTTAAAAGAAGCATTTTAATTCGTCAAATTTATAAAGGGAAAACATAAATAACTTCAGAACATATTGAAAAGCCAACTACCGTTAACGTAAAACAGAGATTTAAATCTTTTAGTAAAATGGAAACTATTTCATTTATTATAGTTAAATAAAATTATCTAAAAACTGTCAAGATACAAAATTGTTATAAGACGAAATCATAACTATATAAAAATATACCAGATGGAATCCGTCAAAACTTGACCGAATTTTTTTTTAATAACAGTATGAGTAAAATAAGCTTCTTTATTGTTTAAGAGGTGGAGAGTATGAAACAGCGTTTCAAAAATTTTATTTTAAAAGTCTTCCCCTCACTAATTAAATACACTTACTATTCTCGATGTAAACACCAAACAAACAATTTGTAAACAATTATGTAAAGCAAATCAATTCGACATTACCACCATATTTTCCACTGTAAGATAGCAAATTTCATGGACATATGACGTATCATACAAATGGGAAATATATTCCTACGCCCATATCATATTCAGTATCACTGTGAAAAAAAAAAAAAGGCCTAAAATACGGATATACTATTGGCGATCGAGCAGCCAGTACTATTTCCGTATTTTAACGGAAGTTTTCCCCCGTAAATGCAAAAAAAAAATAAATAAATAAACGGAAATTTTTCTGTATACGGATAAAATATCCGTTAAAATACGGAAATAGTACTGGCGTCTCGATTGCCAGTAGTATTCCCCTATTTTAGTCCGTTTTTTTGTTGTTGTTGTTTTTTTTTTTTTACAGTGTAAATAAAGAACAGAGTAAACACAGCACACATCTCGCCACCTGTGAAAATGCAACCAAGTGAGCTACTGTGCAAATGTGCATTGAATCTGCTCCAAGGCATAGATTTGTACACGTGCGTTGTACCGTTGTACATGCTCAGAATAAAATTTATATTGAAAATTTCTGTTAATGAATTAAAGTTTTGATCAAACGAATGCACAGTAGCAAATCTGTGGTCAAATATCTTTCATTTAAAATAAGAAACCTGTAATTTTATGAAGTAGTTTTTTCTCACGAACTGTCAAAAGAAACGCTTAGCATTTTAAATATATAGATTTTCAATAATTCGATGGTTACATATGTTTTTTTTTTTTTTTTATTAAAATTATTGGTGTTTAAAATACTTAGATCTTTAGCTTTTCTACTATTAACGCACGAATGCGCTTTCTCAAAATAGTCTATCTCTCACGGAATTTTATTCTAATCAACGATATCTTATATATTTCTCAAAAATATGCATTAGTTTACTTTCAGCATTTATAGATTATATGTTTTAAAAGAAAATTGTTTATTACTTGACTAGAATTATTTTATCCATGTTTTTTGCATATACAATAAAATCCTATAATCAACAAACGATTTTATTAAACTAAACAAAAATACATTTTTTTTTCATTTTTCAGGACATTAATTTGGTCTTTAATTGTATTTGTCTTAATTCTGCTTTCTTAGTGATGTATCATTATAATTAAATTTGCGCACTTTACGCACTTTTAACTAACAGTAGCAGATTTACAACCATCTTTCTGTTATGCAATACAATCCAACTACAAAATTAACAAGTCGTAAATAGTACGTCAAGCATGGAAATGAGATGCTTTCGTACTATATTTAGTTTTATAAATATTCAGATCTTGTAGCAATCGTTGTTGCACTCTTATTCAAAAATGCATAAATACACAATTTATTACGATTATATATATTAAATTCAGTAATACGGAATGAACAGGATTTTATCTTAAATAGGACGTAATTATCATGGCAACATAGAATCATTACCTGGGATATCATTGGATAATAATATATATAATAATAGTATATAGTAATATATATAATAATCGTATAATAGGATTTAATAGAATGAAGAAAACCTTTATTATATCTTTCTAAGCTTGGACTCGATTTTCATAAAATTTGAAATGGCTCGACAAAATTCTGCAACGATTATATATATTAAATTTAAAACCATTCAGTTGGGTAGTTTTTGCGCTGTTATATGCGGACAGACGGATAGACAGACACACGGACGGACCAGACGGCGACTATAGGTGCTACGTATTTATATAATTACGAACGCACTTAAAAATCGTATTTTAAAATATTATTTTTCACATTGTTGCATAAATATGCCATTCCAGCGAATCCAGAATATGTAAAAGCTCGCAGAAATAATACCTTTTTTTTTTAATTAGAAGTTAATTATAAGGCAAAGCTAAACAAAAAACTTAAATGAATTAAACGATCTGGCTTCATAATTGCGCGCGATAGATGTAGATACAAATATATAGAAATACGTTCCCCTGTTTCAGTACATTTTCATAGTTTACATAGTTTACTTTATTTCTGTTATATTAAATGTATGAACGTTAAATCGGACTATACAATTCACATAGATAAAACTTTGAGGCAATATTAAGATTGTTTGTTTGTTACACTATTTAACATAATTTAAAAATATATTTTTCAAAAAATAATTATTTTCGTAATTGTATTATTGTAAGGGGTTAATGGTTATGCAAACTTTTCTTTTTAAAATTTTTATCATCTTTGAAATCTATAATTCTAATTCTTTAATGTTATGACAACAACAGCTTTCCGAAATTGCCAATTTTTACTGTGCTATTAAATATATATATTTTTTAATTTAAAATTATATTTTCAAAACCAAGTTTAAAAAGGTCATTACATAAATTAGATAACTTTCTGCTTATATTAAATTATATAACTTTAAATCATATCTCAGGCAATATTAAATTTTTATTTTAAATAATTTATCATATGCATATTCTAATTCTTTAATGTTATGATAACAACAGCTTTCCGAAATTGCTCATTTTTACTGTGCTATTAAATATATATATTTTTTAATTTAAAATTATATTTTCAAAACCAAGTTTAAAAAGGTCATTACATAAATTAGATAACTTTCTGCTTATATTAAATTATATAACTTTAAATCATATCTCAGGCAATATTAAATTTTTATTTTAAATAATTTATCATATGCATAAATATTTTATGTCAAAGGTAATTTTTTTATCAAATAATATACTTAAAATAGATAAGTTTTGGCGACACTTTAAAAAAGAGAAAAAATCCAATATGCAAGTATCCGATTTTTTTTCCCCAAGGTAAAGAATAATATGTAGGTAGCACGTAGGCTGCTGTAAAATTTTGACAGATAGAAGTAGGCTTTAAAATATGTTTCATTTTCCAACAAACAATGAAACATTGTTTGACACGACCGCAAATTGATATCCTTAATTTTTCGGTAAATGACTAATATTAATTTGCAAATTTTTACATTAGCAGGAATTTAAACATCCCGAGTATATTCTTTCGAAATTACGTAATAGATATAATGATTAAAAATATCAAATATTCAAGTATGTGAATTTTTTTTTCAAGATAAAGAATAATATGTATGTAGCATCCAAGTAGCATTAAAAAAAAAAATAATAATAATAAGCGTTTAAATTATGTTTAATTCTCCACCCAACAATGAAACTTTAAGGGAGTTTAGTACACTTTTTTTTTATGGAAAATAACGAATATCAATTTTACAGTATTTTCTAGGAATTTAGACATCCCTATTATATTCTGGCAAACTGATAAAAGATCTGATGATTATAAATATACCAAAAGGGCTTTTTATTCCATTCGTTCCTCTTTAAATAATTCAGAGTTTGAATCTTTAATCTCAGTTTGATTTTTCTTTTCAATATATCAATATGTTCTAAGTGACAAAACTTTAACAAATATTTTTCAATTCACTGACTATTTTGGGAGGGCAATCCTCATATTCTTAGTTTAATAAAACTAAGAATATGATTTTCGGTAATATAAATAGTTTGTTTAGAAGTAATAAAAATGTTAAATAAATAGTCATTTTAACGGTATTTCTTTGTCGCAAAAGATATTGAAGTTCGGGAGAAATACGAAATTTCAAAAGCAAATTTTGGCAACATTTATTTCTCTTTTAAAAACGTCATGAGATTGTGATATTTTTATGAAATAATTAACAATGCACAATATAATTAGCTTTATCTTGTTACCATTTATTACATATTTTGAGAAGTTACTCGTTTAATTTATTAATAAATAAGCCACATAATAATGGAATACAAAATATATCACATAAATAAGTCATGCGCGATTAGAAATTGATTCATTGTTTGGCGATTTACTTTCCGCATTGCTTAAATTTGCGGAAATCGCATTTTCTTAAGACTGAGTTATGCCAAGATCTCTGTAACAAAGAAGTACCATTTTTACTGTATTTTGTACATATAATGCAGGACATTTTATATTTTTTTCCCTTAAACTAATTAATTTTTTGGACATCTTCTCCTTAAAATTGTGTTAAACACATCTAATAAATGTATACCACAAAAATTATTTTAAAGTGTCCAAAATAGTAGAGGTAAGTTTTTAAAATTTTCTTAACTTAAATGTATATGTATATATTTCAAATCTTATTACAAAATTGCATTTTTGCTTCATAAAAACCATTTAACAATATGTGAATAAGATATTATGAAGTACTCCAATAAAATAAAAAAATCAAATAGTACAGAGTTCATTAACACTTTAATACCAAGAAAAATATTTAGTAATATATTTTTTATTTGTTCAAAACAGCAACGCTCCATGTATTTTTTATAACAAACATTTTTTTCGAGCATTAAAAACTCTTGATTTATAGCTTTTTAAATTCGGAATCTTACTCGTATTACAGCTTTCTGAAATTACCAACACATATCGAGCTATACATTTTTCTAAAAAGATCATTAATTTATCTAAAGGACATAAATATTTTAAATTAAATTAAAAAACAAATTAAATGTGTTTTCTCCATACTTCATATTTAAAGTATACTCTGTGCGTTGAATTTTAATTCATTCATTCAGATTCAACCATTTAAAAGTTTAAATAATAGAAAGAAAGACAATAAGTATAAAAAATGAAACAACCATAACCAAGTTTTTTGTTTAAAAAAACAAAATCACTGTAGTGTCTTTTGAAAGTAATTGAATGAAAATACTGTGCGAATACAATAAGGATTAAATTTGGAAGAAATTCACTTAAATTAAAAATATATATATACAGGGTGATTCAAAATAACGTGGCCAAAATGAAAGGACAAAGCAGGCATGCAAAAAAAATCAAAAATCACATAGGAAGATGGGGTCGCAAATGCCATTCGGGGCTGCTAGAGCAGTGGTTCCCAATCTTTTACTGGCCACGCCCCACCAAATTATCTATAAAGTCACTATGTTTCCCTTCCCCTAATGTGTAAATTATGTCTTATATTATTTTAAAAGCTAACTCTAATCTCATGGCGGAAGCACAATAGAACATTAAAACCTTAACTGCCGACGAAATCTGACGCAAACTCCATTACCTTATTTAATAACATAATTCTGCCATTAAATAAGACGGTGATTGGTTTTCTGAAATAATAAAAAGAAAATGTACATGTTATAAGTGTGCAGAACATGGTTTTGATGGTGAAAATTGGCTTGCTGTGATGACAATTTGTGGTTTTTATAATATATGGAACCATTTTCTAAAGCCGTATATATACGTCCGCGACAGTTAAGGGGTTAATAATAACTATTCGTTACACATTTTTTAACTGAGCAAAGATGTTAATCTTCTGTCACAAATGTGTTTTTAACACAATTTTATAAATTAAGGAGGTTATACATCTTCACCTTTGAGCCAAAAAGTGTTTTGTTGTAGTTTACCAACTTCTCTCAATGTTAAGAAAGTTACATTTAACGTTAAAATTGATAAATTCATACATTTTATAATGCATTTTTGTGACTTATTAAAAGTTGGTGGAAAAGCTTTGGACACCAAGGTTACTTTCTATGTATACAAACACAATACACAAGAAGCATTTTAAGATTCTCATATTTATTAAATTTAAGTAGGCGTTATACCCCCATCACAACATATTTCCTCTGTTTTTAATTTCCAAATATCATTAACTAGCAAACCCCGCGGCTTTGCTCGGGTAACAGTTGAAATATCCCAAGTGATATTTGCTTGACTATTTTTTATTAGAAGAACACTTTTTGAAATAATTCAAAAATTACAAATTAAGCCACAGTTTGACTAAACTTCATTATAAAAGTGCAATAGACAGAAATGAGATTTTAATTAATGAGAAGAACTAAAACTAATTCCAGTTAAATGATAATTTAGAAAGTATTTTGAGACATTTGTGCTCATTTTATTACGCTCATTTCAGTATTCGTTTGAAGTTTTGAATTTTTCAGAAATCATCTTAACACATTTACATCTTAAAATTAATCATCCAAGCTTCTTGTCTAACAGTCTACCACCTCTCTGGTGTTAGTTGCACCAACAAGAAATGCCGAAACAGAGTTGAAATAGAATGTCTCGAAAAATGTTGAAACAGAGACTGTCACCATTAATTTGCCAACATTAACTTTGAAAGCGGTTGGTATTTCCTAATATTCTATAGAAAACGGAATTTAGATGTTTTTAAAGGCTTTCTTGTAGTTCCTGCCATCCTGGTGGTAATGACATCGGCATAAAATGTAGCCAGTATAGGATTAGGGAGTATTACTCTTTTCGCAACCAATAACTTCTGTAATCGGTTTATTATTTCCTGAGATTCCATAGAAATCGTAATTTAGGACTCTTTTAGAATGATTTTTGCTCCTTCCCTTCGCTTCCCCCCGTTTTATTTTCGAATTTATTTTCGACTGTTCTTAGAGGACATTTACATTTTATAAGTAATTACCGTGCTATATTTAAAATTTCTAGCCTCTTCAGTACCACAGAAATTGCAATTTAGAAAGTTTTTTGCTCCTGAAACCCTCTAAGGGTTGTGGCACCGACAAAAAATATAGCTTATATTTGAGCAGGCTCTATCACCATCAATTTGCAACCATTATGTTTGAAATCGGTTTCGTATTTCATACGACTGCATAAAAATCGTAATTTAGAACGGTTATAGAACGCTTTTCGTTCTATTCATCCTTTTAAATTTGAAATTTTCTTTCGACAATTCTTAGAAAGCATTTGCATCTTTGAAGTAATTACCATTCCAAATTTAAAATGTTAAACCCCCTCAGTAAAAAAAAAAAAAAAAAAAAAAAAAACGCAATTTAGAACATTTTTTTGCTCCTGTAACCCTCAGGTGGTAGTGACAACAGCGTAAAATATAGGCTATGTTGGAGCGAGGACTGTCATCATCAATTTGAAACCATTACTTCTGAAATACGTTTATATTTCCTGAGATTGCGTAGAAATCGCTATTTAGAACATTTTTAGAACGCTTTTCGTTCGTTTTCACCCCTTTAAAATTTCAAATTTTTAAGGAACTCTTCTCAGAGAGTATTTACATCTCATAAGTAATTACCGTGTCAAATTTCAAGTTGCCAGCCCCCCCCCCCCCCAATATAACAAAAATCACAATTTAGAAATGTATTTAGACCTAACGCCAACATGAAATAGATCATATATTGGAGCAAGGGATGTCATCATATATTTCCAACCATTACTTTTGAAATCCGTTGGGTACTTTTGGAGATTGCGTAGAAATCGCAATTTAGAACGATTTTTAGAACGTTTTTCGTCCATTTTCACCTCTCTTAAATTTCGAATTATTTAGGAAATGTTCTTAGAGATCATTTATATTTTATAAGTAACTACCATGCATAGTTTCAAGTTGCTAGGCTCTGCAGCATAACAAAAAAACGAAATTTAGATCGTTTTTTGATCCTTCCTTCACCCACTTTCGGGTAGTGGCACCGACATGAAATACAGCCTATGTTAGAGAGATGGCTCTAGCCATCGTTTTCAAACCCTTATTTTTAAAATCGGTTTGGTACTTCCTCAGATTGCGTAGAATTCGCAATTTGGAAAGTTTTTTAGAACGCTTTTCGCTCATTTTCACCCCGTTTAAATTTCGATTTTTTAGGAAATGTTCTTAGAGATCATTTGTATCTTATAAATAACTGCCCTGCCTCATTTCAGAATTCTAGGCCCTTCAGTAACACAAAAATCGCAATTTAGAACGTTTTTTGCTTCTGTAACCCCTAGGTGGTAGTGACACCGATATGAAATAGAGCCTATGTTGGAGCAAGGGCTGTCATCATCAATCTCCAACCATTACTTTTGAAATAGGTTGGGTACTTTCTGAGATTGCATAGAAATTGCCATTTAGAACGTTTTACAGAACTCTTTTCGCGCATTTTCACCCCTTTTGAATTTCGAAGTTTTTAAGAAATGTTCTCACAGATCATTTATATCTAATAAGTAACTACCATGTCAAATTCTATGTATCTGGACCCTTCAGTAACACAAAAATCGCAATTTCGACCGTTTTTTTTTTGCTCCTGCGCCCCCTTTAGGGGTAGTGGCACCGACATAAAATGTCGCCTATGTTGGAGCAAGTGTTGTCCCCATCATTTTGACACCATTGTTTTTGAAATCGGTTTGGTACTTCCTGAAATTGTGCAAAAATCGCCATTTAGAACGTTTTTTAGAACTCATTTCGCGCATGTTCACCCCTTTCAAATTTCAATTTTTTTAGGAAATGTCCCTAGAGATCATTAGTATCTTATAAGTAACTACCATCCCAAATTTCATGTTTCTAGGCCCTTCAGTAACACAAAAATATATATTTTAGAACGTTTTTTGCTCCTGCACCCCCTTTTGGCCAGTGGCACGGACATAAGATATAGCCTATTTTCTAAGTTGGACTAACACCATCATTTTGATACCATTACTTTTGGAATCGGTTAGGTAGTACCAGAGCTTACCTCCTAGAAATAAACAATTTTTATCTCTTTATAATATTAGTATAGATTGTCTTCCACGTATTATCTGATTTTAAAGTTTAAAATGTATATGCGATCATGCAAATTTATTTACTGTGTAGAATGACTGCACTAGAGCCATAGATATGTACTATCTACTCATTTCCTTTTCTAATGACATTTAAGATTTATGATTTTCATAAAGTTTTTAGTACCTCGCACAGATATTTAATAAATTTTTCATGCTAAATATCAAAACATTCAAATTCACATATACTTTGAACTAGTTTCACGTTTAACACTTTCAAAGGCGATGGTCACAGAGCGTGAGACACCTAATTTTAATTTGAAACTGACAAACGGCACAAAGGAAATTTTATTAACATTTTGCTTTTAAAATGAAAGTGTAAGTTGTAGGGTTTTTATTTTCTAAGAAATTCGTTTGAAAATTTTGGTGGGAGTCAATTATTTCGTCAGTTTACAAACATATTTCATCTGCCTCTCAGAGGGTTACAAGATTTTTCGTGGGAAATATAGCAGAGCAAATAGAACTAGAAAACTCGTAAATGAAATAAAAAGGAATTTGTTGCGAAAAATTGTAAAATTTGTTACCTGAAAAATTATAGAAAGTTTTAATACTAGAAAAATAATGTAAAAATATTTTAAAGATTATTCGTATAATTATTCTGATGTCAATATATATTTTAGACTTTTGATAGGGAACATTTTAAAAATTCAATAAAAAAACTGACTTTTAAAATTTTGCTTGTACTCCATTTATTTTTTTTTTGTCTTCAGCATTACTTAAAAAAAATAAAGACAAAGAAACTGATAGAGAATGACTGAGTAACAAATTTGGGATCCCCCCCCCCCCAGTAGGGCGTACACCTCACGTTGGGAACCACTGTGCGAGAGGATGTTCCAAATTATATGCAATACCAGAAAAATAAACAATAATCATTCTACATCATTTTATTTATACTGCATTTCCATACATGTTGCACATTTATGACCAATATTACTTTAGGCGATGCTCGGGGTTTTTCCAGACGTCTGGACACATGCATTACATTGCCGCTGCATGGACTGGCGCAATTTCTCAAACATAACTGATGTATATCGAACACATCCTACTGCGTAATATGTCTCTCCAAGCGTCTGGCAAAAATTTTGAGCATCTCCTGTAGAAGTATAGGTCGTAAATTTGTAACATGTGTGTAAATACAGTGTAAATAAAATGATGTACAATGATTTTTGTTTATTATTCATGTATTACATATAATTTAGAACATCCTCTAGCACTCCCGAATGGCATTTGCGATCCCATCTTCCTCTGTGATTGTTGCTGCTCTTTGTATGACTGCTTTGTCCTTTTATTTTGGCCACGTTATTTTGAATCACCCTGTATATATATTGAAATCGGTACCCCGACTTTATTTTGAATTTTATTTATTTTTCTTTTATCTGACTTTCCTTTTATGTAAATTATCGGTATATATCTTAAATCAGACTGCGTGGGATTTAAATCTGATAAGTATGTAATTAGTTTTGGGTGCAACATTAAGATATAGCACCTGTATCGAATGACTGAAATGACTGAGGAGAATTTTTTTTCCTCCAATCCCTTTCAGAATTCTCAAGCATGTTAATGGTTTTGTTTTCGTGTAACTCTGTATCAGTAAGAAAAATAAAGACGAATCACACCAAATATTATTGTCAAATATAATATTGTAGAGATATATATAGACAGAAGTCTTACGTGAATTGCCTAAAATATTTTCAAAATTTATTAATAATTGAACTGTGTTGAGACAAACGTGCAGATGCTTGCATTTTGAAAAGCTGGTCTTATATTAAAGCACGCAGTAAATTTGAATTTGTTAGAATTCGCATGCACCCTGTTAAATATGAATTTTGTATGCATTATTTTGTTTAAAGAAGCCTCTATAGTCAAACTTTTCTTTTATTATTACAAAGTTTCTTGTATGTACGTAGAAAATGCATACTTTAAATCAGTCATAGTTTATAGATAATTTTTTTAACGAAAAGAGAATTTTCTTATTAAAACAATAGTCATTTATTCCCCCCCAAAAGTGGGCCCCACCTGTGGCCGAGAGGTTCTGCTCTCGAAACTGGTATACGGGAGGTGCTGGGTTCGATCCCAATCGCGCCCGTCGGCCTAATCGTTCGGAGTTTTCGTGGTTTTCTTCGAGCCGTGGATCTTCCATGCGTTAATACGGATTAGGTTCCCTTAGAAAGACCCCCACGGAGGGCACTCCCCCCGGGCCTATATCCCTCGTGTAGATAACTGGCCGTCAAAAATCAACCCAACCCAACCCCCAAAAAGTGCAAAAAGTATATTAAGTTTTAGCAAGTTACATTGGTGTTCAGCTTATGAGAAATTTTGTAAAATATATAATATTTTATAATATATATAAATATCTTGTTGTTAAATACATAACATCTAATAATGCCCCAGTCTCTAACTGGAATTACAAAATATTAATCGCGAATGTCTTATTAATTTCAAAAATAACTCTGAATTTTATTAATGTTTTTAGTAAAGTAAGAGCATACATTATTCTGCTCTTATAAGCGGAAAGAGGAAGGAAATATTTCACTGTAAGTTTCTCAGAATACGTTTCCAGATTTAGTTCTGGATTTCTGCTGTGTCCCATTATTGGAAATTTAAATATGTAAATAAATAAAGTCCATCAAGTAAAATTTTCTAAAACGGAATCGCAAAAGTACCAAAATCTGCCGTTTTATTAAAGTTCCTGTTTTAACAGATATCGTTTTCACCGAGTTGTTGAAGTTCTCTATTTAGAGTAGGATTTCATTTAAATCAAGCTCGGTTTTACTGGATTTGACAGTACTTCTTTTAACAATCAATTTCAGTTTTTTAAATATATTTCTTCGATACTAAAAGATTTAGTAAATTGTTGCTTCTTCTTACATTATCAAGTTTCATTTTCTGAAAAATCTGTAGTGTTTAAACTCATAAATCGTGTATAACAGTTTACAGCAAAGCTGAACTTTTTTAAAGCACGGTATCTCTCTCTCTCTCTCTCTCTCTCTATATATATATATATATATAACCATTATATAATTACAATTCATCATCTTTTTCTTTTATTAAAAAATAAAATTAATAAATTGAGTATCATTACATTACACTGACATTATACAAAATAAAGCAGGATCAACTATTTTTAATTTTATGAATCATTAATGAATTGTTTCTACTATAATGTACCAATATACTGATCACCAATATACGATGTATTAAAAAACTTTCAAAATTTACGAATGGAAAATTAACAGAAAGGCGAAATCATTTAAAAAACCAGTAAATAATTAAATATATAGGAAATCATAAATTGTTTGAACTATATTCTAAAACAAACCAATCTCTAAAACAATCTAACCAATGAGATAAGACCTGAAATAATGAATCAATTTCATATATCTACACACACACACACACACATATATATATATATATATATATATATATATATATATATATATATATATATATATATATATATATATATATATTGAAATGTTGTAATATATATATATGTATATACACATATATATGTATAGCTTAAGAATATTTTCCCTGTTTATTTATCATATAATGTAATCATAATGCCTGTGCGTAAATTTATAAAAGCATCCTTACTGCAAAAGAGAAATGTCTTATTTATAAGAAGTAAATTAATCGAATATCTTTTTTATACTTAAATCTATAATCAAGATTACACAAAAGTAGATATAGAAAGTATATAGTAGTTAGAAAATATATATTTTATAAGAAGATCAAAATTGTGGATATATATAGAGTAAATGGAAACGATATAAATCTCATGGTTCACAATAAAACTTTTTCTAATCCTTTAATGTAATTAGTATCTAAAAATTTATAATCGAATAAACATTTAAAAAAACAATTAAAAAAATTTATGATGGCACACACAATGATTTTTAATTTATTTTAGAAAAGTTAAATATCTTTATTCTTCTTAAACATAATAGCATAATTTTCTTCTTAATGTTTGGTCAATATAAAAGCGACAACCACTTTAATTTTATAATTTATTTATAAAGATTTCAGTTAGTTAAAACATATATCTTACATTTTATCGAATTATAGCCATCTCTCTAGATAAAATTTCTTTTAATAGCTCTTTTTACATAATACAAGAATTGCAGTTCTCTTACGCAGGTACTTTTGCACTAAAACCTACATCGAAATAAGTAATGAAAAGAGTTAAGATAATTTTACTTTATAAATCAAAGTCAGCTATATATATTTTATTATTTTACTTTTATCCAGATCAGAATTAAGTATTTACACTATTAAAAGAAAAAAAAATGGTGATTTTGCGTTAAAATATTGGCAGCAGATTACAACTCTAAAATAGGCAATAATATACCGTTTTATAAATGAATTAAAACGAATATTACTGGTTAACGGTAAAATTTCTTGCTTATTTTATGTTTTATTATTGTTATTTTCACAATCGTAAACTAGCACCTCAGCTTCCAGTATTATACCATAAGATGAATAAAAAAAAATCAGTGAATAAATTAATCTAGGGAATGTTTATTATATTATTATGAGAAACTGCTTTAGATAAATATCTAAAATATGAAAAATGGGCATACTTATAGTTTCCGAACTTTAAAGAATTGTAATAAAAAACAATAAATTTCCAAAAAATGAAGTTTGAAACAATACATTTCCAAAGTCTCAGCGAGTAACTCTCCTTAAATTATTGATAATACTTCATCATCTTGGAAAGTGTTTCCTATTACTATATATTCCTATTATTTTGGGGAACGAAAACATCTTACCAATAAAAATTAGCTTATTAATTTTTTAAAATTTATTTGTCGACTAGAATGTTATTTCACTTCCCAATTGGCGATTTAAAACTTTTAAGAACGAAATAACCATAATCTTTTTCTAATACTTATGATAAGCTTCACATTTACTCAACATTTAGAATGCGCTTTTCCTAAATGTATGTTCTATATTTCGAAAAGCGAGAACTGCTTTAAAACTTTCCCCCTCTTGAAAACTATCTTATTTGGAAATTTTAAAATCTTAAAAAGATAGCATATTTTTTTTAAACATTTATCCTTATCCGTATTTAATTTGAATGGATTTAATCATAGCTAAAAAGCTTACAGATTTCGAATAAAAAAATTCACGGAAGCAGTTTTTTATTCATTAAGTGCTTGAAATGTTAATATTTTTTCTTTTTTGATATAGCTAAATTTTTGAAAGCGAGAACATTTTTTAATATTTGACGCGTATACGCAATAATTAGTAGCTGAACGAGTAACTTTTTCTTATTCATCAAAACTTCTGGAAAGGGAAAGTTTAAATTGCAAAATTTTAAATGTTAATTTTTGAAAAATAAATATATATTTAAATATATTAAATGGCTTATTAAATAAACATTTTTATTCAAAAGGGCATTTTGATAATCAAATAATATATATACTTTGAACGAATGAGTTTTTTTTCTAAGTTGGTCCTAAAAGTTTAAAGCTTTTATTTACAAAAGGTTTCACCATTATTCACCACCTTGGATATAATTTCCTGTTTGATTGTTTTTTTTTTTTAAATACATCTTACACTTTGAAATTTAAGCCTAGAAGTTATCTCATTTTAGTGTATTAAAGTACATCTAATTAAAAGCTTCATTATTCATAAAGATCTCTATTCAGTATGAGTTATAAAATTTAAAATGTGTGTTTTCTTAAATTAGTTATTACGAAAATATCGTAATAATAAAGAAATAAGACTTAGGGAAAGCTTTTCATTTATTCATCGACTTTACTGATTTCTTTATTCAATAAGCTTATTCGATAACTTTATCTTTTAGAAAAAAAGAACATATTAAATTCATAAAAACGTCTACTTTTAAAATTCAAAATGTGTATTTTCTGAAATAAGTTATTACGAAAGTACCTCAATAATAATAAAAAAGACTTACTGAGATATTTTCATTTTTTCATCAACTTTACTGATTTCTTTATCCAATATACATTCGATAACTTAATCTTTAAGAAAAAATATCATATTAAATTCATAAAAACTTCCACTTTTACATAGGCAAAGATTCTCATTTATTAAAAGCTCCAATTCCACTTTCTATTTAAACATTCCTGGGGGGAAAAAAAACCGCATTAACCTATCCAAAACCTACTAATTCTGTCACTTTGCATATTTCATCGTATAAAAATGTGACTGGTATTAATCTATTAGTATAACATTTACTAATTAATGTTATACTTTCATATTTCGTCCACATAAAAATTGTACAAAATGGGAAACTTTTCAATATTAACGCCCAGTTTTGACATCTTATTTGGATTCTTTGGTATATTTTACTTACGGATACCAAACTAGATATTACACGTTCAAAGATTTAGGATTTGTACAGGTTTTACAGACTGAATCGACTAAACATTTTAAATTCTTGCATAATACATTGTAATGCGAGTAGTATTTTAAGCATAACTCAAAATCTGGTTGGTGAAATGAGGTGTAATTTTGAATTTCTATATGTAGACGAACCCTAAGCAAATTTTAACTATAACATTACTTAGTAGATGTTATTACTAATCGATTGAAACCATTAACATTTTTTACGAACATTTGCGGTAGCAGTTTTTTTCTTCTTCTTCTATAGAACTGCATTCGTATCTATTCAAAGAAGACCATATTACTCCTAAAGAATGCTTTTATAGTATTTTCTTTTTATTCGATTAAAATATAAATAAACAAAATTTTTTCTAAATTTTAATGAAAGATTTTATTTAAAATTTTTACTATAGGTAAGTATTTACAATGTTTTCCTATCTCTTATTTAAACTTTTAAAAAGGAACATTTTATAAAAAAATTATACTTTTTTAAGGCTTTCATTTTTCATGCTTGAATTACATCTTTGCATAATCTAACTTTTGGAAATAAATATACTTAACGCACGAAACTTTCCTTCATTCAGTTAAAATTATTTTAATATTATAGAAATTTTATTACATGAATGAATATTTTGTGGCATTTAATTTTAAATAATCAAGCAATTAATATGCAAGAAGCATATAAGTTTTGTCTAAATCAGAAATCACAAGTTTAAGACTATTAAGATCCTAAAAATATGTTATCGAAATACGTCATTGCTTAATTATAGCGTGTAACATCGATAAAAATTTGAACACGTAGAATATATTAGTAAGAAATGTAGAATAGTAAAAAAAAAAAAAAAAAATAACTCTCCTCTAAGAAATAAAACTAGCATTAAATCGAAATGATGACTCTCATGTAATTTCTGTTTAAACAAAATAATATTTCATTATTTCATTCTTTTTTTTTTCAATCATTAATGTTTTGAATAAATAAATTTGTATTGATAATGATATTTTAAGTTTTTTAAACTAAAAATAAAAGTTTAAAAATATAAATCTAATCCATGAACAATAATAATAAATTCAGAGAATAAAATCACCTTTAAAAAAGTAACCCTTAAACTTGTAGTTTCTAGATGTGATGTTTTCCACAAAGAACATAAATTTAATTAAGTTTCGATAAGAATAAAAAAGAAGAAGCATGAATTCTAAAATTGTATACTTCAATCTAATTCGCATTTTTAAAGTTTTTCTCTAAAAAATAATTAACATATACTTTTTAAATGTAAAATTTAACTATTTTTAAATAAACAAATATAGATCATTAGCAACTTTTTGAATGAATTGTTAGGTGCATGAATGCGGGTTTAATGTTTGTATATTTTCAAAAAAAAAAAAAAAAAAAAAAAAAAGAAAAGAAAAGAAAAAAAAAAGAAAGAAAGGTATAACACTTTAAACGAGAAAAAAAAAACTATTGAAGAATTTCAGTTATTTCGAACTTTTACAGAATTTAGTAAATTTTGAATTGTAAAAAACAAGGATTTTTCTTCAAGATTTTCTTATTTGAAGTTGTATTTTTATATATAATACATTTAGAGTTATATATTGCACTATCTATAAGAAGAAGGGACCTTAACTTACAACTCTTTTTAAGAAAAAAATTAAATATGCATAAAGTTGCATATATTTTGGAAACAAAACTGAAATGAATGTTACTATCACTTTTTTTTTTTAATCTGGAAGTTATGCAAAATTTCACTTTGTGTACTCGCGCGTGTCTTATTACTACATAATGTGCAATTTTCTTTTGAGTTCCTGAAATTGAATGAAAAATTATCTGAACTCTAGTTTCTTACAAAAAAAAATCCTAAGTATTCTAAACAAAGTCAGCGTTTAACCGCTTGATATCAAACATGTAAGTACTGACAACAAAGATATTTTAGCTACACACGATGAGCTTTGAGATAAATGCCGATAAAACTTTCTAACATATCTTTATTATTAATTCCTATTCTTGCTTTAAAAGTTTTAGCAGATTTCTTTGCGCCTGATGAATAAAGACTTTATTCTTTCGAAACAAGTTGTATTTTCCGTTTAATGGTGTTTTTAAGATATTTTTTTTTTTTTTTTTTTTTTTTTTTTTTTACTATGCAATTCCTTTAAGGGGGTAAGATACATTTAAAACTACAAATTTTTCGAAAATTTTTAAATAGATATTTTGATTCCGCAATCATTTCTGAACAATGTACAAAAAAACCGCATTAAAAAATTCCCATTAGTTTACTAATTATGGCAGTTTTATTAAGACTGCATAGGGTAATTAAACTTTGCGTTGCGTTTATTCAAAATGATGAATTTTGACACTGCGCACAGTGTTACTAAAAAACTATGCATGGCAATCAAAAGAAAATTTCAAACATATTCATTTCTGCATTATCTACAGCTTCAAACCAGAAAAATGTAATATTTTTTTTCTGTTTTTTTACTTTGAAAATATTTTTTTAAGTGAAAATTTTTAATTTTCCGTTAATTTTTTTATTTAGTCAATATTTTTTTCAAATATTCTGGTTTCAGTATAAAGGTAACTCTATTATGTCTCTTTTTTCACCAAAATTTTCTCTTTATATGCCTATTTTCAGATTTTATCATGTGCGCAAGATTTTTTTCTCTTATTATCATTTATTTTCAAACTTATCATTCCAATATTTATTTATGAATTTACAAGTATATATATATATTTAATATATAAATTTAAATATGAGCTTTATATTTAAATGAAGTTTGATTTTTATTTTTCACTTATCACCCAAGTTTTGAAGCTTGGAACATAGTGATATTTTTTACTTTTTCGACAGTTTCAAAGGTATCCTATGCCCTTGAAACACTATTGATGAATATTATGGCGCAATGCTCCGTTCCATAATTACACTTTATCATTTTAGCACAAATATTACTCACAATGATTGCGTAAATGTATTAAAGAGTAATTAGGTATCCATAGTTTATTGGAGTATTTATTGGTATACTTTATAGGTGCATTCTGCCGAGATGTTTCAGATAACGACTTTGACAAAAAGTTGTGTGACGTAAATGTGATCGCCGCATTTGTCCAGAATACGTCACAGCTTAAGATAAGGTGGTACGTTCAATTCCTGACCTGGATGCTTTTTGATTTAGTTGGAACAGTTACTTGAAAAAACTTGTACACTGTAAAAAAAAAATCTGTAGGTCTACAGATGTAAAGTTACATGCTTACTAAACTTTCAACTGTAACTGTACTAAAAAAGCTGCAAATCTACAGAACTAGTTTTTGTAAAGCTACAAAAATCTGTAACTTTACAAATGAATCTGCAAAAATTTCAGTAATCTTACTAAACTTTTATTTGTAACCCTGGCTGCAGTTACATGAAAAGTTCTCGGAATCCCAGTTTCCAAAAAAATTCTTAGTAACCTTACAGATTTTTTGATTTTCGGCGCAAAAGTGTGTCTGTTACATGAAATTTTGTTGTTGCCGTTACATGAAAAGTTCTAGGAATCCCAGTTTCCTAGAAAAACTTTAGTAACTTCACAGATTTTTTTTTACAGTGTATGACTTTATATTTATTTGGTTAAAAAAATAATAATTAAGATTCTATCATTTATTTAAGGGATCTCAGGACTCTTAAAGCTTTAAAATTTTCGAAAATTTAATTTTTTTAGATGTTAAACTCCTATCTTTTCTGAACATTTTGATATAATTGTTTCCTTGAAATTCCTATTAGAACTGAAGTTATGGCTTTTACATGTATAGACGTTCAATAGCTGAAGCGTCGTTTTGGAAACTTTGAAGCCATTTTTCTCCAAATGACGTTTTTGGGCATAACGCGCACGATATCTCAAAAACTTATGAATATTTTTTTATGAAATTTTCAAAATATATGTTTCATGTTAGTTTGTATAAATTGAACATAAAATTTCCTTTTTATTGTTCAAAACAATATTTTTTTAGGGGATTATACTGTTGAAATTTTCTTAATTTTGCATTAGCTAAATACAACTTTGTATTAAAAATGTGAAAAAGCCTTAAAAACAAATTTTGCTCTTCAAATAGCTAACAGTTTGGAGCTCCCTGTAAATGCTAATTCTGCATCTTATAATTTTTTAAATACATGAAATGAAAGAACATACTTATATATTTTTTTCCAATTAAAACTGTGTCTTAAAATCAAATACATTTTAATATATTAAATGTTGAAAATGGTTTTTTTTTCTTTTTTTCCAATTTTAAGAGTCCTGAGACCCCTTAATTACTTGTTTTCTAAAGTGTTTTCTTTTCTGGCAAATTTATGTCCTTCGATAAAAGAAAAATGAAAATTTATAAAGTAATAAATTTGTTATTTAAGATTATACATTGTGTGTCATAGCTAAAACAATATAAAGTACCTGTGCTTAAATAAAAATTCTTCAAATTATTGAAAATGTTTAAAAATAAGTATGTGGTTTTGTTTGCTTTAATAAAAATATTTGCATAAAAGACTTTTATATACATATGCATATGTGCAACATTGAAAAATTGTTCTAAAGCACCAAGAATCTTTCAGAAAAAAATTTTCAGCATTAAATTTTTGCCTTTTTTATTCAAACATTTACAATTTAAAGTATTTTTTTAAATAAAATTGAACTTTCAATGAAATTCATGACACTCTCTAAAATGCCAAATGCTTTATATTTAGCTGTTTAAAAGAAAAATATTTAATAATAACTATTCTACATTTATTGGGTTATGATTTAATTTCTTGTACATTTTCAGGCTACTTTTATTTAATTATTTAGAAACTGGAATAGTTTTTAAATTATTGGGTGAAATTTAAAGGTAAATTATTATTTAACCAAAATGTGAAACTTCAAACTCTTTATATTTAATAGTTTAAGTGAAAATTCTAATAATGAAAACTCTACATTTTCTGCTAACTGAATGATTTGTTATATATTTATTGTTTTCCTTTCAGATTGTTTTTACCTAGATATTCAGAATTAGAAATAATTTTATATGGTATGAAATGGGGTGAAGAGATTTTTTTTTGTATTATTCTCTAAAATTTCAAATGTTTTATATTTATTTGTTTCAACAAGAAAAGACCCGATATTAAACATTTAACATTTATTGCAAATGATTCGATGATTTGTTTTATCCAACTCTTCTTTTTTAAATAAATATTTTATCACTATAAGTTAATAAAAAAGTTATATGGTAATAAATTTACTGTTTAGCATTGTTTTATTTAATTTTCATTTAGCAAATAAATTTCATTTTCAACATTAAACTTTAAATTTTTTTGCATAAATGTTTTGATTTTAAATACTTTTTGAATTATTACTTCAAATTCTTAAGCTACATTAGTTAATCACATTTTCTTCTACTCTTTTTATTTGTCTGCTATAATAAAATAATTATTTTGTAGTAATCTTTCTACATTTATTGCGGAATGATTCAAACTTTTCTTCTGCGTAATTTCTTTGTTTTTCGGGGGGGAAATACATCTTCTACAAAAATTGGAAGAAAGATGGATAAAGCAATAAACATACAGTTTAAGACAATAATCTATCTGTTATGGATAACACATTGAAAACTAAGTATGCAGTTTTTTTAACATAAATTATTTGGAATATTTTTAAATAAGTATGTGGATTTGGTTACTTTATTTTAATTATTACTACCAAAGACTTTTTCATGTACATGCATATATACAAGTTTGAGAAACTATATTTATATACATATATATATCATGTTACTTAAAAAGTTATTTTAAATATTACACTTTCACTGTTGGACTTCAGTAATTAAAATTTGGAATAGTATTTAATTATTAACTGAAATTTAAAGAAAACGTAATTTTTCACAATTCTGTTTAAGCTTCGAAATACATTACTTTTGATCATTTATTCTACAAATAATTTCCATTTTCATATAAGAAAAAAAAATTAACTAAAAGTTAAAGAAAGTTTTAAGTAATAAATTTGCCGTTGAGGCGATAAGTTGTGATCTGAAAAAACACTGAAAAGTATTAATTGCATTTTTTCTAAAACTTTCCAAAATATTGGAAATATTTTAAAATAAGTATGTGAATTTGTTTGCCTTGTTTAATATATTATCACAAAGAAAAGTTTTCGTGTGTATACCTACATGAGTCACTGAATAATTATTTAAAACCATTAAGAAACTTGTTTCATATAATTGAGAAAGTAATTTTTTAATGTTACACTTTAGCCGTTTTTACTTAATAGTTAGAAGTTTTTAATATTTTATTTAATATTTAGAAGTTATCAACAGAAACTCAAAAGAAATATAATTCGTTAGTCCCAATTTTCTCTAAAATATTTAATTCGTTGTATTTATTTTATAATATTCTACAAAACTAAATTAGTAATAAACATTAACATCTACTGCAAAGGATTTCCCCGTTAGATCTGTGAAATTGTTTTCTGTCCAGACCCCCCTGGAGAGCCCACTGGATACATCCCTCGCGTATATCACAGCCATAAAGAAACACCAAACTAAATGTTTTCTTTTTCAGCGAATTCATTTCTTTCGATAAAAGTTTTTAAAAAAAATTCCATAAAAATAAATTTATTGTTTTATACCGTTTAATATTTTTTTTATTAAATTTTTCTCTATCACACTTTTACTTTTTTCACAATTTTTAAATTTCGGTAAACATTTTAGTCTGTCAGTTGAAGTTTCAAGAAAATATGAGCTTTTTCAATCACTGTGATTTCTAAAATTTGCAATTATTTACTTAAATAGAAAAAGATCTATTAATAAACATTCTGTATTTAAGATGGGATAATTTCATATTTTCTTCCATTTAACTGCTTTTTTTTAAGTAATTAAAATAAAAAAAAATTGTAAAGCATTGTAGTTAGTGTTTAAGACAATAATTTATCTGTCATGCATACATCGCTTGCAAAGTACTGATTACATTATTTTTATAAAGTTTTGAAATTTTTGGAATACTTTTAAATGTGTTTCAATTATTGAAATATTATCATAAAAGGCTGATCATCAAGTATATGAATCTATATAAGATTGGGAAATTTTATAAAATCATTAAGAAATATATTTCATATCAGAAATTTATGTTAAGAAAACCATTAAGAAATTTGCTTTACATTAGAAATGTAGTTTAAGAAAACCATCAAGAAATTTGCGTTACATTAAAAATTATTTTAAGGAAACCATTAAAATTTATTTTGAGAAAGTAATTTTTAATGTTTCGTTTTCACCGTTTTTATTTATATATTTAGAATTTTAAATAGTTAAAGAGAAATTTAAGGAAAATTTAATTTTTCAATCACAATTTTCTCCAAAGTTTCAAAAGCTTTCCATTGTGTTATAGCAATCAAAAACAATCTCATAATATGCTTTTTACATCCTCTGCCAAAGCATTTTTAATGCAATTAATTTATTTTTCAGTCAATTTCTTTCTTTTGTTGAGATTTAAAAAATATGTATATATTTAATTATATTTATATATAAATAAACTTTTGAAATTATTGAGAATATTTTTAAATATGCTTGCCTTATTGAAATATTCTCATAAAATGCTATTTTCAAGTATATGCATTTATATATATAAGTTTGGGAAATTTTATAATATCATTAAGAAATTTATTTCATATCAGAAATTTATGTTAAGAAAACCATTATGAAATTTGCTTTACATTAGAAATGTATTATAAGAAAACCATCAAGAAATTTGCTTAAGTTATTTTAAGAAAACCATTAAAAATTTATTATGAGAAAGTAATTTTTAATCTTTCGTTTCCACCGTTTTTATTTATATATTTAAAATTTTAAATAGTAAAAAAGAAATTTAAGGGAAATTTAATTTTTCGAACACAATTTTTTCCAAAGTTTCGCATTGTTTTATCGCAATCAAAAATAATTTCATAATATCATTTCTACATCCGCTGCCTTGTTTTATGTTTCGGACAGTTTCTTTCTTTTGTTAAGGGAAGAGATCACCTTAAAACTTTTTAAAAAGTCAGGTTTTTTTTTTTTTTGTCTATTGTGAAAGAATAATATGTTATCGAACTTAAAAAAAAATTATGACAATATTTCAATTATACTATTTTATGATAAAACAGGTGGAGCGATACCTGTCTAAATCAAGGTAATTTTGAACCTAAAAGTCATTTTTCTCAAATCCGATATTTTTGACATTGCGCGCATCATATTTCCAAAATTAAGTAGCTTAGAAACTTAAAATTCTGTGTTATATTGTATTTCATATATCTTTATAACCTCTATCTGTTTTTAAATAAGAACCTGTAATATATTTATTTACTTTATAATTTTTATGGGATTTTTATTTTCTGGTTTAATCGACAGAAAAAAAATATTTTCATCTGTAAACTTGATAATTATTTTACATTGAAGTTAAAGTACAATATTGTAAGAATATATGTATGTAATAATAAGTGGGTATATCGAATATATATTTTACATTATCCTGCGCACAACACATGTATGAAAATCCTTAATTAGCATGCTTTAATTAAACTAAATTCTAATTATGTATCATTAAAATTATTGAAAGGACGTTTAAACAAAGAGTTGTATAATTTATTCTAAAAAAATGTTTAACTTGAAGAAACATTTACAGCTCTAGAATTTTTTTAATATTGTGTTAAAATCAAGCAATATCGAGCTGCTGAAGGTAATCACCCCCCTTAAGAGGTTTCTTCTTAATATATACAGTTATAAAGTTATTTTATGTTTCGGACAGTTGCTTTCTTTTCTTAAGAGTGTGGGGTTTTATATATATATATATATATATATTTCAAGCATTTTAAATAGTTAAACATAAAGTTAAAGGAAATTTAATTTTTCAATCATAATTTTCTCTAAAGTTTCCAAAGCTTTAATCAAAAGCAATCTCATAATATCCTTACTACATTCGCTGGTAAAACCTATTTAATGCAATTGTTTTATTTTTCAGACAATTTCTTTATTTTGTTAAGAGCTTTTAATTTATATATTTAGAATTTTAAATGGTTAAATAGAAATTTAAAGGAAATTTATTTTTTATAATCACAATTTTCTCCAAAGTTTCAAAAACTTTGCATTGTTTTATCGCAATCAAAAATAATCTCATAATACCCTTCCTACATCCGCTTCCAAAGCATATTTAATGCAATTGTTTTACTTTTCTAGACAATTTTTTCTCTTTTGTTAAGAGACTTTATATATATATATAGAGAGAGATTAATAAACTTACTGTTTAAGACGATACTTCGTCTGCCATGAAAGAAGCTAGAAGACGAGCGCAACTTTTTCTATTAGCCACTCTCCGCAAAACAATAATAAACTGAAGCACGCAAGTTCTCAAACAACTCTTTTCAACTCTTCGGAATCAGTTCTTTTGCCATGCTTTTTTTCCTAGCAACTCTCACGAACATCCAAAGCATATGAATAGTGAAAGATTTTTTTTATATCACTTAAAAAGTATTAAAGTAATGTATCTTTCTTTCCTCAACTTCGCTGTTCATTTTTCTTTTACTTCTCGCCCATTGCTGTAAAACCAACTTTCAGATCTTCTCTCAAAAGCGTTCTCCAGCGCTCTGCGTTCTCTCACTTTGGGAAGTAAGATCAGAATTTACTGCCCATGCGCTGTGACGTAAGGGATGGGATTCGGATGAAGTCCCGGATTTTTCTCTCTGCGTTTTACTACTACTACGAAAGCTTACGTTAATTTGGGGGAACAGCTGTTCATAGAGTAAAGTGCAATACATTCATGCATAATGCAACTTTTATTGTATGAAATATCTGCCAAGACTGTGCTATCTCACTAAATAAAAGTAGGAATTCCATTTCAGAATATAAAAGTCACTTGGTGAAGCATAGTTGGATATCGATATAGTCATAAGCATATTTTGCAATATTTTATAGAATTTATAATTCAGAAATTTTAAAAGCATAGTTATTTAAAAAATACTATTTAGAAACAAATGTAGTTTAAATTTATTTATTGATAAAATTATTTATTCTTATTACAGTATGTTATATTATTCTTTATATGCAGTTTTACATTTTACGTAAATACTACATACATTTGAATAGCTTTATAAGTATTTATATGTGTTTAATTTAAACTCTATATATCATATTTAAATTTATTTTTTAACAGTTTAATAACAAAATTGAATCGGATTCTTGTATTACTATTTTCGTAGAACAGATGTCTGTAGACTAAAGTTCAATACATTCATTCATAATGCAGTGTTTATTGCATGAAATATCTACAAGAATGTGCTATCTCACTAAATAAAAGTAGGAATTCCATTTCAGAATATAAAAGTTAGTTGCTGAAGTATAGTTGAATATTAATATAGTCATAAGCACATTTTATAGTATTTTATGAAAATTTATAATGCAGAAATTTTAAAATCACAGTTGCTTAAAAAATACTATTTAGAAATAAATGCAGTTTAAATTTATTTTTTGATAAAATTGTGTACTCTTATTACAGTATGTTATATTATTCTTGATATGCAGTTTTACATTTTACGTAACAATGATTTACATTTGAACAGCTTTATAAGTATTTACGTGTGTTAAATTTAAACTTTATATACCATATTTAAATTTATTTTTTAACAGTTTAATCACAAAATTGAATCGGGTTTTTTTATTACTATTTTCGTAGAACAGCTGTTCGCAGACTAAAGTTCAGTACATTCATTCATAATGCAAAATTTATTGTATGGAATTTCTGCCAAGACTATGCGACGGTGCTATCTCACTTAATGAAAGTAGGAATTTAATTTCAGAATATAAAAGTGTTTTGGTGAAGCGTGGTTGAATATCAATATAGTTATAGGTACGTTTTAAAATATTTTTTTGAAAATTTATGTTTCTGAAAATTTAAAATATAGTTATTTAATAAATACTATTAAAAATAAATGCAGTTTAGATTTATTTATTGAGCAAATTATATATTCCTATTACAGTATGTTTTGTTATTCTTTATTTATAGCATTACATTGTACTTAAACATAGTATAAATTTCAACAGCTATATACTTACTTACATGTGTTAAATTTAAAATTTGTATATCATGTTTAAATTTATTTTTAACTGTTTAGTAACATAATTAAATTGGGTTTTTTTTATTGCTATTTTTGTAGAACAGCTGTTCGTAGACTAAAGTGCAATACATTCATTCAGAATGCAACGTTTATTGTATGAAATATGTACCAAGACGGTACATTAGCCCTCTAAATAAAAGTAAGAGTTTAATTTCAGAACATAAAAGTTATTTGGTGAAGTGTGGTTGAATATCGATATAGTTATAAGTACGTTTTAAAATATTTTTTGAAAATTTATGATTCTGAAAATTTTAAAGTACAGTTATTTAATAAATACTATTAAAAGTAAGTGCAGCTTAAATTTATTTATTGAGAAAATTATATATCTCTATTACAGTATGCTGTAATATTCTATGTTTATTTCTACATTGTACGTAAACATAATATAAATTTGAACAACTTTACACGTATAAAATTTAAAATTTATATATAATATATACATTTATTATTTAATAATTTAGTAAAATGAAATAGGATTATTTTTATCATTATTTTTGTAGAATAGCTGTTCGTAGGGGAAATTGTAGTGGATTCATCCATAGTGCAACCACGACTGTGGGATCTCACTAAATAAAAATGTGAATTTTATTTTAGAATATGACAGCATATAAGCAAGCGGCTTTGATAGAATTGAAAATCAATGTAGCAGTCTTATACAAATATATTTATATATGATTAAGCATATACTAATAACTCGAGTCATACTCTAGAAAAATAAATGCAGATTAAACTTATAACTATTGAAAATATTTACTTGTATTACTCAATGTTATTACATTATTTTATATATAATCTTATATTGTATTTACATATAATAAAAAATTAGTGTATTTTCATTTATTAAATTATAAGTACTTATATTACACTTTATATATTTGTTACTTACCTGATTAATAAATTTTAAAGTATTTAAAATAATTGTTGAGGAAATGTACTTATAAAGTAAAGTAAAACATAATACACCTATATATAATAAAATTTTTATTGTAAGAGATATGTGTCAACACTGTATAAAAACAATTGTAGGTATAAGTACGTTTTGTACTATTTTAAGAAAAAATTATGATTCAGGAATTCAAAGTATTATTTAATAAATGCTATTTAAAAATATGTGCAGTTTAAATTTATTTCTTGCAAAAATTATTTATTGTTATTTCATTATTTTATATTATACTTTCTTTATAGTTTTACTTTGTACTTAAATATGATATAATATTGATATATTTAAATGTATTAAATTAAATATTTGACCTTATACTTCAGTGCTTAATTCAACTGTTTAGTAACAAAGTTAATCATATACATATTATGTCATAAGAATAATGGTTAATAATATAATGATAACTCATTTCATACTTTAGAAGAAAAAATGTTACTTATTAATTTAGAAAATTAAGTAATTTATTATATTATTGTACAAAGAGTCTTACATTGTGTTTAAGTGTAATATAAATTTAGTGTATTTACATGCATTAAATTTAAAGTGCTTGTATTATACTTATTGCTTAACCGCTTAGGGAAATATTTTTTCAAATACTTTTTGGTTATGATTTGCTTATAGAACATAGAAATAAAAATATGCATAATGCCACTTTTACTGCATGGAATATCTGCCATGACTCTGTAATCTCACTTTATAAAACAACAACAACAAAAAAAAAAAAAAAAAAAAAAAAAAAAACTTTAAAGGCTACTAGCTATAGTATGAATAAATGTCACTAGAGCTATAAGTACGTTTTAAACAATTTAATGTAATAAAGGGTTGATTCAAATGTTAAAAAATGTATTAACTTAATAAATACTACTTAAAAATGTTTATTTCTCGAGACACTAATTAATTTAAACAATTTTATTATATTATACTTTGTGCATAGTCCTATAATGTACTTAAATATAATATAAAAAATATTAATTTGATGTATTTACATTTGGTAAATTCAAACATTTCATATAATACTTAAATTTATAATTTAGCTCTTTAAAAAGGCTAAATATTTATTTATTATTATTTTTGTAGAAGAAATTTTTCAAAGAATAGAGTGTAATGCATTCGTGAATAACGCAATATTTATTGCATGAAACATCTCCATGACTGTATGCTCTCATTAAAAATAAACAACAATTTATTTTTAAGCATAATAGTTACTTGCCAAAACATGATTAAATATTGCTATAGATATCATATATATTAATTTTTTACAATATTTTCTAGAAAATATTATTCCAAAGTTAAACAAATACATATGTATGTATATATATAGAAATCCAATAAATACAGTTTTAAAACAAATGCTAGGCAAACTTATTACTTAAGAAAATATTTAATTTAATTGCTAGTACAAAACTTGTGTCGAAATATAAATTACTTAAAAACAACGTTTAAATACACAATAAAATAAGTTAATGAAAACAGACATATACGTTTCGTGAGTTCAAGGAGTCCTCAGTGTATAAAAACCAAAATATCCTCCCAACTAACGGTTTTCACCGTACATGTAGTTGGGGGATATTTTGGTTTAAGTATGTTTCATTTTCGCGCGTGTTTACTATATTTCTATATTCTATGCTTATGCTACAACTTACAACATAATTTTAGTTATGTGTTATTTAATGCATTGCGAAAATGATTAAAGTAATTTTCGTTCAACATATGCGCAAACTTCTGGTCTGAAAGTGAAAGTTGTAGTGCTTTTGAATGGTAGTATTTCTAATTGCTTTTTCGATGCTAAAACTTTTCTAAGGTTAAAGTAGGAGTTTATTATTATGGCAGAACATTAAAGTCGAAGTTGCAGTATTTGATGGAACAATTATTTTCTCACAACTCTAAGAATAAAATAAAAACACAAGTTAATGGAATTTCAACAGTTAAAAATATAAACACTATTTATTCCGATTTAATTTGAACAATGTAAAGAAAATAAATTAAATTAAATCCAAAGCTCAAGATAGTAATTAAAGAGCCTTTTAATGAAATTCTTGTAGTGAAGTTTTATTCACAAAAAATAAATTTCTTACTATGTACTTCTACTAACATTTTTTCTAGATGAAAAATGTGCAATTAAAGTAATGATTTTCGTAAAAGTATTCACTTTCATTTTTTACTTAATTAAAATTAATTAAAAAAAGTAAATAAAAATATAAGTAAAATATGAAAACACTAACACAAGATTAATTCAATGCGAACTTTTCTAGACGCAAGAACCATATTAAGTAAAATATGAAAACATTAGCACAAGATTAATTCAATGCGAACTTTTCTAAAACCATTACTTTAATTAATGGATTTCGTAAAAGTATTAACTTTCATTTTTTACTTAATTAAACTTAATTAAAAGAAGTAAATAAAAATATAAGTAAAATATGAAAACATTAGTACAGGGTTAATTCAATGCGAACTTTCCCAGGCGCGAGAACCATACTTCAAGAAAAATTCTGCCGTAGTAATTGTTGCACATAATTGTAGTAAATTTTGACAATGCTGGCATTCGCGAATTGCGGAGTATTGTCCGTTTCAAGTGCATGCTGCACAATCTTTAAATTTCATTTTCCTCTTCGGTACGCATATACGTGTTCATTAAGGGTAGTTGAACGATCCACCAGATTCACACATGTACACGGAATTACATTTGCCGCATATTTGCTGTTTTATATAGTTTTAGTCTTTATTTTATTGATTATATATAAAACTCTGGTTTAAAAAAATCGTCTTTAAAATAAAGTAAAGCTTCAATAATTAAAATTCTAAACTCTATGTTTTCCTATTTATTTTTTAACAACCGAAAAGGGAAACTAAAAAATGAAGTTTAAAACTCAAAATTGTTATTTAAAGCGCAACTAATACAATTTTTGGATTGCTGATTTATTCAGAACATACTATTCTCTCGCATAACAACTTTTTTTTCTATGTGTCACAAATATATGTGATGAAAACTACACGCTTTACATCGTTTGTAAAGATAAAGAAACTTGCATCAGAATCTATCAAGCGATAGAAAGAAAAAACACTAATAAAAATTAAACTCGAAGAGAAAGTATTATTTCTTTTATTTTTTAAAATTCACAGCCGAATTGAGTAAAAGCAACAGTTAGTGTATATACAGCGATTAAAAAACTAAGTTCTGTTTCAACCAATCTAATTTGAACATGGGAAATTGAAGCAAAATAAATTAAATTTAAAACTCAAAATATAATCAATCTGAAAGTTTATCTAAATAATTTGCTGCCAGGTGTCTTTTTCATAAAGATATCTTTTATTTACTATCCGCTCTATGAACATTTGTATTTGCTGTAAAAAAAGAGTAATAGAAAAAAATAATTCAAAAAGAGTTTAATAAACTGAAAAATCTTGTAATAAATAAATATGAAAATTTATCCAGCTATGTAGAGCTGTAACTACTATCGGGGTATGTGGGGTAAAGCCCAGCATCCTCAAAGTATGATGACGAGGTTAAGCTTATACAATTTTTCCTAGCCACTGTGAATGAATTTATGAACTGATATTTCCATGAGAAAATTGCCCATATCTTGCCTGATATCATTAATATTTCCTGTCGCCTCTTTTAAATTTAAACGGTAAGCCATGGGATTATCCATAAAAGGTAATTTTCGTCATCTTTCCCCAGCCATGGGGTAGGATGACAAATGCATGGGATGCGGTATGAAGACGAACAAAACTGGGATTTAAGAATTTCACGAAAGCTTTATTAAGGAACTCCAATAAAACTTCAAAACTGTAATAAAACTTTAAAATATAGCAAAAAGGGGGGGAAAAAGATTAATTATAAGTTCAGATTACCCATAAAATAATTAGACAGTAAACTGAAATTTGTACACAAAAAAGATTTTTCGTCTCTGTTGAAAATAAAATTAATACTAAAGTGAATAAATATATCATTATTTGAAAACAGTAAAAATCTGTCGCATCTGCAGATTAAATATTATTATTGTAAAATAAATTCTTCATTTTTACATAAAAATTGATCAGAATAAAACAATGATGCGTTTCTGACGATATAAATTTAAAATGAACAGTGATTGAACACGTTAAAAAAAAAAAAAAAAATCTGTAAAGTTGCCGTAAACCTTGGCTATTTTGGGCCACTTGTTCCTGGTTCCACTAAAATTTCCATTATTAAAAATTATTATGTATGATTTTTCAACGTCGAAATTGAGTTGTAAGCAATTAACCTGAAACAGTGAAACAAACTGTATGATTTTAAATAGGCAATTACTTATTTATTATTATTTTTTAACTATTTTTAAAGTTTTGAACAAAGTAGCCCCTGCTGGGGGCTTCTTTGGTCCAGTCACTTATTTTCATGTAAAAGGAATACATTTCATATGTTGGAATGTTGAAACCCCCTTGCAATAGGATCTGTTAATGAATTAACACTACAAACTTGAAAAACAATATATATATATATATATTTACATTTAAGCACAATAAACCAATTGTTAATATTAAAGACACGAGAAACAGTTTTCATCATGTCATCCTCAGCAACTGAAACAAAAATAATTAATGTAACATTTTGTTACAGTAACATTTGAAAAAAATGTTACTTAATATAGTTTTTAAATAATTTGGTTGTATAAAATGCATTTCTAAGTACTTCCGGACAAAAAAAAAAGGCCTGGCATAAAGTAGCCCCGAAAAACTGGTTTTCATGTTAGCTTTATGAAAACGTAAACATTTTCTATCAAAATAAAAAGTTAAAGGAAAAACTATGATCACACATGGGTTACAGGTTACTAAAGGTAATATTTTGACACTTACTTTATTTGCATCTCTTATCCAGATTGTCTCAGTATACAAAGTTTGGGGAGTTAAAATCTGCACACGAAAACACATCCAGCGTTGCCACTAACAAAAATTTAACTTACCCCCAACTATTCAAATACCCTATAGTAGAGTATAAAATATTTTTCAAGGGCAAAAACTCCGAATTATCTTGTATTGCTTGTTCAATACAAAGAATAAAAACTTTTTTTATGGGATGGGCCAAAGTAACTACTAAAACTTTTCTCGGAAACTGGGATTCCTACAACTTTTTATGTAACGGCGTCAAGAAAAATTCATGTAATAGATACACGTTTGCACTGTAAATAAAAAAAATATGTAAGGTCACTCAGAATGTTTTAGGAAACTGGAATGTCTAGAACTTTTTATGTAACTGCAACCCGGGTTGCAGATAAAATTTTAGTAAGATTAATATAATTTTAGTAGATTCTTTTGTAAAGCTACAGAAATCTGTAGCTTTACAAAAACTAGTTTTGTAGATTAATATCTTTTTCAGTACAGGGTACAGATAAAATTTTAGCAAGCATACAGATTTTTGTAACTTTATATGTGTAGGATTACATCTTTTTTTTACATGGAAGAAGACAAATTTAAACTTTTTTATTTAAGATTCGTAAAGTTATTGCTAACGGCAAACTTCGAAATTTTCCAACTCGGTATTAATAAATAATAATAAAAATAATAATCAGTAGTAGTAATTAATATTATTTTCTTTTAATCAAATGTTTATTGATTAGGTATGTATTTTCTTACTAACCACTTCAATTTCTTCTCCGTCTGCAGGGGGAACTCTTTTTTTTATAACATCTAATCAACGTTGGTTGGTGTATATTATATTTTAATGCTGTAGCATTCAGTCTCGAGATCTTACGTGCAAATCGACTATGGCTGCCTACATCTCCTTATTTCCCCACCTTTTTCTATCACTTATTCGCTGGTATTTTCAAGGCATGTTGCACCTGAAGTACCGTCTCGCGCCTGGAATCGAAAGCAACCATGCATTAAGGACGGAGAACATTTTAAAAACGGAACTGAGCCATTTTTTTTAAAAAAGCATGTGGGATACGATGACGAACTGGGAACTATTCGTCATCTTTCCCCATTGAAAATTCGTCATCCGTCGTTTTTATGAAAGCAACGTTTATCAGTAACCAAGACTGTTGTAAAATAAATGAATTTTGTACGAATTTGAAGGTCTTGAGTTCTACGTTCAAAATATTTTAGCGAGGATATTGAAAACCTTACCGTATAATGGTGATTCTTTACTTTGTGATTGTCAAATATTACAGGGAAGTACACTAAAAATGAACTAATGCTCATAATTTCTCTGAAAGTGGGAATGTGCATGTTTATCTTAGCGATGCACATTCCCCGCCTCCGGGGATTCTTTTGGTACCCCGACGTGCTACCATCTATTATTAACTCTGAGAAATATTAAATTCGTCATTTTTCCTCATTCGCCATCTTATCCCTCCTTCCCTTATCTTAATTTCATTCCTTTAAATTTATGAATTAACCCATAACACATTTTCTTTTCTAAGTTTATGGAGATTTATAAAAAATGTGTATTCACTATATACTTTTCGGGACTGATTTGATTCAAGGAACAGGAATACAGTATCGAAAAATGTACTCGTATGTTTACATTTGAAGAAAAGTGTGCACGATTCTTAATATGTAGATTGTTTCGAAACTCTAATTTATGTATAACATTCAATGTTAGACGTTTTTATCAATGGATTGGTACCAGTATCATTTTTATACGATGATTTGCAGCCAATTTAGTGTGGGGATATCCTTTTTCTTCACGATTGTACATTGTTCAGGGAGGGCATAATCTAAGTTTTGTGTTGAAATATGTTGTTTTGAGAAAGTAAAAAAAAATGCCACTTTTTTCCTAGAAATCGTTCAATATGTTTGACATTTTTTGTTTGGTCATTGTATTATTCGGTGAAAGGACAAACGGATGTCGACGGCAGAAACGACAATGGGTTGGCAATTACGAAGCGAAAAATGTAATTATGACCTAAAAAATAAGTTCTAATATTTGATACTATTTCCTAGCCAGTTCTACTATTTGTTCTACCATGCAGTCTCGGAACAATGCGAAGTATCAAAGCTTCTAGACAATAAAAAAAGTTTAACAATTCATATTATTAAAAATGAAAAAGAATACAAACATACGAAATTGATTTTTATCGTTCATAAATAATCTATATTTTCAGTTACTTCGAAGTAATAATAATAATTCAGTAAGTAAAAGAATAAATTCAAAAATGTAAAAGAACATTCTTAGCAGTGGAGTTTTGATATAATAGATAGTTAGTAGATGGCATTTAGTGGGGATATTTTTTTTTGTTTGTTTGTTTGTTTGTTTCAAATGATTAAATGGTTTTATTTTTCCATTGTGAAAAGAGCTGAGAATGAACGAGAGTGAAATTATGTTACTCGTGAGAGATTTTCATCACTTCTCAATTCGCCTGGACAATAAAATGTACAACTATACATTCTCCATTTATAGTAATACAAAATGATTAAGGGATTATTAGACGTCTGTAGCTTTATGTTAGAAAATGAAATCGCGATTCTTTTACATGTAACATGAACTTTAAGTATAATTTTAACTTATTTTAGTATTTGAAATAACTCATGAAAAATTAAGGTTAGAAAAGTTGCATAGATGTTGAATGAGGGCAGCTTGAGTATCTTGAGTACTTCCCTTCACAACCTTAGTGGGTTACGTAATGACGAGGGATCGAGAAAATTTTATAAGGAAAGGGCTGCTGAAGTCACTGTGGAGAAGCAAGAAATACTCTTTCCGTCTTTATGACTTCTACACTGTTAAAAATTTGCATCAGACTTTTCAGGAATTCGAACATTTTTATATAGAAAATGTTTTTATAACCGCAATTTAATATTATTTTGACAATAATATTTGCAATATATGGTCCAAATACAGTTAAATAACTGTAATGTAGCCGTTTTCTATAAAAACGGTCGAATGAATGGAGCGCTTGTAGCAGATTTTTAACTGTGTACAGTAGACATGAGCTCGGACGGTCTGATTGTTCTACTTTTAACAGGTCTATCACTTTTAAAAATCTGAGGCAAACTGTCCAGTCATTCGACCGCTTTTAAAGATAACGGTTGATTGACCATATTATTAAAAGTATCTAACTATTTACTTGATCATATTACGGTCTATATAAAGTTAAATTACGGTTATGTAATCGTTTTTTATTAAGAATGGTCGAATGACTAGACAGTTTGGTGCAACTTTTAAACATGTATGTTATGATTCGTCTACGTCTCCAAATTGATTCCTGCAATGATGGCTAAGGTAAAAATATAGTAGTAGAGTAGTTGACGGAAATGTTTGTATGTAAACATAACCTCGTTTTACATAATAATAGATACGATTTGCAATAATCTAAGTCACCATTTTCAGAATATGAAATCTGTTCTTAACATTTACAAGCAATTTATGAGCCTGAATTCATTGCCAACACTAATGAAAAAAAATTCACAACGAAGCAACCGATTTTGTTAGAAAGTTTGCAGAGGGTGTATCTGAAACATGTTCAATTTATACTTTTTTAAAAGAAAATAAGTGTCGATAAAACTAACAAGATATAAATTTTATAATCTATTTATATAATATGCTAGTGACGATACCGAGTCGCGCTCATCCTATGCAAGTAGACTCTGAAAAAAAAAATATCACGGCTATGTTAGGCTTAAGCATTCAGATCCCGTAAATAAGGGAATTGTCCGACTTATAATAATCTACAGTGTATCACATCTATTCTTCTTCATTTTCTGTAAAACCGTAAAAAACTATATATTACAGTGTTTAAAGGTCTAAATTAAAAATTCCAGCTACCAACAACATATTAACGATATAAACATACGAACACCATTGAAATTCAGAAGAACAAATTCCAAATGTAGAAACAAATGAACGACTCTTTGAGCGATTCATTAATCCCATTAATTCTATCTAACATCCGATTACACTTTTAAAATATTTGTAAAAGGATATTAAAGCCTTTAAATATTTTGAAATACATTTTTCACTTTTACACACCGACTCATATATTTTTAAAATAAACAAGACAGCGGTTCCATGCGTCAACTACGTATTAATTCAACATTCTTTTAGTGCCATCCAGCAGCAATCAATATAAATGAAATAACTCTTGATTGAAATTATACTTTTTTATTAAAAAAAATATGCAAGACGTAATGACGTAATTCGTGATCAAATGTAAGTAAGTACGAGTAATAAGCCTTAATTACGTCCAATAATAACCATATGACAATATATATTCCAAACAGAAAATTCAAAACATATATTAAAGTATTTATTTGCTTAAAAGACGTTACTAAAAACACATTAAACCGCCGCGGTGAGCGGCCTCTTTCCGTCCGCAGCCCTTTAACCTATCGTTTTTTAATTTACTTTTAATGTATTTTTAGTAACGTCTTTTAAGCAAATAAATATTTTAACATATGTTTTGACTTTTCCGTTTGGAATATATATTGTGATAATTCGAGATCATTTTTTAAACGTGTCCGTTGTATGATTTTAAAATTTCATCCAATATAAATAAAATGAATATTTTTATTATTATGATTTCTTTGATAGAATTTAAATTTAGTTTTATTAAATTTTAAGAGGTTAGCATTTATCTGCTTATATTTTAAAATTTTGCTTACATTATAAATAAAGTATAAATAATGAGTTTTTTCCTATGGTTTTTCTTTTTCAGATGTAATTGAAATATAAGATACTATCATGATTGCCTTAGTATGACTGAAAATTATTTTTTCACATTCTCTTATTAAATTACAGTTTTGTTTTCACTCAAAAGTTATGTTCAAATGTCACTATATTAAAAATCGAAATTTTAAGTGCATTGACGTAATATGTAGTACACGGTATTATATATTCCTTACATTTTAATTACATTTCATAAGAAATATAAATTTTATTTACAATGCAAGCAAATTTCAAGTGGATAAAAGCTCTTAAAAATTGATAAAATTAAATTAAAATTGTACAAAAGAAATAATAATAATAATTTTGGTTTTTAATCATACGAAATTATTTTTTAAAGTTACATAGCTGAAGTTTTTATAAACTGATCTTGAATTAAATCAATACGTCATGCACTTTTCCTATTAAAAACTAAAGTTTTAACAAAAAGTTCATTCATTTATATTAACTGCCGATAGATGACGCCAAATCCATATTTACAAACGAAACATAAAGCTTCATTAATCTATTAGTAAAACCGTTGCCTTGATCAACTCCTAATAGAAAGTAGTTTCTTGAGCCATTCATTATTGAGATTCATTCATTTTTATAAAAATAATGTATTTTAAAATTTTAAGAAGCCTTGAACGCACTGAATATTTAATTTTAATGTTTTGTGAAATCTTCAGAAATTGTGTTTAACTTTGCTAATTATTATTATTGTTGCAATAAATACTGCTGTTTGTTTTTTCCAATTGTTGAACTATTTCAGAAATTGAATATTGAGTAAAAAAAAATAATAATAAAGTACTAGAAAACAGAAATTTTGTTTTTTCAGAATTTAGTGCCGCCCCCGATGAAAAAATAATATATATATATGTATATAAATATATATATAGTACAAAACTTATTTCAGTTTTAAGACTTAAAACACGCGATTTTATTTTATCTAAAATGACGTCATTCGCATCCGGAAGAAGAATTCCTCATTTACGATCTAGTCTTAAACAGCATCTACAGTAAAGTATGCCTATCGCTAAATAATACACAAATCCAAAAAAGAGATGGTGTCATTCAAGAAACTCGACAAAAAATCAATCGATTTTTGTCAAAACTCAACAAAAAATCTAATTATTTATATGCCATAATTTGTTTGTAATGTTAATATAGATACTTAAAATTAAATATAGTTTATAATAGTTCCATGTTTTATCAGAAATTATTCATTTTTTTTTTCCAAAATAGCACATATTTTAATTACATTTTTTTTTTTTTTTCACATGGAAAAATGGCAACAAAAAGATATAATTACTATTTTTCAAACATTTTTCTTTACTCTCTGCAGAAATGGAGTATTTCAGTTGCCAACATTAAAAAAAAATCATTATAAAGTACAAAAAAATTAATATCTCAAAATAAATTGAGATGCAGTTTTCAAACAAATTGCATTTCAAAGAACTTTTTGTCTCAATACGACGGTATAAAAATTGAAAATGTGCGATGCTTAGATGTTTAAAAAATTGCAGTAGAGTATTTAACAGTACGATGAAACATCTGCTTTGTTTTACGGCTGGCTTATACAACGGAATGTTATCTTTTCGAGACGACACTTTAATTGCTGGACAAAAGAAATAGCATATCCGGGGCAAATATCCTCATCATTTCTATTTGTAGCAATCATTTGTCATTTTTTAAATGTACTTTTCTACAATGCAAACCCTTCAATAATAAAATCTTCATTATGTTCGTTTGTATGAAGTGTTGTGAAAGTGAAATGCAGATCAACATTCCCTCATTTATGACGGGAGTTATACAGGGTGATTAAAAAAAAAACGCTGACAAAATGACATTGCAAATTAGGCATACAATAAGGATAAAAAAATAATATAGGAACATAGGGTTGCAAACCACTTATTGAGTCACAAATACAGTGTATTTTATCCTAACTAAACTCGGGTCGACGGTCATAATTTTGAGAAAAATTAAAACAATGCAATGAAAATGCAACGACGATATACACCTTTTTTGTGTGAAATGTGATAACATCACGAAAAGTTCTGGAAAAACACGTTGCTCAAGCAATCGATGATACCGTATGGATTGATCATCACAGTCCAAAATGTGAGGCGTCCAGTGCATACTGATGGCGGGTATCTTGCAAGCGTCTACCACTTTTGTTTGGTGGATCACATTTACAACAAAGGTGAGAATGTCTGTAAAATATTTTATTATAATATAATTCAGTTTTCTTAAAGTTATGACCGTTAACCCAAATTGAGTTAGGATGAAAAACCTTGTATTTGTGACTCAATAAGTGATTTCCGACTTTGTGTTCCTATGTGATTTTTTATCATTGTTGTAGGCCTGATTTGCCATGTCATTTTGTCAACTTTTTTTAATCACCCTGTATGCTAATAAAAAAAAAATATTAAGCGGTTAAAACACAGGCTTGATCAATATAAATATGTAACTAGAATGTGACAGTATGCGTTTTCAAATAATTTGCTATTGTTTATTTGTAATCGATTTTCATTTAACTAATCTTATTTCATTTATTCATTCATCACTGTAATCTTAAACTTAGCATTACACAAACATTAAATCTATCTTACATATTGCTATCATTTCTTTCTGTATTATCGAATTTATTTGAATTCACTAGATCAATGTAAAATATAATTTAGAAGGGAACATGGTAAATAATTACACTAGTCATATCGTACCTGCATAATTTTCATCACATTCTGAGTGACAAGGCAAAATGCGTTTGCTTAGCACAGAATCTTAAAGACCTATTAACGCACAACAACAAATATGACAGAAGTGGCCCAACAGAAAGGGGCCCTTTGACATTTATTATAAATGCAATATTATTATAAATGCAAATTTATTATAAATTTATTATATATTTTTATTTTATTTATTATTAATTTATTATAAATGTAATTATTTAGTATGCAATTTGTATGAACACTTCAAAGTTCCTTGTTTTTGCACTATAGGGATTTTAAAAAAAAAAGAGAATAATAGCTTTTCTTTTTGTAATTTTTTTAAAAATCTATCGCCAATTAAGTAAAAGCAACACTGTAAAAAAATCTGTAACTTTGACAAAAAAAAAAAAAAATGTTGCATGTTTTACAGAAAAAAACTGTTTTAAAGAAAGACACAGTTTTCCCTGTAAAAAAAATTCCCGGATTTTGTCATTTTTGAAGAAAAAAAAAATATTTTTTTTTTTACAGGAAACTGTTTTAATGAAATTATAAAGATATTTTCTGTAAATTAAACGGTTTTTTCTTTCGTGCAAAAATCGACAGTTTTTTCTGTCAATTTGAAAAATATTTTTTTTATAGTGAACAAAAGTGATTTTTCAATGACTAAAAATCGAAGCCAATTTAACTTTATCACTGTGAAGTGAAATAAAAGAAAATGACTCTTAAAACAGAAAATAATATCTTAAAGTTTAATTTAATAAAGTTTTTGAAGTCTTTTTTTTTTAACATAAAGAGGTGTTCTAAGTGTACTTACTATCCATTTTCAAGGACATTGCTACTAATTGAAAAAAATATGTAGTACAAACAGTACGTTTAAAAGTGTTTAATAAAATGAAAAATTTGTAATCTCAAAAAGCATCAAAATCTATCTAGTGATAAAAAGAATCATATTAAACTAAAAACTAAAATCTCTTTCTTTTTAATTGCTTAACTCATGACCAAATTAACTAAAAGAAAAAAAAAATCTAGTGAAATTTTCAACGTTTAAAAAACTAAGGTGTATGTAAAACAATTTAATTTTATGCTGCAAAATGGAGTAAATGAAATTTAAAAGAGTGTTTTGAAGGTTATTTGAATAAAATTTTGAATGCTTTTTTAATATACACATCGCTTATGAATGAACTTACTATCCACTTCTAGGAACATTGAGTGTGTAAAAAAACAAGTAATCTAAACAAGACCTTTGAGAGTGTTTGATTAAATGAAGAAACTTGTTATCATGAAGCATCAACATCCATCGAACAGTGGAAAGAAATTAAAAGTTCAATTAAACTAGGAAAAGATGTACTAGAGCTTTAAATTACTTCTCAGAACAAGAAAAAGTGATCACGTGTGGATTTCAAAATACTATGATAAAAGAGAATAAAATTTCTGAAGTACGTTTTTACAAAAATTGTTTTTCGTTCATAGTTTTACCCACGATCAAAAGAATTAAATAAAAGCAACAGTTGATGCATTTTAAAAGATTTTTAAACTAATCACTCAATAATGTAAAGTTAATGCATACAAAAAAGGAAGTGTTCCGTACAATAAATATATTAATTTGTAGCTCTATTATACAAAAAATAATCGTTGCTAAAAGAATAATAAGACTTTGTAAAAAGCTATACAACGTAGGGTTGTGTATAGCTGTATGTATGTACTGGAAAAGTATAAATGGATATACCATGAAAATTCAGAGAGACAGGAATCCTGAATAGTATCAAATATTGCTATTCTGTATAACTCTTTTTTAAATCTTATCCTACTCTGTTTATGATAAATTTAATGTGATTCTGACAATAAAAGCAGTACATATCGCTCACCCGTAAAAAAAGTGACACATTCCGCAAAAATTCATTTTGCGTTTTATTCCACAAATAGGTCTGTCATATGTGCTTCTTGCTACACAACAAGTTTCATAAATGTAGTTATACGGAAAATCACTTTTTTCCTCTATGTGTCCATTTATGACCACAGAAGAGAGGTGGATTTTATGGGGAGGTAGAATTGCCCAACCCCGAAACCTCATCCTACGCCTTCATTCTTAAGGGTTTTAAGCTTTTATACACGTTTTTATTTCTGCATACAGAGCTAAGTGCTATAATTCCATTTTACAGTAAAATCATGCAAATTTTCTTTTGCATCTCCTGTGAAATTTACATTTGTCGAGATGTGTCACTTTTCTTGCGGGTCAGCGATATTTAAACTTCATTTGACATTTCATAAACTCAAATTTAGCATAGTAATATTTTTCCTATCTAAATTGTACGCAAAACAAAACCCTTGTTCAAAGTTTAAACTTGGCATTGTGCTAAGCGCGCTTCAAGTGGAGGTCGCAAAGTTGCAACGCCACCTTGGTCCGGGCCCCATTTTTCCAGATTTGTTTTTAATTAACCTTGCGCATTAAGAGAGCCACTCAATGCAAACTAATCGCGATTCCCATAGTAATTATGTGATTAATTCTAATTAAATTAGTCTGTGTATAACAGTTTAACGTTTATTACTTTTATACTACTACTGGGCGTTTCATTACACAAATATATAATTAAAAGTTATTATCTAGGCTTTAAAAGACGATGATACATAGAGTACGCCGCCCGTGTCTTTGTGTATGTCCAAACCGTCCGTGTCTTTAAGGTTTAATATCTCAGCTAATTACCGACAATTTTTTTCGAAAATCACTATCGATAATCCTTTTATATTTCTGCGATGATAAGTACCTCCAGCGCTCCGTAACTCTTTTCCTGAACGGCTGCAAATCGAAATTTGTGTGTAACGGAAAATGGCGATTTTTTCAAAAACGATGTAACGTAGGGTAATCGCTATAGCTTTCCTGCAAGGTTTAAATTAACTTCTATTACTGCTTATATTTTCCTAATTTTTGATTCAGTAGATTGTGAAATAGAGGGGGGCGGTGGGCATATTTTTGCACTACATTTTCGACGAAATCTCTAAAAATATAATACCTAAAATTAAAAGAAATGTATTTTTGAGTTCGGTGCTACGAAAGCTTTCACACGACACACCACACGATATAGAAAGGAAAGATTTTTTTTTTTTTTTTCAAGTATAATAATTACCCCCCCTCTAAATTTGTCCTATATATATTTGTGAATGTTTAAAAATATATAAATATGTGAGTAAATAGCTTTTATTACTTCAGCCAATTTGAACTTCCCACGTTCTATAGCTTACGAGTAAAATTGCTGTGACAGACAGACACAATAGTGATCTTATAATGGTTTCGTATTTACTTTTTAAGTTTTATTAGATTAATTTATTCGACGTTGCTACATAACTTTAAAATTGATAAAAAATGTTCAATATTTCATAACAATAATGTAGGATTTCCTGATATCCTTTGTTAAATTTTTATTTGCTGAGTTTCATTGCCGTAATCTTCAGATTTTCTTTCCATTTGATTTCTTTTATTTTAAAAAAGTCTTTGTCATGTAAAATACAATAAAAAACTTTTCAAATACAACAATTTTACTAGAGATGTTACATTTTTATTTGAAATGTTTGTAAGTTATTATAATAGATTTGAGGAAATTTTCCAAGTGATCGCATTTTTTCGAATAGTTAAGTATAAAAAATAAGGTATTCAACATCATAAGAAATTATATTTCTTTTAAAAAATCTCTTAAAATATTACAAGTTAACAGTTCCTTTATCCTAATTTATTTTTAGAAAATTTTGGTTAAACTACTTTTTAGTTCCATTATACTACAAAGCTTTAAAAAGCACGAAATATTCTTGTTAAACTTGTTTTGTCTCATTATCATAGCAGAAGCCTCGAAGCAATTTCCAATTTTGCTTTTGATCTTATTTTTAATCTAAAGAAAAATCATTGTCACACATATTATTTAAATTTAACTAAAAAAATAATGTTACGAAATATATTTCTTTGTATTAGACATTTTTGATTTAGAAAAAATATAAGATTAAAGAAAATAAATTGAATTTTATTTAAAATATTAAAAATTATAATTTTTTTAAATCGTAATTTAGCATTTTTTATCAAAAACTTAATGAAATATTTTTAACTACATTCTATTCAAATCTTTCCTTTTGCAGTCGTATGTATATCTGCCAAATGCTTATAACATGCTTCTAAGTATTTAATTTTCTTGTGATTATTTGATTAAACATTCGTCAAACGCTTGTCAAAGTTAATAAACTAGTTTTAACTTTATTTATTCTATTCAAATCTTTAAAAGGTATGAAATTTTCACGAGCTTTCGCCACAAAAACATGGGATTTATTCGTACATTTTGCCATTATCTCATGCAATCGTATGATATATATATATATATATATATATATATATATATATATATATATATATATATATTAGTGCTCCCTATTAAACGTTTATACGAGTATACGTATAATACGTATTATATGGGGTACGGATTTCAGATACGTATAATATGGCTACGGCGGTTATACGTATTGTGAAAAACAGCATATACGGCACATCGTATATACGGATCTTACCTAAGCGGTTAAACGTATAAACGTTTTTCGTTCAAGGAAGGAAAATAGATATTTTAATGCTTATCTGCGGATTAGAGATATTGAGAAATATTTTCTAGAGTCCTGCATATAGAGTCGTGGTTTACCCGGGGTCATGTTTACCTATCTTCTGGTTGTTATGCAGGTACTTAAAAAAATACTTTTCATCAGTTTAGATTTTGGTTGTTTTCCCTAAAAACTAAGGTATTAATCATGAATTTTTTTACTATTGGTAGTGGGCAGCTACAAAGCACCTTTCGCAGATCTGTAGCACAACACCTAGCTTCTTTTGATGTATGGAATGGGCACTACGCGCGAAACACTATTTTTGCATTTTGCCAAAGAACAGACTTAAATTTACTTTATATTTTATAGTAACATTGATCAATACGACTCCTGGGGAGTTTTGTAATCATAATTTTATTGCATTTAAGAATATTGTTTCCTAAATTTAAAATATTTTATGTTTTACTTTAAAAAAGAAAAGAGAAGGCAAGTCATTTTAAGCTTGTGTAATTACATTCTAAAACCTACAAGTCGAAAATTTGCCATTCTGTAAGTAATCGAAATATATAGGTACTTTATACAAAAAATTATATTTCTTAATATTAACAAATCTTAAACGCAATGCCCTACCATTTCGTATAAAAAATAGTGTCAAGATTTAAAAAAAAATGGATTTTCATTATACATTAACAGAATAGAAAACATTAGCGCCTTGGAAAGAATAACATTTGCTCCCGGATGCAATCTTGAATGTAACACACACGAATAAAAATTTTTTTAAATATTAAAAAGAAATGACCATACTTAACAAGGGTTTGCAATAAATATCAGACATTCATACTCTCATTCTTTGCTCAAAAAGTGTTTAATTTTGCTAGTTACTTACAATGAATACAATTTGTATACATTATTTATACAAAAAAATATAAAAATAACGGGGTATCTGCTCGCAATACCATGAGATGAACAAAAAATCTAAATAAATTCAAAGTAAAAATTTGTGAAGCACTTTTTACAATTCACGGTAAAAAAAAAAACTAACTTATTAACATTTTCGGAATTTAAACAACTGCGTTTTGAGGTTATGTTACCTACAGCTGAAAAGTCTCGTTCAGAACTCGCAAAACCAACGACTACAGCTCCTTATCCTTCCACCATATTTACTCAGACAAGCAGTTTGTGAACAGACCAATACTGCACTTATATTTTAAACCATTATGAGAACATAATTAAAACATCTATAATGGCTTCTTTCAACAATTATTATTTATTTATAAAACAATTTAACCTGTTCCAGCAAATTTATATAACATTTTACTACTTAATTTAATGAAAATTAGAAGATAATAAATTAATTGAACTATTTAAAGAGGAAAATAACAAGTTTTATGTATGAAACATAATATGCAGATTGTTACAGGAACGCCACCGATTTCCAGCTTATTCTCCATTCATTGACGTAAGACTGATGAGGACCATTCTTATTAAAAGTAAATACGATACTTGAAGCATACGTATACTTTAAATGTACGTGTTTTTAAATATACGTTTAACCGATGTACCCTTATACGTATCTGGATACGTTTAAACGTATATTTTAAAATATTCGTATTTAAAAGAAATGTATTATAAGTATAAACGTATATTGTTTAAATGTATAACTGAAATACATATCCCATCGGGAGCACTAATATATATCTTCCGAATGCTGGATATATGCTGCGAAGTATCTCATTTTCTGGTGATTGTTTGGTCAAAAATTTTTAAAAATTAAATAGTTTTAAAGGTGAAACTAATTTTACTAAATACAAAGAAATAGGTGTAGTAGGTGTAAAACAGACCAATACTGCACTTATTTTTTAAACCAATATGAGAACATAGTTAAAACATCTATAATGGCTTCTTTCAGTAATTATTATTTATTTATAAAACAATTTAACCTGTTCCAGCAAATTTATATAACATTTTACTACTTAATTTAATGAAACATATATATCTTCCGAATGCTTGATATATGCTGCGAAGTATCTCATTTTTTTGTGATTGTTTGGTCAAAATATAGGTTTTTTTTTTTTTTTTTTTTTTTGCCTTTGAGGAGAAAAGATTTACTATTACTAATAATATTTCAATGATATACCTATTTTTAAAATAGCAACTAATTTTTCGATGGAAACCACAAGAAACCGAGTAGCATGCTTAAAATTTATTTTTAAACAGGTTTATTTTTTAAAGATAAATAAAACTGAAGCAATGTTCTATTAAATGCGAGATAAATTTTCTTAAATATAAAGCAATAGGTTTAGAAAAATATATGCATAGTTGTGGGGGTGTTAGTGTCTTTGCAGATAAAGGGCTTAACATTATAAAAAAGACTTTTTTTCATGATTTTATAGCCAAGTCTATGGAGCAAATCTTTAAACAAAAGCCAGTCAAATATCGTGAAAATTTAGAAAGATATCGACGATAGACTGAGCTGATTTTTAGTTGTTCTCTAAAAATAGCTAAATGAAACGGGGTTTTCCATACATTGTCGTTTTTAATTTTGACTTTTTTTAATTTTCATTTTTATTAATGCTCTAGTTCTTCTTGGAAAACCAGCAGAACGACCCTATTTCAAGAAAAAAAGAAGTATCAAAATCTAAGTATTTCTGCTAAATCTATTCGTTGAACTCCTTTGCTGAAACCCTAGATAATAACCCCCCTTTCCCCCCTTTATCCTTAACCAATGAGCCCTCAAAATTAATCAGGGAAGCTCCTTAACATAATAAACCGGTATACCAAATTCGGAGCAAATCGAATAATTCTGCATGAAAAAGCCATTTATCTGAATTAAGAGGGGTTTACTAACCCCCTCCCCCCTTTTCCCCCTTTATCTTTAACCAATGAACCCCCAAAACTAATCAGGAAAGTTTCTTAACATAATAAACCGGTATACCAAATTCGGAGCAAATCGAATCATTTTGCATGAAAAAACCATTTATCTGAATTAAGGGGGGTGGACTAACCCCCCTTTTCACCCTTTATCCTTCACCAATGAACTCCCAAAACTAATCAGGGAAGCGCCTTATCACGATGAACCTAGAAAATTTTTTTGAAGCAAATCGGATGTTTCTATCAAGAGTTATCGCGTTACGTACATACATACGTACGTACGTACATACATACATACAGAACCGGCGGGCACATTAGCTCTCAGGCTTTGATAGCCTGTAAGCTAATAAAAATGACGATTTGTAGAAAAACCCTTATTCATTCAGCAGCTTTTAGAAAACAACTAAAAATTCGCTCACTATACTGCCGATATCTTTCTGAATATTCACGATATTTCACTGATTTTTTTTATGAGTCGCTCTAAAGAGTTGACTATCAAATCAGGAAAAAAAAATATATATATATATATATCGTACGCGCATGCGCAGATAAAAAATATTTCATACAACTGCTCATATTTCATCAAATATTTAATATATTTCCATTCCAATTGCACAATATACTACCACATTTTGTCAAATTTTCTGAAGCTGGCATTAAATTTGATAAAAAGCCCTACATGATGTAAACAAAAAATATGCAAAAAGTTTTTGAACTAAAAAAAAAAAAAAAAAAAAAAAAAAAAAAAAAAAAAAAAACGATATATCTCCATGAACATACGTTCTACTCTTCCACAAAGATACATATATTGTACAATATCCATATATTCGTAAGCTATAGTGATAGATAATTTCGTGCATTTTATTTTACAGGGTTATCCCAAACAATATTATTTTTCTTTGATTGTTGGCCTCCTAATTGTCCTTCTGATCAAATATGATGGACGCCATGGATAAATATGAAGTCGAACGTATTCTTCATAATCCTGAAGTTCAAGAAAAATCCAACAAACAATCTTTAAATATTCGACAAAATGTCTAAAATTGAAAGTGTTCGGAGGTTAATGGCCGTATAGTGTATATATATAATTAACAAGGAATCGAACGTGTAAAAATAAAATTAGAAGAAAATGATATTTATATATATATATATATACATAAAGTTCGTTTAAAAATTTTTAAAGACATTTGAAAAAAAAAAAATACACGGTCAAGTGCGAGTATTACTCGCGTACAGAGGGTTCCGTAGAATAAATATATGAATTTGTAATTGTATTATAGATGAAAAAAAAAAAAAAAAAAACGTTGCTAAAAGAATACTAAAACTTTGTAAAAAACTATACAACGTAGGGTTGGGTATAACAGTATATATTAAAAAAGTGTAAATGAATATATCATGAAAGTTCAAAGAGGTATGGAACCTAAATAATATCAAATATAGCTATTCTGTATAACTCATTTTTAATACTATCCTAATCTGTTTATGATGAACTTAATTCGGTACTGACAATAAAAGCAGTGCATATTTAAACTTCATTTGACATTTCATAAAACTAAATTCAGCCTAGAAATAACCTTTATTTCTACAGTGTAGCTAAAACAAAACCTTTGTTCAAAGTTTAAATTTGGCATTGTGCTAAGCGCGTTTGAAAGGAGGTCGCAAAGTTGCAACGCCGCCTAGGTCAGTTTCTCGTCTTTTCAGATAGATTTTTAATTAACTTTTAAAGTCACTCTCGGCGTATTGAGAGATACAATCAATGCAAACTATCGCGAATGCCACAGTATTTATGTAATCCATTCTAATTAAACCTTTCGAGGGCTGCGTCCTTGAAAAAAGGACACCCAATTTTAATTCCAAAACAGACAAACGGCACCAAGAATATTTAATTAAAATTTTCCTTTTATCATGTACGTGAAAATAAGCAAGTTCATATTATCTAATAAACTCGTTTATAAATCCTGGTGTCAGTCCAGTATTTCATAAGTTTATAAACAGAATTACTCCGCGCCGGACAGGGCTAAGTGGTCGCAGGACTATTAAAGCTTCAAAATTTTAGAAATTTTAATTTTTTTAGATGTTAAACTCCTATCTTTTCTGAACATTTTTATACAATTGTTTCCTTGAAATTTCTATTAGAACAGAAGTTATGGCTTTTAGAATTATACTCGCCCAATAGCTGAAGCGGCGTTTCCGAAACTTTGAAGTGATTTTTCTCCATATGTCGTTTTTGGGGCATAAAATGGGGCATGGGTTTTGGGGGCGTTTTTGGGATACCTCAAAAACTTCTGAATATGTTTTCATGAAATTTTCAAAACATATATTTCATGTTAGTCTGTATGAACTGAACCGGAAAATTCCTTTTTATTGTTCAAAAAAATATTTTTTTAGGTGATTATACTTTTGAAATTTTCAAAATTTTGTATTAGCTAAATGCAACATTGCATTAAAAATATAAAAAAAGCTTTAAATACAAATTTATTTAAGTTCAGGGTAATTATTACAATCTGAAGTATAAGTATAAGTAAGCACTAAAATTTTCATTCTAGTTGCAATATTTATTTTGTAATTCTGCAAACTGTTATGCCAATTTTCTGTTCGACAAATGTCTAACAGTTTTGATCCCTCTATAAATACTAATTCTGCATCTTGAAATTTTTTAAATACATGAAATGAAAGAACATACTTATATCTTTCATCACAATTAAATTTGTATTTTAAAATCATATGCATTTTAAGACATTAAATGTTGAAAATGGTTTTTTTTTCTTTTTTCCAATTTTTGGAGTCCTGAGACCCCTTAAATTAGTATGTTTTTAACAATTTGACATTTATTGCTTTTATACTGTTACTGGACATTACATTACACATATATATCATTAAAAGTTGTTAACTAGGCATAGAGTACGCCGCCCCTGTCATTGTGTATGTCCAAAATGGCCGTATCTTTAAGGGTTAATATCTCGGCTAATTACAGATGATTTTTTTTCGAAATTCATTATCAACAATGCTTTTACAGTTTTGCTACGATAGGTACATCCAGCGGTGCTCAACAAATTTTCTGAATGCCCCTAAATCGAAATTTGTGTGTAACAGAAAAATGCGATTTTCTCAAAAACTATGTGACCTATGGTGATCGCTATAATTTTCCGGCAAGGTTTAAATTAACGTCTACTACCTCTATTTTTTTCATAATTTTATTTTCAGTAGATTCGGAATTAGATGCGGGAGAACTAATTTTTGCTCTACATTTTCGACAATATCTTTGAAAATATAATACCTAAAATTAAAAAGAATGTATTTTTGAGTTCAGCGTTACGAAAGCTTTCACACGATATACAAAGAAAATATTTTTTTTTCAAGTACCATAATTAGCCCCTCTAAATTTTTACTAAATATATTTATGAATGTTTATTAATCTGAAAATATGTGGGTCAATGGTCTTTATTACTTCCCCGAATTTGAACTTTCCACTTTCCATAGTTTACGAGTAAAATGGCTGTGACAGACAGACACAGGAGTGATCTTATAATGGTTCCGTTTTTACTTTTTAAATACGGAACCCTAAAAAAACATTTATTTAGCAAACAAAATTTATTTGAAAATAATAAAAATAAACTTCTTTTGGTGATAAATTCTTGTGTACAATATTTCGGTCAGCTAATTTGTAAGTTCGGTTAAACACACACACTCACAAATAATAATAATAATAAAAAAAATTGGCCAAAATGGATTTATAAGACAATATGTCGGCATCTTATGCATTTAAAAAAAAAAAAAATATTTTCAAAGTTTAATTTCTAAGAAAGAAAATTATTTTTAATTTAAAGCTAATTAAATATAAAAGTAATATTTAGAAATAGAGAAATTGTTTTTAAAACAAAATAATATACCTTTAGATTTAGTTTTTTATGTAAATGAAGCGTTGTTTATTCTAATTCATTTTGTAAAAAAAACCATAAAAAAACTAATTTTTTTGTCCCACTATACTGCAAAATTTCGAAAGGCACAAACATGCATCATCACTTGCAGACAAAATATGGTATTTAAAGATTATATTTTCTTAGTAACTTTTGCAATATATCTTTATGTCACATTATATTTATAATTATCATATTATATTTCATTCGTTAAGATATACTTAAACAAATATTTTTAAAGGAATGAGATAATTTTAAAAGAAAACGGAACATTTATTTTTTAATTATATTTTTAATTTGCAAAGGTAAGAAGATTTTTTTTTAACTTTTATTTTGGGAAAAAATTCTGTTAAACAAATTTTTAGTTCCATTTTCAAATCTTTAAATAGCACGAAAATTTTATAATCTATTCTAGCATAAATGTGGGTTTTATCAATATATTTTTTCGGTATCGTATTGGTAAGTAAATTCGCAAAACTCTAACGAATTCTTAAAATACACTTTGAAGTATTAATTTTTCTGGTGAATATTCATTTGATCAAACATCTGTTGAAAGCAACTATTTTTAAACACGAGATTAGTTTTCCTAAATGCAAAGCAATAGGTTTCGGTGTTTGTTACCAAGCGCAGCGTTTAGACGCGCTTTAGGGTTTCCGAAAATTTTGACAGGGACCGCCTTATGACGGATCACGCCAAACAAGATAATTTGGCGATGTAATGCAATTCAGATTTTTTTCATTCTTCAAAATGCTAAATGCATGCATTGTATATTTATTAAAACGAAACAAAAGGGATAAGAAAGATAATGCATATATTTTTTTTAATCTTTGATTTGAATTTTAAATGTTGTACTAAAGGGAAATGAGAGAATATTTATTTGATTTATTTTGTTTGCATTCTAAATAAATTTATCTTAAATTTAGTAAAACGAAACAGCTGCAACAAGAGCATGTTTATATTCTTGTTGCAGCTGTTTCTTTTTAGTTCGTTTTCGTTCAAGATGTATTTTTTTTTCTTGGAAATTTAAATACAGATTTCACTCAGATTATGCGATTTTTTTATTTTTTTTTCTCAGACTCTGAGTTAATTCAGGAGAAGTGGTAATGGGTGATACAATTTTCCCAGCCAATCAGCGGTGAATTGTTAGTAAAATAAATCAAAAATCCGAGTATAAATTTGACAAATTTTGTGATAATCGGACATATGTCTTAATAGTGCAAAACTGAACTTCGTCTGAATCTGAAACTGAAATCGGTTTTAATGTTTCTTAATTAGCACACATTTTAATTTTAATGGAAGTTAACGTAATATAAAGTAAAATATACCAAACCTGCAGGGATACGATCCATTAAGTAGGGCTGCCACTGGCGACTATTTTTATTTTCTATTGGCACCACTATTTTAAAAAAATTAATTTTATAGTATGTTTCTCTTGCACATGTCGTCAAATAAAAAATAAAAATAAAATAAAATAAAATGAAATAAAATAAAATAAAAACTATATATATTCTTATTATTATTTTACTTGGGCCAAATTTGCTAAACTTGATATACTTAAACTTGATAAACCTTATATTTGAAATATATGACAATGAAAACAGCTATTTTTTAGAGGGAAAAGGCAGCTTTTTTAACATCTAACCTTCTGCTTCGTCCGGTTATGACGGATTAAGAACAGTGTAAGTCATTTATTCTTGTTTAAGCTCACTTTTAAATTACTATTTTTAATTTATCTTTCATACTTATGATTATGTATTTTAAACTTTAACTTATCTTATTCTTGGATTGCGCATTTAAAAATTTTTAGCCTTTTTTTCTTTTCTTTCCTTATATTTTAGAACATGTATGTGCTGTGGCGAGACTTATCTTCATGGCTCCTCTATGATGTTATAAACATGTACTCATATACAGGGAGTGGAGTAACACTGCTATTGAGTATTCCATCAAAATATCACCTGTTCGTCAAAGTATATGTTAAAGATTTCTGTTTTGAGAAAGCGGTGCGAGATAGAATTAAAAAATAGTCGAAAGTGGCAGGCCTGATTAAGGATCATGGGCTACAGTGCCCAGCTCTGTTTTCTTGATTATGGGTCCTGAGGTACTATAAAGCATATGTCCTGGTTACGTTGTAAACCTAACGCTTGATCCTCAGCAATTAGTTCCCAAGAAAGCTTGGTACTCATTTTATCAAACCCGAACGGATGAAATGTTGTGCGTACCTTGCCTAGCCCTGAGTCAAAATCTGGACCTTATTACGTGGTAGACAGGCGCGCTGAAAACTAAGCTACTGGGCTTCTAATGTAATATAACTAAACTTTATTTTAATAAGTTTCAAATCAAGCTTCAAACAATAACAAATTAAAAAATATATCCTGTATTCAGTATTATATTGCTTATTTTGAATATTGCATTTTAAGAAAATTGTCTGTGGATCTATTGTAGTTTTTCTCATTGAGTGTATGTTTCGATAAGTGAGGTAATATCACTGGATCAATGGACCTTATGCACGTGACGTCAGATGCCAGAGCTGGCGGTGTGTTGATTTGCTATTCTAGCCCCTGTAACCGCCAGAATGCCACTGCGCCACTGAGCTCAGTGGCAGGCGTAAACACCGCTAGCAGACGACTTTAGCCTCGACCCAGGTTCAGTGCATAAACCGAGAGCTTTAACCGAAATTTTGCAAATTCAGGGAATTTTCTCGCATACAGAACAACATTTTGAATATCTTTTACAATATATTAAATATCTACTGTTACAGCAAAGAATTTTTTAGTGGTCTTTTTAACAAACAAGCATTAATAACTCACAGTCCATAGGCTGATATACTAAAGTTCAACACTAAATATCGGCAGCAGACAAATTTTAGCCTCGACCTCAAGTCGTGTGCATGAGGTCTATTTACCCTCTCGCTGCGCAACCCGAGATTTTCTCGGGCATGCATTTTTCCGTCTAATTAATCCTCCTTGATTACTTCCACCAGTTATTATTATTATTATTTATTTATTTATTTTTTTGTAAATTTTGCCTTATTTAATCGGAGCATTTTCCCGATTAAATTAGACAAAAATTTTTGTTTGGAAAAACCGGTGGCAAAAGAAGTTATTTAATTATTTTGAAGCTATTTTAATAAAACAATTACGCAGCGAGAGGGTTAAGCGCATTATTCTAGAGCAACATCTGAGCTTGAATCCCAGTTAACAAACGTTCCAACTGTCGAATTATTCGGTTCTCGAACGAACAAGAAATTCTAACGCAATTTGATTCAGTTACGAATAAAAATTTGTTTCAAAGAAAGTGAGAGTGTCGTTGCGAGCAAACAAAGCAAATGGATCGAATTTATTTGTTGTTATTACTGTTGGATGCAAAGCACATATGCGTACTCGTATAATACAGTAATCGCAGCATTGACAAAATTAATGCACTTTGAGATTCCTGTTCAACAAGATTGCAGAATCCATTAATTTTTCTTTCTTTTTTCCTTTTCTTTCTTTTTCCTTTTTTTCTTTTTTTTTATTATTCTTTTTTTTTATTTCATGAGCGTGAACCATATATACGTGCACTATTTTCAAAAATGTTTGTTTAAGTCTAAACATTAGCAAAGATATTTTTTTTAATTACTAAAATTAAAAAGAATGTTACATAACGCATATTTTAAAATCAAAATTGAAAATTTTAAGTTTAAAAAAGAGTGTATGATTTCATGTACTTCCATTAAACGATTTCGAAGAAACAGACTCCTTTGGAAAAAAAAAGTTTACAGCTAGCGTTTTTTTAAACAAGTTCTAACAGATAATAAAGACAAGATAACATAACAGATATAAAGCTATTTTCTAAAAGCTTTTTTTTTTTTTTTTTTTTTTTTTTTTTTTTTTTTTTTTCCCCACAATGTTCAGAAATGAATATAAACTAAAAATAAATTGAAAATTGGTTTATTGCATATTTAAGTCCTCAATTTTTGATTTGATTATTTTTAAACACTGCTCCAAGAATTTAGGGAAAAAGCTAACACTAATTGATTTATCAGTATTTAGCATTTTTTATGCAAAAGATTTTTTGGATCTTGCAATGGATTATATTATATATTCAGATATTTTAATTTCAACCAAACAATTCGAGACTTCCTTAAAAACAGCAAAAATTTTCTTCATTAGTTGTCCCATTGTAAAGGGATAAAATTTTAATATTATAATTTTTTCTCCTTAAGCTGCTGGTCTGTACCCATAAATTTTCAGTGATTATTACGACATTGAGTTGTTTTTTAAGCCAGTTTAGAATTATTAAAAATATCATTATGGGAAATAATAGTTCAAAGTAAATTTCACCATTCAATGATTTTGAGCGGGGGATAGTTTTCTTCATGTAATACAAAAAAATACTTATTAACTTAAATTATAATAATGCTTTAAAAAATAATGATAATAACTGAAAAACATTATCCAGATTTTTAACAGAAAGGAAATACAGTAAAACCTCTCTAAAGCGACCGCGTTCCGTTGCAATAAAAATTGGTCGCTCCGAGAGGTGGTCTCTTAATGGAGGTCATGTTTAAATCTAGATTTTAATTGTTGAAAAAAGGTAACAATTAATGTTACTAAAATTTATTTTTCCCATTAGGGAAAAATATGAAAACTTAAGTATCAGAACAAAAGTTAATTACATAAATTAATTACTGCAGAGGATAAAAAATGAATACATTGATGTTTGCTTTGATTTTAGGGTTTTATCTTTTATAACTTTTATTTCCATGTCCTTTCAAATCTCAGTAAATAAATGCTTTTTTTTTTTTTTTTTTTTTTTTTTTTTTGACGGGAACAAATAATGACGATTTCATTAATTTATCTATTTCTTTGAGAGTTTCCTGATATTATAGGACAGGAGAGTTTATTGACAGTCATTCTTAATTTGTCACCAGAGTTAATTTCATTGCCTAAAAAGGCACAAAGGTGTTTAAACGCTTGAAAGTTACTGGAATAAAGAAAAATTCTAAACTTAGTTTAGAAGTTTGATAAATAACGCGCTCTCCGGAATTATTTTTCTAATAAAACCTTTTTCAAGCGACCAGGAAAAAACGGAATTTGTTTCATTTTCTTCAAGGAAATTGGTCGCTCATGGAGCTAGTTCAACTAGGATGGTCTCTGAATGGAGGTATAATTAGTATTGTGCCTATGGGAATAAATTTCGTTCCATGAAAAAATGGTCGTTCAGGGAGGTGGTCGCACACGGAGGTTTCTTTGTACAGGAAAGTTGATTTGATAACTTTTATGAGAAAAAAGAACAGTTTGTTGCATCTTCATTTATGCAGGAACGTATGCTAATATTTTGATGCATTTCAGAAAAAAAAAAGTTTGAAACAGTAACCGCATCATTATGTCTTCTCATTCATGTTGAAAAAAATTATTATTTATCTATCGACTTAATAAAGGGAAAACAATGCGTTATCAAATTTATTTTCTATCTATATTTTCATCAGTGTTATACCTTGTAAAATATTTGAGGTGTTTATTGAAATAATCCTTTTATATCTTTAAATGAATTTCGTCAGTTAAATTTGTATGTTGTTAAGTCTTTAAAATAAGCATTAATAATAATAAAGTTTTTAAGAATAATGAAAAAAAAAAAAAGATTTTTTTCAATGGATTAATCTGTAGTCTATGTACCTTGCTATTTGTATTCGACTTTCCGTGATACACGATCACTTTATTTGGCGATAATTACCTTTTGATGATAAATATTACCAGGAACAAATATTTTTCATTTGCCTGAAATATGTGTCTGAAAAACTAATGAAAAGAATTTTCAATTAATAATAATAATAATAATAATGAATTGCTAAATTACATATTATAGTAAAGAAGTTTTGCTTAATGACTAATGAAAATACCTTTCAATAATTTTCAAATTTGATTGATATTTTGGTATATTAATTTATTTTCTTAATCATTTACAGTAGGTGAATAAAAAAATGAGAGGGATGAAACACCCCATGCACTTTAATTTAAAAAAAATTATCACACACGCTCAGACACACATAAAAAAAATAATAATTCGGCTGGAAACTTTTTCTTCGTTCAATTTAGGTAAAAAAAAAAATAATCTTAGTGGTCTCTTCATACTAAAAAAGTCCTTCCGGCCAGTGCCGGGAGGAAGAGGTAGCTTTCATATTCCTTATTTTAAAAAAGCCAACTTATATTATTCAAACACACGAAGCTCAATTAAGTGGAAACCGAATGTAGGAGATTCAATACTAATTTTTATCAATACTAAATCCTTATGAATGAGAATTTCGCGAAATTAGTCAGCATTATCCAAGCTGCTTTTATTTAAACCAGGCATGTCAAACTCGTTTAATACCTCGGGCCAAATTAAGCAATGTACACGATGCCGCGGGCCACATTACCAAAAAAAAAAAAAATAAGCAGATTAATTTTATTACTATCGCACAAAATGAAATTACATTAAAAATACAAACTTGTTAAAAAAAAAAAGAAAAAAAAATTGCAAAGTTTTAAAGCTATTATTTATTGGAAAAATTCAAATAGGCATCAGAAAATATTAAAAATATATTTATTAAGTAAAATTACAACAATTTTTAATTTTTAAACACTTTTTATTCTGTAAAAATAAAAGTAGCAAAGATTTCGTACAGAGTGTGCTGCCAAACATAAAGAAAAATATGTTACCATTTAAAAATTTAAATGGCAAAGTTATACAAAAATATATTATTAAGTTTATAATTCTGATCTTTGCATTTTTCTTTTAAATTGTAATTGCTACTTTTTTATAAAACCAACGCTTGCAAGAATACAATTGTTTGCAATATAAACTTATGAAATAACAAAATTTTCATAATTGAGTAAAATATATCAGCTATGGTGATTGTACGGCCTTAAGAATAATTTCCCGACGCTCATCCTCACTTCTTTTTAAGTACATATCGTGTCGGCGAATAAAAACTGCCTTCCAAAGCTATTTATTTTGATTTTTTTTAAACTTTTCGTCATTAATTAACACTATATTTTAACCCATACTGGACCGCCGTCCTATAAATAGGGCAGCTAATAAAACATTTTTAAAAATAAAATTGGTAAGGATTTTCTACATGCATTTTGTTATGACGTCTTTAAAACACATAAAGTATAACATATAAACAAAAAAACAAGTAACCAATTAAAATTTAATTGAAAAAAATCTATTTTAAAAATCTTTTTAAAACTGTGATCTTATAATCTAGAATTTTACCGTTATTATTATCTTTTTATTGGAGAAATCATAGAGTATTTTTGTACAACATAAACAGTATTTTTAAAGTAAAATAAATATTTGCTCATAAAATGAGTTTATGTATGAATTTTATGTGTCCTTACTATGCGTCCTACTAATATGCCCTGTTTATAGGACAACTAGTTACTTAAAAAATTTAAAACTTTTTTTCAAAATTTTGCTAGTATCTACTTAATTACACCATATTAATGATATAATCGAAGTTTTAAAAATTTTCAAAAATATTTAATCGGTGTGGTCCAATATGGGTTAATAGCTTTCGGTACATTTTTAGTGCTAAACAAATACTGCATATTATTTTGTAATGAAATGTAAATAAAAAAGAGCAGTAAAATAATTTATTACTTTCAACATTACTATAACACTTTAATAAATCTTTAAATTTTCAGATTCAAAATTTGCTCTTTTTAACTTTCCTACTGGTTAGGGGAGACCGGGGCTAGTTGGCTACAGGGGTAAGTCCTCATAAATCGCCCGTTTGTGGATAGATTGCGCAACCAGTCACAGAGTACCTTTCTTCTTACTTTTACAATCCTCATTGTAGTTTTGCAGCGATACCTACGTGCAGTGGACATTTATTACGATTTTTCTGTTTTTTTGCACTCATAAGTAATTTTTTGCTGCTTCATTCTTTTTCTAATTTCTAATACTTATCTTAATAATTGCAATTTAACTTAAGTAGTTTTTCTTAGTGTATGATTAACTATACCTACCCCATATGTGATTTACTTGGATTATTTATGGTTAGATGGTTACGTGTCCCTTTTGTGAAGAAATTTATTACGGGGCTAGTAGGCGCATTGAATACGGGGCACGTTGGCTCGGTGTCTGGTGCGTGCTGGTAGCTTGAAAAACAGCAAACACCGAGAAAAGTGGTTGTAATGCAGGATTTTGGGCTTACGAGACTTGCCCAAACGGAGACACTCGATTTTTTATTTGTGACAACTGTAACTCTGATGATGATATCGAGTAGGATAGAAGATACTCAATGTTAATGTTTTATTCATTATTTTTATGTCTGTATAATTTAGAATTTACATTGTACGGCGATAACGCCTTTGTTTAAACTTACTGATAATAACGAAATTGATTTCTCTTAACTGCGTATCTTATTTGAGTTTTATTTAAATTTTTATAAAGCGTGTGCCAACTTACCCCATAGGTATAGGCAATATGCCCCGTGACAGAGTAGGTTGGCGCACAATTTTCCTTTTACTTTAGGCTTCCGCTAAACATAAACTACAAAAGCTACAAACTCAAAACTCCGGGTATTTATAGCCCAAAGAATATCCTATAAAAGTACAGTTAAAGTTTCATAAAAAACTTAAACAAAAAATTAATAAAAATCAAAAACTAAAAACTGCGCCTACTAGCCCCGCTCTCTCCTATTTTTGCATCCCCAATCTTTTGGAGCTGAAATTTTAAAATGAGTAACATTTGACCATAATCATATGATATACTTTCTGATCTTTGCATCTCCTAAAGCCAGGGCAGTTGTTGCCAGATTGTGGAATTTTTTACACCAACATAGCTATCAATATTTATTCTAGTAATCTTCTCTTTGTTTAATCACAGAATTTTTATCATTAAATATAGTGAAGATAAATATTCTGAAAGAGTGGTAAATATTTTGAATAAAAACTTTCTCCAACTTGGCAACATTGCAACGTTTGCAAATGTGTTCGTGCGAAATATATTTTCTGCATCAAATAAGAAATGAATTAAACATGGGGAAATTGCCAAAGGTTTGGCGGGCCACAGAGAAGTTGCTGGCGGGCCAAGTGTGGCCCGTGGGCCACGTGTTTGACATGCCTGATTTAAAGTAACTTATATTTGGCTGCCAAATTCGGCGATTTCTTAAAGTGCCTGCCATTTTAAGACAACATGGTGGATGAGGCTAACGAGTGAACTTGGTCGAGACCTTAGTAATTCCTGTGCACATGCTTACTCACATCGGAATCGGTTGATATATACGAGTGCTGTCGCAGGCAAAAAATCAGATTTTTCAAAATGTCACTCACGTTAGAAATTGAAACTGCTATATCTGAGCCATTTTTTAAGATAAAGACAAACAAAAAATGCTCCTGAATCCTTTTATCAAGGTCAAATACTTAAGAAAGAAACCTTTTTCAATTTCTAATTTTTTTTGCACCTCACTTTAAATATATATATTTTTTAATTTAATGGCCGCCATTTTGAAACAAGATGGCTGATGAAGCTGGCCAGCGAACTTGGTCGAGATATTGATGTACACTATCTACATGCCTTCTTCCATCAAAATAGGTGAATACGTGTGGTATCGCGAGACAAATACAAGATCGTTTCAAAGTGTTAGCCATGATAGAAATTCAAAGTGCTACAATTCAACCATTTTTTAAGATATAAACAAAATAACAAATTTTCAGAAACAAAAACTGCTCCAGAATCTTTGTATCAAGGCCAAACACATAAAAAAAAATCTTTTTCATTTTCCAATTTTTTAATACCTCATTTTAAATTTTAAATTACATTTTTTTTTTAAAATGGCAACCCTTTTGAAACAGGATGGCGAATGAAGCTGGCCAACGAACTCGGTCGAGACATTGGTATGTACTATGTACAGACCAAGTTACGATTCAGTAAGATTAAGCGGTCAAATCGGCTCATAAATACGCCTGTTATCGCGTGACAAAAATCAGGTCGTTTTAAAATGTCAGCCACAATAGAAATTCAAAATGTTATAACTCAGTCATTTTTTTAGATATAGACGAAACAAAACATGTTCCGGAATCTTTGTATTAAGGTCAAACACATACAAAAAACTCTTTTTCATTTTCCAATTTTTTGGTATCTCATTTTAAATTTAATTTTTTTTAATCTTTTTCAAATGGCCGCCATTTTGAAACAAGATGGCGGATGAAGCCTGCCAACGAACTCGGTTGAGTTATTTGTATGTACTATGTACACACCAAGGTACATCCAAATCGGTTCATAAATACGCCTGTTATCACGTGACAGATATCAGGACGTTTCAAAATGTCAGCCACGCTAGAAATTCAAAATGCTATAACTCAGCCATTTTTTAAGATATAGACGAAACAAAAACTGCTCCCGAATCTTTGTATCAAGATCAAATACATAAGAAAAAAATATTTTTTCAATTTTCAATTTTTTGGCACCACATTTCAAATTTAAATTTTTCTTAAAAATTTAAATGGCCGCCATTTTTAAACAAAATGGCGGATGAAGCTGGCCAACGAACTCGGTCGAGACATTGGTCTGTACTATGTATAAACGAAGTTACATCCAAATCGGTTCATAAATACGCCTTTTATCGCGTGACAAAATTCAGGACGTTTCAAAATGTCAGCTTCGCTAGAAATTCAAAATGCTATAACTCAGCCATTTTTTAAGATATAGACGAAACAAAAACTGCTACGGAGTCTTTGTATAAAGGTCAAATACATAAGAAAAAAATATTTTTTCATTTTAAATTTTTTGGTACCACATTTCAAATTTTAATTTTTTAAAAAAATTTTAAATGGCCGCCATTTTGAAACAAAATGGCGGATGAAGCTGGCCAACGAACTCGGTCGAGACATTGGTATGTACTATGTACACACCGAATTACATTCAAATCGGTTCATAAATACGAGACTTAGAGTGTGACATAGGTCAGATATATATATATATATATATATATATATATATATTGATATATATATATATATATATATATCAATTTTGAACGGAGGGTGGTTTCGGGGTCTGGGGGTCATGATCGATGAAAATATACCAAAATTTTTTGAAATCGCTTTCCTCCGAACGGCTGCAATAGGTAGCTTTTTGTAAAGAAAGCTACCTAATAGAACCAAACTCTGAAATTTGCAATACAAACACCCAACTTTTACATCATATTCGTCTTTTTCAGTAAAATTTACCTTGGGTTCCCAAACAGGAATTCGTTTATTTGGTCAAGTAGTTTAGGAATTATGAAGGTTTAAAGTTTCGAATTCCTAATGTTAAATTCATTTGTAATCCTTGAAAAAGTGATTCGATTGAAGGTTGCTTTTTTAAGCATAACTCAAGAACTACTTGGCAACATAGGCCGAATTTTGGATTCAGATATTTGAATCTTTCAGAAATAGATTTCTGTTTTTAAAAAATCATAGGTTTGATTTTTTTTTTTTTTTTTTTTTTTTTTGAAAATATATTTTTGTTAAATTAATTTTCTACAAACATATGAATTATGATCTATAATTTTTACCACTGAAATAGATTTCTAAAACCTTCAAATATCAAAACACAAAATTATAGCTGATTCCGTTAAGTTGTTTTTGAGTTATGTTTAAAACGTTATCCGCAATGCAATCTGTTTTGCAACGATTAAAAATTAATTTAGCATTTGGAATTTCAAACTTTAACAATTTGCGGTCGAGAGTCGGCAAAATAGCCGCCCAAGTTTTATTTTTTATATTCTATTTGCACCACTTTATTTTAAAAATACATTTTTTAGTAAATTCTTGCACATGTTGTCAAAGTAGAAACAAAAATGCTTCTTTAGGGGTCTCAGGACTCTTAAAATTGGAAAAAAGGAAAAAAAAGAGGCAATTTTCAACATTTAATATCTTAAAGAGTATACGAGTTTAAAACACAATTTTTATTCAGATGAAATATATAAGTGTGTTCTTTCATTTATTGTATTAAAAAAATAATAATTATTATAATACAAGATGCAGAATTAGGGGCTCCAAACTGTCAGACATTTGTCCAACAGAAAATTGGTATAACAAATACATTTTGGCACTCGAGTGAATGTTTTAGTGCCTAATTATACTTCAGAATGTAATAAATATTCTGAACATAAATAAATTTTGCATTTAAACTATTTTTATATTTTTAATGTTAAGTTGTATTTAGCTAATACAAAATTTTGAAATTTTCAACGGTATAATCACCTAAAAAATTATTTTTTATTGAAAAATAAAAATGAAATTTTAGGTTCAGTTTATATAGAGTAACATATAACATATGTTTTAAAAATTTCACGAAAAAATATTCAGAAGTTTTTGAGATATTTTGCGCGTTATGCCCAAACACGTCATTTGGAGAAAAATGACGTCAAAGTTTCGGAAACACCGCTTCAGCTATTGAGCGGGTATAATTCTAAATGACATAATTTCTGTTCTAATGGGAATATAAAAAAAAAAATTACATCAAAATGTTCAGAAAAGGTAGAAGTTTAACATCTGAAAATATTAAAATTTCGAAAAATTTGAAGCTTTAAGAGTCCTGAGACCCTTAAAAAAGTGGTGCCAACCCAATAAATTTATAAAAGAGATGTATGTGCTTGGGAGGATTACGTCGACCACAAAGGGTTGAACCTTGATAATTTCCAAATTGGCCGAATCACTTCCCGTTTGTTATTCTAATGTAAAATTTACCGAAAAAGCTCAAATATGAATTCAAATGTACGTTTTTCATATTGAAGATTTTAGAGTATGGTACAATTTCAGTATGAAGATGTCTCTGAGGCCTTTTTTAAAAACATATCTTGAAAGAAAACAAAATTTCTAGTCAAATGGCTATTCTGATTCTTCTGGAACAATTTTGTGATTAAATGGTATAGGTTTTCTCTTTTATTTTCTTAGTGGACTATATATACATTACATAATTTTATTTCTATTATTATAACTTCTGAAGATTTTTTTTTTTCATTTTTAGAAAAAAAAAAAAATCCAGAAACCTATAAAACTGCCAGACGTGACATAAAAGAAAGTATTTTGAAGATTAAAATGTAAATATGAAATTTATATATCACTGGGATGTCATATTCACATTGCATTAAATCAAATAATGACCAGACAAAAGTTTAAAGACAGGTTGAAAGAATGTTTGAGTGACATCAGGTTCATTTGACAAACTACAGCGTTATCGAGGCTTAACAAAAAGCAGAATTTGAATATGTGTTTTAACGAAGGAAGAATCATTATTCCTACGCCCCATTTTCATATCTCATTAATAAAACAACCAACAGAAATTTTAACCAAAGGAAAGAAAGCAATTAATGATAATGTCATATAACATACCATAAATATAGTTAAAGTTTTTAAACATTGCAGGAGGAGTGTTATCGTCTGAAATAACGTGCTAAGAAAAACCGTCTCCCCAATAAAATAGACTCACCCTACACGGAAAAAACTGTTTTGTTGAAATTACTAAATTTTGGTTCATATAGCTCCATCCAAATATTTTGGTTGAAATGATTAAATTTTGGTTAGATTAACCAAATTATTTTGTTAATTCAACAAATAGTTTGGTTAGAGTCTACCCAAAATTTGGTCATTCTAACCAAAATATTTGGATGGAGCTATATGAACCAAAATTTAGTAATTTCAACAAAACAGTTTTTTCCGTGTACTGTCCAAATGAAGATGGAGAAAGCAAAGGCGTTCAGTAAGTAATAGGAGCAGCCCTGAAGATGATCAAGGTATGATCGAAAGTGCTCGGCGACTTGTAGTTTTAAGTTTTTTAAACTGTTTTACATGTAGTAGTAACTTTTACGTATTTTGAAGAAAAATAAAATTTAAACAAAAATTTTCTTTTCCCCCGCACACTTCAAATTTTTGTTTCTTGCTATTCACAGTAAACGTTTATTTTTCTTTTCTATAACATAGGTTTTCCCAAAAATACGTCGGCAAAAAAATTAACGTAATTTGAAAACACAAATGAAAGAATTTATTATGTAACATTTTTTGCGAAAATTCTTTTATTTTAAATGGATGAAAGCATTATGACGTAACCTATCATATGATAAAACTAAAATACTAAGCTTCTAATTGTTCTACAATGTAACAGACATTAATTGTTAATATTTAGTATTTTGATATTTATTAATGTAAAAAATACTAATAATTTCCATTTTTTTATTTATTAAATGTTAATACTTTTTTTATGTGAGTTTATCACCACGTTTTAGCATTTTAAACATATGCTAAAAAAGTAAAAAATAAATAAATTTACAACATAAAGTTACCACTTCAATTTTCAGGAAATATAATTTTTGTTATATGCCTCCTTCATGTTTTCATTTTTTTTCAATTCCATATTTGAATCTGAATTAAAAAAAATAATGATAATAAATTTCATCCTATTATGATTTTAGCAGTGGAAAACGATACATGATATATTTTTTAGTAATATGCTCTCACGTTGAATTTAGGGGGTGGCCCGGGTGGGATATACAGCCCCCCCCCCCCCCCGCTGTAGCAATGAGAAGAGCCCCACCAGCAGATTTGAGATTTTGTGTTTTTAATGTTCAGAAAGTACAATCTCTCTCTCTCTATCTCTCTCTCTCCCCCCCCCCCCCCCCCCAGAACCCTATAATGACAGAGAAAAAGGTCTGTATTCAACACTGTATGCGCTTGCTTTCAAAAAAACTTTAAAAAAAAAAGACATTTTATATTTATAGTGATTTTTTAAGATTCGCATTTTTATAGATGAACACTTATCAAATATTAAAAAGACAGAAGAAAAAAAATGTAAAAAACGCTTTTTTTCTTAAATACTCCATAGACAATATGTTTATGCATACAAAATTAGCAAAAAATTATTATTATTTATTTATTTTTATTTTTATTTTATTTTTATTTATTTATTTATTTATTTTGCGACTGTAAACCGTGTTCATTAACAGCATTCCATTTATATTTCGATAATTGAAAATCAATATTTGCATTTATATTGATTTTTAAATAAAAACCGCTTTAAAGTCACTACGATAGTTGTGAAACTTTATTAATTTCGGCATGGGTGATTAGATATTTATTGATTTCCCATTTCATTAAATATTGCCATATAAAATCAAACGCGCCAAGAAAGCGCAAAAGTAATTTTAACAGTCATACCGGAGGAATGACGCTTAGCTGACGTCATTAATTTCGTTCTGCGCATGTGGACATCTGGGAAGCTCCGGAACGATAGAAATGGTGGAAGACCCGCGAAGCCTGTAATGTTGGGAGGGGTACACTGGAATTTTCAGGGGACGGGTTAATTGAGGTCATGAATGGTATAGGAATTTAATTTTAAATTTGGACACAATCAGGAATTTAATTGCTAATGTATCAAAATTATATTTTGTATATCAATGGGCGGAGCAACAATGTTCCAGCTGAAACTTTTTATTGAGATATTCGAGAGGCGCACTTGTATGATTGTATTTTTTTTTTTTTTTTTTTTTTTCTATTTAGCATTTTACAAAGAAAGAAAAACAGTCATACGAGTAAAAAAATATACTTTTACGAACGTTGACTATAAAATTTACACTTTTTGCTTGTTTCTTACGAAATCAGATTGAAGAATATAATAAAAAAAGAGTAAAATGTAAATTTATATTAGCTTTTTATTATAATAAAATAAATACAGCTTTGTATATTAAACTTGCACAATTTATTGATTGAACTAAAGCCAGGAATGCAATATTGAAACAAAATATAAATTTTAATAGCTTTAATTATAATAAATTATGCACCATTGTTTAAATTAAATTTGCATAATTTATTCAATGTGTAATGGAAGGATTTTTTTATGTTTTGTTAAAGAATTTACCTATTTATATGGCATGAAAGCAGGATAAAATTTATTTTTGATGTTAAAAATAAATCTTATTCAGAAAAGAATATTAAAGTGCATATATCTGTAGATTTTTTAATTCTGAATCAAAAAGTGAAGGCAGGGTCCTTAATTTTAAGATTCAGAGAATATCATAAATCGTTGTTGTAAAATTACTGGTTGGCGCATAAAAGATAAAAAGTTTTAGTAGAAACTTTTCATTCCAGTTATATTCGAAAGGCGTAAATGTAAAATTTATATATTTTTAATTTATTTAGTATACGTTCAAAAGAATATAAAAAAATATATATTAAAATTAGTAAAAAAAAAAAATCTAGTTTATGGAAAGTATCTATAAAATGGGCTGTAATTGGAAATTTCCAATGAAATGACATCCATGAATACAATAATAAAGTACGATCAAATAACAATTGAATAAAACTAATGGAATAAAGTATAAAATTAATAAAATAAAATAAATAAAGCATAAAATTAATTGAATAAAATAATTTAATAAAATTAATTGAATAAAATAATTTAACAAAATTAATTGAATAAAATAATTTATAAAACTATACATAAAAATCACTTGAAAACATCAAAATAATTTAATATTTGCTTAAAGCGATTAAAATGCATTTAAAAGGCAAAAATACCTTTATTGACTGAGATTCGACATGTTTCATTGCTCTGAAGGCAATGAATCTGTGTAAATAAAGTTATTTTTTGCCTTTTAAATGTATTTTTATCACTTTAAACAAATATTAAATTAGTTTAAAATAGTTGAATAAAATAATTTAGAAAAATTAATTGAATAAAATAATTTATATACTATATATAAAAATCATTTGAAAACATCAAACTAATTCAATATTCGCTTAAAGTGATAAAAATGCATTTAAAAGGCAAAAATACCTTTATTTACTAAGATTCGACATGTTTCATTGATCTGAAGGTAATGAATCTGAGTAAATAAAGGTATTTTTTGCCTTTTAAATGTATTTTTATCACTTTAAACAAATATTAAATTAGTTTAAAATAATTTAATTAAATTAATTGAATAAAATAATTTAATAAAATTAATTGAATAAAATAATTTAACAAAATTAATTGAATAAAATAATTTATACACTATATGTAAAAATCATTTGAAAACATCAAACTAATTCAATATTTGCTTAAAGTGATAAAAATGCATTTAAAAGGAAAAAATACTTTTATTGACTAAGATTTGACATGTTTCATTGCTCTGAAGGCAATGAAACTGAGTAAATAAAGGTATTTTTTGCCTTTCAATCTATTTTTATCACTTTAATCAAATCTTAAATTAGTTTAAAATAATTTAATAAAATTTATTCAGTAAAATAATTTAATAAAATTAATTGAATAAAATAATTTAGAAAAATTAATTGAATAAAATAATTTATATACTATACATAAAAATCATTTGAAAACATCAAACTAATTCAATATTCGCTTAAAGTGATAAAAATGCATTTAAAAGGCAAAAATACCTTTATTGACTGAGATTCGACATGTTTCATTGTTCTGAAGGCAATGAATCTGAGTAAATAAAGGTATTTTTTGCCTTTTAAATGTATTTTTATTACTTTACACAAATATTAAATTAGTTTAAAATAATTTAATAAAATTAATTGAATAAAATAATTTAACAAAATTAATTGAATAAAATAATTTATAAAACTATATATAAAAATGATTTGAAAACATCAAACTATGTTTTTCATTCTGCATGAAGTTTCGTGACATTGTTTACCATGTTATTGTTTTTAAATTATGTGAAAATTAATCCACACTCGCAAATAGTCAATTAAATTTTAATTTTATTTTATGTTTACAATGTTTTTCATTATGCATGATGTCTCGTGACATTGTTTACTATGTTATTGTTTTTAAATTATGTGAAAATATTTTCTATCATGAATGATTTGAAAATGTCGCCGTTTGTGCCATGAAACGTTCGTCAATCTTAATAAAGATATTTTATCACTTTTTATAGCATTATTTAACTTAATCGGTGTATAAGTGATTATTATACATGTTGTTATAACATCAAACTGATTCAATATTTGCATAAAGTGATAAAAATGCATTTAAAAGAAAAAAATACCTTTATTTACTTAGATTCGACATGTTTCATTGATCTGAAAGCAATGAATCTGAGTAAATAAAGATATTTTTGCCTTTTAAATGTAATTTTATCACTTTAAACAAATATTAAATTAGTTGAAAATAATTTAATAAAATTAATTCAATAAAATAATTTGATAAAATAAAGCACATCAACTTGCTTTTTTAATGATTATTTAAGTTTGTTACAAACTTTTGGCGCACCCAGTACATTTACACATGCAGTTTCAATCAAATTTAAGGCATAAGAAAAAAATACATAGCGAGTATTTATATTCAAAGAATTTTCCAAAACTTTCTCTTCAAATGGTACTTCTGCTGTAAAATATTTTCTCCTGTATTTTATACTTCTTAGACTTCTTTATGGCGGAAGCGTTAGGTGAAATCATTGCTTCCTGTGAGATAATATTATATCAAAACAGATGTTGATTGAAATTCGATATTACACTAAAAGCGAAGACGGTTTCTGTGCTATTAATAATGCTGTCTGTATCTGTTGCGTAAAATATATTTTGTGACTTGTTTAATATTTAAACGATAACAAAGAAATAATTTCAGAAAAATGAAAAAGTTTCATCGTTAGTATGTTTCAATATAAGCAAATATAATATTAAATATTTTCGTAAGGTACCGAAAAACAGGTAAACTTATCAAATAAATAGTCTGAAACTTATTTATGAAATTACGATAAACAAATTATTCATGAGTGAACGTAGGTTAAATGCTTTGAAGCATACCCTATACAATCCTTCGCAATAGAAATTTCGAAACCCCCCCCCCCCCCATTAAATAATATGTGAATATATTGAATTACAACAGAATCTCAAATTATGAGAACAAGTTTACACATATTTGTTACATATAGCAGAATAAAATACATAGTTATGCAGAGTTAAGCAGAACATATTTAAGCAAACCATGCATACATAGTTAAGCAGAATGTTATACTTAGCAGAATATAACAGCAGAATAAAAAAGTTCGGAGACTCTGCTGATACCCCCAACTCCAACCCAGATTTAAGGAGAGGAAACTATTTTACTGTTGCGTACAAGAATATGTGACGTTAGATATAATAAAGAATAAGTTTGACCGCAGTGCAAGGTATTAGCAGAATAAAAAAGTTCGGAGACTGTGCTGATACCTCCAACTCCAAACCAGATTTGAGTAGAGGGAAACTATTTTACTGTTTCGTACAGGAATATGTGATGTGAGATATAATAAAGAAGACGTTTGACAGCAGTGCAACGTTTTCTATCCAATGCGATAACCTGCAGTCATTTCCGTTCATACAAAGGAGAAATTACGTTTAAAAATCAACGTGCGAATATGAAACTGTTAATAATTAACGTGCGAATATGAAATTCTGCAAGCGAATATAAAAACCACTGAAAAAAAATTTGCACATGTTGCAGCGGTTGTAAAGTGAAAGAGTAATCTGTTCTCCGAAGATGTTTTCATAGAATACTGTTTCAAGACTATTTCTTTCTAAAGTTGAGGAAGCTGTGTTGGAAGCGATAAGGACCACATTGTGCAAAAGCTTCCTGGATTATCTTCAATATCCTTATTCAAAAAGTTTAGATACCTATCAGATATTAGACTGTCTCAGCCTCAACCCGGCCCGAAACGGGTTCGAACTCTATCTCGATTGTTATATCAGTCTTCTAGTTCTATCTCAAAGTGATTTATTATTATTATTATTATTAATCACAAATTGAAAAAAGTAGCAAAAAAGCTTTCTTTTTGAGAAATGAGTCTATAGTCTAATTATCTTAAAGTATTTTACAATCCTTCAAAAATCTGTTTAAAAAAGGGAATTGAATTCATATATAGGATAGAAGAACTCTGATTTCTGAAGCCTTTGCACTGTCCATGTTAGTAACCTAAAGACGTGCACTGTAAAGAAAAATCTGTAGTTTTACAGATGTAAAGTTACATGCTTACTAAATTTTTATCTGTAACTGTACAAAAAAAGCTGCAAATTTACAAAACTAGTTTTTGTAAAGCTACAGAAATCTGTAACTTTACAAATCAATCTGCTAAAATTGCAGTAATCTTACTAAAATTTTATTTGTAACCCTGGTTGCAGTTACATGAAAAGTTCTAGGCATCTCAGTTTCCTAAAACATTCTTAGTAACCTTACAGATTTTTTGATTTTCGGCGCAAAAGTGTGTCTGTTACATGAATTTTTGTTGTTGCCGTTACATAAAAAAGTTCTAGGAATCCTAGTTTCCTAGAAAAATTTTAGCAACTTTACAGATTTTTTTTTACAGTGTGGGATATCCTGCGTCTATCCTACTGTTTAAAGTCCGTTTTAAGAGATACTGAAAAACAATTCATGGTTTTCTGCCATAGTTGTACAATAAACATTTTACATGAATAAGAATTGTGACTTTTGAAAATTTCTGTCATTGTTTGGATATGTACAGCAAAGTTGCCCTTTAAACAGATGTTTAGAGACATAATCAGCATCGCAAAATATTAGTAACGGGTATTAGTAAATATTAGTATTTTCTACGGGTTATTTTCGGTCTCAGGCTCGGACTCTGAAAGAGTAAGTGAGTGATAGTTGTCCCCCTTAACTCGCCCTGCTAATTTTTCTTTTTTATAGTAATTATTTTTGTAGTGCATATTTAACCTACCAACACCAAGTTTTATGTAGAACTTCATAAAAAAATATTACTGAAATATAAATACCAGATAAAATGGGATTTTTATCAAAAAACTTAATCTATGATTTTGGCCATCTATCCCGGACTTCCGGGTTAGACGACCCACTTGATTGGAATAGATGCTACAGGCAGTAGCTCTGGAAGTAGGAATATATATGGCTGCAACCTATAATCCTATTCGATACCTGTTTCAACAACATTCCCTAAATATTTCATGAAAAATCACTATGAAATACATTATATTTCACCTGCTACTATATCTATCTTATAAGAACATACAATAAAAGCCAAACTTACTTGTTTTGATGAATATATAATTTTTTTCTGAAGAAATAAATCGCTGTAACTTTATCTACTCTCCTTTTTTATAACAATTGAAAGGAGAAGAACGTCACTAGCTACGTCACATGTTTAACACGTTCCGATATTCATGTTTTTCGCTGTGAGACGGCACTCGAATTTATATTTCGCTTCATCTGGCGGCGCGGTACTGTCGCTTATTCAGACACTGGATGTAATGACCCGCCGCTCTCATATTTATTGAACTGAACTCGAACATAACAAGCAAAGTTGATTGTGAATGTCTGTAACTTCGTAAGGAGTAAGCAAATTACTTAGAGACATGATTTTATTGACTACATATGTACGAAATTAATATAATATGTCTTACAATCTAAAGAAATATGAACAACATGATATAAATGCATTTCTGTAAGGTAGAAGCCACGCCCTTAGTCAATGATATTTTTTGAATGAAAACGAGAATTTTCGTTTCCCGTCGTGGATGTATTAAATTTATAATAATGAATTGTTTTTACTGCTGAATTTTCGAATATTCAAATGTGACCCACCTGTAGTGCCCGCCTTCTATAGCATAGTCGAATGTGACCCACCTGTAGTACACGCCTTCTATTGAACAGTCGAGTGTGAGCCGCCTGATGCCACAGTCAAGCTTGACCCACCAGTGATGCATTCCGCCTGATGGGTCAGTCTAGCGTGAACCACCGGTGATGCAGACCGTCGTGAACGTGTTAATAGCTGAAATACAGTGGCAACTAAGCCGATGGGGAATCTAACCAGAATTTACCCTAATGAAAATTATTTTCGGCTGAGGCTCAGAAAAAAAAGAGAGTCCGAACTCATTTCTAGTGCATATCTGCAGAAAGGGGGCGTTTTGAAAGTGTTTGTGCCTGGCAAACGATATCAATAAATCGTATTTATTAAGAAAACCAGTCCGAACTTTTGATCCCACTAGTGTCAATTAATAGTACAATACTATAAATATTAAGTGTCTTAATCTTCACTAAAAAATGTTCATATGATCCGACAGAGCATTGGAAGGACAATGACCATTAGTACTAACATAAACTATACAAAACTTCAGTTTAACATCAACCATTTGATAGGGCTAAAGCAAAAGTTGAAGCAATAAAATATGGTTCACTTTATTTTTCAAAACTCATTATTATGGTTAAAGATCGCGGTACGTTTCAAACAATGTTTTAAACACGAAACATTATCTACTTCAAGATTTAATCATCCGCCTACCAGGCGGGTCCAGTGGACCCGACAGGTACATTCAAAATGATTTTTCACATTAAAACCAAAATAAAAAATAAAAAATAAATAAAAAAAAAGACTGAAAATTTTATAAATATGTGACTTTTTCAAATATCCGACTTTTGTACATACAGGAAAAAATCACTTATTTACAGAATTTTCAGTCTTTTTTTTTCATGAGAAAAATCATTTTGAATGTATCTGTCGGGTCCATTGGATCTGTCCTTTAGGCAGACAGTTAAAATTTGACCAAAAAAATTTTCCATATTTTAAAAGTTAAGTTCAAATTACAAAATTACCAACGAACGAGTACTAACGACATACCATATCTAGGAAGAAAATCCCATAGTGAAAATTTCTTTAGCACCATGTTTTAGTAATATATTAAGAAAAACTTCAGTAATATATTAAGAAAAAAAAAGTAAAAATGTTTTTACGACAGTTTTCATATGGATTTTTTTTTCAAATTTAGAGTTTATATATATATTTTTTAATACATTATAATTCTTTTTATTTGTCATAAACAAAATACAATTATTAAAATACATTTCAATATTAAAATGGAAACTATATAGCCTCAAAACTAATAAATAATTAAACAGTTGAAATACGTAAGTTAATTTGAACTTCCGCACTACTCTGCTTAAGTTCTTTAACTTAAACAATTTGCGATTAACTGAAATACACGTGCACAAAAAATGAAAAAAATCGGTAATTTTTTCATAATTAGCTAAGTAACTTAATTACTGATAAATAAAGTTCAGACAGAAAATGATTATCCTACCATTACAGTTATATCTTTCTGAAAATATTGTGAAATATAACATTGCAATTGCTTGATTTCAGATAATGCCTCGTAAGGTGAAGATTTTTGTATGTAAGCAGTATCAGTTTTAATCAGTTATCTTAATATAGAAATTTCAAGCCAAATCTAAGAGTAATGTTTAATAATTATTTTGAAATTCTTGATTATAATTTTTCTAAATTTTATTATTTCTTCAAATTTTTACTTATCGTTTATATTTCGGATTAGAGGTAAAAATAAAATTTTTAAAAACGAAAACATAACTATCCATTTTTTTTAATCACATATGAAATATATGACAGATTCTTTTTTTTTTTTTTTTTTTTTTTGCTCTAAATTAAATAACTATTTTTCACGTATCTAAAATTTTGAACGTAAGCAATTTTTTTCAAACTACACCTTTGATTTTGCAAACTATTTTAACCGAAAATCAAATACTTTCTAGAATGTCTCTTTTCACATTAAAATTTCTCTAAGGATTAATTAATTTTTAATTTCTATAGCCCGTTTAGTTTTCTTCCAATCGTCTAAGCCTTAAAAATATTAATGGCTGGAGAATCCCCATTACATTAATCTACTGTATACATTCCTTTTTTTTGTCTCCCTTACATAGGATATTTTCCTTTATCTGTGAGCTAAAGAAAAATATTAAAGCAATTGAGTGGGGAGAGAAAAGGAAAGGACAGATCTGGTCGTTGAGCAGTGAAGAAACAATTACAGTTTATAACATGGATACAGAATTAAATGAATGTTTTCTTGCTAGCATTTATTACTGCTTAGTAGGAATTGTTATGCCACAGAATATCGAATCTTGTGGTATTCTAGAGTGGTTACCAGTAAACACTGTCGGATGTACTTGATATATATTTGCATTCAGGCAGCGCTTCCTATTTCTGTTTCAGAAATTAACCGTATTTTACATATGATGTCGAAATATTGCCCTTGAAAAAGAGTTTCGCACTATAAGATTAATTTTTATTCATGTATCGTTCTCCTTTTGGCATTTCTTTTGTAATTTTTCTTATTGAATTCATATATTTTTCAATATACTGCATTTCGGACAATGGATTTAATGGTGCTATCAATAATTTCATTTTTTCTGGTCTTTTTTCATTTGTTAAAATGTTTTAGTTACATATAGTTTGACAATATATGTCAAATATTTCTAATCTCTTTTTTTTATGCAGTCAAACACCTATTCATATTAATCTTTTACCAAATTTAAAAGTTATATTGGTTGAATCTTATTTAATACTTTATATATAAGTGTTTGCCTCTAGTTTTAAAACTTCATTAAAAATTACTTAATTTAATAATTGTTGTTCCAAATTAAAAATGTATAATGGTTGTATCCTGTCTTAATAATCAATTTATAATTTATATTTAAAATATATGATAATTTGTAATATTCTATAATGCTTATATATATATATATATATATATATATATATATTATAAGAAAAAAAATATTCCCGATACTTTATTAGATTATTCTAAAGTTCCAGCATATTCACTGTCTCACTGTCTCTTAATAATATCTTATTTATTTTATTAGTTCTATTTAAATTACTTTTCTTTTAAAACGCGTATTGTAATATTTATCTTATTAAAAATTCTAATCTAAAAAGCACTTTCCATTCTTAAAAATGTTCTTAAAGCTGTATCGTTTCGCTATGCTAAAAGCACGAGACTCCCGATCATTTCGAATATTCTTTTAACCATTTTCTTTTTTATTTCTTATTTTATTCTAAAGTTTTCGCTTCGTGTGTGTTTCATCGGCGCGACATTTTACTACAATTTTCGTCCGCTTGTCAAAAACGAGTCCAAAAGCTCTGATTGGATTCTTAGCTTGGCGCAGGCTTCTGATTTGTCCGGAACATACTTCAATGCGTCGATAACCTCCCGCGCAGTCTCTTCTTAAGTTGGCTTGCATGAGCGCAGAGTTCAGAACTTTTTGTATTTTTCGTTGTCTAAATAACATGTAGCTGTTTGGGGGAAAATGTCAATGTGCTGTAATGAAAGGACTCAACTTAACCACCAAATTTTTATCATCGTATCTGCCATGACCGGCAGTCGTGACTCCAGGAAAAAAACAGATTGTTCTGGAAAACAGTCACATGCTATGCAATGTGTTAATAAACACTTGTTACTCTGCAATAACATCTCTTTTTGGAAACTTTTATGTGGATTTCTTAATTGTCTTGCCATGCGACTGCACTTAATCTGATTCGTCTCATAAAGCGCGTCTTCAATTTCACTTTGAATCGTAACATATATATATATACATACATATATATCTATATCTGTATCTATATCTATATATTAGTTAAACAGCACGTTCATTAAATAAGAAATTTAATTAGTAAATTAACTTAGTTCTTAGTACTTGAATCTTAGTTCATTTCTGAAAATTCTATGATCATTTGTTTGATTTTTATTTACTCTTGCATTTTGACAACGGGCATATGAAGCGCAACAGTAAATTTTGGTCAAATTCCTAAAAATCTTAAATCAAAAGTGCGGGTTGAAATAGCTAATATACTTTAATTAATATTTTAAAAAATACTGTTGAGCATGAAACTGCACTTATTCGATTTTTATGCACTTATAATATAAAGTTTTTTATGCCTAAATAATATCAGTTTCACTCATTTAATCATTTAATAATGTAAATTTAATTTTAAAAATCTATTTTTTTTATTTATTCCATAGATTAAAATTTCAGTTCATTAAAAAAAAAGTAACATTAACAAAGACCTTTCTTCCAGATACGCATTCTGTTATTATTAAGAATCTGTGGTTCAGGAAGACGTGGTTAAAACTTTTACTACGGAGTTGGGACATACGTCGTCTAAGCCACTATTTCTTTATTCTATTCGCATCACTTTTTCAAAAATAATCTCTGTCATACACTTAAACTAGGATACTTTTTAAAAAAATTACCACAAATAATATGTTTTCTAAATTGTGGTACGAGTAAATATAAAAATAACCGCTAGTCCTAATTTCTATCAAGAGGTTAACAATAAGTATGAGGAAAGGAACCGTTGCTAGATTTTAACCCTTAAATGCTTGGTGTTGCTTTTCGGCAACATACCCAATTTAGGCTCTAAAATACTATTAGAATAATATTGAAGCTATAATGCCTAATGTTGCAAATAAAATACATTCTGAAAATATTATTAAATCGATTTTCAACATGTAGATGGCAACACTTGTGCTGTTTAAGAATAAAGATAGATTTATTTTTTCAATTGTTGCTACTTGTTCTTTTTGTTTTGTTTGGGAGCTTGCGAAATATCCTATTTTGACCTGCAGTGAGCAAGTAAAATTTATTTCTTATTACAGTTCGAAAAATTCTTGTGTATTTAATATTATAGAATTTTATCAAGGGAAATTATTTTTTCAATTAAACACCAGTATTGCCGATTAGTAACAAACTGTTTTTTTAGCCGTAAACTATACTTAAAACAAAATATGATTTTTTAAAGTATTTTTCCCATGATTTATTTAAAAAATGAAAGCCGAAAAACATTATTACAATGATTTTTGAAAAATCAGGCATTTAAGGGTTAAGGTAGATTTTTGTCTTTTAAAAATAAATGACTCCAGGTCGATAATTAAAACACCCGTCCTCAAAAGGTTAAGCATTACAACATATATTAATGGTTCCTAAGTTCTCGCTTCGCATTAATTCTAGTGTCAACAACCCTTGTTTTCCCCTTACACGAGTCTTTTCTTTTATCCGTTAACTAAAGGGAAATAATGCAAAGCAATTGAGTTAGGAGATAAAAAGAAAGGATTGATTTGGTCGTTCAGTACACTGTTAAAAATATGCAGCATTCTGGCAGGTCATTCGACCGTTTTTTGAAAAAACCGTTTCATAACCATAATTTAACTATATTCTGAACATGAAATAGCCAATAATATGGTCAGAATAGTGTTAAATTACGGTTGTATAACCGTTTTCGGAAAAAAAACGGTCAAATGACCTGCCAGAATGCTGCAAATTTTTAACAGTGTAAGATGCACAATGAATAAAGACTTGAAGTTTTTGAACATTGGTACAAAAAGAAATAGAATATTTGTTAGGTATCATTTGTTTCTGTTTAGATATGATTTAAGAAATGGAAATCGTTGTGAAATAATTAATAAATTTAAGCATCTGTAATTTAATTTAAAATTTAATGAGTAAACAGAGATCTGCAGTTTATGAACCTTGTTAGAAACGCTCATTGACAGTTTGTCATCTAGCAATTATGATAAGGAAATGGGATGGTTTAAAATATGCTGAAATGATTAATCACAAAATACACAATATGGACTTTAAAAAGATCACCGTTTTACTTAAAAGGCTACAAAAATAATAATATAGATGTTAAGCATAAAAAATAATAAAATAGATGTTAGGCGACAAAGATAATAAAATAGATGTTTGTTAAAATAAATTAAATTTTAAAGTTTATATTGTGAATTTTGTGATTGGATCAAAGTGGAATATTGCATTTTGTATTATGAATTTATCTGATTAATCACATTTAAATAAAGATCATTTAGTTTAAAAAATAACACATCATTAAAAATAAAAGATAAGTTAATGACTACTGCATTTTTTGCTCTAAAGATCATTGAATTAAATTATAATTTAAGCTATTTAAACCTTTTTGTGACAATTTATTTCTGTTGCTGATTAAAAGCACCAGAATTTTCGGAGAAGTTGATTTGGACAAAAATAAATTATTTTTCACGTGTATTTTTAAAGCACAATTTTAGTACAAAATTTTGTTACTCATTTTGATAATTTAGAGGTACAATAAAATTGTATAAATAATATACCACCATCTTTCAAGGCGTTGATAAATTATTAAGTAAAAGCCTATAAATTTATTTATAAGCCTATAAATTATTATGCTATTGTGATCCTTAAAAATTATTTTACATTAAATTATACATTTAAATTATTTTTCCAGAAAGTTCACACTTTAAATATAAGTAAGCTTCAAAATTATTATTTAATATTGCACAATATTTTATCTGAAATTCAAAGATTTTTCAAAATACATATTTTCTCTTTAAAATTTCTCATGAAATAACTCAACGATCCTTACTTATTTTTGAATCAATTAAACCTTTAAAAATAATTGTATCTATATTCTCTCAACATATAAATCTGCTGTATACATCCTTAGTTTCCTCTTACACCGTCTGTTCATTTATCTTTTAGATAAGGAGAAAGAGAAAAGATATTCAGTGGGGAGATAAAAAGATTTGGTAGTTGAGCAGAGACACATTAAATAAAGACACACAGCATGATACAAAAACCAATGAAACGTTTGTTAGCTAGTATTCATTCTGCTAAGGTATTGTGATTAAAGGAAATGGGAGTGTTTTAATGGTGTATTAAGCAATAATACTTTAAGTAACAATAACTTTATTTAAAAATTAATGAGTAAACAAATATTTGCAGTTTATGAACATTGTTTGAAACAATCATTGACGCTTTGTTAGCTAGTATTTATGATACAGAAATGGGGTGGTTTAAAATATGCTGGAATGATAATCCCTTATAAGTAAGAATTGTGTAGTTTAAAAATTAATATATCGTTAAAAATAAAACATAAGTTACCACTACATTTATTTTCTCAAAAAATCAATGGAATAAATTATAATTCAAATTACTTAACCCTTTCAGTTACAAGTTATTTTTGTTGCTCATTAAAGAGCACCAGAATATACGAAAAAGTTAATTAGGTGATAAATAAATATTTTTTTCAGTCAAAATTTTATTAGAAAATTCCGGGTGCTATTTGGCAATTTAGAAGTAAAATAAAATTTTATAAATAATATATCACCACCCTTAAATGTGTTAATAAATGATTAAATAAAAATATATAAATTTATTATAAATTATTATAATTATTAAGTTCTCGTGATCCTTATATGTTAATTTAACTTTTATATTTAACTTTTTATATTTAAAATATATTTTTTTTTTTCAGAAAGCTCATAGAGTAAATTCAAGTCAATTTCAAAATTATTATTTAGTTTTGCGCAATATTTTATCGGAAATTCAAACATTTTCCAAAATACACATTTAAACTTTCAAATTTCTAATGAAACAACTCAACGATGCTTCCTTTTCTTCGAATCAATTAAACCTTCAAAAATAATTGTATCTCTATTGTTTCAACATATTAATCTACTGTATACATCCTTAGTTTTCCCTTACACCGTCTTTTCATTTATCTTTTAGATAAGGAGAAAGAGAAAAGAAATTCGGTGGGGCGATAAAAAGATTTGGCCGTTGAGCAGAGACACATTAAATAAAGACACGCAGTTTATGGGCATGATACAAAAACCAATCAAAAGTTTGTTAGCTAGAGCTCATTCTGCTAAGATATTGTGATTAAAGGAAATGGGAGTGTTTTGATGGTGAAATAATCAATAATACTTTAAATAACAATAACTCCGTTTAAAAATTAAAGCATAAATAAAGGCTTGCATGTTATGAACGTTGATACAAACACTAACTAAGGCTTTGGTTTAATAATAATTGCTTTTAATTAAACTATTTTTAGTATAAAAATTAATAAGTCTTAAAATTTATTTCGTTATAAAATACTTGAAATAAGGTTTAATTCAAATTATTTACTAAATTATTGTATTTATTGTAAATTATAACTGATTTTATTTATAAAAGGTATTATTCATTACATTATAAGGGGTGTCATAAAAAATACTGAACACTAAAAAAATTCAGTAACAAGTGAATGTCCTTATTTTAGTTCCAAGTATCCCCAATAGATGGGACTGGGTCGTGTCGTTTGAAGCTATCAGATCTTTCAAACAAACATATAAAAATGGTTCGAAGTTACAGTTTTAAACAGACAGTGTTTCGCCGGTCCTCCGCCAGGCTCAAATAACCCGCCGCCTCCTAAAAAAAAACAAAAAAAAAAAAAATGGTTTGCGATTAAAAATTGCAAGTTTATTGCAATTTGGTGATATTTGATATCAGCTATTGGTGATATTTGAAATTAATGCAAGGAAATGAGCTTTAAAACTAATTACTGCCTTCAAATGCTACTCTTCTTTATGAATAAGGTCAATATCTGTCACAGCTAGCATTACTGAATTTTAAAAACTTTGACATCATTTTAGGACATCATATATACCGAGTGAACTAAAAGTTCTTAGAGAAAGTTAAAGGAGTGGTAGGGCATGCTACAAAGAAAAATTTTTCAAAAGAAATTCTATTTATTCAACAACAAAAAAAGAAAAAATACAGGCCGTTCCTCTCTAATTGGAACACAATGGTTGTTTATAATTCATTCAAAGTAAAGGTAATTTAACAAATTTTAACTTAGAGTTACTTTGGGAAACAAAAGGGCATCACGATAAGCACTGGAAATGTACAGTATTTCTAGAAATGAGACCGTAATAGTGTTATTACACGTACAATTCGAAGAGACAAAAATCGCCTGCCACTCGTCAAGTTTCCCATAGCAAGCGTACCATTTTTTTCGTTTTCTAAGCATTATATTGGCTGTTCGAGAAAAGGTTTTTCTATCAACAGATTTCCAAACATTTGGTAGGCTGTTACTGGCGACTCGCCTCGTTTCAGGCGTCAAAAACGCTCCGACACGAATCGCTTGCTTTCCGGGCGTCTCTCCTGGAGCCATAGAATAACACGGAGACGCCTGTAATTTTAAGCGACTTTGACTCCTCGTGTAATAACACCATAAGTAATGTTGATTACATTCGGGCACATGAGTCGTCTGTTTCTACTTATTTGGATGTATATGATGCTCACCTTTGCCACCTTTACCACTTTTCATGTTATCGTTACTCTTCACAATTCCCTTGTAAATTCTGTCGAAATATCTTAATTACTGTTAGAATTAAGAAAAACATTTCAGGTTAGGACTAAAGTGAGATATCCCATATTTTTGATTGAATAAATAGATTATGACACTAATTTCTTACACAAGAGATTGTTTGCTGTAGTTTTCTCTACCACCACTTAAAATCTGTCTATGAAATTTTGACTAACCCTATATTTAATTTTTTTTATGAGTATGAATTTTGAAATATAAATCAAATTCTAAAAATAATCTTTAATTTTTCAAAATATTTGATCTTAAATTCAAACATTTTCAAACATACATCATTTCAAATTAGAGTTTGTCATGAAAACGCTCTGCAGTCTAACATTTTTTTTTTTTTTCGCATCAATTAAGCATTAAAAAAGTGAAAGTTCTAAAATTATCTGTTACATTAATCTACTGCAAAGGAAAATACAGGTGTAAGGGGAAACAAAGTATATATCATTAAAAGCAAAAATAATATTTAATAGCTCCTTCATTTTCTTTCATTAGACCATTGTAATACGTTTTGATTTAAATTATTGTTTAATGTTATATATTAATATAAATTATTATTAATTATAAGTTATTATACATTAAAATATATATTTGTTCTCAGTGTCATACATATTAAAAATAAGTCAAGTTTCCAAAATTATTATTAGTTTTTGGAATATTTCGCATGGACATTAAACACTTTCTAAAATAGATAATTTCACATTGCAATTTTTCACGGAACAGATCTCCGGTCATTCCTTTTCTTTGAATGAATTAAACTTTAAAAATAGCAATGGTTCGTATATTCTCATCATTATAATCTATTGTGTATATCCTTTGTTACCCTCTTCCATGAGTATTTTCTTTCATCTGATAGGTAAAGGAAAAGAAAAAATCAATTGAATGAGGGGATAAAATGAATGGAAGCACCTGAATGTTGAGCTAATACACAGTGAATAAAGACTTTCAGTTCATTAACATTGATACAAAAAGTAATTGAAAGTTTATTTACTAGCGTTTATTATTGCTTCAGAATGAATTGGCATGATTAAGAAAAGAATTGGTTCAAAGTATATTAAAATAATTAATCATTTTAATTCAACAAACATTCAAATTAAAAATTAATGTTTTTCTTTCAAGTGAAATATTTGCACATGTCTACGGTGAAAAACTTTTTTCGACAATTATAGCTGTTTTTAATAATCTTGATGTGCAGTTTAAAGATCACGAAAAAAATGTGCTGCATGCAAAAGTTGTTTCTGAGCCAACTTAACTTTTATTATGTGTAAGTGATGTTACGATATACTTATTGCAGTTACAATGCCTGATTTAAACTAAGAGGTCAGGCATATTTGAAACTGACAAATTACCGTAAATGTGACCCTAATATGATTTGCAATAAATTCATATCTCATAAACTTTTGGTTAAGACATTTTAAACACACATTTTAAGAGATATAGGATAACAGTTAATGTTCTGAAAAAGAGTCTAGAAGTATATAAAGTTTTAAATTTAATTCGAAATTTAATGACTTTTTTAAAAAGGAATTCACCTTATATGCTTTGCGAACAGGGTATATCCTAAATGAATTGTCACTGTCACCAAAATTAATATTAAGTAGAGATATAATATGTTTTTAAAATAATCCTACATTGGAGAAAATATAATAAATCAGTTAAAAAAAAAAAAAAAAAATCAAATTTTGTTTTATAAAAATAGTCTCAATTTCTAAGTGTTTTATCTGTTGAGAATAATAGTGCGTTTGTGTATCTGTAATATTTAGATTTCAAAATTTCATGAAATTCTATCCACCCATTTCAAAGAAATCATACGCACATTGACGAACGTTGGGGGAAAATTGAGTTTAAAGATTAAATTACCTTTTGATCATATAAAGAGAGCTGAAAATGCATTGTACATAACTTCTCTTCTTAAGCAAATATTTGAAAGGCGTTTTCTTTCAAAATGTTCATTAAGAATCAAATTTTAATATAAGTTATTAAAAAACATTGAATTTTTGAACACTTTCAAAAGTACCTTTCCATTTCAAGTTAAAAATATTTTTTTAGCAAAATATTTTGTGATTCCACAAAATTAAGGTGTGTAGTGTATTTTCACTCTTCATTAAATAGATAAAATGAAAGAGAAAAAAACAACTGAAGGATGAGATAAAATGATACAAAACATCTCAATGTTGAGCTAATACACAGTGAATAGTGACTTGCTGTTCATTAACATTGATACAAAAAGTAACTGAAAGTTTGTTTGCTAGCATTTATTATTTCTTCAGCAAGAATTGGCATGATTAAAAAAATAATAGTTGAAAGTCTAAATTCAACACAGTAATAAGTAGATCTCGATTGAAAATTCGTTTTCGTTTACTTTTTCAGATCAAAATCTGAGTTTTGCCGATTTTTTTTTTTTTTTTTTTTTTTTTTTTTTTTTTTTTTTTTTGGAATAAATGCGGTTGAAAATTCGCCCGGACCGAAACTATCAGTATTCCAAAAATCTCGTTTCTTCCTTCGGAAATTTTCAACGTTACTGAGTGATTTGAGCTTTATCGGCTCAAATGAGCCGATTTGAGCTATTTTATTAATTGTTACGAACTTCGTTGTTTATAATTATCAGTCAGGTCTGACTCAATACAAATTATAAAGCAAGCAATCCATGTATAACTAAATTTTTTCACGTGCTCATTAAAAGCTGCAGGTATAACAGTAATAAGATTTTTCAGAAATTTTCAGAAAATTTTCACTTTGAAACCATAGAAGTGTTTCAAATACTCTTTGAGAAAGTTTTAGTATAACATAGGATCATTTACAGAAATCATTATAAAAGATAAATCGAGGTGTGTAGACATGAAACTAAAATATTTTTTAATTTAATGAAATTCGTATAATTAGGAAATGTTTCTGTGTCTTTGAGGAATTAATTAAGATTTATTTTATATGAAAATGAAAAGTTTTGGGTCTAAGACACAGAGAGCCAATTAGGGCCACACGTATAATTAACTAATAATTATGTATAGTTAATAAATACGCATAGTTAATTAAAGATTACGCATATTTAATAAATAAAAAATTAATTAATAATTATGTATATTTATGTATGTATTAATTACTTTACTACATACAATTTAATTACTTAAAAAAAATTGGACATTTTCGTTTTTGTTTTCGGCCGAAAACATGAAGATCACCAAAATTTGGTTTCGGTTTGGCCTTAAAAATCTGTTTCGGTCGATCCTTAGTTATAAGTCTCAATGTGAGCCAGGGCTCTCACCGTTCCTAAAATTTTCGCACTTTGCTACCAGTATTTTAAATAAGAATTCTTCGTGGTACATTCCTTTCAAATCTCTAATGGAACTACACAACAAGTTATTATCGTTTTTATTTAGTGGTAGCAAAGTACGAAAATTTTAGGAACGGTGCGAGCCCTGTGTGAGCCTTTCCAGACACGGTACAATAAATACATGAAATCCCCTTATATGCCTTGCACGCCGGATTTCTCCTAAATGCATTGTACCAGTGAGAGAAAATCTTCAATATCCCTTTAAGACCTGGTCTACACAATTGTGTAGGTGATCCTCAAAGGAAAAAGAAAAAGCAACATCCCCCTTTTTTTGTGATTTAAGGCCGAGCGTGCACAGCACAATGGTGTGGATCCTTTTTTGACGTATCCTGACATCAGAATTTTTTTTTAATATTTTTTTCTATCAAATATGATACTATTTATTAGGGTTAACTACCAAGACTTTTAATTTCGACCAAACTTTTTTCGGTCCAAGGGCGGATCTGGAGAGTCCTCAAGGGGGGGGGGCGATTTTGGAAATTTGAAAACTCCAATCTGATGCGCAGGTTGGGGCTAATTTTTTCACTGCGGGTCGTGTTACTTCTGCTTTTTGCTGTGGGTCGGGTTTGGGTCCGGTTGACTTCTATTTTTTGCTGCGGGTCGGGTTTGGGTCCGGTTGACTTCTTTTTTTGCTGCTGGTCCGGTTGACTTCTACTTTTTGCTGTGGGTCGGGTTAACTTCTACCTTTTTCTACGGGCCGTGTTAACTTCTACTTTTTTCCTGCGGGTCGTGTTTGGGCCCGGTTGACTTCTACTTTTCTACTGCGGGTCGGGTTGACTTCTACCTTTTAGCTGCGCCTAGCGCGTTATGTTTGGGCAGATTGACATATATTATTTCGGGTTTGGGTCAGTTACGGATTGGGTTTTCACGCTTGCGACAAGGATTCAGGTTGAGTCGATTTTTGAAAAGAAAGTCTTAAATATTTTTGAAGATAAAAACTACATACAGAAAAACTCCATAACGAACACGCCAAAATAATTATTTAAGAATACTAATCTTCAGGATTATGTAAAAAATACAAATTTGGTATAAGACTGCTTGTCTCTTTATATTTAAGATGAGTTGTAATTCAGTAAAGAATGCTTTGAAACTTATTAAAAAACATACCGCGTGTCCTAACATGGACTGACTGATTTTAAAATTCAGTAACTTGCAAATTGTGAAAGCAATTTAAAAAAATCTTTCAGGAGGGTTATGTAAGATGTCAGGAGATTTTTTACTGGGTTTCTTGATTTTACTTTACAATAGCAGCGACAGATGTCGCTGCAAACAATGGTCATTAAATCGGGGCCCGATTTCTGACCTACCTACTTCGGGAACCGATTTAGTACCTATTGCTTCCAGCGCCATTTTTCATTGCTATTTTAAACTAACATCAAGAATCGCAGTAAAAAACTCCTGATCAGGGGTAATTCTGAGTAAAAAAAAAAAAATTCTGAAATTCAAAGCAAGTCTTCAGAAAGGTTACAGCAGATGAGGGGATTCACTCATGGCACTAATTATTTTTGTTGCAGGTCGGGTTAGCTGTTTTCGATTCGGATCGATTCCAGGTTGAGTGTAGATTCCTGCAAGCTGGGTATTAACATGTTTTATTTCGAACGTTAATTCAGTATATTATTTCAGGTTAAAAACTATACCTATAATAATAAACATAGATGTATGTATGTGTGCTGTTTTCTAAAGAGACCACTGTATTTTTTGCCCCGACTCTTTGATGAAATTCGCACTTCTTCGACCCTTTGACGAAATTTGCGTTTCTTCTGCAACCCTTTGACAAAATTAGTGTAATTTTGCTGCCCTTTGATAAAATTCGCGGTTTTTTCTCACGACCCTTCGGCAAAATTCGTGTTTTTCCAGCAGTCCTTTGACGAAATTCGCACTTCTTCGAGTCTTTGACGAAATCTGCGTTTCTTCCGTAACCTTTTGACGAAATTACTGTAATTTTGCAGCCCTTTGATAAAATTCGCGTTTTTTTCCGCAACCCTTCGAGAAAATTCGCGTTTTTTTCAGTGATCCTTTGACGAAATTCATGTTTTTAAAAGATTCTTTGACTAAATTCGATTTTTTTCAGTGATCCTTTGAAGGAATTTGCGTTTTCTCCATGTCCTTTGACGAAATTTGCGTTTCTTCCGCAACCCTTTGATGAAAATAGTGTAATTTTGCAGCCCTTTCATAAAATTCATGTTTTTTTTTTCCTTCGACCTTTCGACAAAGTATTTTGAGCGATCCTTTGACGAAATTCGCGTTTTTAAAGCAATTCTTTGACTAAATTCGACATTTTTTCGCGATCCTCTGAAGGAATTCGCGTTTTCTCCACGATCCTTTTACGAAATTCGCGATTCTTTGATAAAATTTGCATTCTTTTCGCGATCCTTAGACGAAATTCCCGATTTTTCGCATCTATTTGACAAAAATCGCGTTTTCTCCGCGATCCTTTGACAAAATTTGCGTTTCCCGCGATCATTTGAAGAATTTTGCGTTTTTTCTGTGGATCTTTGACCAAATTCGCGTTTTTTCAGTGATCCTTAACCCTCGCGCTACGTATCTATATTATAAAGGACAAACGTATCTGTGCGTAACGCATACGTCATTTTGCGAATGGCAACACTTTGAAATTTGAAATAAAATTTTGGTTTTGCAATTTTCTCTACTGCAAATTTTTAAACTTATTTCTTAAACTTTTTTAAGCTTAAACTTAAGCTTTCTTAAACTTTTAAATTCTTAAACTTTTTAAACGTCGCATATTTTAAATTTTTACACCGTCGTATAAGGAAAAAAATGTTCTTTTAAATGCATTTTGTTTGAAAGCTATATGTCAATTTATTTTTGATATATTAATTTTTTTGTAGTTTTTAATACCATTTTTCTTATTGTGGCAACAAAAGTACCCCATTTCTATTGGAAATCATTGAAAGTAAACGGAAAATAGTCGAAAATAGGAGATACTGTATCTTTCTGTTGCCGTTTTCTCATAAAACCTAAAAAAAGTTGAAATTAAAATATGGGCTATGTCAAGAATATTGTCTGTTATTCCGTGATAATGACGTCATATGCATACTTTTTCTATAGACGAAGTTTAAGACTGGATTGTAAAAGTGGATTGCTTTAGCGGATGCAAATGACGTCATTTTATAAAAAAGCGTGTATTATAATTCTTATACCTGAATTATGTTTTGTAGAAGTGCGTCATTTTCACAGCCCAGCTGCTTTGAAATTCTTCACAGGTGAAAATTCTTCACTTTTGAAAATAATGTAATCGAAATCACACACTGATAAAACGCAATGGTTTACAAAAAATTAGTGTCTTTATAAAAGAGAGGCAGCATGCAAATAATAGCGATTTATGTTACAGAAATGATGATTCTCGCCTGGATGGATTTGCTTCGCCGAGTTAGACAAGCAAACAAATAATTCGTGGTTTAAAATATCATGTTTCTGAAGTTTTTATCCAAAATTCTCTCGAATAATAAAATTTTAATACTATTCTTTAGGACATTCTACTATAATTTTATCAAAATAACATAATTTGCCTAATTTAATTTTTCCTAATTTTATATAATCTATATATTTAAAACACAAGTGTGTTTTTTAGTCCTCTGTCCTGATCCTTCTGCTGAACCAATTTTACCTATATATTTTTTTTTTAACTGAAAGCTCTTCATTTGTAGATGTGATCACACTATCTTATATATATATATATATATATATATATATATATATATATATATATATATATATATATATCGCCACTTTTATATTTTAATTTTAAAAGCATTTTATAAAATTTCTTCACAATGGTGAAAATGAGATAGTTTTCATTATTGCAGACAAGAGAGAAATAATGAGGTATTTTTATCTTTATTCACGCTATTTTCTGATAAAAAGTCAAATTTGTTCATAAAAATTGTTGTATAGGGTTTAGTGTCGCAAAATCCAATGAGGAGCTGAATATTATATTAGGGGCATAATGACAGAAAATGACGTACTACTTTTAAAAACAAACATTTTTCCTCATAAATTTTCTATATTTCTCCTTCTGTATGTGTACTGATACTAAGTTTCAGACGCTAGGCTAAATACTTATTTAAGTGAAAATGAAGTCATATTTAAAAGAAAACGATCATTTTCTTAGTTAAAACTAAACATTTTAACACAAATGCGTCTAAAAAAGATAAATTACGGAAATTTTTACTGTCCGGAATTGAGATATTAGAATCTCAATTAAAGGGTGCGTCTGTTCACATAAAAGATGTTGCTGACAATCGTGACTTCAATTTTTGAGTTAAAATGATTTTTAAATGATCAAACAAAATACAAATTTTTTTTAAATGATGAATATGGATATGAGAAGTGCGCATGCAAATTTTGAGAAAGTGAAATTGCTGTTTTTCATTCCGGAATACCAAGCATAAGAGCTTCAATTGATAACCACATCCTAATAACTGATATTTATTATATTTTACTGATTAAGTGTCTATATTATAAAGAACAAACGTATCTGTGCATAACGCTGACGTCATTTTGCGAATGGCAACACTTCATCATCAAATTTTGGTCTTGGAATTTTCGCTACTGCAATTTTTTAATCTTCTGACCATCGTACATTTTCAGTTTTCGTCGCATAGGGAAAAATTTTACTTTCAAATGCAACTTGTTTAAAAACTGTATCTTAATAGACTGATGTATTATATTTTCTAAAAAAAATTCTAACCATGATTTTTTAAAAGTTTATCTTAACACGTGCCGGTTTCAACACATAATAATAATAAACATTTTGCACATATAGCAACAAACATTGCTCAGCATTTGTTTCTGACTATTTTTGCATAACGAAAGTAATACTTCCTTTATAAAGAAATAAAAGAATAATATTAAAGGAACCACCAATCTAACATATTTGTGAAAGACAAATTAACGAAATTAATACTTATTTTATAAACAAATAAAAGAATAATATTGTAAAAACACAAATCTAACATATTTGTAATTGTACAATTTAAATTTTTAGATCACCAAATACGAATTTTTTTTTCAAATGGAATTTGTTTGCAAAGTTCATCTCAGTTCACTGATTGTCTATGGTTTTAAAAATAATTTTAAAGTATTAAATATTTTTTAATTTATCTATATCGCGCGGAGCTCGATTACGAAAGATTAATCCGTTTGCACTTAAAACAAAATAAAGAGTTCATCATTTTCTTAAGGCTAATATCCGTTAAAAAAAAAAAATTTCCCTATGAATAAAGAAATAAAATAATATAAATAAAACACAAATTTAACAGACACGTATAAGCTCTGAAATTATCAGAATATAAAAGGACGCCATAAGTAGCATAATCTTGGTCAAATAACTCTTAGCATGCGGCTAATACGAAAATATCGCTTTTGATAAATTTCAAAAAATTATTTGATTGTATAATTCGTATTTTCCATATGAAAAATGCTTTTTTAATGCAAGTGGGCAATCTGAAAAATTTATTGCATATAAAAAATTTCTTAGTTTTCAATTAAAAAAAATGTTTTCCCCTATATTCTTTAACCTGGGAAGCCCGGGTACGATCCCCTAGTTTTTTTAAAAATCAAAATAGGTTTAAAAATTGCGCATTTATTTCATACACATTCCAAATCTGCAGATATTTTAGAATTAAAATTTGTCCAACATCTTTGTGAAGGAGTATTTTTAATAGAACTAGATCATAAAAAAAGATTTGCTGCGGAAATTGGGGATTGCGCAAATTATGCTACGTTCGCGTGGAAATCGCGGGGTGCGCAGCGAGAGGGTTACATTTTCGCAAAATTCAGAACAGAATCACCTCTGCTCTTGACATCTTGCATAACCCTCCTGTAAGTATTTTTTAATAGCTGTCACCATTTGCAATTTATTGAATTCTAAAATCAGTCGGTCCATTTTAGGACAACTGGTATATTCAGTAGCTGGGACATTCTCAAAATCTTTTAACTTTCATGTCCCTGAATAATAATTTTTTATTTAATACACTTTGTGGTTTTTCTTCATATCCTTGGGAACATCCCAATGCATGATTGCACAACAATATTAACAAGATAAATACGTTTTGGACGATGTTGGGGTCCAAACACCTGGAAAGCTCATCTACCGTCCTGTCCCTGATGCTGATTTTTAAGTTTGGAGCTGTCTGGATAAAATTATTTCAATAAAAATAATTAGATGTAATTTTTTTCTGAAACTGGAACTATTGTTTTATATAAATATGTAGCTAAAAATTAACCTGCACACATTTTTAGGGTTGATATTATTTTTTGAACTCTGTCCCTGGGTTTTAGATTTTTTACCATCCCTCTTCTAAAATGATACAGAAAATCACTTCAGATGCAGCGCCGGAATTTTTTTCAAATTTTGCTCATGCAGAAGTATGCTAGAGGAAGGGTATCTAAAATTCTTTGACAGGAAATTTACTGCAGAATATAAATAAGCATTTAAATATCAATTTCAAGCACCGTGGCTTTATTGGTAGTCTTACAGTCCGCAAGGTTTAATCCTGCAATTTTCGAGGTAAATTATTTTTTTTAATTTAATCCAATGTAAATAACTGTTTCTAAAAATCAATGAACATTTTCGCTACCACTTAGTCTTGACATGATCTGCCTAAAATAGGTGGTAAGTTTCCTTACTGTTCCATCCTTACCGTCCCTTTTTTCCCCATTTTGTCCCTTTCCCCCCCATTTTGTTCCTTTTTTACCCATTTTGTCCCTTTTCCTATACCATCCCCCTTTTTTTTTTTTTTTTACATTACCGTCCCTTCTTTAACACCCCTTTAAGACAATGTTATACCAAAATTTTGCACTAAAAATACTACATTGTCATTATTTCTTATTTGAATGTCCTGTGGGTACTATGCAAATTCATTATAAGTAAAAAATTAGAAGAAAATAAAAAGTTATAGTGGTAAAATGGTAAGGAAAATTAAACTCGCAAGTTTAACTTAAACCTCAGTTAAATAAATTGTTTTTCGCTGCTGACCATTTTTTCTTTATTTTGAATCATTATAGCATTCGTCTATCAGATTAAAATGGTATTTTAGCAAGTTTAATTTCGCCAGATTTTTTCCCCCAAAAGTCAAAAGATTGCGAGAATGCCCCAGCTATGGGATGATGGCTCAAACAATCATAAAAAAAAATTAAAGTTGGCTTCGATATCTCAGTCAGATGTTTACCCGGGTTGAAGTTTCCAGGGCTAAGCCAATGTCCAACCCACACAAAAAAAATTATTGGCTCGGCCCGGTATAAAAGCTAAAAAATCGACTCCAGCCCTGCCTGCATCTTGCAATTAAAATTATTCATAAAGCACACTTACTTATGCTGATATTTTATTTTCAGATTATATTCGATATTCATGACTACTGAAAAACAATAATATTAATGATATTATTAATTTAGACAATTAAGAACGTAAACACTAAGTAGTATGACTTAAACAATTACATTAAAATGAAAATCCAGTAAGAAAATCAGTTTAGAATGAAAGAAATGGATGATAAAAGAAAATGATAATTTTAAAGCTCTACGAAGAAAAAAAGTAGATTTTAAAAAATGCATCTCTGTAACTTATCAAATTAAATTTCTGAAGATTTCGCTAAATAAATGTACAACATAAATATAATTTTTATGAATGACAAATAAGTAAGATGCCAGACCAACTTGGACTTCGGGGGAAGAATTTAGAGGAGTCCACGTCTCACGGTCGGGCCAATAAGTCTTATCATACGGGCTGGCACGGAACGAACGTTTAACTGTTATCCCGGGCCGAGCCCCGACCAGGAAATTTTGGCCTGTGCAAACCTCTAGGAAAAACGAAGTCCAGGTCAGGCTCGACCTGGAGAACAAAATGAAGCCTGGCCCGACCCGAATCTACAAAAAAGTTTAAGATCAGGGCACGGCCCGGGTCTAAACGAGAGAAGACCTGACCCAGGCCAAGTCTAGTGGATTTAAACGGGCGCGACCCGGGTCGGGTCGCGCCGGGTTCGAGCTTCGCCCCAAGTCATTTCCCGTGAGGATGCATAATGTCGTTTTGCAAACCCTTTATTAGCCCAAGGGGGGGGGCGATCGCCCCTTCGCCCCCCCCCTTAGATCCGCCATTGTTTCGGTCTTAAAGGGATACTGAGTAGAGATATAATACGCCTATGCCTTGCGCGCAGTATTTAGTGGAGATATAATATGCCTTGCGCACAGGATTTCTCCTAAATGGATTGTTACTGTAAGACGAATTCTTTTATATTCGGTAGAGATATATGTTTTTAAAATAACCCTACACTGGGGAAAATATAATAATTAGATTTCGAGAAAAAAATTTAATAAAACCATTTTTGAAATTTTGTTTTATAAAAATAGTCCCAATTTCTAAATGTTTTACCTGATGAGTATAATCATAGCTGCTTTTTTTAGTACCACAAACATTTTATAGTAAATTTTACCCTTTTAAATCGCTGTAATCAGCCGATTAAATAAGGCAAAAATTTCTATTAATTTTTTGTGGTACAGAAAAGCGGAAGAGTTGGCAGCTATAATAATACATAGTACTTTGGTGTATCTATGATGTTTATACCGTCAGTCAAAATTTCATGAAATTCTATCCAGCCATTTCATAGAAATCCTGCACGCAGTGATCAAAACACGGTTTTGAGAAAATTGCTTTTAAACGTCAAATTATACCTTGATCATATATAGAGTTCAAAATGTTTTGGGAATAACTTCTCTTATAAAGACAATTTTGAGGGGAGTTTCTTAAAAATGTTCTTTAAAAATCAATTTTTAATGTAAGTTATTAAATAAAAATTGAATTTTTGGGCGCTTTCAACAGTACCTGTCCATTTAAGTTAAAAACATTTTTTAGAAAAAATATTTTGTGATTCCACAAAAATAAAGTGTGTACTGTAGTTTCACATTTCATTACATAGATTAAACGAAAGAGAAAAAAAAATGAATGGTGAGATAAAATGATACAAAGCATCTGAAAGTTGAGCTAATACACAGTGAATAAAGACTTGCAGTTCATTAACACTGATGCAAAAAGTAATTGAAAGTTTGTTTGCTAGCATTTATTATTTCTTGAGAAAGAATTGGTATGATTAAGAAAAGAACTGGTTTAAAGTATATTGAAATAATTAATCATTCAATTTAACAAATATTTAAATTATTTTTTTTAAATAGACCATTTGCACACGTCTACAATGAAAACTGTTTGACAATTACAGCTGTTTCGATTTCAATTGAACGGAATCTAAGTTTTGAGGGTGGTTTATGTAAGATATAGTTCGAATTTTATTTTTATTTTTTAAAGTTCAGTTATTTTAACCATATTTGTTACAAGAATTTAACGTTGAATGTAGAAGCAACTGAATGAAATATCTTAATATCAGTTTCTTCTCGGGTCCTAGACATTTTTGGAAATAAATAGCTCTGTTATAGGTATTACTATTTTAATATTCTGATTAAAAAAGCGAAAATTTACAATATATCTCGAAATAAGTAATTTTTCAAAATAATTATTAATAAATTTTACTAAAATCCATAGACTTTTTAAAAGCTCTCTTTTCTATTAAAATTTCTCAGGAAATTACTCTACGATACTCCCTTTTCATTGAATCAATTCATTTTTAAAAATATTAATTGCTCTTAGTTTCTCCAATTACAATAATTTCTTGTATATAACCCTTGCTTACTATTTACTTGATTCTTTTATTTTGTTTAATAAGAAAAAAAAAAGACAATCACGAGGAAAAATAAAAGGAAAGGGCGGATTTAGTAGTGAGGTGATACACATTATTGTATAAAGGTTCGCAGTTGATGCACTAAAACAAACACAAATTGATTTTCGATAATTTATTACCGTTTAGATATTATGATAAACTGAAGGAATGGATTTGAAATGGGTAGAATTAACCAAAACTTTTAGTGTAACAAGTATTTTGTTTAAAAACTAATGTAAATAAAAGAATATAGAATTATAAATTCAAAATAATATTAAATAATATAAAATAGCCTTTACGTTTTACTTCTACTATAAGCTCATTGTAGTAAGTTATGAAATAAAATTTTCAGATGGTTAGTAATTAAGTTGAAGTACATATTTAAAACTTACCTGTTTAATATTTTACTCCCTTAAGGGGACAAGGGACCTTAAAATAATTTTATTTTTATTTTTTGTAAATTTCACCTTAAATATTATTCAAGGGTACATTATATGCATTATAACATGCATTAATCACAAAAAAAATTAAAAAAAAAATTTATTTTTATGAAAAAAATGTAATTTTACGCTTCGTCTTAGAAATCTTCGAAATGTCGCTTGCGCATTCCATATCAATGAAAATCCCCAATATTTTTTATAAAAGTCTGTTTTATATATATAAATAAAATAGAGCATCGAATTTTATATATTTGAATTTAAAGGTAAAAAAAAAATATGAAAATTTTTAAAAATTTTTCGAAAAAAATTCCAAATTTCCAAATTTTTCTATTTTTTTTTTTAATTTTTTGTAAATTTCATCTTAAATATTATTCAAGGGGACATTATATGTATTATGGCATGCATTTATCACAAAAAAAATGAAAAAAAAATTTTATTTTTGTGAAAAAAATGGAATTTTACGCGTCATCTTAGAAATCTTCGAAATGCCCCCTACGCATTCCATATCAATGAAAATCCCCAATATTTTTTTTAAAAATTTGATTTATATATATAAATAAAATAGAGCATCGAATTTTATATATTTAAATTTAAAGGTTAAAAAAAAATTACAAATTTTGAAATTTTTTCGAAAAAATTTCAAAATTTTTCAAATTTTTTTTTATTTTTTGTAAATTTTATCTTAAATATTACTCAAAGGTACATTATATGCATTATGGCATGCATTTATCACAAAAACAATTTGTAAAAAAATTTATTTTTATGAAAAAAATGGAATTTTACGCGTTGTCTTAGAAATCTTCGAAATGCCCCCTGCGTGTTCCATATCAATGAAAATCCCCAATATTTTTAATAAAAGTTTGGTTTATATATATAAATAAAATAGAGCATCGAATTTTATATATTTGAATTTAAAGGTTAAAAAAAAGAAAAAAAATGAAAAATTTTGAAATTTTTAATTTTTTTTTTTTTACCTTTAAATTCAAATATATAAAATTCGATGCTCTATTTTATTTATATATATAAAACAGACTTTTATAAAAAATATTGGGGATTTTCATTGATATGGAATGCGCAAGCGACATTTCGAAGATTTCTAAGACGAAGCGTAAAATTACATTTTTTTCATAAAAATAATTTTTTTTTTTTAAATTTTTTTGTGATAAATGCATGCTATAATGCATATAAAGTACCCTTGAATAATAATTAGGTGAAATTTACAAAAAATAAAAAAAAATTATTATTAAGGATTTTAAGGTCCCTTGTCCCCTTAAGGTCGGTGGGATATCTTTTATACCACTTAATTTTAATCAAGATTTGTACCAGAACTTTTGAACAGAATTTTACTTTTATGACTATGGTGAAGGAAAAAGAGCTGTAATATTACATCCAATATTTCCAAATAAAAATTTTCAAAAATTCTGCTGTCAGTTCAACATTATATAAACAAAATTACTTGCTGTTAATCTGGATGTGGTCGTAGAGCAGCTACCAAAGCTCTTGTACTTACATGATGAAAAATGACTCATAATTTTTTGAACATTAATAAAAAATTAATCAAAAGTTTGTTAACTAGATTTTAACGTTGATTGTGTGTTATGGTTAAAAGAGTATTGGGCTTAAGGGGGTCCGGGACAAATTTCCAAAAAAATTGTATTTATTGAGTTAAAATTTTGAAATTTTTTGTGATGGTTAACTATATCATTTGTAAACAAAATCGCATGATAAAACTTCTCATATTTTTTTTTTTAATATTTAAATTTTGTTAAAAAGGTGGGGTAGTTTAAAAACGTAATAACTCAAAATATTATTTATAGAATTTCAATTTTTTTCCATTTAAATAAACAGAAATATATAAATTTTAATTTAGAGCCAGCATTTTTAAAAATATTAATTTAAAAAAAAAATTAAAATATTTAACGAAAAAATTACAAAAAAAGTGGTGATATTTTTTTAAAAATATCATATTTTCAGAAGTAAATATTTTTTTCAAATATGCTGGCTCAAAAGTAAAGTAAAATAACTGAAAAAGATATGTTCCGAGTTTCAACCCTGTATCTTTAACGGTTCTCGAGTTATAAGAATTTAAATATGAGAAATGGTGAAAAAACCTATCACGAAGAAAAACGCGATTTCACAAGAACTCGTTTCCTTGACAACCATAGCTTGAAAGGCAGATTTTGAAAACAAACCGAAACGAAAAAATTAATATTTCCTGTTCTAATTAAGATAGAAACATGATTTAAATATCATTTTAAGCAGAAAACGGCAGAGAAATTTTTAATTCAATAAAAAAAAAATTGAAAAATTGAAAATTTTTGTGTCCCGGACCCCCTTAAAACGTGTTGAAATGTTCAATCATATTAAAAAAGCAGTTAGTTTAAAAATTGATTCCTAATTAAAAATAAATTAATACTATCTATTTTACTTTTATCGTGTGATCATTAAGAGAAATTATAACGTAATAATTTAATGTAGTTAGTTAATTGTAGTATATAAATATGATTTTTAAATAATTTATAATATTATTATTTATAATTAATTTACTTCATAAACGCCTCCTTTTATATTAAAACTTCTCGTGAAATAACTCTACGATCCGTCCCTTTCTTCGATCCGATTAAACCTTTAAAATATTAATGTTTTCCTAGATTCTTCCATCACATTAATATATATCACTTGCATACATGGGTCTTTTCTTTTATCTGTTAGCTAAAAAGAGTAAGTAAGAAAAATCATGCGTTAAGCATAGATTATGAAACACTTTCCAACACTTCATGAATGCTTTAACAAAACTTCGTTATTTAGGGAAATAACGTATATAAGAGAATTAAGTAAACATTTTAGAAAACGCAAAAAACATTTGAAAAACTGATTTCAGCGGTTGCCGTCCATAGCAAATGTGCATTCCAATTGTTTTGAATAGCCCTGTATTTGATCTGTAGGTTGATATATATATACTATATAATGGGGGAAATTTAGTTTAGCAAGAAAACATACAACAGGTTGAAATTTCTCTTTCAGCAATTTATACTAATAGATGAAAACATACCTGTATACATTTGTACAAGCCTGTAGTTAACCTAGTACCATTATTACACGCCACTATTTAGCTAAAGTTTTATTCAAAGTAAAACACTCTTAAAATTACTGGAATCACATTTCCAGAAATTATCATTTATAGACGGCCATGTAGCCAATTCTTTGCGTGACCCTGTATATCATTTTGTCTATGTTCTACAAACATTTCTTAGTAAACTAAATGCAGTTCAGCGTAAAAAGGCATAACTCATTTAAAAACCACCTTTAAGCAATTTGAATCATACCCAGTAACCATTACGAAATTTTTCGTGTAACCCTGTATATGAATTACAGCATTTATACACACCATGTGCAATGCATAAATATAGTGAAACATAAAAGCACATAAACATAATTAAAAATGCATTTCCAGCAATCATCTCTACTGTACAGTACTTCGGATACAATATAGTATCTGAAATCTTTTGTGTGTCCCTGTAAATGCTATGCACTTCGTATTATACATGAAATAAGTTATAGTAAACCTCAGCGACGTATATCAATTTCATTATACATGAAATAATTTAACATAATTAAAATATGCCGGAAAAGATTCCCTCCACCCCAATATCATTATGTAACGGAATTCTTTTGTGTGGCCCTGTAAATAAATAATAACTATTCTTTGTACCACATATTCTACAAAATGGATATTTTAGTGCACTTGATAAATGCATATAAATTTTATTATATTTAAAGCATGTAACATCATTAAAAATCATTTAAAATGATTTTTTCCCATAGGCGTAATGTAAAGGAAAACTTTTGACTGCCCCTGTAAATGAACTAAACATGCTACAAACTTCATTTGAAATAGGTTCGTGCTATGGTAGAGGTCACTAACATCCAAAAATTTCAGAACGATCCGAGCATATTTACGGGAGTTAGAGTGCGGACAGACGACCAGACGGACAGGCAAACCGAAGTCATAAACACTTTTCAACTTTGTTGGAAAGTGTTAAAAAGAAAGGAAATTAAATAGGGCGATAGAAAGAAAAGATACATTTAGTCGTTCAGTGCACACATAGTTAATAAAAAATCGTAGTTTATGAACACTGGTACAAATACTAATTCATTTTATAAAATTTATTACTGTTTGGATAATATGTTAAACTAAAGAAATTGTTTAAAGTATGAAGAATTAATAGACAATTTTTATGAAACTATTATTTATTTATTTAAAAATCGATGCATAGTTAAATATAAAATAAACAGCACACCCGTGTGAGCTTTCCCACTGCAAATTTTCTAATACATTTTTTATTAATTTATAAATAATTGCGATTGTTTTTAATCAAACAACTTGTTTTAACGAAATATGAGTACACTATGTCAAACGGCTGTTCAAAAACCTTTCGTATGCCCCATTCACCGTTGTGCGTTTTGTATGTGCATAAAAACGATGGACATCAGATATAATATGTATGGTGATATTAAACCCAAAAGCCTTACGAAAATCCGTTATGCCATGTCATATGTGATCAAAAAATCCTATTCAACACTGTAAAAAAAATACGACCAGTTTTCCTGTAGGAATCGGAAGAATAGCTGCCCTCATCGTACCGGAAAAATTTCCGACACAGCTCGGAATAAAATCCGTAAAATCGGAATAAAATCTGTAAAATACCGTTTTATTGGCGATTTCCTTTTTTTTTTTACGGATTTTATTCCGAGCTGGGTCGGAAAATTTTCCGGTAGGATAAGGGCAGCTATTTTTCCGATTCCTACAGGAAAACCGGTCGGATTTTTTTTTACAGTGAATGATACCTCGTTCGACTTTGTACGCTAATAGCAGTAAGGATGCCAGATGTGCCTAAAAATTCTTATCCAATGACACCTCATTGATCGTTGTACATGGCAGATTAGTTGAGAAAAAATCATGTTGACAAGATAAATAATATATCAATAGTATCGTACATTAGCGCATAACGAGCACTTTTGAGACATGAAAATAGATCAATATTTGCCAATGCGCATTATACCAGAGATGAAAAATGAAAGATTAAAAATTTATAAAATACACGCATTATTATTGAGATTTGTATGTAAATAAACAAGAAAATAATACGTGATTAGTTGAATAATTTAAAGCTGTATTCTAAAACTTTTGGGTAATTTGGGAGTATTTTATGCAGCATTTACTGAAATATTTCTAGTTATTATATATTTTTGTTTTTATTCTTTTTTTTGCTAAATATTGTATGGAAGTTTCTTTGCAAAAATTAGCGGTGCATGTAGTACGGAGAATATATATAAAAGAAGAAACATAAATCTCAAACCGTAGATGAGCATTATACACCCGTATTATACGTTAATAACTTTTCATTTTACTCTCAGCGTAATATCGTTGGAGTAAGCTATAAAGTAAGCACTAAAGATGGGTTATTAGGTAATTAAGGTACATATTTGGAATTCGCAGTTTTAATAATTTAATATATGATTCATAGATTAAATCTGGTCGTTGGATATTTATAGTTTATAAATTTTGATAAAATAATAATAATAATAATAATAATAATAATAACAAAGTTTATTGTTGTTTGGATATCATTACTTAAAAATGGAAATGTTTTCAAATATGTTGAAATATTTAATCCTTTTTAAAAAACTATTATTAAGTTTAAAAATCAATGTGTATAATTCAAAATTATTATTTATTAATTTATTTTTTATTCACGTTTATCGTGAGATTGCTACAAACAGTTAAATGTATAATTTAATAAGGCTAGTTTAATTGAGATACACATACTTTTATTGTTATTTTTTTTTTTACATTTTGCTTTTAATTTAAGTGATTTATTAACCGCCTTCTTTCACAGTAAAATTTCTCATGATAGAAATTCGCACAACAACTCTACGATCCTTCCTCTTTTTTCGAATCAATTAACCTTAAAAAATTTAATGGCTCGTAGATTCTCCCATCCCATTAATCTCCTGTATACATCCAATATGTTTCTCCCATACATGAGTCTTTTCCTTTATCTCTTAGCTAAAAAGGAAAAGAAACGCTGTTTAGTGGGGAAATAAAGTGAAAAGACGGATCTGGTTGTTGAACAGATACACATTGAATAAAGATTTGGAGTTTGTGAACATCAATACAAAAACTGATGTTTTACATGCTGTAATTATTATTGTTTGTAAATTAATATGATATTTCTCTCAGTACAATATAGGCAGATAAAGCATTTTTTATACACCAGAAAATTTCTAACTATTGCTAGAATTAAAAAGATTCTGGTGTTTAAAACGTTTATCTATTATTATTTATCTATTATGAACATTTATCTATTGCGTTTATCTATCGATATCATTGCTTGTTTTTATTTTTCACAACGGTTTTATACATGATAAGATATTTAACGAGTATGGAGCAGCAGCTTTTTAGTTTAAAATACTGTTTTGTAAATAAAAAAAGCAAATAACACTTATTTAACTTTTTCCAATAGATAATTGGAATAAACTTTAAAGTAAATATTCAATATGATTATTTCACATAGGCGAGATACATGTTTTTCACTTTAAACGTGTACGCAATTTTATATTTTTATTCATGTGATTTATATTCATTTTTTTTATGAGTACATTAGAAGTTTATTAGCATTGACAAAATGGAAAATTTTGTAATATTTATTTGTAAAGTAATAATATAATACGGCTATTATTTAAATATACTTTAGTTATTTATTTAGTTAAATATATTAGCTTGCATAGTTTTTCAATACATATGCTTACACATTTCCCCCTAAAGAACATGTGCAGTTTTCTAAAATCCTTTCAATAACAATAGCGCAGTGGTAGGGAAGGAAATAAAGGCCGAATTCGGAATTAATTAGAAGAAAACTATAAATTGTTTTACTCTCTTTAGTTTAGGTCTAGAATGAATGTGCTATGTCCCCCTCCCCTCTTACTAGCTGAGCATTAGAAAATATGTACAGATTTATAGTCGAAAAACACGTTTTATTAATCACCACAACAATATCTCAAAAAAAAAAAAAAAAAAAAAAAAAAAAAAAAAAAAGAACTTACTGTGTCAAAAACATTGTCAATACAAATATTATAGAGCTTAAAATTCTAAATAAAATGAGTACCTACCCTACACTTAATATTTTTGTTGAGCATTAAACTCGCATTTCTATTTTAAAGCTTTGCCCAAATCGCTAATCAAGCGTTTGAAGCCAGAACAGACTCGGTTGTCAGCCTACCGTGCTTCTAATTTTTATACACATGTATGTTTATTTTAATTTATTGGGGTGTTTTTCATGTTTTTGTAATTATTTTAGGTCTTTATTTTGAATATTTTGAGGATTATTGTTTAACCTCTTGATTACGTATTATAGTCCAGATATAGGGTATGAAAAAAAGGCCGGCTTCGGAATTAATTAGGGAAAGCTGGAAATTGTTTTAATCCCTTCGATATAGGTCAGAAATTAACGTACAAAGTTTTCTCCTACAGCTAGGTTAGCTTTTGTCACTACAAACAAATTAATAACTTAAAAAGTTAATTTTTTTAAAGTAATTTTTAGCATATTTAAAAAATGATGGGAAATATTGTTTGTTATTTCCGATATTGTATTTGAAATATACGTAATATTTAATATGACGTATATAGAATAAATAACAGTGCGTATGTATTAGAATTAAGGAGGTTGAAAATAACATGCAAGGATTGAGAGGGGGGGGGGGTTGAACAAATGAGTGAGCAGGAGCCTTGACTTTAGAGAAATTCAAGGTCAACCAACAGTACGATTTTAAACTTTGATATTTTACTAAAAGGACTAAGATGGTTTTAAATAAAAATGATTTTCGACTAGTATACGAGCATCTTGAGTTAAATTAATAAAAGTGTAAAAACTTCAAAATATTGAAAAAAAGTATTATAATTTTTAAATAAATATACAGAATAAAGCCCTAAAATAATTATTAATAAAAATAACATTGTGAAGGCCTCAACAATAAAAAAAATACATGTATACGTATAACAATTAAAGGCAGAGTGGATTGATAGCTTCTCTCTTCTGGCTTCAAGCTCTTGATTAGTAATTAAGGCAAAATTTTGAAACATAACTGCGACCTTAATGTTCAATAAAAATTTGAATGTGGGTACTCGTTTTATTCAGAATTTTAAACACGCAACATTTATATTAAGAATGCTTTTGATAGAATTAGTTGTTTTGAGATACTGTTAAGGTAATTTTTTTTTAAAAAAACGTGTTTTTCGACTATAAATATGTACATATTTATAGTTCTAACGTTCACCTAATACGAGGGAGGGGGGATTAGTATGTTCATTCTAGACCTAAACTGAAGAGATTAAAACAATTTCCAGTTTTTCCCTAATTAATTCCGAGTTCAACACCCTGACCACTGGGATAAAATTTTGAAATAGAGGTCTGACCTTAATGTTCAACAAAAATATTAAGTGTAAGTAATCATTTTACTCAGAATTTTAATCTCTACCACATTTGTATTACCAATGTTTTTGATAGAGTTTGTTTTTATGAGATATTGTTATGATATTTAAAAAACACGTGTTTTTTTTACTATAAATCTATACATATTTTCTAACGCTCTCCTAGCACGAGGGAAAAAACTTAGTATATTCATTCTGGACCAAACCTGAAGGGATTAAAACAATTTCCAACTTTCCCCTAATTAATTCAGAATTCAACTCCCTAACCACTGGGCTACGAATGTAAATTTGTTATATAAGTTGAAATTTTTCCAACTGAAAAAAATACTGTCCTGGGTCAGAATTGAATCCAGAATGCTTTGCGAATTCAGCTTAATACATGCTACAAGCTTTTTGACCGCCAGACTAGACAGTTTTTCACCGTGTTGGAAAATATTCAACTTGTATATCTTTACCACTCAGTCTGATTATATTAAAAGAACAAGGGAAATTTGTTAGTTACCATTTTATACTATTTAGGCAGTATGATTAAAAAGTAAAAGGAATGCCTTAAAACAAAGGTGAGCTATAAGGGATATTATGGGAGCTCAATGCCAGTACTATTTCCGTATGGTAATATGCACCTTATTTACTAGGTACTTACCTTATTTAATCCCTTTTAAGAAAGAATTTCTAAGTTTAAAAATCAATTTATAATTCAAAACATTAATTCATTAATTCATTTTTTTTCCATTTTTATCGTGAGATTTCTACAAATATATATAATGTAATAATTTAATATGCATAGTTTAATTAAGATATACATTGGGGAGAGTAGACGAATTTGGGCTACTTCACATATTTTCCGGTGTAACTCACTTCATTTTTTGTATATCTGCAAAAGATCACTACACGTGATCAAACTATGCATCTACTAACTAAACAAATATTTAGAACAATTTTTTTTTTGAAAATCGTAATTTTATTTTAATTTGAAAAAATTGTCAAAAGTGGTCCAAATTCAGCGACTGGTCGACTGAGTTGAACCCCCAGTGTCCTAAATTGACCAAACAGTATTAGGTTGCTTTAATGAGCAAATGTAGGAAATGTAGAAAATGTAACTAATGTAGGAAATGCAATGAGGAAATGTAACTAATTTTATTATAAGCAAAGTTTACGATTAATGGAACAATCAAACAAATCAACTGCAATGAAACATAATGAAATCAAATGTCTGAAAGTAAGAGTAATTGTTTTGTTTCAAAATGTATTCAAAATATAAATCAAAGTTATAAGTTATTAAGAATATAAATTATGAGACTTATTGCCAGTTAGTTGAATATCATGTAAGAAGTTATGTAAGGCTTACACATGAATTTCTTTTGTCATCTTTTATTCCGGCGAACACAACATGGAACCACATTTGGCAATCTGAACACTGAGTCATTTCTGCTATTTTATTTTTCTTACAAATTAAGCAAAACCAATCATCACTGTCTTGATTTTTCTTTTTAGATTCTGAATCATTAGATATATATATATATATTTTTTTTTTTTTTTTTTTTTGCAACGGCAGTTTTCTTTACCGTATGACAGTAGTTCCTCCCTTCCACCATTTTTTTTTTTCAAATTGAATTACGCCTATACTTTAAAACTTGATGTCATGTCCCAATTGCTTTTTGGGCTTTGAGAGCTTCCTTTTTGTCGTTTTCTTTTTCTCAAGGTTTACTTTACATGGCGATTATGTTAACATAGCTGTTTGTTTTTTTGCTCCCTCTGTACTTTGATTTAACTGATTTTGGCAAGGGAGAAAACAAGTCTAATGATTTTTTGGCTTTTTTTGGTGTGTGTGTGTGTGTATGTGGGGGGGGGGGGGGGGCTGTAGCTTCAGCCTTCTTTCGGATCAATCTCTTTAGAGCTTATTATTTGCTTTACATGTCACTGATGTTTTTCTTCCAGTCTGTTTGTCTTTATCGTTTTTTATCTTTTTTTTTTTTTTTACTCTTTTAGTTTTAGTAGGTTTTATGATTACTGACTCTGACTCCAAAATCTCACTAAAAAAAGAAAAAAAAAATAGTGGCCAAAGCGTACAGCACTCGAAATTCATTACTTACTTTTCAAATTTATGATCGTATATGTGGTCCAATTTAAGCAACTCAAGTTGATCTAATAAGGGCAACTGCATTATTTTTTAGAACAGATAATCTCAAGACTAAGAACAAAAATGAAAGCAAACAAATCTGCGCGAAAAATATGCGCAATATAAAAGCTAGATATGTATGATATGAATTCACTAGTATGATATAAACATATCGGTCTTAAGCAGCAGCCATACACTCGTTATCTAACTCAACCGTGAAATCAAAGTTTTGCAATCGTGAAATCATGGTCAGAGTGGAAGATCAGGCTGACGTCTATTGGTAGTTTTCACGAAAATAACAACTGAAGCCAATAGATGCATCAATTATTTATTAAGTGATCATAAAATGCACCAAATACACTATCAAATGATGCTACCCATAGTCAGGTCGTTCTTACATCGTAATTATAAACCGCTAGATGTTAAATATTAGAACAACTTGACGAAAATACAAGAAACAAAGCTCTCCAGGCAACAGCGGTTTTTGAAGAAAAACAATAATCGTAAAATTCTTTCTCTCCCAGCCAATTTCACAGGTTAAATACTTGCGAAAAAGACACGCGCACGTATACCAATCCAAAAGAAGGCCAATCCAGTTACGTGGAAGGGGGGAAGCGAGGGAAGCCATGTCGGCGATTGGCTAACTCCGGAGCAAAGGGATGGGAAAGCGTCACGTTTTTACAGGGACTTAATAATTGACGCGTCAGTTTTATTGAGAAAAAAGAATGTTTGCAAGGCCTTATGGGATATGGAACAACAATAGAACAAAATATTAAATACATTAGAAAAAAAATTAACTTAGTTTCAGAATAAAATGAAATAAGTAATTTAGTGGGTTTTTAAGAAGCAAGCTACAAATGGAATTAAGGTTTTTAGGATAATAAAAGAATACGCATTTAAAGCATGGAAAAAAGATAAAAATATTTAAGATATTATTGAATCTAGATAAAAAAGGTAGATATTATAATAATTTGAAATAGTTTAATTAAGATAAAAGGGCGAAAATTTTTATTATTACATCTATATAAGAGCATAACAACATACCTTATTTTTAAAGTATTCTCTTACGTTTAGTAAGAAAAAAATAGATAAAAAAAGCTAATTTTAGTTTTTTTAAATTGTCATAAAACATCACGTGGAAAGCGGGTGCTTCTTCTAATCATAAATGACGTCATTCTGATGAGTTCGATTTCAGCGATAGATGCCGTCTCTTTCTGTAATTAACGGCAGAATTGCAACGGTCCATTTAAAGCGGCGGTCTAAATATGGCTACTATCCCCTATTTTTACTTTCTTCTAACTTTACAAGAAGAAAGTATTGGATTCGTGAAAATTTTCAACGGATTTATACGCTTTAGAATGTCCTGAAGACGATTTGATGTTTTTTAGAAAATGTCACTCTGTTACTCTATCACTCTGTGAGTCTGTACATGACAAAAATTTTGTCGGCGCTCTATCTCAAGAACTAAAGCACGGAATTTCACAAAACTTAAGATTCAGTTAAACATTGATATAAACTGGTACTGATTAGTTTTTGGTGAAAATCGCCCAACAGGTGGCGCTGCTATGCAACATTTTTCACGATTTCTGCAATAGCTATATCTCAGCAACTGCACGGATTTTTTAAAAAACTTCAGATTTGCGACTGATTACTTTTTGATGAAAATCGCCCGACAGGTGTCGCTGCTATGCTGCATTATTCATTATTATCGCAATAGCCCGAAATTTCATCAAACTTCAGATTCAAATAGTCCCTGATATAAATTAGTGCTGTTTAATTTTTAGGTGTAGATCGCCCAACTGGTGGCGCTGCTATGCAGAATTTTTTACAGTTTCCTCAATAGCTGTATCTGAAGAACTAGTGCATGAATTTTCATCAAGCTTCAGATTCAGCTACTTCCTGGTATAAATTGGTCCTAATTAGTTTTGGTGTAAATCGCCCAACAGGTGGCGCTTTTATGCAGAATTTTTTGCAATTTTCGCAATAGCTCTATCGAAAAACTAATGCGCGGATTTTCATCATGCTTTAGATTCAATTAGAAGTTGTCAAAGTTGTTGATAATTAGATTTTCGTGTAAATCATCTAACCGGTGGTGCTGATATGCTGCATTTTTCAGGAAGTATTGGCATGTATGAGACAGAAGAAAATTTTGGGATTGCTTCCTCCGAAGAGTTATTGTTATTCTTTTCAACATTTGGCCTTTAATTTAAGTGATTTCTTAACCATCGTGTTTTACAAATTTCTCATGATAGCAGTTCCCACTATAGCTCTATCATTCTTCCCCTTTTTCGAATCAATTAAACCTTAAAAAAAATTAATGGCTCCTAGATTCTCCCATCCCATTAATCTCCTACACACATCCCTTGTTTCCCCATACATGAGTCTTTTCCTTTATCTCTTAGCGAAAAAGGAAAAGAAAAGCAATTTAGCGGGGAAATAAAATGAAAAGACTGATCTGTCCGTTGACCAGATACACATTGAAGGAGTTTATAGACATCGATACAAAAAAAGAAATTCTGCATGCGGTAATTATTATTGTTTGTGAATTAAGAGGATATTTGGCGCAGTAGAATTTAGTCAGATAACGCATTTTTTTAGCAACAGGAATTTTTTAATTGTAGCCAAAATTGAAAAAAAAATCATCTGGTGCGTAAAGCAGTTTTATCTGCCGATATTATTGTTTGTGCATTATTTTTTACAATCATTTAATGTATGAAGAGATATTTAAAAGTATAAAGAGACAGCTACTTAGATTAAAATACTGTTTCGTAAAAAAATAATTGTAAATAACTCTTATATTTAACATTTATCAATAAATAATTGGAATACGTTTTGAAGTAAATATTTAATATGATTGTTTAACATAATGAGATACATGTTTTTCAGTTTAAAGAAGTACACAATTTTATATTTTAATTCATGTGGTACATATTTAGCAGTTTAAGAGCACATTAGTAGTTTATTAACATTGAAAAAAATTAAATTTGTAATAATTAGCTGCAAAGTAATAATATAATACGGTAATTAGTTACACTGATACTATTTATACATTTGCAATACAAGCGCTTACATATTTTTACCTTTCATCCGATAAGAACATATCCATTTTGCGTTTTAATCCACTAATAGGTCTGTCATAGGTTCGTCTTGCTACACAAAAAATTTCGTAAGTGTAGTTGGGAGATTCTCAAAAGGTGGGATCATTAAACGTTAACTATATGTAATTTTTCAAATTTTCAAATTTAAGGCCAATTTTTTTTAATAGTATAGTATTTTGTCTATAAATATAATATATAAATATTTTTAATAGTATGTCTACAAAATTATACACAAACATTAAAAGACAGCAACTATTCTGGAAAATTAATGATTCAAGCATTTAATTAGCAGTTGTGTACGTTACAAATTTTGGACATTTTTTCGCACGTAAGTTACAGATTTTGGACGTTGCTCTTAGTATTTAAAAAATTCTTAAGACTAAGGATGTAGTAAATGTGTCCTATAACATATATATATATATGTATAATTAACTTTTTGTTATCCAGTAATAATAATAATAAAACCAAATGCTTTGTTACTTACGTTACTTTCGGACATAACAAAATACAGAAAAATTCTTTATAGAAAAGTCCTCCTATCTTCAAAAAAGCAATAAATCAGCCTGACATCTCTTAACGAAATTATCAAAAAATCATCCGTTTCCTTAATGCATTCGTTGTTTACCATCGGAACTACCTGGAAAAAAGTTAAAACTCTTTTTCTTGGTGGTACATTGGAGCAGTTAACGCTATGAATGTCCGAAATTGGCCTCTTTAGCATAAAATAATAAAATTTTAAGATATTTATACAAAGCTTTTACAATAAATTATGTTATTTTCTGTCTCTGAATAAAATTAAAAAACTCAGTGTAAAAAAAAAAAAAAAAAAAAAAAGTCAATGATAATAAAAGTTATGTTTGAAAGGCTTATGTGTTATGTTTATGGCTTAAAGTTATGTCCAGTGCCCACCTTTTGAGAATCGCCCAGTTATAAGGGTACTATCATTTCATGTTACATTAAAATGCGGCAAATTTTCTTTTGCCTCTCCTGTAAAATTTACTTTTGTCGACAAGTGTCATTTATCTTGCAAGTGAGCGAATGCCCTTTTTAAAAAAATCATATAATAACGAATATAAATTTGTTATATAATTTGAAATTTTTTCAACTGAAAGAAATACTGTCCATGCCGGGAATCGAACCAAAAATGCTCTGCGAATTGAGCTTAATACATACAATGAGCTTTTCGACCACTGGACTGGACAGTTTTTCACTAAGATGAAAAATTCTCAACTTGTATAGCTTTACCAGTCAGTATGATTGTATTAAAATAATAAAGGGAATTTGTTAGTTTATCACTATGTGTATATTATTATATTTCAAAAAATGAATAGTTTAAAAGCAGATATGAACTGTAAGGACGGCTGTGGGATTTCCATTACACCCCTATTTTCATATGCAGTGTGACCTCGAAAATCCGGCATTCACAAAATCTGGCAACTTTAAAAATCCGTATCAAAGGTCATCTTCCCCGATTGCCTTCTTTTTTACACTTCCGCCTTACAGGAGAAAGATAATTAGCAGTTGTTAGTACGCATTAAAAACTTCAAGATCGAAAGCGGTGAATTAGCAGATAGCGAGATCTGTTCTAACAAGGAAGGTCTCCATACGGGCATACTCAGAAAAATCTGAAAAAAAAAATACAGAAAGTTCTTCTCCCATGGGTATATATGTTTATAAAAATTTTTTAGGCGGAACCTCGGTAGAACGTCCGTAAAAAAATAATGAAAATTTCGCTAAATTTGGCGACTTATCACCGTTTGGCGAAGAAGAAAAAAAAATACGCTTGTCGAATACTCTTTAAGGAAAAAACTTATTATGTTGAATTTGTTTAAATAAGTTTAATTTAAATAACTTTAGCTTTGTCATTTTAGTTTGTTTTAACTATAGTTGTGTCATATATATTTATATGTACTTATAAGGAATTTTAACTATCATATTTTACGATTTAAAACAAAATTTAAATTGATTAAAATTGTTCCAAACTCAAAAATATGCCCTATCGAGCACTGTCGATTCAACTTTGTTGCTATGGAAACAACTTCTTCGGTATGGAAATGTTTTACGGCAGCATTATTCATCTGGCGTTAAAAGTTGTTTTTATAACCTATAAAGCCGTTTAAATTTAAAAAAATTGTGGATTGGAGAATAAAACAATGGCAAAATTTCGTTCAAATCGGCAACAAGCAACAAGTATAATAGAAAATGTAATAATAATAATAATAATAATAATAAATTCTTTAATGGTTTACTTTTAAATTCATTAAATACCGTATATTCTCAAAATCAATTAACAAACAATTTTCAGATTCATTAAAATCGTTTGCTTTTGGCGAGGAAAAGTGCTGCTCGCCAAGTGCCGCTTTCGTCTTTTCACGCCAATTATTCGAAAGTATTTTATTTTTTTACAGATTTTCTACTGTAATTCCGCCGCTAATTTTAACTGATCCTTTATTACACACATGAGTACTTTCACTAGCATTTTTTTCAACGTATTCTGAGTATGCCCAGTATGGAGACCTTCCTTGTAAGTAGAACCTCGGTTGAGAGGTATGAGGACAAGGCGCCGAAAGAAGATAAAGTGTCACTGGAAAATTCATACATTTGACAGGAAAATTAATATCTGCTTTAGAGTAACACAACTGTATTCCCGAAATTAATATCCTTGTATAAAATTCAAGAAAAAAATTTTAAAGAGTGATTGAAAAAAAATTAAGGAAATAAAATTGACATCGATCTTTCGGAAATTATACCAGAAGAATTGACTTCATTGTTTATTAGAACTTTTTTATAACATAAAAAATATCAATTGAAGCAACTTTTATATAAATAATTACTTTTCTCTTTTACTCGTATAAATATCGCTTGGCTTTGATTTGAGTTATGGATAAAGGAATCTTGAAGAATATCAGAATAACTTTTGATATTCTTTCAGAAATTCAAAATTCTCAAAAAACCGGATCAGTCTCGGTCAAGTCGATCCCGGATTTTGGAGGTTTTACTTTAGAATTATTCACCTTACTTACTAATTTTTCTTTTGAATTAAATTTTATTGATAAAATTAAATAAATATAAAATATATTGTTATTTACTTGGCAGTAAGTGAACTTTCATTGTTCACAAAAAAGTTATGAAAATAACATATAATATATTTAAGACCAATTTTCCGCATTTCATACAACTTTAGAATGTTCTATGAGTTTTAATTTTTGTTCAAAACCTTGAATATCATAAAAAGATGATGTCGATACATGTTTACAAGGAATTTGCGCGTTCTTTTTGGAATATTGACTTATTAAGGTTCTGCTAATTGCAATAAATTCTTTCAAGATGTAGAATTTTTCATAAAAAGACGGATGCCATTTTAAGGCGCCATTAGGTGTCCGAATTCCGTATCGTATTTTGTTTTCTTTTTTAGCCCCCGGAATGCTATTTCTTTCTCCCAGCTTATTTTGTCTCCAATAAATAACGTTACCTTGCGAACGCTAGCCGTAAAACAAAAGCTGATGTTTCATTGTGAGATTAAATACGCTACAGCATTTTTTAAAACTTTTAAGCATCGCATATTTTCAATGTTTATACCGTCGTATGGGGGGGGGGGAGTACTTTTTAATGCAATTTGTTTGAAAACTGCATCTTCATTTGTTTTTGAAATATTAATTTTTTTGTAGTTTTTAGCAACATTTGTTTCATTTTGACAACTCAAGTTCTCCATTTCCGTAGAAAGTAAAAAAAAAAAATTGTTGAAAAATAGCAATTATATCTTTTTGTTGCCATTTTCTCATAAAAATTTAAAAAAAAATAATTAAAATACGTGCTATTTTGAGAAAAATATAAATGCATGATTTATGATAAAACATGGAACTATATTTAATTTTAAAAATCTATATTAATGCAAATTACGTCATTTTACATAATATAAAAGCGTGTGCTTTAAGTCTTAAAATTCAAATATGTTTTGCAGTAGAGTCCCGATTATCCGAGTCCCGCTTAACCGAGTTATTTTCTTCTGATGGACTGGTGGTTTCTATTATTATGAAACAGAAGATTTTCTGGTTAGAACTAGATTTTCTGGTCAGAATCAGAGTTCTAACCAGAATTTTTTTTTTCAAAAAAAATTATGCCCATTTTTTTTCTTCCCATTCTGACCAGAAAATCAGAGTTCTAACTTTTTACGACTGTTCTTTCATCTTCAACTAACACTTCATTTATAATGGCTGTTTCATAATTATAGAAACCACCAGTCCACCAGAAGAAAATGAAGTAATGGAAATGCCGGGGGCATTCTGAAAAAGCAGAATTCCTGTTCTCTAGTCTTTTTTTTTTTTTTTTTTTTTTTTTTTGCTTTTTATCCATTTTAAAAATAATTGTCTGTTGCATTTAATAAAGAGTGCACAAATTCTAGTACGTATCAAGATTGCCTGTTCGTGATATTGAGATTATTTGAATAGAAATTAAAACTTGGAACATTTAAAGTTGAATATAGATTAGGAAGCTTTTCTTTTGAACAATGTGTATTTGCAGTGTGCCATATATTATATATTACTTCTTTTAAAATAAATGTGATATTCCAATTTGTTCCAATTATAGGGCACCAAATTGATAATTTTTAAATTTTAATAATATCTTTTAACGCAAAAACAAAAATTCCTATTTTTGTTCTTTACAATGTTCACCATTTCTATAAAAGTGTTAAGAAATAATGAATTCTTGGACCAGAATAATTTAGCTCTAAAATTATTGTATCTTCAAAAATAACATATTAGTTTACCTCTTACATTTTTATTTCATTTATCACCAGAATAAACAAATAGTAACACTAATTATTTTTGTTCCCAATTGGCCTCCATATTTTTATAATTTTAATTTGTGATACACAAATTTTGAACAAAATTCATTTAAAAAGAATGTTTTGTCTTACAAAAATCTCGAAATGAAACAATTTTGGAAATTATTTCCGGAAGAATCACTATGCGTTATAGCATTTGAGGTAATATTATATTTTACATGGCATTGATATTTTAGTTGAAATTTTAATGAAACTGAAAACAACGTAATTCCAATCTTTCAAAAATGTTTCGAATATCTCGATAATTAAATTTCTCAAATCAGAATTTTTTTAATTTCTGATTTTTAAATAATTGTTGCTACCCCATTAAATTACATATTACGTATAGTACTGAATATAGCTGTACGGACATCCATTTTAACCTCTTCGGTCCCTGGGTCTCTATATGGCTACCTCTGTTCTTTTTCTTATAAAAACTAAAATGTCTCTTTTTTTGCATTTTCATATCACTTCTTAACCCTTAAATGCCTGATTTTTCAAAAGTCATTGTAATAATGTTTTTCTGATTTTATTTTTTAAATAAATCATGGGAAAAATACTTTAAAAAATCATATTTTGTTTTAAGTATGGTTTACGGCTAAAAAACAGTTTATTCCTAATCGGAATACTGGTCTTTAATTGAAAAAATAATTTTCCCTGATAAAGTTCTATAATATTAAACGCACAAGAATTTTAGGAACTATAATAAGAAACAAATTTTACTTGCTCACTGCAAAACAAAATAGGGTATTTCGCAAGCTTCCAAATAAAACAAAAATAACAAGTAGCAACAATTGAAAAAATAAATCTATCTTTATTCTTAAACAGCACAAGTGTTGCCATCTACATGTTGAAAATCTATTTAATAATATTTTCAGAATGTCTTTTATTGGCAACATTAGACATTATAGCTTCAATATTATTCTAATAGTATTTTAGAAGCCTACATTGGGTATGTTGCCGAAAAGCAACACCCGGCATTTAAGGGTTAATATCTGAATGTTCTTTGCGTTCAAAGCAAACGAATAAATGGCAGCATCTAAGCTGATTCCCACATAAAATAAATTTTATTTTCAACTGAGTTTGCAAAATGCCTAAAAATGCTCAAAAGACAGTATGACCAAGAAAATGAGAAATTTTCATAAGTATTTAATTTAAATCCTTAATTTTTTTTTGAAGATTTGTAGATTATTTACTTGTTTAAAGCCGTTAAATTTATGATTGCGTTAATTTAGGTTAATGGTTATTAATATACGTTTTTAAGGGAGCTTGTAGTTTCAGATACATATTTTTTAACCTAAATTACTAAGCGCTTAAAGGATCAATTTCAGAAAAGTTATTTTTTCTGTCATTTACGATGTCGTTTTGTTCGAAAAAAACCAATGAATAAGCATTTGTATTATTGTTTTAGCTTCGGAACTGAAGAGGTTAGGGTAAATTTGAAATATATATTATAAAAAATTAAATTACGCTTTTATAATTTAAAAGCTGATCACAGTTTTAACCCCTTGAGAACGAGCGACTGGTATTCGTGCCGCGAAGGGTTCTCAGATCATTGATTATTCTCATCAGTAAGTTTTTATTGTAAATATTGCCTTACTTAGTCCAAGTATTTTCCCGTTTCAATGAGGCAAAAATGTCTGTTTAAAAAAACCGTGATAAAAGATTAAAAATTCTAAAAAGACGCTCGTCCCGAAGGGGTTAAGCAACTATTTCCAAATACATTTACAATAAAATCATATAACATGATTTTTAATGCAAAGGGCTGAATTTTTTTGTTCGTTTTGAATACGAAACGTTTAAAAAATGGATTGAATATATAAAATTATTCACGTTTTACTTTTTATGTTTTTCAAAATTTTACATTGCAACAAATACCGAAAAAAAAATGATGTTTCAAAAGATAGTTTTTTTTATTATAGTTTGACATGTGTGTGCGATAAAGTATATAGGCAAAACAATTTAAGTGTTTCAAAATTTAGAACTTGTATCTTCATTATTTTTAAATAAAGATGTTTTATTAATTATTTTTAACACTTTCCAACATTGTTGAAAAGTGTTTATGAATTTGGTTTGTCTGTCCGCCTGTCTGCCTATCTGTCGTACTCTAGTTCCCGTAACTATAGTCCTATTACATTAATATATCCATGGTATTGATATACATTATTGGTGTTTACTAAGGCATGTTCGGTATTGTAAATGAAGCGTGTAGCATTTTCGGTTCATTTACAGAGCCACTTAAAAGAAATCCGTTACATTACGGTCTATGGGGGGAAATCGTTTGCCGTGTATTTTAATGATATTACAGCTTTTTTGAATATATTGAAATTTACATATATCACTGAGGTGCACTACAAGGTTCTTACTAAAGAGTTTGGTGTGCATAGAACTTGTCATTCATTTACAGGGACACGCAGAAGAATTTGACTATAGAAGAAAATGAGCAATCATTGAACTATTGAAGCCTACGGACAATAATTGATGGAAGTGGGCTTTCCATTGTGATATGCGTTTTTAAATTTGACTATTTTTTAAATGTTATTTTGCGTGTATAAATCCTATAAATCATATACAGGGTCGCACAAAAGTTCTCAACAACATCCGTTTATTGGCGGAAATTGCTGGGTGGAAATTTTCAACTGTGTTAAGCGTTTAACTGAAGTAACTTTTCAGCATACTATGTACTATGCATTATCTGTAGATCGTATGAAGGGCTGCGCAAAACAAAATCGTATATTTTAACTACTATTCATGGTATTAGCAGAAATCGTGTTTTCAAATTCGTTATGCGTTTTCGAAAAGCAAAAAATCAACTCTTATTCCAACTTCCTTCTTTGGACGGACTCTCTGATGAAGAAAACTAATAAATGTTGCCACTTCACTAGACTGATTTCACTTTTTGAACTTGCTACTAGCAGTGAATCCTATTTTTCTTAATGCAGCTCATTTGCCAGTGCAATTAGTTTCACTCCTGCTCAACAGCCTAAAACAACTGTTAGGCATCATTTACCTACCTCTGTATCATTGTGTAATCTAGTTCTGTTTCATTTTATTATTCTACTAAGTATTCGCATTGCTTATTGTTACTGGTACTTCTATCGTGTATTATTATTAGTATTGCATCGTGTTTGTCTTATTTGACATTCTTATTGTTGGCATCATTACAGTACTCATTAGCGCCAAATTTGTTTTGCATAGAGTTAAAGTTTTCTCTTGCACAGTGTTTCATTTGTAAGTAATAGTCTATTGTATCAATTTTAATTTGTAAAGTATCAACTTTTTTTTTCTTTTTTTAATTTTTTTCATTTATTCCTTTTTTTTTTTTTTATTAGCACTTGCATACAATTCTTGGTTTAATTCTTACTTGCATATGGGTTTTGGCATCAAAATAAGAATTAAAACTTACTTCAAAAGAACTCTATCATTGAAAACGAAGTATTGCTTTGAATAGTGTTATTTGTTTTCTAGCATCGTGCTTTTCTGTAAATAGTCTCCTGTGTCAGAACTTATATATTGTTTTATTTTTTTTATGTGTAATAGTGTAATCCAGCATTGTATCTTGTATGAAAAAAAAGGGAAAACTTCTTTTAACCCCCCCTGTTTTTGTTGTATCTGTAATTCCTATTAAGTGGATTTTCCACATTTGGTTCACATCTGGACTTCTTTTGTTTAGTGTATTTTTATTGTTTTTTACTTGTCCGCCAATGTATAATATTGCATTATGATTTTTTTCCCTTTAAAATCTGTAATGTACATAAGATTGTATTATGATAAGTCAAGCACGCCTGGGATATAACTGGGCTGCCACTTGTAACATTTTTGTATAATTTTGTAAGTTTTAATATATAGGAGTCTTATTCAACAAAGGTTTTTCCGGGCCCTGTGATGCAGCAGCCCGTGATGATGGTAGTTATTCTGCTGGACGGGGCTTATGGTTGAGCTAAAACCATATTGGTAGGCCTCACCGCCTGGCCTGAAACTGAAACTGAAACTTGTTCAGTAAGACATCATTTTTCACCTCAGTAAACATTGAAGGTTTTTTTTTTTAATATTCTGAATGTGTTGTAAAGTGTTTAATAGAAGCGTAAAAAATAGCAACGTTAAAAGCACCAAAATTTTAAATTTTAAGCATACCGGTTTCGGTAGCATATAGCATACCTTCCTCAGTGCAAAGGATGGCGGAAATTGGCTCACATATATAGGAGAGATGGGAATACCAGTTAAAGGTTTATTGACCAATAGGAAAACAAAGGATTGCAGGTAACAGCCAATAGGAAGAAAATAGATGGGAAATAGAACCGAAGTACTGAGGGGGAAAAATTAAGAGACAGAAGCTTTTATGTAATATTTCCAACAATCTGATAATGGGGGAATAGCGGATTCACAATTAACAATATATTTTTTTTTAATTTTTATAAATATGAAATGCTTCAAGGAAGTTAAGTTGGTGTATAGAAGTAGATTTACAGATTATTTTAACAGAATTGAAGTTAAAAGTATGATTCATCTGCCAGCAATGTTTTGCAATAGAGGATTTATTGATTACTTGTTTTTCAATATATTGTTGATGTTCTTTGATACGAAATTTTAAGCATCGTTTGGTTTGTCCAATATAGGAAAGGCCACACTGGCAATTAGTACGGAACGTCATGAACTGGATAATTCAATAGGGTCTTTGAGTTTGGAGAGGGTGAGTTTATTGGTAGGGACAAAAATTATTTTGAAGTCATATTGTCTAAGAATTTTAGCAATGGGAAAGCTTGATTTGGGAAAGAAGGGTAACACAATGCTAATACTGGAAAGGGTAGAAGGTTGGGGAGAGTTTGAGGAACTAGGATGCTGAAGTTTAAATAGAGCAGTATCAATTATAGAAGGGTTGTAACCTCTGTCAATCGCAATGGCTTTAATATATTGAACGAGCAACGAATACAAGAACAAGCATGGGGTGGCAAAGAAACAGCGAAGCTTTTGCGATAGACGGATGTAGTGAAATAGGTTACAGTGCGTGCGACAAGGGTATCCAAAAATGGGAGAGAACTATTATTTTCAGTTTCATAAGTGAATTGAATATTGCTATCAATACAGTTCATAATAACAATTATCAATATTGTGAAGAGAGGTGTCAATTAAGGTGAATGTGTCATCAACATAGCGAATCCAGAAAGGGAAAGATAATTTATTGAAAAGGGAGCATTCAAAATAATGCATATAGATGTCTGCGAGGATGGGTGACATGATGGAGCCCATGGCTAAACCGTCAGATTGTTTGTAAAAATTTCCTTGGAATGAAAATGTAGTTTGAGATAGACATATGCAAGTAAGGGATATAAGTTCTTGGATTTCAAAATATGAATAATGAAACTCACGAAGTCTGTGTTCAAGACAAGAGAGGGCACCACTTATGCAGACATTCGTGAAAAGTGCCATTATTGTCCATCAAATCGTTTACATTTTTCTTCACGATTATCGTTAATTTATTGCCATGTATTATCGAATTTATAATTGAAATTGTATATGTTATATATTCATTTGCTGTGTATGAGAACTACACTCCTGCCATATATATTTATGTACTTTCTACCTATTTCCCTTTTTAGTACTATTTAAGATTTACAAATTTTATAAATTTGATAGAACCATGTTTAATTATTTCAATTTTTTTTTTACATTAAATATGTTGCAAAGATTTACATGTATCCTTAACCACTTCACCGGCGACAGGTATGGGGAAACAGTGCTTTTACCCCCCGACTTATCTCGGGGCAGCCGGTGAAGTGGTTAAATATCTATACATGTAAAAGTTTCTACATGTTACATACAGCAAAGCAAATACAAATACAAAGCTTATTCAATAATTATTCGAAAAAGGTTAAGAAAACTGTAAAATACATTAATAACCAGAAAAATCATGAATATTTTCAAACAATTAGAAAAAGTGTAAATATTTTTAATGATTATTCATATAATTATTCTGGTTTTGATTCTATTTTTTACATTTGATTCGAAACTTTTTTAAAATTCAACTAAAAACTCTTTTTAAGTTCATTTTTATATTTCGCTTGTAATATTTTTACTTTTACGGAAAAAATTACTTTAGGAAAAAAAAAATTAAGAGACAGAAGTTTTTATGTAATATTTCCAACAATCTGATAATAGGGGAATAGCGAATTCACAATTAACAATATTTTTTTTGAAATTTTTATAAATATGAAATGCTTCAAGGAAGTTAAGTTCGTGTATAGAAGTAGGTTTAGAGATTATTTTAACCGAATTGAAGTCAAGAGTATGATTAATCTCCCAGCAATGTTTTGGAATAGAGGATTTATTGATTTCTTGTTTTTTAATATATTGTTGATGTTCTTTGATACGAAATTTTAAGCTGCATTTGGTTTGTCCAATATAAGAGAGGCCACACTGGCAATTAATACGGTAGATACCCCATGAATCATATTATTCAATAGGGTCTTTGAGTTTGGAGAGGGGGAGTTTGTTGGTAGGGACAAAAATTATTTTGAAGTCATATTGTCTAAGAATTTTAGCAATGGGAAAGCTTGATTTAGGAAAGAAGGGTAACACAATGCTAATATTGGAAAGAGTAGAAGACTGAGGAGAGTTTAAGGAACGAAGATGCTGAAGTTTAAATAGAGCAGTATCAATTATAGAAGGGTTGTAACCTCTGTCAATCGCAATGGCTTTAATGTATTGAATTTCACTATTAAATGACTGAAAATCAGAGCAAACATGTATGGCACGATTTATAAAGATATAAAAGGCGGCCATTTATTGGCTTGGGGGATGACAAGAACGAGCATGGATTGGCAAAGAAACAGCGAAGCTTTTGCGATAGACGGATGTAGTGAAACCGGTTACAGTGCGAGTGACAAGGGTATCCAAAAATGGGAGAGAACTATTATTTTCAGTTTCATAAGTGAACTGAATATTGCTATCAATAGAATTCATAATAAATCGTGCCATATATGTTTGCTCTGATTCTCAGTCATTTTCATCTTCAGTCAAAGAACATCAACAATATATTAAAAAACAAGAAATCAATAAATCCTCTATTGCAAAACATTGCAGGCAGACGAATCATACTTTTGACTTCAATTTGGTTAAAATAACCTCTAAACCGACTTCTATACACGAACTTAACTTCCTTATAATATTTATAAAAATTAAAAAAAAAAATTGTTAATTTTGAATTTGCTATTCCCATATTATCAGATTGTTGGAAATATTACATAAAAACTTCTGTCTCTTAAATTTTTCCCCCTCACGACTTCGGTTCTATTTCCCATCTGCTTTCTTCCTATTGGCTGTTACCTGCAATCCTCTGTTTTCCTATTGGCCAATAAACCTTTAACTTGAATCGCCATCTCTCCTATATATGTAAGCAAATTTCCGCCATCCTTAGCACTGATGGACTAACGGATATGCTACATTAACCGGTATGCTTAAAATTTAAAATTTTTGGCGCTTTTAACGCTGTATTTTTTACGCTTCTATTATATTGCACCAAGCTCCTTCTTTATAATTAAAGTGTTTAATAGTCTATGCTGTATGCATGTTTTTTTGTTCTTGTTCAATTTTTAAAAATAATTACGGAAAGTTTCAGGCACAGGACATGCCTTAAGAAGCACAATCATTAAATTGTATTACCCCTTTTTACTTTTCAAAAATATATTTAATAAACGTATACGGCTGTTTGGTAAATAAAAAACAAAAACTCATTTATGTTCAAATATTTTGACTAGATCTTACGTGAAAACAAACATAATACAGAAATTATAATGGAATATAACATAATGATATATGGCTCATTTTCCAAAAAGTGTACCATTCCAGTCACAGAGCCTTTTTCAGTGACATGAACATTTTTGAATTAATTTATGTTTTCTATTGAAAGTGAAAGAAGACTAAATGCTTTGTGTGTATACATTTTTTATAATTACTTTATATTTTTTATTTCTTAGTATACAGTATGTGAGATCTCACCTCCGTGTCATGTCACACGCCAAATGTTACTAAGGAAAAGTTTTGATTACTTATTTAATTGAAAAAAATTATTAAATAATTATTATTCTAGCTACTACTATCTCAAGAGCAAAGTAACTTAGCATAGTTAATTACTTTCATTGTATTTTTGTTTGTTTTCTGAGTACGAAAAGGAGTTTCACACAATAAATCCTCACCTCCATGAGCCAAACATTAAGTTGAATTTTCATGTTAAAAAATGGCACAATTATCGTCAGATTTCTTTTCACATGATACTAAAATTCAGTATGTTTACTTATGTTAAATTATAAGTCAAAAATTTTGTTTGTAAACTCAGGTATTAGATTTTGTTATAAAAAAAGCAGCCATGGTTATTGGAGATTCTCGCATCCGTGAACTGTAATTCAAGGTGACTAAAGCAACACTAAAATATTTGTTTATATATTCCTTATGTAATTATATCAACAGATGTTGATTTAAAAAACAAATAAAAAATTCTCAAAAAAATAAATATGTAAGTTAATATGTAGAGCATGTTCCTCACCTCCGTGAATCTCTTAATTTTTAAAATGTATATTTCAGAGAAAATTGCTTAACAAGAATTTACAATGACTGTAAGTTAACAAAAATTGTTTCAAATCTTTAAAAGAGAAGAACTGAATAACGTATAAAAGATGGGTGAGCAAAAGAATCTCCAAATGGGAGATGAATTTTTCTGTTTTTCTATATTCATTGCAAATAAATTCATTATGCATTCTTATATAGAATTGCTCCTTAGTTATATATCTATTAGAATAAATAGTTTTTTATGTTTTGCCTCACTACACAAATAGAACTGTAGCATAAAGTTAACCTTTGTGAATGATGTTAAGAAAAAAATTGCGTTTCTGAAAAAAATAAACATAATGTAGCTGGGCCATTGCTGATTTTTACTTGCAGTAAATGATAAGTTTCTAAAAATGATAACATTTGTCTTGAAAAACAAATTTTTTTACGGGAAAAATTTGTATTGAAAATATACACTTTGTGAGGAATATAACCCATATAGACAAGTAGAATTACCTTAATTATCATCTGAAATTATATGTGTAGTATTAAGTTTCGATTTTTTTTTAAATTGATAGTAAATAATTTTATTAGTTACTTCAGTGGTTCATCTATTGCTAGTAATTTATATATATATAAAAAAAGGAAATTCTTGTAATTTTAAACATGTAAAAAATAAAACATACGGATCCCAACAAAGCATTCGACAACTCCGGTATAAAGTGAACTTCAAATAGATTAATGAAGCAGAAATCACATGAAAATCAATACACTTCGTTTACGGTCTTGTTTGCTTTACTAGTTGCTTGTTTGCTTGAGAAGGCGAGAATTATTTGTTCCCTATCACGTGTCGGTTACCGCCGAAACTTTTATTGACAAATGGATTTATATGAGTATAACTAGTTTAATGTTAAAATAATCGGTTAAGTGCGAGGATTGCTCGCGCACAGAGGTTTTCCGCACAATAAATATATTAATTAGTAACTGTATATTACAAAAACTCGTTGCTAAAAGAATTATAAGATGTTATCTAGGCTTTAAAATGTATCTTCATGTACAGGGCGTGAAAAACTTTAAGGACAACAAAAAATTGTAAAAATTTTGATAAATTTAAAATGTGATGATTGAAATGGTAATTTAATGTTGATCATTGAATGGAAATACTTATATAAAATCAACAAAATGTATCTTTTAACATTTTATCAAGGAAAAATAATAATTATGTAAACAAACGCTATTTTGGCCTGTGTAAAAACCTTAAAACACCACTGTTTCTAATAGAAATGTTATGTAAAATTATTATTCATTTTCACGTTAAAAATCTTGTGTATAGTAATTTTTCTGACTTTTTTTATGAAGACCTTTTGTTAATTTTATAATAGTGCCAAAAAGAAGTAAACTGACTGAATATGAAAAAGGTTCTGTTGAATCTTTTGCACTGCCAGGAATGAATTGCAGGTCTATTGCAAAAAAGATAGGACGATCTAAATCCGTCATCAACAATTTTTTAAGGTTAAAAGACGAGTCTGAAAAAAAAAAAAAAACCGCTGGAAGCAGACCAAAAGCCTTGTCACCCAGAGGTGAAAGGAAAATTTTTAATTTAGCATCAATTGGAAAATACTCAAGCAAAGAAATTTTACGACGGACTGGGCTCAAAATGTGCAAGAAAACAATATGCAATACAATTAATCAATCTGGGAATTTCCAATACACAGAAAAATTGCATAAACTCCTTTCGCTAACTAGCGGCAAAACCCAGCGATTACAGTATGCAAGAAAAGTGATGACTTGGGACGAAAAATGGCTGCAGATTATTTTCTCCATTAAAAAGAAATGGAACTTACATAGTCCTCATAACTGAAAATATTATTGGCATGATTTGAGAAAAGAAAAAGAAATTTTCTCAAAACGTCAGTTAGGTGGCGGATCCATTATGACATGGGGCTGTTTTTCATTCAACGGCGTGGGATCACTTGTACTTCTTTGAGTAAAAGTTAATACAAAGGCATGCCAAAAAACGCTTTCTGACCATCTTTCACCTGTTGCAACACTTCTGGCAGGAGAAAAATGGATTTATCAGCAGTATAATGCACCTATCCACACAAGCCACAAGAAAAAACTCTGGTTCCAGAAGAAAAATATTTAAGTTTTGCAGTGGTCACCCAAAAGTGCTGATCTAAACACTATCGATGGCATATGGGAAGATCTAGCAAGACGAGTTCATAAAAATGGAAGAGATTTTCCCTCAGCTTCGGAACTCAGATCTACGATTGAAGATGAATGGTATAAAACCAGTCCCAGACTGAGCTAAAAACTGAAAATATTCACGAAAGGTAGAATATTTGTAGTCATTAAACGCAATAGTGGGTGTGTAATACATTAAATATTTGTTTCTTCGTTACTATTGTTTTTATTTTGCTGTCCTTAAAGTTTTTATACAGGCATAAAGTGTATTTCTTTGCACAATTACTTTATTTTCGAAATAAAATACTTACAGATGAATTTTGTTGACGTATTCATTAGCTTTTCAACTTTATGATACACATTATTGTAAACTTTTTTTCATCTGATTTCAAAATTATCAAAAAAATTAATAATTTTTGCTGCCCTTACAGTTTTTACACGCTCTGTATTTCTAAACCATCTGTGTCTTTAAAAAGTCCTTCCGGCCAGTGCCGGGAGGAAGAGGTAGCTTTCATAATCCTTATTTAAAAAAAGCCAACTTATATCATGCAAACACACGAAGCTCAATTTAGTGGAAACCGAATATAGGAGATTCAATACTAATTTTTATCAATATAATGAATGAGAATTTCGCGAAATTAGTCAGCTTTATCCAAGCTGCTTTTCTTTAAAGTAACTTATATTTGGCTGCCAAATTCGGCAATTTCTTAAAGTGCCTGTCATTTTAAGACAACATGGTGGATGAGGCTAAGCAGTGAACTTGGTCGAGACCTTAGTAATTGCTGTGCACATGCTCACTCACATCGGACTCGGTTAATATATAGGAGTGCTGTCGCACGCAAAAAATCAGATTTTTCAAAATGTCACCCACAATAGAAATTGAAACTGCTATATCTGAGCCATTTTTTAAGGTAAAGACAAACAAAAAATGCTCCTGAATCCTTATATCAAGATCAAATACTTAAGAAAGAAACCTTTTTCAATATCTAATTTTTTTGCACCTCACTTTAAATATATATATAATTTTTAATTTAATGGCCGCCATTTTGAAACAAGATGGCTGATGAATCTGGCCAGCGAACTTGGTCGAGGTGTTGATGTATACTATCCACATGCCTTCTTACATCGAAATAGGCGAATACGTGTGTTATCGCGTGACAAATACAAGATCGTTTCAAAATGTTAGCCATGCTAGAAATTCAAAGTACTATAAATCAACCATTTATTAAGATATCAACAAAAGAACAAATTTTCAGAAACAAAAACTGCTCCGGAATCTTTGTATCAAGGCCAAACACATAAAAAAAAATCTTTTTCATTTTCCAATTTTTTAATACCTCATTTTGAATTTTAAATTTAATTTTTTTTAAATGGCAACCCTTTTGAAACAAGATGGCGAATGAAGCTGGCCAACGAACTCGGTCGAGACATTGGTATGTACTATGTACAGACCAAGTTACATCCAAATAGGTTCATAAATACGCCTGTTATCGCGTGACAAAAATCAGGTCGTTTTAAAATGTCAGCCACAAGAGAAATTCAAAATGCTATTACTCAGCCATTTTTTTTTTAGATATAGACGAAAGAAAAACTGTTCCGGAATCTTTGCATTAAGGTCAAACACATACAAAAAAAAATCTTTTTCATTTTCCAATTTTTTGGTATCTCATTTAATTTTTTTTATTTTTTAATTTATTTAAATGGCCGCCATTTTGAAACAAGATGGCGGATGAAGCTGGCCAACGAACTCGGTCGAGATATTTGTGTGTACTATGTACACACCAAGGTACATCCAAGTCGGTTCATAAATACGCCTGTTATTACGTGAGAAAAATCAGGACGTTTCAAAATGTCAGCCACGCTAGAAATTCAAAATGCTATAACTCAGCCATTTCTTAAGATATAGACGAAACAAAAACTGCTCCCGAATCTTTTTATCAAGGTCAAACACATAAGAAGAAAATATTTTTTCATTTTTCAATTTTTGGTACCACATTTCAAATTTAAATTTTTCTTAAAAATTTAAATTGCCGCCATTTTTAAACAAGATGGCGGGTGAAGCTGGCCAACGAACCCGGTCGAGACATTGGTATGTACTATGTATAAACGAAGTTACATCCAAATCGGTTCATAAATACGCCTTTTATCGCGTTACAAAATTCAGGACGTTTCAAAATGTCAGCCACGCTAGAAATTCAAAATGCTATAACTCAGCCATTTTTTAAGATATAGACGAAACAAAAACTGCTCCGAAATCTTTGTACAAAGGTCAAATACATAAGAAAATAATATTTTTCCATTTTCAATTTTTTGGTACCACATTTCAAATTTTAAATTTTTAAAAAAATTTTAAATGGCCGCCATTTTGAAACAAAATGGTGGATGAAGCTGGCCAACGAACTCGGTCGAGAGATTGGTATGTACTATGTACACACCGAATTACATCCAAATCGGTTCATAAATACGCCTTTTATCGCGTGACAAAATTCAGGACGTTTCAAAATGTCAGCCACGCTAGAAATTCAAAATGCTATAACTCAGCCATTTTTTAAGATATAGACGAAACAAAAACTGCTCCGGAATCTTTGTATAAAGGTCAAATACATAAGAAAAAAATATTTTTCCATTTTTAATTTTTTGGTACCACATTTCAAGTTTTAAATTTTTTTAAAAATTTTAAATGGCCGCCATTTTGAAACAAAACGGCGGATGAAGCTGGCCAACGAACTCGGTCGAGACATTGGTATGTACTATGTACACACCGAATTACATCGAAATCGGTTCATAATTACGGGAGTTACAGTGTGACATAGGTCAGATATATATATATATATATATATATATATATATCAATTTTGTATATATATATATATATATATGTTGGATATATATATATATCAATTTTGAACGGAGGGTGGTTTCGGGGTCTGGGGGTCATGATCGATGAAAATATACCAAAATTTTTTGAAATCGCTTTCCTCCGAACGGCTGCAATAGGTAGCTTTTTTGTAAAGAAAGCTACCTAAAATTCGAAGTGTTTTTTTTTCGAAATTTATTATCAACATTCTTTTATTCTTCCGAAACGGTAGGTTCCTTCAGCTCCCCTCCACTCCCTTGCTGAGCGCCCGCAAAGTGAAATGCGTGTGTAACAGAAAAATGAGATTTTCTCAAAAACCATGTGATCTAGATGTGATCTCGTTATAGTTTCCCTGCAAGGTTTAAATAAATTTCTCCTACCACTAATCTTTTCATAATTTTAGTTTCAGTAGATAGTTCAGTTTTATCAATATGTGGGTGAATAGCATATATCATTTCTGCGAAATTTGAACTTTCCACGTTCCATAGTTTATCTGAAGAACGGCTGTGACAGACGGACAGACAGACACACTAGTGATCTTATAATGGTTCCGTTTTTACTATTTAAGTACGGACCCTAAAAGTGGGGAAAACAATAATTCTATTAAAAGTGGACTCTAGTTTCCTAAAACTGCAAATAAAGAGTAAAAGCTAAAAGCTTAAATGCAGAAAAAAAATATTCCATGCGGAAATACATTATAACGAAGATTTTTTGAAAGATTGGAATGTTTATCGAAGTAATTTAAAATTTTATTTTAGTGCAATTAATTTATTTTAATAAATCATATTGAGATTGCTTTATATTTCACAATGCGGTACAAATCGTTAAAATTATTTTCTCTTATTTTTTGAGCTTATTTAATCGAACATTAAACATGAATTTGAAGGATAAATTGTGCTTTTTAATTAATATTTGATAAATGTAATTTGATAAATGTAAGAAATGCATTGAGAAAACAGAAATTTTATTTCATTCATACATTTGACTTTGCAAAGCATATTTATAAAATATATTCGCATTTAAACAATTATATCTATAATAATTTTTTCAGATAAATGTGAAATCGTGCTTAAACCAGATACTTTCATCTCCAGATTATCAAAGTAAAACGAAAACGGAATTAGCCATTTCACTAGAAACAATGTATCCTTTCAATTTATGTTACAAAATTAGGGTTACGTGGCCATCTTGTACCCAACTATATTGTACCACATAATTGTGCCAACTGTAACACTTTCAACACAAACACCTAATTTTGATGTCATATTTGGCTTAATTGATATATTGTCAACGCCCTCTAGATATTTGAGAAAGTCTTGATACGCGTCACTAAAACGTCACACAAAGCAGGCAAAATAAAGAAAAAAAGTCATTCATAGGCTCGTGGATCCACGAGCAAATGAATGGCTTTTTTTCTTTCTTTTGCTTGCTTTGTGTGACGTTTTCGTGACGCGTGTAAAGACTTTCTCAAATATCTAGGTTGCGTTGTATATTGTAACTTAGGATACCAAATAGGTAGTCATTCTGTCAAATAATTTAGGAATTATAAGGGTTTAATGTTTGGAATGAAAAAAATATTTTAATGGTTGTAAAACAAGGTTAGGGGGAAATCTTATTCAATGAAACAAGATATATAGCACTGTTATTGCGTTAGAATCTGTTACCTTATTAATACATTATTTAAAAGTCTCTGTTAATTAAATAACAATTGACGAAGATGAGTCTGCACCATGTTAGATTGTTGTACCCAGAAATTCTGTTAAAAACGCTACCTTTGACAGAATTTTCCCTTACCCTTTGCGAAAAACCCTTTGTTTTTATCGAAAATTTTATTAAAACGCTTTTCCATTTCATAATGTCGGAATAAGATCACTTCCAAATTTTTGCATTTAAGAATGAAAACGACTCCATTAATGTATCAGAACTTAAATAGTTTGGATTTTAGGCCAGCCTTAAAAAATAAATAAATAAATAAATAAATAAATAAAAAACACGGTGCGCATGATTTCTACGAAAAAAAGATAGTTTAGATAAAAATTTAGAATAAATTGTATATTTTTACAAGTAAAAGTCTGATACTCTGCCCCTCTTCCCCCCACTAAAGGAAAAAAAAATCAAAAGCCATTCACGAGTGTAAAGCCATTCCCCTCCAAGCAAAAGAAAAGCAAAATGCTGCTTTACTTTTTCCTAGCAGTGACAGTAATTTAAAGCGTTTCAATGAACCGAAATACCTTTTTAACCTTCGATGAATCTTCCCTAATAAATATGTCTTTTGAAATAATTTGGTTGCTGTTCAAACAATGACTCATTTAATTAAAAAGACAAATAATGTTCTATTGAAATTCTTTTTGTAATCCAATTACGGATGTACGGAAAAACTACATTTTTGTGTAAAATTTTCTTTGTTTTGTTGTATTAATAATCAAATAAACAGCTAACTTACAGTATGGGCTTAAGAGCAGTGTAATGATTCAAGTTCATTTTAGGATGATCACTGGCGTAGGTTTCTCTCTGACTGAGCAAATTGGGAGTTGGAGGTAATACTTTGTTGATAGATATCGGGGCGTGTGAATGGAGTCGTGGATGTTTGTTTGTGAAGGGGATTAAGACTGCCTTTATAAAGTAAAAGTACTTCCTGTGATCCTAAAGGAATAAAATGAGATTTTTAACAATAGGATGGGGAATTCAACAACGGGTTCAACATAGAAAAGGAGATAAGGAGATTAGATCGAACATGAAAGAAACTTCTCCCTCCTGCAGGATGCACATTCCTTGTAAAGTCATTAAAGATGAAAAACGTCACATGGCCACAAGAAACAACGGCTAAACTGAAAGTAGTTAAATGATAAGTCTAATTTGGACCTTTAGGCTGCGTTTAGAAAGGAAAACTGCTCCTTGCTACTCTAAAGCAATAACATGCGATTTTTAAGAAAAGGACGTGAGAGTCAACAATGAAAAAGAGATAAGAAGATTATATCGATCTTGAAGAAAACGTCTCCCTCCTGTAGGATGTCCAGCAGTTTTCTTGTAGAGCCAATAAAGATGAAAAACACCGCGTGATCACAAAAAAGACGCCGACACCAAAAGTAGTTCAATGGTACGTTTATCTGGACCTTTAAGGCTTCGCGTTAAATAAGTATTAACCCCCTCACTGACAAGCCCGTGTTAATACGTTCACTAAGCTCCAGGTTTCACTGCAATACAAGCAATATTTAAAGTAATATTATTCTATTGATTTAATGTATTTTTAATACATTGAACAATGATTAATACTTCCAAGGATTGCATTCATATTCGTTATTAAGTTTTTTTTATAAAATGTTCAAACAATCTTTTTTTTTTAGCATTTAAAACAAAATGCAGAGAAAACAACATTACAATTTTGCCCTTAAAAAGATATTTGGGAATGTCGAAAATTGGCTACGCCATTTGGTTACAGAAGGGTTTTTTTTTGCCGATTGTGGCACACGTAGAAGTAGTTTATTTTATTTTGAACATGTTAATATTATTAAGGAAGTAGTTACAGTGGTTTATTTTATTAACTATTCTATCGCTTACGTTGAGCTCGAATTTTACTTTTTGTATCATTTTTCGAAAATAATTATCATATTTCTTCAAATATAAGTAACAACTAGCATGTTGTGGCCATCACAAAACTTTCTTCTATATAAATCACGTCAATTAAATAATTTAAATAGTATAAGAAATTACATCAATTTAGAACCAATTCGTATCCCTGAATTCGAAATTTGATGAAAATTCGTGCACTAGTTATTGAGATAGAGCTGTAGGGGAAATTCTGAAAAATTCAGCATGGCAGCGCCACCTGTTGACGAATTTGCACCAAAACTCAAACAGCACTAATTCATATTAAGGTATACCGGAATCTGAAGTTTGATGAAAATCGGTGCATTAGTTCTGGAGCTAGAGCTATTGTGGAAATCACAAAAAATGCAGCACAGAAGCGCCACCTGTTGAGCGATTTACACGAAAAGGTACAAAACATTATTTCATGTCAAGAACTAACTGAATCTGAAGTTTGATGAAAATCGGTGCATTAGTTCTGGAGCTAGAGCTATTGTGGAAATCACAAAAAATGCAGCACAGAAGCGCCACCTGTTGAGCGATTTACACGAAAAGGTACAAAACATTATTTCATGTCAAGAACTAACTGAATCTGAAGTTTGATGAAAATCGGTGCATTAGTTCTGGAGCTAGAGCTATTGTGGAAATCACAAAAATGCAGCACAGGAGCACCGCCTGTTGAGCGATTTACACGAAAAGGTACAAAACATCATTTCATGTCAAGGACTAACTGAATCTGAAGTTTGATGAAAATCCGTGCATTAGTTCTGGACATTGAGCTATTGTGGAAATCGTGAAAATGCTGCATAGCAGCGCCACCTGTTGAGCGATTTATACCAAAACATAAACAGCACTAATCCATATCCAGGTATACCTGAATCTGAAGTTTGTTGAAAACCCAAGTATTAGTTCTTGAGATAGAGCTATTGCGGAAATCTCAAAAATGCAGCATAGCAGCGCCACCTGTTGAGCGATTTACACCACAAGGGGCAAAACGTCAATTCATGTCAAGCACTAACTGAATCTGAAGTTTGATGAAAATCCGTGCATTATTTCTTGAGATTGAGCTATTACGAAAATCGTGTAAATGCATTAAAATGCAGCATAGCAGCGCCATCTGTTGGGCGCTTTGCACCAAAACATTACCAGCACCAATTCATATCAAGGATTAACGGAATCTGAAGTTTTATAAAAATCCGTGCATTAGTTCTTGAGATAGAGCTTTTGCGGAAATCCTGAAAAATGCTACATAGCAGCGCGATTTGCACCAAAAACTAATCAGCAGCAATCTATATCAGGGACTACCTGAATATAAATTTTTATTAAATTCCGTGCATTAGTTCTTGAGATAGAGCGCCCACAAAATTTGTGTCACATACAGACAGACAGACGGACGGACAGACAGACAGACAGACTCACAGACAGACATTTTGTAAAAACATATTTTTTGGAATCCCTGACCCATAAAACGTATAAATCCGTCGAAAACTGGAATTCGAAAATTTTCATGAAACCAATACTTTCTTCTTGTCAAGATAGAAGAAAGTAATAAAAGGGATAAAATTTTCTAAGGCTATTTTACAGTAACAAATTCAGAAAAAAAAAATGCTTCTGGGTATTTTTGTTGACTCCTATCATATTTCATTTTCCTACAAATCATGTTTAAAACCTGCGTTTTATTTTTAGACAATGAGTTCCTTTTTATACTGTAACAATATATAATTACTAAAGAGTTAGTTTTAGGGCAGTGGCGTGGCGTGAAAATTTTCGGTGATCATCGCAATTATTTAAGTTTGTGGTGAAAAATTATTAACTCTAAAATTCAATGGTTGAATGTTCAAAAAAGAAACTTTAAATCTTACCTTCACTTATACATGAACTCCGAATGTTCTGCTAAAACTGGATCGTAGAGTTTTAAAAGCTTATTAAGAGTTTTAACCCCCTCACTGACAAGCCCGTATTAATACGTTCACTAAGCTCCAGGTTTCACTGCAATACAAGCAGTATTTAAAGTAATATAATTCAATTGATTTAATGTTTTTTTAATACATTGAACAATGATTAATACTTCCAAGGATTGCATTTATATTCGTTATTATTTTTTTTTTTATAAAATGTTCGAAGAATCATTTTTTAAGCATTTAAAACAAAATGAAGAAAAAACAACATTATAATTTTGCTCTTTTCCAAGACTGTCGGAGGCTTAAAATATTGCTTGGTCATCGCCGCATCCAGCGATGACCGGACGCCACGCCACTGTTTTAGGGATATAGTTCCAAATGCAAAAATGTTCCAAATATTGTTGTTTATCATATGAAAATCTGTTCTATTCAAACAAGTTATTTTTTTATAGTTACAAAATTAAATATTTATACAATCCCTTTACAAAAAACTTTCTCTATGGTCTGACAATTTAAACAACAAAATTCCATTGTTCTACGAGCAAGACCTACTGAGTTATGATACATGGAAATTAAAGTATTTTCGCCATTTCCTATTATCAAAAAACGAAAAAACATGTTTACTGCCAGAAAACGGTGAAAATTCATGAAATTCAACATATCATAACATGACAGATTTTTGTCGAGCAAAAAAGGAATTTTTACCGTGTAAATTGATTTTAATAGTGTGGGTTTGATTAAACAGAAAACACCTTTCAAACGTTTTATTTACAGTCATTTCAATTAAAAAGGTCCGTGGTTAGAATACTCAGCGATTGGTTATACGCTGCAAAATAACAGATTAATAGAATGTTTTACCGATGCTACTGTGGAACGATGTAACCTGTTAACCAAAAGTGGCTCTATTTCCCATTTCTATCAGTTATTAACCCTTTATCTACTGACGGTATATAATAAGTACCACTCACTTTAAACTTTCATCCCATAGTGAATATTACTAATATTCTAATGGCACTTTGCAAAAACACTCTTTTAACCCCACATTATCCGGATGAATAGCAGTAGTTGTTCTAGGTTTGTTATTTTAGCGAGGAAGGAGGCTATCTTTGACAGAGACGATGTGTTTTGTGCCGACATTTTGTACAGATTGTCACGCTCGTCTTTTTATTGCTGCAAACACAGTAAAGGATATAAGATAAGTGTTGAATTTTTTTTATGTGTTCATTATGATCTTAGAATACAGTTTGATTAGCTATTTTAGGTGAAAAGTGTATGTATTTTATTTAACAGTTGAATTACTCGGTGTTACTAATAAGTACCGTCAGTACAGTGGGTGTTGGAGAAAAACTTCTTGTTTACTTTTCGCGTGGGTAGTTATCCATCGTTTTCATCTGCTTTAAAATGTAATTACTAAAATGTAGTGTAGTAATGATTTACCTGGTATTTCTTTTCTGATTCATTGTTATTTTTTTATAGGAAATCGAAAAAGTTGTGGCACCGGTTCTTTTTTGCTATGCTATAAAAGGCATATGTAAATTCATATGTTGAAAATGTGGAGATGTGAGAGAAATCCATGTCACTGGAATATAGACGTCCCATAACTAAAGGACTGCTAACGAGATCGAAACCTAAAATAAATTAGTTTTTTTTTCACCCTTTCAGGGGCAAAGCATTTTCAATGCTAAAGTGTTGAAATAAATGATTGGCACCGGAATTTGCCAAACGATTTGTTTGTAAATAAGAAAAAAGACTATATTTTACATGCTTATTAAATCGAAAATATTTTTTGGTGCCATTTGAAATACCTTGTGGGTTTTCTATTACGATAATTTAGTCATAGTGTACTGACGGTACTTTAAAGTACCACTTTAATTAATTACCTCTAAATAATTAAATTTCTCACGGGTGAGTATTTTTTATGTTTATCCTTTAATTTTCATTGTAGTAACTGAAAAAAAAAATATTACATAAAAAAAATTGCAGTAGATCAGAATGCAGTAGATAGAGAGTTAAATCATAAACCAAAACTATTTGGCTGAATGGATTGTAATTTTGTATTAGCATAGATGAAGCTTCTAAAAATTTAATTTTGCTAAAAATTGTAGTTACAACTAAATTTTGTTTAAAAAATTAAATTAAAAGATATGTATATTTTCGAATAAATTATGAATTATAACTTATGCATTTTTAACCGTAAATCAGTTTCTTAAATTGTATGAATCCAAAATAAAGCTCTTTCCGCCCATAGTTTTTAGTTACGCTTAACAAGATACACATTACATTATCTTTTGTAATGATTACAAATGAATTTGAAATTCGAAGTTCAAAACGTTAAAAGTTCACAATTCTCAAATTACTTGACCGAATAACTTTGGACTGGTATTCTAAGTTATAATTTACTAAAAAAGACAAATATGATTTTAAAATTCTGTGTTCGTATGGAAAATTTCATAGTTTGGTACAATTTCAGTATTAATATGACCCTATAAGCTTACTAAAATATATGTATGTATATATAATTAAACTATATTAAATATAATTTCGTAATTTCGAACGGCTATTTTATCTGTGAGTATTTGGAGGTTATGACATATGGGATGTTCTCTCTCTCTTTTTTTTTTTTTTTTTTTTTTTTTTTTGGCTTACTGTTGACCAAGCATTATCTATTTTTCTTGTACAAAGATTGGTTTTATAACATAATTAATTTTTTCATTTCGCATACCATGTACCATTTGCGATTTCAATATTGGGATTTTATGTTAGTCGGGCGCAGGTGATTGCCAAATGTTGTTCCCATTCCATATTCATATTTCACTCATTTCGTTTAAAATACACAGATTTAAAATAGATGCCTTTTACATTTTCAATACTAACAAGAAAGTAAAATCTTGCATCAAGCTTAGATTATGAAAAACTTTTCAACACTTCTAGAGTAATTTAAAAATTTTTTTTGACGTTTTATAAGGTAAAGAAGATGCCTAAGTAAACATTTTATGAAACACATACACATTTGAAAACCAGATTTCAACAATTAGCCAGAGAGGTACCATAATCCATCTGTGCAGCTCTGCATATGATTTATAGATTCAGATATTTTCTATACAGTATGTTAAAATTTATTATAGTAAGATTACGCATAATAAAATTGAAAATTCACCATCAGCAATTTCTACTAGTAGACGGAAATCTACTTGAATTCTTTCGTATAGCCCTGCATATTACCTACAGATTTTTATATACGCTAATTAAGATGAAATTTAATGAAGGCACTCTTAAAATTATTGGAATGAAACTACCTGAAATTATCATCCATAGGCAGTTATATGATCAAAAGTGTTCAGTGCTTTGCACATCCCTATATATGATTTTATTTATATTCTTAAAATATATCTCTAAATGTATTTGATCTTGAAAATACATACCTGAAATTGAAAGAACACCTCCAAGCAATTCATGATCGCTTTCACTAAAGCTCATAATTTTTTCTGTCTAGCCTCTTTTTATAATCTATATAATTTACACGCACCACGTAGCATGTAAAAAATTAGTTAAAATTAAAAACGCATATCATAACAAGACTGACATATAAATCTAATTTATAAACAATTTTCAACTATGTTGTAAAGTGTTAAGAAAATCAAGAAAAAAAATCATGCTTTAAACGTAGATCATGAAAAACTTTCCAACTCTTCCAGAATACTTTAACAAACTTTCACTGTTTAATAAGGTAAAGAAGATGCCCGAAATATTTTAGAAAATATATAACACATTTTAAAACCAGATTTACACAATTTCCGGTCATAGCCGTATTCTTTTGTACAGCTCTGTATATGATGTATAGATTAGTACAGATTATGCGTAGTATACTAAAATATAGTTTAGTGAGATAACGCACAACACAGTTAAAAATTCACTTTTCGCAATTTCTACCAACACAAGGAAATATACCTGAATTCTTTTGCATAGCCAAGAACTATATTACATACAGATTGTTATACACGCCACACATTAAGAGCAAAATTATTTCATAGAAAAACATGCTTAAAACTACTAAAATCACACTTCCAGGCATTGCTATTTAAAGGAGGCCATGTATCCAGTTTCAAAGCATTTAAATTAGAGTAATGCAATTAACCCTTTGTATCACAGTGTTGCAGATCTGCAACATATTCAAAACTTCATTGTTATTTCAACAGTCAATTTCAAAAGACGATTTTGTTGATTGTTGTTATTCTATTACACTACTATTAACATAATTATTTCACTAAATCAGCAACAAATGTCTATACTGGCTTTTTTTCGCACTAAAGTTTGATTTATCGCTTGATCAGCTACAAGTGATTTTTGCTGAATTAAGCTTTGAAATACAGAGGTTAAAAAGTCTACAGACGTCTACAAGTATATTGTTTTCAATGGTGAGTTTAAATTCTTTATTTAAAGACCATTTTCGAGATAGGAAATTTATAATATGTATAAGATAAACGTAAACTTATGTTTGTTGCAGATCTGCAACAACGCGCCATATCTTCTCTTGTAATGGATTTTTTTAAATATCAAAAGAGCATCGAAAATATCTTCTAATGGTTATTTAAGCTGCATTTCTTTCAGAAGAGCAAAATTATTGGGAAGGGGAAACATTAGTCTGTTTTTATATTTAATTTCTATAGGGTAAGTTAGGGATCTCCCCCACCCCCACCCCCTCTGTAAAATTAACACCAAGTCCAAAGCTAGCAAAAAAGGGAAAGGTCTCGTAGTAGAAAAAAGAATTCAACAGAAAAAGCATAGAGCGCCTACTCAACATATTCCACCAAAACAAGTGCGCCTAGATGAAATTGGGCACCGACCATAGTGGACAGAAAAAAGAATATGTTGTAAATACCCCGATTGTAAAAACTTTAATCAAACTGTTTGTGAGATATGTGGTGTGGTACTTTGCTACAACAAAACTAACAATTGTTTCAAAAATTTTCGTGCATATTAAAATTTTAAATATTTTCAATTGTTGTGCTATTTGACAAGATGTTGCAGATATGCAACAAACCCATTTTACCAAATAAAATTTTATTTTTCTGTTCTGAATTTTTTTTATTATTTTTTCCATGCTTAAAATGATGCATTTTAATATCTGTGTAAGAATTTTTCAAATCGGGGTTGTTGAGTTACAAAGGGTTAAAACACACTTCAAAGGATTATTCCCCATATATCATGATGTAACGGATACTTTGTAGTCCCCTGCAGATGAACTATGAAGGGTAAACACATCATTTTCAATAACGAACATATGTCATGTTAACCACAATAACGTATATTAATTTCTTGGCAATCCGAGTATATTTACATGAGTTAAAGTATGTACAGACAGATGGACAGACAGTAGACCAGACAAAATCAATTCGTAAACACTTTTTAACTGTGTTGGAAAGTTTTAAAAATAAGAACAAGTTGGAAATTGCGCGTCAAACGTGGCAAATGAGGTGCGTTCGTACTACAGCTAGTTTTATAAATACATTTTGCACCACATATTGTACTGAATGTATATTTTAGCGCACTTCAATAAGTGCATATCTATTTCATTCTGCTCGAAAGGCTGTAACATCATTAAAATGCACTTGATATCATTTTTTTCCCATTGGCCGTAATGTAACAGAAATCTTTTGACTGTGCCTGTCATTAAACTATACATCCGATTTTCATAAAATTTGAAATGGCTCTACAAAATAATGCAACAATTATATATTTAAAATTTCAGACAATTCGGTTAGGTGGTTTTTGCTCTGTTATATGCGGACGGACGGACAGAACGACGACTATAGGTGCTAAGTATTTATATAATTACGGACGCACCTAAAAATAACTCCATGAATGAAAGCATTTTATTTAAACTTCAAGGAATTGTTTCTAATTTACGAATGTGAAATACAAAAACTTCTAGTGGATATAAAAAAAAAAAAAATTAATAAAATTAATAAAAAAGCCATTAGTGAGATTTTTGGCAAATCTCTACTACTAAGTTATTATGGGTTTAGAAAAAAAAACAAGGTTTATTTACCACTTTGAGTAAATTGAAATATGTTTTATTGTACTCTAGTATTAGTGCGTGTGTAAGTTTTTAGCTCAAGCGCTCTTATCCTGTCTACTAAAATCTCCCACCAGTGAAAATGACGTGCGCACTGAATTTTCGTGACGTATGTACTTTGTGATTTTTTTTATCAATCTTTTAATTTAATTTCCAAAAGCGGTTTGAAATTAATTGTTGGTAATTGGAGAGTCTCGTTTTCATGCTAATAAGTACCTGCTGTTAAAATTAGAACGAAATCCGTCAAATATTCTTTGAATTATACTTAACGGAAGGTTTTTATCTACCGTAGTCTATATATGCCCTGAAAGTAATACTGCCCTGTATATGAATATTTCATTAGCTCAGACAATTACCGGCACAACGGTTATTGCGGTTTCTGCTCAGAAAATTATTTTTCAGTTTGTGCATTAGCTTAATTTTATGAATTTTAAAAGAACCTTTTTTTCGAACTCTCTAGGTACAAATAACCTTATTCCGAAAATTCTCTCCAGCAATGAGATTATAATATACATATGACTTTATACAGTACGTTTATTTTAAAAATTAAAAAAAAATTATTTGTATGCATGGTCTTTTTTTATTTTTTATTTTATATTCCTTTAGTATTATTAATTTTTACAAATTAAGGTTTAATATTTTTAATCTAACAGAAAATTATTTCTAAACAGGCTATATTATGAAAGATACATTAATAATTTTGAAAGTGTAGCTCCTATCGTAGATTTTCTTGAGCGATGTGTTTAGTTTTAAAATTATTCAGGCGTTTGGAAAATCAGGAAGCATCGTCTTTGAGATAATAGTAATTTTTAGTAATTTAATAGTTTTTTTATAATCGTATTTAGAAAATTTGAAAAAACTTAAGAAAACAGAAGTGAAAATATACAAAATATAAAAGAAAATTCCGAATGGAAACTATATCGCTTTAAAGGTAGTAGAATGAAGTTTTTCACAATGAAGTAGGGTAATGTGCCCTATTTTCCTCCCCCAGCCACTTTTAGGCCCTTGGAAGATTTAATTTTCGTTGAACATGTACCAAATTTGGATTTCACATAGACTAACTACCCACGCACATAGAAACATAGGCAAATACCATACAAAAAAATGTTTAAATTACGAAAAATTGTTTTTCAAAATTATCTATGTATGGCAAAAGAAAAAAAAATGTCCCAATTTCGTCCCCCTCAAAAAATCCAATACGCCGAGGCTTAACTTATAATTAATCAAAATTTATTTCTAAATGAGTAATTTAATTAACATTAAACTAAGGCACAAAGAAATGTACTAATTATCAGTGGAAGAATAACATAACGAAACATTAGCCATCCAAACATGAGGAATATATAAATTTTGTATTGTCTTTAGCTTCTGTGCATATTTCGTGTGACCAAGTGCAGCACTGGAGGCACTGAACCCATTTTCTCCATGTTAATCACTAGACAAACGCTTCAAGCAGACAGTGCACTCTGCATCATTGACGCCATCATTATCACTGGTATTACCATCATAAGGAATGTCAACAGAAGAGTCATTTTCGTCATCAGAGTCGCTGGTTAGATTACGTTTGGACATTTTACATGGCTGATTCTTCCCCTTTCCCTTGAGAATGGTGGGTGCTAGCAGTTTTTTTTTTTTTTCAGCTGAACATTTTTTCTTCGCATGGAAATATTTCCCTTTGTTTTTATGTGGAGATTCAATGTCGATGAACGGCTTCGGGTAGAAGTTGTTGATGTGATCACTGGACCTGATCTCTTTAAGGCTGATGGCAACAACAACTTGAGCGTATGATTATAGTTGATTAGGCACGCTCGTTGGCTTGATTGAAAAGTTGTGCGATTTGTAAGTTCTCAACTTTTCTACCAGGATGGCTTTGAGAGCGAATTTTCTATTACTTTAACATAAAACGTTTGAAAGAAAACATAAATGCGACACTAAGCAATTGCTGTTTCGCTGTTGAATGGGGAGGCAAACACACCATTATAACACCATTCTCCTAGTGCAAAGCTTTATCCCACTTCTTTCGTGGCACCAACTGCAACGATCAACAGGTAAAGTATTTTTTTCTTTTAATAAAAATAAAAGTTAAAAGAAATTTTTTTAAGTAAAAAGATTATTTTCGTTTTGAATTTTATTTTAAACTTTTTCATTTTATTGTATTTTAGTTTATTATACTTTTCATTTTATTTTATATTAAACCATATTTTCATCTTGAATTTTATTTTAAGCTTTTTTCATCTTATTTTATTTTATTTTGTAATGTTTATTATTTTATTTTATATTAAACTTTATTTTCATTTTGAAATAATTGTCATAAAAAAGCATTCTTAATTTCGTCCCCGGGACGAAAATAAAAACTGCAAGGGGGACGAAATTGGGACCACGCGACTTCCAAATATGGTGGAGCTTCAGTTCACTTAAGATAAACTGACAGTCCTAAAACACACTGCATGCTACTGCCAGCATCTTAGCTACGTAAAACACATGCAATGAAAAAGAAATAAATACTTACAGTACAGTAAATAACGTTCTACACACGATGCAATAAGAACTCAGGTCTTCTAAATATAGGAAATACGGCGTCTTAAATATATGTATGCGTCTTGGCGAACAAAACTTTCACTACTGACCCCTTTTACCGTCTGTTCCCTGAGCCATGCGTGATAAGTGTCCCCCTTTCGCAGAAGCGGAAAAGTAAAGGGGGCGAAATTAAGGTACTTTATCCTAATTTGCTTATGATTTTCTATATTTCTGTAACATTTTAAAATAATAAGAAGTTGGAAATTCTACGTCAAAAATGGCAAATGAGGTGCGTTCGTACTATAACTAATTTTATATATATTCAGATCTTGGTTCAATCACTTTTGCGCTCTTATGTGAAAATGCGTGAATACAAAATTTATTACGATTATATTTATTAAATTTAGTAATGTGAAAATATTATGGCTCCGTCTTAAATAGGGTGTAATCACTACGGCAACCTAGAATCATTACATCTCATGGGATATTGAAATAATTACGTATGATAGGATTTAATAGAATGCAGACAACTTTTATTAATATCTTTTTAAGTTTTGATTCGATTTTCATAAAATTTGAAATGGCACAACACAATTCTGCAACGAATTTACATATTAAATTTCAAACTATTTTGGGTTGTTTTTGCGCTGTTATATGCTGGTAGACGGATGGACCAGACGGCGACTGTGGGTGCTACGAATTTAAAAGCGCACTTAAAAAACAGATGAAATACATTTGAAAAATATAACGGAAGAGATTTACGCAACACAACTTCTTTTAAAATGAAATTCAAATTAACGTATCTAAATATTTTAATAAGAAAAAATATTAATTAGCTGTAGTATTAATTTCAAATATTATTAATTATTCGAAAAGTTTTCTTTTCCTTAGATATATGGAATATTTTTTATAACTTAATTCCAAATTTAAGTAATACATAACACATTTATTACATTAAAAACATCCATATCTGCTTCCAGTTTAGAACAGTACGCCATAAAACTACAATTTAAATGTCTTCCCACATAACTAATTAAATCTACGGAGATTAAATATCACACATCTCTCTATTCACAAATTTTCTATTCTCTTGCGAATCAAGAAACTTTCTGTATCATTGCAAAGTTTCTTCAAAATTATCAGGCTTTCACAATTTATACAAAACTTCTAGACAACAATGGGATCAGGTAATAAATGTATGATTTTATATCTTAATTGTTTTGTTTCAATTTAAATAAATTTTTGCATAAATGTTTCACTTTTTTCTGAATTCATTTCCATAGTTAAATTTCACAAATAAAACATTATAAAAAATAGAAAGGGAAAAAATAGTTATAATAAGAAGAAAATATTGGTCTGTATGATAATAAAAGCAAAATAAGTGTTTCGATTACGCAGAAGTTATCTACATTTTTCGTGAACTACATCTTTAATCTTTTTAACATCACAGGAAAAGATTTTCTAATCAGATAATGATGTGGTCATTTTAAAAATGTAGATGTTATCATAGATATCCTAAAGGATAAATTTAGTATCAGAAATTGTTCTTTTTTCTTCCCCTAGAAAATATTTGGCTTAGATAATAAGTAAAATGGATTATAGAGATTAATGTGAGCTGTTTTAAAAAAGATTTAGAAAGTTTAGGGACTAAAATAATAATAAAAAAAAACTTTTCAAAGGTGATGTAATAATTTCATCATATTTTAATTTAGTAAACTTTAGAAAAATTAAAAAATAGAAGGAATAAATTTTGTTCAATTTTACTAGTAAAATAAATAAGAAATATTAGAATATGTAATAAAGTTATAATAATGAATATATGTTTATATGTAAGATAAAGAAACAAAAATGAATATTTCGAATTAGATGTTATCCTGTTTTGCTTGGGTTAATTTTCTCTCAATCTTTTTAACCTCACAGGGAAGTTTCTCTAATCAGATTATGATATGAAAGGATACAATAGATATTATGAAAGTGCAGATGTTATCATGTATTTTTCTTGGAGAATAAATTTAGTATGAAAATTCTTTTCTTCTTCTAGAAATATTTTTCTTAGATAATCAAAAAAATTGGATATAGAGGTTTATGGAAACTTTTTAAATATACCGTATATACCACCATATAACACGCGCATTTGATCAAAATTTACAAATGCACAATATATTACGTGTATGAAAATGAAGGCTTAAAAATTAACATTTATCAAACGTTAGTTTTTTATACATGATTCATCACTAGGTTGTAACTGTACTCAGTGAATATTCGAATGACTGCCACAGACGACTATATTTAGATTCTATTCGCACCACTATATTTTAAAGATATTTTTATTAGCATTCTCTTTCTCATGTTTCTATTTTTTCTTTTACTTTTTCTTCTTCGTCATTATGGTTATACTTCTTGTATTTTAATATATTCATAAGTTTAAATTTAACTTTTAATAGTCTTTCTTAGTTTTTAATAGTCATTTTTCTCTTTGTGGCTACCAGCAGCGTTTAAACATAATTTTTTTAAAGCTCCTTAATGCCCTTGCAATACAAATCACCTCTATATTGGATGTAAAGTGCCTCGTAACTAATTTCGAATATTTAGGATTCACCATATATTTATCATTATTTATTTACCTTTTTTTATGCATTCACCTTCCTGATAATATTTACCTTTCGCATACTCTTTAAATGTTATGATTTTTTAATACTTCATTTATAAATTATTGGATCTAGTTATTATAAAATTCATTAGTGATTAGTGAATTTAATAATTGTTGATGCAATTTAATATGCATAATGTCTATATCATGTCTTGATACTCAATTTATAAATTTTATTTTAAAATGATGACGATTTGTAACATTCTATAAGGGTTATATATATATATATATATATATATATACGATAATATCTAGGTATTATAGTAGTAATTATAGGTAGTCCATCAACCTGATTACATTGTTCCATTGTTAAAGTCCAATTGAAAGTTGTGCTTAAAAAAAGAGGTGTCAACTGAATATAATTCTTATAAGAGATGCTGGTCCCGAACGGCTTATTCTTGTCAGCTCACACATGCCATACGACAGATACGATAATGTACTGATGTCACGTAAGAGGTGACATAGGATTCATAAAGGTTAATTATAAGAATTAAGATTTCTATTTTAATGCACTACAGAAGAAGCCGTTATTATTTGAATGAACCAGATCACGATTCAAAAGGCTTTTTGCAGATTCAATCTACCAAGTTTCGAAGTAACGTATGTCTTTACTTTGCACTTGCTTATTTTATTTATGTTTGCACTAGCTATTATACTTTATAATATTCTTTATTGTGTTTTCATGTTACATTTGTCATCAAGGCTTTGTTTTAAAAAATGTGGGGAGACTAATAAGGCAAATATACTTAAACATAGAAAAATACAGTCTCAAATTGTAGGAGTATATGCGTGTTTTACGCCGAAATATGCATTCATACTAATATAAAGATTCAAGGTCAAACAACTCAATAGCAATATGTGCTAATGAGACAAGATATTTCGTGTATATTTTCATAATTTAGCTGTTTTGCTTTATTTGAAAGAAACATTTTTGTTCAGACACTTTTTAATCATTTTTACTTCATAATTCTTTTTATAGTGAAATTTTACAAATAAAATATTTGAAAAAGTAGAAAATATAAACATATTTAATAAAGCTACAATATAAAGAAATATTTGTCTGCGATAGCTAAACATTTTTTTTTTTTTTTTTTTTTTGTTTCTTTGTTTAATTGTTATTCAAATTTTACATGAGCAATTTTACATTCTTAATCCCATTAAACTCACAGGCAATATTTTCTAATCAGGTTAGGATATGAAAACATACCGAGATGAATTTCAAATGTAGATATTATCGTATATATATATATATATATATATATATATATATATATATATATATATATATATATATATATATATATATATAACCCTTATAGAATGTTACAAATCATCATCATTTTAAAATAAAATTTATAAATTGAGTATCAAGACATGATATAGACATTATGCATATTAAATTGCATCAACAATTATTAAATTCGCTAATCACTAATGAATTTTATAATAACTAGATCCAATAATTTATAAATGAAGTATTAAAAAATCATAACATTTAAAGAATATGCGAAAGGTAAATATTATCAGGAAGGTGAATGCATAAAAAAAGGTAAATAAATAATGATAAATATATGGTGAATCCTAAATATTTGAAATATTTTGTCAAGCTTTATGCAACAATAACAATTTAACCAATGAAAAAAGACCAGAAAAAAATGAATCATTGTCAGCACCAATAAATTCATTGTATGAAATGTAGAATATCAAAATTGAATATACATTCATTCAATAAGAACTACAAAATGAATGTAAATGAGAGAACTATCATGAATAAAAATGTATAAAATTGGAACTAATGATTCATAACTCGTTTTAAAGGGCAATATTACGATTTCATTAGTAAAATACGGTTAACTTACGAAGTAGAAATAATAATAAGCACCGCTTAATTGTATATTTCTACTATTGCCCGATTAACCGCATCCAGAAAGAATATGAAAGAAATATATCAATAAATAAATCCATAAAATTTGGACCATCAAGCCAAGCACAATAAAAATGAAAATGAATCATGTAAGTAAAAAACTTACTCATTTATATATATGTATATATATATATATATATATATATATATATATATTGAGGGGGGGGGGGATACATTTATTACAAAAAAAATTTCCTCTAGAAAAACTAAACTTAGATAATAAAACAGATTATAAAGTGTAATTAGAACTATTTTTAAAAGAATTAAACAGAATTGACGACTAAATAATAACACATGGTACTTTAAAGGATGATATAACAAATTAATCATATTTCCATTTAGTAAGCTTTAGAAAAATGCAATGAAACCGGAGGAATAAAATTGGTTAAATTTTTTTTAATAAAAAGTTTTAAAAAGCAGAAAATACAAAAATGCAGTATATTGAAGTTATAATAATACAGATAGGTTAGTCTGTGAGATAAAGATACAAAATTAATTTTTTGATTTAGATGTTATCCGAATTTGCGTGGGCGAGTTTTCTCTCTTAATCTTTTCAACCTTACGAGAAAAGACTGTCTAATCAGATTATGATATGAAATGGATTCAACGCTTATTTTGAAAGAGTAGATGTTATCATAGACTTTCTTCCGGTAAAAATTTAAATTTAAAGCCGTTTTTCTTCCTTCCTCTGGCAAATATTGACTTAGATAATGGGAAAAGGGGTTATAAAGAATAACTTGAACTATTTTTAAAAAATTAAAAATAATTGGATGCTTAAAAATCTAAGAATATTTAGAAGAGTGATATTACTATTTCATTATATCTTCATTTGGTACACTTTATAAAAATTGACAGAAACCTATAAGTAATAACGCTAGTTACATTGTATTAATATGAAAATGGAGAAAATATAAAAAATCGACAACAAATTTCTAATAATAAATATAGTGGAAGGACGGGTAAATGGGCAGTGGGTCCTTTTTCCGGTTCATAGTAGACCTGCACTAAGGAACTTGGCGAAACAGTCGTCACACATGCTGATAATATTGTCTGTGACTTTGAAGCGGAAGATTATATTTTTTTACATATAATCTCATTTTATAATTTTTTCGCTTTTATTTTATTTTATTTTATTTTTTTGGCAAGTGGTATCATTTCTTGATTATAGCTGTATGTAGTATTATAATTATTTGCTTTTATGCTGCTTGATCAGTGTGAAATAACCTTTTAAATAATGTGTTTGAAAACGCTAAGTCATATAGATTAGGTGCTATATTACAGTTTTTGTAATAGCGTCATTCTGGTCATAGTGGTCAAAGATTTTGGACAAAATGACCAAATTGCTACTTCGCCCAGAAAGGATTTTTTATTCATTGTTCGTAACAAAATGCTACTCAAAAGTATTTTCTTTGCAAGGAAGAAGACAGGTCGGGGCAGAGAAAGAACTTTTACAGAGAAAGGCTTAATCTCGACATTTGCAGTCTGTATGTCTGCTGGAGATACTTGTATTCGTTCATTTGTCATATTGATACTCACTACTGTTTATTTTGTAATGATTTAATACTTAAAATATTACAAAACATAATACTTATTCTTAATGTGTGTTACTCTAGCTTGTGTTGATTAAATATACACTTTGAATAGATATGATTTGTTCATTTACCTATGCTGTCTACTTCAGATGTACCAGCCTAGGCGAGCAAAGTGGGCACTCTGCAGTTTTTCGCTTAACGTAACACGTACATTTTAAAATACGAGGGAAAGTCAATAAGTAGGTCACAAACCGATATGAGAGGTCGGAAATTACTAATAAATAGTTTCCAAATATGCAAATAGGTGGCAGCACTGTCCAACTGTAAAATGTAATTTTCGAATTTATGAGACAACAGTTATACAAGAGGAGCAGGGGCGTTCAAAAGTTGTTGACGAAGAACGATGTGATCATCCTGTTAAGATTGCGACAGAAGAAACAGTGCGGAAGGTTGAGGAAATGGTTAGAACTGACAGGCGAAAAACAATAGACAGCATTAACAACTGCAACAGGGTGTTCACGTGGTTTAGCCTACAGTCGACTGATGCAGACGTTGAATGTGAAGTAGACAGATGGCTGAGAGTGTAGTCCAAAGCAGCAAGTATTGGAAAACTCATAAAAAGATGAACAAATGTATCAATGTAAAGGAAGATTATATAAAGAAAAAAACATGCACAAAAACCAATAAAAAAATTCGGGAAACCGAGTTACATATTTAAAAGGCGCCTTTTAAGTATGTAAGTTGGTTTCCCAATTTTTTTTATTCGCATTTGTGACCTACGTACTGACTTGCCTTCGTAGCTTAAAAAAGTGAAATGAAGCGACAATTGAATGTAAAGTTATTATTATTACTATTGGTATTTGTTTCTAGAACTTTACTGATTAAAAAGGTATAAAAATCAACAAGCCATAAAGTGGCCACTTTACCCTTTCTTCCCCTACATATGTTAATCTATGAGAAAACGATACAAAAAGGACTTTTCGATTTAGATTTTATCCGATTTTGAGTGGACTAGTTTTTCCTCTTTATCATTTTAACCTTACAGCAGAACTTTCTAATCGGAATAACGATATGAAAAGATACATTAGTTATTTTGGAAGTGTAGATGCTATAGCAGGTGTTCTTCTGAAATAAATTTAGTATCAAAGTAGTTTTTTTCTTTTTTCTTCCGATAGAAATATTTTCTTAGACAACTAGCAGACTGGATTATAAATATTATCATCGAAAACTTTTTAAAATAATTTAAAGATTTCTGGACTAAAAAAATCAAGAATCATTTGACATGTCAGGTATTAAGTTCATCATGTTCATTAACTAATGCACGGAATTTCATATCTTGGTAATCCTCATGATGGGTATAGATTGCCATTTAATTTTGGCACTGTGCTAGCGAATTTTGAAGTGAAATTAACATGTATGAGACAGAAGAAAGTTTTGGGATTGGCACATGCGACTAGTTTTTAAGAGGATTGCGTTATATGAAGTAATGGAGGGATTAACCAGTTTGGAAGAGAAGAACCTCTCAAAAGTACTTATACAATGTCTTGCTCTCACTAAGGACGAGTATGCTTCGCCGTTAGAGGAGTAATCACCATCGTCCAATAAAAATGAGATTTATTATATATAGAACTTAAAATATGGTATAGTGCAGACAATTAATGAATAGGATGTGTAGTAAGAAACTACCTCTGTATCATTCTAGTTTTCTGCTCATTAAAAGCATTTCTCAAATTTTTCTATACTGAATGTCTATTAACTGTGAGTAATTTAGACACAATACGTCTAAAATGTTCTATAAATGGTCCTAAATCAGACCAGTATCATTGGGCACACTGTTAAAAATTTTGCAGCATTCTGTCAGGTCATTCGACCGTTTTTTGAAAAAACGGTTTCATAACCATAATTTAACTATATTCTGACCATAAAATGGCCAATAATATGATCAGAATAGTGTTAAATTACGGTTGTGTAACCGTTTTCGGAAAAAAAAAACGGTCAAATGACTGCCAGAGTGCTGCAAAATTTTAACAGTGTTAGCACTTTTGAATGTGTATTTGCATTCACAGACATTTGAGAAAAAGCTATAAACCGAGAAATGCACGTAACCTTGAAGGTGAATCAGTTGCGGCCAATCGAATGTAGCCAATGTGAAAAATTTTGAGTCAGTGTGATGGTACAAATTGCAAAAATTAGTGATATAGGTGCATGAAGTTTTGTTGCAAGTGCATGGCGTTAAAGTCGCGAGACGAAATGCGTTTACTACTGATGAGTGATGAAACACTATAGCGGTGGAACGAAGATGGTTGCGTCATAGTTAACCGACAACCAACAGAAGCTCATTCAGCGAGCTAGTGCTTAAATATTTCAATAAAATCAGTGACTAACGCCATGTTGGACACCTTGTGAAAGATACAAAGTTTGTGAACATTTCTGTCATCTAACAACGTGTGACATTATTACTGAAGAGAAAATTTTGGCCAGTTTTCAGGGCATTTGAAGTTGTTGCAAGAAGTATGTTGTTGTAAATGGAAATTAATTTGAATGTCAATAAAAATTCGATCTCTAAGACGGTAACGGTTGATTTCCTATGAGAAATCAGTATCAGCTTTAACAATGAGTATTTGTTGAAGAGTACTAATTACAATATTACTACAAAAGCGCAAAATTTTTGACAACTTGGCGAAATAGCACCAAATTTGGAGAGAAAAATAAGTTATCATATATGTAGCCAACGTGGCTATATCTGGCTAATTTGGCCAAAATTCCCAAGTATACTTTTTAGTGCATTTAAAAAAAATATTTTTTCTACATTTTTGTGAATTTTATTGAAAGCATGTTTATTTTTATTTATTTATTTTTTTACATTTAATAATCTTTTTCGCGTGAATTTAGATTTCCTTTAGCTTATGCTAATATGTCTTTGAGGTCTAATTAACCTTTATTATTAAAATTATTTACTGCATTATTATTACTTATGAACATGCAAACTCTTAGTGATAACATTCATATCACGTATAAAATCAGGAATCTGTACTTTCAATTAATCAGGATTGAAATCTTAACAATCTTGAATCAGGATTTGTTTTAGCTTATTCTATAATAGCTTCTCTGAAGTTGAAATTAACCCTTATTTTCATTATCGCTTAAGCTCATTCATTTCATTAAGTGCATTTCATTCTATTGGACAACATCGCGAAATATTGCCGCATTTCGCGACAATAATAAGTTACCATATATGAATCCAACTTGGCGATAGCTGGGTAATTTGGCCAAAATTCCCAATTGTACTTTTTAGTGCATTTAAAAAAAAAAAAAGTTCTACATTTTTGTGAATTTTAATGAAAGCATGTTTATTTATTTATTTATTTTTACATTTATACTTATTATTAATCATTTTCACGTGAATCTAGATTTCCTTTTAAATGTATGCTAATATGTCTTAGAAGTCAAATTAACCTTTATTATTAAAATTATTTTCTGCATTATTATTACTTATGCAAACTCTTAATGTTAATATTCATATCACGTATAAAATCAGGAATTGAGATTTGTTTTAGCTTATGCTAATAGCTTCTCTGAAGTTGAAATTAACCCTTATTTTCATTCTCGCTTAAGCTGACGACAGACACTTGACAAGATTGAATATAGGAAAAGAAACTCCAATATTCTGATTTTCCCTGTCACGTCCAGATATTGTTATCGACTTCTTACTACAAAGGAATCCATTATGCAAAGGAATCCGGATCAATAACCTTGATCTAATTACCGAGAAAGATGCTTATTCATGGAAAACCGTATCACTTTGTGGAATAACTACGTATGAGTGCATCGGAATGAAAATATTCTCATAAAATATATTCAGAAAATGAACAGATTTAAGATTTCCTTAAAGAGAAATTTTGTAACATTTCTTAATTTAAATAAATGATAGCTAGTGCTATAAATGTAGGATTTTAAATAAATTGCAACAGCTGCCTCGCAGAGTTGCCAGTTTATCTTTTTAATTCAAAATTTCCGAATTCTTAGCAGAAATTCCAAATAAAAATTTTTGCTTTATTAAATAATATACATTTTTAATTAGAAGAAAACATTTTTTTTTCACAAATTTCGGGTATCAATTCGGCAATTCAGATTTTTTTTTTCCTTGGGAAAAAAAGGGGGGGGGGGACGAAACTGACAACTCTGTTGCTTATTGTCTTATCCAGCATTCTGTATATTTCAAGTATACATTTTTTGATTAAATATGAATTAATCTTTTGAGCTCTGACTGTCTAAAAAACGGGCAAAATTGTAATGTTGTTTCCTCTATAATTTTTAACACACTATAAACTATAAAAATATTGTTATTACAATATCATATAAATAAATTTATTATATATATTGAAATGTATATTCATGTTATAATTACTCGATGTTTTAAGAATTTGTTTTATCTATGAAATTGTTTAATTTTAAATTATGCTGGATTGCACTGAAAACTACAATTCAGTGAATGAGCACGGCATGGTAGCGTAAGGATAATAAACAATTAAAATTCATTTACAAAATCAACCATTAGTTATTTTATTGCTTGATTCATTTAAATTTATCTTTTTAGATAAAATATTTCTTTTTTAGAAAGTAATTTCCCTCATTTGCAGGCTCTATTATAGAAAAAAAAAAAAAAAAAAAAAAAAAAAAAAAAAAAAAAAACTAGAAAACGAGAATTTTGCTTTTTCAGAATTTAGTGCCGCCCCCCGATGAAAAAAAAAATATATATATAAATATAGAAAGTACAAAGCATATTTAAATTTTAAGACTTGAAATACACGCTTTTATTTTATAAAAAAGGGACGTCATTTGCATCCGCTGAAGAATTCCACATTTACGATCCAGTCTTAAACAACATCTATAGAAAAGTTTGCATAGGACGTCAATATCGCGGAATAATACAGCCCAATAGAAAGCGATGATGTCACTGAAGAAACTCGACAACAAAGTCGGGTATCTAATGGTTCAGATGCCTTCATTTGTTGGTAACATTAATATGGACATTTAACATTAAATATATATTATAATAGCTCCATGTTTATCAGAAATCCCTCCTTTTTTTTTTTAATAGAACGTATATTAATTTAAAAAACATTTTAAGCTATTATGAGAAAATGGCAACAAAAACATATAGTAATCTACTATTTCCCATTTACTTTCTACAGAAATGGAGTACTTCAGTTGCCACAGCGAATTGTCATTAAAAACTATTAAAAATAAGTAATATCTCAAAAAAAAAATTGAGATGCAGTTTTCAAATAAATTGCAGTTAAAAGTACCTTTTTTTTCTATACGCAGGTGTAAAAATTGAAAATGTGCGATGCTTAGAAGTTAAAAAGATTGCAGTAGAGATTATCTTTATTTAACCGTACAATAATACATCTCCTTCGTTTCACGACTTGCTTAAGTAACGGAACGTTATTTTTTAGAGACGACACTTTAATTGCTGCCCGCAAGAAATAGCATATCGGGGGCTAATAACCCATTTGCACTTAAAACAATATAAATAGTTCAGCAGCCTACACTGTTAAAAATATGCAGCATTCTGGCAGGTCATTCGACCGTTTTTTGAAAAAACGGTTTCATAACCATAATTTAACTATATTCTGACCATGAAATGGCCAATAATATGGTCACAATAGTGTTAAATTACGGTTGTAAAACCGTTTTCGGAAAAAACGGTCAAATGACCTGCCAGAATGCTGCAAATTTTTAACAGTGTACGGCTAATTTTCGATATTGAAGTTAAAACTTTATCCACAAATGCATAAATAAATAATATAAAACAAATTAAAATAAAACAGAAATGTTGCATATTTGTAATCGAACAATTACAATTTTACACCGCCTAATAGGAAAAAAAAATTGCCTTCAAATACAATTTGTTTAAAAACAGTATCTCAGTTTACTGTTTATTTATGCTTTTTTAAACAATTTTCAAGCGAGAATTATTTTTAAATGCATCTTTATCATGTGCAGCCCGATTACGAATTATAATCCGTTTGCATTTAAAAAGTATAAATAGTTCAGCATTTGTTTCTGGCTAATCTCCCAGAAAGAAATTAAAACTTCATAAATAAATAATTGCGAAATGTTATATAATTCAAATGAAGCACCAATTTAACAAACATGTAATCGGACTACGCGTTTAAATTGCTGAAATTATTAGAATTTAAAAAGCTGCATAAATTAGGGACATCTTAGATCTTAGGTGATTTCTCCTCGGCTATGAATTCCTGGCATGCGGTTAATACGAAGAAATTGCTTCAAAACTTTATTTGAATATATTATTGATATTTTTGAAATAAAAATTATTTTTGGTTTTTTTTAATGGGTAATCTAAAAAATATTAGATGTAAAACAAATTATTAAGCTTAAGAAAAAAAAAAAAAAAAAAAAAAAAAAAAAAACGGTTTTCATCTATTTTCTATAATCCGGAGGCACGAGTTCGATCCCCTATGTATACGAAATAAGTGTAAGAGATATGCAAGACATATGAAACAAGTGCAATAGGGCAATTAATTTAATAAATAAATATTATTTTCAACTTCAAATAAAATATTAGCATAGCTAAAACTAACATAGATTCATGATTATTTTAGTGATATGAATATGAACACAGAGATACGTTTTATGCATTATTATACACACAAATAAAAATAATGCAATGAAGAATTCATAAAAAAGGGATTTTTTTTTTTTTTTTTTTTTTTTTTTTTACTTCAAAAGAAGATATTAGCCTAGGCTAAAACAAATAGAAATTCATGATTTTTTTTTTTTTTCTTGGTATTATAAATCTACTAGAAAGATAGTGAAAATGAAATATAAAGATATGTACAACACATGAGTAATAATGGGTTTTTCTCGCTTGTTTCGCATTGATAGATGTATATCACACATTTTAAAAACAAAACACATTTATAAAAAACTATGTATGTAACGAATACATTAAAAATGGAATTTAAGGATGAATTAAAATTTGACCACAAAACTTCAGGATATGACTTTTTTTTTCTTTAATTCTTTTGTTATTTAAATGCTGACCTTGTTCTTCAGTATTTTCGACATACATTTTTAACTGCCCTTCCTCTTTACATCTTGAAATACTTTCATATAATTGTTCTAGAGAAAATGTTCCTTTACATGCATTTATGAATAATATTCTGCATCTCTACAAGCCAGTGAACTATATTAACAGCACTTTACAGCATTAGAAAATCGGCGAGCATAGTCATCTCTGGCCCCTCTCTCCTTATTTTCAATAGGGCTCTCTAACCTACGAGAGTCAGGTGGCAGCTGTATTCCCCATTCCTTCCGCTGCATTATGGAGCCAGCGAACGGTAAATAAAGAACCGTTTCTTTTCTCCTGCCCTGATATAGCAAGGAGAGCACGCTGCAATTCAGTTTTTCGCTGATTCACGAGTCGAATGGAAAAAAATTACGTTGTAAGAAAAAAAAATATTTTAATATGAAAATGTGACAATTCAGTTTAAAGATTTCGCTGTGAAGTTTTAATTTAACTCGCCAACTGCTGAGGTTGACATCCAGAAGAAAAATGTACATGATTGTTTAAGTTGCCGAACTTAGTAAGGTACAACTGATGAATTCGACATCGGTTTCCAAGATGTGTTCTTCGAATATATCTTCTGCTTAATGCGGCCCAATCTTTTGAAGGTGTTTTATCTAAATATGGAAGTGAAATAGTTTCAATAAAAAGTGCTCTGCACGATTTAATTCTTCAGACAATTAGTGAAAAGGTGTGTGACTTAACAAAATGCATTTCAAGTCAAGATGTATTGTGTATGCGAAAGTGATTAAAATCACATTGTGATCTCCAAAGGAAAATTAAATTAAATATATTTAAAAATAAAAAGTGTTCGCAATCATCCACCTAGATAGTGGTATAGCAGCGATACTACTAAATTCTACAAATAGATGTAATAAGATCTTCAAAAAATATCATTCAACAATGCTGCTGATCAATTACCATGTGAATTTATATAAGTACTAAATGGATATGCTAGTTCATTACAAAAATAAAGTTCACCTACTAAATTCCATATGTACCATGCATTATAAGTGAAATAATCAATTCACAAGAATTATTTTTCTTTTTAAATTTAATAAAGATCATGTCTTTTATAAAAATACTAATTTTTAGATTTATCATATATATGTCTCTTATATAATTACACTTAACTTTTATTATTTCTTTGAATTGTGTTTTGCTGTAATAAATAATCCAGTTATATATATCCTTCTATATATAAAAAAAATTTTGATTTGGAAATGGACCAATGAAAATCTGCGTAGATATTCCGGGTAGAACTCATCCAATTTAAATGCTTAAGCCAAGGCCTCCTTATCGAAATAACAGGCCTCGCAATCGCTAAGTTTCCTTTGTCCGCTGTACACGTGATTAGAAACCACATGGTTTCCCGTGACTAGCGCCATCTAACGCGAGAAACAGAAATATTTTTTAATTTGTTTTCCATTTGTCTTTTACCATTTTCTTTACGATGTGCTTTGTAGTTTGCAAATGATAGTTGTTAATCTTAAAATTTCCATATGTTCTAGACATTTTATTTAAAAAATGAACTTATTTTACTGTTAAACAAAAAATGTTTATTGCTGTATTCCGTTATGTAAATAAATGATGATAATAATAATAATAATAATAATCAGGAAAGAAAATTATTTTACCATCAATTTCTCAGTGATATTAGTTATTGAAATAAATGTATCTAGATCCGGAAAATGTAAAATATTTCATTTTCTCTTTTATATTTTCAAATATGTGATTTATTTTATTTCTGCTATTTCTTTTCTTTTCACAATTAATTTTACCTTACAGTATTAATTTAACATCGCTCCTTCAATTTGTTTCAATGCACAGTCTCATTTATTTATTTATTGGCCTATCATTTGTTTTATTTTTGGAGGTATGGGGGATCATTTCAGTTTAACATACTTTAGATGAAAGCTTCACTATTTTTTTCATATAAAGTTTGTATGTATTAATCTATGGAAAGTTTCATAATTGGCTCCACAGCCAATTGGCATATCTTGGCAGGCAAAGTTTGATGCGTAATTAATTTCCTTGTTTTAACTCACATATGTTATGTAAGTTTTACTGAAATGTATCAAAGTATTTTAGGAAAGTTAAAACACGCATAGATACACAAAAAAACAGACTGAAGTCATAAACACTTAAAAAATTCGAAAAATAAAGTTTAATAATCACTTAAATTTATACATGTCCCTCAACTTTCCGCAAATACCGTATTCTTGTCATGCTACGATTTTGGTGTTTGTAAATCTTAATTTGAGTATTCTTTCTTAATCAGACTTAGAACCAATTGGCGTAAGTGTAGTTTGGCACAAAATTAATTTTATTTTTAAACCGTATACTTGATACCACATTATTCCAGCATTGCGTTTTTGCAGTCAACTTTGACTGTGGAACAGATTACAGAACATTAGCTAATACTACATTATATAATAATAAATCGGTATTTTTCAAGTATAGAGGCCTTGGCGAGAGAAGAAAATTTGGCAACATAATTTCTGGAAGCATATTCACTGTTTCACATAAAGAAGCAATATTTTCCAATATTTGTACAATTTATTTAATATAAAAAAGGCATTTATCTATTTTATATACAAATATAAACAAATCGTATATAAAAAACAATAATAATATCTAGAAACTAAATTTATACATGTAAATTCGGCACAGATGTCATATTGGCGCGATTTTTTTCTGGCGCCAATGTCATATACGCACCGGATACTTAACTGGCACCAAAGTGTCGTTATTTTGCTTGATATGGTTATCTGGATATAGATGATATGGTAACGAGGTTTTCGCAAAATTTGCGTCGGAAAAAAATCGCGCCAATATGGGGCGTATATGACATCTGTGCCGTAAATTCTTATAAAACAAGCTGACAGTTCATAAGTTTTGTTTTGATAACTGTTTATATCAATCGGCAACAAATCGCTCTTTCCGAAGCCCAAATTGTGCCAAGATTAAAAAAAAAAAAATAACCCGCAAAGTCCTATATACTGAAAATGGTACTTGTTAGTTATCCCGTCGACCAAATTACTGTCGCCAAATTGTAAGATTAAATGCCAATAATGGTCTGCCATAAATTAATTAATTTTAAGATTAAATGCCAATAATGGCCAATAAAACCAATATTTCGACGTTTTATTTGTATTTTTATTAATGTTATACTAATTTATTTGTTTTTTCGTTATTTAAAATAAAAAATTGTGTCAATTTGTAGAACTTGGCGAGTAGTTTGGCGATTTATATAATTTGGCGAAATTGGTCGACGGGATAACTAACAAGTACCCTGAAAAAATATCAATAAATCTTATATTTAAATCTTCATTTTTGATATGTTTTATTTTTTAAAGCCAGAACATAATTGTGCGAAATATTTTTTTTACGCCTTAATTTTACTGGAATTCGAAAAATATTTTATACAATTTTGCCAGTAACACAACATTTTCAATTTTTTACTATGCATTTGTTTATGGAGTATTACCAGGAGTATACACCAGGTGGCGTAACTTACGGGACAAAGTCAGCTAATAAGTTGGCAATTATCGGGGGATATTTTCACCCATAGACTTTCTCCGGATTGTCAAGTCTGTTTTATGATAAGGGAGTCTTGGCTTAAGCATGGCCATAGCCTACTATGATGTATAACGGCCCGCGCATTTCGCCGAAAAGCTGAAGTCCGATCCAACTTCAAACCCTCAACCAAAACTTCACAACGTGCTCTTTGTTTACATTTATACCCTGCCCAGATAGAAGCTTGTTTCTCATCGTCGAGGTTTCAGAATCATTGATCGTATTTTCATGTAATAAATTAAATATTTATATTCTTCAATTTCCTTCGATTTAAAAGGCTGTTTTACACAAATTGTAGCATTTTAGTGTTACACATACTTTTAAGATTAGCTAAATTATTTATTGTTTACCTTGATCGTTTGGTTCATTCATGAAAAATGCCGGTTCTGTTATTCTTTTTTGAATGTCCCGTATTTATGTAAAAATAGCTTGGTTTCATATACACGTTTTAAAATTAAAATTTGATTTTTATCAAACTGCAGTTCTCATAACTGACTTGAAGCAGCTATTTTTGATTAATTTACTGTTACCTGTAAAATATTTGTTTTTAATATCGCCCGAACCAAGAAGAAGAAGAAGAAAAAAGCCGATCTTCCTTAAACATTAAATATTCTTATTTTTAATCAGAGAAAGAAATGGTGATCACGGATTTAAATATCGTTGCAATATTCTATGTTATCCAAGCAATTTTGATTAAATCATGTAAGGGTATTTGTTACTTAATAAATTACATTTATTAATTATTACAAGGAATTTTATGAGTATTTTAATATATTAAAAAAATTTCCATCAGTGTTATTGTTTCAGCAGTGAAAATAGTAAATACATGGTACTTAGTTATCCCGTCGACCAAAAATCTATCGCCAAACTATAAGATTAAATGCCAATAATGCTTGATCGTAAATGCCACATTCACTTGACTGTAAGCAAGTTACACGTGTTTATGTCATCAAGTGATTTTTATTTCGACGTTTTATTTGTATATTTATTAATGTTACACTAATTTATTTGTTCTTTCGTTATTTAAAATAAAAATTATGTCAATTTGTATAATTTGGCGAGTGTTTTAGCGATTTATATAATTTGGCGAAATTGGTCGACGGGATAACTAAGTGGTGCCAAATAAATTTGTGACATTGATGTTTTAGACTAAGCATGTGTTTTTTTATTTATATATTTTTATGTGTGTTGGTTTAACAGTTTTAAACAGAAACACATTATATTAGTCACTTAAATAAATAGAACTTTACATTTGCATTGATATGGACAGTTTATAATAACCCTTAACAGCTGTATTCGAATTAGCTGTCATTTCTAAGCTTGATTGGAATGTCAGCAGAATTGTAAACGTAACCATGGCGACATGACGTAATTTTGGTGTTTGTTTACATATCTACCCTTCCCAGGTTGTTTCAGTTACGGTCAGAGTCAAATTTCAATTTTGGCCAGGGTCTCAGAGTCCTCTGGCGAGCGACTTCATACATTAAACGCAAATCAGTCTGCCTGTAGTAGTATCTAAGTATGCCTTGAGCATGGCCTTTCTTCGTTAATATTAAAAAAACTGTCGTATACAAAAAATATGGAAATCGGTGGTATTATAAAGAAATATTTGATAAATACGCTGATGCAGACAGTTTTCAAATCGAAGAATTACTTTCAGAGATATTTAATGCTAAAGTTGGACAAAATCGTTCCATTAAAAAGTTTTATTGGAGCAAAAACTATACATGAGAATTTAATCATTTTTAGATCATTTTATAGGTTATAAGTTCCGGTGTGCCGATTGCATTTCTTTTCTTTTCTTTTCTTTTTTTTTTTTTTACTATTTTTTGAGGTTTTATTTCTATTTTAAATTCAAATTTTTAGTATTTCGAGAAATATTTTTTACAAATTTAAAAAATGTTATTAATTTAAACTGTTGCCAACTTTATAAACAGCGCAAACAATAATGTTTACTTCAAATTAAAAATTTATTTACACGGGACTATTGTAAACAGAAAAAAATTTAAAATTAGAAGTAAATGATTACATGTTAAAAGCAGGAAAATTGCGCCATAAGAACCATATTTACACTGGAATTTGAAAAGAGAAAAAAATGTTAAAATAAAAAAATCATTACTATGCGTTAAAACCTGTAAATGGAGGAAATTACGTCATATTTAAAATGGCCAAAAAATATGGCAAAACAATTTAAATTAAAAAATATATCTGCGCGAGACATTTACTTGATATTTTGAGATAATATTTTCAACTATTATCGTGAATTCGAAGACAGCGCAAATAATATTTCCTTCTAACAACAAAAGTATTTTCACGTGAATATTAATAAGAGAAATAAAACTTTGATGTAAATTACGTCAGATTTGAAACGATACATTTAAAATGAATTATTTAAAAGAACTATCTTATAGCGCTGTTAAAAAATACCGGGAGACAATGACACTGTTTACTTAATTCATTTTACATTACCTTATTTTCGAATGTTTAACTAATTTTTTTAATTAAATACGAAAACAGCCATTGTATCTTTTAACAGCAGCAGATATGATCTTAAAAATCCCCAATCCAAGAAAAACGAATGAAAACCCGTTTACAGAGAAATCGCTACTGTTTTTTTTTTGTTTTTTTTTAATTCAATATTTTTAAAGCCGATCAAATTAGCGTGCTTTTTGTATTTTGGTGTCCCTGATCGGGGGTTGACGGGGCAGAGCCCCCTAGTATATATATATATATATATATATATATATTTACTAGGGGGCTCTGCCTCCTGCAAGCTACGCTCGCCAACCCCCGTTCAGACATCTCAGAATCTGAAAATCTAAAAATCTAATGGGTTTTAAAAATATTAGAGAAGATTAAGTTATACTGAAAAAGCTGTGCAGATCTCCATGTAAACGGGTTTCCATTCAATTCCCTTTGATTGCAAAATTTTAACGGAGAACCAGTTGATGTTAAGACATCCAATGGTTGTTTTCGTTTTTGATTAAAGAGGATCAGTTAAACATTTGAAAAGAAGCTAAAATAAAATGAATTAAGCATTCAGAGTCTTTGTCAACCAATATTTTAAAACAATCTCTATAACAATAGCCTAAATCGTGTGACTATCATCAACAGTTCCGGGCGGAACACTTTGCTTTTTATACTCTAGGTGCCATTTTGATACTTTAATGTTATCCAGGCACAGGTGATAAGTCGCCAAATATTATTCTATCCCCATCATTTCATCTATATTATATTATAATAGTTCAAGTCATCAAATGCCATAAACAAATACGATCTGATCCCTTCGCCTTTCATATGAAGGTTTGGAACAAATGTCATATACGCCCCCATATTGGCGCGATTTATTTCCAACGCCAATTTGGGGAACGCATCAACAGCATTAACAACAACATCTGGATTACCATATCAAGCAATATAATGATACTTTGGCGCCAGTTAAGTACCCGTTGCTTATATGACATTGGCGTCAGAAAAAAATCGCGCCAATATGGGGCCATGTCGAAAGAAAAAAAGCCGGGTGCAAATCTCGCCAATATCTTTTTTTCAACTCGCCAGTTAGCATTTTTTTTTATTGTTCGAGTGGTAAATTAAAACATTGATTTGAAGTTGAAATTAAATGTCATGGTTTGCTACATAATTTAATATTTCGCCAGATGTCATGATATGCACCGCATGTTTGGCATTTTTTTTTTTTTTTTTTTTTTTTTTTTTTTTTTTTTTTTATGAAAATTTGGCGAAAGCCTCGTTTTCGAATACCAGTTACATATGTATTTTTGGTATTACTTAGTTATCCCGTCGACAAAAAATCTATCGCGAACTATACGATTAAATGCCAATAATGCTTGATCGTAAATGTCACATTCACTTGACTTTTAGCAAGTTACACGAGTTTACGTCATCAAGCGATTTTTATTTCGACGTTTTATTTTGTTATTTATTAATGTTATACTAATTTATTTGTTCTTTCGTTATTTAAAATAAAAATTTTGTCAATCTGTACAATTTGGCGAGTGGTTTGGTGATTTGTATAATTTGCGAAATTGGTTGACGGAGTAACTACTACATTGTACCGTATTTTTTAATTATTTTCTATTATTTTCAAAAGGAAATAGCAAAAAAATAATTAATTACTATAGAACAAAATAATTTATATAAACTTAAAAAAGAAATCAAAGTAAATATACATTTATTATTAAATAAACAACAATAGCCGGGTTACCATGTCTATCAAAATAATGCCATTTGTGCGCCAAATAGGTACCCAAGTGCGTATATGACATCTGTGTCTAATATTTTTCTTTTCGTTTTTTTTTTTTTTTTTTTTTTTTTTTTTTTTTTTTTTTTTTTTAAGAAGTGAAAGCCATCAATTTAAATGTTTCATTTTTAAATGAAAGTTTTGTATTTAATAAAATGATAACAAAATACAAAAAAAGCACTGTTCTTAGCATAGATTTAAAGGAGGCCCAACTGTCGCCAAATTAATTTAAAATAGTAACCTTTTCTGAATTATGAAAAAAAAAATTCCGTTATGATTAAAATTTGAGTTGTCATCATTAGAAAAAATGTGTTTAAAATTAGAAAAAAATTAATATTTCGAAAACTAATTCTAATTTTAAAATATTAATACCAGTTTTGAGATCTGTGGATCAACACGGATTTTTGGTGTTAATTTCATCGTAAAGTATTCCATATTTTAGGAGAAATCGCTGCGAAACAAAATCAGTTGTTTATTCGGTCGATTCAAAGAATAGATACATTTCAGGCATTTCATATATTCGTTTCATTAGGATTTTATATATGTATATAGGGCATATATATATATGTTGCATTACAGCAACATTGTATTAATTTGTCGTTGAAAATGCAGTACTTGCTGTCTCGATAGATGTTGTGGATCACATCCAGCAGAAATAGCGTAATAGAAGTTTCACAACAGGTAATTCGATCCTGTTATATTAGTATAAAAATTAGTTGTATTGCAGTCGTCGAGTGAAGGCTATGGAATACATCTTTTCGTGAAGTTTCCCCAGAATAAATTGAAACAACACATAATATCAGTTCAGCACTTTATTAAAACATCTTTCGGCGGCGAAGTTTCCACCAAGATTATTAGCCATCTCTCCATAGTAGTAATTAGGGCTAAAACAAAGTTGTAGATAATCGAATAAAGGGACGGTGACCAGGGGATAGTTTGTAAACTGGAAATACGACTCAAATCTGCCGAAACACAGCGAGCATCGACTTTTTGTTCCTCAAGTGTAGGAATACAAATATGACATAGATCGCGCTCTCAACCAATGAATAATTATGAATATCACGTCATGGAAAGAGTGCGGATAGAGCAAGCGGATGAATATGAAGGGAAAAAAGATAACATCAGAAATGTGCCGGAAAGTAAAAATGGAAGCAAAAAGAACATTCTAGAAAGAAAAAAGCGCAGGAATGGAACATTTAATTTAAGAACACTAAAAGCGTATAGTCTAAGAGCTAGCAACGTTTTCGTCACCTGATTTTATCATGGCTCATTTTTTTTATATGTTATTCCTTTTTATGGTGCAGTACGTTTGCAACCGGTCTGGCAGTCCGGAGACGTTGCGTTTACCAGTGGAAGAAGATCTTATGCAGGTCAAAAAACTTCAAAATTACGTCATTTTATCAAGGCCCAATTTTTATATGTTCTTCCCTTTTATGGTGTAGTACGTTTGCAACCGGTCTGGCAGTCCGGAGACGTTGCGTTTACCTGTGGCAGAAGGGTTTATGCAGGTCAAAAAATTTCAAAATTGCGTCATTTTATCAAGGCTCATTTTTTTTATATGTTCTTCCCTTTTATGATGTAGTACGTTTGCGACCGGTCTGGCAGTCCGGAGACATTGCGTTTACCAGTGACAGAAGGGGTTATATAGGTCAAAAAAATCCTACTAAAATGACGTAACATTTGTTTATACTAACTATTTGTGATATTAATCCATTATTGCCAGACGTTACCAATGTCGCTAAGACCCTGCCATACCCACATTTATAGATAACTTATAACTCTTTGGCTATCAGACGATCTATAATTAATTTGCAAGACATAATTTCTGTTGCAAAGTTAATGCCAGACGGCATTAAATATGGCAATCGAAGTGTCTGTTTCAAGAGTGGTTTATAGTTAAAAAATTATAAGTTATCTTTACGTCATTTTATCAAGCTTAAAAATTACACGATATTACTCTTTGGCTATCAGACAACCTATAAATAATTTGCCAGACACAAATTTGGTTGCAAAGTTAATGTCAGATGGCTTTAAATATGGCAACCGAAGTACCTGTTTCAAGAGTGGTTTATAGTTTAAAAATTATAAGTCATCTTTACGTCATATTATTAAGCATAAATATTACAAGATATTACTCTTTGTATAGCAGACAACCTATAATTAATTTGCCAGACACAAATTCGGCAGCAAAGTTAATGCCAGACGGCTTTAAATATGGCAACTGAAGTGTCTGTTTCAAGAGTAGTTTATAGTTTAAAAATTATAAGTCATCTTTACGTCATTTTATCAAGCATAAAAATTACAAGATATTACTCTTTGGATAGCAGACAACCTGTAATTAATTTGCCAGACACAAATTCGGTTGCAAAGTTAATGCCAGACGGCTTTAAATATGGCAACGAAAGTGCCTGTTTCAAGAAATTGCATCTTCTGTAGCTGTTTGGCTTCATTTAATGACAGTCATCGCTTAATTTTGAAACAGGCACTTCGGCTGCCATATTTAAAGCCGTCTGACATTAACTTTGCAACCGCATTTGTGTCTGGCAAATTAATTATAGGTTGTCTGCTAGCTAAATAATAATATCTTGTAATTTTTAGGCTTGATAAAATGACGTAAAGATGACTTATAATTTTTAAACTATAAACCACTCTTAAAACAGGCACGTCGGTTGCCATATTTAAAGCGGTCTGGCATTAACTTTGCAACGGAATTTGTGTCTGGCAAATTAGTTATAGGTTGTCAGCTAGCCAAAGAGTAATATCGTGTAATTTTTAAGCTTGATAAAATGACGTAAAGATGACTTATAATTTTTAAACTATAAACCACTCTTGAAACAGGCACTTTCGTTACCATATTTAAAGCCGTCTGGCATTAACTTTGCAACCGAATTTGTCTTGGCAAATTAATTATATGTTGTCTGCTAGCCAAAGAGTAATATCGTGTAATTTTTATGCTTGATAAAATGACGTAAAGATGACTTATAATTTTTAAACAATAAACCACTCTTGAAACAGGCACTTCGGTTGTCATATTTAAAGCTGTTTGGCATTAACTTTGCAACCGTATTTGTGGCTGGCAAATTAATTATAGGTTGTCTGAAATGACGTAAAGATAACTTATAATGTTTTAACTATAAACCACTCTTGAAACAGGTACTTCGGTTGCCATATTTAATGCCGTCTGGCATTAATTTTGCAACCCACATTATGTCTTGCAAATTAATTATAGATCCTCTGATAGCCAAAGAGTAATATGTTAGCTATAAATGTGGATCTGGTAGGGTCTTAGAGACATTGGTAACGTATGGCAATAATGGATTAATATCACAAATAGTTAGTATAAACAAATGTTACAAACAAAAATCCTGCTAAAATGACGTAATTTTGAAGTTTTTTGACCTGCATAACCCCTTCTGCCACTGGTCAACGCAACGTCTCCGGACTGCCAGATCGGTTGCAAACGCACTACACCATAAAAGGGAAGAACATATAAAAAAATGAGCTTTAATAAAATGACGTAATTTTGAAGTTTTTTGACCTGCATAACCCCTTCTGCCACAGATAAACGCAATATCTCCCGACTGCCAGACCGGTAGCAAATGTACTACACCGTAAAATGGAAGAAAATGTAAAAAAAAATGAGCCTTGATAAAATGACGTAATTTTGAAGTTTTTTGACCTGCATAACCCCTTCTGCCACAGGTAAATGCAACGTCTCCCGACTGCCAGACCGGTTACAAACGTACTACACCATATAAGGGAAGAACATATAAAAAAATGAGCCTTGAAAAAATGACGTAATTTTGAAGTTTTTTGACCTGCATAACCCCTTCTGCCACAGGTAAACGCAACGTCTCCCAACTGCCAGACCGGTTGCAAACGTACTACACCATATAAGGGAAGAACATATAAAAAAATGAGCCTTGATAAAATGACGTGATTTTGAAGTTTTTTGACCTGCATAACCCCTTCTGCCACTGGTAAACGCAACGTCTCCGGACTGCCAGACCGGTTGCAAACGTACAACACCATAAAAGGGAAGAACATATAAAAAAAAATAAGCCTTGATAAAATGACGTGTTTTTTGACGTTGCTAGCTCTTAGACTAGTAATATTTAAGCAATTTTGAGATTATTTAAGAATAAGGATTTAGTGAATATAAAGTAGTAATTTAGAATAGATAAGGAAATCGTGGAATTAGATCTAATAATGTAACAAAATCCCTCCCTCAAAAAATGGATGAACTAGTAGGTCCCGATGACCTGCGAGTTCATTGAGAGAAAGCAGATACTCGCTTTACAATTTTTGTTTCTTTGTTTTACAATCATCTTTATAGTGATACCGTCACTTAGTCACCAGAAGGGTATGTGACACAATGTTTGTCAGCTTTATCTAGAATACGAATACTTTCGTTTTCTTCTCGTATTCCAACCAAAGCATCGGTGCTTATATAACAATACATTTTAAGTTTAATCCTACAGAATTGTAATTTAAAGAATAAACCAGTACTTCTTATCACTCTAACACATTTACTTTAACAGAATATAAACAGTAAGTAAAATCGAATAATATAGATTTTTGTATATAATTTCATAATAAATAATAATATAAGAACATAAATAAAATCTCAAAATATTCAAATATTCTATCACTTAAATACTCATAATCTTTTGTAAATATTAATAAGTGAACATAGATAGTTTGGATTACGTAATTTAAATTAAACACCTGTCGCTTAAATGCTCAAATATTTTGTCAGTAAAAATAAACACAACATTTTAATACATGGAAATTATTCCAGAGAGAAACATTCGCCTTGCATACAATATTTCAAATGAAAAACAAATTTCAAAGTGATTGCTTAAAAGGCGCAAAGGCCAACATAGTGAAAAAGATTCCAAGCCGTGACTCGAACCCGGGCCATCAGTATAGCGCACTGACGTTCTACCGACTAAACCACTTGGAACGATACCTAGCTCGGAAAATTTAATAGTGAGAAATTTTCCGAGCTAGGTATCGTTCCAAGTGGTTTAGTCGGTAGAACGTCAGTGCGCTATACTGATGGCCCGGGTTCGAGTCACGGCTTGGAATCTTTTTCACTATGTTGGCCTTTGCGTCTTTTAAGCAATCACTTTGAAATTTGTTTTTCATTTGAAATAAACACAACATATTTCGAATTAATAATCAAATCAAATCAAATCAAAAAGTTGACGCAATAACAAAGCATAAACATAAAATTTTTCAACATAAGCATCGTTTAGAATGTCACTTCGTATCAAACCGGATTTACAGGATTATACCGGAAAATCATTCCTGCTTTCCTTTTGCACCCATTTACAAACGCAAGCTTAAAACCTTAGAGGAGGAATTGAATATTAGAAGTCTATGCTTAAATCTAGCTAAAGTCTATGCTAGTTATATTAGAAGTCTATGCTTAAAACCCCTCCCTTGCAAAAAACCGGAAGACCGCCTCTAGCCAATTTTCTGCTTGAGGCGAACATTATTTTGCCGCCCTTATGACGCAATCGTTTTTTCGCCATTACACAAACTTTTTTTAAAAATAAGTAAATAATATAATAACTATAATTTTTTTAAAAGAAAACAAATATTTATAAAATTTGTTTACATTTAAGAAATTTAAAATAATCAAACTACGTAAGATATTTTGCATTTAAAAAAAATACTACTAATACCGCTAACTTATCATTAACCCTCCGTCTACCAGACGGGTCCATTGGACCCGACAGGTACATACAAAATATTCATTCAAACCAGAAATTTCTTTAAAATAAACTAAGTATATAAACCAGACAAAAATAAGGTAAATAAATAAGTTAAATAGTTTTAAATAAAAATTCTGGTGTAGAACGTTTTATTAAAACTTGAATAAAATTCCCGGTAGATCTAGGGTTAAATCAATAAATCATATTCTACTAGTATTTACAGGAAAGACTCATACAAAGAGTAAAACTTACACTTCAAAATCCCTTTTATAGGGGGTCCCAGAAAAGACTAAAATTCCATTTTATTTTTTAACTAGAATTTTAATTATTACAAATAAAATATTTTCATCTTAATTAAAAAACATTATCTATCTAAATAAAGACAGATAATGTTAAGCGAGACTGTTAATGGCAAGCTAATGTTAAAACTGTGGGAGCATTTTTGACAAATTTCATTTTCACTATCTATGAAAATAAAATTCTGGCGCCTGGGGCACAAGCCCCAACTGACCCTCTCTTGTTTCGGCCCTGACTCTGCCCGACTCTCCCCCCATGGGGTCGCTACGGCTCTTTCAGGGCCATCGCTACGAGATTTTAATGGAGGGAGGAGGGGGCCTTAAATTACCAAGTGAAATTTCAGTATCTGCCTACCCATTGGCAAACAAAAATAGATAGTTCTTGAGGTTTGCCAATTAGTTTTATAATTTTGCCAAGTTACCACAATTAGAAAATATAAACAGTTTTTATTTGTAAAAAGCTTAATAATGTTCACAATTATATTTTTAATTTTTGGCCATGTCTATCAGAAATAGAAATTGTATTATAGTTTTTATTAATGTTTAAACAAATTTGCCAACCAAGTTTTAAAATTTGCCAAGTGTAACAGCATTCGCAAAAGTTTTTTTTTTGTGGGGGAGGGGGAAGACTACCCCCCCCCCCCCCACAAAACTGCCCTAGGAGCTAGCAGGAGTGAAAATGACCTAGGCTAGTTTCATCTTCAAACTGGCTTTTTATTGGAAACGGGGTCGGAAATACAATTATGGTATCGGCGTGGATTGAATCAGGATTAGCGGTGGCATTGTAAACCGTGCTATAAAACATAGATCATTTTTTTAAATGACCTACGTAATGGTGTCTTTATTTGGGCAGTAACAACATTTTGTTGTTGTTGTTGTTCTTTTTTTATTTTAACGATGTCATAGGATTATCTAAACTTTGTAAAAAATTGCTTAAAATGCACAAGTTAGATCCCGGAGTGGTAAATAATATAAGACTTTTTGAAATTTTTATGATTTGTCGTGTAATCGCAAGTGTTCAGTTATAAGTATGCATAATTTCAAACCTCCAACTCAATTAAGGTAACTGAATTAGAAAAATTGCTTAAAATACACAAGTTAGAGACCGGAGGGGTAAATGTAAAACTTTTTGAATATTTTATGATTTGTCGTATGATCGCAAGTGTTCAGCTATAATCATGCAAAATTTCAAGTCTTCAACTTAATTAGGGACTCATTTAGAAAGAAAAGCTTAAAATACACAAGTTAGAGCACAGAGGGCTAAAATATAAGACTTTTTCAAAATTTTATGATTTGTCGTTTGATGTGAGGTGTGCAGCTATAAGTATTCAAAATTTCAAGTCTCCAACATATATAGTTTCTGAGACAGAGGAGTGAGACGAATAGTGTTTCGTCAGATAAACGAAAAGCCTGAAAAGAAATAAATGAACTTTTAGATGCAGGAATAATTGAACCTTCATTTTCTTGCTACAATTTTCCTGTGATATTTGTTAAAAGGAAATCTAAAGTTAACTCTAAAGAACAAAAATTTCGTATGGTGGTGGACTATCGTTTATTAATTTCTATAACGAAATCATTTCAAATTGTTTACCAAAAATTTCAGAAATTCTGCATCAAATTGCTGGAAAAAATATTACTGTGCTCTTGACCTATAGTCACCCTTTTTCCAAATTACACTTCAGGATTGTGACAAACTTAAACTTGCTTTTTGGTGCGAATTAGGGAATTATATGCCAACAAGATTTTTTTTTGGAAGTAGAAATTCTACTTCATATTTCCATACGCTTTTAACTAAATATATACAGATGAAAATGCTTCATTTTCGAAAATAACATATAAATAATATTCGAAATGACGCACTGATAAGACGCAATGTTGCACAAACATTTAGAGTGTATTTAGTGCGTGCTCATATCGGAAGTCTTTGACCATAAAATAGCAATTTCTATTACAGAATTTGATCATTCTCGCATGGATGAATTCACTTCGCCCAATTAGACAAGCAAACAAAGTAGATCTTGGCAATAATACGAGGTTTAAAATAATATCAGTTTACCCAAGTTTTTGTCCAAAAATCTCTCGGCTAATAAAATGTTATTGTTATTCTTTAAGATAATCTACTATAATTTTATGAAAATAACATAATTTGCTTAATTTAATTGTTCATAGTTTTATATAATCTATATATTTAAAACACAAGGCTGTTTTTAGTCATCTTCCCTGAGCTTTCTCCTGAACCAAATTTACTAATATTTGTTTTAATTGAAAGCTGATTATTTGTAGATGTGGTAGCACTAGCTGTTTTTTTTCTTAATATCCTCGTTTTAATATTTTATATTTAAAAGTATTTTATGAAATTTCTTCAAAATGGTGGTAATTAGATAACTTTCATTATTACAGAGAAGTGAAAAATAAAGAGGTTTATTTATGTTTTTCCATGCCATTTTCTGATAAAAATTCAAAGTTGCTGATAAACTAGACAAACTAGAAATTGCTAGATAGGGTTTAGTGGCGCAAAATCCCATTAAGAACAGAATATTCTAAACGGAAAATTACGTCCTGCTTTTGAAAACATGCATTTTTCCTCATAAAGTTTCCATATATTTCTTTTTCATTCTGCATGTGTACCAAGTTTCAGACATCAGGCGAAATGTTTAAGTAAAGGGAAATTACATCGTATTAAAAAAACGATCATTTTCTTAGATAAAATTAAACATTTTAACATAAATGCGTCTGAAAAACATAAGTTACGGCAATTTTTACTCTCCGGTACTGAGATTAGAACCCCAAGTTAAGAGTGCGACTGTTCACATACAAAGAAATTACTGACAATCGCGGCTTCAAGTTTTGTGTCAAAATGATTTTTAAATTATCATATTAAAATACCATTTAAAAAAAATGTTGAATACGGATATGAGAGGTGGTTATGTAAATTTTGAGAAGGTGAAAATGATCTCGGGTTTAGATTTCATAGGTAACAAGTACTATGATCGTGGCAAAGTGAAATAAATTTTGCTTTTTTTCATTCCGGAATACCAAGCATAAGTGTCTCAATTGATAACTTCATCATAATAACTGATCTTTATTATATTTTACTGATTACGTATTTATATTAAAGACAAACGTATCTGTACCTTAACCCGGGAGAAGGCGTGTATACCCAGGGTATAAATGTTTTTTACTTTGAAACCAATAAAAACATATAATAATCGTCACCTTATTTAATCGGAGGCAATTATGCGATAAAAGAAGTTGAAGATTAATTTTAAAAAGTGGTGACAATTCTAAAAACCGTACGCACTCCGGGTCTATCAGGCCCGTCGCGCGTCCTCGCGGGTTAATACTGACATCATTTTGCAAATGGCAACACTTCATGATCAAATTTTGATTTAAAAATTTTTGCTACTGCAATTAATAGGAAAAAAATATACTTTCAAATGCATTTTGTTTAAAAACTGTATATTCATTGACTAATGTATTGTGTTTTTTTAAATAATTTTCACGCATGATTTTGTTTAATTTATCTTATTACTTGCAGGCTTCAATATTATAATAATAAACATTTTGCACAGAAAGCAACAAAAATTGTTCAGCATTTATTTATGACTAATTTTCCATAACGAAATTAATAATTTCTTTATAAATAAATACAAGAATAATATTAAATGAACACAAATTTAACATATTTGTAATCGAAAAATTTTAATTTTTAGACAGCAAAATAGGAAAAAAAAAACTTCTCATGTATGTAATAAGGGATCAGTTAAATTTAACGGCGGAATTTAAGAAGAAAGTCTGTAAAAAAATAAAATACTTTCTAATATTTGGCGCAAAAATACGAAAGTAACACGCGATTTGGAGAGCAGGATCTTTCTTCGTTAAAAGCAAACGATTTTAATGCATCTGAAAATTGTTTATTAATTGTTTTTTAGAATGCGAGGTTTTTAATTAATTTAAACTTAATCAATGAAAGAGGTTATTATATATTTTTTATATTACATACTAGGTGGCTCTGCCCCCTGCAAGCTACGCTCACCAACCTCCGTTGAGATACCGCAGAATCTAAAAACACGCTAATCTGATCGGTTTTACATATATTAGAGAAGATTGAATTATACTGAAAAAAAGCTGTGCAGATCACCTTGTAAACGGGTTTCCATTCAATTTCCTTTGATTTCAAAAATTTAAGGCCAAATCAGTTGCTGTTAAGACATCCAATGGTTGTTTTCGTGTTTGATTAAAGAGGATCAGTTAAACATTTGAAAATAAGCTAAAAGAATGAATTAAGTGTACAGGGTATTTGTCTTCCGGTATTTTAAAACAATTTCTATAACAATAGCCTAAGTCATATGACTATCATCAACAGTTTCGGGCGAACCATTTATATTCCTGGTGCCATTTTGGTACTTTAATGTAGCCAGGTACAGGTGATAAGTCGCCAAATATTATTATATCGCCATCATTTCATCTATATTATAATAGTCCATGTAACTGCCATAAATAAATACGCTCTGATCCCTTCGCTTTTCATATGAAAGTTTGGCTCAGATATCGTATACGGCCCCATATTGGCGCGATTTTTTCCGACGCTAATTTGGGGAAAACATCAACAGCATAAAAAACAACATCCGGCTTATCGAATCAAGCAAAATAACAATACTATGGTGCCAGTTAAGTAGTCGTTGCATATATGACATTGGCGTCAGAAAAAAATCGCGCCAATATGGGCCCATATATGACATCTGTGCCGAAAGTTTTCCCTTTTGATTAAAAAATCAAATTTCTTTTTCGAATAAAACTACATAAAAGTTTAAATGGTCGCAAAGAATTCTTGGTACTGTTACGCTAGCTGGGTGCAAATCTCGCCAATAGCTATTTTTCAACTCGCCAGTTAGCATTTATTTTTTATTTTTCGAGTGGTAAATCAAAACATTGCTTTGAAGTTGAAATTAAATGTCATGGTTTATTGAATTATTTAATATTTGGCCAGATGTCATATACGCACAGGGTTTGGCGTGATTTTTTTGCGAAAATTTAGCGAAAACCACGTTTTCGAATACCAGTTACATATGTATTTTTGGTACTACTTAGTTATCCCGTCGACCAAAAATCTATCACTAAACTATAAGATTAAATGCCAATAATGGTTGATCGTAAATGTCACATTCACTCGACTTTAAGCAAGTTACACGTCTTCACGTGATCAAGTGATTTTTATTTCGACGTTTTATTTGTATATTTATTAATGTTATACTATTTCCTTTGTTCTTTCGTTATTTAAATAAAAAATCGTCAAAAAGTATATAAAATTAGAAAAAAATTAATATTTCGAAAACTAATTCGAATTTAAAAATTCTAATGCCAGTTTTAAAATCTGCGGATCAATATTGATTTTTGGTGTTAATGTCATCGCAAAGTATTCCGTATTTTAGGAGAAATCGCCGTGAAACATAATCAGTTGTTTAATCAGTCGATTCATACTTCCGTTTCATACTTCCGCTTCATAAATTCGTTTCATTAGGATTTTATATATATAGGGTAGATATATGTTGCTTTCTGTTGTAATTATTTAATTTTATCACTGTAAAAATATTTTCTATGCTTTGCAAGTTGCAAATATCTATTTTAATTTATAGTCAGCTGACATTTGATTGCCATAATACATTTCCATTTCTAAGACGAAGTCGTTTCTATAGCAACAAAATCAAATTGACAGTGTTCTATCTGCTTCATTTTTGAGCTTGAAATAATTTAACTCAATTTAAATTTTGTTTTAAATCGTAAAATATCGTAAAATAAGATATTTAAATCTTATTATAAATACATATAAATGTATATGACAAACTATAGTTAAAACAAAGTAAAAATGTCAAAACTCTAGTTAAAACAAATTAAAAATGATAAAACTAAAGATATTTAAATTAAACTTATATAAACAAATTCAATATAAAAAGTTTTTTCCTATATAAAAGCGTATTTTTGTTTTCATCGCCAACCGGTGATAAATCGCCAAATAAACGAAAATTTCGCTATTTTTTTAAGGACGCTGTATGAGGGTTCCGCCAAAATTTTTTTATAAACATATATATCCATATGAGAAAAACATTCTGTAATTTTTTTCAGATTTTTCTGAGTATGCCCGCATGGAGACCTTCCTTGTTAGTATACTGATTGTCTACGGTTTTAAAAATAATTTTCAAGCATGAAATATTTTTAAATTTATCTGTATCGCGTGGAGCTCGATTAAGAAAGATTTATCCGTTTGACCTTAAAACAACACAAAGAAGTCATCATTTCCTTACGGCTAATATTCCGTAAAAAAACCCTTCCTCTATAAATAAATAAATAAAATAATATAAATAAATGACAAAATTAACAGAGATATAATTGAACTACGCGCCGAAAGCTCTGAAATTATAAGAAAATAAAAGGATGCCGTAAAGAGCAAAATCTTGGGCTAATAACTCTTAGCATGCGGCTAATACGGAAATATCGCTTTTGGTAAATATAAAAACTTTATTTGATTGTATATTTCATATTTTTCATATGAACAATGCTTTTTTATTAGTGGAAAATCTAAAAAATATATATTGCATGTAAAAAATTATTAGTTTTCAATTTAAAAAAATAGTTTTCACCTGTATTCTGTAACCCAGGAAGCTCGGATACGACTCCCTAGTATTTTATAAAGGAAAGGAAAGGAAAGGAAGTACAGTAAACTCTCTGTAAGGCGGACTCTGTGTAAGACGGAAATCTGTCTATCTTGGAAAGATTTTCAAGTCCCTGTGAATCCATAGACATAGAGTAAAAGTTGTCTAAGGCGGAATATTGTCTACCGCGGAAAATTTTCTCGGTCCCGATCGATTCCGCCTTAGACAGAGATTACTGTATTTTATTCCATTTACAATTTCGAAAGCAGAAATTAAATTTTAGAATGGAGTCAATAATGATATATATGATGATATGTTACATTCATCATCACAGTAAGAAAAATAGAAACAGAAATAAAGAAAAGACGTAGTTGAAATTACAATGCCAAAAAACAAAAAAATTGAAACAAACAAAACAAATTGCTTCTGAAACTACACAAATAAATGAAATTCTAGTAGAACTGTTTATAAAAAATTGAATGTTTAATATGTGTAACTTCTGCAATATAAATAAAAAGTTGCTTTGAATCCATCCAAGTTGTATTTTACTTTTTTTTGTTATTGTTGTTGTTTAATTGTTTATAATTTTTTATATTTTAAATACCAAATGATTCTCTTTTCATAGTTTCAACTTTACAGGTTATTTTCATTTTCAGAGAAAATTTTAAGTTTTACTCTTATTCATTTGTCAATGTATTCTCTTTTGATGCATAAGTTTAGTTATTAAAATTTTGAATGTAATTCGTATATCTAAAAATGTCGTGAATTGTGGTCGGGGAATTGTAAAAATTTGGCCTGGAAAACCTGTAGAAGACAGGGAATTTTGTAATTCAATTACACCATGAACTCTGTCAGACTTCATTTATTTTGGAATTAATTCATTATTCAGAAAATTCCGCACTAATTTCTGAAAGAAAAAACATATATTTGTGTAACAAAACATCTTCTACATACACCTACATTTATAATGAATCGCGTAGGAGTTATGCATACAATATATTTAACGCATTCCAAGCATTTTCTAATTGCGTTATAATCAAATATGCATAGTAGTTTTTAAAAATCCCTTTTGAGATACGTTTGGGCGTTAAATGTAGGCGTCAAACAAAATACATTTTACGGTTAAATGTACAAAACTGAATACTAAATTTAAATAATAAAAATGTAGACTAATGTAAAATGTATAAATGAAGCTGAATAACTTTGTAGGTGTTCGTAGGTGTTATTTTAATTTTACATTTCCTCTTCACATAATAATACCAAATGAGGTGTTAATGTTGTTTGGTTAATTTCCATTAAAGAAATTATTTCTGTCCGACTAAATCCACGAGAATCGAGAATTATTATGTTTCTAGTTGTAATTTTGTATTTTTTTTTTAAGTAATAAATTAATAAAATTTGTAACATAAAAGATTGGTACAATGGTATGTTTCGAATATCGTTGATAGTTCATGTTTCAAAAATACGTTTTTTATATTAATTAAAATACTTACGTTTTAGACTTAATATAAATCTGTTAGTAATATTTTTATTTGCTTAATTTAAATGGAAATAAAAATATAGAAGTGTTCTAAATTACTGAAATATTCAGTCTAGAATAATTTCGTAGGTGTTCGTAGGTGTTAGCTTAAAATTTTATATTTTATCTTTAAATAATGATACGAAACCAGTTGTTAATATTGCTTGAGTAATTTTCGTTAAAGAAATACATTAATAAAATCTGTTTCATAAGGGATTTGAAAAATTTCACATATATTCTAGAATTGTTTTGTTTATTGATACTTGGAGAACATGGATATTATTGAATTTCAGAAATTTTGTAACATTTTTCGCTATAGAACCGAAATATAATTCTGAAGTGTTTATCTATGTGTTAACTTCAAGACAATAGAATAATAATTTTCATTTTAATTTGTAAGTTTTAACTTTACGATGCTAATTTTAAGACAAACGTAAGTTGCTTTACACAGTTTTCAAATTATGTCTCCGAAAGTGTCTGAAGGTAATTTCTATTCATGTGACTTTGGGTTGTATTTCGTTCCGTGAAACTTAAAAATCGCAGACGCTCTTGAAAATAAAAATATTAACTAATTATTTCAGGATTTAAAGTTTTTTTGTGGTACATTATGATTATGAGACGCTGGTATAAAATAATTCTGCTTTACGCTGAGTTTTTATTTTATTTTTCATAGAGAAAAATATTCAATGGAATTTTTAATATTATCTCTATGCTGGAAAACTTGAAAGATGTTCAGCATATATCTGATGACGATTATGAAGAATTAGTTGCAGATAAGATGATTTATATTAGTAAAGGTTAAACTATAAAACGTCGTATAGAAAATGTGACAAAATCCCAGAACTATAAAAATTGAGCATATTTATTTTTCATAGAGAAAAATATTCAATGGAATTTTTAATATTATCGCAATACTGGAAAACTTGACAGATTTTCAGCATATATCTGATGACGATTATGAAGAATTAGTTGCAGATAAGATTATTTATATTAGTAAAGGTTAAACTATAAAACGTCGTATAAAAAATGTGACAAAAGCCCAGAACTATAAAAATTGAGCATGGATTTTGGTAGATTAATGTAACATAAACGTTTTACTGTACTTTGACTAATACTACAGATAATATCGTTTTCGAATGACTGACTATATTTAATATTAATATCATATGTCATATTCATGGTTTAGCATTGTTAAAAGCGTCATATTTGTAAATGATTCTTTTGTTTTCTTTCAATCTCCAGTGAAACGCTAACAAATCCATAAAATATAATAAAATTGGAAACGCTTCAGAAATTTATAATTACAAAATATTTTTGAGTGTTTGTAAGTTATTATATCTAAATTCCCAACTTCATCTTTCTATTTTCTAACATGCAATAACTCATTTATAAATAAACTAATTATCAATTTACTAAAAAGTTCCTTAACATTTATTTACTATTCCATTACAAATGAACTGCTCTTAAAAATTTAAAAACATAGATATTAAAAACATGTGTAAAGAAAGATGTTATATGAACCTCGAGATCTCTCTATCACAAAAGGGAGCATTTTCAAAAGGATAGTTTTACTAGAATGTCGATTTCACTGCGCTATTTATGTACCAGTTTCGGAAAAAGTGGTCAGTCAATTATTCGTTGGAGATGTATATGAAATTGGTACGTTTCGATGCTGAAGTGTTTGATATTTTCAAAATATTGAACGAAATCTCATGTATGTCATAGGATAAAACATCATAACATACACTATTTCCTTTTTAGTAAATTGATAATTATTTTAATTTTATTAACGCCCTTTTCAATAAATTGATAATTGGAGAGCTGAGTGGCAGAACATGTTATGCTACATTTTCTTAAAAATTGTTTTATCTTTTGGACGAAGGTGTTATCAGGTATTCTATCACATGGTAAAGCTAAAATACCAAAGTTATATTTAGCCTTGAAGATTTAAGACACTATTCATTAATATTTAATATTTTAATATTTAATAATGCAAATAATATTAATATTTTTTAATATTTAAAAATTAAATATGAATAAGTTTTTTTGATAGAGTTTAGTACCACACCTGTTAATATTTTAAACACATGGTATCAAACAGAAAATCAATCATTAAAATTAACAACAAAAACTTTCACATCAAATTTCTTCAAATGTAATTTTTGTTACTTAACATGTTCTTCCACTTAGCTCTTCAATTGTTTCAGTTCTATTAACGCAAGGTGGATGTGAGATTCCTCTCTAAGCTCTTTGTGAGCTTTTCTAAATAATAAATCATTTATAAGTTATTCAACTGAAGATTGAATTTTAAATCACTGTAAAGCAAATGTTTTCTATGCGGCAGTTTTCTAAATTTATTTCTAATAGGAATTATTTGTTTCAAAAAACATTTTGTTGAAATAAACAACTAAAATATTTCATATTAGTGTTATAACACTCATCAATTCAGTGCTTATATTTAATATGATACTCAGTATTTTTAACGTCAGTTATATAATCTACTCTTCAGTAAATAGTACACCTCATAAAATTTCATTCAAAAATAATTCTTACACAAATTTTTAACAAAATATTTGTCAACGAATAATGTATGTTGCCCTTTAAATCTGGCTCATAATTTTAAAACTAAATATGTTTCCACCGTTATCGCGAAACTTAAGGGAAATTTTATTAATTTAAAGACCGGTGTTCAAGCCGTACGTTGTGAAAGCGTTTGAAAGTAATATTGGAATTAAGATTTTAGCCCCCGGAATGCTATTTCTTTCTCCCAGCTTATTTTGTCTCCAATAAATAACATTACCTTGTATACGCCAGCCGTAAAAGAAAAGCCGATGTTTCATTGTGCGATTAAATACTCTACAGCATTTTTTAAAACTTCTAAGCATCGCACATTTTCAATGTTTATACCGTCGTATTGGGGGAAAAAAGTACTTTTTAATGCAATTTGTTTGAAAACTGCATCTCCATTTTTTTTTTGAAACAATTTTTTTTTTGTAGTTTTTTTTTTTTTTTTTTTTTTTTTTTTGTAGTTTTAGGGACATTTGTTTCATTTCGGCAACTCAAGTACTCCATTTCTGTAGTTAATCAAGAAAAAATTGTTGAAAAATAGCAATTATATCTTTTTGTTGCCATCTTCTCATAAAAATTAAAAAAAAATTAATTAAAATACTGATAGTTCAATATTTTAAGAAAAATATAAATGAAGGATTTATGATAAAACAGGGAGCTAATATAAGCTATATTTAATTTTAAGTATCTATATTAATGCAAATGACGTCATTTTACATAAAATAAAAGCGTGTGCTTTAAGTCTTAAAATTCAAATATGTTTTGCAGTAGAGTCCCGATTATCCGAATCCCGCTTAACCGAGTTATTTTCTTCTGATGGACTGGCGGTTTCTATTATTATGAAACAGACATTATAAATGAAGCGTTAGGTGAAGATTAAAGAGCAGCCGTAAAATGTTAGAACTCTGATTTTCTGGTCAGAATTTTTTTTTACAGGCCGTTTTTTTTTTTTTTTTTTTTTTTTTTTTTTTTTTTTTTTCCATTCTGACCAGAAAATCAGAGTTCTAACTTTTTACGGCTGCTCTTTAATCTTCACCTAACGCTTCATTTATAATGTCTGTTTCATAATAATAGAAACCACTAGTCCATCAGAAAAAAATGAAGTAATGGAAATTCCGGGGGCGACACTAAATTCTGAAGAAGCAGAATTCCTGTTCTCTATTTTTTTTTTTTTTTTTTTTTTTTTTTTTTTTTTTTACCAAAACCTTTTAAAATTATTCCAAACGTTCTCTTATTTCCCGATTGAGTGAATTTATTTTTCGCATTAAAAAAATTATCACTTTTCAAAATCAAATTCTCCGAGACGTTTTAGTGCAGAAAGCTAAAAAATATATTCTTGAAAGAAAAAATTAATCATAAGAAGAGGTTTGTAAGACCTCTTTCTTTGATGATGTAAAATTAAAAATTGTCATTTCTGAAACTTTTCCACTTAAAACTGATTGAGAATTGATAAAACCCAGAGTTTTCAAACGTATTTTAAAATTCCTCTGTCATACAATTAACATTTTTACTCAGATTGATATCTGTAAACATTCTACCGAAAAAAAAAATCTGATTTAAGGGGACCGCGGACCTTTATTTAAGTAAAAATCGACCCAAAAATAGAAAATTATTTTTGCGCATATTATTATTCTCCAATTTCTTCTAAATCATTTGTAAAAAAAAAAAAAAAAAAAAAAAAAAAACGCATGCAAAAGCGATTATTTTTCGCAAAGTTGCAAGCGTTTGGCTTTTGTACACAAACAATTTTTCGGCCTTTTTATATATTTTAAATCTGTTTCTCTCAAAACTGATTTTTCAGCATTTTTAGATTTTTGAAATGCTCCATGCCTCGTAATTTTTTATCAAAATTCATAATTTGATCAGGAAGAATCCTGATATTTCTTACAAAGAAACTGTGCATGCATTTTAAAATTAGATAGCTCTATTAAGATAGCTAAATTTGATTTTTAACTTATTAAAAAGCAAAATGTTGATGAAAATCGATATCGAATTCAGAAAAAAATCTCTAAAAAATTAACTATTCAAGGGATTGAAAAATCGATGCACAGATTTGTTCGTAATAGAGTTTTAAGTGATTAAAATGCAAAAATAAAATTTAAATATCTAAACATTTAAGACGCACGGAGCATTTTAAAATTTCGGTTTAAATTTTTTTTTTTTTTTTAAATCTTAAAATTATAATAAGATTGAAAAATTCTTTTAAGGTGTTCTGTATACTTATGGTGAAGTGTATATTTCCACAAAATTTCATATTTCTATGATGAAAATTAAGAAAATAAATTTTTAACGTCCATCGTCCCCTTAAATACAATACTTACTTATGCACAATCTCTATTTCTCCTTCTGTGTGTATATGTACATATACATATACATATATTTAAAATCTGTAAGGCACGACAGTTGTCATTAACCATACTTTTGCTTGTTTTAAAAAAATTAAAATATTGTTAAACTACATATAAGTCCTAAAATAAACTAGTTACGAATGCTAATATTCATCTTAATAGTATAGTATAAAATTACATAAATGATTCAATACTTAAAAGATGATTAAACAATTAAAAAGATAAATAAAGGCACACAACCTTGCTTAATGGTACACAATACACGAACTTTAATAAGCTAAAAAATGAATTCTACGTTTCGAGCTGTTTCTGCAGCCGTCTTCAGGAAAAATAGGATGGTTAAATAGCTAAAGGCTGAGAAATGAAGGCTTCCTGTGCGTGAGACAATTTGTCGAACATTGACTAAAGATATGAAAACAAAAATGTAGTGGTGCCATCCAGTGAAAATAAATACTTATTAATGAAATGAGTACAAATAAGTCAAAAGTTCGATTGAAGAAAATACGAGTGTCGCCATCTACGCATGAGGGGCAGAATGATCATGTTCGCACAGGAAGCCTTCATCTCTGAGATTTTAGGCTGTAGAAAGAGATCGAAACGTAGAATTTATTTTTTAGCTTATAAAAGTTCGTGTTTTGTGTACCATTAAGCAAGGTTGTGTGTCTTTATTTATTATATTTTATATTGTAATTGTCTAGTATATTTTATTAATTAAAAAGATGTTAACCCCTTTTAAGTATTGAATCATTTATGTAATTTTATATAATATATAAATTCGTTTTGAATACTCTAAATAACTGTGTGATAATCCACATTAGATTTTCAATACATTTATTCTGTCAAGAAAAGTGCGAATGAAATCCCGTGAAATTGACGACAGTTTCCCAAGTCAAAAATGTCAGAAAATTAATTGAAACACTTTTCACTATATTAAATATTATTTTTAATTATATTTGTACAGAAGTGTTAAAGGTTGTGTAGATAGTTCCTGTGATTTCACATAATCTTTACCCTTTTTTACCCCCCCCCCCCCCCCGTATGCTATTTCTTTCGTGCAGCAATTAAAGTGCCGTATCTAAAAAATAATGTTCCGTTAAATAAGCCAGCCGTATTTGGTTTTTTTCTCAAGTTCCTTGAATGACGACATAGCTTTTTACTGGATTTGTGTATTATTCTATGATAATAACGTCATATGCACACTTTTCTGTAGATTTTGTTTAAGACTGGATAGTAAATGTGGAATTCTAAAGTGGTTGCGAGTGACGTCATTTTATATAAAATAGAAAAGTGTGTTTTAAGTCTTAAAACTGTAAAAAATGTTTCGTACTATCTATATTTATATACTTTTTTTTTCATCGGTGGCTGCACTAAATTCTGAAAAAGCAGAATTCCTGTTTTCTAGTTTAATTTTTTTTACTCATTTGGATTTGTTTTTAAACCATCAGCTTGTAAGGGGCTCTGATGAATATTTTAGTGTTTCGTCATTATTTCTTTCCTCTACCGGACCTACAGTTCCTTCGCTTTGCCATAAACAATTCTAAATTTTATACGCAAGTTACCTGTTATATTGTATTTATGATATAACGGTTTTGCTTAGAGGTCATTAATTTATTAATCTAATTTAATTTCTAGTCTAATTAGTCTTAATATATATGTTACTGTGAAAGACCGAAATTGGAGAATGTCGACTTTCACCGGTGAATGTCAACATATACCAAAATCGTCGGTGAAAGACCGAATATTTGATTATATCCTTGTACATTCGGACTATCACTGGTGAATGTCGACATTCACACATATGCTCTGGTGGAGGTCGAAAAGAGAAGCGGTGTTTAACAGAGAGGGTACAGTCTGTCGCCAAATTCTTTGTTCTACTGCGAATCAGTCAGTTTTGTCAGTTTTATGCTAGGTTTGATGGTGCGCGCAACGTTTTTTTAAATTTTATTTTTTTATTCAGTATAGTAAAGCGAGGAGAGTTCGCGCGGTAGGAGAGATTGCGCACAAAGAGATTGGACGGGAAAGAGTAGGGTGCGCGCGCAGCGACTGCAGGTAGTTGTACAGCAGCATTAGTGCAGTGTCCACATGAATTTGCATATTGATTGTTCCAAGCGTCTTGGATAAAATAGTGCTATTTTGTTTTGTTTTTCCAAAGTAAGTGCTTGAATTTTCATAACTGTTCGTCAGAATTTTTATAGAACGTCAGTAATACAAAATAGTTTGAACTTAAACAATTTTTTATAAACTACTAACCTGGACTAAGTATGTGAACACCAACAATTCATTTTAGAAGTGGACATACTTAAATAAAAGGCTGCGCAATCTCTCCTACCAAAATAGGAGAGTTTGCGCATCTGCTACTTAGGAAAGATGGCGCATTTCCCCATAAGTTTAAATGCTAGGACAGATTAGGCAGCTTATTGATATATTTGTATGAATTGCAAATTACGTGTAAAACAAAGGAATGAATCAATTTTGAAATAATTTCGGACAAACACATAATTATCACAACTAAATTTGGCAACAAATTAATTTGCAAAAAAATACTTTTGCAGATAAAAATTTTATTAATAAATTAATAATACATTTGTTATTAAATTAATTTTATGTAATTATTTTTCTTAATAAATTAATAATGTATTTGTTAATAATTTAATTAAATATTTATGTATTTTTTTAATTTATGAACAATTAATTTGCTAATAAATTAATTTTGTTAACTAAAATAAATTTCCTAATACAATGTTTTGGAAAAGCTTTCACCCATTCCAAGTAGTGTAATGTCATCCAAATCAAAAGGAAACAGAGTACAACTAATGTTACTGATCCACAAAATATACATGAAAAAAGACTTAAGAAGGATGCCGCGACAAAAAAATACACCTGAAGATAAAGGGCTTCCACAAAAAGTGGGATAAAAAAACTCAAGGAAAAAAACTCGAAGTTCAATAAGGATGAGTGCACTGAATGTCTGGAATTGTACCAGGAGACAACTTCGACAACTGACTGGATTCAATGTATTGCTTGTTGCAGGTGATTGCACGAAAGATGCACAATTTACAACAATAAGTGCATCGATTGTGGACGACGACAACTTCGGTTAGCAAACAAAATACAATGAAACTGTGGAAATGGAAATGAAGTAATTTTCAAGTTAAACATGTTATCAACTAGATTAATGCTATTTTGGAATCTTAGTAGGGCTTGCTTTTTCTGATATTTTAATCTTTTTAAATTAAAATTTTTAACTGTTGTTGAAATTCTTTCTTTTATTTATTATTTAAACATTTGGTTGAAATATTCACTCCTATACAATAATATTTACTCACAAAAACATTTCAACAATGTTGATTAAGTGTAATTATTATTATTATCAGTTTAATTGTAGTTATTAATAACAATCTCTTCAACCTATGTGCGCAATCTCTCCTACCCATATGCGCATTCTCTCCTACCCTGTAAGGAGAGATTGCGCAAAATAGTTTTCTTGGTTTTATTACTGCTGTTCTATGAAATTACAGTATAACAACAAAATAACAATGGAAATGCATAAAAAACAAATTAAGTCAAAATTATTCATGCATAGTTTAGCAAAATATTAATATTTAGATTTTTTATTATTATTCTTTTGAAATGTGCGCAGACTCTCCTCGCTTTACCTTATCCTAATTTATATTGAATAAATACTGCAGTGAGTCGTGATCTTTTTTTTTTTTTTTTTTTTTTCGAAAAATTAAATACATTAATTGAGAGAAAGCGAGAAAACAATTGTTTTTTTTTTTCAAGAACACTACTCTAAAATACTTTCTGAAGTGTTTTCTGTTAAAACTAACTGCAGCGCGCATGTTCACATTACTTAAACGGGTCGAATTGGACACACGTATTTCTCAGTTTATTTTTCTGGTATTAAATATTGAATATTTTGAAGTACTTATGAAGCCGATCGGTATTCATGGAATCATGAAATTGTTATTTGACTCGTTCGGGGTGAAGTGTCCCATTAACCCTTTAAGGGACAAATAATTGTATTTCCGTAATGTTGATTTCACATCGGAATATACAAAAAAAAAAATTCAAAATAAGGAAAAGTTATTTTACAAGTTCTTTCCATCAAAGTTATAAAATAAATGTGCAATTACATGTTTCTGGTGCAAATCTTGATTAAAATTAGGTGGGATACAATATATTCCACCGCCCCTCAAGCGGTTAAGAGAACACGTCTTTTCATTTAGTATTATTTTGCCTTAACCATTAGTTTTGTTATTATATCCATGTAGTAATGATAGTATTCTAATTCTAATAATATTATACATGTGAAAGAGTGAAAAGGTATGGCTGAAGTTAGCATTAAAACATATCTTTGATTTCATTATCCGTTATATTCATTTTTTTTTCCTGATGTGCAAAATTTTCGCTTAAGTTAATAAAATTTACATATTTTATTTGTTTCTATGAGATAAAATAAAACTTATAAAAATAAAACCTACTTTCAGTCAAATGTTTTAACTTATAGTTTGTACATATTTGTGCAGCGTTTTCAAAAAATATTTTGCTATTTCACTATTAATATTTCCAACATAAGTATTTTTACAATATTGGCGTTTTGTTAGAGATTATTACAATGTACAGCAACCTTTATGTAGCATTCACGTTTCACTACAAATATTTCCAAAGTAAACCTAATATTTTATCAATATTGGTATTTCAGTTCAAATGTTATAGCAATTAGTATTGAAAACGAAGAGTAATTTTATATTTAAAAAATGCTTGAATTTATTAATAATAATTTTCGCTTTGTTTAATGGCATACTTTCACTGAATAAATATAATGAAAATTGCCATTTACAAAAAAAGTGGTAGATATTTTGAATCCAGAATTTTTGCTAAATTGCCAACTCTGTTAGCGATGACTAAAAATATCGGCCAATATAACCAATATAACTGAAGAAACAGTTTTTTTTCGGGTAATTACGTTTCTAGATTTTTATAATATTTATTAACAATTAGTAATCTTTGTCTTATTTGCTATCAGAATTCTTATGGCAAAAATACTGTTAGGAAAAAACAGTGGTTATTTAAAAAAAAAAAAAAAAAAAAAAAAAAAAAAACAGAAACACAATTACTCCATTAAATATGTAAAGTTTATAAAACTTAAGTAAGCTATTTCTATATCGTAAAAAAAAAAAAGAATTATGGATAATGAATACATTACTAGAATAAAGATTCTATCATTATTACATGGAGATAATAACAAAACTACTTGTTAAGACAAAATAATACTCAGTGGAAAGACATGATCATTTCAGGCCTCAGGACTCTTAAAATTGGAAAAAATTAAAAAAAGACCATTTTTATAACATTTAATATCTTAAAATGTATTTGATTTTAAGACATAATTTTTATTGAGATGAAAGATGCAGAAAATTGGAATAACAGATTACGCGCACGGTTACAAAATAATTTTTGCAACTAGAACAAAAATTTTGGTGCCTATACTTTAGATTATAATAATTACCCTGAACCTAAATAAATTTGTATTTTAAAACATTTTTATATTTTTATACAAAGTTTTATTTAGTTAATGCAAAATTTAGAAAATTTCAACAGTATAATCACTTTAAAAAATATTTTTTGAACAGTAAAAAGGAAATTTTAGGTTCAGTTTATAGACTAATAAGAAACATATGTTTTGAAAATGTCATGAAAAAAATCAAGAGTTTTTGAGATATCGTGTGCATTATGCCCAAAAACGTCATTTCGAGAAAAAGGACTTCAAAGTATTGAAAACCCGCTTCAGCTATTAAGCAGGTATAAATCTAAAAGCCATAACTTCTGTTCTAAAGGGAATTTCAAGGAAACAATTATATCAAAATGTTCAGAAAAGATAAGAGTTTAACATATATATATATAAAAATATAAAGTTTCGAAAATTTTAAAGCTTTAAGAGTCGACCCCTTAATAGGACGTTAGGTCCCGAATGGATTAACCGTTTGAGTGCGGAGCAGATCTTGTGGATATATGCCGAAAATGCGAATGTGTATGGGTTGTATAGTAAAAAATTACAGTGAAACTCGTTTAAGATACGAATCAAGGGACCGAGGGCATTTCGTATCTTAAGCGGGATCGTATCTTATCCGGATTTCACAGATTCTCGAATAATAATGCATACGCAGCCAGTACACATTATTATCAACATGTTTTAACTGTTTGTAACTCTTATTTTAATTCTTTCTAACAATTTTTAGATAGTCTAGAAAATGTGAGTTTAAGATTTTGAAATAAAGAACAACCTTTTTTTTTTTTTTTCACTTTTGAAATAAAGAATGGCATTTTTTTCACTTTCTAAATTTTATTGTGTTACTGTTTGTACAGTAACAAAACAAAAGTGTCTTTATTCAATACTCTCTACCAAATGAAATAAAAGATAATAAAACAAAATTCATATTAATCTTTGGAAAACAGAAATTTAAATATTACACACTCAAAGAGGAAAAATAATAAATTTACGTAATTATTTTAAAACGACAAAGTAGATGTATGTAAGAATAATTATTTGGTGAGGAAATCCTTTGCTCTTCTTCCCTTTTGTCCTAAAGACACGTAGTAAACGGACTGCACAAACACCGTTTCGTATATAAAGCGGGTTTTTGACATGAACATACAAATTTTCTTCGTATCTTAAGCGGGATCGTATCTTATCCGTACGTATATTAAGCGGGTGATTTTACACAGGTTTAATAGGCATTTTTCAAGGGACCGGAAGAAATTCGTATCTTAAGCGGGATCGTATCTTAAGCGGGCGTATCTTAAACGAGTTTTACTGTACTTGTAAGCCGACGATCTATACAGAAATAGCATGCTTCGCTAGTGCAACCAATTTAAATGCACACCACACTGACACAACAAATAGGAACATTATCACCGTCTCCGCAATTTTAGCAAAAAATAAATGAGCGCTATCGCGCTTCCCGCAATTGTGGCACATAACGAGAGTAGCGCTATCGCGCTTCCTGAAATTTTGGCAAATAACAAGAGAAGCGCTATCTCGCTGCTCCGCACACAACTATTTAAATAATAATTCAAAGTTTGTGTGAGATAGCAATCGTCTGTATATGTGTTTCAGAATATTCAAAGCATCATACCAGAAAAATATACGGAAATAGCTGTATAGAATCCGAACCGAGTAGGCATTGTGAATAGGCGTGCAGCATACCTTTGGATTACAGACGATTAAAATGTTTTTATGATTTAAAACTTAATAATCGAACTTGAAGCACGGAGAAATAAATGCAAATTTCTGACATATTCAACATTCACCATTACTGTATGGTGAATGCCGACTTTCACCGGTGTAAGTCAGAAATAAGGATATTTAATAAATATTTCGGACATACACCAAGCGACTATGTGGATGTTGACATTCACCGGTGAAAGTCGACATTCTCCAGATTTCGGTCTTTCACAGTAACATATATATATATATATATATTTTTACAGTCATCATACAAAATCTAGACACTTACGAAATCATTCAATGACAATTTACAGTATCTTCGCATAAACTTACACACGCTGGCATTGCATTTATCAGAAATATTTCAATGAAATAGCGACATTGATTAGATGTTGACTTTACATTAGAAATACTTGCAAAGATACGAAAATATTCCATAAACGTTTCCTTTATATTGAAAACATTCACAAAGAAGTATTTTTTGTCAATATTAGCTCAATATCAGCTAAATATGAAGAATCGAATAGTGAAAGAATAATTAATGCCAATATTGTCAATTTTGGCCAAGGTTTAGCGAATACAAATATAAGCTCTGAAATAAATGTTTTGCTACCTGATATTTTTTCTTTCTTGACAACAGCTGAATTATTGCATATCATGTAAAAAAAAATATTAGCCACTATATCATTCCATACAGTTCTAATCTTTCTTTATTATTTAAACCCGGGGTATCATTTTGTTTCCACAACATTCTATATTTCTAAGTAGAATAAAACTAGAGCAAGCAAAATGATATTGGTGATAAATCCCTGCTACTAATATGCTATGCTTTTGTCACAAATCCCAAGAGAGAAAAGAAATATTCCACTGATTCGTAAGACAATTATTGGTTCATTTCTTCCCTATTTCAAGATTTGTTCTTTGTAAATATAATGCCACAAGATGGTGAGTTAATGTCTTTATAAAAGAATCTTTCGTTACAACTTAATTAGAAGTTTAAATTTTTATAAAAATTCCATGATATTTTATTTTTATTTTTTTTTTTTGTTATAAAAAAAATTTTAAAAGTTATATTAAGCACTCATTTTTATTTTCAGTAGTATTTTGTTATGAACAAGGAATAAAAAAAAATTCCGAATAAAGTAGCCATCTGGCCATTTTTGTCCGATCTTTTTGCGGCCACTTTGTCCGCAAGGAAGCCAATTACAGAAACTGTGGCCTAGTATCTAATCTGCATGATTTTTTTCAAACACACCTCATTTAAAAGACTGTTCAACACTAATCAAACAATATAAGAGAAAATAATTACAACACTGCGTTTTATTTACACGGAGAAAAATATCCCTGTAAAATTACGGGCGGAGACCAGCAGCAGAGATTCCAGTCCTACCCCGTTAAAAAGAATCCATATCCAATTACGAATCCGTATTTTTGCTAACAGATGGGCTAGAACTGTAAAAATATGTGGATTGCCCTTAATTTTTTAAGTATCTAAGGGATAAGGCCGTTTATTTAATGGATCAAGCCGTTTTTCATCAAATAAGGCTCTTGCCCGTGAAAATTGAAGGGCAAACGCTCATAAATTCACATTTTTTTCTGAGAGTGTATCTATAATCAAGAAATTGTACCCGTTGCCTAAAATGGAAAATGCGAAAAAAGAATAAAGTTCAGAAGTGGAAAAATGTAGAGTTTTCCCTCTAAGTCACCGACAATACTACCAGCATCTGTGACGACTGTTTCGCCCAGTTCCTACGTGGTGTGGGCACTATACAGCGGAGAAATCTCAAATGACCACTTTTCACTCATTGACCACTTTACTCTTCCTTTTCCCAGTTTATGGATAGTTAAATAAATAAACGCTCAAGTGCGAGAATTACTCGCGCTCATAGGGTTCCGTAGAATAAGTATATGAATTTTGAATTGTATTATTAAAACAATCGTTTTTAAAGAAAAATAAGAGTTCGTAAAAACTATACAGCGTAGGGTTTGGTACAGCTGTATATATACTAGAAAAGTATGAATGGGTATACCGCAAAATTTCAAAGAGATATGAAGCCTAAATAATATAAAATATTGCTATTCTGTATAAATCTTATTTAAATCTTATCCTAATCTGTTCATGATGAATTTAATTCGGCACTGACAAGAAAAGTAGTGCATATTTAAACTTCATTTGGCATTTCATAAAACTAAATTCAGCGTCGTAATAATCTTTTCTTTTTACAGTGTATCTAAAACAAAACCCTTGTTCAAAGTTTAAACTTGGCATTTTGCTAAGCTTCGAAAGGAGGTAGCAAATTAGCAACGCCGCTTTGGTCTGTGCCGCGTTTTTCCATACAGGTGTTTAGTTAACCTTTAAAGACACTGTAGGTGTATTGAGAGAGCCACTCAATGCAAACTAGTCGCGAATCCCATAGTATTTATGTGATTAATTCTCATTAAATTAATCTGTTTTTAACAATTTGACGTTTAATACTTTTATACTGCTACTAGGCATTGCATTACACAAATATATCCTTAAAATTTGTTATCTAGGCTTTAAAAGTGATGGAGCATAGAATAGGCCATCCCCGTCATTATGTATGTCCAAATCGTCCGTGTCTTTAACGGTTAATTTCCCGGCTAATTACTGACGATTTTTTATGAAATTTATGATCAACAATGCTTTTATACTTCTGCTACGATAGGTACCTCTAGCGCTACTCAACACTTTTGCAGAATGCCCGCAAATCGAAATTTGTGTGTAACGGAAAAATGTGATTTTCTGAAAAACCCAGTGACCAATGGCAATCGCTATAGTTTTCCTGAAAGGTTTAAACTAACGTCTACTACCTCTAATTTTTTCAGAATTTTAGTTTCAATAGATTCGGAATTAGATGGGGGGGGGGGACATATTTTTGCACTACATTTTTGACCATAACTTTGAAAACATACTACCGAAAATTAAAAGAAATGTATTTTTGAGTTCAGCGTTACGAGAGCTTTCACACGATACCCCCACGATATACAAAGAAAATATTTCTTTTTTCAAGTAACTTAATTAGCCCCTGTACATTTTTCCCAAATATGTTTATGAATATTTATTAATCTGTAAATATGTGGGTCAATAGTCTTTATTATTTCCCCCAATTTGAAATTTCCAGGTTCCATAGTTTACTAGTAAAGTGGCTGTGACAGACAGACACAGGAGTGATCTTATAATGGTTCCGTTTTATCTTTTTAAGTACGGAACCCTAAAAAATAATGTTATCTCTGAAATAAATTATCAATTTCAAACACATAGAATACAGAAGATAAACACGTTCACAAGATAACGGTTTAGTTATTAAACTCTAAGATTAAACACTTATCATTTTGAGATATAAAAATATGCTTGTAAGTTAAAACTTCTATTATTAATTATGGATTTAGATAAACTAAAGAGAGGTTTTTTTCTATAAATTATCTGAATTCAAATATCTAAAAGTAAAAATCGCTAAAAATATTATGTCAATATTTTATTTATCATATTATTTGAGAAAGTACGGTAACTATGAAATATCATATGCGTACAAAGTACATATTTATGATACTTTTTTACATAAATTGATAAAAAATATAGAGATAATATTATACAAATCTGATGGAAGTATGAGGTTTAATTAAGTAAAACTCAAAGACCTATTTTTTATTGTATAATATTTCAAAGACCTATTTATTTTTAATCAACTTAAACACCAAACATAAAAGAAAGCTGAAAATTTACTTTCATTCTAGAAATTTACAAAATGTTGTTATCCTATATCAAATATTATGTAAAATAAACACATCATAAATGATGATTCTGTTCAACAAAAGAAAAATCTGTTCAGTTTTATTTTATTATGAACATTTAAGAATTCTATATAGAAAGACAAACATATTTCTTTACTTTCTTTTAATTGTTTTAAAATAATTACTTTTAATAATAAAATTAAATATATGGATAGTAGTTAAACATATTGTATGTAGATGCACATTAAGTAATCATAACTGCATTATGTCTATTCGATAAAAAACATCTCTGCAAAAGCCGCGTGTAGAAAAAAAAAACCCACCGACACCGTCGACAGAAATCTTTAGAACTCCTCGTTTATCAATCGTTCGATTTCGTCATGCGTAACATGAATTCATAATCATGCTTGCATGCAGCTTGTGCCTGTAATTACTTTATTCACTGAGTTAGTACAAATGTGGTTTTTGATCTTCAATCATTCCCGCACTAATTCAGATTTTTCTTAATGTATGGCTTTGACTCCATACTCCCCATCCAAATGCGTCATAATTTCAAATGCGTTGCTGTATCAGCTCACATCCTTTACCGCTGCAAGATCGCTACCTATAACTACAGATTTAAATCCAAGAAACCTACAACTTCCTTTTAGATGTTCCAAGACCGATTCGAGCGAAACATGGGCAGTACGAATAGTAGCACATAGAATAACATAGAAGCTAAAGACCTCACCTGGTATGACTTTGACCATTTTAATCATACCACCTTTCACATCTTTACACGGAAAAAAAATGTACAATTAATAGATAATTTGCAAGATCCTTAATATATATTTAAGATAGTATGTCAGCGCTACATGTTATTCATTGGAATGGATTATTATGGCTCACTTCTCCTAACTAGGCTTGTCGGAAAACATCTTGAGATTCAAGATTTTGACAGAAAGACAGGTTAGATCTCATCCTCATAATTCTGGTATTACCTTGGAAAACCTTATAGACCGGGAGTCGGCAGAACAGACAACCACATCATCGATTTGGAGGCTGAAATCCCAGATTTAGTTAAAACTCGTAAACCAAAGGTACACATGCTTAAACATGGCCGACTGGGAGCAGGAAAATACAATGGTAAACCTACTAGTCAACCGGTAAAATCGGGTTTTTAGGTATTTTCCACCAAGATATGACTTGTCGGACTAATTTAGTTTTAATATGGTAATCGAGTTTTAGCTAATTCGGGAATTTCAGCCTTCAACTCGATGAGGTGGTTGTCTAATGGTTCGTACAACACCTTGAATTTCGCAAACCAGAATATTTTTCGGCACCAGTATTATCTTCTAAAAAAAATTCTCTTCTTAAAAAAAAAAAAAAAAAAAAAAAAAATCTGAATTTTGCCCGTTTATCCTAGATTTCTTTTTCTATAAAAAATACTTGTAGTTTTCCGGTAGAAATAACGGTATCCCTACGAACCATGTGTCTGTACTGCCGTCTCCCGGTCTATTAGGATTACTTTGAAGAGTCAAGGGTTGATCAAAGCTCTTCCTATGAATTTAAGAGCCGTAACAAAAGTTATTTTATTTACGGTCTTCATATCCCATTTGTATTCTCAACAAATCACTTAACTGGAAGGAAAATGTACCGATCGCATTGCAGCTAGGGTATAGGATATTTTCAGAATAAAGTCCGTTAATTATTTCTCATGAGATCTGTCACACGCTCTTTTTATTCAACATTTGACTTCTCAAAAAATGTATCATTTGTAAATTATTTACAATGTGAAAATTAACTACAATAAAATAGTTGTATAACGAACAGTATATTAGAATTTTGATTTTAGATTAACTAGGGGATCGTACCAGGGCTTCCCGGGTCACATAATATAGGTGAAAACTTCTTTTATTTATCATTGAAAACTAATATTTTTTTTTACATGCAATATATTTTTTAGATTTAACACTAGCAGTAAAAAAGCATTTTTCATATGAAAAGATGAATTATACAATCGAATAAAGTTTTGAAATTTATTAAAAGCAATATTTGCATATTAGTTGCATGCTAAAAGTTATTAATTCAAGCTTTTGCTACTTACGGCATCCTTTTGAATTCTGATAATTTCAGAGCTTTAACCGCGCATTTCAATTACATATCTGTTAAATTTGTGTTTTGTTTATATTATTTTATTTATTTATTCATAGAGGAATTTTTTTATGGAATATTAGCCGCAAGAAATTGATGAACTCTTTATGTTGTTTTAAAGGCAAACGGATAAATCTTTCGTAATCGAGCTCCGCGCCATAGAGATAAATTTAAAAATATTCCATGCTTAAAAATTGTTTTTAAAACCATATACAATCTGTAAATTGATTAAAAATTTGCAGTAGCGAAAATTGCAAAACCAAAATTTCATTTCAAATTTCAAAGTGTTGCCATTCGCAAAATCACGTATGCGTTATGCACAGGTATGTTTGTCCTTTATAATATAGATAGATAGATATATTCGCTGGTTTAACACACGCAAGAAATTCACCTCAAGTTTTAAAGGTCTCTATATTTTTCGGAATAACATTTAGAGTATTAAAAGGGATTCTGCTTAAAGAAAACAAATAGAGTAACGCAATGTTATATTTACAGGGCTGGCACAGGCGACTTTTTTTCTATTCTATTCGCACCACTGTTTAAAAAAAAAAAAAAAAAAAGTTTTGTAGTATTCTTCTCTTGCAAATGTTCTCGAAGAGTATCTCAATAATTTTTGGTTTTCAGAAAGTGGTGTGAGGTAGAATTAAAAAATAGACGCCGTGGTATTTCGGTGTAAAGAAAATGTCAAAATACTCGAAATCTACAAGCCATTTTTTTCTTATTAAAAGTTGTAAAACTTGAAAACTTTTTACAATATTTTTATTTTTACTACCTCATTTTGAAAAGAAGAATGTATTTCCATTAATGTAAGGTTGAGGTTTAGGAAAAAATCTATACATAACTGCTATTTGGTTAGTTTTAAAGTGGCAGTGTCGTAGTCTTTTTTTTATGAAATATTAACAAAAGAGTTTATACTTGTTGAAATCAATTGTTTTTGGTACCTACACGATTTTCTAAAATTTTCTAACACGATTAATCTAAAAATGTAACATTCCTTTATTATATTATTTTATGCAAAATTCAGAACTTCATAAAATATGTCTTTCCAATTGTAACTTTTTTTTAACAATAAATTTTATCAAAACATAAAATATTTCACAAAGATCACATTTTGAACAGTAAGAAAATAGCTGCGATTGCAATATCCAATGCTACATTTTTTTTACATTATTTATAAATTTAATTTTCGTTATGTAAAATAATTGTCATTAATGTATTCATATGGTTTATTAAAAGCAAAGAAAATGTTTCTCGCTTTATATCAGAAAACAAAAACTTTCCTCTAAAGAAGAAAAAAATTGTTCACTGAGCAACAAATGCGTTGGTGTTAGGATTTTCAGAAACGGGATTTCAATATATGTGGGCGAGCATATTGCATATAAAGAGCGTTTTTTCTAAATAATATACGTATTTGCTTAAATAAATTTTACACCAAATGAGTTTCACCTACACAAAATGCATACTTGTTTAAATACACTTTTATTTTATAAAATTATTTTGAGATACGTCACATTTTTATGAAATGAAGTATGTCTTTGTGTTGCTGATAAGGCATTTTAGACACCTTGCTAATATAAATTTGTTAATATAAATCTTATAAAAGTCTAGTTTTTTGATCAGTTATGATATAAACTACATATAAAAATCAATTCGAAACATCAAAATACTCAATAATTGCTATAAGTTATAAACATAAAATTTAAAACGGCAAAATACCTTTATTTATTTAAATTTCGACAAGTTTCATTGCATCAGACGGCAACTTTCTCAAGAAAATAAAATGATAAAAATATTTTCGCTAAAATTCAAATTGAAAAACTAGCAAACTGTGTTCGCGTGATTTTTGTTTATGTATACTATTTTTTCAATTTGAATTTTTGCAAAAATATTTTTATTATTTTCTTTTCTTGAGGATGCTGCCGTCTGATGCAATGAAACATGTTAAAATGTAAATAAATAAAGCTTTTTGTCGATTTAAAATTTATGTTTATCACTTATAGCAATTATTGAATATAGTTATGATATATTTAAAAAAATGTTTTTGCTTTATTGCTAAAATTATACAGGGCTAGTATCGTTCTATAATTTAAATGCGAATATTTCCGAATAAGATTTTTTGCCTTATTTAATTACAAAATGTCTAACAAATTATTGCGATAAAATATTATGAGCATTACAGTTAAAACAAATATGGCATTCAAATTCCCGGGCTGTACGATGCTTGCTTAGAAGAAAGTACTTATTTTGTTTGTGAATAAATGTACATTTATAATATTGTCTAATTTAATTGCAAAAATTATTCCATGTATATATTATCAATTAAAAAAAACCCTTAACGGGTTAAAAGTTTGTGACGCAGCACTTTATCTTATTGCTATAAGAATTTTAAATATGGAACTTAAAAATAATTACATCAAATTTTAAGTGGCGCTATATTATTTATTTCATCATTTTATTTTTGTTTTATTTATAATTGCATGCGTAAGAATTATGTTAAATTTAAAAGGATGTGTAAAAATTTATTCATGGATGCGTTATCATTCACATTTTTCATAAATTCAAACTATGAGTTTTAAAAGATATGATATCAAAATTTTAAGTGAAGCCTTGATGTAGCCTTAAACAATTTGTTTTAAAATTCAATTTTAATTCTTTTCGATTTGACTAAATATATTTACACATCTAACCAAAACTTAAAATTTCCAATACACTGTTAAAAATACCACTTTCACTGAATCTATACAATGCACTGTAATGTATTTATGTGAATAAATTGATTTAAATTGTGTGCCACGCTATCCAAAATCAAAAATAAAATTTATGTAAGTGATTTCTTTGCGTCATAATATCCATTTGTATATATTTCGCTTAGTTTGGATACAATGACGCAAAGAAATCACTTACATAAATTTTATTTTTGATTTTGGATAGCGTGGCACAAAAGATAAATCAATTTATTCATATAAATGCATTACAGTGCATTGTATAGATTCAGTGAAAGTGCTATTTTTAACAGTGTATTGGGAAATTAAAAGTTTTGGTTAGATGTGTAAATATATTTAGTCAAATCGAAAACAATCAAAATTGAATTTTAAAACAAATTGTTTAAGGCTACATCAAGACGTCACTTAAATTTTGATATCATATCTTTTAAAACTCATAGTTTGAATTTATGAAAAATGTGAATGATAACGCATCAATGAATAAATTTTTATACATCCTTTTAAATTCCCACTAAGCGTTGATCAGAAGAGATTATGCGCATGAATACAGTAGGCACATTTTCGGTGAAATTCCCATAAATGGTGGAAAAATATAGTCCGATTTTTCATGCTTATTATAAAACGAATAAGAGGCTTCTTGGAAATAAACATGGTCTTATTCGGTTCATCTAAAATAGATTCATGTTATATATTAATTTTAATAAGATCATTTTCGGAGGAAAAAAAGTGAATTAAAAAGAAAATTAGAGTTTTCCCGGAAACAAATGTTATCTTATTCCCTTCACATAAAACAGATTCTTATTATATATCAATTTAAAGAAAATCGCCCGGGCCATTTTCCAGAAATGGAAATTAGGAACTTCTTACATCGCAAGTAACATCAAAAATGGGTTTTGAGATCCCAAAATATACTGCACGTAGAAATGTAAAAATTTCAGAATAGCATTAGACTGCAGATATAAGACTGTTCTAAAAAAATCAGAATAATAAGAGCCATATTCGCCGAGTTATTGAAAGGCGGCTTTTCGAGTTTTCTTTGAAGTCGAGTTAATTGTATATATGAGTTCCGCCATCTACGAATTCTACGATACGATACGATACGATTTTAGGATTAAGGCTGCGTCACTGGAATACTATTGTCTTCCATGATAAAGAACAAACGTGTCTGTGCGTAACGCTGACGTCATTTTGTTGTTGGCAACAGTAGACGATTAAATTTCGCTTTTACAGCAATTTTATTTATTGTTTTAAATTTCCAACTATCACACATTTTCAATTTTTACATCATCGTATAGAGCAAAAATGTACTTACGAATGCAAGTTTCTTCCTATATTACAATTTCTTTGAAATGTGTATCGTAATTTATTCGTTTCTTAACACTTTCCAACAAAGTTGAAAAGTACTTATGTACTCGGTTTGTCTGTCCGTCAGTTCGTCTATCCATGCTCTAACTCCCGTAAATATACACGGTTTCTCATACAATTGATAAACGTTATTCAGGGATAGGATCACCAAAGCATGTTTGTTATTGTATATGAAGTATATGGGATTAATAGTTCATTTACAAGGGCACTGAAAAGAATACCATTACATTATGGTATACGGGGAAAAATCGTTTACAGAGTATTTAGATGGGATTACGCTGTTTAAAATGTATTGAAACTGATGTAAATGATAAATCACGGAATTTCACTACAAGGATGATTACGATAGAATAGCGCATTCATAGGATTTATAGTTCATTTACAGGAAAATGCAAAAGAAATCGGTTACAGTACTGCCTTTGAGTTATAATGGCTGGAAGTGTGCTTTAGAATTCGGTATGCGTTTTAAAATTTAAATAATTTTTTGTCTGTTACTCGTTGTATATAAATTCTATACCTGATATATAGGACTGCACGAAAGACTTCGCGTACCAATCTCCTTATTAGCGGAAATTACTAAAGGGAAATTTTCAACTGAGGTATATGTATTTCTTAGCTGAACTAAATTTTTGCATTCATATAGTTAATAGGTACAAATCTATGTGTCATATACAGGGCTGCTCAAAGAATTCGGATAATTTTTCGATTGTAGATGGGGACAGCTGAAATTGAGTTTTAAAATCTGTTATGCGTTTCCATAGAGTTGAATGAAACATAATATTTTAACTTTTTAATCGGTGCAGTTTTGTTACATTATTTTCAATGTGTTGGAAAGTGTTTCATAATCTATGTTTGACGCATGATTTTTCTTTCTTGTTTATGATTTATTTTCAAGCATAATAAATAAAGAAAAATCTATCTCTATCATGTTATATTGCAAAATATAAATCCGCTTCGACTTAAATTAATATAAATAGTTCGGCATCTGTTTCGGGCTTATATTCTATAATGAAATTAAAACTTCACCCACATATAAATAAAATAATTAAACATAAATAAAACACAAACGAAAGGCATGAAAACGAACTATATGCTTAAGAGACTGATATTTTCAGAATTAAAACTGCTGCTGTAATCTTTGGCGATTTCTTTGTCTATTAATTAAGAACGAGGCCAATAAGAAAGTATCGGTTTCAATAAATTAAAAAAAATTATTTGAATAAATTTTGATATTTTTTTTATAAAGATTGGTGTTGTTCATGGCTTATTGGCTCATTGGCTTATTGGTGTTGTTCATGGGTTATTTAAATAATATATTGAAGGTAAAAAAATCTATTAGAGTTTTCAACAATAATAAAAAAAGTAGTTTTCACCTATATTCTGTAAACCGGGAAGGCCGAATTGAATCTCCTAGTTATTTATAACAGTCAGGAATTAGATGTCTTCATTCTGTAAACTTCTGTCTATCAAAATATACATATAAGTACCTGAATTAAAACATCTTAATTACATATGAGGAACTTAGCTAGTCATATTTTGATACTGTATACTAAGTATAGCAATGGTTCACAACGTGGGGCCTAGGCCCCACGTTGGGGGGGGGGGGGGGCAATTTCAAATTTATAACTCACCTATTTGCTGTGAGTTTTTTGGAAAAGTAATGAATTTGACTAAAAGTAAAAGTATTACATGCAAAATCTAAAAATACAATTAAAAAAAGTCCTTCCGGCCAGTGCCGGGAGGAAGAGGTAGCTTTCATATTCCTTATTTTTAAAAAGCCAACTTATATTATTCAAACATACGAAGCTCAATTTAGTGGAAACCGAATATAGGAGATTCAATACTAATTTTTATCAATACTAAATCATTATGAATGAGAATTTCGCAAAATTAGTCAGCTTTATCCAAGCTGCTTTTATTTAAAGTAACTTATATTTGGCTGCCAAATTCGGCGATTTCTTAAAGTGCCTGCCATTTTAAGACAACATGGTTGATGAGGCTAACCAGTGAACTCCGTCGAGACCTTAATAATTGCTGTGAACATGCTCACTCACATCGGAATCGGTTGATATATACAAGTGCTGTCGCAGGCAAAAAATCAGATTTTTCAAAATGTCACCCACATTAGAAATTGAAACGGCTATATCTGAGCCATTTTTTAAGATAAACACAAACAAAAAATGCTCCTGAATCCTTATATCAAGGTCAAATACTTAAGAAAGAAACCTTTTTCAATTTCTAATTTTTTTGCACCTCACTTTAAATATAATTTTTTTTAATGGCCGCCATTTTGAAACAAGATGGCTGATGAAGCTGGCAAGCGAACTTGGTCGAGATATTGATGTATACTATCCACATGCCTTCTTCCATCGAAATAGGCGAATACGTGGGTTATCGCGTGACAAATACAAGATCGTTTCAAAGTGTCAGCCATGCTAGAAATTCAAAGTGCTATAATTCAACCATTTTTTAAGATACAAACAAAAGAACAAATTTTCAGAAACAAAAACTGCTCCAGAATCTTTGTATCAAGGCCAAACACATAAAAAAATCTTTTTCATTTTCCAATTTTTAGGTAGCTTTCATTACAAAAAGCTACCTATTGCAGCCGTTCGGAGGAAAGCGATTTCAAAAAATTTTGGTATATTTTCATCGATCATGACCCCCAGACACCGAAACCACCCTCCGTTCAAAAGTTGATATATATATATATCTGACATTTGTCATACTGTAACTCTCGAATTTATGAACCGATTTGGATGTAATTCGGTATGTACATAGTACATACCAATGTCTCGACCGAGTTCGTTGGCCAGCTTCATCCGCCATTTTGTTTCAAAATGGAGGCCATTTAAAAAAATTTTTTAATTTAAAATTTGAAATGTGGTACCAAAAAATTTAAAATGGAAAAATATTTTTTTCTTACGTATTTGATCTTTATACAAAGACTCCGGATTAGTTTTTGTTTCGTCTATATCTTAAAAAATGGCTGAGTTATAGCATTTTGAATTTCTAGTGTGTCTGACATTTTGAAACGTCCTGAATTTTGTCACGCGATAAAAGGCGTATTTATGAACCGATTTGGATGTACCTTGGTGTGTACATAGTACATACAAATATCTCGACCGAGTTCGTTGGCCAGCTTCATCCGCCATCTTGTTTCAAAATGGCGGCCATTTAAAAAAAATTTAAAAATTTAAAATTTAAAATGAGATACCAAAAAATTAGAAAATGAAAAAGATTTTTTTCGTATGTGTTTGACCTTAATACAAAGATTCCAAAAACAATTTTTGTTTCGTCTATATCTAAAAAAAATGGCTGAGTTATAGCATTTTGAATTTCTATTGTGGCTGACATTTTAAAACGACCTGATTTTTGTCACGCGATAACAAGCGTATTTATGAACCGATTTGGATGTTACTTGGTCTGTACATAGTACATACCAATGTCTCGATCGAGTTCGTTGGCCAGCTTCATTCGCCATCTTGTTTCAAAAGGGTTGTCATTAAAAAAAAATTATTTAAAATTTAAAATGAGGCATGAAAAAATTGGAAAATGAAAAAGATTTTTTTATGTGTTTGGGCTTGATACAAAGATTCCGGAGCAGATTTTGTGTCTGAAAATTTGTTCTTTTGTTTATGTCTTGAAAAATGGTTGAATTATAGCACTTTGAATTTCTAGTATGGCTAACATTTTGAAACGATCTTGTATTTGTCACGCGATAACACACGTATTCGCCTATTTCCATGTAAGAAAGCATGTGGATAGTATACATCAACATCTCAGCCAAATATAAGTTACTTTAAATAAAAGCAGCTTGGATAAAGCTGACTAATTTCACGAAATTTTCATTCATAATGATTTAGTATTGATAAAAATTAGTATTGAATCTCCTATATTCGGTTTCCACTAAATTGAGCTTCGTGTGTTTGAATAATATAAGTTGGCTTTTTTAAAATAAGGAATTTGAAAGCTACCTCTTCCTCCCGGCACTGGCCGGAAGGACTTTTTATTTAATACCTCATTTTAAATTTTAAATTACTTTTTTTTTTAATAGCAACCCTTTTGAAACAAGATGGCGAATGAAGCTGGCCAACGAACTCGATCGAGACATTGGTGTACTATGTACAGACCAAGTTACATCCAAATCGGTTCATAAATACGCCTGTTATCGCGTGACAAAAATCAGGTCGTTTTAAAATGTCAGTCACAATAGAAATTCAAAACGCTATAACTCAGCCATTTATTTAGATATAGACAAAACAAAACCTGTTCCGGAATCTTTTTATTAAGGTCAAACACATACGAAAAAAATCTTTTTCATTTTCCAATTTTTTGGTATCTCATTTTAAATTTTAAATTTTTAAAATTTTTTTAAATGGCCGCCATTTTGAAACAAGATGGCGGATGAAGCTGGCCAACGAACTCGGTTGAGATATTTGTAAGTACTATGTACACACCAAGGTACATCCAAATCGGTTCATAAATACGTCTGTTATCACGTGACAAAAATCAGGACGTTTCAAAATGTCAGCCACGCTAGAAATTCAAAATGCTATACCTCAGCCATTTTTTAAGATATAGACGAAACAAAAACTGCTCCCGAATCTTTTTATCAAGGTCAAATACATAAGAAAAAAATATTTTTTCAATTTTCAATTTTTTGGTACCACATTTCAAATTTAAATTTTTCTTAAAAATTTAAATGGCCGCCATTTTTAAACAAGATGGCGGATGCAGCTAGCCAACAAACTCTGTCGAGATATTGGTATGTACTATGTATAAACGAAGTTACATCCAAATCGGTTCATAAATACGCCTTTTATCGCGTGACAAAATTCAGGACGTTTCAAAATGTCAGACACGCTAGAAATTCAAAATGCTATAACTCAGCCATTTTTTAAGATATAGACGAAACAAAAACTGCTCCGGAGTCTTTGTATAAAGATCAAATACATAAGAAAAAAATATTTTTCCATTTTAAATTTTTTGGTACCACATTTCAAATTTTAAATTAAAAAAAAAATTTAAATGGCCTCCATTTTGAAACAAAATGGCGGATGAAGCTGGCCAACGAACTCGGTCGAGACATTGGTATGTACTATGTACACACTGAATTACATCCAAATCGGTTCATAAATACGACAGTTACAGTGTGACATATGTCAGATATATATATATATATATACGTGATTCTGAATTCATCATCAATATTTGGTGGGCGGGTAGGGAATAGGAAAAGAACACTATTTCACATAGGAAAGTATGGACGCAGACGTCATGTAGTAGGGCAATATGAATCCGGTTAAATGATGGAAAGAAAACATAACAAGAAAGTGGTAAGAGAAAAAAACATTTATTTGTGCATCTTTTGTACAGACTTACAAGAGGTGCTCGAAATTCTGACCATTTGCTAGAGTACATGCCTCACAACGACGTTGCATGGACAACCGAACTTTCTGGAATATGCCTGGCGTTTCCCGGATGTTTGCGGCGGCAACCGATATGCGTGCTACAAGGTCCATAGCACTGGCAACAGGGGTCTCGTACACCATGTTTTACATGGCACCCCATACAAAGAAGTCTATTGGAGATAAATCCGGTGACCGTGGTGGCCAAGAAACCGGTCCACCGCGACCAATCCATTGAGCTCCAAATTTTCTGGTCAGGTAACAACGCACATCATTTGCGAAATGTGCTGGAGCGCCGTCATGCTGGAACCACATTCGCCGGAGAATAACAGGAGGAACCTCGTTCATAAGACCCGGTAACACAGTCTGAAGAAATATGAGGTAGTTTGCGCAATCTAAACGGGATGGTAGTAAATACGGTCCCAGCAAACAGTCGCCGACGATCCCAGTCCACACATTGACGGCAAAGCGTTGTTGCGCAGCTCTAACTCTCGTACCATGTGGATTCTGATTAGCCCACACATGCGAATTGTGTGTGTTGAAGACACCTTCACGAGTGAAGGACGCTTCATCTGTGAAAAGAACATACGTTGGGAAACTGGGATCAACGGCTGTTCTCTGCATGAACCACTGACAAAAATTAACACGCTTGGGATAGTCCTCTGCTTCCAGTAACTGCACTCTTTGCAAATGAAAAGGATGTAAACGTTCCTCGTTTAGTATCCGCCACACTGTTGATTGTGAAACTCCAAACTGGCGAGCAATACCTCGTGTGCTAGAACTTGGCTGTTCTTCGATAGACTGTAGGACATCTTCCTCGACTGAAACTGCCCGTGTTGATCGGCGGCTGTTTCGATCAACATTAATACCAGCAAATGATCCAGTTTCGCACAGTTGTCGATGAACACGTGAAAACATTTGATGCTGTGGCACGCGCCGGTTGGGGTAGCGCTCTGCATACATTTGCCTAGCTCTAAGACAGCTTTCCCCTGCGGCACCGTAAGTTAGATGCATATCTGCAAGTTCTTGAAACGTATACCGGTTCATGTTACTTCTGCGAAGTCACCTTGTCGAATGACGACTGGCTGCACACGGCAGACAGCTATGCGCGTTCATGGGAGATGCGGACACAAAGCGCCCTCTACACCGTCATGCGTTCGTTTGTGCCTATGCTTTCCTATGTGAAATAGTGTTCTTTTCCTATTCCCTACCTGCCCACCAAATATTGATGATGAATTCAGAATCACCCTGTATATATATATATATATATATATCAATTTTGAACGGAGGGTGGTTTCGGGGTCTGGGGGTCATGATCGATGAAAATATACCAAAATTTTTTGAAATGGTTTTCCTCCGAACGGCTGCAATAGGTAGCTTTTTGTAATGAAAGCTACCTAAAAGTTATCTGTTGAATTTTTACAAAGTTTCAAATCAAAAGTTAAAAATGGAATCACAACCAGAATAATTATATGAATAATCATTAAAAATTATAACACCTTTTTTTTTAAATTCTTTGAAATAGTGTTGCCAGATTGGGGATATTGTCCTCATTTTAGGGAATTTTGAACCTCCAGGGGAATATTTTGGGGACAAGTAATTCTTGGGGAAATGTTTGGGGACTATCAACATATTTGGGGGAAAACATGGGGAATTTTTTTCACTATTTCACGTAAATTTTACTTTCAGTCGTCTGACAACACTAGATCTGTCCCAAATTCGGTTTTGATTTGGAAAACTTAAATAAATACAGAAATCAGAGATATCAATCATTATTGTCGTGCTCGTGCTCTTCGTTTACAATATTACAGTTTACACGTATCACAACAGATGCATCAGAACCTGCCTTGACTATCCCCGCCTGAATTTTCAGATCACTAATTGCGGTAGAATTTCCTAGTCATCGCGAACAGACACATATACACATTTATTTTATTAGTATAAATTTATACAACAGAAATAAAAACAATTTTATAACTTTTTCGTATAAGGCTACTTAATTTGTGCTTCATGGAATGACAGTAGAGCTTTTTGCAAGACATGCAATTACATACTGCAATCACACTGCTACATTTATAATTGAACATTGATCAATGAATGTAGCAGCCCCTCTAGTTCTCCTTATAAAAAACTTGAATGAAAACTCTGCAGTCTTAAACGGTACAAAGCTTCTGATTACTAATCTTCAGGACGTATGCGAAACGTTCATTTGCCGTGCTTTTTAAAAAGATTTAATTAAAGATTTGTAAAGCAGCTATTTTTTTCATTATTGACGAAAGCAGTGTGATCGATATAATGAAGATGCTTTGCATTACGATTAGGTGCTTCAGTAGAAATGACAAAAAATTGAAAAAATGTTGTATAGCTCAAGTCAGATAGAAGTAGATGATGCCAACAACATCTCAGATTCTTTCGAACCCCTGACAAAAAATTGAAAACAATGTTGTATAGCTCAAGTCAGATAGAAGTAGATGATGCCAACAACATCTCAGATTCTTTCAAACCCCTGACAAAAAATTGAAAACAATGTTGTATAGCTCAAGTCAGATAGAAGTAGATGATGCCAACAACATCTCAGATTCTTTCAAACCCCTGACAAAAAATTGAAAACAATGTTGTATAGCTCAAGTCAGATAGAAGTAGTTGATGCCAACAACATCTCAGATTCTTTCAAACCCCAACTAATAAGAGATGGTCTAATCCTTGAAAAAGTTATTGGTATAAGTATAGATAGAGCTAACGTAATGATAAACCGATTTAAAAAATAATGGTGTCAAATTGTTGGTGATAGAACCTGCTCAAACATAAACTATATTTTATGGCTGTGCCACGACCACCAGAGGGATGCATGAGCAGAAAACTTTCTAAATTGCGATTTTGTAATACTGAAGAGGCTAGAAACTTTAAATATGGCATGGTAGTTACTTATAAAATATAAATGCCCTCGAAGGACTGTCGAAAATAAATTTGAATTAAAAAGGGGTGAAGCGAAGGGGAGGTGTGAAAAGCGTTCTAAAAAAGTCCTAAATTACGATTTCTATGCAATTTCAGGGAATATAAACCGGTTATAAAAGTAATAGTTGCGATTCAATGGTAACAGTCTCTGATTCTACACAGGCTATATTTTATGCCGATGATTCTACCATCTAGGGTTCACAGGAACAACAAACGTTCTAAAAAAGGCCTTTTAAAGCTTTCTAAATTACGGAATTAGGAAATAACAAACTGATTAAAAAATTAATATTGACAAATTAATGGTGAGAGTTCCTATTTCAACATAGTCCTTTATGTTGGAGAGGTGGTAGGACTTGGAATTTGACGTGATGGTTAATTTTAAGAGGTAAGAAGATGGTTTCTAAAAAATTCAAAACTTCAAATGAATACTGAAATGAGCGTATTAATTGAGCATAGAAGTTTCAAAATATTTTCTAAATTATCATTTATTTAGTTTTACTTCTTTTTATTAATGTAAGTTTCATTTCTGCCTAGTGCAGTTTAACAATGAAGTTTAGTCAAACTGTGTTTTAAATAGTAATTTTTGAATGATTCCTAAAACTATAAATTCTTTTAATAAAAATTAGACATATAAATAACACTCGGCATATTTCAAATATTACGAGAGCAAAGCTGCGGGGTTTGCTAGTAAATAATATTTGACGAATTAATTAATAAAAATACGTTGGTTCTACAAGTAATAAATATAATTTTAAATTTTAATTATAGATTTTTCAAAACAAACTCTAGAGGTATCAAAATATAAAAAAATTAATTTTAAGGCATAAGACCAATTTGGCCCCCTGAAAGTGATATTTTTGTTTAGTTGTTATACTAAATAATGGCGTCTTAACAGCTAATTGGCGGAAGTCTTTAAAGAAAAAAAAAGAGAGAGACGGTCAAGATTTGGACACGCAATATCGATCTAGAAGAATGTGACAAAAAATTAATTTTCTTATTCTAAAAGCTAGTTAGAGACGATGCTTTTTAAATATATATATACACTATGACGCAAAAGTTTAGACAATGAAGAAATTCTTACATACTTTGAAAAATATTTATTCAATTTTCAAATCACTGCTTGAAATTAATGTGCTGTACATATAAACAATATTTATAACAAAGAAAAGTGGAATTGTGCATATTGCAATAAATTAAATGGTAACAAAAATAAACTGCTGTCTCAAAAGTTTAGACACAAATTAAATAAAATCGAAATAAACAATTTTTAAAACCTGGTTGCGCATCCATGCTTATGTATTACGTCATATACACGAGATTGCATGGAAGAAACTAAATCTTGCATAGTTTGTGGATCGATATCGTACCATGCATTCTCAATAGATGTCTTAAGTTCCTTTTCAGAAGAGTATTGTCTAGCGTTGCTATAAACTTTGCGACACATGATGCTCCAAAGGTTTTCTATAGGGTTAAGATGTGGGCTACATGCTGGCCAGTCGAGAACTCTTATATTATGGGAATTAAACCAAGATTTTGAATGTTTTGCAGTGTGAATTGAAGCATTGTCTTGCTGAAATTCCCACTGAGGACCCCCTAGAAGCTCAGCAAATGGCAGTAGGTTTTCTTCTAATGTCTGTGTATAATGCTGTGAAGTTTGACGACCACTGGTGAAGGTCAGAGATACTTGTCCATTATAGAAAAAGGCTGCCCAAACCATCACCGAGCCCCCTCCTTGTCTGCGACTAAAAAAACGTCGAGGTTCCTTCCGCAAGTCATGCCAATACGATAAACAACCATCTGGACCATCCAGATTTTACTTTTTTTCATCGCTAAATATGACTGACTGCCATTTCTCTCCATATGACATATGCTTTCGAGCCCACATAAGTCTTTGTAACTTATGATGTGGTTTCAGAGCTGGTTTCTTCTGCATTTTGCTATAAACGATTGTTCCTTTTTCCAAAATTCGTCTACGAATCGTATCCTTTGATACAGAGAGTCCCGATGAGCTTTGAGCTCCACGTACGCTCATTTGTTGAGTACTCGCTAGTCTTTGTATCAGGCGATCCTCTCGTACATTTGTCACACGTGGCCTCCCAGACCGACATTTTGCTTTATATTCGGAACCACTCGATAAAACTCGATAAATAGATTTTTTTGACCTATTAATAATAGCAGAAATTTCAGAAACGCTCTTCCCTTCACCTTTCAACTGCCAAATCCTTGAAACCTCATTCACTTGAATTTCTTTAGCTCTCGGCATGTCGACTATAAAGCGCAATCGTTTGCAGAACTTAAGTACTCCAAATTTGTGACATCATCGATTCTAAATTTGCATATGCCAGCGAATATTCAAAGAAATTTAGAATAGTGTCTAAATTTTTGCGACAAGCACATTTGAATTTTTATGAAAAAAATTAGTATTATAGCAAATAAAACGACTGTCTTCTGTACATAGCATTTTAAATCAGTTTTTGAATATATTTACAGGTTTTTGTAATTCTGACGTCATAATTCTACATTTTAAAGCTGAATGACGTCATTGTCTAAACTTTTGCGTCATAGTGTATATATATATATATATATATATACATTTCGAGTGAAATGGTATTGATGCAAGCTAAAATGTAAATTTTAAATCGCCCATTTTGCTGTTTAAAGTTATCCAGAACAACGAAGAATCAATATTAAAAAAAATTAAATCTAACTATATCATTAGAAGTGCATGTGACGATTAGTCTTCGAAAAGATCAAATTGATTGATTGAAAATTAGCCAAGGTAGAGTGTCCACCGATTTTTAAAATACTTTTAAGAGAATATGTAGAGAAAATACGTTTAAGTTTCCGTTACTTTTTAGCCGCTATGGCGCGCTCTACTTCCTATAGCTCGAAAATTGCCAATTCTGTTTCAATATAGATTTATAACTAAAAAATTGTATTTTAGACCGTATAAACAACACACACACACACCAGAAAAAAATATTTTATTTCGCATTCTGAATTGGCAAGTAGTTAAACATATGAAACAATAAAAGGTAAAGAAATGCCTGCGTTCTCTAAATTTATCTGATAAACCATATGGAAACCTTAAACCTGCGAAAATAATTGACAATGGTTTTAAATTAAATTTCTCGGAATCCTTCCGTTTCTTTTTTTCCCCTCTAGAGAGAAATAATTTTTCATCACAGATATATCTAATTCCATTTTTAAAGAAATTATTTTCCGAAAATTGGAGTTCTATCAGAGAAGTTAAATTTTCTTCGCATTAAACGTATATTTTAGCAAGAATGGAAATAGAAACTTTAAATTCTTTGACATAGAAAAATGTGTTGATATAGTTAAGATTGTAATTTATATGTTCATAAAAAAATAATGGTGAATTATTGGGTGATCGCAAAAGTTCGTGCCCTATTTCATAGGTGGCAGTAGCTTGTAATTTTGACTGTGCTGATGTTTTTTTTATAACCATAGTATTAACTGACAGTTATCTACATGTGTCGCGAGTGAACATAGTACGAGGGGTTATCAATAAGTTTTTACCCTCATATAATAATTGAGCAATTGAGCAAAAATAATTGAGCAAAATTTATGAAATTGCTACATTGTATTAGTCCTTTTAAATATAATCACCGTGCACAGTAACACATTTCTGCAAACGTATTTGAAAAAGAGGGGGACGATGTATTCCCGGAGGCGCGATAGTAGACCCAAAGGGGGGCATTTTTCTAACTTTTACCAATCCTCACATATGACATATTGCTGGAAAGGCCTGTGACCACTTATTCATGCTATGCACATCCTGAGCCTCTCCGGGGGCACTTTTCTAAATATTGTAGACACCATTCATGCCCCTCCGGGAGGGCAAATTTGGAGGGAGGGGTTCGGGGGTTGATAACATGAATAAGTGGTCACAGGCCTTTCCAACAATATGTCACACGTGGGGGGTTGGCAAAAGTTAGAAAAATTCACCCTTTGGATCTACTTTCGCGCCTCCTGGAATACGTCCTTCCACCTCTTTTTGAAATACCGTTTGCAAAAATGTGTTAGTGTGCATGGTGACTATAAAGAAAAGGACTAATACAATGCAGCAATTTCATAAGCTTTACTCAATTATTTCTATGTGAGGGCAAAAACATATTGATAACCCCTCGTATTAATAAAAACTTTTTCAAATTAATTTGTTATGCAAGGTTAATATTCAAAATGGAAAATGAAAAGTTTCATTTACGTCAAGTTATGTTATACGTGTTTAAAAGAGCAATAAGTATTGGACGTGTTACAAAAAAAAAAAAAAAATCAATATTTTTTTTGGATCGTGCTCCGGCTCTTAGGGCAGTTAAAAAATGTTTTTTTTTCGATTTTGAAACGATGTTTTGCATCTAAACGATAAAATCCACTCTGGGTGACGTTTGCTCTTCAGTTTTCAGGCCAACAGCCTTAATTGATGAAAAACGGTCTGATCCACTAAAAAAATACGTTACGACCCCATAAATTTTTCTCCGCTAGGGTGTAACCCTTCATTTCAGTCGTGTTTCGAAAAATAATGTCACTTAACCGCGACTGTAACATATTTTTTAACCCGCCAAAAAAGCGATTCTATGATGTTTATCTAACGTGCTGCGGAACAGTAAGTAAAGTGTTATTGTGTTTTGGAGTGCATTATACCTTTGTCTCGTAAAATTACGGGCTGCACAAAATGATGGGCATTGATTTTTTTTTTTTACGAGGTATGACTGGAATCTCTGCTGCCGGCCTCTGCCCGTAATTTTACAGGGAGATTTTTAACAGTGTAACATCCTGTTAGCTCAGATGTTATAAATAATAAGATAGTTACAAAATACTAAACTGACCATAACGAAACCATTAATTTATTGGAACACACAACTTAAAGTTGAAGTACATAAAACTGTTACGTGAAAGTATAAATATACAAACTGTTCACGTGACATCTTCCCTTACAATAAAACAAATAAGAATAAGAGTTCTTTTATAAGTTCAAACGTTCTGGAGGGCGTATAACTCTTCCGGAGCGGGTAACCACTGTTTTGGATTTGGGCGGAGTAAGAACTGGAGCAGAAAGACGAGAAACATCGAGAGGGTCAAGTGATGTGCTATTATCATTCTCCGATCGAACAAAACCAGAAGGGTTAACAGCAATCTGGCGGTCTTGTATAATTTCAGCCTTTGTTGGACGTAGATGTGCGCTGTTTCGACGGAGAATCTTGCCTGTAGGAGTGGTAACAAACTATGAACGGGGAGTATTAGCAACATCTGACACAGTAGCAGGAATCTAAGTACGATGATCAGTTTGGAGCTTAACAGATTGACCTTTAGTCAGTAATGGAGATTCATTTCGTGAGTCATGGTCGAAGCTGCACGTTGCTTTTCTCTACTTAATTGAAGAGGAACGGTAGATGACATTCGAGGCAAACGTAAAGAGGGATGTATAGGTATTAAACTTCGAGTAGGTCTTCCAAAGAGACGTTGAGCTGGAGAAGGCAAATTTTCACGAGGTGTATTTCTCCAATTTAGAACTGCCAATCTGACATCTGTATGATCTATAGAGCATCTTCTTAAAATCAATTTTGCTATTTGAACATAGCGTTCTGCTAGGCCATTAGATTTAGGATAACGCGGGCTAGACGGAATGTGCTGTATTTTCCAATCTTTAGTAAATTTGTGAAATGCATCTGATGAGTATTGTGGACCGTTATCAGATTCCAAAATGTCTGGTATTCCATGAGTTGCGGACGTATCTTTCAAATATTCTATTACCGAATGTGATGAAGGATGCACTAGTTTTTTAAAATCGAAATATCCCGAGTAACTGTCAACAATAAGACAGTATTGATTTCCGGAAAATTCAAACATATCAGAAGCCACTCGTTGCCACGGGAATTGAAAAACAGGTTTTATTTGCAATGGCTCTGTATTCGGTGAACGAGCTGTTTGTTGACAAACAGGACATTTTTGTATAAAGAGCTCAATATCACGGGTCATTCCATGCCAAAAGATAATTTATCGAGCACGATGCAAAGACAAATTAATTCCTAGATGACCTTGGTGAATTAAATTCAAATACTTTGACATAATGCAGATGGAACTATTAAACGTTCTGATTTGAATAACAAATTCTCATAAACTGCCAATTCTTCTCTAAAGTTCCAGTATTTACGAAGTTGTGGAGAAACTGAGCTAATACTAGGTGGCCAACCATCAAGAATTAAACGTTTTAACTCTTGCAATTCAGAATCTTCGTTAACCGCATTTAACAGTTCTGAAAAAGTCAATAATGGAAGAGGAATATCGCATAAAACTTCAAAAGTTTCTATCTCTTCATCTTCTACAAGATCAATAATGCAATCACGACTTAATGCATCTGGAATAGGTATATCTTTACCTTTTTTGTATACCATCTTGGGCGAGTATTGAAGAACGTCAAAAACTATTCTTTGAAGACGTGCAGGAGCTGCCTGTAAGGATTTCTTTGCAATGGCCTCTAAAGGTTTATGATCAGTTTCAATTGTAACTGGTTTTCTATAAATATAATCGTGGAACTTTTTACACCCAAAACGAATAGCAAAGCATTCCTTTTCGATTTGAGGATATCTTCGTTGTGAATCTGTTAATGCTTTAGTCGCATACGCAATTGGTCTACCATTTTGAAGAAGAACTGCACCAACAGCGTGTGAGCTGGCATCAACTGAAACTATCGTAGGTTTATTAACATCAAAGTAGGCCAACTTTGGCGTATTTTTAAGAGCCTCTTTCAGTTTAAAGAAAGAATTTTCTTGATCTTCGGACCATTCCCACAATACATTTTTGTACAATAGTCTACGTATAGGTTCTGTAATTTCAGAGAAATTAGGTATAAATTTCGACACATAGTTCACCATTCCGAGAAATCTTTGCAATTCAGCTAAGCAAGTTGGTGTTTTCAGTTGTTCAATAGCTTTCACTTTTGCAGGATCAATCTCGATTCCATTTGATGTAAACAGGTGACCCAAGAATTTGATTTTTGTTTTTTCAAATTCACACTTTTCTTTATTTAGACGTAGTCCGGTATCAAAAAGACGTTTAATTACTTTCACAGTTAATTTTCGTAGTTCTTGTTTTGTGTCTGCCCATAATAATATGTCATCCATAGAACATTCAGTATTTTCAAATTCACTTAAGAGCGAATGCATTACTTGCTGAAATATTTATGGTGCTGATGCAAGCCCAAATGGTATTCTTAGGAACGAATACCTTCCCCAAGGTGTATTAACTGTTAAATAACCTGTTGTTCGTCGAGACACAGGAAGCTGCCAAAATCCTTTTTTAGCATCTAATATTGTAAAATACTTTGCTGAACCAATGCGAGCTGCTATCTCTTCAACTGTTTTGAGAGGAAAATGACGCCGTTTTATAACTTTATTAATATCAGTTGGATCCAAACACAAACGTATTCTATCACCTTTTTTTACAATTACTAATGGGCTGACAGCAGGAGTAGGATGTGTTACCGGTTTTAAAATTTTCATTTTAACCATAAGATCAATTTCTTTTTTGACAGTATCACGAATTGCGTACGGAATTCGTCGAGGTGGATGTATTTTCAAATCTGCACCATCCTCAATTTCAATATCGTATTCGAAATCTTTCAAACAACCTATACCTTGAAAAACTGCATCTGGTATTTCAGTTTTTATTTCATTAACCTGTACAGACTCAGGAGTACGTTGGACTAAGCCAAGTTTTTCACATGTAGAACATCCCAATATGCAATTAAAATTTCCCTTAACTACTAAAAATTTCAGAATAACTGCGTATTTTGAACAATACACTTAATATCGGTTTCCCCAATTACCGGTGTAAACTCATTATTAAAAGATTTTAAGCGTTTTACTTTAATCTCACGTATAAGTGCTTTAAGCTTTTTAGCTAAACGTTCTGTTATAATATTAGCTTCAGAGCCGGTATCTAATTTAAATTTCACGGATACTCTATTTTGAAAAGTAACAGTTGTTAACCAAGCATTATTCTGTGAGCTCAAAAGTTCTCTGACATGCAATGTATTGCTAAAATAATTATTAATCTCATCATCACTATCATTAGAAACTTCTGTAAGTTCCTGTATGGCTCGATTCTTTGATCGGTATTTCTTTTTAAATTTACATTGGCGAGCATAATGCCCTTTTAAAGCGCAAAGATTGCAAGTAACATTAAAGCTGGACAATTACGATAATCATGCGTTAAACCACATCGCCAACATATCTTATTTGCTTTATTGAGCTTTGGCTTATTTTTATGTGAATAAACCATAGCAGATTTAGTATCGGATTTCAGTTTAGATTCCGAATCATCATAATATCTTTTTCTGTATTATCAACAACTGAATGCATTTCTTTTAATTGGAAAGTAGCTTGTTCGCTAGCTCTACATATATCAATAGCTTTATTGACCATTAAGTCTTTTTCAGTCAATAGTAATTCACGTACTTTATCAGAATTAATCCACGAACTAGTTGATCACGTAATAAACTATCTTGCAAATCGCCAAAAGCGCAATCTTTAATTTTTGTAATCAAATTAGTAATATAAGAATCAAAAGTTTCTTGCTTACCTTGAATGCATGTAAAAAATACATATCGAGTGTAGGTCTGATTAATCTGAGGTGAAAAATATTCATCAAATTTTTGCTTGATTACATCGACATTCTGCTGCTCTTGATCCGTCAAATTAAAGGTATTAAATATAACTATTGCAGCAGATCCTATAGCTGACATAAAAGTAGCAGCCTGAACTTCAGCTGGTTTAGTGTTTAACTGCGTAGCAATTGAATAAAATTCAAATCCCTGTTTCCAAACCTTCCATTTAATGGCCATATTATCTTCAGTGACTTCCAATTCTGCCGGAAGGCGAGCGTTTGTAGCTTCTCTCTGCATTTTAATAAATGTCAGTAACAACAAAATTTAATTTAATTTAATTTCAACACTTCTGACGCCATGTAACATCCTGTTAACTCAGATGTTATAAATAATAAGATAGTTACAAAATACTAAACTGACCATAACGAAACCATTAATTTATTGGAACACACAAGTTAAAGTTGAAGTACATAAAACTCTTACGTGAAAGTATAAATATACAAACTGTTCACGTGACAGTGTACATCAATTCTTATATTTTCGTATTCCTTTTATTGATAGTGACCCTTATACATTCTGGTTTGTTTTCTGGACATTTTGCACTTTCTAACAATTTCCAACGTAGTTGAAAAGTGTTTATGAATTCCTTCTGCCCGGTCATCTTTTCTATGCTCTATCACGCGTAAATATATTCGACTAGCCATGTACTTGATATATGTTCTTGACGATTAACATAGCATGTTCGGTATTAAAAAGGAAGTGTGTAGCATTTATAGTTCGTTTACAGGGAAAATGAAAATAATTACATTTCATTATGCTTTAGGAGGAAAAACCGTTTGCGATGTAGGGAAACACGGGTAGAGGTGTCGAAATTAAGATTCTACCATTTTTCCTAGACACTGTGAATGGATTTATGAACTGATACTTGCATGAGAACTTTGTCCATATCTTACCTGATACCATGAATATTTTCCATTTTCTCTTTTAAATTTCAAAGGTAATAGTTTCAGAAACTAAAACTTTTATATTATTATACATTACAAGCGTGAAATACTGTAATACAAAAGATATAATAAAAATACCAATAGTTAGAAATGATAAAGAGATTATCTTACTAAACTATCATTACAATCTTCCAATTCTTCAATTTTTTAGGGATGGGCCGTATTTCGAACATGTGCAATATCTGCATGCTTTCACCAGTATTCCAGAAGAGTTTTTTTGTTTGTTTTATTTAATCGGGTAGGGCGAAATTTACTGTTGTTAAATACTAGCAGAAGTTTGCACATACAGGGTATGTTCAAAATACGGCGATAGTGATGATTCACATACATTTTTTACTTCTCCTAAATCTGTGTGTTTTATTTTAAAAATGATTAATAAAAAGCAAAACTCTAAAACAGTATTTTATATTCTATGCTTTCACAATGCTTATATTTAAAAATTGTGATTTCTTATAGCTTTACATATCTTCCAACCATAACATCTACGTTGACAGTAAATAAATATTTTTCTGTGTGTTAAATAATACTACGGATACATTTATGTAAAAATAGATTTTTTTCTTTTTTCTTGCATGAATATAAAATTTTTCATTTTGTTTTCGGTACGTGCCTTCCATGAATTATGAAATGAATTGTAACTTTATGTTACATAAAGTAAAGTTGTTTGTGCGGTTTGCCGAAAAACAGCATATTTTCACGTTTTCTTTTGTACAAAGTGAAACAATTTGTATGCAGGGACGAAATTTATTTTCTGTATAAAAATAAATTTTAATATCTGGATGTTCACATTTCAAACAAACTCAGATTAAAATGTCACTTATTATTAAAAAATTACACCTCTTCCCTGCATTTTAGAATTTTACATTCTGTGGCGGCTTTAAAAGGAATTCTTTTCACATAATTGAATGAGTACAGAAATGTTAGGGTTTTAGTAAAAAGGAATTTCTATGCAGAAGTTATTACTGTAGCTACTAATTTTTTTTTAAACATTTAAATAAAATATTGTTTAAATCGAAGAAACTTTGGTAACAAATTTTTATATCACATGTGAAAAACGTGTTTTGATTTTTCTACCTCACTATTTTGAATATGTATGTTAAAATTTTCTATTCTTTTTTTGCGTTGTTTGTACACAAGTTTTGTTTGTACGTTAATTTTGTTTTAAGCGTAACTACACTCTAAGAAATAAATTAGTAAATTAGTCCCTTTCACATAACTAATATGTGTAAATTTGTAAAATTATAATAATAAACACACATACTACAATACATATTAAAACACACATTCACACATAAATAACGCCTGCATTCAATAGTTAAAGGTATATATAAATATTTTACAGACATACAAACAATAAATACAATAAACCCAACTGGAGTGAAAAATTAGCCAGAGCCAGGAATCGAACCCGGGACCACAGTATACAAGACTGCTGCTCTAACCACTGAGCTACTCCGGCCGATGCCTGGGTCTGCAATTTCCCACTAATAAACCAAGTTGGGAAAGTCACCAGCCATCTATACGATAGCCTTGGATGACCGGACAACGAGGAATAGATTTTTACTATTACATCGATCAACGAAATATAATAATAAACACACATACTACAGTACATATTAAAACACACATTCACACATAAATAACGCCTGCATTCAATAGTTAAAGGTATATATAAATATTTTACAGACATACAAACAATAAATACAATAAACCCAACTGGAGTGAAAAATTAGCCAGAGCCAGGAATCGAACCCGGGACCAGAGTATACAAGACTGCTGCTCTAACCACTGAGCTACTCCGGCCGATGCCTGGGTCTGCAATTTCCCACTAATAAACCAAGTTGGGAAAGTCACCAGCCATCTATACGATAGCCTTGGATGACCGGACAACGAGGAATAGATTTTTACTATTACATCGATCAACGAAATATAATAATAAACACACATACTACAATACATATTAAAACACACATTCACACATAAATAACGCCTGCATTCAATAGTTAAAGGTATATATAAATATTTTACAGACATACAAACAATAAATACAATAAACCCAACTGGAGTGAAAAAATTTTCACTCCAGTTGGAAAGTTTATGAAAATTTTTTTTGACTTAGTTTCAAATAGTTCTTAAAATTTTACGTACACAAAATGCATCGTTTTTGTATATTACAGATATATACGTGTACTCGTGTGCAATTTATACGTTAGGCTGTGTGGTTCAGAGTAATTTGATAACTTTATACACGGTTAAGCAACTTAATGTGTTATCATAAAAATATGCAGAACAAAGTGTATTTTGAAATTTACACGTCAATTTAAACATATAGACAATTCGTTTTTGTATCATCAGTATATCTGTTTTAATACATCAGTATATATATATATATTGTAAAATTATACTTTGTCATAAAATTTACACTCTTGTCGTAAACATTTATCTGTAACTATCTGTATTTATCGGCTTAATGGAAGGTTGTAATTTGTTATCCCTTAAATATGTCAATCAAGTGTGTAAATGTGTGTAAAGTATTGTAGTGATTTAGCCAAATATAGAAATTTTGCACATTACACAAATATTTGTGCATTTTGCATATTAGTAGACCGAAATATGTGTAAGAAGATATATGCGTAAGAACGGAATTTTACACAGGATTATGTATAAGAATATTCCACAGAAATTCGTGAAAGGACAGAATATTACACTGAAAAAAATGCAATTGCGTACACTCAATAAATATCAATAGTTGAAAACTTAGCTTCTGTAATAGTAGCTGGATGGTCAAGGTAGTGCTTTGGAATGTTACAGTTTCTTAGTACGTATCTCGTTTCGGTAAGTATTGCTTGTTTACTGTAGATTGAATTAAATACAAAATTTGTTATCTTGAAGTACATGTATCTTTAAAAATTTATCGCTGAAAATAATAAAAAAAAATCCGTCAAAGTATGGAAATAGTATAGTCAGGAGGGGTAATTATGACCACTTTTTACATTTTCAACTTTGCTATTTTTTTTCTTTTTTTTTTACTTATTTCTATTTGGAAAAGTGCTGTTTTTAGTACATAGGAAGTAACTTTGATCCTTTAATAACACATTTTAAAAGTTTTAATTATCATAGCTGTTTTTCTTTTAAACTTAAAAGGGTGGTTGTAATTACCCCACCAAAAACTCACAATCACATAAGTTTGGGGTAATTAAGACCACTAGTGGGGAAATTATGACCGCTATATCTTCTCTTTATAATTGCCAATACACATATGTTTGGGGTAATTATGACCACTTTGAACTCCAAAGTAACAAATCCGTTTATCAAAAATTTTTTTGACTTAGTTTCAAATTGCTATTTTGATCTCAAAAAGGCTTCAGACTAGTAATAAAGAATACCTAACATGAAATATACATTATGAGGTTAATATCTAAGCTTGAAACAAAATTTTTCCATCACAGTTATCTCCAGTATGACGGCGGTCATAATTACCCCCTGGTCATAATTACCCCATCTGACCCTACTGGTTTCAAAATTTCCATATTTTAATGAAATTTTACTTTACAGTGTATTTATTTATATTATACAGGTTCTGTGTATAAATTGTCCATACGATTTTAGGTCTTCAAAACAACTTTAACAGAGAAATGACATGCAGCAAATATAATTTCAGACGATCCTGTTTCTTGTAAATTAAAGGCACATTATTTTCTTAAAAGAAATCTGACACATTAACACAGCACATCAGTTTGTTCTTCATACAAATTTGTTTTGCGACCATTAAAATATTTATTTCAAAATTTACATCCGAAACTATAAGGTTATGGACTACGTACACAAAATGCATCGTTTTTGTATATTACAGATATATACGTGTACTCGTGTGCAATTTATACGTTAGGCTGTGTGGTTCAGAGTAATTTGATAACTTTATACACGGTTAAGCAACTTAATGTGTTATCATAAAAATATGGAGAACAAAGTGTATTTTGAAATTTACACGTCAATTTACACTTATAGACAATTCGTTTTTGTATCATCAGTATATCTGTTTTAATGTGTAAATTTACGCATTTATTTTTTAGATTATATACAGTTAAAGGTCAGTGATTTAGAATTCAAAATAAAATACATCTCTCTATTCTAAAAAAAAAAGTAACTACAGCTGTCACCGCCGCCGCCGGTTTTGAATTTTTTGTGACCGGAGGTCTTTCTTCCTTAATATTAAGAAAAATAATGCATACAAAAATATGAAAATCGGTAGTACTATACAGAAACGTTTGATAAACACGCTGATGCAGACAGTTTTCAAATCGAAGAATTATTTTAAGAGATATTTAATGCTAAAGTTGGACAAAATCGTTCCACTAAAAAAGTTTTATAGGAGCAAAAACTATACATCGGAATTTAATAATTTTTAGATCATTTTTTACGTTATAATTTCCCGGTGTGCAAAATTCATTTATTTTTTTAATTTGACTCATTTTTCGAGGTTTTATTTCTATTTTAAATTCAAATTTTCAGCATTTCGAGAGATATTTTTTACTTATTTTAGAAAATTGTACTAATTTAACCTGTTGCCAACTGTATAAACAACGGAAACAATAATGTTTACTTCAAATTAAAAATTTATTTACACGTGACTATTATAAATAGAAAAGATACTTTCAAATTAAAATTAAATAATTGCGTATAAAAAGCAGGAACTTATTGAAAATTACGTCATAAAAAGTATACACGTGAATTTTAAAAGATAAAGGATATTGTAAAATAATAAATTCATTAACGTGCGTTAGAAGTCTTAAATAGGAGAAATTACGTCATATTTACGTCACATTACAGTTATTACATAAGATGAGGGGTTCATCTTCCGGTCCCAGGCCCTTTTCAGGCCCATTTTTCGACGCAAGGATCCACCCGTGAAGCAAGCCCCGCGGCACGTCCCGAAGGTCGCCGCCAGACAAGCTCCAACAGAGCGGAACCCCACGCAAACTCCGGTCAGGTCGACGCACTGCCCAGCGCACGTCACGCCGACTATTCCCAAGTTGGTGAACAATCGCTACGATAGTCCTCACCACCCAGCTAGAAAAACCAAGTGGTCCCTAAACTTGGTTACTCGAGCCGGTAGACCCCGCAAGCCATCGCAGGAACAAGACGCCTATAAAGACGCTGGGCCCACGGACTGAACCGAGGCTTCCCGACCCGAATTTAATTTACGGAGGGTCCCCAGGATCAGATACCATTTTCTGGCAGAGACATTTTTGTGGGCCAACCGATAGGAAAGTTATTGAAGGGCCCCTAACTTGAAGACCAGGGAGGACGGGGAAAGTCCCTCCGGCCGTAAAGCGACCCAGCTCCTGGCTTTTCGCCCAAACCACCCGGCTCAACCGACGGAACCCCTCGCGGATCACGCCGGGAACCAGTTGGCCCAGACTAGGTGCCGTTAGCGACCCCAGGCGGGCACGGAAAGCTCCACCTAGACGGAATAGACTCCGCCTCGCTAGGGGGTTGGACGGAACGGAGTCCCGCCAGCCCCCACCGACTCGACTCCATCCTAGGACAGAGAAGCCAGCGGAGGCCGACAAAAGCCCGCCCGCCACTACCTTACCTCACGGCCGTCGAGGGTACCCAGACCCGAAGGCCCCTGACCCCGTGCAGTGACCGACCGCTACCTTTGTTAGTGCGTTCGAAAGTTAGGTGGAGACACCTCTAGGTCCTCATCACCAGGCGAGGAAAACTCCGGTACCGCATAGACACGGAGGACCTGGATCGGACCAAGAGTTCACCCGAGGCACGATGAGCCGCCGCGTTACCGGCGAACCTCCGGCCCGTTTCCCTGCGGGAATAGCGTTCGATGGTGGACCTGCTGGCCGACCCCCTCCCATGGGTCACGGCACGACATGGAGCAACCAGAGCCATACTGGCCTCACCACGTGACCGCTCCTTGGTCAACGGGGGCACCGCCAAACCCTACCACCCTTAGAGTCGGCTCACAACTGCTCCAGCTGAGGTCCTCGGAGGGATGGGCCACTCAAGTCATAAAGTAACCTGGGCGCTGTCCGTAACCCTCGCCCTTCGGTTGTTCCGGGAGTCCCTGCATGGCGTTCCCGCGAGCCCCGTCGTCACTAGGGAGCACCGAGGACTTTCCACTACACAGCCCTCACTCACACTTCAGGCTCCCTCTTAGTCATTTGGTGGATGGGGTCCTATCGCCTTAGCTAGTCTTTGCCCGGCGACACCGTCCGGCCCTTCGACCGGCACCGGGATCGAACTATGGAGCGTCGCTATCCGGCTTGGCCAGAGAACCCGGCTGCCGGGGGTGCGTCGGGTCAAAAGGCGAAACGCACCCATGCACAACGTCCTTTAACCGTGGCCACCGTGCTCAACGCCTGTCGAAGATGAGCCTCTCGAGGAGGTGGCGAATCGTCCCCATCCGGCCCCCTCGCATTCGTACACAACGAACTCTGCCGAGCTTCCGGTCACCTCCCCCACTCAAGGGGTCGGGTCGGAACCACCCGGAGGGGCGGCGACCAGTTATTACATAAAATGAACACAAAATAATATTGCAAAACAGTTTAAATTTAGAAATTGTGCTAGACATTTATTTGATATTTTGAGAGGATCTTTTCAACAATTTTTGTTAGGAAAGTACAAATAATATTTCATTTCTAACAAAAGTATTTTCACGTGAATATTTAAAAGAGAAAGAATAGCTTGGTAAAATTTACGTCAGATTAAAAACGATTAATTTAATGTCTCATTTAAAAGAACTTTCTTTTCGCTTTGTTAAAAAACACCAGGAGACAAAGACTCTGTTTACTTAATTCCTTTTATGTTAGCTTATTTTGAAATGTTGTTACACGAGTCTACGTCATCAAGTTATTTTGATTTCGACGTTTTATTTGTATTTTTATTAATGTTGTACTAATTTATTTGTTCTTTCGTTATTTAAAATAAAAATTATGTCAATTTGTATAATTTGGCGAAATTGGTCGATGGATAATCAAGTAGTACCGCAGCGGATTTGGCGTTAAAATTCCCCAATCAAAGAAAAATGAATAGAGATCCGTTTATAGGGAGATCGCCACTGTTTTTTAAATTATAATTCAATCTTTCGAAATCTTTTTAAAGCCGATCAAATTAGCGTGCATTTAGAGTCTGCGGTGTCTGGACGGGGGGTTGGCGAGCGTAACTCGTAGGGGGCCGAGCCTCCTAGTAATTTAAAAAATAATAGTAAATGCTTTAAGATATACATATGATAAAAACCCGAAAACAGATGTACGGATTTTCATAAACTTCAGATTTAGTTAGACGTTGATATAAATTGCTACTGATTAGGTTTTGATGTAAATCTCTCTACAGATTGCGCTGCTATGCTGAATTTTTCAGGATTTACACGATTTTAGCGATAGTCCGAAAACTATTGCACATAATTTAATAAAACTTCATATTCTGTTACACTTTCACATAAATAGATCCTTATTAGGCTTGGGTGTATACTGCCGAATAGGTGTCGCTTTTATGTTCGTTCGGTTGCAGACATCTAAAAGGTGGGGTGCAAATTCAATGATTTGCTTGAAAAATTCTATTCTTCTATTTCCTTCTTAAACGCACACACTTCAACAAATCTAGTCCTTTAGAATCCTCAAGATGGGCATAAATTATCATTTAATTTTGACACAGTGAATTTTGGAATATTAAGATGTATGATATAGAAGAATGTTTTGGGATTAGAACATCCGAATAGAAAAAAACTTAATATAATTTTTATAATAGGAATCCAGTTTGTTATGAAATTCTTCGTCTAAGATGAAAATAATAATAATAATTAGAGGTTCGTGTGACTACACTACCGAAGGAAGTGAAGCTCCTAATCCCAGGTTCACTTTTAAAAAAGTTCGTTTATAAAAACTGACCAGCTCAGCGGGCAAAGATTCGCTAGTGTTACAAAAGCATGAATTTTATGGCATCATAAAATAGTGTTTTTAAAACATAACAAAAATAATTTATTCATGTCCACTTTAATACAATTTATTTAAAAATAAAAATTTAGAATAAATACATTTATATAAGTAAACAAATAATTCTGAAACAAAAATAATCAACACGAATTTAAGTGATTCTTAATAAATGACTGCTTGCTTTTTAAAACAAAAGACACACGTTATTAATATTGCTACTTTTTTTTAAAATTAATTATTGATACGCAAGCTATCGTATATTACCATGAGTTATTTGACATAACCACTGGTTATTTCTGGGAACAGTCACTTTCAATCTAATTTACGCTATTGTCATTCGAATACCTTTACAAATAAAAGCGTGGTGACACAAGCACGCATGACCTTATTACAAGATTTTGTGCAAACTGTTGCACCCCGCATTCCATAATTGGTTTATACTAGCCCAGATAAATTTTATTAAGCGATTGAGACAAGTGAACAAACACTAGTTTCGCAATAATGGCAAGTTCGCCAAGATTCTGTTCAATATCCTATCGACCGATCAAATTTTGTTGGTCAGATGTCATACTATCTTGTCTATAAAAGCACTGTAGGTGTTCATTGCTCTTGATTTCGTCCAAAATATTTTATTGCTGAGAAATCGCCACTATCTTATTTTTAAATGAATTTTGTCTGCTCATCACTCCAGATTATTTCCAATAATGCCATTTCTCTCGCATTTATAAAGGAACTATATTGCTCCGCACGAGGTACGACCAATTCTTTAAGCTTAAAACTTTCCTTGGTATAATACAAATGTAATGGAAAAATTACATCAAAATCCGTTCAGTATTTGTGGAGAAAATTGAGGACATAATACAAACGACATTCAGAACGACCAAAAACAAAAGCTTCTTTAATATAAATATAAATAAATATCATGTTATTAATGGTTGAAAAACTTATTTATTTGAGGTCTGTAAAAAGATTTAATGTGAGTAGGAATTATTCAATATCAATTGATTGCTCGAATCTTATTACTTTTATTTGTGACTGAGTTCTTTTCTAAAGTCATGATAGCTATTCTCATATAATTTTTATGCTTAATTCTTACATTTTTTTTCCTTTTCTTTTCTAGACATATTATGTAATGAGTTTACATTTAAAAAGTTATTAATCGTAGATAACCCTTGATCTCTATTGCTGTTTAAAGAAAACTGGGCTATTAACATCTATGAAAAATGACATTCGGTAATTGCGTGGCTAATAGTTCTAACTTTTGACCTAACGTCATTAAGGATCATTAAAGAAGAAAGATTGTGTTACAATATACCGAATTAAACTATTCAAGTAAACATTTAAGTGATGAAATAAAAATATAGTATTTTATTTCTTTAGTATGATTTGATTTAAAGAAATGATTAAAAAAAAAACAATTTTCCTATAGACTAATTATTTTTTAAATATAAATATCTTTAATTTTTCAATTTAATATACAAACGTTTCTCTATATCAATTTTTTTTCTCTTTTTACTTTCTTCTATCTTTACAAGAAGAAAGTATTGGATTCATGAAAATTTTCGAATTCCGGTTTTCGACGGATTTAGACGTTTTGTGGGTCAGAGATTCCAAAAAACATGTTTTTACAAAATGTCTGTCTGTGAGTCTGTTGTCTGTCTGTCTGTTTGTGACACAAATATTGTGGGTGCTCTAGCTCAAGAACTAATGCACGGAATTTAATAAAAAGTTATATTCAGGTAGTCCCTGATATAAATGGGTGCTGATTAGTTTTTGGTGTAAATCGCTCAACAGGTGTCGCTGCTATGCTGCATTTTTCCCGATTCCCGCAATAGTTGTATCCCAGGAACTGATGCACGGATTTTCATAAAATTTCAGATTCCATTAGTCCTTGACATGAATGGATGCTGTTTACGTTTTGGTGTAAATCGTCTAACAGGCGGCGCTGCTATGCTGCATTTTTCAGGATTTACGCGATTTCTGCAATAGCTCTATCTCAAGAATTAATGGACACCTTTTCATCAAACTTCAGATTCAATTACTCTTTGATATGAAATGATGCTGACTACGTGTTGGTGGAAATCGCCCAATAGGTGGCGCTGCTGTGCTGCATTTTGCACTATTTCCTCAATAGCTCTATCTCAAGAATAAATGCATGAATTTTCATCAAACTTCAGATTTAAGTGTAACTTGATTAATATTGCTGCTGATTATGTGTTGGTGTAAATCGCTCAACAGGTGGCGCTGTTATGCTGCATTTGTCATGATTTGCGCAATAGCTCTATCTCAAGAACTAATTCACGAATTTTCATCAAACTTCATATTCAGTTAGACGTTGACATAAGTTGATGATAATTAGGTTCTGGTGTAAATAACCCAATAGGTGGCGCTGCTATATTGTATTTTGCTGGATTTACGCAATTTCAGCGGCAGTCGTACCTCGAGAACTAATGCACGGAATTTCATCATTTTAGAATTCTCATCATAAGCACAGATTGACATTTAATTTGGCACTGTGATAGCGAATTTTGAAGTATTGACATGTATGATATAGAAGAAAGTTTTGTGATGGCCACAACATAATAGTTTAATTTGTTTTAATTTCTGTCTTTCTTTTTTATTTGGCTATATGTAATAAGTTCACAGTCTTCATTCAAAAATTTATTGCGTATATGTAGCATTTGAACAATAATAAAATATTGATCACGGTATATTTCTTCTAAAAAAAGCCATATAATTGACGAACAGCGATCTGGAAATGGGAAAAACTTCATTTGTAGCTACTCTAATCTGGCATTGTAATAAACACAATTTTTCAGCAATGGTACGATCAATTGCAATGCAGTTTCCCGCAAGCATAAATAATAGAAAGCAAAAGGTTATAACCCTGCTCTATTTTCTTAATTCAGTCTTTGGCAAAAGTAATTAATAGTCAAGTTTTGATGCGAACCATATCGGCGATCTAGTAACTTTGTCATATGCCATAACAATTCATCATAGTGCATACTTTTGATAAAGCAATTTTTGACACTTGTAGAAACGAATTCTCACCTGGACTGGCATATTTCGTCTGTTCACGTGTAAGAAAGCTGACAGGCCTTTTACTTGACCTGCACTTCAACAATAATTCTTCTCTTAAAATTAACACAAAGAAGTCATTGATATACAAATATGTATGCTAATCCCTTATTATGAAACAAAGCTAAAAATGCTATAAAATTGATATAATACCTTTATTTAGATTAATGTCGTTTCATCGCACAAATGGCGACAAATCATTCATGATAGAAATATTTTTAAAACATATTTTAAATACATTAACTTGGTAAATAATGTCATAAGATATCATGCATAATGAAAATACGTGCAAACATAAAATAAAATGAAATTGGATATTTGTGAGCGTGGATTAATTTTTACTATTGTTACTAAAATAGCATTCCAAATTTTAAATAACTCAAGGGACACTGAATCATTGCAAATATTTTCGTTGCGTTAGTCTCGTTGCAGTTACCTAAAATTTAGAAAGAGATGCTATGCTGTTTTAGTAACACTAGTAAAAATTAATCCACGCTCACAAATATCCAATTTCATTTTATTTTATGTTTACACGGATTTTCAATATGCATGAAGTCTAGTGAGATTATTTACCAATTTATTGTTTTTAAAATTTATTTGCAAAAATATTTCTATCATGAACGATTTTAAAAATATCGCCGTTTGTGCGATGAAACAAGCGTTAATCTAAATAAAGGTAGTATATCACTTTTATAGCATTTTTTAGCTTTGAAGTCATTGATTTCAAAACGCTTAGAGTTACCAGAGTCATTTAAATGTACAATAAGCTTTGTATCACACCAGTGGAAATAAAACTTCAAGAATTTTAATCGCGCGCATAATTCTTTGAAAACTAATGTTAATTTTTTTCTACAATATTTCATTTTTTAATTCATTATTCGCTTAATATCTGCCTCCAGCTGTGATACGATAAGTTCACTGTATTTCTTACACACTAGGTAACTTGTGTGACTTCTTGTGAATTCAGTTATGCATCCTATATTCAGCCTAATAAATATTCTTACCTACATATTAGCATCGCTGTGTTACTCTTTTTAGGAGCTACATCTGTATTCACAAACACCAGCCAACTATTTCTAATTTTGAACAAAATCATAAGAGCATTTTTCTTATATCGCGTTTTCTTATAATTTTGTTATCTTCGAAATATTACATCCTGTTTGTTGTTGGAATTTTTTTTTTTCATTTTGAACATTATAGACGATTGGACTTAAATTATCTTCAAATCGCTCTCCAAATACATAATTATTCATGTTTTTGTTGTTAACATATTTTTCTCGAAAGCTAAATAAAATTCGATACTTCACTTTTTAGGGTACACTTTTTAATTTTTTGCACAGATTTTTGAATAAAAAAAATGTTTTGTTGGAAACAGTGAGTTTTGAGTGGCATGAATGTGTTTTATTAAATTTTAGATTATTTGACAAATTTTTAGTTTTGGTTATTCTTCTCTAAACTTCTTTTCATTTTTATAGTATGAATAGTCTCGGAAAGAGACTTATAATTATTTGTACTTATGCAATCTTAACTTAAAATTTACGTAAAACCCTTCCGTCTGATGCTACATTTTCGAGAAATCACATGAATGTTGCGGCAACTGTGCTGCTTTGTAATTTTTCTTATTAGAAACAGAATGTTTACAAAACTTTTACGGACTTTTTTCATCAAAACATGAAAATGTCGCTAACCGAAGCTCAAACATTTCTTAAATTCTCCATTCAAAAGACGAAAATTTCTTCAAATAAGAAAAAAAAATTATCTCCTAATGAAAGTGTTCTTTCGGCAGCTTGCTGCTTGTACTTTTTACGTTTTTTGAAGAAATATATTTTGAGAGTGATATAATACACCTGCAGTCCATTGCTTTCAGAGTTCTTGTACTCAGTTATATTGTGCTGAGTTTGCTAGAGATCTTTTCAGTATTTTGATAAGAATAAATTAATTTAGTTTGAAAATGAATCTCTTTTTGAAGTCACTCAATTATGACAGATTAATGCTGAATTTTATATGAATATATGTTTCTTAAAATGATTGATTGAGTTGCGCTCTGTTAACATTAAAGTGACTTACCTGAGGTTTCAATTCATTTAAACAACTTAAATTAAAATTTATCTAGAATTTATAATTTCAAGCCTTTGATGTTTTTCAACAGTTTCCAACATAGTTAAAAAGTTTTTATGAGTTAGGTTTGTCTGTCTTTCTGTCCGTGCTCTAACTCGCGTAGATATAATCGGATTGCCTTGAAATTGATATATGATATTGATAATTAATATAGTGTATTTGCTATTGCAAACCAAGGGTGTAGCATTTACAGTTCATTTACAGGGATACTAAAAAGAATTCCATTACATTATGGCCTATGGGGAAAAATCGTATGCAGTGATTTTTAATGATGTTACACAATTTCCAACTCTTTTAAATTAATGCATAGCGCTGAGGTGCACTACAATATGCTTACTATACAGTATGGTGTGCGTAACATTCATCGTTCTATTATAGGGTCACTCAAAAGAATTAAGTTCCATAATGATCTATGAGAAAACATTATTCGTGTGGTGAATGGCATTCGTCTTTCATGAATAGGGAAAAACAAAATATTTAGGTTACAGTATGGACTATAAAGAATAATTGGAGAAAAAAAAATTCCACTGTGGTACGCGGTTTGAAAATTAACAATTATTTTCGCATGTTACTTGGAGCGTATGAATTCTATCCATCTTATATAGCATATTACACAGCATCTGGAGTACATTTCCATTAATTTATAGAAGTTGCTAAAGGAGAATTTTCAGATGTGATATTCGTTTACTAATTGAACTAAATTTTAGAATACTTTGTGATATCTCACAAACATATAGATATATACATGACTGCACAAAATAATGCAAATATTTTTCCAACTATTGATGGTAATTGCTGAAATTGGGTTTTCAAATCTGTTATGTTGTTTGCAAATAGTTTATTTAAGCATCGTCTTTCACCTTATTAAACTGTGTAGTTTTATTACAGTATTCTGAATGTGTTAGAAAGGGCTTGATAATCAATTCTTGAAGCATGATTTCACGTTATTGTTTAAATCTGAATTTACAACAGTCTTTAGTTAAAGCCAAATAACCAATCCCTACCTTAAATTCACAAATAAACAATTCTATCTTGTTTACGTTTGTTATCTTATTCACTATGTCCAGTGACCAAATTAACGATCCAGTGGGGTCGTTACAATGCTATATTGAGATTGTGAACACACTAAGTTGTGAAATGTGTAAATATCGCAGGAAAAACTGAAAGTTAAGTGTATTTCGATGAGCGACACTGTATATAACTCTGAGCCACATTCTAAATTACTGAATGTTAAGCTCAGTGTTGCTTGGGCGCGAATTGTGATCATTACAAGCCCATCGCATGATGACGACATATTTTAAGTTAAGTAAGCTAAATAGTTTGAAAATTCGTTTAAAATGCCATCTTGTTTGATACATTTGTGAACGGAACTCTGGGTTTGGAATGGATTGAGAATCTGGGTGTGAATGAATAAGTGAATTACAACCCTGGTTTTCTATTAAAAAATAGCCTATTATTAAGAATACAGTAAACATCCTCTAATCCGACATCCTAAGGTCCAACACGACTTTCAGAAACACAACTGAATCGAGAAGAAATAAAGGAGTGGGTTAAAGCGGATTTTCATGAGTCGACAGAAGAAAATTTGGTTGATAAGGCCATCATTCAGAGTGTTATCAACCTAACAGTACCCAAGGACGTTAGTTCTGATGAAGATGATGTGGACAAGTCATATAAATCAGCTGGAATCAAGCAGCTGATGAATTGAAAACATTTATGAAATTTTTTTAGCGCAGCAGTTCGCTCAACCGTGCGATAATTGTGAAATTTCACATCATAAGAAATTACGTCCTAAAAAAAGAAGAGAAAAAAAAACGAATACAAAACAAATTGATATTCGAGATTTCTTTAAGAAGGCTCCTAAGTGTAGTCCTCCAGAGCACGTTTTCAATTTATAGTCATGTACATATGTTGTACTTTACATTATTGAGTATTTCTTTTAAATTCTCTTGAAGCTGTTATAGGAATAAAAAACATGCTTTACTGTTATTTTTTGTTTAATTGTAATTTCTACTCGTTATTCCCGGCATTCATCCTGTAATCCAGAAGATTTCGTAATCCGGGACGCTTCAAGTCCAGAACGTGCAGGATTAGTGGATGTTTACTGTACTATTAATTCTGTTATTTTATCGGGATAATTTAAGCACTCCTTGTGTAATTAATTATTACCATGGTTGATTCGAATTTTTGAAACAAAAATGTGAGAAATGATTCTTTAAACCTCGAAAATATATTGGTTTTAGAAGTTTCTAACGATAAAAATACTCTTATTGCTCACAGAAAACATCGGTTTATAACTTGGATAATATAAGAATCTTTAGTCCATAAAAAATAGGAACGGGTGAATTGATCTTAATTAAATGTGGCACCAAAATGTTTGTATTTTGCTCCCGAGTTGTCATACTCTGTAAAAAAGACATATATTGCTTAACCCTTTATCTACTGCATTATGATCGAGTGCAAATTTTTTTCATGTAATTTTTTTTTCAGTTACTACAATGAAAATTAAAGGATATGCATAAAAAATACTCACCCGTGAAAAATTTAATTCATTAGAGGTAATTAATTAAAGTGGTACGTTAAAGTACCGTCCGTACACTATGGCTAAAATATTCTCTTAACAGAAAACCCACATGATATTTCAAAGAAAATTTAAACTCTTAAAAAGGCTAAATAACAAGAAGACACTCGCAAGTTAACAATAAAAGATATTACATTGAGATAGTTTCATTTTAAGCATGAAAAATGAGTAAAAATTCCAATTTGATGGTATTAAAAAACCAATGTTTTTTTAAGTTTCGATTTTGCTAGCAGTCGTATAGCATTAGTTATGCCTAGTTTACTCTAGTTCAGTTTTTCCCTATGTTATTAGTTTAGCCTTAGTACTAGTTATGCGACACCTATATTCCAAGGATAACATGTTCTTGCGCATCTCCACATATGGAATATATGAATTTACATATGCCATTTCTAGTATAGCAAAAATGAACCGGTATTACAACTTTTTCGATTTCCTATAAAAAATAATAAAAAAGCTGAAAAGAAATACCAGAGAAAACATTACTGCACTACAATATAATTATAACATTATAAAGCAGATAAAAATGATAGATAAGTACACAGAGGAAAAGTAAATAACAAGTTTTTCTGCAACACCCAGTGTACTGGCGGTAATTATAAGTATCGCCGAGTAATTCAACTGTTAAATCAACTAACATACACCGCTTACTTAAAATAACTAGTAGTCAAATTGCATTCTAAGATCATACTGAACAAATAAAAAAATCCAACACTTATCGTATTTCCTTTACTAGTATTATATCGCCGTACTCTTATTAGTTAATCGTTCCAATTCTAAATCAGTATCTTTTCTTAAAGGAACAGATCGAGACTTAAGGAAAAGTGGTTTTGCATCGTTTTTCAAATTTACTGACACGGGAGGACCCTTGATTGTCCCGATCCAGTCAGCAAAAACATTAGGAAAATTTCTAATTAATTCATCTTTCGAAATGCTTTTAATCATATTTACATTAGGCCAAAATAATTTTGATGCTTTTAACCAAGTTTTTCCAATTAGACTCGGACCTTCCTCTTTAATAACTAATATTTTTTAAATCAGGGATACAATATTCATCAACAACAGCATTTAATTTTAATTCCCCCAAAACAGTTAAAGAATCTTTAGGATAAGTTTGTAACTTTATTTTAGATTCAATTAAAGGCAGCTTACCTGAGAACAATTTGTGAGCAACACTTTTGCTTACAATCGTATGAGCCGTACCTGTATCTATCTCGAATTTTATATTTACTCCATTTATTTTAACCGATTTTTCCCACGATGCATTATTGGAGTTGTCGTCCATGAAGTTTAAACAGTATTCTTCCTGAACAGTTTTAATTTTTCTGTTCTTATGCTGTTTCTCATTTTCCATCCCAAATTTTCGATTTCGACAACAAACTTTTAGGTGACCTAGTCGATGGCAAAAATGACATTCAGCAGATTTAAAAGTGCAAAATTTTGGATTATGGTTTTTAGAACATCTTTAACACGGTTTCTCAGGTACGAATTTATCTTCTATAGGCGTAGCTGCATCAGCGAACTTCTCTACTTTTGGTTTCACCTCTTTCAAAGCACGCACTTGATTGACAGTCGTACTTTCACCGATATGTAAGGATTTCACGCCAGCCTCTGCTGATTCAAACGATTCTGCTATTTACACCGTTGTTAGGAACGTTAAATTTTTAGAATCCGGTAATTTCTGTTGTATCTTCTCATCCTGGATACCAAACAGCAATTGATCACGCAGGCGGTCATTAAGAGTATTTCCGAAGTTGCAATACATGGATAACCGACGTAGGTCTCTTATGAAATCTGCTACATTCTCTCCTTGCTTTCTTAGTTGCTTTAGGAACTTAAATCGTTCTACTATTTCACTAGGGCGTGGTGAAAAATGCTCCTTTGCTTTTTTTAAAAGATCTTCGTAACTGATCTCTTTCAGAGCATTCGGAACTATAATATCTCGTGAAATTGCGAAAGTCGATGTTACAACTGAACTCAGCAAAATATGTTTCTTCATGTCATAATTTTTTATGCTATTCGCTGAGAAATAAAAGCCAATTTTTTCGACATAAATTGTCTAGGGAACATTCGAATTATATTCATCTAAACGTCCCAGATAAATTATTTCTTTATCGGCCACTTTTCCTTCTCTTTTCCTTTTAAAAAAAATATTTATCACTACATTTTAATTTGGGTTAAATCCCATAACGTCGCCAGTATTATATCGCCGTACTCTTATTAGTATTATATTACTGAGCTAGGAGGCATAAATATAAGTATTCTTGTAATTTATTTACGATATTTACAAGAGCCTCCAACGCAGCTCTAAGAACAAGTCATTTCTTACAACAACTCTGATTTTACCGGCTGCATGCAAAAGTCTCACAATCTCCGACTCTGTGTGGTGCTGCCATCTCTTAACACAAATCACTATTATTGTTGGGATATAACAGTTTGCAGCAATAAAAAGTCAAGCGTGACAATCTGTACAAAATGTCGGCCCAAAACACATCGACTGTTTCAAAGAGAGCCTCCTTCCTGGCTAAAATAACGAACCTAGAATTACTGTTGCCATGTATCCTGAAAAAGTTGAATTAAAAGAATATTTTTTCAAAGTACCATTAGAATATTAGTAATATTTACTATGGGATTAGAATTTAAAGTGAGTTTTACTTGTAAGTACCGCAGTTGATAAAGGGTTAAACTACTTCTTATCTTTCTTGTGGTTTAAGGATACGCAATATAATTTTTTGCGTGTTACCCGATTCTTTATCTCTAGAAGTCTAAGAAACCAATAGATGCTCGTGGTTTAAAGAAGCATTTCTCAAACTTTTGTTTAAAAAATTCTTTATTGCTCGATCGGCGTTTCAGACAATATTAATTCTCAGGTAAACATTTTCAGCGTCGGTGCGGCGAACAAAATTTTGCAAGAGTAACAAAATAATATCAAGTTCAATGATAATTTTAATGCTATTAATTTAATGCTATTAATTTTAATGTTCCTGTTAATGCTATTAATTGTAGATTCAATACTGTTAATTTATCATAATTTCTGAGCATAAAAATGCTTACTTCAGAATTTACAGCATCCGAAAAATTGATATTTCGGATTGCGACAGTTGATTGAGATCTATAAACTACTCCGAAATGTTACCAGTAAAAGAATCTTTTTTTTAGGAATGAGTCTCGATATTTCAGGAATCTATTTGTTTCTGGAGTTTCTGAAGATAAAGAACTCTTTCTGGAATTGTTGATATTTCGGAACGGAAGAAAGTCAAGAGCGAGATAAGAGGTTTTTTTTCTCATTTTTTACAGTGTGTACTATATTATATAGTTTATGTATACTGGAATATCCTTATGCATGCAAAGGGTTTTTCTGTTTAAAAGAGCATATTGAAATTATAAAAAAAAATAACAACTATTCATGACCAACCATAATGAAATGATAATAAACAAATAAGGAGCAGATTCATGAAACAAATTAAAACAAACAATTACGAAAAATTGAGAAAATTGTGCATGAAAGCGTACGGGGCAAAATAGTGAAATAATTTGATTATATCATAATAGTGCAATATTTGTATTTATCTTTTGTTTTCATTAAAATTGAAGTGATTCATGTAATATTACTTGTTTTCTTTTGCATTCAGATTTTATTGCTACTAATAAATTATTACTTGTGAAATACTTAAAAATAAGAGAAATTTTCTTTTTATTCATGGATTTTTCTTTTAGCACTAATAAGAACAGATTAAACCAAGAAATAAATATTAAACATTTTTAAATGATCCTGTGAAGCAAGCTGATTTACTGATGTTGGAAATCGACTGACCCACTAAAGAATTAATGGAATTTTAGATGAACCTGAAATAGCATCCTGCTAGAGTATTTCATAGTTCAAGAACATGAGCAAGAGCACATCCTAAGTTTTCTATTCCAGATTTTCTGGAATCCATATCTTAAAAGATTTTAATTAGTTTTCATCATTGTTAATCACATCATTACGTGCAACACTATCACGAAAGTTCTGATTTGCATGTGCAATATCGTAATCAACTTGCAATTCATAGATTTTGTTTAAAAGGAAGTCTACGATTTATAAAATTTCGGAGATTTCTTTTTTATTTAAATTGCTGTGTTATACAGGGCCGGACAAAATTTCTTGGTATGCTCCAGACATATGAAGAACATATGTTCTTGATATGTTCAGTTCTACATTTATTTTTATTTTCTGGCCAATCTTACTTTTTATACTCTTATATGACTGTGTAGTATTGTACCTAATGTGGGATTACATTGAATATATATCCACGACAAGGATTACGTTCAAATGCAAATATGAATACAAACGATTAACAGTGTAATTAAATATACAGATAGTAGTTAAGCAGATTTTGAATAGATGAGCATTAAGAAATCATTACGGGATTTTATCTATTCGATAAAATGCATCTCTGCAAGCTTCTCAAGCATTGCGTAGAAGGAGACCCACCGACACGTTTGGCCGAAATCTATAGAACTCCTCATTTGTACATAGTAGTGCGGTTTTACCGGTTCGACGGCGTCGGTGTTTTGGCGATGGTGCTGCCTGCCAGAGGTGAGCGAACGCGCTGACAAGATTCGGTGGTGGTGCGTGCCGCGCGCTGATAAGACTTAGGGGAGTCGGTAACACAGAACTTTAAGAGGCGGGATTTATAAGAACTTGTCTTGTAGTACGATAATATTTATGTCGATATTTGAAAGTAGAAAACTTTCGCGGGAGGTTTTTATTTAATGAGCGAGACTTTGAAAATATCTGACAAAATATTTTTTTTTGTTTAATGATTAGATTGGGAGATATCGTACTATAATAGAATGCTATTTTATTTATTTATTTATTTTGCTTAACTAATAACATTATGTCATCGTTTTAATATGGTTATCAGCTTGATGTCATATATACTGACTTTCAAAGGCTTTTGACTCAATTGATTTTGGTATTCTTTTGAACAAGTTAATAGTCATGGGTTTTCATATTACTCCCATTGAGTGGCTTTCTTCTTATTTAAACAATAATATGCTTATATGTTTATTTCAATTGTGCTGTGTCTCACAATTTTACCAATACGTCTGCTTTCCGCGAGGTTCTAATTTAAGATCCTTGCTTTTCATTTTATTCATCAATGATCTGTGTTCTAATTTAAAATTTTCTTATTATCTTTTGTTTGCTGATGATTTAAAGTTATACAGGCAAATATATTCTGTTATTGACGCTGCCCTTTTCAGAGAGATCTTAATGGCTCACATATTTAGTGCATTCACAATAAGTTATTCCTTAATATTAATAAATGTAGCGTTTTTAGTTATTCTCGCAGAACCGATACTTTAATTTGTTCTTATCAAATTAATAATCTGGCCTTATGTCGTCCTAGCACAGGAAAAGACTTGGGTATTGCTTTTGATGCTAAACTTGACTTTTTACTCCATAATGATATTATTGTTTCTAACGCGTATAAAAAACTAGGGTTCCTTAAGCGAAAAACTAAAGATTTCTCCAATCAACATGCTTTAAGAGTTTTATATTTTGCTTTGGTACGTCCTAATCTTGAATATTGCAGTCTCATTTGGGATCCTTACTATAATAATAAAATTAAAATTCTCGAATAAGTACAGCCTAAATTCACACGTTATTTATAGCTCAAGAGTAATCATATATATTCTTATTATACTTCTTCTCCCTATCTCCGTAGTATTTTTAACATTCCAAGTTTGAAATCTAGACGGGATCTTTTTTGTGTTTTATTTTTTTACATGTTATTAATAACATGATTGATTGTAGTGATATACTTAATTCTATTAATTTTAATGTACCGAACAGATCCCCCGGGTGTAGTCAATTTTTTATATTACCATTCCTTAAATGTAATTATGTTAGGAATTTCTCTTTATATAAATTTTACAAAATATTTAATGAATTCTCTGTGCATCCTGATATTTTTGATATGTCCTTTACTGCTTTCAAAGGTAAATGTTCTGAACTTTTAATCTCTTAATTTGTATTTGTATTCGTGTTGTATGCGATTTATATCTATGTGTTTATATATATATGTGTGTGTGTGGTTATTATTATTTTTATGATGTTCTTGCAACACTGTAAATGGATTCATCTGTAGTGTGAATTTCAATAAATAAATAAATAAATAAATATATTTTACAAATGAAAAATCAATTAATTGACGTGGGAGAATGCGGTTTATGCGAAAATGGTTTTCGAGAATGAAAGTTTTTTTTTAAGGAAAATAATATATTAGTTTCAATAATAGACCACAAATGACGCGACACCTGCATATATACGCAAACAAGAATACAAATCATAAAATAAATGAGTTTATTATCACAGAAGACCCCCCTAGATGACTTTTATAGAAAAAAATTTAAATAAGAAGCCAGAAAATAACAACTTAAATTTAAACAGGAGTTGTGGCACTCATGCAAAGATAACAAGGAGTGAAAATAAGATAAAATCTTTCTTAAAACGAGCTAAAAAATATTTTTTAAATATTAGGTCTAACGGAAAATTCTGTCCCATATTGTTCTTTCACGCCTACTTTTTTACAAATCAAATTTCTTCATTGGCACCACCTTGGCCTTAATGTGAAATGTGAAAACGATGGGAATTTTACCATTTCAAAAAAGTGGTGCTATTGACGAAATCCGAATTTTAAAAAAGTAGGCGTGAAAGAACATTATGCAACAGAATTTTTCGGTAGATCTAATATTTAGAAGAGCATGTACGTAACAATTGTAAAATAGTCATTACACTGACCAAAAAATAAAACGTTCTATTTAAACAGGGCCGAAAACGTGAATACTTTAAGGCCCGCATTTTTCTTTAATTTTGTATTTAATCTATCAATCATATTTTCTAAGATTCATTTTTTCGTTCTAGGATCCCATTCCTCTGAGTCACAGCATTAAAAATTATGAAAAAGCAAAACTCAAATGTAACAGAATATGATTTTTTAAATATAGGGATAGCTATAGTCATTTCTGATCAACTGCTTGCTTATTTTAAGTTTTAACCCATCTTTGGATAGCTGTGCAGATATGAGGCCATCTATGGGCTGTATAGTTGAATTTTTTTTTTTTTTTTTTTTTTTTAGTATTTGACAAAACTTTCGATCACGAGAAGTATTTTCGTCTAACAAGGAGAGGGCCAACGTTGTTAATAACATATTTTGATTATTTTAATATATGTTGTAGGGTAGAGGCTCCTTAGTATCAGGTTCAACGGACTTTATCCAATCCTCCTCAGTTCTTGAGAAACCGGGGGGGTCTAATATTAATACACAACTTAAATACTTACTTTGCAACACCAACGATAGGTTAGTCGTAGCTCAGTTGGTATGGTGTTTACCGGCTGATTCGCGGGCCCGAGTTCGATGCCGGAATGCGCTACATTTGTTTTTCTCATTTTTTTTTTTTTTATAAATTTACTTGTAAGTATAACTTAATAATCTCATTGTCAATTAAAATTTTTAATATTGTACATCAATTATAATTTTAACCGATTTAATTTTTTACTTTTAATTAACTAGTTGTAATAAAACATCATAAAACTGTTATTTTTTTAAAAAAAATCACTTTTAAAATGTATTTCATATATTCTTTATCGATGCAATGATATTGAGCAATTGTGTCAATTCGTGATTTTAAAGAAACATCTTTTACGCATTGCTTTAACAAAGGAAGTCAATGCGATAATACTATTATTCTGTTTTTAAAGTAACAAGCATAATTATATTAAAAATTAGCATCAGAATTAAATTGCAACCGATTTTTTGCGTATTAAAGATTTTTAAATTTGTAATAAGTATGCTTGCGCTTTCAATTATTTTGCTTTTCCTTTTATCTTCTTTCTGCTTTTATTTTTATTTTACTTGAATATTCCTTTTTTTTATCATAACTAGATGACACAACAACAGAATTTGTCACGATTTTGAATTTTTATCATTCAATAATAGATCCAATTTCTTTTATAAACCCCTGTAATGGATGAGAAATAATAGTTTACAAATAAGAAATGATAAATTTAAGTTTGTAAACATTATAATTAATGTATGATGTTAAATTGTTTAATTGAAATTATTAAATTATAATTACAACTATATTTACAAAACAAAAAAGTCCTTCCGGCCAGTGCCGGGAGGAAGAGGTAGCTTTCATATTCCTTATTTTAAAAAAGCCAACTTATAGCATTCAAACACACGAAGCTCAATATAGTAGAAACTGAATATAGGAGATTCAATACTAATTTTTATCAATATAATGAATGAGAATTTCGCGAAATTAGTCAGCTTTATTCAAGCTGCTTTTCTTTAAAGTAACTCATATTTGGCTGCCAAATTTGGCGATTTCTTAAAGTGCCTACCATTTTAAGACAACATGGTGGATGAGGCTAACCAGTGAACTTGATCCAGACCTTAGTAATTGCTGTACACATGCTCACTAACATCGGAATCGGTTGATATATACGAGTGCTGTCGCATGCAAAAAATCAGATTTTTCAAAATGTCACCCACAATAGATACTGAAACTGCTATATCTGAGCCATTTTTTAAGGTAAAGACAAACAAAAAATGCTCCTGAATCCTTATATCAAGGTCAAATACTTAAGAAAGAAAACTTTTTCAATTTCTAATTTTTTTGCACTTTACTTTAAATAAATGTATATTTTTTAATTTAATGGCCGCCATTTTGAAAGAAGATGGCTGATGAATCTGGCCAGCGAACTTGGTCGAGGTATTGATGTATACTATCCACATGCCTTCTTACATCGAAATAGGCGAATACGTGTGTTATCGCGTGACAAATACAAAATCGTTTCAAAATGTTAGCCATTCTAGAAATTTAAAGTGCTATAATTCAATCATTTTTTAAGATATAAACAAAAGAACAAATTTTCAGAAACAAAAACTGCTCCTGAATCTTTGTATCAAGGCCAAACACATAAAAAAAATCTTTTTCATTTTCCAATTTTTTAATACCTCGTTTTAAAAGTTAAATTTAATTTTTTTTAAAATGGCAACCCTTTTGCAACAAGATAGCGAATGAAGCTGGCCAACAAACTCGATCGAGACATTAGTATGTACTATGTACAGACCAAGTTACATCTAAATCGGTTCATAAATACGCCTGTTATCGCATGACAAAAATCAGGTCGTTTTAAAATGTCAGCCACAATAGAAATTCAAAATGCTATTTCTCAGCCATTTTTTTAGATATAGACGAAACAAAAACTGTTCCGGAATCTTTGTATTAAGGTCAAACACATACGAAAAATATCTTTTTCATTTTCCAATTTTTTGGTATCTCATTTTAATTTTTTTATTTTTAATTTTTTTTTAAATGGCCGCCATTTTGAAACAAGATGGCGGATGAAGCTGGCCAACGATCTCGGTCGAGATATTTGTATGTACTATGTACACACCAAGGTACATCCAAATCGGTTCATAAATACGCCTGTTATTACGTGACAAAAATCAGGACGTTTCAAAATGTCAGCCACGCTAGAAATTCAAAATGCTAAAAATCAGCCATTTCTTAAGATATAGACGAAACAAAAGCTGCTCGGGAGTCTTTGTATAAAGGTCAAATACATAAGAAAAAATATTTTTCCATTTTTAATTTTTTGGTACCACATTTAAGATTTTAAATTTTTAAATTTTTTTTTTTAAATGGCCGCCATTTTGAAACAAAACGGCGGATGAAGCTGGCCAACGAACTCGGTCGAGACATTTGTATGTACTATGTACACACCGAATTACATCGAAATCGGTTCATAATTAGAGAGTTACAGTGTGACATAGGTCATATATATATATATATATATATATCAATTTTGAACGGAGGGTGGTTTCGGGTTCTGGGGGTCATGATCGATGAAAATATACCAAAATTTTTTGAAATCTCTTTCCTCCGAACGGCTGCAATAGGTAGCTTTTTGTAATGAAAGCTACCTAAAATGCTGCAACTCAGCCATTTTTTAAGATATAGACGAAACAAAAACTGCTCCGAAATCTTTGTATAGAGGTCAAATACATAAGAAAAAAATATTTTTCCATTTTCAATTTTTTGGTACCACATTTCAAATTTTAATTTTTTTTATTAAATTTTAAATGGCCGCCATTTTAAAACAAAATGGCGGATGAAGCTGGCCAACGAACTCGGTCGGGACATTGGTATGTACTATGTATAAACTAAGTTACATCCAAATCGGTTCATAAATACACCCTTTATCTCGTGACAAATTTCAGGACGTTTCAAAATGTCAGCCACGCTAGAAATTCAAAACGCTATAACTCAGCCATTTTTTAAGATATAGACGAAACAAAAGCTGCTCGGGAGTCTTTGTATAAAGGTCAAATACATAAGAAAAAATATTTTTCCATTTTTAATTTTTTGGTACCACATTTAAAATTTAAATTTTTTAAAATTTTTTTTAAATGGCCGCCATTTTGAAACAAAACGGCGGATGAAGCTGGCCAACGAACTCGGTCGAGACATTTGTATGTACTATGTACACACCGAATTACATCGAAATCGGTTCATAATTACGAGAGTTACAGTGTGACATAGGTCGTATATATATATATATATATATATATATATATATATATATATATATATATTGAAAAATCCAAATTCACATAATTTATTACACGAAAAAACATCTAACAAACTGTAACTAAAACAATAATTAACAAAATCAAGAGTAACTAAGAAAAAACTAAACATGAAGACAAGTGGTCAAGGCTTATGACTTGTACTGCGGGGCTAAACATGTTTTACGTGCACAACATTCCCCCTCACTTGCCGAGACCAAACAAATAGAAATTGGAAAAAAATGAAAACCACAAACTAACCCGAAAGCCGTCAAATGACGTCTGTGAATATCCTCACCGCTAAGCTATTTTCGATAGGAATCACGTATCGATAAATCACCATCATCGAACAATTCCAATATTTTATTTCGATAGCTTTTTTTCTTGATAAAATTGAAAGTTTAATCATTCAGAAAATGTATTGGGTAATTTTGTTTACTGGCGTTTATGTAAAGGTTATAAATTTCACCAACCAATTTATCAACATTTGAACACAAATTTGCAATACGATTTAAACCATTTAAATATATATTTCTAAAAATTGAAACATGCACGTTACTATTAAAGTTTAATATTTTTATTGTATCAAAATCAAAATAATTTCTTTTATCATAAATACTATATACTAAAATTCCTTTTATAATCTCCAAATTAACGTCCAAGTAGTTGACACTGCCCTGATCATCCGAAGCACTCTTTAAATTCAAAGTGTCTGGATAACATTTAAATTGATAAATTTCTTTATTGTTATTCAGCTCAACCACCAAAACATCATCTATATATCTGTATATCTTTAAGTCTTTTTCCAACAATAAACCGGCTTCATATGTAAACAGATAAATATCTGCAAGGATGGAGCTACAACTCCCCCCCCCCCCCCCCATTGGAATACCTCTCACTTGTTTATATATTTGTTTCCCTTCAAACAGATAATTTTCGTAAACAACAAATTGAAATAAATCGGTGAATATTTCAATACTGATATCTTTCTCTTTAGATTTCTTGAAAAAATCCATAACTCTGTACTTCAAATCATCTAAATTTATGCTATTATACAAATCCTCGAAATTGTATGTATATAATCCTGTAATTTTTTTCAGCTTTTTTAAACTTTTTATAAGTTCATAGCTATTTTTTATTACTATCAAAGAATATTCATTTATAACCTGATCGAAAATCTTTTGTAATATATTCAGCAATTTTTTATTTACACATTCCAGGTAAGAACCGAACCCACAAGTTACAGTTCTAAAAGTAATTGGGTTTTTATGGAATTTTGGAATCATTACAAGATAAGGAAATTCCACACTATTTTGCTTTGATTTTATTTTTTTTATAAAACGCCTTCACTCTGTTTACAATAACTTGTTTAGTAGTTTTTAGTAGTTTATAATTTCCCTCATTATTGTAGGTTTCCCTTAGAATATCTCCGTATAATTTTTTACATATTATAGCATAGTTGGTGTTAGCTTTATCCACATACGTAATGATAAAATCATCCTGTAGATTTTTTACTGATTTAATCAAATCTTTGTAAGATTCTCCCGAGACACCGTCAAAATCTTTTTGGTAAAAGCCTTGAAATTCTTTTAAAATATAGTGCCTCCATTCCTCAAAAACGCTTTTTGGTAATCCATATTTATATATTAATTTTTGAATGAAGATATCTATATTATTTGACAAACGTTTTATAGCTAACCCTCTACTCATAACTCTCCTCAATCTGTATTTTGTACCATATCTCATGTAATTTCTGAGATTTGTGTCTGCCACTATAGTAAGATCCCCGGTAAGAATATGTCCGTAATTTGAATTAACGTATTTATAACGTATATATATATATATATATATATATATAAATTTTGAACGGGGGGTAGTTTCGGGGTCTGGGGGTCATGATCGATGAAAATATACCAAAATGTTTTTAAATCTCTTTCCTCCGAACGGCTGCAATAGGTAGCTTTTTGTAATGAAAGCTACCTAAAAACAAAACAAACGTAGATTCAGGTATCGATCCCAGGCCCTCGGATCAGCCGGCAAACGCCATGCCAACTGAGCTACGACTAACCTATAATTTTGGTTGCGAAGTAAGTATTTAAGTTGTGTACTAATATTAGACCCCCCGGTTTTTCAAGAACTAATGGGCATTGGATAAAATCCGTTGAACCTGACACTAAGGGGTGTCTACCCTACAGCATATATTAAAATAATCAAAATCTGTGATTAACAAGGTTGGCCCTCTCCTTGTAAGACTTACTTTTGTCCGTAAATTGTTTGATTTGTCATTGAATTTTAAAATGCATCAAGGACTTTTAGCTCACCCTGTGTATTTCAGCTACTTACTTAGAGATATTTTAAGAAAATGTCTTAGAATTATTTTCGCTTTAAATTTTTGACGAACCCCTTTCTCCGAGTAAGTGGCACAAATATAATAAACGCTGAACAGCTCATATTCAAAATATTAGAATAATTGCGAAAAAGTAATAAAAAAAATTATTTTTCATTTATTTATTTTCAATACTAAGTAAATGCAATTAAATTTCTTATAAATTAAATATATAGAATGTTTAGATAAGATTTTAACATTTACAAAATATGAAATACGGTCCAATAAATTGGGTATACAGCCTTTTGAAACACATCAAAATATTAGAATAAAATTTATATTGGTTCAAAATATTAGAATATTTTATTTTACGCAAAAATATTACCTTATGAATATGAAGTAAATGGTAGTTAATATTTTGTAGTATCCCCTTTAGCTTTCATAACAGCGTACAATCGATCTTGCATACTATATACGTATACAAGGTATTTACAAACATTTCTATCAATATTAGCCCAAATAGACTTTATACATGCCACTAACTCAGTTTTACTTGAAGGAGGATTTTCTTGGATTATTTTCTTCATTATACACCATACGTTTTCGATGGGATTAAGGCCTGATGAGGTTGGTGCCCAAGGAAGTACCTTAATGTTGCTTTGGCGGAACAAATTTTTAGTTGACACCGAGGTATGCGGTGACGCTAAATCTTGTTGAAAGATGAAATCATCTGCAAATAAATCTTCTGGTGATGTAGTCATGTAATATTCCAAAATTTCTTGATATATCTGAGAGTTAACCTTTTTGTAGACGATGCATAATTTTCCAGGTCCTTCTGCACTCATGCAACTCCAAACCATGAAACTAGCAGCAAATTTTACGGAACGTTTAAGGCATTCTTTATCAAATGCTTCTTGCTTAATTCTCCAAACTTGAATACCTTAATTACCATATGAAACACAAACCATACTTTCATCACTAAATAATATATTTTTCCAATCTTCTTCGCTCCATAAATGACTTGATTTACACCAAATTATTTTTATACGCTTTTGTTTTGCAGTCTTGACAGATTTTGTTTTCGAAACACGAGATTCAAACTTAAATTTATGGAGACGTCTTAATGTTGTCGATGTAGAAACTTCAACTCCTTTTTCTTTCCAGTTTCGGTGCAAGAATCGCACACTTTTAAAACGGTTTTTATTAATTATACGCTTTAGTTTCCTGTCATCTCTAACAGATGTTTTTGGTTTCGACCGCCATTTCGGTGATTATTTTGAAATCTTCCACTTTTTGAGTATTGTGTTTGTATTTTGATTACGCCTGATTGCGAACAACGTAAATAATTTGCTATATAACACTGATTTTTACGGTACCGATACAAATCAACCGTACAAAGTTTAATAGATTCACGAATATCACTCCTACGACCCATTTTAAGACGAAAAAGCAAACAAACTGCAAAAAGAATACTGATTTTAAATTAAATCGTCTGAATTTAATCAATAATGCCACCAGTTATGAATTGGTGATAATTAAAGGAGAATTAATGTGAAATATTCTAATATTATAACCACTTGAATAAATATTCTAATATTTTGACTTTTCAAAATAATTTTTTTCAATTAATCTTTTCCAAAATGATATTAATTTTAATATAATAAATAAGTTTAATCAACAATAAGTTCTTAATAAAAATATCTTTTGCATATTTGCATTAAAATACATTAAATTACCTAACGATATTTTCAATTTGTAAAAAAAAAGTATTTGTTCTAATGTTTTTAATATGAGCTGTATATAAGTATATCAATAAGGCTGGATATAAATTTTTAAATCCGGACTGTTTCAGAAATTCAATAAAACATAACTGTTACTAGATATTTTTAAATTTTAAATATGGTCTTAATATATACTGCCGTTGATTATTACTATACTGCATTTGAGTATTACTATATCTGCAGTTAGTCATGATTTCTTTTTTAATGACTTGTTTTGCATTTACAATTAACTTCATTTATTCTAGAATCTTCTATTAATCCCCTTTGTTTACCAATACTGTTTCAAGCGTTAATTTGTTGTGTTCAGAAGCTTTTAAAATACTGAAATTTTTTTTAACTATAATGTTTTCATTAAAAAACACTAGAGCATTTGCTTAAAATAATTCTAATCTAAAATTGTGGGGAAATTTTTGTGCTTTATTTTACGATTGCTATCAAATGAAATATAGTAAAAGGAGTAAATATAGAATGAAATGTATGTAAAATAAGTCTAAGTAATCACTAAGGCTATAAAAATAAAACTTCAGACATCGTAATAGAAAAATATCTTATTTTTAACAATACAGCAGTTGTACAATACATAAATGTACAGAATTATTAAATTTATCCAGTTGGTCTTATAAACTTATTTACCTTTGCTTACTTGTTAAAGTTATTTACTTGTGCTGAATTGGTTAAAATTTTCAGCAGAATTTTTAATTCATATCAATATATTTATAGATTTTCAAGCAATATTTTCAATTATTGTGTAACTACACAAGTAATTGTTCGACTCCAAGCCAACTCCCAAGTAGAATCAGAGTAGATTTCAATTAAATAATTGCCAAAAAAAAAATATATATATATATGTATATGGAGGTGCATCGTTGATCTTGAGCGTATAATCATCGACTCAGTTGTGGATTTCTAACTCGTGCAGTTGGTAATCCAACAACCGTTATAACTTTAGAATAAAATCTTACAATAAAACTTCTGTATATTTTACAATGAAATTTTGTCAGCAATGCTACCAGCTGTAATTTCTACAGAGAAATCCTGTTGAATTGATACCGATTTTAGCTGTATAAAATATAATTTATCCATGTTAAAGTCAGAATAATACATGTGTGCCAACTTCACACAGGTCAGAGTAATCATTTTAAATTAAAACAGCTCATGAAAAAAAACCAATACTGCTCATCCAGACTCATCCGGTATTATATGACAAAAAATGTGTTTAATTGTAACCGAATAAAATAGATGAGATCACCTGCTTTTTTCTTTAGAAATCACCTGTATTTTTCTTTAGTAATCACCTGCATTTTACTTTATTATTTAAAAAAGTTCTTTCGTACACCATAACATCCATTTTCCTTTACAGTATGTCTGGTATTTTTGAATTTGTTGAAAGTCAAAAGTGAAGAATCTTCTTGTTTTAATGCTTTCCGCTAGAGGGCGAAAACGATATTTATGATAGTTAACGGACAAAATCTGTATTTTGAATAAAATGGATATATTAAGTTTAAAACCCAGTAGAATATATGTTAAAACAACAGGTATTTTATCAGTGTACTAATAAGGTGCAAATGTAGGCAAATGGTTTATTTCCATTTTTTGTACTGTAAAATAACGACAAAATATAATTACCGGTGAGTATGGCAGAGAAGAGGATGTTTGGATACCAAAATATTCTTAATTTATCAACTATTAATGCAGGTACCTCATACTTCACAATTAAAAAAAATCTATGAAAAGAGCCCTTAGCATACAAAAGAGTTTTACCTCAGAGGAAAACTATTGTTTTACTAGCATTCAAAGTAAGATATAAATCGAAGACTACATTATACAACATTTATATAGGTTATTAAAACATGGAATACGAGAAAAAATAATGTGAAAATGCATTCTACGAATAATCTGTATTAGATGTTAAAAATAAATAAATAAATAAAAAACACAATGCACATAATGACTGTTTTTTTTTATTTAGCTTTATGAGAGTATTTGCTATTTCAGATTTTTTACTTTACTCTATATAAAAAATAAATGAGTGAATAAATAGTACGATATACATTTGTTTTAGAAATTTGTAGCTATTTTTGCACAATAAAAAAATACAATATTTTGCTAACTTCATGAAAATTTATGACATGTTTACTTATATGAAGAAGTTCAAATGTGAAATATTTATTTGTGTAAACTGGGAATAAATTTTAAGCATGATTTCAAATATAAAATATGAATTTTTGTTTCACTGTGTAAATATTGGTGTTAATATTTCTTTTAGAATATACAAAGGCCCAGTGTTATGTTAAAGATGTTTCGATAAATCCTGGTTTAAAGTAAGGTTTTTTATATCCAAATTTTTCATACTTTACTATTACGTGAAATTCTACAATTTATTGAAAAATAAATTTTGACTAAACAATTGGATATATTTATTTGTAAGGAAATATTACATGGCAGAAGTGGAAAAGTCCTTCCGGCCAGTGCCGGGAGGGAGAGGTAGCTTTCATATTCCTTATTTTAAAAAAGCCAACTTATATCATTCAAACACACGAAGCTCAATATAGTGGAAACTGAATATAGGAGATTCAATACTAATTTTTATCAATATAATGAATGAGAATTTCGCGAAATTAGTAAGCTTTATCCAAGCTGCTTTTCTTTAAAGTAAATCATATTTGGCTGCCAAATTCGGCGATTTCTTAAAGTGCCTACCATTTAAAGACAACATGGTGGATGAGGCTAACCAGTGAACTTGGTCGAGACCTTAGTAATTGCTGTTCACATGCTCACTCACATCGGAATCGGTTGATATATACGAGTGCTGTCGCATGCAAAAAATCAGATTTTTCAAAATGTCACCCACAATAGAAATTGAAACTGCTATATCTGAGCCATTTTTTAAGGTAAAGACAAACAAAAAAATGCTCCTGAATCCTTATATCAAGGTCAAATACTTAAGAAAGAAACCTTTTTCAATTTCTAATATTTTTGCACCTCACTTTAAACATATATATATTTTTTTAATTTAATGGCCGCCATTTTGAAACAAGATGGCTGATGAATCTGGCCAGCGAACTTGGTCGAGGTATTGATGTATACTATCCACATGCCTTCTTACATCGAAATAGGCGAATACGTGTGTTATCGCGTGACAAATACAAGATCGTTTCAAAATGTTAGCCATGCTAGAAATTTAAAGTGCTATAATTCAATCATTATTTAAGATATAAACAAAAGAACAAATTTTCAGAAACAAAAACTGCTCCTGAATCTTTGTATCAAGGCCAAACACATAAAAAAAAATCTTTTTCATTTTCCAATTTTTTAATACCTCGTTTTAAATTTTAAATTTAATTTTTTTAATGGCAACCCTTTTGAAACAAGATAGCGAATGAAGCTGGCCAACGAACTCGGTCAAGACATTAGTATGTACTATGTACAGACATCCAAATCGGTTCATAAATACGCCTGTTATCGCATGACAAAAATCAGGTCGTTTTAAAATGTCAGCCACAATAGAAATTCAAAATGCTATTCCTCAGCCATTTTTTTAGATGTAGACGAAACAAAAACTGTTCCGGAATCTTTGTATTAAGGTCAAACACATACGAAAAATATCTTTTTCAATTTTCAATTTTTTGGTATCTCATTTTAATTTTTTTATTTTTTAAATTTTTTTAAATGGCCGCCATTTTGAAACAAGATGGCGGATGAAGCTGGCCAACGAACTCGATCGAGATATTTGTATGTACTATGTACACACCAAGGTACATCCAAATCGGTTCATAAATACGCCTGTTATTACGTGACAAAAATCAGGAGTTTCAAAATGTCAGCCACGCTAGAAATTCAAAATGCTATAACTCAGCCATTTCTTAAGATATAGACGAAACAAAAACTGCTCTCGAATCTTTTTATCAAGGTCAAACACATAAGAAGAAAATATTTTTTCAATTTTCAATTTTTTGGTACCACATTTCAAATTTAAATTTTTCTTAAAAATTTAAATGGCCGCCATTTTTAAACAAGATGGCGGATGAAGCTGGCCAACGAGCCCGGTCGAGACATTGGTATGTACTATGTATAAACTAAGTTACATCCAAATCGGTTCATAAATACGCCTTTTATCGCGTGACAAATTTCAGGACGTTTCAAAATGTCAGTCACGCTAGAAATTCAAAATGCTGCAACTCAGCCATTTTTTAAGATATAGACGAAACAAAAACTGCTCCGAAATCTTTGTATAAAGCTCAAATACATAAGAAAAAAATATTTTTCCATTTTCATTTTTTTGGTACCACATTTCAAATTTTAATTTTTTTTAAAAATTTCAAATGGCCGCCATTTTGAAACAAAATGGCGGATGAAGCTGACCAACGAACTCGGTCGAGACATTGGTAAGTACTATGTACACACCGAATTACATCGAAATCGGTTCATAAATACGCCTTTTATCGCGTGGCAAAATTCAGGACGTTTCAAAATGTCAGCCACGCTAGAAATTCAAAACGCTATAACTCAGGCATTTTTTAAGATATAGACGAAACAAAAACTGCTCCGGAATCTTTGTATAAAGGTCAAATACATAAGAAAAAAATATTTTTCCATTTTTAATTTTTTGGTACCACATTTAAAATTTTAAATTTAAAAAAAATTTTAAATGGCCGCCATTTTGAAACAAAACGGCGGATGAAGCTGGCCAACGAACTCGGTCGAGACATTTGTATGTACTATGTACACACCGAATTACATCGAAATCGGTTCATAATTACGAGAGTTACAGTGTGACATAGGTCAGATATATATATATATATATCAATTTTGAACGGAGGGTGGTTTCGGGGTCTGGGGGTCATGATCGATGAAAATATACCAAAATTTTTTGAAATCTCTTTCCTCCGAACGGCTGCAATAGGTAGCTTTTTGTAATGAAAGCTACCTAATAATCAAGAGTGATTCGCGGCAGTTACATAAAAATTCAAAAAACATTAATGCTTTCAAATGCATCAAAAAAAAAAAAAAAAAAAAAAAAAAAAAAAAACTGAATTCATATTATATGAATAATAAATTAACGTGCCTTAAAAGTATTTTTTAAATTCTTTAAAAGAAAATTTATAATGAGACGAAATTTTTAATTTTCAGTTTTCATTTTAAAAAGAAAATTTTAATGAATTTTATTATGGTCATTTGTGAATACACGCTATTGGCTAAAACATCTTTTTTTTTTTTTTTTTTTTTTTTTTTTTTTTTTTTTTTTCCATTAGCCATAGCTGCATGTGTGTTGTGGGTTTAATGCATAATTTATCATTGGCTTATTCTTCCTTTGTTTTCCTTTCTTTTTGAAGATATGTTCAGCATTGCAGTCCTAACTGTTTCTGTCCTAGGTGTGCAATATACGCCGCTTTTCAGTAACTGTATACGCGCACATCCTGTCCGTCAACATCTGTTATCATCATTTTGCGCTGAGCGTTTTAAAAGTTTCTCAATTCCGAATGAATAACCCCCAAAGTCTCAAAATCTTGTACCTTATGACTTTTTGTTTTGAGAATATTTGAAGTCACTGTTGTACAGAGGACGGGTAATATCATTGATCATCTTGAAAGAAGCCATTCGCGATCGTGCCACATCAGTCAAATTTGTAAATGACCATTTCACTGGAAGTTTTAAATCCCATTTGCGATTCCGTACATACTACAGAAGCGATTGAAACAACCTTTGTCCTTTTTTTAAAAAAAGAATTTGGACAAAAACATCTTCTTTTTTATATTAAATGATTCGACGGAAAGTAAAATTAATTAAAAACACTTCTTAGCGTATGTGGGCACGCCCGATATATGCTCACGAAAGCTATGAATCTCCCAACTGTATAATCCTTCTCATACATTTTCATTTAAAAATATAAAATCCTACAAATTTGAAGATGTACGTTGCCGCAGACAGTGGGACCCCCAACGTTAGTTACTTCTCGAAAGATTTTCATTTAGAAAAAAAAAAATCTCAGGTATACTTAACCCATTTGTGCCTGAATTTTGGTTTTCTCAAATATTTTGGTAAAATCACTTTAAAATATTGCAAAATGAACTGGAAAAATACTAAAAAAATTACTCTTAATTTTTTTGGTATTTATTTAATAAAATGTAAAATAACCTACATATGAGTATTTCTAGTAGAATAATATGCATAATTATATGTTTTGTCTATATTTATATTTAAAAATTTTTTAAATTGCATATTATGTACTATAATTAGTATTTTTATGAACTACAAAAAATATATATTTATTTCTTTACAGACACTAATAACGTTATAACTATTATTAATAATAAAATAAGAATAATCGTATTGCTGACTTAAAAACAATTTATTTCATAAATATCTTCAAAAGGAGGTTACATAAATAACTGTCTCCTAAATGTCCAACAAAAATATGTGTCCATTTGTGCCTAGAACCCTATATTTTGGACGTTACAAAAATGCATAAAAAATAGGCTAGAACATTTAATTTCGCAATTTAAAAAAATACGTATTTAAAAAAAGTCTACAAGCTAAGATTATGACTTGCGATTTTGGATCCTTCATAGAAAAAATACAAATAAACTTACTTTTTACATTTCGCCATCTTGAAAAATAAAAAAAATTATAAACACCGAAAAAAGCCTTCATTTAAACAAATAAATATCCACCTTATGCTGTCATCTCTCGGTAATAGATAAAGACATTCATAAATAATTATTTCATACAATTTTCATGTTATAAAGGAGAAGAAAAATATACTTATTCATGAAAATTTGAAACGTCCCAGAAATGGGACGCCAGGCACAAATGGGTTAAAGTTATTTTCACGGTCCTTAGCAACGCCGTTCGGATAAGCTAGTATAAACTAAACCGTATATATATATATATATATATGAGGACATGAGTTTCAAAGCTTGCCTTATCCAAAAAATCAAATTTTGGGAAATCGAGAAAAACGTTTAACAGCGACCATTAGATTTCATTGCAAACCAACATTTTACAATGACAGAAATGAAGGATAAAACTAGGTTTCTTTTGCAGATTGTTGTGTTTTTTCGGTGCAGGTTTACCAGTAGAATGAACTGATTGTGAATGATTTTTTAGATTTTGGATAAGGCGAGTTTTGAAACTCACGTCCTCATATACATATGGGGCCGTACAAATATTACGTAAGCACCTTTGGGGGGTGGGGGGTGAATAATGCTTACGTAAGACTTTTTCAAAATCTCTTAACTTGTAAAAAAAAAAAAAAAAAAAAAAAAAAAAAAAACTATTAAAAATTTCAAATTGAAAAAAAGAAATAGCAAAAGAACATTAAACTTGAAAATGGCTTGAGCAGCCGTGGTCAGCATCGGAATAGATATTGCAATGTTCAAATTAATTTTACAAATGGATAAGTTCTTCTAAAATTGTGATCTAAGAAATTTTCTCAAATAGAATTGTAAGGAAATAAAACAAGCATTTTTTTATTATTTTTTTAAGTCGATTTTTTTTTTGAATTAAGCCCTAATTTTTTTAAATTAAATTATTACTGTTAAAAAAAAAAACAGAGGAGGGGTTGCAATTTTCTTACGTAATTATTAAGGGGGGTTTGTGATTTGCTTATTTTTGCTGACAAGGAGGGAGGGGGTCAAAAATTGCCAAAAACATGCTTACATAATATTTGAACAGCCCCTATATTGCGATTTTTGGTTTGCATTCGGGAAACCTTAGTGTTTCGCTATAAAATTAAATCATAAATGGAAACACCAATACGGATACCCAGAGAAAAATAATATTTTTCGTCAGATATTCCAAAATATCTCCAAGGTGGTGCAGCGGAAGAAGTTAGAAAGATTTATAATTAGTTTTCCTATACAATTTACAGTTTAACACTAAAACTACCGCGAAGGGTCAAATGACCCTTTTGGAATTTCTCAAACTAAAACATTATGAAATTTCTTTATACTTCACGACTTTTATTAAAATATATCACCATATTATTCCTTAAAATGCCTCATCTCCGAAGTTTTTTTTTTTTTTTTGCCTACAAAAAATATTTTAGGCTGAACTACCGCAAGGAATCATTTGATCCCTGAATAAATTTATGTTAAATCATAAAGGTATGTATGTTTTATTTTATAAGAACATTAGAAACTTGCGTATTTTTGCTATCACATCATTTATTCTACTGTATTACATCATATTTGTTAACTCTTACAGGGGCAAATCATTTCCAATGCTAAAGTGTTGAAGTAAATAATTGGCACCGGATTTGACCAACAAATTTATTTTTAAATATGAAAAAGGCTATGTTTCACATACATATTACGTGGAAAATATTTTACCAAAATTCTGGTGCCATTGTGGCATTTGGGAATTAAAAGTAAGTGGCTTCATAAACATACCACCGCCCCTGAAAGGGTTAATGTGTGATGGTGCAATTAGAAATTGGCATTACTCCGGGTGAGATTCTAGTTTGAACATTTAAGGGTATATCGAGAATGAAATACTCTTAAAAATATGTGGTGAATGTAAAACAAATTTGCACAATATTTGTTTATTAAATTTTCGAATTTCTTGAAATGATTGTTTTCTTAATTTTTTTGCTTGATTATATATACATTTTTACATTAATAGATAAACAATTTGTAATAATTAATTGAAAAGAAATGTTTTTATTCATGCACCAAAGTGTATCAACCGGTATATTTTTCGCAAAACGTCGTAAAATAGATAATATTTTTTTATATGGGTGTCATTTTACCCCTTTCGGTAGGAATAGGTATAAAAAAATATCGGTACGTTTAGTGTTAAAAAGTCCTTCGAGCCAGTGCTTGGGGGAAGAGGTAGCTTTCATATTCCTTATTTTTAAAAAGCAAGCTTATATTATTCAAACACACACTGCAAATAGAGGCGTCTTAAATTCAAACAGATATGTGACTGAAAAAGCAATTAAGACACTTAAACGTCTGAAAATAAAATTTCAGACGTGATAGATGTCTAAATTTAAGACACATAAACGTCTTATTATGATCATGGCATAAATGAACTGAAAAAAATGTTAGAATTATGATTATATGTCTGAATTTAAGACACTTGCAATTTTAGACATTTCAGGAATTCAGCCATTTGAACAACTCACCAAGTAAAATGAACTGAAGTGAGTAGGTTTGTTTGTTGTTGCAAGCATGAACGGTGCGCGAGAAGAACGCGACCGGATTTGATTATTTCTGATTCGGCGGGCAACGGATTGGCGAATTTGAATTAAAGTATCTCAGTACAGTAAATTTGTCTGAAGTGTTAAAATTGCTTTTAAATTTATCAACATTTGATAAATTATTTGAAAGTGTGACGATATATTTTCCCTCAATCCGAAATCTCTATAATGACGTTTGTTATTCACATAATAAATGGAATCGCCAATCGTCGTTATAACCTTATAACGCATTTAAAGTTTCTGCTTTATTTCCAAAACATTACACTGATTGAAGATTTGAACTTTGAATTCTCTTACTTGTAAATCGAAGATGAGTCAGAAAGTTGAGTGTATCATCATCAATGAAGAGAAAGTAGTGACGCAGCATTTACTTTATTTTGTGAAATAGTATGCATATCTACACCTACATCCGTTGGTGTGTTAGTCGTTAGAGAAAATTTTTTTTTAGTATAGCGATCCGATGTCTGTATTTTATAGCTTTGTGTCTTCATTTTATACATACTAGACGAAAATTTATATTCGGTTTATTGGAATGGTTTGTCAGTACGGGCTTATAAATGGAGATCGAAAAAAAATCAATTGGGAATTATATTTTTCATGGAAATATAAAATTTTCAATATTTCTACGATAATTTTTATTCAAGACTCACCAAATATTCAAAAGAATAGCATGATATTTATAAAAGTACAGTGGTAAAATAATATGAATACGCATATATTTTTAAAATGGCGTTCAATATCGTAAAATAACATGTCCTTCAAACTGGATTAGCTGTTACAGTTTTGGATATTTACGCCAAGGTAAAGTATTCCACAGGTTTGGAATGATAATTCACAGAACGTTCTTACATATATATTATTATTTATTTACTATTTAAATTATTCTTATTAGACTAACTTGCATTTTTAATATTTTTGTCTTTTTTTTTATCAAATAAATATATTTTGTGTGAAAAGATTTGTTTGCTTATTTCTGATGCTTTTCAATGAGTGCATATGATTTTCAGTATTAATAAATATATTTAATTCTCATCTAGATCTTTACTTTATAAATTAAAGTTTCATTTAGTAAATAATCTATTTATTGTTTGAATAATAACGTGAAAAATACAACAGTTTCAATTAGAATTGGTAAGATGTAAAGAAGTTTTGAAATTATAGAATTAATGTTTCCTGCATGCTATTAAAAAAGAATATTTATAATTTTGTTAATGATTGTTAAATAGCTCGTATCATCTGAGCACCATATTAAAAAATTGTTTAGTATAAGTTTAAAAAGAAGCTAATTTTTATATGACTTTGCACAAGTAAGTTCTTTCCTTGCGAATTTCTTTATTTTATATTAGTGATATAATTTTACATACAAATTTTCATTTTTAGTGACAAGAGTGCCATTTATTTATCTTACAGAGTATATTATTGAAGTGATTTTTTTTTATATTAACAAATTTAAATGTATCTTTGAGAAACCATGAACTTTTTATTTTTTGTTTTATATGGTGGATATAGAGTATGAAAAGAAATCTCGAAAGTATAAGGGTTTGTGTTATCGTGTATTTCGGAGTATTTGTAAACTTGCAGTTTTTCCTATTGGAAATAAATCACTCTTATTGTATTCAACTGTACGCCGATACTATATATATATATATTTAATAATCCTTATGAAATTTTATTTCAAGATGGAATATACCTAGTATGTATTTCCTGCGTTACATCTCAACACCATACTTAAATTTTAAAACATGAAGCGATCTTGAAAGTAATTATAAACAAATTATAAAAATCGGCGTAATTAATTAAATATGTGCGGAAAATATTAAAAAAATCAATTTAAATAATACCATGCAAAAAATTTCAATAATATGAAAAAAAAATAAAAAAGAAGAAGAAGAAGAAGGGTATAAGAATTCTCGCCCATGACAGTAGGAGATATTTTTCATTTTTGTAATAAAATTTAAGACCTAAATAAACATGTTGTGAAAACGCACTTCTAACGCAAGATTTCAAACAAGTATTGCCAATAATTCTGACTGATTGATAAAGTGTAACTATGCTGATATTTAATATATTTTGAAAAAGTAACATGGTTTGAAGATTAATTATTCTTATAATTATTTTTGCTCCGAGTATGTATATATTTTCATATTATTATAACATTTTTTAATACAAATTATTTTTATTGTGATGTTTATGGGAAGAAAAATGTTTTTAGAAGTGTTTTTCAACCCTCAAAGAATTTTTTTTAAGCATATCTGGGTGCTAAAAAGAATCCATGAAAATAATAATAAAACAGAAACTCATTTAAAAAAAAAAAAAAAAAAAAAAAAAAAAATTCTGGATTTTAAGTTTCATTTATTTATTTATTTACTTATTTTTTTTTTTTTTTGTGTGTGTGTGTGTGTGTGTGCCTGTGTTCGTTAATGACGACGTTAATATCAACACACGTTATCTTTTAAATTTAGTTTGTAGAATATTATTGAATAGTATCAACAACTGGACCTAGAATTTATTTGGAACATATTTCTTATACTGTCACAAAAAGGTAAATACTTTTTACCCTTTAGAATGTGCATATAAATGAATATACAGCAAAACCTCTGAATAGCGGGCACCTCGAGAGCACGGAATTAGTCCGCTATTTGGTGGTGTCTACTTTAAAGAGGTGAAGACGTACAGATTTAAAGGTGTTGGGGATAAGAAAAAAAAAAAGAGGTGTTCGCTATTCAGCAATTTCAGTTATGGAGGTTTTACTTTAAATACACACAGTAAAACCTGCGTAACGGACATTCCTGAATAGGGGATACGTCTGTTTAGCGAATCATAGGGCTTCTGCTTAAAACATGGGCTAAGGGTACCTGCTCCTTTTTGTATTTTATTGGGGGGGGGGGGAGGCGTTGATACAATTTTCGTAAATCTGCAATTTTGAATACCTTTCGAAATTACGCTGATTATAATGAATATTTTGAACGGTTAGAGTAATGTAGTATGATTTAAGAAGGTTTTCGCTACACAGAGATTTCTGGTATTCGGGAATGTTCATTAGCGGACACTTCCGAGTTCCGAATTCTGGTCACTTCTGTTTAACGAACCATAACGTTGGGTTGAATTTTTTGCAGACGCAGGATTTTATTAAAGCATTAGCAAATTGGGCGATGCCCCCTTCCCTTTGTATTTTGGTGGCCCCAAATTTGGTATTCTATTTTTGTAAAACTGATATTTTGAATGTCTTTCAACATTATGCTGATTAATGTGCTGTTTTCAAATGTTTCAATATTTCTTGCTAATGATAAATAATATAATAACAACAACAACAAAAAAAGTAAGACTTTCATCGTTTTTTTTTTTGTTTGTTTGTTTGTTTTTTTAATGTTGGGATCTCATATACTGAAAATTTTGTGTAATCTATTGTTAGATTTTATTTAACACACAAATAAAAATGTCACTGGATTATCTAATTTAAATGGGAAAAAATTGAACAACAAAGCAGGGATAAGATTCTTTCTGAAGGAGTGAATCATTTTTTTTTATAAATGGGAATAATTTGTTACCATAAAGCAGACCTGATTGCAGCATGGACAAACTGGGCTGTTTCTTTGTGCCTTTAGCTTTACGTGCTCCTACATTTGGTATGAAATTTCTATAAAGCTGATATTTTAAATTTGTTTTGATCTTATACTTATTTTAATAAATATTTTGTACTTTTAGAAAATGATTAGGTTAAGAAAAAGAAATATTTATCCAAATATGTATTTGTATTTAATGGCATTGAATAGGCTTAATTTTTTTTGTAACAGTATATGAAAGGCGCGGGGTGCGGGGGGGGGGGGGGGAGACGAATGAATACTAGATCTTTGGACTAGAATTAATTTAAAGTTCTCACTGAAAATAATAAACGTTTTTTATGCGCGCATATATGATATCACATAAATACATTTTTAGGTGATTGTATATATATATATATACTAGCAAACCCCGCGGCTTTGCTCGCGTAATATTTGAAATGTGCCAAGTGATTTTTATATGTCTAATTTTTATTAAAAGGTACTAACTAAATTTTTATTTTATTAAAAGGTAATATTTTATTTTATTAAAAGGTTTTTTTATTAAAAGGTACTTACTACTTTTAGGAATAATTCAAAAATTACTATTTAAAACACAGTTTGACTAAACATCATTATTACACTGCATTAGGCAGAAATGAGACTTAAATTAATAAAACTAAATAAAACTAAAAAAAATGATAATTTTGAAAATATTTTGAAACTTTTATGCTCAATTAATACGCTCATTTCAGTATTCATTTGAAGTTTTGAATTTTTTAGAAACCATCTTCTTACATCTTAAAATTAACCATCATGTCAAATTCCAAGTCCTACCACCTCTCTCAACATAAAGGGCTATGTTGAAATAGGAACTGTCACCATTAATTTGCCAACATTAATTTTGAAATTGGTTTGTTATTTCCTAATATTCCACAGAAACGTAATTTAGAAAGCTTTTAGAGGCCTTTTTTAGAGCGTTTGTTGTTCCTGTGAGTCCCAGGTGGTAGAATCATGTCATAAAATATAGCCTGTGTAGGATCAGAGACTGTTACCATTGATTCGCAACTATTACTTTTGTAATCGGTTTATATTCCCTGAAATTGCGTAGAAATCGTAATTTAGGACTTTTTTAGAATGCTTTTCGCACCTCCCCTTCACTTCACCCCTTTTTAATTCGAATTTATTTTCGACAGTCCTTCGAGGGCATTTATATTTTATATGAAACTACCATGCCATATTTAAAGTTTCTAGCCTTTTCAGTATCACAGGAATCGCAATTTAGAAAGTTTTTAGCTACTGCAACCCTCTGGTGGTAGTGGCACAGACATAAAATATAGCTTGTGTTTGAGCAGGTTCTATTACCAACAATTTGTTATCATTATTTTTTTAATCGGTTTGGTAATTGAAAAGATTACATAAAAATTGTAATTTATAACGCTTTTCGCTCACTTCATCTTTTTAAATTTGAAATTTTCTTTCGACAGTTCATAGAAAGCAGTTGCATCTTGTGAGTAAATAACATGCCATTCTTCAAAGTGTTAGACCCTTCAGTTATGCAAAAGACGCAAATTAGAACATGTTTTGCTTTTTCAACCCTCAGATGGTAGTGACAGCAACATAAAATATAACCTATGTTATAGCAGGGACTGTCACCATTGATTTGCAACCATTACTTTTGAAATAGCTTTGGAATTTCCTGAGATTGAGTAGAAATCGCAATTTAGAACGTTTTTAGAACGTTTTTTCGCGCATTTTCACCCCTTTTTAAATTTCCAATTTTTCCGAAACTGTTCTTAAAGATCATTTATATGTAATACATATATACCTTGCCTAATTTTAAGTTGCTAGCCCCTACCGATCACAAAAATCGAAATTTGGAACGCTTTTTTGCTCCTGCAACGTCTAGGTGATAGTGATACCGACTTAAAATAGCGTCTATGTTAGAGCAGAGGCTGTCAGCATCAATTTCTTAACATTACTTTTGAAATCAGTTTGATTCTTCCTGGGATATTGGTGACAAATCGACATTTAGAACGTTTTTAGAACGCTTTTCGCTCATTTTGCTCCTGCATCTCCTCTGGGTTAGTGGAAACATATATAAAATATAGCCTATCTTGGAGCAAGATCTGTCACCATCATTTTAACACCATTATATTTGAAATCGGTTCAGTATTTCCTGAGATTGCATAGAAATTGCAATTTAGAACGCTTTTTGCGCATTTTGACCCCCCTTTTAAATTTCGATTTTTTTAGGAAATGTCCTTAGAGATCATTGATATCTTATAACTAACTACCATTCTAAATTTCACGATTCAAGGACCTTCCGTCACGCAAAAACCGCAATTTAGAACGCTTTTCTCCTGCAGCCCCTTTGGGGTAGTGGCACCGACATAAAACATAGCCTATGTTGGAGCAAGGATTTTCACCATCATTTTGACACCATTATCTTTTTAATCGGTTTGGTATTTCCTGAGATTGTGTGGAAACTACCATTTAGAACGTTTTTTAGAACGCTTTTCGCGCATTTTCATCCCTTTTAAATTTCGAATTGTTTAAGAACTGTTCTTAGAAATCCTTTATATCTAATAAGTAGCTAATACTTCAAATTTCATATTTCTAGGCCCATCAGTAACACATAAATCGCATTTTTAGAACGTTTTTTGCTCCTACACCCCCTTTGGGGTAGTGGCACCGACATAAAACATAGCCTATCTTGGAGCAAACGTTGTCACTATCATTTTGACACCAATATTTTTTAAATCGGTTTAGTATTTCCTGAGATTATGTAGAAACTACCATTTAGAACGTTTTTTAGAACGCTTTTTGTGCATTTTCACCCCTTTTAAATTTCGAATTGTTTAAGAACTGTTCTTAGACACCATTTATATCTTATAAGTAACTAATATTCCAAATTTCATATTTCTAGGTCCTTTAGTAACGCAAAAATCGCATTTTTAGAACTTTTTTGCTCCTGCACCCCCTTTGGGGTAGTGGCACCGACACAAAATATAGCCTATGTTCTAAGTTGGGCGAACACAATCATTTTGATACCATTACTTTTGAAATCGGTTTGGTATTTCCTGAGAGTATGTAGAAACTACCATTTAGAACGTTTTTTGGAACGCTTTTTGTGCATTTTCACTGCTTTTAAATTTCGAATTGTTTAAGAACTGTTCTTAGACACCATTTATATCTTATAAGTAACTAATATTCCAAATTTCATATTTCTAGGCCCTTCAGTAACGCAAAAATCGCATTTTTAGAACGTTTTTTGCTCCTGCAACCTTTTGGGGTAGTGGCACCGACATAAGATATAGCCTATGTTCTAAGTTGGGTGAACACCATCATTTTGATACCATTACTTTTGGAATCGGTTCGGTAGTTCCTGAGCTTATCTCCGACAAATAAACAATTTTTTCCTCTTTATAATAGGAGTATAGATAATATCCTGTTCCAAAACTACAAAATACTGATTACAATCGTCATAAGTTCAAAAGTGATTTAAAATATCAGCTTTATGAAAATTTTGTACCCAATTTGGGGTACCCTAAAATAAGGGGGCAGATGCTTCAAAGTTTTCCTGCGCTGCGATCAGCTCTGCTTTATGGTAACAAATTATTCCCATTTATAAAAAATGTTTTAATGTGGTCAAATATGGCTGCGTATGTGGCTTAGAAAGAAAAGTGGTCAAAGATGGCTTCCTATTGGTGGTGGTGGGGGGGAGGAAACCGGCTCAAAGATGGCCGCATTTAAGACATTTGAAATGTCTGAAATTCAGATGCAAGAAGTGTCTAAAAATTTTCAGACATTTTAAAATGTCTGAAAAACGAGCACTCTTGTTTCAGACACTTAAGTGTCTGAAATTCAGACACAAGAAGTGTCTGATAATTTTCAGACATTTTAAAACGTCTGAAAATTGAACACTGCGTTTCAGACACTTAAGTGTCTGAATTTCAGACATTTCAGTTTAGAGTGACGAAGCTCAATTTAATGGAAACCGATTATAGGAGATTCAATACTAATTTTTATCAATACTAAATCATTATGAATGAGAATTTCGCGAAATTAGTCAGCTTTATCCAAGCTGCTTTTAATTAAAGTAACTTATATTTGGTTGCCAAATTCGGGGATATCTTGAAATTCCCTCCCATTTTAAGACGACATGGTGGATGAGGCTAACGAGTGAACTTGGTCGAGACCTCAGTAATTCCTGTGCACATGCTCACTCACATCGGAATCGGTTGATATATACAAGTGCTGTCGCAGGCAAAAAATCAGATTTTTCAAAATGCCACCCACATTAGAAATTGAAACTGCTATATCTGAGCCATTTTTTAATATAAAGACAAAACAAAAAATGCTCCTGAATCCTTATAGCATGGTCAAATTTTTAAGAAAGAAACCTTTTTCAATTTGTAATTCTTTTGCACCTCACTTTAAATATATTTTTTTATTTAATTTAATGGGCTCCATTTTGAAACAAGATGGCTGATCAAGCTGGCCAGAGAACTTGGTCGAGACATTACGGTGAACTATCCACATGCCTTCTTACATCGAAATAGGTTAATAAATACGCCTCTGTTATCGCGTGACAAAAATCAGGTCATTTCAAAATGTCAGCCACCATAGAATTCAAAATGCTATAACTCAGCCATTTTTTTAGATATAGACGAAACAAAAACTGTTCCGGAATCTTTGTACTAAGGCCAAACACATACAAAAAAATCTTTTTCATTTTCCAATTTTTTGGTACCTCATTTTAAATTTTAAATGGCCGCCATTTTGAAACAAGATGGTGTATGAAACTGGCGAACGAACTCGGTCGAGACATTGGTACGTATTATGTATACACCAAGGTAATCCAAATCGGTTCATAAATACGCCTGTTATCGAGTGACAAAAATCAGGTCGTTACAAAATGTCAGCCATGCTAGAAATTCAAAGTGTTATAACTCAGCCATTTTTTAAGATATAGCCGAAACAAAAACTGCTCCGGAATCTTTGTATGGAGGTCAAAACATAAGAAAAACATATTTTTGAATTTTCAATTTTTTGGCGCCACATTTCAAATTTCAAATTTTTTTAAAAAAAATTTAAATGGCCGCCATTTTGAAACAAGATGGCGGATGAAGCTGGCCAACGAACTCGGTCGAGGCATTGGTATGCACGATGTATACACGAAGTTACATCCAAATCGGTTCATAAATACGAGAGTTACAGTGTGACAAAGATCAGATATACACACATATATATATATGTCAATTTTGAACGGAGGGTGGTTTCGCGGTCTTCTGGGGGTCATGATCGATGAAAATGCACCAAATTTTTTTCAAATCGCTTTCCTCCGAACGGTTGCAATAGGTAGCTTTTTGTAATGAAAGCTACCTAAAAGCGACACCTTGTAAACGGGTAACATATATAAATCCAATATATTCCTTATTTCATAAATCAAGGTTTATTATTAACAAATTAATATAGTTTTAGGAGGCTAGCAATTTTAAATTCCATAGATTTGAACCTAAAATTATTAGTTTTCTAAAATAACAATTTATGAATTTTTTTTTTTTTTTTTTTTTTTTTTTTTCAGTGATCTACGATGTACACTGGTGTCCAAAATTAAGGACTAGTCACAAAATGCTAATTTTCAAGTACGCGAATACTCAAAAAAAATAATATAATTCATATAATTACTATCTCTACAGCACATCTAGTCCATATAACATCTCATTCATGTCACACATGGTCACAAGTGTGACAGTCACTACGGTGAAGCAAAACAAAAAATAGAAAATTCCATACATCTCATTATGAGTCTCAAATGATCACTATATGCGATTCTACTGAGACGTAACAGCTGCTTTGTGACGAATTACCACGTGACTTTACAATGTGGTTACATTGTGACTCTCGTGTGACTGTCATCTGTAGACTTAATTTCAAAGTCATCGTGAACGCTGCATTGTGATAAGTTACTAAATAATGTCACATTAAAGTCACATGATGACTTTCAGGGGACAGAGAGACTGAAGTGAAGTCACCTTTATGCTCTTTTGTGAAAAGTCACCATGTGACTATAATGTGATATTATTTGGTGGCTTATCATAATGCAACTTTCATGATGACTTTTAAATAGAGTCTGAAAATCACAATCACATGAGAGTCACAATGTAACTGCATTGTAAAGCCACGTGGTGACTCGTCAAAACGCAGCAGTCACATTGACGTCTCAGTAGAGTCACATATAGTGATCATTTGAGACTCATAATGAGACTTGTGGAATTTCCTACCTTTTGTTTCACCGTAGTGACTGTGACACTTGTGACCATGTGTGACATGAATGAGATGCTATATGAACTAGTTGTGCTGCAGGGATAGTAATTTTATGAATATTATTTCCCCTTTTCCCTTTGAGTATTCGCTTACTTAAAAATTAGCGTTTTGTGACTGGTCCTTAATTTTGGACACCAGTGTAATTATATGTGTCTGAATGAATGGCTAATCATTTAAACTAATATTTTAAATCCAGATCTGATAAGGATAATTAACACTAGAACGGCGGGAAAATCTTACCTACTGGAACGGCGGGAAGGGGTCATTTTGACCCCTCGATGAAGCTATTGAAATAACAACGCTAAAATAATTTTAAAAGCCATACATTGGCAAAAATATGTAATTTACGTGTATTTCATAATTTATATTTAATATTATTCGATAATTTATTGAATTTTTAAAGTACTGTATATGTAACGCCTACAGGGCGATTAATTGGATCATACTACGACTACTCAAAAAAACTCATTAATTTGATATAAAAATCGATTTAAAATTAATGTTTTCACAAATTAAAACTAATGTTAACTAAAATAAAACACAATTTATAAAATAATATATATTTATACTTTCATCTACTTACTCGCCGAATGATTCACTCTCTAAATCCATAAATGAGAAATATGTTCTGTTGTTTCCGTTATTTCATTATAAGTGTAGCTGAATGGTTAATAGGTTAAGCATTCTGTTTCAATTTTATTTAATGCTTATAATACTCCAAATTGTACGCACGTATTAGGAATTAATTCAGTTGTATATAAAAAAAAAAAAATAGCAATTTTTCCAGTACATTTTCCGCACACAACTTTGAAACATGGTGCGCAAAATTTTTGAGATTTGTTTCCATTGCATGTCTGTACTTGACATTTTTTCTCTTGATATCTATTTTATTTTCGTGGGTTTTTTTTTTTTTTTCTGAAGACTCAGGAAAGATCTTTGGGAGATTTGAAACCATAAGATCCATTCTGAACACATCTCCTAAATTTAATAGAAAATGTCTTCTGCTGATAGGCTTGCCTGTTACACTTTTATAAATTATCCAGGCGTTTAAAGCTGCATGATCCAAAATATTGAAAAAGATATGTACAGGCCATCGTCTAGAAGCCGATTTCGGCACATCTGATCATGGATATCCACACCATACTTCGTTGCGTTGTAATATTCTATTGAATCGGGCAACTTCTTGAGACCGTCTTCAGTCTTTACAGTAGAATGTAATGAGCTAAGTAGAAAAACAGTTTTTTTTTTCTTTTGGCTTGATAGATGATAAGTGTCATATTATCACATTCCACTATCTTCGATGAATAAAGAGTACTGCGCATATTTTTCAATGATATAGGAATTTCTCTTCTGTTCTTTTTCATTGTGCAAACAAAGTTGTATTTTTAGCTTTTAACATTTCTGCTAATTTGATATTAGTAAAATAGCTATCTGTCGTAGGAATATTACTTCATTTACCTTCGTTTAGATGGGGATCTGCTAATTTCATGACAACATTTTCCGATAAACGTAATTAAGGATTGGCTGCTTCATCCTTTTCTAGATAAATAAATTCATTCAAGAGGTATTTAGTATCAACGTCAACAGATCAACCAAAATTTTATTCCATATTTATCCGATTTATTTGGCGTATATTGCGTAAATTTATATCTATCCTGTGATGGGAACAATTGTTCATCAACTGTAATATTTTGTCCTGGTCGGTAGCATGTTTTGCAATTTTCAATAAATTTATTCCACATTTTAGATGCAAGAGCAAATTTAACAGTATGTAGTCTGCTAGATCTTGTTGTCTTTTCATCAAACCTAAAAAATCTTTTTCTTTCTTTGAATCTATTTCTTGAGGTAGTTTCTTTGCAAAATAGTATTCCTCATGCCTTGGACGACAATGAATATAAATCTAAACCCTTTTTTTTTATTGCTCCTCGAACATATAGTATAGCAACAAAAGCAGCTTCGAGTACAAAGAGTATTTTATTAAAGGGGTCAAAATGACCCCCGTCCGCCGTTCTAGGAATACAAGCCCATATTTCAAAAACTAACAAATCTAGAAAGCTGAACTTTTCTTTAGAAATATATGTTATCTATTTAGGAAAAGTCAAAAAATTTCAAACGATTTCGCCCAAGCAAACAAAAGTAATCAACGGACGAAAGCACCCAGGTGTCAAAATGACCCCTACCGCCGTTCTAGTGTTAATGTAAATTAGGTTATTTTTTTCATAATAATTTTTTGAATATTAATATATGACAGGAACATATTTCCATTGAAATAATACTTTTGCTAATTTTTGTGGAAATCTTCACAATTTATTATAATTAATAAAACAAGGGGATCTAACCTGGGATTCCCAGGTCACAGAACATAGGTGAAACGAATTTTTTTCAAACTCAAATTGTTTTTTTACTTTATGATTTTTTCTTACCCATTAACAACATAAAAAAATATCAATAACCTATTCAAACAAAGTTTTGAAATTTTTTAAAAGCTATACTTTCGTATTAGACACATTTCAGAAGTTAATAGCCAAAGAAATCGCCAAAGATTTATCTCCTTTCTGCAGCCTTTTTGATTCTTAAAACTTCAGCGGCTTAAGCGCATAGTTCGATTACATGTCACTTAATTTTGTGTTTTATGTATATAATTTATTTATTGTTGACCTTAATTTCGTATTGGCACCATGGCAGAAGTTAATAGTAAAAAAAATCGCCAATGATTTTGTCTCCTTACTGCAGCCTTTTTGACTCTGAAAATTTCAGCGGTATAACCCTTTAAGACCCAACCCGCACGATCGTGCGGGTTAGACATACATGTAAATTTTCTCTTCTGAAACAGTCGTATGTAACAAAACCCCAAATCGAACGATTGTTCTGGTTTGCATTTTTGCAAACTACAGTAAAGTATCATTTTTTATCAACGGATGACGGTTGTAGTACATGTTTTACTTTTAGCCGGCATGATTAGCTTTGTTTACAAGTACAACGAAAACAGCTCATCATTTTATCTATCATAAAAGGGTAATTATCAGTATATTCCTAATTGCTTAAATAAATATTTTTGCTTTAATGTCTAAATAAGTGTAATATAATAAAAAACATTAATTATACACTATTTATGTTGCTCATAGGACTTCAGATTTCGTTACCCGCACGATCGTGCGACTTGGGCGTTACGTTAGTCAGTGCTACTGTATAGGTAAGAGCTTTCTCAATGTTCACTTTGTTTTCTGTTTCAATACTTTTGGTGACAGCCAGAATAAAAACGAAGTATGTTGTTATATAATTAATGCCATATTTTCTTGGGTGTTGTCATGGATGAATTTTTTTTTCAATTAAATTTTATCTTTTTTTTTTTCTTTTCAATTAATAAAATTTTCTAAGACATTTTTTTAAAAAATACTTTGTTAACTTTTACAAAGCAAAATAAAATACTTTTTCAGATGCCTAAACGGAAAAGAATTCTCATACAAGAAGAAATATTGCAATTGATGAATAAATCAGACTCTGAATTTAGAGGTTGCGGACAAAATATTTGAAGCAGATTTATTAGAAGGATAGTCAAGTTCAGATGGGTTCGATGAAGAAAAAAATACAAATATTTCTTTAGAAATGGCAATTTTGGATCATTCTTCCTCATCAAAGTCCCCTGAACTCATTCCTCAAAGTTCTACCTCCAAGCCAATTTCGGCAGAAGCTAGAATAATGAAAACAACAACAACAACAACAACAACAAAAAAAAAAACAGTACATGTGGGATGTTAAGAAGTTTATTTCTGTACCTCATTCTGCTCCTTCAGATTTTATGCAATTGCAGGTATGTCTTTCATTTCTTAAATTTTAATTAAAAAACGTTACAGATTTATAGAAAAAATTAAATCGATGTCATAATTTTTTTTAAAAATAAAGCAAACATTTTTAAATTAACTAAAATATGAATTTTTTGAAGTCGATAAGTACATCTCCAATATTATTTTTTTTCCTTTTTTAGGCTTTAGATCCAGTAAGGATTCCATTGTAGTATTTCAGCCAATACATCCCAAATCATCTTATAATTATTTCAGAGGAAAAGCCCATCCCGTACGATCGTGAGGGTGTGGCTTTCTTAGAAAAAGCCCAACCCGCACGTTTGTGCGGGTACACTCCACGCTCCAGGGGGTGACGAAAATTTTTTAAATTATTTTTTTAAGTCTCATTAGGGTCAGTATAGGGTTAATAACCAGAAGAATGTAATATTTAAATGTGAAAATGTTCCTTAAAGGGTCTTAAAGGGTTAAGTGCATAATTCGATTACGCGTCAGTTAATTTTGTTTTTTATTTATATTATGTATTTATTGTTGACCTTAATTTCGTCCTTGAATTTTACCCGGAAGCAAATGCAGAACTACTTATATTGATTTAAATGCAAACGGATTAATCTTTCGTGATCGGGCTGCACGCGGCTGAGATAGATTTAAAAATAACTCATGCTTTAAAATTACTTTAAAAACCATAAAAATCTGTAAACTGAGATACAGTTTTCAAATAAATTGCACCTGAAAGTTACACATTTTCTCCCTGTACGATGGTCTACAAATTGAAAATTTGTGATGTTTAGGGGTTTATAAAAATTAAAGTAGCGAAAATTTCAAAAAAGAAATTTAGTCGTCTAGCGATGCCAACCTCAAAATAACGTCAGCATTACGGATGATCACTTTTTTCTTTATAATATTTTAAAATATCTAGAAGGGGTGAGTTCGCGATTAGCTTGAAGCTAAGGACCCAGTATAAATATAGAATTGTTATACCAAAAGTATTTACATCAATAATGAAAGATAGAAAGTTTTTTCTTACCTTTCTGGTAAGTGAACGCAGAGTGCTTGACTTCTTACGTTGATCACCTAGAAACACTCGATTAATTTTATTTGAAAAAATGTGTAAGTGGTATTCATTGATCAGCAGAAGTGCAGAATAAAACCGTTTAATCTAATGCAATATCTTGGTTACATAAGGTCGTACACTCACACTATAAAAGAAGAATAAAATAAGATTAGTAATGTAATTTTGAATCATGATATGTAAATCCACGCAGATACAAGGTTTTCTTTATAACAATAGAACAACGCACAGAAATTCGTGCGTTGTTGGCCCGACAACATCGGCCATTCGAGTGAGAAGTAAAAAAGGGGCCCACAAGAGTTAAAACAGAGTAAAAAAGCCTGAAACAATAAAAACTGCTTAACAAGCAAAAAAGGTTCTATTTAAAATGAGTCTATCAGAAAAGTTCTCTAGTGCTGCTATCTGTTGTCGCCTTTTCGAAACAAAAGTCTTTTACACAATTGTTCGCTAGTCTGTGATCTTACGCCACCATAGCTCAGGGAAGTGTCGCCATCTTGGAACATATTTCACAACTAAAAAACGCGTTGCATATGTCACGAGGAAATTGTCATTTCACAAGCGAGGTGATGTTGGACATAAAATCACTTACACTGAGACGTTTTCCAACATTCCCGCTTTTTATGTCAAACCGACGAGCGTAAAATGTTTAACTTGTTTCTCAAACACTCGAAATTAGGCTTAGGCAACGGCTTGGTGAGCCCGTCTGCCAGCATTAACTTCGATGGGCAATAAGTTATTTTGATTATGCCATTCTGGCATAGATGTCTGATGTGGTGATACTTAACTTCCACGTGTTTAGTTCTTGTCTGTGCCTTTTCGTTTTCGGTCAATCTTATGACCGATAAATTATCTTCGTACAATGTTACGGGTAGTTGTTGACATAGTTCGAGGTCATTTAACAGGTCTAACAACCACGAGATCTCTTGACCTGCATTAGAGGCAGCGATATATTCAGCCTCCGTGGACGAGAGTGCTGTGCAACTCTGCTTCCTCGATGACCATGCCAATATAGTATTTCCTAATTTAAACAAGTTTCCAGTGGTTGATTTCCTGTCTATTCTATCGTTCCCCCAATCGGCATCGCTATATGCCGTTAGGATTGGAGGTTTTGTTTTATCTATGACGAATTTAAGATCTTTGGTAGTAAGCAGATATCTAATTAATTTCTCGATAGCTTGCCAATCGACTTCCCTTGGGGATTCATTCCTTCTTCCCAGGATATTAACGACTGATGCTATGTCGGGTCTAGTTAAAGTTGCAATGTATAGAAGCCCTCCTATAGCCTGTCTAAATTTTACGTTATCTCCCATTAGTTTCCCGTTTGGATCTAGATTAAAGTAGTTAGTATTCTTGGGTGTATACGTAGGCTTACCATTTAACAAATTGAATTTTTCTGCGATTTGTATTATTTTGTGTTCCTGGTCTAATTCTAGATTACCGTTTGCTGTTTCCTTTATGTTTATGCCTAAATATTGTGTTACTTGACCCAAATTTTTGATTTCGTATTGCTTTGATAATTCAGTGTATATTTCGTGTGTGTCTGTTTTGTCTCCTGCGACTAAGATGTCATCAACATACACTATTATGTATGCGATTTTTCCATCTTGGACTCTTTTGTACAGACATTTGTCTGACGCGCATTCAACGAAATTTAGTTCTTTTACAGATTTACTTATTTTTTGGTTCCACGCCCTAGCTGTCTGCTTAAGGCCGTAAATCGCTTTGTTTAAACTACACACTTTATCTTCTTCCCCTTTTGTTATGTATCCCTCTGGCTGATGCATATAAACCTCCTCTTCTAAATCGCCATGTAAGAAAGCAGTTTTGACATCTAGGTGAGTTATTTTAAGGTCTTTGTACACCGCTCCGTTTAAGAATGCTCGCAGGGTGGTATGCGCTACAACGGGTGCGTAGGTCTCGTCGAAATCGCTTCCATATTTTTGAGCATATCCCTTAGCGACCAATCTGGCTTTATATCGCTCTATAGACCCGTTGGCTCCCCTTTCTGCCTTAAACGTCCACCTACAACCTATGACGCGTTTTCCCGGGATAGGTTTTATTAATCTCCAAGTATTATTTTGCTTCAGAGAATCTATTTCCTCACTAGTGGCTTTTAGCCATTTATCTTTAGTTTCTGCGTCATTGTTATTTTGTAGGTCTGTCCATGACTTTGGCTCCTGAATTTGGCACAGGTTTGCGCTTATTCCATAACGGTTAGGTGGTACGCCACGATTTTGTCTTTGCGATCTTCTCGCTCAAGGGATGTGTCGGTCGGGGTGTTATTCTGATCATCGTCGCGCTCTTCTAGATCAATTTCAATATTATCTGCGGGAGTTTGTTCGTTGTTTTGATTTTCTTTGGCGGGTTTAATTTCCTCATCTTTTATCCTTCTTCGAAGAATTTTACGGTTCTAGATATTATAATTTTATTTTCACCCGTATATATCCTATAGCCCTTGCTTCTGAAATCATATCCCAACATTATTCCCTCGATGGCTTTCTCATCTAATTTATTTCTTTTCGGTTTGTCGACATTGGCAAATGCCTTACATCCGAATGTTTTGATGTTCGAGAGATCGGGTTTTCTTTTATGCCAAAGTTCATAGGGTGTCATGTTATTTTTGTTAGCTTTTGTTGGTAGACGGTTGATGAGGTAGGTGGCGGACATGACAGCTTCCCCCCAGAATTGCTTAGGTAACTTGGCGTCCGACAACATGGTTCTAGCCATTTCCACTATCGTTCTATTCTTTCTTTCTGAAACGCCGCTCTGTGGGCTAGAATAGGGAACACTCAATTGACGCTCTATACCGTTTTCTATCAGACAGTTTTCAAATTCATCACTGATATACTCTTTTGCGTTATCGGACCTTATTGCCTTTATCAACTTGCTAATTTATTTTTTGTTAGCGCTATGTATTCTTTCAGTTTGATAACGGCTTCCGATTTATGCGCGATTAAGTATGTTATTGTGTACCTGCTATAATCATCCGTGAATGTTATAAAGTACCTTTTCCCTCCTATCGCTTCAGTATTCATGGGGCCACATATATCGGAATGTGCGAGGGTACCAATGTCTTTGCTTCTGTTTGTGGCTACTTTAGGGTAGGGCAGAGCGGGAAGTTTCCCTTCAATGCACTTGGTGCATCGCGTGTCATGTTTACATTTGTTAATTGTTATCCCATTGGCTAATTCATGATTAATAAGGTATTTAATATCATCAAAATTTTTGTGTCCGAGTCTTCGGTGCCACAATGAAATACAATTTGTATTGTTACAGAAAGTTTGAGTACTTATAGTATAGCCGTAATCATCTTCAGGGTTTAATACGTAGAGATTATCATTTAATTTAGCTGTCAAGATTATATTATCATCTTTGACAAATAAACATGCATTTTTCTCGAAAATTACCTTTATATTATTTTCAGTGGCTTTCTTAACTGACAATAAATTGCCCTTTAGTTCTGGACAGTACAATACATTTCTTAGTGTAATGTAGTGGTTTTTGTCTGTTTTTATTTTTACGTCGCCCATACCTTCCGAATTAAGCCTTTTTCCATTAGCGATTGTTATATTCCCAAAATTCCCGGCTGTGAATGTAGCAAAATTTGTTTTTGCTAATGCAACGTGCCTGGTACAACCCGAGTCAATGATATATGTGTTTGGATCTGTTGTTTGTGTTTGGTTAATTTTTACTGACTCAATTTCAAAATTGTTTTCCACTGGGAAGAGAGGAATGATCGATTGGTTGACCTCATCCTCTATATTTGACTTGCTGTTGAAACAAAAATTCGAGGAGTCGGTTTTACTACCATTGTGTTGATTTTTGGTGTTTACCGAATTGGCTTTAAAGTTGGCATGGTTGTTAAATTTATTACTGTTACAATTTTCACTTCTTTGGTAATTGTTTTTCTGTTTGTTTTTCAATTTGTAACATTCTGAACGAGCGTGCCCATCTCGTTGACAGAAGCTGCAATACTTTTTATTTCCTTTATTTATAATTTTATATGCTGTATCCCTTGGTCGTGTGTTGGTGTTTTTGTATTCGATTCGATGAGAGTACTCATCGATGAGTTTGTTTTTTACAAACTCGAGGTCTAGATCCTTTTCGTCTCTAGCCTCTGCTTGTTATAAGAGGAGCGTATGACTGAGGCAAGTTGCAAAGCATAAGAGCCACAATGTGCGAATCATTTATGAGCTCTCCAATGGCAGCGAGTTTGTCGCGGATAGTTAGAATATTGTTGATATGTAAATTTAAATCTCCGCCCTCGTTGAGCCTTTGCGAATATAGTTTCCTCAAAAGGAATAATTTGGATGATAAATTCGCCCTTTGGTGAACACTTTTTAATCTTTCCCAAATGTCTTTGGGAGATGTCAAATGTCTGATGTGCACAATTTGTGTATTTTCAATGTACAAACAAATTATGGCTTTCGCCTTAGCCGCGTTTTTAGTACATGTATCATCGGGTGTGGCAGGTGGAGATTCTGTTATATATTTGAATAAGTCATCTTTAATTAACAGATTTTCTAATTTAAAACACCAATGATTATAATTATTATCATTTAATTTCTCTACTGCCGTAATTTCTTTTGAGGCAGACATAGCGTGTTATTCAAGTTTTATAAATTCTTTGATAACAAATATATTTACTATAAGAAGTTTGTGACTTTCTTAAAATAATTTCTTAGAATATATTCATAAATATAAATAAAATGATCATTTATTCACAATAATCAATCAATATTCGTTCACAATAATACTCTTTTTTTGCGATATTATACATATCGTTATTTATTCATGCACATTTATTTTTATTTTCATGTATATATTTCAATATTTCATATCTCATGTGTGCATCTTGTTCATCATTTTATCACAATCAGATAAACAAATTTTTATTACTGGGTTTTTTTATTTATTTATTTACTTTCCCTTTCAACTCAGCCTTCATAATCTTTTAAAATATCTAGAAGGGGTGAGTTCGCGATTAGCTTGAAGCTAAGGACCCAGTATAAATATAGAATTGTTATACCAAAAGTATTTACATCAATAATGAAAGATAGAAAGTTTTTTCTTACCTTTCTGGTAAGTGAACGCAGAGTGCTTGACTTCTTACGTTGATCACCTAGAAACACTCGATTAATTTTATTTGAAAAAATGTGTAAGTGGTATTCATTGATGAGCAGAAGTGCAGAATAAAACCGTTTAATCTAATGCTATATATTGGTTACATAAGGTCGTACACTCACACTATAAAAGAAGAATAAATAAGATTAGTAATGTAATTTTGAATCATGATATGTAAATCCACGCAGATACAAGGTTTTCTTTATAACAATAGAACAACGCACAGAAATTCGTGCGTTGTTGGCCCGACAACATCGGCCATTCGAGTGAGAAGTAAAAAAGGGGCCCACAAGAGTTAAAACAGAATAAAAAAGCCTGAAACAATAAAAACTGCTTAACAAGCAAAAAAAGGTTCTATTTAAAATGAGTCTATCAGACGCCACCATAGCTCAGGGAAGTGTCGCCATCTTGGAACATATTTCACAACTAAAAAACGCGTTGCATATGTCACGAGGAAATTGTCATTTCACAAGCGAGGTGATGTTGGACATAAAATCACTTACACTGAGACGTTTTCCAACATAATATAATAAATTAAAAAAAAAGGTCAATAAAAACCCTACCCTAAATAAAAAGGTAAATAAAATTTATCCTAAATAAAAGTTTTTTTTTTTTTTTTTTGCACTTATGATATAATAAAAATATTTAATCGTTTCGGAACAACGGTATTTGAGAGTACCGATCAATTAAATTGGCTATTATTTTGCCTTAGCTAATTTTTATTTTCCTATTACCTGCTTGTAGTAAGGAAAGCATTACATTTATTCGCCCACGATATGCTATTTCTTTCTTCCAGCAAATAAAGTGTCATCTCCAAAATATAGTGTTCTGTTGTATAAGCCAGCCGTAAAACAAAGTAGATGTATCATTGTACTGTTAAATACTCTACCTCAATTTTTAAAACTTCTGAGCATCGCACTTCTTCAAATTTTATACCGTCGTATTGAGAAAAATATACTTTTTAATGCAACTTATTTGAAAACTGCATCTCAATTTATTTTTGAGATATTATTTTTTTTGTAGTTTTTAGCGCTATTTGCTTAATTTTGGCAACTCAAGCACTCCATTTCTGTAGAAAGTAAAAAAAAAAAAAAAAAAAATTGTTGGAAAAGAGTAATTATATCTGTTTATGTCCATTTTTCTATAACTACTGAAAAAAAGGCAATTAAAATACGTGCTATATTTTAAAAAATGCGAAGGATTGATTTCTGATAAAACATGGGGCTATTATAAACTATATTTAATTTAATTATCTATATTACAAACAAATGAAGCCATATGAATAATTAGATAGCCGATTTTTTTTGTCGAGTTTCTTGAGTGACATTTGCGTTTTTTGTATTTGTGTATTATTCAGTGATAGTGTCCTATGAATACTTTACTGTAGATGTATTTTAAGACTGGATCTTAAATGAGCAATTCATCAGCGGATGCGGATGACGTCATTTTATATAAAATAAAAGAGTGTGCTTTAAGTTTTAAAATTGAAATATGATTTGTACTATTTATATATACAGATATTTTTTTTTCATCGGGTGCGATACTAAATTCTGAAAAAGAAGAATTCCTGTTTTCTAGTTATTATCACGTAATTTCTCTTTCGGCATTTATTAATAAAACAAAAACGGAACGTTTCACAAATCTCTTTACAACGTTAGTACTTCTTTTATTTTAAAAGATATACTGCATTTTTCGAAATTAAAATAGCTGCATTTCCGAAACCTTAAGTTATGATTAATATATGTATATATATATGTCGAGTCAGGAAACAGTATGTGTCACTGACCGATGGATGCGATGCGTTAGAGGTCACATAAACAGCTCACGCCTAACGACAAGCTGATGCTGTAGTTAATGGAGTAAACTCAGCAAAAGTTATATCACAAGTGAAATCATTGTATCAGCACTTTCATAACGTCGCATGACTAGCCACGTTGCACGATTCCCTTGTTAGAAAGTGGCTTGGTCAGCAGATATTTCCTGTTAAATACTGCCCAAAATCCTTTGTGGACACAGACGCCTGTTTTTGCCAATGCATACGGTCGTGCGTTTTGCCGACCGCGTCTGCAATAGACCTGTACATAACTTTGTAAATACTTTATCATATTAAATAAGTTTGTTCAAATACATGTACTAGCTCCTTGACATGGGGGCTCAGCCTACTGAACGTCCAGACACCCCTAGATGGATAAAGCCCAGCCGACTGAATACCTAATCCGGCCCCTAGCTGATGATAGCGGCCCTGATGATGCAAGCCCGGTTGTTCTCTAGTTCCAGCGGTGATCCTTAGCTGATGATAGCGGTCCTGCCGATGCAAGCCCGGTTAATTCCCTGGTTCCAGATGCCTGAATTCCCCGGTTCCAGATGCTGAATTCCCCGGTTCCAGCCAGCAGCCCCGACTGACAATTGCCCGAATTTCAAGCCTTCAGCCCTGATAATGTCGCCCTACGCCCGATGACCACAGCTCCGGTACACAGCCCTCGACGATGTGTCCTGCCTCTCACCGCCCGTCCTAGATGGCCTAACATGCAAACCCGTCCCGACCTGCTCCACTACTGCAAGACCCTGAGACACAGGCCCCGCGCATAGAAGATATCTTTTTTTCCCCTCAACATCGCAGCCCGCACGGATAATTTTTACGTCCTTTTCTCTGCATTAAGAAGAAACACGAGAGAAAGATTTTCCCCAACACAAGAAGATATAATTTGACCTACTTACCACAGGAAGATTGAAGAAGAAAGAGAGAGGAAAAAGGAAGGAATACGTATTTTTCCTAACTACGAGGTGCGATTTTGTTTCCACTTTCACTCAAAATCCCAGGTCCGGCTGCAAACGAGTGAGTACTAAGACTCTCTATAAATTTTGTTTTATTTTCCCCAGTCTTATTAGTTAAATTAATCATGTTTTTAGAGGATATTCCCCAGTTGAAGTCGGCGCTTAAATTCGTTAAAGCAGACAAAATTAAGTTATTGCATCAATAAATTTTCGACAAAGACGAAGCAAGGTCCAATCGCAAAAATTTACGTAAATTTGAGGGTTTTTCATATGATGCAAAAAGCAGTGAATTTACGACTAAGTTACAGGACATAACTACCAAATTTTCGAAGTTAGAATTAATAGCGGTAGCAAATTTGATGGCCATTGAAATTGATGGGGCCGAAGATGAGATCGCAAGTCGTATTTTAACTGCATTAACAGATTTAGAAACATTCGCGAATTCCATTAAGATCGCGACGGATTCCGAATTAGAGGATGTTACACCCGATCCCCCCCCCCCCCCCCCCGGCAACCATTTCAGCTACAAATATAAATTCAATGGCTGCAAGAACTACTGACCCGATCCCCTCGAAGCCAATAACTTCATTTACTGATTTTGAGAATTTAATCCCCCCCTTTCGCGGTTCAAGCACAGAAAATATCCTTAATTGGTTTACACATTTTGAAAATTTAGCGCAATCGTTCGCCCTGTCAGAAATTCAGAAATTTATCTTTGTTGTACGTGCTTTGAAAGATTTAGCACTTTTATTTGTACAGAGTGAACCGTACATCACCTCGTACGATAAGCTTAAAAAAGCATTAATTGCAGAGTTTTCATGTTACTCAACGTCCGCTCATATCTATAAATTACTATCATTTCGTACGCGTAATCACAGATAAAATTCAATACAATATTTTTTGCACATGCGAGAGATTGCGACTAACGACAATATTGACGAAAACTCACTAATGCATTATGTAATACAGGGAATAGATGACGCACCCCAAAATAAAGCCATATTGTTCGGATGTACTGATTTAGCGCAATTTAAGGAAAAACTTTTGATATACGATGAAATTTGCCAATCCAGCCGCGAGTCACGCTCCCGTACTCAGAATGTTACAGCCAGTACACCACGCGCACCGCCGCCCAGACCCCAAAACAAAATTAACTGTCATAATTGTGGAGCTAACCACCTAGCCGTGAATTGTCCCAATAAAAATAAAGGTCCTAAGTGCTTTAAATGTAATTTGTTCGGACACGTAAGTCATAATTGCGGAGAGCGAACCGCAGAACGCAAGACGTCCACTCAAGGTACCCCTCCTCTCAAAATTCACACAGTCGATCGCGGTCAACCGCACAAAAATATGAAAAAATTTGTAAAAATCGCAGACATTGCAGTAGAAGCCCTGTTCGATACCGGTAGTGAGATTTCGGCGATGAGACACGATTTTTACAGACTAATTGGTTCACCCCTCCCCTAAGCGAAGACAGTACACATGTAGAAGGTTTTGGAAAATCTAGTATAAAACCACTAGGATCTTATCAAACGAATATACACATAGATAACACCCCATTTTCGACCAAAATTTTCGTTATGGATTCATCACACATGTCAATTCCCGTCATTATTGGTCGAGATGTCCTGGCACAAGGTACCTTAATCTGTAATGAACACGGAATTTCCCTTGAAAAAACCGCACAAGCAACCATAAATTACATTGGCCTGAGCCACAAACAAAATCCCTCTAAGACGGACACCATTAATTTAATGTTAACCAAAAAGAATAATATGAATGTCCCTAAGCATACCGAAACGTTTCCCGTAGTCACTAACTCCTTAGCCGAAAGCGAATCTAAGTTAAAAAATTCTCCCCCACTCGAAATCTGCTTAAATAAAGAAACTGATATTTCGTTATCAGAGGTTTCTGTCGAAAGGCACGGAAAAGTGAAAAGATCCGAACTAAAATCTCCCCCCTTACATGACACTTTTCCCGCAGGAGTGAAAAAAATTATCCCCACTGATAGAGCATTTTTTCTGAATTTTTAAGATCTATAACTGTACTAGCGATCATTACTATCTGTATGTTGGCTCACTCACAAGTTGCACCCTCTCAAAGGAATGACCCACTTTCCAATCTCGTCAGCACCGTTGTTTTCATGGCCACTCTATTACCACTCTCTCAATCCAATGTTGTTCCAATACCGATAAAAAGAGGAAAGAGAAGAAAAGAAAGAAAAAGACGCAGGCATAAAATTTGTATCTGTAAACAAGATGTTGAATCATAAGATGTATATAGCCCAATTGGACATTTTTTTTTCTCTTTTTCATATCCGTTGTTTTTCAAGAATTTAAAAGTGTTACCGTGTACCAGTGTTTTTTTTTAAAGTGTTCGAAGAAGAGAACAGTGTACAGCTTGAATTTATTGTGTATGATAAATAGTGACAAACCTCTCCAGTGATTCAACAATTTTTTTTTTAATATTATATGTCGATTTTCTTTTCCTCTTGAAGTGCACCTTTGATATTCAGAAATTGTTTTGTGTATACATTTTACGTCGGATCTTCCAAAGTATTTTTCGGATGAAACCAAGACATTTTTTTTCTTTTACCAATCCGAAATATCAGGATTTTTCAGTGAAAAACCTTACGGGTTATTTTTTTTCCCTTCTTCAAACAACGATGGTGTTTTCTCAACCCAAAACTGATAGTGAAGCGAGTGATTTATTTTTTTTGTCGCTCACTGGTGTTATTTTCAAGTGTTCTTCTCAGCTTCATCATGTCTGATTGCAGGACTCAAGACCTTTCACTCATGAGGTTGTGACTAACTTTAAGTCCATGATAAGACATTTTACGATGCAATATGATAAGAAAGAAAAAAAAGACTATTTTTTTTCCTTTAGACTATATTTCATTCCAGTAGTGACCGACATTTTCAGACAGTTCAAGATTTAAGTGTACATTTTTATTTACATGATTATTTTTTGTATCAGTGTATCAGCGGTAAGTTTCCTTTTTTTTCCAGATAACTATTTTTAAATGTTTCCGATAGAAAAAACAGATTATTTTTTTTTCTTGTGTACTTACTGTATGAAAGTTGTACTGTTATTTTCATTTAATTAGCCTTTTCTTTTATGCGGTAAAGAAATATTTTTTTTTTAAAGAGAAAAGACTGACAGATTTTATTGATGTAAAGAATTTAACATTCGCATCATTCCTTTTTAAAGACAGATAGGAAAATTAGTTTTTTTTCACTCCTATTAAGATGTAACTGTTTTTTTTAATTGTTAAATAAGACTCTTAAGAAGTATTTTAGCTCTAGTAAGATAGTTAAACGAAGATATAGTTTCTTTTGTTGTGTTTAAAGATGATGATGAATATTTTAAGACGTATATTTTAAAGTTGAAACTTTTAAAGATGTAAGCAGAAATTTAAGTTCACTTAAATTTAAGAACGACGAATTTTTTTTTCAGAAGACACAGTCTTCAAAGACGCGAAAAAAAAAAAAAAAAAAGAAAAAGAAGAAAAAAAAAGAAACACAACATCAGGAAGTGAATTTTTTCTTGTTTAAATTTTGAATTTTTTGAAGAAGCACAGGGGAATATAATAAAGCTTAATGATGTTTTAATACACTTAATTTTTTTTTAACTTAAGGTTTTGATGAAATTTTTTTTTAAGTTAGACAACTCAGAAATACGAAGAATTAAGCGATATAATTTTGGTTTTTTATTTATGTAGTATATTTTTAATTCTTAGTAGTTACTGTTTTATATATTGTTTTATATTGTGTGTAGTGTTTTGCAATTTTTATACAGTGTTAGTGTTGTTATGCGTTGCTGTTTCTGCGATACATCTAGCGGTCAGGGGCTTCCCGCATCAAAATGGCCGAGTGTCGAGTCAGGAAACAGTATGTGTCACTGACCGATGGATGCGATGCGTTAGAGGTCACATAAACAGCTCACGCCTAAGGACAAGCTGATGCTGCAGTTAATGGAGCAAACTCAGCAAAAGTTACATCACAAGGGAAATCATTGTATCAGCACTTTCATAACGTCGCATGACTAGCCACATTACACGATTCCCTTGTTAGAAAGTGGCTTGGTCAGCATATATTTCCTGTTAAATACTGCCCAAAATCCTTTGTGGACACTGACGCCTGTTTTTTGCCAATGCATACGGTCGTGCGTTTTGCCGACCGCGCCTGTAATAAAGCTGTACATAACTTTGTAAATACTTTATCATATTAAATAAGTTTGTTCAAATACGTGTACTAGCTCCTTGACATATATATATGGGAACGTCCACTGCTACTCTTGTGACCACCAGAGTAAATTTACTTATATATTTCCAATTCTTTTATTACAAAATATATTTAAGATAAATTTGATGCAACTTCTTAAAAATACCTGTACTCTACTTTCAAAAACCATATACAATTTGTAACAAAAATAATTTTACTTGGCTAGATAATAAATGAAAATTTTGTTACTCTTGTGACCACAAAAAAAAAATAATAATAATAATAATAATAAAAATACAATTTTCAAAAATTGTGTTTGACGCAGAAATTCTGTGAATTATATGAGACTATAGAAATAAAATTTACAGAATATAGCAGAGTAATTATATCTTTTTAAAAAGCATTAATCATTGAACTCATTTGATAACACATGAATTAGTTACATTGGATTTTGCAAAATGCTAAGTGTTAGTTACTCCTGTGACATTTTGTCCATAATGTAATTTTAGCAAAAATTCAGTTTAAATACTAAACAAAATAATTAAAATAAGTTTTAAAAAATTATTTTCCATACAGAACAACTTTTAATGATGATTTAATTTTAAAATGATATAAAATAATGTAAAAAATTCTAAAATTAACAAACACTATAACCACATAGCAACCTCTCAGTTTCTGCTACTTAACGGAATAAGTCATTGTCTTCATTATCAATAATATCACTTGCAACTTCTCTTGTATCATGATTTACTTAATGAAACACAAATTCTTTGCACGAATCATGTTACTGTAAGGTTTGTAGTAGATAGTGTCATTTTTCATGGTTTTAACAAATTGTATTTGTTGAATGCCCTTCGCTATTGTTATTTTCTCGCAAAGTAATGAAACTTTATTGTTTTATTTCTTTTGACAAAATAAGCAGTATATCTTAGAATTGCTTTTTTAGAAAGCACTTCATTCCATATACATCATTATACAACAACGCAAAATAAATCTACAGCATCTATACCAGGAGTATTTGAAAAAAAATATATATGTATTGAGAACATGTATGTATTGTAACAGTATTGAGAAGATGTTGATAAAAGTTTTGTCAATAGCAAAATGTCTATCAACGTTTTGCTATTAACAATAACTTGTAAGAAGTTCTGTATTATTGACTTCCGTTTCAAATAATTCTTCGATGTTATCTCCTTAAATTAGACATTCTGAATCCCTAAATTCTAATTATCATGTATCTCGGCAGACAAGATCATTTAATACATCACAGGAATGTTTAAGGCAGGAAATAACCATTTACTACGTTATGAATTGCTTGAATGTTTTCGTGACAGCAACAAATGGAGATATTCTGATGAGTAATTTTCTATTGTTTTGTGAAACTAAGCTTTAAAGCTGCAAAGGAATCTCCAATTTTTCAATTTAGGAAAGCTACCTTAACCCTGGATCTACCGGGAATTTTATTCAAGTTTTAATAAAACGTTCTACACCAGAATTTTTATTTAAAACTATTTAACTTATTTATTTACCTTATTTTTGTATGGTTTATATACTTAGTTTATTTTAAAGAAATTTCTGGTTTGAATGAATATTTTGTATGTACCTGTCGGGTCCAATGGACCCGTCTGGTAGACGGAGGGTTAAACTAAAAACGTATTCTCTTATTAAATGTCCCTTAGAATTGATGAAATTACGTGACCTTTTTCACGCTTAACTAACACAGATTTAGCTGAAGAATGACCTCTTCTTAAATCTTCATCGACATAAAATTCTCCAAAGCTGTGGAGTTAGATTTTTCCGTTACAGTATCTGAGCTTAGCTAGTTCTCTACTTTTTCCTTTTCTTAATATTTTCATTTTCTTGCTGAAGCTTTTGCGGGTTCTAAGACTTTTCTTCACCTTATCGTAATACATTTTGTTTTGTTTCTTTCTCACAACAACATATTCAATTTCATTCTTATTTTTTCTCAACAATTTTTGGCGCTTAGCAGAATTTTTCCTGCTCTTTAAAACAATGTCGTGTATAAGAAGCAATATTAAAATCTCTCCTTTAAAATATACTATCATAATCCTTTCCATATGAATACTATAAGCACCTCTGTAGGTTACACAGCAGAATTTAGTAAACGAAGCTTTACAAAGCCTATAAAATATCTAATTAAAGACCATGTGCTTCAAACCAAAAGAAAGCACACAAAAATGACACGAGTTGAGTTGTTTTATTATATTTTTAATTCCTTGTCATGATTATTTTATAATCTTAAGTAATACCAAAAATGAATAAAATTAAATCCACCCATTCAAAAAATACTAATGAAGGTAATATATCTTCCTTAAAATTTACAAAATAACCTTAGTTATAGCTAAAACTATTTCAAGAACTGCTCTAATAACAGAGAAAAAACAACAAAACTTTAAGCATTCTGTTTGTTTTGGTAGTAACGCAGTTTTATATCAAACTATCGACAAAAGTATTGTGTTACGCTTGTGACACAGACATTTGTGACTCTTGTAACAACTCCCCAGAGCCTATTCCATGCATAGAAAAAAGAAAGTATTTAATGTAAAACATGTCTTATACCTCGAAATCAGAGAATTAGAAGTTTTTGGTAAAAATTTTAAATAGTTTTTTTTAATTAAAACTTTTGTATGTTTTCCGTTACTCTTGTGACATTTATGTATTAACGTTTAAATACAGCCAAAAATATATTAAAGACATTATCTAAACGATTTTATCTATGTAGATCTTAAATATATGATAATAGTTTCTTGATTTGAACGCATAGTAATTTTATTGAATTCTAAAAAGTAAAAAAATCATACATTTCAAATACATTTTAAGCTCAAATGTAAATGTAGTTTTATACTGTTAGTATCCAGCTCATTTTCTGTAAACACTTGCTCTTATGAAATTAAAACTTACAAATTCATATACTTCAACTCTTTAGCTTTAAACTGATGTATCACACTTATATTTCCGTTTTAAAAAAAATTTCAGCAAAAATTTTTTTCTGCCGTGGACGTTCCCATATATAATATATAAATACTGTAAAGTGGTTCATGCTTTTGTAATACGACATTTTCCAAACGTCTTGAAAATTTCTTCCTTAGCCTATTGTAAGATTAATAGTACGGAAAGTAACTCTATTTGTTAGATTTAAATAAGGGATATATTTGTTAAATTACAGAAAATCTTAATTTTTGTCATTTCGATAGCTAGGGTAACTCCGGGAGAGTCGCCACATATGGGATAGATGCCGCACCCCTTGTATTTCTTGTAATTATCGATAGATGGTCGTCAAACGCACAGTATAGGTGCGCAATGAGATTATTTTAACCAGTCTCTAGCGTGAATCCCATTTAGATGTTTACTTGTAGAAGTGCAATCCTTAATTTGACGTAAGTGCATGATTTCACCGTCCAAACTTTTAAACACGTTATGTTTAAATACGTTTCATACACTAATTACTAAATGAATGTGTGATTTCGAAGTCAAAACTAAGTGTAGCGTTTGTATAGAGTACTGTGTGTATGATTACGCCATTCCCCTTACCGATGGCAGGTAACTGTGATGGCTGACGTCTGCACCATGCAAAATGGGATATATGCCGCACTGCTTTTCCAGTATACAGGCTAATACTAAAACCAATGGAGAAAAAGGGGAAAATAAAAAGTAAGAAGGGCAAAAAAGATGCAAGTCAAGGTGATAATAATGAAAAATTGGATGACGCGTAACGCAGATGTTCTTTGCAAGGAATGTTTAGAAAACTACTCCAAAAAAGATGAAGTGTAATTGGCTTCGTTGCATCATGTGTTTAAACGTAGTTATATAAAGACCGTACTTTTTCGATACTTTTTCTGTAGATTGTAGTCGAAAAAATAGGTCTCTTAACCCATTCGGGGCCATAGGTAACTTTCATAAAGAGCTTACAAGATTTGTTTCTGGCACCAGTAAAAAAAAAAAAAAAAAAAAAAAGTAATATTTCCTTTGCTTAATTACAGCATTTTCATGGTTATTTAAGTAAAGGTAACTTCTTTTAAAAGAGTGGTACCAATCGAATAAAGTTTGCGTAAAAGTCACCGGTCCCGAAAGGGTTAACAAATAAATTATGTCAACACAATTTTACTTTTTTCTTTTTCCTTTCTAATACAATTATGTGATGTGGTTGCTGAAATAGCAATTAAAATTTAATGCAGAAAAAATAAGTCGATAATTTTAATAGTGAAAGTAGGCAACAATTATTAATTTGAATCTAATAATACGTTTCATTATACTCATTTAGTTTCATTTTGTTATTAGATCGTTAATTGTAGACCAGATATAATTTTTTTTTAATATCTTTATTTATAATTTCATTCTGTTCTTATTACAAGCTCGGCATAACTACTGCACAAGTGCGGCGTCTCAGCCTGAATATACGGGTGATGCGCCGCAGTGTAATGTTTTAGAAAACAATTGTTAAAAATATTAATAATTTGTTTTGAGATTTTTTGTCGCAGTACACGCGTTGTATATTTAACATTAAATAGCACCGCATGATTTTTTTTTTTATTTTATGTCCACCATGGGACTTTATACAAAAATTCAAAAAACTGTGCGGCATAAATCCCGCAATTACCCTACTTTTAATATGTTTTTAAACCTAAAAGTAAATTTAAAAAATAATAATAATGGTCTAGAAAGAATTAAAGAAAAATGAGATAATTGTACAAAAAGTCAATTTTCTATTAACACAAACTGGACAATTGTAGCATAAAATATAATCAATAAGAATGTATTCGTTAAAAACACACAACCTTGCTCATTGTTATACAAAGAAACAAGAACTTTAATATGAACTTGTAAAATTAAAAATAAAATCTACGTTTCGATCTGCTTCTGCAGTCGTCCTCAGGATAAAATATGATGCTGAAATTATTAAAAGTTCAGAGATGAAGGTTTCCTGTGCCAGAGACAATTGGTCGAGCTTTGACTAATGATAGTATTGCAAAAACGCAGTGGCGCCATCCAGTGAATAAAAAAAATATATTCTTTAAAAATATTCTGGGGGTATTCACTGAATGGTACACTGCATTTTTGCAATCATATCATTGGTCAAAGCTCGACAAAATGTCTCTCGCAGAGGAAGCCTATATATATATATATATATATATTGTGTGTGTGTTGTATGTGCGTGTGTGTGTGTTTGTGTGTACCAATGAGCAAGGTTGTGTGTTTTTAACGAATATGTTCTTATTAAGTTAACTTTTCTTTCCTATAAATTCAATTAATAAATTTGATAGAGTTTAATGAATATTTATAAGTTCAGCAATTTTCTTTATCAAAATTTATTGTATTAATTTATTTTCGTTTTAAAGCATGTATACGTAAAACGAAATTATTCCACTAAATGATTCCTCCTTCTCCAAATAATAAAATTTCCCGCTACTTAGAACAAGGTTATTGATCCGCATTCCTTTGCATAATTAAACCGTTTGTTTATAATAGGCCGTAACACCATCGAACATAAATCAAAAATCATTGGATCGGGTTTCTTTTTATTTATTTTTTTTCTGAAACTCGGATAAACATAAAGGTTAATTGCCGTACTAAAACGTATGTTATATTAGAAAATGATTTCGATACACATATGTTTTAACTGCAATTTATTGTACCTAATTGAAAAAAAAATAACTTAGTTAATGGTATATAATAGGTTGTAGAAATAAATCAATATTGGAAAGTTTTTTTTTTAATTTATATGCATATATTTATTTTTATAATGTTAAAAATAACTTTAATTCTTAATTTGTTACGTCTGTTCAATATTCAGTTTAAATCACAGAGTAGTAATAGTAATAATTATATGTCAAATAAGGAAATGTATTAAAAACTTTTATTTTATAAATTCTAGATCGTATCATATTTAAAGTAAAAAGAAAAAAAAAAGTATACTTATTTTAAGTACAGACGGCTTTCGAGTAAATACTTTTGTTTTGATAATAAAGTCAAGATTCATAGTAAAGTATTTTAGAATTTGCTTTAGATGGTTGAAAAGTTTTAGTATATTAGTTTTTTAACCTGGGAACAAATGAAAAATGACTAGTATTGCCAGGTATATCACATTGCGAATATAACAAAAAGCGGGGCATGGAAACGAAAAAAAAAGAAGAAAAACAGCTGGATAGGGAGACAAACAAAGAAGCGGGACAATGACTTCAAAATCGGGACATAAAAGCATACTGAACCGTATTAAAACGGAATCTGCCCATAACGCAATTCTATTTTAAATATTAAAATTTCATTATCCCCTACATTAAGAATATCATACAATTATACCTTATAAAGCAGAAACCTATTTAATACGGGATTTTTCTTCTGTTGCTTTTGAATCCCTCTTGGCAGGTTTTACTATATTAAACACAATAATCTTGCAAAGTAATAATACTGTAAAAGAGACGTCGCTAGATAATGAAACATTTCAGTTTTAAAATAGAATTTCGTTATAAACAGGTACAGTTTCACAGGATTTACTGAACAAATTAGACTAAAACCTGTGAAATCAGAATCGTTATAAACCGCAAAAATATCCGTTTTGGACAGTCTTCCGTTCAGGCAGGTAGATTTGTGAGATATTCCTTTTAAAATGACTGTAAAAATTTTCAGATGCATAGACAGGTACTATCTTAACAGGTTTACAGGTAAGTTCCACTGGATGCAGATTAACAAATACACTGTAAAAAAAAAAAAAAAAAAAAAACACTGTAGATTTGCTAGAACAAACTCGGTCACAGTGAATGTGCTGTACCTTTCTTTGGTTTCCTGACTATATTAACATGGAAAATAAAGTAGTTGCGTAAAGTTAAGAGCACAATGTGCTGGCAATTTGGACGCATTTTTTTACAGCACAAACTGCTGGCGTCCAAATTGCCAGCACATTGTGCTGTTAATTTTACACAACTACTGTGTGTTACTTCCATGTTAATATAGTCAGGTAAACCAAAGAAAGATACAGCACATTCACTGTGATCCAGTTTGTGCGCGAGATAAATAGTGCTTTGCACTGTAAAAAAGACGTTTTTTTTTTTCTTACAGTGTAGAAAAGAAATTTTAAAATAATTTGTGCACCCTAAAATATCGGGGCACTTGGCTTGCCGAGCAGTGGTTACGCGGGATAGGCCATGGAGCCCCTGGAAATCGAGAGATCTAGTAACACTAGATACAACATACCAAGGGTGTGCAGGGTTCCTATTTTGACATCATTACTCCCAAATAATTTTCGTCGCATAGTGTAATCGCTAACAGCTGTCCCAAATGGGGGATTCTCACAATCTTAATAAAAATCTGGTGAAATTAAACTTGCTAAAATAACATTTTAATCTGATAGACGAATGCCTTAATGATTCAAAATAAAGAAAAAATGGTCAGCAGCGAAAATTTTTTTATTTAACTGAGGTTTAAGTTAAACTTGCGAGTTTAATTTTCCTTACCATTTTACCACTATAACTTTCTATTTTCTTCTAAATTTTTACTTATAATGAATTTGCATAGTACCTACAGGACATTCAAATAAGAAATAATAACAATGTAGTATTTTTAGTACAAAATTTTGGTATAAAATTGTCTTAAAGGGGTGTTAAAGAAGGGACGGAAGAAAAAAAAAGGGATGGTATAGGAAAAAGTGATAGTAATGGGAAAAAAAAGGATCGCAAGGAAAATTACCACTATTTTTAGGCAAATCATGTTAAGACTAAGGGAGAGCCACAATGTTCATTGAATTTTAGAAATAGTTATTTACATTGGATTAAATTTAAAAATATTAATTTACCTCGAAAAGAGCAGGAATAAACCTTGGGGACAGTAAGACTACCAATAAAGCCACGATGCTTGAAATTGATGTTTAAATTCTGCAGTAAATTTCCTGTCAAAGAATTTTAAACATTCTTTCTCTAGCATACTTCTGCATGAGAAAAAACTTAAAAAAAAATTCTGTGGCTGCATCTGCAGTGATTTTCTGTATAAGTTTAGCAAGAGGGATGGTAAGGAATCTAAAACCCAGGGACAGAGTTAAAAAAATAATACCAACCGTAAAAATGTGTGCAGGTTAATTTTTTGCTACATATTTATATAAAACAATTATCCCAGTTTCGGAAAAAAATTACATCGAATTACTTTTATTGAAACAACTTTATACAGACAGCTCCAAACTTAAAAATCAGCACCAGGGACACGGGGCGATATAGGAGTTTTCCTGGTATTTGGATCCCCAACATCGTCCAAAACTTATTCATCTCGTTAATATTGTTATGCAATCATGCAATGGGCTGTTCTCCAGTATATGAAATAAAGAAAAACACAATATTATGTACTAAAATAAAAATTATTATTCAGGGACATAAAAGTCAAAAGGTTGTGAGAATGCCCTCAAATGCTGATACACGACGATTACAGTATATTCCGGTTTATAACGCGACTTTAAATTTTAAGACTTAATTTTTCTATTTTTAGGTTTATTCGCCGTACAACGCGCATCTTTTATTTTGCATTGGAACCTTCTTGTAATAAATAGAAAAAAATATAAAACATATTATAAATTAGAATAACAATTCCTTTTTATGTTTTCTGAAAGCGCAAAAGATCATGCTTTTTTTTTTCGCTTAACAAATTATTAAATTAGAAATCTGAATTCTTAATATCATATTTTTCTCTTTTTCTTATCTATCTGTTATTTTTATAACTGGAGTTATAATGTGCCCTTGTATCAAAACAATTCTATTATATATTAATCCTAAGCAGATGAATGAGAGAAATTTTGCAAGTTGAAAACAGTGCCCTCTTATGACTGAAGTTCTTTTTCCATGCTGTAAAATGAAAAGTTTACGACAGAAAAAATTGAAAGAAAAATTGATAAATATTAATCTAACTACCAAAGGGAATTTTTTTTTCACTCACACCTTTAACATACTATTTTTATTTATATGTTTCATTCTTATGATTATATTTAAATTAACTTATCTTATTCTCAGATTAACCTATGAAACATTTTCAGCCTTTTAAGCCATCCTTTTTTTCTTTTTTTCAGCCATAAAATATTTCATTTTAACTCATGAAAATGGACATTAAAAATTACTTTAGAAATACATGTTTTTAAGCTTGTTTTTTTAAGTATGTTTTAGTATGTATTTTTAAGACAGATAAAACGCATTCAAATTAGTTTACCTCCAATAAAAGCCATTACAGTTAAAATTCAAGATAGAGTCAAATATATTTCTTTTTTGCAAATTTAATTAATAACAAAGATTAAAAAAGAATTAACAAAGATATAATTAATTGTACTTATATTTACTTTTTATTTATTTTTTCCTTATATTTTAGCAAAGTTGTGCTATGGCTAGATTTGTATTCATGGCTCCTCTATGATGTGATAAACATTTACTCATGCGCAAGGAGTGGAGTAGCACTGCTACTGGGTATCCCATCAACATATCACCAGTTCAGGGAAATTAGATCAAGCGTGGATCCTAGATTGTTATTTCTTGTTGTGGTAAATCAATGAGATGGATTACGGAATCTAGGAATTACTTGCAGATATTTTTTAACTCCACGGCTTTTACTGTAACTCCTCTTTGCAGAAGAGGAGAGTGGCCCTCATGTATGCGAACAAAATTCACATTATTATGCACTTGCAGGTCAACTCTCTTTTGTATACCGGCCGCAGGAGTGGAAAGTTTCGCTAGTATGCACTTACGTACTACGCACGCTCTATGTATAATCGCCCTGTGTGAAGAGTACGGGTTGTACGCTGGACTTTTATAAAAAAAATATACTTTATGAAAAATAGTGGTGGGAAATGTGAAATATGAATCCACCAGCGATATGTATACCCGTGAGTACGCTTCCAGCTTAAGAAATTAGAAACGAATTCAAAATAATTTTCCTCGAATGAAAATTATTACACTGAAAACTAAAGACCAAAGGTTACTTTTAATATTTTATCAAAAGTCATCGCTATTCCTGTGTTTATAAACCATTTTATCTTGTTTTAAATAGAAAATTTTCATTGATATTATTAAATTAAAGCAAATAGTTATTCAGATGCTGCAAACTAAAAACTTACATTCACAAAAGTCTAAGCAAAAAAAGCGTAATATTTCCCAGCAAACATCTCTTTCATTTTCCGTCTATACATAAGAGAGTGCAATTAAGCATCAAATCCTATGGTATCAAACGATAGAAGTATCTTATTTGAAACAATCGTAAGTTTCGACATTTATTTTACCTATCTAAATTTTAACAATATTGTCGTTTTAATGAATATATACATAAAACAAAGTTAATCCACAAAATGAAACTTATTTCTCGAATGAGAAATACCTTGATCCACATTCCTTCGCATAATGAAACGCTTTGTTCTGAATTGTTGGAACCACTACTGACCATAAAAAAAAAGAATCGTCGCATTGGGTTACTATATCCTTTTTTGCCATTTAAATTCTTATTCAGAGTGAAAATACCGGTTATTTACTGTATTAAAATATATCCTAAATTAGAAAACGAGTTCTATGCGTATATGTTTTAACTGGTATTTATTTTAACTAAATTGAAAAATATTTATTCATTGGTAGAGAAGGTGTAGCAGTATCAGAAGTTGTTTTAAAAATTAACGTAGAGATAATTAATTATATATTATTAAAAATAACTTTAATTTTTTGGTCGTCATATCAGCACATCATTAATCCCCTGACCGCCGACCAAAAGGGCAATATTGTAATGCTGTTTTCTCCTTGATTTTTTTTTTTTTAATCTTAAAAAAAGAGGATTTTTCTTACATGATATAAACAATTTAATTACCTCTTTGAATATAATCCTTTGTAATATCAATCATTACTCAGTGTTTTAAATCTACATTACAGCTGTAGATTATATTAACTACATTATATTAACTAAAAGATTGCGTTTATTGCAGTGAAACCTACAGCTTAGTGAACGGATATCTCAATTCAAGGCATTGATAGGGTTAAATTTAAGTGATAGAATAGCAAAAATAAAACTTTCTGAACTCAAGTTTGGAACTTTTGTTTAAATTTTATTTTTATAAATTGCACTTCATAATGGAAGCCATTTTTTTCATAAAATATTTCATTTTAACTCATGAAAATGCACATTAAAAATTGCTTTAGACATTTAATAAAGTATGTTTTTTAAGACAGATATAACGCATTCAAATTGGTTTACTTCCAATAAAATCCATTACAGTTAAAATTCAAGTTCGAGTCAAACATGCTTCTTTTCGCAAATTTAATTATTAACAAAGATTTACAAAGAATTAACAAAGATATAATTAAATATACGTTATTAAAAATAACTTGGATTTTTCGGTGGTTATATCTGTCCATCAATAAGTTTAAATGACATAATTGCAAAAATAAAAATTTACGAACTTAAGTTTGGAATTTTTGTTTAAATATTATTTTTATAAATTGCATTTCATAATAGAAGCCATTTTTTTTCATAAAATATTTCATTTTAACTCATGAAAATGCACATTAAAATTTGCTTTAGACATTTAATATGTTTTAACATATTAATAAGTATTTAGACATTTAATAAGTATGTTTTTAAGACCGATAAAACGCATTCAAATTGGCTTACCTCCAATAAAAGCCATTACAGTTAAAATTCAAAATAGAGTCAAACATATTTATTTTTGGACATTTTTTGTTGCTATCCGTGTACAATATAATTTGTTTTTACTTTTCATAAAAAGTAAAATTTTATCCAATGTTAAATGACAGCAATTAAAAGGCAAGCAGGAAACTAAAAATTAACACTTTATGTACTGAATTATGAATTCATGAAAATTTTATCTTCTAAAGCATTTTCCGTGAATTTTTGAAACTACATTAGAAGACTTATATAATCATTTTATAAATTTTAGAATGATTTTAGAAGGATTGAAGTATTTAGAAGGATTAATTATAGGGATTTTGTACAATACTTATAGCCCCACTCAAATCTTTTATTTTTAATATTTTTCTTAGTATTTTGTAGAATTACGAAATGTACAAATATAATGCTCTTACAATAGAAATATTTTCGAACTGAAAAATCTACCCCCCCCCCCCCCCCCATCCCCTAACGCCAAGAAAGCTGAAAAGATGCAAAGACAAAATAAATCATCCTTTTATAAATATTTTTGTTTCGTGTAATCAATAATGCTTTCCGAGCAACATAAAGTAATGCATCTATAACTCATTCTAAACTGTGTTACTACTGATCAATGTATTAAATTAATTTTATAAGAAGTTATTTTAACGGTACTCGTAAGTGCCGTCAGTAGGTAAAGGGTTAAAATAGTCTAATGAAAAAGTGAGAAAGGTTTAAGGTCTATATTTGGAGAGCTTTTTAAAACAAAATGTACAATAATGAATCAAATCACATATTTTTAGTTCAATTGTAATATAGAATGATAAAAAACAAAATCCAGGCAATGTCTTCATAATCTTTTAAAAAGTTGGGGGGAGGGGTTTGCCATTTTTTTTAAACCAAAATTTCATGTTTACCCCAGACAGCATACACTCAAGTCAAATGTATTTCAGTTTTGTTTGTACTACATGTTACTATTTGACATACCTCTGCACTGAACCAGGAGTTTTACAATATCTTTAAAGTTAACTGAAATGTATCAATATATATCAAATCATACATATTTTTTAGCAAAAATTACTATATTTTGGTAGATTTCGTAAGAAATACTAAGGCGATTCTCAAAAGGTGGGCACAGGACACAAGTCATAACTTTAACCCATTTGTGCCTGAATTTTTGTTTTCTCAAATTTTTTGATAAAATCACTTTAAAATGTTGCAAAATGAACTGGAAAAATACTAAAAAAAAATTAAGCTTAAACTTTTTTGTATTTATTTGATAAAATGTAAAAGAACTAAATATGAGTATTTCTAGAAGAATAATATGCATAATTATATATTTTGCCTATATTTATATTTAAAATGTTTTTAAATTGTATATTATGTACTATAATTAGTATTTTAATGAACTAAAAAATATATATTTATTTCTTTGCAGAGACTAATAACGTTATAACTATTATTAATAATAAAATAAGAATAATCGTATTGCAGACTTAATAACTATTTATTTCATAAATATCTTCGAAAGGAGATTGCATAAAAAACTGTCTCCTAAATTTCTAACAAAAATATGTGCCCATTTGTGCCTAGAACCCTATATTTTGTACATTACAAAAATGCATAAAAAATAGGCTTGAACATTTAATTTCGCAATTTAAAAAAAATACGTATTTCAAAAAAGTCCACAAGCTAAGATTATAACGCGATTTTGGGTCCATGATAGAAAAAATACAAATAAACTTACTTTTTACATTTCGCCCTCTTGAAAAATTAAAAATCTATAAACACCGAAAAAAAGCCTTAATTTAAGCAAATAAATATCCACCTTGTGCTGTCATCTCTCGGTTATAGATAAAGACATTTATAAATAATGATTTCATGCAATTTTCATGTTATAAAGAAGAAGAAAACTATACAAATGCATTAACATTTGAAACGTCCCAAAAATGGGACGTTAGGCATAAATGGGTTAAGCCTTTCAAACAGAACTTTAATTATCATTGACTTTATTATTATTATTTTTTTTACACTGAGTTTTTAATTCTATTCAGAGACAAAAAATGACATAATTTATTGTAAAAGCTTTGTATAAATATCATAAAATTTTATTATTGTATGCTAAAGAGGCCAATTTCGGACATTCATAACGTTAACTAGTCCAATGTACCACCAAGAAAAAGAGTTTTAACTTTTTTCCAGGTGGTTCTAATGGTAAACAACGAATGCGTAAAGGAAACGGATGATTTTTGATAATTTCGTTAAGAGATGGCAGGCTGATTTATTGCTTTTTTGGAGATAGAAGGATTTTTCTATAAAGAATTTTTATGTATTTTGTTATGTCCGACAGTAACGTACGTAACAAAGTATTTGATTTTATTATTATTATTACTGGATAACAAAAAGTTAATTATACATATATATGTGTATACAGACACATTTACTACATTCTTAGTCTTAAGAGTTTTTTAAATACTAAGAGCAACGTTCAAAATCTGTAACGTACGTGCGAAAGAGTGTCCAAAATTTGTAACGTACGTAACTGCTAATTAAATGCTTTAATCATTAATTTTCCAGAATAGTTGCTGTTTGTGTATAATTTTGTAGATATACTATTATAAAATATTTATATATTATATTTATAGACAAAATACTATACTATTAAAAAAAATTGGTCCTTAAATTTGAAAATTTTAAAAATTACATATAGTTAATGTTTAATGATCCCACCTTTTGAGAATCTCCCACTACCTATTACATTCTCCCCTATGTTGAGATTTCTGAAATTTTTTAGAAATCTACGCAGATCATGATCCCTAGAAACCAAAACCAACCCCACTTCAAAACCTTATCTATCTGTATTTCATCTATCTGTCTATCTGTCTATTTATCTATCTATATCACTTTTTTATGGATACGATAACTTTCATAATTCTGCACAAATCTCTTATAAACTAATGCATAATATCAAAAGGGCAGAAAATCCCGATCAAGTTCGTTAAGGGAACCCCCAAAAAAGCACTTTTTTATGATTTTTTTTGTAAGAAAACAGCATGATGGATCTTTTTGAAATTTTAAAAGTTTATTGTACATATCTTAAGGTATATACAAGAATTTTTTTTTTTATTAAACTTTGTTGCTTCTGCTCTAAGTTATAAACAAATATTTTCAACTGCTTTGGAAATTTCGTCTGGACGGTGGGCATGATAGTGCCTTGTAGAATTATCTGAAACACAAAAATAATTTTTTTTTCGTAAACTTCGTGAATATAGCTTCTAGTTAAGTTAAAGGAACCCATAAATTTATTTTAAAAAAGTTATGTAATGGCTGATATATATTTTTTTTGTTAAAAAAATTCGTTTTTATTTGTTATTGTTAATATCTTTTTTAAAATAATTTTAGTTAAAGCTTTAATTCATATCGAAGACAATTAAATAAGCTTTAATTTAAAAAAAAATTAAGATGATCCACTGTGTAGTTTTTTTAATCTTGCCCACCGTGTCAACCACATTTTTTTACACAGTATTGAGAAAAAACCCCATAACTTCTGAACCAACAATCCGTATCAAATCAATTTAAAGTTATTATTAATTCTAGGAAAAGGGACTAAAAGTTATGTATCACAGATCTTTGATATCAATAAAAATGGGCTGAAGGAGCGAAAAATATAGGGTTTTAGGAAGAAAAAAATTATAACTTCGTTAAATCACAAGATATAACATCTAATTAAATTATTATAAATCATCTTAACCTTATCTACAACATTTATATTGAAAAGTTTATGACAGGACCAACTCTTACGGCAAAATAATAATAATAATAATAATAATCATAATAATAATAACAATAATAATAATAATTAAAAACAAAAAAGGTGACTGAAGAAGAAAAAAATTCCTGACTCAAGATATCAAATCCGCTTAAATTGATTCTAAATTGTCTTAATATTAGTTATAACTTTTTTTTGACAAGTTTTCATAGGACCAACTCAAAAAATAAAGGGGGGGGGGTGAAGAAAAAGTATTGTATTAACATGATTCTGATAAAACCAGCTGTTAAAGATAAATGAAATTAAAAACTCATCAAAACTCACCCGATAAAAGTGTTAAACGGGGTTTGTCTCTATCTTGATTTAGTTTTTGTTGGTGAAATTAGTACTTAACTTCGAAATCTATCCGTACGTGTAGGCCGAGCCGGCGGGAGCCAGATTCGAGTTCAGAACATAGTGAGTAATATGGAAAGCATTGTGACAAATTTCGCAGTATGTTTAAAATATTTTATGTAAAGAAGTTTATCGTACATGGAAATAACAAAAAAATATGTATATTCCAGAAAGTGCAATTAAAGATATTTTAACTGCAAAAATATTCAATTAAGTGTCAATTCACTTTTTTTAGTATTTTTATGTAAAAATCGTATGAAAATGATGCATAGAAACATTGTTTACATTTTTGCTAACCTTCCTACACAGGCTTCCGCTATTTGAGTCATTACTCACTGTTTATTAAGTTGTTCGTAAGTCCTCTGGTAGTAGTCATAGGAATAAAGTTAAAACAGAGTTTAAATCGCAAAAGATTGGTCTTTCAAATAAAACAATAAAAAGCGGTTCGGAAATTTTCACGAAAACTGCCATTTTAATATAGGCAGATACGTTAAGCCTTAAAATTTTCACTTTAAATTTTTAATTACAGTCGAACGTCTATTATCCGGACCGGTCGGGACCGAGACTAATTCGATTTAAGAAAAATCCGGATAACTGGACAACTTTAAAAAACGGCTATGCAATGCTTTTTAGGTAACTTCACTTCATACTTTTTCCAGTGTTAGGATTAACAATTCTAGTAATGCACATTTTCCATATATTACAAATGGCGTGTTTAGAAGTTATTTTTTTTTAACTTTCAATTTTATTTTCTTCAAAATTCGTACAAAGTTATACATAGAAGTGCACATAGAAATCGTTACATGAATATAAATATATATACATACACTGTACAGTACATACCAAGGGACAGAAGAAACAATTTTTCGACCCCTTCAAAAAATCTGAAGATAAAGAGGCATTTTTGCGAAAAAAATAATATATATATATATATATATATGCGTGGGACTCTTGCGCGTTAGATAAACTTCTTAGGTTCTACAGAAACAGTCGATATATGCATTCCTCTCTTTGCATTTGTTGGCGATTTTATTATTTCAGGATTAGGAAATAGTTATTTAACTGTTAATTTCCGTGACATCCAGCCGAATTTACCTTAACGCGCTTAAAGACGTTTCACTTCAAAAAATTTGGAGAAGGCGGGAAAAAAAGTACACTCTAAATCGAAATGTCTTAAATTCAGACACTTAAGTGTCTGAAACGGAGTGTTCAATTTTCACACATTTTAAAATGTCTGAATTTTTTCAGACACTTTTTGCGTCTGAATTTTAGACACTTCAAACATCTGAATCGCAGCCATTTTTTAAAGCATTATACGTAGCCATGTTTGACCACGTTGATCCTGGAAAAGTATATGGCCATTATTCTGCCCTACTCTCCCCCCCCCCCACACACATAGCCTAATTTTAGGGGCTCCAAAATATGGTATGCAATTTTCATAAAGCTGATAATTGAAATCTTTTTCGACTTTGTACCGATTATAATCAATATTTTGAATTTATAGAGTAGAATAAGATTAAAAATTAAAATATTTGTCACAATACAGTAAAACCTCTCAATAGTAGGCACCTTAGAACCGTGGAATTTGTTCGCCATTCGGAAGTGTCTGTTTTTCTGAGGTAAAAAATATAAAATATGTGCATGTTGTTAATAAAAAATGTGCTTCTTAAATAGTTGTGTCCTCTATGTAGGAGTGTCCGTTATGGAGATTTTACAACAAAACTTTCATAGGACAATTTTCTTCAGCGAACACTGACCTTTTTCAAGATAAATACATTTTTTTTACCTCATAAAAGCGAACACAATCGAATAGCAGGCAAATTCAACGTTCCAAAACGCGTTCAATTCGCGAGGTGGCCGCGATTGAGAGTTTTTACTGTATTTATTTTTTTTATTTAGTTTTAATCTAATTCTACTTTTAAAGTTCAAAATGCTGATTATAATCAATAGAATGTTGAAACACATTTAAAATATAAGCTTTAAAAAAAAAAAAATCCATATCGAATTTGGAGCACGTAAAATCGTAGGGGGGGGGGGGGGGGTGTCTGCCCATGCTTTAATCAGGCCCTCCTTCTGGAAAAAGTCCAACCCTGTATTATGATTCGATAAATGTACGTGTCAGTTTTAAGTGCAAAATCTAGCTATATGCAAATAAATATTTTATAAAAATCTACCTCTTTACTTTGTATTCATTTTTAATTTCAAATTACTTTTTAACTAAAAGTAATCAAAAAATCAATATTATATAATTATTTCAAATGAAATATATCTGTATATTTTTACCGCATTCTTACAATTACGTTAACGGTACATGATTACATGAATTTAAGAATCTAAAAATAATCATTAAAATTTAACAAAGTGACTACAGATAACGCGAGATCCTTTTTCTAAATCTTTGTTGACATCAACAAATTTTTTTCTGATTCAACGTCTACATTAGTGACGTCAATTTCCGTTCAAACAATCAAATCGTGAAGCTGTGGTTTTGACTTTTGAATCATAAAAAGATTATATGTTGACTATTTTCAGTATGGCAAATGGGATATTTCTAAAATACTCGGAAACACTAAAATTATAGCAAAGGGAAATCTTTTAATTAGAATGACCGGATTTAATGAGTTTTATCAGTCAAAACATTTTAAAATAAAAAAATGAACACAAGTAATTCGCTGTATTAAATATATGGGGGAATCAATGAATGGAAGGATGTTCGAACTATATTCTTTTTTAAAATTTATGATGTACACACTATGAGGCAGAAGAAAACTTCATTAGACAAGAAAAGCATAAATAATAAATAAAAGCAGCTATTAACAGGAATGTTTACTATAAATGCTTTTGAATTCCAGTACATAACATAATAAATCTATCAGAAATGTAAAAATCGATGTAAACATTACAAATGCTGCCGCATTAAATGCTTATAAAAATATTGTATACGTAAATAAATAATTAAAAAGGGTACTTCAGAGTAATAATTACACCAAAAAATACTATTAAGGTAGTCTTGATGGTAATTAAGAAATATGAGCCAATCAACAGGCGATGTCACTGCGATTTTTAAAGTAATGGCTACATAAGAAAAGGCTTAGGAAGGTGTAAAATTAATAAATTCAGTAACAGCTAATATACACCATGCAGAGACACCAAAATTTATTTTAAAGATAACATTGGATAGAAAATAATACAGAAATATGATTGCAGATGATTTGAAGAGTAGAAATTTAAATATTAGCAAAATAAAATTTTAACATGGAAATACCATAGGCAAAATGCTTTGAACATATTTTGGCATAACTCAGGAACTAATAAAGCTATAGACTCGTGTGAGGTCTTCATTTAAAGAGAAAACAATCACAGAGAGTTTTAAATACATAGTTAAGACCCCACTTACCTGGGAAAAGGTCTGATTATTCCAAAAGCACATTCGCCCAGAGGACGTCCGGATTGGAGGCTACGTTAGTATCCGTTAGTTAGGCAGACTTCGATATTTAAAAAATAAAATCCCCTTGCACATCCGGCTAGCTCTGTTAAAAGGATGGAAAATTTCCATCCTGAAAACATAGCCCGCCAGACAACAGTTCTCTTTACAAATTTGACGAGATGAAGAACACTATATTAGTTTTATAGATAAATATTAATACGGAGTACCACTATGTCGATAGAAATTAAATCCCGGAACTTCACATTCCGCAAAAAACAATCAAGTCAAAATAAATTATTAGTTAAAATGTACGCGTACATAAAAACAAGCATTCAGTTTGAATTTCAAACGAACATCGAGTTCGAAAGGAAGACGCATGCGCAACTGAGAGTGCCCCCTGGTGAATGCGGAGCGGAGTTACAAAGTGTCTTAAAATTAGACACTTGCAGATTTTTTAGACACTTTTATCAGTTCGTGTACACTATGATCATAGTAAGACACTTAGGTGTTTTAAATTAAGACATCTATTGTGACTGAATTTTCAGATTCAGACACTTAAGTGTCTGAAATTCTTTTTCAGTCACATATGTATCTTAATTTAAGACGCCTTTATTTGCAGTGTATGGTTCTTGATCGATACGGTTAATTAGACATTCCGCTTAATGGACGTCCGGATAATCGGCGCTCTATTGTATTTGTTACATTAAGGGAGCACTGGACCTTTAAATTTTCAAAAAATCAGTTTTCGGTTTTTGCTTAATTCTGAATGTTTTAAAAATGTTTAACAATATGCAAAAAAACGCATTAAAAAATCTGCATTATTTCTTGAGTTATAATCATTTCTAGACGGTGAGTATAAATGAAGGTCCGTAGATATTGAAACTTTAAAATGCGTTTTCTCAAATTAGCAAATTTGGAGTTTGAGCGCAGAGTTACTTTTAAACTATGTAAGCTACAGCTTTAAAAAATTAACCAAATATGCGTTTCTTTATAGTCTACAGGCTAAAACAAAAAAAAAATTCATATATTTTGGTTATTTATTTTTTTTGCATTTGAAAAACTTGTAAAAAGTTTTGAGATTTTTTATTATTTTTTTTATTTTGAGCTAAAATTAAATTTTAAACAAAAATTTTTGCGTATATTTTGGTTTTAAGTTAGAAGTAGGTATGTTATGATTCTATTTTGTTCAAAAAAATTTTTCTCTATGAATAATTTAGAGTTTCAGCATGCGCGCAGCATTTAATCATGCATTAGTGAGATGAATTTTTAAATTAAAAATTTAAATACTAATTTTGCACATACAACATTTATTTTCCTGGATAATGTAGTTAAGGATATATATTTTAGGCAGGAAGGGGGGAGGGAAACGATCTTAATTGCATATTGTTTCTGATTTGGTACTTTGAAGAAGGCGATGTTTCTGATTGTTTCGACAAACTCAAAGGTCCTGTGCCCCCTTAATCTTCTATACACAAGAGAGTGAAATAATAGAAAAAGACTTTTAACACCAATTAATAAACTTAGTAGTAGTGTTTGTCAGTTATTAGGCACCATTTAAACCGACCATATGCACTCTAGAAAAAAACTCTTATAATGTAGAAAAATATAATATAACCAAAAATACGCAATAACCTTTTTCTAGAGCATGATTCCGAAGATCGTTTTTTACGTTCAGAAATATCAGGAAACCAGCATATTTTCGAGATTTAAAGAAGTATTTGTAAAAACAGAATTTCTTTGGTTCCACGGATTTTCGAAAATGTTTCCGAGTAGATTTTAATAGTGCATAAATAAGTTTTCTGAAACGGTATTTTGTAAAAACTGATATTTCAGAATGCTGTTAATTCTCAAAAAACATTTTCAGCTGCGTAATTAAATTTATATATGCAATAGCAATAAAACAACAAATATTATAACGATAATGTTAATGCTGTTAATGTGTTATGTTTGTCTGGAGTACACGTTTGTTGAACATGTTTACTTGAGAACTGATAAAATGTGGAAAATCTATATTCTGGGTTGAGAAAACTAATTAATGCGCTATAAAAACTATTCGGTAACATTGCCGAATATCAGTGGCAGCAAAAGGAACTTTTAGAAATGCTCATTTAAATCTCAAAATTATATTAGTGTATGAGGCTTCTGAAGATAAAGAACACTTTTCGGAATAGTAAGTAAATCGGAAGAAGGTATTGTTTATTTTCGTTTGTGGTTATATTATAATTTCCTAAAAAAAAAGCAGTTGTCTTTTTTTTTTACAATGCAGTGTGTGTTTTAGGATATCGCCTATCAAAACTTTTGGCAGAAATTGACAATGCGGTTTACAGAGTTTAAAATGTCAGGTCACGATTCTCACTCTCGGTAGTAGTTAATCTTATAGAAAGTATTAACCTTTTTAATTTAAACGTATCAAATTTTAGTTATTTTTACACGTTGAACGTCAAACTAATTTCACTAAACTTGCACTATAATCCGAGTGCTACACGACCAAAATAAGGTAAAAACTGCAAATCATGATAATAATATACCGATTGGTCAGTATCTACTTTATATTAATACAATGCATTTCAGAGGGGGAGGCATCGCGTAAAGTCGTGGGAATTCAAGATGGCGGCTGTTGTTCAAAATGGCGTCATTTTCTGAATTTTTTTACTATCCAACATATAAATGTATGTTTCAGGTCGAATTCGATGTTTTAACGTCAAAAATTTCGCTTTTAATACTTTCCTCCATAGCTGAATGAGTATATGAATTCAGTTTGTCTGTTTGTTTGTCTGTCTGCCTGCTTGCCATTTCACGCTCTAACTCGCTTAAATATCGCTACTGGTTTAAATTCACTGAGATTGCCATGTAATTTATATATTTTATTGAAGGTTACAATAACATGTTTCGAATAAAAATTAAGTATATAGGTCTTATAGTCCGTTTACAGGGTCCGCAAATGAATTCCATTACGTTATTGTCTATCAGTGCGGGTGCTACGGTTGAGAAAACTGAAAATCTTGAGAAAGATATATCGATTGGTGAGTATCTTCTTTACAATCCATATAAGAGAGGGATGGATCGCGTAAAGTCGTAGGAATTCAAGATGGCGGCTGTTATTCAAAATGGCGTCATTTTCTGAAATTATTTTTGCTATCAATGATATAAATGAGTATTTCAGGTCGATTTCGATGTTTTTAACGTCAAAAATTTCGCTTTTAATACTCACCGTCATGGTTGAATGAGTTTATGAATTCAGTTCGTCTGTTTGTTTGTCTGTCTGTCTGCTTGCCATTCCATGCTCTAACTCGCTTAAATTCACTGAGATTGTATGTAATTTATATATGTTACTGAAGTTTACAATAACATGTTCCGAATAAAAATTGAAGTTTATAGCTTTTATAGTCCGTTTACAGGGACCTCTAAAGAATTCCTCACGTTATTGTCTATTAGTGCAGGTGCTACGGTTGAGAAAACTGCAAATCGTGAGAAGAATATACCGATTGGTAAGTACCTACTTTATATTAATAAAGTCCATATAAGAGGGGGAGACATTGCGTCAAGTCGTAGGAATTCAAATTGGCAGCTGCTATTCAAAATGGCGTCATATTCTGGAATTCTTGCAAATTTCATACTATTCATCGTATAAAAGTGTGTTTGATGTAAAATGTATGTGCAAAATCTGTAAAAATGTGTATGGCTGTAGAAAGGTTGGACTGTCTTGCACATTATTGTGCAATTGCAAAAACGAATGTGAGAAATATGATGTTACAAAGTGAAGTTTTTATATTCTCTAACTTTAAATGTAACATGTAATTTTTTAAATATCTTGTATAATTAAGGTATTAATAAAATGAATTTTTGTTATTTATTTATTCATTTCGCTTTCCTCACTATAAAATACAAAAATATTTTAATAATTGTCCTATTTTCATTTTAAGCGTATGTGTGATACCAAAAAGGGAATTTTTCAGTTTAAATATATCGAAATTGACATCATAGGTACTTTTGTATGATCTATAGGAATAAAAATGGAAACAATTTTGAATAACAGCCGTCATATTGAATTCCTATTAATTTGCACGATGCTTAAACTTCTTATATGCATTGTATTAATGGAAAATAGATACTTAACATTCGGGATATCTTTATCACAAAATGCAGTTTTTCATACCTAGACGCTCCACTAATAGCAGTTGATTTAACTGATGATATTTATAGAATTTATAAACGAGTTACAAATGCACATATTCTTTTTTTATTGTGTCACTGTAAATAAATGATAAATACTATGCACATTTTATTCCATAGTAGGTATCTTGTAGTGCACCTTACTGATGTATGTCCACTTGAATGTGTTTCAGAGAGTATAACATGATTAAAACACATTGCAAACGATTTCCCCTCCCCCATAGAAAATATACTATAATAATGGAATTCTTGTATACTGGCCCTGTAAATGGACTATAAAACCTATACACTTAATTTTCATTCGAAACATGTTATTGTAAACTTGAAGAATATATATAAACTACACTGTAAAAAAAAAAAAAAATCTGTAGTTCTACAGATGTAAAGTTACATGCTTACTAAACTTTCATCTGTACAAAAAAAGCTGCAAATCTACAAAACTAGTTTTTGTAAAGCTACAGAAACCTGTAACTTTACAAATGAATCTGCTAAAATTACAGTAATCTTACTAAAATTTTATCTGTAACCCTGGTTTCAGTTACAGGAAAAGTTCTAGGCATCCCAGTTTCCTAAAAAATTCTTAGTAATCTTACAGTTTTTTTTTTTTTTATTTTCGGCGCAAAAGTGTGTCTGTTACATGAATTTTTGTTGTTGCCGTTACATAAAAAGTTCTAGGAATCCCAGTTTCCTAGAAAAACTTTAGTAACTTTATAGATTTTTTTTTACAGTGTACATGACAATCTGAGTGAATTTAAGCGAGTAGCGATATTTAAGCGAGTTAGAGCGTGGAATGGCAAGCAGGCAGACAAAGAAACAAACAGACAAACCAAACTCAATTCATAAACTCATTCAACTATGGCGGAAAGTATTAAAAACATCGAAATCGACCTGAAGCATACATTTATACGATGGATACTACGAAAATTCAGAAAATGACGACATTTTGAATAATAGCCGCCATCTTGAACTCCTACGACTTTACGCGATGTCTCCCCCTCTTATATGGATTGTATTAATGTAAAGTAGATACTCACCAATTGGTATATTCTTCTCACGATTTGCAGTTTTCTCAACCGTAGCATACGGATTAATATACAATAACGTGATGGAATTCTTTTGAGCGCCCTGTAAACGGACTATAAAACCTATAAACTTGATTTTTAATCGGATCATGGTATTGTAAACTTCAATAACATATATAAATTACATGACAAACTGAGTGAATTTAAGCGAGTAGCGATATTTAAGCGAGTTACAGCATAGAGTGGCAAGCAGGCAGACAGACAAACAAACAGACAAATTGAATTCGTAAACTCATTCAACTATGGCGGAAAGTATTAGAAACGAAATTTTTGACGCTAAAAATATCGAAATCGACCTAAAACACACATTTGTAGGATGGATAATACGGAAATTCAGAAAATGACGAAATTTTGAATAACAGCCGCCATCTTGAATTCCTACGACTTTACGCGATGCCTCCCAGTCTTATATGGATTGTATTAATATAAACTAGATACTCACCAATCGGTATATTCTTCTCATGATTTGTAGTTTTCTCAGCTGTAGCACACGGATTAATAGACAATAACGTGATGGAATTCTTTTGAGAACCCTGTGAACGGACTATAAAACCTATACACTTAATTATTATTCGGAATATGATATTGTAAACTTCAATAACATATATAAATTACATGACAATCTGAGTTAATTTAAGCGAGTAGCGATATTCAAGCGAGTTAGAGCATGGAATGGCAAGCAGGTAGACAGACAAACTGAATTCATAAACTCCTTCAATTATGGCGGAAAGTATCAAAAACGAAATGTTTAACGCTACAAACATCAAAATCGACCTAAAACACACATTTCTATGATGGATAGTACGGAAATTGAGAAAACGACGCCATTTTGAGTAACAGCCGCCATCTTGAATTCCCACGACTTTACGCGATGCCTTCCCCTCTGAAATGCATTGTATTAATATAAAGTAGATACTCACCAATCAGTATATTCTTATCACGATTTGCAGTTTACTGAACTGTAGCATCCGGACTACTAGCGTCAACGGGGTCCTTTTTTAAAATGCATGCTAATAAATTATTGATAGTATCTTTTCCTAACAATAGCCTTTAATTCAAATATTTATGGCACCTGTATTCGTGTGGTGCGGTACGCAAGGAAAATTTTCTATCAGATGCATTTATGTGTCGTGACAATCAATCTGTTAAATCCCATCCGACTAGCATAAGGTTATTCCATAAAACGATATTCTTTTCGTGTTCGAAAATTTTCCAGTAATTAGATCATGTTTATTGATCCACACTCCTCCGCTTAATCTAATACATTATTTGCAAAATACACAATAGTATCGGACATGTTGCTGGCACATGTATTCGTGTGCCATGGCAGTCAATGTGTTAAAACATATATAATTGGTATAAGACTACTCCAGACAATGATATTCTTTTCCGAGTGAGAAAATGTTACGACATTTAGTTCAGGGTTTTTGATCCGCACTACAGTATATAATAAAATACATTTATTTGCATAGTACACAACACTATCGGACATGTTGCTATCACATGTGCTCGTCTGCCATAGCAGTCAATGTGTTAAAGTACATATGGATAGCATAAAAATTTTCCATAAAATTATATGATTTATCGAATGAAATTTTCTTTCGGTAATTAAATCAGGGCTATTGATACGCAATCCCCCGCTTAAGTAAATACATTGTTTGCACAGAAGACAAGACTTGCAGTACAGTGTTATGGCAATGTATTAAAGCGCAGGATATTACTGCCGTAATGTTATTCTATAAAGTGATATTTTTCCCCCAATAAGAATAGTTTCCGGTAATTAGATCAGGGTTATTGATCCTGGCTCCTCCGCGTAATTAAATACGTTGTTTGCATAGTAGACAACACTATCGGACATAAAAAGAAAAAAAAATCGTCGTATTGGGATCCATTTTTATATTTTCAGCTTTTTTCTTCTCCGGTTTTTTTTTTTTTAGGGTTTCGTTCATCTGACGAAACCCTATTCGTCTCGATCCTCTGTCTGTCCGTCTGTCCGTCTGTCTGTCTGCCACAGAGCCCGTTCTCAGAAACTATACATGTTGGAGACTTGAAATTTTGCATACTTATAGAGGAACACCACACATCATACGACAAATCATAAAATTTTGAAAAAGCCGTACATTTAACCCTTTGGGCTCCCACATGTGTATTTTAAACAATTCTTTCTAAGTGAGCCCTAATTAGGTTGGAGGAGTGAAATTTTGCATACTGATAGCTGAATAGCTCATATCAAACGACAAATCATAAAATATTGAAAATGTCGTACGTTTAACCCTTTGGGCTCCCACATGCGTATTTTAAACAATTCTTTCTAAGTGAGCACCTAATTAAGTTGGAGGCGTGAAATTTTGCATACATAGCTGAGCACCTTGCATCAAACGAAAAATCATCAAAATTTCAAAAAGTTATACATTTAACCCTTTGGGATCCCACATGTGTATTTTAAACAATTCTTTCTAAGTAAGCCCCTAATTAGGTTGGAGGCGTGAAATTTTGCATACTTATAGCTGAGCACCTCCCATCAAACGGCAATTGGTAAAATTTTGAAAAAGTAGTACATTTAACCTTTTGGGCTCCTACATGTGTATTTTAAACAATTCTTTCTAAGTGACACCCTATTTAGGTTGGAGGCGTGGAATTTTGCATACTTATAGCTGAACACCATCATGCGACAAATCATAAAAAATGGAAAAGTCGTACATTTAACCCTTTGGGCTTCCACGTGCGTATTTTAAGCAATTCTTTCTAACTGAACCCCTTATTAAATTGGAGATTTGAAATTTTGCATATTTATAGCTGAATACCTGAGGCCAGGCGACATATCATAAAATCTTGAAAAAGTCTCACGTTTAAGCCTTTGAGCTACCACATATGTATTTTAAGCAATTCTTTCTAACAGAGCCCCTAATTAAGTTGGAAACATGAATTTTTGCATACGTATAGCTGAATACTCAGAACATACGACAAATCATAAAATTTTCAAAAAGTCTTATATTATTTACTCTTCCGTGACTTCATTTTTTTAATGGCAATACCCAATTTTAATGAGATATTTCAAATCTTCGGTCCAAACTATGCATAGACACCAAATTTCAAGTCATTTGAACGATAAGTTTTTGAATTATAAACATTCAAAATTTAGTGCTTCTAAAGTTAAATTACGTTTTCATACTTTTATTTATATCTCCTGAAATTATGCTCCTAATGTGCTAATTTTTTGTGTAGCAATAATACTAATATACACAAACATAAATACGCTGAATTTGCAATTTTTATAATTTTATGATATGAATTATGAAATTAATATTCGAATAAATTATGAATTGCCACCTACAATTTTTTTGATAGATCTGGATTTATTAAGTCTTGCTTTATGGAAATCCGAAATTTCACATTTTTCTTCCAAGTAGTTTTCAAAGTATGCTTAAAAAACGGCAAAATGGTGGTTTAAGGGGGCCCCGTCTATGATAGAAGTGAGAAGATTTTTTGAAATTTCTTATGCTATCCTGCAATCTGGCAGGCTTCGTTGATTGCTTGAGTGTCGATTAAGGTGCCTTAATCAAGAAGGGGGCTCTCTCGGTTAACAATCGAGTACCGAACTTCAGTTTGGATACAGCCATTAAAATACGCTCGTTTTAAATAATTGGTACGAATTGCATAAAAACTTGTTTTTAGGCTAATTGAAGGGTGTAGAGTTCATTTATGCTGTGAGAATTTTGTACTGCTATTGAAAAAATCAAAGTTATGGTTCGTTTTAACATATAGATTGTCTCCTAAGCAAATTTTATATACATCATTTAAAAGGAGACTTTATTTCCAATCGTTCGGTACCAGTAACTTTTTTCTACGATAATTTGTTGAGGAGTTATTAGGGGTGTTTACTTTTTTTTCCACGACTGTACTATCCTTAATTATTCATTAGCTGTATATATTTTTCATGTCTGCTCACCGAAATAAATCAGGTTCTACAATCACAAGTATTGACCATACGTTATTTTAATGGAAACTCGTCGCCTACATCTCAGATACATTTTAGAAATATACAAAAAATGAGACATCCTTTAAGAAGATTACACGGGAAAAAATATAGTATAAATAAATTTAAAATATCAATTTCCCGATGAGATGTTTAAAAAATAAGAATTTATTCCACGCCTGTAAGTTTAACATTAGCGGGAAGAATCTGAGATCTGACTGACCAACACCCTTGAAGTTTTTCTTCGGAATGTAGTTTACAGTAAATTGTTATTTATTGTAATTAGGAAATCCATTTTTATTTATCCTGTATTTATTTTTTCTCTAATATGGGACGTTATTTTTGAATTTCAGTTATTATTTGTAGTAAAACATACTGATTTTTAGAAAAAAAGGTTATCATTGATAAGCAGACATTTTAGAAATTTCTGAAGATATTCTAGAATATGCCAAATATGTTTTTACTTTCCACTATCTTTACGAGAAGAATGCATTGGATTCGTGAAAGTTTTCGAATTCCGGTTTTTGAAGGATTTAGACGTTTTAGGGGTCAGAGATCCCGAAAAACATGCTTTTACAATTTTTTCTCTGTGAGTCTGTCTGTATATATGTGACACAAATTTTGTGGGCGTTCTATCTTATAACCTAGTACACGGAATTTAATAAAACTTTTGATTAATTTAGTCCATGATATAAATTGGTGCTCATTAGTTATTCTTAGCCTGTATCAATACAGGTCTGATATACACTTATACTGCTATCAGCAGAGGAACTGTAAATATGCTGTGGAAGACACCTGTAATAAAACTGTGTGTTGAATCCATAGAAAAGTCAAATATTGTTGACGACAGTTCTTTATTTAAATTCCATTTCATTCAATGTATGCTTCATAAAAATACAGCTTTAAGTTGAAAAGTATTCAGAGCTAACTTTGTTTAAAACAGCTAAGTGAATCATTAAAAATAACTTTGGTTAAAATAGGATTAAATTTCAATACACCTGGAGCTTTTCAAAATAGCTTAAATTTAAATCATAACTAAAACCGTTTTCTAAAAACATCGCAAAACTCAAACTAAGTATCTTATTGTAACTTAAACACAAACATATTAAAATCATAACGATAACTTTAAAGAAATGAACAGAAAAAGAGATAGCGTCGCGTTGGAACATGGAACATGAGATGTAGATATGGATTGCCTAGATGAGAGCATCTGTACATCCAGTCGAGAGGTGAAGTCGTCTATTGAGGCATGATAGGGAGCCGTGAAAGAAACTTATAAATGTGGTTAGGCCACTTAAAGTTAGTGATAATAATAGAGAAAGAGAGGCATAGTAAAATGGTAAGTAAAATACTTATAGGGTAACAATATATAAAAGAGAGAAAAAGAGAAAAATGTAAAGTTCCAATGATCCGAAAAAAGGAGACGAAAAAGCTACCGGGACGTGCCCCAGAAAACCAAAAAAAAAAGGACTCTTTACAGAGACCATACATTTTAAAAGTGTAACATTATTTTGAATGCTTAAGAAGCAATGCAACAATTTTTTTTTTTTTTTTTTTTTTTTTTTTTATTTAATTAAAGACAAATACAAGACAGAAAGAGAGTAAAGTAGGAGAAGAAAGAGGGAAACTCAATCTTCATCATCTAACAAAGTAGAAAACCTTGGGCGTTTACGATTAGGGGGGTCGGAGACCTCGTAGTCTGGTAACCCAGCTATTATATCATTGGGTAAATTATAGATATTTTTGTAGAAATTTTTAGCAAGTTTACTTATGCGTACTTTGAGAGAAGTGGTTTTTAAGTCCCTTCTAATGGTTGTGTTTCTTAAGTATCTGTGACCGTTTCTGATGGTACGAAGATTTTTATTGTGTGCTTTACTAAGAAAATCCATGTTGGTTTTACAGGCAAAACCCCATATGGGGCTTGCATATGTAAGAATTGGTCTAATACAGGCGTTATAGAGGAGAATTTTATTTTTGATAGAGAGAGTTTTACCTTTTAATAAAGGGGAAAGGGTTTTTGAGATACCGGCCGCTTGGCCTCTGATGTTGAGGAAGTGTTTTTTCCATGTTAGTCTTTTATCCAGAGTTACCCCCAGATACTTGGTGTGGTCGGACCAGGGTATGGTTGTGTTGTTGATAGTAATGCGGTTAGGGTTAGTAAGCTTCCTAGAGAAGTAAACTGCAGCAGTTTTTTGTTCGTTGAGTTTAATGCGCCATAAGGTGCACCAGGCCGTGAAATCGTCAATGTGTTTCTGTAAAATTTTGTATAAGGTGTAAGCAAAGTGAGCTGAGGCGTAAATTGCCGTGTCGTCCGCATACAGGGCAAGAAAGGTCCCCAGGGTGCGCGGTATATCATTAAAGTAAATGTTGAATAATGTAGGGCCGAGGACAGAGCCTTGAAGAATGCCAGCAAGTATACGATATAAAGTGGAGAGTATATTGTTGATGCGGACGCAGAATTTGCGATTGCTAAGGTATGAATGTATGAGGTGAATAAGTCTAGCATGAATTTTGAGCTTAATTAGCTTGTATATAAGGCCCTCATGCCAGACTTTGTCGAAAGCCTTAGCAATGTCCAGAAAAACAGCAGCTGCTGGAATATTCGAGTTGAGTTTCTCACTGAGAAACTCCACAACCCGAAGAAGTTGATGTACAGTGGAGTGTTTGGCTCTGAAGCCAAATTGTTCAGGGATCAAAATGTGATTAGTGTCAAGAATATCATTGAGCTGGGCCCTTATGACACGCTCAACTACTTTACTTAGAGAGGGAAGCAGGGATATAGGTCGAAAGTTAGTTGGATCAGATAGATTACATTGAGGCTTAGGGATAGGAGTCACAACAGAAATTTTCCAAGGGTTTGGAAAGTGATAAAATTTAAGGATAGCGTTAGTAAGATCTGTTAGATAGTTAATACAATTTTGAGGAAGGTTTTTAATAGCGAAGTTAGAGATTTTGTCGTATCCGGGGGATTTCCTGTTTTTGAGTTTTTTGATTATATTAGAGATAGTTACAGGTTGTATTTCTGGGAGTGGTTCCTCAGGAAGGGTACTTAAGAAGTTGTTGACAGTTTCATGGACATCAAAGAAATGATCCGGGTTTGCAAGGTAGGGATTAGGAGAAAATTGATTTGCGTAACTTTTAGCTAGAGTTTCAGCTTTATCATGATCAGTGTAAGCAGTGATATTGTTGGTGTCTGTTAACGGTGGAATGGGGGTGTGATGATTGTTAAGTTTTTTCTTAATGGCCCAGAGAGAGTTGTCTTCCGGAGAGAGAGAGCTGAGGAATTTCCCCCAACTCTTCTGCTTTTCTTTGGCAATAAGGGTTTTGATTTTATTGTTAAGACGATTAATAATTGGTTTTAGAGTTGGGTCTCTATTATTTTGATAGCGACGCCGTAAGTTATTACGATGTCTGCAGACAGCGTGAATATAGTTTGGAAGAATGAAGGATTTAGAGTTTTTGACATACTGACGAGTAGCCTGCTGTTGGGCATTAGTGATAAGATCTTGAAAGTGAGTAACTGCATTATCAATATCATTGGTGTTCTGAATGGTTGGAAAAGTTAAATCGGAATTGTTCAATATGTTTTTAAATTTGTTCCAGTCCACTGCAACCAGAGGAGGGGGAGAGGGGGGGTCAACAAGGTCAATTTTGAAGCAAACAGGAAAGTGGTCAGAAGTAAGGTCATTAATAACGGTGGTAGTAACAGGAAAGGCTAAGTTTTTGGAAATGCCAAAATCAATGATAGAAGGATGAGTATTATTGTACCCAATACGTGTAGGTTTGTTTGGTGCATGTAGACTAAGATCAAGGTGTGAGATGAGGTTATGTAATGATCTGCCAAAACCAGAGGTCGAATGACAGTTCCATCGCCGGTTACGTGCATTAAAATCACCGGCAATGAAACTGTGTGTGTGTTCAGAGAGAAGTTGTGTAAGGTCGTTGACTGGGAATTGTCGCACATGTCTGATGTAAGCAGAAGTAAAGTTAATATTAATGTGTGGCAATTGATTAGCGAAACGCATTTTATACCTTTGAACTGGACGATTCCACTTTATAAAAAGGGTAGGCCTGAGAATAATCAATTACGGAACAGCTAACAGCATCTATGAAACACTTAAGCTTAATGTTGGTTCTTTTAAATTAATTTACGTTATAGGAAACGATTAACATTATATTCCAGGTAATGAAGGTATTGCTTTTAAAATAAAGCAGTTCTATAAGCATTAAAATGTAGAAAGAAAAGCTATTAAATCAATATAAGTTTACGTAAAGTTTTAAACCCATATTAGCCATAAGTGACAAGTAAAATCGGTTGACTAGATAACAGCTATTGCTTAAAATTGCCGTACAAGTACAGCTGCTATACTCCGTTTTTCATCATTTCTGCAACAGCTATATCTGAAGAACTAATCCACGGATTTTTATAAAACTTCAGATTCCGTACGTCCTTGATATAATGTGGTGATGATTAGTTTTTTGCGTAAATCCTCCAACAGGTGGCGCTGCTATACTGCATGTTTCTCGATATCCGCGGTCCTCCATCTCAAGAACTAATCTATGGATTTTCATCAAACTTCAGATTCAGTTATACCTTGATATAATTTGGTGTTGGTAATCGCCCAACAGTGGCGCTGCTTGGCTATATTTTCCCCGATTTTCGCGATAGCTCTATCGCAATAACTAATGTACGGATTTCAATCAAACTTCATACTAGATGATTTATTTACCAATTAGAATAATCGTGTGTTAAAATTAATCTAGTGAAACTTCATACTATTTACACTTTCACATAAATAGATTCTTTAGAATCTTCATGATAAACATTGATTGTCAATTATTATAGACACTGTGATGGCGAATTTTGAAATATTAACTGCATCACATAGAAAAAAGTTTTGGGATTGATACATTCGGCTTAGTTTAAAGGGATCTTGTACCTTTTAAACGCGATAAAATTTAACGAAAAAATTCAAAGTTTGAATTAGTCTATCTTCAAAAACTTTTTATGTATAAACATGAAATTTTGGATGTTGATTAAACAGACTGTGCTTTGTAATATGCTGTTATTAGAAATTTAATAGCCTTTTATGGAATTTGTGTATTGTTGAAATCAAAATAGCTATTTTTTTTTACTTCATAAGTCATTGCGCGCATGATATCTTGAGAAAGCATGTATGGATTGTCATGAAATTTGGTAAAGATACTAAACATATGGGTGTGTTTAAAATGAACTACTCTTATGCCAAAATTATTTCATTAACTATATAAAAAAAAAAATTGTAAAAAAAAAAAATAAAAATTTTGTATTTTTAATGAATAAAAATAGTTATAGCTAAAGATATTACCATTGTAAATACTTAAAACACACATATGTGTTTAGTATCTTTACCAAATTTCATGACAATCCATACATACTTTCTCAAGATATCATGCGCGCAATGACTTCTGGAGTAAAAAAAAAAAAGCTATTTTGATTTCAACAATACACAAATTCCGTAAAAGGCTAATAAATTTCTAATGGTAGCATATTGCAAAGCACAATCTGTTTAACCCATATCCAACATTTCATGTTTATACATAGAAATGTTTTAGAGATAGACTAATTGAAACTTTAAAGTTTTTCGTTAATTGTCGACGTGTTTAAAAGTTACAAGACCCCTTAACATTATTAAAATACATTCAGTGCCTGTTTATCTGTAGTAGAAGTACTACAATTTAAGATATATACCAGCATTTTTCTTATGACAAAGTTCTTTCCCTATTTTTTAAACCATTTTGACGTTTCTTGAAAAACAAAAACATGACCTATGTTTTTGCTTTTCGGGACATATTGATTGCAATTGACATGGATAAATTGACGATTGACAATGAAATTGGATATTGCTCACAAATATCCAATTTCATTTTATTTTATGTTTGCAAGGATTTAAGTCTCGTGACATTATTTACACAGTTATTGTTTTCAACATTTGTTTGCAAAAATATTTCTATCATGAATGATTTTGAAAATGTCGCCGTTTGTGTGATGAAACGAGCGTTAAACTAAATAAAGGTATTATATCACTTTTATAGCATTTTTTAGCTTTGTTTCATTATAAGGGATTAGCACGCATATTTTTATAGAATACATATTTTTATGGCTTATGTTGTTAAACAACACCATGTAAATGACTCAGGGAGACAGATAAGAATTCACAATCATGAAAATATAAGGAATAAACTAGAAAATAGGAATTTTGCTTTTTCAGAATTTAGTGTCGCCCCGATGAAAAGAAAAAACAATATATATATATATAAATTTAGATAGTTTTAATAGTGTAGATAGTATTGAAGACATAAAACACACGCTTTTATTTTATATAAAATGACGTCATTCGAATCCGCTGAAGAATTTCATATTTACGATCTAGTCTTGAGCAACATCTACAAAAAAGTATGCATAGTATGCCACTATCGCTGCATAATACACAAATTCACCAAAACAACGACGTCGTCATTCAGGAAACTCGACAAAAAAAAAGATCTAATGATTCATATTTTTATAACATTAATATGGATACATAAAATTACATATAGTTTATAATAGCTGCATGTTTTATCAGAAATCATAAATTTAAATTTTTTCAACATAGCTCGTGTTTTAATTACAATTTTTTTTTCAGTTGTTATGGGAATATGGCAATCGAAAGATATAACAATCCACTGTTTTTCGTTTATTTTCTACAGAAATGGAGTAGTTCAGTTGCCAAAATGTAAAAAAAAAAAATGGCGTTAAAAAACTACAAAAAAATTAATATCTCAAAAATAAATGGAGATGCAATTTTCAAACAAATTACATTTCAAAATACATTTTTCCTCCTATATGACGATGTAAAAATTGACAATGTGCGATGCTTAGAAGTTTAAAAAATTGCAATTGGGATTATCGGTATTTAACAGTACAATGATACATCTGCTTTATTTAACGGCTGGCTTCTGGGACGGAACGTTATTTTTAAGAGACGACACTTTAATTGCTGGCCGAAAGAAATAGCATGTCGAGGGCTAATAAAAAAAGTCTTTTGAAAAACCCTCCTTTATCTTTAGTCTCCAAGAAACTGTTCAAACGATTCTGCACATATACATCCTTCGATCTAATAGATGTTCGAAAATACGTTTTAGATTATAGAATTCCCGATATGTCATTAAGTTCCAATGTAGAAATTTCTATTTAAATAACTTCAAAAGGATAGTTTTTTTAAAAGAGGGATAATATTTTTAAAAGATTTACTTTAAAGTTAACTAAATTAATAAGACGAAATTTTAAAGATAATTAATTTAGATTAAAAACTGGTTGAATATGATATTTAGAATAATATTTATTTAAGAAATAAATCCATGATTGGTATCCTTTTGAAGTTAATTCAATTTAGAAATCAATATTTTTTTATTTGTCCTTTTGAAGTTAATACTTTTTAATTTAGTCACCGTAATGAAATTGTATTACAGTTGATTTAGGATTGAATAATTTTTAATAAATATTTCAAGTTTTATTTCAGAATTTGTAATAGATTTAATTTGAAATAACGCTATTAATTAGTACAAAATTTTCAAGCTGCTTAAATATGCCCTGAGAATTTTTTGTAATTAAAATAATCTCAGAATTATTTGAGTACTAACTTTTGAGTAATTTTTATTCATGAAACATAGCCACGCCTGCTGTCGTTGTGAAATAAATGAAGCCTTAGGAATATTAATGATACAGAGAATCTCTTTTACATTAATCTACAATTTACATGCCTTGATCAGTCTTTTGAAGAACCTTGCCACGATCAATTCATTGAAGGGAAAAGGAAGAGTATAGGTATAACAGGATATTACGGAAGGTAGGTTTGTGGTTGATGCATTGTAATTCGCAGAAGAAAACATACGCTTCGTATTTTCATCAAGAAACATTACCGCATAAGATATTTTGTAAAATTATATTAACCCTTTATATACTGAATTTTGAATTCATGAAAATTTTACTTACTAAAGCGTTTTTCGTGAATTGTTTAAACTACATTAGAAGATTTACATAATCATTTATTAAATTTTAGAACGATTTTAGAATGATTGAAGGATTTAGAAGAATTAATTAAATTTGAATTTACAAGGATTTTGTACAATATTTATAACCCCACTAAAATCTTTTATTTTAAATATTTTTCTTAGTATTTTATAGAATTAGGAAATGTACAAATATAATGTTCTTACATTAGAAATATAGAAATATTTCCGAATTGAAAAATCCTCCCCCCCACACACACCCAACGGCAAGAAAGCTGAAAAGATGCAAAGGCAAAACAAATCATCCTTTTAAAAACATTTTTGTTTTGTGTAACCAGTAATGCTTTTGGAACAAGATAAAGTAACGTATCTATAACTCATTCTAAACTGTATTACACTTAATAAATATATTACATGAATTGTATAACACGATATTTTAATGGTACTCATCTGTACCGTCAGTAGATAAAGGGTTAAAGACAGTCGCTGTTCTCACCTTTTGTGAAAAGTTTTGGATAAAAAAAAAAGGTCTACGGTTGATTTTTTAAAACTTCTGTAAAATTAAATTTAAAAGAAAAAATAATTTATTATATGCTGTTTGATCGCTTTGTTATATTTCTAAAATAAAATTTTAAACAAGCTAGGACTGCAGTCTTTCTGGAGAGAAGTATGTTGATTTAAGTATTTAAAAATACTATAAAAATCATGATATTTCTGCAGATAAATTTACAAATAATAATTTTATTAATCTATAACACAAATTTGTCAGATTTATTTGCAAGTAAAAAATAGTTTCAAATTTGTATTCAGAATAATAAATGCACTTCAAATAGAAGCGTCTTAAATTCAGACACATATGTGACTGAAAAAGTATTTTAGACAATTAAGCGTCTGAATATGAAATTTCAGACATTACAGATGCCTGAATTTAAGACACATAAGTGTCTTACTGGGATTATGGTATGGATGTACTGAAAGAAGTGTCTGAATAATTATGAACCGTCTTAGATTAAGACACTTAGAAATTCAGACACTTAAGTGTCTAAATGCAATACAATTGTATTATATGTATGATGACTATATATACAATTGCATTGCAATATATATGCCAGCATAATCAAGAAACGTTTTCGAATGGATGACACATGTTTAAAATACTTTTCAATGCACTAAATTTGGTATTATTTTATAAAACAATCAACGCGATTAGATCATAGGACGTCTGTCCAAATTATAAAAGTCCGTTTATTATGTTTTGGAAATAAGATATTTTTAGTGCAATAGGTAATTAACGAATTGTTTTTCACAATATATAAAGTTATCCAAATAATTATATTAGGATAATCTACCAGCTACCATCCCTCCCCCTCCCGCCCCTCTCCACAAACACACAATTACCTAATAATGTCTTAGGGTGGGTTTCGTCGACCAGAAGCAATTTAAAATAGTGCGACCGTTACCGTAGTGGGCTATTATAGTGTTTTTAACGGCTTGACGAAGGGAATCGCTGTATAGAAGTAATCCCTGGATTTTTTAAAATGTAAAACAAAAATTTGAAATGTAAAAATTACTTAAAAGTGTGACGACAAAATTTTTATTTAAGAGGCACTTCAGTCAAGTGAAAAGATTCGTTCGCTAATGCTAATCCTACGGAAGAAATTTATAAAGATATCTCGGTTGCATTTCACTATTTTTAAATGATTCTTTTTTACATTGGATAGCTGTGATCGATAAGTACAAAGGCCGTTTTTTACAGTTACGATTTTGATTTTACATTTTTTTATGAGGATGCTTTCAGTTTCGAAACCGGTTTCGAAAATGAAAGTGTCCTCATTAAAATGATCTGCAATCAAAATCGAAAAAGTGAAAAACGGCCGTTATACAGGTCAATCTCAACTATTCAATGCAAAATATATATATATATATATATATATATATATATATATGTATATATATATATATATATATATATATATATATATATATATATATATATATATATATATATATATGTGACGGGGAAAAGGAGACTCATACTCGAATAATAACACTTGCTAACTTTAAGAATGAAATATATTAAATGAACTATTTACACTATATACAATTACAATTAAGTAGAACATTAATGAAATTAAACACTCATTCGTCTTAATGCGTCTTAATGAAACGTCGTTGAGAGCTCGGTGTCTTCAACCACCTCTTTTACCTTCTTTTCCCGCGTCTGTCGAATGTTCTAAAAAAGGTATTCTTCTACGCCGACTCGTGGCGCTGCCGTCGTCTCTTACAGACTGTTGCCACAGGTCACACTCGTCCATCCTGATACGCACGACCTCGTGCGCACCATACACTTAAACACAAACTTAAAAAAAAAATACCATATCTTAAAAAAAAATTACACAGAATAAAACAGAAAAAAAAAATAAAGAGAGAAAAAATGAAAATCGTCGTCAATGCCGGTTGGCATTTCGTCTTCCACCTCGTCTTAAATGGTACTCGTCTTAAATCGTACCCGTCTTAAATGGTACTCGTCTTAAATCGTACCCGTCTTAAATGGTACTCGTCTTAAATCGTACCCGTCTTAAATGGTACTCGTCTTAAATCGCACCCGTCTTTACTTCGTACTCGTCTTAAAAAAAAAAAAATATACCCACCTATATACGTCTTAAAGTGGTACGTCTGAAAAACAGAAAGAAAAAAAAAACACAAATCGGCATCTTCTAATCGTCTTCTTCTTTTTTAAAAAAAAAAATTAAAACTTCATGCAGAAAAAAAAATTAGAGTCTGTAATCAAATAAAGTCACAGAATGTTCATATAACAAAAAAAAAATGGAGCTCTCCACAGTTCTAAAGTTCTTTATGCAAAGCATAAAAAAGTAAAAAAAAATGTCTTTGTAGTTCACAGAAAAAAAAAACCACAATACTTTACGGAACACACTTTTCAGCAGCAGCATTGAAGAAAACAAAAAAAAAATGACATCTCGGGGATAGTTGAATCACAATATTTCACAAACACATATTTCACAAACAAAATTTTAATTTTTTGTTAAAATTATTCTTGATGTAAACACAGGTGATGAAAAAAAGAAGAAACACACAAAAGAAAATATTTTGTAGAAAGACGAATTCTTGAATTTTTTTTTCTCATATTCTTGAAGCACCACACAATATGCACAATAACGGAAAGGAAGAACGTCTTTTCGTTTTTCAATGCAAAAGCGATGACTGGAATGTCATTTAAAATCATGATGAAAAGAAAAAAAAACAGTAAACAGTACTCACCCACTAATTTCTGTCGTTGAAAAAAGATGAATCAATTTATTTCCAGCTTGGAATAATATATTTCTGCAGTTATTTCAAAATAACTGAAGAGTTGGCCAGTCGCCAAGGCGGTAGAAAAAAAATTGTTTTCTTCACACACGATATGATCTTTATAAATTTACAGCTCCGGCTTACTTTCTGAAAGAATTTTGGCGCCGTTATAAAAATGATACTTGTCTTGTCTAGGGTAGAGAATTGAAAACAAAAATAATCCAATCCCTGCCGATCCCCCATGTGACGGGGAAAAAGAGACTCATACTCGAATAATAACACTTGCTAACTTTAAGAATGAAATATATTAAATGAACTATTTACACTATATACAATTACAATTAAGTAGAACATTAATGAAATTAAACACTCATTCGTCTTAATGCGTCTTAATGAAACGTTGTTGAGAGCTCGGTGTCTTCAACCACCTCTTTTACCTTCTTTTCCCGCGTCTGTCGAATGTTCTAAAAAATGTATTCTTCTACGCCGACTCGTGGCGCTGCCGTCGTCTCTTACAGACTGTTGCCACAGGTCACATATATATACATATATATATTGAAAAGATATTTTATAAATTTCTTCTATAGGATTAGCATTAGCGAACGAGTATTTTCACTTGACAGAAGTATCGTCTTAATGCCTTCGCTTGAAAGCATCATAACTGTAATAATTATATCTTATAATGGATAATTGTAACGGATTAAACAAAATATTAAAGGAAGAGTAATTAAAAAAAAATCTGTTTGTATTCGTACACCATTTCATTTCCTGTGATAAAAATCTAATGATTTGAACTCCATTCTCGTAACGTATTTCCATTCGTGTCAAGTCCGAGCTCAAAGTCAATGATTACGTCACTAACGGAAAGCGGAAAGTGCTGAGACAGCGTAAATCTTTTGTGGAGACACATCAAGCCTGTTACCTCGTTAATATTTTAAATGAAGATATTTTCAACAAGTGTTTTTGGAATGGTCTCGTGATTTTTCTAGTTTAAATTATCGAGAAATGCTGGCAGAAATATTTGTATTACTATACTACTATTCGAATTTGGATTGCTGTTTGATTAATTGCATTTACCCGTTAAACAAAAGTACTATTTGGATTTGGAAACACATACTTATATACGTTCTTATTACGGAAAGTCTAGTTATTGTTTGGTGTGTGTTCAAAACTAGGCATATGAGAAAAGAATCTTTATTAATCGAGAAATTACTGCAGATTTTTGAAATCTCATTAATAATAATTTTTTATTATATTTGTTATTCATTAGAGCGCATTAGGTAGAAGAATGCAGTGCCAAGAATATTTAAAAAATACATACAACTGTTTAACAAAAATAGTAGTGTACCGATACTTTGTGAAATATAATGTTCATCATAATAGTAGGAGAGCTGTTGAACATTTTTGAGTAGGTAATTGAGGCACCCTGAAAATTTGTGCAACACTTCTTTTGTAATGCCTGAATACAAAATCGAATGTCTGGCTGAAGGATCGTGGCCCAAAAACTGTGCCAGACACGTGTCAAGTGCCATTTGGTACTGGACACGTGTCTGGCACAGTTTTTGTGCCGACTAAAGTGTCTGTCATTTTCAAAAAAAAATTTCTAAGCATAAATATTATTCTGTCTCAATCTCAGCGTGCCTCAAATACCTTTTTTGGGTAGTCAAAAAATGGCACTTGACACGTGTCTGGCACAGTTTTTGGGCCACGATCCTTCAGCCAGAAATTCGATTTTGTATTCAGCCATTACAAACGAAGTGTTGCACAAATTTTCAGGGTGCCTCAAATACCTTCCCTAAAATGTTTAACAGCTCTTGGACTATAATGGATTACACATTCAAAGGTAAGAAAGAATGCATTTGTATGATTAAGTGAACTCAATAGAAATTTTCAAATAGAAATTTCAAATAGAAATTTTATAGTAAAATAGTGAACTTTATGTAATGCTATTTATCATTTACATTATTTTTTTTTAGAATAATTTGTATATTTAAGTTTTTTTTTTATATCCAATAAATATTTTTTTGTTTTAAAAGGATCGTGTGTTCATTTGTGTGTTTTCAATAAATCATGACTTTCAATGTAATGAATTTGTTTAATATTTTTTAGACTTCCGTTTTATAAATAAATAAATATTTTATAGCCCGGAAGTCAATTTTCCTGCTTGTTATATATATATATTTATTTATTTAATGATTGCTAAATAGCTCGATCGAATTGCAATTTTCATTTAACCTATATAAACAAAGCTCATATATAAATAAAAAGAATCTTTCTAATGATATCTCATTATTAAGTTTTTTCCTTACAATTTCCAGTTACTTTATATTTATGATATAATTTTACATATTAATTTTTATTTTTTGCAACATCATGATAAGAAAATCATTTCATTTAATTCTCTTGCTGGGTGTATTTTCGAAATAAATGTTTTAATATTATATAATTTAAATTTATATATGGTAAATCTTTTGAAAATGCACTAGCTTTATATGACGGATATAGAACATGAAATGAAATCGTGAAAGTACCAGAGTGAAGTTAATGTGCTTATCTGGATATTTTATTTTAAAACTATAGTTTTTCCGGTGGTAAATAAATCCTACTGATATAATATTCATTTCTATTTAAATAATCCTACTAAATGCTTGTTTAAAAAATACAAAATCTGCTTTGATTTTCTGTGCTCCATATCAATAACATATTTAATTTTCAAGACTCTGAGCTATCCTGATAATATACTTTAAACAAGGAATAAAAATGGTTGTAATTATCCAAGCTGTGCTAAAAATTACTTAAAGAAATCAAATTTCATAAAATCCTATTAAAGTGCTGATATTTAATATTTTGAGAAGGTGATGATGCTTGAAGATATAAATATTTTTATAATTATGTTTGATCTGAGTATATATTTTTATACTATCATTTCTTTTATCACAATATTAAAATATTTTTTTGCTTAAAAGACGTTATAAAAACACATTAAAAATAAATTAAAAATCTATATTTACATGTTTCAATTCTTTTACTGAGTCGTCATCAGAATGTATAACAGAAAAATTACAAAATACAATGCATATATGCATTGCATATGCAATCATCAACGTCTTTTAAGGCTGTTCTCAAATCCAAAGGGTCAACTCTCTGACACAAGTTTTAATTCATTTTTGTTCGGAAACGCGTGAAACTAGGTGTTGTCATTCAGAAACTATGTCATCGAACTGTTTTTTCCGTTTTCTTGTAAACGCAATAGTTCTTTGAGAAAATACTGTCAAAGTTGGCATTTTGAACCAAACTTCCGAATGAAAGAAGAAAATCCAGTCAGTAAGGGGAGAAAAATGCCGCGTCACGTGATCAAAATCGCTTATAACTCAATAGGTAATTAATGGATCAAAAAATGGAAAACACAGTTCGATTCCAAATCGCTTCCGTGGTCAGGCTTTCCACTTTTATATCTTTCCGTTAAAAAATGAATTTGTAAATGTATCAAAACGTTTTGCGCTTGTTGGGCAGAGCAGTTGAGAACAGCCTTAAGCAAAATATGCATTGTATTCTGTAATTTTTCTGCTATACATTTTGATGACGATTCAGTAAAAGAGTTGAAACATGTAAATATAGATGTTTAATTTACTTTTAATGTGTTTTTATAACGTCTTTTAAGCAAATAAATGTTTTAATATTGTGATATGGTTATTAGAGGACGTAATTTTGGCTTATAACTCGCACTTATTTACATTTGTATCATTTCATTTTATAAGTTATTTTTATCGGCATGTTAACAGAAAAGAAAATATGTTTTTAACTTATTTCTCAAGTCACTTTTTATGTATCTAATGGGGAGAGAGAGATCCATGAAAAAAAAAAAAAAAAAAAAAAAAAAGGGGAAAAAACATCTGACTTGGGGAAAACAAAAATCGGATTTTTAGGATTGTTTTGTATATGATAATGTAGCATCTCAACGCACGTTATCATACTTAAATTCAAATTTAGTCTGTTTTTATAACCAAAATAAATAAATAAGATAAACGCGCATTGAGATGCTACAAGTTAACCCTTGGTATCATTGCGTAGCAGATCTGCACCATACGCAAAAGTCAATGTTACTTACACAGTAAGCTTTACAACACGATTTTTTTTTATTGTTCTTATTTCCCAACACAGCAGAATATGAATTGATCATAGAATTTTCAACAGACGGAGATAATCAGTTAATTTTTCATTCCAAAGACTTTTTATCATTTTTAATAATTTTTTATAAATGGGAATAATTTGTTACATAAAGCAGAGCTGGTTGCAGCATGGGCAAACTGGGCTGTTTCTATGGGCCTTTTGCTTTACCGGTCCCTAAATTTGGTATGAAATTTCCATAAAGCTGATATTTTAAATTTGCTTTGATATACTTATTTTAATAAATATTTTGCACTTTTAGAACATGATTAGATTAAAGAAAAGGATATATTTATCCAAATATGTATTTGACGGCATCGAATAGGCTTTTTTTTTTTTTTTTTTTTTTTTTTTTGTAACAGTATATGAAGGCAGAGGGGGAAGGGGACGAATGAATACTAGGTCTTTGGACTAGAATTTGAAGTTATCACTAAAAGTAATAAACATTTTTGATGCCGTAGGCCATATATGATATCACATAAGTACATATTTAGGTGAATATTTATATACATGTATTATCCTATTCTGAAACTATAAAATACTGATTACAATCATCATAAGGTCAAAACAGATTTAAAATATCAGATTTATGAAAATTTCATACCCAATTTGGAGTACCCTAAAATCAGGGGGCAGAGAGACATCTCAGTTTTCCCATGCTGAAATCAGCTCTGCTTTATGCTAACAAATTATTCCATTGATAAAAAAATGATCCACTGTGGTCAAACATGGCTACGTATATGGCTTAGAAAGAAAAGTGGTCAAAGATGGCTTCATATTACCCCCCCCCCCAAAAAAAACAACAAAAAAAAAAAACAAAGGCTCAAAGATGGCCACAATTAAGACCTTTGAAATGTCTGAAATTCAGACGTAAGAAGTGTCTGAAAAAATTCAGACGTTTTAAAACGTCTGAAATTTGAACACTCTTGTTTCAAACACTTAAGTGTCTGAAATTTAGACGCAAGAAGTGTCTGAAATTTTTAAGACATTTTAAAACGTCTGAAAATTGAACACTGCGTTTCAGACACTTAAATGTCTGAATTTCAGACATTTCAGTTCACAGTGTGAAATTTAAGATTAGTTTAAAAATAAGATCTGTATTTTAAACACGGGTAAGACGTTGTAGAGAAGCGCTTTACCTATTTAAAGATTCCAGTATAATGTCAAATGTCTTCCTATATAAATGTGATTGCTAGTAATAATGTCTACTTATAATGCCCACGAATAATGATCTCTACTAATTAATGCTACATTTAATTTTTGCTTAGGTTGTCATCTACATCTAGAAATTGAACCAAGCTTGAATAGTTTTAGTAAAAAGGCCTAATTTCGGCACCATCTTCGGATTCTTCAACTAAAATGTACAGTCGTGGGGGAAAAAGTACCCCCCCCCCCTGCTAATCTTAGAACAAATTATTGTAGAAGAAAGTGACTGGTGCAAAGCGATAGGAAAAATAGTCTACTTTTAAATTATGTATATAAAATTTGCTGAAGGGGGCATCTACATATCAAAACGAATCCAAACTTTGTTTTTTTTTCCAAACGCTATACCTAAGTTTAACACCATAAATAAATTCTACACCCTTCAATTAGCCTAAAAATAAAATTTTATGAAATTCGTACGACTCGTTTCAGCGAAATTAATTATTTTTAAATGAGCCTATTTTAGGGGCTGTATACAAATTAAAGTTTGGTATTCCATTGTTGAAATGCTAAAGAATTACTATGTCACTTCTATTAATGTATTATTTCTTGCCAATACACATGTATTATTTCTTGCCGATACCCTTTCACTCGTTTAGTATATTTCGACTATTGCCAGCCGAACTGTTTCAATAAAATGAGTAAAATATATTTTTTTGAAATTATGCTTTTCTGCACATCATAGACGGCCCCTTAAATCAACATTCTGATATTTTTTAAGCATAATTCGAAAACTACTTCAAAGAAAAAATTGAATTGAGATTTCGCAAAAGCAGGACATAATAAAATATGTCAAAAAAATTGTAGGTTGCAATTAATATGTTTTCCGAATATTAATTACATAATTCATAATTCATATTATAAAAATTTTTTAAATTTCAAATTCATGTATTTATGTTTGGGATTTTTAGAACTATAACCACACAAAAGATGATCAATTTAGGATTATAATTTCAGGAGTCGTTAATAAAAACATAAAAAAGTAATTTAATTTTGAATGTTTATAATTCAAAACTTATCATCCAAATGACTTGAGATTTCGTTTCTAGGCGTAATTTGAACCAAAGATTTATTATATTATCAAAATTGCCCCTTAAGCAATTTTTTTATACATCATTTAAAAGAAGACTTTATTTTCAATCGTTTAATACCAGTAAATCTCTTTTTTTATAATTAGTTGCGGAGTTAGTAGGGGGAGTTAACTTTTTTTCTCACGACTATATCTTCTGATACTAAATAAACTTTCATTCAAACAAGTAGTTTAGGATTTGTGCAGGTTTAAAGTTTCGAACTCCTAGTGTTAAATTCATTAGTAATTCTTGAAAAAGAGGTTGCAGTAGTTTTGAAGACAATTTCCTTGAGGAACCTGGAACCTATGTCCCACATCCTTGACACAGTAGATGATGAATATTAACTGGTAGGGCCAATCATAGCTGGTATAAATGGGAAGGGATTACAAAAGTATAAAAAAATCTAAGAAAGTACTACAGAAAAGCTCTCGTAGAAAAAATAAAACGACAAAAAGGAGGGTTAACTACAGCATTACAGTAGAAAGACACATTTTTGGATTTTTCAAAAAAAAAATTATAATTATTTTTAATAATTTTATAAATTTTTCTTAAGTTTTTTTTTTAGAATTAGTTATAAAGAACAAAAATAAAATAGGAAGAGAAAGTAAGAGAAATAAAAGAAGAGTTGGTTGCATAAGAGGGTATTAAAATGCCTAAAATTTGAACATATGTGGCATGAACGCGTTTAAAAAGTCCCACCGCAGAATCTAGGGTCACCGCCGATTAATGTTGCTGGTGTGTCGGAAACAGCCACTCACCATACAACGCGGCCCTTAAAAGGGCCGGCTCCATCACTGTAGACTAATGCAACCCATCGAGGGACTCCGAGAGGACTCCTTAAATAGGCTACAGCATAAAGAAGTGTGTAATTGTTTTTTAGTATCATTCAAAACAATTTTGCGGTGTGAGCTATAATTATAGATTCGCATATTTGAATCAACTAGAAATCGATTTGTGTTTCCATAGATTCCATTATTTGACTTAATAAATTCAAAATGTACGTACATTTGAAATTACGTTTCAAAATAAATATAAATTATAACCTATGAATACTTAACAGAAGTCGATTTCTAAAAGCTTCAAATATGCGAACTTCAAACTGCACTTCATTGACAATGAATTTAACATTAGGAGTTCCAATATTTAAATCGGCATAATTCCTACTTAATTGAGGAAATTTCATTTTGTTTTTTATCTTAAGATAAAATTAACCGAAAATTGCAAGTATGGTGTCAAAACCATTTGCTTATAATGAAAATTTTCAAGTTTGGCACAATTTCTGTATGCAGATGTTTCACTTAGCAAAATTGAAGTATAGCATTAATTAGTAGACGTTCTTATGAATCGATTGGAACCGGCCATAATTTTATACGATGAATTTTGACAGAAGGGTTGGTTACTTTTTTCCATGTTCTATTCCTCTACCAAAAATTCTTCTGAGAGTTTGGAAAGATTTGGAACAGACGTGAAAGAAAATACTAATTGGATGCTCTAAATGTAAGCAACTTATAATTCTGAATATTTGTAAAATATTTTATTCAACAATCACACCCACACCTATTTAAAACACCGAAATAACATGTAAAATTTGAAGCATAATCACATAAAGTCCTTCAACGATGTCGGAAACGCTTTGTAAATTTAATTATATAGGAAGTGGAATAATAATATCATAACAGAAATGTATAACATGTTAATATTTCTAGTAAAAAACTAATATGTTGTATATATCTTCCGTTTAGCAAGAAAAATGCATCCTTGGAAAAAAAATATTATTCTTTAAGAAAAATCAATAATAAATTGGTCAAATATATATATATATATATATATATATATATACAAGGTTCGCAGGGCTTCTAATATTTTCTACCTTTCCTATTACTATTATGAAACAGTTACATTTTTGTACAATTGTAATGCAGATGTTAAAGGAATCTGCCACAGTAATTTTTGTTTTTAAATAGTAGTAGCAAAGATAAACAAAATTTGGGAGAACTGCGTGCATTGTGCATGTTCGTAGTAAAAATAAAGTCATTTTCTGTTCAAGAAATGTTACTGGCATGTTTCCATTTATATCAAATTTTCTAATCTTTTCTAAAGTATATATATATAGTATTAAGTATTTAGAAATGAAAAAATGTATTTCTCCTCATCCTTCTTAGGCATTTTCATTAAGCATTGGAGTTCCGCGAACAATAAAAGTATTTTAAAGAGTCATTTTACATTTATTACTGTCAACATTATTAACATAAAAATTTATAGGACTTCGATGATTCGTGAATAGTATTTTTCGAATTTACTATTGGTCTTCCTCTCCTTCCCCTAACTTTCCGGCTACAGTCAATGATTTTTGAGAGATGCTCAACTTTCCTTCTGCGAACATATCCATGCTATCTAAGCTTATTATGCTCGATCGTCCTCGCAACATCTTGTTTGACTTGCATGATATCACGTATTGTTGGTTTGTAAAATTTTCCAGCCTCGATCTTCTTGCTGATCTTCGCCAGTAATCAATTTCAGTACAGAAGATTTTTGAGAGACGTTCTACTTTCATTCTGTGAACCCATCCATGCCATCTAAGCTTATTATGCTCGATCGTCTGCACAACATCCTGTTTGACTTACAGTATATCAGGTATCGTAGGTTTGTAAATTTTTGCAGCTTGGATCTTCTTGCTGATCTTTGCCAGAAATCAATTTCAGTAGAGAGGATTTTTGAGAAGTGCTCTACTTTCCTTCTGCGAACATACCCATGCCACGTAAGCTTATTATGCTCGATCGTCTGCACAACATCCTGTTTGATTTACAGTACATCAGGTATCGTAGGTTTGTAAATTTTTGCAGCTTGGATCTTCTTGCTGGTCTTCGCCAGTAATCAATATCAGTACAGAGGATTTTTGAGAGACGTTCTACTTTCATTCTGTGAACACATCCATGCCATCTAAGCTTATTATGCTCCATCGTCTGCACAACATCCTGTTTGACTTACAGTATATCAGGTATCGTAGGTTTGTAAATTTTTACAGCTTGGATCTTCTTGCTGATCTTTGCCAGAAATCAATTTCAGTAGAGAGGATTTTTGAGAAGTGCTCTACTTTCCTTCTGCGAACATACCCATGCCACGTAAGCTTATTATGTTCGATCGTCTGCAAAACATCCTGTTTGACTACTACGATACCACGTATTGTTGGTTTGTAAACTTCTTCCAGACTTGATCAGCTTGCTGATCTTCGCCAGAAATCAATTTCAGTATTTTGAGAAGCGCTCTATTTTCATTCTGTGAACATACGCATACCATCTAAGATTATTATGCTGATCGTCTGACAGCATACTGTTTGACTTCTATGATATCACGTATTGTTCGGTGCAAACTTTTCCCAGCCATGATCATTTTGCTGATCTTCGCCAGAAATCAATTCCAGTAAAAGAGGATTTTTCAGACACGTTCTACTTTCATTCTGCGAACATACCCATATCATCTAAACTCTGATTGTCTGCACAACATCATGGTTGACTTCCATGATTTCACGTATTGTTGGTTTGTAAGCTTTTTATTAGCCTTAACCCTTTATCTACTGACGGTACTTATAAGCACTACTCACTTTAAACTCTCATCCCATAGTGAATATTACTAATATTTTAATGGTATTTTGCGAAAACACTCTTATAACTCCACTTTTTTCATGATACATGGCAGCAGTAGTTTAAGGTTCGTTATTTTAGCGAAGAAGGAGGCTATCGTTGAAATAGTCGATGTGTTTCGTGCCGACATATTGTACACATAGTCACGCTTGACTTTTTATTGCTGCAAACATAGTAAAGGACATATATAAGTGTTGGATTTTTTTATGTGTTCATTATGTTTTTAAAATACAATTTGACTAGTTATTTTAACGAAGCGGCGTATGTATTTCATTTAACAGTTGAATTACTCGGCGGTACTTATAAGTACCGCCAGTACACTGTGTGGTGGAGAAAAACTTCTTGTTTACTTTTCGTATTTGTAGTAATCCATCGTTTTTGTCTGATTTGTAATGTTATAATTAAATTATGATATAGTAATTTTTTTCTGGTATTTTTCTTCTGTTTCATTATTTTTTTTTATAGGAAATCTTAAAAGTTCAGATACCGGCTCATTTTTGCTATGCTAGAAATGGCATGTGTAAATTCATATATTGCATATGTGGAGATGAGAGAGAACATGTCCTTGGAATACAAGTATCGCATAATTAATGCTAAGGCTAAACTAATAACATACAGGAAAAACTAAACTAGAGTAAAGCAGGCGTAGCTAATGCTAAAGGACTGCTAACAAAATCGAAACCTAAAACACATTTTTAATACCTTCAAATTTGAATTTTTACTCATTTTTTCGTGTTTAAAATGAAACTATATCAATTTAATATTTTTTATTGTTAACTTGCGAGTGTCTTCTCGTTATTTGCCATTTATAAGAGTTTAAATTTTGTTTGAAATATATTGTGGGTTTTCTGTTACGAGAATATTTCAGCCATAATGTACTGACGATACTTTAAAGTACCATTTTAATTAATTACTTCTAACGAATTAAATTTCTCACGGGTGAGTATTTTTTTATGTATATGCTTTAATTTTCATTGCAGTAACTGAAAAAAAAAATACATGAAAAAAATTGCACTAGATCATAATGCAGTAAATAAAGGGTTAGTCTTCTTTCTGATCTTCACTAGAAGTCAATTTCAGTATAGAGGAATTTGTTTTTTAAAGGAATATTTAAGGTACATGTCTCCAAGCCATACTGTAAAATGCTCTGCACGATTGCCACATAAACTATTTTTTCTGATTTATATATACATTATTTATATTATTTCAGATAAATGAAATTTCTTCAACTATTTACCTTGTCTTATAAAGTAAAATTGTTCAAGAAATACAATATATCTGTTTCAAAAATGTATTTTATATCATCTAATACCCTAATGATAATATTTATTGCAATTATAAATCAGCACATATTTTTAATTGCAACAAATATTATTCTCCTTTGAAAAGATTACATGGAATTCTCCTATTAAACTTGATAGCAATATTTTCATTTCAACTTTCATGTAGGTAACAGGGTCTTATTTCAGAAAATGATACTACTTTTCCGAATAAGCAAATTTCTCGGTAATTAGATCAACGTAAATTGATCCGCATTTCTTCGCATAAGGAAACTGCCTTTGTTGCAATAGTCGATAATAGTATCGAAAGCGAGATGTTCATATGGTTTTCTACATTGTCTTATATTTCATTTCAGTTTTCCGAAAACGTGCATAAATATGGCTATACATTAATTAGTAGTAATTACAGTAGCTAAACGTAAATTATCCAAAAAAATAAATTTCGCACATATGAATATTTACTGCCATGTACTGTAATTGAATTGAAATACATAAAGTTATTAACTATTTTTAAAGCCATTCGTAGCAATCAGTGAATTCTTTAAAGATTTTTTCGAAGATTTGGGGTTATTGTGTATTAAAATATTTTATTCGTGATTTATTTTATTTATTCAAAATATCATTCTCGTATTCCGTATTTTGACCTTCTGTTATCTTTACAAGAAGAATGTATTGGATTTGTGAAAATTTTCGGCTTCCGGTTTTTGATTGATTTATACGATTTAGAAGATCCTGAACACGATTTGACAGTTTTTAGAAAATATCCCTCCATGTAAATCTGTCCGTCTGTATGTGATACAAATTTTGTGGGCTCTCTATCTCAAAAACTAGTGCACGGAATTTAATCAAGCTTCATATTTTCTTAGACGTTGACTGTAAATACAGGCTGGTTAGATTTTTATGAAAATAACCAAACAGGTCTCGCTGTTATGTTGCATTTCCCTCCGATTTCCGTGTTAGCTATATCTGAACAGAGAATAAACAGAATTTCATCAAACTTAATATTCTAATAGACATTGACATTAACCCTTTATGTACAGAATTACGAATACATGAAAATTTTATCTTCTAAAGCATTTTTCACGAATTTTTGATACTGCACTTGAAGATTTACATAATCATTTAATAAATTTTAGAAGGATTTTAGAAGGATTGAATGATTTAGAAGGATTAATTAAATTTGAATTTGGATATTTTGCAATATTCATAGCCCCACTCAAATCTTTTATTATATTTTTCTTAGTATTTTGTAGAATTAGGAAATGTACAAATATAATATTCTTACAATAGAATTATAGAAATATTTCCGAATTGATAAATCCCCCCCCCCCCCCCTCCAACGCCAAGAAAGATGCAAGTGATGCAAAGGCTGAAATGATGCAAAGGCAAAAGAAATCATTCATTTAAATATATTTTTGTTTTGTGTAACTCATAATGCTTTTGGATCAAGATAAAGTAATGTATCTATAACTCATTCTAAACTGCAGTACTAATATTCGATGTATTAAATGAATTTTACAACACGTTATTTTAATGGTACTTATAGGTTAGCGTCGGAAATATGCAAATTAGATGATTGGCAATGAGGCGCGCAATGGACGTATGTTAGAATTCTAGTCTGTAGTGTTGTTTAAAGTGAATGTGGTGTCTGATTGTGATGATTATTCATTAGTTATCGCTCAAAGGCATAATTTATGTTAAGGTCAAAAATGGCGAATAATTGGTAGAATCGAGGAAGGTCAAAAACAAATGGGGATCGGCCAAGATTTGAATATCCTTCAAAATGTCACATCGAGAGCTTCGAACCGCTTTTTAAGCACTAGATCCGTTGATAGATAGCCTGGTCAAGGGAGACCAAGAGCAACAACTACATCCGAAGACCGCTTTTTATCATTGTGGCTCGAAGAAACCGCGAAGCGACTACAAGAGATTTGGTTTCAGATCTTCAGGTTGCCACAAGAACTCGAATTAACCGTTTTACTGCTGTACGAAGGCTTAACAAGAATGGACTGTATGCGAGAAAGCCAAAAGTTTGCGTCCCACTCACTCCAGCTTCCCAATTGGCCCGTTTAAACTGTTGCCCTCGACGAGTTCAATGGAGGCAAGAAGACTGCGCTCAAGTATTGTTTACTGAAGAATCCAGATATAGTCTGAACACCGATTCTAGATGTGTTTTGATCTGAAGAGATGAAAAAAGACGCAACTTGCCCTTCTCTTGTCCGTGAAATATCCCGTTCGAGTCCAGTCTTCTCGGCTCCATTGAACATGACGACAGCAACAGTTTAAACGGGCCCCTTGGGAAGCTGGAGTGAGTGGGACACAAACTTTTGGTTTTCTCGCATACAGTCCATCCTCGTTAAGCCTTTGTGTAGCAGTAGAACGGCTAATTCGAGTTCTTGTGGCAACGTGAAAGTCTGAAACCAAATCTCTTGAAGGTCTGTAACCAAATCTCTTGAAGTAAACACTCCGCGTTTTCTTCAAGGCACGGTGGCAAAAAACAGTCTTCAGATGCAGTTATTCCTCTTTATCTCCCTTTACAAGGCTGTCTATCAACGGATCCAGATTTTTAAAGAGCGGCTTGAAGCTCTTGACATGACGCTTTGAGGGATATTCAAAACTTGGGCAACCTCCATTTGTTTTTGACCTTCCTCGATTTTACAAATTTTTAGCCACTTTTGACCATAACTTAAATTATGCCTTTGAGCCATAATTAAAGAATATTAATCACGCTCAGACCACCATATTCACTTTAAAGGACACTACAGACCAGAATTCCAACATATGTCGACTGCGCACCAGATTGTCAATCATCTAATTTGCATATTTCCGACGCTAAAATATGCGCGGAAATGCAATTTTGAGTTCAATAGCATTTAATTAACATAAATAATTGCAGCATTGGGCATTTGTTGCAACATTAACTTAATGAGTATACTTTTTCTCATTATCCTTTAATTTTGATGACCAGCGTGATATTGGTTGCAGACTGTTTCATTTATATAGAAGAATTTATTGTGATGCTGACAACATACTAGTTTAATAATAAAATCTAAACGGTTTCTTATGCATGTATAAATTAGTTTCAGATTACTATAATTAAAGTACTTGTTAATGACAACATACAGGCTGTCCCCAAAACGTTGACCTCGGCTTTTATTCCTTAAATATTGAAGATAGACGTATATTATAAATTACAAAGTGAAGTAAAAAAAGACACATTATTTTATGAAATAGATTAAATTTTCAGGGGATTAAATTTGAAGAAATATAAAATTTAAATTTTCATACGGTCATCGTACAAAAAATTTCCCAATGAGTATAAGGTCTTAATAAGGTCATGTAGAAAATTTCAGCCTTTTATCAAAGAAAGTTGCAGAGATATGTTTAAACAAAGCACGTGAAGGGTTAGTCATTAAATTAAAATGTAAATGTTTACAGCTAGAGTGCAGATGGCGTGACCCAGAAATTCATCATAAGCAAATAAACACAAATTTACAAAATTGTACTTTTGAAAGATACCTTGAAAGTTTACATGATGAATAACAGAATAAATCTTGGAAATGGCACAGTCAATGAACATTAAAACAGCTTATAAATCTTTGCATATCCAAATTAATCCTAATATCAAGCCTGTTATCGGTGCGTCACATAATCGCAACAGACGCGTCATCATATGAAAAAGTGGTTTGTGCTCTACCATTGGTCAATAACATCGCTTGTGTAAGCGTAACGCGTGCAGTCGGACATTCTATGCTAATCTTAAGTATTTCATATTTCTGCTGCATTTTGAGAGTGTAAATAACCTGTACGGACAGTATGCCGTAATACAGCAGCGAAGAACTTTTTGAAATGCTAATACTGTACAACTTAAGCATTCGTAATTATAACGAAACTGCTCAGGGCATGGGAATTTATATATCTATGCAATCACTGTGTTTTTTCGTAATTTGTGTACGACCCCTGAAACGCGATTTTGCAATTTTGCGAAGTCATATCCAGGAATCGAAAAGTGGTTTAAGTCAGCATTTATGTATTTTCATATCTCTGTAAATTTTAGTGATAAAAAGCTGAAATTTTGTACATGACCTTAATAGTGTACGTGGTATATTTTACTCATTAAGGAATTTTTGTACGAAGGCCGTATAAAAATTTAAATTTTGTATGTCTTCAAATTTATTCCTTTGAAAATTTTAATCGATTTCATAAAATTCTGTACCTTTTGTTACGTAACTTTGTAATTTATAATATATGTTTGTAATCAATTTTTAAGAAATAAAAGTCCAGGTCAGTGTTTTTGGGATGCCCTTTATATACCTCGTCATGATATTATTTTAATGGCAACGTCTCTTACATTACTAACTTATTTATTTATTAGTTTAGAGAATCATTATTTGCTCTGAAAACTAAAAAAAGAAAACTAAATTAATAAATAAATAAGTTGTATCAAAAGTGTAGTTAATTACTTTTATTTAAAGCACAGTTAAATTAGTCAAAGCTTTAAACTTCAGTAAAAAAACGAATATATTATTTAAATTTAAATATAAGATATTTTTTCTCTCTGCAAAATAATATACCGAAATAATTTACAAAATTAGTTTCTTACGTTTAACAGATAATTATTTCTTTTTAATTTAAATTCAGTTCCAACTGTTTCATTATTTCTGTTAAACAAGAATTTAAGTAAACGTAGGAAGTATTCGAAAACGTTCAATGGTTATGAATAATCTCCTAATTTGTGATGTTATTTATTGAAGAATAAATTCTCTAATGAATAAACTGAACATAATTATCGGATTTGATATTATATATATTCCTTATAACATTAAATGTTAGGTAATACTCGTTGGTGTAAATGTGGGAAGTTTTACAGAAGAGATAAAAGGTCATTTGAACAAATGTTTTACATTTTCGCAAAACTTATTTTCTCGCTGTATGGAAAATAGAACGAGAGATTGTATAATATGAAGATAGTACAATAAAAATAATATTTCCATGCATGTCATGCTAGTTTAATTTAACTAATAATCTTTACTTTCATTATATATAAAGGAGCTTTGAAACAAAAGTCAGAAAGAAACCTTTTTTTTTATTTTGTGAATTTTACATATCAAATTACTTCGCATTGTGGCACATTACAATTTAAATTATTTTGAAACTCTGAAACAAAATGTGTATAATTTTTTATCAAGTGTTATTTTGACCTTTCTGTTGATGGCTTAGCAAATTTGGGGATAGCCAAAAAAGTGTTCAAGTAAAAGTCTTTCACGTTTAAAACACATTCTAAACACAACAAATAAAATTTGGCTCTTCAAATTAAGAAAAGAGTAGGTGAAACTTATAGGTAGAATAATTTTACACATATCTATGCAAATTAAATGATATTTTTGCTAATATGTTTTTTTTTCAGTGCTCGCAGTTAACCGAAACAATTTTGAGAAAAGCACATACTAAATGAGAAATCAATTAAAGACTGTGTGAAAGTACACATTTTCAATTTCAGATAGACCCTGGTGTGATATGTATATTTTCATACTTTTTTTTCCGATTCATAAATTCTATAGTTTCTTTTCAAAAATATGAAAAAGAAAAAGAAATTTTTTTGATGATTTAAAACTGAACACACTTTAAAAATTATTTCGTTAAAGGTGATTTGAATTCTATTCACTGTGCATCAAATACTGCTTTATGAGTTTATAATATCCAGTATTGTATGTATATTATAACGGGTTTTTTTATAACTGTACACGTATTCCCTTTTACTTTTTTTCTAGGCAGGGTTGGCCTTTTCCAGTCCAAAACTTGTTTTTCCCATCCCACCGGGAAAAAGTGGTAAATACCGGGAAAAAAGTGGTAAATACCGGGAAAACGTGGTAAATACTGGGAAAAAGTGGTAAATACCGTGAAAAATTTCCAAATGACAATATGTATGAAATATTCTGGCTTTCAGAATCTGATATGTAAAATTAAACATAGAAATACCAATAATAGCTATTACAAATTTCCCTTAGGTTTAAAATTATTTTGTATGAAAGGAATATAAATAAATAAGAATTATTGCATAAAGCAGAAGTTCAAGAATCTGCTGTAGAGAAAATACCTGGGAGAACTGTTACTCTTATGCAAGATGGATGGTGTTATGTATATAATGACCTTGCTATAGCTAATTCCATATTTTGTAATGGGAAAAGTATGTTTCTTTCTGCAATAGATTTTGGGAAAAATAAGAAAAGGAGCGAGTATTGTACAAATATCGCTTGTGGTGCAAAAATTGCAGCAGAAGCTACATATGGATGCACTCTAAAAAGTTCCGTTTCGGATAATGAAAAGAAAATGCTTACAATTTGGCAGAATCTTGAAACGGAAGATATTATTACCAGTTACATATGGATCTGCATCACATTATTTAAATATTCTTGGCAAGAATGTAACTATTGATTCTGTTGTGGCTAATATTATCAAAATTCAGAAATTTTTTAGAAATCACCATATCCCTGAGAGTTTATTGAAAGAGTATGCCAATTCAGTTAAACAACAAATTTCAAATGAAACTCACAATTAGCTTGTTTAAAAACTTTTATTACTAACATGCCTATTTATCTTCAAATTGTGGATAATCACGAAGATGAAATTGATAACAACATTGTTTACTAAATAATCTCAGTAAAAGCTTTCTCATTTGTTTATTACCTTCTTAGTAAAAAGGTTTCTCATTGATTATATTCTTAGTAAAAGTTTTCTTATTCATTACCTTCTTAACCTTAAATAATACTTGAAATGCTTACATGAAAGATACACACTGCTAAAACAAGAACTTCCGGAGTGACGAACACTTGTTTTTAATATGACAAACACACACACAACGAATACAATAACTATAACTTTTGGATATTACACTATTTCACAAAGACATTAAGATGCCGAAGTTCTCAAAAACAATCAGGGCGACACACCACTGATTTTCACTCCATCCTTTCACTCTACGATCTCCACGGCCACTGCCACCTGTTCCAGCTCGAATAGTTCTGCCTTGGTGAGAGATCACTGTTTGGCGACCGCCAACAATCGTGCTTCGCAAATATTAAAGTTAATGCGAGCTTTACATGTCTCTCCTTAAGGAGCACATTGCTTTCCTTAGAGACTATGCTGCTAAGAAAAATACAGTTACATTTCACAAACATATTACTAAAGGAAACAGCCTGTTCGCTAGCCCAAACTTTTAAACATAAAAAAAAATATGTATACATATAATAATAATGTAAACAACAGTTGTAATTAAACATAACATAAAACATCAGAATCTATTATATATATAAAATCCAAACGGAAATTTCGTTCCGAACGCCGAGATTTCGAGTTCTACCGCATGGACTTTTACGGAACTTATACCGTTAGATAGGTATCGTTTCAGGGAAGGTTTTAAGCTATAACACATCATTCTACCTAGATTAGTTATAGAAGTATGACGGAAAGGTCTGTTATTTTGGACTTTGTTACTTCATATTTCCTTAAATATCTGGGCTCCTATTGGTCGTAGAGCTTAGATCTCGCGCCAAAAGTAGCTCCGCGGCACCCAAGCAAACTTTTCCCCGCGATTATTTTGCCGTCTTTCGATTTTCTCTAACTCTATTAGGGGCCCGCGCAGGGCCCCTTTAAAATATTTTTCGTAGTAATTTCAGCAATTATCTTAAATTATTGGTTAAGACCGCCACCCTCCCGATTCATGTATCTACGGAAATGTTGCATGAAGGAGTTTCGTTCAGATACGCTTTCGTTAAGAATAGAGTGCGCTCCCTGGTGGTGGAATGTGGAACTAACATAACGCGATATTGTTAAAATTAGAAAATCTAACAATGCGATCTGTTTTAAACTTTGAGATAGTTCATAACACATAATCTATTATCTATTCTATTATATATATATATATAATCTATTATCTATTCTATTATATATATATATATAATCTATTATCTATTCTATTATCTATTATATATATAAACTCCAAACGGAAATTTCGTTCCGAACGCCTAGATTTCGAGTTCTACTGCATGGATTTTTACGGAACCTATACCGTTAGATAGGTATTGTTTCAGGGAAGCTTTTAATCTATAACACATTATTCTACCTATATTAGTATTAGAATTATGACGGAAAATTCTGTTATTTTGGGCTATAAGGTTACCATTTTATTTCTTGGCGAAATTCATCGTTGATAAAAAAAAAATTGAAACGGCTATTAAACCTCGAAAAATAAAAGAAAAACTGTTACTAATTTTATTTAAATGAAAAAAAAAGAAAAAAAGAAGAAGAAAATCCGTTTTAATGAGTGATAATATTAAAAAACGGAAATATTTAATCAAAACCCGAAAGAAATATTTGTAATGCTTAAAAATTAATTTAATAAGAAATATTACACTTGATACGCAATATTTGGCTCTTTATCGCTTGCGTTAGATATGGAAACGAATCTGAAAATTTGATTAGACGAAATTTTAACGACATTTTCTTTCTGTTCTGTTCTTTTCTTTTTTTTTTTATATCTAATTGTCCCATCACGTGACTTATAGAAGAAACAAGTAGATGTAATTGTGAGTTACATGTGTAATTACTATTTGTTTCTTTACAATTTTTTATTTTTCTTTTGTCACCAAACAATGTGATTTTAAGCCAAAAATGCATAAGCGTGACATTAGCTTGAGGATGTTCTCACAAATGGTGTTTTTTTAGGTGAAAGAGATCATTTTTTGAGTACATTTTTATATTCAATTGTAACTTATATAGATATCAGTTAATATTTTAAAAATGGAATCGAATACTTAAAATTCAGTGTGAATTTCTGCCACACATACATATTGTAAAATAATTTCATACTTTTTAAAATGTTTTTCGCCGTAATTCCGAAAGCATGTGATATTTATAAACTCGAATTCAGATCAACGAATATTACCCATTTTATTTAAGCAAATATTATCTATTTTCTCAAGTCATATCGCCAATTTCATTTATAGGAAAATTCACAGATTCGAAATCTAGGAAATAAAGATAATTTTTAAAGAAATTTATGTTTTAATACGTTATTACTATAGAAAAATTCAACATTTTGAAAAAAAAAAATTACAAGTCTTTTGTAATTCGTCATTTCTTCTTCGTCTTTCTTCGTACTTTCTCCTCTGTTATGTAATATTTCAAATGATATTGGACTAATTTTGGATCATCGATTCACCGCAAAATCGCATATCTAATATAGTATATAAAATAAAGTCTGGATTAGGGGACTAATTAACGCACAGCGCAAACTACTGAACCTAAAATCTTGAAAATCGTGGTAAAAATACTTCTTATGACATAAACTTCTGCTAAGAAAGGATTTTCTAAAGTGTCACCCCTAATGGTTTTTGCACGGGGAGGGGAAAAAAATCGAATATCAAAATTATGCGTCAAATGATAGCATATTTTAATGTAGTTTTGTATGCTGAATCGAATGCTACCAAATAAATTTTTATAAGTCCAACAGTTCATGACACATTTCATATTTTTCTAATTTGGCGGTGTCTTTGGCATCTAAACCTCAAAATATCTATCATTACATCCGATACTCTAGCAACGGAAAAGATTCAAATCAACCCTTTTGGCTAAAAAATAAAAACGGCTCTATGAGTTTGAAATAAAAATGCAAGCATCTTAATTTTTTTTTTTAAATAGTGATTTTATGTAAAATAAAAGGGAAAAAATTACTGAGAATTTAGCGTTATAAAACAAAAATGGAAAAGGTACTACTTAGATATTCCGTCGACCAAAAATCTATCGTCAAACTATAAGATTAAATGCCAATAATGGTTGATCGTAAATATCAAATTCACTTGAATTTAAACAAACTACACGTGTTTACGTCATCAAGTGATTTTAATTTCGACGTTTTATTTGTATTTTTATTAATGTTATACTAATTTATTTGTTATTTCGTTATTTAAAATAAAGATTATGTCAATTTATATAATTTGGCGAATGGTTTGGCGATTTATATAATTTGGCGAAATTGGTCGACGGGATAACAAGTAGTACCAATGAAAATATTTAAGTATGAAAGCAATGTTTGTAACGACTTAAAAATTATTTTCATATATATAAACTCGGTTTATGGCGTCAGATGCCGTCATCCGAAGAATCTACAAGAGTCTTTTTCCATTTTTTCCGGTCATAGGTTCCTCAATGAAAGAAATTGGAATTGGAATAATATTGTGCGATTTATAAATTGCTCCTCGATAAGAAGATAAAATGGGTACATTTATAACAACCGTGCGCACATCTCGCTGATAGCATTTTTAAAATTCCCAGTAGCAGTAGTTACATTTTGCGTATGTAAATTAAAAATATTTTTTTGCTTTTAATTATGGCATTATTTCCTGTTATTGTTCATCTTTTCAGTTTTTTAAATGAAATTAGTATAAGGCATGCATTTTAAATTAAATGAGTGAAAGGTTTGTGTTTTAAATGAAAATAATAAAATAAGAATATGCTATGAAAACAATCTTTATTGATTTATTACCTGCGCCCGGCTAACATAAAAGTATCACAAAAGCCACATATTCACTTTTCTTTGAGTAGTTGCTCATGAGAATTCAAGTTAACCTTCCGTAATCGGATACTTCACATATTGGTGTATTAGATTTAATGTTGAAAGCACCGTTTTTGTTTGAAGCGAAAACTTTACTATGAATTCTATTACACAAAATCGCATCATCATCATCTACTATATATTTACAACGGAAGTTTGTATTTCATTCCGATTGTTCATAATATTTTCGTAGGATATACCACAATTAGTTAGGTAATAATTTTGGAAAGGTTTTAGTGTATACATATTGTTCAAGGGTACTTAGTTATAGAGCAACAGTAAAAGTTCAAAAATTAAGTGAACCTGATTATGAAAGTTTAGCCTTTTTAAAAAAATCTACAGAACATATTTTGTTACAAGTGGCCCTGTTGCATGACTTTTAGGAATGGTGTTAGTATATACGATTTCATTATATGTTGATTATTTACAGGGGTATTAATTCCTGTTGTCATAACGGTCTCATTACCCGACCATAAGTGCGCTGTTTATAATCAACTAAAACAATTACTTCTTAATTGCTAAATTTTGTCCAACGCTTAAGATAACATTATATCGCAATGGCGTTCGCATCGTTTCAGTAATGTGCAAGGTCAAGCTGAAGATCCATATTGTTTAAAATACAAGTTCAAATTCACCATTTAGTTTAATCCAAGGTTCATTTGGAAATATTGACCAGCGCAGCGGGCATAGCCTGCTATCTATCTATTATATATATAAAATCCAAACGGAAATTTCGTTCCGAACGCCGAGATTTCGAGTTCTACCGCATGGATTTTTACGGAACTTATACCGTTAGATAGGTATCGTTTCAGGGAAGGTTTTAAGCTATAACACATCATTCTACCTAGATTAGTTATAGAAGTATGACGGAAAGGTCTGTTATTTTGGACTTTGTTACTTCATATTTCCTTAAATATCTGGGCTCCTATTGGTCGTAGAGCTTAGATCTCGGGCCAAAAGTAGCTCCGCAGCACCCAAGCAAACTTTTCCCCGCGATTATTTTGCCGTCTTTCGATTTTCTCTAACTCTATTAGGGGCTCGCGCAGGGCCCCTTTAAAATATTTTTCGTAGTAATTTCAGCAATTATCTTAAATTATTGGTTAAGACCGCCACCCTCCCGATTCATGTATCTACGGAAATGTTGCATGAAGGAGTTTCGTTCAGATACGCTTTCGTTAAGAATAGAGTGCGCTCCCTGGTGGTGGAATGTGGAACTAACATAACGCGATATTGTTAAAATTAGAAAATCTAACAATGCGATCTGTTTTAAACTTTGAGATAGTTCATAACACATAATCTATTATCTATTCTATTATATATATATATAATCTATTATCTATTCTATTATCTATTATATATATAAACTCCAAACGGAAATTTCGTTCCGAACACCTAGATTTCGAGTTCTACTGCATGGATTTTTACGGAACCTATACCGTTAGATAGGTATTGTTTCAGGGAAGGTTTTAAGCTATAACACATTATTCTACCTATATTAGTTTTAGAATTATGACGGAAAATTCTGTTATTTTGGGCGATAAGGTTACCATTTTATTTCTTGGCGAAATTCATCGTTGATAAAAAAAAAAAAATTGAAACGGCTATTAAACCTCGAAAAATAAAAGAAAAACTGTTACTAATTTTATTTAAATGAAAAAAAAAAGAAAAAAAGAAGAAGAAAATCCGTTTTAATGAGTGATAATATTAAAAAACGGAAATATTTAATCAAAACCCGAAAGAAATATTTGTAATGCTTAAAAATTAATTTAATAAGAAATATTACACTTGATACGCAATATTTGGCTCTTTATCGCTTGCGTTAGATATGGAAACGAATCTGAAAATTTGATTAGATGAAATTTTAACGACATTTTCTTTCTGTTCTGTTCTTTTCTTTTTTTTTTTTATATCTAATTGTCCCATCACGTGACTTATAGAAGAAACAAGTAGATGTAATTGTGAGTCACATGTGTAATTACTATTTGTTTCTTTACAATTTTTTATTTTTCTTTTGTCACCAAACAATGTGATTTTAAGCCAAAAATGCATAAGCGTGACATTAGCTTGAGGATGTTCTCACAAATGGTGTTTTTTTAGGTGAAAGAGATCATTTTTTGAGTACATTTTTATATTCAATTGTAACTTATATAGATATCAGTTAATATTTTAAAAATGGAATCGAATACTTAAATTTCAGTGTGAATTTCTGCCACACATACATATTGTAAAATAATTTCATACTTTTTAAAATGTTTTTCGCCGTAATTCCGAAAGCATGTGATATTTATAAACTCGAATTCAGATCAACGAATATTACCCATTTTATTTAAGCAAATATTATCTATTTTCTCAAGTCATATCGCCAATTTCATTTATAGGAAAATTCACAGATTCGAAATCTAGGAAATAAAGATAATTTTTAAAGAAATTTATGTTTTAATACGTTATTACTATAGAAAAATTCAACATTTTGAAAAAAAAAATTACAAGTCTTTTGTAATTCGTCATTTCTTCTTCGTCTTTCTTCGTACTTTCTCCTCTGTTATGTAATATTTCAAATGATATTGGACTAATTTTCGATCATCGATTCACCGCAAAATCGCATATCTAATATAGTATATAAAATAAAGTCTGGATTAGGGGACTAATTAACGCACAGCGCAAACTACTGAACCTAAAATCTTGAAAATCGTGGTAAAAATACTTCTTATGACATAAACTTCTGCTAAGAAAGGATTTTCTAAAGTGTCACCCCTAATGGTTTTTGCACGGGGAGGGGAAAAAAATCGAATATCAAAATTATGCGTCAAATGATAGCATATTTTAATGTAGTTTTGTATGCTGAATCGAATGCTACCAAATAAATTTTTATAAGTCCAACAGTTCATGACACATTTCATATTTTTCTAATTTGGCGGTGTCTTTGGCATCTAAACCTCAAAATATCTATCATTACATCCGATACTCTAGCAACGGAAAAGATTCAAATCAACCCTTTTGGCTAAAAAATAAAAACGGCTCTATGAGTTTGAAATAAAAATGCAAGCATCTTAATTTTTTTTTTAAAATAGTGATTTTATGTAAAATAAAAGGGAAAAAATTACTGAGAATTTAGCGTTATAAAACAAAAATGGAAAAGGTACTACTTAGATATTCCGTCGACCAAAAATCTATCGTCAAACTATAAGATTAAATGCCAATAATGGTTGATCGTAAATATCAAATTCACTTGAATTTAAACAAACTACACGTGTTTACGTCATCAAGTGATTTTAATTTCGACGTTTTATTTGTATTTTTATTAATGTTATACTAATTTATTTGTTATTTCGTTATTTAAAATAAAGATTATGTCAATTTATATAATTTGGCGAATGGTTTGGCGATTTATATAATTTGGCGAAATTGGTCGACGGGATAACAAGTAGTACCAATGAAAATATTTAAGTATGAAAGCAATGTTTGTAACGACTTAAAAATTATTTTCATATATATAAACTCGGTTTATGGCGTCAGATGCCGTCATCCGAAGAATCTACAAGAGTCTTTTTCCATTTTTTCCGGTCATAGGTTCCTCAATGAAAGAAATTGAAATTGGAATAATATTGTGCGATTTATAAATTGCTCCTCGATAAGAAGATAAAATGGGTACATTTATAACAACCGTGCGCACATCTCGCTGATAGCATTTTTAAAATTCCCAGTAGCAGTAGTTACATTTTGCGTATGTAAATTAAAAATATTTTTTTGCTTTTAATTATGGCATTATTTCCTGTTATTGTTCATCTTTTCAGTTTTTTAAATGAAATTAGTATAAGGCATGCATTTTAAATTAAATGAGTGAAAGGTTTGTGTTTTAAATGAAAATAATAAAATAAGAATATGCTATGAAAACAATCTTTATTGATTTATTACCTGCGCCCGGCTAACATAAAAGTATCACAAAAGCCACATATTCACTTTTCTTTGAGTAGTTGCTCATGAGAATTCAAGTTAACCTTCCGTAATCGGATACTTCACATATTGGTGTATTAGATTTAATGTTGAAAGCATCGTTTTTGTTTGAAGCGAAAACTTTACTATGAATTCTATTACACAAAATCGCATCATCATCATCTACTATATATTTACAACGGAAGTTTGTATTTCATTCCGATTGTTTATAATATTTTCGTAGGATATACCACAATTAGTTAGGTAATAATTTTGGAAAGGTTTTAGTGTATACATATTGTTCAAGGGTACTTAGTTATAGAGCAACAGTAAAAGTTCAAAAATTAAGTGAACCTGATTATGAAAGTTTAGCCTTTTTAAAAAAATCTACAGAACATATTTTGTTACAAGTGGCCCTGTTGCATGACTTTTAGGAATGGTGTTAGTATATACGATTTCATTATATGTTGATTAGTTACAGGGGTATTAATTCCTGTTGTCATAACGGTCTCATTACCCGACCATAAGTGCGCTGTTTATAATCAACTAAAACAATTACTTCTTAATTGCTAAATTTTGTCCAACGCTTAAGATAACATTATATCGCAATGGCGTTCGCATCGTTTCAGTAATGTGCAAGGTCAAGCTGAAGATCCATATTGTTTAAAATACAAGTTCAAATTCACCATTTAGTTTAATCCAAGGTTCATTTGGAAATATTGACCAGCGCAGCGGGCATAGCCTGCTAGTATATAATACAATCATTATACGACAAGTTTATATCTTTCCCTAAGGGAATCTAGAAAGTGCATCAGCATTAACAGCTTCTCTTCCTTTCCTATAGGTAATTTTTAGATTATATCTTTGAAGGGCTAATGCCCAGCGAGCTAGCTTGGCCCCATGTGGCAATCCCTGGGTAAGATAGGCAAGGGGATTGCGATCCGAAATCACTTCAATCTGAGATCCGAAAATCCAGGTGTCGAGTTTCTGAAGTGCAGCTAGGACACTGTAAGCCTCTCTTTCTATAGTAGACCATTTGGTCTGGCATGGGGTAAGCTTTTTGCTGTAGAAAGCTATCTGACTCATTCCCATTTTCATCGAGCTGGGATAAACACGCTCCGACTGCAGTAGCAGAAGCATCAGTATAAAGCTGAAAGGGTTTGTCAAATTGTGGAGTATATAAAGAAGGCATTTTATCTAAATGTTTCTTCAAGCTCTGAAAGGTCTCTTCTTGTAACTTTCCCCATGGGATCGCCTTGGGAACTCTCTGTTTTGTCAAGTTGGTTAAAGGTAATACGATGCTTGGGAAGTTCGGGATATAATCTCTATAATAACTTGCTATCCCCAGAACTGTTCTCAATTATTTCTTGTTGGTAGGCGCCGCTAGTTTCTTCATAGCTTCCACCTTGAATACTTGTAGACTTTAAATCCGAAGTAGTACTTACAATACACAATACAGTTCAAGTCAGAAGATGAACCTTTTCGAAGACATTACAAACACTATTTCATCTGCACTATGGCGGAAGAATTTAAGTAAAACTGAAATAGATGCAGAATTTCTCTAATTAATGGAACATCTTCAGGGATGTCCTGCATCATGAGAATCTCTGGAGCGTATTTTTTTAAAATTTCCTTTCATCCAAAACAAGATTAGAAATAGACTGGATTTACAAAAAGCCTCTTCTAAATTAGTATTTTGTTATATGATGATAAAATCCAATGTGAAAGTGGAAGTCGAAGAATATAATGTAATTGGTAAATGCTTGGGAATCTGTGTGGTGTGTAAATATTTAAATAAATGCACTACATTGTCTGTTTTTGTAGTTAAGTGTGTGTTTCTAATTTTTATTTTTGTTTTGTTTTTTAAACCTTTCAAGCTATTTACTTAGAACTCAATTTTGGCATTTTTAAAAGTTGTTTTGAATTTATATTTATGTTTTTAATAATCAGTTTTTCCCGTGTGAGAAAAACATAATATTTCCTAGGACTGTAAATACCGGTTTTTACCATGGTATTTACCGGGGGTGGGAAAAACCTTGCCAATCCTGTTTCTAGGAATACAAAATGCTTTACAGTGTTAAAATTTGCAAATACTTAACAATGTCTATACTTGTTTAAAAAGACACAGTACCGAAAATTTAAAAAAAAACAACGAGAACCTTTTATTGGTTTAACCCTTTATCTACTGACGGTACTTATAAGTACCATTAAAATAACTTGTTATAAAATTCATTAAATACATCGATTAGTTGTAATACAGTTTGAAATGAGGTATACATACATTACTTTATCTTGTTCCAAAAGCATTAATGGTCACACGAAACAAAAGTATTTTTAAAAGGGTGATTTATTTTGCATTTGCATCTTTTCAGCTTTCATGGCGTTTGAGGGGGGGGGTGGGGTATTATTCAATTCGGAAATATTTCGATATTTCTATTGTAAGAACATTATATTTGTACATTTCCTAATTATACAAAATACTAAGAAAAACATTTAAAATAAAACATTTGAGTGGCGTTATAAATATTGCACAAAATCAAGTTGACCTGCGCAATTTTGGGCCCTAAAATGAGCAAATTTCGCACTACGTACTTCGCAGTGAGAATTTCATAAAACCGGACAGTCAGCAAGATGTTTATTTATTTTTGTCTCTAAAGAGTGCGAAATTTCGCCAAATAATGCTTAGCGACAATTTAGCATATGTGGTCGTCCGTATGTGTAAGTGTATGTCTACATACACGGATACATTACGATATGTAAGTATACGACGTGACGGAACAGAATGTTACATTACTCTGATTTTTCTGTTTCAGTTTCAAGAATTCTCGCCTGATAATGTACAGGGGCGTCGGCATGGGGGGTATGAGGGGAACCCCGCCCCCAAATATATGTGAAGTTGGGAAATTTGAGCTTAGAGTTGGGAAATTCTAGATTTTTGAGACATTTTCTTTTTTTTAAGTAATAGTAAAAAAATTGCGAAATTTTTAGTGTTTTGGTGATTATTTTGAGTACTGTAACAGTAAAGAAGTTAAATTATCAAAAGAAATACAAAAAGAAATCAGCCACACTCAGTCTATCATTGTATTTTTGAGTTCTACAAAAATATTGTACATCTACCAGACCTAAATTTCTCTACTCCTGTCCATCAATAACTGACTAACCAGTTCCTTTATTTCCTCCAAAACTTTGTTCCTTTCTCAAAAATTTCACCCTACCTCCCCTTCTCCTCCTAAAAGAGAATCCAGCTATTTTAATCGAAAGGGATTGCAGCTTCTTTTGAAAATTGGAGATCACTTGTACCACAACAGAAAGGAATGTAGTAACCTACTTGAAACACAGCTATGGGCAAGAAGATTTGATGAGTTTTCACAACTTTTTTGACTAATTTTACGATTTTTGGAAAATATTTTACTCTTTCTCGTGATTATTTTTGCCGCAAAAATTAGTTAACACTTCGCTGTCAAATAAAAAGCGTTATATGAGCAAATACCGATATAAGAAGTCGTTAGTTTAGATAAATTTGTCACATTTTACTTTTATTTGTGTGCGCAATTATATATCAGTCCTGTTCGTTTATATTCATATGTGTTTATAAAATTTTAAACCAAAAGTCCAGTGTTCTGTGTTTAAAGCTGTTGTAAAAAGTTACTATAAATCTCAACACGAAGAAACCCTTCATAATAGGAAAAGAGTTTTCGTGCAAGATTTTGGAGCACCTAAAAATCCATTCGAGGATGAAAAAGGTAAAAAATGGACGATTTTAATTTGGAACAAAATATGACCATGAAAGCAGTCCATCAACTGAAGAAAAAATCGACATGCACTGTAACACTGACACGTTGCACTTGAATAAAATTTTGAAGAAATAAAAATTTTCTTACAGACAAGCTCACAAACAATTATGAATATTAGGATGTGACTGGAGAAGCTGAGTTCCGAAAGCACCGTAGGAAAACGGTTTCACCAAAGGCAATAGATAAAAATAATAGCACAGCAATGGACATTGATACACACAAGTTTTACAGTAAAGAATTATAAGAAATACAAGAACATTTCGGGAATTTAGTAATGGGCTTAAATGACAATGTTCCCTATATCAAGAGAATATTGCAGCAATGCATTCCATATTTAAATTACAATTGTGCAAGGGAAAAGTTAATAATGTTTCCACCTGGATATGAGAAACCGGATGTACATCAATTGCACAGTGAAATAGAAATAAACCAAATCCCAACTCACTTAACAAACCTCTCACTCATGCCATAAATTTCAAAGACTATTTGGGTCACGCCATCAAACTATATACTCGTACCTTAACATTCACAGCAGCTTATCTTTATGGCGTTACATCTAATGAAAGAATCTTTAGTCTAATAAAAATTTAAAGAACATACATTGCAAGCTACAATGTGTGAGGGATGACAGACTTGACAGCCTAATGCTTTTAAAATATGAAACTGAAATAGGGAATTTTATTAAACTAAGCGATGTTATTAACAGGTGGGCTTCTTTGAAGACTACAAGAAAACTAGTGAAAACTAGTCGGATGTGCCAATCCCAAAATTTTCTTCTACTCCGTACATGTTAATGCCTCAAAATTTGCAATCACAGTGCCAAAATTAAATGACAATTCTTTGCCTATAATAACAAACTCTAAAGGTACAGATTTGTTGAATTGTGTGCATTTAAAAAGGAGATATAAGCATAGCATTTTCAAACAAATCATTGAATTCTGGCACCCAGCCTCTTAGATGTCTGCAACCAAAATTCCTAACTCAAAGAGCACAAAAGCGATAGCTTTGGACAGCATAGACCCAAGCCTAATAAGGATCTATTTCTGTGGAAGTGCTACTTATGTGGAATATGAAGTTTGACTAAATTCCGTGCATTAGTTTTTGAGATACAGCTATCGCAAAATCGTGAAAAATGCTGCATAGCAGCGCCACCTGCTATATGATATACATAAAAAGCTAATCTGCATCAAATTATGGCAAGGTTTAACAGAATATGACGTTTGATCAAATTCTGTGCAATAGTTTTTGAGATATAATTATCGCTAAAATCATGTAAATCGGGAAAAATGCCGCATAGCAGTGTCACCTGTTGGACGATTTACACCAAAAACAAATCAGCACTAATTTTTATCAAGGTACAGTTAAACCTCGTTAACACAAACTGTTTCCGATTGCCTCGTCCAGTTGTATGTAATGTAGTTAAGCTCCGATAACACGAACTACTTTTAATACGAAGAAAAAAAGTTTCCCCTTGAGTGTTCGCGTTAACGAGGTTCGACTGTATAAGTGAATCTCTAAAGTTTTATTAAATTTCGTGCATTAGTTCTTGTGTTAGAGCGCCCACAAAATTTGTATCACATATAGACAGACAGATATTTTCTAAAAACATTCGAATCGTGTTCAGGACTTACTAAAACGTATAAATCAGTCTAAAACCGGAAGTCGAATTTTTTCACGAATCCAATACTTTCTTCTTGTAAAGATAGAAGAAAGTAAAATGAGTATTTTTTTTTTTTTTAGTAAACAAACCCATAATTAGAATTTTTATGTTTTCAGTGTCATAATTTTTCTTTGGAAAGGAATTTTTTATGCAAAAATATCATTATAATTATTACACACGTTGTGCATTTCATTTTAGTCGAAAATTGGAGCAATTTGTTTCAAGTTGGGAAATTTTCGAATTCCCCCCCCCCCCCCCGAAAAAATATCTGGGGCCACGCCCCTGATAATGTACTATCATGAAAACCGTATTATTGGCGTATGCGGTTGAGTATTATGATATACATTTACACATATGTAGATCAGAAGTGTCATATACAATAGTTAAAATATATATATATATACGTACGTAATATTTTTTATACATACTTAAAAGATCAATATTGTGGCTCTCAGTAATTACTGAATTATTTATTGTGAGTTGTTTGTAAATACAAATTAAGAGAGAAATAACTTTTTTCCGTTGCGTAGTTTCATTTATTCATCTATTAGTTTTCAAAGAGTTTAGGTTTGAAGACAGATTTTAGATTGCATTAATTTTCATCCTGATTCCCACCATAATCAGACTCTTTCGGTATTTATTGTATGAAAATGCGGTCTTTCTCGGAAACAAAATAATTATTTTGTATGTATATGTTTATGTATAATTGTGTAATTTTAAAGTAATAATATTTTATTAGCATATGTTGATTATAAATGCTGTATAAGGAAGTTTTTCTTGCATCTTTTAGAAATGCTGTAATACTCTGATAATGACTTCGTAGCAAATTCAATTGAAAATTCTTAAAATTTACCAATTTCCTATGCGTTAATTATTTTTTCATAATAGCCTATAACATAAATATTTTTTGCGATTTAAAAGCCATTGATCAATTCTCTAAGGACTAAAACATTTTATTCACAGCTTTACATTAAATATTGCAAATTCAAATTGAATTGAATATTATTCTGTAGGCTAATGAAAGAATTTCCAAAAATATTGTAATAAGTTCCACTACATTGAACGAAATGAATGTTGATTAACCTTTTCAAAATAAATGAAGTCATTTTGGAAATGAGGATCTTTAAATTTTTTAACCCGAGGTATTTTACATTTACATACATTTTGAATCACTTTCATAAATTTTCCACACGTATAATACTTTCATAAATATTTCCAGACAAAAGTTTGTAGATTATTTATTATTAAATACAACTCTCGATATATTTCTGCATATTAATAAACATCTGTTTCCATTAACATTTATCAAACTTTAATGATAAAAAAAGCATTTATCCAGGTAAAAATTACATTTCAAACAGTAAGAATGAAGTCTTCTTTTAAAATGGAACATACTCTTTTGGTTGTTTAATTTTACAATTCAAGAAACATGCTTCAATGGCTGCAATATATGAAGAATTTCATGTAATCTCCAAAATTTTCAAGGTTCGTACAAGTCTCGGAATTTCGAGCTGGTCTGGCACCATTATTTCAGATTAGAAAAATTATACTTATTATTTAAGTAGTGTAAAATATAATCATCACGTTGAATCGTAGGATTTCTAAAAATTATGTAAGATTAATTATGATGAAAAAATTTCTATAAAAATTGTGATACGCATGTATGCACCCTAACTTTTTTGCAGTTAACAGAACGGAAGTAATAATCAATTTATTTCTATTGATATTAGTCAAGTACAGTGCGTTAAGAAATTATAAGACCACTAACGAATTGGTGCACTTCTGAAGAAGAAAATACAATATGCAAATTTTTAGTGTGTGTGTATTTAAAATTGATTGTAGAACTTTTTCTGTTATAATTGCTACATTAAAATTTAAGTTACATTTTATTAAAATTTTCTAACTTTTTAAAAACTTAAATAAGGTGACTGTTAAGAAATCAGAGGACCACCTGAGGAAATTAGCATATTATACATCCCGTCAGAATCATTATAAAACGTACACTTTTGTATATTGTGAAAGTATTTCCGCGAAGCAAAGATGCAAGTTTAGATATTGTTATTTCCGATATATTTCAAGATGACGCGGTATAAAGAGTCGTCTGCGACCGAAGTAAGAAAAATTCGGTTTTATAAGGATGCTGGTAAATCTCAACGAGTAATAGCTCGGTTAGTGAAGTGTTCCAAAACGGCCATTCACATTGAAATAATTATAAAAAAGGATTCAAATAAAATTAATCGATATGGAAGAAAAATGGATTTTGACAGCACGGGATAATCGACAAATATTTCGATTATCAACTCAAATAGGTATTTCAACTAGGGAAATTTCGAATCGTTTCAGCAAAAGAACCTCACACGTAACAGTTTGGAAGAGTCTGAAATCAAATAATAATGCAAAATGTATGAAGTTATTGAAAAAAAAACGAGGTTAATGAAACACCATAAAGAAGAAAGACTACAATGGGGTAAAAATGTCATGTCATGGAATAAGAAATGAAAACAAGTGATATTTTCAGTTGTAAAAAAAAATTAGTAATGACGATCCGGATGGTTATAAACACTATTGGGATCATTTGAGGAAGGAACTGTAACAATGCTTCAGTCAACAAATGAGAGAAGGATTAGTAATGTTTTCGAGGGCTTTTAGTCATGGTGGAGTGGATTATGCGATTTCATGCAAATTTCGGGACGCATGAGCTTTGCGCAATATCTGGCTATGTTATATGATCATTCGATACTATTTGCACCTTTTTTTAGGTTATGCTAACTGGATGTTTCAGCAGGACGATGCTTCTTGCCATGCGTCTAAATCCACCGAGCAATGGTTTAAAAAAGAAAAAAATCATGTTTTGTCATGGTCAAGTCGAAATTCAGATTTGAACACTATAGAAAATCTTCGGGGCGTATTAAGTCGCAAAGTTTATGTAATAATAAACAGTTTTTATTTGCCAATGAACTAGAGGTAGCCATTATAAAAGAATGGCACAATATTTCTGAATCTGTACTTAATCACCTGGTCACTTCTATAAAAAACAGAGTGTTTGCGGTTATAAGGAAAAATGGAGGACCAATATCGTATTAATTTACATATTATTTTTGTTTTAGACAAGTGGTTTTGTAATTTGTTAACAGTGTATTTTTTCAATCATTGCTTATATTTTTGTTAACAAACTTATTTATTGCATTATTCAAAATTATTGCAAACTAATTTTAACAAATATGTTGTATTTTAATATTTCATGTGTTTAAACTATAATTAGAACATTTATTTACTTCATAATTTTCAAAATCAATGTGGTCTTATAATTCCTTAACGCACTGTAAAATGTCGCGTTGATAAAACCTACAAGGTGATGAATACATAAAAGTCACCCATTAAAAAAAGCCACAGTTTGTATAGTCTGACTTTTTTTAAGAGGAACCTGCGTTGTATATTATATACTTTGCATTCAAACTGTATCTAAATGACTATACTGTGTCGATTAATATTTTTTATGATGCTTTCCATAAAAAGAAACAGATACTTTGTAAGAGGTTTCAATAATGTTTAAGCAACTTTTCGTTTTAGGGTCTAAGAAAAAAATCACAATAGGATAAATTTGGCCTTTTAGACGAACACTACTTAAGGGTTCTAGTCAGTCAATTTTGGATTCCCTCCCCTAATGTTAAGACTATGGGCGTGGATCGCATTCGAATATTTAAAACATCTCCTCAGAAAATTAATGTTTTTATTTCTTTTTCTTTGTACTCTTCTCAAAAGTTTTTTATTTTTTTCTTAGTTCCCAAAATATTTCTAAAATCCGTGCTTAATTCAATATTTTATGTGTTAAAAGCTGACGAACTATGAGTATGATTTTAACACATCATATAAAATTAAGTCTACATTTTAGAAATATTTTGAGAACTAAGAAAAAAAGAGACATCCTTTAAGAAGAATACACAGAAAAAAAGAGTTTAAAATATTAATTTCCCGTGAGATATTTTAAATATGCGAATGCATGAAACGTCCATAGACTTAACAATAGTGAGGGAAATATGGAAGATGAGTGACTAATGTTTGCAAAGTGTTCAAAATGACGTAGAGAATATGATTATGTTAATGAACCTATCGTGTTAATTTTAAAATACTATAAATTTCTATGCCACCCTCATATCCAAAATTTGGCCATTTATCATTATTATATTTCAACAATATTATTAATATATAACGTTGCATATCGGCATAAAATAAAATTATTGTGATTGTGATTCTATTCAATTATAACACTCTCTCTTCATCTCTCATTCATCTCACTAAAAGTGAGATGAATGAGAGATGAAACACTGACGATAATACATTTGTCCTTGACCTTAGGCAGCAGGTAATCGAGCAAAATATTTACAGAAGCATTATTAGAAGAATACAGCTAAGTATTGGAGTTCAGACAAATAATTTGTGAATTGAATTTTGTGAGTTTTATACTACATTTGCCTTTCTACTTAATGTCTATCAGCGTAAGGCTTTATTTAGATCCATTTATTACACACTTTTTTCATATTTGTTAATACATATAGCTGAGGCTTGCCATAACTTACACATGGCAACTATTTTCATTGATACAATATCTCTTTAAACGGGATGACAAAAAAGCATTTCCTCCTTCATTATAATTAAATTGTTTTTAAAGATACAGTTGTTTAACACTGTACAATGAGAAAAAAAATCTACCTTCACCTAGAATGAATAGGTAGTCATTTTCTGAATCCGTAAACTAGAAATATAGATTTCCGAGCTATGCGAATAGGGTAAACAATTAAGCTGAATAGACGAAATGATGTAGAATTTCTAGTCTCTTGTTTTCTAGGTGACGAAACGATAATGAATCGCTTCAGTAGCGATAAGTTATAGCTTGATTTATGGAATGGTTTCATAAACTAATATTATACTTACTCAAACTAACCACTTGTGTTCGCATCTATTTGTAGAGAGTCTTTAATAAGTTTGACCACGAGAATATAGGAAAACGCTCTTGAATTCTAGTAGGGGACTCTAGAACTCTCTAGAAAAGGAAACTGTAATTTATAGGGATGACATGGTACTATTTTTCCTAGAGCCACAATTTAGATTCTGGATGCCAAAACCATATTTTTTTCTCAGTGTATTTTTAAACATTCAGTTATTTTTTTAATCCTTTTGCTGCAGCAAAAGGGAAAAAAAATAAATGACCAACTTTGTCTACCGAAGTCGCATAAAAATTAAACAAGAGTATGCCGTTTACGCTAAGATGTTATATATTCCCGCGGCCGCCATCTTGGATATCTCTGCGATGTTTTGTTGGCGTTTATCGATACGGCAACCTCGACGAGTGACGTGTTCTTGCAACCACGTTAAGCCTAAAATGCACATAAATCTGCTTGTCTAAATTTACTTGGCGGAAAAGGGTTTTCACGCCAAGAAAAAATACAAGATGGCGGCCACGGGGATATATAACATCTGTTCCGAGTTTTTTTTATGATGTTCTTGGAGCTATGCAACAATTTGTTTTTTTTCTAAATGATGAATTTTCTCTTGAAGTTTCATATAAAAACTTAAAAAATACAGCTTCTTGAAATTTAACGGGAGGACTATATCATTAACATATCATTTGTCTCTACATTTTTTAAAACACATTTGCAATTTACATTGGATACATATCCATAACATTTAAATAATTAAAGCGCATTTTTTAGTACATCCTGTATATCAATAACTGTAATTGCAGTCAGTTTGTATTTATTTTACACTTTATACTGTTTCTACTGTTGTTTACTAACTTTCTACAGTTTTCGTAAAATTTAGTATTACTGCTGTGCGATATATCAAACAGATGTATGGGATACATTAATCTGAATATACTTAATAGTTAGCACTACTTTGACGACCTGAATTTAAAAGCCTTTTCTCAAATTTAAAGACTTGCGAAGCGCCTATAAAATTTACTGAAAATAAATGCTTTTAGTTCAAAGTCTAATGATATACTAGCCGTTTTTAAATATATGCATTTTTAGTAAAATTTTACAAATTGAAAATAACAAAATATTGTTACTTAAAATTACCCAAGTAAATATTTCGAAAAAATCCAACATAATTCACTAGAAAAAAAGTGTAACGATTAATTAAAAAAAAAATCAAGTTCCTTGATTTCAAATTTTGTGAAGTGTTCACCGATTTTGAAAATACTGTTCTAAAGAACGCTGTTAATGTTTTCGTTATTGTTTAATTGCTGTGGCGCTCTCTAACATCTATAGCTCAAAAATATCTCTACTTTTTTTCAATACCGATTTCTAAGTGATAAAATGTGATTTTAGCGCTCATACTTGGAATAAATTAAGCGATTTTTTTAAAATTTAAAACGAGCAATGTGGTATTAAATCTTACTATGTATGTTAAAAAAAAAAAAAAAAAACAGATAATTTGCATTATAAGGGCAAAAGTTATTGGACACATCGTATTTCAGAAGTTTTGTCGAAAAGCTAAATAAATACTTGGCAATTCTTCTGAATTTCAGGAATATAAATAACATGTTTGACGTCATATTTCTCAGCACATATTTGATAACAAAAGCAATTAGGGTCCAACAACGAATTAAATAAAAATATAATATTTGCAATCACCATGTAAAATAAAGCGCTCCAAATTATATCTAGATCTAGCAAATGGATATATAAATTTTAACAACTTTTGTGTTCATTTGTGTAAGAAGAGTACAGATATTTTCTTAGCGATATAAATGTTTCTTTGACACATTCAAGAAATTCCTGCATATTTTTATCCTTAACCTGCAGGGTTTTCAACAAATTTAATGCAAATTTATTAAAACTTATACAGTAACAAATATATTCTACAATTGGATTAAATCTTTGATAAAATACAAAAATTTGTATGAGGTAATTTTAAACTGTGCATGCGCAAAAGATGTGCATAACTCTATAACTTTCCTTTAACCTTCTCGCTTCGCAGACCGAGATATGTTCGGGCATGCTTTTTTTCCGTCAAATTAATACTATTTGGTTATTTCCACCAGTTATTTTTAGCGAAAACTTTGATTTAATCAAGGCATTTTCCCCAATTGCGATAGTCAAAAGTTTCTGCTTTAAAGAACCGGTGTTAAACGATTAAAAATTCTGTAAAAGACGCTCATCGCGAAGTATTACTTACGCAGCGAGAGGGTTAAAATATAAATATATAAATGTACGATTTACTACTTGTAAGAATATCTGAGGAAAAAAAAAAATTGTAGAAAGCTAATTTATTTTTAGCAAATTTTTCCGTGTTGTATTTTAAAAACTACAGACAAGACTCTTATAATAATATTTGATTGAAACGTGAATAAAGAAACATCAATCAGAATTTGTCACCCATGGTAAAACATCCATTATTATTAAATTATGCTATATGTAAAAATAACATTCTTTATTTAAAATGGCCTAATTTCACAGAATATATTTAATCATTTTGCAAAATAGGTTTAAAAATGTCGTTTCACAGCTGGTTTTCAATATCTCAACCACCCATACCCAAAGAAATGAACTTTTCTGAAGATAACATTGAAATTGGCATACCTATAGTTTATGCAAGGTAAGCGCCTCTCGGACGGCTCAAGATTTGTTTCGGCGACACTAAGTGGGTGCCTTAAACGAAACTAGAAAGAATATAGGAAAAAATTTAAAAATATGTACCAGAAAAACTATAACATAAAAATATTAAATTAAATTACATTTTAGGTTTATATTGCTAGGAGCATTTGTGTGTGTCGTAAATCAAGTTACCTAACCGTACTCTTGTGTCGGTTAGAAAGTACAAAATATTAAAAGACAATGTCATTATACGGTTTCATTGTCATCAGACTGAGACAATAATTTAATTAATATTTCTAATTAAATTTACCATCTAATTAGAAATAAAAAGAGATGATTTTGCACTGTTGCTAAATAATCTTTGGATTATCGCTTGCATGCCAGTGAGCACACATGCTTGAATCAAGTTTGTGTTTTTCATTTAGTTTAAGATGGCAACGCATGCTTGGGAATTCAAAAACTTGCGAAACCAACCCCAAGCTTTCAAAATGTCGCATAATAACTCACGCAAGATGTTTGTTTCAACAAACCTGATTTAAACCTATTTTTTTCATTTCCTTGATTTGAAGTAAATGAAGCTAAAAGCTGCGCGTAGATATGCTTTGAAGCACTGTTTTGACTAAGGCGAATACAAACATGGTAAGAATCATAACATGAATCATGACATGAATCAAGTTTGAAATGTAAAGTTTAAGGCAAGCTAGGCAAACAAATATGAATAAAGTTTGCCATGTCAATTTAAAAACAAGCTGGGAAGGTGTAAAACTGTTATGCTTGATTAACCCTTTATCTACTGTGGTACTTATAAGTACCGTTAAAATAACTTGTTATAAAATTCATTTAATACATCGATTAGTTGTACTACAGTTTAGAATGAGTTATAGATACATTACTTTATCTTCTTCCAAATGCATTATTTCTCAAGCAAAACAAAAATATTTTGAAAAGGATGATTACTTTTGCCTTTGCATCTTTTCACCTTTCTTGGCGGTGGAGGGAATTTTCAATTCGGAAATATTTCTATTGTAAGAACATTCTATTCGTACATTTCCTAATTATACAAAATACTTAAAAATATATTTAAAATAAAAATTTTGAGTGGGGTTATAAATAGTGCACATAATCCTTATAAATTCAAATTCAACGAATTCTTCTAAATCTTTCAATCCTTTTAGAATCCTTCAAAAATTTATTAAATTATATTCTTAATCTTTTAATGTAGTTTAAACAATTTACGAAAAATGCTTTAGTAGATAAAATTTTCATGAATTCATAATTCAGTACATAAAGTATGGGTGCACAACCGGTGGCCTGCGGGTCACCAAGATACCACTGTTTTCATATAGAATAGTTTTTCTTTATTAAATGACAGAAGATTTGCTATTAAATAAGTCAAGGATTACCTTTCAAATATTGTGGTGGCAAACAACTTTCTGGCAAAAATGTTGTGCAGCACTAACATAAAGGTTAAAATTTGCATTAAGCTTGAGGACTAGATCTGTCAAGTTTGATGCAAAGTTGTTGATTTGACAAATTTAGCTTGCAGATAGCTTGATGCAAGCTTTTTATACTGTGGGGGATTGGATTAATGTCACATACCGATAGGGAGAAACAAGCAATATAATACACTAAATAATTCCAATTTCTAAAATATTTATTTGTGCCAACTAGATTTTATCAATCTAAATGTTTAACAGGAAAAATTATGTTGTATATGACAATCATTTATCAGACCAAACGTGGTAATATAAATTCTATTTGAATAGAACACAGTTCGAGAAGTTGTTACTAAATAGGACATCTAGTATCTGATTAAAGTGGGAAAAAGTCGTCCCTTTTACATCCACTCACATCTCACAAGTTGAATAACACTGGAAAATTATATACTCCAATAACTACACGATTTATTTAAGAGTTTCAGAAATTCTTATCTCTGATTGAACTCATTTTAAATAAATACTTCAGAACAGCACAAAAACATGTGGTTTTTCTTAAAATGATTAATTTTCAGAACATTAAAATTGAAATACCTTTATTACTTGATAAAAATCTATAAAAATCGCAAAAAAAATTTAAATACCACTGCATTTATTTTATATATCGAAGAATACAAAGTAACTGTTAATCTAATAATGAGAGGTAAATTAAAATTTATAAATGAGTATTCATTGTGCATATTTAAAAAAAAAACTTTAATGCATTTTTATCGACTATTATAATTGGTTTTATATAAAAAAGAATTGAATATAAATATGGAAATATACTGTTTAACCGACCTCATAAATTAATTCATCAATAATAAATTTAGCTTAAGCTGCTTTAACACTTTCATGGGAAAAGCAATTATCTTGCTAAAACATTAAAATGGTAGAATGTCACCGGAATTTATGCCGAATTGTTTTTTGAAAGTAAATAAATATTCCTTTTTCTAACGTTATTATTATATCAAAATTTTCTTCAAAAAATTTGTGCGCGATTTGGTTGTTCGGCAATCCAATTAAGTGATCTGTGTTATATATCACTGCCCCTCAAATCTTTAATTATCTTAATAACCTCAAAATCGCAAATACATCTGTCTAGTGTATTTTCTACCTGTATTTAAAAGTAAATTCGCAACTCTGCCATAAAATTCTTTTAAACTATTATTATACTTTAATTACTATTTAATTAATAGTTACTATTCATAATTACTTATTATTTACTCCTTTTCATTTAAATGTATTATATTACACATATGTTCTTTTATCTTGTTATTTTATATATTTACACTACCTTATGGGAGAAATATTATACAATATTTTTCAAATATTTTATGCTCATACACTTTAGGGCTTTAAAATAACAAAGCATGCATAAGTACAGTTTTCTTTCACCAACGATTTTTCAGCTACAGTAGCTACTATTAGCAGAAAAGATATTTTTTGTGAAAAATGATTTTAAAGGAAAAAAGTTATGGTAAGGGAGATATTTGGTGCGGTGTACTAATTTTTTTATTTTTTTATTTTTTTGTTTGTTTGTTTAGCGCAAGCATTTGAATATGTATATTGACCGTGCGACATTCGATGCATGAATATGGGATAAATCAATGCAAAATTCGATTTATTAGGTTATTAAATGTGAAACGTCTCATTTGAAAGCATTTTTTTTTTTTTAGAAATTCCGAATTGTCACCAGAAAGTTTGAATAGTTATTTTTACTTTGTAAGATGGTGGATTTACCACTAATAAAACAACAACAAAAAATATTATTAAAAATCTTCTGGTGTGAATTCAGAACTTCTAAATAAAAAATCGCTTTCAAATGGGATGTTTCATATTTAATGACGTACTAGTACGGTTTCTTGCTGTCATGTTCCCTTTAATACATAATTAGGGTTGCCACGCTTCAGGGAATTTTCCAAGTACAATATCAGTATTTGTTTATAGAAAAATAAATCTCGGTTAAATGCATGAAATTTCGCCTTATTTGAGGAGAGATTTTGTATAAAAAAAATACTGGTTCCGAAGAATTTTCTGGTCTGGAAATTCTCTGAAGCGCGGCAACTCTGATAATACATAAGTTATCTTATTTGTTACTGTAGGAGTCGTGAAACTTAATATAATGCAATAAAACTCCACTCATTTGCACTAATGTGATCTGGTTGCAAGCCGGTTAATAAGGAAAATATTCATAAAAATGTCATATTGTGAAATTTGCCTAAAGTATGGAAAGATTGTCGCCAAGCCCATCATGCATATATTTTTTAAAAAATTGGAATTTTCAGAAACACGTTAGATGCTTTCAGTAAAGGAGAAAAGGGTTTCTATCAATGTATACGTAGACACTCCACTTATCTGTGTTAAACTTTTAAGGGAAAATGTTAAATAAATACAATAATTTAAGCTTGGAGATTTGATATCACTCCATTTTTTAGCCACAACTTTAATGAGTTTTTTGTTTGTTTGTTTTTTTACTTTTGAAAAGTTGTTTTTTAGTGGATACATCTATACTGTGAAAAGTAAAATATATGTAAATACAGTCGGACCTCTATTTAACGAAGTCGCTAAATCCCGAAAAAAAGTTGGTTATCTGGAAAATTCGTTAAATAGAGAGTCAGCTTTTAAAATACTTTAAACTACATAAAACAGGTCTATAAACAGTAAATGTAATTTTAAAAAGTAATTAATCTCACTTTTTTTTAAATAAATTATATCTATTTGTTTTATTTATTTTATTTATTTTACCCATCAAAAAGAAATCTGAAAGGGAAATAAGAATGAAAAAAAAACTACATTGTATTTTCAGTAAAAAAAAAAATAATTTTACATTAAAATCACGATTTTTTATTATGATTGATAAGCTGTTTGGAGGAATACCAAATTTTAAAGCAGTATTTTTTTTTCTTCACGCCTTTATCCACCTCATTAGGAATATTATTTTTTCTTTGATGCTCAAGCACTTTCGCTTTGACATTTTTGAGCTACAAGAGCCGAAATTACCAACACGACTGATCATGATCAACAATCTAGAAAACGGGAGACTTGTTTAAAGACACGGGGCAGCGCTCCAAAGGGTGTTAAAAGGGGATATTGAAAGTTTGCACTTCTTGGATGAAAAGCAAAGAATCACAGCCATTTTACTGCTCTCGGTGAGTTAGGTGCCTGGTAAGACCTGGTCTTGGTCATTGATCATCATAAAAGGTGTTAAAAGAAAGAATGAGTTTGAAATGTCCAGTAATATTTTGTGAAATAGGGAGAAAAAAAATTAGATCCCAAGAAAAAGTTCGTTAAATAGAGAATGCACTTCGCTATTTGGAGCTTATTTTACGAAGAAATTTGCAAAATGTTCTTGGTTCCAAGTAAAAGTTCGCAAAATAGAGAAATTCGCAAAATAGAGGTTCGTTAAATAGAGATCCGACTATATATGGCTTTTAGTGCGCGAAGAAAAAAAGTGTTCTATTTCTTTCGTAATTACCCTATATGAGTGAGTAGAGTATACGAAATTTCGGTCCTGGCGTTTCGGTCCCGAGACATTTCGGTCCCGAGACATTTCAGTGCCCACCACCATATAGCTTGGAGTCTAATTGTCGTAGGCTCGCCAAACGCTGTAGGTTAAACATTATTTGGGCCCTTTTCATTTATTTTTTATTCCCCCCCCCCCCCCCCAGATTTTATAAAAAGCTGGATGTAAGAGTCCGATAAATTTAAACTAGTGATAATGAAATCACAGCGAGCTGAAATTTTGTTTGATTGAACAATGTGGCATAATTTTACACGGGTCATTGTTTTTTATTTTTATTATTGTTATTTAAGAGAATGGATTTTTTAAGTTTTATTATTTATTATTATTAGGTATTTTATATTTACTACAAGGTGCAATAAATATTTTTTTGGTTGATTTCATACATTTTTTTAGAACCTTTAAATTACCATTAAATGAATAATAATAAAAACTGTGCTTATTTTTTTTTCTTCCAATTAGATTAATAATATAATTCAATAATTCAATTAGGCACTTATGAGCAATTTGTAATTATGTGTAAATATTTCCTCAAATCCCCCCTCTACAAACTCTCGTTTAATTAATCAGAAATGAGATATATTTATTGAAGCACAAATATTTAATATTTTCTTATTATTTTTATAATACAAAGTTGCATCTTATAAATTTGTTTTCATATGTAACTTTACAATTATAAATATTGGGAAATCAATAGGGATTTGGTAACTAGGCGTGCAATGAAAGATATTTTGTTTTCAGAAAACTCCCCTACCACTTAATTTAATTTAATTTTTTTTTCAACAGTCTTCGCACCGCTTGTAGACGACTTTTGAGAGCAAATTTTATTGAAACTGGGACTATTACTTGTGTAATAATGTCATCATTTTTATTTTTATGTAATAATGTAACTATTATTTTAATTAATTTTATTTTCATTTTTTAACAGACAAAAATAAGCTTTTTTGTATTTGTCGTTTATTTATTTATTTTTTAATTGGCTTTTTCCTCCCAATTTCACAGAAAATAAATTTAATAATATTTTATTTTAGTGTTATTATTAATTATATTATTAGTTTTAAATTTCAGTAATTTTCAGTATAAAATAAGTAAACATGTAAAAGATAAATTTCAGTTTATAGCTACTATGAAATATAATGATAAACGGAATATAAAATATATTGTTTATTGAATTTATTTTAAAAGTAAAAAAAATTAATTTATATTAACAATCATATTAATTTGATAAATTAAGAATACATTAAATTTAAAAATATGTATTTAATAATATATTTATTTAGTTTTTATATCAAAATTACTAACTATTTTCAGAATTATTTAATAGCAATTATTCATCACTTAAAGTTTTTATTCAAAATTTTTGATCTATTTTTTCCAAAAAATGAAACATAATTCTTTTGAAAAATCAGTCAAAAACATAAAGTCTGTTTAATAATTAATTAATTAATTAATTAATAATGCAACATTGCACAAATACGTAAAAATAATTTTTAACAGTGTTAGGTGACATTATTGTCCAGATGCAGATTTCAATTGTTTTAAGCAAATTATAGGTTACAATTAGCAAAGAGTAAGATATTATTAATTGATTATATTTAAAGAGCAATAAAAATATTATAAACTAACTAATAAATAGGATCCTTATCATTTGTATATATCTTAATGAAGTTAATGATATTATAGTAACCGAAATTTAAAAAAAATATATATTTGCATTTACCCTATAATAGCTATTAAATAGTTCATGTTATAGTTTTTAAACAATTGATAAATAAACAATTAGTTATATTTAAAATTAATAATTGAAATAGTTTTCAAATGTTATTAATAAATACGTATAATAAAAACAATTTCATTTTTTAGGATTTTTTTTTTAAATTAACAATATAACTGCCTCCAATAACAACTGCAAGGGACCGAAATGGCAAAGGACCGAAATGGCAAAGGGCCGAAATGGCAAAGGGCCGAAATGGCAACCGACCGAAATGTCTAGCAACAGAAATGCCAGGACCGAAACGGCGGGACCTAAGTGTTGAGACCGAAATGTCCTGCTTCCATATCACTGGTTCCCAACGTGAGGAGTATGCCCCACCGGGGAGCAATTTGACTTTCTAGGGGGGGGGGGCGGCAATTCCAAATTTGTTACTAAAGCTTGCGCTATCAGTTTCTTTAGTCTTTTTTTAAAGTAATGTTGTAGACTAAAAATAAATGGAATAAAAGCAAAACGTAAAAAATCACATTTTTCTATGGAATTTTTTAAAGGGGAGGAGGTGGGGGTGGGGTGGGGGGGGTGGGGGGGAAGGACCTTTGAATTTGTCGAAACGATAAAAAAAAATCTCTTTTTTCAAAGTACCAAAACACAAATAATATGCAATTAAGATCTTTTTTTTTTCCTTTCTGCCTAAAGTATATATTCTTAACTATATTATCCAGGAAAATGAATGTTGTATATACAAAATTAATATTTAAATTTAAAAAATTCATCTCACTAACGCGTGAATTAAAATCATTAAGTGCTGCGCGCATGATAAAACTTTAAATTATGCATATAAAAAACATTTTTTGAACAAAACAGAATCATATCACACATACTTCTAAATTAAAACTAAAACATGTATAAAACGATTTGTTTAAAATTTAATTTTAGCACAAAATAAGACTAAATTCAAAAATGAAGAAATTTTTTCAAGTGTTTCAACTTAAAAAAAAAAAAAAAAAAAAAAAAAAAAAAAAAAAAAAAGAAGAAGAAGAAAAGAAAAAAGAAAGAAAAACCTAAATAGACTATAAAGAAACGCATACTTACATAGTTTGAAAGTAATAGTGCTCACAAGCTCCAAATTTACTAAACTGAAAAATCAAGCTTCAATTATACTGACCATGCATTTAAAGATTCAGAATAAAACAAAGGCTGAAAATTGATTTTTTGAAAATTTAATGGTCCTGTGCTTCTTAGCAAAAATTAAACATATATTTTACACCAAAATAATCAGACAAATAATCTTTTAAACAGCTTTCACATTATTTTTGTAGTATTAAAACTAGCTATAATTTTTCTGGTGTTGCATTTTACAATTTTTCGTAATACTTTTGGTTTTTTATTCGATGAATTTTCTACTTCTATGTGTCACACGAAGAATATTTTAAACGTAAAACTAGTTAAAATTATATGTAAATATGACTGTCGGGAACATATTTAACATGTTATATATATATATATATATATATATATATGAAATATCTGAACGATGTACTACGATCTTTAAATTATAAATCTTAAATGTCATTAGAAAGGAAATGGCGTAGATAGTAAATATCTATGGCTGCAGTGCAGGCATCCTACGCAGTAAATAAATTTACATGATGACATGTAAATTTAATTTTAAAATCAGATAATACATGGAAGACAATTAAAGATATTGGGAAAGGAAAAACAGAGAAAATGTGTTGTGATGGGGAATAATAGCTACTTAAATTTGATAAAAATGAGGATCTTGAAATACTTTTTGTGTATGGTGTGTCGAAAGCTTTTCCACTACTTCTTATATATGAATTAGCAATCAATTTTAACGTTAAATGCAAGTCTCTCTTCAAGATATTGTGTTAAGATAAAACTGTAGAGCGTATAAAACTTTTCTCTAATCTTGAGGTATGTTGGTAAAGTACATTCATGCCCAAAATTAAGGTCACAAACATAAAATATGAGAAAACTGATGAACTATTCACTATGTTTTCACAAAATTTGGCACAGAGGTATATTACAATGGGAGAAAGAATACAGCTACATAAAAATATGGAAAAATTTTAATTGTGAATTCAGATACAAGGTATATCAAAATGAGCACCCGTGAATGAACGATAAAGGATTTATCTCGGGAAAAGTCTGTTTAACATGGAGTATGACCAGTGTACACTGTTAAACAAGCCACACAACGAGCTCTTATACTGTTTATGAGGGTGTCAATAAATGTTTGTGGCACCAAAGCCCATTCTTCGAAAAGCGTGGCTTTTAACTCCTGGCAAGTATGGGGAGGGGGGGGGGGGTTACATTGTGCAATGGCTCTTCCTAGACCATCCCAAACATGATCAGTAGGATTAACGTCCGGCGACCTCGAGGGCCAATTCATACGGCGAATATTCTCTTCTTCAAGAAAATCGTCAACAATGTGAGCTCTGTTTGGCTTCGCATTATCGTCCATAAACATGAAGTCCAGGCCTACAGCACCCCGGAATAACCTTGCATAGGCTTCAAGGGCCTCATCCCTATCGCCCAGTGTCCAGTTATATGTGAGTCCCTTTCACTGCATCCAGTTGGAGAGCCGGTTGTTGTGGAGCCGAATACATCATTCTTGAACACAATAAGAATGGGGGTGTGTTCGTTTCAGTGATCAGTCGAGATTCACCATGCAGAGTGATTCTCGTCGAATCTTCATCTGGAGAGAACATGGAGCTCACTATCATCCCTCCTACGTAAAAGAAATCGACAGATTTGATGGCAAAGGAATCCTTGTCTAAGGCGGCGTAATGTTTGGCAGTCGTACACCACTGCACGTCTTCGATGCGTGTACTGTCAATGCACATCGCTATAGGGATAAAGTCCTTGAAGCCTATGTTAGGTTGTTTCGGAGTGCTGTAGGCCCGAGCTTATGCTTATGGGCGATAATGCGAAGCCACACAGAGCTCACATTGTTGATGATTTTCTAGAAGAAGAGGATAGCCACCGTATGAATTGGCCCTCGAGGTCTCTGGACCTCAATCCTATTGAACATGCTTGGAATGGTCTAGGAAGAGCCACTGCACAGCGTAACCAACCTCAAAAGACCCGCCAATAGTTAAAAGCCACGCTTTTGGAAGAATAGGATTTGTTGCCATAATCATTTATTGACACCCTCATAAACAGTATAAAAGCTTGTTGTGAGGCTTGTATAGCAGCGCACAGTGGTCACACTCCATGTTAGACAGACTTTTCCCGAGCTAAACGCTTTATCTCTGATTCATGATTTACTACTTTTTGATATACCCTGTATCTTAATTCACGATTAATTTTTTCCCCATATTTTTATGTTGCTATGTTCTTTCTCCCATTGTAATATACATATTTGCCAAATTTCGCGGCAGCACAGTGAATAGTTCATCAGTTTTCACAGATTTTATGTTTGTGACCTTAATTTTGGACATGAGTATACAACAAAATTCTTTTTCACACAAAGGCGAATATGTAGAGGATCATTCCATCTGTAAAATTATGTTAAAAACACATTTGTGACAGAAGATTCACCTCTTTGATATGTTAAAAAATGTGAAGTGAATAGTTATTTGTTATGGCTCTATTAACCTTCCTCTCTCCTTGTGAATAAAGTTCACTTTTTAAATAATAAGAGACATAATTCATAGATTAGAGGCGTGTATGTGGGGGAGGGAGGAAGTCGAACAGTGACTTTACAGATGCTTTGGTGGGACGTGGTCAATAAAAGGTTGGGGACCACTGCCCTATATACATATAATTACGCATATTGTTCGTTATTTTCTTCGTTATGTTAGTTTCTTTTTCAATTGAAAATTAAGAAAAAGAAGGTTTTTATTTTAAAGTAAGGATATATAAATGAACTAAATTCTTTTTACTCAGTTCATAATCCGAGGGTTTATTTTAAATTATCTTTTTTTTTAAACTTAAAACAAACAAAGAAGAATAAAAAAATTTTTCTTAAGATTGAAATTAAAGAAAATCCAAAACTGCGTAAACATTCCGTTCAGTATTCAATTTCACACAAAGTTGATTCATTACTCACAATTTTGAATTCAGTAAAGTTCGAATACAGTAAAGTTTCACTTATCCTAACTCGCGTCATGCGGATCGTCAAACATCGGTATACAGTAAAATATAAATTTACAAACCGGAAGTAGCAAAAAAAATAGAAAAATAGAAAAAAAATATTGAAATGAGGACTATGTATTCGTTTTTGAAAACCAATTTCGTTAAAATTTCTACTTGAAAAACCATAAACTGAATTTTACCATAAACTGAATTTGACGAGGTATTAGAATAATTACGTGTTGGTACTTCGCCAGTTTCGCAGATGCTGTGTTTCTCACATTCTAAGAAATTTTGAATACTTCTTTAGGGTTTCGGTTCATCTAATAAAACCGCATTCGTCTCACTCCACTGTCTATCTGACCGTCCCAGAGTTCGTTCTCAGAAACTGTATTAGTTAGAGACTTGAAGTTTTGCATATTTATAGCGGAATATCCCGAGCATACAACAAATAATAAAATTTTGAAAAAGGTATAGTATATATTTAGTAATTAACTAATAATAATTAAAATAGCTCTGAATAACGAGGTCGCTGGTAGACATTTAAACATTTTATAATCATTTCACAAACACAGCACAACACTTACATACGTAGGTCACATGACTACATAAAAGTAAACAGAAGAGAATTCTCTGGAAAAGAATTGTGGGAAGAAAGAAAGTTTTGATGCTGCCATCTAGAGTTATCAACTGAAATACAAACATGACAGCTCTCCCCCACTTAATATTTGAATCTGTCAGGAGGTCTTCTGTATCGACCGGATCGTCTCAGTACCTGTGGAGAAGGAGAAGAAGAATTAGATTTAAGTTCAGCAGTATCAACTATTGAACTAGTGGGCACAGAAAGTTTTGGAGAATCAGGATGAAAGTCAGTTGGTGTAAGACCTGGAGTACATGGCTCATGAGAATCAACTGGTTTTGGAGTTGCGATACTAGGCTGTGTTGGTGGAAAATCACCTTGTTTCATAATTGCATTTTCACTTTTGAAATTTCCTGTATCACTTTCTTCAGAATTTGTATCATTAACTAAAGAAATCTCTGAACCTACATTTGTTATTTGATCAACATGCCTTTTCCAGATATTCGAACCAACTTGAACTCTATAATGTAATTTTCCCTGTCCTGCTATTATTCGACCCATTTTCCACTTGGCTTCTGGAGTATAATTTCTTACAGCTACTTTCTGGTTAATTTCAAATTCTTTTATTTTAAATTTGGACTTTTTCGCATCTTGTTTATCATGAACAAAAATTTGTAACATTTGGCACTATCAAATCTATTTTTGTCCTTATATGACGTTTTAGAAATAGAGATGCAAGACTCTCCCCCGTTGTAACATGAGGCATCTTCCTATATTGCAAAAGGAAGCTATTTAATTTCATTTGTAAAGTACCAGGATCGGAAGCTAAGGCTTTTAATCCACGTTTAAGAATTTGCACATATCTCTCCGCCTGTCCATTTGTAGCTGGATGGTATAAAGGACTGAACTTATGTTTGACACCATGATTTCTCAAAAATGTCTCAAATCCTTCAGATGTAAACTGTTTAGCGTTATCTGATACTAAAGAAATTGGAAAACCATATCGTGCAAAAAGTGAAGAGAGACAAGTAATGGTATTTTCTGAACTTGCACTAGGAACAATAAAAACTTCTGGCCATTTGCTATGGGCATCAACCACTAAAAGAAGCATTTTTCCCATAACAGGACCAAAATAATCAATATGAATTCTTTGCCGTGGAGCAATAGGCCATTCCCAATGATGTGTATCAACTTTGGGAGGATTATTTTTCAAATTTCGTGCAAGATCTTCAATATCTTGGTCTATACCTGGTCACCATACTAAACTACGGGCTAACGACTTCATTTTAACTATACCAAAATGACCAAAGTGTAATTCTTTTAAGATTTGTTTTCTATGAATTTCAGGAATAACTACCCTACATCCTTTTAAAATACAACGGTGTTGAAGAGTGAATTCTTCTTGTTTACCACCAAAAAGTAAATTTTTAGGAATTTCAGAACCAGAAATGAGGTGATGAAAAATTTGACGTAGAAGGGGATCAGATTTTGTAGCTGAAGCAATAGATTTCGAAGTTAATGGTCAGATAGAGAGTTGATTAATTTGAAGCAGTTCAGATTCATCAATTGCATCATTTGAATTTAATTGTTGAGGTAAATCTTCACTACGTAAAGGAAGTCGTGAAAGAGCATCAACATTTCCGTGATCAGTAGTTTTTTTTTTATAACGGATATCATATTGGAACGTTTGTAAATAAACTGCGTATCGTTGCATTCGGGCAGCCGATAAAACAGGGATACTTTTAGAAGGAGAAAAAATAGACACTAAAGGTTTACTGTCAGTAAATAAGGTAAACCTGTTGCCATACAAATATTGAAAAAATTTCTTCGCACCAAATATAATCGCTAATGCTTCTTTATCAACTTGACTATACCGTTTTTCTGCAGTAGTCAAAGTTCTGAACACAAACCCAATAGGCTTTTCAGTGTTATCTGGCATCATATGCGAAAGAACTGCAGAGATACCATAAGGAGAAGCATCAGTAGCTAAAACTAAAGGTAACTTAGGATTAAAGTGAGTAAGAACCCTGTCAGAAGTAATTTCTTTTTTTATACTTTTAAATGCTTGTTCACACTTATAAGACCAATGCAATTTAACATTCTTCTTAAGCAAATTATTCAAAGGATTTGCAATAGTAGATAAGTTTGGTACAAACTTAGCATAATATGTAACTAAGCCTAGAAAAGCTTTAACCTGAGATACATTTACTGGTCTTGGAGCATTTAAAATTGCTTCAATTTTATCTTGTGTTTTATGAATACCATGTTTATCAACTTTACAACCACAGTAAGTAATCTCATCTGCCATAAAGAATGATTTTTCTTTATTTATCCTAATGTTATATTCCCTTAATCTTTCTAATACTTGCTTCAATCTTTCTAAATGAATTTCATCTGTTTCACCTGTAAGCCCAATATTATCTATAAAAATTGTAACTCCCTCAATTCCTCTTAAAATTTGCTCAATTTTTCTTTGCCATATAGCAGGAGAACTAGCAAGACCCCTGGGTAACTTAAGGAATTGGAATAATCCATTTGGTGTATTTATGGTCAATAATTCTTGTGATTGTTCATCTACAGGTAACTGAAGATAAGCTTGATTTAAATCAATTTTTTTAAAGTGTACACCACCACCTAATATAGCTAACATATCTTCTATTTTAGGTAAAGGATATTTTTCAACTTTCAGAAATTTATTTAATGTTACTTTAAAATCGCCACATAAACGAATTTTCCCATTAGGCTTAACCACTGGAACTATAGGAGTTGCCCACTTGCTGTTTGTAACTGGTTTAATAATACCTGCGTCTTGTAATCTTTGTAATTCGTCATTGACTGCTGCACGTAGTGTATAAGTGACAGTCCTAGCTTTGCAAAATATGGGTGTAGCATCTTTTTCAAGATAAAGTTCTACCTGTAAGCCTTTTATCTCCCCAGCCTTATCAGTAAATAAATCAGAAAATTCCTGTAGTACTTTGTAAGTACCTGTAGTACCTTGTAATTTATCAGAATACTTTACAACTTCATTCACATATACTGATTTTAAATTATGTGGAAAAATATCAAATTCAGATACCCAATCTCTACCAAATAATAATGGAAAATTATCTTCTTTTATCAAATACAACTTTACCTTTCTAGTTTTATTTTCATAAGTAACATTTACTTCAACATGACCTACAGGTTTGAAAATTTCACCAGTTGCAGTTTTTAACTGAACATCTGGAGGAAAAATTTTATGATCAGGAAAAATTCTTCGAAATCTTTTTAAAGGAACAGCAGAAATTCCGGACCCAGTATCTAATTCCATATCAGCTCTAGCCTTGTTTTCAATGAAAACAGACAACTTAATTGAATTAGAGCCTTTATCATACTTAACAGATAAAACATTTACAGTATTTAAAGAATTAACCTGTTTTTGAGAATTTGTACTTCTGCATACCTTGCTTAAATGGCCTTTTTTCTACAAAGATTGCAAGTAAAATTTATAAATCAGCATGAATTTGCTAAATGAGAGGCATTTCCACATCGATAGCATTTTAACTTATTATTCATGTCAGAATGTGTATTATTTACATGATTGTTGACATTCTGTTTTTGAGAACAATTTTGTAATTTCTTGTTTTGTATATTTTTCGTACTGGAAATTTTATTTACATTGAAATTTTTATGCTTAATTTCAGCAATTTCAATATCTACATTATATAAAGCTAAAGCTTTCTCAACAGCTTTTTCGAAATATAAATCATCAACTTGAGTTATCAATTTATTCTGAATATTTTCATTTTTCAGACCGCGCAAAAACTGTTCCAGTAAATTTTCATTTAGAGTATCCCCAGTAAATGCACAAAAGGTCGTACCCTTTTTTAATCTAGCAGCAAAATCTTGAATTGATTCATTTTCATTCTGAAAACATTTTCTAAATTTAATTCTCTCAATGAATTTATTGGGGGCGGGGCTTAATTGTTTCAGCAGAATGTCAACAATTTCATTATATTTTAAAGTTTCACAATTCTTAGGTAAGCATAAATCACAGAATAAACTATATAATTTCGGTCCTAATAATGATAGAATAGCAGGGACTTTCTTTTGTTCTGTTATATCATGCAGAACGAAATTTTGTTCCAGTCGTTTCACGTAAGTTGTGAAACTTTCCACTTTTTCATCAAACTCTTTGAAGTGCGTAAACATATTTTACTTTATTAAACTTAGCAAAAGTATGTAACAATTGTTACATACTTTTACATTAATGTAAAAGTAAATGCAATATCACTTACCACCGCCGTAAATAGTGTAGAAGACTACGAAGTATTAATAAAGCATTGTAGTATTCCACCGAACCGTAGAATATTGAAAACCAGAAGTATAGCCATTTTCACGGGCACGATTATCATTTTCATTAAACTTTTTCTGGTTAAATTACCTCCTTTATTTTCCAACGTTGCCATTTATAGTATATATTTAGTAATTAACTAATAATAATTAAGATAACTCTGGATAACGAGGTCGCTGGTAGACATTTAAACATTTAACAATCATTTCACAAACACAGCACAACACTTACATACGTAGGTCACATGACTACACAAAAGTAAACAGAAGAGAATTCTTTGGAAAATAATTGTGGGAAGAAAGAAAGTTTTGATGCTGCCATCTAGAGTTAATCAACTGAAATACAAACATGACAAAAGGTTTTATTTTATTTTTAATAAATGAATAAATTTAATGACATCCGACAATTTCTGAGATTTAGATTTAAAAACAGAACATTAATTTCTATATTTCGCGCGTGTGTTGTATGGCCCAGTGGTAGAGGATTTACCTGATATTTCAAAGGTACCCGATTCGATGTTGGGCGTCAGAGTTCGATATTTTTTCCTCCTAAAATAGATTTTATTATCTATTAGATCAAAAGTTTTTTTTTTATTCAAAAATTCTTTATTCCAGAAATTCCGAAATTTTCAATTTGTTTAAAATTCTGTTAAATTTTTGAAATTTCTGAATTTTAATTTTCCTTTAAACTGTTTGTTTTGATTTGAGAAAATTCGAAATTTTAAATTTTGCTTGAATATCCACTATGTTCTTGAGAAATTTCAGCATTTTAAATTTTGCTTAAACAATTTTTTGCTCCAAGAAATTTTACATATCATTTAAACCTCCCATAAGTTTGTCAGAATTTTGAATGTTTTTTAAATAATTTGACTAGAATATTTTTAATTTGATTAGAAAATAGCTTCCTTTTAAAATCTTTTAAAAATTAAATTTAATGATGCTACCATCTATGTAATGATATAATAATTATAAAGTAATGATGTGGATTTATTAATTATAGGATAAAGTGTTTTGAAAGGAATATTAAACGAAACCCTTTGTGCTATCTTCGATCGAACTTACCCTCTAGTTTTAATTTATGAATTGTAACTGAATTTTTAAGTGAAAAGCAGATAATGGCATAGCTGCCAACATCTTACGCTTTTTTGTAACACAAAAAATTTATAGTAAGTTTTACTTTTTTAAATCGCCGTAATCTGCCGATTAAATAAGGCAAATATTTGTGTTAAATTTTTGTGGTACAAAAAAGCGGAAGAGTTGCCAGCTATGTAATGGTGTACATTATTCACGTATGTTGTAGAAGTAAGTAAGTAAATTGTCAGAATATCTCCTTTTTTATGATTATACATTTGTCTCGATAACTACAGTGTAAAGAATACAAATGTTTCTTAATATAATGTAAGCACAAATCAAAATATACAATATCAACTTCATAGTTACGTACAATTCCAAAAGGCGCTCTTTATCTCTTTAAGTCTTCTAAACAAATGTATTTTGATGTTTTAAAGAATCATTTACAAAACATTTTTTTATTTTTTCTCTGCCCCTAATTTTTGGAAAAGTTTCTGGGTAGCTTTTATAACTTATTGATCAGATTTCTCAAACCGTAATATCGACTTTTAGGATGCTATCAATTCACAAGTAAATATTTTCATGTTGAATAAACATGTTTCACAGAAAAACATGATACATTAAAATCATTACCATTAAAGTTAATATTACTTTTTTACTCTTGCATGAATAAATTCTATTACGTAGCAGACAATATTCAATTAAGAATTGATACCATACTAAAAATCGATATTCTGATTATTACACTATGAAAAGTTCTTGAAAACGTTTTAGAAAATTACTAGTTAATAAAAGATAAACCCGTGTCACCCCCTGCAAAAAATGTTACACTCTTCTGTGGTCACGTACACCACATGTATGAAGAAGTTTTTTGCTGGATTTTTTCCGTTGAACGTAAATATTTGAACGAGGAATTATCTTCATATTGAAGTTAAACCAGTGTTGTGCGTAAATAAACCAGGTAAGCAGAAGATGCTACACTCCAGAAGTATAATACAAAACTGTTTAATGCAGGAAAGGCACACAGGATAAATTTTAATGCAGGAAAGGCACACAGGATAAATTCCCTGGGATGATCCCTAGAACATGGAAATTACATTTTGGTCAGGTGCTACAGAATCATCTCAAATCCTAAAGCTTGAATTCAAAATCAATGTAGATGTTACAGCATTCTTGGCATGTTTTCGCCAAATACACCTCGCATTCATGCAGATTTGGCGATAGTTATGCAGAGAGAGAGACAGAATCAAAAACAACCGTTAATGAAAGCCTATGAGAATATTTTAAATTGCTGGCGAGAAACTGGGAAATGTTTATCATCGCTGAATTATAGTCTTAGTAACCTCAAAACTCACAGACTGAAAATCTACGAAATTTGTATGTAAGAACATAAAATAAATACATCTGCACTATTAAATTTAGCAGATGAATAGGATGGGAAATTATTATGTGACAGTAATTATCCCATAAATCTTGTTATATTAAAGTACGTTTGCATGCCTCTGTAAACTAAATAACTCCGTAACAAAAAATGCTTTCAATGTATTTGCTTTATTTATTACCTATATCTGCGTTAATGAAAAGGTAAATTATGACAGTTGAACATTTTTAGATTTTATGACAGTTGAACATTTTTAGATTTATGTTGATTGTTAAAATCCATCGATAGCAGTAACGTTTACCTGAAAGTACTGTATAAGCGCAGATTGAAATGAATTGCTTTTCTTTAATTTATTTATATTAAAAATACATCTGCGGGGAAATCTAGCGTATGATTAAGCATTTAATAAAAGCGTTATCATAAATGAATTTATAAATAGAATTTTAAAAGATTAAATTAAATTTATTTATAAAAATGACAAAGATTTGAAAATAAAAGGAATATATATCATGGAAACTTCATTATATAGCGATTAGCGAAAGAAACTTTGTTTTTATAACTCCTTTTTTCAAACTCAAAAATGTATTGGTTTCTCAGATTACTATTAACGAACACTTTTGTAGACTTGTGAGTAACTCGGAAGAGGATAGTGTATATTTCCGTTCCTGGATATATTATATTTTTGTAGATTAAGAAGCATTTTTTTTAGCCATTTGGAAAAATGGTTATTGTCCTCGGTCAGGGTAGGAAATGAAAAACATATCTGAAGCGTTTTATTAGTTGAATCCCGCATTTTATTCGTGTTCTGATAGGTCTATACAGTAGTCTGTATTTTCCCTTTACTTTCAACAGAGATGAATATTTCTGTTGCCACTATGACAAAAAAGTAATAAAAACTGCAAAAAAAAATTAATAACTGAGATACAGCTTCAGGAATATTAATATTTAATCCATGGCGTATGTAATGTATGACCAGCTCTGTAGAAGTTAAAAAATTTATAGTACCGAAAATTGTAAAACTGAAATTTCTTTTAAAATTTGTGCATGATGGGTCCAGGAATGTTAATGTTTAATCCATGGCGTACGTAATCTATGATCATCTCCGTGCAATTTTTTGTGTTTTAAATTTTAGTCTTTGAAAAAATCATTTTCCAAATGGTCGTTGTAATTTGTTAAATTGCTTTTTTTTTACAGTGCAGTGTTTCACTGTAATTCCAATCATTTTCTAAAACAAATTTCGGAAATATAACACAGAAAGAGTATTAACGGTTTATCATGCGCGATTCGACATTTCAAAACACAATGCAATATTTTCGATCTAAAATCAATAGACGACCACTTTTAAAAGATAATTAATGGGCATTGGTTTGCACGCAAGAAAACGATTGAAATCCTACTGAACATTTTATTTGAGCCCTGCAAGATATAACAGAAAAATATTTTTTCTCAAATTTTGGATCGGTTACATCACAGGAGTTATAACGATGTTTAACAAAAATAATAAATGTAGTTACCGTATATTACCGTGTATAAGACGAGAATTTTGGGGCATTTTTGGGGCTCGAAAGTGGTCTAAGAAAATTTGAGTCTACGAATATTTCCAAAATTGATATTCTAAAATGAAAAGTATGGCAAATATAAAAAATATAAAAACATGCAATTTTCTAAAAGTACTTAAACACTCCACTCTTTTACAATGCAAAAGTCACCAATCATCATTCACTATCGAAGTTATTACCACAATTTTCTAGCAACTCATTAAAATTGTTTTCTTTCATTGGTACATCAGGATGAATATACAGTAAACCCTCGATTTAACGGACCTCGGTTCAACGGACCTCGGTTCAACGGACTTCGGATTCAGCGGACTAATTAAAAAAAATTAAAATTAAAAATTAAACAAAAATTAAAGTAAAACAAGTGGGTAATTGTGATCGCAGATCGCACAGAGGGTTTCGTTTAATATCTCTTTTAAAACACTTTATCCTTAAATTAACAAATCAAAATCGTTAATTTAAAATTATTCCCCTCTCCCTAACCTAAAATTCAACGCCCGTATTTCAAATTTTTATGTTTGACAAATGTCAAATATTTATTTATCTCTATTATTTACTGGAAGTCTCCATGATAAAACAGCTTCTAAAACGATGAAACACGCTTCGAAAAAAAAGTATTACTGCACCCCTCCCCTTCCTCTACTTGAGAATCAACACGCAATCCTCTTTTAAGCTTTTATATGTAAAAAATCAAGCAATGAACAACGACAAAGCATTTCTTTTTACTATTTTTAAAAAGCGATTTCTCGGTAAAATAAAAAAATATTTATTATATCTGTGGCGACACAATGTCTCGTGATCAAATGAACGAAACCTTAAAAAAAGAGAAAGAACACGAAGCGCCGAAAGCGCGCGCTTTGATTCTCACTGCAGCGTGGTTTTCGTTCTAAGCATGCGCAATGATGTTGGCGACCTATGCGGCCATGTGATATGCTTTTCGTTCTATGCATGCGCTAGCGTACCCACGATCCATTTCTTCTTCAATTCACAAGTGTATTTTGCTACTAGTGCTTTTGAAATGGCTTGTAATATTAAACGGAACCGCGTTAATTTATCAATAAAACAGAAACTTGAGTTGATAGAGAAGTAGGAGAGTGGTGTGTCGGTCGCACGTGTTTGCGAACTATACGGAGTTAAAAAACAAACCGTTTCAGACATTCGCAAGAATAAGGAAAAACTAGTCCATTTTTCCATTAAATACAGCGTGGGTGATTAAAAAAGCGGTTTCTCAGTGGCGGACAGGAAACATGTAAAAGTGGCTCAAAATAAAAACCTGGAGGAGGCAGTATACAAATGGTTTGTACAACAGCGGTCAAGTGGCGTCGTCGTCCGTAGTGTTGAGTTGCGGGCAGCCGCTGAAAAATTGACGAAACATATGGGTATCGTGGAAGTGATGGTTGGCTTTGGCGCTTTCGTAAACGCATGGTTTCACTAACAGGAAAACATGCGGTGAATCTTTAAGCGCCATCATCGAACAGGTGGAACCTTTTCGAAAAAAGATAAAGAAACTGATAGAATCCGACGGCCTACTTTTGTGTCAGTTATACAATGCTGACGAGCAGGACTCTATTTTCGTTCTGTGCGGGAAAATACCTTGGCATACAAAAATGATGCCCAGACGCCTGGCCGCAAGCTAAACAAGGAGCGTATTTCAGCACTCCTTTGTGCTAATGCTGATGGTAGCCATAGTCTTAAACCAATGGTAGTTGGAAAGGCCAGGAAACCGCGTGCTCTAAAAAATATTAGTATGCTACAACTGCCAGTCATCTATTCTAGTTCAAAGAATGCTTGGTTCACAGGCGATATTTTTTCTGATTGGTTTTTTAACCAGTTTGTTCCTGCCGTGCGTCACTATCAAGAAGAAGTTATGAAAATACCTTCCCACGAAGTAAAAGCTCTATTACTCCTCGATAATGCTCCCTGCCACCCTAACGCGGAAAAGTTAGTTAGTAGGGATGGACGAATAAAATGTGATTTCCTTCCTCCAAACACAACTTCATTAATTCAACCGATGTACCAAGGAGTCATTGTTGCCTGCAAGAGGATTTATAAGAAGAAATTACTTGAAGAAGTAATGGTAGTGTTGGAAAATGAAAATGATGCAGTAGAAGATTTGAGTGGAGCAAATCTTCAAACGCTGCAAAATTTGCACACCTACAATTTAAAATCAGCTATCTTTAAATTTGCTGCTGCGTGGAGGGAGATGAAGGTATCCACACTGGCTAACGGCTGGTCAAAACTACTCAACGACGCAGATCCTGAATACGATTTTACAGGGTTTGAGATTTTGGATTTTAGGAGTACAATAATGGAGGCTGGTGATGATATCCCTTAGAAAGATATAGAACAGTGGCTCGAGAATGATGAAGCAGATCCAGGCTACCAAATTCTGAATGAGGAGGAGATCGCAGAAAGTATTCTGCATGATGATAATGAAGATGAGGTCGAGGACGACAAGAAAGAAGAATTAAGCGAATTTCGACCGAAATTGTCTACAGTACGAGAGCATATGGATGACGTCATTACTTACATAGGGGCATCTTCAGATCCCGAAGTGTTTGCGTATTATGAACACTTTAGACAATTTCGAGCTCTTATAATAAAAAAAAAACAGCATTCAAGTGATAAACAACTAAAACTAGATGCCTTTTTGTCAATCCAGCAGTATGGAGCAACCTTAATGTGATGTAAATAACATAAAATGATGCCTGTTGTTTTGGGGGCATTGTAATTTCTTTCCATTTGTTTATTGCTTGTTTATTAATTATTATTTCTGTGTAAAAAGTGTTTCATTCCCATAAAAGTTGCATATGTGTTAATTCGTTTGTATTTCATTACCAATATTGTATTATTAAAAGTAATGTATTGTGTTTATATATGTATATATATATACAGTAGTATATATGTATATACAATATATATTTATGTATATACATATATTGTATATATACAATACATGTATATACACTGTATATATTGTATATATATATTATATATATATATATATATATATGTAATTTGCACTGTAATAATATATGTAATTACAAGTACGCAATAATATATATATGTACTATAATTATAAGAAAATAATATTATAAATAGTACTTTGCGATTTAACGGACTTTCGATTTAACGGACACATCTTAGTCCCAATTAGTCCGTTAAATCGAGGGTTTACTGTAGTCAGTGAATAATTCATCATCTTTCTCAACGCCATCTTCTTCAAAAGACGGCATCTTTGCGCCCAGGTGCAGCTTTCGTCTTTTTTCATTCTCCATCCTCGCACTTGTTTTTCATTGAATGTGAAATGACGAGCAGCCACTGAGTTATTTGGCTGCTCAGCAAAATTAATGACTTTTAATTTAAAACTCACATTATAAGCCGCACGCTTTTGTTCCGCGATCTTTCCTTAAGCCAAAGTAAGAGTTAGCAGTCACATGAAGCAGAGAAAGGTTTACCCATTTACAAAAAAGGAAGTTTGGTTTTCATGAACGACCAAATCATAACAGGATGTGTGGAACCCAAATAAACAGATTTGGCAGCGCGCCAAGACAAAATACGAGAGATCAATACTTTCAAAGAGTGCATTTTCTTCTGTTAGCTATGCACAAAAAATGACTAAGTTTTTGTTTGGTGAATTTTCCATTTACTTTTTTTAACATCGACTTATTATATACGGGTTTCCGATTTTGGACAATTTTTCACTGAAAAGTTGTATACTAGGCTTATATACGGATTGGCTTATACACAGAAACATACGCTATTCTGAAATTAATGTGGGAATAAAAATTTATGCCAGATTAGATATAAAAATACTAATCAAGAACTATAAAGCTACACTCTCAGAAATAGAATTCTCACTTTTGACGATTTAGCAATCCTCAAGCTGTATTTCGTCGTTTTTGACGATCATTTCCTATCACCATCACGTGACTTTTAAGGAAAGGTAAACTCTCAGATATTTGACGAAAGTTTTTCCTTAATCACGGTCAGACTCAATGCATTTTAAGGAAACCGTTGCTGTACCTCCTCAAATCCTGCGATTTTAGCAAGCAGATATTTGCTTGTTTGTATTAGTCCCGTAATAATTTATTTTTAAAACAGCACTTTTTAGTGCTTTTCAGAAAATACTGAAATATAGGTAGTTATTGTTTCTTCATAAGTTATTTTTTTAGCTGTTAAAATTTTTAGGAATGATTATTATTATTATTATTATTACTTATGTTGTTGTTCGTTATGTTTTAATTCGAAAAGAATATATTTCTTGTGTTCAAAAACATCCAAAAAGAAAATTTAATCAATAAAATTTCAAAGATCCGGGATATCTTTTTTTTAAATTTATTTAAGAAGTATATTCTGTTTTCAATCAGATTAAAAATAAACATAATTGATCCCTCTCCCTTTTATAAACAGTAAAGTGTTAAAATCTTATCCATCTATTCAATGTGATAAAATCTCACACAATATGCACTTCACAGTTCGTTATTTGTGTGCAACAAATTAACCAGACCATATTCTAACCATTCATTGAGCAAAGAAAATCTCACTAATAAATGATTTAATCAAGCCATATTATAATTATTCATTGACCATGAGAAAAACATAATAATAAATTAGCCTTCCTTAAAACTTTCAGCACCGATAAAATTACAATCTATCTTATAAAAATATTATCACGCGGCAGCTTTCATTAGATCAGTCTAAAAGCACGTTCATATAAGTCCCCAGTAGCCTGATCGGTAGAGCAAGTGTCTCCCACCCCAAAGCCCGCGGGTTCAAATCACGCCGAGGAAAACGAGAAGTGACTTTTTTCTTCCCTTGGTAGAGGAGCTTCCAAACTGTTCAATAGATGGCGCCACCAGCCCTTTTTTGACAAAACTTTTGAGTAAATTTATATCGTCAAACAAGTGAAGAAAGTAATTTCATCAATTTGACGAAATGTTCGCTCGGAGCATATTCCAGGAAACCGTTTCGTCAAAAACAAAGAAAATTTCGTGAAATCTGAGTATTCATTTCTGAGTGTGTAACTGCGAAATTTGATCCGAACTTTTGTATATTTGAAAATCACTCTCATCGCATGTTTAAAAGCAGATATTCTCAGAATGTTCCTTAACCCATTAAGAACAGCACCTTTTTATATTTTACATAAATTATAACAAATTTTATTTCATTCATATTAATGAATAATTAAGATCAAAAAAGAGATATTACAATTTTTTTCAAATGTGAGATATGATAATGTTGCAAAACCTCAACGTCAGTATAAATTAACTACATTTTTTCCATATGAAAAGTTTCCAAGCATTTACTATGTAGCGGCACATTACATTTACTACACATAGTTAGCTACAATATCCGTGTGTTGAATTTCTGAATTTTATTTCATTCTTTAAGTGCATCTATGAACACAATCCAAACTTTATCCATAAAAATTTTCAAAACATTCCGTACTATTTCTTTCATATTTCTAATTTTGTATAACTCGAATCAATTGACAATTTTTTTTCTTGAAAAAAAAAAGTCATATATATAATATGTGGTAATAAATTTGTTGGAAAAAATATCCACGATAAAATAAAAATTACAAACATAATGTTGAGAAAACGAAATGCCAGTCTTTAATGGGTTACATATAAATTCAGTTTTTGAGGGAAAAAGTTGATTTATATAAATATATGTAAAAATTTAGAATTCGATTTATCAGAATTAAACTGAATTGTAAATTCGCAAAATTAAAGGAAAAACTTTGGCGATATTTTTAATAAAATGTACTCTCCTCTCTATATATAAAAGAAATTGAAAGTCTAAATGAAAAATGTAAATATTCTCTTTGCATTTATTAGCGTTAACTTTACATGTAACCAATTGTGTGGATATATACTCACCCTGCTCTAATAAATTTAACATGCATACTTAAAAATAGTTTCAATTCTGTTTTTTTCCTTTTAAATTCGCAATAATTATTTATCTATAGTTATTTAGAAAAACACATTATTTGCACTCCAATATAATCAAATACATGAATTACGAGATAGCTAAATCAGAAAAGATAAGTTTGATAAATGAATTCGATTAAATCCATTAATTACAATTGCTGGCGTTTTACGTCCTTTTCATCTGTACAGGCGAACGACCCAATAGCAGAAATTAAACATAATAAACTAATTAAATTGCTTATGTAATGTTTTGTAAATCGTATTCAATTGCTCTCTGGATGCCGCATAAAGTCTGTGTTCGTTTTAAATTAGTGCATTTATCGTCGTTCTAGAAAGCTAATGAAAAATGCATCAAGAAGAAATATGGATACTATTATTAATACAGTGCTGTTATCGAATAAGTAGAAGAGAGTAGTACACAGTGAGACATGGTACACAGTGAGACAGCAGCCACTTTGACATATAGTTGTATAGTTGTTTCAGAGTTTATTTCTTTCTATATGACATATATTTTCTTAACCAAACCTTGCTATATCTAATAATAGACTATTTTGACAAAACGACATAAAGTTTTTAAAGCGACGAAATTGATGTAACAGATGTGGCATCCATTTTGTTTCAACGTAACGAAAGTACACCGTGAGATACACAGTTGTGGTACACAGTGAGACGTGTCTCATTGCGTACCTACTATGTGGTTCTGATTTTAAAAAAGGTTATTTATAAATAAAGAAGGTTTTTTTTTTCTCTCTGTCTCTTTCTCTATGTGTGTGTGTGGTGGTGGGTGGGTGGGGACGTGCAATGGCTAGGGAAATCTACTAAACGTAAGAAGCTGAAAATTTGCATGAAGGCAACCCAAGGTATGCTAATTGTCCACTCGAGGCTCATAATTTTAATATTTTGAAAATCTAGAAATTTTAATTAGAAATCTGCAGAAATTATCGATAGAATGCACAAATGTATGATTTATGAAAATGTATACATTGTCTCACTGTGTACCACTTGTGGTACACAGTGAGGCAATTTCCGATACTCCGTTATGCTGCTTCTCTGCTTTTATAAATAACTTTTTAAAAACCATATATACATTAATGTGTAGCGTATTTATGTAGCTTAAAGAAGTAGCAATTTTTTTTAAAGAATAAAAATCGTCCTCATTCGTTAAGTAATAGTAATTTTCGTCTCACAGTATACTACCCACCTCTATAATGAACTTGAAAAAAAAAAATGACGCAGAAATGTGTTTTACGCTATAAACATTGTCAGTATGCCTGAGTATTTTTAATAGCAAAAATGTTATAGCTCAAAAAGTCACCCACAGAGGGGTCTAAATCATACTTCGAATGTATCCATATGAGTATGATTAAAAAAGGACCGACTACGTTTTGGTTCTCAAATTTGAATTAGTTATCAATTTGGTATATAGAACGAATTACTGAGCAAATCTTTTCTGTGAATTTCGTAAACAGAGAAGCGGCAATGAATGCTATTTGAAAATTCACACCACAAAATTTTCCAAAGGATAAATTGGTTTCTTGTATGCAATATCTTCTTCTGGACTCAAAATTGATAATTAATCGAATAACGAATCTACCATGTAGTAAATTGTTTTATAAAAATTCTCAGTTGCATATTTCAGGAAGATGTAATCGTGTTACCATGATACTATCGGTAACTTACGGAACTAACTTAATGTGAAAGAGATGAAACATTCGGAAAATGTTTTATGAATAACAAAATCCAGTAAAATCCGTAAAAGTAATTAAAATGCTTTGTAAAAATATTTTTATTTAAATTTACTAACATAAAAAAGAACACACACTGTCTAGAAAAACTAATAAACTAAATGCAAAATATAAGTGATCTCATTGCATTTGTAAGCTTTAGCTACAGACGTCACTAAACTGAGAAAACGTGGTTATTTTAAAATCATCCTTCTCTATTAAATTTAGTGACATGCATATTTAAAAATAGTTTCATCGTTTAGCTAAATTTAATGAAATCTTCTTTATAGTTCTTTTAATTGTACAGTAATTGTTTATTTACTTTTAGTCAGAAAAACGGATCACTCGTGCTTCAATATAATTAAATGCATTACGAGATAACTAAATCAGAAGAGATAAGTCTGATAAATGAATCCGATTAAATCAATTACAATTGTTTACTTTATACATCCTTCTGGTCTGTAGTAGAAGAGGAATTCAATCTTTCGAATTTAACTTAATAAATTAATTAAATTGCTAATAAGATGTTTAGAAAATTGTGTTCAGTTGCTCTTTGGATGCCGCATAAAGTTTGTATTCGTTATAAATTAGTGTAATTGCAATAGTTGTGGCGAAGTAAAAAAAAAATGTCACCAAGAATCAGCATGTATAGGGGTGGGGGGGGGGGTAGCACACTGTGAGACGAAAATTATTATTACTTAACGAATGACGACGATTTTTATTCTTTTGGGAAAAAATTGCTAGATCTTTAAGCTACCCAAATACGCTAAACATTAATGTATAAATGGTTTTAAAAAAGTTATTTATAAAAGCACAGAAGCAGCATAACGGAGTATCGGAAATTGTCTGACCACGAAATTCTGGAAATTGAACTCTCTGAGAATCTGGAAATTGAACCACATACACTGTAAAAAAAAAATCTGTAAAGTTGCTAAAGTGTTTCTAGGAAACTGGGATTCCTAGAACTTTTTATGTAACGACAACAACAAAAATTTCTGTAACAGACACACTTTTGCGCCGAAAATCAAAAAATCTGTACCGTTACTAAGAATTTTTTAGGAAACTGGGATGCCTAGAACTTTTAATGTAACTACAACTATGGTTACAGATAAAATTTTAGTAAGATTACTGAAATTTTAGCAGATTAATTTGTAGAGTTACAGATTTCTGTAGCTTTACAAAAACTAGTTTTGTAGATTTGCAGCTTTTTTTGTACAGTTACAGATAAAAGTTTAGTAAGCATGTAACTTTACATCTGTAGATCTACAGATTTTTTTTTACAGTGTAGTAGGTACGCAATGAGACACGTCTCACTGTGTACCACAACGGTGTGGCTTACTGTGTACTTTCGTTACGTTGTAACAAAATGCATGCCACATCTGTTGCATCAATTTCATCGCTTTAAAAAGTTTATGTTGTTTTGCCGAAATAGTCTATTATTAGATATAGCTAGGTTTGGTTAAGTAAATACGTGTCATATTGTAGGAAATAAACTCTGAAATGCGCGTTTATGTAACTTTAACCACTATAAAATAAAGAATTATTTACTATTTTGCCGGACGAGTAACTGAAATGCCGAAACTACATCCACGCGTTGCGTAAGACGAGGCCGTTATGTGTGTGTGCCAGCTTGGAGAAAACGTTACAACTATATGCCAAAGTGGCTGCTGTCTCACTGTGTACTACTCTCTCCTATTATTATTAATACAGGGTCAGAAAGTAAGTATAAATTCACCAAATAATGTTATTTAATCGTGAAACGCAGCATAAGCGCTGCTCGCACTAAAAGCATTGTTAGGATGACGGACTATTTTTAACAGCAAAAAGATTATAGTTCACAAATTTATACACAGAAGACAATAACGCTAAATCTTACACCGGGAATATAAAAATAAACAAGATTATAAAAGAGCCTACAACATTTTGATTCCCTTATACGATTCAATCAAAAATTTGGATTGTAGAAGGAATTACTGAGAGAATGCTTTTTATGAATTTCGTAAACAGAGAAGCAGTAATAAATGTTTTTCCGAAATTTCGGCCACAGAATTATCTAAAGTAAAAATTTATGTCTTGTAAGAAATATCATTTACTACATTCTAAATTGATAATTAAGTCGAATAAAGAATCAACTGAATAGTAAGTTCTTTTATAAAAATCCTCATTCATTATTTTAAGAAGATGCAATCGCGTTAACACCTCCCATATGTTAAAAATAAAGCACACCTATTTTTATTGTTAAAATGACGTAATATTCTGTCAATAATTTTATTACAAACTGCATTTCTGTATAATTGGTTTTAAGATTTGTACTGACTATCTACTCATCCTGTATTTAAAAAAATGACTGTATAAATGTACTAAATAATATCAACAAATGAAAATATTCATTTTAAAATCTTTAAAAAATAGTTTGTGATATTTACGAGTGAATATTAACAAAATTTTTAACAATATATGTGAGATAAGAAATTAATTTTTTTTTAAAAATCCTCCCATATTTTATTAGCAAGCTTATAACTTCAACTCAGGGGAATTAATAACATGCTGTTATTTAAATTCTGCATCGTGCAATTACATTTACAGCATTGACATGTTGTAAATTATGGACGGTAGAACTAAATTCTTTCTGTTAAACATTTATTTTATTTCATCTTATTTTGTTTATTTTAAATTTAATTATTTATGCGAGTTTATAAGAGAATGTGTTATGCTAAACAGATCAACATTTCTATAATTATATTTATAGTTTAACAAGAGTAATATTTTATTCTGATTTATTTGGAATCATACCAAATGCCAAATAGTTAAGAATATGTTATATATAATTTTTTTCAAAGCTGCACTGAAAAATTGACGATGAACAACCGTACTCAATATTTCTTAAAATATTTCTTTACGTATGTTTGGTTCGTTAGGATGACCGCAACATGTTGTATATATGTAATTATAAAATTATATATGAAAATCATTTAAAATAACCGAACTAAATTAATACTTGCTAAAATTGATAAAAATTTCTCTTTAAAAAATTTCCGGTATCGTCTTTTAACTTTAATTTTTTTTTCTGTCCCGTCAAGTGTCAGGGAAAGGTGTAGAAGACACTTCAGTCGGGCATGCGAAACACGCACCATGCGAATTTTGCTTCGGTATAAAAATTCCGTCTGAGCGATGAAACATGTCTATCTAAATAAAGGTATTTAGGGTAATTCTAGAATAGATGGCCATAGTTTTTAAAGATTGAAATAAAAATTCTTAGAATGCAAATACAAGAAATATTTATGCATATTTGAAATTCTTATACATATACTCATAATATTTTATGCAAAAAATAATTAAATATGGAAACCAAAAAGTGTTACACAAAATTGAAATTAAAATGGCAGATGGTCATCTCTCCTTAAAGCCGAGGAAAGATGGCAATAGAAAAAAGAAAAAGTGAAGTTAAACTGCAAAAAAAAAAAAAAAAAAAAAAAAAAAACCACATTTGATATAGTTAATCATGAAAAACGTGAAAAACATATAGCAATTTGTAAAGATGCAGTTATATGACGGAAAATGAGTGAATAAAACAGGACTAAACAAAATTTGAAGTATAATTTCAATACTTCACTTTTCGTAAAATCTTACCACATGTTTGGCAAAGGTCTTGATAATTTGTACGCGTTTCATGGAACCACTTCAGGAACCTTATGTATTGTATCCAGACATCTTTTTTGGATGTGATATTATGTTGTTTTGCACAACCAACACAGAGATTCTAATCCAATTCTATTTACTCGGAATCTGTAGAATCTGATAATTTTAAATGTATTTCGTTTTCTTCGCTACTGGAAGTGCTGTGCTGTTGTTATTTTTTTTCCTCGCCTTAATTTTAAGTTTATTACTTTAATTTAGTTTATTTAGCAAAGTTTATCAGTTTCTGTTATGAAAAGTTTCCGACATTTTTAAATATTTTCTGAAACAAATAAATTGACAGGTATTATTATATTATTATAATTATTATTAAAATATTTATAGTAGTTAAAATTTAAAAAAAAAGTTATATCAATTAATATATTTATAGTAGTTAAAATTTAAAAAAAAAGTTATATCAATTAATATATTTATAAACATAAGCATTATATATTTATTTTAAATTTTATTATATTTAGTTAAAATCATCATTAGTTATATAAATCTACCCTATATATATAAAATCCTAATGAAACGAATTTATAAAACGGATATATGAAACGAACTTATGAAACGGATATATGAAAAGACTGATTATGTTTCTAGCGATTTCTCCTAAAATATGGAATACTTTGCTATGAAATTAACACCAAAAATCAGCATTGATCCGCAGATCTCAAAACTGGTATTAGAATTTTTAAATTCGAATTAGTTTTCGAAATATAATTTTTTTTTTCTAATTTTATATACATTTTTCTAATGATGGGAACTCAAATGTTAATTAAACAGATATTTTTTTTTTCATGTTTCAGAAAAGGTTGACATGATATCCCGGCTATTGCTGTTTATTTGGTAATAAATGTTTATTTACTTTTGTTTCTTTTTATAAATTACATAAATTATTTTGTTCTATAATTATTAATTACTTTTTTTTATATTTCCTTTAGAAAATAATAGAAAATAATTAAAAACTACATAGCTATTCTACTTAGTTATTCCTTCGACCAATTTCGCCAAATTATATAAATCGCCAAAACACTCGCAAAATTATAAAAATTGACTTCATTTTTATTTTAAATAACGAAAGAACAAATAAAGTAGTATAACATTTATAAATATACAAATAAAAAGTCGAAATAAAAATAACTTGATGACATAAACACGTGTAACTTGCTTAAAGTCAAGTGAATGTGACATTTAGGATCAACCATTATTGGCATTTAATCTTATAGTTTGGCGATATATTTTTGGTCGACGGGATAACTAACAAGGAAGGTCTCACTGGGCATAAAAAAAAAACCAATTAAACTACTTATGTATGTAATAAAGGATCAGTCAAATTTAGCGGCGAAATACAGTAGAAAGTCTGTAAAAAAAAAAAAAAAATACTTTCGAGTATTTGGCGCGAAAAGACGAAAGAGTCACGCGATTTGGCGAGCAGTACTTTTCATCGCCAAAAGCAAACGATTTTAATGCACCTGAAAATTGTTTGTTAATTGATTTTTAGAATGAGTGTAAAAAAGTACATAATGAATTTAAACATAATCAATGAGAGAGTTCAATAAATACATTTTTTCGTATTACATATTTAAGTTGCTTGATATTTAATTTTATTACTTTAAAAACAATTTCATATATAAAAAAACATTGTCATACATTTAAACGTATTTCAAAATAAAGGCAAGATTCATTTACCAGTTATTAATTTCAATATCAAAGAATTCTTCGTTTCCATAGCAACAAAAAATGGAATCGACAGTGCTCAATTGGACTTAAAATTGAGATATTGAAAGAATTTTAATTTATTTTAATTTTGTTTTAATTCATAAAATTTGATATTTAACTTTCATTATAAATATATACATATATGACAAAACTATAGTTAAATCAAACCAAAACTGACAAAATTAAAGTTATTTACATTAAATTTATTTTAGCAAATTCAATATGAAACATTTTTATCTTAAAGAGTATTCGACATAAAAAAATATTTTTCGAAATTTCATTTTATCGACAACAGATGATAAATCGCCAAATAAATGAAATTTTCATTATTTTTTTACGAACGTTCTATCGAGGTTCCGCCAAAAAAATTTTTATAAACATATATATCCACATGAGAAGAACACTCTGTAATTTTTTTAGATTTTTCTGAATATGCCCGTATGAAGACCTTCCTTGTAAGTAATACCAAAAATGCATATGTAACTGATATTTGAAAACGAGGTTATCGCCAAATTTTCGTAAAAAAAAAAAAAAAAAAAAAAAAAAAAAGCGTATATGACGTCTGGCCAAACATTACTACTCCAAAAAAAAAAAAAAAAAAAGCTAACTGGCGAGTTGAAAAAAAGCTATTGGCGAGATTTGCATCCGGCTAGCGTAACAATACCAGGAATTCTTTGCAACCATGGCAAATTTTATAAAGTTTCATTCGAAAAAAAAAATTTTGATTTTTTTAATCAAAATGAAGAACTTACGGTGCCATATTGGCGCGATTTTTTTTTCTGACGCCAATGTCATATACGGAACGGGCACTTAACTGGCGCCAAACTATCGTTATTTTGCTTGATATGATAAGCCGGATGTTGTTGTTTATGCTGTTGATGCGATCCCCAAATTGGCGTCGTCAAAAAATCGCGCCAATATGGGACATATGTGCCAAATATATGACATATGTGCCAAATAATATATGACATATGTGCCAGACTTTCATATAAACGGCGAAGGGATCAGACTGTATTTGTTCATGGCAGTTGATGACTTGAACTATTATAATATAGATGAAATGATGGCAATAGAATAATATTTGGCGACTTATCACATGTGCGTGGCTAACATTAAAGTACCAAAATTTCACCTAAAGTATAAAAAGCGAAGTGGTACCCCTGGAACTGTTGATGATAGTCACATGACTTAGGCTATTGTTATAGAGACTGTTTTAAAATACCGGGAGACAATGACTCTGTATACTTAATTTATTTTATTTTAGCTTCTTTTCAAATGTTTAACTGATCCTCTTTAATCAAAAACAAAAACAACCATTGGATGTCTTAACAGCAACTGATTCGCCCTTAAATTTTTGCAATCAAAGGGAATTGAATGGAAACCCGTTTACAGGAAGATCTGCACAGCTTTTTTTCAGTATAATTCAGTCTTCTCTTATATTTTTAATACCCATCAGATTAGCGTGTTTTTAGATTCTGTGGTGTCTAAACGGGGGTTGGCGAGCGTAGCTTGCAGGGGGCAGAGCCCCCTAGTATATATATATATATATATATATATATATATATGTGTGTGTGTAGTGTAAGATTTAATTAATTTTATATAATGTTTGACTAATGTTTAAGATTAAGACCTATATATGCTACTTTAACGAAAATGGGATTTCATATTAAAAGAACTTTTGAATGAAGAAATGAAATTTAGAATAATTTAAGATAATTTTAAATTGATGAGAAATAATAGAACAGATTTTGTCTTCTCATAAAATTGTATAAAAAATCAATGAAAGTAAATAAGTTTAACTAATAGAGATAATTAATTAATAAGCAACAATCATAATATATGATGATAACATTCAAAAGAAATATCAATAAATTAAAAATAGTTAGCATAAAATTAGAAATTGCATGTTGGGCATACTTAATCAATTTTCATGCACATATCAAACTTTGTAAATATGGAATAATGATGACCGCACTTAAAAGTTCTGTGAGCCTTATGCTCCCGTGTGCCTTAACCCTTTATCTACTGACGGTACTTATAAGTACCATTAAAATAACGCGTTTTAAAATTCATTTAATACATCGATTAGTTGTAATACAGTTTAGAATGAGTTATAGATACATTATTTTATTGAGTTATAGATAAGGATTATTGATTATTGAGTTATAGATACATCTTTTTTCTAAAAGCATTATTTTTTACACAAAACAAAAATATTTTAAAAAGAATGATTACTTTTGTCTTTGCATCTTTTCAGCTTTCTTGGCGTTGGGGGGAGGGGTGGATTTTTCAATTCGGAAATATTTCTATATTTCTATTGTAAGAACATTATATATTTTACAATTCTACAAAATACTAAGAAAAAGATTTAAAATAAAAGATTTGAGTGGGTTGCAAACATTGCACAAAATTCCTATAAATTCAAATTTAATAAATTCTTCTAAATCCTCCAATCCTTCTAAAATCCTTCTAAGAATTATTAAATGATTATGTGAATATTCTAATGTAGTTTAAACAATTCACGAAAAATGCTTTAAAAGATAAAATTTTCATGGATTCATAATTCAGCACATAAAGCGTTAAAGAGGTATTGTAGCCTAGAATTTTAATTTTTTTATTGCATGTTTTTAAAATTTAGACCTTTAAGAATATATACTCAAGCGAAAATTTTAAATTCCAATAACTTACGGAGTTATACTTATTTTAGTGACGCAACAACTAAACTCGTCACAGACAGTAGACGGGTTTGCAATGCCCTACTACCCGATCATTTTTGGCTTTGTAATAACTTGACTCATCACCAACGGAATCATGCGTAAATCATTTAAATCAGCATTAAGCTTGACATCTCACATTTATTTTTCTCACGACACTACATTACTGCGTTTTTCTCAAAAGTACTTTTTTCAACATGGTTAACATGATATCTCAAGTTCATTTAGAGATTTACTTAAAATTTTGTACCAAACTTCATTGTATAACTTTCATCGCCTCTACCATTTTGGTATCAATTTTTTTTACTGTTTTGAGAAATTCAAAATTATGAAGAAAAAAGAAAGAAAAATCATGCGTTAAGCATAGATTATGAAACACTATGCAACACTTCCTGAATGCTTTAACAAAACTTCGTTATTTAAAGAAATAAGGTAAATAAGATAACTAAGTAAACATTTTAGAAAACTCATAAAACTTCTGAAAAACTGATTTCAGCAGTTACCGTCCATAGCTAAATATGTATTAAATTCTTTTGAACAACCCTGTATTTGATCTGTAGGTTGATATATATACTATATAATAGGGAAATTTAGTTTAGCAAGAAAACGCATAACAGGATTAAATTCCTCTTTCAGCAATTTATACTAATAGATCGAAACATATTTGAATACTTTTGTACAACCCTGTAGTTAACATAGTACCTTTATTACACGTCACTATTTAGCTAAAACTTAATTCAAACTAATCACTCTTAAAACTACAGAAATCACATTTCCAGAAATTATCATTTATAGACGGCCATGTATCCATTTCTTTGCGTGATCTTGTTTATCATTTTATCTATATTCTAAAACCATTTCTTAGTAAACTAAATGCAGTTCAGCGTCAAAATGCATAACTCATTTAAAAACCACCTTCAAGCAATTTGTACTCATACCCATCAACCTTTACGAATTCTTTTGTGTAGCCAAGTATATGAATTACAGCATTTATGCATATCATATACTGTGTATAAATATAGTGAAACATAAAAGCGCATATCATAATTAAAAATGTATTTCAAGAAATTATGGCTACTGTACAGTACTTCGGATACAATACAGTAAGTGAAATCTTTTGGGTGTCTGTGTAAATGCTATGCACTTTGTATTATACAATAAATAAGTTAAAGTAAATCTTAGCGACGTATATTAATTTTATTATACATGAAATAATTTAACATAATTAAAATGCGCCGCAAACAATTCCCTCCAGCCCTATATCTTTATGTAACGGAATTCCTTTGTATAGCTCTGTAAATCAATAATAACTATTCGTTGCACCGCATATTCTACAGAATGCATATTTTAATAAACTTCACAAATGCATATCAATTTTATTATGTTTGAAAGCGTATAACATCATTAAAACTCATTTTAAACGATTTTTACCCATAGGCCGTAATGAAACGAAAACTTTTGACTGTCCCTGTAAATGAACTAAACTTGCTAACAACTTCATTTGAAATAGGGAACGTGCCATGGTAAATGTCAATAGCATCCAAAAATTTCAGGGAAATCCGAGTATATTTGCGGGAATTAGAGAGCGGAGAGACGACAAGATAAACCGCAGTCATAAACGCTTTTCAACTTTGTTAGAAAGTGTTAAAAAAGAGTCGAAAAATGCCTTTTTTCACCGTTGCCATTTTGCGAAAAAAAAAGTTTTCTCTTAAGTAGGGTATATGACGGCATTCTTACTAATTAAGAATCGTTTTCCTTTTTGTTTCAGATGACCAGAAGGGTTGCAATCGTGTCAACCGGCACACACACCCTTTTTTTTTTATCCTCCCTCCCCAAACTTTACCAGCTTATAACTTATTTAACTTAATTTTAATTATTTTTTCAAAACTTTTCTTGTATATTTTCAAAATATCAATAAATATGACGTAAAAAATGAATGGTAATTATTTTCTTTTTTATTTATCGAGCTCAACAAAACGCCCAAAATTTAAGCATCTAGACCAGAATATCCTCATAAGTCGAGTATGGCTGCCTTAGAATGACAACATTAAACTACTGGAATTACTCGCTTTTTAAAAATCAGATAGAAGTTTAATTTAAAATGAGCAACACTGAAGGGAAAACCTTTTTAAATTAGCTTTTCTCCAAATAATACCTTCAATGTGTTGTATGTGAAATTAAATTGTAAGCAAGACTGGAGCCATTAAAAGTTGACATCTCATTTTGCTTAATTTTTTTCACCTTAGGTACTTTCCATTTTAAGCCAACATTGTTTATTCGTGATAGATTAAAATGAGCATATTTCTTCACGATATTAAATCGCTTAGAGGTAATTGTTTTTAACTGAATATTTAACTGATAATTTCAGAGTAAAACAGGGAGAGGTCGATTTGCCGATTCCTCATCTACTCTGCAGTGCGCAAATTTCCGCTTCTAAAAATCAGAAAAAACTAATCATGGCATCGCACCTTTCCGACATGCAGTTTCCAAGAAACTTTAAAAGGTACATATAATGTCATATTAAATGCATGGATCACAAAAGGGATGGGAAATACATTGCGTTTAACGACCACATTAAACGCAAGTTCACACATCCATTATTGGTAGATTACTTGGTAGTTGATATAGATACAGACTATACATTTTGATAGTTATTATTTTGTAGATTAATTAATTATTTTGTAGATATGGTATAATTATTTTTTTTATTTATTTTGTATAATTACCCTTATTCAATTTCATTCACTACTCATTTATATTTGATACATTATCTTAATGCTACTCTCTTGCGTTTTACAAACAGACCTGTGTAAGGTGTATTTAAAAAACTAGGGGAGAGTAGCCGAATTTGGACCACTTCACTTATTTTCAGGTGCAACTCGCTTAATTTTTGGAATATTTGCAAAACATCACTCTACACGGGGTCAATCTATTTATCTATTAACTAAATAAATCCTTAGATCAATTTCTTTTTGAAAATCCTAAATTTTATTTCAATTTAAAAAATTTGTCAAAAGTGGTCCAAATTCAGCAACTGGTAACTAAATAAATCCTTAGATCAATTTCTTTTTGAAAATCCTAAATTTTATTTTAACTTGAAAAATTTGTCAAAAGTGGTCCAAATTCAGCAACTAGTCTCCTAAGTTTGACCCCCAGTCTCCTAAATTGGACCAAACAATGTCAGGTTGTTTTAATGACTAGGCAGTATAATTAATTTTATTAAAAGCAAAGTTTGCGATTAATGAAACAATCAAACAAAATAACAGCAATGAAATATAAAGAAATCAAATATCTGAAAATAAAAGTAATTGTTTGAAATCAAAATTTATTTGAAATACAAATCAAAATTATCAGTAATTTTTATCATCAGTAATTTAATTATCAGTAAAATTATCAATATGAGACTAATTGTCAGTTACTTGAATATCATGTAAGGAGTGATGCAAAGCTTACACATGAATTTCGTTTATTCATTTTTTATTCCAGCGCACACAACATGGAACCACATTTGGCAATCTGAACACTAAATCATTTCTGCTATTGTAATTTTCTTACAAATTATGCAAAACCAATTATCACTGTCTAGATTTTTCTTTTTTGATTCTGAATTATTAGACATTATTTTGAAACGGAAGTTTTCTTTACATTATGTATGTAGTTCTTCCCTTCCATATTTTTTTTCAATTGCATTACGCCTATTTTTTAAAACTTGATGTTCCAATTGCTTTTGTGCTGTGAGAGCTTCCTTTTTGTCGTTTTTTTTTCATTCCAAGGTTTATTCTACATGGCGAAGATGTTAACTCAACTCACAACTGTATTTGCGCTCCCTCTGTACTTTGATTTAACTGAATTTAGCAAGCGAGATAATATTTATAGTGATTTTTTGGCCTTTTTTTGGGGGGGGGGGGGATTTGTAGCTGCAGCTTTCTTGCAGGTCAATTTCTTCACAACTTACTCTCTCCTTTTCGTTTCCTATATCTTTATCAGATTTTTCTGTCACGGGTGTTTTCCTTCCAGATAGTTTGTCTGTGTCGTTTTCAACATTTTCAACAATGTATTTAAAAAGCATTTAAAAAATATGCTTTATTGAGAAAAAATGATTAATCAAACGCAATCATATATTCAAACAATGTTGAATTCAGTTGTCCCCCACACCGGAGCCATGAAACAAATACCCCCCCCCCCTCCAAAGGTTTGAGGATTTTTGTGTTTTAATGGCAAAAAAGTGTTATTCAACCCTCCAGAACTGTAAAAAGTCTTCCTCCCACCTGAAAAAAAAAATGATTAATCAAAAGCAATCATATATTCAAACAATGTTGAATTCAGTTGTCCCCCACACCGGACCCATGAAACAAATACCCCCCCCCCCCCCAAAGATTTGAGGATTTATGTGTTTTAATGGCAAAAAAGTGTTATTCAACCCTCCAGAACTGTAAAAAGTCTTCCTCCCACCTCACGGAACCGCAAACATTCTCCAGGGGGGAAATGCTTGAATTCAACTCTATAAATCAAATACGCCATAGGAATAAAGAATTCAAATAAAAGAAATTCAAATACATACAAGATAAAAGAAATTGAAAACAAAATTTATTGCATAAACATGTAAAAATGTTTTTATGTTTATAAAGGCCTAAGCTGTATAAAGAAATTGATCCAGATATACAAACAAAAATAGTCAAAAACATACATGGAGATAGTAATTCATTATAAAAAAAAAAAAATAGCGTACAAAGCGTACCGCTCTCGAAATTCATAACTTATTTTTCAAATTTATGATGGTATATCTGAAACCAATTTAAGCAACTGAAATTGTCCCAATTAAGGCAACTGCGCCATTTTTACAACAGATAATCTCAAGACTAAGATCAAAAACGAAATCAAACAAATCCGCATGAAAAGTATGCGCAATAAACAGATGAATCTAGATATGTATACGAAAACATAACAACTTACCCTAGTTTTAAATTATTGACTTACATTTAGTAGGAAAAAGCTTGATCAAAACAGCTAACATTAGGTTTTTTTAAATTGTCTGAAAACAGCACATGGTAGGTGGGTTCTTCTTCTAATCATAAATGACGTCCTTCTGATCAGTAGGATTTCAGCGGTAGATGGCGTTTCTTTCTGTAATTAACGGCAAAATGGCAACGGTCCATTTAAAGCGGCGGTCTAAATATGGCTACGCTCCCCTATGTCATAGTACAGACACAAATATTAATGTATACAGAAATTTTGTTTTTGCACTTATGCAAATGGAAACCACATAAAGTCACTGAAGTCCTTATTGCTAATATAACGTAATTTTTACGCGTCATAAGTCATGTCCGAGTTTTCATAACCACTTTAATGGAAAGCAATAGTACATTTTTTATGTATTTGAAGTAAAAAAAAAGCAAAGTTTTCTGCGGAGATTATATTGCATAGATATGACATTCTGTATAAGTTAAAAACGTCAGGAAGAAATTTAAGATTTATATGCCCAATATAATCATACTATATATTACTGCTGAAGTAATATTTGACATCAAATTAAATTCATAAATGTTAATGTTGCCATAGATAATATCTTTATTAAAAATGAAAGCTTGATTTGATAACACTTTCTTAATTTAAAATATATAAAAAAAATACATTTTGATGAACATAAATAAGTTACTTATTCAAGAAATATTAGTATTGCCATTACTTTAAAATCCCTAATTATACTATTATAAAAATTAACCGCTTTATGAAAAATGATTAATTAAATTAATTAGATTCTAAGATTCCAAATAATCATGTCTGGATAAATCTTTCATCTACATAAATTCATTTAATGTTCCACGTCTAAATAATTGAAGCAGAATAATTTCTGAACTTGCTATGCAATCGTTTTGTTATTAATATAATTATTAAATAATAAAAACATTATTAAGGAAGCATACATGAGGCAGTTGACTTACACTTCTTTCAGAAAGATATATTTTTTAACGGTTTTAGGACATTTATTATGAGGATTTAGAATTAAAAGTGATTTTTTGTTAAAACCCGCGGATATCAATAAATTGAATTTTTCAGAATACAAATGGATCATAGATGTATTTTGCGCAATGTAAAAGAATTTTTTTCTTCGAAATATTTCGTTAGATTAAGCTAAATAAAAATTTAATATATTGATATCAAATTTCTTACTGCGTAATCGAAAAATTTCTAAAAAGAATCGATCGAATGACACATTCTTAAAATATTCGAAAAGTCAAAATTGGAAAAATCAATACCTGAAATTTCATTTATTTGCAAATAAAAAAATAACATGACAACTTTTACTAATTAAATTCGGTATTTTCGAAAATATTTATGCAATCGAAAGTAAAATTAACAAAAAAGGGGGAGAAAATATAAGCCTAAAATACACTTAAACATGTTATATTAATTTTAAAATCATTTTATGAATTTATTGGTACAACAGTTTGATTTATATATCTGTATCTACTTTTATCCTAGGTTATTCAGATACATTCAAGGATAAGGCGTTCCAGTAAGAAGCACAGTTAGTGTTGCCAGGTCCACTGTCAAAAAAAGCGGTATAGGAAGACAATAAAAGCAGGAAAGTGGCTTCTAAATCGGCACATAAAAATACAGTAAATCCTATTAAGAAAGTGCCTGTCTAAAACGTAAAATATTCATGTTTCTTAGAGAATTAATATTATACTAATATAATAGTTAAGACGGAAACCTGCCTAAAAGAGAATATTTCTTTGTTCTCTTGAAATTCTGCCTTAGATCGTTTCACTGTATTTAATAAACACAATAATCATCATCTATATAATAAAAGCCGAAATCATGTGACTGTCATCAATAGTTCCGGGCTGACCGCTTCACTTTTTATATGCCAAAGGACATTTCGGTACTGTTATACATAGAAGTTAGTCGGGCGCAGGTGATAAATCGCCAAATATTCTTCATCGCCGTCATTTCATTAAAAATATAAACCTATCTCTCATTTCATTTAAAATAAATCTTTCATTTAAAATACACATATTTCATTTAACTCATTTAAAATACAATAAATAAATAAATAAATAAATAGATATTTTTCCAGCATAGGCTCTTGGCGAAAAAAAAATTGGCATCGTATTTTCCGACAATGTATATCCTATTGCATATACATAAGCAATTTTTTCCATATGTATACAATTTATTTAATCTAAAGAAGCTAATAATCTATTTTTATATAGAAACAGAAGTAATTTCTATGTAAACAAATGTTGTATAATATGTGTAAATAAAATGTTTATATGCAAATAAATACATATAAATAAAAATAGAAGTTCACCAGATTTGTTTTCAAAGCAATTTATATATTTTATCAACGTTTTTCCCGTTTTGAAGGCCGAATTGCGCCAAGCTTTAAAAAAAAAATAATGCCAAGGCTCCTGTAATGAAAAAGTACTTAAATAAATAATTAATCGTAATAATAACAATATAAACTAAAATGTTTCATTCCAACATCAAGATATTGTTTCTAATTTACATTCAAATAAATATATATTCCAAGATAATTTTAATTGAAATTAAGTTGACATCTTTCTATTTCACTTCATAAAGTAAACAAACACAAGAGATTCATTCATCATAAATAGTAGACCATGGTGGTAATAATTCACAAAGCAGATTCTCCAACAATGAATGGACAATATTCTTATGACGTCATAGTAGGTAAATTGATGGCGCTAACGTTTGTTAACGGCTTGCATTCAACAGGGTTTTATTTTGCTATTTCTCTTAGTTACGTTATTATATTGTCATATTTATGAGCTCCAAAATCAAATCTGTAAAAGCAAAACTATATATATTCATTATTTAGTTATTAAATAGTGAACAAAAAATATAAATGCATGATTTGCAAAATTTACATAAATTTAGTAATACTAGAAAATAGCATTGAAGTAACAGCATGTTTAAGTAAAATAAGTTTAATTTAGATAATTTATGAACAAATCTCAGTTTAAACACTTGAAATTTCACTCATTTTTACAGCTACGGAAATTAAATAGTATTTGTCAAAAAAGAAGAAATATGCATAACAACAAAAATGTATGAAATGTTCGCAAGAATTCTTGATTTCTCTAACAGAATCTTTGTATTCGGGGAAGGATTGAGCAAGTCAATTAGTTTAAGAATGAAAGTAACATGATGCAATGCTTAGCACACATTTAAGGGAGACCAAACTGGTCGCCAGAGGCGGCTAGTCTGACATACTAAAATATGGGGATCGTTAGGGACTGAAAAAAATCCGTTTTGTGAAGGTTTTCGATTGAGCACTTGTTTGGTATTGATTACGCAGAAGCTATGAATTTTTTACCTTTGAAGTAGGATTCCATTATACACAGGTATCGTTTTCACAAGTTTTGTTAATCAAAATACATATCACTCACCCGCAAGAACGATGACACATCTCGACAAAACTAAATTTTACAGGAGAGGCAAAAGGGGGAAATTTGCATATTTTACTATAAGATAAAATTGCAGCCTTTTGCTATGCATGCAGGAATACAAACGTGCATAAAATCTTAAAACACTTAAGAATGAAGACGTAGGATGAGGTTTGGAGTGTTGGGTAAATTTACCTCCCCACACAATCCAACCCTGTTCTGTAGTCACAAATGGACATATAGCGTAATAAAGTGATTTTCCGTATAACTACACTTATGAAACTGTTTGTGTAGAAAGATACAACTATGACAGACCTATTAGTGGAATAAAACGCAAAATTCATTTTTGCGAGATGCGTCACTTTTCTTGCGGGTGAGCGATATGTTTTACACCCACAGATAGAAAATAGCTAAGAACCGAAATAATATTCCGTTTTATGAGGTAGATTTATAAGTTATTCCTTTCGACGGAATCTAAAAATATTCCTTTATAGGAAGCTTTTGTTTTCACAGGTTTTACTGTAGTAAGTATCACTCATTTTCACTCGTCAAGTTTCATACGGACTAAGGAAGAGCACGGCCTCTTTCAATGGTTAGTCTAACCACGGCCAAACTCCATCCCTTATACGGCCGTAACAATCAGTCGAAATCCCTTTGTTTTCGGGGAATCATACTTTCGCTCCGGCGAATTGTAGGGGGCGCTTTTAACAACTGTGTCTAATGGAGAATTTCCTTATCTTTCTCTACTCTCCCTACTCTACTCCTGTGTTTTTTTAGGTATAACTTGAATGAAAGCGCGATTTTTGATTTCTTTATTTATTAAAAAAAAATGGTTCATTGCTGTGTTCCATATAGTAGTGGAATGTGATTGTTGTGGAATTCCCTATGTGGGAATGTGACTTAAACGAGCATATAATAAACATATGCTCGTTAACATCAATATGTGCAAACTTTTTGCCCATTTTTTAAAAAAAATATGGCAAAAAATATGGCAACAAATGAGGCAAATTCATCTTCATATAAGAATTCTTTATCAAGAAAATTTTTCAAGAAAGTTTACTTAATTCAAGAAAGTTTACTTAATTTTAATTTTATAATTTTTATTGTATATTTTATTGTAAAAATTCTCAATGTTTGAAATATAACCAAGAAATTGAACGTGCATATATCTACAGATACATTTATTTATATGAGTATAGTAAATAAATTTGCGAATTAATATTTTTAAATTCTGAAAAAAATATTCTGTAATTTCTAACCAGTGTTCTAAACCTTCTGCAAAAGCTATTCTGGGATGAATGGAGTACATAATATTAAAAGACGAAAAAAAACGACTTATTGATTCTGTAAATAATATGAAACCTGCAAAAATTATTTATTTATTTATTTTGTTTTCTCGTATTTCATGATCACCACACACAATTTACTGAAAATCATTCGCAACGTACAGATATATATATTTTGTTAATAATTAAGAATTATGTAAATATCCATGTTTTGGGGGGGGGGGGGGGGGAATTCACATAATTTGATTGCCGGATATTGGCGAAAAGGCGTGATTATTTTGTTGATATTATGAAGCATGTAAATATATTCTTATTTTTATCGTATACTTTAATACCATGACTGTCCGAAGTTAAAATATTTAATTTTATATGTACGTGTGTTGATTTTCTATAACTATATGCTTGTAATTTCAATCAACACATATAATGGCTAATGCCAAATTTATTGAAAATTGTTTGCAAAGTACAAATATCTATAATTTTTAAATAATTAAGTTTCCATTAAAAAAAAAAAAAATGATATGATTTCTTGCCGGATATTGGCGAAAAGGTTTGCTTACTTTGTTTATATTATGAAACATGTAAATATATTTTTATCGTATACTTTAATACAATGACTGTCCAGAGTTAAAATATTTAATTTTATATGTAAGTTTGTTATTTTTCTATATGCTTGTATATTTCACATCAACACATATAATGGCCAAAATTATTGAAAATTGTTTGCAAAATACATATATCTATATTTTTAAAATAATTAAGGATCGTGCAAAATAATCGATGAACTGAATATTGTGTAGATATTAAAAAAAAAAAAAAAAAAAAAAAAAAAAAAAAAAAAAAGTATTATATTTTGTATACTATGACTGTCCAGAATTCGAATATTTGATATTACAATTTCAATTAAAATAAAATTATTATATTTCCCCCTAAACATAACATCTATAATAATTATTATTTTTCTATTTCCTAATACGCTTCATCTTCTGTACTTCCAATATTTAAAATTATTGAAACAACTGCCCGCTTTCAACTTTATATACCTATATTTTCCATCCAAAGTATGGTGTAAAAATAATTAAATGTTTTAAAAAGTTATCCTGATTTGAGTAGAGTTTGGTTTTTTGAAAAAGTTTTGGTTAATTTTCTATTTTAAAACTAATAAATATTATTAAAAAAATTTTTTACTGTGTATTTTACGGTCAGAATTCTCAATGTTTCAAATAATCAAGAATTTAAATGTAAATAAAAGTAAAGATTTACTTATAATTTTTGTTTTAGAAGTTATAGTAGAGTGTTAATTAAAATATTTTTATTTGCTTAAAGCATTGGATTTATTTATCTCTAAATCTTTCAGTTTTTTCTGTTTATAGTATAAAGAATGCCGAGGGAAAGAATACATATAATATATATCTTTCATAACGCATATAGAGCGAGGTTTTTCGTATTTTTATATGTAAAATTAACATTTAATAAGCATTATTTACAGCAGAGAAAATCTATTTACAGTTTGTATTCACGCCATCTGCCGGAGAGAGTAGAACATTAATGATTCCGAAACTAAGGGGAATTGTGAAGGCCGTACACTGTAAAAAAAAAAATCTGTAGTTCTACAGATGTAAAGTTACATGCTTACTAAACTTTCATCTGTAACTGTACAAAAAAATCTGCAAATCTACAAAACTAGTTTTTGTAAAGCTACAGAAATCTGTAACTGTACAAATGAATCTGCTAAAATTACAGTAATCTTACTAAAATTTTATCTGTAACCTGGGTTGCAGTTACATGAAAAGTTCTAGGCATCCCAGTTTCCTATAAAATTTCTAGTAACCTTACAGATTTTTTGATTTTCGGCCCAAAAGTGCGTCTGTTACAGGAATTTTTGTTGTTGCCGTTACATAAAAAGTTTTAGGAATCCCAGTTTCCTTGAAAAACTTTAGTAACTTTACAGATATTTTTTTTTACAGTGTATAAGGTTTGCCAGTGGTCTAACTCCAAAACAAATATTATATTAACCTACACTGTAAAAAAAAAAAATCTGTAAAGTTACTAAAGTTTTTCTAGGAAACTGGGATTCCTAGAACTTTTTATGTAACGGCAATTTACAAAAATTCCTGTAAGGAATTTTTCTTGTTGTCGTTACATAAAAAGTTCTAGGAATCCCAGTTTCCTAGAAAAACTATAGTAACTTTACAGATTTTTTTTTTACAGTGTACAGTTCACTGCTCTTCTATAAAGACATTCTATTTTTTTAAGCCTCTTGCTTTATCAGTGTATGATTTCAATTGTGTTATTTTCAAAAGTGAAGCATTTCCACCTGTGAAGAATTTTAAAGCCCACGGAGTGAAAATGATGCACTTCTAAAAATGCATCCGCTGAAAAATTCCACATTTACGATCCAGTCTTAAAAAACATCTATAGAAAAGTATGCATATGACGTCACTATCGCGGAATAATACACAAACTCAGCAAAAAAGCGATGCGTAAACTCGACAAACAAAATCAGCTATCTAAGGATTCATATGCCTTCACTTGTTTCTAACATTAATGTGGGTACTTAAAATTAAATATAGTTTATAATAGCTTCATGTTTTATCAGAAATCATTCATTTATATTTTTTCAAAATATCACTTATTTTAATTTTTTTTAAAAATCAGTTGTGATAAGAAAATGGCAACAAAAAGGTATAGTAATCTACTCTTTTCCAACTATTTTCCAAGTACTTTCTACAGAAATGGAGTACTTCAGTTGCACCATTAGAGAAATGGAATTAAAAGCTACAAAAAACTCAAAAATAATATAAAAAATAAATCTAAAAAATAAATTGAGATGCAGTTTTCAAACAAACTGCAGTTAAAAGTATTTTTCCCCTATACAATGGTATAAAAATTAAAAATGTGCGATGCTTAGAAGTTTAAAAAATTGTAATAGAGATTATCTGTCTGATTCGTTTTACGACTCGATTATGTAACGTAATTCAGTGACGACTCTCTAAGTGTGCCTGAAAGAAACAGCATATCGGGGACTAAAACTCTAGTAAGATATAAGTCTAAAACATTGTTTTTATGGAAAAACACTGTTTTAAAAACTTTAGATTTGTAAATTACGAAGAAATTTGATCATTTTAGAGAAATGTTAGTTTTTTTTCGTGTTAATCTCATATTTAAAATACATTTTATTGCTTAGCAGTGTGCACATTAGTAAATCCTATAATGATTTCGCATTAATCTAAAACTCAGTCACTTGTTCAAATGATATAATGCATTGCAAAAAGAAAAACAACATCAAAATTTCAAACTAAATATGAATTTTTATATTTAACAATGAAGGAAAAAGGAAGAATGCAAAATAGAACAGATTTTCCATTGCAGATAAAGTACATTCTTTAAAATGCTAAAAGTTATTTTGGACAAGTTACACAAGCATAAAACTCTCTGTCTCTTAATACACATCGGTTTTTATTTTTCTTTGACTTCCGACACCTTGTTCCTTAAACTAAGAGCTTTGATTCAAGTACTTTTACACAATGTTTATTACGTTTTATTCTTTCCACTGATTTTTTAGAAGATATTCATCCGTAGCGACTGAAATAAACCTTCTGTTTCACTTAGTTTTAGTTTTTTTTCATAATAAAATGTAAGAAGATTATACTGTCGCATTTCACTGTTTTCTGCTTTTTTATATTTAATTTGAAATGGTTTCTATAATGCATATTATTATTATTATTTTAAAATTTAGAATCAACGAGGTAAAGAAAATTAATTCAATAATTCACAAAAATGAAGTGCTATTATAATTGTGCAATTTAAAGGTAGAATTAATGTTAATACTAAATCGTACTAATATAACAAAATAAAATTTTAATCTAAACGCTTTTGAAAAAAAAAAAAAAAACAGAAATTTTTGGGGCTGTAAAATGCAAACTGAAATTTAAGAAATATATCTGAAATACCTGCAATTGTTAACACTTATCTAAAGATACGGATATGAAACAAAAATCTAGGCGCAACATAGCATTTGCTTTGTATAATACTGCTCAGATGTTGTAATGCGAATATTTAAAATTCATATATAACATTATTAACAAATATTTTCTTGATATTATTATTGTGGTGCTATACCAAATTGGAATAACAATTAGCAAATATTAGTGAAATATATAGTTCAATTCAATTAAATTCAAAGCATTTACAACAATGTGATTAATTGCATTTATTTCCAAAATATTGTCATGTTTTCTGTAATATTACAGTAATGTATATATAATACTATTAATATTCTATAGTATAAAATAAATATTTCTAATTTTAAAGAGAATATTATATGGAAGTAGATTATAATTGTTGCTAATTTTGTCTACTTAACAATTTTTTAATAAAAACCTTTTTGGGGGGTGGGCAATTTTACTAAAATTTGGGGGGGGGGGGGGTTGGCCGGGGGAAATTTTGGCGAGAAGTTAAAAATTCGGATTCAGCAAACCAAACAACATATTGTAAGCTTTTTTCCAGAACTACCATGAATTTTGCTAGGTAGAGCCCCAATACTGTCTCTATTGCCTGGACTAAACGGCGCTTAAAAATGCTTGAAAAGTATTTCAAGTATTGTAAGAGTTATTATACCCAAAATGTCTAAAGCTAAGATTTTTAATTTGGTTGTTAGAGATTTTGTGATACACAAAATGTATCGGTCTTGTAGCAAAGAGGGATATTTAGGTGCCACATTTGCGTCTATCGACAGAGTGCTATTGAATAGAACCAGGACTTTGCAACAGATAGTTTTGGTCCTACTGAATTTTCGACAGCATTTTCGCCGTAAAACGAAAACGAAAGCGGATTTTCAGTCAATCTCTAATTCTTATCAATGAAGATAATAACGGCAAGATTGAGATTATTCATTTGAGACTGACATAGTACAATATTTGTTTGATACAAAGTTTTTCTTGAAAATACATCATACTAAGTGCATTTAAATGCTTTATGTACACTGTAAAAAAAATACAAATGTTTCTTAACCTACGAAAATGTACAATAATCACAAACGTAAATATTTAATAACTTCTTCCGAGACACCCAAGATTCCTAAAAGTGTTTTTTTTATCTTTAGAAACCTCAGAAAACAATTTATTTTCGAAATGTAAAGATGATTTTTTAAAAATAAATTTTTATTAGATGCCCGTCATTTTTGGAAACGTTTCCTAGTAGATTTTACAACACATTAACCAGTTCTCTCTACACGGAAAATCGATTTTTCGGATTCTATCCATTCTCGAGTAAACATTTTCAGCTACATAACTCAATTTGGGCATGCAATTGGAAAAAAAAAATAATGTTAACTTTCATATTAATGTTAATGCTGTTAATTTTGTATGTTTGTCTGTTAACCATGTATGCTGAATATCAAAATGTTTACCTGAGAATTAATAGCATCCGAAAAAAGTGATATTCCGATTTGAGAAAATTGATTATTGCACTATAAAAGATACACAGAAACTTTTCCGAAAATGACGGGCAGCTAATAAACATTTATTTATATAAATTCTTTTTTTAAATTTCGAAAATAAATAGTCTTCTGGGGTTTTTAAAGGTAAACGTAGGTTTTTGGGAACCTTCAGTGACTCGGAAGAGGTTACTGTAAATTTTACGTTCTTGATTATACTACATTTTTGTAGATGAAGAAACATCTTTTTTTTCTTTTTTACAGTGTATTGTCGAACACATCGTTCAGTGCTATTCGGATGAAATAGTGACCATTTTAAGTCCTTTACATGATATCGTTATGGACATATATAAAAAGAGATACTTCTCTTATAAATTCCATTAAGATATTTTAATTATTGTTTGAACAATGAAGGAAAATCTGAGTTCAGATTATAAAAAGATTAATGCTGAAAAAAAAATAGGCTATTATTCATCGATCAATAAATGATGTTCGTTTTAACTCTCCATCATAGACCGAGCGCCAGCAGCACAGACAGTCACCTCATTGAGTTCACGGATGAAATTCTAGGATTAGTTAAATCTTGATTCGCATTTTAAAACGCAATCGGTCTGCCAGTCATATCTTGGTGGAAAACACCTGAAAATCTGATTTTAGCGGCTCACTCGTCGGTTTACCATTGTGTTTTCCTGCACCGAAAAGTATGAAAACTTGGAGTGCTAGGAACTGGAAAACAGAATGGTAAGCCCACGAGTCAGCCGCTAAAATCGGGTTTTCCGGTGTTTTTCTCCAAGATATGACTTGGAAGACCGATTGTGTTTTAATATGCGAATAAAGATTTAAGTTATCCTAGAATTTTTTCCGTGAACTCAATGAGGTGATTGTTTGTGCTGCCGGCTCCCGGTCTATCACTTACGCTTGTTTTTGTCACAAGAACACTCGCGGGGGTGTTGTAAACAACCCCAAATTTTTTTTTTTCATCTTTAATTTCATCAAATTATCATCTTTAACATAAGTAGAACAATTGTACCAAAAAATTGAACATACGGGGTGTGTATTTTAAGTAATGAGAATAAGTCCACAAAAAATAATTTATTAGAGATAACGCTACAAAACTTTAGTAGTCTTCAAAATATGCTCCTTGAGCATCAACACACTTCTGCATGCGAGATTTCTACGCTTCGTACGCTCCCTGGAAGTCACCAACCGAAACATCCATCAGAGTATGCGTGCAAGCCCTTTTGACAACATCCAGGGTCCCGTGGCGGTTTCCACTTTGGGGAAGAGGAAAATGTCTGCTGGGGCAAGGTCGGGGCTGTAGGGAGGCTGTGGAATTGTTACGATGCCATTTTTTGTCAAGTGCTCGGTAACCACGAAGCAGGTGTGAGATGGCGCATTGTCATGGTGAAGATTCCAATTGGCGGCAATTGCTTGCTGAATCATTTTCAGCGTTGATGCAGCCGATTTTCCAAGGCGAACGCAAAATTTGATTGCGTAACGCTGTTCAATGCTTCGTTGCATTTTGAACTTGCACACACTTTTTTGAAGACGTCTAGGCCACGCTTGATCCTGCCTCAGCCACAGCCAGCAGGCGATTGGCGAGTGGGGCGTTATCAAGATTGAAGGCCCCACTACCGACTCCAACCGGTTGGAGTGCCCTCTGGCGTACAGCCGCGTCAGGACAAAAATATTCTCATTACTTAAAATACAAACCCTATATGTTATCAGTAGGAGTGGCATCTAAGAGTGTGCAACTAAAGAATATAGAAGGCTATTGAATCTTCTTTGGTACAGCTACTAAAAGTATTTTATTTTGAGCTTGATTAATTTATATTAGGAATTTGTTAAATAAATTTAGAAAATATCCATTTAAGTTTTTTTTTTAAAGATTCAACTGTGTTCTTAAGTAAGTATGATGAGATATAAGGATTTAACTGGACAAACTCTTAAGCTTTATTTAGAAAAATATATTTTTTCTTTGTTATTTTGGAAGCAAATGTCTACAAATAAACTAAAATTTAAGAGAATTTCTGTTTATTATATTTATTTAAGAAAGATGAGGTAGGTAAGGAATTTTAAAAGAAATGTGAATTTTTTTTAAAAAAAGTATGAACTTTTTCTCTCTTGAAGTTCGCTGAGATAAAATTAAACGATTAAAAAAAAAAAAAAAAAAAAGAAAAAGAAGGAATAAAATTATTTGTCCGGATTTTTCAAATTTCTTAATCACTGTATATTTAAAAACTCGCACACCGTTAATGTCATCTTTAAATAAGACAACCAGTATTTTTGACCGAACAAATCAATTTGACTCTGCATTCGCTGTCATCTTCTTTTATCCCATAAACTGCTTCTTGTAGTTTGCTCTGCAGTTTATTTAAAGAAGTTTATTTAAAGAGTTTTGAAAATCCTGTGTAAACTAAAACTAAATTTGAATCACCTATTAAAATACCATAGTCTCCTGATGCCATTACACACACAATATCACACAGTGGTAGTATTTTCGTTTTTGTATTCAAACAATCCAATATTGCTTTCAGGTTTGTTCCCATGTTTTATTCAAAGCTATGTAAGGATTTATTTGACTCATTTGTGGTTCCCAGCTGCAAGAAAGCATTACAAATGTTTAAGAAGCTTATATTCAATTCAAATGATCTTAGAATAACTGAAACAAAAGACTTAAAATTCCATCCTAGTTTATATTTTTTTATGCAAAGAATATACAACTCAGAAAAGAAAAATATACAATGTATGTCCGTTACTTTTTCGTTTTAAATATAAGGTGGATGAAATAATTTCATAAAAAAACCTCAGTTCTGTAGTTTTTTTTTTTTTTTTTTTTTTTTTTTTAAATAAATAACCTGAGTTTACATTCACTTGTTAATAAGTTATTTATATTCAAATACTTTTCCAAATATCACTCATAGATAAATAAATCCAAGTAGCAAAATGAAATTATATCTATATTTGTGAATATTTTTGTACATTTTACGATATCAATGAAATGGAAAACCCTCTTTCTGAGTTTTAGTTGTTTTATTTTTTATCAAACAAATACAAAATAATATAAATAAATTCAAATAGACTTTCTAATAATATTTATAGATCTGAAGGCATATATATTATAAATACTCACACAATTTTTTTACACACTTATAATGGCACATAGATGAAAGAAAAAAAAACTTTTGTTTGAAATAGGTAGTTTTGAGGGTTAGTAATTTTGTTTAGCTAGACGTTTTAGTTTATAACGGAAACCTATCACAATAGAAATTATTAGCTTATAATTATAAGTAATAACTAAATGAATAAAAAATAGTTAATTGAGTATTTATAATAGAATCATTGCCTATTAACTCAAAACATTAAAATATCTTAAGATTAACTCCTTATAGTGGAATCCTACCTATAAAGGTGAATGAGTAACAAAAAATTGAATGAAAATTATAAAATTGATTAAGGAAATGATTAATTAAATTATTTAAACAGTGGTATTTAATGTAAACAAACACCTTTAAAAAAATCAGTAAAAAGTGTGGCAATGAAACCGGTTTGTAACGGATTACAGTGTTAAAAGAGAAATGAAAGAAATAGTAACAAATGTGGGGTTTAAAGACTATTATTTACCATAAACACTTATCATTAATTAAGTACAGTAAAACCTCTGGAAATCGAGCGTGCCTGTAACGAAAACCTCTTGAAAACGAAAATATACTGAAATATATTCTAGTTGGGTACTCTATTTATTAGCTGTCTTACAGTGAAAGAGTTTTTTTTTAAGTTTCGGAGTATATTTATTTATAGCAGTTACATTGATTCACCATAAAAAGCATCATGCGGTTAAATAACAAGTCGGATCTACCAATCCCAAAACCTAGTCGGATGTACGAATACTAAACTTTCTTCCGTCTCAAACATGTTAATACATCAAAATTCTCTATGCAATTCCAAAATTAAATGACAATCTATGCCCATCATGAGGATTTTTCAAATATGAAATTCCGTGTATTAGTTCTTGAGTTATGGCTATCGCTAAAATCGTGTAAATCCTGAAAAATGCAGCATAGCAGCACAACCTGTTGGGTGATTTACACAAAAACATAATCAGCAAACAAATTATGTCAACCTCTAACTAAATCTGAAATTTGATTAAAATCCGTGCATTAGTTTCTGAGATAGAGCTATTGAGGAAATCGCGAAAAATTATGTTTAGCATTGCCACCTGTTGGGCGATTTACACCAAAACCTAATCAGCGCCAATTTATATCAGGACTAACTGAATCTGAGTTTCATGAAAATTTGTGCATGAGTTTATGAGATAGAGTTTTGCAGAAATCGTGAAAAGTGCAGCAAAGTAGCTTCACCTGTTAGGCGAGTTACACCAAAAAGTAATCAACACAAATTTATATAAGGGACTAACTGAATATGAAGTTTCATAAAAATGCGTGCATTAGCTCTTATAAGATACAGTTATTGAAGAAATCAGGAAAAAATACACCATAGCAGCACCACCTGTTGGTTGATATACACGAAAACCTAATCAGCAAACAGATATACGTCAACTTCCAACTGAATCTGAACACTCTCAGAAATGAATACTCAGATTTCACGAAATTTTCTTTGTTTTTGACGAAACGGTTTCCTGGGAAATGCTCCGAGCGAACATTTCGTCAAATCGATGAAATTACAGTCACTTACTTGACGATATAAATTTCGTCAATAGTTTCGTCAAAAGAGGGCTGGTGGTGCCATCTATCAAACAGTTTGGAATCTCCAGTATTTATTGACAGGAGGAAGAAAAAAACCACTTCTCACTTTCCTCGGCGTGATTCGAACCCGCGACCTTTGTTGTAGGAGACCGTTGCTCTTCCAACCTCGCTACTGGAGACTTATGAAGATGTTCTTTTAGATTGGTGTAATGAATTCTGCTGCGAGTTTATATTTTTATAAGGTAGATTGCAATTTTATCGGCGCTGCTATAATTTCTGAAAGTTTTAAGTAAGGCTAATTTATTATTATGGTTTTCTCATGTGAATGAGTAATTATAATATGGCTTGATTAAATAATTTACTAGAGAAATTTTCTTTGATCAATGAATGATTAGAATATGGTCTGGTTAATTTGTTGCTCACAAATAACGAATTGCGAAGTGCATATTGCGTGAGTTTTTATAGCTTTGACTAGGTGGATAAGATTTTACCACTTTACTGTTTATAAAGGGGAGAGGGATCAGTTATGTTTATTTTCAATTTGATTGGAAGAGAATATACTTCTTAAAAAAAAAAAAAAAAAAAAAAAAAAAAAAAGATATCCTGGAAGTTTGAAATTTTATTGACCAAATTTTCTTTTTGGATGGTTTTGAAGAACACAGGAAATTTATTCTTTTCGAATTAAAACATAATGAACAACAACATATAAATAAATAAATAAGAAAAAATAATAAGCAGTCCTAAAAATTCTAACAGCTAAAAAAATAACTAATGAAGAAGCAATAATTACCTACATTTCAGTATTTTCTGAAAAGCACTAAAAAGTGCTGTTTTAAAATAAATTATTACAGGACTAACACAAACAAGCAAATATCTGCTTGCTAAAATAGTAGGATTTGCTAAAATCCTAGGAGGGGTACAGCAACTGTTTTCTTAAAATGCATTGAGTCTGACCGTGATTCAGGCAAAACTTTCGTCAAATATTTGAGAGTTTACGTTTCCTTAAAAGTCACGTGATATTGATAGGAAATAATCGTCAAAAACGACTAAATACAGCTCGAGGATTGCTGAATCGTCAAAAGTGAGAGTTTAATTTCTGAGAGTGAAGTTTGATAAAAATCCATGCATTTGTTTCTGAGATAGAGTTATTGAGAAAATCACGAACAATTATGCATATCAGCGTCACTTGTTGGGCGATTTACACCAAAATCCTAATCAGCGTCAATTTATATCAGGATTAACTGAATTTAATTCGTGCATTAGTTCAGGAGATAGAATTTTGTGGAAATCATGAAATGCAGCGAAGTAGCTGCACCTGTTGGTCGATTTGCACAAAAAACTATTCAGAGCCAATTTATATCAGGGTCTAACTGAATATGAAGTGTCATAAAAATGCGTGCATTAGCTCATAAGATAGGAATTGGAAAAAAATTCAGCATAGCAGCGCCACCTGTTGGGCGACTTACAGCAAAAAGTAATTAACAATAATTTATATCAGGGAATAAATGAATCTAAAGTTTATTAATTTCCGTTCATTAGCTCTTGAGATAGAGCGCCAACAAAATTTTTGTCACACACAGACAGAGTTACAGACAGAAATTTTCTAAAAATAAGCAAATCGCGTCCCGGACCTTCTAAAATGTATAAATCCGTCGAAAACCGAAACTCGTAAATTTTCATTAATCCACTACTTTCTTCTGGTGGAGACAGAAGAAAGTAATAAATGTGACAGCATTGTTTTAGTATATTTCACATATCTTTATTAAGTAGAGAGGTTAAACATGAAATACTACCTTATCTTGTTACCAGTCGTATGTCTTTATTAGTATCATTAAAATAATTATAGCAGTTAGGGCTACTTGCGTTTTACCCCATTACTGAAGAAAGTTGTATCCAACACTGGCATGTATAATAATTGATTTTTCTAGTCTTTTCATTTAAAAATAAATTTAAATAAATAAAAGAAATATTCATGCGCATCTACACATTAGAAGCTATCTGCGTAATACTTTCTAGACTGATATTTATAGAAAAAATCACAGTGAAAATATAACTGTAGAACTCTTTCTTCCCGTTTCACGCACTTGACATTCAACATTTTAAAAACTTTTCTTTAGGAGTATTACATTCTAATAGGAAGCTGCAAGTCAAATTAAAATATCCAGCCCCAATAGTTGAAAAGAAGATATGATTTATAGAGCGTTTTCCAATCATTTCATCCTTTTTAAATCTCGAATATTTTAAGAAACATTCGTAAAGAGCATTTGCATCATTAAAATAACGACCATATTAATTTTAGGGGCTTTAGCCTCAACGTGTTCAAAGAAATCGCAATTGTATAAATTTTTCGCTTATGCACCCCAATGAAGATAATTTATAAAAAGATAAAATATGCCGTATTTTTACGCAGAGATTGTCATCATTATTATCCCGGGAGAATATTTGAAATCAGTTCAAAACTTCTAAAGTAATTGCGACTTTAGAAGGTTTTCTACTTATTTCAACTATATTTCGAAATTTTAAAAACTGCTCTAAGCAGGCATGTACGTCTTAAAAGCAGTTATAATACCCGGTTTCGCATTAGTCATATTAACGATGGAGTAGCACAGTTGAAGTTTATTCCAACAGAGCGAAAAACATCCAGACCAGGAATCGAACCTGGATACATGACGTGCCGTGCCGATGCTTTACCTGTTAAGCTATCCGGGCGATACCTGGCTGACATAATTCACTCTTATTTGTCGGACATGGCTGCGAACTGCAGCGCTAGTTTCATTCATCCGAGCTATAACTATAGCATTTACATGATGAAAGCGTGTTTTAACATAAAAACTCCTGTATATCATGTAATTAGATCGTAATGAAGAGAACGAATATTCTTTCCAACAGCATTAAATCATATTCAAGGCTGGAGTAGCACAGTTGAAGTTTATTCCAACAGAGCGAAAAATATCCAGACCAGTAATCTAACCTGGAGACTAGCGATGCAGTTCGCATGCATGTCCAACAAATAAGAGTGAATTATGTCATCCAGGTATCGTCCGAAGAGCTTAATAGGTAAAGCATTGGCACGGCACGCCAAGTATCCATGTTCGATTCCTGGTCTGGATGTTTTTCGTTCTGTTGGAATAAACTTCAACTGTGCTACTGCAACCTTGAATATGGTTTAATTCAGTTGGAAAAAATATTCGTTCTCGTCATTATAACATCGCAAATTATTAGTAATTCAGATTAGAAAGTTTTAAAAATATTAGGGTTTACTTCACACTTTTAAATTTCAATGATTTTCTAGAACGAGTATTTACTTCTTAGCGAGAATTTACTTTACTTCTTAAAGATAACCACTTTGTTATTTCATATGTAACCAAAATTCGTGTTTCCGCTCCAATAATCGAAGAAATCGGAGTTTTTTAATGTTTCTCGCTCTTGCACCAATTTGAGTACAGTTACACAGAAATAAAATGAAGACTAATTTTAAGTAGAAAATGTCACCAGTATTATTCTGAATGAATTTTTGAAAATAGTTTAGTAGCTCCAAAGTAATAGTGATTTTAAAACATTTTATTCCTATTTCACTCTCTTAAGTTTTGTACTTTTTAGAAACTATTCTGAGTGAGCTTTTACATCATAAAAGGTATAATCGAGTCAATTTTCAAATTTCTAGCACCACACCATTAGTTTAAAATAAATCATGATTTAGAACGTTTTTAGAAAATTTTCCGCTTATTTCACAATTTTAAATTTCGAATATTTTAGAAACCATTTTTAGTGATCACTTACATTTAAAGAAAACTTAAATAAAACAAAAAACAAACAAAATTAAAAGAAAAGAAAAGTCAAATAAAACAAATCGGAATTTTAGAACTTTTTTTGCTCAGGCAAAATTTTAAATTTTGAATTTTTAGAAACTGTTACGTGCGAACATTTATGTCTTAAAAATTGTTTTGCAAATATTTTTAAGTCCGCTGTCAAATCTCATGTTTCTAATCCGACTTATTGCAATTTTTTTTTAACGTTTTCAGCTTTTTTCATTCTTTTTATTTCAGACAGTTTTAGATTTCATTCTTAACGAGCATTTAAATCTTAAAAGTAACTACCATGCCGAATTTCAAGTTTCTAGTTTCAACAGTATCACAAGCATCGCAGTATTATAACGCTGTTTTACTTTTGCATCTATTTAAATTTTGAATCTTTTATAAAATGTTATGTGTGAATCTTTACGTCTTATTTGATAAAAGATTGCAAGAGTTGGAAATGCTCACTGATTTTTAAAATGCTGTTCCGACAAAGAAAAAAAAAACATTTAAAGTTTTTAATAAAACAGGCGTGCCCTATTTCTATAGCTCCAAAATTTCTTTTTACTTTTGATATTGATTTCTAATAAATAATTTCCGTGTATATAAAAAGTATTTTAAGCGATTAATAGATTTCTTTTTTGAAGAGTTGAAAACGGCGTTACTCCTTAACGTTATTAAAATCCACTGGGACGGAGAGACGAATCCAAACTTCTCATTTTCTAACTCATTTTTAAATTCATTTTTGCTCTCAAACGCATCCAATTGGTAGATTCTCTTACTCAGAAACTACATAATGTACCGTAATGATCGATTTTTTGATAGAGGCAGAATATATTTCAAAAAATGATGTCAAAGTGGGCACTTTGAACCGAATTTCCCAAAGCGATTGTATTAGAAACGAAAAATATTGTCCTACTGAGAAAATAATTGTTTATAAATCAAGTTTTAATTAATTGAATGAAAAATAAAAACACGTCGCTTATAAATCTCTTCAAAAATCACGTCAGCAAGTTTCTTATTTTTTCTATTAAAAATGAATCTGAAAATGTGCCAGAAAATTTCCAGTTGTTGAGTATGGAAAAGTATTTTTTTGAATACCGCCTTAATATGATTCTATTAAAACCAGCTCTTATATAAAAATGAAATAAAAACTCGTCAAAAGCGTTAAGATAAAATTGTTAAAATGGGTTTATCTCTCATCATGATTTAGTTTTTGTTGGTGAAATTAGTATACTTAACTTCGAAATATGCCTCCGCCAGTAGGTCGGGCGGGCAGGGATTTTTTTCGTTTCATTTTATCGCTTTTTCAGCGGGAATGTTCCTCAAAAGTGCACATTTGAAAATGAAATTCATCTACAAAACCCGCATGCTTCCCGCCTCAAAAAAAAAAAAAAAAAAAAAATCCCTATTTTTAAATGTGATATTCTAAAAACTTCCCTACATTTTTTAAGCGTAACCGTTAACTTGTACCACGTCAGTTTAGATATAGAGCAAGGATTTTCCATCTCAAATCAAATTCTTCCAAAGAAGTCTTGATGATAGAACGGTTGGTAGAACTTAGAATATGTTTTAAAACATCATTACTCAAAGCAAGCTTCTCCAGTTTCGGTAGCACGTAAAATGATATAAAATGGTAATGTTGTACATGAGGCATTCTCACAAAATTTTAACTTTCAGGATTAAAACTCTGGTGAAATTAAACTTAATAAAACAACATTTTAAACTGATGATTGCCTTAATGATTCAAAATAAAGGAAAAATAGTCAGCAACAACGATATTTTTATTTAACTGAGGTTTAAATTCAACTTGCGAGTTTAATTGTCCTTACCATTTTACCCCTATAACTTTGTATTTTCTTCTAAATTTTTACCTATAATGAATTTGCGTAGTACCCACAGAACATTTAAATAATAAATAATAACAATGTATTATTTTTAGTTCAAAATTTTGGTATAACATTGTCTTAAAGGGATGTTAAGGAAGGGACGGTAAGGAAAGAAAAGGGGGCGGTAAGGGGAAAAAGAGACGGTAAGGGAAGAAAAGGGACGGTAAGGGAAGAAAAGCGACTGTAAGAATAAATTACCATCTATTTTTAGTCAAATCATGTTAAGACTAAGTGATAGCCACGATATTCATTGATTTTTAGTTACAGTCATTTACACAGGATTAAATAAAAAAAAAAAAATTAATTTACCTCGAAAAGTGCAGAAATAAACCTTGGGGACGGTTATACTAGCAATATAGCTACAATTGATTAAAATTGATATTTAAATCCTGATTTAAATCCTGCAGCAAATTTTCTGGCAAAAAATTTTTCTTTTAAAAAACCAATTTTTTGATCAAATAAAATGTTAATAGTTAATAAAATGCTAATAGTGTAAGTAATAATAATTTTTAATCGATTTTTACGAAAATTACATATTTGCAATAGGCGTTAAGAAATACGCACAGATGCATAATATTCAAATCTATAAAAGCAGTGTTAGTAAAAATTTTATATACCGCAAAACAATCCCAATAAAAAAATGATCTGTTTTTATTCTCGACCAGGTGTCTGGCTTTTAAATTGACGTATTCAAAGGAATGATATTTCTGCAATCCAATTAATTAATTAATTAATCATTTCTACGATTGTAATTGACTGATTTTAACGAAAATTACATATTGAGAATCAGCGCAAAAAAAAAAACAAAAAAAAAAAAAACCCGCATAGATAGATAAATTTTAAATCTATAAATGCAATATCTGTAAAAGTTTTATAGGCCGCGAAAGCATCTCAATATCAACGGCCACAACTATCTGCCTCGAAAGATTACTCAAACATCTGCGGTCTACTCGTTGTCTTTGAAAGAAAAAAATAAATTTATTAAAATCAATTTCTAATGAATATTTGAAATTCAAGTTGAAATTCTTGAAAATTTTTAGAAATTCTTAAAGAGAAATTTTTTTGCATGTGCGTACCAAAATTCGCGATTTTAGATGGAATCGTTCGTGAGCTACGGGTATAAGACGGGGTCCCATCTTCCGGTCTTGGGCTCTTACAAGCCCTTGCTTCCCTGCTTGGAAATGACCCGGAGGCCAAACCTCGCGACGCATCCCGAAGGCCACCGCCAGGAACTACCCATCAAGGCCGCCTTTCACAAGAACTCCGGTCAAACCGACACACTGCCCCTCGCACGTCACGCCGGATATTCCCGAAAGAGAGATGAATTGGTCGAATACGACAATCCTCACCACCCAGCTAGAAGAGCTAAATGGTCCCTTCTCTTGATTCCCGACCCAGTACGCCCCGATAGCCCGCAGGAACCGAGCACCTATAAAGGAGTCGGGTCCACGAACCTACGACGAGGTTTCCCGAGCCGGAGTTAATTTACGGAGGGCTCTCAAGATCAAATACTATTTTCTGGAAAAGATATTTTTGCGAGCCAACCGGTGGATAAGGGAGGTGTCCCTAGCTAAAATCCCGGAGGGACGGGGAAAACCCTTCCCGCTCAGGATTTTTCGCCCAGTCTCTCCGCTCAACAGGCAGAACCCCTCGCGGCTCAATGCCCGGAACCACGAGAGACCAGACCAGGTACCGTTAGCGACCCCAGGAGGGCACGGAAAGTTCCTCCTAGACGGGATAGACTCCGACTCGCTAGGGGGATTGAGAGTTCGGGGTCCACTACTTGAACCCACTCGAAAGTAAGGAAGCCGCGCGAGGCCGGCAAAAGTCGGACTCCCGCTACCTTATCTCACGGTCGCCGAGGGTACCGAAGTTCGAATGCTCCTGGGCGGACCCGCTGGCCGACCCTCTCCCAGGGAATTCGGCACGACATCGGGCAATCAGAGCCACATTGGCCTCTCTCTGTGACCACTCCCTGGTCAACGAAGGCACCACCAAACCCACCTTGGGGTCGGTCGCCCTCCGGACCCTAATCCTTCTTTTGCTCCTGGAGACCCTGCATGACGATTCCGCGAGCCCCGTCGTCACTAGTGAGCCCCAAGGACAATCCTACAAGGTCCGCTCTCTCCTCTCAGGTTCCCTCTCAGTCAATTGGTGGATGAGGTCCTACCACATTAGCTAGTCTTTGCTCAGCGACACCGTCCGGCCCGTAGACCGGCATTGGGATCGACTATGGAGCGTCGCTATCCGGCTTGTCCAGAGAACCCGGGTACCTGGGGTCGTCAAAGGTACCATTTGAAAACCTCTAATCCTTTATCGCCATGGTAGCCGAGAGAGCTGTGGCACACCCCCCCCTTTCCCCCCTCTTTTTGAGTTTCTGAATGAAAATCTTTGCGGTTTTGATTAAAATCAATGCTTTAACTGAATTATAAATATTTTCCATTTATTTATTTGTCATTTCTACTTAATAACGTGCATTAATTAAGAGTTTTTCAAAATTTTTGATTTGTCGTGTTATCGGAGGTATTCAGTTATGCAAAATTTCAAGTGTCTAACTTATACAGTTTCTGAGAACGGGCTGTGTGGCGGACAGACAGACGGAGGAGTTAGACGAATAGGGTTTCATGAAATGAACGAAATCTTAAAAAGATCGGACATGAACAAAAAGAGCAAGAATAAGCTTGTTTACTATTATAAATATAAGAAAATAAATTAAATATTTTTGTTATCTATCAGCAAGCTTCTGTTCTGTTTTGCGCTTACTTTGAAAATGCTGATAAAAGTCTTGCAACGGTTTGAGTAACCTGATTTTACACGAACCTGATCTGGCATTTGGTTCAGGTCGGGTAGGGTCGAGTTGATTCAATTTTTCAAAAGAAATTCTGAATGTTTTCAAAATGAATAAAGCATTTATCTCAATTTTATACAAAACAGATAAAATTGATATTAGAGTTATACTTGGATAAAAGTACAGAACAATTTTCTTTCAGTTCTATCTCTCGTCGGATTCTTTGAATACTTCGGGATCGGATTGATTTTGAATTCACTTGTTTAGAGTTACAGAAATTTCTTTTGTCGGTTTCGGGTCTGGGTTTAGGGATGACTTTAAACAGAATTTTCGGGCGCAGGTGTCTTATGTTATGCCCGGATATCTATAGATAATGACATTCCAATACTTCCAAAACTCTCAAAACTGGAAAATGCCAAAAAGGCTTAGAAGAAAAATAAATTATTGAAAATTATCAATAAGAAGGGGGAGGTAATTTTATTGAAAAACCACCTACTAATGCTGGAATGGTATTAAAAATTTTTGAGCTATTTGTATAACGTCGCCCAGTAAATTTTGTAAAACAATATGACTATAAACGATTCATTAACGACCATTTAAAGAAAAAATATAAATAAGCTGTAGCGATCTCATATCACTTGATCAGTATGAGACAAGTTACTAGCTTAGAGTGACTGGCTTGGCCTTTTGCGCGACGCTAACGTTCTCGGCTACAGATCATGAGATCCCTGGTTCAACTCCCACCGGCGCCAATCCACACTCTCTCTTCATTGGTAACACCGGATGTAATCAAACTTTCAACCTTCGCAACATATGGCAGTACTCCCATCGAATTCAACCCCAATGGGCAAAGCCTCACATCAGCTAGCTAAACGAGCATAATTTAATGTCTAAAAACCGCTTTCACTGCATGTGAAGTACGTAACGACGTCATCTCTGGCAACGAAACTTCAACAAACAATATATGACGAGTACAATTGAGCTACTTATTTGCTCTGTGCTACGACTCTCATCGACCATACAGTAAGTCAGCGGTTCAAACCCATACAACGCTAATTCCTCGAAACCTTCACTAGTTTAGAGTAACTGGCTTGGCCTTTTGCTCAACACTAACGTTTTCGCCTGTTAATCGTGAGATCCCCGGTTCAGCTCACACGACGCCAATCCACTTTTCTCAAAGTAAAATTACCCGATTATTTAAATAAATATTTAGTATATTTATCGTAAATGTCGTCGTTTTTTCAAGGGCGATTTATCATTTTCTTAGTAATACTAGATGTTATTATTTTTCATAAATAGCTTATTATTATCACTCAGATATACTTATCAAAATCCCATGGTCCCGAGGTGATCCCTTAATGCACCAAATACTGTATTAGGTTTTATTTTATTAAATTTGTTTTTATTTCAATACGTAGAGAGCCATCTAAAAATTCTTTTTTATGCTAATTTAACACTTTAGTGCGCAGCTTTGCATATATGCAAACAACAGTGTTTTGAATTTAATAGATTTTTCTATTCACATGTACCTAATTCACACCAGAAAATTAAAATAGCAATATTTGCTTTAATTAATACACAGGCATTTCGTATTTAAATAAAGCGAAATTAACCATTAAAGCTTTCTCGTGTAAAGTCAGATTCTCTGAACTACGTAATTTCTAGAACGTATTCTATTATGGGAATTAAAGGGTTATAGGTTAAATTTTATAAAATAAATAATTATATAAAATAAGGTATTTGGAGACATACTTATTAAAGTATTTACATTATTAATTACATTATAAAGTATTTATTGCATTATTTTTGCGTAAAACAGCCACACGACGGCAGTTTTTACTTATATTGCATACGTGCAACAGAAGAAAAGATTGACGTATTATATGAAAAATATATCTTTGATTTTTTTCATTATTTTTCCTATGTTATAAACCTTTCAGAGTATCATATATAATTTTTTCGAAACAAAATAAAAAAATGCGCATTTAAGGGTTAAATTTTTTCAATCGAATGCTATTTAAATTTTGCCTGTAATAATTTTACGCGTTAATTTTTGTATCCGAATTTTCATTCGCATGAATACTGCAGTATAAGTATCATAAAATTTTTTAAACTTTCATTTGTAAAAATAATATCTGATTTTTACATATTTTTAGAATATTTTCAAAGTTTCAAGATTTATTTATAGGAATGGCTGCTCAAAATTATTATCTGGACATCATTTCCAAATGCTAAAGCACAATTTCTTAACGTCTGAAATATTTATAGTTAAAACGTATGCTTGAATGAAAATATCGTGGTTTCCCTTTTGCGGAAGCGGAAATTTGTGTCATTTCCTATTCCATAGCCAGTTCTGGAGATATTTATCTTAAGTCAAAATGACTTATATTGGTTGATGCCCAAAACACATTCATTTATGCTCATAGCAACTGTACTAAACAACAATATATAAAATGATTACAATGCCGCTTTATAATTTCATCTGTAAATGAAATTTCTATTGCGTATCAAAACACTTCTAAATTGAGAATCTTTTAACCTTCTGACTACGATTTTATATTTTATTTTAAATTGCTACACGTGACAACTACTTTTTTATTCTTTTCATACCACTTTTTTTAAAAAATAATAGTAATATTTGTAATACAATTCTACAGAAACTTATAGGAAATCAAAAAGAAATTTCTTTTTTTTTTCAAGTTTTAAATTAAAATAAACAAACAAATAAATATATAAATAAAATAATTTTCTTTAATTCTTGCTAATTAGGCTAGAGTTATCTTTTATAATTTAAGTGTATAACAATCAAAACTGTTCATTTTTTTTTTTTAAAGATCGGTAGATTTACATAAACATTTATTTTTATGCATACTTTTTTAATTAATATTTTTAGTCACTATTCTATTTTAATATTTAAATTTTATAGTCATATTTTCTTAATTCATAAACTTTTTCGGACTTCCTGATTTATTCCAACAAAGATCCGCTACCAACATTCGGATTAGGCAATCCGAATTTATCAATCTTTCCTATTCTCCTAATATCTTATCTTTGTCTTCTTTCTCTATGAGAATAAGACCCCTCCTTACCTTTTAAGTAGATTTCGTAAGAAATACTACCTATTCCATTCTTCCCTATCTTGGAATTTCTGAAAAAATTTTGCAGATCTGCGCCGATCATGACCTCTAGAATCCAAAACCACCCCAGTTCAAAACTTTATATATCTATAGATATATAAAGTTTTGAACTGGGATATATATATATATATCTACCTATCTATCTATCTATATATATATATATATAACTTGGACTTTTTTTGGACACGATAATTCCATAATTCTGCACGAATCTTTTTCAAACTGACACATAAAATCAATGAGTAGAAAATCTCAGTCAAGTTCATTAATGTGCAAAATCGGACCAAGGGGGCAGAAATAGAGAGGGGTTTTGTGAAAACTGAAAAAAAACCCCATAACTTCTTAATTATAATACATATCAAATCAGTTTAAAGTTATTATTACTTCTAAGAAAATGGCAAAAAATTTAAGTGTCACAGATTTTTGATAAAATTAAAAATGGGCTCAAGAAGCGAAATAAATGGGGTTTTAGGGAGAAAAACATTCATAACTACGTCAATTCTCAAGATATCAAATTCCCTTAAACTTATTATAAATCTTCTTAATAATGCCTACAACTTTTATATTGACAAGTTTTTAATAAAGCCCACTCTTACCGCAAAAGAAAAAAAAATGAAACCAAAAAAATGAGGGGAGGGGGTTGAAGCAGAAAAAAATTCATAACTTCGTCAATTCACAAGATATCCAAATCCACTTACATTTATTATACAACTTCTTAATACTATCTACAACGTTCATATTGGCACGTTTTTTGTAGAACCAACTCTTACAGCAAAAACAAATGAAACAAAAGTAGGGGTTCACGAAAAAATTATTGTATTAAGGGTGTACTTAAATCCAAACTGTTTATTTTCTGACTCATTTTTAAATTCATTTTTGTTTTCAAACGCATCCAATTGGCAGCTTTTCTTATTCAGAAACTATATAACCGTATAGCTCGAATTTTTGATAAAGGCAGAATATATTTCAAAAAATACTTTCAAAATAAGCATTTTGAACCGAATTTCCCGAAGCGATAGTACTGGAAATGAAAACAAATGATCATGTAGATCAAGTTCTAATTAATTGAACGAAATATAAAAACACAGGTTGCTTATAAATTTGTTAAAAAAATCCCGTCAGCAAATTTCATGCTTTTACTTTTAAAAATGAGTCTGAAAATGTGTCAGAAAATTTGGAGTTGTTGAGCGTGGAAAAATATTTTTTTGAATATCGCTTTAACATGATCCTGATAAAACCAGCTCTTACAGAAAAATCAATTTAAAACTTCGTCAAAAGCGGTCAGATAAAATTGTTAAACTCGGTTATCGCTAATCTTGATTTAGTTTCTGTTAATGAACTTAGTACTTAATTTCGAAATCTACCTCCGCCTGTAGACCAAGCCGGCAGGGGTTTTTAACTCTATCCTTTTATATTTTTATTGCAGTGCATTTATTACGGTTAGACTTTTTTTTTCATTGCTCTTTTAAGGGGGGAGATTACATTCAGCAGCTCGATATTGCGTGATTTTAACGCTGTATTAAAAGAAATTTTTAATTGTAAATATTTTTAATTCAGACAGACTAATTAAGGATTTTCAATGATATACATGTGTTCCACGAGGGATTATAAAAAAAATATTCGATATATCTACTTAATATTGCATATATATATTCTTACAATATCATACTTTAATTTCAACTTAAAATAATAATCAAGTTTACAGATGAAAATATTTTTTTCGGGCAATTAAACCGTAAAACGGAAAATCTATGATCAAATTGAAATAAAAAATAAATAAATAAAGTACAAGTACTTACTTAAAAATAGATAGTGGTTATAAAGATATATAAAATACAATATAATCCAAAATTTTAAGTTTCTATATTACTTAGTTTTGGAAATAGGATTCGCACAATGTCAAAAAAGTCTTATTTTAGAAAAATGACTTTAAAGTTCGAATTTACCTTGATTTAGATAGGTAACGCTCCACATATTTTATCATAAAACCGGTTTTAATTGGAATATCCCCATAACTCTTTTTGTTTTAAGATTGGTAGCATGTTATTATTTCATAATAGACAAGAAAAAAAATTGACCTTTTAAAAAGTTTTAAGTGATCTATATGCCCCCCCCCCCCCCCCACACACACACTTAAGATGCATTACACAAATAGTTATCCACAGGGCGTGGAGTTGCCTTGCAACTAGGTATCGCCTCGAAGCATTAACTGTTTACCTGTTTTATGAAAAATATATCAGAAGGAAATCTTTTTGTAAATGATGGTTCGAACGGAATATAAGAAAAGTCCACAGTGATAGCGGTCGGATATAGATGTGTCGCCAAGGGGAATTAAATATCAGAGAAATATCAATTTAGGTTAACAAGAAATTTAGATCAGAATTTTTCTATATATGTTACCGGCCAAACCCGATTTTAGGTCAAACTAGATTGGCCTAACGCTCATAGGAAAAATTAGTTTATCCTGCTATTCATTGGCCCGAACTAGTTTATCCTAAGCCGATCTAGTTTATCCTAGGTCGATCTAGTTTATCCTAGGTCGATCTAGTTTATCCTAGGCCAATTCAATTTGGCGTGATTTTATTCATCCCAAAGACCGCCTCGGTGGCAGCCTCCTAGTTTATCGTAGGCCAACGCAATTTGACGTGATTTTATTGATCCCAAATACCGCTCCGGCGCCAACCTTGTGTAAATTAGTATTGCCGTTACCCCTGCATAATATATTTTATTCTATGGGGAGTGGGATACTATCCCCCTATCTTTCCCAGTTTTCCGGCGCTGGTATTTGCAAAATATGTTCCGTATGACTCATTGTGTGCTGGAGGACCAAAGAATGGGATGAGAAGTTATCATACAATTTAGGAGAGGAAGAATTTAGGTATATCTATTTTTTTCTCACATAAATATCGCTTGGCTTTGAATTATTTATGAAGAAATGCACCATTAAGAATGTCAGAAGTACATTTGATATTCTTTCAGAAATCTGGAATTTTCAAAAATCCGGTGAAGTCCCGGTCCCAGTTTGGCCTAAAATACATATACCTTTAAGGTACCATTATTGCACAATTAAAATTCTCTTTAAATAATAGTACGTATACATTTATACGGGTGGGGATACAGTACTGTAAAACCTTTAGAAGAATCTTTGTATGACGAAATCCTGTTTTAAACGGATTTTTTTTTTGTCGTTGCAAATTGGATATAATAACCCGTTTGAAAAAAAAAAAAAAAAAAAACATAATACATTTGCTAGAGACGACGGACCTGCAAAAATGGGAACTCAATTATAACGAAGTTTTTTTTTTTCTCTTATGTGATTCCGTCTTATGAGGCTTTTCTACATAATTTTTTTTTTATTTAGAAGTTTCCAAGCCGTGTAAAAAAATAATGGTATTAGTAATTATTCAGATATTTACATACAAATAAAGATTCATTATAAAATAAATATAGTTTCAATAGTACCATTAATATCGTTAATCCACATTCTATGGCTTGGAGATTTATTTATTTTTTTAAATTCTATACAATAAAATCCTCTAAGGCTTAATTGCATAGGAAGGAAGAAACATCCGTTATAGGCAGTTTCCCTTATTAGAAGGTTCTTCGTCTGTTGTAACTGCATTATATTCTTTTTACAAGTACTAATAGCCTCATTTTATATAGATCAGCATTATTTTTTGTTAACCTGCCTATGACGGAATCCCATGTTTATTTCTCTCAGGTTTTACCGTACTTTAATTTTATTGCCTAAAAATTCATCTACTCATCTTAAAACTAGTCGGATGTACCAATACTAAAACTTTCTTCTATCTCAAACATGTTAATTCTTCAAAATTCGCTATCACACTGAAAAATTAAACTGGAATCTATACTCATCATGATGATTCTAAAGATATGGCATTCCTTGCATTAGTTCTTGAGATATGACTATCTGTGAAATTGTGTAAATCCAGCAAAATGCAGCCTAGCAGCGCTGTCTATTGAGTAATTTACTTGAATCTGAATTTTGGTGAAAATCCGTGCATTTGCTTTTGAGATATAGCTATTGCGAAAATCGTGAAAAATCCAGCATAGCAGCGTCACCTATTGAGCTATTTACACTAAAACACAATCAGCAGCAACATTAGTGAAGGTATACTTGAATCTGATGTTTTATAAATATTCGTTAACTAGTTCTTGAGAGAGAGCTATTGAAGAAATCATGAAAAATGCAGCACAGCAGCGCCACTATTAGACTGTTTACACCAACACCTAATCAGTATCAAGTCATATCAAGGGCTAACTGAATTTGAAGTTTGATGAAAATCCGAGCATTAGTTCTTGAGATAGAGCTATTACGGAAACCATGGAAATCCTGCAAAATGCAGCATAGCAGCGCCACTTGTTGGGCGATTTGCACAAAACATAATCAGCACTAATTTATATCAAGTACTAGCTTAATCTAAAGTTTTAGGCAAATCCGTGCATTAGTTATTGAGATAGAGCTATTGCAGAAATCTCGAAACATGCAGCATAGCAGAAGCACCTGTTGGGCGATTTACACCAAAAACTAATCAGCACCAACTCATATTAGGGACTACCTGGATATAAATGTTTATTAAATTCTGTTCATTAGTTTTTTAGATATAGTGCCCACAAAATTTCACAGACTCACAGACAGACATTTTGTTAAAACGTGTTATTCGGGATCTCTGATTCCTAAAACGGGTAAATCCATCGAAAACCGGAAGTCGAAAATTTTCACGAATGCAATACAGCATACATATACAGCATATGTTCTTCTTGTACACATAGAAGAAAGTAAAAACGAGTCTTTAGTGAATTTCGCTCACTACCATAGATGCGTTTGAGTCAAGCGGATTCGTTTGAAAAATTTTGAATTTGAGCTTGAACTTGACTCATGTTTGAAAAATCGAATGAGTTCGTTTTTTTTTTTTTTTTTTTTTTTTTTTTTTTTTTGAGCGTGCTCAACACTGGTTGGCATCAATAAAAGCACGGCAAATTGAATTGGCCTAAGATAAACTAGATCGGCTTAGGATAAACTAGTTGAGACCAATGAACAGCAGGCTAAACTAGTTTGTCCTATGAGCGTTAGGCTAAACTAGTTTGGCCTAGGAAAAACTAGTTTATCCTATGGGAGTCAGGATAAACTAGTTTGGCCTAGGAAAAACTAGTTTATCCTATGGGCGTTAGGATAAATTTGTTTGGCCTAGGAAAAACTAGTTTATCCTATGCGCGTTAGGATAAACTAGTTTGGCCTAGGCCAATCTATTTTGACCTAAATTCGGGTTTGGCCGGTAACATATACAAAATTAAACTTTTCCTAGATTTATTATGACCTTTCTAGCACAGAAAGGCACACATTTTGATAATTTGTACAACTATTTCAATATGTTACCAAACTTTCGACACAAAGTTAACTAGGAGTTTTGCTGAAAATGTCAAAAAAAATTATTTTCCCTATTTATTATCATTTTTAATTATAAAATAGCTTTAAACTTTATTTTATTAAAAAAAATTAGAAATAAGCATGGCCGTATATAAAATTAAAATATATCTTATGCAAAGTGCATTTAAATCACTACAAAGATTCGAACTATATGGTGGCATGGAAAGTTTCCTGCTTTAATATTTCTTAAAAGATAAAAACTGTGTCTATAGTTCTAATTGAATATTTTTTGAAAATTTTATTTTAAATTTGTTTTCTGTAGAGAAAATATCTGTAAAAATCTAAATCTCCTAAAGTTATTTGAAGAGTTTTATTTTTAGGGTTTCGTTCATCTGACGAAATCCCATTCGTCTCACTCCTCTGTCGGTCTGTCTATCTGTCTGTCTGTCTGCCCGTCACAGAGCCCGTTTTCAGAAACTATGTATGCTGGAGACTTGAAATTTTGGATTCTTATCGCTGAACATCTCACACCAAACGACAAATCATAAAATTTTGAAAAAGTCTTATATTTACTCCTCTGGGCTCTAACTTGTGTATTTTAAGCTTTTTTTTTCTAACCGAGCCCCTAACTAAGTTGAAAACTTCAAATTTTGGATTCTTATAGCTGAACACCTCACATCAGACGACGAATCATAAAATTTTGAAAAAGTCTTATTGTCTACCCTTCCGGGCACTAACTTTTGTATTTTATGCAATTTTTCTAACTCAGCCCCTAATTAAGTTGGATATATGAAATTTTGCATACTTATAGCAGAACACTTGAGATCACACGAAAATTCATAAAATTTTCAAAAAGTCTTATATTATTTACCATTCCAGGCTTTAACTTCTGTAATTTTAGCAATTTTTCTAACCTCCACTCTTTTCAACCGGGATGCAGTTTACTAATTTTTGCCGACACTCCTTTGACCACTCTTTCATATTATGCACCATAGCAATAAATATTTTAGTTCCAATTTTTACCGCCAGGGGCCGCCTACCTTCCTCGGGTGCCATGGGCTGGATTCGATCGACTAATATACCTACGGATAGTTTGTAAAACGGAGTTTCGTTCGGATAGAGGTTTGTTTGGAACAGAGCGCGCCTTCTGGTTGCGAAATGGGGATCTAACAGATTTTGCAAAAGGGTAAAGTGTTTTGAAAGTAATATTAAACGAAACCCTCTGTGCGATCTTGGATCACATTTACCCGCTTGTTTAACATTAAACAGTAACAAAGCTGACAACTTTTAAGATTTTTTTTGTTACCACTTTTCCTAATAAGAATCTTCGCGTTATTTAAAAGCAAATTTATGCCATTAAATAAGGTGAGTACGACGCCTCGGATAATGCAAACAAATTATTCTCATTTAATCGAGTGGAATCTAAAGACATTTGTTCTGCCAATTACTTAAAAAAAAACAATTTTGGTGCCACATCTTTTATTAAGATATCAATAAATTGTTAGTGACACTGATGAAGAGAAAGATAACTTACAACAACCAATAATTTAATATAACCGACATTGGTGAAATTGGGTTTCTCAGAGGCAACTGACGACCATTCACCAAAATTTGGGCAGAACTTTGTTTTGGCACTAGAAATGAAGATCTAATGAGTCCCCAGAAAATAAAATAGATTTACTGTGCTTTAAAAGTCAAAATGGGGTATTTTAACTCAGTAGAAGAGTACTCAACATTTTTTACTAGCATACGAGATATCGTTTATTTAATTTTAAACTCTGAATCAAATGACACCTTTCGCAAGTCGATAAGATCAATCGTTACAAAGTTAAATCAGGTTTTATAAATACAAAGTCGAAAATTATATTTTATTTTTGATATAGCTTTGTTACATTTATTTTACATTCAAAACATGTTCTTTATATCATATTAAACAATCTCAAACTTTTCGAATGTCCTCAAAACAGCAATAATCAAAATCAGGGTCATCAAAGTTGTCAAAATACATGGATTCATAATTTTGTATTCATAAAACCATTCATGACTTTGTATTCACAAAACCTACTAAATTTCATAACGGTGTCATTCGATTTATATATATATATGATATATATATATATATATATATATATATATATATATATATATATATATACATATATATATATATATATATATATACATATATATATATATATATATATATATATATAACCTATATATATATATATATATATATAATAACGATACCTCACTTGAAATAATTTTAAAAAAATGAGTTATCTCCCTGAGTTCAAAGCTTCTCCCCCCCCCCCCCCTTTCGCCGCCAAAAGCATAGTAAAACTACTTTATTTTTTGGGAACTCGCCGGATCTTTTACCTGTGCTCATGGGAGAAGTTGAAACAATGCAAACAATGCACAGTGTAAGATTTTGCGAATTTAACTGGTCAAAATTCTATTTATGAAACTTATCGGCATTAAAGTAATAAAACTGATCTTACTAGACATAAAATGGTTCTATATTATAGAAAAATATATCTTTCCTCATTACATTATATAAGTACGTCATTGTTATTTCATCATCATAGTCATAATGAAAATATGTTTTGTCATTTTCATACGCTGACATATCCTTAGTGTTATTGTATTCAGGACAGATTTTTAAAAATGTAGAACATTTATTTTCAACAAGAAGAGTTTTCTTGTATTAAAAAAAATATTAATCAATTCATTACATACTACCGGAGCTAGCAATGTTATCATAAAGTGAATCACTGGTGTCTTTCGTTCTTTTCTATTATTTTATTATTTGTATGTTCGATAATCGTATAAATTTTAAAACTTCAGGGTGAATTTAGCCGCTCTATAATTTTATTGAGGTTTTAATGTCAAAAGTAGTTATGCTTAAAGGGAGACATCAGGTTGTAAAGAAAGTTCCCCACTACAGTTAATGTCGTCTGTTCAAACAGTTCGCATTGACGTGTTTGCTCATATTATGTCAAAAGATTTTTGGAATTCGAAAGAAAGAGACTTGCTTTATAACACTGCGTTGTGAAATTTGTAAAAAATATCGTTATCATTATCCTGTATCATCATTTAATTACAGGGTGTCCGAAATGGAACTATCACGCTACCAGATTAGAACCAGCATTTACTTCCAGTTCTGTTGCAAAAAGTCAGCGACAGAACGGCACCGAATCATGTGTACAGCTTTAGGTACTACTGCTGTATCATATGACACTGTGAAGATTTGATACCGAAAATTCAAAAACAAGGACTATGACATTCAAGAAGCAGAGCGCTCTGGCCGGCCTACTGATGTTGGTGAGGCCCGCCTGCGAGAACTTGTGTAAGAATATCAGTATTCAACAACTCAAGAGTCGCTCTATGCATCGCATAAACTTGGCGTACAAGTTCAATCGCTGGGTGCCGCATGAGCTGACTCAAGTACATAAGGGCAAACGTGTTCAGGCCTGCACTAATCTGCTCGAATATCAACGCAAGAAACAAAATTCGGGACCGGATCGTCACTTGTGACGAAAAGTGGATTTACTTCAATAACACAAGCCGAAAAGTGGGTTGGTCTGTACCCGGTGACCCCGTCGGCAGTATCGCAAAGCGGAATATGACTAACAAAAAGATAATGCTTTTGTATATGGTGGGATTGCCGTGGTATTATCCCCAAAGAGTATCTGGAAAAGATAAAACCATGGACAGTAAGGGTGTACAGCAAGATGCTAGTCCGTGTTGACGCTGCTATTAAGGCAAAACGTCAAAATGAGTTCTGGTAATGTTTCATCAAGATAATGCTAGATCACATGTGTCTGCATTCACCGGCTGGACTCTGTGTGGACTCGAATGGGATCTTTTGCCACACCCATCATATAGCTCCGACATCGCTTCTTCGGACTTCTACTTTATTTCAGACCAGCAGTTTCATCTTGCTGGTGATATCTTTAATTCTACACAGGACGTCCAAAATGAGGTTGATCTGTTTTTGGTTTCGCGGCCCCCAAGTTTCTGGGCGAAGGCTTTGAAAAATTCCAAAACGTTAGCAGAAAATCTTAGATTCGGGTGGCGATTATTACTCGCACTAAAGGTACTGCTCTCATGTTTTTTTTCTAACTTTATTAAGAGCTTCTTTTGGCGGAAAACTTTCGTTACAACCTGATATAATTATTTCCTATCCTATCCACAAGTCATGTAAAATTATATAAAATCTTCCAATAAGAGCTTGATTAACATCTGTTATGGTCGCAGCCGCAGCAACATCCTTAAAAAGGCTTTTTTTCGATTTCCTACAATACTGTTACCTCGTCCTACTTTTGGAATTTCTAATAATAATTCGCTTTAGAGATCTAAATTTTTCAATTATATTCTTCTTATTTCGATACTCCATTTTTCTTCAGGTTTTCAACATTGCTATTACTTTTCATCAAAGCTATAACAAATATGTAAGAGGTATTCCATAAATCTTAATTGAGCATATAGAACAAATAAACCACAAACAAAATTGTGAGCATTACTCGTATATCATAGAATTATTTTCAAGTTATTCATCACCTTGTATTTTCCGTTACAGACATTGCTTTTTTAAGTTGCTTTATTCGAAGATAGAGTGCTGCAGATTGTTCTATCTACAGCTGTTTCTTCAAATTTGTGCTGTATATCATACGTCTCAACATTGAATTCTACTATAGTCAGTGCAAGAGCTGTAAAGGTTTAATTTCTGGGAAATTTCAAATTCATCTGTTATTGATTGATCAGTTTCCATGACGAGCTTAAAATTTATGGGCCTAGAGTAAGTTGTAGATGACGGTTGTGGATTTATCCATTATTAAATTTTGATTTTTTTATACCCTTTTTTATATGACGGGCATCCGGCTTTTTGGACAATTTTTTAAAACGTCGTTGCTCCTTCAGGTCTTTCAGACATTTCCTTTGACACACACGCAGTAGCCTTTCGACCAGACTGCCTCAATTTTAAACACGTGGCATGTGTTAATTCATGTTCCGGGAACAACGAATGCACCCTTTTTCTTTTGATTTTGGTCCAATTAAACAAAAAAATTTCTTTGGTCGTCAAACTTTTTCGGGTAGTCATTATTACTTCTGCCTTGTAAATTGTCAATATTCGAATCTAACCATCTCTTATTTTGCTGCAAAAAATGTTCTTTAAGTGATGGCAATTTCTCCATCTTATATCTCCAATTATAAATGAATGGATCAGCCGATTAATCTTGTCTAACATAACAGATGAGCAATGTAGAAGGTTATGCTTGTGCAATACATAGTTTAGCATGATATTCTTAGAATTCACAGGGAATGATTCATGTCCAATAACATCATTTTTCAAAATCTCATAATTCTTCTTTCGAAATTAGCACTTCCGTACCTCAAAAAAAAATTTTACTTATATTGAAGGATTACAAATGCAGTTGAAATTGTTTGGCATAGTAGCGCAATTTTCATTCATTGTTCATTATGTAATACCAAAGATCAAATCCTCGATTAATAACTTCATAATATCTTATCAAAATTGCATGTTATTCATTACGTTAAGGAATAAAATTTAATTTTTCAATAATTTGAAAAGTTTAAATTAATATTTAGTTAAAAATAATAGAATTAGGCCAGCCATTATAATATTGATTAATTATTGTGATTATTTTTACTTATTTTATTTTTATAAATTCAATCAATCAGTTCTTTTAAACGTTTTTATTTGTCAAATTCATCGGGTTTCGACTCGTGTCTTTTTAATTGCAGAACTTATTCCCGCAAGCTCTAAACTGAATAAATACCAAATATTTTAAAAATAGTTTTAAATAGTTTGGCCTGTAGAGCTCTTCAAACACGTGATCTTTAATTCTGACCTTCTGGTACTTTAGTCTCATTTTTGAACATCTTTGTTAAATCATCGTTATACATGACACTAAGAGGAAACTCACAATGAACCATTTGAATGTCTTAGGAGGTAAAAAATCGATCAGTAATAACTTACTGTTAAATGCTTTATCATGCATTTCAAGCGTATTTCACTACCCATTGTCTGATGACACTATTACATACCATTTGCAGAAAAGCAATTATTCTCATCTGAGAATATCTCTTTTTAACGTCTCAGAACTCTCTTACTTTCAGAACTTCTGTCAGTCGCAGAACTATTATACCTTTTTTTATGCCATAAAACTCAACTTTTCTCATCTAATGGTGATAAAAAAGCCTCTCAGAAAAATCTTTCCTTTAATTTCTGTCCTTCACTTTACTAACATAATTTTAGTTGGGTTTGAGTCTTTCTACCATTTTATTAAGTTAAACTATGCATGAGAAATTCCATTTAATATTTTTAATTAAAATACTTTTTGACTGTAACTAATTTTTTTTTAAATCCAGAATTTATGTATATAAAAACAAATCGTAAAAAAAGATAAAAGTGTTTTTTGTTTTCTTAATTTCTAATTCGATAATTAAGAGAATCATTTTTTTATTCTTTTTATCTTTATAAGTAAATATTCTTCAAACACATATTTATGTTTCCATCATTGAGTACATGGAATGTTATCAGTATTATTATTATTTGATTTTCTTTTTTAAATGGGGAATAGATTAAAAAATTATGTGCATGATAATCATTATTTTTTATAAAATCAATTTTTACTTGTATCCCTTTAAGACACGGAATATTTTCACATTTAAATATTACATTCTTCTGGTAATTAACTCTATACTGACCCTAATGACACTTAAAAAAATAATTTAAAAAATTTTCGTCACCCCCTGGAGCATGGAGTACCCGCACGAACGTGCGGGTTGGGCTTTTTCTAAGGATGCCACACCCACACGATCGTACGGGTTGGGCTTTAACTGTGAAATAATTACTTACAAGATGATTTGGGATGTATTGGCTGAAATACTGCAATGGAATCCTTACTGGCTCTAAAGCGTAAAAAAGAAGAAAAAATTAATATTGGAGGTATACTTATCGACTTAAAAAAATTCATATTTTAATTAATTTAAAAATGTTTGCCTTATATAAAAAAAAATTTATGATATCGATTTTATTTTTTTCTACAAGTCTGTATCTTGTTTTAACTAAAATTTAAGAAATGAAAGACATACCTGCAATTGCATGAAATCTAAAGGAGCAGAATGAGGTACAGAAATGAACTTCGTAACATCCCACATGTATTTTTTTTTGTGTTGTTTTCATTATTTTAGCCTCTGCCGAAACTGGCTTGGAGGTAGAACTTTGAGGAATGAGTTCAAGGGACTTTGATGAGGAAGAAGGATCCAAAATTGCCATTTCTTTAGAAATATTTCTATTTTTTTCTTCATCGAGAACATCTGAACTTGACTATCCTTCTAATAAATCTGCTTCAAATATTTTCTCCGCAACCTCTAAATTCAGAGTCTGATTTATTCATCAATTACAATATTTCTTCTTGTGTGAGAATTCATTTCCGTTTAGGCATCTGAAAAAGTATTTTATTTTGCTTTGTTAAAAGTTAATAAAATATTTTTTTTTTTTTTAATGGTCTTAGAAAATTTTATTAATTGAAAAGAAAAAAAAAAGTAAAATTTAATTGAAAAAAAAATCATCCATGACAACACCCAAAAAAATATGGCATTAATCGCCGAAACGTCAGTGAAGGCTTACTGTGGAGACACGAAAAGTTTTAGTTTCTGTTAGTCAGTCTGTTAGTCTGTCTGTTAATCTGTCTGTCTGTTCCTCGATAACTGCCGCAAAAAGCATCCGATCGGCTTGAAATTCACTGGACATGTTGATGAGGTACCCGGACTTAGCTGTATAGTTTTTGGTTAAATTTGGTTCATTCGTTCGTGAAATATGGAACATTTTATTTTTCTCTATAATGCTTTTCTATGGCAAGTCAGACGATTTTCAGATTTTCATTTGTTGAAAGAAATGGCTCATATGAAAAATGGATTTAAATGGTAAATTTTTGATGCTGAAATTTTTAAATAAGATTATTAAATTATTCCAATTAGTTTGAAATTTTGTCAATATATTTGCGAGATTTTTTTAATTAGGTTTATGATATTGGGGTTAATTTTATGCATGTTTTCCAATAATATAAAGGATTTTGTTTTATCAATTTGACATAATACATATTTCATTTTTTTCCTTTTCTTTCATCTGTTGCCTTGCAACGTATTTGGTCCTAATAATATTAGTATAGTTGCGTGTATAATGTTTGAGTAAAGCCAACGTCAAAACGGATGAATTAATGCATTTGTATCTTTGCATATAGATGGATTTAGCCCAGAAATAAAAATGGGCAATATTTCATTTATTTTATTTATTTTATTCAAATATTTTGCTTAAAAATAGAAAAGTTCATTATTTTCATAGAGAATAACGTAACATTTTTCCATAACATTTATCAATATTTCTTTAATTGTTGCCAAGAAAATCGGAATAATATTATATTATCGGACATATATATACGGAATATATCGGATATATATTAACGGAATAATATTTTCTTTTAAACAATTTTCAATTGAAATGTTTTGTCGTGCAACAGGAAAATGAAAAATAAAATTAAGAATTGAAAAATTAATATGGCGGCATATTGGAAATAAAAAGAAAACTCTCGAATATTTCTTAATATAACAAGATGAAAAGTTTTGAGTAAGTACGCATAGCGGGTGAATTAGACGTCATTTATCGAAAACAAAGATGCTGACATAAAAAGATCTTGGGTAAAACAAAATTAACTATTATTCACGGAGGAAAGAGATAGATGGAGATGCTGTATGCCGTAAAAACAGTTTGCAATACGTCGTGCGTTATCGCTCAGATTTAAATGCCCTCATTCGGCCCAAACAAAACAAGAATGTGGAACAGGGACTGAATTCTTTGCCTTCATCCGTGCATTTTTTCTGTAAAATGAAAATGATCTGCTTATATTTAAGCAATAAGCATTCTAAGGTAGCATTTCATTCTATTATGAATTAAAAACTGTATTACTAAAAATATTATTATTATTATTATTATTATAATTTTTTTTTTTTTTTAAGCACGTTGTTGTGTTGTGCCAAATGTAGCAGATTTTAGGGTTACATTTTTGGCGTCACTTCAAGATTCATTGTCTGCGTACGGTTAACATGAATATTTTATTTTAAATTTAAATTTTATTAATTTGTAAAAAAAAAACTTATCCTTATAAATCACAGCGTAAAAAAAATCTAAGGTATACTATAACCATCCGCACAATCAATAAAAAATTACGAATGTAAATTTAAATAGACTACGGGGGGTTCAGGGGGGCAGAGCCAACCTGAACCCCCTGCAGAAATGCAATTTTCGATTTAAAAAGCTACCAGAATAAGTAGCTCATCAGAATTTCAGAACATCAATGTATAACCACTTGTTTAACACTTTTAATTTCTGAAACTTTACGAAGTATCTTGTACGCTTATAAATATTTATGTAATTTGAAAACTTTAAAAAACGATTGTAGGAAGTTGAATATTACGCAAAGAGTGTTAAAAAACAATCACTTGCAAAGATGACGTTGAGGCTCCTGATCTGTAGATTTACTAGTTATATAACAACATACTTCGTTTTTATTCTGGCTGGCACGAAAATTATTGAAACAGAAAACAAAATGAACATTGAGAAAGCTCTTACCTTTACAGTAGCACTGACTAACGTAACGTCCAAGTCGCACGATCGTGCGTGTAACGAAATCTGAAGTCCTATGAGCAACATAAATAGTGCATAATTAATGTTTTTTATTATATTAAACTTATTTTTTTTTTAGACATTAGAGCAAAAATATTTATTTAAGCAATTAGGAATATACTGATAATTACCTTTTTACGATAGATAAAATGATGGCTGTTTTCGTTGTACTTGCAAACAAAGCTAATCATGCCGGCTAAAAGTAAAACATGTACTACAACCGTCATCCGTCGATAAAAAATGAAACTTTACTCTTTTTGCAAACCAGAACAATCATTCGATTCGGGATTTTATTACATACTAGCAGGCTATGCCCGCTGCGCTGGTCAATATTTCCAAATGAACCTTGGATTAAACTAAATGGTGAATTTGAACTTGTGTTTTAAACAATATGGATCTTCAGCTTGACCTTGCACATTACTGAAAACGATGCAAACGCCATTGCGATATAATGTTATCTTAAGCGTTGGACAAAATTTAGCAATTAAGAAGTAATTGTTTTAGTTGATTATAAACAGCGCACTTATGGTCGGGTAATGAGACCGTTATGACAACAGGAATTAATACTTCTGTAACTAATCAACATATAATGAAATCGTATATACTAACACCATTCCTAAAAGTCATGCAACAGGGCCACTTGTAACAAAATATGTTCTGTAGATTTTTTTTAAAAAGGCCAAACTTTCATAATCAGGTTCACTTAATATTTGAACTTTTACTGTTGCCCTATAACTAAGTACCCTTGAACAATATGTATACACTAAAACCTTTCCAAAATTATTACCTAACTAATTGTGGTATATCCTACGAAAGTATTATAAACAATCGGAATGAAATGCAAATTTCCGTTGTAAATATATAGTAGATGATGATGATGCGATTTTGTGTAATAGAATTCGTAGTAAAGTTTTCGCTTCAAACAAAAACGATGCTTTCAACATTAAAGCTAATACACCAATATGTGAAGTATCCGATTACGGAAGGTTAACTTGAATTCTCATGAGCAACTACTCAAAGAAAAGTGAATATGTGGCTTTTGTGATACTTTTATGTCAGCCGGGCGCAGGTAATAAATCAATAAAGATTGTTTTCATAGCATATTCTTATTTTATTATTTTCATTAAAACACAAACCTTTCACTCATTTAATTTAAAATGCATGCCTTATACTAATTTCATTTAAAAAACTGAAAAGATAAACAATAACAGGAGATAATGCCATAATTAAAAGCAAAAAAATATTTTTAATTTACATACGCAAAATGTAACTACTGCTACTGGGAATTTTAAAAATACTATCAGCGAGATGTGCGCACGGTTGTTATAAATGTACCCATTTTTTCTTCTTATCGAGGAGCAGTTTATAAATCGCACAATATTATTCCAATTCCAATTTCTTTCATTGAGGAACCTATGACCGGAAAAAAGGAAAAATACTCTTGTAGATTCTTCGGATGACGGCATCTGACGCCATAAACCGAGTTTATATATATGAAAATAATTTTTAAGTCGTTACAAACATTGCTTTCATACTTAAATATTTTCATTGGTACTACTTGTTATCCCGTCGACCAATTTTGCCAAATTATATAAATCGCCAAACCATTCGCCAAATTATATAAATTGACATAATCTTTATTTTAAATAACAAAATAACAAATAAATTAGTATAACATTAATAAAAATACAAATAAAACGTCGAAATTAAAATCACTTGATGACGTAAACACGTGTAGTTTGTTTAAATTCAAGTGAATTTGATATTTACGATCAACCATTATTGGCATTTAATCTTATAGTTTGACGATAGATTTTTGGTCGACGGAATATCTAAGTAGTACCTTTTCCATTTTTGTTTTATAACGCTAAATTCTCAGTAATTTTTTCCCTTTTATTTTACATAAAATCACTATTTTTTTAAAAAATTAAGATGCTTGCATTTTTATTTCAAACTCATAGAGCCGTTTTTATTTTTTAGCCAAAAGGGTTGATTTGAATTTTTTCCGTTGCTAGAATAACGGATGTAATGATAGATATTTTGAGGTTTAGATGCCAAAGACACCGCCAAATTAGAAAAATATGAAATGTGTCATGAACTGTTGGACTTATAAAAATTTTGGTAGCATTCGATTCAGCATACAAAACTACATTAAAATATGCTATCATTTGACGCATAATTTTGATATTCGATTTTTTTCCCCTCCCAGTGCAAAAACCATTAGGGGTGACACTTTAGAAAATCCTTTCTTAGCAGAAGTTTATGTCATAAGAAGTATTTTTACCACGATTTTCAAGATTTTAGGTTCAGTAGTTTGCGCTGTGCGTTAATTAGTCCCCTAATCCAGACTTTATTTTATATACTATATTAGATATGCGATTTTGCGGTGAATCGATGATCGAAAATTAGTCCAATATCATTTGAAATATTACATAACAGAGGAGAAAACACGAAGAAAGACGAAGAAGAAATGACGAATTACAAAAGACTTGTAATTTTTTTTTTTTCAAAATGTTGAATTTTTCCATAGTAATAACGTAATAAAACATAAATTTCCTTAAAAATTATCTTTATTTCCTAGATTTCGAAACTGTGAATTTTCCTATAAATGAAATTGGCGATATGACTTGAGAAAATAGATACTATTTGCTTAAATAAAATGGGTAATATTCATTGATCTGAGTTCGAGTTTATAAATATCACATGCTTTCGGAATTACGGCGAAAAACATTTTTAAAAGTATGAAATTATTTTACAATATGTATGTGTTGCAGAAATTCACACTGAAATTTAAGTATTCGATTCCATTTTTAAAATATTAACTGATATCTATATAAGTTACAATTGAATATGAAAATGTACTCAAAAAATGACCTCTTTCACCTAAAAAAACACCATTTGTGAAAACATCCTCAAGCTAATGTCACGCTTATGCATTTTTGGCTTAAAATCACATTGTTTGGCGAGAAAAGAAAAATAAAAAAATGTAAAGAAACAAATAGTAATTACACATGTGACTCACAATTACATCTGCTTGTTTCTTCTATAAGTCACGTGATGGGACAATTAGATATAAAAAAAAAGAAAAGAACAGAACAGAAAGAAAATGTCGTTAAAATTTCATCTAATCAAATTTTCAGATCCGTTTCCATATCTAACGTAAGCGATAAAGAGCCAAATATTGCGTATCAAGTGTAATATTTCTTATTAAATTAATTTTTAAGCATTACAAATATTTCTTTCAGGTTTTGATTAAATGTTTCCGTTTTTTAATATTATCACTCATTAAAACGGATTTTCTTCTTCTTTTTTTCTTTTTTTTTTCATTTAAATAAAATTAGTAACAGTTTTTCTTTTATTTTTCGAGGTTTAATAGCCGTTTCAATTTTTTTTTTTTTTTTATCAACGATGAATTTCGCCAAGAAATAAAATGGTAACCTTATCGCCCAAAATAACAGAATTTTCCGTCATAATTCTAAAACTAATATAGGTAGAATAATGTGTTATAGATTAAAACCTTCACTGAAACAATACCTATCTAACGGTATAGGTTCCGTAAAAATCCATGCAGTAGAACTCGAAATCTAGGCGTTCGGAACGAAATTTCCGTTTGGATTATATATATATAATAGGTAATAGAATAGATAATAGATTTTATATATATATAATAGAATAGAATAGATTATGTTCTATGAACTATCTCAAAGTTTAAAACAGATCGCATTGTTAGATTTCCTAATTTTAACAATATCGCGTTATGTTAGTTCCACATTCCACCACCAGGGAGCGCACTCTATTCTTAACGAAAGCGTATCTGAACGAAACTCCTTCATGCAACCTTTCCGTAGATACATGAATCGGGAGGGTGGCGGTCTTAACCAATAATTTAAGATAATTGCTGAAATTACTACGAAAAATATTTTAAAGGGGCCCTACGCGGGCCCCTAATAGAGGTAGAGGAATTCAGAAGACGGCAAAATAATCGCGGGGAAAAGTTTGCTTGGGTGCTTCGGAGCTACTTTTGGCGCTAGATCTAAGCTCTACGACCAATAGGAGCCCAGATATTTAAGGAAATGTGAAGTAACAAAGTCCAAAATAATAGAATTTTCCGTAAGAATTCTATAACTAATCTAGGTAGAATGATGTGTTATAGCTTAAAACCTTCCCTGGAACGATACCTATCTAACGGTATAAGTTGCGTAAAAATCCATGCGGTAGAACTCGAAATCTCGGCGTTCGGAACGAAATTTCCGTTTGGATTTTATATCTACGAGTTGCAACCCGTCGAAATTCGACGTACTAAAATGTTTGAAAGGAACTGTCAGATCGAAATTATAATAAACCTACAAAAATAATTACAACAAAAAAATCATCTTACATTGGTTGTCTAACTCTTAAAACAAATAATATTTTAAACCCAAAATTACCAAAATATTATTTCTACAAACTTCAACTGCTTAAATTATTGAAAAATTAAACTGTATTAGATTACGTAATCAAGATGAATAATTATGATGAAGTTATCGATGGAGCTCTTATGTTTGTTTTTACTGGATGAAAAATCAGTAAAAAGGATTTTGCTTTGCACATCATAAAATTTTCCCCCATAAAATCTAAACTGTACGTTATTTTCACATTCTCGTAATTGACATACGCACCACTCAAATTCACAATTTGAAAGTATTTTAACGCGCAAAAGAATAGATTATTAATGAATGCATTTCCAAAGTTAAAGTCACGTTTGTCCGATACAACTTTTCATGTGAACATTCGCACAAACCTTAAGTTCTAATCTTAGTACCCGCGAAAAAAAAATTCAGAAATTTGACTTTAGTTGTCATAGTATTCGCTATTTATAGTATTGGTCAAATATTTAGTTTTATCAAAAAAAAAAGGATCGTTTTGTTTTAAATATATCATTTTTACTCAATGAATCATTCTGCCGAGCGCCTCAAACTCATTTATCAGCGTAATGTAAAAATATTAAAATGTAGCTGATTTATGAAGAAGAATGCGTGTTTTATTTAATGTCTGACATCATTTTCTGTTCAAAAATTATAAAAAAGTTAATTTTATTTGTAATGTGAAAATGGCATCAATAAGGATATAATTAATAAAAATAAAAAACCATGAATATTTTCCCTTTACTTTCAATATAAATGGAGTACTTCAGTTGCCACAATTACAAAATTTGTATTAAAAACTACAAAAAAATTAATATCTCAAAAACAAATTGAGATACAGCTTTCAAACAAATAGTATTTAAAAGAGAAATTTTTTCCTTATACGACGGTGTAAAAAGTCAAAAAGTGTGATGCATAAAAGTTTAAAACTTTGCAGTAGAGAAAATGCAAAACCAAAATTTTATTTCAAATTTCAAAGTGTTGCCATTCGCAAAATGACGTATGCGTTACGCACAGATATGTTTGTCCTTTATAATATAGATACTAGCAGGCTATGCCCGCTACGCTGGTCTGTTTATCCAAACGAATCTTGAATCAAACTAAATGTATCAGTGAGTTTGACATTGTGATTTAAAGCAATCTGGAACCTAATTGAAATGTCCTTTTGTACTGCAGAAACGACATGAACGCCATTGTGTATTATATTTTCTAATGTGCAGACAAATTTTCCGCTATTAAGATCTCAACCCTTCTAATTGATCAATCACAGTAGGATTTGGTAAAGAATGATATTACAATATGCAATGTAATAAAACAAAACCTGAAAAATTATTTAACTAATAAAGCAAACAAACAAACTGACAAAATCCATCCAGTAAAACTTTTTTTAAAGGCTGATCTTTCATATTGGGGTCCATCTGTTTATAAAACTTTCTCCCCATAATTCTATAACTAAGGAAAGTAAAATGATACGCAATAAACTAAAACCTCCCAAACATTGTCTAATCAACAAAGCAAGTATTATCAATATCCGCCATGTAGAACTTTTTGAAAAGTCTAATCTTTCATAATCGGTTTCACATTATTATGGAACTTTCTGCCTTTATTTTATGACTAAGCAACGTAGCACAATATGCAAAATACTAAAACCATATCTGAATAGGTATGTAACTAACAATGGAATTCCTATCAAAATCCGTTCTGTAGAACTTTTTAAAAATGCTAAACTTTCATAATCTGGTTCAACTGATTATAGGACTTTCCACCACATCGCTATTGTTAAGAAATGCAGAAGGGTATAGTATATACTAAAACCCTGCCTGAAACATTATCTAACTAACAGTGCAAATTCAATCGAAATCCAATCTGCTGAATCTTTTAAAAAGACTAATCTTTCATAATCGGGTTCGTATGATTAACTAACTTTTAAACATAATTATATGTATATGCAACGTACAAGGATATGTTATATGCCAAAATCTTCCCTGAAAAGGTATATAACTATCATTTTGATTCTCATCAAAATCAAGCCAGGTGAGCCCAAGTTATATGCAGCCGGGACGAATTTCCCATTTGCGTTTTACTTTCGTATATATAGTAGAAGCAGAAGTAAATAGATCGATAAGAATATTGAATCTTAAAATTTATGAAACTAAGTTATTCCTCGTTGTCTCTGCTGAATAATTTTAAAGACTTTTCAGTCGTCGAGTATTGAGATTTACAATTATGTCTGCAACAATTGTATTTCATTTTGAGCCAAAACATTCTCGGTAAAATGAGCATATTTGGAGTGGGTTCCGATATTATAAAATATTTTTTTTTCAAAATCGCCATTTAAACTACGCACATGAAATTCTAAGTGTCTCTTAGCACTGCAGTAAACGTTTTGCTTTTTAGTCAGTGAAAAATGAAGTTATAACTTAATTTTATTTAATAATAAAAAATACTTTTAATTAAAAAAAAAACAGTTAATTAAATTTTTTTGCAGTGTTACGATTGAATAATGATTAAAGCCAAAAGAAATTCGCATTCAATAAATAGCAAGCCTCAATGTTTGGCACAGTTTGCAATTAAATTTGGTACTTTTCCACTATAGGCGCCTTGGCGTTTTTTTTAAATAGCTTGGCGCAATTCGGACATCAGAAAGAGAGATTTATTGCTAATTGATATAAACAGTTAAGAAAACCAACTTGATGAAACTTTTGTTTGTTTATTTGTGTATATTATTAATGTTTTTTACATACAAATTACGGTACTACTACTTAGTTATCCCGTCGATCAAAAATCAAAGCCAAACTATAAGATTAAATGCCAATAATGGTTGATCATAAATGTCACATACACTTGACTTTAAGCAAGTTACACGTATTTACGACATCAAGTGATTTTTATTTCGACGTTATAGTTGTATTTTTATTAATTTTATACTAATTTATTTGTTCTTTCGTTATTTAAAATAAAAATTATGTCAATTTGTATAATTTGGCGATTTATATAATTTAGCGAAATTGTTCGACAGGATAACTAAGTAGTACCCAAATTACTGCTATTTCTATATAAAATTAGATAAATAGCATCTTTATGTTAAATAAATTATATAAACATAGAAAAAAATGCTTGTGTATATGAAATGAAACAGCGAATTGGTTGACAGGAAATATGTTGCCAAATTTCCTTCCCCGCCAATGCTATTTTCTCTATTTCGCCAAGATCCCTATACTGGAAAAGTACCAAAATATGTTTGCACGTTTAAGATTGAAATAAATGGCGCAATAGCGTACATTTTGGTATGATGTTGGTATATCGTAAATGTAGCAAAATTTCTCAAAAAAACTATTTCTCAAATTTCGCCAATTCTCTGTAAATTCGGTTATAGAATTGGTTCGCTTTAAAAACACAGAATCAATTTTAACCTTTTCCCAAGTTAATTGTGTGTCAAACCACGCCCGGTAACATACGCCATTTGTCTGTAGGCTCAATTATGTAACTTATCTGTACCTAATATTCCAATTGTCTGTGGACTCGATTACGTAATTTATCTCCTTAATTAAGGCATACTTTAAAAACTACATCTACTTTCCAATTTTCCTGATTTTAGATCAATGGGTATTGTTAGATGTTATAAAGCTTGGGGCAATTCGGGCTTCAGAAAGTGAGATTTGTGACCAAATGATATGAAGAGCTGTGAAAACAAATAAAATGAACTTTTATGCTTTTTAAAATATGTATCCCAATATATAAACCTTTTATTTATGAATATTAATATTTTTGTTATTTATATACAATTTACTTCTGTTTTTATATAAAAAGAAATGAGTGTTTTCTTTATAGTAAATAAATTCTATAATTATTGAACAGAAAATATGCATAACAACTTTCCTTTTTCTCTCCAAACCCATTTCTTCCACTTCGCAAAGGAAAAATTTGAAAATTACAGATTTTACCCCCTTGCTCTATGACTAAACAGTGTCGAACAATATATTATATACTAAAACTATCTCTGAAAAATTGCAACTAACAATGCAAATTCTATCAAAAACCTTTCATTATAACTTTTTTTAAAGGCTAAATTGTGATAATTGAGTTCACCAGATTACAGAATTTTCCTTTAAAACTGTATGGCTAAGCAACGTAGAAGGACATGGTTTATACTGAAACCTTTCCTTGAAAATTATCTAATTACAGTCCAAGTTCCATCGAAACACATTCGGCAGAATCTTTTATAAAGGTAATTTTTCATTATCAAGTTCATCTCATAAAAGAACTTTAAATCATAATGCGATTCCAAGCAACGTAGAACGACGTGTTACATACTAAAACCTTCCCCGAAAAATTACCTGTCTAACAGTGTAAGTTCAGCAAAACCCGAGTTCTAAGCAGCCGGAGTGAAATTTCCGTTTGAATTACATATATATATAAGTAGAATTAGATTTTTCAAAAAAGGCAGTCGTCTACTTGAAAAATAACCAATATTGTGAATGTCGCTCAAACCGAAGCCACGCTTGTGCATTTTTGGCTTAAAATTAAATTGTTTGGCCATAAAATGAAATCGTAAATAAACAGACCATATGAAACTCACAAGTACCGTCATTTTTAGAATTACATCTGCTAGTTTCTTCTGAAAGTCACATGATGGATGAGTTAAATAAAATTAAAAGTAAATTATAAAAAAAATTCTAAAACAAAAACAAAATTGTCACTCAGATGTTATCTTATCAGATTTGCTGATGCATTTTCTTTTTAACCTGACGCAAGCGATAAATTGCCAGATATAGTTTAAAACTGCAATCTTTCATATTGAATAAATTTTTAAGCATTAAAACATTACCTTTCATTTTTAAATTCGATATTGTCGTTTTATAATATTGCCACTCGTCAAAACTATTTTTCTTTTCTCTTTTTTTTTTCTTTTAAACAAAATTAATAAAAGTTTTCTTCCGATATGTACAGCCATTTCAATACATTTATCAACGAAATTTATCGCCAATAAAATAACAGTAACCCTTTCGCCCAAAATAACACAACTTTCCGTCATAATTCTATAACTATTCTAGGTAGAATGATGTGTTATAACTTAACACCTTCCCTGAAACAATACCTATCTAACGGTATAAGTTCCGTAAAAATCCATGCGGTAAAACTCGAAATCTCGGCGTTCGGAACGAAATTTCCGTTTGGATTATATATATATAATAGGTAATAGAATAGATAATAGATTATATATATATATAATAGAATAGAATAGATTATGTTCTATGAACTATCTCAAAGTTTAAAACAGATCGCATTGTTAGATTTCCTAATTTTAACAATATCGCGTTATGTTAGTTCCACATTCCACCACCAGGGAGCGCACTCTATTCTTAACGAAAGCGTATCTGAACGAAACTCCTTCATGCAACCTTTCCGTAGATACATGAATCGGGAGGGTGGCGGTCTTAACCAATAATTTAAGATAATTGCTGAAATTACTACGAAAAATATTTTAAAGGGGCCCTACGCGGGCCCCTAATAGAGGTAGAGGAATTCAGAAGACGGCAAAATAATCGCGGGGAAAAGTTTGCTTGGGTGCTTCGGAGCTACTTTTGGCGCTAGATCTAAGCTCTACGACCAATAGGAGCCCAGATATTTAAGGAAATGTGAAGTAACAAAGTCCAAAATAATAGAATTTTCCGTAAGAATTCTATAACTAATCTAGGTAGAATGATGTGTTATAGCTTAAAACCTTCCCTGGAACGATACCTATCTAACGGTATAAGTTGCGTAAAAATCCATGCGGTAGAACTCGAAATCTCGGCGTTCGGAACGAAATTTCCGTTTGGATTATATATATATAACTAGAAAGGTAGCCCGTCAAAAATGACGGAAATTTAGATATAAAGATATATACAACTCATGTGCAAGAATATGAGTTTTCTCATTTGTTCCGCAGTGATAGATGAAAATAACACATTTTAAGAACGAAACACATTTATGAAAAACTGTGTACAGTAGAAGACCACTAATCTGCACAATTCCAAGTTTTCTGCAGATTTTTGCGGTCATGTCTATTCAGTATTTGTTTAAATTTTTTTTAATTCATATATTGGGCAATTTAGATTATTAAGCCTTAAAAATAAATAAATTACACACTTGAAGTAAGGTAAAAACTATAAAATTATCGTATACGATTTCATAAAATGGTATTATATGGTATTATATGTGTGTGCTTCACGATCTTGGTTACGACTTTGGCGAAATTGGCTGCAACTTGTCATAATTCTAATAGTGTGGGCCTCTATAACAAAAAAGTAACCAGTTTTTAATAAAATTTCTGATATAAAGTAGTTTTCAAAAACTTGTGTAAAATTGCAGGCCGTTCTCATGTTATGCCAGTCCTGGGAATAATATTTCTAACACTGAAGAGTTTCCATGTATATGTGGAATTTAGAAAAGCTTCTCCAAAAGAAAGGTCCTGAAATGACATTGTAATTCCTCTAACTTCAAAGTTTAATCAGGCCCTGATGTTGTTTACTTAAATCCAATAAATACAGTTATTTTGAATATTACAACAGAATTAAACAGCTAAACTTATTTAACTTAAACTCGCTGTTACTTCCCGATGTTATTTTTTAGTATTAAGAAAGAAAATTATTTAAATTTTTCAAATCATGCACATTTATAATTTTTTTCCGTCTTTAATAACTAAATAATGAAAAAATATGCTTTTGTTCTGATCTCATAAATACGACAATAAAATAATGTAACTAAGAAACATTGCAAAATTAAATCTTTGTGATTTCAAACCATAAACAAATGATACCGCCACCATTTTACATACTATGACGTCATTAGAATATTGTACATTGATTGTTGGAGAACTTACTTTGTGAATGATTACCTCAATGATTTAATATTTTTTACGGTTCACGATGAATGAATCACTTGTGTTTGTTTAGGTTTATGGAATGAGATATTAAGCCGTGAACCCAATTTCAATTAAAGTTATCCAAAGATATATGTATTTTTAATCGAAATTAAAAACAATGCTTTAATCTCGAAATAAAATGTTTTAGTTTGTATAATTGGTTATTTCTGTTAATTATTTATTTAGGTACTTTTCCATTATAGCGCATTTTTTAAAAAAAGCTTGGCGTAATTCGGGCATCAGAAAGTTAGATATGTTGCCAAAATATACAGCTATGAAAACAAATCTAATGAACTTTTATTTTTGTTTATATATGCACTTATATACATAAAAAAATCGTTTCTAAATATATATAATATTTTTTATATACAAATTACGGCACAGATTTCAGATATGAACCGGGATACCTATGGCGCTAAAATGGTGTTATTTTGCCGGCTATTGTTTTTTATTTATTAATAAATTGTTTAGGCACAGATGTCATATTCGCCCCATATTGGCGCGGTTTTTTTCCGACGCCGATTTGGCGAAAACATCAACAGCATAAGCAACAACATCCGGGTTACCATATCAAGCAAAATAACGACACTTTGGCGCCGGTTAAGTATACATTGCGTATATGACATTGGCGTCAGAAAAAAATCGCGCCAATATGGGGCGAATATGACCATCTGTGCCATTGTTTATTTACTTTTATTTTCTGTTTTTAAATTATATAAACTGTTTTGTCCTATAGTTATTATTCAAACTTTTATTTATTTATAGTTATTTCCTTTTCAAAATGATAGCAAATAATTTAAAAATATATAAGTAACTGGTATTCGAAAGCGAGATTTCTGCCGAATTGGCGTCAGACAAAAAGCACGCCAACCCCGATGCGTATATGACATCTGTGCAAAAAATACTTCTGTTTCTTTATAAAAGTGGATAAATAGTTTTTTTACATTAAATAAATTGTATACATATGCAAAAAATTGCTTGTGAGTATGAAGCAGTAAATAGGTTGTCAGAAAATACGTTGGCAAACTTCTTTCTCGCCAAGAAACTTTTCTCCGAAGTATTGTACGTACATAAGTAATGATTGCTAGAAATGCATTTTTAATTATGATATGCGCTTTTATGTTTCACTACATTTATGCATACTATACCGTGTGTATAAATGCTACAGTTCATATGCAGGGCTACACAAAAGAATTCGTAAGGGTTCCTGAGTATGAGAATAAATTGCTTAAAGGTGGTTTTTAAAGGAGTTATGCAATTTTACGCTGAACTGCATTTAGATTACTAAGAAATGTTTGTAGAATATAGATAAAATGATATACAGGGTCACGCAAAGAATTGGATACATAACCGTCTATGGATGATAATATCTGGAAATATGATTTCAGTAGCTTTAAGAGTAGCTTAAATTAAATTTTAGCTAAATAGTGGCATGTAATAACGGTACTATTGCTATGGACGGTAACTGCTGAAATCAATTTTTTTTTAAAAAATATGCGTTTTCGAAAATGTTTACTTAGTTATCTTATTTACCTTATTTCCCTAAATAACGAAGTTTGGTTAAAGCATTCAGGATGTGTTGGAAAGTGTTTCATATTCTATGCTTAACGCATGATTTTTCTTTCTTCTTTAGTCTTATTTTGCATTTATTTTATTCTTAATTTTTAGTCTTATACAGCTTTATAGAAACTTTGGCACAGTTGTCATATATACCCCATATTGGAGCGATTTTTTCCGACGCCAATTTGGCGAAAACATCAACAGCATAAACAACAACATCCGGGTTACCATAACAAGCAAAATAACGACACTTTGATGACAGTTAAGTACCCGTTGTGTGTATGACATCTGTGCCGAAACTTTAATATTTAATGTTTATACTCTTCGCTCCACTCACCTTGCATATAGTATAAACTATAACACAGGTAGCGCAAAATAATAGACAGTTTGATACTTTTCCACTGTAGGGGCTTTGGCATTTTTTAAAAAAAGTTTGGTGTAATTTGGGCATCAGAAAGTGAGATTTGGGTACTTTTCCGTTATGCGGATACCATTGTCGCCAAGCGTAATAGTTGGCGCAAAATGAAAGTCACGTGAATTAAAGCATTTGAAAAATAAAAGAAAAAATATTGTCGTACTAAAGTGAGCATTTAAAAAATATAACATTTGAAAATTCCAGACTTTTACGAACTATTTCATTAAATCACAAATATATACTTAAAATAATTGAACAAATAATTGTTATAAAATAAAGCAATAAAATAAAACTCATATTAAACTGCTGGCATAAAATTACAAATATCTTTTAGCATTTTGAAATAATTGGCGCATTAGCATACATGGTACTTTTCCGTTAGACAGCATGCTAAAATGTATGCTAATGCGCCAATTATTTCAACCTTGATCGTAGATTTTTATTGTAAACCATGCGAAACATTGTGATTTGTTATTTATGAAACGTGAATCACGTGAATGATTATTGTTTAACCTTAACCTTGGAAAGCTTTTTAATCTGCTATTAATCGAATTAAAAATGCTTTTTTTTTTATAAATTTGTAGTTTACTTTTACTGCTGATGCTGAGATGGATTTTATCATTTGGCAATTACCAGATGATGAGAAAGTTGTGATAAAACTGTTTCAGGAATTTGGAATTCTGCATAATAAAAGATTGTGTTCAAAAATCATGAAATGAAATTATGGATGAGTTCTGGAAATCCGAAATTGAGTTGTAGCTTACGATCATGCGAAGAAAGCGTAGAAATACGACAAAAAACTTGGTTTAAAGGATCGCGGGTGACTTTTCTTAATGCTTTGAGGTTTATATATTTATCGTGCAAAGAGTTGACATCGATTGAGTTTTGTGAGCTGCAACTTGATATGAACCACAACACAACAGTGGAATGGAATAGTTATTCGAGAGAAGTTTGTGCAAATGCTTTATGTTCTCGACCAAATAGAAAAATCGGAGGACCTAATAAAATTATAGAAGTAGATGGAAGTCATGTATTATTTATACATATTGTTGGAAAGGATATAAAACAGATGAACTGCTAAGTGCTGGTTATGATCATTTCACAGTAAATCACAAATACAATTTTGTCGACCCTAATACTGGATGTCATACTCCAAAAGTTGAAAGATTATGGGGCATCGCAAAATGGCGCAACAAAAGACATCGGGAAGCTGTTCGTCATCATTTAGAGTCGTATCTCATAGATTTTATGTGGCTACGCCTTCATTCAAAAAATGAAATGTTTACTGCAATGCTGAAAGATATTTATAATTTTATGGCAGCAGTTTAATATGATTTTTTATTTTATTACTTTATAGTATAACAGTTATTTGTTCATTTATTTTAAGTATATATTTGTGATTTAATAAAATAGTTCGTAAAAGTTTGTCATTTTCAAATGTTATATTTTTAAAATGCCCACTTTACTATCGAGAATGTTTTTTCTTTTATTTTTCAAATGTTTCAATTCACCTTATTTTCATTTTGCGCCAACTATTGCGCTTGGCGACAATGCTGTCCGTATAATGGAAAAGTACCGCATACATTTTGGCATGGTGTCCGTATAACGGAAAAATATTGAGAATTGTTGTCAAATCATATAAACAGCTATGAAAACAAACTTGATGAGTGTTTTTTTTTTTTTATATGTTTATTTTATATGGTATATTATTCATGTTTTTATGTACAAATTACATCTGTTTCTGTATAAAATTAGGGAAACGGCTTTTTTAATCGTATAAATAAATCGTATAAATATCGAAAAAAAAATGCATGTGTATATAAAATGAAACTGGATAGGTTCCGGGAAAATGTTGCCAAATTTCTTTTTTCGCCAAGGCACTTATACTGGAAAAGTACCTAAAGCACATTAAAATCGCGCAGTTAGGAGCTCATACAGTACAGCGTCGTCTATTGGCTGTTATTTTATTAGTAGCATCGGGAGGAAGATGTAAAGATGTACTTTAAATTCTCACCCATAGATTTTGAAAAAATATCTTAAAAGAGCGGAGTTCAAATTAAATTTTGGTGACCTCCTTTATGAAAGATTAATAGTTATAAATGGGAATTTCATCAAATCAGCTAGCTATTGCCAAGTTGGCCAACATTTGGCGCTACTGTGTTAACCCTGCATTAGTATTTTTCAACAATTACTCATTTCAATGAGGTGGTCCTACCGGAATCGTGAGGGACACACAGAGACTTGGATTTTATATAAATAGATAGACGACTGTTTCAGAAGCAAAAATTTACATGTATGTCTAACCCGCACGATCGTGCGGGTTGGGTCTTAAAGGGTTATAGTACCTTAAATGCTTGGGTTTTTAAAAAAAATATATGAACAAATTTATATTTTTGTTGATTTCTTACTTGAAAAACTTAGTTATGCTTATAGAAGCGATACTAAAAATGTTAATCATAGTAGTATAAACTTGCTAACGAATGCTTTATGATGCCGTTTAGGTTTATTTCTTTAACACATTACCTGATGAAAATGATATTTAGATGTTTAAAAAAAAAAAAAAAAAAAAAAAAAAAGCAATTATTCTCCCAGTCAGAACGTGCCTTTTTAATGTTTCCACGCTCGTATGCATTTAGAAATGGTTTTTCTAATGAATGAGGCTAACTTTGCTCCTCCAGTTGTAGAAATGAAGTACCCCAGAAATATTTATTAAGTTATTCAAAATAATTTCTTCGCTTCACGCTGCTTTCGAAATCCTAGATATATGTAACTCTCGCTAACATTTATTCTGTTTAAATTTTCTTCAAAAATTCAAGTATTTTATGTAATGCGAGTTTGTTGTTCCTGTTAAAACTCTAACAATTTAAATATTTCTGTGTTTCTAATGTAACTAAATTTTTTTATATGAAAAGTTTTCGTTAAAAATATACTTGTTGTCCTTTAATGGTAAAGATGTACTTATATCAAATGGAAAAATAAAGGTTGCATAAAAACCAGTGATGGAACAGTGGCGCAGCAGTTGAGCGATTGTCACCACCAAATTTTTATAGTATTCTTCGCTTTCAAAACTCTCAGAAATTCTGTCCTGAAGTTAGTTGAAGAATACTAATCAAATTTTGCGGTGTCAATTGATTCTCTGCTGCTACACTGTTCCATCACTGATGAAAATTCTAGTTCTGCCAAATTTCTGAAGTTATTTCCGACATGAAAAAGGAATTGAATTGACACGAATGACATGAATTTTCTCTGTCATTGCATGAATTGACTTTAATGACATGAATTTTCTCTGTCATTGAGCTCAACATTGCTCGCCTGTTGTGGAAAGGAAGAGCCCCAGAAAAAATTATTATTATTTTTTTTTAAATTAATTTCTTCACTTCGAGCTGCTTTTGAAATCTTAGATATGCGAAACTCTTGCCAATATTTACTCAGTTTAAATTTTCGTCAGGAATTCAAGTAGTTCAGGTATTGTGATTTTATTGATCATCTTAAAAAGCTAACACTTTAAATGTTTCTTTGTTTCAAATGTAACTAATTTTTTATATGAAATTTTTTCGTAAAAAATTTTCTTGTTGTTTTTAACAGTGAAAAGTGTTTATGTATTCGATTTGTCTGTCCGTCTTTCTCTCCGTGCTCTAACTCGCGTATAGGCCGATTGCCATGAAATTGATATATGGTATTGGACTCTGGCATGTTCGGTATTGAAAATGAAGCGTGCAGCATTTTCGGTTAATTTACAGGGCCACTCAAAAGAATTCCGTTATATTACAGTCTATGGGAAAATCGTTTTCCGTGTATTTTAATAATGTTACAGTGTTTCAAACATACTGAAATTGATATATATCACTGAGGTGTGCTACAAGGTTATTACTATAGATTATGGTGTGCATAGAACTTATCGTTCATTTGCAGGGTCACATAAAATTAATTTGGCTATAGAAGAAAATAAGCAATGATTGAATTATTGAAGCCTACGAACAATAATTGCTAGAAGTGAATTTTCAGTTGTGGTATGCGTTTTTACGTTTAACTATTTTTTAAATATTACTGGGTGTGCATACATTATATGATTATAGATCACATACAGCGTTGCACAAAAGTTATCAACAACATCCGTTTATTGTCAGATATTGCTGAGTGGAAATTTTCAACTTTGTCATGCGTTTATCTGAACTATTTTTTAGCGTACTATATAGCATGCAAACATATCAGTAGATCATATACAGAGCTGCACGAAAGCAAATCGTATATTTTAACGACTGTTCATGGTAATAGCAGAAATCGGGTTTTCAAATGCATTATGCGTTTTCCAAATTCTTCATTTGGACATCGTCTTTCACCTTAATAAACGGTGAAGATTTTTTGTGCTACTTAGGGGGCTGGGCCCCCTACGAGCTACGCTCGCCAACCCCCGTCCAGACACCGCAGACTCTAAATGCACGCTAATTTGATCGGCTTTAAAAAGATTTCGAAAGATTGAATTATAATTTAAAAAACAGTGGCGATCTACCTATAAACGGATTTTCATTCATTTCTCTTTGATTGGGGAATTTTAAAGCCAAATCCGCTGCGGTACTACTTGATTATCCAGTCGACCAATTTCGCCAAATTATACAAATTGACATAATGTTTATTTTAAATAACGAAAGAACAAATAAATTAGTACAACATTAATAAAAATACAAATAAAACATCGAAATCAAAATAACTTGATGACGTAGACACGTGTAACAACATTTCAAAATAAGCTAATATAAAAGGAATTAAGTAAACAGAGTCTTTGTCTCCTGGTATTTTTTAACAAAGCGAAAAGAAAGTTCTTTTAAATGAGACATTTTAAATTAATCGTTTTTAATCTGACGTAATTTTGACCAAACTATTCTTTTTCTTATTATTTTGTGTTCATTTTATGTAATAATTGTAATGTGACGTAAATATGACGTAATTTCTCCTATTTAAGACTTCTAACGCATGTTAATGAATTTATTATTTTACAATATCCTTTCTCTTTTAAAATTTACATGTATACTTTTTATGACGTAATTTTCAATAAGTTCCTGCTTTTTATACGCAATTATTTAATTTTAATTTGAAAGTATCTTTTCTATTTATAATAGTCACGTGTAAATAAATTTTTTATTTGAAGCAAACATTATTGTTTCCGTTGTTTATACAGTTGGCAACAGGTTAAATTAGTACAATTTTCTAAAATAAATAAAAAATATCTCTCGAAATGCTGAAAATTTGAATTTAAAATAGATATGAAAACTCAAAAAATGAGTCAAATTAAAAAAATAAATGAATTCTGTACACCGGAAAATTATAACGTGTAAAATGATCTAAAAATTATTAAATTCCAATGCATAGTTTTTGCTCCAATAAAACTTTTTTAGTGGAACGATTTTGTCCAAATTTAGCATTAAATATCTCTTAAAATAATTCTTCGATTTGAAAACTGTCTACATCAGCGTGTTTATCAAACATTTCTGTATAATACTACCTATTTTCATATTTTTGTATGCATTATTTTTCTTAATATTAACGAAGAAAGACCTCCGGTCACAAAACATTCAAAACCGGCGGCGGCGGCGGCGGTGACAGCGGTAGTTACTTTATTTTAGAATAGAGAGATTCTGAATGTGTTGGAAAGTGTTTCATAATCTATGCCGTATGGATGATTTTTCGTTCGCGTTTAATTGAGAAAATGTACGTATATAAGACAGAAAAATTAGGTTGCATCAAAATTAATGTTCTGTGAAATTTCTGATGTTATTCCTCACATGAAAAATTTCCAGAGAGATATGTTTACTTTGTATTTATTTTGTTATACGAAAATTATTATAACTTGTATCTGTATTTTATCCACTTAGTATAGGGAAACATTTATAATTAATAGTGGTAATTAAAGAAATAAGGGTAAATGTAATTTTTCCTTTATTAATGAGAGATTGTTAAATAAGTAAGATTAACTAAACAGTTATTTTGAATAAAATGAACTTTTTTTAGTTGTTAAATCCTATATGTTAATGGGAAGTAAGTTTCTGAAATCAAATCATCAATATGAAAGGTCAAGGGGGAAAATCATAATAGTACGAGTAACAATTTTTTAGCATACTATATAGTATGCAAACATATCTGATGATCATATACAGGACTGCATGAAAACAAATCGTATATTTTAAGTTAGTCCCCCTTACACTCGTGGGTAGCCCTACCTTCAATTTTAATTTCGATTTATGCTCAACATGTTATTTAAAGGCCTATATTCATTTTCCTCTCTTGATCGAAGGTGATAAAATAATAGTACGCATTTCAAGTTAACAGAAAAGCACTATCACCTGAAGTTTCTCAAAATGGACTATCACTGTTTCTCCCTTTACCTTTTTGTATACAGGGTGTCCATAAAAGTTCCAGTTTCAAAGGCATATTATTAGGTGCGTTCGTAATTATATAAATACGTAGCACCTATAGTCGTCGGTCAGTCCGTCTGTCCGTCCGTCCGCATATAACAGCGCAAAAACTACCCAACCGAATCGCTTGAAATTTTAAGTATATAATTGTTGCATAATTTTGTCAAGTCTTTTCAAATTTTATGAAAATCGAATGTATAGTTTAATTACAGGGACAGTCAAAAGTTTTACATTACATTACGGCCAATGGGAAAAAATATTTCAAGTGCATTTTAACGATGTTACAGCCTTTCGAACAGAATGAAATTTATATGCACTTATGAAGTGCATTAAAAAATACATTCAGTACAATATGCAGTGCAAAAAATATTTATAAAACAACTTATAGTACGAAGGTACCTCATTTGCCACGTTTGATGTGCCGTTTCAAACTTCTATTAGTTTAATTTAGACTATTTACAATAAATCATACATCCAACCTAAAGTTCAATTTTTCCCACAAGCGTGTACCAACTGTAACCGGTATGGACGCATGCGTGTTTTAAAAAACCTTACATACTATCGTCTTTGGCAGCTGAAGTTTAAGACTCCCCTTCCTAACATATTTCTTAGGACTATGCAGATAGCACTGTCATAGCACTGTCTGACACTGTCAACATCCTGTACAGGCACTTTTGGTCGTCCAGTGCGTTTCCTTTTACAAACACATTCGGTCGTTTCGAATTGCCATTACCAGGGGCGGATGTTTTTGCCACATGGGGTTCTGAATTAAACTTTATACGAAACGCATGTTAACTGAAATTACAGATCTACTCTTAGCAAATTGCAGGACACAAAACACTTTGCGCGCAGGAGTCGCCTTTTTGGGTATGTGATGCTGAAAGTGAGTAAATAACGTAGCAGTACTCGTGCATGCGCTTGTCTGAAACTGTTTGAGTTACTCTTCATTTGTGATCGTGAACCAACGCTCTATAACGCTTAGGTGCGCCACACACCATGGAGACATGCGACAAAAAAGCGTCAGGCATGCGACAATTTCACCCTGTTAACAAAGAAAAAACCGATTTGAACAGCAGAATTTGCCTCATGTCTCACAATTATTGTCGCATGTCTCTCTGGTGTGTGGCGCGCCTTACAGTTGATACTATTAAAACTTGTAACTGGGACATTCTGTTATGGGCACCCTGTGTTATATGTTGTGCTACATTTGTGTTTTTGAAAATACAGTGAAATCTGTCTAAGACGGAATCGCTTGGACTGAAAAAAAAATAAGACAGATTTCCGGATTAGACAGAAAAAAATAATAGACATCGTTCACAGAGTATAAAACATTTCTTTGCTAAAAATTAAAACTAACCTATCTTTAATTTTTTTTTTTAATTAAAAGGAATGTCGGGTTCCACGTTACGCAGATTGTTTCCGCCTTAGACAGATTTTTCGAAAATATGTTTAAAAATGTGGGAGACTAAAAGTTTTTTGATTTAGACAGTTTTCCGTCTAAGGCAGATCACACACTGAACAGACAAAGCGACAAAAGCGTAAGACAGGAGACAGATTCTAGTGTTCAAACCGGTTGGTTGGTTGGTTGCATTTATGACGGCCAATTATCTGCACGAGGGATATAGGCCCAGGGGGGGAGTGCCCTTCGTGGGGGTCTTTCTAAGGGAACCTAACCCGTATTAACGCTTGGAAATCCAAGGTTCGAAGAAAAAGTGTTCAAACCGGTTTCTTCTTTGTTAACAGGGTGAAATGTCTCTTGACTCACGCTTTTTTGTAGCTTTATTGCTCAGTGTGCGATCTGCTTTAGGCGCATCCCACACTAAGGCGACACATAAGACATGTCGCTTGAATTCGCTGGAAAAACTGGTTTAAAACAGATTTGAAACAGGTCGTTCTTTGTTTCGACCGGTTTTTGCGCTACATGTTTTGGCTTCATGTCGCTTGTCGTCTCAGTGTGGGATGCGCCTTAGACAGATTTTACTGTAGTCATGTTTTCTTATAAGTCAAACTAAAAAATCTCCTGATGAATCATTTGAAAGTTTTATACATATTAAGGGAAAAAAAAAGAAAAAAAAAGAACAGTAATAAGTTACTGACAAAAGCTTTGTTATAACGTTTCCGCTTATTTGACTACCACATTGTCTGATGACAGTGACAGATAGCTATTTGAAGAAAAGCAATTATTCTCGAGTCAGAACGCCTCTTTTTGATGTCATAGAAACCTTATACCTTAAAATATAATTGTTTTCTTTAGCAATGAACTCAATTTTTCTACTCTAAAGGTGAAAAAAAGTGTCCCTGAAAAATATTTTCTTTGATTTCTTCACATAAGCATTCTGTTAAAATTGTAGAATTGTTTAAGCTTGTTAGTATTTTATTCAGTTAATATATGCAACAGGAATTAAAGTATTTTATGTCGAAGCGTGTAATTTTTATGCAAATAGATTTTCCTGAGAAATACATGGGTTCGAGAAAAAAAAAAAAGATCGATGAAATTTTGTTTTGCTTGAGATTTCTTTATTTTTTCCCCATTTATAAATTTTTTAAGAGAAAAAAAGGTCTATTTATCTTATTAATTTAAAACTGTTACGACATATGTTTACGTTTCAATCATTAATTACAATTTTGTTCTTTTGTTAAACAAAAATAACTAGATGCTTAAAAATATAAACAAATTGTTTTATAAAAAGAAAGGATTTTACTGTTTTTCTTGCATTTTTGATTAATTCGACACATAATTACATTTGTTAATTATGAAAAAAGCGCTATTTTTAAGAATAATTTTTATTATATAATTTCAATTACGTTTTTTTCGCTTAGTACAGGAGAATTTGCACATTGTTTCATTTAATTAATTTTTGTTATCGACAAATGAAATAAATGAATTGTATAACAATGTGTTAAAGATACTTACAACTCATTAATCAATCCTTTAATGACATTTTTTTCTTCTACATTTATTCACTTTTTTCTTTAACTAACACTTTTTATTCACTAACTTCAGAAAAATGTTAAATTAAATCTTTCAACCAGAATACGTACATGAAGACTCTTTAGATCACGCAAGGCATTAAATAGTGCTTTATTTTCTAATGTATAACGTTATTTATAAAGAATTCTTTTACATGCGTTATGGTATTTTTTAACCCATTTCCAGCAAAGTTTATGCATTATTTAAGGGGACTGATATGGCAAATCCTTCTATATATAAAGAAAAGTAACGATTTGGAAATTGGACAAAAGATTTGGAAATGGACAAATGAAAATCTGAATAGATACTGCGAAACGCATTGGATTGGTCACAGCTTCCTGACTTTTCTTAGCGCGAATTGTTGCTTGACGGAAATCATGAAAGTAGAGAATTTAAATACGATGGGTAGGGAAAGGGAAGATTTTCTGCATTTAGATAGACTTCTGTTTTTTGGAGGTTTTTTTTTTTTTTATTTTTTTTTTTTTTTTTTTTTTTAGGGCTTGGTGGCAAAAGTGATTTTTACTGGAAAAAGATAATATCCATTAACTAATGAGAAAGTGGGTGGAAGGGGTCATCTGTGTTTGGAATCTAAAGAATGAATGCATAGAAAATAAGGGATCGCGAAACAATTGCATCTGGGATTGGGTAGAAGATAAAGATTGCTTCGCGATACCAAACGAAATCGGGTTGGGTTGGGTTGATTTTTGACGGCCAATTATCTACACGAGGGATATAGGCCCGGGGGGAGTGCCTTCCGTGGGGGTCTTTCTAAGGGAACCTAATCCCTATTAACGCATGGAAGATCCACGACTCGAAGAAAACCACGAAAACTCCGAACGATTAGGCCGACGGGCGCGATTGGGATCGAACCCAGCACCTCCCGTCTACCAGCTTCAAGAGCATAACCTCCCGGCCACTCCAAACGGAATCGGGAAGCGATTACGTGGGTGGTTGGCGAGTGTAGCGAGAACACACCCTTAAGGTAAGCCCCCCTAGTACCTTGAAAAAAGCTATTTTTCAAATTGTGATTTAAAAAATAGAACAAAGTCTGCACATTAAAAATTTATATAATTTATGTACCTTTTAAACCTCTAGCATTCATTATTATCAGGGCCTCACCAGTGGCTGAGAGGTTCTGCTCTCGAAACTGGTAGACGGGAAGTGCTGGGTTCGATCCCAATCGCGCCCGTCGGCCTAATCGTTCGGAGTTTTCGTGGGTTTCTTCGAACCATGGATTTCCATGCGTTAATACGGGTTAGGTTCCCTTAGAAAGACCCCCACGAAGGGCACTCCCCCTCGGGCCTATATCCCTAGTGTAGATAATCGGCCGTCACAAAATCAACCAACCAACCAACCAACCATTATTATCAGCTTAAATATGTAAGCAAACATTTAAATCCAATTTAAAGAGACAAGTGTTTTTTGCATTTTTCTCAAAATGGGACTTTTTCATGTAATGGTTCAGATTGTCCAAAATCTATTGCAAGTACTTCACTGTATAATAATTTCAAATGCTAAAAGGTGCAAATTAAAACTTTAAAGCCAGTAAAAATACGTTTATTTCGAATGCTGACATGTTTTGACTCTTCCCGAGTCCTTTTCAAAGCAAATAAATAAAAATATTCCAATTTTACAAGGTCTATGAAATGACATCACCCAGTTTCCCATGTATTCTTTCATATTATGTACGTTATTACTGTCTTCTATCTTTATGAAAAGAAAGTATTGGATTCGTGAAAATTTTCGACTTTCGGTTTTCGACGGATTTACACGTTTTAGTGGTCAGAGACTCCGAAAACATGTTTTTACAAAATGTCTGTTTATGAGTCTGTCTGTATGTGACACAAATTTTGTGGGCGCTCTATCTCAAGAATTAATGCACGAAATTTAATAAAAATTTATATTCAGTTATTCACCGGTATAAATTGGTGCTGATTAGTTTTTGATGTAAATCGCTCAACAGGTGGCGCTGCTATGCAGATTTTTCACGATTTCCACAATACCTCAATCTCCAGAACTAATGCACGGATTTTCATCAAACTTCAGATTCAGCTACTCCTTGACGAATTGACGCTTTATACATTTTTGTGTTAATCTCTGAACAGGTGGCGCTGCTATGCAGATTTTTCACGTATTCCACAATACCTCAATCTCCAGAACTAATGCACGGATTTTGTTCAAACTTCAGATTCTGTTAGTCCTTGACATGAACTGACATTTTGTACATTTAGGTGTAAATCGCTCAAGAGGTGGTGCTGCTATGCTGCAATTTTTGCGATTTTCGCAACAGTTTTATCTCAAGAACTAATGCTTGGATTTTCAACATATTTCAGATTCGGTTATACCTTGCTATGAATTAGTGCTGTTTATGTTTTGGTGCAAATTGCTTAATAGGTGGCATAGCTATGCTGCTTTTTTCAGAATTTCCACTAAAGCTCTATCACAAGAACGCACGAATTTTCATCAAACTTCAGATTCAGGTATACCTTGATATCAATTAGTGCTGTTTATGTGATTTATATAGAAGAAAGTTTTGTGATGGCCAGAACATGCTAGTTTTTATTTTACTTGGAGGTTTATTTTATTTTTATTTCCATAACCATTGAGTAACTCGACATATTAGCAAATTAATCGTGGATATTGCCTATATTAAGAAGCCTATACGCAAATTTGATTCGCAAAAGTACAAATTTTATATTATTAAATATATTCCAAGCTTTTTTAAGAAATTAAACTATAGACTTAGTCAGTTTCAATATCTGCTTAGCAGCCAAATCACCTTCGAAATTGAAGAATATTATTTGCGCTAAAATAGACTCAATTAATTTTGGAAATTACTCAGGAGAGTAATGAAATAACATTTATTAGGGCACACGGATCAAACAATTATTATATTGGTATGACTGGTAGGAAATTTAAGTATAGACAAAGGAGCATATAGCTGATATTAAATATAACGAGTTGGAACCCGTCGAAATTCGACGAATTAAAATGTATAGAATGGAACCATTAGACTGAATTTATAATAAACCTACAAAAATAATTACAATAAAAAATTCATCTTGCATTGTTTGTCTAACTCTTAAAACAAATAATGTTTGAACCTAAAATTACCAAAATATTATTTCAACAAACTTCAACTGCTTAAATTATTGAAAAATTGAACTGTATTAGAATACGTAATCAAGATCAGTAATTATGTTGAAGTTATTGATTGGGACTCTTATGATTGTTTTTACGGGATGAAAAATCAGTAAAAAGGATTTCGCTTTGTCACATCATAAAATTCCCTTCCTCCCCCCCCCCATAAAATCTAAACTGTACGTTATTTTCACATTCTCAAAATTTACGTACGTACCATTCAAATCGCAATTTAAAAGTATTTTTTAAGCACAATACATTATTATTGAATGTATTTCCAAACTTAAAGTCACGTTTGTCCGATACAACTTTTTTTTTTTTTTTTTTTTTTTTTTTTTTGTAATGGCTGACGTCCTTTTCTGTTCAAAAATTAGAAAAAAGTTACTTTTATTTGTAATATGAAAATGGCATCGATAAGGATATAATCAATAAAAATAAATAAACCATGACTAATTTCCCTTTACTTTTAATAGAAATTGAGTACTTCAGTTGCCACAATTACAAAATTGGTACTAAAAACTAAAAAAAAATTAATATCTCAAAAATAAATTGAGATAGAGCTTTCAAACAAATTGTATTTAAAAGTACATTTTTCCCCCTATACGACGGTGTAAAAATTGAAACTGTGCGATGTTTAGAATTTTAAAAAAATTGCCGTAGCAAAAATTACAAAACCGAAATTTCATTTAAATTTCAAAGTGTTGCCATTCGCAGAATGACGTATGCGTTACGCACAGATATGTTTGTCCTTTATAATATAGATAGATAGCAAAATCACTGCCTTACCAAGATTTTATCAAGAAGAAATCATCCAAAACATTTTCAATAGAAGTAAAATAATTTTTCCCTCCAGTCTGTACTATCCATTCATTATAAGAGAAACCATAGAGATTGTAACGCTCAAAAAATCAATATGTAACGATGCAGCATCATTTACCAAAATATGGCTCGGGCTACTCAATGGTTATGAAAATAAAAATAAAATAAACCCGCAAGTAATATAAAAGATAACGTGCATAATATGAAAGAATACGCGGAAAACTGAATGTTGGCGTTTCATAGACCGTGCGAATTTAGAATAGTTTTATTAAATTGCTTTGAAAGTGACTCGGAGAGAGTCGAAACTAAGGAATAATAAATAAATGATACAAACCAATGATAAAGGAAATTTTTAATTTTGAAACTTTTTTTGAGAATATGTAATAGAGATTAAAACAGGCTCAGTATATAAAATGAAGTACATACCTCAAAACTTTCAAGAGGAAAAAAATACATTTGTTTAAACTGTAGTTTTAAATTTATCTTTAAACTCAAATAGTAATTTTTTTTTATCTTAAAATATTTATAAAGTTGTATCTAACTAGGGTACGAAATTCCTATTAATGCATGCATATTTAAACGAGATATGGGTTTTAAATAAAAACAAATAAGCCCAGTTAAACTGATGGCATTAAGCTCACAGGCTATTCACACTAATTGTGCATTACACTCTTATTTATGTTCATTATTAAAAAAATAGAACTCGCACTTTTTGAGCAAAACGGTAAATAATCAGAGAAGCGTCTTTTCAGAAAAAACCGGCATACCAAATTTGAAGCAAATTGGATAATTTTGCATGAAAAACACATTTATCTAAATTAAGGGTGGGATTAGTCCCCGCACACCCCTTTATACTTAACTAATGAAACTCTAAATTTAATTAGGGAAGCGCCTTTTCAAAATAAACCGATATACCAAATTTGAATCAAATCGGATATTCTGCATGGAAAATTCATTTATCTAAATTAATGGGGGATTATACCTCCGTTACCCCCTTTATACTTTACCAATGAACCCCAAAACTAATCAGGGAAGCGCCTTCTCAGAATAAATCTATTTACAAATTTGAAGCAAATCGGTTATTTCTATCAAGAGTTATCGCGTTACTTACATACATACATACATACATACGTACATACAGATCCTGCGGGTACATTAGCTCTCAGGCTTTGATAGCCTGTGAGCTAAAAAGTAGCCTGAATTTCCAACTTCTTTGTTCTCGCCAGTGTCCCAATCACCTTAATATAGTGTGAATTTAAAGGTAATTGACAAGGCACCGGTAATTGAATACTAAGACAGAAAACGGTTCAAAACAAAACATAATGCACGTATTGTTGATTTTAGTTCGTAGCATATATAGCCTCCAATTAAATGCGGTGTTACAAGTTAAAAACAAAGCTGTGATTGGATATTAAAATGAATTATCTGAAAACTTCCCACAAATATTCCAAAGAAGTTTCACTATTAGAAAAAAATTATAGTGTGTTCACAATTTTTTTTATATCAAGTTCCATTTAATTTCTCTGACTCAGTAATTGATTCATGTAATTCATATTTAATTTATAGAAATAAATACATTTTTAGATGTAAATTTCCAACTGGGCGAAAAATGTCCGGACCAGGATACGAACACGGGACCTCCTGGCTGAAGCCGCCAGTGCTCTGCCATCTGAGCTATCCCGGACGATTCTGGTCGAACTTTTTCACCCAGCTAACCTTGATGATTACAGCATCTGGTCTGAAACCTGGTTCAGCTCAACAGAATAAATCTCAGGTAATGGAACTCCAGAAATCGTTGGATACGAAATTACACTAGATTAATTTTAACACAATTATTCTAATTGGTAAACAAATCATATTAGATGTAATACATTTTTCTTTCAAAAATAACGATTTATATACTTATCAGGAACTGGTCAATTACTAGATTAATAAAATGTTAATCGGAATAGAAATTGACCAGAATTTAAAAAAAAATTTGGTGCTTTTAAAAACACATTTAAAAACCAAAACCAGCATAAAAATTCTTACTTATATTTAAATATTCAGTTACTTTCAGTGAGGGAAAGGGAATATTAGTAATGGTCAGATAATGTGGTTATTTACAAAATGTTGTTGTTTAGTTAATGCATAATGCGTTTTCCGGTAGTTTGGTTTTTCATGGCATAACCCTTAAGTATTTGTAACCCCGAATATATATTATTTTGAAGGTATATGCATACATTATATTCACCGTGTTCTACATTATAAAAATAAAGTCTAATTCAAATTTTAAAAAACAATTTTGGCAAATAAACAAGCATGGCTAAAATTAAACAACGTTAATATAAAGCTATAAGAATTTTTTTCTATTTTTTATTTAAAGATATGTGAAATTTGAATGCATATATTCAGGAAAAAGGGAAATATTTTTCAAAGTATTTTTAAAAGGACTTGAAATATGCAGTTATTGAAATCTGAAAAAGCGCTATAGATACTATTCGTCATCCTAATTTAATAAATAAATTGAAAAAGGAAAATTCCTGCATTTACATTCTAAGCAGCTAATCGAAAGCAAACAGCAAAGGATATTTTCAATATAAATTCTGTGTTAAATTCCGTAATGAATTTTATCGCCTCGATTGTTTGATATGTTTAAATAATCATGGTTTAAATATGCATATCTTGAAGAAAATTCGCGACTTTCCAGAATCCAGTAGATTTTTGTTTACAAATAATGTAACCGAATGTCATGAATGTAAAAAATTTGATTGTATAATTGGTGGATGTGTGAAAATCCATCGTGTTTTACTTATTTCTATACTAATTATCATTTCTGTGACGTTAACGTTGTTTGATATTTTAGATAGCTTTTATTACAAATAAGTAAAAAGTTACCTATTGCAGCTACCTATGTGCGTTATGCCAAACTAGTTTGGCCTAGGAAAAACTAGATTATCCTATGGGCGTCAGGATAAACTAGTTTGGTCTAGGAATAACTAGTTTATCCGATGCGCGTTAGGATAAACTAGTTTGGCCTAGGCCAAAATAGTTTGGCCTAAAATCGGGTTTGGCCAGTAACATATATCTACTCTATATATATAAAATCCTAATGAAACGAATTTATGAAACGGATACATGAAACGAGTTTATGAAATGGATATATGAATCGACTGATTAAACAACTGATTATGTTTCATCCGATTTCTCCTAAATTAGGGAATACTTTACGATTAAATTAACACCAAAAATCAGCATTGATCCGCAAATCTCAAAACTGATATTAGAATTTTTAAATTCGAATTAGTTTTTGAAATATTATTTTTTTTCTAATTTTATATACATTTTTCTACAGATGGTAACTCAAATTTTAATCAAACAAATATTTCTTTTTCATATTCCAGAAAAGGCTGACATGGTAACCCGGCTATTGTTGTTTATTTGATAATAAATGTTTATTTACTTTTATTTATTTTTATAAGTTATATAAATTATTTTATTCTATGATTATTAATTATTTTCTTTATATTTCCTTTAGAAAATAATAGGAAATAATAAAAGAATACGGTACTACTTAGTTATTCCGTCGACCAATTTCGCCAAATTATATAAATCGCCAAAACACTCGCCAAATTATACAAATTGACATAATTTTTATTTTAAATATCGAAAGAACAAAGAAATTAGTATAACATTAATAAATATACAAATAAAAAGTCGAAATAAAAATCACTTGATGACGTAAACACGTGTAAAACTTGCTTAAAGTCAAGTGAATGTGACATTTACGACCAACCATTATTGGCATTTAATCTTATAGTTTGGCGATAGATTTTTGGTCGACGGGATAACTAAGTAATACCAAAAATGCATATGCAACTGGCATTTGAAAACGAGGTTTTCGCCAAATTTTCTTAAAAAAAAAAAAAAAAAATCACGCCAAACCTGCTGTGCGTATATGACAGCTGACCAAATATTACATCTCGAAAAAAAATCACGCCAAACCTGCTGTGCGTATATGACAGCTGGCCAAATATTACCACTCGAAAAAAAAAAAAATGGTAACTGGCGAGTTGAAAAAAAGCTATTGGTGAGATTTGCATCCGACTAGCGTAACAGTACCAAGAATTCTTTGCAACCATGGCAAATTTTATGTAGTTTTATTCGAAATTTTTTTTTGATTTGTTAATCAAAATCGAAAACTTACGGTCCCATATTGGCGCGATTTTCTTCTGACGTCAATGTCATATACGGAACGGGCACTTAACTGGCGCCAAAGTATCGTTATTTTGCTTGATATGGTATGCCGGATGTTGTAGTTTATGCTGTTGATGCGTTCCCCAAATTGGCGTCGTTACAAAATCGCACCAATATGTCGTCTGTGCCAAACTTTCATATGAAGGCGAAGGGATCAGACGTACTTGTTTATGGCAGTTGATGCCTTGAACTATTATAATATAGATGAAATGATGGCAATAGAATAATATTTGGCGACTTATCACCTATGCCTGGCTAACATTAAAGTACCAAAATGGCACCTAGAGTGTAAAAAGCGAAGTGGTCCGCCTGGAACTGTTGATGATAGTCACATGACTTAGACTATTGTTATAGAGATTGTTTTAAAATACCGGGAGACAAAGACTCTGTATATTTAATTTATTTTATTTTAGCTTATTTTCAAATGTTTAATTCATCCTCTTTATTCAAACACTAAAACAACCATTGGATGTCTTAACAGCAACTGATTCGCCCTTAAATTTTTGCAATCAAAGGGAATTGAATAGAAACCCGTTTACAGGGAGATCTGCACAGCTTTTTTCAGTATAATTCGATCTTCTCTAATATTTTTAAAACCCATCAGATTAGCGTGTTTTTAGATTCTGCGGTGTCTGAATGGGGGTTGGCGAGCGTAGCTTTCAGGGGGTAGAGCCCCTAGTATATATATTTATGTGTGTATATATACTGGTGGACAAAACTTAAGGGCCACTGTTATTTTTAACGATTAAAGTTAGAAATAGATCCTCAGCAGCACGTGTAAATTTCCACGAATGTGGTATGTACTCTATTTTGCGAAATTAATGCAAATTTTGCATCGGCTTGATCGGCTTTTGCCGATCACATGATAGCAGAGATAAGAGATTTTAAGCAATCGGCGGGTACGGTGAATTGTCATTAGATGTAAAAATTGAAGGAGATAGAATGAAGCTGGAACATGTCTTCGAGGCATCATTTAGATGATATTACTCGCAGTAGAATAAGTAGAATAATCTGAAGGTTGGAAGAAGGACGCTAAATGAGAGATGTTGCCCGTGAACTTAACACCGCGCACAGTATTGTTTCTAGGCTATGGGTGGCATTCCAAAAGAGTGGAATATGTACCAGACGCACGGGAGGAGGTCGTCCTAACAGTACGATGTCAACAGAAGATGGCTAAATTGTTATTTCGGCAAAAAGGAACCGACGCAGCACAGCTGGTCAATTAACAAATCAACTTTGTGCTGCCTCATGAACTAAATATCGTCAAAAAACTGTTGTAAGGCGTTTAAAAAAGGGTGGACTATGCACCCGAAGACCTGTTGTGTGCGCCCCATTCTCGAGACGCCAACGTAGCGCCTGTTTACAGTGGTGCCATATGCATCGTAATTGGACTGATGGCGGCTGGTCTACCGTGCTCTTCTCAGATGAGAGTAGATGGAGCTTTTCGTCTGATTGTAGACGTAAACTGATATCGCGCGAGGTTGGTAGGGCTTACTGTCACGAAAATAATCTAGAAAGAGATTGATATGCGACTTCAAGTATCATGCTGTGGGCAGGCATCATGTTCAATGGCCGCACGGATCTCTATGTGCTTGACAAAGGGTTCATGACCGGTAGACGTTGCATAGAAGACGTCCTGCTTCCACATGTTCGACTTTTTCCAGATGCTGTCTTTATGGACGATAACGCACCTTGTCATCGCACACAGTTTGTACAAGATTGTTTTGATGCCGAAAATATCCATTGCATAGACTGACCAGCAGGTTCCCCTAACCCGAATCCCATTGAAAATGTATGGGATGTCTTGGGGAGATGTATTGCTGCTAGAGAATTTCATGTTTTGTTTTGTCTTTATCTTAAAAAATGGCTTCGCTACAGCAGTTTGAATTTCTAGGGTGGCAGACATTTTCAAACAATCTGATTTTCGTCATGCTGTAACTCTCGCATTTATAAACCTATTTGGATAAGATTAAGAATGTGCACAGTACATACGAATGTCTCGACCGAGTTCGTTGGCCAGCTTCATCCGTCATCTTGTTTCAAAGTGGCGGTCGTTTTCACGGTGCAATGCCGCACAGTGATTTATAATTATTAATATTCATTAGCTTCGAATTCTCGCCAAGTTTGTCGACCAAAAGTAAGTAACCATAAATGATGCCAACTTGGCTATAGCTTAATTATTTGGCGCAAATCTCATTAAAATTCAATATTGACGAATATTTTCTTATCGGGTTCGTTGTATTTTAGCTTCCTTAAATTTGAATAAAATTAGCTTCGGGTAAAACTTGCAAAATTTTAAAGCCAAGAAATATGAAAGCTACCTTTTCCTCCCGGCACATGACGAAAGGACTTTTTAGATTGTTTTTGTATAAAACATTTAGAGATTTTCATTATTTGCAGCATAGATACATTAAAAATATTAAAAAAAAAACACTAAGCCTTGATGGTATCTGATAAAATTGATATCATTCTCCATCATACCATGAATACTTTCTAAGTTAAATATTTTATCGAAATCTCGCTGTGCCTTTTTTGTAGGGTCCCTAGCTCCCTCTCTTTAACAGGTTTAAATTTAATATTGAATTGAAAATGAAAATAATTATAATAAAGCACGTATAAATATTTATAGCCATGTAATAAAATTAAACCGCTTTGCATACCTAAATTATGTCTGTAAATATTGCACTTATCTGAAATATTTAATTTCTAAAATTATAACATACTTGCAAAAGCAATTTAAAAAGCAGGGTATTAAAAACATTCTTTATCTTTTTTTATAAAAAAAAAAAACATCGTTGATTAGCCTGTCGCGTGACACGAAACCATGAAGATTTTTTTAAAGGAAACATATGCCACATAAATTAACTACTTAATGTTAAGCAGACTTATTTTTTACGCGTGTAAAAAAGTGTGCATTGGAAAGGTAGTTTATTAAATTACGCAAATAACTAAATTAATAACAGTTTGTTGATAAATACTTTTCTCTCCTCATCAAACGTAGTTTAATTTTCTTCATTTTCACAAATTTTCTGAAAACGAGAAGTTAATGTTTTTCTTTAATCTCAAAATATTTCAAAGACATTATTTTTTTTACGAATTGTTAAAATTTTGAAAATGGCTTGAGCTAATTAAATAAAAATCATATTTTTTTTACGTATATAAAAACCTTCAAACTCAGTAAACTTATAAAATGTTTAACAAAAAATATAAATAAAATATGAATCATCTCTAATAAAGTGGAACTGCTGTAATTAATATACTTTACCAATGAACTATCTAAACAGTCCGAAGTATCTATCTATAGTATATAAATCGGGCAATGGAAAATATTCAATACCTTATTGCAGAATACATTTCTTTTACAAGATTTAACAGAGAAAATGATAAAACGTGTCATCTCAATGAATATAAATTTGATTATTTCGATTGAGATTCAAAATATATTTTAATTGAAATTATGGGATTGTGACACGACTAGGCTACGATACGAATGAAATCAGTAACGAAAGATTGGAATAAATTAGTGAAGTTCATATTTCAACAGTTGGTTCTTGCACAATTCAATTGTGATATGAAAGGATTAAAAATTAAAGCAAGAAATAGTGCTGTTACTTGCAAATAGAAAATCATAGCAGTGACATTCAATTTGCATTTCATTGACTGCATTACCTAATTATCTACTGTAAAGTTTCATACGACCCAACAGTTAGTGAAATTTTGAAGAGATAAAAGTAAAAAGAAACAAGAACATAAATTCATGCGTTAAGCATAGATTACAAAACACTTTCCAACACATTCAGAATGCTGCAATAAAATTTCATAGTTTAATAAGGTAAAAATGATGTCTAAATAAACAATTTATGAAATACATAATACACTTGGAAAGGCAAATACAGCAAGTACAATTGATAGATGGAATGATATCTGAATTTTCTGTGTAACCCTGTATATGATCTATAGATTTATCATATAATACATAGCATGTTAATTTCAGTTCAGTTTGGCAAGTGTCAGACGGATGTCTTTTTGCACATTTTTTTACTTACATATTATACCTTCACAATGCTAGCGGCATTGTATAGGTATAATAAGTGAGTAAAAAAGCGTGCAAAAAGACTTCCGTCTAACATTAGCCTTAGGAAGCACATAGAATAATTGAAAAGGTCCCTTCATCAATTTCTATCGTAAAACGAAAATGTACTTTAAATGTATAATACGTGATTTATCACATTGCTAACGAAGCCTAGAACCAATGATCTGAAAAATGTCCAAGCCAGGAATCGAACCCGGAACCATTGGAATAGCCCTATTCCAAGGATTCCGGGTTCGATTCCCGACTTGGACATTTTTCGCATCGTTGGTTCTACGCTTCGTTAGCAATGTGATAAATCACGTATTATATATTTAATAATTTCGAGCGTAATTTCACTGCTGAAAATTAATTGAAAAATCAATTAAAATTATATATATATACTTTAAATGTTTTGTGCAGCCTTGTATATGACCACTAGAATTTATACACAATAAGTAATATAAAAAAAATAAATTATTAGACGCATACTACAAAGGAAAACGCTCTTCCAGTAATTATTGTTCATAGATAGTATTGCTACCGAATTATTTTGTGCGTCCGTGTATAAGAACAATGAATGCTATGAGCCCCATATTCCATAGTAAGCAGCTGACATTGCACCTCACAAGGAAGGTCTCCTTACCGGGCACACTCAGAATATTTTGGAAAAAAATACTAATTAAATTAATTAATAAAAGATCAGTCAAAATTGGCGGTAGAATTACAGTAGAAAGTCTGTAAAAAAATTAAATACTTTCGAATATTGAGCACGAAAAGAAGAAAACGTCACACGATTTGGCGAGCAGTACTTTTCCTCGCCAACAGCAAACGATTTTAATGCACCTGAAAACTGCTTGTTAATTGATTTTTAAAATGCGTGCAAATAGTATTTAATGAATTTAGAACTTAAACAGTGCGAGAGTTTAATAAACACGTTTTTTATATTACATATTTATGTTGCTTGTTAAAATAATTTCATATATTTAAGGGTATTCCAAAATAAAGGCAAGATGAAGAATGCTGCAGTTATACATTTCAAGATCAAAGACGTCGTTATTTCCATAGCAACAAAATTGAATCGACTGTACTCAATTGGACTTAATTTTGAGATTGAAATAATTTTGAAATAACAGCTATGATTGAACAGTATGATTGAAATGACCGTTAACTTTCATTATAAATGTATATATATATGACAAAACTATAGTTAAATCAAACTAAAACGGAAAAACTATAAAGTTATTTACATTAAATTTATTTAAACAAGTTCATTATGTAACATTCTTATCTTAAAGAGTATTTGACATAAAAAAGTATTTTTGGAAATTTTATTCCATCGACTACCGGTGAAAAATTGCCAAATATCGAAGTTTTCATTATTTTTTTTTCGGACGCTCTATAGAGTTTCCGCTGATTTTTTTTAAACATATCTATCCTCATGAGTAGAATATTTTATAATTGTTTTAGATTTTTTGCAGTACACCCGTATTGAAATCTTCCTTGACAGAGGTATACATTCATGTTTGTGAAATTTGCAACACCACGAAGGAATCATCAGAATAAAATGAAATTTAACACATAAACGACTGGTATTGATACAAACAAATTATTATATTTTCAAAAAAAAAAAAAAAATATTAAGTATCCGAAATCTGTATTTGGTGTAGCCACCACTCGCTGCAATAAGTGCGGCTATACCACGTGGCATGGAGTCAAACAAATTTTGAATGTCTGCTGGGAAGAGCATTCCATTATCCTTTATATAAGTGCCCAATTCCATTATCCTTTATATAAGTGCCCAATTCCATTATCCTTTATATAAGTACCCAAAGTTCATCTGTAGAAACAATAGGAGGAGGCTAACGAACGAGATGCCGATCAACGAAATCCCGCGTGTATTCAATGGGCGACTTATCCGGAGAATACGCAGGTAACGGAAGAAGCTTTATGTATTCTGCTGACAAAAAGTCTTAAACACTCCTTGCAAGACGTGGACGGGCAATATGTTGTTGGAAGATAGCTCCAGGAAAGCCCTGAAGAAAACGAACGACTTCGGGATCCAGCACTTTACTGATGTACATGTTGCTGCTCAGATTACCCGCAATTCGTAGCAGCTGCCATAGTTCATGATGCGTAACCTCATCTCACACTATAACTATCGGTGTTCGTCCACTATAACGTTCAATAGTATACATTTTGGAATGTAGCTTTCACCCGTATAGCGTCTTACACGAATGCGGTCATGGTGGTACCCCAAATGAAAGCGCGATTCGTCAAATAAAACAACTTGTTGCCAATCCGCAAGCCAGTCTCTCTGTTAATGAGCTTTTTCCCGCCGCAGGCGTAAATGGTAAGTCTTGCACTTAGTCAACGGTGCAGCAGGTGCAGCAGACTACTGCTGTTACGTTGCCATAAGCTGCTATTGCACGATGGGAAAAACCTTCTTCACGAAGGCCAATGATTCACCCCATTCAAACTCTGTCAGTTGTTGAAACTCTTCTTCATCGCACAGGCATAGTTACGTCTCACCTAACGTTTACCATTAGCAAATAACCATAAACAATTCTCAACGTCTCACTACAGCCTGCTATTTATACGGTTTCAGCAGCAGTCCAGAGTACGCTGCTCAGCCGACGCATGCGTGATGACGCTGAAACTGGAATCATTTGCATAGCTCACTATACTTTGCATTCTCTGAAATTTTCAGCTCAATCGTGCCAATCCTTCATGGTGTTGCAATTTTCACAAACGTGAGTGTATGTTAATTTCAATATGTTTGAAGCAGTGTAGCATGAATAAAATACACCGCAAACGATTTTTTCCCAGAAACCGCAATTTAAAGAAATGTTTTGAGTATTCCTGTAAATAAACTATGAAAGCTATGTATACAATATTCTATAGTAAGCATCTTATAGTGCACTTCAGATATATCTATATATATATACATGAATTTCAATGTGTTTGAAAATGCGAAACATCATTAAAATTCACCGGAAATGTTTAACCCCAATAGGTCGTAATGTAGCGAAATTGTTTTGACTGTCCCTATAAAACCATTATAAATGCAACACATTTGATATTCAATACCGAAAATCACGCAGCAAGTCTCAGTATCATGTATGAATTTCATGGCAATCAGTCTATATGTACGCGGACAGACGGCTAGAAAGACGGCCAGACAAACCCAATTAATAAACATTTTTCAACTATGTTGGAAAGTATTAAAAAGAAAAGAAATTCTGGGCAAAGAAAAATTCTCAGGCACATCACCAGCGTAATTCAGTAATGTAAGAATTCATAGTTAAAGCAAAATACAGCGTATTTCTTTCAAATAAAAAATATAATAGAAAGCTATTGCACTCTAATTCAAATTTATTTGCTTATTAAATTTATTATTTAATTGCTTGTTTCTTTAAACTGATGCATAAATTATCTAAAAAGGAAAAAAAAAAGAAAAAATCCTACTGTTCTAAAAAATATTTTTTTCAGACATAGCAAATAAAAAATCCTTCGAAAATGCTGTACATTACTGTAAGTGAAAATTTTACACACTTTTTCAACAACGGAACAGATGAACAGATGTACAAAATGGTCTACCTGTTTTTATTTGAAGGCATGAGCTAAAACACAGTTATATGTAGATTACTCATTATTGTACAAGTAAACACAGACACTAATTCCGATAATTTAGGCATAAATTAAGTACGCATGATATTAAGTTTAAATTAAATAAAAAAAACTATCGTTCTATATTTGGTGGATAAAGGGGTGTACGTATTACGAGTTTCTCAAATGAAGACAAACTGTTGCACGCGAATGTTACTTTATTCAGTTGAATTGTTTAGAAGAAGAAAATCCAATAAAAAAGTATATTATTTGGGAGAGATATATTCCTTAAACTCGATATATGGGGTGATTTTAACAGTACTATTAATATTACAGCACGCCAGGATCCACAGAAGTTCCGTAGCTTGTCAAACTACAAACTATCTGTAATTTAAAATTTTAGCTCATCTTAAGTACACTCCAGACTACAAACTGATGCAGGATGTTTTGTCAATGGAAACTAACACCAACTTGTAGAAGACGCGAGTTAGTAAGAAATGAACGTCTTATTCCGAAAACTTGCTCGTTTGTGGTCAATTATTTGCTTTTCCCTGACAGTTGACATTTTCGGGTGGATTGTGTTAACTTTCGTTACGTATGATGCAGATACTCTGAATTTGGCAATATCTATTCTCAGTTTCAAACCAGCCCAGTGTGTCTATGCGTATGCGCAGCTTTCTGCGTCGTCGATCGGTTGGAGGAACAGTTGTCTATTTTTTCCCGTGTTGAGGTTCGCTCTCAGTTTGCTGTAGGTGGTGTACAGAGTTCATGTCCATTGGACTTTGGTGTTCCTAGTGAGTTGGAATTAGCGTAGGCAATTTGAAATTGCATGCTCTTTTGTTGCCACTGTTGTCGATATCTATCGTCTGGGTTCCTGGTCCATATTAGGCTTTGTTCTACCTGTTCACGCTTGCTTGCATTGCCAGTATCATGACTTTTGGAATGATATGTACGCTTGATTTATGGAGTGATTATACCCTATTGATTGTTTTTTCACGGTTATCACTTGGTTTCTTGTTAGTAGCCTTTTAAATGAATTTTATGACTTGCTCGTGTACGTTCCCTTTTATTGGAATGCCTTTAATAACTTTTTCGGATGGAGGCGGTCACTTGGGCAATTTTTTCGCGCTTGTGACTCGGTTTCTTCAAACTTTTCTGTGGGTAATAAGTCATCAGTCTTCTTGGCGGCTTCGTTTTTCGCTGTTAACTGTTGGGGTGCATTTTGTGTTTCACTTTTGAACTTTTGCTACTGGCTGATTTATTGTCGTTTCGGCTGGATTTCACTCTAAGCACTGATTATATAGTGCTTAGAGCAGTAAAGGATCACTCCGAAATTCCATATTAAACCGTATGGGATCATTCGATTCTAGATCTGAAAACACACTTTTTTTTTTTTTTTTTTTTTTTTTTTCTTTACGAACAAGATATTTTAGTATGAGATTACCACCCTTTTCACTTATTACAAAATTGCTTAGAAAAGCTCTAATTTGAGATTGACGACCAGGAGCAAAAAACAATTGGTTATGTTATAGCCACGAAAGATCAAGTGTTTTGTTCCCACGCAATCTACCAGCTGCCTGAACGTTAGAAAAGTATAGTAGAAGCTAATATTAACTGTATATATTGTGGTTTGTATTTTACTTTATTTTTAGCAAAAAAGCAAAACTTTTCACCTAATTAATAGTTAATCCGAAGCTGTTTTATATGCAATTCACACGAGCTTGTTGGTTCATCATGCATGCGGTAGTGAATTTATGTGATTAGCAGCGAAAGCAATAGCTAAAACTACTAACTAAACTCTGTGGCTATACAATCCATGAAGGATCTGGGCCGACAGTGCCCATCTCTGTTTTCTTGACCCTGGGCCCCGAGGTGCTATACAGCATGCGTCCCGGCCAGGTGGTCAGCCTAACGCGAGACCCTCGGTGTTTAGTTCCCAAGCAAGCTTGGTACTCATTTTATCGACCCCAAAGGGATGAAGGGCTGAGTGAACCTTGCCCAGTCGGGAGTCGAACTCTCGACCTGCGGTGCGGCAGTCAGATGCCCTGACCACTACACCACTGGGCTTCCAAAGCAATAGCAGAAATTCTTAAATTATATGTTATTATTATTAATACTAGCCGCCCTTGGAGACCAGTTTGGTCTCCCTTAAAATTTATACTCGGAAAAGCATGCTAAGCATTATATTATGTTACTTTTATTCATACTTTAATGTACTTGGACTCCCTTAAATATAACTAATATTATCCCTTAAGGTAATATTAGTTTTTGTTGCATTAAAATACCTCAATTTGTTGATTTTCTGTAAGCAAGTAAACTCTATTGCTTTACAAGGGAAGTCTTTTACAAGAGGTTTGCAAGGGTTTTACAAGGGAATTTGGCAAAATATTAGCGATATCGCCAAGTCTGCGTCACTTTTTGCGACTAATTTTGGTCGCTAAAATTGGGAATATAACGCCGGCATTTGGCGACAGAACAGGGTCCCTCCTATGGTAACGCCCCCTTACAGGTACGCTGTAACCTTAAATGCTGTTCAATAACTAATGAGATGCGTTTCATTCGAGCGTTGCCATTAAACAAATAACAAATAATCCCGCTATTTGTGCCACGTACGATAGCCTAATATATATATATACATATAGATTATTATTATCACGTCAAGCCCCACCAGTGGCCGAGAGGTTCTGCTCTCGAAGCTGGTAGACGGGAGGTGCTGGGTTCGATCCCAATCGCGCCCGTCGGCCTAATCGTTCGGAGTTTTCGTGGTTTTCTTCGAACCTTGGTTCTCCAAGCGTTAATACGGGTTAGGTTCCCTTAGAAAGACCTCCACGGAAGGCACTCCCCCCTTAGGGCCCATATCCCACGTGCAGATAATTGGCCGACATAAATACAACAATAACAACAACAACTATTATCACGTCATCTTAATTTCTTCCTGTCATGCTCGTTGTAATTGATTTCAAACAAGTGTTGACTGGCGCTCAACCTTGCACGTTAAAGCTCTTGACACTTCGTGATGTTTGTAAAACCTCTATATTAATTTATTTTTTGTAACTGTCATGAGTTCGGCTCTTTAAAGAATTATACCTGTAGATATATTAATATAGTAATTGTTCGGACCTTGTGCGCATGCCGAACGAGCTCCGTAGCTTTGCGGTCATGTGACCCAGTTCAGTTGTTGCTTAGCTGCCATTGCGGCACGTTGTGTATTCGAGCGGGTCTTATCCCCAAGTATATAGTTGTTCTTTAGCTGCCATTTCGGCACATTGTGTATTCGAGCGGGTGTTATCCCCAAGTATAGTATGTTGTTCTTGAGCTGCCATTGTGGCACATTATGCTATAGCGGGTCTTATCCCCAATTATTCTGTTGCTTATAGCGGGAGTATTCCCCAAAAGATGTTTTATGAACGTCACTTGTTCTAACAGCGGGTTATTACCCCAAAGTCACCTCATCATTCTACATGTTTTTCAGTGTTTGTGATTGTTTGTAACATTTGTGTGCTGTGTGATATAAAATGTGAAAAAGAAAACTATTTGTCTTCAATCTTAAAGTTACACACAGTATTCACATACATTGTTGTGGTCCGTCGATTTCGCAGCGAAATAGCTGCTATGGAAAAATTAAATAGAACAAAAGGTGCTCTAAAAGGTGCTATAACGAAATTAGAAAATTTCGTAAAAGATAATACAGACGAAATTAATTACTCGAGTACGGAGCTCGAAATAAAGATTCGAAAATTACCCGAGCTTCAAGCAAAAGTATCGGAAATACGGGACAAATATTATGATATCCCTGAGATTAAGGACTTACCAGAAATCGAAAACGAGTTAGATGAACTCGAAGATCGTCTCGAGAAACTTGAGGTAAGTCTCAACCTATTTCTTAAAAATCTTAAAGTTTCTGAAATAAACGTGCATGCTGATAGTATTGAATCTATGAGTTTGAATAATATTAAAGTTAAGTTACCTGAAATCCCACTACCAACATTCAATGGTAAATATGAAGAGTGGTCAATCTTTAAAGTACAATTTACAAATTTAATTATCAATAATGCTCAGTTAAATGACGCTCAGAAGCTGTTTTATTTGCGAGCATCGCTAAAAAATGAAGCAAAACAACTAGAGAGCCCAGACGATTCCTTAGAGTCATTGTTTACAGCACTTACTGAAAGATTCGAAAATCAACGTTTGCTCATTGACACTCATTTATCAGCTATAATTAATTATGAAAAAATACATTACGAGTCTTCTAAAGAATTGAGATCCTTTATTGATTGTGTAAATAAAAATTTGAGGGCCTTAAAAGTATTACAATATGAACAAAACAATCTGTCTGATGCTATCCTTATCAATATTATATTGCAAAAGGTAGATAAGGAATCTCGAAAATTATTTGAATATTCGATTAAAAAATCAGAATACCCGCAATTTAATGAGTTAATGTCATTTTTGGAAAACCGCAGTTCTACGTTAGAAAGCGCAAATAGATACTCTGCTTCAAAACCCTTAAACAAAAACATTCATCTTTCGAACAAACAAAAAAATTTCATGCTAAATTCGAATGATAAATCGAATGGAAAAACTTGTATTCTGTGTAAATTGGCTTTTCATAATTTGAACAAATGTTCTCAGTTTCTAAAAATGAATGTTTCTGAACGATACGATTTTGTGAAGAAAAATAAACTGTGTATTAATTGTTTGAATAATTCTCATTTCGTAAATTCTTGCATTTCAAAATATAATTGTAATACCTGTGGATTGCGACACAGCTCATCGCTTCATCGAGAAAAAGAAAATAAATCCAAAAATGAATTGGCTTCCCCCCAAATTTCCTCCCCTCTTGCAGGTGCGGTAAATAGAGAAATGAAAAACATTTCGGTAAATAATGACGAATCTTTAAAGACCTTGAATAATATAAGTAAAGAAAGAAAATCAATTTTATTGAGTACATGCTTTGTTTTTATAGAAGATAATTTCGGAAATAAACGAAGGTTTAGAGTCATTTTGGATAATGCTAGCAATGTCAATATTTTAACTAAGGATTGCGCTGACATGCTGAAATTTAAAAAAAGGATAATTAATGTACCCGTTACAGGATTAAACGGTTATACTTATAATGTAAAAAATAAAATTTCGAGTGTAATTACAAACGAAGATGGCTCTTTCAGGGAGAATATAGATTTCTTAATTGTTCCCAAAATCACGGATGTAATTCCATCAAGGCAATTAAATGTATCGGACATTAATTTACCGAATATTGTGGAATTGGCAGACCCCACATTTTTCAAACCGGGAAAAGTTCACGCATTGGTTGGCGCTGAATTATTTTATAGAATTTTAAAGCATAATTCAATTAAGATAAATGATAAACTTTTTCTGCAAGACACTGTTTTTGGATGGATCCCAACTGGGGCGCTAGAGGAGAACACGCAAACAAACAATATTACTATGTGCAATTTTGTTAGAGATTTCGATGAAATAAATGATAATTTAAAACAATTTTTCGAGCTTGAGTCTATAGGCATTAAACATGATGATCCGAAAATATCGGAAACTGATCAAGCACAACAAATATTCGATAAAACTGTCAAATTTGTAGGCGATCGTTATGAAGTACAGATACCCTGGAAAAAAGACTGGAAGGATTTAAATGATAATTTTAATGTTGCGAAACAGCGTTTGGAAGGTCTAAAAAGAAAATTTTATCGAAACCCAGAGCTTTTTCGACAATATTCTGAAATAATCACGGAATATTTAAAGCAAGGAATTATAGAGCAGGTACAAGAAAATGAACCTGTTTTAGACAGGGCAGTTTATTATTTGCCCCATCATGCGGTCTGTAAAGAAGATAAACTTACTACAAGGGTCCGAATCGTCTTCGATGCCAGCTCTCATGATAACAATGATTTGTCCCTTAATGATTGTTTATGGCCCGGCACCAACTTAAATCCACTTCTATTTGATATTTTAATCCACTTCAGATTATACGAAATTGCCTTTTCTTCTGATATCGAGAAGGCGTTCCTTCAAATCTCACTAGCTGAAAAAGATCGGGATTCTGTCCGTTTTCTGTGGTATGATGATGGTTTAAAATCTTTCAAGGTCTTCAGATTCAAACGTGTTATTTTTGGAGTCAATGCCTCTCCATTCCTCCTATCTGCTACCATAAAGGAGCACATCAAGCGGTTTACGAACCTACACCCAAGAACTGTTCACCTACTCGATAAATATATTTATGTGGACGATTTTATATCTGGCGAAGATACGCTGCAAGAAGCTCTTGATGTTTCCCTGAATGCTAACAAAATAATGTCTGAAGCAGGAATGATTCTTCGAAAATGGATAACCAATGATGAAGCGTTACTGAAGTGCTGGCAGAAGGAAGGTTTAAATATTCAAGCAGAACATGCTGCAATAAGCCTAGGAAGCAATCTAAGCAAGGTATTAGGAATGTCCTGGAAAACAGAAGAAGATTGTCTGACATTCGAAGTCAAAAGTTTAATAGAATTCTTGTCATCGCAAAAAAGCTCAAAACGTCTACTATTGCAAGCAGTTGGTAAAATCTTCGATCCGTTAGGCATGCTGACGCCATTCACCATTAGAATAAAATGCCTGTTCCAAGAACTATGGCTAAAGAAGACAGCATGGGATGAACAGTTACCAACTAATGTGCACGAAAAATGGTTAAAGGGGCTCGAAGAACTTCCAAATTTAGCAGAATTAAAAATTCCGAGGAAAATTCTTGGTAACTCGAATCAAGTAATAGCTGTAGACATACATGCCTTTTCTGATGCTAGTAAAATAGCGTATGGATCTGCAATTTATCTGAGAATAAAAAGAGAGAGTGGTGTGGAAGTCAATCTCGTGACTTCAAAGAGTCGTGTTGCACCGATAAAGGAGATAACTCTGCCTCGGCTAGAACTTCTCGGAGCCTTACTAAGTGCAAGACTGACCAATAAAGTAAAACCCATCCTAGATCAAAAAATCACATCGAAGGTGTACTATTGGACAGATTCCAAAATAACCTTATTCTGGATCAAAGGATCATCAAAGCGATGGAAGCAGTTTGTGGCAAACCGTGTCATAGAGATTAATGCACTTTCAGATTCGAACTCTTGGTATCACTGCTCTAGCAAGGACAATCCTGCCGATCTCTTGACCAGAGGTGCGAGTGTTAATTCTCTTGTAGAGAATCCAATGTGGTTTAGGGGACCAAAATTCCTAGCAGCTGATGACTTAGTGACTGAGCAAGAAACTATTTCTGTGCCAGAAACAGATTATTTTCCCGAGACTAAATCAAAATATAAAAATAACTGTAATGATTTCAATTCTAATATTTCTCTTTCTCTTTTCAGGAATCCTGAAGAAGTAAATTTTTTTCTCAACATAAGTGGTAAATACTATAGTATTCTTCGCATATTGGCATATGTTTATAGGTGTTTTCACAATTGCAAATGTAAGTTAGCAGACCGGCGCAGAGGCAGCCTCACAACCCCAGAAATAAAAAATTCAGAAGTCTCTCTAATTAGATTAGTACAAAATGCAGAATTTCAGGAAGAGATTAAGGGTTTAAAACGGGAATCAAGGGTTCCCCCTTCCAGTAAAATTAAATGTTTATCCCCCTTTTTGGATCAAGATAATATCTTAAGAGTTGGCGGTAGGTTGGAAAATTCAGATTTAAACTTTGATAAGAAGCATCAAATCATTTTGCCGAAAGGCCATAAGCTCACAAAACTCATATTTGAGCATTTTCACAGAAAGTATTTTCATATTGGTCCCCAAACTTTAATCCATTACGTACGTATGCGGTTTTGGCCCGTAAGTGGAAAAAATTTAGCGCGAAAAGTAGTGCATGATTACGTTGTCTGTTTTAGGAACAAACCAGTTACTGCTAAACAGATCATGGGTGACCTCCCAGCGGAAAGAGTAACTCCAAATTTTACGTTTAACCATACAGGAGCCGATTTTTGCGGCCCTTTTGAGATTAAATATAAAAATCAAAGAAAAGGGATTTTTCATAAGGTTTATATCGCGATTTTCGTTAGCTTAGTAACAAAATATTTCTTCAGAAATTTAATGAAATCTAATGTATATACTTATTTCTCATTGTTTATGTATTTTAAGGTGCACCTAAGATTTACATGTTATTTTACATTCAACTTTTCTTAAGAACAATATAGAACTATTTTTAGAAAATAGCTTAAATTTTGTAACAAAGAATTTAATTTTATTGTATTGTATAGTCCTTATTGTTGCTACTTATTATTATTGTATTTGTATTGTAATATTATTTTGTGGTATTGGTATTTTATTTAGTTCTTGTACTTATAGTGTATTTTAATATTTTGAATGTGCTACGCACATTGCAACGCGGGGCGGCATGTTCGGACCTTGTGCGCATGCCGAACGAGCTCCGTAGCTTTGCGGTCATGTGACCCAGTTCAGTTGTTGCTTAGCTGCCATTGCGGCACGTTGTGTATTCGAGCGGGTCTTATCCCCAAGTATATAGTTGTTCTTTAGCTGCCATTTCGGCACATTGTGTATTCGAGCGGGTCTTATCCCCGAGTATATAGTTGTTCTTTAGCTGCCATTTCGGCACATTGTGTATTCGAGCGGGTGTTATCCCCAAGTATAGTATGTTGTTCTTGAGCTGCCATTGTGGCACATTATGCTATAGCGGGTCTTATCCCCAATTATTCTGTTGCTTATAGCGGGAGTATTCCCCAAAAGATGTTTTATGAACGTCACTTGTTCTAACAGCGGGTTATTACCCCAAAGTCACCTCATCATTCTACATGTTTTTCAGTGTTTGTGATTGTTTGTAACATTTGTGTGCTGTGTGATATAAAATGTGAAAAAGAAAGCTATTTGTCTTCAATCTTAAAGTTACACACAGTATTCACATACAGTAATAATGATAGTTTAAAACTCTGCGACTTAGCTCTCAAAGTTGTGGAAACAGTTTTATTTAATTTGATTTATGTCAATACTAAACTTTGAATCCATACTTATTTCTGAAAGTAAAATAACGGAAAGAAGCGCTTAAAATGATTTATTAAAATTACTATCTCGTGCTTGTTTTATATAGTCTATGTAAGATGTTTGTTTTTCAGCCACACACTATGAATGACCCACTTAAGCTCCAGATAGACGTGTCAGTCTACTCGCAGTCTTTTTATTCTAGTCAGGCGGCGCTTTCTGGTTACACAGAATTTTTCATCCGACTAAAACCAAAGCATTGCATTGCATTGAATTGATCAGAAATTATCTAGCATTCATTTCTGAAACAACGAATATTGATTACAATTCATTATATAATAATGAAAAAAGAATTGTAGGAAGCACATCTAGGGATAAGCAAACCTTAATTCACCAATATTTCATGTAACAATAAAAAACAAGTCATCATAAATCTAATTTTTATTCTTTTGAATTTTGTTTTTGTGTTTATTTTGTTTAATAATAATGTTTTATTGCTTAAAACTGCAATAACAGTTATGAATTTAAATTTGTTTTAAATTAATTAAAAATACAGATTTTTATAAACATAATTTTCTCCAACTCCGGTTACCGCGACACTCCGCTTATGACAACATTTTTTCTAGTCATTAGAGTGTCGGGATAACGAGGTTAGACTATAATATCAAATATTGCTATTCTGTCTAACTCATTTTTTAATATTATCCTAATCTGTTTATGATGAACTGAATTCGGTACTGACAATAAAAGCAGTGCATGTTTAAACTTTATTTGGCATTTCTGAAAACTAATTTCAGCGTAGTAATACCCTTTTTTTCTACAGTGTAGTTAAAACGAAACCTTTTTTCAAAGTTTAAATTTGACATTGTGCTAAGCGCGCTTCGAAAAGAGGTCGCAAAGTTTCAAAGTAGCCTTGGTCTGTGCAGCGTTTTTCCAGATAGGTTTTTAGTTAACTTTTAAAGTCACTCGAGGCGTATTGAGAGATACAATCAATGCAAACTATCGCGAAACCCACAGTATTTATGCGATTCATTCTAATTAAATCTTTCGAGGGCGATGCCTTTAAAAAACTGACACCTAATTTTAATTCCAAAACAGACAAACGGCACCAAGAATATGTAATTAAAATTTTCCTTTTATCATGTACGTGATAATAAGCAAGTTTGCATTTTCTAATAAATTCGTTTATAAATTCTGGTGTCAGTTCATTATTTCATAAGTTTAGAAATAGAATTATTCCGTGCCGGAGAGGATTAAGTGGTCGCAAGACTCTTAAAGCTTCAAAATTTTAGAAATTTTAATTTTTTTTAGATGTTAAAATCCTATCTTTTCTGAACATTTGGATATAAATGGTTCCTTGAAATTCCCATTAGAACAGATATGGCTATTAGAATTATACCCGCTCAATAGTTGAAGGGACGTTTCCGCCGCTTCTTGAAGTAATTTTTCTCCAAATGATGTTTTTGGGCATAACGCGCAGGATACCTCAAAAACTTTTGAATTTTTTCATGAAATTTTCAAAACATATATTTCTTGTTAGTCTGTATAAACTGAACCTAAAATTTCCTCTTTATTGTTCAAAAAAATATTTTTTTAGGTGATTATATTATTGAAATTTTCAAAATTTTGTATTAGCTAAATACAACTTTGCATTAAAAATATAAAAATGCTTTAAATACAAATTTATTTAAGTTGAGGGTAATTAATATAATCTGAAGTATAAGTAAGAACCAAAAGTTTCATTATAGTTTCAATATTTATTTTGTAATCCTGCGCGCAAGCTATTATACCAATTTTCTGATCGACAAATATCTAACAGTTTCGACACCCCTATAAATACTAATTCTGCATCTTGCAATTTTTTAAATACATGAAATGAAAGAACATACTTATATCTTTCATCCCAGTAAAAATTGTGCTTTAAAATTATACATTTTAAAGTATTAAATGATGAAAATTGTCTTTTTTTCTATTTTTCCAATTTTTCCTGAGACTACTTAAATTCGACTGTTTTTAACAGTTTGATGTTTATTGCTTTTATACTGCTACTGGACATTACATTACACATGTGTATCATTAAAAGTTGTTAACTAGGAATAGAATACGCCGCCCCTGTCAATATGTAAGTCCAAACTGTGCGTATCTTTAAGGATTAATATCTCGGCTAATTACTGACGGGTTTTTTTTTTCGAAAATCAGTATCAACAATGTTTCTATACTTCTGCTAGAGGTCTGCCCGGGCCGGAATTTCGAGGCCCGGACCCGGCCCGGCCCGAACGAAAGCAATCTTGGCCCGGCCCAGCCCGGTGTAAAAATGGGAAGTTCGGCCCGAGCCCGGCCCGGCCCGTTTGCATTTTTACTGTTCTCGGCCCGGCCCGGCCCGTACAAAAATCAGGGAAAACAGGCCCGGCCCGGCCCGACAGAATTTCTACAAAAAAAAAAAAAAAAAAAAAAAAAAAAAAAAAAAAAAAAAATCCGTTTTTTCTCAACATACAATTACGATTCTTTTAATGAATACTACATACATATTTATGGGAACATTTTACAGTATATTTTACATTACTATGATGTTCGCAAAACAGAAAACACACAATAGTAAACATTACCGATTACTTACAGTGTTTTAGTCATCGTGTCTACAGACATTTCAAAATGGAAATAAGGATTCATTAAAAGATTAATGTAGTTCATCAGAATAAAGGATTAAAAACATGATAACTTTTGAAGCTGTATAATAAAAAGTAGATTTGTGAAAATATTTCTCTCATTTTTAAGGCTTTTCTCAAATCCAAAGGAGCTACATTTCGACACATTTATGAATTCTTTTCTTTTCGGAAACGCGTAAGATTGGCAAGCATTCTTATTCAGAAGCTATGTAAATGTCGTTTTTTTTTTCATAGATAAAAGCAATATATCTTTCTGAAAATACTGTCAAAGTTAGCGTTTTGAATCGAATTTCCGGAAGCGATGGCACAGGAAAGGAGAAAAACGTACAGTCACGTGACAGGAATCTCTTTTATCTCTGTAAGTAATTTATCAAATATGGAAAAAGCTATTCGTTTCCAAATGCCTTCAATAGGCAGGCCTCTCAATTTTATGCCTTTATAGTTAAATATTTTGTCAGAAAATGTGTCTGAAAGCTTCGCATTGTTGAGCAGTGAATATGAGAACCACCTTAAGGTATATTTCCAAAGATACTGTTAAGAGAAGTTCATTATCACTATTAAAACTACAAAACACAATGACTGTTCTACACATCCTGAGATCGATAAGACCAGTTCCGTCCTGGCACGAGTCTGCTGAAAAAAAATTAAACTCGGGATCAGACATCTTGCAACTGTACGATGCCGATCTCTATGATGGACATGTTACATTTCTGTATTGATGTTGTTAAACTCGCATCGGCTTGTGACGCACATTTATACTTCTCGAGAAAATCATATTCATTGAAAATGGCTTGTATTTTATCTGCTTCGCTTAAATTCTTATATCGGGCCGATAGGCCCGATTAATTTTTTTGGCGGCCCGGCCCGTTGAAAAAATTGTCCTAATTTTGCTGGCCCGGCCCGGGCCCGTGCAGACCTCTAACTTCTGCTACGATAGGTATCTGCAGCGCACCTCAACACTTTTGGGGAATGGGCGAAGATCGAATTTTGTGTATAACGGAAAAATGCGCTTTTCTCTAAAACTATGTGACCTAGGGTAATCGCTCTAGTTTTCCAGCAAGTTTTAAATTAATGTCTACTGTGACAGAGATCTATCACATATCCTTAGGTCTTCAAAATTAATTTAATTCATTTATTTTGGCTTTTGAAACATGTCGTTTTTTTTCCCTTCGCTATGTAAAATTTATTATTTAACTCGACGCTTAAAATCCATTTAGAATCTTATCAGTTCGTTTTTTTTCCTTTCTTTCAATATCCTCTAGAATGTAGTGCAGTAAGTTTTATTTCATTTATTTATTTTCGCTTTCTCAATAACATCTGCGCCCGTTAAAAATAAAATATAAACAGAAGAATCAGATGCACCTGCTGTTGATTTCAATGAATGTTATTTTGTCTTTTTTTCTTTTGCATCGCCCACGCGAGATATATTTATCTCTCATTCTTTTTAGCAAAAGTGACCGTTGAAATAATATATTAATAATGTAAAATGAATGTTTATTGATGCGGTCTTTAAATTAATTTTCAAGTACGTTAATTTTCTTTGTCAGTTGTGTTAAAACATATCGTTCTCAGTATTTCGCAATTTAAAGTAGCAATCATCGAACATATTCATTTTGTTTTGATAGTTTATGGCCGGCTTAGTGGCGTCTGTAATATACACATATGTCGAACCGTTTTTCTGGCACCCTTTCTGCATCACGCGATTTTATTGGTTTTTTTTTTTGTTGTTGTTGGGATGCTAGATTCTGGGCTAATCATTTTGGCGTGTAAATATGACCTTTTGTCTGCTTTTCGTACACTTTTATAATGCTGAATTTTGGCGATGTTGTTGCGACAAGTCTTATGCTTCTTATGAAATCACACTCTTTAACTTCTGCTCTCATCATGTAAACACGTAAAAAGACCTTGTGGTCTGAGGGTACGCTCAGGCGTACCCCTTACTTGTGGATTTTTTCTCTCTCCCGTTTAATATTTTGAAGTAAATTATCTTTTATTATTGTGTTTAAAATGTTAATAAAGTTTCACTAGTTCATGTATCTTTGGTTGGAGTTTTTTTACATTTAGCTGAACCCGAACCCTTAAACTTCGCCATACCTACTACCTCTAATTTTTTCATAATTTTAGTTTCAGTAAATTCGGAATTAGATGGGGGGAGGGACATATTTTGGCGCTATATTTTCGACGATATAATTGAAAATATAATACCTGAAATTAAAAGGAATGTATTTTTGCGTTCAGCGTTACGAAAGCTTTCACACGATATCCTACACGGTATACAAGGAATATATATATTTTTTTTCAAGTAGCATAATTAGCCCCTCTACATTTTGACTAAATATATTTATGAATCTTTAATAATCTGAAAATATGTGGGTCGATAGTCTTTATTATTTCGCTCAATTTGAACTTTCTACGTTCCACAGTTTACGAGTAAAATGGCTGTGACAGACAGACAGACACAGGAGTGATCTTATAATGGTTCCGTTTTTACTTTTAAAGTACGGAACCCTAAAAACGAGCGAGTTGTGCGAAAATATCAATAGAACTGTAGATTTTTATTGCATACCACCTTTTGAAAATTAAAATTGATATTAATCTGCATATTATTATTCTGTGAAATTGCGAAAAATGATACAATAATGCGCTTACTTGTTGTAATAAAGGTATTATCGGTATTCTGCTATAACTCTTCGTTAGTTAACTCTTCAATAAGCTAAGCTTCGTAGAATAAATATAAGGGATAGTTATCTACGAAACATGAATACCGGCTGATAGTGCTAACTATCATATATTTTAACAGCTGTCACTAATGATCAATTACGTTGTGAAACAGTAAATGAGGTGAAGTAAAATTATTAGTTACAGTAATGGAATCGGGTCAAGGTTGATATAATACATAAGCTTTTCCAGTAACAATGTGTACAAAAAATAAATAATGAGTTAGTATTGTAAATATATTAATGCTTTATTTCAATATTTTTTGTTCTATTTCTATATATATACTGTTGTCTTTTACGTAGTTAGTGCGTCCTGTTTATCCCGAAAGCGATTTTCATTAACCTTTAACTAATGTTACAGGTCTAACATCACAGACCGGTGCGTTTTTCATTTTTCATAGTTTAACTTGCAAATTTCAGTTCATCTACAAACACTACTGAAATTTTGTTTCGTTTGGAACTTTAATACTAACATCAGAGAGTTCTGAATGGGCGAATTTTAATAATTACACTACTGTACAAAACGTTTAGTACAAAAATAACATCCTATGAGTTAATCGCGGCTTTTATTCCTCTTTCGAATTAGCGGTCTCACAGACCACTTCACACTAGTTAGGTGACAATTTCTGTGACATCAGTTAAATGTTAATGTATTTTTTTTATTCCAATCAAAACATTTATATAAAATAAATGACATCAAGAAGGCTTGTACAGTAACCTCCCTCTTAATCGGCCTCCTCTTAACCGGAACTCCGTTTTAACCGGCCGACTTTTTTCCCCAACATCAGGCAAAATTCAAGGATGACGGCCTCGGGAACACAGCTTACGCTTTCGAGTTGAAATACAATCCCGAAGGGAAGGAGGCAAAATTCAGAAAGGAGAACGTCAGTTCTAAATGGATGTTGAATTCAGGGTATGTGTCCCCCAGGAATAATGAGATGTCCGCCCGGAAGATTTCAGATTTTTGTGTTTTTAATGGTCAAAAGTGAAATCCCCTCCCCCTGGAACTCTACCATGTCTCATCTATCTGCAAACTGTTTTAGACAGACATTTAAAAGTTTGAAATGCGAACAGATCACCGTAGATGTATAAGAGTTGTTTGAGTCTGATAACTATCTCAAGCATGAAACATTATTTGACGAGGATATAATTAGGACAGTAACTGATGTTGTTCAATACGAAGACGATATTGATGATGAACCCGTTAAAGTTGTCACTGCTAAAATTCCTCATACGGAAGGGGTAAAAGCATTAGAGTTGGCGCTACACTATGTTACGCAGCGGCTAACAGCTTCCTCAGTTAAACTTACGATGTTAAAGAGATGGAAAGATTATGCTGCAAAATATCGGGCGTCTTGTCTTCAACAGAAGAAGGTCGCTGATTTCTTTATGGATGATTAACTTAAATATACATAATGTAGAACAATTTAAACTTCTTATAAAGGTGTGTGACACGATTTTCGACAATTTAATTTGTGTTAAATATGTTTCTTTTAAAATTACACAAATTGAAAAACTAAATGCATCGTAGTGCTTAATTAATTAAATTACGCAGATATTATTTAATTTTTTTTTACTTCTCCGCTTTAACCGGCTTACCCTTGATCCCGTTTAGGCCAATTAAGGTGGAGGCTACTGTATTTCAAAATGCAGGTTCTTTTTTTTACGGTTTAGTAAAATATTGAATTCAGTTTGGAAAATGCAATTTTCTAAGATGTACTAAAAGCATTTAATTTAAAGACTCTTCGTTTGACATGAAAATATTTTAAAATAAAGAGTAACTGTAACAAATATTAAATGAATGCTGAAAACATAAATTTTAAAAGAGTAAAGTTTACACTTTATAGGAAAGACACAGTTCTATTTTCAGAATTCCGCGTTACTTAAGACTTTTTTACTTTATTAAATACCCCTGAGTATTTTCGATAACTGTCTTGAAATTTCCATGATAGTATAATTTTTCTTAGTGCAACCCTGTCCCACATCTGTTGGAAAGCATTTCCAAGTGTTAACAATGTTCATGAATGGCGTATTCCTAACGCTCTCTTCAATAAGTGAAACACAGAGAAGTCAATAGAGGAAGTGAATTTCCAGTTATTTCGTTCAATGTGATACAGTTTATTCTCATTTAAACATACACTAGTTGATTTAGAATAATGCTGGATACTTTGTTTCCATAAAGCTCGACTTTATTTATTTTTTGTCCATATAAAACTGCAATTTCTTATTCGAAAATAGGTTCTAAAATATTTTTCTGAAAATAAAGTGGATTTAGTTTAGGTGTACTTAATACTTTTTTTTAGCTGTAATTTACTTCATACAAAATACAGCAGTCATCACGAATTTCTTCAAAAACTTGATTGTTTTCTTTACAGTCAGAACCACATTTTTGAGTGGCATTTCACCTGTATTAATTCACACCAAAAATGAAAGATATTTCTTAGAGCCATTTATATGTTGCCATATTTTATACTATTTAACGCAAATTTTCATTTATAATAAGCTAGATGCTTTTTTTAAAGTGATCGTAAGCAGGACAATTTTCATGAAGATCGGAAAAACTTCGGAAAGTTATTCAACAGATGTATGATAAAATTGACATGAATGTATTACGAAAAGTTGTGCTATGATGGACATATTTCACCAGTGATATAGCCAAGAATCAAGACTATCAAATACAATCCAAAAATACGGAGTTTATGCATAAAAATAATTGCGAAATTCGTAATTAAATCCATAAATCCATAAAGCATAAACGTCTTTCTGTATCACCCTTTAGAGTTAGGCGGCATTTCTATCAGTGGCGTGGCGTCCGGTCATCTCTGGATGCGGCGATGACCAATCAATATTTTAAAACTCTTAATAAGCTTTTAAAACTCTACGATCCAGTTTTAGCAGAACATTTGGAGTTCATGTATAAGTGAAGGTAAGATTTAAAGTTTCTTTTTTGAACATTCAACCATTGAATTTTAGAGTTAATAATTTTTCACCACAAACTTAAATAATTGCGATGACCACCGAAAATTTTCACGCCACGCCACTGATTTCTATAGTACATAATTGAGAATGCACCCGTGTATACATGCAGAAGATTGTTCTACAATTTATTATCTCTAGGAATGTTTCTACTATAGATACTTTTATAACATTTATGTTTCAACATACATTTAATGTTTGTTATAGTTACAGTTTACTATAAACTATTTACATAGCAAAAGAGGTGTGCTTAAATGAAATGCTTTTATTACATCTTAGAATATTGCATTTTCCAAACTGAACTGAATATTTTATTAAACCATCAAGAAAGAAACTGCATTTTGAAAAATATTGAATTATGTTCCCCTCCCTTATAGAAAATAAATGTTGACTTAGCTACTCGATATAAATGACGTTATTCTAGAAATATTTTCCATAAAAGGCTGAGAGCTAAAATACTTTAGTTAAATAGCTACTGAAAGTAACTTCCATAAATTCTCCGAAATATATAAAGCTTTCATTAACATTTCTAGATAAAAGAATCTATCTAATTCTTATTACTGAAGTTAATAAATAAGTTTTTAAACATGAATCGTTTTTAACACATTTTCTACCTTTAACAATCCAAAAGTGGAATTTATTCAATAAATTTTCCGTAATTTCTTTGAAACAACAAAAATCATAATATTTTTATTTATACATTGGTCATTTCCTCACTAATTATCTTTATTTTAATTGCGATTGTTAGGATCGATTTTAAAATTTCAGCTATTTGATAACACTTAAAAATTTTAATGAAAGAGGCAGAGCTGAATTTCGGGGGGGGGGGGGGGGGGAGAAGAAATTTTTATAACCGTACAGTTTTGTACAAAAGCGTTTCTCCGCTAATTATTATTTTACGTCCGATTTTTTGGATCGATTTTAACATTTGAGGTATCTGATAACACAAAAAGTTTTAAAGAAGGTGGGAGAGTTGTATTTCGGGGTAGGGAGGGTGGACGCGAAAAGTTTTCTGAAAGCAGAAGCGTTTTCTATCATAAGTATCCTTTATATGCTGTTTTCTGACGGAGATCTCCGATATTATATATTAAATGCAAAATTTGAAGCGGGAGGTGAATTTCAGGATTGCGAGGGCCCACGGGGGGCAATTTAATTTTTTTTTCATATTTCTCATGTGATATATCTTTTTAAAGCCCTCGGGCGACTCTTTGATATTATGAACTTTTCCCTCTCACCTCAATTTGGCCGGTGGGCAATTTTCTAACTCAGTTCCTAATTAAGCTACAATGAGATTCAACCTCATTTGAAGGCGTGAACGAAGGCGAAACTCCTCAAAAGCTTTCGATTAGGGTGTCTACTTTGACCCCAGATAATTATTTAAGAGGCATTCCTCCCTGTGAGGTGGGGGGGGGGGGCTGAAAATAGTTTTTTCATTTGACATATAGTTTTAAAGCTTTTGACCTGTGCATTACTATGCACCCACTACCAACTCACCTTTTTCGCCACTTTTTAACTACCTTTTTCGCCACTAGAAAGCGTTTTAAAGTTTTAATTTGTTCAATACTACCCCATACAATTTTCAAAAAATTATGAAATTTTTTTAAATAACAAATCTTAATGATTAGCAGCTTCTCCTCTATTTCACACAGTGAGCGAGTACGTATATCAGACAAAATCGAGTTAAAGATATAAAATCATATAAATTTATTGTTCAGTATAAAATATTATCACGGGCCCGGGCAACGCCGTGTGGGTCAGCTAGTAATTACTAAAATTATTGTTATTTTCTTTTTTCGGTTTTCAATAAATGCTTATTCAGTTTCCTTATCTGGAAGATTCTCCCAAAAAAGACATGTCACTTTCCCTATAAATTGATTAACTAAACGAAATTAAGAGATAAGTGAATTAACCCGAGAGTAGTCGCGACATTTTTTAGAACGTTAGTAGTCGCGTTCGGTCCATTTGCCGCCGTTACCAGCAGGCCGAAAACGAAGGGGAAACTTGCCGGTGTTATCAGATGATCGAAAACGGATAACGTAGGGTGAAAATATTGACTGAACTTTAAAAGATTACAGCAATTATTCATTTTACAACATTTTACAGCAATTATTTATTTCACAACCTTTTACAGAAATTATTTATTTCGCTTAAGTATATATTCAGTTGGCATCTAGATAAGTGTTTTTAATAACTCTTTCTTCGTTTAGCATAAATACTTAAAAGTAAATAGTAAATGATTTGATTGAATTTCTGGTGTTACTATGAATGAATAATTAGTAGGAAAACATTTACGAATATAAATCTAAATTCGTGATAGGTTTTTTTTTTTTTTTTTTTTTTTTTTTTTTTGGAAGGACATAATCAGAGTCAGGTAGATTTTTATGATACTCCGGCACTCTATATCCATTTAATAAAATAAAATAAATAGGTTTAGCATCAATATATTACACTGACATTAAATTGAACAATTAATCTGAAAATAAAAATGGAACCTATGACATGCAACACAAAAAACAAATACAATACCACTAATTTACCAGCATATTATATATATATATATATCTATTTATATAAAATCCAAGTCTCTGTATGTCCCTCACGATTCCGGTAGGACCACCTCATTGAAATGAGTAATTGTTGAAAAATACTAATGCAGGGTTACCACAGTAGCACCAAATGTTGGCCAACTTGGCAATAGCTGGCTGATTTGGTGAAATTCCCATTTATAACTATTAATCTTTCATAAAGGAGGTCACCAAAATTTAATTTAAACTCCGCTCTTTTAAGATATTTTTTCAAAATCTATGAGTGAGAATTTAAAGTACATCTTTACATCTTCCTCCCGATGCTACTAATAAAATAACCGCCAATAGACGACGCTGTACTGTATGAGCTCCTAACTGCGCGATTTTAATGTGCTTTAGGTACTTTTCCAGTATAAGTGCCTTGGCGAAAAAAGAAATTTGGCAACATTTTCCCGGAACCTATCCGGTTTCATTTTATATACACTTACACATGCATTTTTTTTTCGATATTTATACGATTTATTTATACGATTAAAAAAGCCGTTTCTCTAATTTTATACAGAAACAGATGTAATTTGTACATAAAAACATGAATAATATACATGTAAAATAAACATATAAAAAAAACACACATCAAGTTTGTTTTCATAGCTGTTTATATGATTTGACAACAATTCTCAATATTTTTCCGTTATACGGACACCATGCCAAAATGTATGCGGTATTTTTCCATTATACGAACAGCATTGTCGCCAAGCGCAATAGTTGGCGCAAAATGAAAATAAGGTGAAGTGAAACATTTGAAAAATAAAAGAAAAAACATTCTCGATAGTAAAGTGGGCATTTTAAAAATATAACATTTGAAAATTAAAAAACTTTTACGAACTATTTTATTAAATCACAAATATATACTTAAAATAAATGAACAAATAACTGTTATACTATAAAGTAATAAAATAAAAAATCATATTAAACTGCTGCCATAAAATTATAAATATCTTTCAGCATTGCAGTAAACATTTCATTTTTTGAATGAAGGCGTAGCCACATAAAATCTATGAGATACGACTCTAAATGATGACGAACAGCTTCCCGATGTCTTTTGTTGCGCCATTTTGCGATGCCCCATAATCTTTCAACATTTGGAGTATGACATCCAGTATTAGGGTCGACAAAATTGTATTTGTGATTTACTGTGAAATGATCATAACCAGCACTTAGCAGTTCATCTGTTTTATATCCTTTCCAACAATCTGTATAAATAATACATGACTTTCATCTACTTCTATAATTTTATTAGGTGCACCGATTTTTCTATTTGGTCGAGAACATAAAGCATTTGCACAAACTTCTCTCGAATAACTATTCCATTCCACTGTTGTATTGTGGTTCATATCAAGTTGCAGCTCACAAAACTCAATCGATGTCAACTCTTTGCACGATAAATATATAAACCTCAAAGCATTAAGAAAAGTCACCCGCGATCCTTTAAACCAAGTTTTTTGTCGTATTCCTACGCTTTATTCGCATGATCGTAAGCTACAACTCAATTTCGGATTTCCAGAACTCATCCATAATTTCATTTCATGATTTTTTGAACACAATCTTTTATTATGCAGAATTCCAAATTCCTGAAACAGTTTTATCACAACTGTCTCATCATCTGGTAATTGCCAAATGATAAAATCCATCTCAGCATCAGCAGTAAAAGTAAACTACAACTTTATAAAAAAAATCATTTTTAATTCGATTAATAGAAGATTGAAAAGCTTTCCAAGGTTAAGGTTAAACAATAATCATTCACGTGATTCACGTTTCATAAATAACAAATCACAATGTTTCGCATGGTTTACAATAAAAATCTACGATCAAGGTTGAAATAATTGGCGCATTAGCATACATTTTAGCATGCTGTCCATATAACGGAAAAGTACCATGTATGCTAATGCGCCAATTATCTCAAAATGCTAAAAGATATTTGTAATTTTATGCCAGCAGTTTAATATGAGTTTTATTTTATTGCTCTATTTTATAACAGTTATTTGTTCAATTATTTTAAGTATATATTTGTGATTTAATGAAATAGTTCGTAAAAGTCTGGAATTTTCAAATGTTATATTTTTTAAATGTTCACTTTAGTACGACAATATTTTTTCTTTTATATTTCAAATGCCTTAATTCACGTGACTTTCATTTTGCGCCAACTATTACGCTTGGCGACAATGGTATCCGCATAACGGAAAAGTACCCAAATCTCACTTTCTGATGCCCAAATTACACCGAACTTTTTTTTAAAAATGCCAAAGCCCCTACAGTGAAAAAGTATCAAACTGTCTATTATTTTGCGCTATCTGTGTTATAGTTTATACTATATGCAAGGTGAGTGGAGCGAAGAGTTTAAACATTAAATATTAAAGTTTCGGCACAGATGTCATATACACAACGGGTACTTAACTGTCATCAAAGTGTCGTTATTTTGCTTGATATGGTAACCCGGATGTTGTTGTTTATGCTGTTGATGTTTTCGCCAAATTGGCGTCGGAAAAAAATCGCGCCAATATGGGGTATATATGACAACTGTGCCAAAGTTTCTATAAAGCAGTATAAGACTAAAAATTAAGAATAAAATAAATCCAAAATAAGACTAAAGAAGAAAGAAAAATCATGCGTTAAGCATAGAATATGAAACACTTTCCAACACATCCTGAATGCTTTAACAAAACTTCGGTATTTAGGGAAATAAGGTAAATAAGATAACTAAGTAAACATTTTAGAAAACGCATAATTTTTTAAAAAAATTGATTTCAGCAGTTACCGTCCATAGCAATAGTACCGTTATTACATGCCACTATTTAGCTAAAATTTAATTTAAGCTACTCTTAAAGCTACTGAAATCATATTTCCAGATATTATCATCCATAGACGGTTATGTATCCAATTCTTTGCGTGACCCTGTATATCATTTTATCTATATTCTACAAACATTTCTTAGTAATCTAAATGCAGTTCAGCGTAAAACTGCATAACTCCTTTAAAAACCTCCTTTAAGCAATTTATTCTCATACTCAGGAACCCTTACGAATTCTTTTGTGTAGCCCTGCATATGAACTGTAGCATTTATACACACGGTATAGTATGCATAAATGTAGTAAAACATAAAAGCGAGTATCATAATTAAAAATGCATTTCTAGCAATCATTACTTATGTACGTACAATACTTCGGAGAAAAGTTTCTTGGCGAGAAAGAAGTTTGCCAACGTATTTTCTGACAACCTATTTACTGCTTCATACTCACAAGCAATTTTTTGCATATGTATACAATTTATTTAATGTAAAAAAAACTATTTATCCATTTTTATAAAGAAACAGAAGTATTTTTTGCACAGATGTCATATAAGCATCGGGGTTGGCGTGATTCGGCTGACGCCAATTCGGCAGAAATCTCGCTTTCGAATACCAGTTACTTATATATTTTTAAATTATTTGCTATCATTTTGAAAAGGAAATAACTATAAATAAATAAAAGTTTGAATGATAACTATAGAACAAAACAGTTTATATAATTTAAAAACAGAAAATAAAAGTAAATACACAATGGCACAGATGTCATATTCGCCCCATATTGGCGCGATTTTTTTCTGACGACAATGTCATATACGCAATGTATACTTAACCGGCGCCAAAGTGTCGTTATTTTGCTTGATATGGTAAACCGGATGTTGTTGCTTATGCTGTTGATGTTTTCGCCAAATCGGCGTCGGAAAAATATCGCGCCAATATGGGGCGAATATGACATCTGTGCCTAAACAATTTATTAATAAATAAAAAACAATAGCCGGCAAAATAACACCATTTTAGTACCATAGGTATCCCGGTTCATATCTGAAATCTGTGCTGTAATTTGTATATAAAAAAAATTATATATATTTAGAAACGATTTTTTTATGTATATAAGTGCATATATAAACAAAAATAAAAGTTCATTAGAGTTGTTTTCATAGCTGTATATTTTGGCAACATATCTCACTTTCTGATGCCCGAATTACGCCAAGCTTTTTTTTTTTAAACTAGGGGGCTCGGCCCCCTACGAGCTACGCTCGCCAACCCCCGTCCAGACACAGCAGACTCTAAATGCACACTAATTTGATCGACTTTAAAAAGATTTCGAAAGATTGAATTATAATTTAAAAAACAGTGGCGATCTCCCTATAAACGGATTTCTATTCATTTCTCTTTGATTGGGGAATTTTAACGCCAAATCCGCTGCGGTACTACTTGATTATCCAGTCGACCAATTTCGCCAAATTATATAAATCGCCAAATTATACAAATTGACATAATTTTTATTTTAAATAACGAAAGAACAAATAAATTAGTACAACATTAATAAAAATACAAATAAAACTTCGAAATAAAAATAACTTGATGACGTAGACACGTGTAACAATATTTCAAAATTAGCTAATATAAAAGGAATTAAGTAAACAGAGTCTTTGTCTCCTGGTATTTTTTAACAAAGCGAAAAGAAAGTTCTTTTAAATGAGGCATTTTAAATTAATCGTTTTTAATCTGACGTAATTTTGACCAAGCTATTATTTCTCTTTTAAATATCCATGTAAAAATAATTTTGTTAGAAAGGAAATATTATTTGCGTTTTGCTAACAAAAATAGTTGAAAAGATCCTCTCAAAATATCAGATAAATGTCTAGCGCAATTTCTAAATTTAAACTGCTTTGTAATATTATTTTGTGTTCATTTTATGTAATAACTGTAAAGTGACGTAAATATGACGTAATTTCTCCTATTTAAGACTACTAACGCATGTTAATGAATTTATTATTTTACAATATCCTTTCTCTTTTAAATTTCACGTGTATACTTTTTATGACGTAATTTTTAATAAGTTCCTGCTTTTTGTACATAATTATTTAATTCTAATTCCAAATGATTTTTTCTGTTTATAATAGTCACGTGTAAATAATTTTTTAATTTGAAGCAAACATTATTGTTTCCGTTGTTTATACAGGTGGCAACAGGTTAAATTAGTACAATTTTCTAAAATAAGTAAAAAATATCTCTCGAAATGCTGAAAATTCTAATTTAAAATAGAAATGAAACCTCGAAAAATGAGTCAAATTAAAAAATTAAATAAATTCTGCACACCGGGAAATTATAACGTATAAAATGATCTAAAAAGTATTAAATTCTGATGTATAGTTTTTGCGCCTATAAAACTTTTTTAGTGGAACGATTTTGCCCAACTTTAGCATTAAATATCTCTTAAAATAATTCTTCGATTTGAAAACTGTCGGCATCATCGTGTTTATCAAACATTTCTGTATAATACTACCGATTTTCATATTTTTGTATGCATTATTTTTCTTAATATTATCGAAGAAAGACCTCCGGTCACAAAAAATTCAAAACCGGCGGCGGCGGCGGCGGCGGCGGCGGTGACAGCGGTAGTTACTTTTTTTTAGAATAGAGAGATGCGCTATAATGGAAAAGTACCTAAATAAATAATTAACAGAAATAACCAATTATACAAACTAAAACATTTTATTTCGAGATTAAAGAATTGTTTTTAATTTCGATTAAAAATACATATATCTTTGGATAACTTTAATTGAAATTGGGTTCACGGCTTAATATCTCATTCCATAAACCTAAACAAACACAAGTGATTCATTCATCGTGAACCGTAAAAAATATTAAATCATTGAGGTAATCATTCACAAAGTAAGTTCTCCAACAATCAATGGACAATATTCTAATGACGTCATAGTATGTAAAATGGTGGCGGTATCATTTGTTTATGGTTTGAAATCACAAAGATTTAATTTTGCAATGTCTCTTAGTTACATTATTTTATTGTCGTATTTATGAGATCAGAACAAAAGCATATTTTTCATTATTTAGTTATTAAAGACGGAAAAAAATTATAAATGTGCATGATTTGAAAAATTTAAATAATTTTCTTTCTTAATACTAAAAAATAACATCGGGAAGTAACAGCGAGTTTAAGTTAAATAAGTTTAGCTGTTTAATTCTGTTGTAATATTCAAAATAACTGTATTTATTAGATTTCAGTAAACAACATCAGGGCCCGATTAAACTTTGAAGTTAGAGGAATTACAATGTCATTTCAGGACCTTTCTTTTGGAGAAGCTTTTCTAAATTCCATATATACATGGAAACTCTTCAGTGTTAGAAATAATATTCCCAGGACTGGCATAACATGAGAACGGCCTGCAATTTTACACAAGTTTTTGAAAACTACTTTATATCAGAAATTTTACTAAAAACTGGTTACTTTTTTGTTATAGAGGCCCACACTATTAGAATTATGACAAGTTGCAGCCAATTTCGCCAAAGTCGTAACCAAGATCGTGAAGCACACACATATAATACCATATAATACCATTTTATGAAATCGTATACGATAATTTAATAGTTTTTACCTTACTTCAAGTGTGTAATTTATTTATTTTTAAGGCTTAATAATCTAAATTGTCCAATATATGAATTTAAAAAAAATGTAAACAAAGACTGAATAGACATGACCGCAAAAATCTGCAGAAAACTTGGAATTGTGCAGATTAGTGGTCTTCTACTGTACACAGTTTTTCATAAATGTGTTTCGTTCTTAAAATGTGTTATTTTCATCTATCACTGCGGAACAAATGAGAAAACTCATATTCTTGCACATGAGTTGTATATATCTTTATATCTAAATTTCCGTCATTTTTGACGGGCTACCTTTCTAGTATATATATAATAAAGAAAAAGGTAAAAAACACTTAACTTCGAAATTATAAATGTAAATGTTGTAACTACGTTTTATTTATTTATTTTGTGGGATGTCTGTGTATGTATGAGGGGGGAGAGGAGGGGGGGTCTCTCGAGATTTTGTGATTAAATCCATTTTTCAGATGAAAATGCACGATTTGTAGTTTTTGTACTTATTTCAGGGTGGGAGCAGCGCCCTTGAATAAAAACTCTGGATACGAACTTCGCTTATATAATGTAAATAATAAATAAGTTATTGAAATTATATATTTAATTTAAATACATTTGCAATTGTAGATTTAAATCCTAAGATGGATAAATTATTTTAATTAATAGAACCATTGAAAGGTTCATCTTAATAGGGATGTATTTTACAGCAACTCTTTAATTAAAATAAATATTCAATTGTACATTTCATAATAAGGTATTAATATTATAATTTATTGTTTTATAATTACATTCATTAAAATAATAAAAACAATAAGAAAATTTTCTCCAAAATTATAAATATGCAGCAATAATTTAATTTAAATGAATTTTATCTCATATTATGGAAAACATTATTCTGAAAAATAGTTTGAACAATTGATGAAGGACAACAAATTTAAATTTGTTAGATACCGCCCCCAAGCCTCTATTGGATTTCAATAATAATAATAATAATAATAAAAACATTTTCTGCGGCATTGTTTAAAAAAAAATGTGTTTTTACTTACAGTATGAAAATTTAAAAATAGATAAATTTTAGAAAAATACTTAAAATATTTTTTTAAATCATAGTATAAACATTCACTGAATTATCCAAAAGAGATTTTTATTTCGTAATTTCTAACCTACATTATAAAATTCTCATTATTTTTCGTATTGTACAAATAAATTATATGTATGTTCTTCACAGATATACGTACTACATTTCTGAGAAAATTGTTTTATCTTTCGAATTTGTTTTATTGTACAAAAACGATACTTTTTAGATTTTGGAGATACGGCAATTTTTTTACTGTTTCCCACAAAATTCTCTTCTCTTTTTTTTAATGGTTTGGCAGTGTTATTGTCTGTTTTCTTTCACTTATATGTTCCGGTAATAAATGGAAAGCAAGTTCTTTGAAATAATGACGATGAATTTCCCTTTTTCTCCATATTTAAACGATTGTCAATTTGAGAATTTATTCCCGCAATATTTCACAATGAAAAAAAAAATGTAAGTGACCAACCATCAGTTTTTTGTGCGAACTGACTTCACAACTAATATAATAAAACAATTTTAAGTCACATTCCAAAAGTAAAAAAAGTATTCTATGAACGGGTAAAATAGCAGATAGAAAGAAAGACGAAATAACAACAGGCAGAGAGTCCGGACTTCGAAGAAACTTCCCCCCCACAGATTTCGCGGAAATGGGAAAGGATGAACACGAGGGGGAAAAATTCAACTAACGCAAGTGGTCGCAACGCGGTCATTTAGACCGATTGAAACTTAAGAATGCGATAAAATGCTAAGAAATAGCAGGAATGACTTGCAATTTTACTACACAAGAGTGTGAACACTCAAGGTCAGCTACCCGGAATTTGGCTATCATAACTTTAACAGGAAATGAGTTACAGGAAGATAACGAATTTCGGGCGGGGAAAAGACCAACGCGCGACTATTAACGGCTTAAATGACTTAAATGTAATACATGAATTAGAGTTAATAAATTTATTCACATTGTTTTTGTTATACATTCATTTGATCTAGAGGGACAAAAGATTGATTTTCCAAAGAATAATCTTTTAACTAATTTTCTGATATCTATTTAGAAAATAATATAAGTTTCACACTGCAAAAAAAGTTTTACTCAAAAAGGGAAAAGTTCTGGTAGCAGAATCTTGCGTCATTTTACAGAATTTTTCTCATTAGATTGAATAATTTGTGGTTAGTTTTAGTTTAAAGAGGTAAAAAATGTCAGTATAAATTGTTTTCAAATGTTCTTATTTTCGGTTGCATTTAGCTTTAACAAAAGTAATTTTGCGGAAAATGAACAGATCGGAAAATCAAGAAACGATAATTCCACTTATTAAACATACGCTGTCAATACTACTTGGTTTTATAAATATGAATAAAATTCTCGGAAATATAACTTACAAGGACGGTCTCTTTACGGGGATAATCCGAAAAATCTGAAAAATTACAGAATGTTCTTCTCATGAGGATAGATATGTTTATAAAAAAATTTCGGCAAAACCTCGGTAGAGCGTCCGTAAAAAAATAATGAAAATTTCGTTATTTGGAGATTTATCACCGGTTGGCGATAGAATAGAATTTCAAAAAATACTTTTAAAATCAAATACGATTCAAATGGTAAAAATGTATCATGGTAAAATCACGGTAAAAATGTATCATGATGAACTTGTTTAAATTTAATTTAAATAGTTTTAGTTTTGTCAGTTTTAGTTCGTTTTAAAAATAGTTTTGTCATATATATATTTACATTTATTTATAATGAAATTTAACTATCAGATTTTATGATTTAAAACAAAACTTGAATTAATTAAAATTGTTTCAATATCAAAATTAAGTCCAATTGAACACTGTCGCAACGATTCAGTTTTGTTGCTATGGAAACAACGACTTTTTTAAAATATTAAATGAAATGTATAACTGCAGCATTCTTCATCTGCATTCTTCATTTTGGAATACGCTTTAAAAATATGGAAATATATTTTTCAATATGAAAATATATTTACAGCGCTAAAATTAATTAAATAAATGCAGCAACAAGCAACATATATATATATATATGTTGCTTGTTGCTGTATATATATATATATAGCAATATATATATATATATATATATTAAAATCTCTCATTGTTTAAGTTCATTAAATACTATTTACACGTATTCTAAAATTCAATTAACAAGCAATTTTCAGATTCATTAAAATCGTTTTCCTTTGGCGAGGAAAAATGCTGCTTGCCAAATATCAAAAGTATTTTATTTTTTATAGACTTTCTACTGCAATTCTACCGCAAAATTTGTCTGATCCTTTATTACATGCATAAGTAGTTTAATTCATATTTATTTCAATATGTTCTAAATATGCCCGGTAAGGGGACCTTCCTTGTTAGATTTGAGATTTTCATTTCGGTACTAATTTAGACATCAGAATTATGCGTGATTTGAAGAAAAATTTACAAATGCTAACGGATAACTTTCAATCTTTTTTACAGTGCATGTTTTAGTCTTGTGTTTGAAACAAAGTAACATTTATTATAAATATTAAATTTTAAAATAGATTTTTTTAAAAAATCGTAAAAAGGTGAATTTGTTCAAATTTCGTATTGTTACAAATAGGCATAAAAAATGAAAGAGATAGAACACGGAGAACAATATAAGTTAGTAATAAACGTGTATCTTAAATTGTCAGATATTTTTTTTATACTAGCAGCTAATTAAGTTACTATTAAAGAAAATGAGTGTATTGAAACACAATATTATTCATATCCATAGAAACTAAGTAGCGTATATTTTTATGTGCCTTCGTAATTATATAAATACGTAGCACCGAAAGTCGTCGCCTGTGTGTCCGTCTGTCCGATTATAACAGCGCAAATACTACCCAACCGAATGGTTTAAAATTTAATATATATAATCGTTCCAGAATTTTGCCGAGTCATTTCAAATTTATGAAAATTGAGTCAAAACTTAAAAAAAATTAATAAAAGTTTTCTTCCTTTTATTAAATCCTATCATACGTAATTAATTTGATGATATCCAATAATAGGTAGTTATTCTAGGTTACCATGGCAATTACGTCCTATTTAAGATAGAGTCCTTTTTTCCGTATAACTAAATTTGATATAAATCGTAATAAATTTTCTATTCATGCTTTTTTGCGTAAGAGGGCAACAGCTATTGCACCAAGATCTGAATATTTGTAAAACTAGTTACAGTACGAACGCACCGCATTGGCCACGTTTGACGTACAATTTCTGACTTGTTTAATTTACTCTTACATGGTTAAGTTAATATTATTTTTATTTTGTTAAACATATAACTGTTTTCATAAGAAAAAAAAAATCTGCTGGAAGTTCTTCTAAATAGCTGATGAGTATTAAAAACTGTCTCGCTCAAAATTTACATCGTATACTTTATCTAAATTACAGATGCATCAGGCATTGCAGTCGATCACAAAAAAAATAAATAAATAAATAAATAAATAAAAAATAAATAAAGATTAAAAATCATATTTACATATTATTTCTCTGAATTGTTTACAAATCAGCTTTCAAGGAGAATACCTTCATATTCCTTTTGCTCCGTATTATGAATTTCGCTAGAATCAGCTAAAGATATTTTTACTCTATCTATATTATAACGGGCAAATGTGTCTGTGTGTAACGATGACGTCATTTTGAGGTTGGAAACACCTGACGATTAAATTTCGCTTTGGCAATTTTCGTTACCACACTTTTTAAAAACTTCTGAATATCGCACATTTTCGATTTACCTATTTTTTTCCTCTAGGAAAAAAATATAATTGCAAATACAATTACAGTTGACCGGTCGGGACTGAGGCTGATCCGGTTAATGAAAATCCGAAAAATTGGACAATTTTAAAAAACGGCTATGTCAATGTTTTTTAGGTAACTTTCGTTCAGACTTTTTTTCAGTCTTATTACTAACAACTGTAATAGTGCATATTTTAGCACATTACAAATGGCGTGTTTAAAAGGAAAGTTTTTTTTTTTCCCCTACAAAATTAGTACAAAGTCATACATAGAAATTAGTTCATGTATATTGTATACATACATACACTGTACAGTACATACATTAAAAAAAATTCATTGTGATAGGGAAAATAAATTCTTGATAGCCTTCTGCTTCATAGAGCACATTCTTTTTTCTGCAGCCATTTCCCTTAATCATTATGCAGGAATTGAACGAGATCGACTGAATCTTTCCGTTGTAGCCATCATTCTCGGTTCTTCAGTTCAATCTTCCTCGTCCTCGCACTTACTGTCGATTTTATTATTTCAGGATTGGGAAATGGGTATTTAACGGTTAACTTTCGTGACATCCAGCCGAATTACCCCACTGCGCCTAAAGAAGTTTCACTTCAAAAAATTTGGAGAAGGCAGGAAAAGAAATTTGGTCCTTGATCGATCCGGTTAATTGTACGATCCGGTTAATCGGCGCTCTATTTTACTTTGAAAACTGTATCGTAATTTACTCGCTTATTGTAGTTTTGAAAGTAATTTTAGAGCATGAATTTTTAAATTTATCTCCATTGTCTGCAGGTTCCATAACGGAATAATAATAGCCCATTTGCATTTAAAACTGTATAAATAATGCAGCATTTGTCTCCAGCTAATTTTCCATAACGAAATTAAAACTTTATAAATAAATGAATAAATAAATAAAATAAAACACACATTCAACATATATATCACCGAACAACTTCAATTTTTACACGCACGAATGCGGAAAAAATTTAACTTTCAAATATAATTTATTTGAAACTCGTAACTCAATTTACTGATTGTTTAATGCTTTTAAAATAGTTTTCAAACATGAATACTTTTTTAAACTATTTCTGTCGCGTTTGGACCGATTACGAAAGATTATACCGTATGCACATAAAACATTAGAAATAGTTCAGAATTTATTTTCCACTATTATTCCAGAACGAAATAAAAACTTCATCAATAAATGAATATAAATAATAATATAATATAAATAAATCCCAACAGAAATGTAATCAAATTCCGCTTTTATTGTGAAAATTATCAAAATTAAAAAAGCTGCAGTAAGTAGAGAAATATTTGGCGATTTTTTAGAGTATAACTCTTGGCATGCGGCTAATATGAAAATATAGTTTTTGATAAATTACAAAATTTTATTTGGATACTTTATCGATATACTAGCTCTCTATTCTAAAAAAAAGTAACCAGCGCTGTCACCGCCGCTATCAAGGAATTTTTTGTGACAGCAGGTCTTTCCTCGCTAATATTAAGAAAACTACTGCATACAAAAATTTATAAATGAATAATATTATAGGGAAATATTTGATAAAGACGTTGAAGTAGACAGTTTTTAAATCGTATTATTTTAAGAGATATTTAATGTTAAAGTTGGTCAAAATCGCCCCATTAAGAGAGTTTTATAGGAGCAAAAACTATACAGAGGAATTTAATAATTTTTTCTAAGAATATTCATTAGAAACTCGCGGTGTACAGACTGCATTTATTTGACTCATTTTTTGAGGGTTTATTTCAATTCAATTATATTTTATTGAACTGAAATATAAAATTCAATATATTTTAAATTGAAACTTTCAGCATTTCCAAAGATATTTTTTACATATTTTTAGAAAGTTTTTTTTTTTAAATATTGTTCACACGTGACTATTATAAACAGAAAAAACCCTTTCAAATTAGGATTAAATGAATACGTATTAAAAACAGAAAAAAAATATTGGAAATTATGTCATAAAAATTGTTTTTACACAAGCACATTAAAAAAGAAAGAAAACAATAAAATAATCAATTATTTAATATGTGTTAAAAGCAGTAAATGGGGGAATGACGTCCTATTTCAAATGTCCAAATAATAACATTGCCAAACAGTTTAAACTGAAAAATATATTTACATGTACCTGAGAGATTTATCTAATATTTCAAGATGATCTTTTTAACTATTGTTGCCAATTCTGAGACTCAAATAATAATATTACCTTCCTAACAATAAAAATATTTTCAGTTGAATATTACAAAGAGAAATAAATGTTTGGTGAAAATTACGTCAGATTTAAAAATTTACATTTAAAATCTCTTATTTAAAATCATTTTCTTATAGCATTGTTAAAAAAAATTTCAGATGTTTAAACTAATCTTATTTAATCAAACACGGGAACATCAATTCGCAGCAGCTGATTCGGCCTTAAAATACCTCATTAAAAGGGAAATGCGTGGAAACGCGTTTGCAAGGAGATCTCACTTTTTTTTTTTTTTAAATTATAATTCAATCTTCCGTAATCTTTTTAAATCAGTTTAATTAACCGGATTTTTAGAGTCTGAAAGGGGGTTGGCGATTGTAGTTCGTAGGGGGCTGAGACCCCTAGCTTGATAAAAAAAAATGTTAACGCGCAACGAAACGTTCTAACTAATTTTATTACATGTAAATATCTGTTAGAATTAGAAAATAAACGGTCAAGTGCGAATATTACTCGCGTTCAGAGGATTCCGTAGGCTAAATATGTGAATTATTAACTGTATTATTAAAAAAATCATTACTAAAAGAAAAATAAGACTTTGTAAAAAATATACAACGTAGGGTTTGGTATAGCTGTATATATACTAGAAAAGTATGAATGGGTACACCGCGAAATTTCAAAGAGATATGAAGCCTAAATAATAACAAATATTGCTATTCTGTATAACTCTTATTTAAATCTTATCCTAATCTGTTTATGATGCACTTAATTTGGCACTGCCAATCGAAGTAGTGCATATTTAAACTTCATACAATTAAATTCAGTGTAGTAATAATCTTTTATTTTTAACGTGTAGCTAAAACAAAACCCTTGTTCAAAGTTTAAAAGTAGCATTTTGCTAAGCGCGCTTCGAAAGGAGGTCGCAAAGTAGCAACTCTGCCTTGGTCTGCGCCGCGTTTTTTCTAAATAGGTTTTTAATTAACTTTTAAAGACATGGGAGGCGTATTGAGAGATCTACTCAGTGCAAAGTAGTGGCGAATCCCATAGTATTTGTGATAAATTCTAATTAAATTAGTCTGTTTTTAACAATTTGACGTTTATTGTTTTAAACTGATACTAGACATTGTGTTACACAAATGTATCGTTAATAGTTGTTATCTAGGCTTTAAAAGCCGATAGTACATAGAGTACGCCGCCCCTGTCATTATTTAGGGACAAACCGTCCTTGTCTTTAAGGGCCTCTAATTTTTTCATAATTTTAGTTTCAGTAGATTCGGAAATAGATGGGGGGGGGGGGGCATATTTTTGCACTACATTTTAGACGATATCTCTGAAAATATAATACCATAAATTAAAAGAAATGTATTTTTAAGTTCAGCGTTACGAAAGCTTTCACACGATACCCCACATGATAACAAAGAAAAGATTTATTTTTTCAAGTAACGTAATTAGCCCCTGTACATTTTCCCTAAATATATTTGTGACTGTTTAATCATTTGTAAATGTGTGGGTCAAAAGTCCTTCTTACTTCCCCCAATTTGAACTTTCTCCGTTCCATAGTTTACGAGTAAAATGGCTGTGACAGACAGACACAGGAGTGATCTTATAATGGTTCCGTTATTTTTACTTTTTGAGTAAGGAACACTAAAAAGGTTTTTCACCAATATTCTCTCACTCGGGAAGCCCGAGTTGCATCTCCTAGTATTAATAAAAAATAAAATTGCACTTCTAAGCGAAAAAAAATCATCTAAAAAAAATTAAATACAATTTCTAGCGTCTTCTGGTGCAGTATACCTTTCGACCATGAAAAGCTGTCTGTTTGTTGACAGATGTAAATTTAGCGTTATAATGTGGTGTCTTCTGTTAAAACTGATCTTATGACTTATTTGCGTATTTGCTTTTTAATTTACTCTGTGCAATCAAATGGCAATTGTGATAACTCTACCACTAGTTACATTACATTATCGTGGCAAACAAATTTTCATTTCTGTCATAGATTTAAAAGAAAATTAGGTTTGAAAGTTATTTAGGGAGCCATAAAAAGTCGTTAAATTGAGCTACACTTTCTAAACAAATTTCATTCGAAAGTATATTCAGATAATGTAAAAATTGAATTTAGGCGATATTTAGAAATAATGTATGAGCAATTAAAACAGGAGTTTTGGGAGCTTTTGTTCGTAGTGAAAGAAATCGGGCTTTGTCACTGAGAGTAAAGAGATTTAAGTTCCTAGTGGCTTATTCGAAATAGGACTTTGTAACTAAAAAAAAAGAGACAGATCCCGAGTAAATTATTTGAAATAAGACTTTTTCACTGAAAGCAAAAGACCTTTAATTTCCCAGCAGCTTATTAGAAATAGGACTTTCTCAATAAAAAACACAGACTTAAGTTCTTAACGCTCGAAGTACTAAGATCAAAATATTAAGTAAATGTGTAAGATAGGGTATTTTGACAAGAATCGTCATCAAATAACAAAGTATGTGCCTCCTCTATAGACAAACTATGACGATTCAATTCATTGAATACCGAAATTTACACACAACCGAACACAAGAACAAGAAATAACGAAATGATGGAGGCGCTTACACTCGCTTTTATGGAAACGTTGTACCCACAGCGCCATATAGTGAACTATATTTGGCAAGATGTCAAAAAATTTCTGTTTTTTTCTCTTGAAACCTAGTAAATGATAGATAGCTTTCATTTATTCCCCGATTGCTTAAGATGGGATCAATGTGACCCCGTTCCCATTTTATACAAATAAACAAAAAAAATTAACTAGCGAAACTTACTAAGTAGACAAAATGATGAAAGAAACGTTTTAGGAGAATTCCTAGAAAATAAGCTTTGTATACATATTCTAAATGAAAAAGAAACCTTTTAGGAGAATTCCTAGAAAATAATTTTAGCTTACATGTTCTAAACGAAAAAAAAAAAATGATGAAAGAAACCTTTTAGGAGAATTCCCAGAAAATAAGTTTTGCATACATATTCTAAATGGAAAAAAAAAAAAACCTTTTAGGAGAATTCCTAGAAAATAATTTTAGCCTACATGTTCTAAACAAAAATAAATAAATAAATGAACGAAACCTTTTAGGAGAATTCCTAGAAATTAATTTTAGCATACAAATTCTAAAGGGAAAAAAATTATGAAAGAAACGTTTTAAGAGAATTTCTAGAAAATAAGTTTTGCATACATATTCTAAATGAAAAAAAAATAATGAAAGAAACGTTTTAGGAGAATTCCTTGAAAATAAGTTTTGCATTCATATTTTAAATGAAAAAGAAACCTTTTAGGATAATTCCTAGAAAATAATTTTAGCATACATATTCTAAACGAAAACAAAAATGATGAAAGAAACCTTTTAGGAGAATTCCTAGAAAATAATTTTAGCATACATATTCTAAATGAAAAAAAAAATGACGAAAGAAACCTTTTAGGAGAATTCCTAGAAAATAAGTTTTGCATGTCCAGATGGTGTCAAATTGATCCTACCTTAATACTGCGAGGGTTAATACCTTTTTTACAGAAAATGTTTTATTTTAAATAGCCAACTAATTAAATGCCTGTATTAGAAGATTTAACTCCTCGTCATTTTAATGTTTAATAAAATGAAAAATGTGTCTTTATTTAATTGTTTGGTTTTATTTAGTTTTTTCGAATTATAAACGAAAGTTATATTGAACAAAATATTGTCATCTGTGCAAATTACACTGAACTTAAAATTTCAGGAAAACGAGTTTCTATGGGCATAATTATAGCTATGAAACTATTTAGATTCTATTTGTTTCATCTGGAAGTGACATTTATAAATAACATTTGTAATATTATTAAAATATACACATGCTTAAACTCTTATTTTCCTAACACAGCTCATACAAATTGCTTTAAGGTTATAAAATTCTGTAGCGGAAAATAATTACATAAATCACATATTAAACAAATATTACATTTGCAATAATGTTCCACATACTTAAAATACTTAGGGAAATAGAATTTATTAAAACAATACGAACAGAAACCACTTCCTATAATTTGATTTCATTAATCACTCAGTGTCTGAACATCAAAATAATCATCTTTCCAAACAAAATACTTACCACTTTAAATCCTTTTAAGTTGAGAGTCTAAATAATTGAAATCAAATTATTTCCCAATTGTTATTCAAGTGTTTTCTGATTAATAAGTATAATTAATCAGAGGTTAAAATACTTATAGAAGAATTATGAATGAAACGGGTTTTGAAGTTATATTCGGTAATAGGATTTGTGATAAATGTGTCTTCTACATTTTCAGGCTTAAAATGAAATACAAACATTATTGAATTTTATGTATTGTAACATGATTTTCTATAAATTGTTCGTTCATTAAAGCGTAATACCAAAATTTGTTATATTAAACGCATTGCAGTAGTTTTATCAAATTCGAAAATGCGTTTCCACGTTTCAAAATACAGGATGGTTACTAAATACTATTACAAAAATTGAATCATTTTATTTTACAAATATAAAATAGAACATTATAAATACAGCAATATGATAAATAGCAGAAATTAAAGCTTACTCGCAATGGTTTTATTGGTATTGACCGCCGTCTTTATATCTATTACCAAAGATAAACCCTTACGCCATTGTCCGAATGCGCGTGAATCTATTAGGCAATCTATCTCATTCACGCAATATAGAAGTTTTGAGAGATTACAAACTTCTGTGTTTTTTAGCATTTACTTTAGACTCTAAAATTTCCAGATGTAATAGTCTAAAGGATCCAGAAAAGAAAGGTCCAGAAAAGAAAGAAACCAATCATCTTGCATGATAAATTTAGGAATTGATTTGGATGCGACGGTATGTCGATGTGATGCTGCAGATTCTTACTAAAATATCCAATTCTTTTTCGGATACGATTTGCCAGTATGAGGCAATAAATGTGTAGCTAATATGTCCTTTTTGTAATATTATCGCACGGATTTTTACCCCTTTATCGACGAATTTAACAGGGAATTTTCATTTTTAGGTGCGTTCGTAATTATATAAATACGTAGCACCTATAGTCGTTGTTCGGTCCGTCTGTCTGTCTGTCCGTTTATCCACATATAACAGAGCAAAAACTGACCAACCGAATGGCCTGAAATTTAAATATTAATTGTTGTAAAATTTTGTCGAGTCATGTCAAATTTTATTAAAATCGGATGGATAGTTTAATTACAGGGACAGTTAAAAAGTTTTGCGTTACATTACGACCAATGGAAAAAAATGATATCGTGTGCATTTTAATAATGTTACAGCCCTTAATGAAATGGATATGCACTTATGAAGTGCACTAAAATGTACATTCAGTACAATATACGGAGCAAAGAAAATAATTAAAACTAGTTATAGTAAGAACGCACCTCATTTGCCACGTTTGACGTGCAATTTCCAACTTGTTTGATACTGTAGCCCAAACTTTAAGAGAATTCTTGTTCAGAAAGCTTTTAACAGTCCGATTTTTTTTTTTTTTTTTTGAGATATCCTCGAACGATGCTGAATACACATCATTTTTAGCCTTATAACAATGTCCAGTACAAAATAGCTTTTCAGCAGAAAATATTATTTTGCCTATACTTTTGCAACAATGCCGCTTCAACAGTTTCTCGAAACTTTGTAATATTTTTATTATTTTTGCGGCAGTAAAACCTTGAATTTTTCTTTGCAGTAAGAGCGAAATTCCAGGTAATCGTTTATGATAACTTGCACAGTTCCACGACTCACGTTTTCTTCTGTAGCCATTTTATTTTCAGAACGTTGTGGATTTCTTAGCATCTTTTCCCAATTTCTTTTGATACGATCTTTTGTACGAACTGAACGTAGACGTTCAATTCCAGGGAAATCTTTACAGCTGTTAGTACCCAATAATCGATTCGCAGTTCTATATACAAATGTCTCATTATAACAAAGGGATTTTAATAGCTTAAAGCTTTCTGCAGCAAATTCACGATTAGAAAGTTGTTTAACCAAACTTTTGGCTTCCGTATTTAAAATAATTATAAATTTTTGCTTTATACAAAACGGAGACGCTCATAAAAATTTGATTTCTTGCAGAAATAGAGAGATAAAATGTTTTACCAAATGATTAATTTCAATTCTTATTTATTTATTTATTTTGGATTATAACAGTATTTTGTAGCAACTTTGAAAATATTTAAGTATGAATAAATCCTTCTATATATAAAAAAAGTTTTGATTTGGAAATAAACCAATGAAAATCTGCGTAGATATTCCGGGTAGATCGGCATCCAATTTGAATGCTTAAACATGGCCTTTCATAGGCGTAACCAGGGGGGGGTTGCCCTGGGTGCCCGGGCACCCCCCCCCCCCCCGCTTGCGCAGACTCAAGCACAATTATTAAAAAAAATTGAAATCTACAAAAGAAAAAAGAAATGAAAGCAGAGTTCAATTAGTTTAGCAAATTAGTTTAGTTCAGAAAACTAACAGCCTAAGTTTTCAACTGTGATAAAAAAAGAATTTCACGTTCTTTTTTTTTTTTTAAATTATGTTCTTTATCTTTTTTAAAACTAGAATATTTATAAGAATATGTATTAGTCATAGTAAGTCAAAAAGGTGGTTTTATAATCCCACTTTGCCGTCTTTTGTATGTGGGAGATTTTTTTTAACACCGATCTTTCTATTGCATGTTTCTGCAATTTCATGAGAAATTAACGTAAGTTCTTGACGAGGATAGAAACAGAAATTAAATTATTTGTCTCTTTGATTTCGTGGTCAAAAGTCTAGAAAGGAGCAAAAAAAATTGAAAGGGAATGCAGATGTGAAATAATAATTCCATAATGCGATTACCCGGGGGGAAAGGGGGGGGGGTGCACAGACCCTGCCTCCTTTGAAAATGAGAAATAATAGCACAGAAAATTAAAATTAATCTGGAGTTGGCTGGTTAGTGGAATTTCGTGTTTCGCGACCATATTTTGACATTAGTAAAAGGAATATGGTTGCAGTCTGAGTCAATATAGTAATTTTTTTCCTCTGAAAATTTTTGTACGATTTTTGGAGTTTCTTCTTGTTTCGCGGCGTTCTTTTGAAACTAGGAAAAGGACCCGGTTTCAATCTTTTAGCCCAGTGCAGTAAATTTTGACGAAATTCGCGATTTTATTCTGCAATCATTTCATGATATTTACAATTTTTCCCAAAATCGTTTGACGAAATTCACGTTTTCTACGCTATTCTTTGTCACACTTTTCACTACTGTGTTGCACTTTTCACTACTAACCTTTGACAAAATTCGTGTTTTTTATCGAGATCCTTTGACGAAATTCGCATTTTTTTAGCATGATCCTTCGATGAAATCTGCGTTTTCTTTACACGATCTTTTGACGAAATTCGAATTTTCTTTCTGCGATCTTTTGACGAAATTCTCGTTTTCACCGGGATGCTTTGACAATTTTTTTTTTTTTTTTTTTTTTTTTTTTTTTTTTTTTTGAGTAATTCACGAAAATGATTTTTTACAGGGGTCATTTGTCGAGTTTTGCGATAGTTTTGTGCGACCGATCGGGAAAATTCTCAATATCTTTCCGTACCAATTATCAAAATCCTCTACTCTTTTCCGTGACTTTTTGACGAAATTTGCAACACTTTCTTGTCAATCGTTCATCGAAATTCGTCATTCTTTACGCAATCATTGACGAAATTCGCGATTTTTTTCTGCACTCTTTTATCGAAATTCACGATATTTTCCACGATCGTTTGAAGAAATTCTCAAATTTTTCCGGGAACGAGTCAAGACTTGATTTTTAGAAGTTCCATAAAAGAAATAAAAATCGCAGACTTCAAAAAAAATTTTAAATATTCACTGAAGAATCACAGATCTGTGAAAGAATTTTTAGGGCGTAAATACTGCACAGCATTTTTTATTATGCGGGACTTTCCTTTTCTGTGCACAAATCGCGCGATCCTGCACGTTATTTCAAACCCTGTCCCTCAAAGAAAACTTCATTACTAGTGGAGTTTCGCTGGTTGCTTTTTTTTAAACGAACATAGAATTAAAGAAATGTAGGATTTGGGGGAGGGGGAGGGTAGACTGCCTTCGGCAACGTACACCCCGAGAAAGCTACGACCACTTCTGTCTCGAAACAAACGAATCCTGAATTATCGCGATTTTTTTATTTCGAGCCAAATTAAATTTTCAGCTTTCTTATAAGAACTGATTTGACATTCCTCCAATTCGAATTTAATCACGGCAATTGAAAAAAAAAATACCGGAGAGTTTTTTCTGTTTCAAAAAAAGTTAAAAAATCGCCTCAAAGTACAAAAAACCCCGCTAAAAATCACATTAAAAATTCGGAAAAAATTAAAAAAACAACAGGGAACAAAATTAACTAATTGGGTAAAATATTTAAACCGGATTCCTTTTAGGAATGTGAAAAAAAACCTCTAAAAATAACCTAAAATAATTGTTACAAATTAAAAAATCGCTGTAAGAATCTCGAAAAAAATTTATTGAAAAGAAAACAAAGAAATTTTACTGGATTAATGAGTGTTTGAATTTTTACCTGATTACATAAATTTTTATATTTAACTTCTGCATTCTTTAGTTGCTCAAATAAGGAGGGTGAGGCCAGGCTGACCGCAGCTCCACAATCTGCCAAGGCGGTGATTTTAATACCCTTTATTTCAAAACTAATAATTGGAAGGCTTTCTATATTATTACTTTTCACGCTAGCAATCAATTTGTAAGAATTGTGTGACCCGTCCATGAGAGACTTACGCGGGTACCTTTTATTTGAATCTGTAAGTCCCTCAATTAATTTCCCTGTTTGTCCTTAGGTTTCTGTTCATCATCTTTATTTTGTTTATATTTGTTTTTGTGAGAATTGTTTTTATCCTATTTATAATATTATAATAATTATTTATATAGACTTTCCTCCAAAATTTCTTGGTTCCACCCGGTGATCCTTAAGAAGACATGGAGTCACATTCTGAAAAACTTTCGTGGGTATTACTGGTGTACAGCATGTATTATCTGAGATTTATCATCCGGCAAAATTTTATCTACAAGACTTTGACAGAGATAATGTTAGGTCTCATGCAATGTCTCTGTGTCTATAGAAGTTTCCAGCATGATTAAAGGTGTTTTTTAATCTTTATAAGAAGTTAGGGTGGCAAAAGGTTTTACACTTGTGACCAGACTTTTATAAAACTAAAAACTTTCTGCGCACGCAAATATTGGGTCAAATACTTTCTGCAAATTAATTTAATGTTTAATAAAATAATGTGTTATATTATTTTAACAATATTAATTAAAAACAGTAGTTTTAAAGTAATTACCATTTAAATTAAAAATTAATTGATATTAATTAAAGAATAATTATTTTAGTTAAAAAAATAATAAAGCTAAAAATCCATGATAAGAAAAGGTGAATTCTTATCAATTATTTTGTCAATGCATTTAGAAACAGCCCAATCCTTAATATTGTAACCTCTTCTCGCAAAATACCAGTCACTCTGTTCACAAAAATAATACGGCATTGCTTCTGGAACAACTGAATCATATTTTATAGGGAAGAGGTCTATTCATAGGTATCATCATTAAAGAGACTGATGCAGGGATGAAAGTGCACTAAATCCATTTTGAAGCACCTTTGGAGCAGCAAAAATCTGATTTTGGAGTAGTAAAATCCATTTTTGAAACAGCAAAAATCTGATTTTGGAGCAACAAAAATCTGATTTTGGAGCAGCAAAAATCTGATTTTGTAGCAGTAAAATCCATTTTTGTAGCAGCAAAAATCTAATTTTGTAGCAATAAAATTAAAATTATGTTTTTGGAGCACACTGAAATACTAATTGTAATAAACTCCTAAAAATTAAAATAATTGCTATCTTGAAAATAATTTTAAATTTGAAAGAATAATTACTCAGATAAAATTTCTCCACACATTTTGCTAATTCTGGGCATTCTAAGCGATAATTGGGTACAGATTGCAATAATGAAAAATCAGCAGAAGGAAGAAAAAAAATAGTTTATTTGGCTTTTAAAAATATTATTTTAGAGCAGCAATTTTAACTAATCAAAGGAAAGCCTATGAATACAACAAACAGGACTCCTACTCAACATTTGTAGTAAAAAATGGTAAAAGGGGACCATTTTTTTCAAAAGAGACCATATATTTCACATGAAAAGGAACCTTTCGGGGTCTAAATTCAGCAAATCACAAAATAAAATAAACAAAATCCCCGCAACCATTTCACGAAATTAGCGTGTTTTTCGCGATCCTTTGACAAAATTCACCTGATTTCACGATCTCTTACCAAAATTTGAGTGTTTTTTGCGATCTTTTACCGAAGTTCGAGTTCCTTTCGCAATCTTTTGAAGAAATTTGCTTATTTTTCGCGATTTTTTGACTAAGTTCAGTTATTTTTCGCAACGCAAATTTTCTCAAATCTTTTGACTAAATTTGCATATTTCTGCGGAATCTTTTGGCGAAATTTGCGTGTTTTTCGCGATTTTTGGACGAAATTCGCTTGTTTTTCGCGATCTTTGGACGAAATTTGCGTTTTTCGCGATTTTCTGAAGAAATTTACAGTTTTATCTTTTGACCGCGTTTTGTTCGTTTTTTCACGAAACTAGCGATCCTTTGAGAAAATTCACTTTTTTTTCGCGATCTTTTGACGGAATTCATGTATTTTTCACGATCTTTCAACGAAATTTGCGTGTTTTTCCCGGTATTTTGACGAAATTTGCTGTTTGTTTCATGATCTTTTGACGAAATTCGTGTTTTTTCGCAATCTTTTGACGAAATTCGCGTTTTTTCAGCGATCTTTTCACGAAACTAGTGTTTTTTCGTGATCCTTTGACGGAATTCGCGCTTTTTTCGCGGCCCTTTGACGAAATTCGTGTTTCTTTCGCGAACCTTTGATGAAATTATTTTTTTTCCTCGATTCTTTTACGAAATTTGCGTTTTCTTCGCGATCCTTTGACAAAATTCGGGCTTTTCCTGCAATGCTTTTACGAAATTCGTTTTTTTCCAGCGCTCCTTTGACGAAATTTGCGTTTCATCCGCGATTCTTTGACGAAATTATCTTTTTTTTCAGGATCTTTTGAAGAAATTCGCGTTTTTTTCCCGTGGTCCTTTGACGAAATTCGCGTTTTTTCCGCGATGCTTGGATGAAATGGGTGATTTTTTTTCTGCGAAGGATTGACGAAATTGTTTCTTTTTTCAACGACCATTTGTTGAAATTCGCAATATTTTTAAGTGATATTTTTTTATGCCTGAATTTTCAGGCTGATGGCCGATTTTTTTAAATTTTCGAAAAATTTGGAACAGAATCACCCCTGGCAAACAATAAATAAATCATACATAAAATTGGGAAATATTTTTAACATTTCGGTATTTAAAAAAAAAAAAAAAGTTACAAGTACAAAAAATTACGTTTTTTTTTTTTTTCTCCCCCAAAAAAATTTCCGCAAAGTTCCGAATTTTGCGGAATATTTTCCGCGCACGCCCTGCGCGCGTGCGTCTATATTATACAACTCTGCTTGTGACCATACTTAGTTATTGTATTATGTCACTGCTGCAAGGACATTTACATTTTTTTTTTTTTTTTTTTTTTTTTTTTTTTTTACGATTAGATTTAGTTTTGATGTTTTGGACCCCTTCTCACACCCCTTCATGCAAACAAAAATCGCGTTTGAGCCCTTTTTAAAAGAAAAACCACACAATTATATCTTCTAAGATGAAAGCGTGTCTAAAACGGAAAATCGACCGGTTTTATGGGGTTCCGTTTTAGCAGGTTTTACTATATAAGATATTGTTTCTATCCCACATGTTCAGGTTAAAAAGTCTGGGCACCCCCCCCCCCCCCCCGTTCAAAAGGCTGGTTACGCCTATGCCTTTCATCGTTAATATTAAAAAAACTGTTGCATACAAAAATATGAAAATCGGCGGTATTATAGAGAAATGTTTGATAAATACGCTGATGCAGACAATTTTCAAATCGAAGAATTATTTTAAGAGATATTTAATGCTAAAGTTGGACAAAATCGTTCCATTAAAAAAGTTTTATTAGAGCAAAAGCTATACATGAGGATTTAATCATTTTTAGATCATTTTATACGTTATAAGTTCCCGGTGTGCAGATTGCATTTATTTTTCTTATTAGACTCATTTTTTGAGGTTTTATTTCTATTTTGAATTCAAATTTTCAGCATTTCGAGAGATATTTTTTACAAAATTTAGAAAATGTTATTAATTTAAACTGTTGCCAATTGTATAAACAGCGCAAACAATAATGTTTACTTCAAATTAAAAATTTATTTACACGTGACTATTAGAAACAGGAAAAAAACTTTAAAATTAGAATTAAATGATTACATGTTAAAATCAGGAAAATTACGTCATAAGAACCATATTTACACATGAATTTGAGAAAAAAAAATCATTCTTATGCATTAAAACTTGTAAATGGAGGAAATTACGTCATATTTAAAATAGCCAAAAAATATGGCAAAATAATTTAAATTGAAAAATATATTTGCGGGAGGTATTTTGAGATAATCTTTTCAACTATTATCGTGAATTCGAAGACAGCGCAAATAATATTTTCTTCTAACAACAAAAGTATTTTCACGTGAATATTAATAAGAGAAATAAAACTTTGGTATAAATTACCTCAGATTTGAAACGATACATTTAAAATGAATTATTTAAAAGAACTATCTTATAGCGCTGTTAAAAAATTCCAGGAGACAATGACACTGTTCACTTAATTGATTTTACGTTAGCTTATTTTCAAATGTTTAACTAATTTTTTTATTAAATACGAAAACAGCCATTGCATCGCTTAACAGCAGCAGATTTGTTCTTAAAAATCCCAATCCAAGGAAAACGAATGGAAACCTGTTTACAGAGAGATCGCTACGGTTTTTTTTTTTTAAATTTTAATTCAATATTTTTAAAGCCGATCAAATTAGCGTGCTTTTTGGATTTTGGTGTGCCTGAACGGGGGTTGGCGAGCGTAGCTCGTAGGGGGCAGAGCCCCCTAGTATAACAAAAAAGAATGTTTCTATGTAAATGAAAGTTAAAATTCTAGTGCTATATTCAACTTGAGTTAAATAATTAAAATATATATGAGAATGCACAAATAATTGTACAAAAATTACTTTCGGGTGCATACATATAATATAAAGATATGTAAAATACATTAAAAATATCTTAAAATATATTAAAAAAACCCAGAACGTTTTCAGCCATTACAAGGCCGTCATCAGTGGGATTTAAATGTTGCTATTGTTTTCTTTGTGCTTATTCGAGAATTGTCCAGAAGAAAACATTGTAATTTGAAGGTTGCACGTCAGATGAGATGCCAGATAAAGTTATTCAAATTTTCAACAAAACGTTTCTATAATTAAATTTAATTTCTAATATTTTGAGAATAGGTTTTTCAATGTATCATTGAAAGTTCCATAATGGTACATTTCTATTGTATTGTTATAATCCCGTGGCAGAAATTTAGTATGCTTTCTGCGACAAACTTCATTAAAAGGAAAATCTTTCTGCATGAGCAGTCCCTGGAGTTAAGACAAAAGGGATAATAGGCCAAACTGCAAAAAAGTTAAAATACTTTCCTCATCCATTTCCGATATTTAGCAATCCCCTTGAGAATTTTAGAATGATTATTTTTCGTTGCTTCGAAGTAACCAAGAAACTAAGGCAAAACAGCAAGTAAATAAGGCAAAAACATTTAAAAAATATGTTAACTTTGTATGCCGGAAGCGGGGAGAAGGAGAATTGAACTTTTCAGGGAAAAAACCCCCCAAAAGCCGATTATTTATCATTTATGAAAAATAACAAATAGAACAATAAAACTAGAAAAAACTAAAATAAGTAATTTTAAATGCTTTAAAATTTATGCATTGGGTGTAGGAGAAAATAAGCTAAAATTTCAGGGTAGTAGGATTAAATGATCATTCATTTATTTATTGTAATTTCAAAGTAATAAATAGGACAGGTTTTGTTTTAATGAATGAAAGGATTTTAAAAGATTTTAAACTGATGATGAAGCGAATAGGAGGTGATCAAAATTGTCGAGAGGGGGCTGGAACCTATATAAATATTTATATATTAGTATTTCAAAGTAACAAATAAAAGCACTAAGCGAAACAACGTTAAAAAAGGGAGAGAATTTTTTTTTAAAAAAACCGCTTTCACAGACCGCTGTTTTCTTCGATTTTCAAATTTCAATCACGATAAGTCGGGGTAATTTGGTACATCATGTTTAGTTATTATTATCATGATCTTATTGTATCGTATGAATCTTTAAAAAATATTACTAGTACTTACACATGTGTACTGTGCAATAAATATATATCCCTGTTATGTAACAAGCATATTTTCAGGGAGAAGAAAAATATTTTGTTTGGGATGTGCCCAAAACTATGCAAAATGACACCCTTCAAGATGTTTCAGTGTCTCTCTATTTACATGAAGCAAGAGGAAAAGCGAAATGTTGTACGCATGAATAAAAAATTGTACTGTCATTTTGAAAATACACTCTAAAAAATATTGCCTTTCTTCCTACTGTGTCATTGAAAATGACACAGAAAAAAAAATATTGGTGAAAGCGCCAAATTTCCCCATGTAAAAAAAGGCGGAAATTTGCTGCTTCTGTATTTTACTTTTAAATTGATTTATTTTACTGTAATTTTATTATGTTTGCAGACTGTCAATAGCATTTTGTTTATTAATTATAGGTCAGAAGTATACATTTTACTTCCTTATTCGAGATTGATTTATTTTGTAATTTTTAACATGTGTGCGTGCAGAAAGGCTGATAGCTATTTCTTAAGAAAGTGTTTGAAAGTGTTTTGTTTATTTATTTATTATTCAGAAGGTATGTTATCTAAAATATCGTAATATACATTCTAAAATGTTTCCCTCTATATTATTGAACTGGGTTATTCTATCAAAACCTCATAATTATCAATTATGCTTTCACTGGTGTATAAAAAATGTGTTTATTAAAGCTTTTGATTAAAATAATCATGTTGTATTAATATCTTTACGGTTAATTTTGTTTGAAAGAGCATATTTTAAAGATCATAAGACATTATGAATATCAACAGAGCCTCCAAAATTCTTCTTGTAATTGCTATTTCAAACTGTCACTTCAAAAAACATATACTCTCAAAGAAAATTCACAGTGCTCTTAAATATTATCAGATTAAAAAAATTATCAGTGTTCTGAATATAGCACAAAATTAGCCCTCGCCACTCGCCAGGCGTCGAGTAACACTTAAAACGTGGCGATAAACTTTATTGTCCTCGCTCGCCAAACTCAATGGGCACCACTCGCCAAACGCGATGGTTCAAAGATCGATGCCAGGGAGGAAAGGGGTGAAATTCGTTCGGAATTTACGGTGTCCAAATCGGCGATTCTCCCGAACGTAAGAAAAGCAAGTAGCAGGAGTGATTCTGTCTCGAATTTTACGAAAATTTAAGGCATTCGGTTCCGAATAATAAAAAAAAAAAAGTTCATCAGTCAAAAATTCGGACATAAAAATATCGCTAATTTCGATATGGTCGCCAAAAAATATCAATTTCGTTAATCGTTCGTAGAAAAAAATCACCAATTCCGTCAAAGAATCGCGAAAAAACGTGAATTTCGCCCAAGGACCACTTAAAAAACGCGAATTACGTCAAAACATCGCGAAAACGCAACTTTCGTGAAAAGATCGCGGAGAAAATGCAATTATTGAGACAAGATCGTGGAAAAACGCAAATTTCGTCAAAAAATCGCGGAAAAACACAAATTTCGTTAAAAGATCGCAGAAAAACGCAAATTTCGTGAAAAGATCGCGGAAAACGCAAACTTCGTGAAAAGGTCGCGGATAAAACGCAAAATTCGTGAAAAGATCGCGGAAAACGCAAAATTCATGAAAAAATCGCGAAAAAAACGAGGAATTCGTGAAATGATCGCGGAAAAACGCAAATTTCGTCCAAAGATCGTGAAAAAAACGCAAATTTCACGAGAAGATTGCGGAAAAACACAAATTTCATCTAAAGATCGCGGAAAAAACGCAAATTTCGTCAAAAGATCGCCTAAAAACGCAAATTTCGTCAAAAAATCTTGAATAAAATGCAAGTATTTTAAAAAATGGCGAAAAAACACCACAAATTTTGTTACAAGTACAAAAAAACGCATTTTTGTTAAAAGATCGCGGAAAAAACGCAGATTTCGTCAAAAGATCGCGAAAAAACGCAGATTTTGCGAAAGGTCACGAAAAAACGTGAATTTTGTCAAAAGATCGCGAAAAAACGCAGATTTTCCGAAAGGTCACGAAAAAAACGTGAATTTCGTCAAAAGATCGCGAAAAAAACGCGAAATTCGTTAAATGGTCGCAGAAAAATGTATATTACTGCCGGCGATTGTGTCCCTCTGCTTTAACCGTTTTGAAATTTTCCTGTGAATTTATTTCATTGCAATTAATAGTAAAAATAAAATTTTTCAGGTGAGTGTCATTATATCGAATGGAAAGTAATATATATCAGTAAATTACAATGTAGGTAGTTAGAAAAAACACAATTTTGTATGGAGCGTACATAACTTTGTTACTGGCCAGCGGTTAAGAAAAACTGGCCAGTGAAAAAAATCAGTGTACTGGCCAGTGGCCAGTGGGTAAAAATATTAATTTTGACCTATAGTTCTGAATAGTACATTGGAAGGGTAAAAAAAAATGGCATGCTCCAAAATATTACCCCAAAATATAAGATTGTGATGTGGCAGTGGTTAGAAAGCTAGACACCAAATTTCTTTGTGAGGGGTAATTTGGTGTTTCCTAGATTTTGTTTTTTAACCCTTTTAGAGGCAAGGCACTTCTATTAGTAAAATACTGATACGAATGAATGACACCGGAATTTACAAACAAATTTATATGAATTTAAGTAAAAGATTTTCTTCACGTACTTAATAAAATGAAAGTTTTCAAACTAAAATTCTGGTGTCAATGTCCCATTTAAGGATTAAAATTAGGTGGTCCAAAAATGTACCACAGCCCTTGAAGGAGTTAAATAACTGTAAATTTCTAAATACTGATCAAATTTCCTTTGTCTTTTTATGAATCTGTCCCTGAAATAAGAGCATTTTGATTTGTACATTTCATTCTTTTTAAAAAAAGGATAGATTTTTTTAAAATTTTGTTTAAAAAAATTAAGCACCAAATTACCTCGTCCTACCCTATAGACACTAGTGAAATTTTATTTAATTCACAGCCCTAGTTATATCGCTACAAAATTTTGAGTATGTGAATTTTAATTGTAATAGTGCTGAACATAAAGTACAGAACAGTATCGATGAGTGAGTTAGACCTTTTATTCATCTTTCAATGAAGCAGTCTTAGACCCTGCACAGATTGTCTGTTCAACAGTTTTTGTCACGGCAGTTAAGAGACTACTTCAGTCAAGAGAAAATACCCGCTTACTAATGCTAATCCTATGGAAGAAATTTTCTAAGATATCTCGTTTGAATTTTAATATTCTTTTTTTTTTTTTTTGCATTGGATAGTTGAGATCGATCTGTACAAAGGTCGTTTTTTACTTTTAAAGGCCGATTTTTTTAGAGGTATTTTCAATGAGAACACTTTCATTTTCGGAACCGGTTTCGAAAATGAAATCATCCTCATAAAGAAAAAAAAAACCTGCATTCAAAATCGTAAAAATAAAAAACAGCCTTTGTACAGATTGACCTCAGCTATCCAATGCAAAAGAATCATTTAAAAATATTGAAGCACAAACGAGATATCTTCATAAATTTCTTTCATAGCATTAGCGAGCAGGTCTTTTCGTTTGATAGAAGTAGCCCTTAAGGGTTAGTGATGGCCAGAGGGGAGGAAAGGCAAAGAGGGACAAACTGTTTTTTTTTTGGGGGGGGGGGCAGGTAGATGATTGATCATTTATTTATTTTTACTTCAGAGTAATAAATCGGGCAGTTTTGTTTTGTTTTTTAGCGTTTTAAAGATTGTAAACAATGTGCGGGAGAGGAGGGATTAAGAGCGGAAACGTCAGTGGAGGAGGAAATGAACACAATTCGTTATTTATGTATTAATATTTCAAATTAATAAATAAAACAACTAGAGCAAAACAATATCAATAAACTGTGCAGATCAAGAGCTTAACGCTTTTAAATATTTTCAATTCTAATGTTTCAGGGATGGGGGAGGAGGCAAAGTGAGGAAAGCTAAAATTTCGTGGGTGGGGGTGGAGGGACGAAAACGAAAAATTTGGGGGTTTGAAGGGCCGAAATTTGACGAAACGATGAAGACTGTCACTTCTTTCCAATATCGTCTACAGAACTGAAACATACAGAAGATCCTTTTGCTGTTGCATGCATGCTCTCTCCCTCCAAAAAATATACATTTTCTCTCAAATAAAAAATTGTTTTTCCAAGAAATCTTTCCCATTCTGCGACATAGTCACCGTGTCGCCACGATTCTGCCACTCGGAATTACAAGAATATTTTTACGTATTGGAAATGTTTTACTTAAATTGTGATTAGGGATTCACCGAATACCCTCATAGCATGCATGGTCACGGTGACGTCGTTGTGACGTCACTGTAAGTCACTGTGGTCACGCCACATCTGTGACCAAAATGCCACCACTCAGTGATGTCACATTGTGACTGAGGTGTGAACTTCTTAGAAAACTTTTAAATATTACGAAAATTCTTCAAAACATATTATTTACTGCAAAATTATATTTTTCTGGCAGTTAAAAATTTGTGACGTCATTGTTATGTCACTGCATGTAACGTACGTCACGTCACATATGTGACAAAAAAACCCACCATATTGTAAGTCGTAGTGCGACAAAAATATGAACTTTTAAAATCTTTGAAAATGAAGAGAAATATTTTAAACAGTCCCGAGTTACAGCGACATATGGAATGAAAATATATTAGTGTATAGCAAATGGTAAATTCTGTTACGAAAGGGGGGGGGGGGCATAATATATAAAGTGCACGATACAAGCATTAATAAACTAAATTTTCATGCTATATTTTATCAATTTGATATCTAAGACAGTGAAAGTATACTTTTTTCATGATTTCAATTTTATCTAGCATTGCAATTTAATATAATAATCCCTCAATGGTTGTTATTATTATAAAAGTGTTTCTAGGAAAAAATGATACGTGCTGGAGCAATTTGGATTACATATTTAGAATTAGGAGTATTAAATCTGTACACTTTACATATTAAGTTTGCAGGGAGGAATTTTTATTTTATTTTTTTGCCAACCAGTGGTATTCGAAACACTTCTGTGGTTTCAAACTAAAAATTTTCTATTACAGTTAAGACTGCAGCTTTTAATGAGCACGTAAAAAGAGTCTTCAGAGTTTAGTCATATATGCATTTCTTGCTTTATAATTTGCATTCAAGTCATATTTTTTCCGTTTAGTGTTTAACTATTTTAGGTAACTATTTTTTCAAAAATTCTACTTCTTTCAAACTTTTTAAATAAAATTAACATTTTCCAAAAATAAAAGAAATACGCAAAATTTATGCAAAACCTATGATATAATTAATTACTCGTATTTCAAATTTGTATTTTAGCGATATGACTTTTAAAAAAAAAGTTATTTTACAAATTGTTTTATTTTACAGAAAACGTGTGAAACAAACTTTACTTTAAAAAGAGGGGGCTTGGGGTTCATTATTACCAGTAAATTGATTTTTACACTTTTTAAAAATTTAAACAGTGTTTTATCTAATAAACTCTAATTATGAATAATACTATTATTATTATTATTTACAAAAAAGAAACTTTACAATACATTTTAACATAAATATTTGGTACTGATAAAAAGAAAAGGTAAAATACATTGGAAAATTCTTCAAATAGAAAATTTTAAATAAAGACACTCTCATTGCGCATTTAAGTGCCAAATCTATTGTGCAGAAATCGTCTGCGCTAGATATAACCACAGAAAAAAAACTAAGGGAAAACGCGGGAAGCCAGGAAGTTACGTCACTGTTTAGAACATCTTTCGCCACTTCTACAATAGTTTTTTTTTTAAGATAAGAGAATGATAGCTGCCAATTTAGGATATACGGATATTATTATAGAAATATAAACGTAAGTCTTATTTAATTTAAATATTTTATTCCTGATGTGCTATGAGTTAAATAGTTTTATGTTATATTAATAAGAGACTGATCTAAAATTGTTTTCAGGAGCAAAATTTTCCTATTCGATAAGGTAAATGAAAATATCTTAATCTGTCATCGCTTGAAAAAAAAAAAAAAAAAAAAAAAAAAAAAAAAAAAAAAAGCTGCGCAGAGACTGATATATGATTACATTCATAGGGAAATTAATGAAAACATCAATTTTCAGTTACTTGAGATTGAAAATGTGTTGCGACAATGATTTGGAGGTTTTTGTTTTCGGCATCTTACTGTTTTCTAATTACTAACACTCATAGATTATATAGATATTCGATTATTATGATATTACGAAATTGTTTCAGATTAGAAATTAGCATTATACTGGGAAAATGTGCTTTTACATATTACAGTAGTGAAACTTTTGAAAGAGTTTTCTTTTAGTGCTAATAATATTTTAAATTATTTTTTAAAATCCTAAATCTCCATACCAATGTTTTCAGATTTAACATTTGTCAAAATTATAAAACAATAGGAATTCCTTATAACATATAGAAAGATTTTTGAGATATTATTAAATCTAATAATGCATGTAATTCATCTATTGTAGTTTGTTGTTATTTAATAGTACAACTATAAATATTAATTATTATTTTTAGTATTTTTCAAATTCGTATATTTATTTTTTTAAATTGTATGTAAGCATTTTTTTTCTGTTTGTGATTTTAATCAAACATTTAATTATAGACATTTTTAATCGATTATTAAATTTTCTTCTATTATAAACTCATTTTCTACGTTTATGATACAAGTAATTATTGGCACTAAAAAATAAAATATGATATTTAAGCATTGAAACAAAGTGTTTTTCATGCCTGATAGGAAGTTATAGATTAAACTGCTTTAGTATATATATTTTTTAAGTTCATATAATAAAGGATACATAATATAGGATACAAAGTTGAAAAGTTCTTATGACTTCGGTTTGTCTCTCCGTCTGTCCGTCTAGCAATCTGTCCGCGCTCTAACTCTCGTAAATATACTCCGATTGCCCTGAAATTTTTGGATGTTATTGACGTTTACCATAGTACGGTCCCTATTTGTAATGAAGTTTGTAGCATGTTTAGTTTATTTACAAGACAGACAAAAGTATTCCGTTACATTACGGCTTATGGGGGAAAAAATCGTTTCAAATGATTTTTAAGGATTTTACGCACGCTTTCAAAGAGAATAAAATTGATGTGCATTTATGAAGCGCACTAAAATAGGCATTCTGTTGACTATGCGATGCAAAGAATAGTTATTATTCATTTACAGGGCTAAAAAATGAATTCCAATACATAATGATATAGGGATGGAGGGAATTGTTTGCTGCGTACTTTATTAATTATGTTTATCTGTTTCATATATAATGAAATTGATATACGTGGCTGAGGTTTACATACTATAAATAATTTCATGTATAATACGAATAATACGCATATAGCATTTACAGGGACACATTATCTATACTCCTATTATAAAGAGGAAAAAATTGTTTATTTGTAGGAGGTAAGCTCGGGAACTACCGAACCGATTCCAAAAGTAATGGTATCAAAATGATGGTGTTAGTCCAACTTAGAACATAGGCTATATCTTATGTCGGTGCCACTACCCCAAAGGGGGTGCAGGAGCAAAAAACGTTCTAAAAATGCGATTTTTGCGTTACTGAAGGGCCTAGAAATATGAAATTTGGAATATTAGTTACCTATAAGATATAAACGGTGTCTAAGAACAGTTCTTAAACAATTCGAAATTTAAAAAGGGTGAAAATGCACAAAAAGCGTTCTAAAAAACGTTCTAAATGGTAGTTTCTACATAATCTCAGGAAATACCAAACCGATTTCAAAAGTAATGGTATCAAAATGATGGTGTTAGTCCAACTTAGAACATAGGCTATATTTTATGTCGGTGCCACTACCCCAAAGGGGGTGCAGGAGCAAAAAACGTTCTAAAAATGCGATTTTTACGTTACTGAAGGGCGTAGAAATATGAAATTTGGAATATTAGTTATAAGATATAAATAATGTCTAAGAACAGTTCTTAAACAATTCGAAATTTAAAAGGGGTGAAAATGCACAAAAAGCGTTCTAAAAACGTTCTAAATGGTAGTTTCTACATAATCTCAGGAAATACTGAACCAATTTCAAATATAATGGTGTAAAAATGATGGGGACAGATCTTACTCCAAGATAGGCTATATTTTATATCTGTTTCCACTACCCCAGAGGAGATGCAGGAGCAAAATGAGCGAAAAGCATTCTAAAAACGTTCTAAATGCCGATTTGTCACCAATATCTCAGGAAGAATCAAACTGATTTCAAAAGTAATGGTAAGAAATTGATGCTGACAGCCTTTGCTCTAACATAGACGCTATTTTAAGTCGGTGTCACTAGCAACTAGACGTTGCAGGAGCAAAAAAGCGTTCCAAATTTCGATTTTTGTGATCGGTAGGGGCTAGCAACTTAAAATCAGGCAAGGTACATATTTATTACATATAAATGATCTTTAAGAACAGTTTCGAAAAAATTGGAAATTTAAAAAGTGGTGAAAATGCGCGAAAAGCGTTCTAAAAACGTTCTAAATTGCGATTTCTACTCAATCTCAGGAAATTCCAAAGCTATTTCAAAAGTAATGGTTGAAAATCAATGGTGACAGTCCCTGCTATAACATAGGTTATATTTTATGTTGCTGTCACTACCATCTGAGGGTTGCAAAAGCAAAACATGTTCTAATTTGCGTTTTTTGCATAACTGAAGGGTCTAACACTTTGAAGTACGGCATGGTATTTATTTACTTACAAGATGCAACTGCTTTCTAAGAACTGTCGAAAGAAAATTTCAAATTAAAAAATATGAAGTGAGCGAAAAGCGTTATAAATTACAATTTTTATGTAATCTTATCAAATACCAAACCGATTAAAAAAATAATGATGACAAATTGTTGGTGATAGAACCTGCTCAAACATAAGCTATATTTTATGTCTGTGCCACTACCACCAGAGGGTTGCAGGAGCTATAAACTTTCTAAATTGCGATTTCTGTGATACTGAAAAGGCTAGAAACTTTAAATATGGCATGGTAGTTACTTATAAAATATAAATGTCCTCGAAGGACTGTCGAAAATAAATTCGAATTTAAAAGGGGTGAAGCGATGGGGAGGTGTGAAAAGCATCTAAAAAAGTCCTAATTTACGATATCTATGCAATTTCATTGAATATAAACCTCTCAAGAAGTCTACTCAGTCTCAAGAAGTGCTACACCGATTTTAAAAATAATGGTGTCAATATGATGGTGACAACTCTTCCTCCAACATAGGCTACATTTTATGTTGGTGCCACTACCCCTAAAGGGGGTGCAGGGCAAAAAATGTTCAAAATTGCGATATTTGCGTTACTGAAGTGCCCAGATATGTGGAATTTAGCATGGTAGTTACTTATTAGATATGAATGATATCCAAGAACATTTCTTAAAAAATTCGAAATTTACAAGGGGTGAAAATGCGCAAAAAGCATTCTAAAAAACGTTTTAAATCTCAAGAAGTACTAAACCGATTTTAAAAATAATGGTGTCAAAATGATGATGACAACCCTTGATTCAACTTAGGCTACATTTTAAGTCGGTGCCATTACCCCCAAACGCGGTACAGGACAAAAAAAAAAAAAAAAAAAAAAAAAAGTGCGGAAATGCGATTTTTGTGTTACTGAAGGGCCCAGATACTTGAAATTTGGAATGGAAGTTACCTATAAGATGTAAATGATCTCTAAGAACATTTCTTAAAAAATTCGAAATGTAAAAGGGGAGAAAATGTGCGAAAACAATTCTAAAAAAAATTCTAAATGGCGATTTCTACGCAATCTCAGAAAGTACCCAGCCTATTTCAAAAGTAATGGTTGGAAATTGATGATGAAAACCCTCTCTCCTACATAGGCTCTATTTCATGTGGGTGTCACTACCACCTAGGGGTTTCAGAAACACAAAACGTTCTAAATTGGGATTTTTGTGTTACTGTGTTTGCCTAGAATCCTGAAATTAGGCAGGGCAGTTATTTATAAGTTACAAATTAACTGTAAGAACATTTCCTAAAAAATCGAAATTTAAAACGTGTGAAAATGAGCGAAAGGCGTTCAAAAGAACTTTCTAAATTGCGATTTCAACGCAATCTCAGGAAGTACCGAAACGACTAAAAATTAATGGTGTGAAAACGATGGTGATAGACCTCACTCCAACATAGGCTGTATTTCATGTCGGTGCCAATACCCCAAAGAGCGTGAAGGAACAAAAGACGATCTAAATTGCGTTTTTTGAAATGCTGCAGGGGCTAGCAACTTGAAACTAGGCATGGTAGTTACTTATAAGATATAAACGATCTCTAAGAACAATCCCTAAATAATTCGAAATTTAAAAGGCCTGAAAATGGACGAAAGACGTTCTAAAAGACGTTCTAAATTGCGATTTCTACGCAATCTCAGAAAGTACCCGACCAATTTCAAAATTAATGGTTGAAAATTGATGATTGCCTCCTTTTGTAACAGCGCTTGCTAAAATATAGGATCTATTTCATGTCGGCGTAACTACCAACTTGCGGTTGCATTTTAGAAAACGTTCTAAATTGTGATTTTTTGCGATACTGAAGGGGCTAGAAACGTGAAATTTGGCATGGTAATGCTCTCTGAGATGAGTTCCTTAAAAATTTGAAATTCAAAAGGGATGAAAATGAACGAAAAGCGTTCTAAATAGCGATTTCTACGCAATCCAGGAAATATAAACCGATTTCAGAAGTAATGGCTTCAAATTGCTGGTGACAGTACCCGCTCCAACATAGCCTATATTTTACGTTGTTGTCACTACCACCTGGAATTACAGGAGCAAAAAAAATTCTCAATTGCGTTTTTTGTGTTACTGAGGGGGGGGGGGGAGGGGTCTAACATTTTAAATTTGGAATGGCAATTACTTCAAAGGTGCAAATGCTATCTAATAATTGAACCGCCAATTGGAAGAAGGTAATAAACGCCACTTTTTGACACATTCATTTTTCTACACTTTTGCATTCTTTAGACGTAGCGCTTAGTTGTGAGTTCGAAGAAAATAAAAAAAAAAAAACATACGAAGCGAATGGTTTTTTCTTCGAACTCACAATTAAGCGCTACACGTCTAAAGATTGTAAAAATGTAGAAAAATGAATGTGTCAAAATGTGGCGTTTATTCCCTTCTTCCAATTGGTGGTTCAATTGTCGAAAGAAAATTCTAAATTTAAAAGGATGAAGTGAGCGAAAAGTGTTCTATAAGCGTTCTAAATTACGATTTTTATGCAATCGTATGAAATACGAAACCGATTTCAAACATAAAGGTTGCAAATTGATGGTGCTAGAACCTGATCAAACATAAGCTATGTTTTATGTTGGTGCCACAACCACTAGAGGGTTGCAGGAGCAAAAAACTTTCTAAATTGCGATTTCTGTGATACGGAAGAGGCTAGAAACTTTAAATATAGCAAGGTAGTTACGTATAAAATATAAATGTCCTCTAAGAACAGGCGAAAATAAATTCGAAATTAAAAAGGGGTGAAGCGAAGGGAAGGAGCGAAAAGCATTCTAAAAGGTCACCAATTTCGAACTTTTTTGTGTTACTGAGGGGGAGTCTAACATTTTAAATTTGGAATGGCAATTACTTCAAAAGTGCAAATGCTATCTAAGAATTGAACCACCAATTGGAAGAAGGTAATAAACGCCACTTTTTGACACATTCATTTTTCTACACTTTTACATTCTTTAGACGTAGCGCTTAGCACCACCCTTAATTACCATTCCTTAATTACGATTTCTATGGAATCTCAGGAAATAATAAACTGATTACAGAAGTTATTGGTTGCGAATCAAGGGTGATAGTCTCTGATCCTATACGGGCTATATTTTATTTGGTGTCACTACCACCTGGTTGGCAGGAACAACAAAAAAGCCTTTAAAAACATCTAAATTCCGTTTTCTATAGAATACTCGGAAATACCAACCGATTTCAATGATAATGTTGGTGAATTAATGGTGACAGTCTCTGTTTCAACATTTTTCGAGACATTCTATTTCACTAACACCAGAGATGGGTAGACTGTTAGACAAGAAGCTTGAAATTTCGCATGATGGTTAATTTTAAGATGTAAATGTGCTAAGACGGTTTCTAAAAAATTCAAAATTTCAAACGAATACTGAAATGAGCATAAAAGTCTCAAAATACATTCTAACTTATCATTTATTTGGAATTACTTTTAGCTTTTCTAATTAACTAAAATCTCATTTCTGTCTATTGCACTTTTATAATGAAGTTTAGTCAATGTGTGGCTTAATTTGTAATTTTTTAATTATTCCAAAAAGTGTATTAAAAGTAATGGTATCAAAATAGTGTCGGTCTCGATGATGCCGGATTTTTGAAGTTATAGTGTACAACCTTGCTGTTCATCTATACTCCTACTATAAAGAGGAAAAAAATGTTTATTTGTAGGAGGTAAGCTCGGGAACTACCGAACCGATTCCAAAAGTAATGGTATCAAAATGATGGTGTTAGTCCAACTTAGAGCATACGCTATATCTTATGTCGGTGCCACTACCCCAAAGGGGGTGTAGGAGCAAAAAACGTTCTAAAAATGCGATTTTAGCGTTACTGAAGGGCCTAGAAATATGAAATTTGGAATATTAGTTACTTATAAGATATAAATGATGTCTAAGAACAGTTTTTAAACAATTCGAAATTTAAAAAGGGGTGAAAATGCACAAAAAGCGTTCTAAATGGTAGTTTCTACACAATATCAGGAAATACCAAACCGATCTAAAAAAAATAATGGCGTCAAAATGATGGTGACAACCCTTGCTCCAACATAGGCGATGTTTTATGTCGGTGCCGCTACCCCAAAGGAATGCATGAGAAAAACGTTCTAAATTGCGGCTTTTGCGTTACGGAAGGGCCTAGAATCGTGAAATTTGGAATGGTAGTTAGTTATAAGATATCAATCATCTCTAAGGACATTTCCTAAAAAAATTGAAATTTAAGAGGGGGTAAAAATGCGCAAAAAGCGTTGAAAAAAATTCTAAATTGCGATTTTTATGCAATCGCAGGAAATACTGAACCGATTTCAAATATAATGGTGTAAAAGTGATGGTGACAGATCTTGCTCCAAGATAAGCTATATTTTATATCTGTTTCTACTACCCCAGAGGAGATGCAGGAGGAAAATGCGCGAAAAGCGTTCTAAAAACTTTTTAAATGCCGATTTGTCGGCAATTTCTCAGGAAGAATGAATCTTATTTCAAACGTAATGGTAGGAAATTGATGCTGAGCGCCTCTGCTCTAACATGCGATTTATGTGTTACTGAAAGGCCTGAATCGTGAAATTTAGAATGGTAGTTAGTTATAAGATATCAATGATCTCTAAGGATATTTCCTAAAAAAATCGAAATTTAAAAGGGGGGTCAAAATGCGCAAAAAGCATTCTAAATTGCGATTTCTATGCAATCTCAGGAAATACTGAACCGATTTCAAATATAATGGTGTAAAAATGTTAGTGACAGATCTTTCTCCAAGATAGGCTATATTTTATATCTGTTTCTACTACCCCAGAGGAGATGCAGGAGCAAAATGAGCGAAAAGCGTTCTAAAAACTTTCTAAATGCCGATTTGTCACCAATATCTCAGGAAGAATCAAACTGATTTCAAAAGTAATGGTAAGAAATTGATGCTGACAGCATCCGCTCTAACATAGACGCTATTTTAAGTCGGTATCACTATCACCTAGACGTTGCAGGAGCAAAAAAGCGTTCCAAATTTCAATTTTTGTGATCGTTAGGGGCTAGCAACTTAAAATTAGCCAAGGTACATATTTATTACATATAAATGATCTTTAAGAACAGTTTCGAAAAAAAATAGAAATTTAAAAAGGGGTGAAAATGCGCGAAAAGCGTTTTAAAAACGTTCTAAATTGCTATTTCTACTCAATCTCAGGAAATTCTAAAGCTATTTCAAAAATAATGGTTGCAAATCAATGGTGACAGTCCTTGCTATAACATATGTTATATTTTATGATGCTGTCCCTACCATCTGAGGGTTGCAAAGGCAAAACATGTTCTAATTTGTGTTTTTTGCATAACTGAAGGGTATAACACTTTGAAGTATGGCATGGTATTTACTTACAAGATGCAACTGTTTTCTAAGAACTGTCGAAAGAAAATTTCAAATTTCAAAAGATGAAGTGAGCGAAAAGCGTTATAAATTACAATTTTTATGTAATCTTATCAAATACCAAACCAATTAAAAAAATATTGATGATAAATTGTTGGTGATAGAACCTGCTCAAACATAAGATATATTTTATGTCTGTGCCACTACCACCAGTGGGTTGCAGTATCTAAAAACTTTCTAAATTGCGATTTCTGTGATACTGGAAATGCTAGAAACTTTAAATATGACATGGTAGTTACTTATAAAATATAAATGCCCTCGAAGGACTGTCGAAAATAAATTCGAATTTAAAAGGGGTGAAGCGATGGGGAGCTGTGAAAAGCATTCTAAAAAAGTCCTAAATTACGATATCTATGCAATTTCATTGAATATAAACCGATTATAAAAGTAATAGCTGCGAATCAATGGTAACAGTCTCTGATCCTACACAGGCCGATCATTCTGCCACCTGGGGTTTACAGGAACAACAAACGTTCTCTAAAAGGCATTTAAAAGCTTTCTAAATTACGGTTCTGTGGAATATTAAAAATATCAAACCGATTTCAAAATTAATGTTGGCAAATTAATGGTGATAGTTCTTAATTCAACATAGCCCTTTCTGTTGAGAGAGATGGTAGGATTTAGAATTTGACATGATAGTTTATTTTAAGATGTAAGAAGATGGTTTCTAAAAAATTTAAATCTTCAAATGAATACTGAAATGAGCGTATTAAATGAGCATAAACGTTTCAAAATATTTTATAAATTATCATTTATTTAGTTTTATTAATTTAAGTCTCCTTTCTGCCTAATGCAGTGTAATAATGATGTTAAATCAAACTGTGTTTTAAATAGTAATTTTTGAATTATTTTTAAAAGTAATAAGTAAAAATTTAGTTAGTACCTTTTAATAAAAATTAGACATATAAATATCACTTGGCATATTTCAAATATTACGCGAGCAAAGCCGTGGGGTTTGCTAGTATAAAATATTTCAGATACTATATTGTATCCGAAGTACTGTACATTAGCAATGACTGCTGGAAATGCATTTTTAATTATGATATGCGCTTTTATGATTCACTATATTTATGCATAGTATATGGTGCATATAAATGCTATAATTCCTATACAGGGTTACACAAAAGTATTCGTAAGTGTTACCGGGTATGGGTGCAAATAGCTTAAAGGTGGTTTTTAAATGAGTTATGCCTTTTTTCGCTGAACTGCATTTAATTTACTAAGAAATGTTTGTAGAATATAGATAAAATGATATACGATCCAAATGTACTCAAAGTTGAGAAACACATGTACTAATTTTTTATTCCATGGTTGTGATCAAATATGAATCGTTATGTACTGACCCCCCTAACCCCCCCCCCCCTAAAAATTAAAGTAAAAATGTACTGACATTTATTTCCCGTTCAAAGGTATTAACAAGAAACGCTTAATTGATTATTTACTAAGAAAAATAGCAAAATGCTTAACAAGATACTCAAATCGAATATTTTTATGACAAGAGCAATATTTCCAAGCACTTTTAAATCATTGTAAAATACTGTGCATCATTTAATATTTACATTAATAAACATTATTTATGCCGCCAAAATGAAATGAACCATTACAGGGTACAAAATTATTCGTTTGTTTGGGTTTGATAAGATGTGATGTTCCAAAATAGAGAAACCATAGGTTCATTTTTGATCCAAAAATATTCAATTCGATATGAGTACATCGGTTTACTCATTTTTGAGTACTTGATTTCTTTCAGTACTTCAACCTACAGATCAAATACAGGGCTGTTCAAAAGAATTGGAAAACATATTTGGCTATGGACGGTAACTGCTGAAATCAGTTTTTCAAATGTTTTATGCGTTTTCTAAAATGTTTACTTAGTTATCTTATTTATGTTATTTCCCTAAATTACGATATCTTCTTAAGCGTTCAGGAAGTGTTGGAAAGTATTATATAATCTATGCTTAACGCATGATTTTTTCTTACTTGTTTTTTTCTATTTCCGAGATCAATCTTTTCCTATAAAACATACCAAATCTATTTAGCTCATATTCACAAAATACAATGTACGCGTGAATAAAAAATTTAAATAAATATGGCTTAACATACCGTTATATAAATAATAGTTATATTAATATCCGTTAGACTTCATGTTCGTATTTAATAAAACAATAAAAAATCACAACACATAAAAAAACTTACCCATTCTAAATATCAAGCTTGAACTCAATTTCAAGCTTAGAACTTAATAAAAAAATATGTCAGTTGATAAGCATTGTTTTTTTAAGTGGAGAAATTAAAAATGTTTTAGAAGAAAAGTGCTCCAAAATAGCGATATTTTGCTAAAAAGTACGGTAAAAAATAAAATTTTATGTTTACAACAAAAGTTTACTTTAAAATTCATCGCAGTATTAATACTTAGACATTTTTCCAGAGAGAAAGATTCGCCTTATATACAATATTTCAAATGAAAATCAAATTTCAAATTAATTGCTTAAAAGGCGCAAAGGCCAACATAGTGAAAAAGATTCCATGCCGGGACTGGAACCCGAGCCGTCAGTATAGCACACTGACATTCTACCAACTAAACCACATGGAACGACACCCAGCCTGTAAAATTTCTTACTATTACATGTTGGTAAGGTTACAAACGCAGCACAAGATGGAATATTTATCATGAGCCACCGACATGGGGTAAACATGAAACTTAATTAAATCCAGCATCGGTTGAAACTATATTAATACTTGGAAATTTTTCGAGGAAGAAACTCGTCTTGCATACAATATTTCAAATTAAAATTGCCTTTTAAGCAATTAATTTGAAATTTGATTTTCATTTGAAATATTGTATGCAAGGCGAATGGTTCTCTCTGGAAAAATTTCCAAGTATTAATATAGTTTCAATTGATGCTGGATTTAATTAAGTTTCGTGTTTGCCCCATATCGGTGGCTCACGATAAATATTCCATCTTGTGTCTGGGTATCGTTCCATGTGGTTTAGCCGGTAGAATGTCAGTGCGGTATACTGATGGCCCGGGTTGGAGTTCCAGCATGGAATCTTTTTCACTATGTTCGCCTTTACGCCTTTTAAGCAATTAATTTCAAAATTTGATTTTCATTTGAAATCGGCACAGTGCTTATGACAAGTTCGTCACAAATGACACATATTTCACAAATTGGTCACTGTGTGACATCAAAGCATTGTCGCCTTCGTCACAGGTTCGTCACAAAGTTAATGCCAAAATAGTCACAAATGACACACTTTTCACAAATTTGTCACACCGTGACTTCACAGAGTGGTCACGATGTGACGTCACAAACGACCTCTAAAACGACCATAACGACCTCGCATTCTAGTCACTATGACGTCACATCGACGGTCACAAAATCACAGTGTGACTTCACAACGACGTCGCCGTGACGTCACCATGCCTTACGGGTAGCGATTTTGGCCAAATGCCGAATATCGAATATCCGGCCTACAAGCAAACCGAATACCGAATATTCGACTAGCCGAACAGTAACTATTCGGCCGAATACTGAAAATTCGGCTTGTCAAATAATTTTATATTTCAAAGTTTAAAGGCATTAAAATGTTAAATTTTAAAACAGTTTTGCATAATATTTAAAAGAAACTTTCATTTTGATAATCAAGAGCTTTTTTGAAGTAAACTTTATGCTGAAAAAAATCTGCTTTGAGTTATTTAAGAAGATGATAGTTATAAAACTTTTTTAATTAATAAAATTTTAAATTTCATGGATTCTTCTGTGAATTAAAACAAATGAATAAAATTTTCTTAAATTCTAAAACAAACATTTTAAAATCAAAGATAAATTGTGAAAAAATTGGAAGAAAAATTGTACAGGATCATGTATTATTTGTTTGTCAGGAAGAGACTAAAGTAAAAGTAAATACTTTATACAATCTATTCAAATTTTATATGGTGGCAACTCAGCAAGAATAACTATTCTACTCCCTTTGATTAAGCAAGAGTTTTCAAATACATCCTAGATTGGTGTCTGGAGTGGGTGATCAGTTTCAGAGATTGTAAATGTTGTTCTTAAAATCTTAGCAAGAAACAGATTATTTACTGGACAATGTTCAGGAACTTGCATTTGTACATAATTAATTTCTATGAATATCCTCGTGGCCGGTTAATTTTCTTAAATAATACTTAACAAACAGCAAATAAATAATGTAAAAACATTCTCTTTTATTTAAATATGTGATTCTGTTTCTAACATTCTCTTTTATTTAAATATGTGATTCTGTTTCTAATTATTTTGAATATCTTTATAAATTGACTGTTAAACGTATAAGTTGTATAAGGTTTTTAAAAATATATTTTAAAAGTTTTCTTTAAGTATTCGGTTGGCCGAATACCCCGAATATTCGGCAGACCGAATAGTTTGCTATTCGGCCAAGCCGAATATTCGGTATACCGAATAGTTTAATATTCGGCCAAACCGAATATTCGGTTACATGGCCGAATAGGCCGAATACCGAATAGATACCGAATATTCGGTGCATCCCTAATTGTGATGATAATTCAATACCTATATATATGAATATGGTAATGAAAACCTGTAATAGGCATTTCCATAATAATCATGGTGTACATGATTTTATAATTCTATATTTATCAGCTTTTATTTACTGTTGATTGGGTAATATTGATTTATTCTATTATTCCATTTTAAAACACTTTAAATAATATAATTATTCACCAAATTACTGTTCAACTTATGCAAAATAGATTTTATATTTATCGAAAACTCCTTTTATAAGGTATTCATATACGGCATAATTTTGTATAACATAATCCAATGATTCACGAATTAAATATACATGAAGAAATCAATAGCAATTTCGTTTTTAAAAAGACTTATAATCTTTCCTTTTTTCCTTAACATGAATAAAGGGCACATTAAGGATTCTTCTGGGGATTTTCTAGGTGCTCAGTGTTTAATATCAAATTAGATCTCTAGATTTTAATGCTTTACAGTTTATGAATATTTAATCCGTCTTATTACAGTTTTTAATGCATAATTTTATTCTTTTTATTGGTTATAAATCATAGTTTCAGACATTTTTTAACAAAAAAAAACGTGGTTGGCTAAAAATTTTTCTTTATCGCAAAAAGTTGCTAAACGTTACTTCAAACGATTTGTATTATTTCCATAAGAAAATTTGTATTGCCTTAGAAATTATCTACTTTACGAAAGATAATCTGTACTTGGTATTTATCTAAATCATTGTATTTGCCATAGTGTGTTTCTGTAGCAACATGAGCAATTTAAAACAAAAAGAAACTTTTTTTTTGTTATTGTAAGTACACTTTTCTTCAAAAAAAGAAACATACTTTAAATTGAATTTTTCAGATTTGCATAAGATCATCCTATAAATAGACTGACCCAAATATCAGAAGTACAGATAATGATATTTTTTAATTTTGCTACTGAGAAACAGAACACGAGTTCTAAATAACAGGAATCTACTTTATTTTTGTTTCGGCTAAAAATCGGAGAAAGCTTACGAACCAAAAGAAAGATGGCTAAGCACAAATGATGAGAATTATGTTGAATATTACTGGTAAACATGCAATAAATATGTTCACAATATTATTTATATTTTACATGGAAAGGGTGTACACGTTCACACCTCAGATATTTAGAGTGATTATTTTATTTATTACAATTTTGTAAGTTGAATTTTTTACGGAGGTAATAAAAAATTCCATACGCGCTAAACAATTTAATGTAGGGAATCACATTCGATTTCATTTTCAATTACCAAGCCTGCGATGGTTCGCAAATCGTAAATTTATAAGGTAAAAAGTAAAAAAAAAATAGCGAAAATTTGATACTTAAAAAAGAAAAGATAGTTGTGTTTTTTAACTTTTGTTAAGTTATTTTTATGTATTTTTTATCGCTGAATTAAAAAAAAGACCTTTATTTTTAACCATCATGTCAGGATTTTTTGCAAATCGGAAATTTCGAAGTTAAAAAGGAAAAAAAATAACGAAAATCTGATACTGTGAAATTGATGTGAAGGTTGTGTCTTTTAATACTGAACATTGATTTTTATGCACTTTTTATCACTGAATCTGAAATAAACCTTCTCAAGAGTTTTCGCAAATCGTATATTTCAGAGTTAAATAGTAAACAAAATAGCGGAAATCTGATACTATAAAATAGATGTAAAACATTTTTTATTAAATTCAATTTTACTTAATTCAATAATTTATTCAATAATTTGACTTATATTGAGGATTCTTACAGTTAAAATGCTCAGGGGTCCGATGGGGGGAGAGGAAGAGGGACACTTTTAACTTTGAAATGTACGGTTTCAGAGAAATCCTGACGTGATGATTAAAAATGAAGGTAATTTTTGAATTCAGCTATAAAAAATACATAAAAATCAACTATTCTAAGTTTAAAAAAATCAATCTCATCTATTTCATAGCATCAGATTTTCGCTATTTTTTTTTTCTTTTTTACTTTTTAACTTTGAAATTTACAATTTGTAAAAAAATCCTTAAGTGATGGTAAAAAATGAAAATCATTTTCGGATTCAGCGCTACAAAATACATAAGAATCAATTTTCAAAATCTAAAAAACATGATACAACACAAATTTTGCAGGCTAGTTTTATTACTCCTTTTTTTCAATAACAAACTATGCTGCATTGTGAAAATTGCTATAATGCTACTTAAATTCAAATTTTCACATAAATAGTTATTTGTTTTTTAATTTTAATTGAATGTTAATTGAAATACTTCCGCTGTCTCTTTCGCTCATAACTTCGAAATTTTGATGGAAAAAGTACGCTTAAAAATATTCTGATGAGAATTCGCTAATATTTAGTATATTGTACTAAAATTTTATATTTCGTTTTGTAATGCGTCCCTTACGCTATCTTCGCGCTGTATTATTCCATTATCAGGGCAACTCATCTAAAAGGTACAGCTGAATATCGCTGAATTTCTGAAAGATATCGGCGATATACTGAGCTGATTTTTTTTTTTACTTTCAAAAGGTAGAAAGATGATAAAGAATTACCTACAATTTTTTCCTTTTTAGGTGCGTTCGTAATTATATAAATACGTAGCACATATAGTCGTCGTTCAGCCCGTCCGTCTATCTGTCCGTCCGTCCGCCTATAACAGAGCAAAAACTACCCAACCGAATGGTCTGAAATTTTAAATATGTAATTATTCCAATATTTTGTCGAGTCTTTTCAAATTTTATGAAAATCGCATGTATAGTTTCATTACAGGGACAGTCAAAAATGTTTTCTGTTACATTACGGCCAATGGGAAAAAAAATATTCTAAGTGTAATTTAATGATGTTACAGCCTTTCGAACAGAATGAAATTTATATGCACTTATTGAAGTGCACTAAAATATACATTCAGTACAATATGCGGTGTAAAAAATACTTATAGAACTATCTATAGTACGAACGCACCTCATTTGCCACGTTTTACGTGCAATTTCCAACTTGTTTAATCAATTTTAAACAAAATATTGTGTATTTAACGCATGCACACACGTTGATCTTGAGCTTTCGCTTCGAATTTTTATAAACCTTTTTTGTTGTTGTTGCTAAAATGGGCTTATTTTAAGGATAACTAAAATATCGCCGATATCTTTCGGAATTTTTACGATATTTGACTGACTTTTTAGGTGCGTTCGTAATTACATAAATACGTAGCACCTTTAGTCGGGGTTCGGTCCATCTGCTGTCTATCTGTCCCTCCGTCCGTCCGCATATAACAGCGCAAAATTTACCCTGTCGAATGGTCTGAAATTTTAAATATATAATTGTTGCAAAATTTTGTCGAGTCATTTCAAATTTTACGAAAATCAGATATATAGTTTTTATTACAGGGACAGTCAAAAGTTTTCCGTTGCATTACGTCCAATGTGAAAAAATTATTTCAATTGCATTTAAATGATATTACAGCCTTTTGACAGAATGAAATTGATATGCACTTATGAAGCACGCTAAAATATATATTCAGTACAATATGCGGCGCAAAGAAAAAATATTTATAAAACTAGTTATGGTACGAACGCACCTCATTTGCCACGTTTGACGCGCAATTTCCAACTTCTTTAAGTACGAGTTTCTCTATATACTTTAATAAAAAATTTATGCAAAAAAATATTAATTATATTATAAATGACAAACACTGTAAATTTCCTATTAACAATATTCAAATATCTAGAACATTAAAATATCCAATTCCTTTAGGAAGAAATATTTTTAATTATAATTCTTTTTCAAAAAATACATCTTCTACAAGTACTTTCCCTTGTAAATGTAACGACCCCTCACTAAAGCAATACATTAATAAAGATCATGGTCATATTATTACGGGTAATCTTAATATTGTAAATGATTTTACATTAAGAAAATTAATGGGATATGGTACTAAATATAGACTTCCATCCAAATTTAATTTAAATTCATTCTAAAGCAATTTACATATGATATTGATTTATTTATATATAAAATTTCTATTTATTACAATAAACCTATTGCATATTTTAATCAATGGAAAATATTGGTACTTGAAAAGTTAACTAATGCTCTCCAGGCAAATGTATCAAATCTTGTTAAAGTCAATACCAAACACATTTTCAACAGGTTAAAACTGTTCAAAAAGACTATGTAATCACATATATTGACAAATCCCCTAATAATTATGCAATCATATGCAAATCATATTATCACCATCTTCTTACATCTTGTATTTCATCAAATAAGTCTTTCCAAAAAACTAATAATAACATTATTGTTAACAATCATAAGATTAGTGCTTATTATAAACTACTAAATATTACTCCTACTAACTTTAACTATCCATATTTAGTACTCATTCCTAAATTTCATAAGAGACCACTTAAATTCAATACAGTTACAATTGGATGTAATACATATAATAATTATGCAAACAATATATTATTAAAAATTCTCAGTCACATTTATAATCTAACAACAGAAATTGATAATAAACATTGTATAAAAAAAAGTTATCAATTAGTTAATGTACTTAAAGACATTAAATGTGTTAAAAATATTCGTACATATGATTTCAAAGATCTTTTTAATAATATAAATCTTAAAGACCTGCATAATATAATTAATACACTATTTAAAACATATAAAAATAAATTAACTCTTCCTTCATACATGGATTAAAAATATTTTCGCACTCTAATTTTATAATTTACAATAACTATATCTTACAAGATAATATTTTTTATCTACAAATAGAAGGAATTCCACAAGGCGGATCTACATCTGGTTTAATGTCTGATTTATATTTATATCGATATGAACGTAAATTTCAGAGATGATAATATACTACTGTATCGATATATTGATGACATAATTTTGATTGACACTAAACAATCAAATATTACTCAATTTCCAGTTGATTATCCAACTAATTTAGAATTGACAGAAAACCTATTAACAGATAATACCATTAACTTTTTAGATCTAAAAATAGTAATCGCACAAAACAAAACTATTACTGATCTTTATGACAAACGTAAAGACTTTCAATTCAAAGTTAACACATTTACTCATTTTAAATCCTGTCTACATATTTCCGTTTACCGTAATATTTTAATTAATAATTTACATAGAATCAAATGTTTATGTTCATCACATCTTATAAATAAAAACATTAAACAATTAATTTATGATGCATTAAATCATGGTTTTCCAAAGAAATTCATGTATTCATTAATCTACAATTAATTAATGATCTAAACAATGTTTAGTGGGGCGGTTTATTGTATGTTACTATTAACATTTTGCGTATCAAAAATATTTATAAAAAAATGTATAAAAAAATAAAATAAACAAAAAAAATTAAAAATACAAAATATATAAAAAAATTTTTTTAAATAGGATGGCTGGGTGGGTAGATGTTAAACTATGGAGGAGGGCGGTATTGCCTGGATAATTTATACGCAAATGTTGATTTAATATATATATATATATATAATAAGGAATGTATGTATTTAAAAAAAGGGGGGGGGGATAGTTCGTTAATTCGATGGTTTGTATGTTTATGGTAGTCCTCATGAGATTTGTTGTCCTTGACACTGTACAGAGGTATTAATATTATATTGATATAAAATTAAGTTACTTTTATTGATTTACTTCAATATCAATTTATAATGGTGGACGTTATTATAGGTTGTTAATTGTAATTAACAGTATGAAAAAATGTTGCAATATGTTTATATATACCATATATGTATGTTTATATATACCATATATATACCATATATATTTATATATGTTTATGTATTATTAAATGATGAAATAGTTGGCTAATCTCTGATTTTCTTTATCCTCTGATATTCCGTGTTCCCCCCCCCCCCTTCGCTTAAGTTGCATTTATTCACATCCTGAGCAAGTATGCTTGAGATGGGAACCAATCATATGTCTTCCTATTCTTTTCGAATTAGATTTTCTGGTCATCGACAAAAGAAAGGAGAGAAAAGGAGAGATGAACAAAAGAAAGGGGAGCTGATCAATAGAAAGGGGTGGTGTCCGAACTGTCATGGGCTACTGCTCTTGACCTCTGATCTTTAGAAATCGTATCAATTAGCTATCTGTTTGGTCCTTTATGCGGACATATTCCCTCTCCGAGCTATATAGATCGGCCACAATGAATGTTTGGGTGAAGGAGTTTCTTTTTTTAATGTGATTGTTCCATTAATTGTTTGACTCTATTGATAGTGACATAAACCATAAAGAGTGTTTCCGAAATCCCATATCTTTGAGTAAAAGAAGTGACAATCCTTACTTCTATACCTGACTACTGAAACTCTGTTCGCAGTTGCTCTGTAGAATTCTTTGAAAGATGAGACGAAAACAGCAAGCTGTATCTTTAGAAACAAAGCAAAAGATTTTAATTGAAGTCAGCGATAAAGTGCTGAAAAAATTAGAAATTGCGGCAAAGTATGGAATACCCAATAGCACACTATCTATAATTTAAAAAAATCGTGAAAAGATTGAAGCGGATTATGCTGTCAGTCAATTCGAACCAGCAAGAAAACGGATGTGCACAGGAAAAAATGAAGAAATTGAAATTGCTCTCTTACGGTGGATAAAACAAGCAAGAAGCCAGAACATTGTTTTAACTGGTGCAGTTTTGCAAGAGAAAGCAAAAGCTTTTGCTGATGCTCTCGGTTACAACGATTTCACATGTTCTAACGGATGGCTGACAAGATTTAAAGCGCGTCATAGAATTGTCTGCAAAAAGATATGTGGAGAAGAATCTGCCGTAGATGAGAATTCTATACAGTCTTTTTTATTAGGAAAGTGGTTAGACGTTAAAAAAAATTATGCACCCCGTGACATTTTTAACGCCGATGAAACGGGGCTTTTTTTCAAAGCACAACCCTCGCGAACACTTACTTTAAAAGGAGAAAATGTACTGTAGGAAAATTCACCAAAGAAAGAATTACGTATATGGTCGGCTGCACCATGGACGGAAGTGAAAAATTACTATTGTTCGTGATCGGTAAGTCGGCGAAACCACGTTGTTTCAAAAACGTAAAACTTTGCCAGTTTGCTACGCTTCCAGCAAAAATGCATGTATAAACAATGTTATTTTTACGAAATTGTTACTTGATCTGGACTTAAAATTCTACCGAGAAAAAAGAAAAATCTGCTTATTGCTGGACAATTGCAGTGCTCATAAAGATGTTCCAGCATTAAAAGCAATTGAATGTGTCTTTCTTCCTCCGAACACTACAGAAAAACTTCAGCCTTGTGACCAAGAAATTATCCAATGGTTAAAAGCGCAGTACAGAAAAAGAATTGTTCATGAAATGGTTCAATGTTTTGATAATAAAACGGAATTTTCAGTGAATTTACTAGAAGCTATAACTTATCTAAGAAGTGCCTGGAACAGTATCACTACTGCAACTGTGAAAAATTGTTTTCGATACGCGGGATTTACGCATGAGATAAATGAAGAAACTAATGAAAGAGAATCTGAAATGACGACTGATTTAATAGAAGAAGCCGAAAAACGTGGAATTATTTCGCAGACATTGTTTGTCGAGTATATTTGCATAGATGAAGATGTGTTGACTTAGGATGTGACGACAGACGAAGAAATAATTGCTTCATTAACTGAAAAAAAAAGATGAAAACATCGACATCTCAGACGAGGATGAAGAATTCGACACAGAACTGAAAAGTTCAGTGTCATTAAATGAAGCTACCGCAGCATTAAAAACTGTACAAAGTTTCCTTATGGAAAAAGATAATGCTTCCCGAGCTTTGGACAAATTACATAAGGTCCATACGTTACTAGAACAAAGCAGTCTACAAAAATTGAAACAAAAGTCAATAACGGACTTCTTTAAAAAATGATTAGCAGGTAAATAAACTTATTATTGCCTAAAATGATAACCAATTTGTTTTATTTCTTAATTAAATTTTCTATTTCTTAATTAAAATTTCTACTTCTTATTAATTTACGATTTTTAGCAGGGATATACTATTTGTAAGCTTATTTATTTAGTTTTTTTTTTATCTAATATAGATGGCACCACTATTTTGACGGCTAACACGAAATCCCGGATAACACGAATAAATTTCGCAGCCCTTCAATTTCGTGTTAACGAGGTTCGACTGTATATATATATATATATATACAGGGTGTCGGGTCTCAACGGTGTCCAATGGCTAATTCCTAAACCGTTAGTCGTAGACATATAGTTCCAAATACAAAAATGTTTTAAATCACGTAAAGAAACATTTTAAAGGCGATTTGGATCAATAAAAGCATTTCTTAAAAAATTACGAAATTTAAATTTTTATACGGTCCCCCGGTCCTATAAGTTATATTTAGTAATTTTTTCCTATTACCCTGACAAGTAAGACAAAAAAGTCCCAGTCATATAACGCTAAAATTGAGCGAGTTATGAAACTTTAAAAATGCATGACTTATGCCACTTTTCTACTCTGAAAACAAATGAGTTCGGCTTGGCTTTGAGGGATCATATACCAAGTGTTTAAAGTATTCGAAGATCTTACTTCATGTGCATCTGCGCTTTGAAAAAAAATCCTACAAATATTATGATTAAGTCTCAAATTGGCTAAAATAACATATGTTTTATTTTTTCAGGATTTGAGACTGTTTCTCTTATGATTTCTTTTAACAAAAATTATGTTTTTTTTATAAGTTTTTATGTTACTTCAACAATCGTATGTATGTTTTTCCAGTTCAAAATTTGTACTTGAACTTTAATCCACTTTTAAATATCCGATCGAAATTGCATTTTACATACTGGCGCAAATCCGATAACAATCCAATATTATTAAGATTTTTGGTGGTTACCATTTATACTTATTTTACAGAATAACACAAAAAATTTCGGATAGATTTCTGCCAAGGAGTTTAAGAAAAAGTTTTAGATTAGGTAATACAAGACTGCGATTGTTGGGTTTTTAAACTTTTATATATTTTTTAGCACTGAATCCGAAAATTACCTTAATTTTTAACCATCATGTCAGGATATTTCGCAAATCATAAATTTTCAAATTTAAAGAATAACAAAAATCGAATACTATAAAGTAGAGGAGATGGCGGTTGTGTTTTTTAACTTTTGATAATTGATTTTTACGCACTTTTTAGCATTGAATCTGAAAATGACCTTCATTTTTAACCATCACGTTAGAATTTTTTTGCAAATCGCAAATGTGTAAGTTAAAATATAGCGAAAATCTCATACTATAAAACATATGTAAAACATTTTTTATTTTATTTTATTTTATTTGGTTAAAAAATTTATTCGATATTTTTGCTTATCCTGGGATTCTTACAGCTAAACAGCTGAGTGGTCCGATGAGATGGGGGAGGAAATTCAATTTTAACATTGAACTTCTTAACTTTGAAATTTGCAATTTGCGAAAAATCCTGATATGATAGTTAAAAATGAAGGTCAATTTCGGATTCAGCGGTACAGAATATATAAGAATCAATTATCAAAAGCTGAAAAACATGACATAACCTAACTTTTGCAGGCTTGTGCAATCTAATAATATAATACGTATCATTTTGTAAAGAATTGAGGCTGTTAATTTAGAATCATTTTATTTAACAAAAAATCTGTTTTTTCTTTCTTCTTAAATGTTTATTACAAATTGTATATCTCCCATTAATATGCCAGAATGATCAAAGATTTCAAATTTATATTGCAATGTTATTTTTACTCCCAAACATTTTTTATATCTGACGAAATTATATTTCGACTAAATTTGTGAATGACCCCCAATTCGCAGCAAAAAATATGCTCCAACTTTAAACAGCTATTACTCGGTCAATTTTAATCGTAGAATAACAGGACTTTTTTTGTATTACTTGGCAGTGTAAAAGGAAAATTTCACTAAATATAACTTATAGGACCGGAGGACCGTATAAAAATTTAAATTTCGTAATTTTTTAAGAAATGTTTTTATTGACCCAAATAGCTTTTAAAATACTTCTTTACCTGATTTAAAGCATTTTTGTAATTGGAACTATATGTCTATGACTAACGGTTTAGGAATTAGCCATTGGACACCGTTGAGACCCGACACCCTGTATATATTGCAGGCCTTTTTCAGAAATTTGGCAATTAGTTTATATTAAAAATGCGATAATATCTTAATTAAATTTATAAATTTCTTAAACTTTTTAAAGATAAAATTTTATTCTAGTTATACATCATTTTAAATGTTGCATAGTAAATATTTTTAATGTATCTGCCGTATCAAAATCGCCGTTTTGTTGAAATTTTTCGAAATTTTTTTATAGTTTTATTTGGAAGAGCAACTATAGTTTACGATTTCGATTTCAAGTCCGTTTTAATTTTATTTTTATGTACACTATAAGAGGAATTATAACCAATTTAATATATAAGACGTGATGAGTCGATTACCGGAAGTGGGCGCAGGAAGGGCAGGAGAAATATAAACAATCTTTCTATGCATCTTTTTCTTTCGTTGTTTACATAAAAACACTAATAAACCTTAACTGACATTTCTATATTAATTATGTATGTGTCTGAAAGATATAAATGAAATCTTAAATGCGAATTGTGGATAATCTATTTTTTGTCAGCTTCATGTTGGATAAACTCATTACGTGAAATGTTTTAAACATATTTCCGTGAAATTTTCTCAAAATGCTTTCCATAGTACTCACTAGGTTTTGAACTAGAATCTAAGCTCTGTTGAAAAATGTAAGTATTTTATAGGTACTCGAATATAAAAAAATCCGATAATTAAAAAAATATTTTTTCTACATATTTTGAAATATTTCAGTTAATTTTGAAGATGTTGTAAAACTCCTAGTTCAAGGTAAGTGTAATAGTAGTATGTAATACAATGGAAATTGAAATATATTGAGTTAAATTGAGTGTACGCTGTCTGGCGTAAAAATGAAATTTTGTTTAAAAAATAGCGAAAAAACAACAACATTTTTTTTAAATGTTAGGAAGATATTGCTAGGATTTAATGTTTTCTCATCATTCTGTATTACAATTGAACTAAAAATATGAGTGTTTATTCAATATTGCACATTTTTTAGATAAAGCGGTCAACGTAAAGCAGATAACGTAGGCATATGCATTAATTAAATTAATTTTCTTCGAAAGCGAAACAAATTATTTTAGAAAGATAATCATTTATGAAATAATGTAAAAGCATATACTTTTTATACCACATTTGCTGTACTGATGTTTCTTTAAAAAATTTAAAAGAAATCCTATTTGTTTGAACTGTTATAGGCTTTGAACTTTTCGAAAGAATAGTAATGACTGACTGTCAAATGCTTCATAACAAAATACAACCTTATTTCACTACCCCATTGTCTGATCTCAATGATAGATAGCTATTCACAGAAAAGCAATTATTCTGGACTCAGAACGTCGCTTTTTAATGCATCAGATCTTTTATGCTTTCAAAAATAACTTTTCTGTCAATGAGCCGATCCTTTCTTTACTAATGGTGGAAGTGAAATAATGTGCTCTTGAAAAAACTTTTCTTTAATTTCTCGATTTAATGTAATAAAATAAAATTTTAAATTTATTTTAGCCATGTCAATATTTTATGCATTTTGATAATGGAACTGAGAATACTGTAGTGAGATCAAAGTGTTACTATGATTAATATTATAAAATATACTATGGCTATAAACATTTAATTTAAAGGTATATATATATATATATATATATATATATATATATATATATGGGGACGTGAGTTTCAAAACTCTCCTTATCCAAAATTTAAAATTTCGAGTTTTCTTTATCAATCTATTTTATTAGTGAAGCTGCATAAAAAATAAATAAATAAATAAATAAATAAATAAATAAAAATAAAAGAAGCTGCATAATAATTAAAAAAAAATCACTACAATCTGCAAAAAAAACTAGTTTTATTCTGTATTTCTGGAATTGTAAAACCTTGGTTTACAACGAAATGCAGTCAGAGGTTTTTCGCGATTTCCCAAAATTGGACTTTCTGGATAAGGCGAGTTTTAAAACTCACGTCCTCATATATATTACGAAAATTAAATTTTCACGCTTCAATAGAAAAAATTCCATTGCATTTTCCTATCTAACATGATTCTACAACCCTAATTTATTTAATTATTTCCTATTTTAAAAAATATTCCAATCATTCATTTTACTGAAATTTATTTCTATTGAAAATGTGTACATTAATATTTATTTCTCTTTCTAAATCTATTTGTAAAAACATACCAAGTACCATTATTTGATTCAAGGTCTTTTTATTTTTTATTTCAATCTTAAATGCCGATATGAATTCTATTAACATTATCTGTTCTATAATTCTCATTTTTTACCATTTTTATTTATTTATTTATTCTAAAATCCAGATTCGAGCTCTTTTGGAGAAAAGTCGGTTTATTTTTTTTTCTTCCATGCTTTAAAATATAGTTCAACTCTAGTTCGAGATGCCATTGTCTTGTCGACATATTTGTATTGCGGTATGAATCACTCCGCTCAGAGATATTTATTGCAAAACATGAGTTCAGGAGCGCATTTTTTTTTTGTGCGTCTGGAGTTGTTTCAAAACCGACGTCTCTCTCTACGAAGGGATGTGATTCTGAATTAAAGAAAAGACCTTATTTAACATCGTTAAACCCATATTTCCTCATCGTGTAAAAACTGGACAGTATACATAAGCGGACTCGATATAATTTTTTTAAATATTTTAATTCAATTTAAAGACGATTTCTTATTCAAGAGTTATTTTTACGATATATTTGTCTTTATCGCAAGTTTAAATTAATGTTGGGTATTCTTATTAATTTTTTTTAAAGGCGATTTTTGCAGATTTCTTTTTTACTTTTTCAACATACAAGATTTTAAAATTTTGAGCTCCAAGAAAAACACACATATAAATTTTTGAGGTATTATTCCGCTTTTCGAATTTTGCTCAGAAAATATTTTTATTGCGTCGATTATTGTTAATTATTGACTAGAAAAATAGTGATAATACTTATGTTTCTGTTGGGCATAATGTCATAATGTCTCTCCTTTGTTGCATAACAAAAATTGCTCAAAAAATGATCATTTTAAATTACATACTTTCTTTAAAGTGTTTACACTGTACAATAACATCTATTCAAATGCATAGTAATTTTTAGAATGCTTTTAACAGTTTGCAGAATTGGTAATGGCTACCTTATAAAGAAAGAGCACATTGCAAGCAGCATCAACAAAATATGTTATATCCTGTCCGTGATAACAACTCAGAACAAAAATAGACTTCACGACCTTAAATGCATCTTATTACACGTAAGTAACACATAATAGTTCACCAAAAGACGAATAGGAAGCACCAAACAGCAAAAAAAAGTTACCCTAACTTTTAATTTACAGTTTCCATTTAAAGGTTAAGCATTTACAAAATCTACGTTTCTGCTCTCACGTTAAAAATTTGTTCTTGTTAATGCATCAGCAATAACGAATAAATATTAGGTTGAGCAAAAAGTTCTGGGAAATTTTTTATCTAATAGTTACCAGAATTTCTATCGTATTAGTGGTATATCTATAGGAGTTCAGGAATTTCGGCTCCAAAATGCCTATTGAACGGTATGATTTGCATTTGTTGATCCGGCATTATTGGAGAAAAGGTCTAACGATTTTGAAAGCCGATTCTCAAGGGCCGTCGATTTGAATCCTTTAACCAAGTTGAAGAATGTCAAAAGTTTTTCGATTCCAATGATCCGCCATGGTACTTTTAAAAAATCCGGAATTTGGCAGAAAGTCGTGGACTATGATTGTCTCTACTTTGAAGAATAGTCCTTGTTGCTTTTGCTGTTAATTTCAGCATAACAACGCAACTTTCCCAAATTTCCCAGAACTTTTTGCTCAACCTAGTAATTACGTCTAGTTTATTGCAAGTCATTATGAGGTTTGGTTCTGTACAGATACTTCACATTTCTAATTCAGGGGTAACTCTTTCTACTTCTACATTCACATTATGAAAGTTGAGTCACTTAGCTTAACGCTTTTGAACCTGACAACATGGAATTAACCTTCGCCTGTTCACACTGCCAAAAGTTTTAAGAGATTTAACTTACTTTAAATTTGTAACTACAATTTCTAACCATGCATAGCTTATTATTATTTTTATTCTTTGATAATAAATAATTAAATAAATAAATGATTCAAAGTATCATCCGAAAAAGCTGATTAATCATTTGTAGAACTCAGCTGGGAATTTAAGAACAGTTTGAAATAAGAAAAATAGTTCAGAAGGTAGAGTTTCGCTCTACTCACAGTTAAGAAAATATAGAAAGTGAGTTTCAGAAGCTTGCCCATATGGAAAACTTGATTCCGAGTAAGTCCGCTGCTAAACACTTCAAGTTAAATGACTCAACTATCTTCATCTGAACGCGATATAGGCTATGGGAAGTATATTTTTCATTTCATTTTAATCAGCAAGTGCCAAATATGTAATAGAATTATTAAATAAAATTTTGCTTTTATTTGTACGCGACGAAAAGTATTTGATTTTAAGTAATTTTTCTTTCGAATTTTGGTGACATTTAAATATTTCAACATTTTGGCAAATGAATTAAATTGCTTTAAAAGGAATTAATATAACATTTTGAAACGCATATTTACTGTTTTTTTATATTTTAGCTCCATTTAGTATTTGAATAAACCAAAAATGAAAATATAATTAAAAAAAGATTAAAATAATAAGACAAGCACACAGATGTATACAGGGTGCAATATGTTATATATCGCCGGCCATTAATTTCTCCACCGTTGGTCGTAGACATATAGTTCCAATTACAAAAAAGTTTCAAATGAGGTAAATATTCATGCTGTGGCTTTATTTAAAGTAGAAAATGAATTTTATAAAAATTACGAAATCTAACTTTTTATACGGTCCCCCAGTCCCTATAGTTATATTTATTAAAAGTTTACACATATCATAACATATATAACACAAAAGGTTAGACATCTGTACTACAGATATTGACACAGCTATTAAATTTCAAAGTTTGGGATTTTTGCACATGATTTTGTCTTTCATTGATGGATCAGTTAAAAGATGAATTAAAGTAATTCGAGATCAAAATCAGTGCAATTCCTCTGCCATTTATCTAGTCCTTAGTGAGTATGTTTTATTTTCCGGTTGTTGATTCTACCTATTTTGACGTTTGAATGTTGTTCGACCCATAAAAGTTAGCTCACATTTTTAGATGAAATAACCCTCATTGGTGCCCCGATTTGGCGATACCGGCTAAAAGTGGTTTCGCCGTAAAAAGGACATTGCACCCTGACTTTGATCTCAATTTACTTTAATTCCTCTTTTAACTGATCCCTCAATGAAAAACAAAATCATGTGCAGAAATCTCAAACTTTGAAATTTAATAACTGTGTCAATTTTTACAGTACAGATGTCAAACTTTTTATGTTATATCTGTTATGATATGTGTAAACTTTTACTAAATATAACTATAGGGACTGGGGGACTGTATAAAAAGTTAGATTTCGTAATTTTTATAAAAATGATTTCTTATTATAAATAATGCCACAACATGAATATTTAGCTCATTTGAAACGTTTTTGTAATTGGAACTATATGTCTGCGGCCAACGGTTGAGAAATTAAAGGTCGGCGACATATAACATATTGCACCCTGTATGTATACTTACATATCTGTATATAATAGCAATGTGCGTTTGTGTGCCTTTCTATCTAAAAACCTCTTGAATAATGAAATTATGTTACAAATATCACTTCTTTATTCATTGTTAAAAAAAATGAATAAAGTTGTCTCTTTATATTTTATTACATTTCTTCACATGTGTCTATTTTTTTTTTCTAAAAATACAGTAAAAAGCTTAAGCATTCATTTAATTAGGTGTGATTCAACAGTTCGTATTTTTATTTTACCTACTTTTTACTAACATTTCCCTTTAATATTACAAGAAATAAATTTACTTTTAAGACATGCTTCAATAAAAAAGAGTTTGAAAGATTTATGATCTCAAGAGAATGTTACAACTTGTTACTAATGAACAGCTCAACCTTCACAAAAATATGCACGCAACTTTTTGATCAATACTTTGACTTTTTTTATTTCTTCTTCTTTCATGTTACTTCTTTCTTTAATAAATTATTTCCGAAAGATTTAAGTTGATCTTTTCACACCAACTATTGTTAATGAATATATTTTAGACAAAGAAGATTACAAATAATTGTTTATTTTTCACCTTGTGCAACTTTTATTAAAAAGTTCTTTTCTAGAATTCGCATAATTTTTTTGTATTATAGTTATAAACATGTAATAAAATATAAATATAAGTCTTATCCTTAATTTCATATATATTTTCTGCTGATTTATCTTATTTATATTTTCTAACCTTTTCTTTGTTAAATTCTTAAATATTTAATTTTTTATTGGTCCCTTCTAATCTCATCTCTGACTCCTCTTATCGTAAACGTTCTAGATATCATTTTACTATCTATGATGAAAACTAAAGTGCCTTCTGTTATGAATAGGCCAGTCTCTGCTGTTACCAACCGCCTTTATTTTCTAATTTAGGAACCAATATTTTATTTGTTCTATTTTTAACAATTTTCAACAAAGTTGAAAAGTGTTTATGAATTCACTTTGTCTGTCCGCGCTATAACTCACGTACATATAGTCCGATTGCCAAGAAATTCACGGATGTTATTGCATATCACTAAGTCATGTTCGATATTGAAAATGATATGTGTAGCAATTATGGTTCATTTACAGAAACACTGAAAAGAATTCTGATACGTTACTGTCTATCGCAGTGTTTCTCAACCTTTTTTGGCTGACGGCAGACTAAAAATATCTGGAATTATATGCGGCACATCTGAATATAAAAAACGGTAGTAAAAGTTGTATAATACAAAACAAATATATTTTATTTGCAATCAGTGAGTTGAGCCAGTTTTCTTCAACAAATTATATCAAAACAAGGTTCCAAAGTTGCCAGAAAAGTTTGCATTTCATCAATAACTTTTAAAAGTCTTTCTCTTTTTTCAATACTTACTATTAGTTCACACTCTCCCTATCAATATCTATACTAATATTATAAAGAGGTAAAAATTGTTTATTTGTAGCAGGTAAACTCTGGAACTACCGAACCGATTCCAAAAGTAATGGTATCAAAATTATGGTGTTAGTCCAACTTAGAACATAGGTTATATCTTACGTCAGACCCACTAGCCAAAAGGGGGTTCAGAAGCAAAAAAGTTATAAAAATGCGAATTTTTTTGTTACTGAAGGGCCTAGAAACATGAAATTTGGAATGGTAGTTACTTATAAGATACTAACGATCTCTAAGGACATTTTATTAAAAAATCGAAATTAAAAAGGGGTGAAAATGCGCGAAAAGCGTTCTAAAAAACGTTCTAAATGGCGATTTTTACGCAATTTCAGGAAGTACCAAACCGATTTAAAAAATAATGGTGTCAAAATGATGGTGACAACCCTTGCTCTAACATAGGCTACATTATATATCGGTGCCACTACCCCTAAAGAGGGTACAGGAGCAAAATGCGTTCGAAATTGCGGTTTTTATGTTACTGAAGTGTCCAGATGCATGGAATTTGGCATGGTAGTTAATTATTAGATATAAATGATCTCTAAGAACATTTCTTAAAAAATTCAAAAATTAAAAGGGGTGAAATGAGCGAAAAAAGTTCTAAAAAAGTTCTATATGGCGATTTCTACGCACTTTCAGAAAGTACCCAACCTATTTCAAAAGTAATGGTTGGACATTGATGATGACAGCCCTTGCTCCAACATAGGCTCTGTTTCATGTTGGTGTCAGTACAACCTGGAATCTGCAGAAGCAAAAAACGTTCTAAATTCATGATTTTTGTGATATTGAAGGGCATAGAATCCTGAAATTAGGTAGGGCAGTTATTTATAAGATACAAATGATCTCTAAGAGCATTTCCTAAAAAATCGAAATTTAAAAAGGGGGGGGGGGGAATTAGCGAAAAGCGTTCTAAAAAACTTTCTAAACTGCAATTTTTACGAAATCTCAGGAAGTTCCAAACCGATTTAAAAAATAATGGTGTGAAAACGATGGTGACAGCCCTCGCTCCAACATAGGCTGTATTTCATGTCGGTGCCACTACCCCAAAAGGGGTGAATGAGCAAAAAACGATCTAAATTGCTTTTTTTTTTTTTTTTTTTTTTTTTTAATACTGCAGGGGATAGCAACTTGAAGCTAGGCATGGTAGTTACTTATAAGATATAAATGATCTCTAAGAACACTTCCTAAATAACTCGAAATTTAAAAGGGGTGAAAATGGACGAAAAATGTTTTAAAAAACGTTGTAAGTTGCGATTTCTACGCAATCTCAGAAAGTACCCAACCGATTTCAAAGAAATGGTTAAAAATTGATAATGACAGCCCTTGTTCCAATATAGGATCCATTTCATGTCGGCATCACTACCGCCTTGCGGTTGCAATTTAAAAAATGTTCTAAATTGTGATTTTTGTGATACTGAAGGGGAAATGACTTGAAATTTGGCATTTTTACTTATGAGATATAAATACTATCTGAGAAGAGTTCCTTAAAAAAATGAAATTTAAAAGGGGTGAAAATGAATGAAAAGCGTTCTAAAAGCGTTCTAAATAGCGATTTCTGCGCAATCTCGGGAAATATAAACCGATTTCAGAAGTAATGGTTTCAAATTGATGGTGACAGTCCCCGCACCAACTTAGCCTATATTTTGCGTTGTTATTACTACCACCTGGGGTTAGCAAAAAATGTTCTAAATTGCGTTTTTGTGTTACTAAGGGGTATAACATTTTAAATTTGGAATGGTAATTACTTCAATGATGCAAATGCTTTCATAGAATTGTCGAAAGAAAATTCTAAATTTAAAAGGATGAAGTGAGCGAAAAGTGTTCTATAAGCGTTCTAAATTATGATTTTTATGTAATCATGTGAAATACGAAACTGATTTCAAACATAATGGTTGCAAATTGATGGTGATAGAACCTGCTCAAACATAAGCTATATTTCATGTCGAGGGTTGCAGGAGAAAAAACTTTCTTAACTGCGATTTCTGTGGTACTGAAGAGGCTAGAATCTTTAAATATAGCCGGTAGTTACTTATAAAATATAAATGTCCTCTAAGAACAGTCGAAAATAAATTCGAAATTAAAAAGGGGTGAAGCGAAGGGAAATAGCGAAAAGCATTCTAAAAGATTCCTAAATTACGATTTCTATGGAATCTCAGGAAATAATAAACCGATTACAGAAATTATTGGTTGAGAATCAAGAGTGATAGTCTCTGCTTCGGCATTTTATGTTGGTGCCACTAACACCAGAGAGGTGGTAGACTGTTAAACAAGAAGCTTGGAATTTGACATAATGGTTAATTTTAAGATGTAAATGTGTGAAGATGGTTTCTGAAAAATTCAAAACTTCAAATGAATTCTGAAATGAGCGTATGAAATGAGCATAAAAGTCTCAAAATACTTTCTAAATAATCATTTAATTGGAATTAGTTTTAGTTCTTCTTATTAATTAAAATCTCATTTCTGTCTATTGCGCTTTTATAATGAAGTTTGGTCAAACTGTGGCTTAATTTGTAATTTTTGAATTATTTCAAAAAGAGTTCTTCTAATAAAAAATAGTCATGAAAATATCGCTTGGCATACTTCAACTATTATGCGAGCAAAGCCGCGGGGTTTGCTAGTATATATATATATATATATATATATATATATATATATATATATATATATATATCTTGTTCAAATTTTCAATCGTTAATAAAATACTTATTATTCATCCTATCAAGTTAAAATAAATTTTTAAAAACTTGTACTGGATGAAAATACAGTTTTTTCAAATATTAATTAATTCATTAAATTTTAATTAATTAATTTTAGTTTTATATGGGAGACAAAATGGCGGCCATTGGTTATCGAACAGCATTTAATGCATCTTCATATCTATAAGGGGGTTACCATAGGGGTGACCCTGTTCTGTCGCCAAATACCGCCAAGTTTGTCGCCAACTTGGCGACATCTCTAATTTTTCGCCAAATTCTCATAGACTTCCATTGTAAACCAACAGGGTTTACTGGCTTATAGGAAATCAACAAATTCAGATATTTTAATGAAACAAAAACTAATATTAGCTTAAGGGATTAGATTAAATTTTTCTTTCATGACCTAAGTAGGAATTGACTTTAAAAACAAAATTTTTATATTACTAGTTAGACTTGATTTCTGCAATGCAGAAGATCGAAATTCACAGAACTATAAAGATGAAAATGACAGAAGAATTTTAATAAGTTTCAAGATGATCGCAGGGTATAAATTTTTGACAAAATGTCAAAAGTCATCTATACTCCTATTATAAAGAGGAAAAAATTGTTTATTTGTCGGAGGTAAGCTCTGGAACTACCGAACCGATTCCAAAAGTAATGGTATCAAAATGATGGTGTGAGTCCAACTTAGAACATAGGCTATATCTTATGTCGGTGCCACTACCCCAAAGGGGGTGTAGGAGCAAAAAACGTTCTAAAAATGCGATTTTAGCGTTCCTGAAGGGCCTAGAAATATGAAATTTTGAGTATTAGTTACTTATAAGATATAAATGATGTCTAAGAACAGTTCTTAAACAATTCAAAATTTAAAAGGGGTGAAAATGCACAAAAGCGTTCTAAAAAACGTTCTAAATGGTAGTTTCCACACAATCTCAGGAAATACCAAACCGATTTAAAAAATATTGGTGTCAAAATGATGGTGACAACGTTTGCTCCTAGATAGGCTATGTTTTATGTCGGTGTCACTAGCCCAAAAGGGATGCAGGAGCAAAAAACGTTCTAAAAATGCGATTTATGTGTTACTGAAGTGCCTAGAAATATGAAATTTGAAATATTAGTTACTTATAAGATATAAATGATGTCTATAAGAACAATTCTTAAACAACTCGAAATTTAAAAGGGGCGAAATGGCACAAAAAGCGTTCTAAAAAACGTTCTAAATGGTAGTTTCTACACAATCTCAGGAAATACCAAACCGATTTAAAAAATATTGGTGTCAAAATGATGGTGACAACGTTTTCTCCTAGATAGGCTATGTTTTATGTCGGTGTCACTAGCCCAAAAGGGATGCAGGAGCAAAAAACGTTCTAAAAATGCGATTTATGTGTTACTGAAGTGCCTAGAAATATGAAATTTGAAATATTAGTTACTTATAAGATATAAATGATGTCTAAGAACAGTTCTTAAACAATTCGAAATTTAAAAGGGGTGAAATGGCACAAAAAGCGTTCTAAAAAACGTTCTAAATGGTAGTTTCTACACAATCTCAGGAAATACCAAACCGATTTAAAAAATATTGGTGTCAAAATGATGGTGACAACGTTTGCTCCTAGATAGGCTATGTTTTATGTCGGTGTCACTATCCCAAAGGGGGTGCAGGAGCAAAAAACGTTCTAAAAATGCGATTTATGTGTTACTGAAGGGGTTAGAAATATGAAATTTGAAATATTAGCTATTTATTAGATATAAAGGATTTCTAAGAACAGTTCTTAAACAATTCGAAATTTGAAAGGGGTGAAAATGCGCGAAAATCGTTCTAAAAAACGTTCTAAATGGTGGTTTCTACACAATCTCAGGAAATATTAAACCGATTTAAAAAATAATGGTGTCAAAATAAGGGTGTCAAAATGACGGTGACAACCCTTGCTCCAACATAGGCTATGTTTTATGTCGGTGCCACTACCCGAAAGGGGGTGCAGGAGCGAAAAACGTTCTAAAAATGCGATTTTTGCGTTACCGAAGGGCCTAGAAATATGAAATTTGAAATATTATCTACTTATTAGATATAAAGGATTTCTAAGAACAGTTCTTAAACAATTCGAAATTTAAAAGAGGTGAAAATGCGCGAAAAGCGTTCTAAAAAACGTTCTAAATGGTAGTTTCTACACAATCTCAGGAAATACCAAACCGATTTAAAAAATATTGGTGTCTTAATGATGGTGACAACGCTTGCTCTAAGATAGGCTATGTTTTATGTCGGTGTCACTATCCCAAATGGTGTGCAGGAGCAAAAAACGTTCTAAAAATGCGATTTATGTGTTACTGAAGGGCTTAGAAATATGAAATTTGAAATATTAGCTACTTATTAGATATAAAGGATTTCTAAAAACAGTTCTTAAACAATTCGAAATTTGAAAGGGGTGAAAATGCGCGAAAATCGTTCTAAAAAACGTTCTAAATGGTGGTTTCTACACAATCTCAGGAAATACCAAACCGATTTAAAAAATAATGGTGTCAAAATAAGGGTGTCAAAATGACGGTGACAACCCTTGCTCCAACAAAGGCTATGTTTTATGTCGGTGCCACTACCCGAAAGGGGGTACAAGAGCAAAAAACGTTCTAAAAATGCGATTTTTGTGTTACCGAAGGGTCTAGAAATATGAAATTTGAAGTATTATCTACTTATTAGATATAAAGGATTTCTAAGAACAGTTCTTAAACAATTCGAAATTTAGAAGGGGTGAAAATGCGCGAAAAGCGTTCTAAAAAACGTTCTAATGGTGGTTTCTACACAATCTCAGGAAATACCAAACCGATCTAAAAAATAATGGCGCAAAATGATGGTGACAACCTTTGCTCCAACATAGGCGATGTTTTATGTCGGTGCCACTACCCAAAAGGGGGTGCAGGAGAAAAACGTTCTAAATTGCGGCTTTTGCGTTACGGAAGGGCCTAGAATCGTGAAATTTGGAATGGTAGTTAGTTATAAGATATCAATGATCTCTAAGGGCATTTCCTAAAAAAATCGAAATTTAAAAGTGGGTCAAAATGCGCAAAAAGCGTTGTAAAAATCTTTCTAAATTGCGATTTCTATGCAATCTCAGGAAGTACTGAACCGATTTCAAATATAATGGTGTAAAAATGATGGTGATAGATCTTGCTCCAAGATAGGCTATATTTTATTTCTGTTTCCACTACCCCAGAGGAGATGCAGTAGCAAAATGCGCGAAAAGCGTTCTAAAAACGTTCTAAATGCCGATCTGTCGGCAATATCTCAGGAAGAAAGAATCTGATTTCAAACGTAATAGTAGGAAATTGATGCTGACAGCCTCTGCTCTAACATAGACACTATTTTATGTCGTTATCACTATCACCAAGACGTTGCAGGAGCAAAAAAGCGTTCTAAATTTCGATTTTTGTGATTGGTAGGGGCTAGCAACTTAAAATTAGGCAAGGTACATATTTATTAGATATAAATGATCTTTAAGAAGAGTTTCGAAAAAAAATGGAAATTTAAAAAGGGATGAAAATGCGCGAAAAGCGTCCTAAAAACGTTCTAAATTGTGATTTCTACTCAATCTAAGGAAATACCAAAGCTATTTCAAAAGTAATGGTTGCAAATAAATGGTGACAGTCCCTGCTATAACCTAGGTTATATTTTATGTTGCTGTAACTACCATCTGAGGCTGAGGGTTGCAAAAGCAAAACATGTTCTAATTTGCGTTTTTTGCACAACTGAGGGGTCTAACACTTTGAAGTATGGCATGGTATTTACTTACAAGATGCAACTGCTTTCTAAGAACAGTCGAAAGAAAATTCCAAATTAAAAAAAAAATGAAGTGAGTGAAAAGCGTTATAAATTACAATTTTTAAGCAAACTTATAAATTACCAAACCGATTAAAAAAATAATGATGACAAATTTTGGTGATAGAATCTGCTCAAACATAAGCTATATTTTATGTCTGTTCCACTACCACCAGAGGGTTGCAGGAGCTAAAAACTTTCTAAATTGCGATTTCTGTGATACTGAAAAGGCTAAAAACTTTAAATATGACATGGTAGTTACTTATAAAATATAAATGCCCTCGAAGGAACGTCGAGAATAAATTCGAATTAAAAAGGGGTGAAGCGAAGGGGAGGTGCGAAAAGCATTCTAAAAAAGTTCTAAATTACGATTCTATACAATTTCAGGGAATATAAACCGATTATAAAAGTAATAGTTGCGAATCAATGGTAACAGTCTCTGATCCTACACAGGCTATATTTTATGCCGGTGATTCTACCACCTGGGGTTCACAGGAACAACAAACGTTCTAAAAAAGGCCTTTAAAAGCTTTTTAAATTACGTTTCTGTGGAATATTGGGAAATAACAAACCGATTTAAAAATTAATGTTGGCAAATTAATGGTGACAGTTCCTGTTTCAACATAGCCCTTTATGTTGAGAGAGGTGGTAGGACTTGGAATTTGGCATGATGGTTAATTTTAAGATGTAAGAAGATGGTTTCTAAAAAATTCAAAACTTCAAATGAATACTGAAATGAGTGTATTAATTGAGCATAAAAGTTTCAAAATATTTTTTAAATTATCATTTATTTAGTTTTACTTCATTTTATTAATTTACGTCTCATTTCTGCCTAATGCAGTGTAATAATGATGTTTAATCAAACTGTGTTTTGAGTAGTAATTTTTGAATTATTCCTAAAAGTAATAAGTACCTTCTAATAAAAAAAAAAAACTTTTAATAAAATAAAATATTACCTTTTAATAAAATAAAAATTTAGTTAGTACCTTTTAATAAAAATTAGACACACAAATATCACTTGGCATATTTCAAATATTACGCGAGCAAAGCCGCGGGGTTTGCTAGTTTTAAATAAAAATTGAATAATGCTTAACGATAAAACTTATCGTTTCACCCTCGCGGCACATTTGACAATCTATCATGGCCCACTAGTGTGTCGCGGCACACAGGTTGAAAAACACTGATCTACCGGGAAAAAATAGTTTGCAGTGTATATTTATGATATTACACTATTTTAAACATACTGAAATTTAAATGTACCACTCAGGTGTACTACTCGGCGCTTGCTGTAGAATATGGTATCAGCAGAATTTACCATTCATTTACAGAGACACAGAAAATTATTTGACTACAGATAAAAAGGAACAGTAATTGAACTATTAAAACCAATGAACAGTAATTTCTGGAGGTGCGTTTTCATATGTGAAGCGTTTTTAAATTTAACTATTTCTTAAATATCACTTGGTGTGTATAAATTTTATTGATCCTATACAGGGCTTCACAAAACTTCTCAAGTGCATTTCCGTTTATTCGCGGAAATTGCTGAATGGAAATTTTGAAATGTGCTATTCGTTGAACTGAACTAATTTTTAGCATACTCTGTAGTATACATACAAATCTATAGATCCTACGCAGGACTGCACAAAAAAATCGCATACTTTTCCGTCTACTGATGATAATAGCAGAAATTGGGTTTTCAAATGTGTTATACATTTTCAATTTGTTTATTTAGGCGTAAACTTTAACCTTAACCCTTTATGTACTGAAATATGAATTCATGAAAATTTTATCTTCTAAAACATTTTTTGTGAATTGTTTAAACTACATAATCAATGAATAAATTTTAGAAGTATTAAAAGATTTAGAAGGATTAATTAAATTTGAATTTATAGGGATTTTGTGCAATATTTATAACCCCACTCAAATCTTTTATTTTAAATATTGTTCTTAGTATTTTGTAGAATTACGAAATGTACAAATATAATGTTCCTACAATATAAATATAGACGTATTTCCGAATTGAAAAATCCCCCCACCCCCCTCAACGCCAAGAAAACCGAAAAGATGCAAAGGAAAATGAAATCATCCTTTTAAAAATATTTTTGTTTTGTGTAAACCATAATGATTTTGGAACAAGATAAAGCAATGTAGCAATGTATCTATAACACATTCTAAACTGTATTACAACTAATCGATGTATTAAATGAATTTTATAACAAGTTATTTTAATGGTACTTATAAGTACCGTCAGTAGATAAAGGGTTAATAAACTGGGGAGTTTTGTTATTGGATTCTGAATGTGTTGGAAAGTGTTACATACTCAACGCTGGACGCATGATTTTTTGTCCTTGTTGTACTTTAAATTTAACTTGTCATTCATGTATTCTGCTAAGTTGTTTCGTATCTTTCTTATACTTTATATAAATTATTATTAATTTAATTATTTTTCATGCAGTTTTATACTGAATTAAACTTAATTTCTCAATGGCACCTAAATGCCTCGGCAAATCACTTACATATTGTAGATGTATAATTGCACCGCAACTAAGCAGTCTATCAAGAATCTTCCATTGTTCCATTGTTCCAAATGATCAGTATCTTAGCGTTGTCAGTATATATTCTGTTAAGGTGTCTGTGTGGGGGGATGGGGGTGGGAGAGGGATCGCGTACAGCAGCTCGATCTTGCTTGATTTTAACACAATATTAAAAAGATATTGGAGCTGTAAATACTTCTTCGAATTAAATGACTTTTTCAGAGTAACTTGTACAGATTTTGTTTTTGTATTCTTTTAAATACTTTTAATAAAAAATAGAACTTAACTGAGACATACTATTTAAGGATTTTCAAACAAGTGATTTGAAATACTTGTATTTCGAGCAGGATTATAAAAATTTTTTTTCGATATATCCATTTAATATTACATATTCTTAAAATATTGCGCTAAGATGTTATATATTCCCGCGGTCGCCATCTTGGATTTCTCGGCAATGTTTTGTTGGCGCTTATCGATAAGGCAACCCCTACAAGCAGGGATGTTGTGGAGGGTATACGGGGGTATACGCCGTATACCTTCTGGATTTTTTTAAGGAACACCGTATACCCTCTTTTTCTCAAGAAACCTATAGTATATGCACTCTAGGGCAGGGTCGGCGAGCCTTTTTACATCCGCGTGCCAATATTTTTCCAAAAAAAAAAAATTCAACTGAACATGGCGTGCCAACAACGCACCCCCCACCACCCTACGTCTCATTCCCGCAAAAAATAGCAAATTAAGTTAAATGTGAATTATAAGGTAGTTTAATTCTCTAATAATAATAAATAATAGTGTCAAAATTATTTATTATTATTAGATTATTATAAATATAGCAAACATACCTGCGGGTAATACCAACATTCGTATTAAATTAAACTATGTATAACATAGAAAACTCGAACCAAAACAACTTTCACATGAAAAGATTAATTAATCGCAGAAATAATTATAGAAAAATATAATTATAGTTTTCATTTCATTTTAGAAATGTTTTAGCAATCAAATTATTATTTTTTCATAACTTATGCAAAAAGTCATGTTTTATTAGTTTTATTAATACTTTTGCCATTTTAATAAATTAAAAATCATTTTACAAATTCTAGCAAAAGTTAAATAAAGCCTCATGTGCAGGTCAAAACGCGTTAAATTTTGCAGAAATATTACAGCAAAGAGTAATTTTATTTGCTAGTTTTCTCTCTTTCTATGCGAATTAAAGGTGTCATCATAACGAAATCGGGGAAATGGGGAGTTGGGAAGGGTCTATTATATTTCTAAGCGGGAAGTTCAGTGATATAACAAGTGCACAAGTACCTATTATAGAAAACAAAAGCTATTTTCAATGAAGCTCGTGTATTAATAAAAAATAATAAAAACATGCAGAATTTGGGAATTTGAATTAATTTTGATTTAGAATTTCAATAAACCGCGTGCCAAAAATGTCTTCCCGCGTGCCAGTTACGGCACGCGTGCCATAGGTTCGCCAACCCTGCTCTAGGGTATATGCTCTGCCTCGAGCGTATACCCTCTGTTTTTTTTTTTTACGACTACACCACTGCCTACGAGTGACGTGTTCTGGCAACCCCGTTAAACCTAACATGCGCATAAATCTGCTTGGCGACATTTAGTTGGCGGAAAAGGGGTTTTCACGCCAAGAGAAAATCCAAGATGGCGACCGCGGGAATATGTAACATCTGTTCCAAATATTGTACTTTAACTTCAACCTAAAATACCAATCAAGTTTCTAGATAAAATATTTTTTCAGGCTATTAAATCATAAAATACGAAACTTATGATAAAATTAAAAAATTAAAAATAAATATATTACAGGTACTTATTAATTTAAGGAGTCTCAGGACTCTTAAAATTGGAAAAAAAGAAAAAAAAAAGACCATTTTCAACATATAATATCATAAAATGTATTTGATTTTAAGACACAATTTTATATTGGAATGAAAGATATAAGTATGTTCTTTCATTTCATGTATTTAAAAAATTACAAGATGCAGAATTAGAATTTACAGGGGGCTCCAAAATGTCAACCATTTGACGAGCAGAAAATCAGCATAACAGATTACGCGCAAGATTAAAAATAAATTTTACAACTAGAATGAAAATAAATTTTGGTGTCTACGTATGCTTCAAGATTACAATAATTACTCTGAACCTAAATAAATTTGCATTTAAAGCAATTTTATATTTTTAATACAAAGTTGTATTTAGCTAATGTAAAATTTAGAAAATTTCTACTGTATAATCACCTAAAAAAATATTTTTTTAACAATAAAAATTAAATTTTAGGTTCAGTTTATAGAGACTAACATGAAACATATGTTTTGAAAATCTCGTGAAAAAAAAAAAATAATCAGACGTTTTTGAGATATCGTGCGCGTTATGCCCAAAAAAGTCGTAAAATGACTTCAAAGTTTCGGAAGCGCCGCTTCAGCTATTGAGCTGATATAATTCTAAAAGTCATAACTTCTGTTCTATAGGGAATTTCAAGGAAACAATCATATCAAAAAGTTCAGAAAAGATAAGAGTTTAACATGTAAAAAAAAATGAATTTTTGAAAATTTTAAAGCTTTAAGAGTCCTGAGACCCCTTATTAAACAGTTAAAGGTTATAAGGATATATAAAATACTATTTAATACAAAAATTAGGTTTCTATGTTACTTACAAGGAAGGTCTCCATACGGGCATACTCAGAAAAATCTGAAAAAATTACAGAATGTTCTTCTCATATTGATATATATGTTTATAAAAATTTTTTTGGCGGAACCCCGATACAGCGTCCGTAAAAAAATAACGAAATTTTCATTTATTTGGCGTTTTATCACCGGCTGGCGATGAAAAAAACTGCGCTTTTATGTAGGAAAAACCTTTTTATGTTGAATTTGTTCATATAAGTTTAATTTAAATAACTTTAGTTCTGTCATTTTTAATTTGTTTTAACTATAGTTTTGTCATTTTTAGTTTGTTTTAACTATAGTTTGTCATATATATTTATATGTATTTATAACAAAATTTAAATATCATATTTTACGATTTAAAAGACAATTTAAATTGATTTAAATTATTTCAAGCTCAAAAATAAAGCAGAGAGAACATTGTCGATTTGATTTTGTTGCTATGAAAACTACTTCGTCTTCGATATGGAAATGTATTATTGGCAATCAAATGTCAGCTAACTATACATTAAAATAGATATTTGCAACTTGCAAAGCATAGAAAACATTTTTACAGTGATAAATTTAAATAAATACAGCAACAATCAACATATATATGTAATATAACAAATATATAATAACCTCATTCATTGATTAATTTTAAATTCATTAAAATCCGTGTATTCTGAAAAACAATTAATAAACTATTTTCAGATGCATTAAAATCGTTTGCTTTTGGCGATGAAAAATACTGCACGCCAAAACGCGTGTCACTTTCGTATTTTCGCGCCAAATATTTGAAACTATTTTATTTTTTTACAGACTTTCTACTGAAGTTCCGCCGTTAAATTTGACTGATCCTTTATTATATACATGAGTAGTTTCACTAGCATTTTTTTTAAAACATATTCTGAGTATGCCCTGTAAGGAGACCTTCCTTGTTAGTTTTGGAAATAAAATTCGAGCAATGTGAAAAATATCTTTTTGAAGAAATATGTCTTTAAAGTTCAAATTTACCATGATTTGGATAGGTATCGTTCCACATATTTTATCATAAAACCGAATCTAATTGTACTATCGTCATATTTTTTTTTATGTTTTGTAACATATTATTATTTAATAATACATCAAAAAAAGTTTTGATATTTTAAAAGTTTTAGGGTGATCTATTCCCATTAAGAAAGCTGCTAAAAGCGTTGATTAATTGCCCGACGATAAAGTTTATAAGAGAGAATAAAGTGAGTTTTATGTAAGAACATATAAATATAACGTGTATTCGGGCAGATGATTGCGCTATGACGTACTACGCGCACTTAAAATTTGGGAATGCAATTATAACTTTATAGGTGCAATCTCCGCATTACGTGCAATTCACTTTTTTGAAAGAAAACAACAACAACAACAACAAAAAACACTAGTAAACAGGAATCCTGCTTTTTGTCAATTTACTGTCGTCCTGATGAAAAAAAAAACATACATGTATATATAAATACGGGTAGTACAAAACATATTTCAGTTCTAGGACATAAAATACACGCTTTCATTTTATATAAAAGGACGTCATTTGCATCTGCTGAAGAATTCCACATCTACGATCCAGTCTTAAACAGTATCTATAGAAAAGTATGCATATGATGCCAGTATCGAGGAATAATACACAAACTCAGTAAAAAGCGATGCCGTCATTCAAAAAATTCGACAAAAGCAATCGGGTATGTAATGATTCGTATGCCTTTATTCGTTTCCAACATTAATATGGAAACTGAAAATTAAATATAGTTTATAATAGCTCCAGGTTTTATCAGAAATTATTCATTTATATTTTTTTTTAATTCGGAAAATTTTATTACGCACGTATTAATAAAATTTTATAGGAATTAAGTAAATACGGAGAAAATAAGTCAAACAAATTTTCTTTTAAATACATTTTTATAGCAGACGATATTCTGGGCATAGCACGTATTTTAATTTAAAAAAATTTCAGTTGTTATGCAAAATGGTAACTAAAAAAAGATGCAGTAATCTACTATTTTTCTATTTTTTTTCTACAGAAATGGAGTACTTCAATTGCCACCATTACAGAAATGACATTAAAAACTACAAAAAAATTAATATCTCAAAAATAATTTGAGATGCTGTTTTCAAACAAATTGTATTTATAAGTACTGTAATACCTTAACATTTGCGAGTTTTGGTTATTCGCGAAATAAAAAAATAAGAACATTTTAACTTTCACGAATACTTACTAACTTGGTGATTCGCGAATTTTGTTTTGTAAAAAATATTTTTTTTACAAAGTAAACTCGCTTCGTTTAACCAATTGCGTAAATTATTTGACACTGGAGTGCTGCATTGTACTGTATAGACTAAGATTCGACTATTTCAGCCGTTGTATTGAAGCAAAATATATATCAGTAATTCCGATAAACCCGAAACATGATTTAATGCATGATTTTTATTGCAAGTGAAAAATTTTCTGCAAAAAATTGTCTGGGAAATTTTAAAGCTCCTACCACAACTTTTTGAGAAAGCAATAGAATGAAATCCTTCACTGTTGAGGAGTTTTAAATTTGAAAGATAAATCGAGCCGCAACTTTTCCTTATAGGGAAATTCATAAACAAATGGTCTGTTCTTCCAAACAATTTGATCAGCAAAAATATAGCAAAATTTCCCGAAGTGTTTTCCTTCGGACGACTGCAATAGGTAGCATTTTACTTTTTGTAAAAAACGCTACCTAAAAGTGTCCACAATTTTGGCCACCACTGTAAATTGGTGCTGATTAGTTTTTGGTGTAATTCGCGGATGACGCTGTTATGCTGCATTTTTTACTATTAGCGCAATAGCTCTGTCTCAAAAACTAAAGCACAAATTTTCTTGAAACTTCAGATTAAGGTGCCGCTCTTAACATCTATTTTGGTTGCAGACATCTAAAAGATTGTTTGCCTACATTTAGTGATTTGTTGGAAGATATAATGCTTAGATCGCCTTTTTAAATGAACATAACTCAAAGAACCTATATCTTTAGAATAGTCATGATGCTCACAGATTGTTATTTAATTGTCTGAGCGAAGCGAAGGCTAATACTCAGCGAAATATTACTGTCCGGACACTTTACTACTACGATGGATATTAACGCCATGTCCTACTAAAAAAAAAGCCTAATAAAAACCTTTCGTCAAGCATAACTCAAAAAATATTTGTCGGATTTCGTTTCTGATTGCACCAGAAGGTACCTATGAGGGTCGCCTACTGAATGCACCTACTATGAAAAATAAGTTCCAAACCGTTTAAAAATTATATAGAAAAAACTCTTAAAAATGCACAATTTATCTGCATACGTCACAGAAATTTGGTGTGCGTCACTTTCACCGGTTGATGTTTTCGTAGACAACTGGTTTAAACACATGGAGCAAATAAAAAAAAAATACGCAAGCAGTAATACTGAATAGATCAGTTTCAACCACGTGATCACAAACCTTGCAACAACCCGTAGCAACCAGTTTTGGTGAGCAAACAAATAATAATACAGTATTCCGTACCACTGTGACCGTTTTTAGCCTGTTGTATAAAATCTGGCATGTTGTATGACATACAATTGTGGATGATTAAAACAAAAGACATGAGTGTTTATTGATCCGGGAGGTTATCTTTCTCTGGATGTCTGTCTGTCTATCATACAGCATGCAATTTTCTTGTAAAGGATGATATTATTATGCAGTAAAACCTCCATAACGGACACACCCGATTAGTGGACACCTCTATTTAGCGGGCATTTTTTCGATTACCAACCCTTAAATAACTGTACATTTTTTACTCTCAGTAGCGGACACCTCCAAATAGAGGAGAAATTCTGCCCTCCCGAGGTGTTCGCTATTCAGAAGTTTTACTGGTAAAACCTCCATAGCGGACACAGCCGATTAGCGGATACCTCTATTTAGCGGACATTTTTTCGATTACCAACTCTTAAATAACTGTACATGTTTTACTCTCAGTAGCGGTCACCACTAAATAGAGGACAAATTCTGCATTCTCGGGGTGTCCGCTATTCAGAGGTTTTACTGTATATAATATTGATAATTATTTTACAGGGCCGAACAAAAGAATAAGAATATATGAAACGAATATAAACTAAATTCGGGATTGGTAGATCGCTGATGGTAATTTTAGGATGTTGTTACAGTCATCCGCAGCATGTTTTTAGAGTTTCGTTCTTCTAACGAAACCCTACCTGTCTCACTCCTTTGTCTGTGTGTTTGTCCGTCTGTCACAGAGCTCGTTCTCAGAAACTATATATATCGGAGACTTGAAAATTTGCATACTTATAGCTGAACACCACACATCAAACGGCAAATGATAAAATTTTGAAAAAGTCTAATATTTAACCCTCTGGGCTCTAACTTGTGTATTTTAAGCAATTTTTCTAACTCAGCCCCTAATTTAATTAAGTTGGAGACATGAAATTTTGCATACTTATAGCTGAACATCTCACATCAAACGACAAATAATAAAATTTTGAAAAAGGCTTAATATTTAACCCTTTGGGCTCTAACTTGTGTATTTAAAGCAATTTTTCTAACTCAGCCCCTAATTAAGTTGGAGACATGAAAGTTTGCATACTTATAGCTGAACACTTGCGATAACACGATAAATCATAAAATTTTGAAAAAGTCATATTTAACCCTCCGGTCTCTAACTTCTGTATTTTAAGCAATTTTTCTAACTCAGCCACTAATTAAGTTGGAGACATGACATTTTACATACTTATAGCTGAACACCTCACATCAAACGACAAATAATAAAATTTTTAAAAATTCTAATATTTAACCTTCTGGGCTCTAACTTATGTATTTTAAACAATTTTTCTAACTCAGCCCCTAATTAAGTTGGAGACATGAAATTTCGCATACTTATCGCTGAAATCCTCACATCAAACAACAAATAATAAAATTTTGAAAAATGTCTGATATTTAACCCTCTGGGCTCTAACTTATGTATTTTAAGCATTTTTTCTAACTCATCCCCTAACTAAGTTGGAGACTTAAAAGTTTGCATACTTATAGCTGAACACTTGCGATAACACGATAAATCATAAAATTTTGAAAAAGTCATATTTAACCCTCCAGTCTCTAACTTCTGTATTTTAAGCAATTTTTCTTACTCAGCCCCTAATTAAGTTGGAGACATGAAATTTTGCATACTTATAGCTGAACACCTCACATCAAACGACAAATAAAAAAATTTTGAAAAAGGTCTAATATTTAACCCTCTGGGCTCTAACTTGTGTACTTTAAGCAATTTTTCGAACTCAGCCCCTAATTAAGTTGGAGACATGAAATTTTGCATACTTATAGCTGAACACCCCACATCAAACAGCAAATAATAAAATTTTGAAAAAGTCTAATATTTAACCCTCTGGTCTCTAACTTGTGTATTTAAAGCAATTTTTCTAACTCAGCCCCTAATTATGTTGGAAACATAAAAATTTGCATACTTGTAGCTGAACACCTCACATCAAACGACAAATAATAAAATTTTGAAAAAATCTAATATTTAACCTCTAATATTTTGTCTCGCGCAATTTTTAAATTTAAACTGTTTTGCAATACTATTTTTTGTTCATTTTGCATAATAAGTGTAATGTGACGTAATTTGTTCTATTTCAGATTTCTAACGCATGTTAATTTATTTATTTTACAATATCCTTTCTCTTTTAAAATTCACATGTAAATATAGTTTTTATGGCGTAATTTCCAATAAGTACCTGCTTTTTATACCTATTTATTTAATTATAATTTGAAGGTTTTTTTCTGTTTATAATAGTAACGTGTAAATAATTTTTTTATTTGAAGCAAACATTATTGTTTGCACTGTTTATACAGTTGGCAACAGTTTAAATTAATACCATTTTCAAAAATATGTAAAAAATATCTGTCAAAATGCTGAATATTTGAATTTAAAATAGAAATAAAACCTCAAAAAATGAGTCAAATTAAAAAAATTAATGAAATTTGCAGACCGGGATCTTCTATTGAATAAAATGATCTAAAAATGATTAAATTCCCATGTATAGCTTTTGCTCTTATAAATTTTTTTAATGGAACGATTTTGTCCAACTTTAGCATTAAATATCTCTTAAAAAATTCTTCGATTTGAAAACTGTATGCATTAGTGTGTTGATCAAACATTTCGCTATAATACCACCGATTTTCATATATTTGTATGCAATAGTTTTCTTAATATTAACGAAGAAAGACCTCCGGTCACAAAAAATTCAAAACCGGCGGCGGCGGTGACAGCGTTAGTTACTTTTTATAGAATAGAGAGATATATAAAAATGAAAACTTGTCTATCTGTCTGTTTGTAATTCTATAAAAAATCCACAATTTGGAAGCCAAAATTGTGAAAAGATACGTACATGTGTATTAAAACATAGCCGAATCAACTAAAGTAATCCGGAATCGAACTAACTTATAGTTAATTTTTAATTAATAAAAAACCACCAATTTAACAGCAATTTTTTTTATCAAATTTAAACATTTTTCGTTATAGAAGTTGCCAACAATTAAAAAACACAATAAAATTATTACTACAACAATTAATTTTCTACTGCAAGATTTCCACGTGATAAATGAAAATGAAATAAATAGTTTGCCGAATTTAAAAAAAGGGAGAATATTACGTCATAACTTTTCTATTGCAAGATATTCACGTGAAATATGAAAATGAAATAAATGGTTTGACGAATTTAAATGAAAGTGAATATAACTTCATAACTTTTCTATTTCAAGGTTTCCACGTGAAAGAGGAAAATATTACGTCATATTGCAAATATAAAGGGCATGATGGATATAGTATAACGTCATATGAGTGTGAAAAATGTATTGAAGCATGATAAAAACCCGATTAGGGAACTATTGACTTATTTTAACATTATTGCTCCAATTATAAATTGAAATAAGTTCATTTATAGCTGTATTCTTTTGCGTCTGTTATATACATTTATACATTTTTATATAGCGTTTTCATATGATTCATTCAACAACATTTCGACTGCTTTTTTTAATGTTTGTTTTGTGATGTATGTTAAATTTTGAAATTGATTTTTCAGAACAAACATCCTTCAAATTCTGGGCAACGCCGGCACTTTAGTTTGTAACAGATAAATGGCTTTTGTATCTGTACATCTAATGCTAATATTATAAAGCGTTATAATATTATAAAGTATATAATATTATTAATGCTTGTACGTTTGTGAGGTGTTATCTCTGAAACTACATAGCCAACTTAAAAAAATGTTGGTGGCCATCTTTGCTCCGAAAAAAAGACTATTTTATGTCAGTGCAAGAACCTACAACGCTGCAGGAGCAAAAAAGTTCTAAAATTGTGATTTCTGCGATATTGATTGGGTTAGAAACTTTAAATTTGGTGCGGTAGTTACTTTTAAGATGTAAATACTCGTAATGAACGCTCTCTAAAAGATTCAAATTGACGGATAAACGTAAATATTTCTAGAAATGTTCTAAACTATGATTTATTTGGAATAGTGAAATTTTTGGGATACTGTTGGGGTTAGAAACTAGAATTTTGGCATGGTAGTAATTAATAAGATGTAAATGCTCGTTGTAGAACGAATTCTAAAAAAAAGAAAGACTAAACAAAGCGGAAAAAGATCTAAAGATGATCTAAGTAACGAAGAACATGGAACTGTTAGGAATATAAACATGAAAATTGACATGGCTGCATTTATCATGACGTAAATTCTCGCAATAGAACAATTTCTAAAAATGTCGCTATATAAAACAGTGCAGAAACAAAAAACTTTCAAAAAATTTCTATTTCTCTGTTACTGCTGAGCCCAAAATCTTGAAATTTTGCTTCGGGTTAGTTTTAAAATATACAATTGTCTCTATGAATGGTTTCTAAAAAATTTAAAATTTAAAAAGATGAAATTAACGGAAAGCGATCTCAATTACCATTAATTTGGAATTATTAGGTACAGCAACTTTAAATATTTCATAATGCTGCAAAAAAATGCGATTTAAATGCAACAAAACTGATAGCTACCCACCTAGCATTAAATAAATTGTGTAAATATTGAATAAGACCTGTATGAAACAGTGAGTAGGTTGCCCGAAAGTACTTGTTAAAGTGTTCCTTCTCTAGGCTTTTCTCTCTCTCGCCAAGGCCACTAACAGAGGGAAGTGCTGTTTTAAATGTGATATGAATTTTTTATCCGATTCATTTTTCTAGACATTTTATCATAGGGTCATATTCTCAATTATCATTAGTATATTTTTTATATATTAACTTATTCTGGTGAAATTTTGTAATCGGGTTCATATTGGCGTATGTCAGCTTGCATGATTTGCTGAATAAATATGTATGGACTTGTAAATTACTTCAAATGACACTTTGACAGCTCAAAAGTTATGCAGACGATATATTCAGATCTTGTGTCATACTTTATGTTGTAATCATTGCCGATTTCTTTTATTTAATACATGCTAAATACAGCTCAACTTGTGCAGAATATGTTTGAAAACAAAACAATACAGCGTATGTAGTGACCAGCATACACTCATCATTTAAATCCGATCGAGCATATCTAAAACACAATCTAACGAAGAATTGCATGCCACTTTTGATGTATTCGGTACTTTGATACTATATTAGATTTTGAGAAGAGAATTCCTTAAATGTTATCAACAACCTCATTGCACCCGTGGAAAACAGATATTGTACAATATTAACTATTCCGGGGGAGCACACACCATATAAAGTATAGTCCATTCTTTTTAAAGATCATATATTTGTCATTTAAAGTTACTCGAATTGGTGCGGAGCGTCTGATTATGCTCTTGACATCATTTTATACAGTTAAAATTCCGATATAAGTAAATTAGTGTCTCATTTTCTATTTTACTTTTAATATATTGCGTACTTTCAATTTTATATCCATCCATGGCTGTCTTGAATGGTTTGATTTCCCATTTTTTTAAACAGTGTATACGAATTTATATATAAGATTTTGTAATTCTACAATTCGTTTTATTTTCATCATTTCAATTTTTCGCAGTATATGGACAATTAAAGATAACATCTCATTTTCTTTGCTTCCACATGTTATTATTAAATCTATGTTCTCAGTAATATCGCTCAGACTAATCCCTCTGAGGGAAAGGCGCTGTGATAGCGAATTTTGCAGTATTAACATGTATGAGGTAGAAGAAAGTTTTGGGATTGGCGCATTCGACTAGTAGTTCATTTTTGATTTAATATTCAAGCATTATTATCTTTGTACATCAGTTAGAATTTTGTGTCTAACTTCCTTAAAGTTTGAGTTACACTTATTTGTGAAAGGCAGAATACATTTTCTAATTATGCGTATATCTTTCTCAAAATGAGATTTTTAACATTTTCCTTTAATCTAAACATTATAACTGAAAATGTTACGCATATAATGTTATATATATATATATATAAATGTGAAATTTTATGAAAATGATAGAAAAGGATTGTTTTAGGGAATGAAACTCTAATATGATTACAGTTACATCAGATTTTACTATTATTATTATTAAAGCAAGTTATGAATTGTTCTAAAAATTTAAGTTTGTACGTTTGTTGTAATGTTAACATATATAACTTTTCATATAGCAAGTTATGATAGTAGTTCATTACATGAAAGTGGTTTCAGATACCATCATAAAATTTACAGGATAAAAATATCTTAATTTAAATATGAGTTTTGGTGTTTTGTGTTAGGACCATTTTATTAATACTTTTATGTACCTTTCGGGCAAAAATATCAAAATGTTTAAAAATACGCAGCTATTTTGCATTTTATTCAATACTTTTAATTTTATTATATAATATAATCAGAATAAGGAGTTATGTTTTTCAGTAATTCAAAATATCCTCTTTGAAATTAGGCGGATATCTTAAACGCGTTATTAGGTTTATTATAGCATTTTTATAATTGGAAAGAACTTGTATAATCAATTAAAATCTTTTTAAGGACATAACAACGTAACAAAAGCTCACATCCATTATCATGTATAGACGGTCATTGTTTTCAATGCATTGGAAATGGAGTAATGTTATTCAAAACTTATCAAAATTGTGTTATCGACATCTTTTGTAAAACATTAGGCATTTGAAAAGGATTCGCGCCTGCATCTATAGCTCTTTTACTTATTTACACAGGAAAATTTCGATACATTACCTTGTATTGTAATTTGAAATACGTTTATTGACGTTGTACGAATTACAGTCTCATTAAATTTATATATCAATTGAGCATTAAATTTTTGAGATATGTTCTAATATGGTCACTATTAAAATAATTGTTATATCATTTATATGTAATCTACATTAATCACGTTTCACCGAGTAATTTATTTAGAGTATTCAATCCACATAAAATCGTTAACAGGTATCTGTTGTTATAATTCTTGACACAATACGTAAATTATAAGATGAACTGGTGACGAGGATAACTATAAAGCTTTGTAATACTTTTATACAAAAATATAAAAGAAAGAATATTTGAGTTAACTAAAACGTAAATGAATATTTTTTCTGATTTTGAACGATGGAAACGAACTAGAGATGAGACGAGCTCAGCCCGAGCCCGACACGGGGTCGGGTTGTATTTTTATTTTAGTATTCGGGCTCGGGTGGGTTCGGCTTGTTCTTTCTGAAACCGGAAATCTTTATTTATTTATGCATAGAAAAGATTGAAAGAACATTTCCCCCCCCCCGCTTAAAATTACTTTTCAAGTCTTTTCAATGTTATTTGAATCAAAATGAAGGGAGACCAAAAATCTTGTTTCTTTATTTAAGTATTTGATTGCTGTTTGAAAAGAAAATTTGTGTTGTTTTCAGATCTGTGGCTACGGCATTTCCGATGACGATCAATTAATATGGCGCCAATCCAAACAAAAACAAACAATGAATTTGTTTTATAGTAGTATTTTCGTTTGTGACAGAAGATACTTATAATCCGATCGTTTATTTATTTTTTATTTAGTTATCTAACGCGAAGAGAACGTTTTCTTTGATTTTTAGTAGACCAGAATTAGCTTGAGGTTTGCAAATTATTTAACTCTGTTTATGCTGAGAACTCTGTAGTAGATTTACGAGGTCATTTTCCTTCGTAAGTAAATATAATTACCCTGTTATTTCGATTGGAAGCAATCAGTCAGTGTTTCCTCTTTTAATATAAAAGCGTCGGACCTTTAAGATAACTGTGTCAATTTTGTAATTTACGTTGTTTTTCCGGTTCACGCCAATCACGGAAGACTGTTATGAGAAAGGAATCGATTATAGTTAAATATGTGCATCTTTTATAGGCAATTGAAAAGCTTTGATCGATTCTTCAGCATACAAATAGCAATTTCTGAAAACTTCACGCCTTTCTTCATTAAACACATTTTTTTAACGTGTCCATCAAATTTGCGCATTAAAGGAAAAAAATATATGAGAATCCTTTTAAGTATAAAGCATATTTTTATTTGATACCGAACTGCTCTTTTGATAAGATTGAGTTTAAATTTCCATTTAACAGTTATTTCTTTCTATCTAAGAAGTTTTTAAAAAAGAGATATCACTTTCGAAACAATTTTTAAATATCATGCAATTTTTTTATATATTTTTTTGGTATCGGGCTCGGGCTCTGATGACAAAAAATCTTTCGGGCCCGGACGGGTTCGGATTTAAAATCGTCGAGCTCGGGCGGCCCGGGGCTCCAAAAAAACGAGCCCGAACTCATCTCTAAAACGTACTTCTATAAAATCCAAGTAATGTTAAAAATATATATTGTTAAAAAGAAGAAAAAGGTTAAATGCATATATAAATATTTTACAGACATACATACAATAAACACAATAAACCGAACTGGGGTGAAAAATTAGCCAGAGCCAGGAATCGAACCCGGGACCACAGTAAACAAGATTGCTGCTCTACCCAGTGATCTACTCCGGCCGATGCCTGGGACTGCAACTTCTCACTAATAAACCAAGTTGGGGAAGTTACCAGCCATCTATACGATAGCCTTGGATGACCGGACAACGATGAATAGATTTTTACTATTACATCGATCTACGAAATATAATAATAAACACACATACTGCAATATAAATTAAAACACACATTCACACATAAATAACGCCTGAATTCAGCAGTTGAAACATATAACTGGTTGACTGTTGAATTCAGGCGTTATTTATGTGTGAATGTGTGTTTTAATATATATTATAGTATGTGTGTTTATTATTAAGGAAAAGGTTACTTTGTTGGGATATTTTATTAAATGGGACACTGTGCAAATGGGTAAATATCTGCTAAACTTTAAATGGTTCGTTATAAGAGAACCTTTAAAATGGATGGTTCTTATATAGAGTGTCTATTATATGCATAAATATACAAATAAAAGTAAAAACTATGTAAATATACCAAAGTATAAGTTAAATTTAATTTTAAGTTAAATTTAATTTTAAATAAATATTTAAAGTCATTTCTTATATATTATGGGTTACAGGAGAAAATAAAATTAAGGTGTCCCTTTCATTTTCGTTAGGGTATCATAAAATATAATTATTTTTCTGCTTCTTTATTTTCATTTTCATTCATTACAGGCGCAAAAAGAAAGAATGTGTCTTTTGCATGTTTTCCATCTTTCCTATCTGTATCTTTTCAGAATGGATGTGTTAGTTTTTTAACTTTACTGAGAAAGTTGATGTTTTTAAAAAAAAAAAAAAAACTTTAATGCAACGAATTTATGAATATTACTCTCAAAAACAGAATATCATAAAACCTTCTAAAATCTCCCTTATAATATTTCTCTTGCAGAGTGTAATTTAATTCAGTATATGTTAGAATATGTTAATAAAATTATAGAAACTTAATGTTATAAAAATTATAATATCATAGAATTCATATTATAGGTATTAGCAGTAATATATGTAATCATACATTTTAAAACACAAAGGTAAAAATTTAAGTAGATCGAATTCCACACATGTGTGCATGTGTCAATAATTTGTCAAACTTCATCTAATTAGACGAAAATAGAAAGTATTCCTGCTGGCACAGCGGTGTAAACAGCAGTTTAAAGCTCTGAATTTTTGTAGAGGACGCAGGTTGGACGCCAACGTACGACAAAATGATTTCTGTCGTATTTTTGGTGATAATTCATTTCAACAATGACATATTTTATTTGGAGGAGATGTTATATGATTCTATTTTATTATTTTTATTATTTGAATGTTTTATAAATAAATAAAATTTCACACTCAACAATATAAAAAAAATAATAATTTTATATTTAAAATATTTAAGATAATATTTTGTATGTAATTGTCAATTAAATAAATTAAGCTGATCTAGAACTTTTGTTATATTTTCTGACCATTATCAAGAATAAATATGTCGGTGTGACAGAAAAAAAAGTTTGCTATTCTTTACTGTAAAAAATAAAAAATGAAGCGGAAAGAAAGAAAAACCTTCACATAATAACTATAAAAGAAATTACCTTGGTATTTAGGGTTTAACATTGAAAAAAAATGTATAAACATGTAAAATAAAATTCAGGTAATAAAAGATATATATATTGTAAATCGTTAGCTGCAAAATGTTTCAAATTTAGGCTTTTAGAGGAGGGGACTGATAAAAATAAAATTCATGACAGCTTTTAACGGTCGTGTAGTTAAAAAAAAAAAAAAAAAAAAAAAAAAAAAAAGAAAGGAAAGGAAATATTGTTATTTTTAAAAACATGAGACGGTAGTAAGTAATATGTATATTATAGCGTTTATATGTATAGTGTGTTGCTATGTATGTTATAGCGTAAACGAAATGGTCTTTTGTGTAAATTCGTAACACTGGACGAAATATGAATCCAACACTACACAACTGAGACCAATAGATGGTGCTGAGAGTGATTGAAATCGGGCGAAATCCGCCCAAAGCGTTCTAACCACTATATGAAGAAACACACCTGCATTAGATTACAAAGAATTGCATCCAGTAGAATTTAACAGACAAACAAATAGCACTGAGAAGAGCTATATATAATGTTTATATATTTATATATAAACTTTCGAAGTGAATACACTCATTCGCGACAACGATCCGTTAAAGGTATCCACACACCTTTGAAACGTCATTTTCAATCAAAATGTAGGTTTTTTATTTTTGCAATAATTTTAAAATATTGAATTAAAAATATGAATTGAAAATTTATAAATCTTTTAACTGTCGAATTATGCAAACGCTTACTATACGAAAACATCCTATAGCATAAAATTATGCATGAACTGCCTTGAAATTTTGTGTACTTCTTTTACAAATGTTTATTGAGGGAACAGTCTAACACACATGGAAATTATATTAATTAGTTTTGTATTTACAATGGTATAAGTGACAAAATTGCAACTAATTTTACCTAATTTTTCATTACAACAGTACTTCAACTGCCACAGCATATGATAGGGGAGAGTAGCCATATTTGGACCACCGATTTAATTGGACCGTTGCCATTCTGCCGTTAATTACAGGAAGAGACTCCATCTACCGCTAAAATCCTACTCATCAGAATGACGTCACTCATGATTAGAAGAAGCAGCCGCCTATAACGTGCTGTTTTCAGACAATTAAAAAAAAACTAAAGTTAGCTGTTTTGATCTATTTTTTTTTCCTACTAAACGTAAGTGAATATTTTAAAACTAAAGTAAGTTGTTATGTTTTCACATACATATATGAATTCATCTGTTTATTGCGCATATTTTACACGCGGATTTGTTTGATTTCCTTTTTGTTCTTAGTCTTGAAATTAAATGTTTTAAAAAATGGCGCAGTTGCCGTAGTTGGGCCAATTTAAGTTGCTTAAATTGGACCAGATATGCGATCATAAATTTGAAAAGTAAGTAATGAATTTCGAGGATGGTACGCTTTGTACACTTTTTTTTTTTTTTTTTTTTTTTTTTTTTTTTTTATAATGGATTACTATCTTACTATCTCATGCAAGTTTTTTTTTTTTTTTTTTGTATATCTGGATTAATTTTTTTATACAGTTTAGGCCTAGATAAACATAAAAATATTTTTATATGTCTATGCAATAAATTTTGCTTGCAATGTCTTTTATCTTGTAATTGTATTTATTGTCTTTGAATTCTTTATTCCTACGGCATATTTAATTTACAGGGTTGAATTCAAACATTTTCCTCCTGTAGGATATTTGCGATGGAAGACTTTTTACAGTTCTGGAGGGTGGAATTATACATTTTTGCCATTAAAACGCATAAAATCTCAAACCTTGATGAAAATGTTGGAAAAGACATAGACAAACTGTCTGGAAGAAAAACACTCGTGACAGCAAAAGCTGTTAAAGATATAAGAAACAAAAAACAGGCAGTAAGTTGTGAAGAAATTGACCTGCAACAAGGCTGCAGCTACAAATCCTCCCCAAAAGCAAATAAAATTATTATAAATATTATTTTCCTTGCTAAATTCAGTTAAATCAAGGGTACAGGGGGAGCCAACGAACAGTTGTGTTAACATCATCGCCATATAAACTAAACCTTGAAATGAAAAAAAAAAAAAAGAAAGAAAAAAAAAGAGACAAAAAGGAAGTTTTTATAGCACAACAAAAGCAATTGGATCATCGAGTTTTAAAAAATAGGCGTAGTGCAATTAGCAAGAAAAACAATTACTCTTATTTTCAGATATTTTATTTCATTATATTTCATTGCTGTTATTTTGTTTTATTGTTTCATTAATAGCAAACTTTGCTTTTAATAAAATTAGTTATATTCCCTAGTCATTAAAACAACCTGATATTATTTGGTACAATTTAGGAGAGTGGAGGTCCAACTTAGGCGACCAGTTGCTGAATTTGGACCACATTTGACAAATTTTTCAAATTAAAATAAAATTTAAGATTTTCTAAAAGAAATTGATCTAAATATTTATTTAGTTAGTAGATGAATAGATTGACCCTGTGTAATGATCTTTTGCAGATATTCCAAAATTGAAGTGAGTTACATTTGAAAATAAGTGAAGTGGTCCAAATTCGGCTACTCTCCCCTATATAGATGCTATTATAATGCTCATCTATGCCCTAAGTCCTACGTCTGAATAGTCTATGTTCTAGAGAAAGTTGTTCTCTTTATTATGCAATTTACAACATACCAATACATTGGATTGTTTTTGAATTATCATGTTTTGCGGAAATGTCAATTTTTCACATAATTTTGACTATTTTTTACTTTAAAAAATTATTTCTGTATAATTGCTAAAATATTTATATATTTTCCAAAGTTTTAGCTTAAATGTCATCATGAGAAATTGGTATAAAGAGAGAATTTCAAAAATTAAAAAAAATCCCCTCTGAAGGATTGTGGACGCCTTAACAATAGGGGGGTGGGGGGGGAGAGAGCTTTAGAATCAGTAATAATGTTCTATTATTCAGTAAAGTCGTATTGCGTAACGAAAAACATATCTTAATTATTCTCTTTATATTAGAAATATGTCTGTGATTTTATTTACATTTACTCTCGTTTATAAAAAAGGATATACAAAAAATGAAAAAAACTTTTTCCCCTTTTTATTATTATTTAACTGATATTCGTTTAATTCTCTAGCTGTACGAAATGAATTTTAAATTACTGTGAAAATCTTTCCAAGAGGAAATAAAATATGCTTAAAAAACTAAAACTAAACTATTTTTTGTTTCTAAAACTACAAGAAGTTACTTCATTATGAAAAAAAAATTAACTGTGATAAATGATCCTGCATTCTTTGGAAATGTTTATAATGCTTTCAAAATTTTTAACAATGAACACTCACAAACGTAAAAAAAAAAAAACAAAAAAAAAAAACCTTGAAATTTTTTTTTGTCATTTTAACATTATATTTCTTAGAGCAATGTCAGGAGATGACGTATAAAATTTAATCTCAGATTTTTTCTAATTATAATTAAGTTTTTTTTAATGAGTAGTAAAAATATTTAAATTAATGTGTGGGTGTTGTTCAAAAAAGAAATATAAAGAACCATTAGTCACGAAAGCATTTAATTTTTAAACATATCACTTAAACATTTTCTAATTACATTTTTATGTGAAAAAAAGCTTTGAAAGGCTTTTTAATAACTGTGTAAAAATATTTTTCATTTGGCATTTTAAAATTTTTCATTAAAGCTATCATTTTTCACCATCATTATTTTTCATTAACGCTAAATATATTATGTCATTTAGATAAAATTTTGCATATTTTATAACAAATAGATAATATGTTTGATAATAATTGTACATTGTAAAATTTGTATTTAAAGAAACGTAAAAGAAGATAGTCTTAATTTGAATTTCTGGTTATTGTATTACACTAGCCTGCAAAATTTGGGTTGTGTCGTGTTTTTCAGCTTTTGATGATAGGGCGATTCTCAAAAGGTGGGCACTGGACACACGTCATAACTTTAAGCTTTTCAAACATAACTTTAATTATCATTGACTTTATTTATTTATTTTTTTTTTTTTTACACTGAGTTTTTAATTCTATTCAGAGACAGAAAATGACATAATTTATTGTAAAAGCTTTGTATAAATATCTTAAAATTTTATTATTTTATGCTAAAGAGGACAATTTTGGGCATTCATAACGTTAACTTCTCCAATGTACCACCAAGAAAAAGAGTTTTAACTTTTTTTCCAGGTGGTTCGAATGGTAAACAACGAATGCGTAACGGGAACTGATGATTTTTTGATAATTTCGTTAAGAGATGTCAGGCTGATTTATTGCTTTTTTGAAGATAGAAGGACTTTTCTATAAAGAATTTTTCTGTATTTTGTTATGTCCGAAAGTAACGTACGTGACAAAGCATTTGATTTTATTATTATTATTACTGGATAACAAAAAGTTAATTATACATATATATATGTATACACATACAATTATAGGACACATTTACTACATTCTTAGTCTTAAGAATTTTTTAAATACTAAGCGCAACGTCCAAAATCTGTACGTACGTGCGAAAAAATGTCCAAAATTTGTAACGTACACAACTGCTAATTAAATGCTTTAATAATTAATTTTCCAGAATAGTTGCTGTCTTTTAATGTTTGTGTATAATTTTGTAGACATACTATTAAAAATATTAATATATTATGTTTATAGACAAAATACTATACTATTAAAGAAAAACTGGCCTTAAATTTGAAAATTTTAAAAATTACATATTGTTAACGTTTGATGATCCCACCTTTTGAGAATCTCCCAATACATTCTTATGCATTTTGTAACGTTGAATCCGAAAATGACATTCATTTTTAACCATCCCGCCAGGTATTTTAGCAAATCGCAAATTTCAAAGTGAAAAAATAGCAAAAATCTGATACTATAAAATAGATGTGATGGTTGTATTTTTTAGCTTTCGATAATTGATTCTTGGGTATTTGGTAGTGCTGAATCCAAAAATGACTTTCAAGATTTACCAACACGGCAGAATTTTTTCGCAAATCGCAAATTTTAAATTTTTTAAAAAGTCGAAATTTTACAAAAATCTGATACTATAAAATAAATGTAAAGCTTTTTTTCTTAAAATTTTATTCATCTTTTGGCTTATACTATGCATTTTTACAGCAAAACATGTAAAATATTGTAGATTCAAAATCCTCATAATTTTATATCATGTGTGAAAGTTTCTTTGAGCCGATCATGCTCTGCCACGAGCTTTTCCTTTTATATTCTCTATGGGGTTCATCTCGGTTTCCTCTTTTTTTTTGGCACTTTATAAGACTGGAAATTTATCGCAGATACATTTAAAACATTTGCCTTCTTTAGGCAAGGCTTTGAAAAATTGCTTTGCCAGATTTTCGCTATTTTGTGACTTTTTAAGTTTGAAATACCCTCCATAAAATGTCTGTAATCGTAATCTTTGCGGTTCTTTTTAAAAATTGATGAATCTACGAAAGATGGGGTGTTGTCCGTGTCAAAAGCTTGTTGGATTAATCTGGAATTTGTTGTTTGTAACTTGTCATTTTTAAATGCGCGGATATGGTCTTTAAGTCGAATCTCCATAGATATTCCAGTCTCACCTATATATACATTCTTACAATCACTGCACACAACACAGGTTAACTTTTTTTGTCATATTTAAATGTTTTAACTACATATAATTATTTAATTGTTTTTAAATGTATTCAAGTCTGTCTAATGTCTCATTGTTAGTTTAATTAAATTAACTCTGTTTGTATACAAAATTATATATATATATAATAAAAACAATTGATATTAATGCTTTAAAATTACCATGTTTGTTTTTAAAATATGTTTGTAGAATATGGAAATGTTGACATGAGAATCGATACCATACAAAATACTTATATTCCGGGTTGTAGAAACTGATTAATGCACTATAGAAACAATTCGGAAACTTTTTCGAAAATCTGTTGTTTCAAAAGCAACTTTGTTTTCACATGTGCTTCTTTAAATCGAAAACACATTATTGTTGCAACATATTATTACTGGTTTATGAGGTTTCTAAAGATAAACTGTTTTAAATCGTGGGTAACTTGGAAGCAGTTATTGTACATTTTCTATCGTGGATATATTGTATTTTCCTAGCTTAAGCAACATTTATGATTTTTTACTGTTTACATAACCACCAACAAATTTAACAGGTGAAGACACTTAAAAAGTATCAAAGAGCTTTGTATGAATGCATCGAAAATTAAAATGATATTTTTGTTTATAAATTAACACGAAATAATTGAAGTAAAACAATTTTTAAATACGCCAAGACACCATTACCGGAATGGTAACAAAACCTATTAACTACCAGCTAATTTCAGCTGATTGTTTTGAATTTTTCTCGCCTAATGCTTACAACTAACGAATCTATTAACGAGTTTCTAAGACTGCGAAAGAGTAATATTGATTTTCGCTTTCAAGATTTTTTTTTTTTTTTTTTTTTTTTTCGCCCGTTAAATCATACATTGTAAATGGTTTTTAAGTTGGCTCTAAACCACTGATGGAAATTACCAGACATAAATAAAAATATTCAAGGTATTTGTGTTAAGCATTTTTTTTTTCACAAGCGTTTTAAATCCTTCTTTTTGATAAAAATAATGTTTACTAGTAATGTAATTATGCTTTTGAGAAAAATAATTTATTTAAAAATTTTACACTATTATAACTTATATGTGACCAATAATGGAAATTATTACCCAGTTTCTTTAAATGAAGAAAATTTTATGAAAAAGTTTCTTTACAATTTCTGGACTTTTGAATATAAAATTATGGATTAATTTTTTATTAGTTATGTCCTCATTAATAGGCATTTAGCAAAAATTAATCCATTTTTTTACCCTTTTTTTCTCATATTCAGTTTTTTAACTTGAGTCTGAAAAACCTTATATTATTTTTTGATTGGCTAAAATAAATGTTAATTGAACTGAAAAAGTAAGCTTTTTATAAAAAAGAAAGTATAATGTCACTAATGTTCTTGAATAACTATTTTAGTTCTTAGTGATACTAACTAAATTTGGTTAGTAGGCTTTCAATCAGTAATCGAATTGATAGCAAAGTAAATTTATAAAATATGTATGAATATTTATAGGCACGTTATATTATAATGGAAATAACACACACACATCTACATTCTATAAGTAAATAAGGACTCGTGTTGACTTACTTTTCAAGCTTTTGGATTGAAGCCAAACAAACTACAACCTGTTAACCCAGAACAAACCTGAAATGCACCGATGATTGACATTTGAACACTCTAGACTGTCTAGAGCAGTGGTTCCCAACCGTTTATTGGCCAAGCCCCACCAAAGCATCCTTAAAATTACCATACCCCCCCCCCCCTCTCCTCACCCTGTAAATTATGTATCTTATTACTTAGAAAGTGAACTCTATTCACACGGAATCTTAAAACACATTTGTTCCCTTAACAAAATATAATTTTAGAATTTTAATTCTGGGGAAACATTAAAAGTCAACAACGACTGAATATTTTTTATTAAAAAGTATTTTATTGTTTTTTAATTCTAAAGTTACGCATTCTTTTTATTTGTAAAATACAAAGAAGCCGATATTCTACCTCTTACAATAATGTAATATAAAGTGATGAAAGTTATATTTACTTTTACAAACTTCCAAAACAGTAGAACACTTACAAGTACCGTTTTGTATTATGAAAGACGTGTGGAAACTAGAAATAAGTTTTCACTTCGAACATTCAATAAACTCACTAAATCAAAGTCAACAGTAAAGTGAGAGAAGAACTATCATATTACCCTGTTGCCTCAAGAATGGCCATTAGTAATTCCGGTTGCGACAGCTGCTCACATTCAGTTGGTTATTGATTCTGTGACAATTTATCGGATTCTGTTCACAATTCTTGCAGTGTATCGATTATCGGATAATAAGATATAACTATTATAAAGAAGTATTCTCCTTTTTCATATAGATTATGATACTATGAATATGATAGATAGATATGATTTAGATTAAAATGTGAATTTCATTCTTTATGGTTACATCATGTCTTTAAACTTTTTTAACGATTAAAATACTGTACAATTGCGATAATTTGACACGGGTGTTTCATATCGGTTACATATGGCTTTAAAATTCTAAGACTTACCGCAAACAAAATTATAACATTTATTAAGTAATTTAATCTTAATTTTACTTGTTTTTAAAATATTTTATTAGTTTTTCTGGAGAAACATTTTATGTTTATTTTTAGATTGAAACACATTGGCTGCTGCTTTGTATTCCAGTTACAAGAAATGAACTGACGGGTTTGCACATTTACGTACGTCAAATTTCATTATTTTGTATTTTAGTCTCACTCCCCTTTATCGAAATTGAATCAGATCCTCAAAAATAATTTACCTAGTCCAAGTTTTATCAGGTGACTATGTGCATTTAAATTTTGCAAAGGAATATCTCTGAATTTATTTATATTGTTTACATATGTGTACTTGAGTTTCAAAACTCGCCTTATCTATTAACACAATTTAAAAAATCGTGTTTTCTCTATCAATCTATTCTATTGGTGAACCTGCATAGAAAAAACGCTACAATGTGCAAAGAAGTTACTAGTTTTATTGTGTATTTCTGACATTGCAAAAGATTGGTTTGCATTGAATACCAATGGACGCAGTGAGAAGTTTTTCGCGATTTCCAAAAATTCGATTTTCTGGATAAAGTGAGTTTTGAAACTCACTTCCTCATATGAAGAATATGTTTTTCCGTAGAAAGAAGCATAAACGATGCGTGAAGAAACACAAAACTCTGAGAAAGGTGATATGTTATTATCAGCTTGTTTCAAAATTATAAGCACACACTCAAAAAGGTAATAAAATTCAAAATTTATGTATATGATTTAATTTCTCAATAAATACTACATATTTATTTAAAATAAAATATTAGTAATGAAAGTCACTGGTTACAATTGCATTTTTTTTATTATTGTTAATCAAGGACATGTTTTTCCATAGAAAGAAATGTAAACAATTCGTAAAGAAAGATGAATACTCTGTGATGATTGATATGTTATCATACAGTTTGTTTCAAAATCATAATCACACAGAAAAAGGTAATAAAATTAAAAATTTAAGCATATAATTTAATTTCCCAATAAATACTACATATTTATTTAAAATAAAAGATTAGTTATGAAAGTTATTGGCTACAATTGCATTTTGTTTATTATTGTTAATCAAGGACATGTTTTTTCCATAGAAAGAAATGTAAGCAATTCGTAAAGAAAGAGGAATGCTCTGTGATGATTGATATGTTATCATACAGTTTTTTCAAAATCGTAATCACACGCAAAAATGTAATAAAATTCAAAATTTAAGCATATAATTTAATTTCTCAATAAATACTACATATTTATTTAAAATAAAAGATTAGTAATGAAAGTCATTGGCTGCAATTGCAATTTTTTTATTATTGCTAATCAAGGACATGTTTTTCGATAGAAAGAAATGTAAGCAATTTATAAAGAAATATGAATACTCTGTGGTGATATGTATTTTATCATACAGATTGTTTCAAAATTTTAATCACAAACAAAAAGGTAATAAAATTAAAAATTTAAGCATATAATATAATTTCCCAATAAATACTACATATTTGTTTAAAATAAAGTACAAATAATGATAGTCATTAGCTACGATTCCAGTATTTTCGATTATCGTTAAAGAAGAACCTACTTTTCCATAGAAAAAAGTGTAAACAATTCGTAAAGAAAGACGAATACTCTGTGATGGTTGATATGATGTCATACAATTTGTATCAAAAGTTTAAGAACGCACGAAAAAATCCTACTATAATCCAAAATTTAAGCAAATGTTTTAATTTCAAAATATATACTAAAAATAATGTACAAATAACGAAGTCCATTGGCTACAATTGCGATTTTTTCGATTATCGTTAATGAAGAATGAGTTTTTCCATAGAAATAAATATAAAAAATTCGTAACGAATAATGAAACTCTGAGATGAGTGATATGTTATCATACAGACCGCCTCAAAAGTTTAATCACACACTAAAAAATTGTAATGAAATTCAAAATTTTAGTATATAATTTAATTTTACAATAAATACTACATATTTATTTAAAATAAAGTACAAATAATGAAATTCATTGGCTACAATTGTAGTTTTTCAATTATCGCTGTCTCATAAATTGAAGAAAATTATGCAAATGTTAAAAAATGACGGATTTTTTGGTTGAGATGCCGTTTTTTCTGAATAGTATAAAAGTAGATTTTCAATTCCTATTCATTACTTTAAATGACGAAAGCTACACAATTTACTGAAGTGTATATTTCAGAGATTCTTAAATTGAAATCGAAAGTTTAACTTGGTATCCCAGTTTCCCCAATTTTAAATAATTCAAAGAGAGGTACGCAGGTTACTTGCTAGAAATAGAAACTTCTATATTAAAAAAAAAAAAAAAAAAAAAAAGTACTGACTTTCAAGTGTAGAGAGATTTGAAACCAATGTTTCAATTTCTTTTATCTGTCTGAGCTCAGAAAATTATACCATTCAGAACAGAATATGCCCGTAAAGCAAATTAAAAATAATACCAGCGTAATTGTGCCAAAGAACACAAAACATAGACGCTAAGAGGAAGTGAAAAACATTGATTTAAAGGGGGGGGGGGAAATGTGCATAAAATTGCGCCATAAATTGACCTGGATCTATTTGAATCGAAGTATGTCGTACGAGGGCATGTGACTCACCGTATTTTACATAGATGATAAAAATTGGAAATAGAATGGCCCTGATGCCTAATATTGTTAATATCATAACCCCAAGAAACAGTTGCATACTTTTCAAAATGGGCGTACTGGCAAAAATTCTGTGATGCTTTATAGATAAATTGCATTTAATTTCAAACTTTGCCTGACATTTCTCAATAAGAAAAAAAAATTAATATATCAAGAAATACAGAAGTAACAATTACCTTCTTTTAATATCCTCTTAGGGGATCCTGAGTGGATATTTCATCAAGTCAATCTATCAATGCACATTTCACACAATACAAAATAGTTCGCTTTACTCGGAAAATGTTTGAGTTTTATATGGACTAGATTTAAGCTTAAACTTAAAATCAATTGAGGATATCTGGCGTATCTTAATCAGCGGCTGGTTGGTTGGTTGATTTTTGACGGCCGATTATCTACACTAGGGATATAGGCCCAAAAGGGGGGGGGGTGCCCTTCGTGGGGGTTTTTCTAAGGGAACCTAATCCGTATTAACGCATGGAAATCCATGGCTCGAAGAAAACCACGAAAACTCCGAACGATTAGGCCGACGGGCGCGATTGGGATCTTAATCAGCGGATAATGGAATAATGTAAAGCCATTTTATTCCATGTAGCTATTGCAAACATATGGTATTCTCTCCCTCTCGGTCACTTTGCATAATGTGGTCGTTTCAATGAAAAATACTTATCTGAAGTTATTCAAAATCAGAAAAATGCTATTATTAAATAACATCATGTGCAAAAGTTTAATGATTGTTTTCTTTCATATTGTGATTAATTATTTGAGACACTATATAGTTCTTTATCAAATAATATAATGTTTTATCAAATTCATGATACTGTAAATATTTATTTATTTCAATGTGATTTATTTAATTTCTTTTTACAGAAACTACTAAATAAATTGCTTTCTTTTGTATAATACTTTCTTTTTTCTGAATAAGAGACATTTTTATAACAACAAAAGTATAAGACCACAACATATTTTGCTGTTTGGGTAATTAAAGAAGTATTTCAATCAAAATAATGAATAATCTATGTTAGTACATCACGTTTTCAGTAAAATGTAGCAACTTACACAAATGAAATTAAATCGGAAAAAATAAAACATCAATATAACAAAGAAGTGTCAGAAAGAACTGTTACAAAATTATAGGAGACAATTTTCTCAAATTTAGTAAGATGTTGCTCCACCATTTCTCTGAATAACTTCAAACTCACAATTTGGCAAAGAGTTAATTAATTTTTTAAGGAACGATTCGGGAATATTGTCCCATTTCTCCATAATGGCTATTTCGACTTCATCATCATTCATGTTGAATGATATTGTTTGTTAATTTCATACACTTGGTGAGGAAAATAACCTCACAAGTTGTCTATGATGTTTAGGTCAGGGCTTCGACTTGGCCATGGTAAAGCACCAATCTTTTCTCTTTTAAGCCACTCTCTTGTTGATTTTGATGAATGACTGAGAGCATTATCTTGTTGAAACTTCCGTTTTGAAACTCCTAAAAGTGGTCCGAAAGGTGACAGACTTCGAAATAGCATCCGTTGGTAACTGTCCGAGTTCATTTCCCCTTCAACTCTTTGGAGATCACATTTTCCTGCTTAAGAAAATGCGCCCCACACCATAACGGAACAGCCTCCCATCTTCCTATTGACGAACTCTCGAGCTCTTTGCCTTAAATCATGCCAGTAGTAATTATTGCCGTCCGGACCCTCAAGATTGAAGTTTTTCTCGTCTGAAAACAATATATTTCTCTATGCAGAGTTCCACCACATGACATTCTTTGCCAACTTAAGACGAGCTTCTTTGTGACATTTCAGTAGTCGTGGTATACTTTTTAATTCGTGGCGAATAATACCAGCAGTAGATTTCAAATACGCCACACGGTTGCATGTGATACCTTTTTAGTTTTCTGTTGTGCTATTTTACAAGTCGACTGGTATTTTTTGTTGCCAGTTTGACAATTTGCCTATTATCATGATCTGATAACTTCTTTTTACGACCAGATCGTTCTTGCTTTCCATAGAATTCTTTTTTACTTAAAACATTATGAATCGCAATTTTAGAACGATTAAGAATCTTACATATTTCACGTTTAGACTTTCCCTTTCTTTTGTAGAACCACGCTCTTCTCATTTCTATTTCAGACAGCTCACTCCGACGAGGCATTTTACTAATAAATTCAAAGAATCAAGTACAAAATCAAATACAATTCAAAATTTCTGCATTTTATTGTTCTTTTTAAATATTACAGATTGTTTAGGTTACGGTTAAAGTCTGAGTTCAAAATAAAATCGTCTGCTTTATTAATAATATAAGAATGGTCTTATATTTATGAATCAGCCGGTTTGCGTAAAATCATTTGGCATAAAACAAAAAAATATTCAAACATTTTTTTTCCCGGAGCTAAATAAACATTATAGAGTTATTTCTTTTCATACAAATACTTTTAAATTCAAACTAATATTTTCTTTATTGAAAAAAGGTGAAATTCTGAGTGGTCTTATAATTTTGTAACAGTCTGTACCTTTAATATAGACTGTTTTAGTGTGACGGGTACATTATGATTTATAACATTTGTTGTCCCTAAATGCTTCTTATTGATATATTTATTAATATATTTATTAAATATTTATTAATATACTTTATCATTACTACGTAATATTTCTGATTAAAATAGGAAGAATCTTACTGCCAAAATTTAAGTAAAGTTAGAAAAGTAAGTGTTATATCAATTAAAGTAAATTAATTATATTTACATTTATAATAAAACAACTTTTTTTATTATTGTGCAAGTAGACATTCCATATATTTTAAATAAACTATAACAACGCCAAAATGGTAATTTGATTCCTAATTTCTATAGTTTTATTTTACTAGCTTCTTGACTCACATCCGGAAGCCACCGGTAGAGTAATAGCAATTCCGAAAACCCTGAATTAAGGCAAAGGGCCCGGCTCTCCTATGAGTGCCCGGTACACCCGAGGTCCGGGAGATACTCTGAGGTGTAATCGCCAAATCACACGGTCTAATCCTTGAGTATATGGGCTCTATCTCTGCAATCTTAACTTCCAGTGGTGTTTCGGGTGCAGCGAGAGTGCGTGCGCTTGGTGGTGCTCTCCCTTGGCTAAGGAAGAGACTTAAGGGTGAAAGGTTCCATTCTTCCAATGGTTGACAAGAAGCAAGAATCCCGCGATTACTTCTTACGGCTACCAGTCCGGATAATTGAGCAGTGGTAGACACTTCTTCCTAACAAATCAGAAGGCACTTCACATTTCGCCACCAAAACAAATTGCCAAGTGTCACTTGAGATTATTTCAAGTATTAAGTTGCAATCATATTAATTTTTTTTTTTTTGCGACATGTAAGGCATTTTAATTTATTTCTCATATAAAGGGATTCACGGAAAACAATGATATGGTATTTTTAAAAATATCCTTTTTTTTCCCTGCAAAAAATTGATAAAACTGACTTTCTTTTAAAAAAGTAATCAATTTAGATATTTTAGACTTAGTATTTTGTAACTTATTTTTAAATTACACATTACTTATATTTTCCTTTTGTATATACAGGTATATGTAAATTTAAACTTAAAAAAAAAAACATATCCCATATTTTAAAAGTATAAAATTGATATTTATACGAAAAGAAGTAAAATTAATAGTTTTTTATTTATAGCTTTGCATCAGGATGACAGAATCTTGGTGGATTAGAACCCCCTCCCCCCCCCCCCGAAATAATATTAAAAAATAATTTTATTAAACAATAATTATTAATTTATAAGTATTTAACAATTAACTATTACAAATTGATTTAAATAATTATTATTTATTAAGTTAATAATATTATTAATAGAAATTCATAAATTAATAAAATTTTACTTTCAAATAAAATAAACTGAATATAGTTATGTATTCAGATATATTGTTAAATAATATAACATAAAAATAAAAATATTTTATATAAGTGTAACGAATAACATTATATTTTCAAAAAGGTTCATTTTAAGGCATTGAAATAAATAGCTTATAAGTAATATGAGTTTTAAAAATTAATTTCATTAACAGTATTTTCTACATAATAAAAAATTACAAAGCATTTGATAATAAATTAATAAAGTTTTTCTGTACGAAAAAGTAATTAATTTTAAAAGAAAACTTTCATAAATTAATTTTGCTAATTTAATATTTATCTGATACTAAAGTTATAAGGGAAAAAAATAATGTATGTAAGTTTAGGAGATATTATTATTGAATTACAATAAACATTCACTTTAATTCATAAAAAAAATAGCTTATATGAATTTTGAAATTTATTTAAAACTAAATTTTATTTTATTTAATAAAAATTAAATTTCAATTTCATTTAAAACTAAATTTTATTTTATTTAATAACAATTAAAACTTAATTTAATCAAAATTTTATTTAATTATCTAATTGACAATTAAAAAAATTGGAAATAAACGGATAATAAAAGTCGATAAATCTTTATTAACTAACTTAATAAAAATTGAAACAAAACACAAATAAAAAAAATATAAAAATAACAGTGAGGATAGAACCTGCCTACTTGAGTTCGCTAGACAAGCGCTTTAAGAGGCTACTTCAGTCAAATGAAAAGACCTGTTCGCTAATGCTAATCCTATGGAAGAAATTTATAACGATATCTCGGTTGCATTTCAATGTTTTTAAATGATTTTTTTTGCATTGGATAGCTGAGATCGTTCTGTATGCAGGCCGTTTTTTACTTTTTCGATTTTTATTACAATTTTTTTTTTTTTTTTATGAGGACGCTTTCAGTTTCAAAACCGGTTCCGAAAATGAAAGCGTCCTCATTAAAAATATCTGTGAACAAAATAGAAAATGTAAAAAACGGCCTTTGTACAGTTCGATCTCAGCTATCCAATGCAAAAAAAAAAAATCATTTAAAAATATTGAAAGGCAACTGAGATATCGTTATAAATTTCTTCCATAGGATTAGCACTAGCGAACGGGTCTTCTCACTTGACTGAAGTAGGGCCTTAACCACTGGACAAGATAAGATCGTCCACACAAAACTCTCACCAAAATAGCATGAATTAACTAGGTACGATATTTCTCAAAGTGCTTGCATTTCATCGCCAAATCATCCGTGGGATGCAAGCCAAGATCGGTTTCTGATCAACCAATGAGAGAATGGAACCTTTCACTCTTGAGTCGCTTCCCTTGGCTGACAGTAAGCGTCATGGCGGCATCATGCTGGCTGGTCCCGTCTTACGGCTGGGGATTTATGGGCACCTCAGAGTCAATGCTGGTGGGGCAGCTTGCCAAAAGTCATGTTAGTTTTATCAGTTTCTTGAACACTTGCAAATTTGTTATGAAAAAGATTTATTTGAAAAATGAAAGTAATACAAATTGACTTAAATGCATGAAAGTAGTAGAAATCCATGAAAATAAATTACTGTCGAATTGTCTTTAAAATTTAAAAGTTCGAGCATGCAATTAATAAATTCGAAATTTCCCAAATTTTTAAAAATGACTTAACGGCTTAGTGAATAACAAAAGTTCTTAGTAGGTTACTATTAATATTTATGTCAACAATTAATATTTATGTAAAATTACAGATATTAAAAAAAAAAGAGAGAGATTCGGTTAAATAACACAAAAATTATTCGGTAAATTTAGAGTAGACTCTGTAAATCTATTTAGTTTATTTTTATTGATAATAATTGAAATTATTTTTGATTTTCGAACTGAGAAGAATTAGACTACTTCTGGTGAATTTAAAATACTGCTCCATTTAATTTTTAAAAGACATATTTCTTGCTGCCCGCGATTCGATCCTCACTCATATGGGTTTGAGAAGAACAACTTACTGACTATGCTATAGGAGCTATTAGTACAGTAGGCGAAGGATCTTTTATGATTTAATGGGGAAATACTTTTAATTTACTTTGAATATTACTAAGCTTCATGAGGATCTGCAAAGTTATTATAGATAAAAATCCCTGCTAGCTCCGCAGAGACGAATTTTCCCTTTCTAAAATATGCAAATTTTTAATAAAACAATTTTGAAACCAAATTTTCTTCGTTTAATAGTTCTTTTAAAAATTCTGAAAGAATTTTAAAAGTATGTATTTTAAATTACAGGTTATAACAAAGATAAAATATCTTTAAATAAAGACATGTAATCCTGCAGGGAATTTGATGTAGGAAACGGGAGACATCAGTAAAATGATGACCGAGAAACTCGATAGTATGCACTTAACCTAGAAGTAGTGTAAAGACACAGAGAGTCTCGTTTTTTTCTGTGTTTTTACAGAAATTTTCAACAGTGTAATTTTCTTGAAATCAAAATATAATTAAATTTTCAGAGATTAGTAAAGCTAGAATGCTTAATAACGTATATATACTAAGAAATATTTTCATGGTTGCAGCAAATAAATAATACAATTGTAAGCTTAAAAATGGATTCACTTTTGTTGATTTCATTTTCGAAATTTTCAGTACACATTTATCCAGTTTTACCCAGGGAAATAAACTCTCACATTGCAATATAATTAAGGAGATATCTACATCAGATGAGATAAATCTGATTAATGAAATCAATTTATTTAATTAATTACTATTGACTATATTATACGTCTATTTGATCTGTAAGAAAAGAACGACCCAGTTTTCCGAATTCGAGTGTCTAATTAAATTACTGTAGCTGCATTTAGGAAATTGCATTAAGTTCGATGTACTACCGAATTTATAGTTTTTACAAATTAGGATAATTAAAAATTGTTTTGCTTAAAGAGAAACTATGAAAATTTCAGAACTTAAAAAGGTAATTATTGATTAATAAGAAGAAATTCAGGCAAATTAAAGTTTTCAAACAATCAGCTTAACAAATGTAACAACAAAGAAATTTAAAACTAAAACTTAAAATAAAATATGTTACATGTAAAATTATTCTTATGTGCGAGATAAAAAAATAATAAAAATAACTTCATATCTTTAAAAACATAAACTCTGCGAAACAAATAAATGGATATTTATTTGCAGTAATATAATATATAACAGTGTATATTTTAAATTAATTATTGTGGTATTTTAAGTGATTTTTTCTAAATAATAACAATTTATACGAATTGAATATTTCCAACTGAGCGAAAAAATGTCCCGGATGGGAACCGAACCCAGATACCTGGCTTACAAGGCCAATGCTTTAACGTTTAAGCTAACTGGGCCTACAACCAGTCAGCATACTTCGCTCAGAAAGTCTTATTGGTAGTAACATCTGGTGTTTCATGTAGACAGCTCAACAGAATAAACCGCAGGTAAAGGAATTCCATATAAACGATGGATACGTAGATAAACTATTATTTTAACACAATCAAACTGATTGGTAAAGTTATTGTACGAATTGAATATTTCCAACTGAGCGAAAGAATGCCCAGGATGGAATGGAACGCAGATCCTTGGCTTTGGCCAAGGATCAAAGCAAGAAATATGCTGAAATGAGGTCAAAGCAAGAAATATGCTGATCCTGGGCCAAAGCAGAGAGGTTCTACTCTCGAAGCTGATAGACGGGAAGTACTGGGTTCAATCCAAATCGCGCCCGTCGGCCTGATCGTACGGAGTTTTCGTGGTTTTCTTCGAACCTTCGTTTTCCAAGCTTAAATACGGGTTAGGTTCTCTTAGACAGATCCCCACGGAGGGCACCCCCCCCCCCTTAAGGCCTATATCCCTCATACTGATAATTGGCCGTCATAAACACAACCACAACCAACCAACCTTGGACAACGCAAGGATCTGGGTTCGATTCCTAGCCTGGTCATTTTTTCGCTCAGTTGGAAATAGTCAATTCGTATGATAATTTTACCAATCAGTTTGATTGTGTTAAAATAATAGTTCATCTACGTATCCATCGTTTATATGGAGTTCCTTTACCTGCGCTTTATTCTGTTCAGCTGTCTACATGACAGACCAGATGTTACTACCAATAAGGTTTTCTGAGCGAAATATGCTGGCTGGTTGTCGGTCCAGTTAGCTTAAACGGTAAAGCATTGGCTTTGAAAGCCAAGGATCTGGGTTCGATTCCCAGACTGGTCATTTTTTCGCCCAGTTGGAAATATTCATTTCGTATGATAACTTTACCAATGAGTTTGATTGTGTTAAAATAACAGTCCAATAACAATTTATTTTACATTTTATTTTTAATGACTTCCGATAGGGCAATAGCAGCCCTGTATCTGCTGAGATAAATATTTCAAAGAAAAGTGCGTATGTATACAGAAAGTAGTTTGTAATTAATCTGTGTAGTAGACTGTGTGTGTTCTTAATAGTGCTTGTAATAAAACTAGGGGATCTAACTGGGGATTCTATGGTTTACAGAACATACCAGAAAAACATATTTATTGAAAACTCTAATAGATCTTATACATGTAGATTAACTACAAATACCAAAGAGCATTTTAAAATGAAAAATACCCATAATATAATCAAATAAAGTTTTGAAATTTATTAACTTTCGAATTAGCTACGTGTCAGGAGGTAATAGACGAATAAATAAATTCGCTAGTTTGCGCTTTCTACCAAGCGTAAATTAAAGCTGCGGACTTTCGATAATCAAGACTCACATCAATTAGCATTTTGTAAGGGTAATGTTTTTTAATCTAGTAAATAGCAGTCATAAATGTAAGCTTTATTTTTAAATTAAACATTGAATAACTAGAAAAAAAATTTAAACTTTTTTACCTTTTGTACTTATTTTATTTAATTCTTATTTTTTCCATTGCTTTTGAATAAATATTATTCACCGACAAATAGACTAATCCACGAACAAGTTTCACGCAGATAACCTAAATCGTTCAACTAGTTTGTGTATGTGTATTTGGCTACGCCTATAGTTCTGCGAGAACCCTTAAGATTAGGTTTGTTTCTTCTACATATTATATCTGATGAAAATATTTAAGTCTAATTTATGTGTACATAAGGCACTGTCCTGCTACAATTATTTTTTCAATTCAAAAAGAAAAATAAATTTTCTAGCTTTTTCATCCCACAACATTTATGATTTTAACCTTAAGACGTTCGATTATAGATGGATTCATGAAAGCAAATAATTTTATACTGTAATTTAGGTATTTAATAAGAATATTATAACAAGATTATTTAAACAATTACTTAAATTTGATAATGCTAAAATAACACGCAGATAATTCACATTCTGCAACTTGATTACAGATCATTATTTTTATAAGTCTCAAAATAATTCTATTTTCAAATGAATTTTGCACAACTTAAAACCAAGATAGAGACTAAATTATTTTAAGTTGCACTCAAAATTATTAAAATCAAATTATTTCTGAAGTGCTCTACTTGTGTTTGCTCACTAATAAACGAACGTAATCACAGCTTAAAGTATGTTGGGAAGAATTATGAATAATGTAAGTAAATAACTACAAGTTATTTTCAGTAATAAGATTCATATTAAATCTGCATTACAGAATTATTCAAATGTTTTAAAAGGAATGGGAAATGCTGATGCATTTTGGGCCTCGTAAAATTAGTTATTTGTTGAAAAATATTACTTTCGTTAATTTAACGGAGGTGTTATATATGGGGCATTCTCACAATCTTTTGACCTTTAAGTCCCTGAATGATAATTTTTATTTTAGTACATATTCTTGTGCGTTTTTTTATTTCATATACTGGGAAAAATCCCAGGATTGCATAGATTGCAGGATTGCATAACAATATTAACGAGATAAATAAATTTTGGACGATGTTAGGGGTTCAAATACCAGGAATACTCCTATACCGCCCAGTTCCCCTTAATGCTGATTTTTAAGTTTGGAGCTGTCTGTATAAAATTATTTCAATAAAAGTAATTTGATGTAGATTTTTCCGATACTGGATCGATTGTTTTATGTAAATATGTAGCAAAAAATTAACCTGCACCCATTTTTACGGTTGATGTTAATTTTTAAACTCTATCCCATGGATTTTAGATTCCTTACCATTCCTCTTGCTAAACTTATACAGGAAATCACTTCAGATGCAGCCACTGAATTCTTTTCAAGTTTTTTCTCATGCAGAAATATGCTAGAGAAAGAATGTCTAAAATTCTTTGACAGGAAATTTACTGCAGAATTTAAATCAGCATTTAAATATCAATTTCAAGCATCGTAGCTTTATTGGTAGTCTTGCCGCCCCCAAGGTTTATTCCTGCACATTTCGCGGTAAATTATTATTATTTTTTTTTATTTAATCCAATGTAAATAACTGTTTCTAGAAATCAGTGAACATTGTGGCTATCGCTTAGTCTTAACAGGATTTGCCTAAACATAGTGGTAATTTTCCTTACTGTCCCATCCTTACCTTTCCTTTTTTTCCATTATCGTCCCTTTTTTCCTATGCCATCCCCTTTTTTACGTTCCGTCCCTTCTTTAACACCCCTTTAAGACAATGTTATACCAACATACTAAAAATACTACATTGATATTATTTCTTATTTGAATTCCCTGTGGGTACTATGCAAAATCATTATAAGTAAAAATTTTGAAGTAAATAGAAAGTTATAGTGGTAAAATGGTAAGGAAAATTAAACTCGCAAGTTTAACTTAAACCTCAGTTTAAAAAAAAAATCGCTGCTGACCATTTTTTCATTATTTTGAATCATTAAGACATTCGTCTATCAGATTAAAATGTTACTTTAGCAAATTTAATTTCACCAGATTTGTATTCCCGAAAGACAAAAGATTGTGAGAATGCTCCATATATACAGGGTCATCGAAAAATAATGCCTAGATTTTAAAAAATCATAACATCAAAACCTTTTATGTTTTATGAGTAATAACTTACACTACACGATAACTGGTGAACGCAAGTTTGGTTTTAGTTCACCAGAATTCGTATGCATGTCTGTGTTATGCGCGGATTAGTTGCGCAGTCGTCGAGGTCAGCCGACGCGCCAGACTGCAGCTGCTCAGTACGATGTCGTTTGCCGCTATACACTGACTATTGACTTTGACTCCACATATCAAATCACGCACTGTGCTTTTTGTTGCATGGTCAACATCGTACTGAGCAGCTGCAGTCTGGCGCGTTAGCAGATCTTGACGACTGCGCAACTAATCCGCGCATAACACAGACACGCAAACGAATTCTGGTGAACTAAAACCAAACTTGCGTTTACCAGTTATCGTGTAGTGAAAGAATTACTCATTTAACATAAAAGGTTTTGATTTTATGCTTTTTTTAAATCTAGGCATTATTTTTCGATGACCCTGTATTTGTCTTAAATAATAAATTCATTAATATATGCAAAACATTTGCCGTGTGGTTATACGAAAACAAATAGCACCGATTCGCTGTATTTTAAGGCTTGAAATACAATAGAATTTAGTTAAATGTTTTTAGATAATAACAAGAAAGAAAAATCATACGTAAAGCATAGAATATGAAACAATTTCCAAAACATTCAGAATACTGTAAAAAAATTTAACAGTATAATAAGGTGAGAGATGATGTGTCAATAAACAATTTAGAAAGATATCGGGATTCTTCTGCGCAGCTCTCTTCATTTTCTATAAATTTGTTTATATACTACATAGTGTTCTACAATTTAATACAGTTGGGAAACACATAGCACAGTTTAAAATTCTTTTTCAATAATTTCAGTCAGTAAACGGAAATCTACTCTATAACTTTTGTGCAACCCTGTATACAATCTGTACAATTTATACATAGCAAGTTATATACAAACTATTAGTTACATTTAAAAACACGCAAACCAAGTGCAAACGCACTTCCAGAAATTATTGTTTATACAGACATGTAGACATATAAGGGAGACAGGGATGGTTGACCAATTTTTTTTGCAAAATTATTTTTTTATTTTTTAAATATTAAACTTAGACTAAAGTTTCATATGTCATTTTATTCGTTATACAATCAGTTATCAAAATAAAATTGCGACATAAGTGTACTATATAGAAACTTTAAAAATTGTTGATTTTAAAGAGTAAAAAATAACGGGTCAAGGCTCCCCAGATATGGGAGGGTTGACCTACTTCAATTTTATATTGAAATATTTGTTAAGGGAAATAAAATTAGTTTAAAAAAAGGCAGAATAACTTTATGCTACAATGTTTAATTATTATTTAAAAATATTTGGGAAAATGTGATGTGTAAACAAACCTGCGTAGACGAAATTCAAAGATCAGGAGAAGAATACTGTTTTAATCACCCACTTTTTTTTAATACTTGACATGGCTACACTAATTGCCACATAGTTCGACTTCATCGCCTTAGGTTCATCTTGGTAAAATTTGTCTACATACCTTCTTAAAGTGTTATGATCAATGCTATCTTCTTTTGCAGAGGAATGACTACCTAAAATTTTTAAAGCTGCTGCTTTCATCCTTTTTAAACTTTTCCATTCTTTCTATTTACCTACTATGCTTACTATTTAAATGGAATAAAAGTTCCTATAAACTTTTCAATTTATATTATTAATAATTTTCATTAATATTTTTTCTTGCTTCTTATAGTAATTTTTCTCATCTTCATTTAAGCAGTTTTAAACCTTTTCTTTTCTATCCCCACATTTCTACTGTAGCTTTACAGAATAAATTTACATTAATTTAGAAATATAACTATTAATCCTTCATTACGTACAATGTTTAATAAAAATATTTCCAAAATCACTTAATTAAGGAAGTTTGACCATGTGGTCAAACCTCCCCACATTGATTGGATCAAGTCTCCCACATTACCGCTTTTTAAAGTATAGCCATGGTTATGTTTAGCCTAATTTATTGTGCAATTTTTATACCTGGAATGGAAGCTCAATATTTCCACATTACTTAAACCTGCTTACTGTAATTTCTATGATATATATTACCTGAGAAAATCTTAAACTTTTTTTTTCTGAAAAACACAGTTTTTAAGCTGAAAACTCTTCACAATTGATTTTTCCACAGCTGTTTTAATTATCTTCAAGAAACAAAGATTGTTTGAGCATTTCAGTAGCTATGGTTGCCACACATTTGCAAACATTCTTTTAAATATGAAAACTGAAGTGTGGGTCAAGCCTCCCTTATTGGCAACCCTCCTCAAGTCTCCCCTATAGTACTGTAACATAATCCTTTTGCGTTCCCCTGTAAATAAGCGATGAATGCTCCTCATCCGCTATTATATAATAACCATCTTGCAGTCATCTTTGTCAGATATATTAATTTCAATATGTTTTATGACCCCATTATAACACTGTATGATGTTTTGACACTATTAAAATACCCCATAAACGAATTTTCCATACGATGCAGCGGGTGCAACGATGCAACGATGTAACGGAATTATCTTCAGTACCTATGTAAACGAATTGTAAGTACTACACATTTTATTTTCAATACTTTAAATGCCACAGTAAACCTTAATAACATATAACAACATCCTGGCAATCGGAGGATATTTTCGCGATTTAGATCACCGACAGACGGCAGACAGACGAACCGAATCTATAAATACTTTTAAACTATGTTGGAAAGTGTTAAAAACTGATTCATCATAAACTAACATAAGAAATAAGTTTTTATGATAATAGCTGACTGAAATTTTATTATGTGTAAATTTAATTTATAAAACAAATCGCAACACTGGAACTAATACCATATTTTTGCCTGCATTTCGCAAAAGATATTTTTCTATATTTTAAAGCAAAAATATATTCCTGAGTAACGCTCCCGTCATATTGACGTTGGCAATAACCTGAACAATAAATTTCATTTTATCGATTTTTTTTTTTTTAATCCTCAAAACATCGGCAATACTTACATCATCGAAAAAAAAAGAATTACTTTCGTATGCCATTTGTTCGTATGAAATTTGTTACGTTATCTAAATTTTCTGATTTTTTAAGATTTTCAAACGAATCAGTCAATTTAACCAGGGCTACCCCGGTAAAAGATGCTCGATATAATAGCAGGTGATTTTTTCTCAAAGTGTCACGCTTTGAACGCTTTCTCGGGAGTGCACACGTTCATGCACCCCAGACCTCAGGTGGATAGCACCGAGGTCTCCAACTCGGTCCCGCGAGTAACTATTGGTGCTGTGCTAAATTCAATGCTACATCTATTATACAGCATAGGTAATTCCATTTAGATTGGGCAGCGGTGGCCCAGCTGGCAGAACATAGAACTCCTAGCTGAAGTCGCTAGACCAAGGCTTACTGCTGGCTAATATCTGCCAGCATCTGTCGTGGGTGCAAAGTCCTTCAAGTTACCTGCGAATTTTACCTCTGGAGGTGCCTTGACAGGTAAAGATCTCGTCATCGGATCAAGGTTCTAAATTACGATTTCAACTTGAGTAGAAATAGGCAGGTACCAATCAACATGATATAAACAACAACATGATATAATCTGCAGTAGGCACTGCAGATAGGAAGACGAAAAGACGATTGTCAGACTTATTGCCGCTACGCGGCAATTAGGCGGTCACCCACCCCGATACCAGGTATCAAACCCGTTTAGCCGGGACAACCCGGCAGGTAGAAGCCTGGACATCAGTTAGATAGAAAGAAAGAAATCTCGAAAATCCGGCATCTTCTTGACCTAGAAGCGGATTTCGGAAAGAATTATAAAGCACTTCCGATATTCTTAATGGTGTCTTTAGTCATAATTTAATTCATAGCCAAGTGATAATTATGTGAGAAAAAGAGAAAATTAAATATAAAAAAAAAAACTTACTTTAATTGACATTTTCTATGTTACAAAAAAAAATATATATATATATATAAATTGCGAAGTTATTTCTCCTCAAGTAATCTCTGAAACATCGATGTCAATTTTATTTGCTTCTTTTTCTTTTAACAAGTTTTTCGTTTATTTTACGTAAGTGATTAATATCTATTTCGGAATGACATCTTTGTTTCACTATAGAAGTTATTATATCTGTAGTAAAATTTATGCACTTTTTCATTGAAACCTTTTCTTTTGCCGGTTCCTCGTCCTAGTCCTCGGAGCTGCAACTAGCGTTATCTGTTGTTACATTTAGCGCAACGTCAGCGATCTTGCGCTCCACTAAATATTCATTGCTTTTAATACGTAAACAATTTCTATTTTTCTTTCTGTCGTAAGTTGGAAGTGTAAAAAAAAATAGGAGATGAATTTGATGCCGGGATTTTGAAGTCGCCGAATTTAATGTTGGATTTTTGAGGGCACACTGTATGTAAAAGATGCAATTTCGAATTTCTTCCGCCTGCTTATAATTTGAGTTCTGCTGAATGGATTTTAATGAGTCTTGTTAGTTAGATAATTTTCCAGGGAACATTTGATTATGAAACATATCGCTTTAGGGGGCTTATTTATATAATAAGGGAGAAAAGTGATCAGATGAAACCCATTACGAAAAATTAGCGTTTTTGATAGATTCTTTCTAATATATTTAGATGGAACTTGCATTCTTAGTTTATAATTTTTCAGGAAATATTTTTGTATATAACATCTTATTCCACGTTACTTAATTATATAATGATAGGTTGAAGTTTTATAATTAGGTGAACCTGATTACAAAAGATTAGCTTTATAAAAAGTTCTACTAAATGGATTTTAATGCGAGTACACTACAAATTAGATATACTATGAAAAAATAAAAAAAAGTTAAAATTATGCTGAAAATTGGGATTCTGAACATTCTGAACATTTCGGCATTTCAAAACTTACATTCTATATGAGTGGAACCACCGGCGAAAGCTGGAATAAAATATGTGCCCTTGTTTGTTTGTAACGGCAAACGTATATCAAACAGCAAGCATATTCCTCTGCTGATGCAAAGAGAGTTTGTTTCTTTTAGAAATATTGCCCAAAGGAGGAAGATAGAGTATCGAAGTAATAGTATTTTACGGTAGTTTGCATTGCTTTAAAACAAAGAACTTTATCACATTTAAATACTTTAAATTTAAGCCCATTCTTTTAATATAACATTATTGATTAAATCATATTATTTTCCAGTTTAATAATAATATTGTTTTATTTCACTAATTCATAAGGTTCGAAGAAATTAGAGAACTTATTTATAACAGACATAAAAATAAAACCAGAAGTAACGATTTACTAAATTTGCTATTAATTGGATAATTTTATTTAAGATGCAGTGGAACTTCGTAAAGTATTATTAGTACTACCAGTGATTTAATTTTTGATTTTTTATTAAGCAGCATAATTGTGTGCGGTGTTGGGCATCTATCAAATAAATTTTCAATAAATTAATTAATTTTAAAAATTAACTGCGATTAATTTAATTGCGATAATAGCAAGTTTTAACTAAATTTAATTGCAATTCAATTCAATTGCAATTATATATTGTATTGCATATAAAGTAATTTTATTGTATTCCGGAGTTAAATCGATCGCAGTTAAAGTAATTGCAATGAAATTAAACGTGAGCTGAAACGCGCAAATAAATCAATTTCCATTATATTTTAAGGGTGTTACACTTTTACCATCATCTTCTCCATCCTCTGAGTTTTTATACATTAAAATTTGCCCTTCCAAAAATTATTATCATTATTTTTTAATTTCGTTACCCTTTTAATCCGATTTTGCCATAGTTGTATTTGTTACTTTGACATACTAATACATAGTTAATCAATCATTTAATTCTTCCCTTTACTCCTTCCCTTATTTTCTCCTCCAGCACACAGTTTAAAATCTTTAATTCTCTTTAAAACAAGAAGAAAAAAACCTCTTTTATTACATACTTTATTTTAAATTACAGTTCTGTTTGTATGCGGCAGTCAAACCTTGTTACTCAATTTTCACCCACTTCCTGTTAACATAGAGCTTTAAAATTTGTAATAGATATGTATTCATGAGGGAAATACATGAACTGAACATTGATTTTAGGTAGATTTCGTAAGAAATACTACCTATTGCAGTCGTTACCATGGTGCGACTTTTGAAAAATTCCTTCATAACTTTTCATTATAGGACCCCAGGAACCCAAAACCACCGCCACCTAAAAAGTTTATATATATATATATATATATATATGTATGTACTAAACTTTGTCCGCACGATAAAAGTCGTAATTATGCACGGATCTTCTTCAAACTCACCAACAACTTTGAGATGACTAATATCTCGGCGGGGATTGCAAATGGAAAAAATCGGCCCAAGGGAATGGAAATGGGGAGGGTTCAAAATTTTGAATACCCTCTTAACATGATTCTGATAAATATCTTACACAACAATGGCAGGAAAAAATAAATATTTTTCGATATAGCAGTTGCCAACAATTAAAAAAAAAGAAATAAAATTCTCACCACAACAAATGCTTTTCTATTGCAAGGTTTCACGTGAAAAAATAAATTAAATAAATAGCTTGAATAATTGAAACAAATTGAATATTACGTCATAAGTTTCCTAGAGCAAGATTTCCGCATGAAAACACAAAATGAAATAAATAGTTTGACGAATAAAAAAATATATATATTGCATCATATTGGAAATAAAACGGACCTCAGCAGGTGAATATGTAACGTCATGTGAGTTTGAAGAAACGTATTAAAACATGACGAAAATCCGACAATGGAAATATTAACTTATTTTAACACTTTGAGGTTCTCTGAATTTGCTTTAGCTTTTTTTTTAAACCTATTCCATATATATTCGTGTGTGTATTCGTGTATATTAGAATTTTCCCAAAATGTTTAGTTCTCTGGAGCTCATTCTTATTGAAGGAACTGGGTCTATCTCTAATCTGGATTTAAGTTTTGTTGGTGAATTTAGTACTTCGAAATCTACCTCCGCCTGTAGCCCCGAGCCGTCAGGGATTTTTTTTTTTTTAAAGCGACCGCTAACTGTGGGCAACGAAGGGGGGGGGGGGTTGCAAATTTAAAATTTTAAAAACTCCTCATATCTCATAAACCTACGGATATGAAATCTAAAAATTTGACGTGCTTAAAAGTATAACTAAAATAAGTAAACACGTGTTTCAGAATTTTTCAAAACCCTACACCTAAGAGGGGAAAAGGAAGGGAGACTTCCCTCAGCCTCCCACTGTTTTCAAAAGACATTGCAAAAACACAGCTTAAGATTTAAAAACACTACTAATGTTAACACTACTTAAACTTAATGGTTACTCAATTATAGTTTGATTTTCTATGGAGAAATCAGTATCAGTTTCAACAATGAGTATTTGTGTATTTTTTGAAAAGTACTGATGGCGATGTTACGACAATAGCCCCAAATTTTGGCTAACTTGGCGCAATATCGAAAAATGTCACGACAAAAAAAGTTGCATAAATGAACCTAACTTGGGTAATTAGACTAAATTCCCATTTAAATCAATTAATACATATTTCTATATTTTTGTTCATTTTATTAAAAGCAGGTTTTTTTTTTACATTTATATTTAATATCTTGAAGTTACAATAAGGAAGGAAAAATCTTCTGACCTAATCTCCTTTCCTACCACACGAATTTTAAAATACTTGCAAATCTTTCAGTATAGAAGCTTTTTATTTATCTTTTTATTTATTTATTTTTTTTTTGCTTTACAGAAACGATAAGTAAATTATATACTACTCAAATCTCCTCTTAAATGTTCACCATCTTCTCTTTGATCCGTAACCAAAGTTTAAAATTCTTTTTTTTCAGCAAAATGTTTTATTTTCGTCTAGTACATATGACTGAATATAATTTGTTAATTTAAGCAATGTCATAAGTGAGTTCATAAGCAAGTGGACGACGATATAGATCTAGGACAGTTGGCGATAGAACTCAGTGCGCTGTCTTTGTTTCGCCAACTCGCTCAAAATCTGAGCCTTTCTGAGAAAGCATCTCGGTTTACATAGATCACTTAATATTATTTCGGTACTTTTCGGCTAGTCGGGCGTCAGTGTTATATATACATATATATGTATACATACATGTATGTATATATACATACACACACATATATATATATATATATATATATATATCTGTGTGTGTGTATATATACACAATATAGGTATATGTATATATATGTATATTTACATACATGTATGTATATAAATATATATATAACACTGGCACCCGGCTAACCGAAAAGTACCATTATTTCTTATTAAGTAATTTTTTCTTCCGTGATTAATGCATAATTACACGCAATCATTTTATTCAGGTTAAATTTTATGAAAATCTTTAAATTCTTCCTTTAAAATACGATGGCACATTCACTGATGAAATCACGCTTATGATTAGTTGAATGCGATAAAGCAAAATACATTTATATTATAGAGAGAAAAGCTTAGCGTGATTGCCTCCATTTTAAAGAAATATCATAAAAAAACTTTTAAAATTAAAAATAAGATATAAATACGGAAATAAATAAAAAAAATATCTAGTACGGGCACATCTACAAATGAACAGCTTTCATTTAAAAAAAATAATTATCAAAATCGGTTCAGTAGGAAGATCAGGGCTGAAGACTAATGAAACAGCCTGGTCTTTTAAATATATAGATCTTTTACCAGTAAAAACTAGTATGTTGTGGCTATCACAAAACTTTCTTCTATATAAATCACGTCAATTAAATCATTTAAATAGTGCAAGAAATTACATCAATTTGGCAACAATTTATATCAAAGTGTATCTGAATTTGAAGTTTGATAAAAATTCGTGCCTTAGTTCTTGAGATAGAGCTATAGCGGAAATTCTGAAAAATGTAACATAGCAGCGCCATCAGTTGAGTGATTTACACCAATACATAAACAGCAATAATTGATATCCAGGTATACATGGATCTGAAGTTCGTTGAAAATCCAAGCATTAGATCTTGAGACAGAGCTATTGCGGAAATCACAAAAAACAGCATAGCAGCTATATAGCGATTTACACCAAACTGTATAAAATGTCAATTCATGACTAACTGATTCTAAAGTTTGATGAAAATTCGTGCATTAGTTCTTGAGATACACCTATAGTGGAAATTCTGAAAAATACAGCATAGCAGGGCCACATGTTGAGCGATTTACACCAAAATGTACAAAATGTCTATTCATGTCTAGGATTAACTGATTCTGAAGTTTGGTGAAAATTATTGCATTAGTTCTTGAGACACAGCTATAATGGAAATTCTGCAAAGTGCAGCATAGCAGCGCCACCTGCTGAGCGATTGGCACCAAAACACAAACAGCACTAATTAATATCAAAGTATACTTAAATCTGAAGTTTGATGAAAATCTAAGCATTAGTTGTTGAGATAGAGCTATTGCGGAAATCGTAAAAAATGCAGTATAGCAGCGCCAAATGTTGAGCGATTTACACCAAAATCTACAAACCTTCAATTCATGGCAAGGGCTAACTGAATCTGAAGTTTGATGAAAATCCGTGCATTAGTTCTGGAGATTGAGCTATTGCGGAAATCGTGAAAAAGGCTGAATAGTAGCGCCACCTGTTGAGCGATTTACACCAAAAACTAATCAGCACCAATTTATATCAGGTACTAACTGAATATAAATTTTTATTAAATTCCATGCATTAGTTCTTGAGATAGAGCGCCCACAAAATATGTGTCACATACAGACAGACAGACAGACTCACAGATGCACAGACTCGCAGGCAGTCATTTTGTAAAAACATGTTTTTCGGAATCTCTGACCACTAAAACGTGTAAATCCGTCAAAAACCGAAAGTCGAAAATTTTCACGAATCCAACACTTTCTTCTTGTAAAGATAGAAGAAAGTAAAAATGTCTATTTATATCTTCTTCAGTTTTTTGCATCTATTATTTGGTATGTCATATACATTTTTCATGTAACAAATTATAAAATTAAAATACTGTTAAAACTCCATAACGGACACTCCTGAATAGCGGACACCTCGAAATAACGGACAAATTTTGCGATCCCAAGGTTATTCAGAGGTTTTACTGTATATCAAATAATATTTTAGTTTACAAATCTAATATATTTTATGAACTTTATTTTACAGGAAAAAAATAACATCAAAGCTGAAATCGCTTTAACGTTTTGAAAAAAAAAAATATTAGACAGAAAAATAAAAATTAGACCTCGCATTCCAGATAAAACATAGATAAAACATATTTTTCAACTCTTAAAAAGAGAAGAATTTCTGGCACCACCATCAAAAGAATAAAACTTAACTCTCCTTAACTCTCTGTTCCTTTGCGCACTTTTGTTTTCGTTTTTTTTTTTCGTTGGTGACATATTGTTCCGAGAACGGACAATTGTACTTGAAGTAATTTGTCTCAAAATGTTTATTGCCATTTTATCTTTGTACTATCTGTTTGGAGTCTTTTTATCTAATTTATAATGGCAAAAATGGAACAATGTTATTCAAGCTAGTTAATTTAATAAAATCTACACGAATAATACCAGATTATTTCACTATTGTTTAACATGTCATTTTTTCCCTTTTCTATTACAATTTATTTTACTTAGAAAATTAAGTTAAGTATGCACAACGTGTCCATCATCTTCGCAATACATGTTTAGTGTATGCATGGGAGTTATATGTGTATTGTTGGCAATGTTTGACAACATTGAACCTTGGAATACATTGCATACTGGCAACACTGAGCATATTTAATACTCTTTTAAAATAGATTGTAATTTGCTTAAATGTGTTAGCTTATTGGTACCTATTAATTTGCCACATAGTTCCACAATTAGTGAGTATTGAAACCGGTGATGATTTATTATTGAAAAGTTAACATTGCAGAGCATCTAATAAATTTGTTCTTACATGTCAGTCGAAATCTTATGCAAAATCGAAGACGATACACTTTTTGAATTTGTCTTTTTCTGATTATTTCTCATATGTTTCGAGTCGGTGTCTATAACTTCGAAATTTCGCCTCTAGAGGCGCTGCAGTCATTCTCATATGTTCACGCATAGTAGAATTATAACAGCCATTTGACGTACAGTTCTTGCTTTATAGGTTCAGAAGTTATTTGGAACTTATCATATTTTGTACCTTGCGTAAATACTACTTAGTAATGGACACTGGCGACAACGAGTGCATTAAAATATTTCATTGTGCTTTCTCATGAATATAGACTATAGTCACTTGAGCAACAGTTAAAAAACGCCACTTGCACACTTGGCACTAAAACTCAGGTAAATAACATTGAGCGTCGTTGAGCGTCGGTCTACAGAAAGAGCTTTGCTCCCGGCAATTTCATTATTTAAATTAAACAAAGAAAGAAAAAACTATACATCACTAATCTCAATTGACTTTAAAGGCGCTTTTGATAATCTTCCCTGAGAAAACTCGATTCTCTCTTTACATAGACTAAACATTCCCCAACAGTATATTAATTTAATTTCCTCTTTTCTCACAGACAGACGAGGCCAGGTGGATTGGCTGAATCCACATATCGAGTATTTTTCACTAAAGATTGCCTACAAGGCTCATGTCTAGGACCATTTCTGAGGATGGCATTGCTTGAAACTCTGCTGTCAATGTATCTTGGTGCTAACTGTTTATTGACAGCATATGTGTTTGATTTTCTTTTAGTCTGTGATTCATCACACTCCATTTTGGAAAACGAAGGGAACGCCGCCTTGAAGGTTATTGAAGAGTGAACTACTTTAAATTAAGTGCAAATATCTATAGATAAAACATCTTGCATTACTTTTAGTAAACCTAAATATCTGGAACGCTCGACAATTTTCAAAATTTACAACCAGAATCTTAGAAACGTTAAATACTTAAAAAATCTATGAGTGACTTTTGACTTATCTCTTTCTATTAATACATGCGCGGAATGCTCGTCTTTCCGTAGAGAATTTCGTTTTCCAAGCTGAACTTTTTGCAAGTAAAAACGCTGTGGTTTGGTCGGATTCATTTGATTACAAATCATTCCTTATCTCTTCAGATAGCCTCTCAGGTTTAATGGTTCTGCAAAATACAGATACAGTTGACTATATGATTTCAGATATTCTAAGTTTGATACACAAATCCAGCAAAACATTCCATTTTAAATGGATTAACGGGCACTCAGGAGTAACAGGGAATAAATTAGTTGACAGCGTGGCCAAAAAGGCAGTAGAGGACACTAATGTCACATCATACTTCCTTCCACATCCGGCTTCTTATTTAAAATATAAATTAAAAGAGAAAATAAAAAATGAATGGCAGCAAAGATGGTACAATGAAGACACAGGCCGCAACACACATAACTTATTACTAAGTGTTCCGATTCAATTTACCGTAAATAATGTTACCTTTTTCTTTTCTTCACAAATCACGGCCCTTTTCAGAAATATCTTTACGACATAGGTAAACGTGAACCCTTCTTTGTGTATGTGATCTCCCTTCCACCTCACTTCACTACGTACTGGATTGTCCTCTAACAACATATTACCAGGTTAAAAACACAGAGCTATGGCGATTCCGGATTGGATTAATTATATTAGTGAAAGTCCTGTTCTCATGAACAGAATATCAGCACTAATGAGATTTATAAAGAAAAATGAAGTCATGTTTAGAAATAATTATCCATACCTCTCGGAAACTTCTTCAGATGATGATTTATGATTTTTTTTTGTTATTTTCTTTGTTGCCATTGTAAATAGTTTTCATATATATTCATTAAATATTATTATTATTAATTTTATTATTATTGGTATTATAGTTATTACAATTAGTGTTTTTGTTACTAATATTTTGTATTTATTACATTTCATCATGTTTTGAACCAGGCAGCTATATTGAGAATCTTACAGTTTTTTTGAATTACTAAAGCATAAATATAAACATTGAACATTTTTTTAAACTGCTGCCAAAAGGATAGACTAACAAATGGGTTTCCGCCGTCCGTAGGAAAACACTCTAACAGGCTTGGAGCTTGGAGCTGCGGTTCGGATTTCCCCTTCCCCTAACACTAAAGCTCCTGACCTGCATCTATCTAAAAATGCGCATTTAAAAATTATTGTTAAAGAACAAGTCTACTTCCAATTATAAGCAGAATTTGATGATTACATAACTTAAAGCAGCATTTTTCTTAATGTCACTCGGCCAACACATGTACTTAATGCTATTTTTCTGACTTTTCTTTCCACATAAACGGAAATGTGAGTCATTTCCTTTTTGAAAGTTCTTCCTAAAAATATTTTTTCAAGAAAAATGATTTATGTTTGCTGTTATACAGTAAATTCCATTCAATAAATTGAGCTTTCTTCTACATTGGGAACACATTGGATTTAATTCTATATTTAATTTATGCTAGTAACTTTATTACCTCTGTTTGTTTCCTACGAAAATTTGCACTTATGCTGCACACATACACGGGAGTATTGCAGGCTGGTAGCAACAGACGATCTCAGCACTTTCCCACTAGCCTAACCCTGTAACGTACACAACCTTATCACAAAGAAAGAAACACCTCAGAAGATTTAAGCGCTGAGAATTAAACTACAATGTAAGTGTAGAAGAGTTATTCATGGGCTTTCGGAGAGGACAGACCTCCCAGCCACGGAAAGCGTAAGATGTAATCCTATAAGTTTGGCTAGCAAGCCGCAAATACTGTAATCATCATCCTGGATATAACTGTGTTTGTAACTTACAAAATAGCCAAGATTCATTAAATGTTATTGGTTTTCCAATATGACTCTTCACTATATACGAAGTACTGTTTCAGTGCTTCATGTGGACGCTCGCCCGGTTAAAACAAAAGAGCCCTAGACATCTTGCTATTTTCATATTAAATGTATTCGGTTTGGCGCATTCCATTGCTTGTAAAAAGGAAAGTAAAAATAAAAAGACGTACGTCTTTTCTCATCGAGATTAAAGCTGCGAGATAACGATTTCTGTGCTTCAAACATCTTTTTCTTTCTCCTGCTCAGTAATGATTCAAGATTGAACATCTGGGTTCACTTTTTTTTTTCAAGACGCGTACACGATTAAAGCAGGATTCAAATTTGCCTGTTTATTTCATCGCCGTGAATTAATTAGAGACGAAAAGAGATTTTTTTCCCTCTTGGGATAACGGATTTAATTGCTGTTTCTGAACAAGTGAGTACCGTTTTGATTTTTTTTTCTTTATCTTTCCACCTTTTTGTACCAAAACGTTGCTTGCGAAGATTGTTCCTATTAAAAACGCATTAAAAACAGCGAGAGTGGATAAGATTAAATTATTACATTTATTAGTCTTTAATGTAGACAAAACACGCGAAAACAGAAAAAAATTAAGGTGTTTCTCAGGATTTAATTTTCAAACTGATGATGAGGCTTTTGCGGAAAATTAAGAAAAATACTGGAGGATTTTTCACAAATAGATCTCATGAGCATTTCGAATCTATTACACAGAGCTATAGGTGGAACAGAAGAAGAGATAGCACGCAGAATTTTAATAGCGCTTACGGTGTATAAGCTTTTCATAATACTTTCTCCGCGTCTACAGATTCTGAATTTGAAACAGTCTAATGAAACAATGCAAGACGCTACACATATTCCACCCGATAACGATGCAGAAAGTAGTACCATTATTACGTCGCCTACCAATAGAGATAACATATCTAATAGACCGACAGCTAATTGTTTTCCTTCGAAACAATCTATTTCTTTTGCCAATTTTGAAAATTTAATCCCCCTTTTTCTGGATTAAAATCCGATAACATAGAAACATCCCTATCAGCAAATAATCCTTGGCCAAACTTCCGCCAAAAGTCCTAACTCGACTATATTTCGTCCTGGCGATCTCATTTTCCGGTGTCGGCAGATATGACTTCTTGTTCGCAAGGCAGATCATCTTTCGAGCATCGCATCCCGACTGATATCGAATCGATTTTGAAGCCTTTGCGTATTAGTTTTCGATAATTTGGTCACTTGTTAATCTTTTACCGAGTACAATGCAATATCATGATATTTTGCCAATTAGCCAATGATATCGAATAGAAGAATTTGTACGATGCAAAAATAGTATTTAAAACGTAAAAGAATTCGTTTTAATTCAAAAAATAAATATTGTTAATTGTGAATATTTTCCACTATAAGATGCAAAAATATTTTTTTATCAAGTACGCATGCTAGAAATTTTGTTTTGTTTTAAGTCAAAATAGTGCTGTTAAATAATTTTACAATAAAAATGACAGTTATTTTAAGTTACAATTAATTTTCTATTATAAAATGCAAATAAAATTACATTTAATTTAATAATGATATTCTTGCTATTTCTACTATTGATATACAAATATTTTTTTAATCTTACAAATAATAATTAATTGTCATTTTCATTGTAAGATTATTTAACAGCAATCTTTTGACTTTAAACTAAACAAAATATCTTACTTTTTAATTAATTACACTCTCCATATGAAATATTTTTGTATTTTACAGAGGAAAATATCCCTATTAAACAATATTTACTATTTGAATTAAAACGATTTTTCATACATTATAATTATACAATTTTTGCATCTTACGTTGTAAAATATTATCATTTAACGTTACGTCATGGGGATTGGAGAGTTTTATTCACGTAACACACATCCCCTGCCATCACTGCAGGGGGGATCTTTACAGCGAAAACAAACAATGAAACAATGACACCCCAATAAAGGATTCAATTTCCGTTACTTTCTGAATTACGGGCCGATTACATACATACCGATATTTTGCCGATTAATTGACTAGTAATAATAATCCAATTTCCTGCCGAGGTCGCCCTCGACATTATCTAGATAAATCCCTAGATTTTGTTCAGACGATATTGCGTGAAGCCCTCAATTCGATTACGGTTCATATACCGACAATTCTGGTAATAGGCCGAAATTTAGCCGATTAATCTTGCTGTTGTGGATGGCTAACAGGTTTCGAAGCCCTAGCAGAATCTTTCGAATTTTTAGATGTGTAGAAACTTATTTTTGTGGAACGTGCGTTAAAAGGACTCGCATTACTATTTGTACAGAGTGAAACTATTTTAACATCATATGCCCCACTCAAAAAAGCGTTATTAATAGAATTCGGATATTTCTTCTCACCGACCCAAATCCACCACATGTTGGCAAACCGTATCGTGGATCTGGTGAATGACTTTTGCATATGCGAGAGATATCAAATCACGGAATCATAGATGATATGTCCCTTATATATTACATAATACAGGGGATTGACGATTTACCTCAGAATAAAGTTATATTATTTTGATGCACGATTTGGCCCAATTTAAACAAAAAATGATAATATATGACGAAATTTACCGATCCACCCGCGGTTCGAAAGCACGCATGCATAATTACACTCCGAATGCTGCACAAGCGTCACCGCATAAGAACCAAAATAAAATTAATTGCTTTAATTGTAGCTTACCTGATCATGTGTCGGCTCACTGCGGTGATAAAAATAGAGGCCTCAAGTGATTTAGATGCTCGACATACGGGCATAAATCATTCGAATGTAAGGAGCGGAACTCCGAAAGTAAGATTCAAACAAAGGCACCCCTACCCCTCCAAAAAACCACGTAGTAGAAGAACATAAACCGCACAAAAAGATGCAAAAACAGGTAGACATCGCAGACTAGCAATACAATCGCTAATTGATACGGGCATCCAAATTACGGTGATGAGGACAGAGTTAACATATTTCAAGAATCAAGTCAGAATTCTCTCATTCACATATTTCTGACCTTCTGTATAGTACTTTTGCCTTTCACTCGACTGAAAATTACACTTCTGACCTTCTGCATAGTACGTTTCCCTTTCACTCAACTGAAAATTACACTTCTGACCTTCTGCATAGTACTTTTCCCTTTCACTCGACTGAAAATTGCTCACGCAAGGAAAAAAAAAAAGACACGAAAGCGAAAACTGTGTTTACCTGTAAACAGAACATCCATGCCGGCTAAGTGTTAAAGAAATGTTTCTTATAACTGAAAGTTCTTTTTTTTTAAGTGCGATTTTATTTCTTTACCACTATCAGTGCTCAACCAAGTGTTAAAAGTGCTGTACAGAATGTATTGGTATATTGTGTTTATTTTATTTTTTCTTCAAATGTATCTATAATAAATTTTTAGTGTTCCTCTATAAATAACAGTTGTTACTGTAAATAACAGTTCACAGTGTTTTAAATGTGCCTTTTACATCATAATCAGTGCTATATTTTTTTAAAGAAAATTACAAAACACCTGTCATGCAGTGATTTTTTTAGCATAGCAGATGATGTTTATCCAGTTTGCGAAACAGTGCTTTTTTTCGTTTTCTCCTTATTTTATTTTATTTTTATGGTTGACAGTAAAAGACTGTTTTTGACATTTTTTTGTATGTGCCTAAGTATCGAAGAAGTAAACAAAACACAAACCAAGAGTGTCAGTATTTTTTGTTAACTGTCTTTTTTAATGGACATGCCGGACTAATCTGAACTGTTCCATTAGCATAAAGGACATTTACTTTCTACAAAATCTCGATAGTGCTTTACCTTTTGTTATTATACCGAGAAATTCTTTAGTGACTCTAAATTGTTGATATGTTATAAAAAAAAAACTCTCTCAGATGACTGCAGGAATATATATATTTTTTAAAGAAGCATTTTCTTTTGCAGAAGACAGAAGATAATGATTTTTTTTACGAAAGACCTTTTTTCAGAACGTAAAGAAGTGCAAAGAAGTATTACTTATTTTTCATTAAGAAGTAAGTTCCCGATTTTTTTGGTGACGCATTGCTATTTCTCATTATTTTTCTGAAGAAGTAGCAATTTTTTCTCTCTCTTTCTCTTTTAGACAAGTAGTTTTTTAAGACGTAAATTCTTTTTAAATTTGTTATTCTGATACTAGGGGTTCTGCCCCCTGCAAGATACGCTCACCAACCCCCGTTCAGACACGATAGAATCTAAAAGCACGCTAATTTAATCGGTTTTTAAAAGATTAGAGAAGATTGAATTATAATGAAAAACCTATAGCGATCTCCCTGTGAACGGGTTTCCATTCATTTGTATTAGAATAACATATACAAGCTATCCTTGAAAGAATGTCCCAGTTTCAATGGTATATTATAACAGTTCAAATTAGACTATTTAAAACAAATCATACATCAAATTGAAGGTAAACTAACCTAGTTTTTCCTTCAAATGTTCAATAGGTGCACCTTCAATTATACGGAACACATCCAACCTAAAGACCAATTCTTCCCACACTTCGGTTATCAAGTCCGGAGTCATAGAAGCAATAGTCTCTTCAATTCTGCGTCTCAACTCGTGGAAATCCTTAGGTAGCGGCGTAACGTGGACAGAATCTTTTATAAAACTGCAAAGGAAAAAATTACATGGCTCTAACGGCTTTTAAATCTTCAGCTCAGCAATAATGCTTTACATGGCCCAGGAGTCGCCATTTTGCGTATGCGGCATGGCAAGTCAGTCAGTAAAGAGGCAGTACTCGCGTATATTCTTATCTAAAACTGTTTGAGTTACTCTTTATTTCTGACCTTGAACCAACATTCTACAATGCTTACAGTTGATACTATTAAAATTTATAACTGGAACATTCTTTTACGGATATGGAGATTTAAATGTATACATGGAGTATATACTTGGAGATTTAAAATTTCTTTAACAGTTAAAAATTCTCGTATTTATAAGTGCATAGTACGTACGATTTACAACCAAATTTAACTCCACATTCAATACACGTTAGAAAATACAGCATTACAACATATTTCAATAATATAAAATATATACAGTAAGACCTCTATAGCTGACACTCCCGAATAGCAGATACTTCTATTAAGCGGACACTTTTTCATTCCCAAAAGCATACATGTTTGACGAGTAGATATTGCATGCGTATGATCTCATGTGTTTGTATGTTTTAACATGTTAATAGCAGATGAATTGCGAGGTCCTAAGCAGTCCGTTATTTAGTTGTTTTACCGTATCTTAAATATTTCATGAAATATGAGTATTCGTGTGAAATACTTTTTAACTGCTCATGTGATAGTGATAACACAATATTTTTGCATATTTTGGTAGTGAACAATGTAGGGCAACTCATATGAAAAGGGCGGTATAATACAATAGAGAGCTGAATTTCAGTTACTTACTAAAAGTAGATCGATGAACAGGGATTTTTCTCAAATTCTCATTTTTCATTTCTTTTTTTTTTTTTTCAATTTGTACTGATATTTCGTTCTCATTGGAAGTATAATCAGAACGAGCTCATTCCAATACAAAAATAATATAATAAACGAAATCCGGTATAAAATCTCTTATCATACAGCTACTTCTAGAAAATAACTGTAATTCAGTGAATATGGTCGATATCTTTCTGAATTTTCAAGATATTCAACTGGCGTTTCTGTACAACTTCTCCTATATTATTGACCACTAAATTACGAAAAATTATTTTGTTTTGTTTACGCATACGCACTTAAAAAATATTTCATGGAAATACTCAAATTTCATCCAATATTTAATATATTTATTTTTTTTATTATAGTTAGTTTTTTATTATAGTATGTTGATTCTACTGTATTTTGTTTAGTTACCGGAATGTGGCGTTAAATGTCATTAAAAGTTCAGCATGCTAAAAACAAAATCATGCTGAAATTTCATAATATTTTTAAAGAATTTTTTATGTCTCCATTAATATGCGCGCTATTCTTTCTCAAATGAAATCAAATGCTATAAAATGTTATCAATATAGGGTGATTCTAAATCGTTTTTACAAAATAAGAGGGGTGATAGTACCCCTACCCATCCAGACGAGCAATAATTACCATAGAAGATGGGGTCGCAATCCACTTACAGTGCATCCTCGATTATCCGAGCTAAATGGGAACGCTAGTACCTCGGATATTGGAAATCTCGGTTAATAGAAACTGTGCATAAAAACTCGCCGTGCTTGCGAATTTAACATCTCTTAAAATAAAAATCAATAAAACGTTTTTTAAATGATAAAAACAAATATATGTAAAGTTATATTTCACAACTTAACAAATTTAAAAAGTAAATTAACTACTAGTAGTAAATTTTAAAAAGCAAATTGAAAAATTTACGAAAGTTCACTCGGCCACTGGAAACAAAGCATTGTTCGCTATTGACTTCTCAGGGTGCAATGTTTCTTGTAAGTAGAGTGTTATGGGGGGGGGGGGCAGAATAGTCTGTACAGCACAGACAGTGAACTAAAAAGTGTGGCCTTTTTCAAGACTCATTCACAATTTAAAAAAAAAAAAAGAAAAAAAACAGACTTCGTTATCGGCTTGTTTAATAGAAACTTCGGTCAATCGAGGTTCTACTGTATTTAGTCACAAATACAGGGCGTTCTACCCTAACCGAACATGGGTTGACGGTAATAATTATCAGCAAAATGAAATATATTATAGTGAAACTTTTAATTGACATGCTCACTTTTGTTGTAAATAGGATAACACACAAAAAAGTGGAAGAAGTTTGCGCCAGCAGTATGCATTGGACGCTCCACATTTTGGACAGTGATTATCAGTTCGTACGGTATCATCGATTGTGTGAGTACCCTGTTTTTCCAGAACTTTTTGTGATGTTATCACATTTCATACAACATAAGGTACATATCGTTACATTTTTATCGCAATATTTTTATTTTTGAGCAAAATTATTACCGACAAGCCGACTTCAGTTAGGGTGAAACACCCTGTATTTGTGAATCAATAAGTGGTCTGCGACCCCAAGTTCTGTGGTAATTATTACTCGTCTGAATGGGTACTATCACACCTCTTATTTTGTAAAAACAATTTAGAATCACCCTGTATAGGCGATAGTTGAACACTATAAGAAGTGGGTACTGTGAATAAAATGAAGTTTGTGTTTGTATTGATAGATGCTATCTGATGCTTTATTTAGAGTGTTCCCCGATCTTACTTCAAGTGTGGACGTTGTTTACTTTTGAATTTACGGAAAAGGAAAACTCATTTTTTAAAGGTTTTCTTTTTACTTACAATATTATTTGTATGTGGCAGTCAAATCTTGTTACTCATTTTCACCCCCTTCTGTTGCTATAATTCTGTAAAATTTGGTAAAAATGTGTAGTCACGTGGGCAATACATCAACTGGACATTGATTTTTTGCAATTACATACATATAGGTACATATCGTTACATTTTTATCGCAATATTTTTATTTTTGAGCAAAATTATTACCGACAAGCCGACTTCAGTTAGGGTGAAACACCCTGTATTTGTGAATCAATAAGTGGTCTGCGACCCCAAGTTCTGTGGTAATTATTACTCGTCTGAATGGGTACTATCACACCTCTTATTTTGTAAAAGCAATTTAGAATCACCCTGTATAGGCGATAGTTGAATACTATAAGAAGTGAGTACTGTGAATAAAATGAAGTTTGTGTTTGTACTGATAGATGCTATCTGATGCTTTGTTTAGAGTGTTTCCCGATCTTACTTCAAGTGTAGACGTTGTTTACTTTTGAATTTACGAAAAAGGAAAACTCATTTTTTAAAGGTTTTCTTTTTACTTACAATATTGTTTGTATGTGGCAGTCAAATCTTGTTACTCATTTTTCACCCCCTTCTGTTGCTATAATTCTTCAAAATTTGGTAAAAATGTGTAGTCACGTAGGCAATACATCAACTGGACATTGATTTTTTGCAATTCGACCCCTAAGTGGCGCAACGGGGCGGGGGGATTTACGTAATGGTTACTTAATTATAGCTTGGTGTTTCCTATGGAGAAATCAGTAACAGATTCAACAATGAGTATTTGTTGAAAAGTAATAATAATCGGGTTACAACAATAGCGCCAAATTTTGGCCAACTTGGAGAAATATCGTTAATTTTTGTCCAACCTGGAGAAATATAGCCAAATTTGGCGACGAAAAAGTTGCCAAATTTGAAACCAACTTGGCGATAGCTGGCTAAGTTGACTTAATTGCCATTTAAATCCGTTTATCTTCCATAATCGAGCTCACAGCAATATAATTTAAATTCTGCGCATTCAAGGTTTTATTCAACACCTATGGATCAGTTTTAGTGCATTTAAAATATAAAATTTTTCTACATTTTTGAGAATTTCAAAGAAAGCATTTTTTAACAATTATATTTATTTACCTGAAATTCATTCATGTAATTCTGTTATAGGTCACATGTCTCTAGTCTAACTATATGTGATATTAAAGTTTGAATATCAACTTTATTTTGCACTATTTCTCTACTTAACATCAAGAAATTTTTTACTTAGACATAATCTTTCACCTTATTAAACGGTGAAGCTTTGTCAAAGTATTCTGGAGATGTTGGAAAATGTTTCATAATCTATGCTTGACGCATGATTTTTCATTCTTGTTTCTTTTCTTATTAATTTGACTAAAGCTTTTAAGAGATAAATTGATTTTAGCTTAAATTTAATTTTGTATCAAATTTATTTTTACTAAAAAAATTTTCTATACATAAATATTACTTTTACTGAGTGCACAATATTCATTGGTTTCAGTTTATGTTTTAACCATAGAAAGGTTTCAATTTCAATTTTTACCACTTTCCAACATAGTTGAAAAGTATTTATGAATTCAGTTTGTCTGACTGTCCAGGCTCTAACTCGCGTAAATATACTCGGATTACCATGAAATTAATATAAGTTAATGCAGTCTACTGTGGAATTTTCGGTATTGAAAATGGAATATGTAGAGTTTATATGTTCACTTATAGGGACATTCAGACTTATCTATATTATAAAGGACAAACATATCTGTGCGTAACGCATACGTCATTTCGCGAATGGCAACACTTTGAAATTTGAAATAAAATTTTGGTTTTGCAATTTTCTCTACTGCAAATTTTTAAACTTCTAAACATCGCAAATTTTAAATTTTTACACCGACGTATAAAGAAAAAAATACTCTTTTAAATGCAATTTGTTTGAAAGCTGTATTTCAATTTATTTTTGAGATATTAATTTTTTGTAGTTTTTAATACCATTTTTCTTATAGTGGCAACAAAAGTACCCCATTTATATTGAATGTCATTGAAAGTAAACGGAAAATAGTCGAAAAAAGGAGATACATTATCTTTTTGTTGCCATTTTTTCATAAAATCTGAAAAAAAAATTGAAATTAAAATATGGGCTATGTCAAGAATATTGTCTGTTATTCCGTGTAATGACGTCATATGCATACTTTTCTGTAGACGAAATTTAAGACTGGATTGTAAAAGTGGATTGCTTTGGCCGATGCAAATGACGTCATTTTATAAAAAAGCGTGTATTTTAATTCTTAAACCTGAATTATGCTTTGTAGAAGTGCGTCATTTTCACAGACTAGCTGCTTTGAAATTCTTAACAGGTGAAAATGCTTCACTTTTGAAAATAATGTAATCGAAATCACACACTGATAAAAAGCAATGTTTTACAAAAATTTAAAGTGTCTTTATAGAAGAGAGGTGACATGCAAATAATTGCGATTTATATTACAGAAATTGATGATTCTCGCCTGGATGGATTTCCTTCGCCGAGTTAGATACGCAAACAAATAATTCGTGGTTTAAAATAATAATATGTTTCTGAAGTTTTTGTCCAAAATTCTCTCGAATAATAAAATTTTAATGCTATTCTTTAGGGCATTCTACTATAATTTTATCAAAATAACATAATTTGCTTATTTTAATTTTTCCTAATTTTATATACTCTATTTAAAACACAAGTGTGTTTTTTGTCATCTGCCCTGATCTTTCTGCTGAACCAATTTTATTAATATTTTTTTTAACTGAAAGATCTTCATTTGTAGATGTGATTGCACTATCTGATTTTTTTTTTAAGTATCCCCACTTTTATATTTTAATTTTGAAAGCATTTTATGGAATTTCTTCAAAATGATGAAAATTAGATAGCTTTCATTATTGCAGACAAGAGAGAAATAATGAGGTATTTTTATCTTTATTCATGCTATTTTCTGATAAAAATTCAACATTGTTGATAAAAATTGTTGCATAGGGTTTAGTATCGCAAAATCCTATTAGGAGCAGAATATTATATTAGGGGCAAAATAACGGAAAATAACATACTCCTTTTGAAAACACGCAATTTTCCTCATAAATTGTCTATATTGTTTTTCCTTCTGCATGTGTACTGATACTAAGTTTCAGACACTAGGCGAAATGCTTATTTAAGTGAAAATGAAGTCATATTTAAAAGAAAACGATCATCTTCTTAGATAAAACTAAACATTTTAACACAAATGAGTCTAGAAAACATATATTATGGAAATTTTTACTCTCCGGAATCGAGATTAGAATCTCAAGTAAAGAACGCGTCTGTTCACATAAAAGATGTTGCTGACAATCGTGACTTCAAGTTTTGAGTTAAAATGATTTTTAAATGATCAAACAAAATACATATTTTTTTTAAATGATGAATATGGATATGAGAAGTGCGCATGCATATTTTGAGAAGGTAAAAATTGCTGTTTTTCATTCCGGAATACCAAGCATAAGAGTCTCAATTGATAACCACATCCAAATAACTGATCTTTATTATATTTTACTGATTAAGTATATATATATATATATTATAAAGAACAAACGTATCTGTGTGTAACGCTGACATCATTTTGCGAATGGCAACACTTCATGACCAAATTTCGGTCTTGAAATTTTCGCTACTGCAATTTTTTAATCTTCTGACCATTGTACATTTTCAATTTTCGTCGCATAGGGAAGAAAAATTACTTTCAAATGCAATTTGTCTAAAAATTGTATCTTAATTGATTGATGTATTATATTTTCTAAAATAACTTTTAAGCATGATTTTTTTTTTTTAAGTTTATCTTATCACGTGCCGGTTTCAATACATAATAATAATACACATTTTGCACATAAAGCAACAAACATTTTTAAGCATTTGTTTCTGACTATTTTTGCATAACGAAATTAATACTTCCTTTATAAACAAATAAAAGAATAATATTAAAAAACCCACCAGTCTAACATATTTGTGAAAGGCAAATTAACGAAATTAATACTTCTTTTATGAACAAATAAAATAATAATATTAAAAAAACACAAATCTAACATATTTGTAACCGTACAATTTAAATTTTTAGATCACCAAATACGATTTTTTTTCCAAATGGAATTAGTTTGCAAAGTTCATCTCAGTTTACTGATTGTCTATGGTTTTAAAAATAATTTTAAAGCATGAAATATTTTTTGATTTATCTATATCGCGCAGAGCTCGATTACGAAAGATTAATCCGCTTGCCCTTAAAACAAAATAAAGTTTTCATCATTTTCTTACGGCTAATATCCATATAAAAAAAAAAACTTCCTTATGAATAAATAAATAAAATAATATAAATAAAACACAAATTAACAGACATGTATAAGCTCTGAAATTATCAGAATATAAAAGGATGCCATAAGTAGCAAAATCTGGTCAAATAACTCTTAGCATGCGGCTAATAAGAAAATATCGCTTTTGATAAATTTCAAAAATTTATTTTATTGTAATTCGTATTTTCCTTATGAAAAATTCTTTTTTAATATAAGTGGGCAATCTAAAAAATTTATTGCATATAAAAAAATTATTAGTTTTCAATTAAAAAAATCTTTTCACATATATTCTTTAACCCGGGAAGCCCGGGTATGATCCCCTAGTTCCATTAAAATACGGTTGTCGGCGATAGCTTCATTAAGCAATTTTCAATATACATAAACATATAAATTTGCAAAAATTATCATACATGAAAAAATTATAAGATATAAACAACTTACATACACAATAATAATACAAGAATAATTCACTATAATACTAGATTAAATACAGAATAATACATTTTTTAGTGTTTTCTTAAGAAAAGAAAGGAAATTTGTTACTCAACTGGTAATATACAAACATCTCTGACGTTTCTTTTAAAAATTCGCCCATCTGACAAGCGTAAATTCACCGTTCGAATTATATTATCCCTTCATTTAAAAACTTCAACTATTCTACCAACCAAACATTTGGTGGAAGGCAAATTTTCCTGCTTTATTAGTACCAAAGTTCCTTTCTGTACATCATCCTTTTTAAACTTCCATTTGCCCCTCTGTTGGAGATTATTCAAATAGTCGCGTTTCCAAATTTGTTGGTTAAATTTGGTGATTCTCTGCGATTTTCCTAATCGATTTTCATTAATCTCATCTAGTTGAGGTTCGGAGATCGAAGTGATTGGCCTACCGATAAGAAAACGTGATGGTGTCAAAGTTTTAAAATTTTTTTAATCTGGGGACAGTGGGGTAAGGGGGCGGCAGTTCAAAACTCCCTCAATTTCCGCTAGTATCGTTAAAAATTCTTCTAAAGTTAATTCTTGATCACCTATTACCCTCTTCAAATGAAACTTGAATGATTTTACTGCTGCCTCCCAGATGCCACCAAAATTCGGAGATTTAGGGGGGATAAATTCCCATTTGATACATTCCTGGGTTAAAAAGTTACCCAATTCCTCATCTGGGAAACTTACCAGTTTATGCAATTTTTGAACTCGATGTCAGCTACGATGAACATTTTGCATTATCTGATAGGACTTTTGCACATTTCCCTCTGCTGCCAAAGAAACGTTTCAGACTAGCTATAAAAGCCTGAGTTGTGAGATCTGAAACAAAGTCGAGGTGTATTGCTTTGGTGCATAAACATATATACACTACTACATAAACTTTATTCAATACGCCCTTCCTTTGATTTTTAAATTTAATAGAAATGGGTCCACAGTAATCCAGGCCTGTCACCGAAAATACAAAATTTGGTGTCACACGTTCCCTTGGCGGATCGGCCATCAACTAGGAGCTGACAACAGACTTATTTTTGAGACATGTTACACATTTGTGGACAATTTTCCGGCAATTATTCCTGCCATTACGTGGCCAAAACTTCTGTCCAACATGAAAAAGCAAGGCTTGTGGGCCTAAATTAAAATACTTCAAATGGAAATATTTTAAGATAATATCCGTTAACTTATGATTGGCAGCTAACACAATTGGAAATTTAGAGTTAAGCAACAAATAGGCATGCGATAAACGGCCGCCAACTCTAATTAACCATTCATTTACTAGGAATACATTTAAAGAAGATAATCTACTTTTGTGTTAAACAGGTTTACCTTTTTCGAGACATTTTATTTCGTCCCGAAACTCACATTTTTGTGCTGACCGAATTAAAAATAATTCGGCTTGCCTCACCTCGTCAAGGCTTAACGTTCCACTTTTTCTTTTCTGGGGATTGCGACAGTTATAAAAAAAATCTAAAAATAAAACTAATTATGCGTATTAATTTCATGAAATTATTAGTTAATGAAAAAATGTGTTCAATTATGGAAATGTCATTTGTAATAGATAAAGTGGTAAAGTCATGATTCACTATGTCTCTTTTTAGTTCAGTTAAATAGATCTCCTCCTGATCTGGAACTACCAGTGATTGTTCATTATTACACATATCTAATGAGTCCTTCAGAAACTCCGGACCAGTCCACCATTTGTGATTCTGAATAAGACTTTCAGATTTTTCACCTCTTGTCAGCAGGTCTCAAGGAATCTCGGACCCTGCACAGTGAAACCACCTGGATGGGTCTGTCAGCGATTGGATCTCTTTTACACGGTTGGAAACGAATGATTTCCACCTATTTGCAGACCCCTTGATCCAATAAAGAGCAATCTGCGAGTCTGTCCATAGAAACATAGAAGATGGTTCATTGCGATCTAGCACCTTCTTCACCTCACAAGTTAAACGCTCTGCTAGTAGCGCACCTAAAAGTTCTAGCTGGGTAATGACACCTTTTTCAAGGGTGCCACTCTCTTTTTGATGTAAGCAAATTAATGGAAGATTGGGGCTTGGAATATGTTTGTAGATATATGACAGCACCGTGTGCCCTAGGACTGGCATCGGCAAAGGTGTGCAGTATTAATTTATATTCAGAGTCTTCAGGGAAATGGAACATTCCTAGGAATCTTTAGTTGTGCTAATTGGGGTAACTCGGAACACTATTGTTCCCACAGCTTTGAAATATCGGGGGGGAGGGGGCAATTCTTCATCCCATGTTAAATTCCTACTCCATAGTTCTTGAAACAAACATTTTATTCGTACGATAAATGGCAATATGAGACCCAAGGGGTCAAAAATTCTGCCTGCTACTTGCAGAACGAACCTCTTTGTATTTTTTGCCTTGCAAAAAATTCTAATAAATTATCGATTCCCATCATCAACATGTCCTGTTTAGATTGCCACAATAGTCCTAATACCTTATGTGTTTCATTTTCCTCAAAGGCCTGAGGGAAAGTACTAAACCTGTTCTTCTCCCACGATTCCATTACTAATTCGTTGTTCGATATCCATTTTTGGAACGTCATACTAGCTTCCTTCATAATTCTGTGTGAGTTTTGTGAAATGTTCAGTGCATCTTGTACAGTGTCGATACCGGCTATCAGATCGTCCACGTAAATACAACTGCTGAGGATTTCGGTTGCTACCGGATATTCCTTCTTAAATTTACTAAGATGTTGTCTGATGGTGACTGATAATAAAAATGGGCTTGAGTTCAAACCAAATGTTAGGCGTAAGAATCTGTACATAATAACTTTAAACTGATCACCGTTGACAGGATTGTCATCTATAAACAGGAACCTTAAAACGTCCGTCTTTTTTGTTGATCGAAATTTGTAAATTTGATCGAAATTTGTGTTTGGCCTCTATGTTGGTCAAAACAGCAATTTTATTCAATCTAAAAAAAAAATCAATAAATGGAAAATGTTCGGATTTAGGTTACTGCCTGCGTCCAAACAGTCATTTAGTGATAACTGTCCCGCTTCATGGGAACTCGCATCAAAAACAATGCGACATTTTGTGTATATACTGTCTTGTTTGCTTACCGTATGGCGGGGTAAATAAAAAATCGGGTTGTTAGAATTTTCTTCTGACTCAGGAACAATTTCAATAATTTTCATTTCTAAGTATTCATCTAAAATTTTACGGTAATTTTCATATAAACTTGTGTCGCGTTTCATTCTTCTTACGAGAGTAGCGAGCCGTGTTTCAGCTATCTTGTAATTATTGCCTAATTGTTCCCACTTCCGTTTCCATGGGAGACAGATTTCATATGTGTTATTTGTAAACCGCACTTTTTCACGAAATCCCTCTAGGATATCTTCAATTTTTATCCCTTATTCCTATCAAATCCCTTATTCCTAATGTCTCTAAATCCCAAAAGGCCTTCAAATGTAATTCATCTTGATTTTCTAATAAATGGCAATTATATTTAGTTTCATTTTTATCATGTATAACTCCACCTGCAATCCATCCTAAATGAGAGTTTTGTAAAATTATAGAAGTGTCAGGAATTTTTATTTGACCAGCTAATAACAGTTCATAATATACATCTGCCCTCAATAACACCTGAATTCGCTGATGTTCAAAACATCTTGGGTTCGAATACATCAAATTCTGTGGTAGGTGCAGATTTGAAATCTCTGCGCTACACGTAGGGGTTAAATCTGTTATTTTAGGAACTAAAAACATGTTAGAAAATTTTTTAAATGTTCTATCTTTGTTTGAAATTTCAACATGTATTCGGTTTTTAATTTTACAGATTGCATCATTATATCCGGAACTCACTGACTTTACTTTATATTTCTCTAATCCTAGCATCTCTGCTGCAGAAAAGGTAATTAACGATATATTGCTAGCTGTATCTAATATTGCAACAAAAGGAAAAAAAGAATCATTACTTCCCCTCGAATAAACCACAGCTTTTGAAATTAAGGCGTTATAGCAGGCGCCAGACATAAACAGATTCTGATCAGAATTATTTTGACAACTCAAGGTCTTCGCATTTGAAATAATTTCCACTGAATTAGTATTTACGTTATCTTCATTCTTCAACTGAGATTGATTCATAATATAATTACTTTGTTTATTTTCATAAGATTTCGAAAAAGTAGCTCCATGAAGTGAGGTATGATGATTAGAGAAACAAATTTTGCATCTATTATTTAATTTATTACACCGATTAACGGTATGATTAGATAAATAATTATAGCATAACTGTAATTTTCGTATTTGATTCAATCTTTCTTGAACCGAAAAATCTAAATATTTCTGACATCGAAAAATCAAATGCGGTTGTTTACAAAATGCGCAGTTAAGTTTATCATTCTGTAAAACAAAACTATTTTCCTTATGGGTAATTTCAAACCTAGGTTTCGTAACGATGTTGCTTTTTTATACATTTTCTAAAGCTTGAGCTCTTTTCAATAAAAACTCAATAAAAATATTCCATTCAGGCAATTCATTACAATTAATTGACATTTCAAAAGCTTTTCTTGACTCATGTAAAACAAAATACATTAGAATGGATTCCGATAAATTGTTATGTTCCAGTCCTAACTGCTTCAAAGCTCTTAAATGGCTCAATAAATTATCTACCAGATTGCGTATTTCTTTCGCGTTTTCAATTTTTATTTTGTTATTACTCAATAACTCTGAAATATGACTATTTACCAATAATCTTTTGTTTTCAAATCGTTTTTTTAAAGCTTCGAATAAGAAAGTATAAGAACCATCAATATTTTGTAATTGTTTCACAGGGCCAGTGAAGGCTGATTGTAAGTAATGCAGCTTTTGCGCATCATTTAGCTCAACGTTATTATCAATTAAAGTGGTGAATTGTAACTTAAAGTACATCCACTCTGTGTAACGGACCCAAAAATTGGGGTAGATTAATTGACGGCAATTTGATTTTTGCCTCACTAGAACTGCCTCTATCATTACTATTATTTTGACTTTCAACATTAGAAATACTAGGCTTTATTAAATCAAGAAGGCTTACTTCGATAGCTTCTAACTGTTCTTCGATTTCGGTCAAGGAATTTTCAAACTCCTGTAAATCCTCTTCGGCTATAATAGAATATGCTTCATTCCGTAATTCGTCAGTCTTCTTTTTTAAAATTTGAAGAGAATTTAATTTCAAATCCAGTTCTTTAGGGCCGAGTTTCGATTTCAATGCATTTGATATTCTTGTAACCTGGCCGCGTACATTTCCTCGTTTTCGATTCAGGACCACAGCTCCTGAAATCACTGGAGTAGTAACAGACATTATCTCTATAAATTCTATAACTAGATAATTCCAAAATATCCAAGGCGTTGATTCTATAAACAGTGTTCTAAATGAGCGCTGTGGCTCGGAGGGCAAAAACTTTGTCGGCGATAGCTTCATTATGGACTGTAGAAAATACTTATAAATACTAAATGAATTGTATTGCGTACTCGATGGATTGTCCACATTTACAAAACTTAACAAAAACATTTATTATTTAGAAAAATATTCCAAAGGGACTGGCAGCGGTTGATGCACTGCCCTTACGTCTAAGACATCATTCTCAACTGGCGGGGAATTCTCGCCCGCGCCCCTTTCAGTCCAGAAAGCTTGCAGCGCCCTCTCACTATCAATTATGATGCACGGAGGAAACAACGGTCTATGGGGAAAAATCGTTTCTTGTGTATGTTACAGTGTTTCAAACATATTTAAACTGAGTTTTATTACTGAGATGCACTACAAGAGCCTTACTGCAGAATATGGCATAGGGCAATTCCATTGTAACAGACTAACAATCATAGAGAAAAAAATAGCTTTACCTCATTTAAAAAATAATTATTATGTAATCAAAGATGGCTACAATTAGCATATGATATAAGAAGGTAAATTAATATAGTTATTATGAATAAATTATTTAATGTAAATAATTATGAGTAAAAAAATGCATTGTCACAGATAAACAGGAATTACCTTGATTTTCGGATGCCTTATTGTTTATTGATATTACTTATAAAACAACGTACAAATATTATAACAAAAATGTATTTTCCTTCAGAAGGAGTTCAGAAACATGTCTTTCACAAAATTTGACTGGTGCCACAATATAGTTATGAAAAATGTATAATTTTATCTGTAACAGACCAACATTCAATATGCAACAGGCAAACAAACACACAAAAGGAAGCTATACTGATTACCGTAGAGCGCCGATTATCAAAACCTCAACTAACCGAACTTCCAATTATCCGAACAGCCTATTTCTTCCCCAATTTTTTTTTAACTGAACTTCCAGTTATCCGAACAGCCTATTTCTCCCATTTTTTTTAACCGAACTTTAATTATCCATTGGCTTGGAATGAAATTTTAAATAAAGAAAAAACTGATAGTGGATCAGAAAATGAGGAATGTAAAACAATAAAGGAGATGGAAAGAATCCTAAGCTATGAAGAAAATGAAATTAACGAGTGGTTAAATGATATTGTGGATGAGATTCATGATGAAAAAGAAATTGAAGAAAATGAAAACGAATGCTCTGAAAATAATTCAGGTCCATCCCATAACGAAGCCTTTGAATGTTTGGAAACAGCAATGAAATGGCTCGAAGGACAGAAGAACGTTGATCCTATTCAACTAACGCATTTAAAAACAATTAGAGATATGGCAGCATTGAAAAGAATGTCTTCGTTGAAGCAAGGAACAATCAAAAGCTTTTTTGCCTAAATTATAACCTCCGGAGTTCAGAAAATGATATAAAAAGAAAAAAAAAGTTAATGATAAAAATATTAAAAAAAAACAGTTTTAAACATGCTATTATTAACTGGTGCTGCCAGTTCTAAACTTAGATAACGTGTGAAGGTATTAGTATAGTCAGAAACATCCCTTAAATTGTCTGTCCATTTATCCGAACTTTTGCTTATCCGAACTAGGGTCGATCCCGACTTGTTCCGATAATCGGCGCTCTGCTGTATAATGTATTTTATTAATTTTGACTATTCAAATTTTTATAAAATGCATTGTAAATATAAAACAATATAGATTTAATACTATCAGAAAAAATATATAATACCTATTTTATGTAAACAATAACATAGCAGAAATTATAAATTGGCTTGGAATTGCCCCATAGCATCCATTGTTTATTTACAGGGTAACACAAAATTCGATTACAGTACTGCCTAAGAACAGCCATTGGTGGAAGTTCATATTAAGTTGTGGTAAGTGTGTTTTTAAGGGGTCTTGTACCTTTTAAACGCGTCGAAAATTAACGAAAAACTTCAAATTTTGAATTAGCATATCTTCAAAACCTTTTTATGTATAAACATTAAATTTTGTATATTGATTAAACAGATTGTGCTTTGTAGTGTACTACCAACAGAAATTTATTAACCCTTTACAGAATTTGTGTATTATTGAAATCAAAATAGCTCTTTCTTTTACCCTATAAGTCATTGCACGCATGATATCTTGAGAAAGTATGTATGGATTGTCATGAAATTTGGTAAATATACTAAACAAATATGTGGGTTTAAAATGATCTACTTTTAAGTATTTGCAGTGGTAATATTTTTAGTTATGACTGTTTTTATTCATTAAAAATACAATTTTTTTTTTTTTTTTTTTACAAAAATATTTTTTTATATAGTTAATGAAATAATTTTAGCCTAAGTGTAGGTCATTTTAAACACACGTATATGTTTAGTATCTTTAACGAATTTCATGCCAATTCATACATACTTTCTCAAGATATCATGCGCGCAATGACTTATGGGGTAAAAAAGAGCTATTTTGATTTCAACAATATACTAATTCTGTAAAGGGTTAATAAATTTCATATTACAAAGCACAATCTGTTTAATCAATATCCAAAATTTCAACATAAAAAGGCTTTGAAGATAGACTAATTCAAACTTTTAAGTTTTTCGTTAATTTTCGACGCGTTTAAAATGTACAAGACCCCTTAAATGAAACTAATTTTTTGGCTATTGGTGCATATGATTTCTACAGATGATATAGAGTACAGCAGAAAACATCACTATATTTTCGTTTGTTGACGGAAATTGGTGAAGTGAAATTTACAACTGTGCTATACCTTTTCTAATTTAACTAATTTTTAACATACTATGTAGTATAGATACAAATCTGCAGATCATATATCTGATATTGTTCCATCTATTGATAGTAATTCCTGAAATTGGGTTTTCAACTGTGTTTTGCGTTTTCTAAATTGTTTAATCAGACATCATCATTTGTTAAAGCAGTGGTAGAATTGACATAAAAAAGTCACTGGTCTTAATCACCAGCAAGCATAAGAATTTACTGGTCCGTAGTCATCATCACTGGCCCGCTACATAAAAGCCTATTAAGTACCTTTAACCTTTGCGTGCCTCCCCCTCATCCTAGAATATAAACCAAATTTCCTTTGCAGTTATCCAAAATTTTCAGCGTAATAAAATGTAAAATTATAATTTGCTAAAAATTAAACTGTATATAAAGAAAAAACTTATAATTATTTATTAATTAGATATTTTATTTCAGATTAATTATTTCAACTGACTAAGGTTTAACGGAATTTTTTTTAAGTAAAATAAAATTATGTGTTTTGTGTTTGGATACGGTTTTCTCAGGGATGGGAAAATTTGGAGGGAAAAGCTACTGGTCCTGTGGATATCTAAATTTTTCAAATTAGTGGTCCGATTAAATTTTTGGTGGTCTCTGACCAGCGGACCACCAAGGATTTCGAACGCTGGAAGTATTCTGAAAATATTGGAAAGTCTTTCATAGTCTATGATTGACGCATGATTTTCCTTTATTGTTAATAATTCCAATAGAGTTATAATTTTAAGCTGTTTATATGACATCCATTAAGATAGGTACTTCCACGTGTATGGAAATTTTTTCTGCATCTGTCGAAACCATGTTTATCCATGATTTCCTGTTACATATCGACAGATACAGAAGTATATAAACATTAAAAAAAAACATGAAAATGAAAGCTAAACGAAAGTAATAGTGTAACACATTTTTAAGAAAAACGTACAAAAAAAGAAAAAAAAAACAAGTATGCGATAGTGACTTTAGTGAGAAAAATTAGAAATTCATGATTGTAATAACGCAATAAAACTTGTAGCTTTAAAGCTTAGCCTTGAATGAAATATGCACGCAACTCATTAATCAAAGGTTACACATCTTTTTTTCTGCTACAGTCTTCTTATTTGTTTCAGTAATAAATCACTTCTAAGGAATGTTAAACTAAAACTTTCACACTGAGTACAGTTAATGAACATAATTTAGACCAGGAAGGCAATAAATACTACTTTATTGTTTACTGTATAGTATTATTAATATATGGATTTGTTTTAAATTTGTCATATTGTTGTTTGTAAAAATTGCTTTAGAAAGTTAAAAAAATAAGTAATTACATCGTTATTAAAATGTTAGAGAGAGCCATTAACCTGTCAGCACACGCGCCAGGGTAGATTTTACACCCCTCACAATTTTTCTTCGAAAAAAGGGATATATTTTTTAGAGATGCTTCTCACCTACCTTATATCTTTCAAGGTCAAATTTGGGAAGGAGTGGGTGAAGGAGTGTTGTTTCTTTGTTTGCTAGGAGGGAAGAAAGATACCCATTGGGATTGAATAATCCCGCGCTTATACAAACGTTTCAATTCGATATGTTAATTTCTTACGGGATAACACACACTCAAATAATTTTAATGAAAGAGTAACATAAAAGCTACTTGTATATATTGTTAAAAGCATTGTCTGTGATTACTGTGTGTAACTTTAAGATTGAAGACGAATCGTGTCCTTTTTCCTACATTTATCTCACAGCACACAAATGTTACAATCACTAAACACTAATAAAGACACGAAGATATTTGATGACTTTGGGGTAATAACCCGCTATTATGTTAATTGACATTCGTAAAGCATATTGTGGCGAGTATTCCGCTATAAGCAAATATAATAATTGGAGATAAGACCCGCTTTAACATAAACCGAATGATTGGCAATGAGACCCGCTAAAAACACAACGTGCCACAATGGCAGCTAAAGAACAACAACAACATGAACTCGGTCACATGACCGCAAAACTGCCGAGCTCGTTCAGCATGCGCACAAGGTCCGAACAAGCATATTAAATGTAATTAATATAAATTTTCTGAAATAATTCATGTTTTAAGGCGTAAAATATGTCGTTTACAAATGTATAGCATATTTTCCAAATATAACATGATTTTTACAGAAACTGCTACAAAATCTGTAAATAATATAAAAAGCTGGATTTTTTTCCCTAAAAAGAAGTACAACTGATGCATTTTACAATATATAGTAGTAGATTTGTTTTTAAAACTCATTTATTCGAAAATGTAATGTGGGACAAAATGAGGTAAGATTTATCTCATGCGTGTGCTAACGTTACAAAAAAAGGCGCGTGTGCGTACGGATTAAATATTGGGTAAATGCAAAAATAAGTTCCGTTTTTCTAATAGATGGTGTAAGTGTTTTTATATGTATTGTGTGAATCTTATAATACATGCTTTCGAAAATTCTCCTCATAACCATCAAAACGTAGTATATGTCATTTGATTAAAGTGTAAACAACATAGTTTTTTATTCGATTTTAAATGGACAGTTTTGTGGCAAATAATCACTATTTGCGAAAAGTTTTGTTATACTTTTATAATTTAAAGAAAAGCGTTTCTGATAGTGATCGTTTGCTTGTAGAAGCTTCCGGTGAACATGCTTTTTCTGATAATATGTGTAGAAGGTGGTTCAGGCAATGTAAAGAAGATTTATTCGATATTAAAGACATACAACGCGAAGGTAGACCATCAAAAATTTGAAGATGAAAAATTGCAGGCATTATTAGATGAAGACAACACACAAGTGCATCAAGAATCGGCAGAAGCATGGGATGTTGTCTAATCTGTTGCCACTAGACGTCAACGTGGAATAGGAATGGTTCAAAGATTTGGAAATGGAATTAACAGAACGACTGGTAGAATGTCGAAAAATCACTTGTGAAATGTTTCTTCAAACGCAATAGAGATAGGGTTTTATGCATCGACTTGTGACTGTAGATAAAAAATGGATTTACTACTAGAATCTTAAATGTAAAAAATATTGGGTACAGCCTGGTGAAGCTAGTCCATCACAACCAAAGCAAAATATTCATTCTGATAAGGTTATGCTCTGTATTTGTTAGGTTATGATAGGCATTGTATATTATGAGCTTCTGAAACTGTTATTGGTCAAGTGTACCAACGACGACTAATACCTTTCTAGTAAGATGTTCAAGAATATCGATCAGAATGAGAGAATTGAAACAATAAACTGATTTTGAAGCATGACAACGAAAAAACATACTGCAAGCGTCTATAAAACCTACTTAAAAAGGCAAGACTGGGAAGTTCTATCCCACCCGCTGTATTCGCTAGACATTACTTACTGTTTATTCTGGTCGATGCTGTCAGCCCTTCAAGACGTACGATTGACATCTTATGAAAGTATCAAAAATTGGATTGATGAATGAATCGCTTGAATATACGACGACTTCTTCAGACAGGAAATCCTCAAATTGCCTTAAAGGTGGGCGAAGGTTGTGGTTTCTGATGGAGCATACATTGAATATTGTTGTTCTTTTTACATATGAGAAACTGTAAATATACTAAGATGTTGATAATTTCAGAAACAAAAATAAACCTACTATACAGGTAAAAGAGATGGCTATTCTCTGCAAAAAAAGACAGTTATTTCTTCATCTATGAAAATATAATGTGGCCACGAATGAAAATATACAATAAATCATGGTCCTGAAACGCGTTCATTATTTTTAGAAATCCCAGAAACCAATATATTTTCGAGATTTAAAGAAGTATTTATAAAATCAACGTTTCTTTTGCTACGACAGATATTAGGAAACATTTCCGAGTTATTTTCATAGTATATTAAGCAGTTTTATCAACCCGGAATATAGGCTTTGGATATCCATTCTCAAGTAAAAATTTTCACGGTCCACCAAAATATTTAATAGACAAAAATGATAAATTAGCAGCATTTTCATTAAAATTAATATTATTTTGTTACTCTTGTACAGTCGTGGAAAAAAAAAATGTAAACACCCCCTACTAACTCTTCAACAAATTATCGTAGATGGAAGTTACTGGTACCAAACGATTGGAAGTAAAGTCTACTTTTAAATGATGTATATAAAATTTGCTTAGGGGGCCATCTACATATTAAAACGAACCCAAACCTAATTTTTTTCAATGGCAATACCCAATTTTAACAAGATATTTCAAACCTTCGGTTCAAACTATGTCTAGACACCAAATTGCAAGTCATTTGAATGGTACGTTTTTGTATTATAAGCATTCAAAATTTAGTGCTTCTAATGTTAAATTACATTTTCATATTTTTATTTATATCTCCTGAAATTATGCTCCTAATGGGCTAATTTTTTGTGCAGCAATAATACTATTGTGCCCAAACATAAATACGCTGAATTTGCAAATTTTATAATTTTATGATATGAACTATGAATTATGAAATTAATATTCGAAAAAATTATGAATTGCAACCTACAATTTTTTTGATGGATTTATATTTATTAAGTCCAGCTTTATCAAAATCCCAAATTTCACATTATTCTTCCAGATAGTTTTCAAATTATGCTTAAAAAACGGCAAAATGATGGTTTAAGGGGCCGTCTGTGATAGAAGTGAGTAGATATTTTGAAATTTCTTCTGCTGTCCTGTTATCAAACTGTGCCTTGATCAAGAAGGCGGCTCTCTCGGTTAACAATAGAGTACTGAACTTCAATTTGGATACAGCCCTTAAAATACGCTCGTTTTAAAATAATTAATTCCTCGGAAACTTATGGCAGGAATTGCATAAAAATTTGTTTTTAGGCTAATTGAAGGATGTAGAGTTCATTTATGCTGTCAAAATTGTGTTGCTATTGAAAAAAACAAAGTTATGGTTCATTTTAATATGTAGATAGCCCCCTAAGCAAATTTTGTATACATCATTTAAAAGTAGACTTTATTTCCAATCGTTCGCTACCAGTAACTTTCTTCTACGATAATTCGTTGAGGAGTTAGTAGGGGGTGTTTACTTTTTTTTTTCCACGACTGTACGTATAAATTCAATTATGAAGCTAAAAACGTTTACTAAATGTACTTATCTAACTTACTACTTTGTAAAAATGCTATTCAGCTGTAAAAACTGAATAATCTTATCATCTTTCACCTTGTTAAACGGGGAAGTTTCCTTATATTATTCTGGAAGTGTTGGATCTATGATTGATGCATGATTTTTTTTTTAATCATTATAGTCGGAAAAATTGTTTGCAAAATATTTTAACAACATTGTGCTATTTCAAATGTATTGAAATTGATGTAAATCAATAAATTTCATTACAAGATTATTACTATAGAATAGGGTATTCATAGAATTTGTCGTTCATTTAGAGGGACACACAAAAGAATTCGATTGCAGTATTGTGTAGGAAAAATAATTGCTGGAAGTGCATTTAAAGCTGTGGTAAGCGTTTTCAAATTAAACTAATTTTTTGCCTATTGGTGACTATAATTTATACAGATGATATACAGTGCAGCATATTTTCGTTTGTTAACGGAAATTGATGAAGTGAAATTTAGAATTGTGCTATACCTTTTCCAATTGAACTACTTTTTCGCATACTATGTAGTATATATACAAATCTGTAGATTATATACAGGTCTACAAAACCTTACTCTGAAATTTTCAGGACTACTTTTCTAAAATTGGGTTTTCAAACGTGTTATGCGTTTTCCAAATTTTTACTTAGAAATCTTTTTAATCGGTAAAGATTTGTTAAGACATTCCGGAAGCGTTGGAAAGTGTTTCATAATCTATGATTGATGCATGATTTTTCTTTATTATTAATAATTCCAACAGAGTTCTAACTTTAAGCTGTTTCTATAATATCCAATAAGAGAGGTACTTCATGTGTAATGAATTCATGTTTTAGGAGCATCGATACCTTGTCTATCCATAATATCCTGATAGCTATCGATGGATACAGAGGTATTACAGCATTAAAAAAAAGAAAATAAAAGCGAAATAGAACTAATAGTGTAATATATTTTTAAGGAGAACGTACAAGATAAAAAAAAAATTGTTTGATAGTGACTTTAGTGAAAAATATTAATGATTCATGATTGTAATAACAGGATAAAACTTGTGGCTTTGCAGTTGAACCTTCAATGAAATATGCACGCAACTCATTAATCAAAGGCTACTCGTCATTTTTTTCTGCTACATTCTTGTTATTTATTTCAGTAATAAATTACTTCTAAAGAATCTTAACTTAAATTTTTCACACCCAGTATAGTTATTGAACATAATTTGGATCAGGAAGGCAATAAATACTGTTTTATTGTCCACTGTATAATAGTTACAAAAACATTTTCTGAAATTAGAAAAATAGAAACTTTTCTTTTTGTATAAATGTTTCTTTATCTACTAATTTCAAATGCTAAAAGGTGTAAATTAAAACTTTAAAACTAGTAAAACTACGTTTATTTCGACTGTTGACATGTTTCGACTCTCCTCGAATCATTTTCAAACAAATAAATAAAACTGTTCTAAATTTGCACGGTCTCTGAAGCGCCATCATTCAATTTTCTCCGCATTCTTTCCTATTATGCGCGTTATTTTTTATTTTACTTGGAGGTTTATTCAATTCCTACTATAAGTTCACACTCTCCCTATATTTATTTATTTATTTATTTATTTATCTTGTTCAAATTTTCAATCGTTAATAAAATACTTATTATTCATCCTATCAAGTTGAAATAAATTTTTTAAAACTTGTACTGGATGACAATTGATGTTAAAACAGTTTTTTCAAATATTAATTCATTAATTAAATTTTATTTAATTAATTTTACTTTTACATGGGAGACAAAATGGCGGCCATTGTTTATTGAAGCATTTAATGCATCTTCATATCTATAAGGAGGATTACCATAGGGGGACCCTGTTCTGTCGCCAAATACCGCCAAGCTTGTCGCCAATTTGGCGATATATCGCCAAATTTGGCGGCCAAAATGAGCCCCCCAAAAGTGACGCCAACTTGGCGATATCTCTAATATTTCGCCAAATTCCCATAGACTTCCATTGTAAACCTACTTGCTTACAGAAAATGAACAAATTGAGATACTTTAATGCAACAAAAACTAATATTAGCTTAAGGGATTATATTAATTTTTTCTTTGATGACCTAAGTAGGAATTGACTTTAAAAACAAAATATTTATTTTACTTGTTTTATTTTTATTTTCATAACCATTGAGTTGCTCGGGCCTTGATTTTTTGCGCGTTACAATCTCTATGTTTTCTCATATAATGGATGGATAGTATAGACTGGAGGGAAAAACTATTTTACTTTTCTTGAAAGCTATTTGGATGATTTATTCTTGATAAAATCTTGTTAGGGCTGTGGTTTTTCTATTATATTTAATATCAGCTTTATGCTTCTTTTTTCTATACTTAAATTTCCTACTAGTCATACCAATATAGTAAGTCTTTGATCCGATTATGGTGATTACATGTCAACAGTCGAAATAAACGTGTTTTTACTGGTTTTAAAGTTTTAATTTACACCTCTTAGCTTTTGAAATTAGTAAATTATTAAAAGTTGTTTACATGTCAACAGTCGAAATAAACGTGTTTTTACTGGTTTTAAAGTTTTAATTTACACCTCTTAGCTTTTGAAATTAGTAAATTATTAAAAGTTGTTAATTTGCTACATGTTACTTTATATCTGGAAATTATATTGGTTTCTGAGGTTTTCAAGGATAGAGAATGCTTTTCTGAATCGCTGATGGAACAACTTAGAAAAGAATATTGAATATTTTTGCTCGTGGTCATATTAAAATTTCCTAGATTAAGGGGTCTCAGGATTCTTAAAATTGGAAAAAATGAAAAAAAAAAACAAAGACTATTTTTCAACAAGTAATATCTTAAAATGTACATGATTTTAAAACAAATTTTTTAGGGGATCAAAGATATAAGTATGTTCTTTCATGTCATGTATTTAAAAAATTGCAAGATGCACAATTAGTATTTACAGGGGGATCCAAACTGTCAGACATTTGACGAGCAGAAAATTAGTATAACATAAAAGGGGGGGGGGGGAGAAGATTGTACTTTGTGTCCATATATTAAAAAGAGAGAAACAAAGTTTATTAAACACAAATGTAAGTAATTTTAAAAAGCATATCGCTATTTCGAAGCCTCTAAGACCCCATCATCAGTGCTTATAAATTAAAGATAAAAATAAATAAAACTATGGAATAAAAGAGAGGGGAGAAAGAGCCAGAAGGCGCACCTCACATCCCGACCGTCAACAGCGAAATGAAAATCACTGTTGACAAACAGCCACGAAGTCGGTCTCACGCGCACGCAGGGAGACCAATCAAAAACCGCCCAGATGCTCCGGGAGAGTTCAAATAAGGCGGAGAAAAAAAGGGGGGAGAGGACGAATTAAAGAAAATTACTCCATAACTTTGAAAAATTGGGCGTGCTGGACAAATCGTTTACTAAGCTATTTGAATTTTTCCATATGTGGTAGGCTATCGAAAAGTCAAGATTGTAAATTGATGAGCATTTTTGTATAATTAAGGATTCGGAAAATTTTAAATTATGCTTGTTGGACCAGCAGTGATTAGCAATAGCGGAACGCTTGATGTTACAATTTTTAACACAAGTTTTATGCTCCCCTAAATGACCCTTTTAACAAAATTCAGTTCACAAATCTGAAACATCCAATTGACAGTTTTTCACATTGGGGTATTTACAAGATATCTTGCGAATGCAATAAAATAATAAAATGTACATTGGCCAAACGAAAAAACCCGTTAAGGTGTGTTTAGGAGAGCTTAAAACTTGTGTTAAAAATTTTGACATCAAACGTTCCGCTATTGCTTTTCACTGCTGGTCCAACAATGATAATTTTAAATTTTCCGAAGCCTCAGTTATACAAAAATGCTCATCAATTTACGATCTTGACTTTTGGGAAGCCTATTACATATGGAAAAGTTCAAATAGCTTAGTAAACGATTTGTCCAGCACGCTCAATTTTTCAAAAGTTATGGTTTAATTTTCTTTAATTCGCCCTCTCCCCCCCCCCCTTTTTTTTTTCTCCGCTTTATTTGAACTCTCCCGGAGCATCTGGGCGGTTTTTGATTGGTCTCCTTGTGTGCGCGTGAGACCGACTCCGAGGCTGTTTGTCAACAGTGATTTTCATTTCGCTGTTGACGGTCTGGATGTGAGGTGCGCCTTCTGGACCTGTCTCCTCCCTCTTTTATTCCATAGTTTTATTTATTTTTATCTTTAACTTATAAGCACTGATAATGGGGTCTTAGACGCTTCGAAATAGCTATATGCTTTTTAAAATTACTTACATTTGTGTTTTATAAACGTTGTTTCTCTCTTTTTAATTGGTATAACAGCTTACGCGCAAGATTATAAAATACGTTTTTTAACTAGAATGGAAAATTTGGTGCCTACTTATACTTCAGGTTGCAATAATTACCCTGATCCTAAATAAATTTGTATTTAAAGCATTTTTATACTTTTAATACTAAGTTCTATTTAGCTAACTCAAAATTCTGAAAATTTCAACAGTATAATCCCTAAAAAATACTTTTTTTGAACAATAAGAAGGAAATTGTAGGTTCAGTTTATATAGACTATCATGAAACATACGTTTTGAAAATCTCATTAAAAAATATTCAGAAGTTTTTGAGATAGCGTGTGTGTTATGCCCAAAAAAGTCAATTGGAGAAAAATTACTTCAAAGTTTCGGAAACGTCGCTTCAGCTACTGAGCGGATATAATTCTAAAATAACTTCTGTTCTAATGGGAATTTCAAGGAAACATATGTATCAAAATGTTCAGAAAATATAGCAGTTTAACATCTAAAAAAATTAAAATTTCGAAAATTTTGAAGCTTTAAGAGTCTTGAGACCCCTTTAGAAACATTTTCTTTTAAAGTATTTCTATTCTTTCCTACACTCATATTTTGTCAAAACACGTTATTTGTTTATTATTTGCAGTTAATTAAAAAAAAATAATGGAAAAAGTGTCAGCAAATAATCGCATAAACAGTATCGCGAAAGCCTCACACGAATATACTGGTATTTATAGATTATATAATTGAAAAGCCTGTAAAATGAATATCTGCAGCTGAGTTCAGAAATTTTTAATATCAAAGTGAACCCATTTTTCTTCATTTTGAAATCAATAACAAGGAGATGCCTTAAAAAAAAAATTGAAGATTTAATGCAACTTTCATCATATTGTCCTGCTTTTTAGAACTTTCCGACAGTTCTGGCAAAACTTTATTCGGTATTTACAAGAGAAAATAAATTTTCACAAAACCTTCTCTTAAATATATTTCTGAAAGTATTGAAACGAAAGAATGAAAACATTTTTGACATAACGGAAATAAAAGAATTTCTTAGAGGTATACGTAGTTAGAAGAAATTAAAAAGAAAGTAATACTATGAAATAAAATTATTTTATAAGGACTTCTGGTCTAGCAACATTCTTAAAGAATAAAATAAATTTGTATCTCACGTTTGCACCGAATAATAAACAAACTTTTACATAATTATTTGAAATATAATTATGAAGTGTGACAATTTTTTCATTACAGTTAAACAATTTACAGTTTTTATTCCTAAATTTTTTTCGCTGCAATTTAAAAAAAATACATGTTTAAATTTTTCCATTAATAAATGATTTTCGGTTTCTTTTAAAGATGTATTTCTTTAAAAGAAATAATGCTTCATATAAAATGAAACTTCAAAATTTTTGAATTAGTTATCCTATTAGTTATCCTAAATATTTCAAACAGAATTATTGCTTTTTTTAATGATTTTAAATAACTATTAAATATTCATTGAGTAATTTAGATATAAAAAATATATCGTTATTCCTTTTTTCCCCCTTAAAATCATTACTGTACCTGGCCGTATATAAAGTCACATATTCTTTGATAAAACAGCGCAATAAAGTAAATAAAATAAATAACCTGTTCTTGTTTAAACGTTTTAAACAAAAAAATGAATTATAAAATTTAACGATCATAAACTTTTACGATTGTATATTTTGCAAAATCTCTGTATATATGGAAGACAAGCGTAACTACTCCCACTTTTTTATTTCATACAAAGACTGATATAATAACCACTTTTAAAGCTATTAAATTGATGCAAGTTATCAAATAAGATAAAAACAAGAACGTAAAATCATGCGTCAGGCGTAGATTACGAAATACTTTCCAACACATTCAGAATATTGTTATAAAACTTCGCTTTTGAATAAGATAAAAATCCGGCCTAAATAAACAATTTGTAAAATGCATAACACACTTGAATACGCAATTTCAGCAGTTAGAATCAATACTCGCAATAATATCGGCATTTTTTCTGCAACCCTATATATATATATGATTTACAGATTTATCATATAATGCATAGTATGCTAAATTTCAGTCAATTTAAGAAACGCATAGAACAATTAAAAATGCCATTACATCAATTTCCATCATAAAACGAAAATGTACTTTAGCTGTTTTGTGTAGCCCTGTATTTGATCATTGGAAGTTATACACACTAAGTGATATAAAAAATGTTAATTAAATACATACCACAACGGAAATCGCACTTCAAACAATTCTTTTTCATAGGCAGTACTGTAACCGAATTATTTTACATGTCCCTGTATATAAACGATGATACTTTACCTAAGCACAATTATTCTACAGTAACCGTCTGGCAGTGCACCTCAGTGACATATGTCAATTTCAATATGTTTGAAATAATGTAACATCAAAACATACATCACAAAAGTTTTTTTCCCAGAGGCCGTAATGTAACGGAATACTTTTGAGTGTCCCTGTAAATAAACGACGAATGCTAAACACCACCCTATTCTATCGTAAGCTTCTAGATGTGCACGTCAGATATATGTTACCGGCCAAACCCGCTTTTATGCTAAACTAGTTTATCATAAAGCCCATAGGAAAAACTAGTTTTTTCTAGGCCAAACAAGTTTATCCTAAAGTAAAGTCCATAGGATAAACTAGTTTTTCATAGACCAAACTAGTTTATCCTAACTATCACAGGATAAACTAGTTTTTCCTAGGCCAAACTAGTTTCGCCTAACGCTCATGGGATAAGCTAGTTTTTCCTAGGCCAAACTAGTTTCGCCTAACGCTCATAGGATAAACTAGTTTAGCCTGCTATTCATTTGTCCGAACTAGTTTATCCTAGGCCAATTCAATTTGGCGTAATTTTAAAGATCCCAAAGACCGCCCCGCCGCTAACCTTCTAGTCCTAGGCCGATCTAATTTATCCTAGGCCAATGCAATTTGACGTGCTTTTATTGATCTTGACAATCGCTCCGTCGCCAACCTTGTGCAAAATAGTATTGGCGTCACCCCTGTATAATATATTTTAATCGATGGTGAGTGGGAAAATATCCCCCTATCTTCCCCATTTCACCGCCGCCGGTAATTATAAAATATGTTCCATATGACAAATTGTGTGCTGGAGGACCAAAGAATGGGATGAGCGGTTATCATAAAATATAGGAGAGAAAGAGTTTAGAGGATTGATTAATAATGTACAGTATAATCTCGAAAATCCGGCATCGTCGAGACCGGGACTTTGAAAATTCCAGATTTCTGAAAGAATATCAAATGTACTTTTGATATTTCTAATGGTGCATTTATTCATAATTAATTCAAAGCCAAGTGATATTTATGTGAGAAAAAAATATAAATGTAAAAAAAAACATTTTTTTTTCCTCAGATAAATGTCACTTGGCTTTGATTTAATTATGAATAAATGCACCATTAAGAATATCAGAAGTACATTTGATTTTCTTTAAAAAATCTGGAATATCTGAATCCGAAGTCTCGGTCCAAGTTTGGCCTAAAATTCATATATTTTTAAGCTACCATTATTCCACAATTAAAACTCTCTTTAAAGAATAGTACATATACATTTATATGGATGGGGATAACTGCAAAACCTATTAGAAGAAGCTCTGTATGACGAAATCCTGTTTTAAACGGAAATTTTTTTATCGGTACAAATTGGATATATTAATCCGTTTGAAAAAAAATCACAATACATTTGCTAGAGACAACGGACCTGCTAAAAAAGGAAGTTAACTATAACGAAGTTTTTTTCTCTCCTATGTGATTCCGTCTTAGAAGGTTTTTCTATATAAAATTTTCAGATTTTCAAGTCTCCAAGTCGTGTAAAAAAAATTAATGATATTATTAGTTATTCAGATCTTTACATACAAATAGAAATTCATTAAAAAATCAATATAGTTTCCAATATAATCATTAATATAGTCAATCCACATTCTGTGGCTTAGAAATTTAAAAATTTTAAAAAATCCATACAATAAAATCTTCTAAGTCGGAATTGCATAGGAATGAAGAAAAATCCGTTACAGGTAGGTTCCCTTATTAGAAGGTTCATCATCTGTTGTAAGTGCATTATATTATTTTTACAAGTACGGTAAACATCCTCTAATCCGGCATCTTAAGATCCGGCATGCTGGATAATCCGCCACGACTTTCAGAAACACAACTGAATTGCGAAGAATTATAAAGGAGTGAGTTGAAGAAGATTTTGATGAACCGACAGTTGAAATTTTGACTGATGAAGCCACCATTCAGAGTGTTATCAACCCCAAAGACGTTGGCTCGGAGGAATATGATGTGCTCGAGTCAAACAACATTAGTTTAAATCAAGCAGCTGATTTCTCGAATATATTTTTCAGGTTTTCTGCGCGCAGTTCGTTCAACCATGCGGAAAGTATTAAATTTCACATCATAAAAAATAGTATCCTAATAAAATGAAGAGACTGCGACAAAACGAACTGATATTCGAGATTTGTTTAAGATGGCTTCTACGGATAGGCCTACAGTGCACGTTTTCATTTTATACTCGTGTACATATGTTGTACAAAACTTAAATTATTCAGAGTTTTTAATATTCTATTCAATCTGTTTAAAAAATAAAAAAACATGCTTCACTGGTATTTTCTGTTTAATTCTAACTTCTACACGTTTTTTCCGACATTCATCCTGTAATCTGGAAAATTTCGTAATCAGGCATGCTGCAAGTCCTGAAAGTGCCGGAGTGGAGGATTTTTATTATACTAATATCCTCATTTTACATAGATCAACATACTTTTTTTTGTTAAACACAGGATTCCGTTATAGGCAGGCTATTTTTCTCAGATTATACCGTACTTTAATTTTATTACCTAAATATGCATCTACACATCTTTAAAAAAAATAATAGATATATTAATTTTTATTGTGGAATAACAGCCATTAAAAAATACGTGCATTAAAAAAAAATGTTGGGCGGGCCAAATGCTAGTGATATTTTTACTGAACAAACCAGAGATCTTGACGGTCCAAATGATTTTTATATGAGCTGGGTTGCGAATTACACTGAAAATTTCTGCCTGTGCAGACCTCAAGAAGAATGCAGTCCAGTCCCGATTTAAGCCGGAAAAAAAATTGAGTCCCGGCCCATCACGGTTCGAACCTCTCGAAAAAAGTAATCCCAAAACCAAGATCGGACCGAGTGTCGGGAAGGAAAATTGGGCGGGCCCGTAAAGACCTTACATCGAATGCCCAAAATACTAGATCACAAAATTTGTAAATTTGGACGCTAAACTTCTATTATATATATTAAAAAAAAAAAAAAAAAAAACGAGAGTTTTTAGGTAATTTTGATCACTTTCACAGATGTGTTTGAGTTGAGCGGATTCGTTTGAAAAATTTTGAATTTGAGCGTGAACTTGACTCATTTTCGAGAAATTGAATTTGCGTTTGAATTGGCCTAGGAAAAACTAAAAGGTTGGCGCCGAAGCGGTCTTTGGGATCAATAAAAGTATGCCAAATTGAATTGACCTAGGATACACTAGTTCAGACTAATGAATAGCAGGCTAAACTAGTTTATCCTATGAGCGTTAGGATAAACCAGTTTGGCCTAGGCCAATCTAGTTTGGCCTAAGCCAATCTAGTTTGGCCTAAAATCGGGTTTGGCCGGTAACATATATATAAATTTCAATGTGTTTAAAATTGTGAAACATCCTTAAGAACACCACAAATAATTTTCGCCATAGGCCATAACGTAGCGAAATCATTTTGAATGTCCCTGTACAAGAATTATAAATGCTAAACACTTCATTTTCACTACCGAACTTGCCATACTAAGTCAGAATATCATATATATATATATAATTAAATATATATATATTATGACAATCCGACTATATTTTCGCGAGTTAAAGCACCGATAGACGGCCAGCCGACCAGACAGACAGGCAGATAGATGGACAGACAGACGAACAAACAAGCCGAATTAATAAACAAAATGAGCTATGGAAAGTGTTAAAAGCGGGGGACAAAATGATTGCATCGCACATAGAGCCGTGGCTCTATTAAAAATGCCAAATGGATAAGTGGTACGTTATTACAATTCATTACTTCAGATGAGAATTACAACTAGATGTTCCAGTTAAAAAACATCCCTCTTTTCTTTGGTGGGAAAAAGAATAAGAGAATTCCTTTGCAAAATTTATGTTTTTGCTTGCAAAATGTTTTCCATCTTAATTTTTTATAATTTCTTTCTTCTGGAACTCAAAATAGCAGCAATGTGAACAGCTGATGGTCCATAAAAGAATTTCCCAGTTTCGATGGCGTATTATAACAGTTTAATTTAAACTATTTATAACAAATTATACATCAAATTGAAGGTAAACTAACCTAGTTTTTCTTACGAATGTTCGATATGTGCACCATTAGTTATACGTGACACTTCCACAGGACCACAAAAATGTCTGTATAGGATGTTGACCGTGTCAGAGAATCTTACCTGCATAGTCCCGAGAAATCTGTTGGTAAATCAAGTGTTGAACTTCAGTTACCTGACCGTGTCTACGTTCCGTCACTACCTAATGATTTGCCAGAATTGGGACACAGAAATGAAGAGGCTATTGCTTCCATTACTCAGGACGTGTTAAGGGTCTTCTCAACTGCTGTGCTCAACAAACGCAAAACGTTTTGACACATTTACAAATTCATTTTTTAACGGAAAGGTATAAAATTGCAAAGCCAGGTCATGGAAGCGACTTTCCATTTTTGGATCAATCAATTACCTATTGAGTTATAACACATTTTGATCACGTGACAAGCATGCTTTTCGCCCGCTCTTGAGTGCTCTTTCTTCCTTCGCGCGGAAATCCGGTTCAAAACGCCCACTTTGACACTATTTTCTGAAAGATCTATTGCGTTTGCAAAAAAATGGAAAAAACAGTTCAGTTACATAGCTTCCGAACAACAACACCAGCTAGTTTCATGCATTTTCAAACAAAAATATATTAAAACTTATGTCAAAAAGTTGCTCTTTTTGATTTCAGAACGCACCCTTAACTGAAGTGTGGGAAGAATTTGACTTTAGGTTGTATGTGCCGTATAACTAAAGGCGCACATATTAACCCTGCAGCCGCGGGAAACGCTATTTTCGTGTTCCAGTGGGTTACTTAAAAAAAAATCAGATTGTTTGATTTCCACCCCCTTTTTAAAAACTCTTTTTTTGGCTTATTCTCGCATTATTTGATCTGTAATGAAATAAAATGACTGTTTCTACTTCAAAAAAGTGGTGGGAATTAAACAATCTTAATTTTTAAAAAGTAAGCCACTGAAAAAGTCTCCCATGGCTGAAGAGTTAAACATTTGTAAGAAAAACTAGGTTAGTTTACCTTCAATTTGATGTATCATTTATTGCAAATAGTCTAAATTAAACTGTTGTGATATACCATTGAACCTGGGACATTCTTTGACGGGCAAATTGTATTATATAAACAAATTTATCCCCTGAAAGCAGGTATATGAGAATTATGTTCATCAAAGGGGGGGAATGCATTTTCGGGGAGAAAAATGCAATCATTTTTATATTCTTGAATACATGTGTGTACTAAGTGTTCTCTTACTTTAAAACGTAATTATTTTTACATAAATAAAATATTATATAGAGTTCAGTCTTTAACATCAGTGAAAAGTTAAACTGGAAAATTTAATATATTACGCAGGCACACAGATTCCGTAGTATGCTAACACCATAAAATAAATTATTTATATTTTCAGTTTTGATAAAATATTTATTCAGAAACTTTACAAACAAATTTAGATCGTGCAAACAGGTCTGCGAGAATTATACAGAACAAGAGCCATTTTTTGTGAGAAAAGTGGATTTTTATGCTCTTGCAAATATGTGTGTGCTAAGTGTTATCTTATCCTATTACATATTTGTTATTTACTCAAATAAAATTATAAATAATTTTGGACCATTAAACCATAGATAAGGAAAATTTTAAATAAGTGAGATATGATCAAACGACAAATACTTTGCTATATTGGTGTATAAATATCTAATACAGTTATATGTTAAAACATCAAAAGATTCATTTTGCTGTTTCAGCACACCGCCGTGGCCTTCTTCAGGAATGTAAATGAACTAAGCTGGATCAGCAATTACAATCCTTCGCCCGACAGAAAATCATACACATGGAGGGGGGGGGGGGGGTAAAATAACCAATGAGCCCGAATACAACGAAATCAGATTTTATTGGCGCCATCTGTTGAGGTATGATGATAATATAAATACTTTGTCGCCATCTATATGTGAAAATATTGATGAACTGCATAACTCAGAGTTAAATGTTTTTAAGGATATTTACCAGAGTTTTGGAATATTATATGATATATTGTCATTACATATTTCATCTTTTCTTAATAAAATTTCTATTGTTTCTCTAATTAAATTTTTATGTGAGCCATTACCTGGAACAATAAATAATACTAGCACTCTCGAAATCAATACAGCAATGATAAATATTGAGATAAAATCTCGACAGGGCTGTAGATAGTTTTTGATGTTTGATATCATAACCTTTCTACAAACTTCCTCTTAGTCATGCCTATATAATATTTCCTACTATTGTCCTCACCTGTTATGGGTATTTCATATATGCCAGCTCGAAACAGCTCTTTTGGTTCAATATACATATGTGGATTTCCTCACAAGATTTTTTAGGAAGTTTCAATATGTACCTATTATGCTTGAAATACTCAGGAAATTGTTTTTTTAATATGACTCTTATAGCTACCTCCCCTCTCAGTTTAATGGATTTACTGGTCAAGTATTTCGGCCCCACTCTCCTCAGATTTCGAGCTGTCATATATGGAATACCCATAACAAGTCAGAACAATAGTAGGAAATATTATACAGGTATGACTAAGAGGAAGTTTGTGGAAAGGTTATGATATAAAACATCAAAAACCATCTACAGCCCTGTCGAGATTTAATCTCAATAATTATCATTGCTGTATTGATTTCGAGAGTGCTAGTATTATTGTTCCAGGTAATGACTCACATAAAAATTTAATTAGAGAATCAATAGAAATTTTATTATAAAAAGATGAAGTATGTAAAGACAATATGACATATAATATTCCAAAACTTTGGTTAATTAGCCTTAGAAACATTTAATTTTGAGTTATGCACTTCATCGATATTTTCACACATAGATAGCGACAGAGTATTTATATTATTATCATATCTCAACAGATGGCGCAAGTAATATCTGATTTCAATGTCTTCGGGCTCATTGGCCCCTTTTTCCCCATGTGTATGATTTTCCGTCGGCAGTTTTGATATTGCTGATCCAGCTTAGTTCGTTTACATTCCTGAGGAAGACCATGGTGGTGTGCTGAAACTACAGAATGAATATTTCAATGTTTTAATGTGTTTACAATGTTTTAATCCATATTAAATGTTTATACACCAATATAGCAAAGGATTTGTGGTTTGTTCACATCTCACTTATTTAAAATCTCAAATAAAATATTATGTAATTATAAGTATAGAAGTTCAGTCTCTAACTTCGGTGACACATGTTAAACTAAATAAATAAATAAATAAATAAATAAATAAATAAAAGAATAAATCAGATTATTTTTATTCACAAAATATATACTTGTATATTTCACAAAAACTATATAAACGAAATTTTTACTATATAAATTCAAAGAAAGTAATTGGGACAAATGAAATTGATAAAAGTCCAACGGTGATTATTTTCTGGTACTAACAGAAACTATTTACTGGGAGCTAATTTAAATTCTTTGTTTCATAACTTTCGCATTGATACTTTCTCACTGCTGAACGATCTATTAGTTTGTTCATGAAAATGGAGAAAACTGCCATTGATTTTCACTTTAAAGAATTCTTTTCGTCAATTTATTCACATTCTAAATGGTTTTTAGCGTGACTCATCATTCATAAAAAAATCCACACTTTAATAAAAATACATTAAAAGTGCCTTTTTTTACTGAGTGTGGATAGCTTTTATTATGTTAAGAGATATTTTATATTTTTTCTCAATTCAAAATAGCAAAAATAAGAATGCATTTCTGTTTGTTTTATACCTTTTGTTTGTTTTGTCCCTTAGAAAATTTTGAAGGAGCTTAAAGTTGGGAAAACATGTGGCCCCAAATTTTATATTGAATTAATTCTTTATTTCTAATTCTTAATTTCTTTTCTAATTATTAACTCATTTATATAAATATGTAGATAAAAAATTGTTGTATGCACAACATAAATATTAATAATTAAAGCTATTGCCAAAATTGATAGATGTATTTTAAAATACTGATATTTTATTTTGCGCATGTATGTGGAGTTAAGCCTTTTTTCCCAACTTACATTTTTATATTAATATTTGGAAAAATTTCCAGAGCGAAACATTCTCCTTGCATACAATATTTCAAATGAAAATCAAATTAATTGCTTAAAAGGCGCAAAGGCCAACGTAGTGAAAAAGATTCCATGCCGGGACTCGAACCCAGGCCATCAGTATAGCGCACTGACGTTCTACCGACTAAACCACATGGAACGATACCCAGCCTGGGACTTCTCACTATTATAGGTTGGCAAGGCTACAAACGCAGCACAAGATGGAGCATTTTCCGTGAGCCACGCACATGGGGCAAAGACAGACTCTTAATTAAATCCAGAATCGAATGAATCTATATTAATATTTGGAAATTTTTCCAGAGAGAAACATTCGCCTTGCATACAATATTTCAAATGAAAATCAAATATCAAATTAATTGCTTGAAAGGCGCAAAGGCCTTGCCAATCTATAATAGTGAGAAGTTCCAGGCTGGGGGTACCGTTCCTTGTGGTTTAGTCGGTAGAACGTCAGTGAGCTGTACTAATGGCCCGGGTTCGAGTCCCAGCATGGAAATCTTTTTCACTAGGTTGGCCTTATGGAAATGTTATATATATAATGGGGGGAAATTGGCCATAATTTTTTTCCCCATTCTGACCAGAAAATCAGAGTTCTAACTTTTTACGACTGCTCTTTCATCTTCACCTAATATTTCATTTATAATCGCTGTTTCACAATAATGGAAGCCACCAGTCCATCAGAAGAAAATAACTCGGTTAAAGCGGAAACTCTGTTAAGCAGGACTCGGATAATCGGGACTCTACTGTAGCTCAGTTTTAAGACTTAAAAGACGGATTTTATTTATATAAAATCATTTCATCCGAATCCGCTGAAAAATTCCTCGTTTACGATTCAATCATAAACATCTATAATAAAGTATGGGTAGGACGTCACTATCTCAGAATAATACACAAATGCAGCAAAAAGACATCAATTCATTTATATATTTTTTCAAAATAGCACGTATTTTAATTACGTTTTTTTTTTTTTCAGTTTTTATGAGAAAGTGGCAACAAGAAGATATAATTGCTATTTTTCAACTATTTTCCCTTTACTGTCTACAGAAAATGATTACTTAAGTTGCCAAAATTAAACAAATGGTGCTAAAAATTACAAAAAAATTAATATCTCAAAAATAAATGGAGATGCAGTTTTCAAACAAATTACATTTAAGGCTAATGTCAGACGAACGTTTTTTGCACGCTTTTTTACTTACATATTATCCCTACACAATGCTAGCGGCATTTTGTAGGGATAATACGTAAGTAAAAAAGCGTGCAAAAGGACGACCGTCTGACATTAGACTAAAAATACTTTATTTTCCCAATACGACAGTATAAAAATTGAAAATGTGCTATGCTTAGAAGTTAAAAAAAATGGCAGTAGAGATTATTCTGTGCAATGAGATATCTGCTCTGTTTTACAGATGACTTATACAACGTAACGTTATTTCTTGGAGATGACATATTAATAGGTGGGAGAACGAAATAGCATACCGGGGGCTAAAAAATGCAAATTATCCCTTTTAGAAAGAAATTTACGTCGATTAATGTAATACCGCCTGTAGCGTGACTAGAAATCATCGAGGCTATTGTATGTAGAAAATTCATGATGGTTAAATTAATGACCTCGTAAATAATACAGGATTTTTTGTGTGAAAATAAACCAGTGATAAAAATATTATCGATTAATTTCAGCGCGTAGTGAGAATATACAAAGTTTAAGTGATGGCAGGTAAATCAGAGTTTTTTCGACTTTACAAATCAAAGTTTGCTTATGAACTGCGCTGATAATATTTTTGTATTGGAATTGGAGTGAGAATTAGGAAAACGGGTGCATGCGTATAATAGTCTGAAACACGAGATATCTCTGTTTTGACGGAATTTGAGCAGCCCTCTACAATGTAATGGTTGAAATACTTCCCTTTAGGCCAAAAGAAGAAGTGGCTATTATCTCCATACTGGTATTTATGTGTTTTCTGGGATTAAAAGAGCATTTTATAATTTTAAAGGTATTTTATCATTAAGGGGTCAGGTAACCTTTGAACCAATAAAGTACATGGAAAAGTGACCTCTGTAAGAATTGTAATCATTCTTTAACTAATTAACTTTTAATTATAAAATTAAAAACACGTGTTAGGAACGATTTATTTTATCAATCAAAGTTGTTAGAAAAGGTATACACATACATAGTTTTTTTTTAACTTATTTTTAAAGATAATACAATTTTTACGAAAGAATTATTCTTGCATGCATTGCGCGCATGATTTTTGCCATTAGAATGGCTGAAACAAGCTAAGATTTTTTTAATGAGTACATATATAAAGTGTTTTCAAAATGACCTACAATGAAAAAAATAAAACTTATAGATCCCGAGAAAAAAATTTTTTAGAGTAATTCGAAATTTTGAGATTTTTTTTATACAAAAGTAGCCGTGAATGCTAAACTTCTTATTTGAGAAACATAATAATAGGTCATTTTGTGCTTCTGTACGTTTAATATATCCACCAAAAATTTCGTGAAATTCTAGGCAACCGTTTTTCAGAAATCGTGCGCGCAATGATCAAAATCGCTGTTTTGAGAAAATTGGCTTTAAAGATTGAAAAACCCGTTGACCATATAGCAAAAGCTCAAAGTGTTTTAGACATAACTTCTCTTCTAATGCGAATTTTTGTATGGGGTTTGCTTTTTAATGTTTCCAAAGAATCATATTTAATTATAAGCTATTTAAAAAAAAAAAAAAAAAAAAAAATCGATTTTTGGACGCTTCAAAGGTTACCTGTTTTATATGTAAAATTTTATATGTTAAGGTTGTTCTTAACTGCTCTGCTTAACTCGCAAAACATTTTGGCACATTTAAAAATTCAGTTTTTAACCGAAAGATATAAAATTGGAAAGGATGACCTTGGAAGGGATTTGGAATCGAACTGTTTTTTTTTTTTGTTTTGTTTTTTTTTCATTTTTTGATCAATCAATTACCTGTTGAGTTATAAGCGATTTCGATCACGTGACAAACACGTTTTTAAGCCTTTCTTGAGTGCTTTTCTCCTTTCGCGCGGAAATTTGGTTCAAAACGCTCACTTTGACATTATTTTCTGAAAGATCTATTGCGTTTTCAAAAAAAAAACGCAAAAAACAGCTCGATCACATAGTTTCTGAACAACACCTGCTAGTTTCATGCATTTCCGAACAAAAATAAATTAAAACTTATGTCAGAAAGTTACCCTTTTGGATTTGAGAAGAGCCTTAAGTGGGTACGGGTGTCAAAATTCTCAAAGAAAAAAAATGCTTTGTTTTCTTTCCTTTTTTTTTTTATTTGTTAATAGGATACTAAAAATTTAAATAAATTAAATAAAGCAAACCGCATAATTATCAGATTATTACATCAGAAGATATAACAATTTTTGTGTTGTACTCTTAGTATCTCCCCACCCGTAATAAAAACTTTAAGTCCATTTATCTCAGAATAGATTTTTTTCAGAATTTTGGGAAGGTGGCCTAAAATGATCCTAGCGGGCAAAACAGTCCACATATGTATTCTTCCAGACAGGTCACGCTATCTACAGCGTATCACGTAAACTAATTCTGCAAGTGAAGAAGAAGCAATGGCGGTATTTAAGCGATCGCAGTATTACGCATCTGAATAGAATGCTTTGAAAAAGTGTATTTTATAACATGTGTTATAAGATAAGCACTAACTTTTATATTTATTTAGATATACAGTCTTTCATGTACAGAAATATGACTTGGTTTACTTAATAGAGTATGTTTTTAGACTTGAATTACACTTGTGTAGTTTGTTATGGTTCTCGGTGTTATCCAGTTATATGACTTAAAATGGACGGCCATGTTGCCGGGTAAAATGATCCATTACGTGGATCATTTTACTACAATTTCATAGGATGAAGAAAATCCGATACCGGGTCCTAACCATCATGGGAGCCAAATGCTTGACTGTCCCAAATGATTCTCTTTGAGTGCACGTGTTATCCTATTATTTTTGGATCATAATTTTCAAATATTCCATTTTATTGTTTTTTCAAAATTATTTGTGACGCTTTTTATTTCAAAATTTACATACAATAAATTGTGTATGCTATTTGATTGTAAAACTTATTTTATTTCATTATGTATTGTCATAATTACTTTTATATCCTTTATTTTGCCCATAAAAAACAATTTACAATTATTTTTAAATGAAGGATCATTTTGCCCTTCGAGGAGGGTAAAATTATCCTTTGGACACTTTTCATAAATCTGTTTTTTTAATTACTCAATTTGGGTTTAAAATATTATTAAAATATGTTTATAATGCAAAATATAGTGTAAATCATATTAGCATAGGGCTAAAGTTTTATTTAAACAGTTATATTATTTTACACAAGTATTTCCCTTAAGGGGGTCATTTTAGGCCAGCTTCCCCTTGTCATGTTTAAAATGATATCTTTAAAGGTTCTTGGAAGATATGTGTATGAAATTTTGCACAGAGTTTTTATGTTATTTTTTTAATAAATTGTCTCCAGTATTTATATTCTCATGTAAAAAGTTTGAAAATATATATTGATAGGAGCAAAAATTACTCTCAGAAATCCGTTTGTTTTTACTTTTAATTTTATTATTAATTTTGTAAGCAATATTTTTATAAATGCTGAAGACAAATTAATAAGAAAACTTTTTTTTTTGCACTCAATAGTTAAAAAAGTAATGAAATCAGATAAGTGCTTCATGAGTTATATCAAAAAATTTATAATTTTTATTTTAAAATTTTAAATTAAAAAAAATTAAAGTTTTTAAAACTTTCTCTTCTTTAATGTAATCTTTTTTAAGACACAAATTTCAGAAAAAAAAATTCATTAAAAACGCCTATAAATAAAGGAAATAAAATTTTGACCCCGGACCCCCTTCAAGGTTTTCCGCTGTTTCGAATCAACTTTTGGTGCTGCAGTAACTGCAAATATAAGGTAGCGAAAACTCGTTCCAACATTTTTAACAGCGTAATAGCAAGGCTTATAGCAAATAGAATTATTGCTTCAAACAGGTTAGTGTACATTAAGTCCTATAGGAAACCTACCGTGAACTTCGAAATTATATACAGGTTTATCATAAAAGTCAATAACGTTACAAGAAGTTTTACTGTTTATAATGATAGATACTAACATGCAGAAAAAGAGATCTTTTACTGACACAAATGCAGGTACATGGTATGATACTGAGTGCACAAAGTAAAAAATAAATATTCTCTACATGTGAATAAAATTTATACTAATATTGTACTCAATAATAATTAACAATAACCAACTAAAACCATAACATAAGAAACAATACAATAACAGATTACAATATATGTGAGCAACAGTACAATAATATGGGAAGAACTCTTGTCCTTCTTCATCAGTATTAGTATACTTTCATGAAGGGATGAATAGTAGGTAGTAGATTGTATAAGTTTTCACTATTCACAGTTCTGACTATTCTAAATATATGCACAGTCGTGGAAAAGAAAAAGTAAACACCCCCTACTAACCCTGCAACAAATTACTGTAGAAGAAAGTTACTAGTATCAACACGTGGGTCGAGATCTCATGGGTCGATATCTGATTGAGCCATGGGAAATTCAGGATATTCCTATCAAAAGACTGCTGAATTTTATGTCAGCTACTGGTCTATTTAGGGACTAAGTGAGTATGTTTTCCTCTTTCATTTTTGGGGGATAGCACAACAGACCCCTGGTCGCGGTGCTTTGGCTCAGCCCCTCCCCCCCCCCCCCCCCAGTAATACAATACTAGTATCAAAAGATTGAAAATAAAATCTACTTTTAAATCATGTATATAAAATTTGCTAAGGGGGCAAGCTACACATCTAAACAAGCCCAATCATTGTTTTTTTTTTTTTTTTTTTTTTTTTTTTTTTAAATATACCCACGTTTGACACCCCAAATAATTTCTACACTCATTATTTAGCCTAAATGCCAATTTTCATGAGATTTGTTCAATTAGTTTCCGAGAAATTCATTATTGTAAAATGAGCTTATTTTAGGGGCTGTATCCATATTGAAGTTCGGTACTCCATTGTTGAAATGCTAAAGAATGACTATATCACTTCTATTAATGTATTATTTCTTGCCAATAGGACCCTTTCACTCGCTTAATATGTTTCGACTATTGCCAGCCGAAATTTTTCAATAAAATGAGTAAAATATGTTTTTTTTTAAATTATTATTATGCTTTTCTGCACATCATAGACCATCTTAACCATCTTAAACATCTTAAACCATCATTCTGATGTTTTTTAATGATATTTCGAAAACTATTAAGAAAAAATTTAAAATAAAATTTAGAAAAAGCAGGACATAACATATATAAATCTATCAAAAAAATGTAGGTTGCAATTCATATTATTTTCGAATATTAATTTCATAATCCATATTATAAAAATTTTTAAATTACAAATTCAATGTATATATGTTTGCGTTTTGTAGTATTATAATCACACAAAAAATTATCATATTAGGGCTTCAATTTCAGGAGATATTAATAAAAATGTGAAAATGTAATTTAACATTAGAAGCTATAAATTTTGACTGAATATAATTTAAAAACTTACCATCCAAATGACTTGAAATTTCGTTTCTAGGTATAGTTTGAACCGAAGATTTAAAATATACAGTCAAAATTAAGTGTTGCCGTTGAAGAAAACAAATTTTGGTCTGGCTTTAATTTGTAGATGGCCCCCTAAGCAAATTTATATATCTCATTTAAACGTGGACTTTATTTCCAATCGTTTGGTATCAGTAACTTTCTTCCATTACAATTATTTGCAGATTTAGTAGGGGTGTTTACTTTTTTTTTCCACGACTGTGCATAATCTTGAAATATATAACAGTTTAAATATAAGTATGTAAACATGTGAAATAATAAATAATGAAAATAAGTAATCGAATTGCATAACTTTCTCTTACGTGAGCGCCAGTTGAAATTTCTTTATTATCTTTATACATATTCTTCACAGTCATATTTCAGAGCCCGAGTTATTTATTTTTACTTATCCCTTACAACGTTCCTTCATATTTCAAAAATCTTTACAATGTAACGTGGCATTTAATCAATAAGTTTTTGTTCTGGAATTTGTTAGATTTTTTTTCATGTCTTATTTTTAACAAGAGATTTGCCAAAAATAGCTTATTGTAAATGATTAAAGTTTATGCTTATTGATCAATTTCCTTCTTTTTAACCACTTACCATTTATTTTAGTCTGTCATTTTTTGCCATCGTTAATTTAAGATAAATTAACAAACTTAAATTAATAATCTTAAATAAAGTAGTTTCTATTTAAACATCGAAAGTAAATCATGCCGCTGATAAACTTTACATTACAATGTTGTTCACCGCAAATGTATGTTTAATTAAAAGAAAAAATATTTTGAAATTTTAGCTATATCTTTAATTTAGATAGACGAAAAGTTCTAAAGAAAATAATGTATTAAATAGCAACAATACTTTTAGAAATAGTAAAAAAACTATACAAAGTAATAAGTATGGAAATTGAAAAATATAAAAATGTTTTTTATTTTTTTATCCGACTTCCAAGAAGGGTTATGTGTTTCACGCGTATCTGGGTATGTGGATTTCTTTATACCCTAGAAACATCCCAACGGCTGGATGGATTTTAATGAATGAGGTCTCTATCGATTTGTCTTAACCGTCCGATTGTTATAGGCTAGATTTTGTTTTTAAAAATTCAAAATGGCGACTGTAAAATACAAAAAGGCTGTAGAGACGAAAAAAAAATTTACGCACCCTATTGAGTATCATTGAATAAATCTTTCAAAATGAAGACGATGTTTCATTGACTATTTTACAGTCAGAAGCTCCGTTTAAATATTACACAACCTGGAAGGTGTAGGTAGGATCTCTAGCTTTACTGCAACTCTAACCATCATAGTCTATAGGCATCATCAAAACAGTGTTTATAGATAGGAACTAACAATTAAACACAACTTAAAAGTCATCAATACAAGTAAATAAAAATATAGATAAGTAATATAAAAAATAGTTTCACAGAGATGAGAAATAATTAATTAGTTACGCAGTCGAGTGTTTTGATTTTTTAAATTCAATTTTTACTTGTTCTTAAAAAAAAAAAATAGAACTAGCGAACTTGGTTCCCTACGAGCTACGCGTGCCTACTCTCATCCAGACCCCACAGGCTCTAAAAGTACGATAACTCACTCGATTAAAAAAAATATTACCAGATTACGGAAGATTGATTTATTTTATCATGGCAATTCCGATCTTCTGTATAATCGGCTTGCCATTAATTTCCCTTTGACTGGGGCTATTCTTTTTATTTCCAAGGATCATCGGAAGAACTGAAGGTTGGTTTCGTGATTAACTAAATAACATCAATTATATATTTGAAAAATAGCTGGTATAAGATCGTTAACTAAAATATGTAACTATCTTCCGGAATTTTATAACTTCTTGAAAAAAAGTTTTATTTTAGACTAGACGCTATAAGAAAAATTTAAGCATGACGTTTTAAAATTCATGTTTAATACTCACATTTAAATATATTTTTAAAGAATAGTTTTTGAATATATTACCGTTTGGATTTTTTAAAGTCTGGCAACAGTAGATAAAAACAGCTATTACAAAATATGAATGAAATCTCTATTCAGATAATGAAATTTGGAATGAAAAATTGTAAAAAAAACCCTTAAAATTTTAGAATTTTTTTTTAAATGATTGAACACCGTACATCACAATCCAATAAAGTATGTGTCTAAAAATATGGTCAAATCTCTAAGTATAAATTTTAATCCTATAGAAAATTTTAAATGAAGAAGCTTGACATATTTTAACATTAAATAACACTTAAAATATTTCTTCTATTCAAAAACTGTTTGCTTCAATGGTGTTCAAATAAATTTTTCTATCAAACTAGCAATTTTCCTGTTTTCATATGGAATAGTTTTTGAAGAATAATCCGAGAAAGTAAAAAGATCACAATAAGCTCAATCACAACAATTGGGTTAACATTACCATAGTACATAGTACATTAGTTACCTTTTTTTAGAATAGAGAGAAAAAATCAAAATGTTTAGCAGAGAAGAATTTTTATGGCCTGCTATATTTTATTTTATGTAAAGCATAATTAAGAAAAATCTTATTTAATAGCATAAAAATATTAATGTTTGCTTTATAGAAACAAATGTCTGTGGTGCAACCTTTCTCACAAAAAATCCGAATATGTATGAAAATCACAGATTCTCTATTTTAAAACATGATTCGGGCAACGTTACGATCTGTTTCAAATTTTTTTCGGAAGATAAATCTGCAAAAGACAGATTTTATTATCTCATAAATAATGAATTAATACCATATAAACTATAAAACTAAATCAGTAATATATTATATTTCGTGCAATATATTATGGAACTAACTCTTTCCCCGTGACACTAACACGTGTAACTCATTCATTTTTAAGTGCATTTTTAACACTTTCCAACATAATTGAAAAGTTAAAATAAATAATCATTGTTTAACGTCTGATATAAGAGTTAAAAATAAAAAAATATATTACAATTCATGAGACATACAAGTAAAATTACATAAATACATTTAATAAAATTAAAAAGCAAACGTTCCGAACTGAAATTTATCCCCTCATCAGTGTAACAAAACATTCAAATGACAGAAAACTATATATCATGTTTACAGTTTAAAATTATTAGCAGTTAAAATTAAATAAAGCATAACATTTTTTTTAAAACAGTGCTGAGTATACAGGAGAAAGTGCACATGATTCATTTATCGGCGATTTTATAATTGAATTTTATAATTGAAAAGTGCTTATAAATTTGCTTTGTCAATCCGCCTGTGCTCTAACTCGCATAAATATAGTCCAATTGCCATGAAATTGGTATATGTTATTGGAGTTTAGTATGGCATTTTCGGTATTGAAAATTGAGCGTGCAGCATTTACGGTTTATTTACAGGAACGCTCAAATGAATTCCGCTACATTACGGTCTTTGTTTAAAGAACCGTATTTAATGATCTTACACCATTTTAAACTTACTGAAATTTATATATATCGCTGAAGTGCACTGCAAAGTTATTACTATAGAACGTGATGAGTATAAAATTTATATCGTTCAGTTACAGGGACATACAAAAGAATTTCACTACAGAAGAAAATGAACAACAATCGAACTATTGATGTCTACGAATAATAATTGTAATAAGGCGAGTTTTGAAACTCACGTCCTCATATAATGAAATATCGCTGATTTTAATTAACCTTTACTTTTTAGAAGGGGTGCTATCTGGGAAACCTTATTATCTGGACATGCTAACAATACCAAAAACAGTTTATTTCAAGACAATTAGTACAACAGTAATTCCAAATAAATCACAAGTTCTATAGGGGTTTTGCATGGGCATTATTTTTGAACTTATCATTTCTATTTTTTATAACAAACGATTACTATTCGAGGGGAATTTTTATTCAGTTGTTTTTTTAATAAAATTGCTTCAAAATCGTTTTAATTTTACTGGGTAGTGACATAAAAATATGTGCAAAATTGATCATTTACATAACAGGTGTTAGTTCTCCACATTATAGAAATTCCCGTTACAGTTTTCATGTATCTTCTTCAATATACTTAGAATTACATTTTTCCAAATTTTGTGAAACATATTTCCAACGCTTATCACAATTACGTTATTCGTTTTAATTTGAATAGTGTGTATAACTTTTGTCTAACATTAATTAATTTAAATCTATACTTTAATATTTACTACACATTGGTTAATTAATTATAATTGTTTAGTCAATTATAAATGTTTATAATTTTTTTATTACAAGTGCTTACTTAATTATTTTGTAAATTAATTTAATATTTTGTTTAAAATTACACTAATTAGAAAACAAAGGTAAAATTAATATAATAAAAGATCTTTAGTAGAAGTTAAGAATACGTTGAAAACAGGCAAATGTATTTTAAATAGCAGTATTTCTGTGATTCAAACATACACATAAACCCACTATTGTTTAAGGAAAGAGCTATATTGGTATAAATTAAGGTTACATATATTATTTAAAAAGTTTCTCTTTTTAAGGTATTTTAAATATAGTACCCAAGATTGAAAGTTCTTCCCTATTTGAGCTTCATTAGAGTTAAATTCTGAATTGTCAAAAAAAAAAAAAAATCGGTCAGCTCTTTTTATGTTAAAAGGGTGACTAAAGCCATATAGATTACAATGAGTAACACAAATCCTTTCAAATGTGGATTTTCTTTTCGTTTGTCCATTCCTGGCCATTTAACACATTTTAAGCGACAAATGTAGAAAACTAACAGTATTTCGTAAAGTATTTTTTTTTTTAGAAAAAGAATTAAAGAGAAATAAATTCGGAACCTTTTACGTACTATTTTTTTTAACTTCCTCTTTTCCCATTATAAAAAAAATACACGCAAACGTTTTAAACTCAGAGATTTCAGCAGTTGCAGTTTTATGTTGGAGGAAAAAAGGGGTGAACAGAGCTATATACATTACTATGAGTAAGACAAATCCTTTCAAGGGCTGATTTTCTACTCTTACTTCCATCACTGTTCGTTTAACACATTTTAAGCGACTGGTGTTCAGCCAAATGTAATAAAGTATATGGGGTAGGTTTCATTTCCGTATCGGATTTCGTTTTACGACTATTATACTTTGACAGGATATATGTCTGAGGAAAAAGCAGATTACGACAGTTTCTAATTCAAAGTTTGAAAAACTTTACACATGTCAGAAATTTTATTCTGTAAAGAAAAAAAAAAAGGACAGACAAGGAATATCCACCACTTTGCTATGAATGTAAGTTTTTTTTTCTTATTGTCTTGACACACCTTTTCGTTTAATCCTTTGACAACCCAAAAGATCGATTTTCCAATTTGACTCCTTGATTTACATCAAATGTGTTTTGGAGTCCTTTTTTCTTTTTTTTAATTCTTCAGGGTCTTCGTAAGCAGAACATGTGCCTGCTACAATAAGCAATTTTTGTACAGGAAATCACGATCGAAATCCACTTATTCTATAAAAAATAGGAAGTGTTTCACTCAAAGCTGAACCTGGATTTTAGTGCATTACTTTAACAGGAATGAAGATATGTATATGTATATATAGTTTAAACTTCAATTATGAAAACTAACACTAACCATACACCATAACTTACAAAAACACGATAACTCAAGCAAACTTTAAAATAAACATTAAAATAAACCAACTTAATCAATAGCTCTGAATTAACCAAACGGAAAAACAAAACCAGACATAAAAAAAACCAGAAGACAGGCGTGGCATGGCTCAGAACATACACAGCAGGGTTAAATAAAGATTTTATGCATGCAACGTCCCCTTTCTCTCGCTAAGACCAAAATGGAAATATACAAGCCAAACATTAAAACAACGCACAACAAAAAAACATATCAACTCTTTACATCAATCAGATTATCCATACCACATCCTGCATACAATAAATGAATTCAACTCATGCTGCCTCTTATAAAATGACGCGTCATACTTTTCAGAATATTCCTTGGGTAACCTTGCATAACCCTGACTATGCCACTTTATAGTATCTCCAAATATATCTTTAACTTCTGAACTTAGTCTTTCAATACGAATTAAGCCATTTTTAAAGACATTTCTTTTAACTGAAATCTAAATATTTGCTTCAAAATACATTAACTTTTGTATTTTAATACTTCGTATTTTTAACTTTTACATTAGTTTTAAAAATTAAAGTAATTTATTTTTTCAAATAACCTTTTAACTAAATTTTCGCTATCTAATTTCATATTTACAAACAGATAATTTGTGTTTTTACAATACGTGGAGGAAAGATCTAATTTTAAAGTATTATGATAATATGCAAAATCAAGATTTGTATTGTCATTATTTAACTATTAAAACATTATCTATATATCTGTAGCTCAATATTTCACCATTTAAATCATTTTTGTTTCATATATATGTAAGTACATGTCAACTAAAAAAATAGATAATTATAAAATTAAATAAAATAAAGAAAAAAATGCATAGAGATAGACAGATAGATGGATTTTTTTTTTTGCAAGATTTTCAAAAGTTTTTCCTTTGTGTCAAAGGTGATAAAATCTCGAGACATACTGTAAATGACACCAATTTACATCTAAACAACATTAATGTGGACATTAAAATAGTTAATATCATAATACTACAATTACACAATATTGTAATGGTGCAATTTACTAGGCGTACACGCGTTTTACAATGATATGTCTAAGAAACACATGCAATCAATTACAGGTAAAAAGTTTCCTTAAATGCATAATGTCATATAACACACTTAGCGTAAACTTAGCGTAAAGTATTTCTAATTCTCGAACTATGAAATAAACCTAAAGTGCTAAAATTCTTATTGTTTGAAAATCTATCTAAATTCTTAAAAAAATTTCTAGAAAAAATTATCTAAAACTCTGATAAAAATGCAATAGATAAATTTGCTTATGTTTTCATCATAAGATTAAAATATTATCGGCTATAATACAAATTATAAAGGGGGGGGGGGATGTGAGGGGATTGTATGCGTATGGAGACAAGTTATTTGAATAATCTGTGGAAAACATCTAACTAATGAGAAAACTTACTTTTTAAGAGCAATGAAAATCTTCCATGACTTCGTCAGAATTCAAAAATGAAAGTTGTTTAATTTTCTATTTGCAATAAAGAATGGTATGTTTCAGACTGTTATCTGAAGAATTTATTAGCCCCCGACATGATATTTTTTTCGGCCAACAATTAAAGCCTCGTCTCTAAAAAATAAGTTCCGTTGTATAAGCCAGCCGCAAAACGAAGCAGATGTATCATTGTACGGTTAAATACTCTACTGCAAATTTTTTAACTTTTAAGCATCGCACATTTTTAATTTTTATATCGTTGTATTGGGAAAAAAAAAACACTTTTAAATGTTATTTGTTTCAAAACTGCATCTCAATTTATTTTTGATATATTAATTTTTTTTTCTGTAGCTTTTAGCGCCATTTGTCTAATGTTGGCAACTCAAGCACTCTATTTCTGCAAAAAGTAAAGGAAAAATAGTTGGAAAATAGTAATTATATCTTTTTGTTGCCATTTTCCTAAAACAACTGAGAAAAAATTGTAATTAAAATACGCGCTATTTTGTAAAAATATAAATGAATGATTTCTGATAAAACATGCAGCTATTATGAAATAATGTTTAATTTCAAGTATATATATTAATATTACAAACAAATGAAGGCATATGAATCATTAGATAGCCGATTTTTTTGTCGAGTTTCTTGAATGACGACATCTCTTTTTTTGGATTTGTGTATTATTCAGTAATAGTGACGTTCTATGCATACTTTACTGTAGATGTTGTTTAAAAATGGGTCTTAAATGTGAAAATTTCAGCGGATGCTGATGACGTCATTTTATAGAAAATAAAAGTGTGTGTTTTAAGTCTGAAAACTAAAATACTTTTTATACTACCTATATTTATATACATTTTTTTTCATCGGGGATAAAACTGAATTCTGAAAAAGCAGAATTCCTGTTTTCTTCTTTTTATTTATTTCATTTTATTTTTTCTTTTGTAGAGGTCTAATGTTGCTTATAATAAAAATACTTTATTTATATATTAATTTACAAAGTAACTGAAATTTCTATTGAAAAAGTACTTTATTATTTTGTATTTCTTATAACCGAATGTATATATCACATTTTTTACTGACACAGAAATTAGTTTAAAATGGCCATAAGTTTATTGATGATGTTGAAATTTCAAATAACTATAGAAAATTTAAAAAATGGCCGTTTAAGTTTTTTAAGGTCGTAAGAAATGTAACATTGTAGAAATAAGATATGTTTGGCTTGGAATGTGTTGAAAATAATAAATTCTGAAACTAACAATTCTATTTAAAATATAATTTATCCAAAATGATAGTGATAGTTTCTGCTCCAGCGTAAACTATATTTTATGTCGGTATTCTTACTCCGTAGAAGATGCAGGAGCAAAAAACGTTCTAAAATTGAGATTTCAGTAACTCTGCTGGGACAAGAAATTTTAAATTATGTATGATAGTAACTTTTAAGATGTAAATACTCCTTAAGAATATTTTTTTTAAGACAGAAAATTAAAAGAGTGAAATGAGCGAAAAGCGTTCAAAAAATGTTCTAAATTCTAATTTATTTGGAAATGTTAGGGCTAAAAACTAAATTTTGCAAGCTATCATTTTTAAGACGTAGAGGCTCACAGAACAGTTTCTAAACAATTCATATTTTAAAAAGATGCAAGAATAAAAAATTTCCTAAAATTGCGATTTTTGTGACACTGGCATTGACTGAAAAATGACACTTGGCATGGTGGTTACTTCGAAGATATAAATTCTCGGTAAGAACGCTTTTTTTTTTTTCGAAAAAAAATTAATTCGAAATTTAAAAAGACGAAACGAAGTGAAAAAGTTCTTAATTAAGATTTATTTAGAATTGTTAGGATAGAAACTTGAAATTTCACATGGCTGTTATTCTTAAGGGGCCTCCGGGACACAAAAATCTTCAAATTTTCTTAACAATGTTATATTGCACTAAACATTTCTCCGTTTTCTGCTTAAAATGACGTTTAAATCATGTTTCTATCTTAATTAGAACAGGAAATATTATTTTTTTTCGCTTTGGTTTGTTTTTAAAATCAAGCTATCAAGCAATGGTTGTCATGGAAACGATTTCTTGCGAAAATGCATTTTTCTTCATGATGGGTTTTTTCACTATTTCTCGTTTTAAAATTGTTTTAAGTCAAGAACCGTTAAAGATAAATAGTTCAAACTTGGAACACGTGTTTTTCAATTGTTTTACTTTAATTTTGTTTCAGCAAATTTGAAATAATATTTACTTTTGAAAATACGTTTATTTTTAAAGTTACATTTTTTTTCTTTAAATATTTTTAATTTCTTTAAAAATTGATATTTTTAAAAATACTGAATCAAAACTAAAACTTATATATTTCTGCTTATTTAAATGAAAAGAAATTTAAATTCAACAAATAATAATTCGAGTTATAACGATTTTAAATTACCCCACTTTTTTAATAAATTTTAAATTTATTTTTTTTTTTAATTATGAGAATTTTTATCATGTGATTTGGTTTACAAATGATATGGTTAACACTCACAAAAAAAATTCTAAATTTTAACTCAGTAAATAAAAATTATTTTAAAATCTGCGACCCCCTTAGTACTTTTTGAAGAACTTTGAAAAAAAAAATAGTGCATTTACTTACTATATACACATATTATTATAAGTAATAGTTATAAAACCTGATTTTGACAAGAAAAAAAATCACTTTCCGGATAAAAATTGAGAACATTAATTAAAAATAATAATAATAATTTTTTTTAAGATTGCGGTTTTTGATAATTACTGTGTTTCAAACACTAAAACTTCTACAAATATTTGTCAGATCACTCCATTATTTTTTTTTTGTATCCTCAATATAGTGTACTTAATCAAATTAGGGATGGATTTTACAATATAATGAAAAGAAAAAAATAAAATCAAAGCGCTGAAAAAATCGTGTTTTTTCCTGGGTTTGTATATATATATATTTTCTCATAAACTAATTCATTAATTGTAAAATCGATCCCTATTTTTTTAAATACACTATATTGAGGAAACAAAAAAGTAATGGGGTGATTTGACAAATATTTGTAGAAATTTTAGTGGTTTAAACGCTGTAATGTATCAAAAAGCAGCCAACATTAAAATTCTTTAAAAAAAATAAATAAAAATTCTCAATTATTATCCACAAAATGTTTTTTCCTTGTAAAAATCAGTTTTTCTTATTACTCATAATAATATGTGTATATATTAAGTAAATGTACTAGACTTTTCCATCTTGTGTTCAGGTTGCACTCTTACCGACTTATGTGAGTGAGAGATGGTGGGTTGCTTATCGTCCGCATAGCTCAAATGGTAAGTTATATAAGTTATAGTAAGTTGGATAAGTTATTCCATGGATCCGGTTTTGATTTCTGGCTTGGACATTTTTCGCTCCTTTGATCTTAGGCTTATTTAGCAAAGTGATAATTCACATGATTAGTATTCAGTAATTTCAGGCGTAATTCCACAGCTGATAACACAGGCCTGCGAAATTGAAGTTTTGAAAAACACAATAGAAGCTTTCGCTGATTCTTATGTTATTTGGTGTGCTGATTTCGAAAATGACCTCCATTTTGTCCCGTTACATCAGGATTTTTTGTAAAATCGATATCGATAGTTTTATAAAAATCCTATTTGAAAAGGAATTCTCTCGAACATCTACTATCTAGCAACATTTTTTTTATCCATGTAAATATATGTAAAATAATCGATTCTCGACGAGACAAATTGCTTTGACACTTATGAAGCAACCCAACGTTTCAGATTTGTACATCATATTCATAACAATTGGTTTTTACTCAGGGTTCTTGTAGTTACACAGAAATTTGCTGACGACATCTTTGAAGGCAACCGAAGCTTCTCCTTACTTTGTTGTCATGCTAGTCTCAAATTATTTATCCATCATAAGCTTGCGGATATCTGAACCAACAAAGACTTCCTCTTTCAACTTGGCTTCGGATAAACCTGTAACTTTTTGCACAGGTATTTAAAACAATCGCAATCGTTTGAAACAATACAATTTTTGACTCAACTAAACTGTTCCGAATCACTATCTTAGTGCCTGGTTTAAGATTTTGCCTTTTCGGCCATTCTTTTTTGACCCAATGTTGAGTCTTATCACGGCTGTCTCACTTACAAATGAAACATAGGTACCGTCGTGGAAAAAAAATAAACACCCTTTACTAACACCTCAACAAATTATCGTAGAAGAAAGTTACTGATACCGAACGATTGGAAATAAAGTATACTTTTAAATGATGTACATAAAATTTGCTTAGGGGGCATCTACATATTAAAACGAACCCAAACTTCATTTTTTTCAATGGCAATACCCAATTTTAACAAGATATTTCAAATCTTCGGTTCAAACTATGCCTAGACACCTAATTTCAAATCATTTGAATGATAAGTTTTTTAATTATAAATATTCTAAATTTAGTGCTTCTAATGTTAAATTACATTTTCATATTTTTATTAATATCTCCTGAAATTATACTTCTAATGAGCTAATTTTTGTGTAGCAATAGTATTAAAATACTCAAACATAAATACGTTGAATTTGCAATTTTTATAATTTTATGATATGAATTATGAAATTAATATTCGAAAAAATTACAGATTGCAACCTATAATTTTTTGATGGATTTAAATTTATTAAGTCATGCTTTATGGAAATCCAAAATTTCACATTTTTCTTCCAAGTAGTTTTCAAATTATGCTTAATAAACAGCAAAATGATGGTTTAAGGGGCCGTCTATGGTAGAAGTGACTAGATATTTTGAAATTTGTTATGCTATTCTGTAATCTAGCGGTCTTCAATGGCTGCTTGAGTGGGGCTTAAGATGCCTTGATCAAGAAGGGGCTCTCTCTGTCAACAGCGGAGTACTGAACTTCAGTTTGGATACAGACCCTAAAATACCTCGTTTTAAAATAATTATTTTCTCGGAAAGTTATCGTACGAATTGCATAAAAATTTGTTTTTAGGCTAATTGAAGGGTGTAGAGTTCATTTATGCTGCAAGAATTGTGTACTTATATTGAAAAAAAAAACAAAGCTATGGTTCGTTTTAATATGTAGATAGTCCCCTAAGTAAATTTTATATACATCATTTAAAAGTAGACTTTATTACCAATCGTGTGGTACCAGTAACTTTCTTCTACGATATTTTTTTGCAGAGTTAGTAAGGGGTGTTTACTTTTTTTTCCACGACTGTACTTTGTGTATCCACCTTGTTGACCAAGAAACATGGAGATAGCTTTCAAATCACCACAAACGGTCCAACCGAGGTCAACATATTTAATTTTTTTGAGGACGAGAGCCATGAGCGTTCTTTCAAGTGCACCGAGTGTCCAACTGGTACAGATGCTTACTGGCATCCGTGATGAAGAAGGACAGCTTTAAGGCTCCTTTTCGATGAATCTCTAAACTGTCTCCATTCATCTTTATCGTACGTGATATTAAAATTGCTCATCAATCCGGGAATATCAGAACAATAGACCAGGTTCTCCTCTTTCTCAAAGTACTACTTAACAAATTCCTTTTTTCGATTCCAGTACTAATAAAAGGCGATTTTTTTGGCCAATAAGATTTTTTTTCTTTCAATCTGGAGTCCAACAATTCTGCTGCCTCTTCCAAAAGGTCCAGTCTCTAGTCAGATCACTAAGTTCAACCTGAGAGATGGACTGAGGTCAATCGAGGAGGGCTTATATTCATTATCGGAGCCTTGAGCTTCTGGATGTTCCGAGTCTGAAATACTTGAAGAGATGACTTTGCAATTCAGTTGGAGGCAAAGGCACTGCCACATCAGATCCATGAGGAATGGGACGTATAAACAATGGATTGTTCATAAAATTCCAACTAAAATTAAATTTTTTAAGAAAACGTAACGCGATAGAATTTTTCGTTATTTTTTTTTAAATTAGCACCAAAAAATACATAAAGTTCAGCTATCTATTCCCTTGTATTTTTTTCATCGCAGGCCTGTGCAATTAATTGAAAAATTAATTAAAGTTGTACATATTCAACCTAATTAACAGAATACTTTCCGTATCTTCAAGCAATTTTTTCCCTGATTAACAATGAAAAATGGGTTTGAAATAGTTTTACAGACGTTCTTTCAAACTTGTATTTTTATTTCAATGAGGTGACATTAAAAATAGATATCCTGCCGTGGTAGTTGCCATGTGTAAACCACTTTGCAGTGAAAACTCGAATTGATAAAATGTCGAATGTAGAGGATACTTATAACGATGTTCTTTTCATTACACTAGAGATCAGAGGTCGCTAAACTGTTTTGACCGTTGACCGTTTCAAGAATTTGTCAACTGTTTATTGACTAACCCTCCAAATAAGTATATACCTTCCATACTAGTATTTCCCAAATATAATATAACCTTTTAAAACCGGGAGGTTTTTGAATGAAAAGAAAAGAAAAGTTTTGGTGTTTCCCCTAATTAATAGGACCATATTTGACTGAAACAAATATTTAAAAAATACTCGATGTCAGGTTAGGCCAAGGGAGGATCAACGCAATGCTGTGGATGCAGGCTCTACTTTAAATTGCTAAAAAGAGGAAAATGTTTTTTTTTTTTTTTTAGGATTACCTGCACAATTGTGAAAGTCAGGTCTTAAAGGAATAATAATAAAAAAATGACGCGTGCATGTTTTGTACTTTTTTTTTTTTACTTTTATTCAGTTTATCATCTTAAATATGATGAATGTAGTTGCTGATTGATGACAAAATTGTGAATGTTTGGTTTAAAATTTCCTTATTCCAAATTTAAATCCTCACAAAACTCAATATCTATATTACTTCTTTGTTTTGTTGGGGTAGAACTGACATGACTTAAACGTGTAGCGTTAATGCTTGTTTGGGCGTAAGAGAGAGAGAGTAAACAGTAACGAACAAAACGAACAAAATTTTATGCTGCAACGAAGCGTTCTTTTCAACCAAGTTTCGGTATTTTTTCGGTATATTCACTATCAGTAGTGGTGCACCATCTAGACATCAGAGTCAAGTCCGACAGACACTGTTTCTTAGTCTTTTATAATAATAAATGAATTTTAGATCATTTTTTATACCCCAATCGTTCCCTCGGGAATATTGACAACATACATGCCGGGTTAGCAAAAAGTCCGTATAAACTTTAAAAAATTATAAAAACCGAAATGTAAAACTGTTTGCTGGATTAACATCTACAACCCTTGGCACTAAGTTTCCGATCATTAGGCCAACACTACCATTTTTTGTAAGAAAGGATTATTTATTCCCACTGTATAAAAATTAAACGATTATTAGCGATAATACATTTGCATTATATATAATGCGCAATAATATGCAATAAAGAAAAATCACTATACATCAATTTATAAACAGAAAAATGGTGAATGAATTTTAAACACATAAGAAAAAATATCCCATCACGCTTTGATTTGGAAAAAAAATAACCGATTACTGTAATCAATATTTAGTAAATCCATCTTTAGCTCAGATGACAGCCGAAATTCTTCGTGGAATGGACTCAATAAGCTGTTTACACTTATTGGGAGCAATTTTGCAAGGGCATTCCCTTATAGCTTTACATTGTTCTATAACATTCGTGATACTTCGAAAATCGATTTTTCTTTTTAATATATTCCACAGATTTTCGATGGGATTAAGATCCGAACTATTGGGCGGCCAAGTCATGGTTTTAATTGGATTATTACCTGCATTTTGTAGAAATTTCTTCACTGATTTGGTGCGATGTGGAGCGGCGTTCTCATCTTGAAATAAGAAGTCATTTTGATCTCCGAACCATTGATCGATGCTGGGAAGCAAACAATTCTCTAAAATGTAAATGTAAACTTCAGAGTTTACTGTACGTAACACAATACACAACTTACCGACGCCTTGTGATGTCATACAACTCCAAACTGTAAATGCAGGTGAAAATTTAGTCCTCGTATTGACACACTTATCACTGAACTTTTCACCAACTCTCCTCCAAACAAATATTCCACAGTCATCACCTGTTCCAAGAGATATGCAAGATTCATTGCTAAAAATAACTGTATTCCATTTATCAAGTGACCAGTGTACATGTTTTTAACACCATTGCAAGCGCTTTTTTCTATGCTTCTTTGTCAAGTAAGGTTTCGTTTTAGCTTTACAGAATTTAAATTCTGCTGCATTTAGACGATTACGTACTGTGCGGTCACATACCTTTACGTTATACATAGACCATTCGGAATTGAGTTGTTTTGAGGTTGCTCTCCGCTTTCTTTTTGCTATTTCCACATGTTTTTTGTCCTACCTAGGCGTCCTCCTTCGTGGACGTCCACTTCGAGGTAAATTTTCAACGCTGTTAGTCAACTGTTATTTTTACAAAATATCGCATATCGTACTCTGAGTACAATTTAATAAAGTAGCCACGTTCCTTTGTGAATTTCCCTCTTGCAACAATTTAATCATGAGGATTTTTAAATCGCTAGACAGGTTTTTCACACGAGCCATTGTCCAGCACTTCCAAGCTGCATTTAATCTCGTAGCTGGAAGATTTCTTCTTTTAAATAGGATTCAGATATTGTACGCATGCGCAGGCGCTCTTATCTGTCTTTAATATGCAAATTTCAAACCTGTTTCCTCAGTGATCGATTACTTTTTTCCAACTTTCGTCTTGATCGGATATTTTTTTCTCATGAGGAGACTTTTTCGCCTGCAGTATAATTGTAAATTATATGATTGTTATATTGAATTCACTTTTCATTTACATTTTAATACGTGTTCTTTTATTTGGCATATTGTAAAACACCCCTATGCTCATAAATCGCGAAATATATGCTTCGAAATGCAAAAATCATAAACTTGATAACACTGATCGAAAACTTTTTGCCAAGGCTTGTATAGGTCACGGGAATTTTTTAAAGACAGAAATAAAAAATAACTCAAAAAACAGCCGACAGATGGCGCTGGTTCGTGCGATTTCGATGGAAATAGGCAAATGAAACGGTTATAAGAACTTGCGCTCTTAATCCAGAACTAGTTATGCAGTAGTTCTTTATCCAGAACGTTGTGAGCCGCGTACTTGATCAAGGATGCTGAGTATGAAGGATAAAAGGTATGTTGGTGAAGTTATTTTACGTGAACTAGTTCTGGATTAGGAGCTCAAGTTCTTATAGCCGTTTCATTTGCATATTTCCACCAAAAATCGCACGAACCAGCGCCATCTGTCGAATGTTTTTTGAGTTATTTTTTATTTCTGTCTTTAAAAAATTCCCGTGACCTATAGATGCTGATCATACAAACAGTTTTTCATTTCGGTTATTTTTTCGGTTTTTATTAATTTTTAAAGTTTATACGGACTTTTTGCTCACCCGGTACTTGCCAATCTTCAACTTAACTTCCGTAAAATGTCGGTTAATTTAATCCAGGTAAAACACTTATCAAACCAGAAAATTTATTTCATGTAACATTATATATTTAATTTCATCTTCCCACGGAGAGTCTAATCGATTTCACTTCCTAAAAAAAATTCCACTTCGAAACTTCTTTATTCTGGATCAAATTAACTAACATTTTTACTGAAGTTAAGGGGTCTCAGGACTCTTAAAATTGGAAAAAATGAAAAAAAAGGACCATTTTCAACATTTAATATCTTAAAATATACTTGATATTAAGACACAATTTTAAATGGGAATGAAAGATACAAGTATGTTCTTCCATTTCAAATATCTGAAAAATTGCAAGATGCAGAATTAGCATTTACAGGGGGCTCAAAACTGTCAGACATTTGACGAGCAGAAAATCGGCATTACAACTTATGCGCACGATTACAAAATACATTTTGCAACTAGAATGAAAATTTTGGTGCCTACTTATACTTCAGATTATAATAATTACACTGAACCTAAATAAATTTGTATTTAAAGCATTTTTACATTTTTAATACAAAGTTGTATTTAGCTAATGCAAAATTTAGAAAATTTCAACAATATAAACCCCTGAAAATATTTTCTGTTTACAATAAAAAGGAAATTTTGGGTTCAGTTTATACAGACTAACATGAAACATATGTTTTGAAAATTTCATGAAAAAATATTCAGAAGTTTTTGAGATATCGTGCGCGTTATGCCCAAAAACGTCATTTGGAGAAAAATGACTTCAAAGTTTTGTAAACCCAGCTTGAGCTATTGGGCGAGTATAATTCTAAATGGCATAACTTCTATTCTAATGGGAATTTCAAGATAACAATTATATCAAAATGTTCAGAAAACACAGAAGTATAACGTCTAAAAAAATTAAAATTTCGAAAATTTTAGATCTTTAAGAGTTCTGAGACCCCTTAAGTTAAAGGTTGGCAAGTATGCACATCTAATGGCATATCGACTTTCATGGATCTATAACGACCACATTCTACATCCCTGCATTAGATCTAATAAATAATTTTGTGACATTGATTCCAATTAAAAAGATCATTTTTATGCTGCTTGATTTTTTTTATTTTTACATTTAATAGTTGTGCATTATATCAGACAGATTCGCGGACCTCTTTTAAAGGAGAAGAAATCAACGGGTCTTCGTCAATTAACAGAAAAACCCCTGGAAGCAGTGCCGCCATGATAATTTTCGTGATATGAAAGTAAGTATTTCTGAAAGTGCTATTAATTTTTAAATTCGAAAACTTTTTTCTTTTTTAATTAAATTAGATATCTTAATGTATGGAATTTTTTATTTTTCATTGTTTAAATAAATTCGAATTTTAGTATTAACGAGTTGCAACCCGTCGAAATTCGACGTACTAAAATGTTTGAAAGGAACTGTAGGATCGAAATTATAATAAACCTACAAAAATAATTACAACAAAAAATGATCTTACATTGGTTGTCTAACTCTTAAAACAAATAATATTTTAAACCCAAAATTACCAAAATATCATTTTTACAAACTTCAACTGCTTAAATTATCGAAAAATTAAACTGTATTAGATTACGTAATCAAGATGAGTAATTATGATGAAGTTATCGATGGAGCTCTTATGTTTGTTTTTACGGGATGAAAAATCAGTAAAAAGGATTTCGCTTTGTCACATCATAAAATTTCCCCCCATAAAATCTAAACTGTACGTTATTTTCACATTCTCGTAATTTACATACGCACCACTCAAATTCACAATTTGAAAGTATTTTAACGCACAGAAGAATAGATTATTAATGAATGCATTTCCAAATTTAAAGTCACGTTTGTCCGATACAACTTTTCATGTGAACATTCGCACAAACCTTAAGTTCTAATCTTAGTACCCGCGAAAAAAAAAATCAGAAATTTGACTTTAGTTGTCATAGTATTCGCCATTTATAGTATTGGTCAAATATTAAGTTTTATCAAAAAAAAAAAATGATCGTTTTGTTTTAAATATATCATTTTTACTCAATGAATCATTTTGCCGAGCGCCTCAAACTCATTTATCAGCGTAATGTAAAAATAATAAAATGTAGCTGATTTATGAAGAAGAATGCGTGTTTATTTAATGTCTGACATCATTTTCAGTTCAAAAATTATAAAAAAGTTACTTTTATTTGTAATGTGAAAATGGCATCAATAAGGGTATAATGAATAAAAATAATAAACCATGAATATTTTCCCTTTACTTTCAATATAAATGGAGTACTTCAGTTGCCACAATTACAAAATTTGTATTAAAAACTACAAAAAAATTAATATCTCAAAAACAAATTGAGATACAGCTTTCAAATAAATAGTATTTAAAAGAGAATTTTTTTCCTTATACGACGGTGTAAAAAGTTAAAATGTGTGATGCATAGAAGTTTAAAAATTTGCAGTAGAGAAAATGAAAAACCAAAATTTTATTTCAAATTTCAAAGTGTTGCCATTCGCAAAATGACTTATGCGTTACGCACAGATATGTTTGTCCTTTATAATATAGATAGAGCGCATGTGTGCTAGGGATGAACGAATTTCTTTTCTTTTTCAGACTTTTGGAGAGAATTCACGGATAAAATATGTTTTCTAAGAATAGGGAAATTATTTGTTAAAAATGAGAAATAATTTAGTGCACATAGACAATTTTTTCTGACAGTGTGACTGCGGCAGCATTGAATGTTCGATCTCACAATTAACTTTTCCTCCATATATCTGTGGTGAAACATTTGCTGCTTTTAACGCTTTGTTGCTCAACGACTCTGATATCACAAATCTTTACTCAGATGTTAGAATACATCATTTTAAGTATGTAAAAAATATAAAAGAAATACTACACAGATATTAAACATTTTAATACAACACAAATATTAAACACAAAGGTAATTTTTCACATCTAGAATAAACAGAAAAGTACATAAGGTATGCAAGGGCAACTGGACCCACGAGGTAACTGGGCCATAGGCTATTTTATAAAAAAAAATCTTTGAAGTCTTTTAAGTTTTAGCATTTGTCAACATTGGATCCTCATCTCTACTTCTTAAAACAACGTTTGGCAACTCAATCCTAACTCTGTCTTTGCTAAGATAGGCTGCCGAAAAAGCTTTCTTTTTTTACAAGAAATCTACATTTGGTTGAAATTCCTCCGCTTTTTATTAAAATACAGTAAGTACGTTTATTAAGTAATTTTTTTTTTTTTTTTTTTTTTTTTTTTTTTTAAGGATTAGGCATATAATACATTATTGTTATTTGGTATCTATACACATTTACTTTATTCTTCAAATGTAAGATGTAATGTGTTCCAGATGTGTAAGATGTAAATGTAAGGTGTTCCAGTTACCGCATAAAATATTCAAGAATGGGTTAACTGCACTGTAAAAAAACCACTGTAGATTTGCCAGAACAAACTCGATCACGGTGAATTTGCTGTATCTTTCTTTGGTTTACTGACTATATTAACATGGAAAATACAGTAGTTGCGTAAGATTAACAACACAATGTGCGGGCAATTTGGACGCATTTTTTTACAGCACAAACTTCTGGCGTCCAAATTGCCGCTGTTAATTTTACGCAACTACTGTATTTTCTATGTTAATATAGTCAGGAAACCAAAGAAAGATACAGCACATTCACTGTGATCGAGTTTGTCCGCGAGATGAACAGTACTTTGTACTGTAAAAATGTCGTTTTTTTTATAGTGTGGGACATGTATCGGGAGTTACCCCAACAGTTATAAATAATTTTTTGGAGTTTCTCTTGCTACGGGAAATTAATTTTTCCGTTGTTTTTTTGCTTGAAATAAATGGAATTATATAATACCTTATTAAAATTACATAATAATTTTTAAAAGCATGTTGGTGGGTATCAAACCAAATTTCTTAAATGAGATTGCCAAACTTCGAAATTTTACGATACAGATGAAGAGGCGTACTTAAGATAAAGTGACATTATTAGAAAATTAACACCAATAAAAAATAGTTCTGTTCGATATTAAAACGCGGATAGATTCTCCACAGATTTATTGGACTTAACGAGCATTCATTGGGGTAAATAAAAAAGAGAATGAAATACTTAAGTACTTACGTACCCGTTTGTTCGTAGATTTATCTTGTTTCCTGTTTCTTAAAATACCGATGTATTTCTTATACTTAGTACCTATATTAAAGTAAATATGTTCGCACTTAATTCTTATGTTTTTTTGTATAAATAAATCTAAAAATTTCATCAATCAATAATTTCATAATCATTTGGTGCTTTTTTTGGCCACCTTGACAGCGAAGGTTTCCCTTACAACGCTCTTTAGTTGATATAACTATATAATAAAAACCTAAGGCATGTGACTGTCATCAATAGTTCCAGGTTGACCGCTTCACGTTTTGTATGCCAAGCGGCCAAATTGGTAATTTAATGTTAGTCGGGAGCAGGTGATAAATCGCCAAATATTGTAAATATCATGTCATCAGTATTATAATAGTCCATTTCATGCGGCTGTCATAACAATTTTTCACGTGGTAAAATAAAACAAAGCTTTGATGTTGAAATTAAATGTCATGGTTTATGGTGTTATTTATTACTTTTCTTTTTTTAAAGCAATAATTGGGAGAGTCATAAATTTTAAGTATTTCGGTTTTAAATTAAAGTTATGCATTTTAAATAAAATGAATGAAAGTACTATATTTTAAATAAAATACGAAAAAATACGCCGGAAACAATGTTTGGCGATTTATCACCTGCGCCCGGCTAACATAAAAATGCCGAGTTCAGGATTTCTGCATCAGAATCTTCGGATTTGGCGAAGAACTGAGCAAGTAAATTATATTATGTATAAAAGTAACGTAATACAATGTTTAGCATATGTTTAAGGGAGACCAAACTGGTCGCGAAGAGCGGCTAGTAATTTAAATGATCTTCCAGGTTTAAATTTTTTTAAATTGTTTACAATTTTTCAAATAGGATGTGATACCCAATATTAAAAAAACAAACGCTTGTGGAACACCGACGTATCTGGCCCAGTTGCCTCATTTTTATAAGGCAACGGGGCACATGAAGAAAGAAAGAAGATATATATATATATATATATATATATATATAACCATTAATTATATATATTTAGACATTAAAATGTAATTTTAGAAATTTTTGTTTGATAGAATGAACATAACTGAACACATTTACAAATGTTCAGGTTTTAATTCAAATAAACATTAGCTTTTTGGAAGTTGGATTGCTAGAATCTCCAGAATCTCAATGTAAAATAATAGCCCAGTTTCCCCACGAAAATTTAATTCAAATAAATATTGCCGATTTTCTAACACAAAATTGTGAAGTATACGAAATTACCTTTGTAAAAAATCTTTTTGGGGCGCCTCCAATTTCTTTTTTTTTTTAATTTGACCAAAATTTAAAAAGTTCAGTTTAACAATAACGCTGTGCAACTGCTCAAATGATAATTAAAACTTTGTCATGAAAAGTTAACGTAGTTTCACAGCCTATTGAGAATTCTATGAAAACTTTATATTAACCGTTTTGTTGGAAGATCAATAAGATAGTCTTTTAGTCTGTGAAAATCAATAAGATAGTCTTTTAATCCTTTATGCCCCGACGGAACTTTTAACTCCCATTAAAGAAAATGAAATACAAAATTTATGTTTAATTGTTAGTTCCTATCTATAAATACTGTTTTGATGAGGTCTATAGATGTCTATGATAGTTAGAGTTGCAGTAAAGCTAGAGATCCTACCTACACAACTTCCAGGTTGCATAATATTTTAACGGAGCTTCTGACTGTAAAATAGTCAAAGAAACATCGTCTTCATTTTGGAAGATCTATCCAATGATGTGCCACTCAATAGGGTGCGTAAATGTTTTTTCGTCTCTACCGCCATTTTGTATTTTATGGCCTCCATTTTGAATGTATAAAAACAAAACCTAGCCTATAACCATCGGGCCGTTAAGACGAAATGGTGGAGACCTCGTTCATTAAAATCCATCCAGCAGTTGGGATGTTTTGAGGGTATAAAGAAATCCACATACACAGATACGCGTGAAACACATAGAGAAAAAGGTCCAAATACCGGCTACCACTTTTGTTTTCAATCTAGATCATACAATTTTCAAAATTAATAAAATAAAAAGTGACAGCAGGGTACCTTGACATGTTTTACACCAGTTTAGAGAAAAAAATAGTTTTAAAGGCGTTTTCTGTTTATAAAAAGCAAAATTCCAAAAGTCTTCAAATTTTGAGTTTCTAAAATGGGGTCTAAATACCAGCTACCTAAGTTTTTTCCCAAAAGATCACACAAATAGAGCTAATGACAATTATTAAGCAATAAGAATATTATTTTATTAAATTGTATTGATTAATAACATTTTTTATGCACAGAAAAAATACGCAATTTTTAATAAATAAGTATTTTTGTCAAATTTCTAATATACTTTACGACTATCTCTCATAGTCTTCTTCCCATTATGTTTCTAATTTTGTTTTTTAACGTGTAAAACAAAAAAAAAGCTTGCTGATTGAAATGAGAATTATTTTATCTGAAAAAAATCAAAAACATAATATCACTCTCTGCATCGGTATAGTCCCATATCAGCCCACATATCGCATTCTTAACATTGAACACAGAATCCCCTTCCCCATTCTTGTCTACAGAGAAAGCACTCATGTAGAAGACACAAATTTATCATCTTCCTCTGTTGGATATTTTCCTTTTTCATTTTTTAACCCTCTGGCTGCGTAATTGTTTTATCAAAATAGCTTCAAAAATTGCGTATTTAACCCCTTCGCGACGACCGTCTTTTAAGAATTTTTATTCTTTTGTCACCGGTTTTTCGAAACAAAAATTTTTGCCTAACTTAGCCGGAAAAATGCTCCGATTAAATAAGGCAAAATTTACAATAAAAAATAACTTGTGGGAATAATGAAGGAATGTTAATTAGACGGATAAAATGCATCCCCGAGGAAATCTCGGGTTGCGCAAATTTTGCTAATTTTACGTTACCCGAGGAAATCTCGGGTTGCGCAGTGAGAGGGTTAAAATCAAATTTCTGCCTCTTGTGCTTGGTTTACTCCGTACAATTTTGCAGTGTTAAACAGCGCTTTTTTGGAAAGTGATCCGGTAACCAGTGTCGGTCCCGAAGAATTACTGCAATGGTTGCTTTTTTCATATTGCGAAATGGGACTGGAACTATTTCTGAACCATTTAAATTAATTTATTAATTATGGAACTATTTAAATTAATTTAATTTCCTCCCCTTCAAGCAGAGCAACCGAGAGAGTCCAAATACCGGCTAGCCGGTATTTAGACCACTCTAGGTAACCGGTATTCGGACCTCTGCTATATTTAAGTTAAAACCGGTATTACTCATTCATATAATAAAATACCAATAATGTGCGCGTGGCAATTGAGAGTCTAGAAAATAACTTAATCAACAATTCAAGAAAATTTACGACCAATATATTTTAAAAATAATGAGAAATACATATCTGAAAAACTTTTGATGTACTAGATTACGTCGATTCGACACTTTTGCATTTACTATTTGTAAATGACACAGACTTCAGCGACGTACTTAACTTTCTTCTCTCAATCAAAGCTACAAACTCTGCCTATCACCACTAGGCTGCGCTGCGCTCAGCTCTCAGAACACCTAGTAGCCGGTATTTGGACATTCTCCTCTAACCCTTCTTTTCAGTTGGGTAAAAAAATGTCCTATTAAAATGTCTCCTGTTAAAATTCGCAACAACAAAACATTTCTCAGCTACAGATGGGATCCCAATACATTTACTTACATTGTTCTTGTAAGAATTGTGGTGTTTCCATAACAGTATTTTTTGGTTATTTATCTAATTACTCTTGTCAATATTTTACAAAAAAAAAATAAAACTAATTACCGATTTATTAAATCAGTTTTATTTAAAAATCTATCTAAAAATCATAAGATATTATATAAGTTGTTTTGGATATCTTCAGACATTAGCGAAAATAATTATTGAAGAGCAGCTAATTTTAGATTTATAATTCAAAACATAATGTTTTAAAACACCTTGTATAAGAAAAATTCACTTTTGGGTATGTTACAGATATACAACGCGGTGATACAAAGGGTTAAACATTTTTCAACACAACATACGTTTTTATACAGTTTTTTACTGCTGGAGATACTTTCACTTTCGGAACCGATTCCGAAAACGAAAGTGTCGATAGAAATATTAACAGCACAAAGAATTGAAAAAGTACTCGGTTAGGGTATACCTGAGCTATCCTATGAAAAAAAAAATCATTTATAGATTTTAAATGTAAATTGGAAATTTTTAAAGAATACTGTCTTTGGTTTAACATTAGCTTGTGAATGTTTCTGCGTTAATGTTTCCTCTAATATCTTCCAGTATAGCTGTTGGCCTGTAAAAGTTGGCCTTTTTTGCCTGTTTCATGGATTTATAATAAAACACACATATTACAATATATATTAAAACACACATGCACACATAAATAACGCCTGCATTCAACAGTTAAAGGTATATATAAATATTATACAGACATACATACAATAAATACAATAAACCCAACTGGAATGAAAAATTAGTCAGAGCCAGGAATCGAAACCGGGACCACAGTATACAAGCCTGCTGCTCTAACCATTGAGCTAGTTTGCAGACCCAGGTATCGACCGGCGTAGTTCAGTGGTTAGAGCAGCAGTCTTGTATACTGTGGTCCCAGGTTCGATTCCTGGCTCTGGCTAATTTTTCACTCCAGTTGGATTTATTGTATATATGTCTGTATAATATTTATATATACCTTTAACTGTTTCATGTATTATCTTTCATTATAACTGTAGGCCTGATCATCTATCATTACATAATCATCTACACAACAAAAAATTTTTTTTTTCTCCTTAGAAAATATGCTTTTAATTCTGAATCCAAAAAAATAATAGTATGATGAAAAAATATTTGATTGGAAAAAAAAAAAAGAAACTCTGTAAGCCAACAAAGCTAAAAAAAAAAAAAAAAAAAAAAAAAAAAAAAAAAACATATTCGATAGATTTGATTTGAAAATAAAAGAGGCTGTTTCTTCTCAAAAAATAGACAGGTTTGAAGTTAATTTTACAAGATAGGATGTACTACATCTAATCCAGTTGTTTCATGCTACTCAATTTTACGCTGTAAAGTTTTCGATCGCTGTGTTTTATAGTTTGTAAAAGTATTACAAGAAAGTAAGCTTCGAAAAAAAAGGTCATATTCTGTGTTATTTTCGTAGCAATTTTCGCTAAGCGTAGATTTTATTCATCGGTAATATATCTTTAAAGTGAACTGCAAATAATATAATATTGGTGGGAAAACATTAATAGAGGAAGATTTTCTTTAATTTATGCTTTCTCCACTAATATGTTTTTTGTAATATTTTGTAATTTTTTTGCAATGTGAGCTTTATAAATTTTTCATATGATATTTAACCATAAGTTGTGCAATTTCAGTAAACCGATTTTGTGTAAAACACGGTATAAAAAAATATTAAATACATTAGATATATTTTATATGAATTGTTCAAATCTACTACTATGTTCTGCATAGAATTCAAATGGGAACTTCGTTCGGGTGATTATAAGTTGAAATCTGTTGAATAGATTTTGATGGGGCTCACACTATTATTTGCATAATCTTTCCGGGAAAAGTTAAGTTTGCAAAATATCACTCTACATGGCTTAGTTATAGAACTGTGGGTGAAACTTCTATAATCGGATTATGAAAAAATAACAGTTTTAAAACATTTTGCTGAAAGGATTTCTTGACTTGATGGGAACTTGAACTGTTAGTTAGATAATTTTAAAGTGTTTAGTATATAACATATCATTGTATAGGGTATCCATAAAATAATGTCCTAGTTATAAATTTTAATAGTATCAACCCTAACCGTCTTAGAGTGTTGCTTCAAGGTCACAAATAAAGTGTAATTCAAACAGTTTTAGATAAACGCAATGCTCTGGCAATGCCTTGTTTTTGACTCGCTTGCAATGCCACATACGCAAAATGGCGACTCCTGAGCGGAGCGTTATTGCTGGGATGAAGATTTAAAGCCGTAAGAGCCATGCGATTTTTTCCGTTGGGACTTTATAAAAGATGGTATCTACGTTCCGCCGCTACCTAATGATTTGCCAAAATTGAGACACAGAATTGAAGAGGCTATTGCTTCCATTACTCCGTACTTATTAACAGAAGTGTGGGAAGAATTAGACTTTAGGTTGGATATGTTCTGTATAACTAAAGGTACACATATTGAACATTTGTAAAAAAAAAAAAAAAAAAAAAACAGGATAGTTTACTTTCAATTTGATGTATGATTTGTTGTGTTTAAATTAAACTGTTATAATATACCATTGAAACTGGGACATTCCTTTATGTTACACCCTGTATGTCGCTTAGTTACAGAATTATGGAAAAAGGTAATCAAGTGAGCCCAATTATAAAAGATTAGCCTTCTTAAAAAGGTGTACTGGACTAATTTTGACGGATCCTCCAACGTTAGTTCGATCATTTTTTCCGAAAAGTTTTTGTGTATTGTACATCATTCTATCGTTCTTTAGCAGTTATATTGAAAGTGATCAAATAAAAGTGTTTGTACTTAATAGCTGGTTAAAATTTGTCTGACACATTAGAAAATATAATTGCATAATGGCGTACTTATCATTTTCAGCAATGCGGAAGGACATTTCAGGTAAAGTTCCATAATGTTTAGAACACAAGGTCCAATTTCCCGATATAATTCGTTTGGAGAATCCGACCAGCGTAGCGGGCCACGCCTGCTAATTAAATATATCACACAAATAACAGAAATACACTACAGTGTAACAGTCTTTGTTCAATCAACGTTTGAATTAACAATAATGAGCAAAGTATTATAAAACAGTAACGAATTTAAAGTAGAACGATGTTATACATGACGTAGTAAAAAAACATAGTTGGATTTTAAATATTTAACATGAAAAATATATTTGAACTGATATTTCGCTTTCGTCGTCGTTTCCTCCTTTAGCGCTAATTACACCTTTGCACAATCTTCACATTCATGACAGTAATTTTTTCAGTGTTTCGTGGCTTATGTTTATCCAGGTATCATGCGAACAATCTCAAAGACTTCGAATATGTGTTGGAGCTATCCATACGAAAGTTTCTGTCCATTTCATTCCACAATTTCCCAGTAGGATTGAGACAGGGGTACAGGGACCGTATCATAATTTTTAGAGCTTTTTGTTTTTCTGTTTAAAAAAATTTAAACATAGATTAGATGTATGTTTTGAGTCGTTGACTTACTAAAAACTGAATATTCTGCCAGTATTTCAAGTATCAGATGGAACTGCATGATGTACTAAGATATCGTGATACAGTTCCTTATCTATTGCTGATTTAACGTGTTGCAAATTTCCAACTTTTCCTCCTCCAAAATCACCCCGGATCTGAACGGTGTGATTTAAACAATTTTCGCGTACAGGCTCTTCGACCATTCTTTGAACATATTGACGTATTTTGGTTCTGAACAATTCAAATTTGGATTAATCAGACAATAACACATTTTATTATTCACTAACTGTCCAAGATTCATGTTCTTTGGCCCACTGAAGATGTTTTATTTTATTTATAAGTGATTACACAGGTTTTCGACAAGCTATGCAACCATTTAAATCTACAGTACGCAGTAACTCTTTAATTTCGTTTGATGAATGTCTTTTACTTCATTTAATCATGATCGCTATATGTTTGTCTGCTGTATTTGATGTAAATTTAGGACGCCCACAACATCTTCTAGTTGAATTCGTTCCAGTTTCTTTCAATTGAGCTAATACGTATGTTATGCTTGATTTTGGAATTCCGAATTTTTTTGCAATTTTCTCATAGATACCCAAAATACCTAATATTTTTTAGACAAAATTTCAATTTTACCATGCAATTGATTGAATAGTCACGTTTGTTAATTTTTTAGGTAGATTTCATAAGAAATACTACCTATTACATTCTCTCCTATGTTGAAGTTTCTCAAAAAATTTTGCAGACCTACGCCGATCATAACCCTTAGAACCCAACCTTCTCCCCCAGTTAAAAGCTTAATGTATATATATATATATATATATATATATATATATATATGTATGTATGTATATCACTTTTTTATGGACAGGATAACTTCCATAATTCTACACAAATTTCTTACAGAATAATAAATAAAATCAAGGGGCAGGAAATCGCGGAAAAGTTTGTTAATGGGCAAAATCGGACCAAAGGGGTGGAAATAGGAAGGGATTTTGTGAAAACGGAAAAAACACCATAACTTTTTAATTATATACATATCAAATCAGTTTAAAGTTATTATTACTTCTAGAAAAAGGGCCAAAAATTTATGTATGATAGATTTTTAATAAAAATAAAATGGGCTCAGGGAACGAAATAAACAGGGTTTTAGAGAGAAAAAAAATTCATAACTTCGTCAATTCTCAAGGTACCAAATCCAATTAAACTTATTATAAATCTTCTTAATATTATCTACAACTTTTATACTGACAAGTTTCTGATATGACCAATTCTTACAGCAAAAACAAATTAAAAATACATAGCGGCTGAAAAAAAATATCGTATTAAGGGTGTTCTCATATCCAAACTGCCTATTTTCTGACTATTTTTAAATTCACTTTTGCTCTCAAACACATCTAATTGGCATTTTCTCTTATTAAGAAACTATATAATGTGCCGTATTGATCAACGTTTTGATAAAAGCAGAATATATGTCAAAAAATGCTGTCAAAGTGGGCATTTTAAACCGAATTTCCTGATGTGATAGTACTGGAAACGAAAAAATCGCCGTAGTTAAAAATAATTGTTTGGAAATTAATTTTTAATAAATTGAACGAAAAATAAAAACACAGGTCGTTTATAAATCTCTTCAAAAAATCACGTCAACAAGTTTCATGTTTTTACTTTTAAAAATGAGTCTGAAAATATGTCAGAAAATTTTGAGTTGCTGAGCGTAGAAAAATATATTTTCATGAATATCGCCTTAGCATGATTCTGATAAAACCAGACCTTACAGAAAAATGAAATTAAAAGCTCGTCAAAAGCGTCCAGATAAAATTCTGGGTTTATCTCTAATCTTGATTTAGTTTATAGTGCAATTAGCACTTAACTTCGAAATCTACCTGCGCGTGCGCCGATCTGTAGGCCGAACCGGCAAGAATTTTTTTTTAATTATTTACAAACAGTCAATATTACCTGCAATTGAGAGTAATATTACTTAATCTCTAAATAATATTATTATTAGAAATGCAAAACATAAATTAAGTAATCATTGTAAAATTAGTGTACTTTACAAAATATATCAATATATATATATATATATATATATATGTATATATATACCAAACATGATATGAAGAAGCACAAAATGCAAATTTCGATACATAAATAATCGTTTAAAATGTGGTAGCTATAAGATTTGTTATTTTTTCAATCGATATAAGAATTTGAATGTACTAAATAAAACTTCGGCTATGTGAATTTGTTGATATAATATAATTTGTATATATAATATATAATATTTAATATATAATATTTGTTGATATATATAATTTTATGCCTATAGGCATAAAAGTATATGAAATAATTGAAATCAATATTTATATATATTGTATAATCAAAATGGATTTATTGTGTTTGACACAAGACTTTTGCATGGTGGTGTATATCACACTATAAAATAAATATATCGCACAAATATATCACACAGTTAAATATAACACGCAATTTTTTATTTAATTTCATTTGTCGTATATGAAAATTTTTTTAAGTGATATTACATTTTACACAATTCTTCTTCCTTCGTTATCAAACAATAAAATTTTGGAATTTTCTTATGATAATAATGTGTACATAATCTAATTAGTTTTATACAAATTTAACGCATTTTACTTTTCGACGAACTAACGGTGCTATCTTTTTTTATCGATTGCGTCTACACACACAAAAAGAAACCTTAGAAAGTAACGGAATAATTTGAAAATGTTTGATTTTATAAAGCCTGTTTACTATAAATTTAAACTTTTTATATAATTTTTATAACAACTAATTGAATGACCTTGGTACATTATCCTGTAAGATCTCAATTTTTTTCTTTAACCTCTTTTCTTTAACTCTTTTTTCTTAAACCTCTAACAGATTTTCTTTTTTAATTCTGTGTATATTCAAGAAAACATACATAAACTAAATACTTTTCCAAGCTGGTTTGATCCAAAGAATTCAAATATTCTCAAAAGTGCGTAATACCTTACGAAAAATTAAAATTTATACATTTTTCACCCGACTGCCAAGAAAGGTTATGTGTTTCACGCGTATCTGGGTTTGTGGATTTCTTTATACCCTCGAAACATCCCAACGGCTGGATGGATTTTAATGAGTGAGGTCTCTATCAATTCGTCTTAACCTTCCGATGGATATAGGCTAGGTTTTGCTTTTATAAATTCAAAATGGCAGCCGTAAAATACAAAATGGCAGTAGAGACGAAAAAAACTTTTTTTACGCACCGTATTGAGTAGCATATCATGGGATAGGTCTTTCAAAATGAAGACGATGTTTCTTTGACTATTTTAAAGTCAGAAGCTCCGTTTAAATATAACACAACCTGGAAGTTGTGTAGGTAAGATCTCTAGCTTTACTGCAACTCTAACCTTCATACACATCTACAGGCAGGGTTGCAAAAAAGCCGGCTAAAATTTAAAAAAGCCACGCCGGTGGCTTTTATTGGTTTTAACCGGCTTTTTTGGCCAAAATTGGCCTTTTTTGGCCAAAATTGGCTTTTATACAGTGAAGCATTTTAATTATAAATGACACATTTTTATGTGTTTTTTAATTAGTTTTAAAGGCATTTAATTGAGGTAGAAATCAATATAACCCAATTTTTCAATATAATGAAGACATTAATATTGCAATAAAAGGCCTTACCAATTGCTTTATCTGATTCTCACTGACCTTAACACCTTTTTTTCATTTTTACAGCTTTTTATAATTAAAAATGACAATGGTTGCTTAGTTATATATTTTATTAACTAATTTTAAGGGATGTTAATATACAAGTCTTATTTTATTTCTCATAAACATTTATTTAAAATCACACATAAAGTCATTTAATAAAAACATCATTTCTCTCTATTAAAACAGTATTATGAATAACATATGCATTAATTTATGCATGAATATGCACTATTTTAAATAGCAACTAGCTTTTCAAAATTCTAATTCAACAGGTTTTATGTGGAGAATTTTTTTAACTGTTCTCTTTATTTTGTGCACACTTAGATGTACTAAAATTTCCTCAAATGTTACATCCTTCCTAATTTCTCTTTCAACATTGTTCATTCTAAGATTTTAATCTGTCCGTATGGACATATCTGGAATAAGTTACATAACAGCTTAGTAGCAGAAAAACTTTTTAGTACATCATTTTTATAAGTTAGAATATCAATTGCTTATTACTGGGCGATTGTTCTTAAGTATTATATAAGATAATTTCAGCTACTAAATACATATATGCTATTTAGTTTTAATCAATTTTAAAAGTAAATATCAGTATGTAAGAATGTTTCTATTTTGATGTAGTGTGACATTTTCTTATTCTTTCATATAATCTTTAAAATGTGTGGTATGTGTAGAGCTATAATAAAGAATTCCAAACCAATACTTTGGAGTCTAAAATAATGTATTCTTCTGAATATTTATAATTTTTTTTCTGACATAATGCCTTCACAGTTGCATTCCAGCAGTTATAAGGACTTATTTATTTGACAAAATTTAATAGACATTTATATTTTTTTAGTATAAAATATTTATAAGTATTAAAAATAAAGTAATCCAAATTTTATATGAATTATCTATAAACCACTTTTTTGAAAAATAAAAGCCTGCTTTTTTCAATTAAAGCCGGCTTTTTTTAAGTGGCTAAAACAAAACAAACAAAAAAAAACGGCCGGCTTTTTTTGGCCTGGCTAAAAGCCGGCAACCCTGTCTACAGGCCTCATCAAAACTGTGTTTATAGATAGGAACAACAATTAAACACAACTTAAATGTCATTAATACAAGTAAATAAAATAAACAGGTAAATAATATAAAAAATAGTTTCACATTGATGAGACATAATTAATTAGTTCGCTTTTCTACGCAGTCGGGTTTTTAAATTTTTTTTAAAATTTAATTTTATTAACACAGGTGGACGACTCATTATGACAAAAGCAACCACATGCAACTACAAAAAAAATTATACGAATTAAATCTGTACATTTCTTTTATTCTTTCCTTAACTGGAACTGAAGTTACAGACAAGACATCTATAGTTTTTGCAACAGTGTGCAACATCCACTTTAAAAAAATTATGGAATGCTACTCCATAAAATTGGTAGCAACATGCTACCTCCAATTTTATGGAGTAAATTAGCTTACATATTGGAGTAATTTAAACTCATATAACTGGTGTAAACTTACACATTAGTGTAGCGCAACACCAGTTATATCGGTTAAATTACTCAATAAAATGGTGGCAGCAAGGCTGCCACCAACTTTATGGAATAACGTTACCTAAATTTTCTACAGTGTAGTTGAAAAATGCGTATGGCTCCGGTTTGTCTGTCTGTGCTCTAACTCGCGTATGTTAGGGTTGCCATCACTTTAGTAAATGACGTTTAACATAGGGTATGCCATATTGAAATTGTGTCATTAATAGTTTGCTTACAGAGACAAACAAAGGAATTCCATTACATTGTGGGCCCCACCAGTGGCCGAGAGGTTCTGCTCTCGAAGCTGGTAGACGGGAGGTGCTGGGTTCGATCCCAATCGCGCCCGTCGACCTAATCGTTCGGAGTTTTCGTGGTTTTCTTCGAGCCGTGGATCTTCCATGCGTTAATACGGATTAGGTTCCCTTAGAAAGACCCCACGAAGGGCACTCCCCCCGGGCCTATATCCCTCGTGTAGATAATTGGCCGTAAAAAATCAACCCAACCCAACCCATTACATTGTGGTATGTTGGCAAAAATAATTTGTAGCGTATAATAGTAAAGTTACACCATTCCAAACATACACAAACTCATATACGTAATTAATGTACAATACAACATTATTTCCCTAGAATATGGAGCGCATGTCATTTATCATTCATTTACAAGGACACATAACGGAACTCCGTTATACTATGGCTTACGGTTGGTTGGTTGATTTTTGTCGGCCGATTATCTACTCTAGGGAAATAGGACCGAGGGGGGAGTGCCCTCCGTGTGGGTCTTTCTAAGGGAACCTAACCCGTATTTACGCATGGAAATCCATGGCTCGAAGACAACCACGAAAACTCCGAATGATTAGGCAGACGGGCGCGATTGGGTTCGAACCCAGCACCTCCCGTCTACCACCTTCGAGAGCAGAACCTCTCAGCCACTGTTGGGGCATTATGGCTTTCGGAAACATGTCTGAAATTGTACGTCAAACTTGGCAAATGAGGTGTGTTCGTACTATAACTAGTTTTATAAATGTTCAGGTCTTGGTGCAATAGCTATTGCACTCTTATGTGAAAATGCATGAATAAAAAATTTATTACGATTCTAGATATTAAATTCAATAATAAGGAAATAATAGGTCTCCCATCTTAAATAGGACGTCATCACCTCGATTTTCATAACATTTGAAATTACACGACAAAATTTTGCAACTATTCTATATATTAAATTACAAACCATTCGGTCTGGTAATTTTTGCGCAATTATATGCAAACAGACGGACAGACAGACAGACGATCGGACCAGACGATGACTATAGGTGCTACGTATTTAAGGTTAGTTGGGGCAACTGGGACATGATTTTACAATGTGACTCTGGAGCTTCTGACAATTCAGCTTTAAAAAACTAATGTTCATTTGAATTAAAGTCTGAACTTCTGTAAATGTGTTCAGTTAGGCTCCCTCTATAAGACAGAAATGCTCAAAATTACATTTTAATATTTAAAAATATAAAAATATGCATATTTTATCTTTCTTTCCTCTTGGGCCCAGTTGCCCCCCAAAATAGCGTAACTGGACCAGGAGGGTCTATGTTCCACACGCGTTCATATTTTTTCATATCGGATATCAGGTCCTGTTTGAAAAAGTGCAAACAACTTTAATAAATTTAAACCACGCAGATCATGTAAATTATATGTCAATAAACAGCGTTGTAAGGGAAACCTTTGCTGTCAATGTGTCTAAAAAAAGCACTAAAAGTGAAAATATTAGATTTATTTATACCAAAAACATAAAACGTAAGGAAGTACTTATGTACTTTAGTGTAGATAATAAGTATACAAGTCACATGGGTATTTTAAGGAAAAAAATAGCAAGGTAAATGTATGAACAAACGGCTACATAAGTACTTAAGTACTTTATCCAGGGGTCGCATTATATAGGGAAAATTTTATTGTTCCTACCAGAACCCTTACAGAAAGGTGCGATGAAGATATTATTTTCAAAATAGTGGTAGGAACGATAAAAGTTTCCCTATAGAATGCGGCCCCTGTGTATAGTACAATTTCAAGGTCTGGCTATCTCGTTTTCAGGGGCAAGGTACTTGCATTCGTAAAATGTTGAAATAATTTAATGACACCAATATTTACAAGAGAATCTATCTGAAAACAAGTAAAAGTATATTTTCGCGTACTTAATAAAGGTGAAATTTTCATTATAAAATTCAGGTGCCAATGTGGCAATTAGGAATTAAAATTAAGTGATGCCATAAGGGTATCACCGCCTCTCAAGGGGCCAAGAAATTTGGTTTGATACCACTCAATATGCTTTCTTTAAATTTCATTACATAATTTTAATAAGGTATTCCATCATTTTCTTTATTGAGAGCAAAAAACAATGGAGAAATTTACTTCCCGTAGTAAGAGAAACACAAAAAAATTATTTATTACAATTGGGGTAACTGGATCCACCATGGTCCAGTTACTCCGGATACATGTCCCAGTTACCCCATTCTTGAAAATTTTATGGGGTCACTGGGACACCGGGCTTACATTTGAAACATGAAGTAAATATGTATAGATACCTAATAATGTTAATGTAGTTATATGACTAAACTTAAAAAAAAATGATTGTTTATTAAAATTACTTACAGTATTTTAATAATCAGCCGAGGAAGTTCAACCATATAGACGTTGTTTTTAAAAAAAGAAACATAAATTTTTGACAACGTATCACAGCAAAGTGAGAGTTATGATTGAGTTGATACACGTTGTTTTAGGAAGTAGATATTAAGGGGCATTGTTTACAAAAGCTAAAACTTAAAAAACACCAACAGTTTTTTATAAAATAGCCTATGGCCAAGTTACCCCGTGGTTCCAGTTACCCCAACTAACCTTATATAATTACGAACGCACCAAAAAATCAACTGTAGCGTATTTCTAGTTACACTATATAAAACATAATGAAATTGATGTGCATTGCTGGAGCTCTCTATAAACGTAATATATAAAGTCAATTGTAAAATATATTATAATGTAAAATATAAAGTGCATAGCATTCATTTTTCATTTACTACAGGGACCCAAAAATGGATTAGGCTACAGTATAATCTATGTACGACAATCTCTGAAGTACGTTTTCAGATGTGGTATTCGATTTAACGCTTGCGGAAATTTTGGTGCATTACATGGTGTGTATAAATATTATAAATCATATGCACGGAGGAGCAAAAAATTAGCAAGCATTGCTATCTATGAGCGTTAATTGCTTAGATGTGTTTTTAAACTGTGTTATGCATTTTCCAGCTTAACTATAATAAGTTAGTATGTACTAAGATATGTTTGTATATACAGTAATACCCCGACTTACATCCCCTTGACTTACGTCACCCCGCATTTACGTCGTATAGATTGAAAAAAAATTCCTTGATTAAGACGCACTTAGAACGTTTTTGAAGATTTTTGGAAGAAATTTAACTTCTCAGATGCAGTCATAGTCAGAGGGGATTCATTAGGTGAAGTTCAGCAAAAAACGATGAGAGATGCTTGAAAAGACCGTGCCCCTTTTCCTTCTCAGACTAAGAAAACATTTGAAAATTGTGATTATGTATCTCTCTTAATTGATGAAATCGTTGAAAATAAAAGAGAACTCAAATTAGACATTGCACGCTGAAGATGCTGTTGAACTCATAAATTCTCCAAAGAGTCGGAATAAGTGGAAGAATAAAGGGCTGCGGACGAAGAGAGGCCGCTTGACGCGGCGGTTGACCCACCCGCCGTCCGAAAGTAATAATAAGCTGGACGCAGAAGGTTCGGTAGCTTCATCGCCCCAAGCCCTTGCTTCCCGCTTTTCGGTGTTTTTAATTTGTGTAATTTCCCTTTTAAATTTGTCCGGATTCAATTTTTGATTTTTTTCAACCTCGCTTTCGCTAGAGTGTCTTTTACTCGGGACGTGGCTGGGGATCTATGAACCTTGCTTCCGCAAAAGAGTCGGGATAGAGTAGAGGTGTAAAGGGACAATGGAACGTATCACCTTTCTGTACGTTATTTGTGCATAAAAATCGTTGTTAAAGATTTTAGCTTTATTATTATAATTCGCACAAAGTTTTATTTACGCTTAGAAAAACGTTCCTTCATCGGCCGAAAGTGATGCAATCACCCTGCTCTGAGCTGATTTCCCCTCCTCTCGGCGAAGTTCGTGTAAAGTCCGGCTAGCTATTTTTTTTCCTCTTATCATCTCTTGGCTTCCTCCGCAAATATGTGAATCTCCGTATGCAGCCTCCATCCTCTCAGCGGAGCTGTGTTGTGATTTTTTTTTTGGCGTTGCGAAACCACCTTATCTGCGTTTTATGCGTGAGTTATGCAACCATCAGATCCATAAAAAAATCATTTTTGAATTTTTTTTTCCCAACGTTGCTTTCGCTAGAGTGTCTTTTACTCGGTACGTGGCTGGGGACCTATGAACCTTGCTTCCGTAAAAGAGTCGGGATAGAGTAGAAGAATAAAGGGCTGCGGACGAAGAGAGGCCGCTCGCCGCGGCGGTTGAGCTCGAAGTAGCAGGAGTCGTTCAGTAGCTTCATCGCCCCGAGCCCTACCTTCCCGCTTTTCGGTGTCTTTAATTTGTGTAATTTTTGTTTTAAATTTCTCCGGTTTCAATTTTTGATTTTTTTTATCAACCTCGCTTTCGCTAGAGTGTCTTTTAGTCGAGACGCGGCTGTGGACCTAAGAACCTTGCTTCCGCAAAAGAGTCGGAATGAGTAGAAGAATAAAGGGCTGCGGACGAAAAGAGGTCGCTCGCCGCGGCGGTTCACCCACCCGCCGACCAAGACTAATAATAGGTTCGAAGTAGCAGGAGTCATTCGGTAGCTTCATCGCCCCAAGCCCACCTTTCCCTCTTTTCGGTGTCTTTAATTTGTGTAATTTCCCTTTTAAATTTGTCCGTTTCAATTTTTGATTTTTTTTATCAACCTCGCTTTCGTTAGAGCAGTGGTTCCCAATCTTATTTTGGCCGTGCCCCATCTAAGCATCTCTAAAATCATTATGCCCCCCCCCCCCCTCCCTTCTATATCATATAAATATTGTCACATAAAAAATAAACTTCCATTTTCCCAGATGGATCCGAAAATAGCATTAACTCTGATAAGCGATTTCACATTCTTTAATTTATCAAAATCATATATTTTTTTAATTACACGTATACTTTTAACCTAACTCCATGAATGCAGCGATGCCATGGATCTTCGCATTTACATCTACAAAAGTTTTATTGTTTTTTGGCAACTTACCTCAAATTTAAAAGTGATAAAGTCTACATTTTTATTTTCGTAAAATTTCTTGAAATCTCTCTCGTATTTTGTATTACATCTGATAGAATTGATACATTTTATAATGGATTTTATTACTTCATTAAGAATAAGTGATATTTGTTTATTGCCAAGACTGTATGGATAACATAATTCATAAGAAACATTTCCGGATTCGCACTTTTATCCATTTTAAGTTACTATTTTTCTCCCCTCTCATAACATACTTCTTTGTTAGCGGACTTTTCCCCCATTATTATTATTTGGCCACCATGTTTTCTCCAATTTTAAATTTTAAAATGCATCTGTGATGAATGTCATATTCTGTATGTGGGCTGCAGAAGAGCCATAAGAAGTTTACTTTCAACACTTTCCTTCCGTGATGCGTGGGGGGTTTTATTAATTTTATAAATGCAGCGCCTCATTTAGATCATTCAAAACATTTTTTAGATTAAACATCCAGATAGTCAATTTTATATATACCCTACAAAATTTAATATGTGAAATTTCCCTCATGGGGCATATTACACTATGAATAGATGTACAACTTAAAAAAAAATAAATAGTAAAAAAAAGAGGTGTAATTTACTAAAATAATATTAAAACCAGAAAAATTAAAGTGATTTTATAATATATAAAATGTGTCAAATATAAAAAAAATCCTCACATAATTATTCCGGTGTCAGTGTATTTTTGAATTTTTAAATAGGATCGTTTCGAAAATTAATTTCTATTCAGCTGTTTTTAATTTTTTTTACACTACTTTCATTAGAAAAAAAAAAGACAGAAAATTTGTTATTAAGAAATCCGAAATTGCCCCCCTGTGGGGCGTCCGCCCCACGTTGGGAACAACTGCGCTACAGTGTCCTTTAGTCGGGACGTGGCTGGGGACCTAAGAACCTTGCTTCCGCAAAAGAGTCGGAATGAGTAGAAGAATAAATGGCTTCGGACCAAAAGAGGTCGCTCGCCGCGGCGGTTCACCCACCCGCCGACCGAGACTAATAATAGGCTCGAAGTAGCAGGAGTCGTTCGGTAGCTTTCCTTTTAAATTTGTCCGGTTTCATTTTTTGATTTTTTTTTTTCAACCTGGCTTTCGCTAGAGTGTCTTTTACTATGGACGTTTTCTGTTTTTCCGATAGAGAATGCTTATTGCTTATCCCACTGAGAAGGTGGCATTTATTTGACATAAACAGAATAACCTAAAACAGTGCAAATGGCGGCTATGAAATATTAATCTACTATTACTTCATATTCTATTCAGTAAAGATTTGTAATAGGTTTATCCTTTACAAACAATTTATATTAACAATTTAAAAAAATTAATGAATTTTATTAATTACTTTTTTTTTACTTTGCTTTCGCTAGAGTGTCTTTTACTAGGGACGTGGCTGCTACAAATCTTGCTTCCGCAAAAGAGTCGGAATAAGTAGAAGAATAAAGGGCTGCGGACGAAAAGAGGGCGAGAGGCCTCTCTTCGTCCGCAGCCCTTTATTCTTCCACTTATTCCTACTCCTTTGCGGAAAAAAAGGTTCATAGGTCCCCAGCCATGTCCTGAGTAAAAGACACTCTAACGAAAGCCAGGTTGGAAAAAAAAATCAAAAATTGAAACCGGACAAATTAAAAAGGGAAATTACCCAAATTAAAGACACCGAAAAGCGGGAAGGGAGGGCTTGGAGCGATGAAGCTACCGAACGACTCCTCCTGCGTCCAGCTTATTATTTGTCTAACCGCCGCGGCGAGCGGCATCTCTTCGTCCGCAGACCTTTATTCTTAAACCTTTTCCGACTCTTTTGCGGAAGCAAGGTTCATAGGTCCCCAGCCACGTCCCGAGTAAAAGACACTCTAGCAAAGGACAGGTTTGGGAAAAACAAAAATCAAAAATTGAAATCGGACAAATTTAAAACGGAAATTGCACAAATTAAAGACATCGAAAAGCGGTAAGGGAGGACTTGGAGCGATAAAGCTACCGACCAACCACTTCTACTTCGAGCTTATTATTAGTCTCGGTCGGTGGGTGGGTCAATTGCCGCGGCGAGCGGTTTTTTTTTTTTTTTTTTTTTTTTTTTTTTTTTTTTTTTTTTTAACCATTTGGAAAAATGGTTATTGTTCTCGTCTGGGTAGGAAATCAAAAGCATATCTGAATGTTTTCAGTGATTTAATCTGCAATTTATTGGTTATCTGGTTGGTATATACAGTAATCTGTATTTCCCTTTGCTTTCAACAACGATGGACAACAAAGTGTTGCCACTATGACAAAAAAGTAATAAAAACTACACAAAAAAATTAATAAATCAGAAACAAATTGTGATACAGCTTTCAAACAAACAGCATTTTAAAGTAAATTTTTTTCTCTATCCGACGGTATAAAAAGTAATATTGTCGGATGTTTAGAAGTTTAAGAATGAAATTTTATTTAAAATTGGTCGTGAGATTTCTTGGAAATCTGTTGATGGAAAAGCCTTTTCCCGAACAGCCAATGAAATGCTTGGTTATTACGTAAGTTTCATAGGAAATCTGACGAGTCGCAGGCGATTTTTCTTGCTTGCAATTTTTACGTGTACTAACACTATTAGTCTTTAATTTATGGCGTACGTAATGTATGACCAGCTCCGTAGAAGTTTAAAAATTTACAGTACCAAAAATTGTAAAACTGAAATTTCTTTTAAAATTTGATCATGATGGGTCCAGGAATGTTATCGTTTAATCCATGGCGTACGTAATGTAGGATCAACTCCGTGCGATTTTTTATGTCTTAAATTTTAGTCTTTGAAAAAATCATTTTCCAAATGGTCGTTGTAATTTGTTAAATTGCTATTTTTTTTCTGTGTGTGTGTGTGTGTCTATTCTCGTTGCTCATCGAAATCGAAGATCAATCGATCGTTGCTTTCGAATTGTTCATCGAGAATACCATTGTGTTTTCCTGCACCAAAAGGTATGAAAATATGGAGGACTGGGAGCAGGAAAACATAATGGTAAACCTACGAGTCAGCCGCTAAAATCAGGTTTTCAGGTGTTTTCCACCAAGAAATGACTTGGCAGACCGATTGCGTTTTAATATACGAATAAAGATTTAACTAATCCTAGAATTTCATCCGTGAACTCAGTGAGGTGATTGTCTGTGCTGCCGGCTCCTCGGTCTATGGTGTGTATGTGTGTGTGTGTCCTTCTGTCTCTGTATGTAAATTTTATCTTAAAAACGGTTCTAACGATTTTGACTAAATTTTTTACCCTACCGTATTGGGGCAGGAAAAGACCATTGCGCTGGGTATTCGAGAAATTCGATTAGTGGGTTATTTTGGGTCCTTATGGGTCAGGGTCAAATTAATTATACCTAAAAAATGCTCAATCGATTTTGACTAAATTTTGTATCGAACGGTTTTCGGGTACGAGAAGACTATTGGGCTAGGTCACATGTTCAAGAAATTTCAATTAGTGGGTCATTTTTGGGTCTAACTAATTTTATCTAAAAAACGATTCTAACGATTTTCATTAACACTAGAATTACCGAGCGGTCCATATGTGACCCAAGACGTGATTTTTCGCTCGTAACTCTGTTGTTTTTCAAAATGAAACTTTGAAACTTTTTGACTTTTCCTAAATACTCAGTATAATGCCTGAACACGAATTTAATTGAATTCCAAAGAAAACTTTTTTATCTACTATTCTGAATACCTAGAATTACCGTGCTGGGTCATTGCTGAATCGAACAAAATAACGGCTTTTCTTTTATTTCATCGGGACTTTCAACACTATATTTTTCAAAAAATAGTAGGATAATGTAAGGAGATGTATTGCACTTGCTTTTTATAAAATAGGTTAAGGGATGGGTGGGGGGAGAGGGGCGTTATCACACATCAGTCATGCAACTGAAAGGCCGATGTGAGCTTTTATTTGATTTCAGGCTGTTGTTGGAATGTTGTAGAATGTTGTTAGCACTGTAATACTTTAGAAACTAAATAAAAAGTATACTTTGCCTGTTGCAAACGGCACAAGGCAAAAAAAGAATAGTCTGTTAGTGTTATTACAGTTTCAAAACATTTATACTAATGCTGCCGCGAAGGAGGTCTTTCGAATGATGGAATTTCAAAATTGCGAAGAGAACATTCAGAAAATGATTCTAGCGAAGAAATTGCATCTGATAATGATAAAACTTTTGACATAAAAAGAAAAAAGTGTGGTGAAAATGCCTATAAAATCTCGTCGTACGAATCCAGTTCAAATGGCAGGGAGCTGATTAAAAAAAGCCAAGTAATTGATGTGGAGGAAGTCATTTAACACCAAATGTTTCACATAAAAGACGAAATAAATGACAGAATTAAATAAAGGAGATAAATATACGAAATAAATTTCTCCTTCGAAGTGATTTAAAAGAAACGAAATACTGATCTATATGGAAGATCTGGTGCAGTACAGTTATTACCAGTGTGTACATTATTATCAGATACCATACGGAAGATATGGTTCAAGATCTAGAAGTGATAAATATTTTGGCAGTTTTTAAACATTCAAGAAGTTGTAACAGAAGAAGAGTATATTATAAAAAAAATAGCAGAGGAGCTCAGAGATATTGAAAAGGAACCTGAAGTTATCTGTCCACTGACCACCGAAGAAGATTTAAACAAATGCAAAAGTTGACAGATAAAGCTATGTTAAGACAATAGAATTAATAATGTGCGTGAAAACTGTTTATAATTTGAGTGGGAATTATGCACAGCAAAAAAATAGAGAAAAAAAGAAACAAAGACCATATCATTTTATGTGAATTTATTAAATAAAAAATTGTACAATGCAAGTAAAAAAAAAAAAATCCCACAGTTATATATATTTAAATTTATCGTGTTTTAATATCTTCTTCATCTGTAGGAACATTACTACGGGATATAAATTGATAATTAATATATATATATATAGATACATATATATATATATATGTATATATATATATACAGGGCCTAATTTGCGAAGGAGCCCACCAGAGCCCGGCTCCGGTACTTCTCTGATTTTAGTAAATATTTAAATATTGTTCGGAATTCACCGGAGCTCATAAATACAGGGCTCCGGAGTCCAGTGCAATAGCGCTTCCGAAAAACCGAAGCTTAAATTACCTTTTCCTTTCTTTCCCATCTCCAAGCTTTTGCATTCTTTTTACCAAAACACTTATATGTGACGTAATGTGTCACACGCGTAGGGGATGGAGATGAAACGTACTCAATTTTTATACCAGTTTTTAGGCTTAGACTGACTCGAGCTCAATCTGTATTACATTTAAAATTTTATTTATTCATGTATTGAAAAAAAAATCTTCTTTTAAAATTACGTATTCTATTCCACTTCAAATCATTTTAATGCTATTTTGATCAGAATGAAGGGGAAACAGAAATCGAGTTTTTCTATTTCAAATTTATATCGGCGACGTGTTGATACGGCGCCACTCAAGAGAGTGAACAATAAATTTGCTTTCAGTTCGATTTTCATTTGTGACAGTAGGATAATTTTTTATTGGCTGGGTTTTCTTTTTTATTTCGATATCTAACCTGAAAAGAATATTTTCTGTTTTATCCAACAAGCATCAGCTTGACGTTTTGTCTGTTCGAGGTTTTTTGTCTTCTATTGCGTACGAGTATAAAAATCACGTTAGTGATTTTTCTATTTATTTTGTATCATGAACGGTACCCGCGCTAAGGCTCTGTGCACCTATACGAAGTCACTTTCCTTTGTAAGTAGAATAATTACCATGTATTGTTATTCTGATAGAAAGTAATCGAGCAGTGTTTCCCCTTTTTCTATAAAAGCATAGATTCTTTCCGATAACGTTGTCAAATTTTTAATTTTATCTGATTTTCAGGGACTCACCGCAAAAGATTGTTATGCGGAAGGAAATGATTATAGCTTAAGATATGCACCTTTTACAGGAAATTGTAAAACATTGTTCCATTCTTCAGCATATAAATATTCATTTCTGTAAATTTCATTCATTTTTTCTTAAAAATGCATAGCTGCGAAGTATCTCTTTTTTGTGTTAACACCATTTTCTAATCATAATCGTTACCCTATTTAATCGCAGAATTCTGCAATTAATTAACATAAAAAATAGGCACGGATTTTTACTATTCAGAAGAAGTGATAACTAAAAAGTAGAATAGTTGACAGCTAAATATATGCTGATAGATATATTTAATTTTTTTTATTTTGCTAAAGAAAAAAAAATGTTTTAATCTTTGCAATTAATGTACGAAATATAAATATGAAGATTACAAGGGCAGGGGGGAGGGGGGGGTGGAACGGTACAGTTGTTGTACCGATAGCGCAGAATATTAGGGCTCCGGAACTTTTTTTGTTAGAATTTAAGCCCTGTATATATATATATATATATATATATATAACCATTAATTAAACATTACCGACCATCATCAAAAACCGAAATATTGCGAATGAAATGACAATAAAAATGGATACCACAAACCTATGATGTAGAACTGTATGTATAAAATAAAGTGCCTTATACTTAATTACAAGAATTAATAAGGAAGAAAAAAGAAGAATATGGATACCGAAAAAAATTGAAAAACTTATATATTGAATTACGTTTTCAAAAGTACAGAATTCAATGATATAAGCAAATCGGTTGTTTTCTGTGAGAAAAAATTCTAAAAGCTGAAATTTTTTTTCTCCTATACTCAAACAACCAATATGACCAAGAGAATAGTTTCAAGATGAAAACAAAACATTATCAAATGGCATGAAATGGAAAAAACAATACAACCCTTTAAATATTTAATTTATAGCATAAAAAATAGAAATATTACACAACATTCTGAATAAAACCCCACTTGATTTTCAAAATATCCTCCCGCACATGGTATCCAAAAGCATGATAAGATTAAGGTGAATAAAATAGTTAAGTTAACACTGAAATTAAAACCTATGGATTCAGTTAATTCATTTTGATATACCGTGATGAATTCATATATATATATATATATTGTTTGAAACAGCCTTCAATATCTCAAAGTATTTTGAAATTAGAAATAAAATTTTTCTTAGGTGGTATCTATTCACCAAATTTCATATTATGTACCATTCTAGTAGCTAAATTGCATTAATCCTTAATTAAAATTCATGATATTAATCATCAAACCCTAATGCTTGTCTGTATTTCCCATACAAATTAATAATAACATCACTGTATGCCATGAGTCAGGTATGAACCACCTCGGTCGTTCTAGGTATACAAGAAACACTGTAAATCTAGTGTTAAACTTTATATTTTACCGGTTTGGATTATGAGAAGACCACTGGGCTAAGTCACATGTTCGAGAAAATTCGATTAGTGGGTCATTTTTGGGTTACTGTGGGTCAAGCTAATTTTATCTAGAAAACGGTTCGAACGATTTTGACTAAATGTGTCAAACTAATTGTATCTAAAAAACGGCTAAAACATTTTAACAAAATTTTGTATTATACCGTTGCTGGGTATGAGAAGACCATTGGTCTAAGTCACATGTTTGAGGAAGTTCGATTAGTAAGTCATTTTGGGGTCACTGTGGATCGAGCTAATTGTGTCTATAAAACGAGTGAAACGATTTTGACAAAATTTTGTATTATACTGTTTTCCGGCCGGAGAAAAGGCATTGGTGGTTTGGGTTAGGGCGCATGTTCAAACAAATTCCATTAGTGGGTCATTTTGGGTCACTGTGGCTCAGGATCAAACTAGTTGTAAGGGTCACTCTAAAACAGCAAGAATGATACAGTGAGAATATTATATCAAGTTGAAAACAAAGCTAATTTTGACCAAGCTTAGCTCAGTCATCCCCGCTAGTTATTATTATTATTATTATTATTATTATTAGGATGCGTGTTCCATTATACATAGTAAATAAGAAATACTGTAAATGTTAATATCATATAAAAAATTAATTTTTAATAATTTTGCGCTACGTAAAACATTATAGAATATTCAATCAGATTTCAAGAATTTTCTTTGCATTTCGTATGAATTTATTATTAATCATTCGTAGATAAATATTTCATTTGGATACTTTCTTTTTCTGTGTTAAATTTATAGTAAAGCTTTGTTTTTAATATTTCAAATGAAAATCAAATTTCTCTCTGGAATAATTTCCATGTATTAATATACTTTGTTTTTAATTTTTAATAAATCTGAATTGAGAATATCACCGTAAATTTATATGTAATGCTTTTGATAAAGAATTGTTTTTATTTTAATTTTATATGATACAAATGCGAATTTAATTTCCTGTTATTATTTAAATATACCACAAAAAATAATTTTTTTAGAGTATATTCTTTTTGCTTTGCAATAGTCATGAGTTCAATGAATAAAATATGAAGCTGTTTTATAATTTGGATATTCCAATACAACAACGGATTTTACAAAAAATGTGAATGAGTAAGTTTTAATTTAAAATATTTTAATTTTTCATGCTCTAAAAATCGTTTTATTATTACTTTTGTTAATTTAAACAAACTGCCACAGAATACTCATCTTGAAAATTAATTACAGTTTGAATTTATCAAAAATGAATGAATGAAATGCTTTTTCATTTCAAACAAAATATCGGAATATTTTTCGGATTTGTTTCATAATAAATATAATAATCTTTGATGTTTAATATATCAGTAATAAATATTTCCCTTTTTAATTTTTCAGATAAATATTTCACATTTTTGAAATTTTCAGATAAATATTTTACATTTTCCCAATTTTTTCAAGAGTATTTTCATTTGATGTTAAAATATAGTTTTAATTGTCAATACCAGTCATTTGTTTATTTATTTGCTTTCTGGATTTTCTATCAGGGCGATGACATTTTTTTTTGTGATTATTTACTATTTAGCGGGAAAAGAAATATGTAATGTTGTATTAAATACTTCAAAGAATTAGGAAATGTTTGAGAAATGTAATTTTTAGAAAACTTTTAAGGGGCACTAAATTGAAAACGATAATGAATTATTTTTAAAATTGGAGTGTATCTGTTAAGAAACGAATCTTTAAATTATAAGCCATTGTTATAAAAAACATTCTAATAAGCATAAAAATCAAGGATTTAGTTAATTTTCAATGTTTATAATAAATATTTATTTTAAACTATGTTTATTAAAAATATTTAAATAGTTTTTGATTTGTTATGCAACATTTTCTCAATCATTATTTTTTTCTTAAAATCGAAGATTTTGAAAAAAATATTATTTACCGAATGTGCACTCAGAAATAAAAAGCTGCTAAAAGAAAGTTTCTAAGCTAAATGAGAAATTGCGATTTTATTACGTAGGAACTGGAAATCACATTTTGTTTCTTTCAACTCATCTTCCATCCCAGAATGAAATCCTCTAATCAAGTTTTATATATATTTATCAATTATATAGAAACTTGATATATATATAAAACAAGTTTTATATTTTTAATTCAAAGTTAATACATTTACCCATTTTAAATCTTGCCTACATATTTTAGTTTACCGTAATATACTAAGTAATCATTTGTATAGAATCAAAAGTTTATGTTCATCACATCTTATCAATAAAAGCATTAAACAAATAATATTTAATGCATTAAATCATGGTTTTCCTAAGAAATTCATATATTCTTTAATCTATAATCAATTAATGATCTAAACATCGGATTGTATGAAGGTTTCTTGTACTTGATTTACTTCAATATATTTCGATTTATAAAGGTGGATGCTAATACAGTTTATAATATATGTATTTATAAGTATGAAGAAATGCTGTAATTTGTTTGTATATATCCCCTCCCATTCTGTAAAGAACATTTTAAAATTTAAAACATTAAATTTATTAAGTGATTAATAGAAACATACTTTTATATTATTATAATTGTAACTTATTTGAAATTATTATTAATTTAATTAATTTTATATAAAATAATTATAAATAATTATAAAACATTATAATAAAGATGCTAAATGATTGTTATCAATATTCAGTTGTACTGTTTTAGCATGATATTGTTCTGCTGTTTTAAATAGATTTAATCTGTTCAAATATTAGCAATATTTTATATATGCAATTTTTCTACAGTTATATTTGGTAATCTACAATAGATGGCACCACTACAAATTACACTGCGTCTCATAAATATAAAGACACAGATGTTTTTGAAATTGCCTTTTATTAATTCAGTTATAAGAAATTAAATTTTATATCTCCTATTAAAGACAATGAAAGGAATATGTTATAGGGGTTTACATTTAAATAAAATAATTTCAACTCGAATAATAAAAAATATAAGAAATTACGCTGTCTCATAAATATAAAGACAAATTTGAAACTGCTTCATATGCAAATTTTTTTTTAATGCGCGCGTACAGAAATAATGCGCATGCGCAGAAATACACTTTAAGTTACCCAAACGAGCAAAGTTGTTTGACTTGTTTCAATTGCAAAAATGCTGAGGAACATTGAAATTTCTAAAGCTGAGATTTGCAAAATACGTAGATTTAAAGTTAATGGCTTAAAAGTTTCTAAAATATGTAAAAAAAACTGAGAGGAACAGGGTTGTACTTTATAAAATTTTATCAAAAACTTAGTATTTATATACGAGAAAACGATCTGTCAGATGGAGAAAAACTAGTGAAAGACTCAATCGCAAGACCATGCGACTTGTTTCGTCACAAAAAATGTCACTCCGATAAGTTTCTCAACGAGTTTATGGTATGGCCTTAAAGGAAACATTACATCGTCAGATAAAAGAAAGCAAAAATATTGTGTGTCGGCATATGTGCAGATTTCCTTTACAGAAAATAGAACACAAAGAATGGAAGCTACTCTGGGCTAAAGATCATATGCATTGGAAGGACGAATGGATGCAAGACATTTTTTCAGATGAAAAGAGATTTAACTTGGAACACCCATGTTGGTTGGAATTCCTACTCGCACGATTTAAGACGTGAACCTCGAACCCTCTTCAGTAGGCAGAAAGGGGGAGGTTCTGTTATGGTTTGGGTGTCTTCTCTTTTAATGGAACTACAGATATTGCTTTTCTGGAAGGTAAACAGACATCTAAAGAGTATATAGAACTGCTTGATAGTCACTTGTTGCGAATTGCTGAAAGTCTTGGTGTTCGGAATTATTTGTACCAACATGATAATGTACAGATTCCCTCATCAAGACTCACAAAAAACTGGTTTTCTGATAACAATGTCCATGTCATGGTGTGGGCTGCACGTAGTCCTGATTTTAATCCAGTTGGAAATCTTTGTGGCATTCTTGTTCGCAGTGTATATGCATCTGGAAGACAATTTTCAAACGTCCTTGAATTGAAAAAAGGAATCGAACGAAGTTGGTTTGATATAAAACCAAAATACCTACACAACCTAATAAAAAGCATGCCAGCTAGAATATTTGCTTTTATTAATAAGATTGGACCGCTTATTGGCCGATAATTAAAAAATATGTAACATACCTTTATATTTATGAGACAGCAAATTTGCTTACATTTATCAATTTTCGAGTTCAAATTATTTTATTCTTATTTAATTTACAGTAAAATGTTTTTTTAGTACATGCTTTTTGTTACATGCATAAACATAATTTTGAATACTGAATTATTAAAATATTATTTCGAAAATATCAGTGTCTTTATATTTATGAGACGCAGTATATTTCTACTCATTTTAGACGTGATTGTGTTCAAATATAGTCATTACCTTTTAATTTTATGAAATTCCGCTAGATGGCAGCATTAAATAATTATTTATTCAATTCTAAAACAATAATGTTGCCATACTTTATTATATTATATTATATCTGTTAATTATTACCTGTTTAATTTTAGAAATATACTTCTTTATACACTTTATAGTAATAATTTATTCCGGGAACCTTAAAATAGCATATAATAATTTTTATTATATTGTTTATATATGCTAATTATGGTTATTATATTTATAAGAATGTGAATATTATCTGCAAGCTGTGATGATTTGTAACCGTAAGGATTCACTTTTAACTGTACCAATTAATTAGGCGGGATTTTTTCTGTGCTAAAATTGGATACATGTTTGAGTTGTAATATGGTCATAGCAATTCTCTTGCTGGGTATGTCTTAAATTTAAATGTTACAATTCATTCATATTGTTCATTATTACGGATCTTGCAATGATTTATAATTTTTTTAATTCAATTTACATGGCATGGTAAATTTATGCTTTTTAGTGTGTGGTCGATCGGGTACATAAGGACTTCAATTTTTAGCTTATTACTGGATTCTATTACAAAAATCGACTATGCTTTTGCTTATATTTGTATTTCAGGTACCCTTGAAAATGTGAAATGCTATATAAGCTTCCGGCTGCATCCATCCATTTGTTCTATTATTTGTTTACCACACGCCTTTTAATGGTTCAACAATATTTCGCTCGTTATTTGTATCTTTTGTCTTTAATAGGCTATTTTATCAAAATTTGGTGGTTTTTCATGTTTTATATGGATCAATCGTCCGCATTGTGCTAGTGAATTAGTGGTATTGTGTTTGATTTTGTATTACTAGTTAACGGTTCCATCTTCATTTTGTATAATGTCAGAGTTATGAATTGAAGCTAATTTTATTAATTTGTTAATTTAATTTTAGTAAATGTAAATAGATGATGATTTGTAAGTATATAATGGTTATATATATATATCAATTTCACCATTTTACATATAAATTTGATTTCATATATCTATTACTAATTTTTCTAATACAATTGTATATATTTATTAACATATTTTTAATTGTAATTTAATTATCATATATCTATCACTAGACAGTATTTGCTTTAAAACTCAATTCATTAAAAATTATTAAACTTTTTTATTATATAATAGTTTTAATTCTACTAATAAGTCAATAGATGGCAGCACCACACTGATTCATTTGAATACATGGAGCAGTTCATTCTCAATAAATTATCCATAGAGAGCACTGGTTTTATATATAATGGGAATGAACCTGGCTATGCCGTATATTGTTGAACCTCGGTCCACCATCATATAAAAAAATCTTTTGGCAACATGTGCCGGTGATCTCTAATGATTGTATTTTGTTATGTGTAATGCTAAGATAGTATGGATTTCAATTTTGTAATTTTTATTATATTTTTCCTCTATCCATTTTAATCTTGTTTTATTGTGAACTTAATTGGTGTTCAATGGTTTATTTCTCTGTTTTATGTGTGTGTTGTCCCAAATTCCTATTCTTTAGCTAATTTATGGCTAATATGAAGATGAAACCATTCATTTTATTTGTGGAGCTTTAGGCATTTGGGACCCGGCGATTCTGTCTAAGTTCTATAAATTTCGATTATTCCACTTTTGTTATTCAATTTCTGCTTTTTTTTTTTTTTGCTATGTTTTTGGAATCTATGTTAAGTATGTTGGGGAGAACTGTATTTTTGTCAATTGGTTTATGCCATTTTATTTATGATCTCACAGTTTTTGTTGGTGGTCGGTAATGCTTATTTAATGGTTATACATATATATGTTGCATTAATAGCAACATTGGATTATTTCTATAGTTGAAAATGAGGTTACTGGCTGTCTCGATAGCAATAGTGAATCACATCCAGCAGTAATAACGTAATGTAAGTTGTCAGAACAGGTAATTCGATCCTGTTGTATTAGTACAACGAAGATTGGATGATGATTGGAAGCTGTAGCAGTCGACGAGTGAAGGCTATGGAATACATTTTTCTGTGAAAGTTTCTCCAGAAATAATTGAGACAAAACATAATATCAGCTCAGCAATTTATTAAAACATCATTCGGCGGTGCACTTTCCACCCAGAATATTAGCCATCTCTCCATAGTAGTAATTAGGGCTAAACAAAGCTGTAGATAATCGAATAAATGGACGGTGACCAGGGAGTGGTATGAAAAATACAAATTCGACTCAAATCTGCTGAAAAACAGCGAGCATCGACTTTTTGCTCGCCAAGTGTAGGAATACAAACAGGACGTAGATCGCGCTCTCAACCAATGAATAATTAAGAAAACCACGCCATGGCAAGAGTGCGGACAGAGCGAGCGGATGAATTTGAAGGGAAAAAGGATGAACTCGGAAATGCACGGGAAGGTAAAGTTCGTAAGAGAAAATAAAATGGTTGTTAAAAGAACATTCTAGAAAAAAAAGCGCGGAAATGGAACATTTAATTTAAGAATACTAAAAGCGTAATATATAAGCAATTTAGATAAGTGAGACATTAAATTAAAGGGAATTTAACAGAGTTAACGATAGAAATTATTTAAGAATAAGGATTTAGTGAATATAAAGTAGTAATTTAGAATAAGATAAGGAAATCGCGGAATTAGATCTAATAATGTAACATATTTATTTATTTATTTATTTAGAAAGGAAGATTCGTGTAACATGGTTGATAGCACACAAGATGCTGAAGCACCTAGTGCGGATTTGGAGATATTGACCTTGGTGTCAAACGTACCATGTTAAAAAAATATATCTGCGGAAGAAATCACAGACTGTCTTGATTGTGACAATAATGATATTGGTTATCAAAAATTAAGGGATGATGAAATTATTCAAAACGTTTTGAATAGAGAGAAACCTGAAGCGGATAAATATGATGAATCGGGAAACGATCATCCAGGTGTTAGACATGCAGTGAAGACTATACTCTCAAAGTTGATTATCTTCGCAAAGTTTAAAGAGCTTCAATAGGGAAAGCGTAAAGTCCTATCAAGTAATGGACGCATTTAGATTCTCAGACCAATAATGCCTATAAACTCTATAGCTTTTCTTTAGTGAAAAATGCAAGACTTTTCAAAGAGAAATTGATGCATCTAATTTGCTCTGAAAGACCAGAAAATTAATGATAATAAGAAACATCGAAATGCATCAGAAAAACAATGAATTTGAACGATGACTTGGAGGGACCTAAATACTACATTGATGAATGTCATCGTTGCTCATCTGATGTTAGTAATATAAATATAAAAACAAGAGTTCCTTTGTGTACAGGAATTATTTCTCAGTTTTGCAACTTGTCCCACGCGCTTCTCAAACTTCTAATCTCTCTATATTTAATAACTGGGGAGAATCTGATTCCGATATAGCCACTACTAGTGTTTTTTAATACTCTTAAATAAAAAGCTACGCGTTGCTGACGACTGGATTTTTCGCTAATCGTTGCCACAGATTAATCCTGGAAAATGAAACGTTTGAAGTTACAGAAAAAATGAATAGTTCAAAAAGAATTTGTCAGAAAATTGTTAGGCAAACTGCGTGAGAAAGTTAAAAAATTGTATTTTTGCTTGATATAAATTTCAAATCTAATGATTATGCCGTTTTTTAAATTTCAAAAATTACAAAATAGTATCATAGCAAAACTTTCTTGAGTAAAAAAATAATGATAACGGTAATGTGTCCTGGCGTGTTTACTGGCTATAGCACGAGTCAGAAATTATGATAGCATTATTATTCTGTTAAAATATAAAAGTGAATTATGATGTCACGAATACTTGATTTTTATTTAATTCTCGACAAATACTAGATGCGCCATTTCTTTTTCAATTCCTACTATTAGTTCGCACTCTCCATATATTTATTTATATATCTTGTTCAAATTTTCAAACGTTAATAAAATACTATTCATCCTATTAAGTTGAAATAAATTTTTTTAAAACTTGTACTGGATGACAATTGATGTTAATACAATTTTTTCAAATATTAATTCATTAATTAAATGTTAATTAATTTTAGTTTTACATGGGAGACAAAATGGCGGCCATTGGTTATTGAAGCATTTAATGCGTCTTCATATCTATAAGGAGTGTTACCATAGGGAGGAACCTGTTCTGTCACCAAATACCGCCAGGTTTGTCGCCAAAAGTGACGCCAAGTTAGCGATATCTCTAATATATCGCCAAATTCCCATGGACTTCCATGGTAAGCCTACTTGCTTATAGAAAATGAACAAATTAGATATTTTAATGCAACAAAAACTAATATTAGCTTAAGGGATTATATTAATTTTTTTTTTATGACCTAAGTAGGAATTGACTTTAAAAACAAAATGTTTATATTACTTGTTAGTTGTGAATAATATTGGTTAATTCAGGTATGACCTCCTATTTAAATATATGGTTAATGCATGGCTTTTACAAGAGAAAGGGATATCATGAAGGGTTTTTCAGGAATTTACATTTCTTTTTCAGTTTTTTCTAAAGAATCAAAACTATATTTATTTTTGCTTAAGAAACATTTTTTTTTCTTTAAATACTGGTATAAAAGCAAAATTTCTCAAATCTTTCAATATATTACAAAAGAGAGCATATTTCCGCGAGATTCATAGTCCGTACAGTGTTTAATTTTAAAATCGATTTTTTTAATCAAACATGTTTATAACACCGGGAAACGCCAGGTATTTCAGCTAGTATGATATAGGCAATGATGCCTCTCAACAATGAAATTTAATCTGAAAATTCTGATTTAATCTAATATACGGGGTTGTCTAAGAGATCTGCTGAAATTTAAGATTCCAGTATAAAAGAAAAAGCTCCTAAAACATCTACTAGCACGAAAAATATTTGTATTTTCGTAATAAAGATTTCGGTTCTTTTTTTCTTTAATCCACATTCAGCAAAAATGGCATGAAGTGATTTCTGATTTAAAAAAAAAAAAAAAAAATAGAAAATTTATAGTGACGTATTCTTAGGAAAAAATATGAAAAGCATCTAATACTTTTAGACATATTTCAGATTTTTTTGATCAAAACTTTACAAAACCTTAATTAGTGATCTTTTTAAAATCTGTCTTTTAAAAGTCTTTCTGACGCTTAATAATTGCTGTTCACATTTTTTCTTCATTTTCACATTTCCGTTTTCCTTCAATATTTTTTTTCTGTCAAAATGTTACAATAAAGACCTGCAGATTTTTTCCTTGTAAATTTAATGGAATTAACTTGTTTTTTGTGATAAAGAAAATCTATAAAAAAAAACTATGTTAATTCACTTAAAATGTCGCATGCGCTAATTGTGTATAGCTTTCTTTAAAAGATTACATTAAAGTAAGACAATAAGTATTGGTAAGAAAAAAAAAATAAACGCTTGATCTCTAACAAGAAAATATTAAAGGGTATTTTTCATTTAAATATGAAACATTATTTCTGTACCGATTTAAGAAATGTTATATACTCTTTTCTGCAGATATTTATGCATTTTTTAAAAGTTTAATAGGTAAAATTTAAAAGTAGAAAATGATTTTAATCAAAACATTATCAAAAATGTAGTCCATTTTATTTTATTTACTAAAGTATAAATTGTAAAACTGTGGTAAGAAAAACAGTAACTAAAAAACATCTGGCAAAAGCGGCAAAAAAAAAAAAATCTTTTGTTACTAAAACATTTCAAAAACAGTAATTACTTTGTAAAAATAAACATATTCTTTGTAAATAAATCTGAAAATGTATCAAATTAACTTGAGTAAAATTCATCGCAAATTTTCCTTGAAAATTGAAGTCTTTAATTAAAGAAAACTGCTTGCCATATTGGTAAACTGCACTGATGAGAATACATTATATTTTATCTACTGGACTTAAGTAAAGACTAAGTGCTAGAGAGTTCAAAGGCGATAGCATTTTCGACCTAAGCCACAGTAACGTTGAATTCTCTGTATGAGTTGAAGCGCTGTCGTGCTAAATAGAATCTTCTCCTTCTAAATAGAATCTTCTTTAAAAATATCCTCCAGCAGAAATAGTAGGGTTTGAAATGTCGTAAAATGCGGCTCCAGCTCGATTGACGTGCCAAGTTTGATATTTTTGTTGTATTCTGAAGGTTTTGACATGTAGATTCCAAATACCTTAGGTGCCATTTTTTATACACATTGGTGGGGGTGATTTTCAAGATGGCGTCCAAGATGGCTGCTATTTACTGGCTTCTTTAATATTTGAGACATATTATTGACCAGTATGTCAAATTATATGTTTTCAGGGTCAAGAGATACAAATATATAATGAAATTAGGAGTAAATTGAGTTTTTCAAGTGTTTTAAACGATAAGATGCAAATAAAGCACAAAAATATGTAAGACATTAGATATACTAGCGTTTTATTAACAACAGTTATACACAACTATAGTATTTAAATGAAAAAACATAAATTAATTGAAGATATTAAACAACATTATTAAAAACAGCATTTATATGTATATACAGCACTGGGATGTTATGTATCCTCTTCTGAATCAGTGCTATCGCTGTGATGATATTGATAGTCCTTTCTATTGTTGCAGTCACTGCATTTGAAAAGGGCAGTACAAACCAGAGAATTCTTTAAGAAAGAACATTTTCCAACTGTACATGTTCTCTTACACTCACATTTCACAAGTTCAATAACTCCTTTGGGCGCAGGCAACTCCAGGCATTTGACTGCAGAAATTACTTCTTCGCCATTTTCCCCCAATCATTGCCAATAAGGGAGGGGGGGGGGTGTTGTAGATCGAGGGTTTCTGTAGCCCTTTCCAATGGTGCAAATTAAGTTGGATCTTAGAATATGTGACTTCAGTACTCCAAGGGTTGGTGGTAATTTCTCCCCCTCGAAACTTTTAGTTCTGAAAAGATACCATCTTAACTCTGAAATTCTTTAAAAATTACTATTTTTCAAATAAGCCAAGTTGGTGAATTTTTCAAACAATGACAGATTGAATAATGGATCAAAATTAGGTTCCCCAAGTTCTTGAAAAGCTGTTATAATATCATCATCACACTCGAGATTTATATACACTTTTATCCACTTCTGTTTTGAAATACCTACAAATTTTCCTTTCCAATCTCCACCAGTATATGAATGTAAACTTAGTAAACCTTTACTTTTATGAGCACCTATTGCACGACATCGTTCATTAATATTAATTTTTCTATGTTTCTTGCCTCGACCAGTAACAAAATTGATTTCACTGTTTACTAGATGACTTGAAACCAAGTCAATCAGCTATACGAAAATGTCAGTATCTTGCGAAAATTCATCGATCTCTTAATTATCATGATGGTCCACTATATACAGTACGTGAAGAGGTAAATGGTGTCTGTTTCTTCACGTGTATGATCACATAATTCTGAATCGAGAACATTCGCGTAGTTACTATATGCCTCACTGCCAAAAACGACAAAAATTTTCTTCTCACTAGCAGCAAATACCTGTAGTAATTTATTCCCGAGATACTCAGCCAGCTGTGATTTTGTTTCATTATGTGAAAGAAACGTCTTTAATGAAACCAACGTTATATTGGTACTATTTGTAATATTAAATCTAATAGGTTCTGTCGCCCCCAATCTTTTCTTACGAGTTTGCTCCTTCAATGAATGCTCAAGGTATTGGTCAAATATTATTCTCCCTTCAGTGTATCCACTTGTCATTTTCATAATGATCTCGGTAAAAGCATTTGCGAAGTGTTCACAAGTTTTCATGGCAAGTTCTTTTTTACTGATTGTACGATTACCATTCCATCTATAATACAAACTTTTTCTATCGGAGTAGTAATCGAGGATTCTAGATTCAAGTATGGGTGATCGATAATATTGCTCTATTTCTGCAATAAAGGAACTTTTGTCCGATGGAATATGAAAATATCCATCAGAAGAAAATAATGATCTTGGTATTACAAAAAACTCTTAGTTTTCAATTGCATCTTTTAGGTTTCTAGACATTTGAGTTCTTGATTCCATAACAACAAGAAAACGAGAAAGAAGTTGCCTGTCTTTTCGAATTAGTCTATCTCACGATCGAAATCTATCGAATTAGTCTATCGAATTAGTCTACAAATTCTTCGAATTCCAATTGGCTTTTTGATGAAGATTCAGAATATCATCCTTCGCAGATTCTGGAACTTTCATAGAGGATAAAATGTTCATTAGTGTGGTATTATCTAGGAAAGGGTTTCCTCCACAATGATCCCGAATACTCTCCTTGACGATGGCTGCATTGTGAAAATTCTTAGCGACACGGAAGTCTGAAGTTGATAGTGTTTTCTGGGCTGCTTAGAGACTTCATTTGAACAGTAATTTTCAAAGAAACTTGAAACAATGCGTAATACTTCTGGTGCACACAAGAAATACCTTTCGAGGGCGTTTTAATTCTAAGATAAACCAATAACTCCACCAATGTTCTTCAGTTCTTTGATTTTCTGTTCCATCTTCTGGTCTGAAAATAGTTTCGTAAACGGCACATTGGATTTGGATACTGCAAAACAACCAGATTCACCAGCATTCCATACTTCTGAGTCATGTTGTTTTAAGGTCCTTCATCTGTGCTATGTATACTGTAATGAGTCTGGCATAATGAAATAAGTCATGAGCAAAATAATACTTGATTTATTCCTCTAATGAAACAAGATGCAATGTCCAATCTCCTTGAAGAGCGGCACGGATGAAGCGTAGCAAAGATCCAAATATGCTCATATACTGTAGTAAGAATTTTGCCATATCACCACTGCATTGTGTAATATGTGGAAGACAATTCTTTCAACTATACTACTTTGATCTCTTACAACAAAGTTGTAACTTCAACTTCACAATTGTGCAATTTCTCACGTAGTGAGTTGCATTTTTCTTGCAAGGAAATAATCTCTGTAAAATGATGCATTGTTTCAAAGAGAAGGTCCGTAGCATGCCAAAACGATGGTCATGTGAAACTCTATGCCTCTATTATATTAGTAATTTTGTAGTAAATTTATAAATAAATAATAAACAACACAGTTTATGCCTATTTTGATCGTAGATTTGCAGTTTTTGACCCCCAAAACATATAATTTGATATACTGGTCAATAATATCCTACAAATATTAAAAAAGTCAGTAAATGGCAGCCATCTTGGACGCCATGTTGAAAATCACCTCAAAAATTTGTAGGAAAAAATATGGCACCTAAAATATTTGGAATCTACTTGTCAAAAGCTACAAAAAAAATATATATATATATCAAACTTGGCAAAAAAATCGAGCTGGAAAACATTTCAGACCCTACTAAAAGCAAATGTCTCAATTTGTCTCAAGATAGTTTTCAAAGTTTTGAGGACCACTGAAGAATACTATGGCCGTTTGAGCATTGGAAGAAATACCCCCCACCCATATTATCACAGATAGATTCTCACATTTGTGAAGCAAAACCACACCCAGCGAACTCAGGAAAAAGCCTGGGCCAGGTTATTCCTATGGGTGTCCGGAATCCTGAAGCCCGTGTGGGACTCGGAAATGCATAACCCGAACACGGCGGATTAATCCTTTTTTTTTTAAATAAACATTGCTGGGTGGGGCTAGTTGAGCTCAAACCAATTGGTAGGCCTCCCCGCCTGGCTGAATCTGAATCTGAATCTGAGTCTTTAGTGCATGGATTTTGCTGTCGTGACAACCAATAATTTAATAGTTCAGGTTTTCTTTAGGAATGATGCGCGAGGGCGGTGCTCCTCCTCGACCGGAAATAAGTACCTGTGCGGTGTCTTTTTATAAACCGGACCCGCTAGGCGCATATGCATATAGGATCCGAGTTCTAGGATCGGAAGTTTGTAGATCCCTACCATTACAGAACCACAACCATGTTGTTTACTAAATATACCCCTTGGTTCTTTCTGGAAATCATCTCAATAGTATAAAAACACATCAAGGTTTCGAATTCCATTTTTTTATATCTTTAGATATGATATTTAGCCACTTATCACGAAATGAACTATGCTGTTGTGCCCACTGTAATCGAACTGTTTTATGGCGTGTGATACGACTATTGTACTATTTATCATTACCCTGATTCTGAAAATTTTCTATGAATGTTTTTTTCGATACGTGTCCTCAAAATGTATTTCTATTTAGAGAATAAAATAATTAGCAGTTGAAGCCAATATTTCGATGCGCCAGTCTTCGCGAAGCTATTCACTCGCACCTTCCTAAGCAGGATTTTAAATTGCAATCTTCTTCACGAGTCAAAACTTGATAAATCCTCCATTTTGATCTTTTAAATGCAGCTAGCTGCTATTTTAGAAACGAACTTATGTTTTGCTCCATTACTCCAGGTTTTTATCCATGTGTGAATTATTTCAATTTTGACCTTTTTTATTAAAGCAAACACAACAACCTAGTGCTCCTTATAAAGACAGAAATCGTTTCCGTCCGCAACTGCTTACGTCATTTTGTAAAAGTTATATAAAAATAATTTTTTGACACATTTATTTTTATTTAGTTCTAAAACACTCTATGGTTTTTTCTCTATTCTACAAAAAAGTAACTTACGCTGTCACCGTCACCGCCGCCGGTTTTCAATTTTTTGTGACCGGAGATTAATATTAAGAATAATATTGCATACAAAAATATGAAATTCGGCGGTAACATAGAGAAATGTTTAATAAACACACTGATGCAGACAGTTTTTAAATCGAAGAATTATTTTAAGGGATATTTAATGCTATAGTTGGACAAAATCGTTCCATTAAATAAGTTTTATAGGAGCAAAAACTATACATTGGAATTAATTCAATTTTAGATCATTTTATACGTTAGAATTTCCCAGTGTGCAGACTGCATTTGTTTTCTTAACTTGACTCATTTTTTGAGGTTTTATTTCTATTTTAAATTGAAATTTTCAGTATTTCGAGAGATATTTTTTACTTACTTTAGAAAATGGTATTAATTTAAACTGTTGCCAACTGTATAAACAGCGCAAACAATAATGTTTGCTTCAAATAAAAAAATTATTTACATGTGACTATTATAAAAAGAAAAAGACTTTCAAATTATAATTAAATAATTACGTATAAAAAGCAGGAACTTCATAAAAACTATATTTACACGTGAATTTTAAAAGAGAAAGGATATTGTAAAATAATAAATTCATTAACAAGCGTTAGAAGTCTTAAATAGGAGAAATTACGTCATATTTACGTCATATTACACTTATTACGTAAAATGAACAAAAAATAATATTGCAAAACAGTTTAAATTTAAAAATTGCGCGAGACATTTACTTCATATTTTGAGAGGATCTTTTCAGCTATTTCAGTGCAAATAATATTTCATTTCTAACAAAATTATTTTCACGTGAATATTAAAAAGAGAAGGAAAAGTTTGGTGAAAATTACGCCAGATTAAAAACGATACATTTAAAATGACTTTCTTTTAGCTTTGTTAAAAAATACCGGGAGACAAAGATTCTGTTTACTGAATTCATTTTATATTAGCTTATTTTGAAGTGTTTAACTGATTTTATTTAATCAAAGACGAAAATAGCCATTGTATCTTTTAACAGCAGCTGATTTTTCCTCATTCTTAGTGAAGAAACTGGGTTTATCTCTAATCTTGATTTAAGTTTTGTTGGTGGATTTAGTACTTAACTTCGAAATCTACCTCCGCGTGTAGGCCAAGCCGACAGGGATTTTTTTTAAATTAGAATTCAATCTTCCAAAATCTTTTTAAAGCCGATCAAATTAGCGTGCTTTTAGAGACTGCGGTGGACGAGGGTTATGGTTAGAGGGGATTGTTAGAGGGGGTTGGCGAGCGTAGCTCGTAGGAGGCCGAGCCCCCTAGTGGAATAAAATTTAATTCATAATTTTCTTGAAAATGGTGATTAGACTATCCTTAGTAATATGCATATATAATGAAGATTTAAATAAGAAGGATATTTAAAGTGTAATTTAAAGATTGTTTATGTGTTAAAACATTTGACACGCACTGTTCAATGATTTAATATTCGTAAACATATTCCGATGGTTATGAATTAGGAAACACGTTAGATAGTCAGCAGTAAGTTCCCTTTTTAAAATGTTAGTCGCATATTACACAGATTTTTCAAAAAACACTAAAAAAAATTCAAATATATCATCTGATATATTATATCCGTCAAAAGGATAAATGTCCGTGAAATTTAAATATTTCGTTGACGTACATCGCAATATTTTCAAATAGATATTTCAAGTGTCTTACATTTTTCCTTAAGGCTGCTAGTCACTCAGCTTCCGAAATCCCCTCGGTAATGTTAAGTCTATAGTCGTTTAATGTATTTTTATATTTAAAATATCTCCCCAGGGAATTAATATTTTTAACTTCTTTAAATGTTTTCTTCTTAAAGGATGTCATTTTATTTTCATAGTTGTCAAAATATTTCTAAAATCGGTGCATAATTTAATATTTTATGTGTTAAAAACTGACGAACTGGGAGTAAAATTTAAACACTTCGTATAAAATTAAGCATAGAAATTAGAAATATTTTGACAACTAAGAAAAAAGAGACATCTTTTAAGAAGAGTACACACACACACACACACACAAAAAAAAAGTTATATTCATTTCCTGAGCAGATATTTTGAATTAAAAAAAATGCATCAGACGCCCACATAGACTTAACATTACCGAGGAAAATTCGGAAGCTGTGTGACTAGCAGCTTTAAAAGCGCCTAACAAAAATTCAAATATATCATCAAATGCAGCGATAGTATATGGTTAATTCATCTAGCACTTGAGTTCTGTAATACAGATAATACAATGATGCCGGTTTTGGTCTTATGTTATTCTTACCTGACGGTAGAAAAAAAAATTATTCCATAATAAGCCGCCAGTTTCACGTTTTAAATTCAAATTACACATAAGATGAGAGTTAATAAAGGAGAGAAAGTAACTGAAATATCTAATGTATATTTTTAAAAATAATTAAATTTAAATTAACAATATTCATACCGATGTAAACTTTTGGCTCATAAGCTCTGGCAGTTTCATCTTAAAATTTTCGATTAATAGGTAACGTTACTCGCTTTAACCATATATTACTCCATTACATCAAACTCTGGCTAATAATAATAGATACATAATATTTGAAACAACAAACGAGCAGGATGAAATCAAGTGTCGATGAAAAATTCAAATATTTCTTTACAAATGCAGCGATTAGTATAAAGTTAATTCATATAGCACTTCATATTGTAACACAGGTAATACACTCATGTAGGGACTGGTCTTATGTTTTTCTCACATAATCGCACTGTTATTCCATAATAGAACCTTTTAAAGTTCCAAATTAAAATTAAACATAACATTTGAGTTAACAAATGAAATAGAGTGAGTGAAATCTCCGGCGTATATTTTGAGAAATAACTGATCATAACCAGGCACGTAGCCAGGGAGGGGGCTAAGGGGGCTGAAGCCCCTCCCGAAAGTTTAAAAAGACTTTTCAAAGCTATCTCTAATGACAACAAAAATGGTCAAAGTTTTTCTTGTTTTTATTTTCCGTTACATTAAAATTACTTACATCTGTAGTTGTAAAAATATTAATTTATTCAATTACAGTTATACCAATCTCTTGTTATATCGCTCATTCGGAAATATTGCTCTTTATTCATATCTACCATTAAAAATCTTAAAACGCAATTTTAACTGTCTTTATGCACAATAAAATTCGATAAGGGTAATTGCATATCATTAATTTGACTAAGGAAAAGTAAGTGTAATGCATCTATTGCGTATAAGTTAAATTGTTAAATTTAGGAGTAAACATAAAACACTTGCATATTATGATATTCCTTAATTTTCTCTATTCTTATTATATCACACATATAATGAAAACTTATGTCAGTGTTAAAATGTTTTGTAGAGAAAGGATCCAAAATTTTTAATAGCCGCTTATAATGTAATATCATGTGAAAATTAATGATTTTAAAGAAAGTATCTTTGAAAATAGCGTTATAACTGTAAAAGGCTTTTTATTACAAAAACTAGTAGCTGGAAACTTTGAAAAGAAATAGTTTAAGAAAAACGATAGCGTGTGGAGAAACCTTCAATGGCGACCAGCAAGCGTCCCCTGGCTCTTCATTGAACAACTTTGCTTTAAATGGTTTGCATATGAAGCTTTAATAAAAAGAAAATGGTTACAGAGTAGCAGAGCCCGATCAAGCTGAAGTTGGCCCCAGGGCCTGTTAAAAAGTTGCCCCCCCCCCCCTATTTCCCCATTCCCAGCGACACTTTCAGAAAAAAAAGTAGGTTCATTTGATGAGTTGACAAGTGTACAAAAATATTTAACTTACAAGAATAATCAAGAAAATGAATTTCCGTCCATAGTCTAAGAGCCGGTAGCACAAAAACCTATGTTATCAAGCACAAAAAAACCTTTATTTTATGGAAGATTAGAAGTAGGGGAATCTAATGATCCATGTCTACCGGAAGTGAAGTGGTGCATAAGCCAAAAATTAATATCACCAGTGGTTGACTCGTAGGTTTATCATTGTGTTTGTCCTACAAACAAAGATATGAAAGCATGGAGGACTGGGAGCAGGAAAACACAATGATAAACCTACGAGTCAACCTCTGGTGATATTAATTTTTGGTTTATGCACCACTATACTTTCGACAGACATGGATTATTAGATTCCTCTACTTCTTCTCTTCCAAAAAATAAAAGGGTTTTTTTTTTGTACTTGATAACATAGGTTTCTGTGCTGCCGGCTCTTGGACTACCACTCTCTCAAATAAGCATTTGTATAACTTCACAAACATGTATGATTCGCAGTTTATGTTGCAGAATAAATGAGGACGTCTTTTTCATAACTCGCCTTATCCAAAATCATAAAAATTGTGTTTTCCCGAACAGTCTAGTAATCACTTTAAACTATAATTCTGGCACTGTAAAATCCTCGTTTATATTGAAACCAGTAGAAACAGTATGCAGTTTTTGGCATTTTCCCCAAATTTTATTTTCTGGATATGGCAAGTTTGGAAAATTATAGGTATTCTCAAATTGAAAAGGACTTATACAGAACAATTAAATATGAAGGTTTTGTATTACAGTAAAACTTTGTTTTTACGTCAGGAACCAAAATATAAAATACAAACAGTGGAAAACTTAAATTGTGAGAAAATACACACGAATGCGTGGGCCCAGGGCCGAGGCCCGTGCATTAATCAGGCCCTGCAGAATAGTCTGTTTGTCAAGGAAATTTTCTTTTTTCTTTTGACGAATTATCAACTTTAGGGATGGATATCCCTATGTAGGGATTTTTTTGCTGTCTTTAACAGCGCCCCCTAGATTTTTGTAGGGGGCAACGCCTAACAATCTTATTTTGTGCAGAGCAAGAAATGCCACTTAGAGGTGATCATGATAGCGGTCCTCTACCGTTAGAGATACCGATGAAAAAAGACTGCAAGCTCAGAGCGCCTTTATGATTTAGAGCAAAGTATGGAAATGATGAATTGAAACCACATATTATAAACTGTCATTGAAATGCTATTTACTTCAGCCCAGACATTCAGAATGAAATCATTTAAATACGTTCGGATATGGTTACCGAAGAACTAAGTACCAAAATAAATAGTGCGATCAGTTTTAGGTTGATTGCTGATGAAACTATGGACATTTCGAGCACGAGCAGCTTGCCCTTTCCCTTTGTGTTAGATATGTGGACTATTTATAAAATTCACAAAACCTCTTTTTCGGGCAGATTTTTTAGGTTTCATCCCAGTAAATGACTGGTCCGCCGAAAATTTAAGAGAAGTAATATTACAACGTTGTGATGAACTACGTCTTGACATGTATAAATGTGTCGCACAGGCGTATGAGGGAGTGGACAACATGGCTGGATATGTTAGTAGGGGCAGTCTAAAATTCGTCAAAAGTATCCAAAAATTAGATGCGTCCATTGTGCAAACCTCTGATTAAACTTCGCATTATCCAACAGCATGCTCATTCCTGTCATCTGAAACTATCGATGAAATAAAAATGAATAACTACTGAAATAAAAATCCTAAGACTAACATTTAGGCAGACAACACGTGCAAGCCTTACATCCGCTAAAGAACATAACAGGGTCATGCGCTTTAAATCTATTCAAAATACTTCTTTGTATTTCAATATTTTAAACCTTTTTCTCATAGGATATATGAGGCTCATCTCAAACATTGTTAGTTTGAGTTTTTTATGCTCGTTGCAGTTTTCCCCTAAAAAACACTTTCGGTTTTAGAACCGGTTTGCAAACTGGAAGTGCTCTTGAAAACCATAAATTGTAACAGAACTTGAAAACATACGAAGAAATATTTTTTGAGATGGATATTAAGTATCCTGTGTAGAAATATAACTTAGGTGAAGCCTTGCTATTTTTTTTTTATTATTATTTACGCTTTAAATTATGCAAATTATTGCTGTTAAATCAGAAAAAATTCCAAGATTAAGCCCCTCCGAAGGAAAATCTTGGCTACGGGCCTGGTCATAACTATACTATAGTAAACTAACTACAAATATTACTTTTGCATTCATGAGCTTTGACAGATTCATAAAAAATTTTAATTAATATATAACGTTTCTCATTTTAATAATATATTATTCCATTGCATCAAACTGTATAGGTAATTATAGTAATAGATTCATAGCATTTGAAACAACCGACGAACAGAAGGATAACACGTGTCCAAGTTTTATGAGAAGTAAAAAAGTGTTCCGTGGTTCATTGTTTTTTATTTAGCTATACCTATAATTACGAACTGGCAATTTCAAATTCAATCAATGGAAACATCTTCAAGTATTTTACTTTTCCGAAAAACAGATATATATTTAAAACTAGACTAATAATGAAATAATGCTTTTTACTGAATGACACATATATTTTGTAATTTTTGTTGATGTTGACATTCCTTCTTTTATACCACTGGTTTTTTCTGACTCATAGAAACTATTTTACTTTCGGTGAAATATTCTCTTTAGGTGGAAAATTTAGACTATTAATAAAACTATTTGTCTTAGAAAATGAATGTTATCGAAAATATTTATTAGATCAAAGCAAATTTTCTAGATTTGCACCAGCAATTTGTTTTAAAATAAGAACACTGAAAACCACGAGAAAAATTTCTACATCGCGAGTTCTAACTAAAACAAGTTAATATTGCTGCGAAATTATGGAAATTAACTCCTTAATTCTCGTTCTCGTGATATTCATGGGCTGTATCTTTTATTCAGATTGTTTGATTCCCACCAGTTTTATAAAATAGTGTTCAAATATAATATAATATAATAATGTTTGGCTTACTTATGTTATTATTTTACCTGTCATTAAATAACGTGAATATTTCTGTTTCAAAAAAAGTGGTGGCAATAAGCAATTTGAATTTTTAAATCGTAATTTGTTAAGATTTTATTGAATCACATGGCCGTGGGCGGAGTTTTGACTGTCACTCACGCCGTTACGTAACAATCTCGAACTGACGAGAAAACTATTGTTTTTCTTTTAATATGGAATAATTTTTATCTTGAAAATGGATCAATATTGGTATGCTCCCATGGAATTTAACTCAATAGTCTTATTTACTTGTTAAATATTTTAATTCTTGTGTTCGTTATGTTAATAAAATCAAGAAAAGACCTCAAGACTTATCTAATGTTTTAAACATGGCACCCGAATCTAGAAATATTCTTCTATTATTATCGAATTCATGAAACTTTTCTGTTTACATTTTGTATATAATTTAATGCGACCGTTAAGGGGTTAAACTATCAAAAACTTACTTGATTGCTTTTTTCAGTAAATGAGAAAATATAGTAACCGTCAACTCTGAAGTCGAATGCCAACTTCACTACGAATACAAACATATTAATCATATGATTTTTAAAAAATGATTCCTAACTATTTTTTTAACCTGATTTAATATGGATAAAAATATATTTTCTTCGTTGTGTTTAGTTCAGTTCGCGTTATGCACTTTTATAATGGTATATCGGTAATTTCGAGAAATAGTTACAAAAGTAATTCTTAAATAAATGATACCCTCACATTTTTTTGGTATCAAACTAATAGAAATATAATGACTTACATAAACGTGATATTCTACCTGTGAAAGTTTTGTTTATTTTTAGTGGCAATAAGCAGCTTCTGAAAACGTTGAGCTTAGAATAATGACACATAATTATTTCGTGTTATCAATAAAATGCATTGTTGATTTTTCTACGAGAATGTAAAATGAAAATGTATAATAAAAAGCTAAAAAGAACTTCTTAAAAACTCGAAAGAATTAGTTTTTCTTCATCAGGCGCAGAGAACATGTCCTACTACTTTAAAAACAGCAGCAAGACTGATAGCGATTGCTGCTGTTTTTAAAGTAGTAGGCCATATCCTCTGCGCTTGAGAAATAAAAACAAGTTCTTTCGAAAGGCCTTGCGCATTTATTAAAATTTTTATGGTGTTTTTAAGTTCCTTTTAGCTTATCATTTCACATCATATAATTATATAATATGTAATAAAATGCAATCTTGCCAATTGAAAATATTTTTAATTTTAACACATTCACGATGGGAAATGAGAATTCTCGTTTTCATTGAAAAGATATCATTGACTAAGGGCGTGGCTTCTACCTTACAAAAACTGCATTTATATCATGTTGTCCATATTTTTTTTAAATCGTAAGACATTTTATATTAAATTCGTACATTGAAAGATATTTACCTCTGCATAAACTTGGGAAACCTATCTAGAACGCCAATTTACAAAATACTCTCAGAACAGGAACAAAGCTTCTACCGTTTTAAAATTCAGATGTGATAAAAATTGACCATCGGCAATGTGTTAAGGCAAAGTATATAATAAGACTACATGTTGTAATTTATTGTTGATTGAATAAATATTTCTTTTTCTACTACAGAAAAGTGTAATGTGCAAAACTATGACAATCAATAAAACAAAAACAAAAAATCTTGAAACTTTACCCGATTAAAACATAACAGTTACAAAGGAACCTATTCGTCGAAAAAAGAAACAAGCGTAATATGCTTTCCAAACAGGATTTTTGTCAAAATGGCACGTCGCCGACAAGTTAACTCTGTTAAATGTCGTCCGGAGTTTGGCAACCATTTGGTAACTTTAAAAGTTATTTAAGATTTTGTTGCAACACGGTGCAGCAAAAAGCACACAAAATGCAGACAAAAAAGTCATCTTTTTTTGAGTAAAACACTAAACTTTCAGCGAGTTTAAAAGCGTAAACTACTGTTTAACCCTTCATTGCACCACGTGCCACATCTGGCACATACCTAAAAACACTGTAACTCGTGCCATGAATTTGGCCAATATGATATCTATCCCTGTTCAAGGATAGTCCAAAGAATAGAATAACACTTATTTTGTCCATGTCAGATGGCTGCATTTGACAAAAAATTAGAATTTGGTCTTCGGAAACAAAAAAAAAAAAAAAAAAAAAAAAAAAAATCGATCAAGCTATTAAGGTAAAATTTACTTTTATTATTTTTACTGAATACTTAAAAATATTAATAAAAAAAGTTGCAGGGTGTTAAGCAGATAAAATTAATTCATTTGAGCTCATTTAGTTGTGAAATATAGCAATATAATACTATTTTAAAACGCTAATTGTGTACATAGGGTACGCGCCATAAAATATCAAATTTTAGCTGAAAATTTTAAAATTAATTATTTTTTACAATTCTTACCATTATTAGACCCATCCCAGCAAAGAAATAAACAGTGGGCCATCAATTGGAAAAAAGATGGCAGCCAGCAGTGCCATCAGCGGTAAAGTGCAAGGGTATTTCTTACTTAAACCTGTCGAAAAGTGTTCTAGCCGAATGCAGCTGGCCCATCAGTGATGGCCAACAGCAGGCCAGCATTGGTATGCCATCACATTACTTCAATACGGCATTTTTCCTGCAATGCTAGAACCTATTCCACTGCTATTACTTTGCTGGCCCAGCACTTTCCCTTACAAAAATTTCTTATAGAATTCTATTTTAAAAAAAGTATTAGATATTTATGGCTCCTTTTTCTATAAGCTAGTTTTACCACGAGCTATAGAAGTGTCTATAGAAATAGTTGAACTTTCAGCGGTTTCCATGTGGTCACCCTCCCAAGTACTAACCGCGCTCAATGCTGTTTGGTTTTAGTGGCCGGACATGAACAAGTGCTTTCAGCGTACGCTACGACTGCTCGTTGTTTTCGAGTTCTCATTACACTATTTCAAGTTTGTTTCTTTTGTGATTTACGTTCCCAATCATTAAACTGGTATAGAAATTATTCTATTGTATAGAAATCCTATGTATTTTATAGGCTTTTTTATTATTATTGATTCTGAACTGCGTAAATTACGAAAACCGAAATCCTTTGTAACCTAGTAAAACCAGACTTAAGGAGGGGGAAAAAGCGCGTTGAAATAAAGAATTTATTTATTTATTCATTTACTTATTTATTTTGTTGGTGGCAGTGGTGCTATATTTTTTACAGTTAAAAAAAATTAGCTTCAGAGCTTAAATTGTGTTAAGATATTCATTTCTGATTTGTGTTCAAATACTCAATGTCTTCGATATTCGCAGCGCCACCTAGCGTAAGGATTCCCAGCACTAATACTGCAAAAGTTCATGCACATCCATGTAGTGGTGGGCCAGCGCATGAGATAAAATGGCTGCCCACCAGAATTTTATCTGATGATTTCCAACAGCAAAGTTGACTGAAGCTGTCCAGCAGCGGTCATGCAGTGGTAGACCATCAGCCAGCACTTCTCCATCATTGCCAGCACCTATCTTGCTGCTGGCTAGGAATTTCCTCTTTGCTGGGATATATAGATTTCAAATAATTTTTTTCATAAAAATAGTAAAAATCGTGCAGTGAAGGGTTAAACGGACGCTCAAAAATAACACGAAAAATGAAAGTATATCAAAGCACAGTTAATACATACTTAGTAAAATACGATATCGAGTAATCTGTAAAATATTTTAAAATATCACAAAATACAGAGCTTTGAAATAACATATCCCACTATGAAGATTAATATGTTAGAATAATATTAGGAAAAGAAAATGTTTTGATGGCCATAGCGTACTAGTGGAAAAAGACGAAGTTCCTTAAATTACGTTTATGTGTGAAAATTATTTTTATAATTGTTGTTTAAAATTGTGAAATTAATTAAAGTGTTCCGAAAGAAACTGAAAACATTTCTATGTAGGAGATCGAAAATTAACAATTATATCTTTAAAAGATACTCTTAAACTTAATTACAGAAAAATGTTCGTTTCTCATATTTCGATAAAAGTTTTCACGTTTTCATCTGAAAGAAACTCCAACATGAATAGAATATAATGAAAAATCGTATTCATTCAAACTTGACGAGATTTGCGAATGTTTAAATGAGATTAAAATTTCCAAAATGTTTTTGAATTCAAATCTACCATTGTCTGTTTTACAAGATTTTTTTCTTTAAATTGAAAAAGAACTTTCATTTAAAAACGTTAATTTTCCAAAGAGAATTTTATTGAAATATCGTAGAATTTATTTTTAAATAATTTTTTAGTATCTTAAATTATATAACATTTTCTTTCACAAACAGGATCTAGTGGAACAATTTTTATTTTTTCCATTGTTTTTTGTTAATTATCCTCTAAAAAATTAAAATTGTATGCAATTATAATGATTTTTCAAAACTTATTTTCAATTTGGTTGTTAAAATGAATTCGCATTATACAAATCCTTCACAATTTTCATACGCAAGACTTCAGAACTATTGTACTAATCTAAATATATGCAGTGTTGGACCGAAACCAAACTTCGGTTACTTTCCTAGTTTCGGCCTAAAATGTAAAACGAAAACGAAAGTGTCTTAAAAATGAATTTAAAATAATTAGTTCATACTCATATTTATATAAAATTATTAAGTAATTATATGTATATAGAAACACATTTCTAGTAAATAGGTATACATAATCGATATACAGGACGGACGGTGGTTTGTGGTCTAGTGGTCTTGATCGGTGAAAATATACCGAAAATTTCCGAAATTGCTTTACTATTGACGGCTGCAATGGGTAGCTTTTCACTTTTTTGTAACTGGAGCTAACATTTGAGGCGATAGCATTAAAATCGATGAATAAGGTTAAAAATTCCTGAAAGAAAAAAAAAAAAAGATTGTAAAAGTTTCGCACAGTTTCGGTCGGAATATCTGGTGGTATTTTCGCCGAAATCGAACGTTTGTCGAAACTAAGATTGTAGGTGGAAAACGAAGATGAAACCGAATATTCGGTCGAACTCTAGCTTTATGTCATTCGTTGTAGATGATGTAGGCATTAACCCTTAACCGGAAACATGCCGTCTGTGAGATGATTGCGTCTACATATTTGTGCACGGGATTTTAATGTTTCCGGTTAAGGGTTAATTCATTTTTTCAAATGTTTTTAGTTAATTAGCCTTTAATAAAGAAAAATGAATACAATTATATGTTTCATATTATTATTTATTTATTTTCAATTTGATTGTTGTAATAATAAATGCGCACTAGACAAATTCTTCATAATTTTCATACACAAGATTTCAAAACTATTGTACTTACGTAACTATAAGTAATTAGTTGTAAATAATGCAGGATTTAAGCATATTATTAAAAATAGCATAGAAATTATCTAATTCAAGATGCATACAATTTACTGAATAAAAAAATCAGTACCGTATATACTCGCGTATAAGTCGACCCCTAAATTCATGGAAAAAATAAGTTGCATACCAGTTTTTTTTCTCATAGTCATCTTCGTCTTATTTAATATCAATATAATCTGCATTTAGATAAGGTGAAGATAACTTTTTCAAAATACTGGAATTCAGTCTGTTATTCCTCTCGAATTTAGGGTCGACTTATACGCGAGTATATACGGTATGGAGAAAATTATAATTTAAAAACTGTCCACTTAGTCCCCTTTTATTAAAAAAATCAACTATCCTAACAGAATTTCTGCAGAACAATTTTTGTTCTATTTCCTAATAAACCTTCCATGATTAAATTTTTAAAAATCTATACATAAATTCAAGTAGGAAGTTTTTCCTATTTTTATTTTTACTTTTATTATTATTTTTTTAGGGATTGGGAAACATTGAATGAAAGACTCGTTTAATTAGTAACTGAACATATAGATTAAAAATCTAAATTACCCAAGTACCAGAAAACTTTTACGTATTATTGCTTACCGTTTATTATTAGAGATAAATGCCAAACATTCTTTGTTGCCTTAATTACCGTCATCTATTAATAGAGATTTTTTTCAATTAAAGAAAATTACATTTTCCCCCTTAATTGCTCGTATTATACATATCAACTTCAAAATTGCAATTTTCAGAAATAAAGAGACACGATATCAACAGAAACTGGTTTGTAGTGATTAAAAAGTCCTGAATGTTGATTGTCCACGTATTATTTCAGAACACATAGTCAAAAGTCAGCAGGACGGGAGAGTCATTTGTGGATTAAAATGTTTATAAAATAAAATAAAATAAAATCGCACCATATTAAATTTCATGACACTACATTTACACTTCCTGTCTATACGGAGCCAGTACAAGCTCGCTTTCTCTCTTGAGTACAGTGCCAGGCCTACCCATTCATACAAATTCATATTTTAACAAATAACATGAAAATAAAATCATAATATCAATTGAAATATCATAAAACATATTAAATTAGCTTAAAATCATTATATTACTTATAAATCTTCATTTAATGCACCAAAATCATTATAAAACTAATAAATCTATTTTAATGGATTCCAAAATCATTATAAAACAAATAAATCTATATAATATGATCCTCAAATCATTATAATACTCATAAAAATTCATTAAAAGTCACGAATGTAAACAAATTAATCAAGAATCTCATTATTATATTTCTTAATATAATCAAACCGGTTTTTCCATGCTGTGAATGATCGTTATAGAATCAAATTATAAACAATAATATTGATTGTTTACGCCAAAACAAGTCAAGGTTTCTTTTAAATGCGAAAAAAAAAAAAAAAAAAAAACGTGTTTGTTGAAATGTGAAAATAAGATTATTCTTTTCGCTTATTTTCTTTTGTCTCTATTAATATTTAACGTGAGTTGTAGAAAGAACAGCTCAAATGCAATTCTCACTTTTAGAATGTTTATATAATCGGATAATATGATACTATCCTCGCTTTTTATGTATTATCTCAATTATTTTCTACTTGAGAAAATAATGGATGACGTTCGAACATTGCGTAGAATAAGATTTGATTTCAAACATAATCCTGAATTCATATTCTTTCCCATGCGTTAACAAATCCCATTTTCTCGCGAATTTAAAATCAGATTTTAATTATTTCCTTAACACATTAGGGAATCTTCGTAAATGTACGAGATTAACACTTTTTGTGTTCGCATGTTGTGGGCATAAAATGTAGAAATATTTCATCAGGGTATTTCTGTGAGGAAAATTTGAAGAGTTGCTTTTTGAAATTTATTAAATATATTTAGAATATTAAGATAACTAGAAATACTTGTAATATTTTCTAGTTGTATGAAAAAGTGTCCAGGCCGAAATTTGAACCTAAGAGCTACCATAAGCTGTGAAAATTCTACTACCTAAGTTGTCCTAGACAAAATATGCGGACGCAATTCACTCAAACAACCTTTTAGCAAATACATCTGGCCTCATCTCTGAAACAGCTGGATAGAATGGATAAAAGGAAAATGAATTCCAATAAACGTTGCATATGTAATTTCAGTTAATTTTTTTATCACAATAATAGCCAATGGTAACATAATCATACGACTTGTAATTTTTTTCTAATTGATTGAAGAAGTGTTTCGGCCGGGGTCTGAACATAATACCTTGCTTTAAACTCTCAAAGCATTACCGACCATGCTATCAAGAACAAAATTGACGGGCATAATTCACTTAGACAACCTTTTGGCCTATACATCTGGTCTGTTATCTTAAAGAGCTCAACAGAATGAACCACAGGATATTTGACTGAATTGTGTTCGCATTTTTGTCCAGGACAGCTTGGTCGGCAGAACGTTGGCAACTAATGCTAGGGTCCTGAGTTCAAAACCCGGTCTAGACACTTTTTCATTCAATTGGGAAAAAAAAATACAATTCGTATGATTCATTTTCCAGCCACCATGATTGTGTTGTAACAATGAAGATTAAGATGTGTTTTAACTTTTAGAGGTTATTAATTTATTACTGCATTTATTTATTGTAATTATATCGATTTTAGCAGCACTTAATTTATGATAATCGAATGCTACATGTATCTATTTTAGTGGCATAAATGTAATAATCTAATGACTTTTTTTAATATCTATATAAGTACCATTTTAGAAGTAGTTTAAAATACCATAACTTGGGATTACTTGTACCCAGAAGAATACTATATGGAACCAAATAAAAAATGCTCTAAATCCGACCTGAGTGTACGGTATTGACACTACTTATAGCTGACACATGTGGAATAATGGTGACTCAATATTCTAAACACTCTAGGCCCAGGACTGTTATAAAATGCTTTATTTTGTTGTAAGCCTCAGTAGTGGCCCAGTGTAAGGTCTTGCATCGGGTCGTGTAAACCGATTTTATCTAAAACAGACACAAACCGCGGCTCAGATTGTGTCGTGTTGGTGCTAGTTTTTTTTTTTTTTTTTCTTTCGTTGACATTAAATGTTTTGGGTTCAGGCTGAACCGATTTTTCAAAAGAAAGTTCTGAATGTTTCTCAAATGTTAAGAATTATATACAGTGCAATCTCAAAAATCCGGCATTCAGAAATCCGGACACTTCAAAAATCCGGCAACAAAGTCATTTTTCAACCCCCATTTTTTTTTTTTTTTTTTTTTTTTTTTTTTTTTTTTTACACTTTCAACTTACAAGAGAAAGAAAAATACCAATTGATTGCCAATTATAAACTTCGAGATTCAAAGTGATGGATTAACGGAAAGCGAGATAGAACCGCCGACAAAGCCGGTAGCACCTCAATTGAACGAACACGTGGAACCGGCAAAAAAGAAAAAAAAAAAAAAAGATGTCGCAGGCAAAATGCATAAATTTTACTGGAAATTTCATATATGCTTTATAGAAACAAGGCTGTGTTTCCGATATCGATATACTTCACTTGAATATCACCCAAGAAAAACATGTTAAAAAATATCCGAAAAGTTGAAAGGAAATTGACAATGATGTTTCGGAAATTAAACGTGGAAAAAGTACTTCATGAAATTTCCTGAAATTAAATTAAAAATTAAAATGTGGAATAATATGTTATAAACCATTTTTGGAGTCAGTTACATTTAGCCTCTCCCCCCCCCCCCCCCCTTTTCCATCGCTGGAATAGTCTTCTCCTTTTGGCGCGCGCTCCAGTCAAGATTCGTCGAGGACTCTGAGACGTTTGCCTCCATTTTTAAAATTTTAGACTTGTGTGTATCATAACATACTGAAGATGCCCGCAGGTGCGAAATGAAACGTTGATGTTTATTGTATTTTAATGTGTGCACCTTTTAAAATTGTGTATTTGTTTTTAATACATAATTTTCAATTCCTGAAATTACTTCGTGAAATTTTTTTCATTATATATATATATATATTGTAACATAGAAATAAAAAAGAAAGCTTTATCATAATATTTCATTTTCTTTCTTTTTCTAACATAAATATTACTTGGTTATGAGTTAAATTATCAATAAACGCACAATTAAGAATATCAGAAATACTTTTGATGATACTTTAAAAATCCAGCTTTGTCTCGGTCCCGCCAGATTTTCCAGGTTTTAACTGTATTTGACTATTATTGATCGTATAATTTTTCATTTTTATACGAAAAAGGTAAAACTGATATTAGAGGTATAATTTCAGACTGATTTTTCAAAAATGTAGATTGATTTTCTCTTCGGTTTCGTTCTGATGTGTGTCGGGATTGGGTCTAGTTTCGGGTTGGTTTCAAGTCGAAATTTAGTTTAAGGTCGGATTCAATCCGACACGTTCAGTATCCTACTCAGATTCCAATAAACACCAATTAACATTATTTTGAAGTTCGAAACACTATTGAATGCACAGAGATGCCAACACATCGTATTTTCGACTATCAATATTTTAGGTAGCTTTCTTTACAAAAAGCTACCTATTGCAGCCGTTCGGAGGAAAGCGATTTCAAAAAATTTTGGTATATTTTCATCGATCATGACCCCCAGACCCCGAAACCACCCTCCGTTCAAAATTGATATATATATATATATATATATATATATCAATATATATATATATATATATATATATATATATATCTGACCTATGTCATACTGTAACTCTCGTATTTATGAACCGATTTGGATGTAATTCGGTGTGTACATAGTACATACCAATGTCTCGACCGAGTTCGTTGGCCACCTTCATCCGCCTTTTTGTTTCAAAATGACGGCCATTTAAAATTTTTAAAAAAAATTAAAATTTGAAATGTGGTACCAAAAAATTGAAAATGGAAAAATATTTTTTTCTTATGTATTTGACCTTTATACAAAGACTCCGTAGCAGCTTTTGTTTCGTCTATATCTTAAAAAATGGCTGAGTTATAGCATTTTGAATTTCTAGCGAAGCTGACATTTTGAAACATCCTGAATTTTGTCACGCGATAAAAGGCGTATTTATGAACCCATTTGGATGTAATTTCGCTTATACATAGTAAAGACCAATGTCTCGACCGAGTTCGTTGGCCAGCTTCATCCGCCATTTTGTTTAAAAATGGCGGCCATTTAAAATTTTAAGAAAAATTTAAATTGGAAATGTGGTACCAAAAAATTGAAAATTGAAAACATATTTTTTTCTTATGTGTTTGACCTTGATAAAAAGATTCGGGAGCAGTTTTTGTTTCGTTTATATATTAAAAAATGGCTGAGTTATAGCATTTTGAATTTCTATCGTGGCTGACATTTTGAAACGCCCTGATTTTTGCCACGTGATAACAGACCTATTTATGAACCGATTTGGATGTACATTGGTGTGTACATAGTACATACAAATAACTCAACCGAGTTCGTTGGCCAGCTCCATCTGCCATCTTGTTTCAAAATGGCGGCCATTTAAAAAAATTTAAAAAAATTTAAATTTAAAATGAGATGCCAAAAATTTGGAAAATGAAAAAGATTTTTCGTATGTGTTTGACCTTAATACAAAGATTCCGGAACAGGTTTTGTTTCGTCTATATCTAAAAAAATGGCTGAGTTATAACATTTTGAATTTCTATTGTGGCTGACATTTTAAAACGACCTGATTTTTGTCTTTCGATAACAGGCGTATTTATGAACCGATTTGGATATTACTTGGTCTGTACATAGTGCATACCAATGTCTCCACTGAGTTCGTTGGCCAGCTTCATTCGCCATCTTGTTTCAAAAGGGTTGCGATTTTTTTTTTTAATGTATTTTAAAATTTAAAATGAGGTATTAAAAAATTGGAAAATGAAAAAGATTTTTTTATGTGTTTGGCCTTGATACAAAGATTCGGAGCAGTTTTTGTTTCTGAAAATTTGTTCTTTTGTTTATATCTTAAAAAGTGGTTGAATTATAGCACTTTGAATTTCTATCATGACTAACACTTTGAAACGATCTTGTATTTGTCACGCGATACCACACGTATTCGCCTATTTCAATTGAAGAACATGTTGATAGTATACATCAATATCTCGACCAAGTTCGCTGGCCAGCTTCATCAGCCATCTTGTTTCAAAATGGCGGCCATTAAATTAAAAAAAAATTATATTTAAAGTGAGGTGTAAAAAAATTAGAAATTGAAAAAGGTTTCTTTCTTAAGTATTTGACCTTGATATAAGGATTCAGGAGCATTTTTTGTTTGCCTTTATCTTAAAAAATGGCTCAGATATAGTAGTTTCAATTCCTAACGTGGGTGACATTTTGAAAAATCTGATTTTTTGCCTGCGACAGCACTCGTATATATCATACGATTCAGATGTGAGTGAGCATGTGCACAGCAATTACTAAGGTCTCGACTAAGCTCACTGGTTAGCCTCATCCACCATGTTGTCTTAAAATGGCAGGCACTTTAAGAAATCGCCGAATTTGGTAGCCAAATATAAGTTACTTTAATTAAAAGCAGCTTGGATAAAGCTGACTAATTTCGCGAAATTCTCATTCATAATGATTTAGTATTGATAAAAATTAGTATTGAATCTCCTACATTCGGTTTCCACTTAATTGAGCTTCGTGTGTTTGAATAATATAAGTTGGCTTTTTTAAAATAAGGAATATGAAAGCTACGTCTTCCTCCCGGCACTGGCCGGAAGGACTTTTTTAATAACATTTTCTGCTTTCAGCAGGAAATTCTGCAATTAAATTGGACAAATATTTCAGACACTCATTCAATTGGAAAAGAAATTTACACAGTTAAATTTAAAGAAATTTTAAAGAAATTTAAACAGTAGTAGTTAAAAGTTGGGAGGGTTGACAGCTTTGTATACTATATGTCGTTTGTGAGGGAATATGACATTTGTGATTTTTGAATGACTGATGTCTTTTTTTCTGACGCGATTAGCTTTGTTCAAATATTCTGAAAGTAATTTTATTATTCTATTTCAAATTCCATATATTAAAGGAATGTAAAAATAAATCAAAAACTTGTAAATCGAAAAAGTTTTTATACTGAAAATTAATTATGAGCATTTTACATAAACCTGAAGAGTTTATTTAGACAAATACAGCTGATAAAACTCATAATAATGTCATTAACCTTCTGCTCAAGAAATCATTACCTTCAAACTAATTTAAGCGGTATATTTTAGAACTTTCTCTCCTGTAACTTTCTCACTGCTAAAGCCTCTAATAAACTTGCAAAATGCATAAGACTGCTATTGATTTTCGCTTAGAATGTTTTTTGTCAGTTTATTAAAATTCTAAATTGATTTTAGCAGAATGCATATCCATTCGTAGAGATTCTGGGCGAAAGATGAAGTTATTTTTGTTTATTAACTCCATGAACTGAATATATTTTTTTACATATATCAAAATAGTATTGTTTTTTAATTCTTTGAACTTAGTTAAAAAAAAAAAAAGATTAAAGTAAGATCATATTATTAAATTAAATGTCTGTTAATATTGAGGTATTTTCATTTTAAAATATTCTAAAAATATTTTTATTTTTTATTTTTAATATAGTGATAATTATATACCCTAACGTTTATTAGCCCAGTGGTAGGGGAGCAAAAAAAGGCCCAATCGGAAATAATTAGGGGAAAGCTAGAAATTGTTTTAATCCCTTCAGTTTATGTCTAGAATGAATATGCTACGTTTTCCCCCTCGTACTAGGTGAGCGTTAGGAATTATACATTTATTTATAGTCAAAAAACACGTTTCTTTTTTTTTTTTTTAATACCATAACATTATCTCGAAATCATTAAATTTTTCAAAAACATTATCAACACAAATGTTGTAGAGCTTAAAATTCTGAATAAAATGAGTGCCTACACTTAATACTTTTATTGAATATTAAGGTCACAATTCTTCTTTAAAGTTTTAGCCCCGTGGTCAGAGGGTTGAACTCAGAATTAATTAGGGGAAAACTGGAAATCATTTTAATCCCTTCAGATTAGGTCTAAAATGAATATTCTATGTTTTCCCCTTCGTACTAAGTGAGCGTTAGGAAATATGTACACATATACATTCGAAAAGCACGTTTTTCTTTAGTATTTTTAACAATATCTGAAATTGCGACCTTAATTTTGAACAAAAATATTAATGTGAGTATTCATTTTATTCAGAATTTTAAGCTCTACAACATCTGTGTTGGCATATTTTGATATAGTTAGCTGTTTTGAGATATTGTTAAGGTAATCTGGTCTCTCCTATCTTGAAGCTCTTGATTAGTGATTAAGGCAAAATTTGGAAATGGAATTGCGACCTTAATTTTGAACAAATATATTAATGTGGGTGCTAATTTTATTCAGAATTTTATGCTCTAGAACAATTGTACTGACAATGTTTTTGATAGACTTAGCTGTTTTGAAATATTCTTAGGTAACTTGGTCTCTCCGGACTTCAAGCTCTTGATTAGCGATTAAGGCAAAATTTTGAAATTAGAATTGCGACCTTAATTTTGAAAAAAAATACTAATGTGGGTGCTCATTTTATTCAGAGTTTTAAGCTGTACAACATTTGCTTTGACAGTGTTTTTGATAGAATTAACTATTTTGAGATATTGTTAAAAATATTAAGGAAAAACTTGTTTTTCGAATTTAAATACGTACACATTTCCCAACGCTCACTTAGTACGAGGGGGAAAACATAGAATATTCATTTTAGAATATTCATTTTCATTCTGAAGGGATTAAAATGATTTCCAGTTTTCCCCTAATTAATTCTGAGTTCAACCCTCTGACTACGGAGCTAAAATTTTAAAGTAAAATTGTGACCTTAATATTCAACAAAAGTATTAAGTGTTGGAACTCATTTTATTCAGAGTTTTAAGCTCTACAACAATTGTATTGACAATATTTTTGAAAAAGTTAGTGATTTCGAGATAGTGTTATGGTATTTAAAAAAGAAAAAAAAACGAGTTTTTTGACTATAAATCAATGTATAATTTCTAACGCTCACCTAGTACGAGGGGAAAACGTAGCATATTCATTCTAGACCTAAACTGAAGGGGTTAAAACAATTTCTAGCTTTCCCCTAATTATTTCCAAATTCAACTCCCTAACCACTGGGCTCATATCACCGATTTCATATAAAACAAAACAAAATTAATAATCTACGAAAATAAAACATATTTACTTATAGATCGGAAGGCAGCTGCACAAACCATAACCTCATCGAGTTGAAGGCTGAAATTCCAGGATTAGTTAAAACTCGATTCGTATATTAAAATGCAACTGCTCTGCTAAGTCAGATTTTGGTGGAAAACACCTGCAAACACGATTTTAGTGAGTGTCTGGTAGGTTTACCATTGTGTTTTCCTGCTCGCAGCCATCCATGTTTTCGTACCGTTGGGTGCAGGAAACCACAATGTTAAACCTACCGATCAACAACTAAAATTGGATTTGTAGATGGTTCCCAGCAAGATATGACCCAAGCAGACCAGTTGCATTTTAACATGCTAAACGAGTTCTGTCTAATCCTGGAATTTTTGCCTTCAAATCAGTGGGGTGATGGTCTATGCAACCGCCTCGTGATCTATTACGGAAGTATATAATAACCTCTTCCAAGCTGCATGGGATTCCAAAAAGGTGTTCGCTATCTTTAGAAATCTCAGAAACCAACATAGTATAGAGATTTAAAGAAACATCTATAAGAAAGAAGTTTCTTCTGATGCAACTGATTTTCGCAAATTTGAAGTTGATGCATATTTCCGTTTGTGATTAAATTATAATTTCCTATCTAAGAAATATTTCTCTTGTTTTACAGCGTGGATTTATTTGAATTTTACTACTAATAAATAAATTATTCTAAATTTTCATGAAAGAAAGAAAAAAAAAAAAAAAAAAAAAAAAAAAACAAGAGTCTAGTAAGCTCGACGCAACAGTAGTAGTTTGGTAGTTTTAGGACACGACGCTCTACCTTCCCTCTTTTCGGTATCTTTAATTTGTACAATTTTCCTTTGAAATTTGTCCGGTTTCAATTTTCAATTTTTTTTTCAAACTGGCTTCCGCAAAAGAGTCGGAATAAGAGTAGAATAAAGGGCTGCGGGCGGAAAAAGGTCACTCGCCGCCGCGGTTTCCAATTAGTTTGCTTTTAAACAGTACATTTTTAGAGGAAAATTATTCTCCAATTTCACATTTATGCAAATTTAGCAAACATAACTGTAATAATCTAATGACATTTTTTATATCCTTGTAACAAGTAACTTTATATATATATATATATATATATATATATATATATATATATATATATGTGTGTGTGTGTAGGAAGATTAATTCCCTTCCGCTAAATCATGCGTATTTTACGACTTGCGAACGCCACTCTACCTTAACCTTAGAATTACCGGAAATTTTACTCAAGTTTTATAAAAAATATGCTACACCAGAATTTTTATTTAAAACAAGTTAACTCATTTATTTAACTTAGAATTGTGCCATTTATATATTTAGTTTATTTTAAAGAAATTACTCGTTTGAATAAATATTTTGAATGTACCTGTTGGGTCCATTGGACCCATCTGGTAGGCGGAGGGTTAAAGACACTCTAAAGACCGCCTAAATCCTGGAGGCGTGGCTAGAGAGCTAGCGGTTGACATGAACTGATCCCATGCAAGAAGAGAAAAACGAGCACACTACTGTGACCGCAGAGGAAAAGGGGGAAGATACGTTTTGGAGGTAAAAAACGATGTCATGATGGAATAAGACAGCTACAGAACTAGCTTTTTTTTAGTTGTGATTTTAGAGAGAGTAAAGCTGTTTTTTAGATGTTCAAGATTACGACGAGTTCACCTGTAAATAATCATCTGTATAAATGGTAATTTCACGTACATAGAGGTGTAAATATAATCTAGTTTTAAAGGATAATGGTGTCAGTTATCTCTGTGTTCTACATATATAACCAATTGATTTTCAAAAGTCTGTTATATGCAGGTCAATTGTGTTCCAATATGAAATTTGTACACATGTAATGTATTGAACAATAAAAAATCATTATGCTACTTGCCTTTCTACGACTTTATCCTTAACACGCTAGGACATTTTAATTACTTCCCAAACATATTATGGAATCTTCATAAATGTACGAGATTAATACCTTATGTGTGCTCGTGTTATCGACATAAATTATCGAACCATTAGATCAGGGATCAGGATATCTCTGTAAGAAAAATTAGAGGAGTTGGTATTCAAAATATATGAAATATATTTCGAATATTAAGATGTATACGACTTTCAATTTTTTTCTAACTGAGTGAAAAAGTATCCAGGCCATGATTTGAAGCTAAGCATCTTTTCGTGAGCTGTCAACACTCTACTATTCAAGCTATTCTGGAAAACGCAGGCGGAAACATTTCACTGAGACAGTATTTTGGCAAAATAAATATAATTGTGGATAGGAAATAAAAAGACATAGTATGTGTAGTGTAAATTTAGATAGCCAATACAATGAAAATTTGCATAGATGAAGAGGAATACACAGAAAATGAAAATTTTCTAAAATAGTTTTTTATTAAAAGTAGTTATCAAAATAAAACGATTTGTAAAAAAGCAATTACAATATTCTTTTTTACAAGTACTGTTTTACCATAGGTTAAAACAGCTAGACAGAATGAACCACAGGTTGTCTTACTGAATTATGTCCGCCGATTTTGTCCAGGATAGCTTGGTCGGTAGAGTCGGTAGAGAGTCGGCACCTAAAGTCAATGTCCTGGATTCAAATACTATCCTGGACACTTATTCACTCAGTTGTGAAAAAAAAAATTACAAGTCGTATGCTTCATTTACCAATCAATATGATTGTGTTTAAATAATGAAGATTAATATATTAAATGTCAGATGATAATAATTTATTGCAATTATTTCGCTTTTAGCAGTACTTTATTAGTGATAATCGAATGGCTACGTGTACCTTTTTTTAAGGGAAGAACTGTGATAATCTAATAACATTTTTTATACCCATATAAATATTATTTTAGAAGTTGATTAACATATCCTAACTTGTAGTTACACGGTTCCAAAGAAATATTAGTTGCTTCCAAATTAAAAAAATCTTTAAATCTCTCCAGAACGTAGAGTGTTACTAGTTATTACTGTGACGTGTAGAATATTTGTGAATCACCCAACAATATTCTGAACACAATAGATCAAGGATATTTATAAAATGCTTTATTTTGGTTTTGGTCCTTAATAGAGCGCCAGAGTAGAGACCTGTATTTGGTCGAGTAACCGGAATTTCTCTGAACCCGACTCAACGGCAACGACCAACAGCGGTTCGGATTGGGTCGGGTTTTGGCTAGTTTTCTTTTGCTGTGTCTCGAATTGACTTTAAAATTTCAGATTCAAGTTATCCCGATTTTTCAAAAGAAACCCCTGAATGTTTTTTAAATGTAAAAAATAAATATTTGACTATTAATGAAGGTACATTTGTTTCTTTTTATTTAAAAAAATAAAATTGATATTAGAGAGATGTAAATATAACCTAATTTTCCATACATGTATTAAGGTTGTTTTCAAATCCAAAAGGGCAGCTTTATGACACAAGTTTTAATTTATTTTTGTTCGGAAATGCATAAAACTAACAGGTGCTGTTATTCAGAAACTATGAAATAGAATTGGTTTTTTTTTTCGGTTTTTTGCAAACGCAAGAGATCTTTCAGAAAATATTGTCAAAGTGGGAGTTTTGAGCCGAATTTCCGCTCGAAAGAAGAATAACCTCTCAAGAACGGGTGAAAAAAGTGTTTGTCACATGATCAAAATCGCCTATAACTCAATAGGTAATTTATTTATCCAATTTTATATACAGGGTGTTCATAATTAAACAACCCTACTTTAAAGTTGTCTACAGACAAAACCATTGTTCATAAAGTTGTGAAATTTTGTGAAAGATATAATAAAGAGATGGGAATTTGTTTAGCTAAAAAATATATAAATAAAAACAGTTCAACATTTCGCCACTAGAGGGCGATTTTTAATAAATTAGACATTTGGCATTACCATAGTTTAGAAATTTTATTTACAGGACGTTAATAATTATTTTACCTTATTTTAAAGTTGTCTACAGACGAAATTATTATTCAGAATGTTGTGAAATTTTTTGGAGGACATAATAAAAGTATGGGAATTTGTTTGAGCGAAAAGAAAATTAGCAAACCGTTTGTTAACGAATTACACATTTAGCATACATTTACGATAGTTTAACAAATTTTGTTATAACCAAACATGTTCTGCATGACTTTCATCATTTTCAGATACCACCTGGAATCGTAAGATAGCATATTCCATAGTTGATCGCGGTGTGTTCTGGGAAATGCTAGGAACATGTCGTGAATAATGTTAAGTTAATAAATAAAAATTTTAAACTATTGTAATGCTAAATGTTTAATTTATTAAAAATCGCTCTCTGGTGGCGAAATTTTGAACAATTTTTATTTATTTATTTATTTTTTTTATCTTAAACAAATTCCCATCCTTTTATTATATCTTTAACAAAATTTCACAACTTTATGAATAATAGTTTTGTCTGTAGACAACTTTAAAGTAGGGTCGTTTAGTTATGGACACCCTATATTTCCGTTAAAAAAGGAATTTGTAAATGTGTCAAAACGTTTTGTGCTTCTTCAGCAGAGCAAATATGGATTGAATTCATTTCCTTCGGTTTTGTGTAGAAGTGTGTAGGGATCGGATCGTATTTCGAGTTGATGGAATTTACATTTCAAGTTTCGGCCGGATGTCGGGTTGTCTTAAAACAGAAATTTGGGTAAGGTCCAAATAGACGTAGCCTTAAACTGTAGGCGTTTTTGTTGTGGTGTGGTGGTGTCTTTCATTTTTAATTTTACTTCAAGTATACTTTCAGTATACAGTATCAATCTGTAGAACAAAATGTACTGATCTACCCCATCCCATTGATGAATCTTCGCCAACCTTTTGTTGTCAACCGCAAATTGTTGGCGAAGAAAGGGGATAATCGTACTTCAAGTTAAAGAAAAGAAAAAAAGTTTGTAAACTCTGACTTAGAGTAGGATACAACGAGCCCGGCATAAGACCCCACTCCAGGGTCCAATTAAGACTGATTTAACCCTTTATCTACTGAAATATGAATTATTTAACCCTTTATCTACTGAAATATGAATTATTTAACCCTTTATCTACTGAAATATGAATTCATGAAAATTTTATCTTCTAAAGCATTTTTCATGAATTTTTCAAATTACATTAGAATATTTACATAATAATTTAATAAATTTTTGAAAGATTGTTAAAGGATTCGAGGATTTAGAAGGATTCATTCATTACATTTGAATTTGTAGAAATTTTGTGCAATATTTATAAATCCACTCAAATATTTTATTTTAAATATTTTTCTTAGTATTTTGTAGAATTAGGAAATATATAAATCTAATGCTCTTACAATAGAAATGTAGAAATATTTCAGAATCCACCCCTCTTCCTCGATCCCAACGCCAAGAAAGCTGAAAAGATGTAAAGGCAAAAGAAATCATCCTTTAAAAAATATTTTTGTTTTGTGTAACCAATAATGATTTTGAAACAAGATAAAGTAATGCGTCAATACCTCATTCTAAACTGTATTACTACTAGTCGATGTATTAAATTAATTTTATAATAAGTTATTTTAATGGTATCTATAAGTACCGTCAGTAGATAAAGGGTTAAGGTGCATTCTTTTCATATTCGAAACACTATCTTATGCAGAGAGATGCCAACAGTTCCTATTTTGAACTAGCAATATTTTTTAATAACACTTTTCGCTCTCTGCGGGAAATTCTAGGATTAAATTGGACAAATATTTCTGTAGGAAAATAGAGGTAATCAAACGTCCGGAGAGTTGACAACTATCTATAAATGTCGTTTGTGTGTGAGTAAAATATTTATGATTTTTGAATGGCTGACATCTATTCTTTTTCTAACGTATTTAGCTTTATGCAAAACTTATGTAAACAATTTTATTATGGGATTTCAAATTTCACACATTAAAGAAAGTAAATCTTTAAACAAAATTAAATTGAAAAGTAATTATAAGCATTTTACATAAACTTGAGAAGTATAATTTAGACAATTTACATCTGATAAAACTCATAATAATGTCACTAACCTTTTGTTCAAGAAGTCATTAACTTCAGACTAATTTAAGCGCTCTGTTTTAAAACTTTTTCTCATATAATTTTCTCACTGCTAAAGTCTCTAATAACCTGCAATATGTATGAGACTGCTATTGATTTTCGATTAGGATGTTTTTTGTCAGTTTATTAAAATTCTAAATTGATTTTAGCAGAACGCACGTCCATTCGTAGCGATTCTAGCTAGAAAATGAAATTATTTTATTGTTTGGCTATTTTTTAAACTGAATATGAATTTTTTTGTATATATCAAAATATTACATTGTTTTTTTTAATTCTTTGAATCATGGAAATAAAGTAGATTAAGTTTAAAACATGATATTGAAAACAATGTCTGTAAATATTTAGATATTTTCTTTTAAAATATTTTATATTTATATAATTATATATATAATTTTATATTTTCTTTTTCTCAAAATGCTTTTTAAATATCGTTATAATTGTATGATCCTGAACATTTGCACAATGATTGTGATTTCATATAAAATGCAGGAAAAATAATAGGAGAAATGTTTGATAAAAAATGAGAAAACACTTCAAACTGTAAAATACAAATGTTTCTTAACCCTTTGTAATTCAACAAGTAAGTTTTAATTGTTTACTCAGATGTTAGAATACATTATTTTTAGTATGTATATATGGGGCATTCTCACAATCTTTTGAGCTTTTGACTTTCATGTCCCTGAATAATAATTTTCATTTTAATACACTTTTTTGTGTTTTTTTCATTTCATCTCATTGCATGATTGCACAACAATATTAACGAGATAAATAAGTTTTGACGAGGTTGGGGGTCCAAACACCTGGAAAACTCTTATACCATTTCGTGTCTCTGATGCTGATTTTTAAGTTTGGAGCTGTCTGGATAAAATTGTTTCAATAAAAATAATTCGATGATGTAATTTTTTTCTGAAACTGGAACTACTGTTTTATATAAATATGTAGCTAAAAATTAACCCGCATACATTTTTAGGGTTGTTATTATTTTTTAAACTCCGCCCCTGGGTTTTAGATTCCTTACCATCCCTCTTCTAAAATTATAGAGAAAATCATTTCAGATGCAGCCACAGAATTTTTTTCAAGTTTTTTCTCATGCAGAAGTATGCTAGAGAAATAATGTCTAAAATTCTTTGGCAGGGAATTCACTGTAGAATTTAAATCAGCATTTAAATATCAATTTCAAGCATCGTGGCTTTATTGGTAGTCTCACAGTCCCCAAGGTTAGACATTATTAAAGAAGGAAGAGACTCACAGGAAATTAAATATAGAATTTGTCTGTGGACAAAGACTGTAAAACTATTAAATTATGTTTGCTGTAATAAGGAGATCTACGTGCATTTTTGTATTCATTGATGTATAAATTTTTGCTACACCCTGTGTTTACACATTTAAGGCATTCAAATATAGTTTAATCTAATAACTAAATCAGGAGCATGTTTCACAATCTGTTGTTTTGGTTTATAGAAAATAAATACAAAAGGTTTAAAAAGAATACCTCTCTGTTTTGTCTGACACTTTACAGATGATAAAGCTTTCAAAAGAATCTCCATTTCTTGTGACGCTTCGTAAAAATTAAATTCTTGTGACAAGAAGTTTCTCAAAAGATATTTTCACTTTCGCTTCATTTCACTTGACAGACACGGATATTTTCTGCATCAATGCATTTTTAACGTTATTATATTAATTTAATTTCTGTTTTATAGAATTCGATATGAAAGAAAGACATGATTTTAATATTGAGCACATAAAACACATATAAATTTACTTAGATTTTATTTTTATTATTTAATACAGAAATTTTTCAATGTAGAGAGTGTCTCCAAAACGTACCAATTAATGCGAAAATAAGTGCAAATATATGTACTTGAAACCTACAGATTTTTGAGCAGCTATATGCTAAGGATTCTTTTTAGGTGCGTTCGTAATTATATAAATACGCAGCATATGGGGCATTCTCACAATCTTTTGACTTTCATGTTCCTGAATAATAATTTTTATTTTAATACACTTTTTTGTGTTTTTTTTTATTTCATATACTGGGGAACATCCCATTGCATGATTGCACAACAATATTAACGAGATAATTAAGTTTAGGACGATGTTGGGGGTCCGAACACCTGGAAAACTCCTATACCGTCCCGTGTCCCTGATGCTGATTTTTAAGTTTGGAGCTGTCTGGATAAAATTGTTTCAATAAAAATAATTCGATGTAATTTTTTTTCTAAAACTGGAACTATTGTTCCATATAAATAGGTAGCTAAAAATTATCCTGCACACATTTTTAGGGTTGTTATTATTTTTTAAACTCTGCCCCAGTGTTTTAAATTCCTTACCATCCCTCTTCTAAAATTATACAGAAAATCATTTCAAATGCAGCCAAAGAATTTTTTTCAAGTTTTTTCTCATGCAGAAGTAAGCTAGAAAATAATGTCTAAAATTCTTTGGCAGGAAATTTACTGTAGAATTTAAATCAGCATTTAAATATCAATTTCAAGCATCGTGGCTTTATTGGTAGTCTCACAGTCCCCAAGGTTTATTCCTGCACTTTTCGAAGTAAATTAAAAGATAATAATTTTTATTTTAATACACTTTTTTTGTGTTTTTTTTATTTCATCTCATTGCATGATTGCACAACAATATTAACGAGATAAATAAGTTTTGACGATGTTAGGGACTCAAACACCAGGAAAACTCCTATACCGTTTCGTATCTCTGATGCTGATTTTTAAGTTTGGAGCTGTCTGGATAAAATTGTTTCAATAAAAATAATTCGATGTAATTTTTTTCTAAAACTGGAACTATTGTTCCATATAAATATGTAGCTAAAAATTAACCTGCACACATTTTTAGGGTTGTTATTATTTTTTAAACTCTGCCCCAGGGTTTTAGATTCCTTACCATCCCTCTTCTAAAATTATACAGAAAATCATTTCAAATGCAGCCAAAGAATTTTTTTCAAGTTTTTCTCATGCAGAAGTATGCTAGAGAAATAATGTCTAAAATTCTTTGGCAGGAAATTTACTGTAGAATTTAAATCAGCATTTAAATATCAATTTCAAGCATCGTGGCTTTATTGGTAGTCTCACAGTCCCCAAGGTTTATTCCTGCACTTTTCGAGGTAAATTAAAAGATAATAATTTTTATTTTAATACACTTTTTTTGTGTTTTTTTTATTTCATTTCATTGCATGATTGCACAACAATATTAACGAGATAAATAAGTTTTGACGATGTTAGGGACTCAAACACCAGGAAAACTCCTATACCGTTTCGTATCCCTGATGCTGATTTTTAAGTTTGGAGCTGTCTGGATAAAATTGTTTCAATAAAAATAATTCGATGTAATTTTTTTCTGAAACTGGAACTATTGTTCCATATAAATAGGTAGCTAAAAATTAACCTGCACACATTTTTAGGGTTGTTATTATTTTTTAAACTCTGCCCTAGGGTTTTAGATTCCTTACCATCCCTCTTCTAAAATTATACAGAAAATCATTTCAGATGCAGCCACAGAATTTTTTTCAAGTTTTTACTCATGCAGAAGTAAGCTAAAGAAATAACGTCTAAAATTCTTTGGCAGGAATTTTACTGTAGAATTTAAATCAGCATTTAAATATCAATTTCAAGCATCGTGGCTTTATTGGTAGTCTCACAGTCCCCAAGGTTTATTCCTGCACTTTTCGAAGTAAATTAAAAGATAATAATTTTTATTTTAATACACTTTTTTTGTGTTTTTTTTATTTCATCTCATTGCATGATTGCACAACAATATTAACGAGATAAATAAGTTTTGACGATGTTAGGGACTCAAACACCAGGAAAACTCCTATACCGTTTCGTATCTCTGATGCTGATTTTTAAGTTTGGAGCTGTCTGGATAAAATTGTTTCAATAAAAATAATTCGATGTAATTTTTTTCTAAAACTGGAACTATTGTTCCATATAAATATGTAGCTAAAAATTAACCTGCACACATTTTTAGGGTTGTTATTATTTTTTAAACTCTGCCCCAGGGTTTTAGATTCCTTACCATCCCTCTTCTAAAATTATACAGAAAATCATTTCAAATGCAGCCAAAGAATTTTTTTCAAGTTTTTCTCATGCAGAAGTATGCTAGAGAAATAATGTCTAAAATTCTTTGGCAGGAAATTTACTGTAGAATTTAAATCAGCATTTAAATATCAATTTCAAGCATCGTGGCTTTATTGGTAGTCTCACAGTCCCCAAGGTTTATTCCTGCACTTTTCGAGGTAAATTAAAAGATAATAATTTTTATTTTAATACACTTTTTTTGTGTTTTTTTTATTTCATTTCATTGCATGATTGCACAACAATATTAACGAGATAAATAAGTTTTGACGATGTTAGGGACTCAAACACCAGGAAAACTCCTATACCGTTTCGTATCCCTGATGCTGATTTTTAAGTTTGGAGCTGTCTGGATAAAATTGTTTCAATAAAAATAATTCGATGTAATTTTTTTCTGAAACTGGAACTATTGTTCCATATAAATAGGTAGCTAAAAATTAACCTGCACACATTTTTAGGGTTGTTATTATTTTTTAAACTCTGCCCTAGGGTTTTAGATTCCTTACCATCCCTCTTCTAAAATTATACAGAAAATCATTTCAGATGCAGCCACAGAATTTTTTTCAAGTTTTTACTCATGCAGAAGTAAGCTAAAGAAATAACGTCTAAAATTCTTTGGCAGGAATTTTACTGTAGAATTTAAATCAGCATTTAGATATCAATTTCAAGCATCGTGGCTTTATTGGTAGTCTCACAGTCCCCAAGGTTAGACATTATTAAAGAAAGAAGAGACTCACAGGAAATTAAATATAGAATTTGTCTGTGGACAAAGACTGTAAAACTATTAAATTATGTTTGCTGTAATAAGGAGATCTACGTGCATTTTTGTATTCATTGATGGATAAATTTTTGCTACACCCTGTGTTTACACATTTAAGGCATTCAAATATAGTTAAATCTAATAACTAAATCAGGAGCATGTTTCACAATCTGTTGTTTTGGTTTATAGAAAATAAATACAAAAGGTTTAAAAAGAATACCTCTCTGTTTTGTCGGCGACACTTTACAGATGATAAAGCTTTCAAAAGAATCTCCATTTCTTGTGACGCTTCGTAAAAATTAAATTCTTGTGACAAGAAGTGTCTCAAAAGATATTTTCACTTTCGCTTCATTTCACTTGACAGACACGGATATTTTCTGCATCAATGCATTTTTAACGTTATTATATTAATTTAATTTCTGTTTTATAGAATTCGATATGAAAGAAAGACATGATTTTAATATTGAGCACATAAAACACACATAAATTTACTTAGATTTTATTTTTATTATTTAATACAGAAATTTTTCAATGTAGAGAGTGTCTCCAAAACGTACCAATTAATGCGAAAATAAGTGCAAATATATGTACTTGAAACCTACAGATTTTTGAGCAGCTATATGCTAAGGATTCTTTTTAGGTGCGTTCTAATTATATAAATACGCAGCATATGGGGCATTCTCACAATCTTTTGACTTTCATGTCCCTGAATAATAATTTTTATTTTAATACACTTTTTTGTGTTTTTTTTTATTTCATATACTGGGGATCATCCCATTGCATGATTGCACAACAATATTAACGAGATAAATAAGTTTAGGACGATGTTGGGGGTCCGAACACCTGGAAAACTCCTATACCGTCCCGTGTCCCTGATGCTGATTTTTAAGTTTGGAGCTGTCTGGATAAAATTGTTTCAATAAAAATAATTCGATGTAATTTTTTTTCTAAAACTGGAACTATTGTTCCATATAAATAGGTAGCTAAAAATTATCCTGCACACATTTTTAGGGTTGTTATTATTTTTTAAACTCTGCCCCAGTGTTTTAGATTCCTTACCATCCCTCTTCTAAAATTATACAGAAAATCATTTCAAATGCAGCCAAAGAATTTTTTTCAAGTTTTTTCTCATGCAGAAGTAAGCTAGAAAATAATGTCTAAAATTCTTTGGCAGGAAATTTACTGTAGAATTTAAATCAGCATTTAAATATCAATTTCAAGCATCGTGGCTTTATTGGTAGTCTCACAGTCCCCAAGGTTTATTCCTGCACTTTTCGAAGTAAATTAAAAGATAATAATTTTTATTTTAATACACTTTTTTTGTGTTTTTTTTATTTCATCTCATTGCATGATTGCACAACAATATTAACGAGATAAATAAGTTTTGACGATGTTAGGGGCTCAAACACCAGGAAAACTCCTATACCGTTTCGTATCCCTGATGCTGATTTTTAAGTTTGGAGCTGTCTGGATAAAATTGTTTCTATAAAAATAATTCGATGTAATTTTTTTCTGAAACTGGAACTATTGTTCCATATAAATAGGTAGCTAAAAATTAACCTGCACACATTTTTAGGGTTGTTATTATTTTTTAAACTCTGCCCCAGGGTTTTAGATTCCTTACCATCCCTCTTCTAGAATTATACAGAAAATCATTTCAGATGCAGCCACAGAATTTTTTTCAAGTTTTTACTCATGCAGAAGTAAGCTAAAGAAATAACGTCTAAAATTCTTTGGCAGGAATTTTACTGTAGAATTTAAATCAGCATTTAGATATCAATTTCAAGCATCGTGGCTTTATTGGTAGTCTCACAGTCCTCAAGGTTTATTCCTGCACTTATCGAGGTAAATTAAAAGAAAAATTTAATTTAATCCAATGTTAACAACTGTTTTTAAAAATCAATGAACATTGTGACTTTCACTTAGTCTTAACATGATTTTCCTAAAAATAGGTGGTAATTTTTCTTACCGTTCCATCCTTACCGTCCTTTTTTTACCATTTCGTCCCTTTTTTCCAATACCATCCCCTCTTTTTACTTTACCGTATTCTTTTTACTTTTACTGTTTACTTTACTGTATAAAAATTCTGTATTAAAAGTACTACATTGTTATTATATCTTATTTGAATGTCCTGTGGGTACTATGCAAATTCATTATAAGTAAAAATTTAGAAGAAAATACAAAGTTATAGGGGTAAAATGGTAAGGAAAATTAAACTCGCAAGTTTAACTTGAACCTCAGTTAAATAAAAAAAAATTTCGCTGCTGACCATTTTTTCTTTATTTTGAATCATTAAGGCATTCGTCTCTCAGAATAAAATGTTATTTTAGCAAGTTTAATTTTGTCAGATTTTTTCCCCCAAAAGTCAAAAGATTGTGAGAATGCCCCATATCTATATGTATATATATGTATATCTATATATGTATAAGGTAAAGCGAGGAGAGTCTGCGCACATTTCAAAAGAACAGTAATAAAAATTCTAAATATTAATATTTTGCTAAACTATGCATGAATAATTTTGACTTTATTTGTTTTTTATGCATTTCCATTGTTATTTTGTTGTTATACTGTAATTTAATAGAACAGCAGTAATAAAACCAAGAAAACTATTTTGCGCAATCTCTCCTTACAGGGTAGGAGAGAACGCGCACAAGGGTAGGAGAGATTGCGCACATAGGAAGAAGAGATTGTTATTAATAGTAACTAAAATTAAATTGTTAGCAATAATAATTGCACTTAATCGACTTTGTTGAAAGGTTTTTGTCAGTAAATATTATTGTATCAGGAGTGAATATTTCAACCAGATGTTTAAATAATAAATAAAAGAAAGAATTTTAACAAGAGTTAACAATTTTAATTTAAAAAGATTAAAATATCAGAAAAAGCAAGCTCTACTAAGATTCCAAAATAACATTAATCTAGTTGATAACATGTTTAACTTGAAAATTACTTCATTTCCATTTCCACAGTTTCATTGTATTTTGTTTGCTAACCGGAGTTGCCGTTGTCCATAATCGATGCACTTATTGTTGTAACTCGTGCACCTTTCGTGCAGTCACCTGCAACAAGCAATACATTGAATCCAGTCAGTTGTCGAAGTTGGTACAGTTACAGACATTCAGTGCACTCATCCTCATTGACCTTCGGTTTTTTTCCTTGAGTTTTTTTTATCCCACTTTTTGTGGAAACACCTTATCTTCAACTGTTTTTTTTTTTGTAGCGGCATCCTTCTTAAGTCTTTTTTCATGTATATTTTGTGGATTAGTAACATTAGTTGCATTCTGTTTCATTTTGATTTCGATGGCATTACACTACTTGGAATGGGTGAAAGCTTTTCCAAAACATTGTATTAGAAAATTTATTTTAGTTAACAAAATTGATTTATTAATTGCTCATAAATTAAAAAATATGTATAAATATTTAATTAAATAACCACAAATATATTGTTAATTTATTAACAAAAATAATTACATAAAATTTATTTAATAACAACTGTATTATTAATTTATTAATAAAACTTTTATCTGCAAAAGTATTTTCTTGCAAATTAATTTGTTGCCAAATTATGTGTTTTTCCCAAATTATTTCAAAATCGATTCATTCATATGTTTTACACGTAATTTGCAATTCATGCAAATTTATCAATAAGCTGTGTAATCTCTCCTAGCACTTAAACTTATGGGGAAATGCGCCATCTCTCCTAAGTAATAGATGCGCAAACTCTCCTATTTTGGTAGGAGAGATTGCGCGGTCTTTTATTTAAATACGGCCACTTCTAAAATGAATTTCTGGTGTTCGTATACTTAGTCCAGGTTAGTAGTTTATAAGAAATTGTTTAAGTTCAAAATATTTTCTATTATTAATGCTCTATAAGAATTCTGACGAACAGTTATGAAAATTCAAGCACTTACTTCGGAAAAACAAAAACAAAATAGCACTGATTTATTCCAGACGCTTGGAACAATCAATATGCACATTCATGTAGACACTGCATTAATGCTGCTGTGCAACTACCTGGAGTCGCTGGGCGCGCACTCTACTCCTTCCCGTCGAATCTCTTTGTGCGCAATCTCTCCTAGCTTTACTATATAGGGCTAGCTTTACTATATTCTCTATATAACGAAATCCATTGTTCCAGTAAAACATTCGTTATATAGAGAATGAGTAAAAATTCCTGTTTAGTGTGTAAATTTTGAACAAAAATTACTTTTGAGGTGTTTAATTAAGAATTTGAAATGTTTAACTATAAATATTAACCTAATATTGTATTTCTTAATTATTTAAACAGTTTCAAAAAAGAGAACGTACATTTATTTGAAAGCATAACAAAAATCACATAAGGAAAACTTACATTAATTTTAGACGAAGAAATCTGTAATTTTTCGCTGTTTTGATTTCAAAATTGTTACACTCTCGAAAAAATGTTCACACTTTAGACAGGAGTGAAAAATTGTATCGAGAACATTTTCCTCCATTTGAATTCTCATTCACCTTCAATTACCTCTCTGATACCGTTATTATGTATAACAATCCAACTGACACTGTTTTAAGAAGTATGTTGGAAGGCGTGTGAGAGGGGGGGGGGGGATGAATTCGGTTGGGCATAAAAAACAAGGAGATTCAAGGTAGAAAAGTAAGATTAAAAACTCAGCACTGAACGATAAATCACTAATCAGTGATGGAAAATTGATTCCATGTGATTTGGAAGCTTTTTTAAAACAATAAATAAAGACTATTTTACGTAAAAATTCGTTATATGGAGATAGATATTTCGCTATATGGAGACTGTTTTTAATGAGATCATGGGAAAAAGGGAGCGTTCCTACTAAAAATTCGTTATATAGAAAAATTCGATGTAAGGAGTTTCATTATAGAGAGACTTGACTGTATCTATATACGACGCATAAAAATAAGTAATTATAAGGTAATTTTCTGAACAATAAACAACAAAAAAAAATTACATACTACTGATAAATATTGTCAATACAAATTTCTATTACAATTTTGTAACGTATACGAATTTACATTTGTAAAAAATCTATTTTTCGGGCATCTCCAGCGTGATAATTTTACAAAATTATGGAAGTTCACTTTATCAATAATCATGCAAAATTGCTGAAATGGTATGTAAAACGTTAGATGAAAAATTAAGTCGGTATAACCGTCTGCTTAAAATACTATAAATATTCATATTAACTGATGTGTTGGGAGAAAGCAGCATTAAATATCTATAAGGAATCTTGAATTTTGTGTATGTTGCAGATATGAAACGCGGTGATACAAAGCTAAAACATCTATATTCCTGGTTGAAAAAACCGATTAATACATTAAACAAACTACTAAGAAACGTTTCCAAAAATCAGTGGCTGTTTATTTAAATTAAAAAAGAAAACTTTATCTAAATGTTTCTTTGAATATCGAAAATTTATTAATTTCTGAGATTTCTAAAAGCAAAGAACGCTTTTTGGAACCGTGGGTAACTCGTAAGAGGTTATTGTATATTACTGCCCATGCTTGTATTATATTTTCCTGCATTAAGAATTATATATATATATATATATATTACGGTGCAATTAGAAATTTAAAAGCACTACAAACCTAATACCTACAAAAGGTACCTACAAATCCTGTTATAAAGTTCAGAAATTTAAGCTTTTTCTTGATATTTTAACCTAATGTTGCAATTCACTTACCTTAGATCAATATCATTAAACTGTGATATTCTTGTTTCTACAAATGTTTTGTCATGTCCTAAAACTTATTTGAAGTTTTTTTTTTTAATTTGTAGCATTTTAGTTATTTTAAATCTGCCAAATTGCACTCTTTAAAACTCAAATAAAAATATAATGTCTGGAATGGAACATATTAAACTTTATAAATACAGACGGTGTACCAAGTGCGCCTCTCGGTAAAAAAAAAAAAAAAAAAAAAAAAAGCTGTGAATTTCAAAATAATTATGACAACAGCAATTCATTTACGCATTTTCTAAAGACACTTCACTGTCCAAGCAATGTTAAGCATTGAAGTTTTCAATTTTGTCTCCTCTCTTTCAATTTTGTTTCATTGGTAAGTCACCAGTTGCATGCGTAATACGCCTCCCATGTATTTGTCTAACTGTTTCTATTTTGTTTATGAATTACATTACTTCTAATATCATAAGACGAAACGCAATATTTCACCTTGCTTCAAACATAAAATATATTATATGAACTTTACAAAGTTCACTGTTTTACTTAAAAGGTGACTAAAATAATAAAACAGATGTTACAGGTTAAAGTGACGTATTTGTATAAATAAACAGAAATTAGTAATTAAAATATTCTCTGATGAAGAGCTTGGAAAAAAGCTTGAAAGTACTAAAGGAGTTTTAAATAAAATGTATATTTTAAACTTGTAACATCTCTTTTATTATTTTAGTCACCTTTTAAGCAAAACAGTGAACTTTTTTAAGTTCATATAATATATTTTAAATTATTTCTTTTATAAATTCGAATTTGATGTTTATTATTTTTATACTATTACTAGACAGTGCATTAAAGAAGAATATCATTAAAAATGGCTATGGCTTTAAAAGAAGTTGGCTCATGATGTACGCCGGCAGTGTTTTAATATTATTACAAACCCCCAATGTTGTAAAAACTTCCAGTTTTGCAAATTAAATTAAATCAATCGTCTTTTTTATCAATTACATCTTTATTATTTTTATACTTCTCTAAAATTTGCATTAAATAATGATAGCATTACTGGTTGTTATTTAGACTTCAATATGCATTTACGCAAATAGTTCAACGCCTTGTGTTTATGTCTCTACAAACCTTATATGTTTTTAAAAGTTAAGGAAGTGTTGTCATCTTACCTTCATCAAACTTATTATTTTTTCCCACATAAAAATAATTTATACTTTACGATAAACTAACGAAGAGGAAAATTGCAAAACATAAATATTTACCTGCAAGAATATCATCAAAAATTGGTACTTAGACTTTAAAAGGCGTTGGAGTGTGATGTACGCCGGCTGTGCTTTTACGTTATATAAACCGTCAGTGTTATATTAATTCTAATTAAGTTGGTCTTTTTTTTATCAATTTGACATTTATTACTTTTATAATACTATTTGAAATTGTATTAAAAAAAGATATCATTAAAACTTGTTTTTCAGACTTAATATGCATTGGTGCACATATTAGGGTTAGCATTGTAGAAACGCGTTGTGTTTATGTTACTACAAACCTTACTTGTTTTTAAACGTTAAGGAAGTGTCATCAACCTTCATCAAAGTTTTTATTTCTTCGTACAAAAAAAAAAAAAAAAAAAAAAAAAAAAAGAATTCATATTTTCACATAATTACCAAAGATGAGAATTTCAAAACACAATACCTGCTATATTGTCCGAAATTTTCAAAAACGAATGTGAAAAATTCTTTCCATACAATATTCTACTAGTTTGTGAACGTTATTAATAATTGATGGAGATCAGGAAATTTCAGATATCTATTTTAAGTTTGTTAATATACTGTGGAATATCGCTTCTCCTTTTATTTTTCATTAAGTGCATAGTATTTCTTTTCAAAGATAATGAAACCATTCATGACATTTTCTTATCTATTTCATTAATTATTTATTACAACATGTTAATTTTAGTAAAGATAGATAAAGTGTTTGTTCTTTGCAAGTTTTCTTGTAGTTCCTCATTTAAAGGAGCTATTGAACATCACTTTCGATAATGAAAATAGAAAAACATTCTTTTAAAGATTTACTGAAAATTAATTAATGAGAAATATGTGCTTCATATTTGATAACAGAAATTGATCTTGTTGAAACATTGAAAGTTACATCAAGGGAAAAATTTATTAAATGAAGATAAGAATTTGTGCTATCTAGTCGCTCTAATAAAATGAAAATAGTAAATTGACTATTAAATTATTATATTATAAACTAGTTCACTCGACCGGCGTAGCCCAGGCCCGCGATGAATGAACCTTAAATGAAACTCAATTCGTATGATTTTATACCTTTAAAATAAAATAAATAATGTGAACATTAAAAAGGTTCACAATCTTACTTAAAAGGCGACTAATGTGATGAAAAAGATGTTACAAGTTTAAAATATACATTTTATTTAAAACTTCTTAGTACTTTCAAGCCTTCCAGGCTCATCATCAGAGAATATCTTAACAACTAAATGTTGTTTATTTATACAAATACGTCCCTTTGTTTTGAAAATGAGAGAACCAATAATTACTAGAGTTGAAAGTAGAAGTAGCAGCAGCAATTTCTTGGATTGAATTTAATTAGATGAAATATATATTATTATTATTATTAATTGCTGTTCAATTTATTTTATAATATCACTTTGTTTCACGTACGTCACTTTCCATGGGTAAAAGAAAATATTTAACTTCTGTGCTTTAAATTTTAATACGTCCCTTTGCTCAGGTTTTCGGGATTTATTTTCTGGATATTGAACCACAAACTGGGGATATTGTGCGATAGGGCGTCGTTACATACTTGATTGCTTTTACACGGGATTTCTATTGATTCTCTTATAGTGGATGCGTAATAATTGGATGTTGGGAGTATGATTTTTGCCTGATCAAAATCTATTGCGATATTCTGATTGAAACTTAAACGAGAGAGAGCTGTGGATTGACGACAAAATTTTATGTCTGCTTTATGTTCTTATATTCTTTCTTTGAGTTTTCTTTTGGTCATTCCGATGTACTCCATTAGTCTATTGATGCCAGTTCTAAAAAAAATTGTATATGCACCAGCTAATTCATCTTTCGGTGTTAGATCTATTTTCGTACAAATTAACTCTTTTAATTTTCTTGGTGGACAGGCTATTAAATTTATATTGTGTTTCTTATTGTGTGATAAATTTAATAGCCTGTCCACTAAGAAAACTAAAAGAGTTAATTTGTACGAGAAACACAGTATAAATTTAAATTTAAAGTACAGAAGTTAAATATTTTTTTCTACCCATGGAAAGTGACGTAAGTGAAACAAAGATATGTCATAAAATAAATGGAACTGCAATTAATAATAATAATATATATTTCCTCTAATTAAATTGAATCAAGAAATTGCTACTGCTACTTCTACTTTCCACTCTAGTAATTATTGGCTCTCTCATTTTCAAAAGAAAGTGACGTATTGTGGATCGTTTAGTTCGTTTTCGAAATGTTAACAAATTCGCGTTCATTCTCTATTTAAAAAAAAGCGTTTATTTTTCGTTTTAAAAGTCCATTTTTTTAATAAAACAAAAAGTTCTGAATAATTTTTTTTTTAAATTTACATACTCTTAATTAGTGTACAAATATAGGCGTAGATGCATAAGTTTAAAATCTGTAAATACTGTATAATACTGACTCCGATTAAAATTTTACGCTGTGGTTTTATCCACCATCTAAAATAAAGCAGTTGTTTTTCAAAGCGTACATAATGTCTATAACTTTTGCAAAACGCTACGTCTCAGAGCTGATATTTCAAGGGGTGCGTTTTGATTGGACACTCTTGTTCTAGCCTCGGATGGAGGTGCAAATCTAGTCAACGTGTGGTTTTGAAGAAATATTGATTTTTTGTTGTTGTTGTTGTTTTTTAATTAGGCCGTTTGATGGCTTTTTAATGAGTTACGGTTGTTAATTAATAACTCGAACAATTATAAGAATTTTAAAATTCTAAGACTCGGGTACATTAGAAGAGGCCTTGGACTATCTGCACAAAAAAATTGAGCCTCGTACGTGCCGTAGATTTTGCTAGCCATCGCACACACACACACACAGAGCGATTTGTTCTTTTATTAGAATTTATGTAATTTTTTATGATAAAGAAGGCATAATGAAGTGAAACTAATATTTGGAAAGCTGTATCGAAAGAATTGAAATGGAAGAAGTAAAAACTGCATTTTATAGTCTAATAGAAAGAATTATATATATATATATATATATATAGATATATTTAGTAATTAGGTTTGCGATTTGAAAGTGATTTGAATAAGAAAGAATCCTTAAGGTGTGGGTTACAGGGGGTTTCACCAAATATAGAAGTAAAATAAAATTAACAAAAAATCAAACCGCTTAGTTTTAATGATGAAAAGAATATTGAAATAAAAAATCGCCATATATTTACTCGATAGCGACTAAACTAATTTTATCTATAACTATGATGAATATTTTAGGAAATAATGTTTACAACCTTATTTTCACAATAATAAATTAGGTAAGAAAGTATCGCTTACCTTTTAGTCTTCTGCTCGATTTCTTATGTCAAACTTAATTTTCTGCATATCCTATGTTGTCCAGGACTTCATTATAATTTTATTAATGAATCCTACTATTTTAGCTAGGGTGATGTAACACATTTTATTCCTTAATAAATAATTATCTGCACCGCACTAAGTTAAAATATAGAGAAAATTCATAATTAGTATACAGATTTTTGGGGCCCAACAACACTGCTCCTATCATCTCTAGATTGCATGATTCAACTTCATAAGAAAAAATAAATAAAACATATAAAATATCTGCATAAATAATGGGATTTTTAGAGACATAAATTATTATTTTAGTTTAATGTCTTTGTTCCATAATAAAGTTTATTTACAGCTGGAAAAACACTGTTCACTTAAACATTAGTTATTACAGACTTTGATCTAAATGTCCTGTACAAGTTTTTCTGCGTTGACAGATGAATGTTTATTTACGTGATTTATTGGATGTAATCAGGAAGTAATATTTCTTTAATGGTTTGAGAATGATGAGATGTTGACCTTTACTGATAATTGTAAATACAGGATATAATAATAATTAATTGAGGATATTTATGATGTTTTCTCTGAAGAGATTAATATTTCTAATAGAATAGAGGTACACATTTGTTTACATCAGGTCTGAAGAAACTAAGCCGAGCAAATCACGAATGAATATACTATTTGGAGACTCGGGAGTGCATAGGAAAGGAATTTTTTGAAAAATCCAAGGCACAGTTTGTTTGCTTTGGCTATAATATAATCCAATTTTAGATTGTTTTCTGTCTTAGAATGTATGATTGCATCCTATTTTTCTTCGACCAAAAAATGTTTCCTTTTAAGACATTATTAGTATCTATTATATATTCTGTTTTCACACCTTTGTTGTAGTAATATTTACGTTACATAATCCAAAATGTCGGACATTCAAAAAAGGCGCCGGAACCCAAAATATGAGACAAAAAATATAAAAATTATTTTAGGTGTTAGTGAGCAATCTAAAAAAACAGTAGCCCCGTGCGAAGCTTTTGCACGGCAATCATTGAATTTATTTCAGATACCTTTTTTTAATTTATAATTCATTGCTATTTTTTTAATCAAACCACTCGTTTTACGAAATATCAATGTACTATGTCTAAAGCCTGTTCAAAAGCTTTTCGTATAGCACCCTATTCACCGCTGTGCGCTTTGTATGTGCATAGAAAAATGGACATTGACATCAGAAATAATTATGTATGACGATAAGGTAAAAGCACTGTTTCTCTATACCTGCTGCCGGTGAAGTGGTATAGTGGCATATTATATTAAAATTCAGTATGCGATGTCTGTGAGCAAAAAATACTTCCAAATGATACCTCATTCATCTTTGTACGCTCAATGTTTTTCAAATTCAGTATGCGATGTCAGATGTGGGCAAAAAAGCCTATGCAATGATACCTTATTCATATTTGAACGCTACATTTTAGTTGAGAAAAGAGGATGTTGAAAATAGGAATAATATATATGATATGTTGAAGGTAAGCAATATAGTATTAGAATTTTTAATTTAAAAAAAATATTTTTATCTTACATTGTTCTGTGAACCGGCATGACCGGGTTGGATCACCTAGTTATATTACAGCAGTCAAATTATTTCATAAACAAGTAGAAAATTGCTCGTCAAACGTGGCAAATGAGGTGCGTTCGTACTATAATTAGTTTTATAAATATTTTTTGCACCCCATATTGTACTGAATGTATATTTTTTTGCACTTCATAAGTGCGTAGTCTGTAACATCATTAAAATGCACTTGTAATAATTTTTTCCCATTGCTTGTAATGTAACGGAAAACTTTTGACTGTCCCTGTATCTAAACTGTACATGCAATTTTCATAAAATCTGAAATAGTTCGACAAAATTTTGCAACAATTATATATTTAAAATTTCAGACCATTCGGAAGACTATAACATCATTATAATGCACATGCAATGATTTTTTTCCCATTGGCCTTAATGTAAAGAAAAACCTTTGAATATCCCTGTAATTAAACTATGCATCCAATTTTCATAAAATTTGAAATGGCTCGACAAAATTTTGCAACAATCATATATTTAAAATTTCAGACCATGGATAGTTTTTGCTCTGTTATATGCGGACAGACAGACGGACTGAACGACGACTATAGGTGCTACGTATTTATATAATTACGAACGCACCTAAAAAGAGAAAAATTGATTCTATCGGGCTGACAACAAAATCAATGCGTATCTTTGTACTTGCTTTACATTCTTCCGCATGATAAAGAAATAATCAATCTAAAATAAGCACAGGTAATCTATAATCTATCAAATAATTCATCAGGTGTTATTTAATTTTTTTTCTTAATCTTCCACAGTGCACAGATTGGACAAGAGATTTTTCTCTGTTTAAATTAATGTATTAAAAATAATTACGCTTTGAGGATCAAAGTACTATTTCTTTTACTAATATTTCGAAGATATTGAATGACATCAGAAAAAAGAATTTATTTCAAGTTTTTGAAAGCTTTCCTTCACGTACATTATAAAAGAAAAAATTTTATTCCAAAATTCTGGTAAAATTCTGGCATTTGAGCTTTAATTAAGTAATATAAGTAATATACCACCACCATTCATAGGATTAAATGAATGAAATAAAGTTTCAAAAAGAGCTATTTTTTTACGACGAGGACGTAAATTAACAATTATAACTTAATTACCCAGAAATGAGAATATCTCATATTCTAATAAAAAGATTCCCTAATTCATTTGAAAATAAATATAACTTCACAAATTACAATTAAAAATCACAATCATTCTTATTTTACGAGATTTATGAAAGTGTAATGAGATCAAAATTTGAAAATGATTTTAAGTTCAAGATCTACAGTTCTTTGTTTTACAAGAGCTTTTCAAAATCAAAAAGGGAACTTCAGTTTAAAGATGATTCTTTAAATTCTTAATTAGTCGAGTGAAGTAAATGGTAGAAAAATTGTCTTCCAAAAATTTTGAGTATTTTAGAAATTATATTACTATTATTTCTTAGAACGATTATTTTATCAAATTTCCTGTCATTAAAAATTAATAAACCCTTCTGTTCCCACATTGGTTTTATGGGATTTGCCGAAACCGTTTTCATTTTATTAATCCATTTCTGCCTAGCGTTGCATTACTGGGACGCTTCGAATTTTAATAAATGCGTATGATTTTCTTCTTGTTTATAACATGAAAATTGTATAAATTAATTACCTATAACTGTATTTGTCTGTTACCGAAAGATGACAGCATAAGATGGATATTTATTTTCTTAAAACGGAGGCTTTTATTAGAGTTTATAGATTTTTTTTTTTTTTTTTTTTTTTTTTTTTTACCAATGATTCAAATAAATAAGTCATAAATTTAGCTTGTAGTCTTCTTTGAAATACCTATTTTTTTAAATTGTGAAATTATATGTTCAAGGGTATTTTTTATGCATTTTTGTAACATACAAAATATAGAGCGCTATGCACGAATTGGTACAAATTTTGATTAGCCATTTACGGAACAGTTACTAATGTTAGTACATTTATGTTAGCACATTATGTTATTAAAGGTAGTTATTTATAAGACCTTCTCAAGATGATTATGAAAAAAAATATGTTAAAGCCTCAAATACGATTATTCTTAGTTTATTATTACTACTTATAATGTTGTTAGTCTGTTGTAAGAAATAAATATGTTTTTTTAATATTTCATAAAAAATAGTACTTATAGTATATACACTGGCCTTCAAAAGTTAAGGTACAGGGACTGGATGATTTCGATTGCACAGGTTTTGTCGAATATCTACCAACATTATTGACAAATTGTTCTTGAACTTCTGGGATGTAAAGAACATGTTTGATTTCATATTTCTCGATGAAGATTTAGTCGGTCCGACAATTAAGGGGCTAATAATAAATTTAATAATAAAATAATATTTGCGATCAGCTATGCAATAGAAAATGCTGGAAATGGTTTGTCACTGTGTTAAATGACTATTTGGGTCCTGTTCAACGTTTGTGTCCATTTGTGTAAGCATAGCACTCATATTCGTAAAAATGTTAACGTTTTTGTGAAAAATTCAAAAGTTTTTTTGTTTATAGCATACAGAGTTTTCAACCGAATTTAACACAACTTTCCGAAAACCTGACAAAGAACAGTAGCAACAGTACATTTCAATTAAAACATGAATATATTGAATATTTGATGAGATATGGGCACTTGTATAAAATCATTTTTAACTGCGCTGCGTAGAAGATTTCAAAATTTTTATTTCATAATTTGGTAGTCAGCTATTTAGGGCAACTTATCTAAAATGTCTAGTCAAATATCGAGAAATTTCACAAAGATAGGGGCAATATAGTGAGTTGCTTTCTAAAAATAGCTTTATTATAAGGGTTTTCCACAACTTTTCAATCAACTCACTATATCTTTCTGAGTTTTAACAATATTTGACTGGACTTTTTACAGAAGTTATCCAAAATAGCTGGCTACCAAATTATGAAATAAAAATTCTGAAATTTTACTCGCATGCGCAGTTAAAAATTATTTCATACAAGTGCCCATATCTCATCAAAAATTAAATATATTCATGTTTTAATTGCAGTATATTGTTGCTACTGTTCTTTGTCAGGTTTTTGGAAAGTTGAGTTAAATTTGGTTGAAAACTCTATATGCTATAAACAAAAAACTTTTGAATTTTTCAGAAAAACGTTAGCATCTTTACGAATATGAGTGCCATGCTTACACAAATGCATACAAACGTTGAACAGACCCAAATAGTCATTTACCACGGAGACAAACCATTTCCAGCCTTATCTGTTACATAGGTGATCGCAAATATTATTTTAAGCCCTCTAATTGTACCCCCGATAAATCTTCACCGAGAAATATGAAATGAAACATGTTCTTTACATCCCAGAAGTTCAAAAACAATTCGCCAATAATGTTGGTAGATATTCGACAAACCGTGTACAATCGAAAGCATCCAGTCCCTGTACTTAACTTTTGGAGGCTAGTGTAATATACAATTTAAAAACTTATTTTGCATAAATTTAAAAATAACATATAATTATGCTTATTATAATATTACAAATATTATGCATATTCCCGTATTTAGTACGTTTGCATTTTATCAAATAAGTACAAACATTTTTTAGCGTAATTTTTTTTTATATTTTTCCAGTTCATTTTGTAACATTTAAAAGTTATTTTACCAGCAAATTTGAGAAAACAAAAATTCAGGCACATATCGGTTAAATATTATTACTTTTTTAGCCTCTAAATAAGACAAATGGATACAATTTTATCCGATTTTTCGATTGACTTCGGAACATTACAGAGAATTATATTTAATTTCAGATATAATGTAGTATTCAAATATTTTGGAACTGTCCAATTTTCATTCGAGTGGCTCTATAAAAAGAATTTCGAAGCACTCCTCTTAAAGTTTATTATTTATTTTTAAATAAGAGAGAGTGGTTGTTTTATTCTCTTTTTCTTTAATAGTTGTCTTTTCTTGCACGATTGCGAAATATTTGTTATTTCGATGCGTTAACACATAATTTAGGTTCAAATATTATTGTAGCATGGAAATATTTATACGTTAATGTAAATTATACTTAATTTATATCATTCTTTTACGAATTTCAAATAAAAATTTAAATTTTGTACCTATTCGGATGCCAGATTTATAATTATTTATTTGAAAATAAATTTTCAAATCTACCTATTACTATTTAATAACTTTTTAAAGAAATATAACTTTTTTTTATATGTCACATATATGATGTGTAATATAATTTCTAAAGCAGAAAATATCTTTAAAAGTGGGTAATACTATTTAGGTATATTTTTCTAGAAAAAAAAAGTTTCGTTTAGTTCTGAAATGTTTTTTAGTACTTTTGTGCTTACCTTATTTACTAATTTAAAATAAAAAGGATTTTTAACAGATGTCAATGAAGAAAATCCAAAAATGGAAATGCCAATCATTTTAAGGGAATTTTGAGATTGATTTACCTTTTTTTTTTCAGTGAGATTTTCGTGAACATAAAATCCACAAACGCTTTGTGTATCAGTACTCCGAATTAAAAAAAGTTAAACAATAAAGGTTGCTGAAATAGACTTCTTAAATATACGTAAAGGTTTTTTACAAAAAAGGCAGCAAATTTGAATATCTTTTTTTCGAAAACAACAAATATTCAATTTTCAATCATTTACTTTTATTTTTAACAATAAAGCATTTTAAAATTTAAAGCCCTTCTTATTTCAGTAGGTTTCTAAACTACATGCGTTTGACCCACTTCATTCTAAGCATGATAGACTTTTTCTAAATGTACTTGATTAATTTTAAATTCGATCTCATATTGTCGACTTTGTAAAAACTAAAATCATTTGTTCACAATATTTCGGATGGGTGATTAGAGGTGTTGACCTGGATAAAATCGTAAATATATTTTGAATGTTAAGATAAAACTCAGCAGCCTGTTCCATTACCGATAACGGTTTCATGCAAATCTTTAAACCGATATTATACAAATATTATTCTAAATAATATATAACGAATTTCACATCTAAAATGAAAGCAAAATAAACAGGAAAACACATTTATCTTACATTTTTACATTAAGGCTTAATTTTCGACACATACAGCTGATAAAACTTATAATAATGTCATTACACTTATGCTCTAGAAATCATTAACTCCAAACTAATTTAAGTACTTTGTTTTAAAACTTCCCCACTTATAACTTTCTCACTGCTAAAACCCCTAAATAACTCTCAATATGCATGACACTGTTATTGATTTTCGCTTAGACTGTTTTTGTCGCTTTATTAACATTCTAAATTGATTTTAGCATAACGCATTTCGTTTTGTAGTAATTCTAGCACAAAAAATAATTTTTTTAAACCGAATATGAATATTTTTTAAATATATAAAATATTATAGTTTATTCTGATTCTTTAAACTTTAGCAATAAAGTAGTGTATTAAGGTTAAATTAAATTATCAACTAAAAGATTTGTTAACATTTGGGTATTTACTTTTTTTTTTTATTGCAAAAGTATTTTTTCAATATAATGCATAATTTTTTCATTCTGAAAGTTTTTACCATAATAATGGTCTTATGCAGGGTGTCGGTAAACTCATAGGCCAAAGACTAAGGGTTGAGAGTGGACGCTGCAACATTCCCCTTCCCCTATTGTATATAGACTGGGTGCTGGCAGCATAGACACATGGTTCGTACGGATACCGTTATTTCTCCAGGAAAACTACCAGTATCTTTTTATAGAAAAAGAAATCTAGGTTAAACGCGCTGAACAGTGCTGAACAGTGAAGCAGCAGTTAAGGGGTTACCTATTTGTCATCAACTTCATACCCAGTCTGTATATTGTGATGTCTTATATTATAAAAATTGAGCCATTGGGAAAAAGTAAAGGTGTAGTTGTTTACAACTACTTAAAATAAGAAAAGTTAAAAATATTACTAGCATAGGTGCTTTTATAATAAATAAAAATAGAAGATAATTTAAGTTTAAAACATGAGAAGAGAGATAGTATTATATTAAAATATAGGTATAACTGCAGTTACTAAAACTGCTATAAAAAAGAGAAAAAAAAATGTTAAGAAAAAATATAAAAGTTAGCACTAGTTCAGGGTTACACTCACCAAGTGGGCAAGAAAGGCAGTTAAGAAAGGCAGCAAGGCTGCTTACATTAACAAAAAGGCACTGATCAGGGCAATATATATATATATATATATATTTTCCTATCTAGATATATATAGAGGTTTTTTTTAATATTATAATAAAAAGAAAAAGGATGAGAATAATATGAAAAATTGACATGAGCAATCTAATGCGGTGAACACAAAGCTCACGGGGATTCCATTATAGAGGAGTATTTTGGGCGCTTTCGATGTTGGTGGTGCTCGAAGGGGTCGTAGTTAGGTAGCTCTGCCACATTATCGTTTGGAAGGTTATATAATGCTGAATATAAATTTTTCGCAAGGTCTTTAATTCTTTTTCTGAGGGTGATGGTATTGGGGTCCCTACGGACAGTGGAGTTGCGCACGTATCTAGATGCGCCACGGACGATACGAAGATTTTTATTATGCAGCTTGCTTAGATTGTCCATAGTGGATTTGCAGGTGAAGGCCCAGACCGGACTGGCATAGGTGATGATGGGGATGATACATGAATTATAGAGAATGAGTTTGTTGTAGACAGATAGGGTTTTGCTATTAATAAGAGGTTTAAGGGCAAGAGAAGCTCCAGTAACTTTCCCCCTGATGGATAGAACATACTTGCTCCATGTGAGCCTACGGTCAAGGATGACACCCAGGTACTTGGCTTCGTCTGACCATGGAATAGTAGTGTTATTGATTGTTAGTCTAGGAGGAAAGATAAATTTACGAGAGAAATAGGCAGCTTTGGTTTTATTTTCATTGATAAGGACGCGCCATAGGTCGCATCAGTCAAAGAAGTCTTCGAGGTGTGTCTGCAGGTACCTGTACAGACTATGCGGGTGGTGTGCAGAGGCTTAGATACAAGTATCGTCCGCATACAGAGCTAGATAAGTAAATAATGAGCGTGAGATGTCATTGAAGAATATGTTGAATAACATTGGACCCAACACCTGAATTATGTTCAGGTGTTGGGTCCTGAAGGATGCCCGCTAGAATAAAAAGTCTTATGGATAAAATGTTGTTGATGCGGACGCGAAATGTACGGCCGCAAAGGTATGAGTATTTTAAGTGTATTAGTCTGGCACGGAATTTGAGCTTAATTAATTTGTATATAAGGCCTTCGTGCCAGACTTAGTCAAAAGCCCTTGTGACGTCAAGGAATATGGCAGCAGCTGGGATCTTCGCGTTGAGCTTTTCGCTGAGAAACTTAACAACGCGAAGGAGCTGGTGTTGGGTTGAACGTTTTGGGCGAAAGCCAAATTGTTCAGGCATAAGGATGTTGTTTTGCTGAATAAAGTCCTGCAACTGGGCCTTAATGACACGTTCGATGATTTTGCCGAGAGAAGGAAGGAGAAAGATGGGTCTATAGTTTGTAGGATCAGAGAGACCAGTTCCAGGTTTGGGTATGGGTGATATGATAGAAAGTGTCCACGGTTTAGGGAAGTAATTAAATTTAAGGATAGAATTAGTTAGGTTGGTTATATAGATAATATAGTTAGGAGGAAGATTTTTAAGAGCAGTGTTAAAAATTTTGTCGTAGCCTGGAGTCTTGCGTTTTTTCAATTTTTTAATTATGTTATGGATAACAATGGACTAAATGGTAGGGCGGATCATCAGGGGGGACGGCTAGGAAATTGCGGACAGTTTCACTAACCTCATCAAGATGGGCCTGGCTAGCGAGGTTTGGGTTCGGAGAGAATTGCAAAGCGTAGGAGTTGGCAAGTAGGTTTGCTTTGTCCTGGCCAGTATAAGTATAATTAACATTATTGTCCGAAAGTGGGGGAATGGGATAGTATTTTTTATTAAGTTTACGTTTGATAAGCCAGAGAGAATTGTCCTCGCTAGCAAGATTTTTGAGGAAGTTATTCAACTTTTTTGCTTTTCTTTATAAAGGCAATTTTTGATTCTATTGTTAGTTCTATTGATTAAGGGTTTAAGGGAGGGTCCTCTAGAATTTTGGAATTGTAGCCGGAGCTGGTTACGTTTTTTAATCAGATTATAAATATAGCGGAGAGGAATGAAAGAGTTGTTATTTTTGAAGGTATTGAAGGTAGCATGGTTTTGGGCATCAATAATTTTTGAATTTAGAGAATCTACAGCATCGTCAATATCAGATGTAGAGTTAATATTAGAAAAAGTAATATCTTGATTAGCAAGATGATTAGTAAATTGTTTCCAATGTATGGCCACGGAAGGTAGAGGAGAAATAGGGTTAATAATATCAATTTTAAAACAGACAGGATAATGGTCAGAGGAGATATCGTTAATGACAGTAGAGGTGATAGGACAGGGGAGGTTTTTAGAGATTGCAAGATCAATTATGGAATAATGTGTATTAGGCGCTGTGCTTATGTGTGTAGGAGTACTAGGTGCGTGTAAGCTTAAGTTAAGGTGTTGGATAAGAATATGGAGCGAGGCACCCCGATGAGAATTGCCGTGACAATTCCAACGCCTGCTAAAGGCATTATAATCGCCAACAAAGAAGCAGTGTTGGTGATGGGAGAAGAGTTGAGTTGATCTATTAACAGGAAAATTACCATTAAGTGGTGCATATATGGAAGCTAAGTTAATGTTAATGTGGGGAAGCTGAATGACAATACTTGTGTATTCAATGTCAATATAGTTAGAATTATTAAAAAGATAGTGAGGGATATGGTGCTTTATGTATATAGAAGTGCCTCCTCTAGGGGTGCCGTCTGAGCGGGGGGTGTGAAAGAGCCTATACCCTGGAATGTTAGTATTAAAATTAGGGCTGACGATTTCCTGTAAGAAGATGACATCAATTTGGGGACGATCAGAAATGAAGAGTTTAAGTTCATTTAATTTATGATGTAAGGAGTTACAATTCCATGAAAGGAAGATTAAAGAGGGAAAAGGGGGGGGGGGAACTACTCATTATCAGGTGAGCTGAATTCCGTGGCCAAGCTGTCACAAGCGCTTATAATTATAAATATTTTTTTCCATTGGGTCGTTGCAGTTTTTGGAAAGTTTAACTATTTTTTGAAAACATTGGATAAATTTGTTGGATTAAAAAAGTTCTTTCATCTCTTGGAAAGTTTTAAGTATATCCTTTAAGTCAGAACTGTTAGAATTTTCAGGTGCTGCAGTTTCAGGGTCTATTGGCTTATTCTCGTTTGAATTAGCTGATTCAGGTTAGTGTGAGGATGTAGAGTCCGTAGCTGGGGCTTTCATGGTGACCTTTGGGGCTGATGCAGGTTTTACGTAGTTGTAATTTGCCATAGTTTGGGCTAGCATATCCGGGAAAGCTTTAGCTGGTTTTTCTTTTGCGGAAGATTTTGAAGTTTGATTATTTTTATGGAATTGTGGGGTTTGGAGGCAACCACGGTATGTTGCCGGGTGAGGGTCAGACCGGGTACTGCATTTTTGGTGTTATTTTAGCACTTGGCGCAGCTGGGTGAAAGATTACAAATTTCGGAGGAGTGGCCAAATTTTTGGCAACGGTAACATTGTTTTACAATGCCCGTGCTTTTAAATCGTTCGATTGTAACTTTTATATAACATATTACACTTATTTGATATATTTCCTCGAACTTTGCTCTAGGCAAGACATTTACTACATACAGAGGCATTGGGTGTCCGGTTTTTCTGCTCTTCATCATGGAAGCTCTAATTGCTATGAAGTTATGCTGTTTTAAGTCATCAGTGATTATTTGTGGGTCGGTGTAGCAGGGGATTCCGCGAATTACTACTTTCCGTGGGCGCTGTTCCGCACGGCTCAGGGTTGTGTAAGCTATTGCATTGGAATCGAGGTATGACTGAGTTTTTCTAAAGCCTGCATCTGTTTTGCAGCGGACCTTAAGTAATTCACCATCCATTTTGATTAGGGGATTTGTCTCATTTTGCTCTTTAATTTTAGCAGCCATTTCGTTCCATTTACCCTTAATTTCTATATAAAAAGGGTGGATTTTAATTTTTGTGGTGATGGGTGAGGCAGAGCCATCGGCTAAGTCGCCTTCAGATGAGTTGGGGATGTCCATTTCAGTATTTTCAGAATTAACATTAGCTTTATCTGCTAACGAGGCATATTTATTTTTTAAGGGTAAGCTACTGGTTTCATCGCTCATTCTTGTTCGGGTTACATTTTTGGCTGGGAGGAAGCCCTCATTAGGGTTCACCGCTATTTGCCTTTAAATTAGTTAAAGTTTCAAGTAAATCTAAGTTATGTTTAAAGATAAAAGCTTTACACTCAGGTAAGTTACTCAATCTTTGGGGGTCAAATGGCTCAGTAAATAAAAACATCACTGAAGATAAAGTGCTACTCACATGACCTTGAAGATCTTGTCTAGTGGAGTAGTCTGGGCTTTGAAGCAGTCCTTTAAGGGGACAAGGGACCTTTAAAACCTTAAAAATCAATTTTTTATTTTTTGTAAATTTTGCTTTAAATATTATTCAAAGGTACATTATATACATTATAGTAAGCATTTATCACAAAAGAAATGAAAAAAAAAATTTTTTTGAGAAAAAAAGGGAATTTTACGCATTGTCTTAGAAATCTTCGAAATGCCCCCTTCGCGTTCCATGTCAATAAAAATCCCCAATATTTTTTATAAAAGTTTAATTTATATCTATAAATAAAACTGTGCATCGAATTTTATATATTTAAATATAAAGATTAAAAAAAAAATTCAAAAATTTTCGAAATTTTTTAATTTTTTTTTTAATTTAAAAATTTTTAAATTTTAAATTTTTTTGTAAATTTCACTTTAAATATTACTCAAGGGTTCATTATATGCATATGGCACCTATTTATCACAAAAAAATAAAAAAGAAATTATTTTTGAGAAAAAAAATGGAATTGTACTTAGAAATCTTAGAAATCTTCGAAATGCGGCTTGCGCGTTCCAAATCAATGAAAATCCCCAATATTTTTTATAAATATTTGGTTTATATATATATAAATAAAACTGTGCATCGAATTTTATATTATTTAAATATAAAAATTAAAAAAAAAAAATTTTGAAAAATTTTGAAATTTTTTCAAAAAATTTTGATTTTTTTTAAATTTTTTTATACGAATATATAAAATTCGATGCACAGTTTTATATATATATATATATATAAACCAGATTTTCATAAAAAATATTGGGGATTTTCATTGATATGGAAGGTGCAAGCCGCATTTCGAAGATTTCTAAGATGACGCGTAAAATTCCACTTTTTTCTCACAAATAATTTTTTTTCATTTTTTTTTTGTGATAAATGCTTACCATAATGCATATAATGTACCCTCGAATAATATTTAAAATGAAATTTACAAAAAATAAAAAATTGATTTTTAAGGTTTTAAAGGTCCCTTGTCCCCGCAGTCCTTTAAGGTGGGTGTCACAATCCATTAAAAAATACTTGACGATCTCTTTTTGTTTATCGTCTGTCAGATATAGGAATTCACTCCATGCAGAAGCGAGGTCAGGCAATTCTTCACCTGTCATAATGCGCGCGGCATTTTCGTTAAAGTCAAATGGATCCTTAGCATCCATCATGATAAAGTCCGCAAAACTTTCAATGTAGCACTAGTATGCAGGAACAACAGTCCACAATAAAGTCCTATTCGTACGAACTGGAACTACATTAGGATACCGCCGTCACCAAATACACATAATAGCAGAATATGATCTATAACGCTGCCCGTAATAACTGGCGCAATGATAAAATTCACAAGAGAAAAAACACGTCCTTTCCCTCTGAAAGTTATCCACCGAATGAGATGTTAAACGCGCAAAATTTTGCCTCCTTTAAGAAGAGATTTTCTATAAGATAATACTGGTGCCGAAAAATTTTTTTGGTCTGCAAAATTCAAGGAGGCGTACGAACCATGAGACAACCACCTCATCAAGTTGGAGGCTGAAATTCCAGAATTAGCTAAAACTCGATTCCCATATTAAAACGCAATCGATCTGCCAAGTCATATCTTGGGGGAAAACACCTAAAAATCAGATTTTACTGGTTGATTCGTATGTTTACCATTGTGTTTTCCTGCTCCCAGTCCGCCATGTTTTCATACCTTTGGGTGCAGGAAAACGCAATGGTAAACATACGAGTCGACCGCTAAAATTGGGATTTTAGGTGTTTTCCACCAAAATATGACTTGGCAGACCGATTGCGTTTTAATATGGGAATCGAGTTTTAGATAATTCTGGAATTTCAGCCTCCAACTCGATGAGGTGGTTGTATGTGCTGCCGGATCCCGGTCTAATAGGAAAGTATGGTCGAAAGTGATTCGTTGAGGCACAAACGTAGGTAAGAGAAGTGAAAAGGATGTTTATTGCCAGCGTTATGGACAAGTGCTATGTTTACAATAAGTGTTCAAACTTGCGTCAATCAATTGTAACACATGACTGGTAGCCTTAATGAAGCAATTGGGGTACAGATTCAAAGATGCCAGCTATTAGAGGACATGTGCAACAGCAACGGATATTCAAGCAACGAGATCGCCAACGAATTCAACTTAGCCACATAAACTAGAAAACATAAATTCTGCTTTTTCAGAATTTAGTGTCACCCCCGATGAAAAAACAAAATATATGTATATAAATATAAATAGTACAAAACATATTTCAATTTTAAGGCTTAAAACACGCTTTTTTAAAATATAAAATGACGTCATTCGAATCCGCTGAAGGATTGCACATTTACGATCCAGTCTTAAACAACATCTACAGTAAAGTATACCTATGACGTGACTATCACTGAATAATACACAAACCCAGCATAAAGCGATGTCTTCATTGAAGATACTCAACAAAAAAATCGGCTATCTAATGTTTCACATGCATTCATTTGTTTGTAACATTAATATAGATACTCAAAATTAAATATATTTCATAAGAGCGTCATGTTTTATCAGAAACCATTCATTTATATTTTTTCAAAATATCACGTATTTTAATTAAATTTTTTTTCAGTTGTTATGAAGAAATGGCAACAAAAAGATATAATAATCTAGTATTTTCCAACTATTTTCCAACTATTTTACCTTTACTTTCTACAGAAATGAACTACTTCAGTTGCCAACATTAAACAAATGCCATTAAAAACTACAAAAAAATTAATATCTCAAAAATAAGCTGAGCTGCAGTTTCAAACAAATTGCATTTAAAAGTACTTTTTTTTTCTATACGACGGTATAAAAATTGAAAATGTGCGATGTTTAGGAGTTTAAAAATATTGCAGTAAAGATTATCCGTATTTAACCATACAATGATACATCTGCTTTGTTTTACGGGTGGTTTACATAACATAACGTTATTTCTTAGAGTCGACACTTTAATTCCTCGCCAAAAAAAGTACCATATCGGGAGATAGCAAGACTCTTCGGATGTCCCATAAGAAGTAATCGACGGCCGATAATCATGGACATGGACACCTCGTAGCCAATGGACTAGTCCAACCCGCCAAGACAGTCAGTTGCTATCGTATTTTTGCTGAAAGAAGTTTTACCAAAACAACTTCAAGATGTGTCGATGGCCATTGGTATGCGATTGTGTTTTCAGCATGATGGAGTACCATCGCATTTCAGCACTTTTTTGCGAAATAACCTGGATGCCACTTTTGAGACGCAATGGAATTAGGGTGCGCATTTTGCAACTCCAGGGGGATCTCATGACTCGAATATTCGTTGCTACTGCACGTATGCGTGAAATACATGGCATATTTGAATCTATAGGGAAATTGCTCCATCAGCGTTACAGCATTGTATTACTACTGGTTGACACAATTTTGAACACTTATTCTAAACATGGCATTTGCCAATGACGCTTTCAATAAACATTCCTTTCGTGTCTTTTTCCTTTGTTTCTGCCTCAACGCAACACTTGCGCACATAATTTCATCAATAGAATTAACCCTTTTTGTACTGAATTATGAATTCATGAAAATTTTACCTTCTAAAGCAGCGGTTCCCAAACTTTTTAGTTGTACGGACCACCAATTTTGTAAAAATAACTTTGAGGACCACTAACTACTTAATATACAAGTTGGAAGTATGACAAATAGACACCTATATAATATAGTATATACACATGACGAATATATATATATATATATATATATATATTATGTCAGTAACTAGTAAAAGATGCTGTACATGAAGAAAAATATTTTTTATAAAGAAAATAACTTTATTTATTGTATTCACTTAGCTATCACAATTATATAAAAACTAAAAAAAAAACAATGATTAAAAAGAAAACCCTGAATGGGATTTTTGACAGTGTTTGTCCTCGACGATAATGTTAATATTTGGATTGAAACTGGATAGTTTTTGTCTCAAATCACTCTCGGCATTCATTTTATTTCTATATTTATTTTTAAAAAAAACTAAAGTTGAAAAGGCTCGTTCACATAGATAGGTTGTAGAAGAGACCATCAAGTGTCTCAGTGCAATTTTTGCAATAGCTGGATAGTCTTGCCGAACTTGTATCCAAAATGAGACCAGTGGTGTTGGCTTAAAAATCGATTTTAAAGTCTGGTCACATGGTAGTTCAATTAACGAGTCTTCTTCATTTGAAGATCATTTTAATTTTTTTAAGTAATTTTCTTGAAAGGGGTTTCTGATCCATTGTATTTCATCTTCAATTTTAGGGAAGAAGGTCCTAAAAAATATGAAAAGGCTTAATTACTGCTTCAGTTAGTGTTGATAGATTTCTCATTCATATGAAAGATTAATAAAAGTATAAGACAAGTAACTAAAATTCATTGATTTTAAAAAGGTACTGTTTGAACAAATTACTAATTTTAAAAAAAGTTAGTGTTTTAGGAAAATAAATCTTTTTAATTATGCTTATTAAAAAATAATAGAATAAAATTAAGAAAAATAAATAACTTTAAATTATTTGAGGTTAGAGGCCAAAGATTCGAGGTGTTCTTTTATAGTTGTAGCTGTTGTTTTATCAATTTTGACTTCGTTGGTTTCAAGAAAATCATGTAGGTCTGGAAATGCGTCGAAGGAATCTTGCTCCACTTTTTGAGCCCATCGTTGAAGTTTCTTTATCATTGCTTGTATTTTGTCTTGCACAAAAAACTTATGAGCGTCCTTGCTCTGCAGAGTTAAGTTAAGACCATTGAGAGAACCAAAAATATCCGCCAAATATGGCAACCGTTTCAACCAGTTTTCATTGGTCACACAGTCTAAGTAGGAATTTGCAAGTTTTCCATCATAATATCCCTCCTCAAGAAAACCGTACGTTCATCACGGAGTTCGAACAATCTTGTCACCACTTTACCTCTCGACAGCCACCGAACTTCGCAGTGAAGTAGAAGCTGTTTATGTTCACTACCCATTTCATCACACAATACGCCAAACAGTCTGGAGTTTTTCTCGAAAGAGTATCTAGAATTTCGAAACAAATCACACACTGAGGCATAGGATCTTCCACAGAACCAAAAAACACAAACCCACATTTTAAAAAATCAGGGTTATATTTACGAAAATATATTTCAGTTTTCCTTGCTACAACTTAGACTGGATTTTGCCTTCATTTAAAACTCACTATTTGTAGAAACAGATGTAGAAGTCCCTTCATCACTTGCCAACTTCGTCTTACGACAAGACCCCGTTTGAAACCAAGCATCCATATTGACGTGAAGTAATAGTAGCTCACAGTACATATAACGATATGATACATCAACAGAAAACCACAGCCACTGACAAAGGAGTCAATAATAAAAGCGCGGAATGCGGACGTGGTGGAGAGAAGGGTGAAGAATGTCGGAGGGAGAAGAACGTTGACCTTGAGGACTGACGAATGTAAAACCGCGCGATCAACAGTCAGCTCTTCTGTAGTGAATCGTCCCGAAAAACCGGTATTAGACCCCAAGATTCTACGGCCCAGTACCACGGTCCTCGCGGCCCACGGGTTGGGAACCGCTGTTCTAAAGCATTTTTCGTGAATTTTTGAAACTACATTAGAAGATTTGCATAATCATTTAATGAATTTTAGAAGGATTTTAGAAGGATTGAAGGATTTAGAAGGATTAATTAAATTTGAATTTATAGGGATTTTGTGCAATATTTATAACCCCCACTGAAATCTTTTATTTTAAATATTTTTCTTAACATTTTGTAGAATTAGGAAATGTACACATACTTGTACAATGTATACTAATACTAATACAATGTATAATAACGTTCTTACAATAGAAATATAGAAGTATTTCCGAATTGAACCCCCAACTTAAAGAAAGCTAAAAAGATGCAAAGGCAAAATAAATCATCCTTTTTAAAATATTTTTGTTTTGTGTAACCAATAATGCTTTTGGAATAATATAAATTAATGCCTCTATAACTCTTTCTAAACTGTATTACTACTAATCGATGTATTAAATGAATTTTATAACAAGTTATTTTAATGGTACTTATAAGTACCGCCAGTAGATAAAGGGTTAAACAATAATTATTAAACAATAAACGATTTTTACATTGTCCTCTATCAACATTTAAAGTTTGGTCTATGAGTTCAGGTACAATCTGTAGAGTCAAACGAAATCAGTAGACTAAAACAAATTTATGAGAAATAAGAAAATACATTTGATAGATAATTTAACAAACTACAAATCAAATACACTGCTACAGTACAGAATTTCAATACATTTAATGATATTTTAAATTAATATTTCAATTTAATTTACTTACATTATTTGAATTTTAACTGTGTTAAACTGTGATTTGTTTTCAGTAAAATCGTTAAAAGATTTGACATATTTGACTCGATTATTTTTTTCCCCATAAAATAGGCTTTATAGAAATAAATAAAATATTCATATATTTAATTTTTATGCTGTACATATCATCTAAGGAAGTGTCTAATTTTTTTTTATTAATTGAATTTCTTTTTCCGGATGAAATAACTATCAAAGATGAAAATTTCAAACCTGAATTTTATCTGATATATTTTTGGATAGATTGAACATAAAATTTGAAAAATCTTTCGTTAAAATATTTCATTAGTTTTTGAACATCAATCGATAATTCATGAAGAAAATTAAATTTCATGTACCATTTTTTTAGTTTGTTAGCATAATGTCGTATATGGCCTCATCCTTTATTTTTCTTTAAAATAACCTCTTTCTGCTTTAAAAAATTCAAACCTTTTCTGACATTATCTTATCTATTTTATTAATTATTCATTACACTATGTTAATTTTAGCATTGAAAGAAAGAGTATTTTTCTCGGGGAAATTTTCTTGCAACTCTTCATTTAAAGGAAATATTAACCAACACTTATTACAACGAAAATGTTTTTTTTTTTTTTTTTTTTTTTTTTTTTTTTTTAAATTCTCGAAAAGATTTACGGAAAATTAATTATATATTTCTTCTTTGAATTTGGTAACAGAAATTTATCTTAATGAAAATTAAATTTAGCGGGAAAACTTATTAAACAGAGATTGGAATTTTTTATTTCATGTTTTCACATGAAATGAAAATGTCAAAGTATCTACATAAATGAATACATTTTATTTTATGTTGTTGTCACTACCAACTAAGGGTTGCAGGTGCAAAAATGTTCTAAATTGCGATTTTTGTGATACTGAGGGGGCTAGCATTTTGAAATTTGGTAGGGTAATTATTTAATATATGCAAATGCTCTCTAATAACCACTGAGAGGAAATTCAAAATTGAAAAGGATCAAGTGAGCTAAAAGCTTTCGAAAAACGTTCTCAGTTGCGATTTTTATGCAACCTCATGAAATACCAAACCGATTTGAAGAATAATGGTTGCAAATTGTTAGTGGTAGAACCTGCTGAAACATAAGCAATATTTCATGTCGGTGCCACTACCGCCAGAGGGTTGCAGGAGCCAAAAACTTTCATAATTGAGATTTCTTTGACACTAAAGAGGCTAGAAACTTGAAATATGGCATGGTAGTTCCTTACAAACGCTCTAAGAACAGTCGAAAATAAATTAGACAATTAAAAGGCGTGAAGATGCGCAAAAAGCGTTCTAAAATACGATTTCTATACAATCTCTGGAAATAATAAACCGATTAGAAAAGTAATGGTTGAGAATCAATGGTGACAGTCCTACACTGATCTCCTACACAGGCTATATTTTATGTCGGTGCCAATATCATCTGTGGTTGGAAGGGGCAACAAACGTTCTTAATTGAATATTTTGATGACACTGAAGGTTTGAAATGGCTAACATGTAGTCAGGTATCTTGAAATGTGGCATGGTAGTTATTTATAAGATTTAAATCCTGTATAAGGACGTATGAAAAGCAGTCAAATTTTAAAAGTTGTGAAAATACACGAAAAGCGTTCTAAAAACGCTAATCATATAATGATAACGGGAATTTGTCATTGTAGTTATTTATAAGACGTAAATGTTCTCTTCGAATTGTTTATAAAAATGCCACGGATTAAAAGGTGAAATGAGTGAAGAACTTTCTAAATTATGATGTCTAGACAATTGTTAGAGAGAGAAACTTGAAGTTCGGCGTGGTAGACATCTGTAAGATATAAATGCTATCTAAAGAAAATTAAAAAAAAAACCCGATTTAAAAAGTGTAAAATGAGAGAAAAGCGTTCTAAAAATGTTCTAATTTATGATTTCGGTGAAATCTCCGAAAATAACAAACCTGTTTAAAAATAATAGTTGCAAATTGATGGTGACACTTTCTGCTACAATACAGACTGCATTTTATACCGGTGACACGGGTATTACGTATAACATATAAATGGTCTCTAAGAGCAGTCGGAAAAAAAAATTCAAAATTTAAAAAGGGTGAAAATGCACGAAAAATGTTCTGAAAATGTCAGAAATTACAATTTCTAAGCAATCGGTTACAAATAGAAACTTGAAATTACTTATTAGATATAAATGATCTGTAAGAACAGTTTTGAAATTTAAAAGGGTAAAATGGGCGAAAAGCGTTCTAAGAACTTTCAAAATTAATATTTCTATGGAATCTCAGGAAATAACAAACCGATTTCAAAAGTAATGGTGGTAAATTTATGGTGGCAGTCCCTGCTCCAACGTAGGCTACACTGCATGTCGCTTCCACTACCAAAAGGAGGCGGAGGATGCAGAAGCGATTTTTTTAAATAGCAATTTTTGTGATATTGAAAGGGCTAGAAACATGAAATTTCGAAAGGTAGTTATTTATAAGATGTAAATGCTCTCTTAGAATTGTTCATTAAAAATGCCACGCTTAAAAAGTTGAAATGAGAGAAAAACTTTTAAAAATTATCTAAATTTTTACTTTTATGGAATTTTTAAATAATGGAAAATTGAAATTTTGCATGGTAGTTACTTTTAAGATGTAAATGCTCTCTAAGAACAGTTAAAAAATAGAAATTTTAAAGTGGGAAATAAACGAAAAGCATTAAAAGAAATTAAATAACGAAATGAATTGTTAAAGACAGAAATTTAAAATGTCGTACAATAGATACTTATATGATGTAAACGCTTTCTAAAAACAGTTTCTAAAAGATTCTAAATTTAAAAGGATAAAATGAGTGAAAAGCCTTTTAAAAACTTTCTAAATTACGTTTTCTATGGAATAATCGATATACCAAACCGATTTCAAAATGAATGTTGGCAAATTGATGGTGGCAGTCGCTGTTTCAACACAGGCATTTTATGTTGGTGTCACTACCACCAGAAACGGTAGACCGTTAGACAAGAAGCTTGGAATTTGACATGATGGTTAATTTTAAGATGTAAATGCGTGCTAAGAACGGTTTCTAAAAACATAAAAAACTTCTAATGCGTATTGAAATGAGCGTATCATATAAGCATGAAAGCTTCAAAATCCTTTCTAAATTATCGTTTATTTAGAATTAGTTTTAGTTCTTCTAATTAATTTAAATCTCCTTTTCACCTAATACAGTGTAATAATGTTGTTTAGTCAAACTGTGGCTTAGTTACTGATTTTTTAATTATTCGTAAAAGTATAATTTCTTCTAATAAAAATTAGACATACAAGTACCACTTGACAAATTTCAACTATTACGCGAAGACATCCGCGAGTTTTGCTGGTACCTGATAAAATATGTGAATTAAATCAATTAGAAAAGTTAAAAGGTGTTTTGTCTACAAGCGTTAAAATTTTGTAATATTAACAAATAGAAATAAGTTTAGGACCTGTAGCTTCTTTTAAATCTAGCATAACGACGTCACGAATGTCGTCATGACCGAAGTATTTTATGCGGGGCTCATGCATGATGATATTTATAGGTTAGTAGTCGCTAGGTATTAAATTTTGAGATATGCAACTGCTGCTTTGAGCAGGGGTCGCGGGAAATCATTGACTGAAGAAGAAAGGGGTAAAAATAATTACTTTTTTGGATTGCGGGTTAACTAAAAAGAAAATTGCTCTAAAAATAAATAAATTAAAACCGCTGCGTACAATTTTTTATCATTCAAGGAACTATGTTAGAAATAAAAGAAGCGGATGGCTATCAAAACTCCCAGCCCAGTATAAACGAAACGTTATTAGAGTGGCGGTTCAAGATTGTGCTTATTCTTCTACTATAAAAACTGCTCTAGAACTCTGAGTAATGTTAAGAACTGTTAGGAATGCGTTAAAAAGTTCCAAATGCTTGAATTATGCGAAATTAAAAGCTAAGCTAAAACTACAAAAGCATCACATTCATACAAGACAAAATTCCGTATCTTCCAATGTCTTAAAATTTAATCTATGACAGAAATTGTTTTTTAATAATGAAAAAAATATTCACCTTTGATGGAACAGATGGTTCCAGATGCTACTGACATGATTTACCAAGTGAGCCATATATGCTTTTAAAAGGTGTATAAGGCAATGGCCCAGTCCTGATTTGGGCAGCCTAAATGCACAAGGAAAAAGTAATTTGATTTTCATCAAGACAATGATGAACTTTTTTGATTATCAAGGTATTCTTGGTAACAATTTTTTTCCTGTTAAAGATGCCCTTATGGATCAGAACGTGCCATCGCTTCAAGATAACACTTCTATTCGCAAGTCTGCGTAAACTTCAGATTGGTTATTTGAAAACAACATCAAAATTTTGTCAGAAAATCATTCGAGCTACAAGTCCTGACGTAAATCCCATAGAAAACTTGTGGAGAATCTTGGTTCGTCAAATTTATGACAAAAGACAGCAGTTTTATTCGTTTGTTGAACAAAAAAACATCCAGTTTGGAAACTTGTACATAAATACCCATTTCCACATTTAAAAACCTGCCCAAATTCTTCCCAGCGCGTCTTTTAGAAGTCATCATTGTGAAGGGAAACAAACAATGCACTAAAAAGTAATATACAAATTATTTACATGTGTAATTTAAATTTCAAATACACTCGCCTTAAATTTTTTTTCCACAAAGTTGTGTTATTTTGAAATTGAATTTTGCTTATTTTTTTTTTTTTTTTACTTATTATTGTAATTAAAAACAAGTAACAAAACCTGCATAACTTTATGTGTATAATTCTGCAATGACATTGTTTTTTTCCCCTTAAAACCCGTTTATGTCTAGCGTCCCATTTTTGGGACGACTCGAATTTTAATATTTTTTTATAATTTTCTTCTTTTTTACAACATGAAAATTGTATGAAGTAATTGTCTATAAATGCCTTTATCTATTACGGAGAGAGGACAGCGTAATATTGATATTTATATGCTTAAATGAAGGCCTTTTTTCGGTGTTTATTGATTTTTCATTTTTCAAGATAGCGAAATGTAAAAAGTAAGTTTATTTGTATTTTTTGTATCAAGGATCCGAACAAATAAGTCATAATCTTCGCTTGTAGTCTTTTTTGAAAAACGTATTTTTTTAAATTGCAAAATTATATGTGCAAGCCAAATATTTGCATGTTTGTTACGTACAAAATATAGGAAGCTAGGAGCAAATGGGTATATGTCTCTATTACCCATTTAAAGGACAGTTATTGATGTAAAGTCCTTTTCAAGATGATTTTGAAATAAATTGTTTTTTTTTTAGCCCAAATAAGATTTTTTAAATTTATTTTTAATTATACTTATAATGTTATTAGTCTCTGTAACTAAATATATTTTTTAATAGTTCATAAAAATAATAATTACAGTATACATTATACAATTTAAAAGCTTAATTTGCATAAATTTAGACAAAACATATAATTGTACATTTTTCCATATATGGATATTCTCATTTTAGTACGTTTACAATTCATCAAATAAATACAAAAATATTGTAGCGTAATTTTTTTTAGTATTTGTGTTGTCCCTTTTGCAACATTTTAAAGTGATTTTACCAACAAATTTGAGAAAACAAAAATTCAAGTATAAATGGGTTAAAGTAAGGACTTTACTGTTTTTGTTAGTAGTCCTAAACTTTTTTACAGCACTGTATGTCCTTTCTGTAGTTCCATGCAGAAAAAGGAGATGGAAATGTATTATCCGAGCCACGAAGTACCAAAAATCGAGCCTGAATTTAGCCTCTATTGATCGCAGCGCCATCTATTGTTTGTTATTCGAACTAAAATCGAAAATCACTGCAAAAAAACTTTTGACTTTATGCATAACCCTCTTGCAAGAATTTTTTTAATATCTGTCACCGTTTGGAAGTTATTGAATTTTAAAATCAGTCAGTCCTTTTTGGGACACCCGTATATAATATACTGTACATATCATCTTAATGAAGTGTCTAATTTTCATTTTAATTGAATATCATTTTTAATTTTGCAATAAATATCAAAGATTAAAATTTCAAAATCTGAATTTTACCTGCCATACTTTCGGATAACTTGAACATAAATTAAAAAAAAATCTTTCATTAAAATTTTCCCTTAGTTTGTGAACAATTATTAATAATTGATGGAGAACAGGAAGTTTCCCATATCATTTTTTAGTTAGTTAGCAATAATGTCGTATATCACATCATCTTTCATTTTTCATTAAAACAACGTCTTTCTCTGTCAATATATTTCAAACCATTCCTGCTATTCTCTTATCTATTTTATAAATTATTCATTACAATATGTTAATTTTAGCATTGAAAGACAAAGTGTTCTTCTGGGAAATATTCTTTCAACTCTTCATTTAAAGGAGCTTTCGAACAACACTTATGGCTATGAAAATAATTTAAAAAAAATTCTTATAAGGATTCAATGAAAGGTAATTAATTATAAGCTGTCGCTTTGAATTTGGTAAAAGAGATTGTTGATCTTAGTAAAACTTAAATTTAGGGGTAATCTTATTAAATTGAGATCGAATTTCTTATCTTATGTTTTCACATGACCGAAGATGTATAAACTAGTATTAAAAAATGCTCTGACGAGCACCAAAAAAGGCTAATATGTTTTTAAGTATGAAAAAGGGTTTGACAAGTGCTTCTAATTGAGCATGAAAAAGGACAACGGGTCCCTTCTTGGCTGCAGCTCACTGTCAATGCCAACTTTGAAAAAAATCACATTTGCGCTTATTCCATATAAAATAAATTCGCAGTACTTTAGTAAAACTTTCCGCCGTGCTTTACATCTTAACTCCACTGTCCTACTATTGTACTGCGCATGCGTCTGCAATGCAACTTTGTACAGTGCACTGTGTACCATTATTTCTCTACAAATTATACTACACTGTACATTCCTATTATGCTTTTGAACCTCAGCGCACACTCATACTGTGCTTTTGTACTTCCGTATTAAAGGTGTATGCGTCTAATGTTCGTTTATAATTTACATATGCACTGTTGTACTGCATAGTACATCTTACAGCCACTTGGATATAATTTCAACAATCAATGAATGCATTATACTGTTGTGCGTGCACATGTAGAATTGTTCCTGTGAAGAGTGCTGCAACAGTCTGCACTGCATTACAAATCAGTTTTCTGTACAGTTCTATACTGCGGGCGTGCTTGGTGGCGCCGCATGAGTGTGATATGCTGCAGGAACTAAGATTTTTGGTACTAAGTCGCCTTACGTTCATATTTAATCAGGCTACGTCTTTACTGGCTGTTTCTTTACACTACACATTTTTATCATAACTGTGGCTGATTTTTTTTTTTATATGGAAAAAGCGCAAATATAATTTTTTCAAAGTGAGCATTGGCAGTGAGCTGCAGCCAAGAAGGGACCCCTTGCCCTTTTTCATGCTCAATTAGAAGCACTTGTCAAACCCTTTTTCATACTTAAAAACATATTAGCCTTTTTTGGTGCTCGTCAGAGCATTTTTTAATACTAGTCATTTAAATTTTTTGATAATTATATATTGAATATAAATAAACCTGAGTTGCTTTTAAATATTCCCAATACTTTTTTCTTATTTCGCACAATAATGCACTATTTAACCAAGTAATGCACACTGTTTTAAGAGGTTCAGAGTTTTTTAATCAAATTCACGTTATTTTTATTCATAATTTAATTTACTTGGGCTCCCTTAAATATAATAAATATAATTCCTTAAACTGATATTATTTTTTGTTGCATTAATATATCTCAATTTGTTGATTCTCTCTAAACAAGTAAACCCTGTTGGTTTACAATGGAAGTCTACAGGTATTTGGCGATATATCGCCAAGTTGGCGACAAACTTGGCGGTGTTTGGCGATAGAACAGGGCCCAGCCTCTGGTAACCCCCCCCCCCCCCTTATAGGTATGGAGATGCATTAAATGCTGTTCTGTAAATAATGAGATGCGTTTCATTCGAGCGTTGCCATTAAACAATTAACAAATAATCGCGATTTCTGTGACACATACGATAGCGTAATATATATATAGATTATCGTGGAAATCGAAGGCTGAGTCCACATCGTATCGTTTAGCTAGACCGCTTATACTAACATCGTTCTCATGTTTTGCTACAATTTCTTTTATTGAACAGTAATTCGCTTAAGCTTCTATTACTGCTATCACTAAGCACTTTTTGATTCTTAGAAGCCATAATGAGAGCTAATATTAGCGCAAACCTGAGTAAAAGTAAAACAGAAAGTTAATTTTTTTACAGTAATAAAGGTACACAAAGCTCTCTGATATGCACACCTTACTCCAAACTTGACTAATAACAACAGTTATGTGAGGGTTGCCAACTGAACTATTCGGCAGCCTTGGTCGTGAACCGAGATATTGCACGTCCACCGAGGATTTACAGTAATAAAGGTACACAAAGCTCTCTGATATGCACACCTTACTCCAAACTTGACTAATAACAACAATTATGTGAGGGTTGCCAACTGAACTATTCGGCAACCTTGGTCGTGAACCGAGATATTGCACGCCCACCGAGTCAAATTTTGATCATCGAAGTTGGACATAAACCCAACTGGTCATAAACAGAGGTGGTTGTGAACCGAGGTTCCCCTTATATTTTGACCTATAAGTTTGCAAATATGGCATTATTTATATATTCGATGGCGATGATCATTAAGCATCTTGGTGATTTTGGCGATGAAACTCACCAATTTCAAAGTAACGTTCCGAAGTGTACTTGAATCGCCACAGACGTCATATGAACATCACCTTGACGCAATTTTTTTCTGACGCCAATGTCATATACGCACAGTGGTACTTACTATCGCCAAAGTTTTATTATTTTGCTTGATATGGTAACCCGAATGTTGTTGTTTATTTATTAATAAATTGTTTATTTACTTTTATTTTCTTTTTTAAATTTATATAAATTGTTTTGTTCTATTGTTATTAATTAAACTTTTTTAAATTTATTGTTAATTCCTTTTTAAAAATATATATGTAACTGGTATTCGAAAACGAGGTTTTCGCCAAATTGGCGTTAGAAAAAATATCGCGCGAACGTGGTGCGTATGTAACATCTGTACCATATTTGTTACAATTTGATTATCCTGTCGACCAAAAAATTATCGCCAAACTATAAGATTAAATGACAATAATGGATCATAGCAAATGTTACATTCACTTGACATTGAACACGGTACACGTGTTTGTTACGTCATCAAGGGATTTTTAATTGAAGTTTTGGCACAGATATCATATACGACCCATATTGGCGCGATTTTTTTGACGCCGCCAATGTCATAGACGCACTAGGTACTTAACTGGCGCCAAAGTGTCGTTATTTTACTTAATATGGTAACCCGGATATAGATGATATATGAACGATGTTTTCGCCAAATTGGCGTCGGAAAAAATCGTGCCAATATGGAGCGTATATGACATCTGTGCCCAAGTTTTTATTAGTATTTTTATTAATGTTTTACTAATTTGTTTATTCTTCCGTTATTTAAAATAAAAATTATGTCAGTTTGTATCATTTGACGAATAGCTTGGCGAAACTGGTCGACGGGATAATCAAGTAGTACCGTATCTTTTTGCTGCACATTTTCGACAATATCTCAAGCAAAAGTACCTAAAGTTAAACGAAACCCTAATTATTTAAGGCACAGATGTCATATACACAACGAGTTTGGCGCGGGTTTTTTTTCTGACGCCAATTTAACGAAAACCTCGTTTTCGAATAGAAGTTACAGATATATTTTTAAATTACTTTCTATTTTTTTAAAAAGAAATAACTATAAATAATGAAAAGTTTAATTAATAACTATAGAACCAAACAATTTATATACTTTTAATAAATAAAATAAAAGTAAATAAAAAAATAATTGATAAATAAATAACAATAGCTCAGTTACCATATCAGGCAAAATAATGCATTATCGCGCCAGTTATTTACTCTGGTGCGTATATGACATCTCTTCCTTATTTAAAATAGATGGAATGGTATTTTTTAAGGTATGCTTAGTATGTGAAGTATTTATATTACTCCATACCTATCGCTTGTGTAAGTCAGGATGTTATGATGATAATTAAAAAAAACTGACATTTAGCTTCTGAACAGAAGCTTGGGATTTACCCTGTTTTTTTTTTTTTTTTTCCCTATCAACTCGTTTGTTCTCCATTGTGTCTATTACTCCAGTTCAAAATATTAATCAAGAACGTTTATATATATATTTATGAAAATTATGCATTATCTGCTTAGGTTGACGTTGGTTTCAAAAATACAAAAATCTGTCAGTTGAATTTCAATTTTTATTGACTTATGAAAACAAACGTACACGTGTTATCCTTTTTTTTTTTTAATTATTGTACTGCTTTTTAGGGAGTGGCAACGCGAAATAAGTTATTGAATTAGAAAATGAAAAGGAGAGATTTTTATAATTTTATGGAGACATTATAAAAGACAAATTCGATTTTCTCAGCGACCGTCAAACATACAAAGATGAAAAAAAAACCTATTCTAAGTTTTAACAAGAGGATCAAAATAAAATGAAAACGAAGTTAATCCACCCACTAGAACGTTAGCTACACTTTGTTGAATTTTGTGTCTTCATTTTTTCGTTTAAGGTTAAATAAAAAACTACTGAAAGCTACAGTAATTTTTTAAATGCTATCAGTTTATTCGTCTCGTCGAATTCTATCTTTCAAAAGAAAAATCATTGTCGTACGTCAACTGGTTCGCCAGAAATTTAAGAAAGTCGTTTGCATTTTCTATTTCTTAATCATATTATAGCTTAACGCTACCGCGTTTGCTATGATATCTACGTAAATAATTATCTAAAAAAATTATTTTTTAAATAGGAAAAAAAATAAATAAGGAACAAACATTAATAAAGCATCCTCGATAAGTATACAGGATTTTTCAAAATAAATGTCTACTCGATTATCTATTAAGGGTTTTTTAGTCTATGAGATCTCAAGTTCAACTCACTAATGTTAAACATATGTTTCAAAAATATATATTCTAAAAATACACTCAAAATATATATTAAACATTTAATTGCTAAAAAGGACGTCAAACGTTAATAAAATACATTAAAAGATCTTAATAATTTGACATGTTTCGATTGAATTTACTCAATCATCATCAGAAAAACAAATAAACACAAAGATGGAAAATGACAATAAACTATTACAAATGAAATTTAAAAATAAATAAATAAAAATCACGCGCGTAATATTTTAACATGTTTCACGTTGCCCTATTTTATTTTCAAATTATCTAACAATTCAATCCAAATATTTGGGATTTGAAATGACAAGGAATCATTGCAGACCATTGAGTTTCTGACGTAAATTTCAATAGATTCTCTAATAAAAAGTTGCAAATAAAAATCTGACCTATAAATTAATCTACTTTCATTAAACAAAATATTTATGTTTTCTATTTTATTTAGCCTAGATAATGCGGTTTTACCTCTATTAAATTTTATATCTGCAATGTGCTCTTTACATCTCACTTGGAATTTTCTCTGAGCCATGCCAATATAATAATTTCTATAACCACCTTCTTTAAGAAAAGGAATGTTATAAACACCGGAAAGTTCAAATTTATCAATAGGGTCAATTCTAGTGGTTAAAATTGATTTTAATTTAGGAGGGGGTCTAGCAATTAAATTTACATCAAACTTTTTAAGTTGAGTTTTAGCAGATTCGAAGAAATTTGGATAATAATTTATAACCACCCTTTTCATGTTATTTTCTCTGTCGGTTTTATTCTCGAAAACTGCATCGCTCCTTTTGTTAATAAACTTTTTAATTAATTTATTAACTATTTTAACATGATATCCGTTGTTAATAGCTATTGTTTTAATTTTATCTAATTCATCATTTAAATATTCAGGGGAACAAATTCTAAAAGCTCTGTTAATAAGGAATCTAAAGGTAGATAATTTATAAGAATATGGAGTGCAAGCATCAAAAGGTATAACATTTAAGTTAGTTATTGGCTTACGATATATTGAACGAATTAGTTTATTATTTTCTCTTTTTAATTCAACATCTAAAAAAGGTAATTTCCGTAAGGTAATGTATAGCAGTAAAACATAATCCACTAAATAAAATATGTGCGAAAACGAAAGAAATAATAGAGAAAGGTAAATGGCCAGATTTTATGAAAGTTAACCTCAAGTTAAATAAAGTTGCAGTTATTCCAAGATTAGTTGGCAGACTGAAGGACCATAAACAAGATTATTCTCTTCGCCCGATTGTCACTAAATGTCAAGGTCCAACATATTACTTAGAGCGTGCATTCGTTCCATTACTGAAACAGTTATTGCCTCCCTCTACTTTCACGGTTGATTCCAGTATTGACTTCCTCGGAAGATTAGGGAAAATCGACATTACAGATGATTGCATTTTAGCAAGCTTAGACATTGTGTCATTATATCCATCCATAGATACTTCAGAAGTAGCTCAAACCATCGGACAGTTCATTGACAATAGAGAAGATTTTGACATACCAATGAAAAACACTTTAAAAAGTGGCCTAAACCTAATAATTAATAGTAATTATTTTATTTTTAACAATATAATTTATCAACAATCAGACGGTGCCCCAATGGGATCTCCAATTTCAGGCCTCCTAGCAGAATTCAAATTATGCCCCCTTGAATCAAAAATTTTCAGTACTTTTAAATTATTACCTTTAGTATGGCTACGTTATGTAGATGATATTTTTATTGTTTGGCAGGGAGAAGTTGATAAATTGTTAGTTTTTATTCAACAGTTAAATGATTTAGATAATAAGATTAAATTTACTTTTGAACTTGAAACCGATAAGAAATTACCTTTTTTAGATGTCGAATTAAAAAGAGAAAATAATAAACTAATTCGTTCAATATATCGTAAGCCAATAACTAACTTAAATGTTATACCTTTTGATGCTTGCACTCCATATTCTTATAAATTATCTACCTTTAGATTCCTTATTAACAGAGCTTTTAGAATTTGTTCCCCTGAATATTTAAATGATGAATTAGATAAAATTAAAACAATAGCTATTAACAACGGATATCATGTTAAAATAGTTAATAAATTAATTAAAAAGTTTATTAACAAAAGGAGCGATGCAGTTTTCGAGAATAAAACCGACAGAGAAAATAACATGAAAAGGGTGGTTATAAATTATTATCCAAATTTCTTCGAATCTGCTAAAACTCAACTTAAAAAGTTTGATGTAAATTTAATTGCTAGACCCCCTCCTAAATTAAAATCAATTTTAACCACTAGAATTGACCCTATTGATAAATTTGAACTTTCCGGTGTTTATATCATTCCTTTTCTTAAAGAAGGTGGTTATAGAAATTATTATATTGGCATGGCTCAGAGAAAATTCCAAGTGAGATGTAAAGAGCACATTGCAGACATAAAATTTAATACAGGTAAAACCGCATTATCTAGGCTAAATAAAATAGAAAACATAAATATTTTGTTTAATGAAAGTAGATTAATTTATAGGTCAGATTTTTATTTGCAACTTTTTATTAGAGAATCTATTGAAATTTACGTCAGAAACTCAATGGTCTGCAATGATTCCTTGTCATTTCAAATCCCAAATGTTTGGATTGAATTGTTAGATAATTTGAAAATAAAATAGGGCAACGTGAAACATGTTAAAATATTACGCGCGTGATTTTTATTTATTTATTTTTAAATTTCATTAATAGTTTATTGTCATTTTCCATCTTTGTGTTTATTTATTTTTCTGATGATGATTGAGTAAATTCAATCGAAACATGTCAAATTATTAAGATCTTTTAATGTATTTTATTAACGTTTGACGTCCTTTTTAGCAAATTAAATGTTTAATATATATTTTGAGTGTATTTTTAGAATATATATTTTTGAAATATTTTTAATGGACGTATAAGAGAACTTCTGCTTATAATTTAATATGTTAAACACATGGTCACGGAATGCATTTCAATTTGACAAATAAGAAAAAAGGACATATTTAAGAAGAAAACACCGAAATAAGCATAAAAGTAAAGATAGTTTTAGCAGAATTTATATACATTCCTTGCCATTGTAGCGAAAAATTTAAATTACTTTTTGTTTGATTGTTTTTTAAACTGAATATGAATATTTTTTTATTATATAAAAAATAGTATAATTCATTTTGATTCTTTAAACTTTGGCAAAAAATAGTAGCTCAAGGTTAAATCAAATTATTCATTAAAGTATGTCTTAACATTTAAGTTTTTACTTAAAAAAAATACGCATAACTAATTTTTTTTTTACAAAGTTTTTATCATACTAATGGTCTTATAGAGTCAAACTACAGTGACGGTCAAAAGTTTCCGGCCAGCATAAATTTTTTGGTTAATTTGTAAGTATACCGATATGAAGAGGAATCTCAAAGTGATACTTATACACTTTATTGACATAACAGTTAAGAACTTATTTATGGAATAAAAACTAAATATTAATAAATTTAATTGACAAAATTAATTGCAAAAGAAAATGCATGTTCTCAAAAGTTTCCGGCCACCTTGGCAAGTTTGGGAAAAGATGGTGTTGTAAAAGAAAATAACAGTGATCAACAACATTTACAATTAGTATTTTGTATTCATACATTTAGCAATAAGTACTGCGACGCAGCAACGTGGCATCGATTCATGAACAGTTGTAGATCATCAATGTTAAATTTTGTCCACGGTTCTTGCAATTTTTGTGAAAATGCTGCTAAATTGGAATATTTTTAATTCCACATACGTTTTCAAGTTAGTTTCAACGATTTTCTATAGTTGTTCAGATCGGATGATTGGGCTGTTCATTTCAAAAGCGAAGTTTTTTTGTGCGAAAGCCACTGCTTGACGAGCTTGCATGTATGCTTTTGGTCGTTATCATGATGAAACAAATAGTTGCGACCACAATTTTTCCTCCAATAAGGCAGCGAATGATCTTGCAAGATGTCCTTATGCATTGCACTGTTCATCTTGCTGCGGATTTCAAATAACAGACAGGCGCATTTTCCAAAAAATGCTCCCCACAGTATAACGTGTCCTCCGCCGTGCTTCATTGTAGAAATAATGTATCTCGCACCTTATCTTTTGTTTTTAAGTCGTCGGTTGTAATGTTTTTTATCACTCACAAAAAGATTGAACGTCGATTCATCTGAAAATAGTACTTTTTTCCAGTTTTCACTTGTCCAGTCTTTGTATTCCTTGGCAAACGCCAGTCGGGCCTTCTGAATTTTCTTATTTATGAAAGGTTTTTTAACACCGACTGTTCCATAAAGTTCTACGTTACATAAGCGTCTTGACACTGTAGATAGACTTGTTTCAGCAATAACCATAACACCATAAATGGCGTGGAATTGCAGCGGCATTTTTAAGCGGGTCATCAACTGCTTTTCTTCTAATAATTCTGTCCACAAGAATAGTCGTTTTCCGGGGTCCCCCGGACCGTGGCAAGTTCCGAAGGCCATGACCATCTTTATATATTTTTTAAATATCGTTTACAGCGAATTTTCCGATCGACAACTTTGCCACAATCTCACGAAAGGATTGTCCCTTTAGCGATCAACAAATCACACATTTAGGAACAATAAATTGTTAAACTTTTCATTTTTGAATCTCAAATACATTATTCACCTTGATTAATTAACAAACATGGCCAAAAAACCACTTTAGCGATAGCAAAAACTAATGAATGACGAATGGCCGGAAACTTTTGCACGCGCGAATTTTGAATTCCTCCCCTTTGCATCAAGTATCTTAAGTAACCAATCAAAATGATCACGTGGTCAGAGGTAATTTGCGTATTCCTAACTTTTGGAGCAATTTAACTTCTTCTTTGCTAAAACGTTCTGCCAAACAAATCAAAAAAACTAACTGGCCGGAAACTTTTGACCGCCACTGTATATCAGTACAACAAAATAAATTAATGAGAAATTAAAAAATACGCCTGTTAGACATTTCAAGATAGTACAGTCATAAACAATGGTCAATTACAAGAGTTCAATACATTTAATGATAGTTTAAATGAATATTTCAATTCAATTTACTTAAATTAATTGAAATTTAGCCGTGTTAAACTATAAACTTCCACCCCGTAAACTCGTTAAAAGATTCTATTTATTTGACTCGCTCATTTTTTTTTCTACATCTCCCTGAAATAAACTTTATAGAAATGAACAAATATATTTAGGAAAAAAAAATATGTTGTATAAATCCTCCTAATGACGTGTCTAAGTTTCCCTTGAATTGAATTTCTATTTTCATTTTGCAATAACTACCAAAGGGAAAATTTTACAAACCTGAATTTTATCTGGCATATTTTTGGATAAATTGAACATAAATCTCGAAACATCTTTCGTTATATTCTCATAGTTTTTGAAGTTCAATTAATAATTTATAAAGAGCAGGAAATTTGTGATATAATTTTTTAGTTTGGTAGCGTAATGTCGTATATCCCATCATCTTTTATTTTTCACTAAAACAACGTCTTTCTCTTTGAAGATAATCAAAGTATTCCTTCCGTTCTCTTATCTATTTTATTAATTATTCATGACACTGCGTTAATTTTAACATTGAATGATAAAGTGTTTGTTGTGGGAAATTGTTTTACAACTCTTCAGTTAAAGGATCTAACGAACAACACTTATCGCATTGAAAAGATTTTTTTTTAAATTCTTGTAAAGATTTACTGAAAATTAATTAATTAGAAATGCCCGCTTTGAATTTAAAACAGAGAGTGGTCTTAATGAAAATTAAATTTACGGGTAAACCTTATTAAACGGAAATCGGAATGTGTTATCTTAAGTTTTTACCTGAAATGAAAATGTCAAAGTAACTATATAAAGAATTTTAATATATAAAGAATTTTTATACATAAAGAATTATCTAATAAAATAATTTTTGAAACAGCAAAAAAAAAAAAAAAAAAAAAAGGGATAAATTTGGAAAGAATACTTAGGACGCATCCTGGAGTAAGTGTACAGGGTTATTCAAAATAAATGTCTCCTTGATTATGTATAAACTGCTGATGATGTAAACGTATTTTTAGTTACAAAATGATACAAATAAACTAAAGCTTTCAGATATTGCATTTGTTTTACATGGGACTGTAAATATATTGAAATATGAAGTTTATTTTTTTGATAATGTTGTAGCATAAGTAGCTGGCTACTATCCGGTGAATGTAGCCATAATCAAATTATTTTTTTAGTTTTATGTGTAAAAGTGTTATCTTGGTTCTAACATTTGTTATTGAACAAATAACTACTCTGCTGTCCCTTTAATTTTCGCAAACTTCGACTGAATCTACGTGAATCTAATGTTCACGGTTACTTTTTGCAACGGTATTTTAATTAGGTTTTTGTGATATAAATACAACGGCTGAAGCTAGTTCCAGAACTTTTATTCTGCCCATTATGGTGAACCAGAAAGGAGTTTAATTGTGTTCTGGAATCTCACGCATTTGTTCTTCTTTGCCTGACTGAAAGAAGGAAAACATTCATTGTAATGCAAATATTTGACCACTGTTTATTTTGTTGAATAAAAAAAATTAAATTTTGTTACATTTGATATATAACTCATTGCACTGCGTGATTGTAACCGATATTATAAGCAATCGTAGTTGAAAAATATTCAAATTTCAAAAAGTGTCCGCACTTTTGTCACCTGTATGTCTCCACTGTATGTCAGCATTTCAGCTGAGGGCGGTGTTACGGCGTAAATGCCCTCAAATTTATTTGTTTATAATTTAACTCTGTTTATCTTTCATATTGCGAAATATAATTATAAAACTGATTTCTTTTGACAGAAAAATTCTAATCTGTTTATCTAAATTGTTTATAACCCTGAATCAATATTTATGAGTAACATTATGATTTCAAGGTCATGTAATATAGATTTATTTACTTTATAATAATTTTGAATTGATGGTGATTTATTAGTTTTATAATTACTTGGATGTCATTTAAATGAATATTATAGCTATTTAGAAGATTTATAACTGCATATTGTAATTTTTATTTTGATGTTTATTTTATATAATATGTATCATTTTTAAAATGGTCAGTCTTGACTCTGTAACCAAGCAGAGAACATGTAACATGTCCTGACTCTGTAATCAGAGATGCCAATTGTTAAATCATGGCTCTGTTTAATACAGAGTGTATAGTGGAAGTCCTGACTCTGCAACCAAGCAGAGAACACATTTTTTTTTGTATTGGCTCTGTTAAATACGGAGAATTACTATTATGGAACAATTATTAACTTCTAATGATGAATAGAATTTACATACTATTTCAGTTTTATTTAATAAACTATTTAACCTAATTGCTCTCCCATCTCACTTGGATTTTGAAAATTTATTTGTCAGATGAATTTCGGCGCCAACATTTATTTTTGGTGCCGAAACCCGGGAAACATTTTTTGGAAATAATAGTGAGCTATTGTGAAAGAGATTTGTGATTAACAACTGTGATTTATTTTTCAACATGTGATTAGTGTGTGATTTATATTTCAACCTGTGATTAGTGTGGAATTATTATTGTGCCATTTGGATTACGACATGCCATCTACATTACCTGGAATTAACAGGTAAGAAAATATTTTTTTTATTTTCTATGAATGGTTAATGTTTTAAAATAAGAATTATTCTTTATTTAAAATGGAAAATCTTGAAAAGCTGAAAGCAAAACGTTCTGTTGAACGAACGAGTTTCACGAAATTAATTACAAAATTAGAAACATTATTAAATGATGACATTGATAATACGAAAACCGATGAATTATTAGAGCTTCAAGAAATATTTCTCTTAAAAGAAACGGCTTTCCAAAGTTTGAATCGTGATATTGAAGCTCAAATATCCGACTTAAAAGAATATGAAAAGGACATTGCTAATAGTGAAAAGTACACTGACCAATTGATCAGTGCTAAATTTAAAATTAAAAATAGATTAAGAAAATATAAAAAGGATAATGTTTCTATGATAGCAACTAGTCGTGTAAATTCATTGAATGGTTCTGCTAGTGGAACAGAAACGAGTTCTGCCATGAAATTGCCTAAATTAAATGTTCCAAAATTTTCTGGTGAAATCGAAGAATGGGTCGAATTTTTTAACTGTTTTGAAACATCGATACACCAGAATAAATCACTATCTAAGATAGAAAATTCGCTTATCTAAAATCCTTGTTATGTAATCGGGCCTATAATGTGGTAGAAGGGTTTCCTTTGACAGAACAAAATTATGATACTTGTATTGATTTATTAAAGGACCGTTTTGGTAAGGTTGATGTTATTATTAATAAACACATGACTAATTTATTAAATATGGAACCAGTTAAAAATTGTTCAAATTTAAATGCATTAAGAAGATTGCATGACATGTGCGAAGTTAATATTAGAAGTTTAAGAAATTTGGGGGTAACATCCAGTTCTTATGGACAATTGCTAAATCCTATTTTGCTAAAGCTATTGCCCCATGAATTAGTGATTGAATATCATAGAAAACGTGATACTAGCAAAGAGTCAGATGTAACCGATCTAATTGCCTTTCTGAAATGTGAAATAGAATGTAGAGAAAAGGCTTTGTCAATGACAAGTTCTAAAAATGATGCATCCTCTTCTTTTGTACATAAAAATAAAACTGAATTTCGTGAAAAGAAAACATCAAATAAATATCAACATGCTAATACCTTAAATGCCACTATTAAAGTTTTTTGTGTATTTTGCAAAGGTAATGATCATTTATCTTCCGAGTGTAAAAATTTAGCTGATGATAAGAAAAGATTAATGTTACGTAAGGAGGGTAGATGTTACAAATGCTTTTTGAAATCGCATTTATCTTCGCAATGCCGCATAAAATTAAAGCCATGTCTAAATTGTAAAAGCACTGAACATAACAAATTATTTTGCTTTAAGAAAAGTTTGAAACCGGAAATTAATGAAAATCAAAATCAAACAGTTGTATCTAATTCTCATTGTAATTTTAGAAATTCGAAGCATGCTGTTTTATTGCAAACATGTTGTGTAACTGCTCAAGGTAATTCTAAATCAAAGGTAGTTCGATTATTACTTGATTCTGCAAGCGAAAAAAGCTTCATAACAAAAGCATTAGCTCGTGAATTAAATTTGCCTGTTTTAAGAAAAGAACATTTAACTGTATTCGCTTTTGGCATGGATCAAGGTCGCGAAGAAGAATATGATGTTTTTAAAATTAAATTGCGAAGTAAAATGAATTATCATCGTTTTATAGATGTTGAGGTGCTAGCTACCGATTTGATAAGTGCAACAACATTGAAGGTTCCCAATTCTGACCCTCTAGTTATAAAATACATTGAAAGTAAAAGATGGAGGTTAGCCGACCCTACGCCCGAGGAATCCGAAGTACAAATTTTACTTGGAGCTGATTATTTCTGGAATGTTCAGAGAGGTGTCGTTGAAGAAATTAATGACCATTTATATGTAGCTAATACACTTTTTGGGTACACAATAGTGGGAAAAATAAACTCTAAAGGTAACGAAACAGTTAATGCTCATCTTGTATCTGTTAATGAAATAGAAAATTTTGATTTGCAAAAGTTTTGGAAACTAGAGTCTTTGGGTATTTGTGATAGTAAAAATGAATTATTTTCACAAAAGGATTTAGATGCTCTTGATTTATTTAATGATAATTTAAATTTTGTAAATGGAAGATATGAAACTAAACTTTTGTGGAAAGTAAATAAAAATGAATTGGAATCCAATTTTGATGTAGCTAAACATAGACTTTGGGGATTAAAATCAAAATTGTGCAAAAATGAATGGTTACTTAAGGAATATGAGAAAATATTAAATGAACAATGTGGTTTGGGTATAATTGAAGAATGTGAGTTTAATAAAGATGAAATAAACACGTATTACATGCCTCACAGACCAGTAATAAGGGAAGATAAATCGACAACTAAAGTAAGAATTGTTTTTGATGCGTCATCCAAAGATAAGGGGGCAAAATCGTTAAACGAGTGCTTATTTCCTGGGCCCAATCTAAATCCTAACATATTGGACATTATTTTAAAATTCCGTCTCCACAAAATTGCTTTCTTGGCCGATATAGAAAAGGCATTCTTGCAAATCCAGATACAACAAGAAGATAGAAATTTTTTGAGGTTCCTTTGGTTTGACAATATCACTAGTAACAATCCCATTTTGAAGGTTTTTCGCATGACCCGTGTAACTTTTGGTGTAACAACTTCACCCTTTTTCCTTTCTGCAACCATCAAACATCACATTGAGGGGTATAAAGATTTGTTTGGAAAAATAGTTAATATGCTGGATACTTCCTTATACGTTAATGACCTGTTTCATGGAGCTGATTCAGTAAATGAAGCTTTTGTTTTATCAAACAGTGCAGAGAAGATATTGAGTGAGGCCAATATGAAACTCAGAAAATTTAAAACCAATTCTTCCGATTTAAAATTTTTATGGAAGGAACATGGAATAAACTTTGAGGAAGACACTCTTGAACAAAATCTTTCGAAGGTATTGGGAATTATATGGATAACAGAAAGTGACACCTTGAAAATAGACATACAACCACTTTTAGTAGAATTTGACCATAAAATTATTACCAAACGTATTGTTTTACAAACTGTGGCAAAAATTTATGATCCTATTGGACTCATTTCCCCTTTCGTGATAAGAATTAAATTTTTAATGCAAGAACTCTGGGAACATGGAATTGACTGGGATTCTACATTACCAGATTCTTTAAGTGGAAAATTCAGAAAATGGCATAATGAAATAAAAGACTTGGTAAATTTTGAAATTCTTAGAAAATATTTTGTAACTATCCCAAAATTAAATCCTGAAACCGCTCAACTTTTCATATTTTCTGATGCTAGTTTAAAGGGGTATGGGTCAGTGGCTTATTTACGTGATTCTTCTTCTTGTGAAACTTCATTTGTAATAGCAAAGTCGAGAGTAGCGCCTCTCAAGAAAATTACATTGCCGCGCATCGAACTTCTTGGAGCACTTACGGCTGCAAGATTAGCGAATTATTTAAAGGAAATATTTAAAATTGTGAATGAAAATATATTTTGTCTAAGTGACTCCCAAATTACCTTGCACTGGATTAAAGGAAGTGCTAACAACTGGAAGCCCTTTGTGGCAAACCGCGTACGCGAAATTCAGGAACTTGTTGCTCCTGTACAATGGAAATTTTGTAAAGGAAAGGAAAATCCTGCAGATGTTCTCTCTCGTGGTTGCTCTGCATCTGAATTGATTAATAACGAGGTATGGTTACATGGTCCTAGCTGGCTGAAGGAAGAATCGTTACCAGTATTTCCCCCTGAAACTCAACCTAATCTACCTGATGAAGAGGTCTTGCAAGAACAACGTAAAACGCTTGTTTGCTCCATATCCCAAAATATTCCAGAATTTGAGCTTTTATTTAAATTTTCATCCTGGTCTAAATTAAAACGAATTACGGCTTGGTGCCTCAGATTCATCAAAAATAGTACATGCCCATCTGAACGAGTCTATGGTTTTTTGACTGTTCCAGAACTTGAAAGGGCAACAAATGCTATTGTGAAATTAATTCAAAACCATGAATTCGGAGACGAACTGAAAATTCTAAAATCCAGAAAGATCCTAAATTCTAAAAGCAAACTCCTTCCTTTACATCCATTTCTTGACGAAAATGATATTCTTCGTGTTGGAGGTAGGCTAAAAAATGCAAACTTGTCTGAATATCAAAAACATCAAATCATTCTCCCTAAAAGGCATCATGTTACAGACTTGATAATAAAGTATTTTCATGAGAAACATCTTCATAGCGGGACTCAATTGACAATTTCAGCAATTCGACAAAAATTTTGGATAATTAATGCTAAAGAAGCTGTGAAAAGAGAAATAAGGAAATGTATGAAATGTTTCCGAAATTCATCACACCTTTCATCTCAGTTGATGGGAAATCTGCCATCAGCACGCGTGACACAAGCTCGAGTATTTTCAAGAGTAGGAGTCGACTTAGCCGGCCCCTTTTTGATCAAACCTCGTAAGGGACGTGGTGTGAAACCCTTTAAACATTATGTTTGTCTGTATGTTTGTTTCGTAACAAAAGCTATCCATCTTGAGTTAGTCACTGATCTTACAACTGAAACCTTTCTAGCCTCATTGAAAAGATTCGTGGCTCGACGTGGAAAACCTCTAGAAATATTTTCCGACAGAGGTACAAATTTTGTAGGGGCAGACCGCGAAATAAAGAGAATGATGTCTCTAATTGCTTCTGATGAAAAATTGCACAAGTATCTTACTGACGAAATGATAGTATGGAAATTCAACCCACCTTCCGCCCCTCACTTTGGAGGCCTTTGGGAAGCGGGAATAAAACAAATGAAAAATCATTTGAAGAGAACAATTGGTGATCAGATTTTAACTTATGAAGAATTTTTGACCTTAATTGCACAAATTGAGTCATGCTTAAATTCAAGACCGCTTGTCGCTGAGTCTTCTGATCCAAATGACTTTACGGCTCTGACGCCAGGACATTTTATTATAGGAGCACCCTTGACCTCCTTACCTGAGCCTGATATCTCCTCTACCTATGTAACTCCTTTGGAACGTTGGAAATTGCTACAAAAGATTTTCCAAAGTTTTTGGAAAAGGTGGTCGTCAGACTATCTCTCACAATTGCAGCAACGTACAAAGTGGTTTAGAAGCAACCCGAACTTAAAAATCAATGACTTGGTGTTGATAAAGGAAGAAAACCAGCCCCCATTAAGGTGGAAATTGGGCAGAATAATTGAACTATTTCCTGGGGATGATAATATTGTTCGTGTTGTCAAATTAAAGACTTCTACTGGTGAACTGAAACGCCCTATCACAAAATTGTCTCCTCTACCGATGGACATTTAATATAATAGAATTTTACTTTATTTTAACTAACTTTATTATTATTATTTTTTTCTATGTCTAATTTTTGTAACTTTCTGAACTATTTTGTATATTAATGTCTTTTTCTATTTTTAGTTATTCCAGAAACTGTTTTTTATAGAAGTAGTAGGATTTAATTGCATTTCATTTTAGTTATACTTAACATTTAAGGTAATATTTTAAATTTGTATTTAATATTTGATTATTTAGTATGTGATAGTGGAAATTTGGTAAGTTATAATTGTTCGATGAACTCCGTTCATGGAGGCGGAGGATGTTACGGCGTAAATGCCCTCAAATTTATTTGTTTATAATTTAACTCTGTTTATCTTTCATATTGCGAAATATAATTATAAAACTGATTTCTTTTGACAGAAAAAATCTAATCTGTTTATCTAAATTGTTTATAACCCTGAATCAATATTTATGAGTAACATTATGATTTCAAGGTCATGTAATATAGATTTATTTACTTTATAATAATTTTGAATTGATGGTGATTTATTAGTTTTATAATTACTTGGATGTCATTTAAATGAATATTATAGCTATTTAGAAGATTTATAACTGCATATTGTAATTTTTATTTTGATGTTTATTTTATATAATATGTATCATTTTTAAAATGGTCAGTCTTGACTCTGTAACCAAGCAGAGAACATGTAACATGTCCTGACTCTGTAATCAGAGATGCCAATTGTTAAATCATGGCTCTGTTTAATACAGAGTGTATAGTGGAAGTCCTGACTCTGCAACCAAGCAGAGAACACATTTTTTTTTGTATTGGCTCTGTTAAATACGGAGAATTACTATTATGGAACAATTATTAACTTCTAATGATGAATAGAATTTACATACTATTTCAGTTTTATTTAATAAACTATTTAACCTAATTGCTCTCCCATCTCACTTGGATTTTGAAAATTTATTTGTCAGATGAATTTCGGCGCCAACAGGCGGTTTTGGGAATTTTGTTTTTCTAAAATGATTTCTCAACATAGAATCGTAAAGTAATTAATATTAAACTGTTAATTTATGAAAGCTTATTTTTTTTTGTAAATATTACATTGCATTTTTTATTTATAATTTATTTTCTATTTTCTAGCTTTTAAAATATTTCAATGTTGTAGTATTACAAACATTTGGGCAATTTTTCCTAGCGTTTATTTGGTGCATAATTAAATCCATTGTTGTTTCAACTCCTATACAATTGTCCGAGTTGCACAGAATGCTTGGAAATTTATCGCCCAAGGCAGAATAACCGAAAAATAAATTAAAATTACAGTGTTAATTTATAATTAAGTTTTAAAAATAATAAACATTTGTAATGTTATGGGAAACACACTTGTGAACATAACTTTTATAATTGTAGCGTATCAAGAAGTGGTTAAAAGGTCAAATACAAAATTCCGTCTTTACATACAAAAAACATGTTGAGTTAAACAAGCGGGAAAATGTGCGTCAGACGTGGTAAATGAGGAGCGTTCATACTATAACTAGTTTTATAAATATTTCGATCTTAGTGCAATAGTTGTTGTACTCTTATGCAAAAATGCATGAATACAAAATGTATTACGATTATATATATTAAATTCATTAACACGGAAATAAAAGGACTCCATGTAAAACATGACCTAATCACCATGGCAATCTAGAACTTATCATGTGATATCATTTAATTAATTACGTATGATAGGATTTGATAGAAAGAAAAAAACTTTTGTTAACCCTTAAATGCCGGATGTTGCTTTTCGGCAACATACCCAATTTAGGCTCTTAAATACAATTAGAATAATATTGAAGCTATAATGCCTAATGTTGCCAATAAAATGCAGTCTGAAAATATTATTAAATCGATTTTCAACATTTAGATGGCAACACTTGTGCTGTTTAAGAATAAAGATAGATTTATTTTTTCAATTGCTGCTACTTGTTCTTTTTGTTTTGTTTGGAAGCTTGCGAAATACGCTATTTTGTTCTGCAGTGAGGAAGTAAAATTTATTTCTTATTATAGTTCCGAAAATTCTTGTGTGTTTAATAATATAGAATTTTATCAAGGAAAATTATTTTTTCAATTAAAGATCAGTATTGCCGATTAGTAACAAACTGTTTTTTAGCCGTAAACCATACTTAAAACAAAATATGATTTTTTAAAATATTTTGCCCATGATTTATTTGAAAAATGCAAGCCGAAAAACATTATTACAAGGATTTTTGAAAAATCAGGCATTTAAGGGTTAATATCGTTGATTCGATGTTCATAAAATTTGAAATGACTCGACAAAATTCTGAAACTATCTCTAATAAGACTAAAAGTCTCTTTGAGCATCAACTTCTAGCTCAGTGAGAAGTATACGTTCTCCACATTTTCAAATCGCAGTGTTTGGGATTTAAAAAAGAAGTTAATCTCTAAAAAGTTATAATTTAACATATAAAAATGGTATTCTGGAATATTAGAAAAATATATCACTCAATGTCAAATGATCATATTAAGCTATGACAGAAAAAGATATCGCTTAATGTCACAAACTGATATTCAGAGATGTTGGGAAATATTGGCCAACAATGCCAAATATAAAAAAATAATATTTGTGGAATATCTTTTTAGGGTGGGGGGGGGGGGTCATATAATGTTGGCCAAATATCAGCCAATATCTCATTTTGATATTGGCCGATAGCTTTGTGTTACCTTGGTACGATAGAAAGTCTGTGCAAACATTTAAAATATTTGCAGAAAGTATGTACTGTAACAAAAAAAAAAACAGAAAAAAAAATCTAAACGAAGGCATTTAAATTTTCTCCTGTTATAGGTGTTCTTGTTATATACAGGGTGTCCGGTCTCAACGGTGTCCAATGGCTAATTCCTAAACCGTTAGTCATAGACATATAGTTCCAATTACAAAAATGTTTTAAATCAGGTAAGGAAATATTTTAAAAGCGATTTGGGTCAATAAAAACATTTCTTAAAAAATTACGAAATTTAAATTTTTATACGGTCCCCCGATCCTATAAGTTATATTTAGTGAAATTTTCCTTTTACACTGACAAGTAATACAAAAAAGTCCCGTTATTCTACTATTAAAATTGACCGAGTAATAGCTGTTTAAAGTTGGAGCATATTTTTTGCTGCAAATTGGGGGTCATTCACAAATTTAGTCGAAATATAATTTCGTCAGATATAAAAAATGTTTGGGAGTAAAATTAACATTGCAATATAAATTTGAAATCTTTAATCATTCTGGCACAATAATGGAAAATATACAATTTGTAATAAACATTTAAGAAGAAAGAAAAAACAGAATTTTTGTTAAATAAAATGATTCTAAATTAACAGCCTCAATTCTTTACAAAATGATACGTATTTTAAAATATTATTAGATTGCACAAGCCTGCAAAAAATGGGTTATGTCATGTTTTTTAGCTTTTGATAATTGATTCTTATATATTCTGTACCGCTGAATCCGAAATTGACCTTCATTTTTAAATATCATATCAGGATTTTTCGCAAATTGCAAATTTCAAAGTTAAGAAGTTCAATGTTAAAATTGAATTTCCTCCCCCATCTCATCGGACCACTCAGCTGTTTAGCTGTAAGAATCCCAGGATAAGCAAAAATATCGAATAAATTTTTTAATAAAATAAAATAAAATAAAATAAAATAAAATAAAATAAAAAATGTTTTACATATGTTTTATAGTATGAGATTTTCGCTATATTTTAACTTACACATTTGCGATTTGCAAAAAAATTCTAACGTGATGGTTAAAAATGAAGGTCATTTTCAGATTCAGTGCTAAAAAGTGCGTAAAAATCAATTATCAAAAGTTAAAAAACACAACCATCTCCTCTACTTTATAGTATTCGATTTTCGTTATTCTTTAAATTTGAAAATTTATGATTTGCGAAATATCCTGACATGATGGTTAAAAATTAAGGTAATTTTCGGATTCAGTGCTAAACAATACATAAAAGTTAAAAAACCCAACAATCGCAGTCTTGTATTATCTAATCTAAAACTTTTTCTTAAACTCCTTGGCAGAAATCTATCCGAAATTTTTTGTGTTATCCTGTAAAATAAATATAAATGGTAACAACGAAAATCATTATTATATCATCAAGAATAAATCATCAATATTAGATTGTTATCGGATTTGCGACAGTATGTAAAATGCAATCTCGATCGGATATTTAAAAGTGGGTGAAAGTTCGAGTACAAATTTTGAACTGGAAAAGTATACATACGATTGTTGAAGTAACATAAAAACTTATAAAAAAACATAATTTTTGTTAAAAGAAATCATAAGAGAAACAGTCTCAAATCCTGACAAAATAAAACATATGTTATTTTAGCCAATGTGAGACTTAATCATAATACTTGTAGGATTTTTTTTCAAAGCGCAGATACACATGAAGTAAGATCTTCGAATAATTTAAACACTTGGTATATGATCCCTCAAAGCGAAGCCGAACTCATTTGTTTTCAGAGTAGAAAAGTGGCATAAGTCATGCATTTTTAAAGTTTCATAACTCGCTCAATTTTAGCGTTATATGAATGGAACTTTTTTTGTCTTACTTGTCAGTGTAATAGGAAAAAATTACTAAATATAACTTATCGGACGAAGTGAGGCCGCTCGCGGCGGTTGACCCACCCGCCCTCCCCCAACCGCCGACCGAGACTAATAATAAGCTAGAAGGAGCAAGGGGTCGTCGGGTAGCTTCATCGTCCCGAGCCCTCCGTTCCCGGTTTTCGGTGTCTTTAATTTGTGCAATTTCCCTTTTAAATTTGTCCGGTTTCAGTTTTTGAATTTTTTTCTCATTCTAGCTTCGGCTCGAGACCTAGGAATCTTGCTTCCGCAAAAGAGTCAGAATAAGTGGGAGAATAAAGGGCTGCGGACGAAGTGAGGCCGCTCGCCGCGGCGGTCAAGTATTATGGTACGGGGGACCATATAAAAATTTAAATTTCATAATTTTTTAAGAAATGTTTTTATTAACCCAAATCGCTTTTAAAATTTTTCTTTACCTGATTTAAAACATTTTTGTAATTGGAACTATATGTCTATGACTAACGGTTTAGGAATTAGCCATTGGACACCGTTGAGACCGGACACCCTGTATATTAAATTTCAAACCATTCGGCTCGGTAGTTTTTGCTCTGTTATATGCGGACAGGCGTACAGACAGACGGCGACAATAGAGGCTACATATTTATATTTATTGAACGCATCTAATAAAAGATTTACTTCTTAAAATAAAACTTAGAAAGCTGTTCCGTTTCTAAAGTATAGTTTCGTGATAATTATTAAACTGATTTTGCATAAACAATATCATTCATAATATACATTAAATTCCACATATGAAATGAAAGCAAAATGAACAAAAACCATATTCATCTTACAATTTTTACATTAAAACATAATTAGAAGCATTCGAGATAAATTTGAGAGGTAGATGTCCGATAAATAGAGTTGATAAAACTCAAAATAATGTCATTACTCTTATGCTCTAGAAATCATTAAATTAATTTAAGCGCTTCGTTTTAGAACTTTCTCTCAAATAACTTTCTCACTTCTAAAACCTCTAATAACCCGCAATATGCATGACACGGTTATTGATTTTCGCTTAAAATGTTTTTGTCTCTTTATTAACATTATAAATTGATTTTAGCAAAACGAATATCTATTCGTAGCGATTCTAGAAAAAAAGAAAAAAAAATTAATTAATTTTTGTTTCGTTGATATATTTGTAAACAGGATGTGATTATTTAAATGTATAAAAATACTCTAATTTCTTTAGATTCTTTAAACTTTGGCAACAAAGTAGTAGATTTAAATAAAATTATCAATATAAAATTATCAAATTATCAATAACATTTAAATATTTTCTTGTTCTTTCTTTTTTTTCTTTTTTTTTTCTTTGATCAAAATGCAATTAATTTATAGGGTTGCGTACTTAAAGTAGCAAGTGGGAAATTGTACATCAAACGTGGCAAATGAGGTGCGTTAGTACTATAATTAGTTCTATAAATATTCAGATCTTGGTACAACAGCTGTTGCACTCTTACTCAAAAATGCATGAATACAAAATTTATTACGATTATATATATTAAATTCAGTAATACGGAAATAATGTGACTCAATCTTAAATGCGACGTAATCACCATGGCAACCTAGAATCTTTACCTATCACGGGATATCATTGGATTAATTACGTATGATAGGATTTATTAGAATGAAGAAAACTTTTTAAAATATCTTTTTAAGTTTTCATTCGATTTTCATAAAATTTGAAATGATTCGGCAAAATTCTGCAACGATTAAATATATTAAATTTCAAATCGTTCGTTTGGGCAGTATTTGTGTTGTTATATGCAGGCAGACAAACAGACAGACAGAACAGACGAAGTGCTACCTATTTATATAATTATGAAGGCTCCTAAAAACGGAACTATTATAAGACCACATGTGTACCTGTCTGTCTGCCCTTATGTCACAGTCGTTTTACTGAAAAACTAGCTATGGAACCTGGAAAGTTCAAACTTGTCTGCTTTATAAAGGCTGTTGACACACACATTTATACATATAAGCCATTCACAAATATTTTTATGAAAAAATTAGAGGATTTAATTAAATTACTTGAAAAAAAAATGCGTATCGTGTTGGGTTACGTTCGAAATATCTCGTAACACCGAACTCAAAAAAATATATATTTTTCAATTTTAGGTATCATACTTTCGTAGATATCGTCGAAAATATACTGCAAAAAATCCCCCCCCCCCCGTCTAGTTTGAAATCTACGGAAACTAAAATTATGAAAAAATTAGGAGTAGTAGACCTTTATTTAAACTTTGCAGGAAAACTATGGCGATTATCCTAGGTCACACAGTTTTTGACAAAATCGCAGTTACACACAAACTTTACTTTGCGGGCACACAGCGGGGGGGAATTGAGGGCCGCTAGATATACATGATGCTGAACCGATACTACCGATGCCTACCGATGCTGAATAAGCTAAGAATTATTGATGATGATTTTCGAAATAAATTGCCGGTAATTAGCACATATGTGAATTAAAAACCTATCTAGAAAACAGAGGCACGGTCCATAGCGGCGTTGCAACAACTTCATCCCCTTTCGAAGCGCGCTTTGAGGCTGTACATATATAACTTTATAACTTTAGTGGGGAGGGGGATGTCTGACACTTAATATCGTAAGGTATGTGTACACTGTAAAAAAAAAATACTGCCAGTTTTCCGGTAGGAATCGGAAAAATTATCTTATCCCTTACCGCACCGGAATAATTTCCGACCCAGCTCGGAATAAAATCCGTAAAAATAAAGAAATAGTCAGTAAAACGGTATTTTACGCATTTTATTCCGAGCTGGGATGGAAATTATTCCGCTACGATAAGGGCAACTATTTCTCCGATTCCCACCGGAAAACTGGCATTATTTTTTTACAGTGTAGGGGAAGGGGATGTTTGTCATTTGATATCGTTATTATTTTTAATCAACCTAATTTTTCTGTTTTTGGTAAAATTTTCTTTACATCAAAATAGTCTGTTAACTTTTCCTTAGTCTGTTATCTATTTTTATGAAATTACAAAGTTATTATTAAAACCATTATATTATTAAAAAAACATTCTATTCCAAAATATGGAAAATCCCATCGGTCGGCATTCCTATTCTCCTGCCATATGCGCATAAAATGTCTTGTTAAAGAAACCAGGTTCGAAATTATACTTATTATGATTACTAGTAAAAATACTGAAGAATATACGCTACCTGCTCTTTTGATAAGAAGGTCTGCTTACCCCCTTTCCGTACAGTAGGGCAAGTGCGAGAAGACAATATTAATGTTGAATGCATTACGTAACAAAACGCTATTATTAAATACTTTTAAATTGTATTTCATTAAAGTGTTATTTGATATAAAGTTATTTCTTGTCTATAATAGTGTCACAGTAAAACCTACCTAAAGCGACCACGTTCCGGTCCAATAAAAATCGGTCGCTCCGAGAGGTGGTCTCTTAATGGAGGTCATGTTTAAATCTAGATTTTTTAATTGTTGAAAAAAACGTACCAATTGATGTTACTAAAATTTTTCACATTAGGAAAAAATATGAAAATTTAGGTATCAAAACGAAACTTGATTACATAAGTTAATTACTGCAGAGTTAAAAAATAATCAATACATTTACGTTTCCTTTGATTTTACGGTTTTATCTTTTATAACTTTTATTTACAAGTCCTTTCGAAGTTCAGTAAAGAAATGCAACTTTTCTTTTGGACGGGAAGAAATAATGACGATTTCATAAATTTATCTGTTTCTTTGAGAGTTTCCTGACAGAATAGGGCGGGAGAGTTTATTGACCGCCATTCTTAATTTGTCCTCAGAGATAAATTCATTGCTTAAAAAGGTACAAAGGGGTTTAAACACTTAAAAGTTACCGGAATAATAATAATAAAAAGTCTAAACTTAGTTTAGAAGTTCGATGAATGATGCGTTCCCCGGAATTATTTTTCTAATAAAACATTCTTCAAGCGACCAGAAAAAAAATGGAATTTGTTTCATTTTCTTCAAAGAAATGGGTCACTCATGGAGGGAGTAAAACTGGGATGGTGTCTGAATGAAGGTAAAATTAGTATTGAGGGTATGGGAATAAATTTCGTTGCATGAAAAAATAGTCGTTTAGGGAGGTGGTCGCTCAGGGAAGTTTCACTGATTTGATTGACATCTCTTCATTTAAATCAGTAAAATAGGCGACTGATAAATGCATATCATTGCAAAAGTATAAAAGGAAAAAGAAAGTTAAATTGATTTGTTAGACACTGATAACGACATCATTTAAGAAGGGTGGGTGGGTTCGAGGAACGATAACGTACGATATCGTAAGGGGGGAGGCGGTCCTAAATTGTCAAAAAGTTTATCATGTTATGTATGTACAGTGCCTTGGAAAAGTGAAAAGTTTATTCTTTGTTGTACGAAATCCTTTGTGTGCAAGTAAAACTCGCACTTGACAGATTATTTTGTTATTTTGAAACTTTGTAACATAATAACAGTCTTGCAGAGTCAAACAAAATCAGTACAACGAAATAAAATGATCACAAATAAGAAAATGCATCTGTTAGATATTTCAGTAAATTGGAAATTAATTACATTCATCCAATACAGAATTCCAATTTATTTAATGATGTTTTAAATAAATATTGCAATTGAATTATTTGAATTTTTGCTGTTTTAAACTATGAACATTCTTCCTGTAAAGTCTTTAAAATGTTTGATTTATTTCATGAGTTATTTTTTTCTAATATCCCTGAAGTAATCTTTATAGAAAAGAACAAAATTATATATAAATATTATGTGCTATACAAATCATTTTAATGAAGTGAATAAGTTTCTCTCTAACTGAATTTCTTTTTTTCATTTTGCAATAACTATCAAAGATGAAAATTTGAAAACCTCAATTTTATCTGGCATCTTTCTGGATAGTTTGAACATAAATTTTGAAAAATATTTCGTTAAAATATTTTCATAGTTTTTGAACTCCAATAAATTATTGATAGCCAACCTGAAACTTCAGATATCATTTTTTAGTTTGGTAGCATAATGTCGTATATCATATCATCTTTTATTTTTCCTTAAAACAACGTCTTTCTCCTTCACGATAATCAAACCATTTCTGTCGTTCTCTTATCTATTTTATTAATTATTCATTACACTAAGTTAATTTTAACAGTGAAAGATAAAGTGTTCTTCTGGGAAGTTTTCTTGCAACTCTTCATTTAAAGGATCTACCGAACAGCACTTGGGCAATAGAAATAATAAAAAAAAAATCTTGTACTTGTGTAAGATTTACTGAAAATTAATTAATTAGAAATGCCCGCTTTGAATTTGGGAAGAGAGATTGATCTTAATGAAAATTAAATTTAGCGGAAAAATTGATTAAACAAAGATCGGATTTTTTTATTTTATGTTTACACAGGAAATGACAATGCCAAAGTATCTACATAAATGATTGTCTTATAAAAGAATTTCTGAAAGTTCAATGAAAGATAAATATGGAACAAACATGTACACAACACCTTCGAGTAATTACGCAGGGTTTATTTAATATAAATGTCTCCTCAATAATGTCTTAACTGCTGATGATAGATATATTGTATTTTCAGTTACAAAAGTATAAAAATCAACTGTAGCCTTTAGATCTGTGCATATTTTAGAAAGGGAAATTTTAGTCTCAGAAAAGAAATAAAATACATTTATTAATGTCTCAAAATATGGTGTTTTTGGAACGGTGTAGGTGTTTGTTGCCAGCAGAAAAAAAGCAAAAATTAACTTACGAAAAAAAGGCAAAATTTGGACGATCGTCTGTTATTTGTGACAACCCAGATAGATATTACGATTTCTATGGAATTGTAAAGGATGGAAAATGGAAATTTAGAACGGTAGTTACATATAAGATGTAAATGCTCTAAGAACAGTTGAAAAAAAAATCGAAATTTAAAAAGTTGAAATAAAGCGAAAAGCGTTCTAAAAATGTTCTAAATTTACAATTTTTATTGAATTGTTAACGATAGAATCTTAACATTTGGCATGGTAGATATTTATAAGATGTAAATGGTCTCTGAAAGCAATTTCTGAAATATTTTAAATTTAAAGATTGTAAAAAATGCGAAAACTATTCTTAAAATTTTCTAAATCACGATTTCTATGGAATCTCAGGAAATATCGGCCCGATTTCAAAAACAATGTTAGTAAATTGATAGTGACATTCCCTGCTGCAACATAGGCTAAATTATATGGTGGCACCACAACCATGAGTGGGTGGTAGACCGTTAGACAAGAAGCTTGGAACCTGGCGGGATGGTTAATTTTAAGATATAAACACTTTCTAAGAAAAGTTTATAAAAAATTCAAAACTTCAAATAAAAAGTGAAATGAGCATAAAAGATATAAAATATTTCCTAAATCATTTATTAATAATTTTTTTAGTTCTTCTCATTAATTTCATTCTCATATTCGCCTAATGAAATGTAATAATGAAGTTTAGACACAAGATAAAAAGAATAACACCATAATTTTTTTAAATAAATGCGTATTTATTAAAAAATTGTATGGTGTTTTTAAGAAGTTGCGCCTTTATTAAAAATTTTTATGGTGTTCTTAAGAAATCTTTTCTAGCTCACAGGCTATCAAAGCCTGAGAGCTTATGTGCCCGCCGGATCTGTATGTACGTACGTACTTATGTGCGTAACGCGATAACTTTTGATAGAAATATCCGATTTGCTTCAATTTTTTTTCTAGGTTGATTCAGACAAGACGCTTCCCTGATTAGTTTTTTGGGGTTCATTGGTTAAGGATAATGGGGGCTAGTCCCCCACCCTTAATTTAGTTAAATGGGTTTTTCATGCAGAAATATTCGATTTGCTCCAAATTTGGTATACCGGTTTATTATGTTAAGGAGCTTCCCTGATTAAATTTGGTAGATCATTACTTAAGTATAAAGGGGGGAAAGGGGGCTACCCCTTCATTTAGATAAATGGGTTTTTCATGTAGAATTATTCGATTTGCTCAAAATTTGGTATACCGGTTTATTATGTTATGGAGCTGCCTTGATTAGATTTGGAGGTTCATTAGTTACATATAAAGGCGGGGAAAGAAGAGTCCCCCCCCCCTTAATTTAGATAAATGGGTTTTTCATTCAGAAATATGCGATTTGCTATACATTTGGTATACCTGTTAATTATCTTAAGCAGCTTCCCTGATTAGATTTGGAAGTTCATTATTATGTATAAAGGGGAGAAAGGGGGCTACCCCCTTAATTAAGATTAATGCGTTTTTCATGTAAAATTATTCGATTAGCTCCAAATTTGGTATACCGGTTTATTATGTTAAGGAGATGGCTTGATTAAATTTGGAGGTTCATTAGTTAAGTATAAAGGGAGGAAAGGGTGGGCTACCCCCCCCCCCCTTTAATTTAGATAAATGGGTTTTTCATGCAGAGTTATTCGATTTGCTCCAAATTTCGCATACCGGTTTATTATGTTAAGGATCTGTATTGGTTAGATTTGGAGATATATCAGTTAAGTATAAAGAAGGGACAGGGGCTAGTCTCCCCTTAATTTAGATAAATGGGTTTTTCATACAGAATTATTCGATTTGCTTCAAATTTGATGTACCAGTTTATTCCGATATGGCTTCCTTCATTTGATTTGGAGGTTCATTGGTTAAGTATAAAAGAGGGACAGGGGGTCAATTGCCCCTCCCTTAATTTAGATAAATGGGTTTTCATGCAGAATTATCTAATTTAGTTTAATTATTTTTTCTAGTTTCATTCTGATAAGGAGCTTTTCTGATTAGAGTTAAAGGTTCATTGGTTCAGCATAAAGGGAGAAATGGGGGAGCTAATTCCTCCCCTTAATTTAGCGAAATGGTTTTTTCATGTAGAATTATCTGATTTGCTTCAATTTGGTATACCAGTTTATTGTGTTAAGGAACTTCTCTGATTAGATTTGGAGGTTCTTTGGTTAAGTATGAAGGGGGGCGACGGGGACTAATCCCTTCATTTATTTTTAGAGGGGCATTATTCTTTGAAATAAGAGTATATTATACAATTAGTGTGAATAGCCTGTGAGCTCAATGCCATCAGTTTAACTGGGCAATTTTTTAAGAGATAGTTCCCTAGACTCTAATCGACAACCTCATAGCATACATGAAAACAGATATTCAAGAGTATTAACTATTCGAGTTGGCCGCACACCATATAAAAGTACTTCATTCTCTCCAAACATAATTTTTTTGTCACTTAGAGATAGTCAAATTGGCGCAGAACGTCTGTTTATGTTTTTGACATCATTTCAAGAAATATAAATTCCGATAGAAGAAATTTTAGTGTTTTATTATCTTATCGTTTCACACCAGCTTATTTAATTATTTTAATGATGTTTAGTCAAACTTTGGTTTAATTAGTAATTTTTGAATTATCCGTAGTTGTATAATTTCTTCTAATAAAAATAGGAACACAAACGCCACTTGGCTTATTTCAACTACTTCGTGAGCAAAGTACCGGTTTTTGCTTGTTGCACATATTTACATTTATAATTCACTTTTTTGCAGCTTTACTTAATATGTTTCTTCACAAATTGTTTATTTTTTATTTTTTACAAAGAATAATTTTGATTGTAATTTAAAAGCAATGACAATGTCAATCTCAATATCGCTTGACTACGGCCACGTACCATAAATATTTATTTAAAATAAGCAGGATCCAATTGATTCTTCAATTTAAACACCACCCTTCCTGAATAATAATAACAATTGGCTTATTTAAGGACAAAAATTCTGCGGTTAAATAACACAAAGTGTACTATACTTAAATGTTTGTCAAAAGTTAAAAACTGAACGAACACTTCTACCGGTTGTCCCAAAATGACTGATGGATTTTAAACTTCAATAACTTGCAGACGGTGACAGATATCCAAAAAAATTTTGCAAGAGGGTTATGTAAGATGTTAGGAGTTTTTATTCTGCGATTTCTAGTTTTAGTTACAAATAGCAGCGATAGATGGCGCTGCAAGGAGTAGGCACTAAATCCAGGCTTGATTTTTCGGCCTCTCTCTTCTCCCATGCGAAAAAAAGGAGATTAAAATGTTTTGAATGGATCCTGAAGTACCAAAAATCGGGTCTGGAATTAGCACTTATTTCTCACAGTGCCATCTATTGTTTGAAATTCACATCTAAAATCAAGAATTACAGTAAAAAAACTCCTGACATCATTCCTACATAACACTCCCGCAAGAATTTTTTTAATGTCTGTCTCGGTTCGAAAGTTATTAAATTTTAAAATCCATGAGTCATTTTTGTGACACCCGGTATGTAGGTTTCACAGTCAACGTAGACAAAGGGTTTAGGTTGAACTAAACATTACTATTTACCTTTGATTTTGGTTCAAAATACTGCCAAGTGAAATCTCTTTTTAATATTAGGAAATATTTTATACTTTGTTATTAAAGATACGAGGTTGAACCCGTAGAATTTCGACGAAAGAAAATATTTACAAAGGAATTGTTGCATCAAATTTATAATACATCGACAACAATAATTACAATAAAAAAACCATCTTACACTTGTTAGTTTAACTCTCCAGACATATTTTAACTTAAGATTAACAAAATACTTTTTTCATAAACTTTAACTGTTAAAATTATTGAAAAATTAAACTTTATTCTTATACGTAATCAGTGACATATAATCAAGATAAGTAATTTTGATTAAGTTATCAATGATACTTGGTATTACGGAATGAAAAATCAGCAAAAATGACTTCACCTTGACATAATCATAGAATTTTTCCCCTTTAAATCTAAACCGAATCAAGTCATTTTCCACGTTTTACATCCATATTAACCATTTAAAAAACGTTTTAACGCGCAATAGGTTATTAATAAATATATTTTCAAGCTTGAAGTCACGTTTGTCAACTATTACAACTTTCCATGTTAAAATTCTCACTCGTGATTTGAGGTCTTAGTATAATCTCTGTACTTGCGCGTAAAAATTCCAGAAATTTATAACTTTTAGACGTATTCAAGGGGAAATATCTCATTTTAGCAAATAAAATTATCGTTTTCTTTTAAATAGGACGTCATTTTCAGTCGCTGAAATATTTCGCCTATTGTCTCAAACACAATATCAGCGAATTCAAAAAATAGTGAAATATAACAGCATCATCAGGGAAATTGTGTCTTTTTTAAAGTGTAACGTCATTTTCTGTACAAATAATAATAAAAAAAAGATATTTTTAATTGTAATGAGAAAATGGCATCAGTAAGAATATAATTAATAAAGATAACTAAAGCACTTTTAAAAGAAATGAAGTATTTCAGTTGCCACGATTAGAAAATTGGTATTAAAAACTATAAAAAAATTAATATCTCGAAAATAAATTGAGATACAGCTTTCAAACAAATTGCGTTTAAAAGTGCATTTTTTTCTGCATACGAAGGTGCAAACTTTTAAAATGTGGGATGTTTAGAAGTTTAAAAATTTGCAGTAACGAAAATTGCAAAACCGAAATTTCATTTCAAATTTCAAAGTGTTGCCATTCGCAAAATGATGTATGCGTTACGCACAGATATGTTTGTCCTTTATAATATAGATATGCACAAAACAGATAATTTTAGCGAAAAAAAGAAAAATAGTCTTTAAGGATGATGAGGTGTCTACTTCTTTGGTTTAAAATTCCCATGATTTTAGAGTTTATTTTTGGTTACAAAGAGAACACATACCAGCTTTTGACTTTTTAAAGTATTTTTATTGACATTTCACATATATGTTTAAATTTTTGTGTGGACAAAATAAATAAATAAACTAGAAAACAGGAATTCTGCTTTTTCAGAATTCAGTGTCGCACCCGAACACAAGCAAAAATAAAATATATATATATAGATAGTACAAATAATTATTCAGTTTGAAGACATACAACACACGCTTTTATTTTATACTAAAGGATGTCAATCGCATTCGCCGAAGAATTCCATATTTACGATCCAGTCTGAAACAACAGCTACAGAAAAGTATGCATAGGGCGTCACTATCGCAGAATGATACACAAATCCAGCAAAAAAGCAATATCGACATTCAAGAAACTTGACGAAAAGAAAAAAAGATCTAATGATTCATATGTTTATAACATTAATGGGTACATAAAATAAAATATAGTTTATAATAGCCGCGTGTTTTATCAGAAATCATAAATTTATATTTTTTCAACATAGCACGTATTTTAATTACATTTTTTCCTCAGTTGTTATGGGAGAATGGCAACCAAAAGATATAATAATCTACTATTTTCCAACTATTATTCCTTTACTTTCTACAGAAACGGCGTACTTCAGTTGCCAAAATTAAAAAAAAAAATTCGTTATAAACTATAAAAAATTAATGCTTTAAAAATAAATTGAGATGCAGTTTTCAAACAAATTGCATTTAAAAGTACTTCTTTCCCCTATGCGACGGTATAAAAATTAAAATTTTGCTATGCTTAGGAGTTTAAAAAATTGCAGTAGAGATTATCCCGAAAAATGGTACATCTGCTTTGCTTTACGGCTGGCTTATTTAACGGAACGTTATTCTTTAGAGGCGAAAGTTTAATTGCTGGCCGAATAAAAACAGCATATCGGGAGCTAATAAAAAAATTAATTAATTAATAAAATATCAATACGTTTTGTGCAACAGGGAGTACCTAGACGTTCGAGCCATGAACTTCCAATCGGGCGGCCGTTTTCTCAGGTCACAATAAGCATCTGAAAGTGATTTTCTCAGCAAATAATGAAAGGGCCTTACCTTCTCTGAAGCCTATACCAACATTTAGTTTAAAAAGTTCATTTTTGGCAAACACGCGATCATTTCAACCAATAAAGGTTTTTTTTTGGGGGGGGGGGCGGCTTTTGGTTACTACATTTTATGAGCTCGAAAAAATATTTATAATTTTTGGTGGTATAAGCTTCAGAAAAAATGATTAGCTTTATTTATTTATATTTTTTAAATTAAGTAAATCTGTCAATTACAGGGTTCGTACGCTTCAAGAACTTTCAAGCATCTTTTACCTGAACAAAATTTTCATATTTACCAGAACAAGCTTTCAGAATTTTCATGTAGTAATATTTACTTTATTTAATGAAAAAAAAAATCTATTTTCAGATATAGTGACCAATACTTTACGAAATTTCTGGTACTAAAACACCTAAAAAACGCTCAATCCCTTGATGCATACGAACCCTGAATTAGTTTTCGATAGAAAGGTTCGCCCAGTGTCAAAAAAATGGTTTCGGGAAAAACAAATGTTTAAATTTTTACTATAACGTTACCTTCAACGTGAAAAAGATTACTATATCGCGAAACCACTTTATAGCAACGATCTAAACACTTGAGAAGAGCAAAATATAAAAAAAAATAAATTTTTTACGTAAAAAAATGAAGGTTTTCCAAGTGGACTTTTCGACCAAGCTTTTTTTGTGTAAGACCAATTGAAAATAATCATGAAAAACTCACTGTGGGTTTTTTTTTTTCGAATTTTCCCGTATTTTCACAACTGTAACATACAAAAAAAGTGAATAAATAAAAAAAAAGGATAATAATTAAACATTTTAACAATTACTTTCGTCTGAAGCTTATGTTTAACAAATTTACTTTTTTTAGTTTCAGATTTCTTCATTGGCACCAGTTTTTTGAATTGTTAAACGATTGTTTTAACCTTTATGTGAAATGGGCTAACAATGGGAATTTTATCATTTCAAAAAAGTGGCGCCAGTGAAGAAATCTGAATTTAAAGAAATTTGGCGTGAAGTAACATTGTCGGACAGAACTTTCCGGTAGTCCAAATATATACAGTGTGGTCATAAAAAAAGTTGCCGATAAATGGACCTCTAGCGGCTGGTCCGTTCAACCGATCGAGATGAGATTTCTGATATAGTTATTCAGAGGTATGAGCTCGGGATTCTGTGAATGGCAACAATGTGGCGCTCACGGTTACGGTTATAGGTACAAAACTCGAAAATTTCGAATGCCAACGCCCATTTTTTCCGTTGCAAAATGTTCAGCGCATGCTAAAACCCTAAAGAGCGTTAGAACGGTACGTGTATCATAAAAAACGGACTCGTTAGGCACGCACAAAAACAGCTCTGCGAAGGAGCAAAAAAACATGATTGGAGCGCACGGAGGAAATTTGAATATGACAGAGGGAAGACACTAATCACTGATTGCTACACAGATCGGAGAAAGGAAAACTCTTATTTGGATTCCACATTTTCCACATGGGTGTCAACACAGGTAATTACGTATTTTAAGCGAAAGACTGTAGATAATGCAGCCTAACGTAACATAGCATGAGGGATTTTTGCAATCTCACATTTGATAGAGTCTTTCAAATCCGGCGAAGTTTTCAGACTGAACATGTGCACTCTAGATTTGAGATATCCTCAGAACCAGAAATTCATATAAGTGCGGTTTGGTATCGCGGAGGCCGCAGAAATGGAAAATGGCGTAAGATGACGCGGTTGCGAAAATGCTGGTCCAGGACCCTGCGAACAGACTTCGCTATATGTGGAAATGCGTCATCCTGCATCCAAACAATATCATTCAGTGCATTTCGCTGCAACTATCCTGGTTTAACGTAATTCTATAGCACAGCTGTATAGCGAAAGCCTGTAACGGAGCACGTTAGAAAACTCGTTGGTGTCGCTTCCTCAAAGAAGTAAGGGCTGAAAACACTTGTGCCTTCAATGCCGCACCACACAGTAACTTTAGCGTCGTATAAAGATAATGATGCCACATGCGGATTCGTTTCTGTCCAGTGCACTCAATTTTTGGTATTGACATTGCCAGTTAAGGTGAAATGTGCATCATCCATCCATAATATGCGAAGAGGTCAGTCGTTATCGCCATCATATAGGTTAAGAAATTCATTTGCAAAGTCCGTATTTTATTGATGGTCTCTCGTGTCCAACATCTGGACGTGCTGGTATCGGCATGGAAACGTGCGGATTACAGAGCGCAGTAGGCTTTAGAACCATGGCTTTCGGTATATCCAATACACGAGCTTCACCTGTTGCAGTTTGCGTGCGTCTTGAAGTTACTATGGGATGCACTTACACAACAGTGTCCTCAAAAACAGTTGGTCGTTCGAATGGTGGTCTATCACTGGTGCAGCCAGATTCTTCGAATCTCTTTATTAAATCGCACAGAGCTTGCGGGGTACATGGGTCATGTATTTGGTGATGGTTTCGAGGGTAAACACGAAAGACTTCCGGGGAATTCATCCCATATTGATAATAGAGTTTTACTAATTCACCACGAACGTTCGCTGGCAGAATCATTTCATCGGTATGTATGAGCTCCCAACTGAAGGACCAACATTTCCACCTCGCTTTTTTATCCGTTTTCTACGTTGAATATCTGTCAAATGGTGTTCTGTGATTGGTGTCTTGCCTCTGTCAAATTTCCGCCGTACAACCCGATCGTGTTTTTTTAGGCCGTTCGCAAAGCCATTTTTTGTCTGTGCATAACGCGCCCAATACTTGTGATGCACGTATCGTTCCAACGCTCTTTAGGTTTTTTGCATGCGCTGAGCATTTTGCGACGGGAAAAAATAGGCGTTGCCAATCGAAAATTTAGAGTTTCTGTATCTATAACCGTAACTGTGAGCGTCACTTTGTTGCCATTCACAGAATTCCGAGATCATACCTTTGAATAACTATATCTGAAATTTCATCTCGATCGGTTGAGCGGACCGGCCGCTAGAGGTCCATATGTCGGCAACGTTTTTTTATGACCACCCTGCATATTTATTTATTTGTATATATTTATACATATGGTTAACGGGTGAAACCGCATAGAAAGGATGTGTTCAAGTACAAAAGAAGAGATATTTTACGTATGATACAATCAGGCACTGCACTATAGTTATTCTGTGATATTTTTTAATTGCTTGTTGTATAACTTCGCAAAGTACAAGAGTTATTGCATTGATATAGAGGATATTGTGGAGGTGAAAGCATCAGTAAACTGTCAGTTTGACTGTTTAGTGGTGACGTGCACATTTGATGAAGTTTTGTCTAATAGTTGATTTTGTTTTCGTCGGGTTTTGTTATTTCGAATATTTAATTTGCTTTTCAATTTGGTCTCGACAGGTAACGGGAAGTGTTGTCCACACAAAACTAATTCAACCCCGCTGAGCATGTCACAAGCTAAGCCACCTGTGTCCAATGGCTTAAGTTTTTTTATGTTTTAATTTATTTCTTGCTGTTTAAAGTTTGCTGGATTGGTGTTGAGGGATGTTTTTAAGTTAATTAAGTTGTTGTCATTTTGTTCAGTTTATTTATTTTTATTTTAATTTTGGATCAATTCAGTGATTTTTTAATATTATAGTATAGATTTTGGATATATATCCCTACATATGATAATATGTAGGGATATATGATAACTGCCAATTTAAATATATTTCAAAAGAACCAGATTTAAAGAAATTTTTAAGCAGAGATGAAATGATCAAAAAATAAATTAGCTGAAAAGAAAAGAGGTTTTCATGCCTGTAATTTAAAATGCATCCAAATTCTTTAAATGCATGCCAAAAGATTGCACTCTTGATTTCTATGGCAATCTGATTTAACATTTAATACTATTGCAATATACATGTCTCAACTGATGATAAAATTTTCAAAAATTCTATTATGAATTCCAGTTTTTTCAACAATAAATAAATAAATATATAAATGTTGTTGTCTGCAACAGATTTCTGATTGAAGTGAATGAACGAAACGGTATAAATTTAGTCTGTTTAATTTAATGTAAAAATTATATAAAGAAATCCAGTTGTATTTGGCTTAATATATCTTTAGTGCAGCAAACTAATTCGATGAGATACACATTTACTTTTTATATTAACTTTATTTTTTCATTTTGTATATTTATTCTTAATTCATACTTAATGCAAAGTTATACCCAGGTTTCAAATTTAGGTATTATGCATATGAAAATTAGAAGTTTAAAGAGTTCTAACAGAACTCAATAAAACCGAAAAAAGGGGTTTTTTCAAACCCTGAAAGAAGTAGAACATTCACTTAATACTTTGCTATCTTCTAAATGTTACAACGTTAGAAGTACCTTAGATATGGCTAGTTATTTAAATTATGGAATTCAAGAATCTTGCAGAAGCCCTACAACTGCTCGCAAATCGATAAATTTGGCATGAATCATGTTGTAGATCGATTCAAGAACTTCATTCACAAGAGATAAATGATTAATGAAGGCTGAGGATATGTTCTCCACGTGAGTCATCCATCAAACGTACGGCTTACTGGTTGAGAGAATGCATGGGGCATACGTGAATGTAATATTATCATAGTGAAATACTAGGATGGTAAAAATTCAAATTTTAAGACAGTAACATTTTAGTAAAAAAAAATTGTAAAGTATTTAAATTTTTAAAGAGCCTTTAGAAAATTAAACTAAAAGAGAAAAGAAAAGTAAGGAAAAAAGGAATATGCATCTTTTCTCAAGTCGATGTTTATCGTTTAGCATCTTGAAGGGATTTATGAAGTCTATACTTTTTACTTAAAGCTGTTCTCAAATCAAAAGGGGCAACTTTATGACACAAGTTTTAATTAATTTTTTTCGGAAACGCATGAAATTGGAAGGTGTTGTTATTCAGAACTGGACGAATGTATAAAAACCATCAAGAGAGAGGAGAAAAGTCACGACCAAAATCACTTATAACTCGATTAATAATTTATCTATATATAAATTTAAAAAAACTCATTTCGATTACAAATCGCTTGAATAGTCATCCCATCCAATTTTGTATCTTTACGTTTGAAAATGAGTTAGTATCTAAATGTGCCAGAAAATTTTGGGCTCGTTGAGCACTTGAGAACAACTTTAACAGAATTTTCTGGAAAACCGTTTTCTTTTTCGAAAAATTAAAAACGTTGTTCGCCTTTATAGTTTCTGGATAGGAACAAGAAAAAAATGTATGCTTTTATCGATAAATCTTCATTTGGAAGTGTGTCAGAAAGAATAATTTCAAATTTTAGAACAGCGTTAATTACAAGATATTTTGCCATAAAAATTAGCCTTAATTTAGTATTTTGTCTTTCATAGCATGACAAATTTCACAATAAATACCGCATAAATTCTAGAAAAATAACGCAAGCTTGCAAAATTTGTGTTGTGTCATGTTTTTTAGCTTTTCACAAATTATTCTTATGTGTTTTTTAGCGCTAAAATGACTTTCATTTTTTACCATCACGTGAGAATTTTTTGAAATCCGTAAATTTTTAAATTTTTAAAAAGTCGAAATTTTGCGAAAATCTGATGCTATAAAATAGACGCAGAACTTTTTTTAAAAATAATGATTTATCATTTTTTAGGCTTATACTATACATGACATATGTTCCCTTTCTCTTTGAGTCACGTTCTAGTTTATCTCTCTGAAGGGTGTCAATGAACACCCCTCCCCACATACATCTTCCCTCATCTGATTCTTCAACAGTTTAGTAAATAAAATATTGTGAGTAAATGGTGTAAAATAGTGTGAATAAAAAAAGTTAATAGAATAATATGAAAATTTTACAACACACATTGATGATTATTTTACATATATTTTATAGTACCAAATTTTCTCAATATTTTGAACTTTTGAAATTTTTGAAATTTACGATTTGCGAAAAATCTTGATGTGATAGTAAAACGAGTAATATAAAAATTTCTTTTTAAAAGTCAATTCCTACATAGGTCATCAAAGAAAAATTTAATATAATCCGTTAAGCTAATATTAGTTTTTGTTGCATTAAAATATCTCAATTTGTTGATTTTCTATAAGTAAGTAAACCCTATTGGTTTACAATGGAAGTCTATGGGAATTTGGTGAAATATTAGAGATATCACCAAATTGGCGTCACTTTTGGCAACTCATTTTGGTCGCCAAGTTTGGCGATAAACTTGGCGGTATTTGGCGACAGAACAGGGTCCCCCCCTATAGTAACCCTCCTTATAGATATGAAGATGCATTAAATGCTGTTCACTAATATTTGAAAAAACTGCTCACAAAACATCATCCACTACAAGTTTAAAAAAAATTATTTGAACTTGATAGGATGAATAATAAGTATTTTATTAATGATTGAAATTTTGAACAAGATATATACAGGGTGTCCGATCTCAACGGTGTCCAATGGCTAATTCCTAAACCGTTAGTCATAGACATATAGTTCCAATAACAAAAATGTTTTAAATCAGGTAAAGGAATATTTTAAAAGCGATTTGGGTCAATAAAAACATTTTTATGCGGTCCCTCGGTCCTATAAGTTATATTTAGTAAAATTTTCTTATTACACTGACAAGTAAGACAAAAAGAGTCCCATTCATATAACCCTAAAATTGAGCGAATTATGAAACTTTAAAAATGCATGACTAATGCCACTTTTCTGCTCTGAAAATAAATGAGTTTGGCTTGTCTTTGGGGGGTCACATACCAAGTGCTTAAGGTATTCGAAGATCTTATTTCATGTGTATCTGCGCTTTGAAAAAAACGTACAAGTATTACGATTAAGTTAATAATTATTAAGTTTCAGATTGGCTAAAATAACATATGTTTTATTTTGTCAGGATTTGAGACTGTTTCTTTTATGATTTCTTTTAATAAAATTATGTTATTTTTATAAGTTTTTATGTTACTTCAACGATCTTATGTATGTTTTTTCAGTTCAAAATTTTTATTAGAACTTTAACCCACTTTTAAATATCCGATCGAGATTACATTTTACATACTGGAGCAAATCCAATAACAATCTAATATTATTATGATTTTCGGTGGTTACCATTTATACTTATTTTACAGGATAACACAAAAAATTTCGGATAGATTACCGCCAAGAAGTTTAAGAAAAAGTTTTAGATTAGATAATACAAGACTGCGATTGTTGGTTTTTTTGAACTTTTATGTATTTTTTAGCACTGAATCCGAAAATTACATTAATTTTTAACCATTATGTCAGGATATTTCGCAAATCATAAATTGTCAAATTTAAAGAATAACAAAAATCGGATACTATAAAGTAGAAGAGATGGCTGTGTTTTTTAACTTTTGATAATTGATTTTTACGTACTTTTTAGCAGTGAATCTGAAAATGACCTTCATTTATAACCATCGCGTTAGAATTTTTTTGCAAATCGTAAATGTGTGAATTAAAATATAGCGAAAATCTCGTACTATAAAACACATGTAAAACTTTTTTAGTTTTATTTTATTTTATTTTATTTTATTCATTATATTATTCGATACTTTTGCTTATCCTGGTATTCTTACAGCTAAATAGCTGAGTGGTCCGATGAGATGAAGGAGGAGATTCACTTTTAACTTTGAACTTTTTAACTTTGAAATTTGAGAATAATCGTGATGTGGTGGTTAAAAATGAAGGTCAATTTCAGATTCAGCGGTACAGAATACATAAGAATCAATTATCAAAAGCTAAAAAACATGACATAACCCAAATTTTGCAAGCTAGTGTAATCTAATAATATTTTAAAATACATATCATTTTGTAAAGAATTGAGGCTGTTAATTTAGCATCATTTTATTTAACAAAAATTTTGTTTTTTCTTTCTTCTTAAATGCTTATTACAAATTTTATATGTTGTTAGATAAAAAATGAGACTGAACGTAAATAACAATAATCACATTCAATCACAAAATAAAGATAAGGTAAAGCTCCTTACCTTTTAATTGTAGATCTCCACTTCGAATCAGGTAAGTTTCTTCTTGATACCCATTGATCGGCAATTTCTGTGTCTGTCTCCATTGATTTTTAAAGTATCCTTTAGTTTAATCCTGTAAAACGACTTGGGTTTCTTTTATTTTTATGTGTGTCATTTTATGCATAATTTATCCAATGGATTATTCAGAATTTAATTTTTAAAATACTACATTTTATCTGTTTTTAAATTTACAAACTGGAGCATACATTTTTGCTTCTTTCTTATTACATTGCAAAAACACACTGGTGAAAATTATAACTTACAAAAAAAAAATTATTGATATATAATTAAAAATAACAAATAAAAGGAAATCTTGGTTACTAATATGAATAAAACATTAAATACTTAAAGTCATAAATTGTTAAAATAGTTCTTTTATAAGTCACAATAGCAATCATTTAATTTGAATGTTTATTTGTTTCTTAATCACATATTTCACAAACAAGGAAGTAATCTTGTAAAGTAATAAACAAGTCTTTCTTTATGACAGCTAAAGTGTTTTTGAATGACAGGAAACAGTTTATCTTGATTAAGGATGAGTTTATATAATTTTGAAAGAGATTAGTTTGTCTAACCTGATTGATAATGTTTATCTAATTCTGAAAGAGGTTAGTTTTTCTAACATGCCCCCTTAATCTCTTCATATTGATGAGGCAAACAAGTTCATTGAATTTCTGTGATTCACTAATTCAGGTTTGGTGACTGGTTTAGTTAGTGCATCAGCAATCATATATTTCGATGGACAGAACTTTAATTCAATTATTCCATCTTCTTTGAGTTGTTTTATAGCATGAAAACGAATATCTATATGTTTACTTCTTTTTGAAGACTTCTCACTTTCAATCATTTTTATACAACTCTGGTTGTCTTCATATAAACAGATAGGTTTCGTTTGTACTAAGTCTAAATCTTCCAGGAGTTTCAATAAATAAATAATTTCTTGCCCTGCACTTGCGGCTGAGATATATTCAGCCTCTGCTGATGAAAGAGCGATGCATGACTGTTTTTTTGTAATCCATTGAATTGGATTATTTCCTAAGGTAAAAAGGTTGCCGCTGGTGGATTTTCTTATGCTAGTGTCACCTGTCCAGTCGGCATCCACAAAAGCCTTTAAAATCGGTTCAGATTTAGTGTCAATGCGCAAGTTTAATTGTTTTGTACAATTTAAATATCGTATTATTCTTTTAGCTGCCATCCAGTCCTTTTGACGCGGGGATTCATTTCTTCTACTCAATATATTAACTGCAGCAGAAATGTCAGGTCTACGGACAGATGCGATATAAAGCAATGAACCTATCGCCTGTCTGTATTTAATATTATTCGGCAGTAGATTGTCATTATCTTCTAATCTATTAATATTAGGTTCCATCGGAGTACCGACTGGTTTAGCTTCCTCTAAATTAAACTTTTTTACTAGTTCTTCTATTTTACCCCTTTGATTTAATTCGTAACCTTCTGCTGTTTTCTCTATTTTGATTCCTAAATAATAACTTAGTTCTCCTAGATTTTTTAATTCATATTCTTGCTTAAGTTTTTCTATTATCTCTTTAATTTCGTCATCTTTTCCCGCTATCAAAATGTCATCTACAAAAACAATAATATACGTTTGCCTTCTCCTTCATTTCGAATATATAAACATGTGTCTGAATTAGACTGTTAAAAATTTAAATCATTCAACGATTTTGTTATCTTAGTGTGCCATGCCCTGGCTGCTTGTTTCAACCCGTAAATGGATTTATTAAGCGGCATACTTTGTTTTCCTGATTTGGAATAATATCGCCTTCTGGCTGAGTTATGTAAATTTCCTCATATATGTTACCGTATAGGAAAGCAGTCTTGATATCAACGTGATTAATTTTTAATTTGTGGTAAGCTGCTGCTGCTATAAAAGATCTGAGTGTTGTATATGAAACAACAGGGGCAAAAGTTTCTTCGTAATCTACGCCATATTTTTGATAATATCCCTTTGCCACTAATCTCGCTTTGTACTTCTGTATTCTTCCTTGATCATCATATTTGGTTTTAAAGATCCATCTGGATCTAATTATTTTTTTACCTTGTGGGGGATCTACAAGTGTCCATGTTTTGTTTTTATTAAGAGAATTTATCTCTTCTTGTGTCGCATTTAACCATTGCTTATTTTCTTCTGGATTTTCAATATTCATTATGTCATGAAAATTTTCTGGTTCTTTTATGTGTTCGTGTGTTTTCATGTAAATGAATCTGTCTGGAGGGATGCCTTTATTTGATCTATCTGACCGCCTTGGTTCTGGTGTTAATTTTTTTGACTCACTTGGTGTGTTTTCAGTGTTTGTCACTTCAATTTCCACGAAGTTTTTGTTCTGTGATTTGTCATTTTCATCGGATTTTTTTCTCTCAAATTTAATTGTGTTTCTTCCTTCTCGTGCGTATTTTTGTTTTCTAAAAATTTCACTGTTCTTGCGATTATTATTTCTTTACCCCTTGTGTAGATGCGGTACCCTTTGAAGTAATTGTCGTAGCCGACAAAAATGCCTTCAACTGCCTTATCATTTAATTTTTGTCGTTTATTTTTGTTCACATATGCAAAGGCTTTACACCCGAACACTCTAAGGTAATGTAAATTTGGTGATCGTTCATTCCAAATCTCATACGGGGACTTTTCATTAGCTTTCGTTGGCAGTGGGTTTTTCAGGTGATTCGTCGTACAGATAGCTTCACCCCAGAATTTTTGAGGCAAGTTTGCTTCGCTAAGCAAAGCTCTCGTCATTTCAATTAAAGTTCTATTTTTACGTTCAGCTACGCCATTTTGGCTCGGAGAGTACGGAACAGTGTGTTGGTGCTTTATGCCGTTTTTTATGAGATAATTGTCCACTAAATCATTGTTAAATTCCCCTCCATTGTCTGCTCTTATATTTTTCGGCTTTTCGCCAAATTTATTACTAACTAAGGCAACAAATTCCTTAAGTTTTTCATAAACTTCTGATTTCTTTGATAATAAATACAGAATTGTAAATCTAGAATAATCATCTACAAATGTTAAGAAATATGTTTTTCCCCCAATAGTTGGTATTTGGAAAGGCCCACATACATCAGAGTGTATCAAAGCTAATCGTTTAGTGACTCTATAATCTGCTAATTTTGGGTAAGGTGCATCTGTTAGCTTTGTTTTGATACAAGTTTCACAAGTTGTGTCATGTTTACAATTATTTATTTGTATTGCTTTCGCTAGGTGTTTTTCTTCGATTTGTTTTATAGATGCAAAATTTTTATGACCGAATCTTCTGTGCCATAATTCTATGCAATTAATATTGTTGCAATTGTAAGTTTTATTCACATAACTTACGTTTGCACTTTCATTTGCTAATATAATTTCATATAAGTTATTTTTCTTTACCGCTTCTACGCGGGTTATTCCGTTATACGTTAACTTACATTTATTATTTTTGAATAAAATCTCGCATCCATTTTCTGTAGCTTTACTAACGGAAAATAGGTTCGATTCAATATCTGGAACAAATAGAACATCTTTTAGTTTTATGTTGTGTGTTTCACTGTCTGAAGTTAAAGTATATATTAGTGTGTTTGCTGATTCATAAGAAACTAATTTGTTTCCGATTGCAATTACAACATTAGTTTTTTCATTTGATTTAATTTCTGTGAATAAATGTTGATCATTTGTTATGTGACTGGAACTGCCACTGTCAACTATCCACGCTTTGTTATTGCGCGGTTTTATAATAAACGCACAATGTTTATTACCTTGTTGACTTTCATAATCGGCATTTTTATTGCAATCGGCATTTTTATCCGAATTTGATACATAATCATTTCTTACAGTTTTATCTTCCTTTTGGAAAACCATCGAAGAATTAAAATTTCTTTTGTAGTTTTGTTTATAGTTCGTATTATGTGAAGTATTGTTTTTGTTTTTATAATTGTTATTATGCCAGCAATCTTTAGTGTTATGTTTTTTTAATTTACAATTTGAATAGTATTTTTATTCCTTCTTGTATCCCGCATTATTAAATTTGTAACCCGCATTGTTAAATTTCTTTGTAGTTTTAAATGATCTTGCGGTGTTTTCCGATGATTCCGAACTATCGCTTCTGCGATTATATTCATCAATCAATTTACTCTTAATGAAACTTGGTGTCAATTCTTCTTCATTACGGGATTCTAATGCTGTTATCAATGTATCGTATGAAACTGGTAAGCTACACAGTAATAACGCTGAAATATGATTGTCTTTTATAGATTCACCGATTGCCGATAATTTATCTATCAACTCAAGTATGTTTGTGATATGCTTTATCACCACCTTTGTGATGGGAATATTTTGTAATATATTATAATCCATATTTATGGGCCGTTAATTAAAAGGTAAAATTTAAATTTGAAGTTCTTTTTAGTTACAATGCGTTGTGTAGTATTGCAATAAAACCCTCTGTTCTTTGAGGTCAGCAATTGTAAAAAAATAGAAATAAATGAAACTTCTTGCTTGGATCGTGTAGTCTGTAAAATAAATGAAGAGGAGACTTGATAACGATATAAATTAAATGTTTATTTCCATCTTTTTAGAAGAGAAGAAAAGGCTTCCTGTTGGTCACCGTTCATAAATTAATTCTTACCAATAAAAGCATCTACTCCACTTGAAGATAGATATATTTCTTTTAAACATTAAAGTGCAGCATAAATAAAGAAATTATCAAGAAATAATTTAACCGGAGTTGTTAAAATCATAGACATCGTTTACGCAAAAGCTTTTCACCGGATTCCACATTCACCGGCAGACAGATAGACCGGAGCCGAAGCTCGCGATCTTTTTTAAAAACAAAACTAAGTCATGACAGCAACACCAACAAAATAGATTCTGATTTAAAATTAACGGAATTTTTAATTTATAGTAAGAATACGGGGACTTCAAAAGTTACTGAAAGAAAAGATTTAAATCTATTAGAGAATTTAAAATATTAGGTAATGTCTTAATAAACAAATCCGAAAGAAAACATTTAAAAAGCTTATTTTCTATTTGCTCCTCGCACAGCGAATAGACACACCTCCAAAAGATAGCCACCCATTCAATGCATATACCGTGAGAAGCTTGCTCCGATGACGTCATCACAATCGTACAAAGTTCAAAGGAGAAGCATCCCATGCCAGGGGCAGCCGAACGTCAGCGAACTTGCCGATGTGCGGTGAAGCGAATTGCCCGCGCAAAAATAAATATGGATTTAAGCTTAAAGAACATCGATGTATAAGGCCAATAGAAATAAAACAGTAACATAATTTAAACACTGTGAGATTTCATCTCACATCCTTCAGGTAATTTTGTGCTATACAACTTGCGTAAAAGGTATAGCTTACTTGACAAATTACTGCGTTCATGAATTGCCTTTAAGGTGTTCCATGTATCTTTTGCATTTTGAATATTTTTTACGTGGAAGATCTGGCTATCCTCAATGCTGAGGTTAATTATAGCCCTTGCCTTCTGGTCCTTTTTGGACCAATCGGTCGTAATTGGGTTTGGTAGTTCATCACTAATGATCTCAAAAAGATCTTCTTTAATGAGAAGCATCTCGATTTTAAATTTCCAACCATTGTAATTATTCGAGTTTATCTTCTCTGTTATCTGTGCATCTTTTGATGTCGTCTTTTTTACTTCTATTACCACCTTTTAATTTTCAAATAAACCCTTTAAATTATCATATACTAATATTTAATATTTAAGGAAGGCAGCCGTCAGTCTCATAATCATTGTTAGATAAAAAATGAGACTGAACGTAAATAACAATAATCACATTCAATCACAAAATAAAGATAAGGTAAAGCTCCCTACCTTTTAATTGTAGATCGTCCACTTCGAATCAGGTAAGTTTCTTCTTGATATCCATTGATCGGCAATTTCTGTGTCTGTCTCCATTGATTTTTAAAGTATCCTTTAGTTTAATCCTGTAAAACGACTTGGTTTTCTTTTATTTTTAAATGTGTCATTTTATGCATAATTTATCCAATGGATTATTCAGAATTTTAGTTTTAAAATACTATATTTTATCTGTTTTTAAAATTACAAACTGGAGCATACATTTTTGCTTCTTTCTTATTACATTGCAAAAACACACTGATGAAAATTATAACTTACAAAAAAAGATTATTGATATATAATTAAAAATAACAAATAAAAGGAAATCTTGGTTACTAATATGAATAAAACATTAAATACTTAAAGTCATAAATTGTTAAAATAGTTCTTTTATAAGTCACAATAGCAGTCATTTAATTTGAATGTTTATTTGTTTCTTAATCACATATTTCACAAACAAGGAAGTAATCTTGTAAAGTAATAAACAAGTCTTTATTTATGACAGCTAAAGTGTTTTTGAATGACAGGAAAAAACAGTTTATCTTGATTAATGATGAATTTATATAATTTTGAAAGAGATTAGTTTGTCTAACATGATTGATAATGTTTATCTAATTCTGAAAGAGATTAGTTTTTCTAACATATTTTGCATTAATATGTCAGAATGATTAAAGATTTCAAATTTATATTGCAATGTTAATTTTACTCTCAACCATTTTTTAATATATCTGACGAAATTATATTCAGACTAAATTTGTGAATGACCCCCAATTTGCAGCAAAAAATATGCTCCAACTTTAAACAGCTATTACTCGGTCAATTTTAATCGTAGAATAACGGGACTTTTTGTGTATTACTTGTCAGTGTAAAAAGAAAATTTTACTAAATATAACTTATAGGACCGGGGGACCGTATAAAAATTTAAATTTAGTAATTTTTGAAGAAATGTTTTTATTTTCCCAAATCGCGTTTAAAATATTTCTTTACCTGATTTTAAACATTTTTGTAATTGGAACTATATGTCTATGACTAACGGTTTAGGAATTAGCCATTGGGCACCGTTGAGACCGGACACCCTGTATAGGGAGAGTGTAAACTAATAGTAAAAATTGAAAAAAAAAAAAAGATCATTTTCTTATTCAGTGCTAAAAAATCTTATTCAGCACTAAGAATCAATTATGAAAAGTTAAAAAACACAACCTTTGCAGGCTTGGTTAATTTTCAAAAATATTTATGTAACCTTTATTTCATGGAAAGGTTGTGTAATTAGGCGTTCACCCTAAAGCTTAACGCATGTTAAGGAATGGATCGATTTGACAACCTTCATTCTCTTAGAATGGATGATTAATGAAGGACAGGGAGTTAATTCTTTACTTAAAGCATCATTCATTCTGAAATATACAATGTTAAAAGGGGACACAGTCAATTTAAAGTTATGAAAAGAAAGTTGAGGTAATCAGAATGTCTAGTAATATACAATGTTACTTCAAAATTGTGAGACACAAATAGAGAGACACAAATGTCCTCCGGAGAAAATTGCGATAAAATATTTTTGCATGAATATAAAAAGCAACAGAATAAATTTTGCGCTATAAATTAGTTTCATATATAAACAGAATACATACTATTTAGTGGTTTATCGCTCTATCAACCAGTTTTTAGACTGAAAAGTCTTTATCCTAAAATAACTGTCGAAGTAAGTGTAATTAATGTGTTATTGGTCAAAATTGATGTGTAAATAATATAAAATTATTTATCGTAAAAATAACTGTGTAATTCGTGAATATTAAAAATATATAAGCTGTATAAACATAATTTAAAACTCCTGCTTTTTAACATTAAAAAAAAACAACAACAACATGTAAACATGTAACAGTATGCATATAAAGCATACTGCTCTACTTTATATGCAGCAGTGGGATTCAGTCGGTTCGCCCCGGACAAGTAGAACCAATACCAAATTTTTTATTGGGTTCAGCGAACAGGTTGTTAAAATGGCACTTATAACGAAAAAAGTATTTTTTCTTGTTTCTTTGAAATATAAATATACTGTCGTGAAAAAAAAAAAATGTAAACACCCCTACTAACTCTGCAAGAAATTAAAAAATGAACTAATATTACTTTTAAAAAATTTTTATTTTAAAATTTATTACTTTAAAAATTTATTTTAAAAATTAACTTTCTTTTTTCTGAATAACGGATTAAATTTAAAGTTTTATATATTTAGTTAATTAATTTTTCTTCTTTACTTCTTTTTTTTTACTACATAATATGCCGAGGTACAGTCGTAGAAAAAAAAAGTAAGCACTCCCTACTAATTCTGCAACTAATTATAATAGAAGGACGAAAGAAGAATAAATCATGTATATCAAAATGTGCTTAGGGGGAAATTTACATCCCAAAACGAACCCAAGCTTTGTTTTTTTCAGCAGTAATATCCAAGTTTGACATCATAAGTAAATTCTACACCCTTCAATCAGGCTAAATTCAAATTTTCATGAAACTCGTACAACTAGTTTCTGAGAAATCAATTACTTTAAAATGATCCTATTTTATGGGCTGTATCCAAATTGAAGTTCTGTACTCGATTACTGAAGTACTACAGAATGACCATGTCACTTCTATTAATGTATTATTTATTGCATATCTGAATATTTCACTCGCTTAATATGTTTCGACTATTGACCCAAATTTGTATTCGACCCAAAGGTTTCAATAAAAAGAGTAATATATATATATATATATATTTTCAAATTATGCGTTTCTGCACATTATAGACAGCCCCTTAAACCATAATTTTGATGTCATAATTCGAAAAAAACTTGGAATAAAAATTTGAAATTGAGAATTAGCATACAGCAGGACTTAATAAATATAAATCTATCAAAAAAATTGTAGGTTGATATGAATTGTAGATTCATATTTTTTTTCGAATATCAATTTCATAGTACATAATTAATATTATAAAATTTTTAAAATTACAAATTCAATGTATTTATGTTTGGGTTTCTTAATACTATACAATTTTTTTAATATTAATTTCATATTTCATAATTCATATACTATTTTTTTTTAAATACAAATTCAATGAATTTATGTTTGGGTTTTTTAGTATTATATCCACACAAAAAAGTTATCACATTAGGATTATAATTTCACTAGATATTAATAAAAATATGAAAATGTAATTTAACGTTAGAAGCTCTAAATCTTGAATGTTTATAATTCAAAAACTTATCATCCAAATGACTTTAAATTTCGTTTCTAGGCATAGTTTGAACCAAATATTTAAAATATATAGTAAAAATTGGGTGTTGCCTTTGAAAAAAAAAACAAAGTTTGGTCTGATTTGTATTTGTAGATGGCTCCCTAAGCAAATTTTACATGCGTGATTTAAAAGTAGACTTTATTTATAATCGTTTGGCACCAATAACTTTCTTCTATTATATTTAGTTGCAGAGTTCGTAGGGGGTGTTTACTTTATTTTTTCCATGACTGTACATCTGCGCAACTGTCAGTGCATTCTAAGAATAGCAATGTTATATGTTATCATTTAGTTTATCCAGCCCTTTCAGCTTTGTGTTACATCCAAAATTCTTACTGTACATGAATATACTGTTGCTGCATAAAGAATCTTTATATGAGAGTAGTGACACAATCACGAAGCAAATGTTCGGAATTTAAGATTTATTCAATTACTATTTACAGCTTTACAGAAGGAACCTAAGCTTTCTACTATTGCCATGTTCTCCTTATTGTATTATATTGTTTTAATGCATTTTCAGTTTTTTTTTTTTTTTTTTTTTTTTTTTTTTTTAAAGGTTATCTGAGAAAACGGATACTTATAAATGAAAGACATAAAAGCAAGGAGTATGAGGAATATAAAAGTTTGGAAACCGCTGGTTTATAAAATATTCGGTGAAATTTATATTTTTCAAACATCACTAATATTATCAAATTATTACATGACTGATTATCACATGACTTATGATATCACATTATCCGTTATTTGTTTTTTTTTTTTTTTTTTTTTTTTTTTTTTTTTTTTTTGCTAAAACACAAACTGAAATAATGGAAAATTAAAATCGTGAGGACACATGTGGTTGGCTTGAAAACACATATATTTATTTAAATATTTTTTTAATGTAAAACTACGCAAATCTTTGCATTAAAAAAAAGTAGGGAATGCAAAAAATACGCGACGGTGATGTTTATGCAAGAAGATGCAGTACATCTAATACTGGAAACATTTATCTAGATTGTTCTAGTACACTAAGAAAACAAACAAATTGCTAATGAAATAACTCGAAATTTAAGGAACATGTAATATCATGTAAATATTATAAATATGGAACTTTCTATTGTTTTGCAGAAAGCAATATTTAATATAACATTGCTACTTTCGAATTTTCACCAATTTTGAATCATGTTAATTTCCCCGGGTCAATAGTTATTTCATTAACGAATGCATTAATAAACATTTGTCATGGATTTTTAGAATTACGCTGGCTACCCCCGATATGAGTTTGTATCAGTAGCAGACAATTTCTTGAGTCCGTTTCAGATCAAACAATTTGTGAATTGAGTTCTTCGCAGTGGCCAATACATATGGTGTTTTAATATAGTATAGTATAACGGGTATGCACTGAAAGATGAGGTATATGTTAGTGCCTCTTAGCAATAAATTAAAGAAAATTGAGATTGAATATCGAAAACTATGGGAGATACGAACGAAAGTTTAATTAAAAAGTTGTAGAAAACCATCGATTTAGTAAGAACAGAGATATTGTACATGCAAATACGATTAACAATCGAATAAAAAGAATAAATCATTCGACACGAATCCGAGATATTTTGTTTGATAAAAAATAAATAACAACAAATTTATAAATTCACCTTAAAATTTTAAGCACTTGCGTTCTCAAATGAAAACACATGAGCTCTAAAAAATAACTTATATTTTAAAAACAGAATTAACAGTCAGTTACGTTAATTTATCTTGCTTGCACCGCGCTAATTGTTTCATACTTTGTTAAGATCTTATTCTGATTTATGAAATTCAATGTGCATACGTTTCAAATATCGCCATGTCCCTTTATCAGAAAATTCAATATTTTCATAAACAAAGCATCTCGGATCAGTGTCAGATAGTTTGGTGTCTACAGGCACCTATTTATTGTATCTCCGTTTGCAAAATAGGTCTTTTCTGGCTAAATGGATGATGCGCTACAACCATGCCATTGAATTTCCAGCCTTATTTTCTATAATTTTCGAAGTACGATTTCCAACTACTGTATTTATTCCACAAAACGATGTAGCGAGAAACCCTATCCTGTAGTATTAAAGCCTATTGTACAGTGTATCCCTAGAAGAAAGCCCAAGTTATAAATTTTAATAGCATCAACTGTAAGCGTTGTAGAGTGTGGGTTCAAGGTCCCAAATAAAGAGTAACTCAAACTGTTTTTGATGAGCGCATGCGTGATGACTGCTTAGTTTTTGATTCGCTTGCTGTGCCACATACGCAAAAGGGTGTCTCCTGAGTGTAAAGCGTTATCACTGGGCTGAAGATTTAAAAGGAGTTAGAGTCATGCGATTTTTTTTCCTTCGTGGCTTTATAAAAGATCGTGTCTACGTTCCGCCGCTACTTAATGATTTGCCTAATTTTTGACATGGAATTGAAGAGGCTATTGCTTCCATTCACTCCGGACCTGTTAACCGAAGTGTGGGAAAAATTGGACTTTAGGTTAGATGCATGCCGTATAACTAAATGTGCACATATTGAACAATTGTAAGAAAATCTAGGTTAATTTACCTTCAATTTAATGTATGATTTTTTGTAAATACTCTAAATTAAACTGTTATACTATACCATTGAAACAAGGACATTCTTTTATGGACACCCTATATTATGCCTACGGTATAAAAAAGGTGTGAGAGAACGAAAGATGTTTACGAAAATAATACGGTTTACGAAAGAAGAATATAACACATTCCGACTTACCTGCGAATACAAAACGTATCCCTTTACCTTCCTAAATCTCAGATACTAATAATTTTTCAAGATTTAAAAAAGCAATTCTCAAACAAAAGTTTCTATTTCTGCCCATAATTTTCGGAAAAGTTTCCATGCTGTTTCTACACATTATCCCGTTCGAGATCATAGGTGCATATATGCACCCTCAAAAAGTGCTTAAAACGCTTGAGGTTGATACCAGTAAAAATGAAAAGTAAAGTTGATTTTATTTAATTTCGAAATTTTCGTGATTTACAGGGTGCGGAGAAAGTATTGATAATAAAATCAATCTCTACCACAACGCCATAGATACAATTATTTCAATAACTTTTATTGCATAAGATTAACAAATAAGTATCAATTGATATTCTATCATTCATTTTCGATTCGGTCTTCTTTTGCCTTGATACACTCGCGGAGAATGTGCGGGAAGGCATCCACGGTGCGCCGTAAGTAGTCCGCATCGAGACCGTTCCATTTACGCATCAGAGCAGCTTTTAAAGAAGTGATATCTTTGTGAGGATTAGTACAGGCTCTTGCTTTCAACACTCCTATACTGAGTATTCAAGTGGATTAAAATCCGGAGTATTCGGAGACCAGTCTTGAGATGAAATGAAATCACGAAGATTTGCTTGGCACCACCGTTGCGTTTGGCAAGACTTATGGGCTGGTACTGAATCTTGTTGGAACACATATGGATTGTTTCCAAAATGAGAATTTAGCCATGGAAGGACCTCCTTTAGAATATCGTTGAAATAATTGATCTGATTAATCTTGACACCAGCATCATCAAATACCAAAGGGGATTTCCCATTGCTTGTGATGCAGCCAAAAACCATCACGCTGGCTGGATGAGCTGTTCTGGCTACTATGCCACCACTTGAATTAGCGGTTTTACTGTTTTTGGCTAATATGCAGTCATTCTGATGGTCAACAGCTTATTTAATACTGAACAGTTTTTCGGCACAGAAGACGAAATGCAAACAATAACCCCAAAATACTTACCTATAATGCAATATTTAGATTATAAAGAGCAAATATACACAAAAAAATTCTACAACATTTAAAAGACACACACAAACATTAAGAAAAAATTATCAATACTTTTTCCGCACCCTGTATAAAGTTAAGTTAAATAATTAAGAAAAAGTGGTGCCAAACGAATAAAATTCGTGTAAAAGATGCTGGTCCTGAACGGGTTAATCAGTTTTATGAACACGAAATGTCGATTTTTTGGTTGCTAACAACTGTCAAGTAAATCTTTTCATGTTAAGATGATAAGCATGCTAAATGGAGATAATTAACCCTCTGCACGGAACAAATTTTTTTATTAGTTAAAAGGAACACCGGTCTAACAGGCCAGGACGTTTAATCCTACTAACCTATGAAATTCTTTCACATAAGGAGGGTGGACTAATTACAATATGTAATATTTCAAATTCTTTATTTATACAAAAATACACACTAAACTATACATAATGAGAAAAATTTGGTAACAACGGTCTGTCAGACCGGTAAGAAACTTACTGCAATCCACACGCTGTCCGAGAGTATACTGAGACTCTTATATAGACGATCGCGCGGAAGGTGGCACTCCGCGCGCCCCGGTACCAAAATTGTATACTGTACCGGTCCGAGAGACTTGTGCTCCGTACAGAGGGTTAACATTAGCTTTAACAATAACGTTTTTTTTGTTACTCATGATTGTAAAAATTATGTCACAGAGCTGAAAATATCCACTTAAGAACTGGTAATATCTGATATTTCGTGTCGAGAAAACTGATGAATATACTGTAAAAACTATTCGGAAACATTTCCGGAAATTCCGGACAGTAAGAAAAAAAAACTTTTGTTTCAGAAACGATTCTTTAAATCTCGGAAGCTTAAGTTTTATGAGGTACCGGTAGATACGCTTTTAGGATCAGTGAGTATCTCAGGAGAAATTAAATCATACTTTAATAAATCGTATTAAATTTCGTAATATTTTCGGTTTTATTTTTATTTTTATTTCTATTTTTATTTTTATTTTTTACACAATGCAAACACACAACGTTCACGACTGGTAATAACGTAGTTAGTCTGTTATTTAGAGCGAAAAGTACTTTAGGAATAATCCTGTATAAAACATGTTTGTAACAAAATGCATTTCATACTAAATCTTCTTTGCTTACAAAAAAGGAAAGAACATTTTCTCTAGCTTAACAAAAACTAATTGAGATATAATGTTGGGAATAGAACTGGAACAATGCCATAATTTTTTCGTTCATAAAACTTCTTCGTATTTGTGTTAAAATTATTAAATGAATTGTATTAATTGTAGCACGCTGAAGTAATTAATGGTGCTGAGTTATTTTCTCTAATGATTCTCTTGTTACACATAGCAGTGTTGCCACACAAAAAGTATTTTCTTCTAATCATCATGAGAATTGGCACTTACTGTGTATTATTAACACGATGTTATTTATTATGGTACAAAATCTGGATAATGTATCATTCTAATCAATATTTTTCTAGAAATAAAAAGATATATAATGAAAACGAATTCTCAACGAATAAACAAAATAATGAACACGTTGTGATAATAAAAATGTATTTTTGTTGTAGCTAACATATATTTATTATTTTGTACGGTTACGTTTAACTTTAATAACTCGGGAGCTATCTAAAGATGTTTTAGAAAATTTAATAAAAAGCAACAGTATCTTATACAAGATGTTCGAAAATTCAAATACAAGAAATCGGTGACAGATATTAAGTTTATTCTTGTAGGAGATTGGTGTATAAATTTAGATTTTATTTACTACGATCTCTTAATTTTGTTCCAAACATCACCGAAAGATGACACTGGACTGTCCCAAACTGTAATATTGCTGAAAATAACGTTACAAGTTCAAATCGCAAACAATATTTTGAGATCACAATAGTTAAACAGAATAAAGGTTAACAGAACATTATGGCTATTTTGTATGTTATTTTAAGAGTTCAAATAGTTTAAGGGGACACAGTACCTTTTAAACTATTTTTTCAGTTTTGAGTAATACTGTAATATATTGGGTGGCATTATGTTTAATAGTAATAAGCAAATATAATTTTTTAAAAACCTTGTACAACAGCTTAATTAACTAAAATTTAGTTTTTTAATTAACTTTTTTAAAAATCTCTACTACTTTTTTACTATGAATATTTCTGTTTCATTTTTTTTTTTCATATTCCTTAGACTATATTACATAAAACTGTGGTTGGATTTTTAGATGTATGGGATATTACATTAAATATGAAATTTTTTCTCTTGCATATAGTAAAAAAACAAGGAAATTCAAAGAACTCATAATTTAAATATTAAAAAAACATATTATAAACTTGAATGTTAAACTCATGCTCAGGAATATTAAATACACCATGGAAAACAAATTTAAAAAAATCAAACCTCTCTCTGAATTAGGAAAAAAGGCCTTAGCATTTATTGAACAAGTAAGTTATAAAAATATGAACATGGAGAAAAATCAGTTTAATGTTTACATTTGCAAAAATAACATGTTTTTACTTCTAACTTAGTCCAGGCAATAGAGAATTTTACCTAGCAAAATTAATGGTAGTTCTGGAAATTGTCTTACTTTATGTTTTTGGGTCGAATTTGTAACTTCCCACAAAAATTTCCCCCGGCAACCCCCCAAAATTTTGGTAAAACGCTCCCCCCCCCCCCAAAAAAAAAAGGTTTTTGTTTAAAAAAAAAAATCAATTTTTTTATTGTTTTAGGGGAAAAGTATCTAGAAATTCAGAAAGTAGACAAAATTTGCAACAAATTAGATATATGACATTATGACTTAGGATGAAGGGGAAGGCGGGATCTGCCTCGGAAAATGCGCGCGGTGCTGCGTGGACTAAGTTGCGCAATTCCACTTAACCACTCACACGTTTACATTTTTTAATAGAAACCTTTTTTGGGGGGCATTCTACCAAAATTTGAGGGGGGAGGTTGCCGGGGGAAATTTTGGTGGGAAGTTAAAAATTCGGTTTCAGCGACCCAAAAAACATATAGTAAGCCTTTTTCCAGAACTACCATGAATTTCGCTAGGTAAAGCTTTATACGATCTCTATTGCCTGTACTAACTTGTGTGAAGTTCATGACAGTTTTATCAAACACATAAATGAAAGTACAGTAGAGCGCCGATTATCCGAACTCCAATTAACCGAACTTCCAATTATCCGAACAGCCGAATTCTCTCAAAAAAAATTTTTTTAACCAAACTTCCAGTTATTCGAACAGCCTATTTCTCCCAAAAATTTTTTAAACCGAACTCCCAATTATCCATTGGCTTAGACTAAAAATTTAATTAAAGAAAAAACTGATAGTGGATCAGAAAATGGGAATATAAAAACAATAAAGGATATAGAAAGAATCCTAAGCTATGAACAAAATGAAATTAACGTATGGTTAAATAATGAAGTATTCATGACCCTGGATATCAGATTTTAAATGATGATGGGATTGTGGAGGAGATTCATGATGAAAAGGAAATTGAAGCAAATGAAAACAAATAGGGGAGATGGGGGCACATGTGAACAGTTCGCATAAATATAGCTTTTTCTCATAACTGGATTAATTTCGATAAACAAAAACTACTTAATATAGCAAACAGAACTTTCTTTTGCACATGGTATTTTTTTCAAAATCACTTGTATAGTTCTTCTTACAATTTTTAATCTATATATATAAAAGAAAGTCTGAATTTTGTATTAATCAACGCGCAGTCTAAACTACTGAACCTAAAGTCCTGAAATTTGGGGTAAAAATTCTTCTTATGACATTGAGTGCCGCTAAGAAAGGATTTTCTAAAATTCCACCCCTAAAGGGGGTAAAAAATCGAACGAACTTTAAAAAAATTCCTTAAAAATCTGATTTTATAGATATTTTTCAACTGATAACATATTTTGGTGTATTTTTGTATGCTGAATCGAATGGTACTAACTAAATTCTTTTAAGCCCAACAGTTCGCGAGATATTTCATATATTTCTAATTTGGCGATGTATTTGGCGCCAAAACCTCGGAATACCTAACATTGTAAGTGATAATGTAGATACTGTAGAAACGGAAGAAATTCAAATGAAATCTTTTTGTTAAATCTTTTCGTTAAAGAATTGAACCGGCTATATGAGTTTGAAAAAAATAAATAAATACAAACGCCTTAAAAATAAGAAAAAGATATATTGAATTTATTTAAAATACAAGGAAGCGATCCACTTAGAAATTAACATTATAAAACGAAAATATTTAAAAAATGAAAGCAATGTTTGTACGACTTTAAAATTTTCGTGGTACTTACATCCGGGCCATGTCAGATACAACTGTGCCAAGCATGGCAATTACATTAATTACAGCAACCCTTATTTTTTGTACATTTGATAGTTTATTTAGTATAGTTTTAAATTAATTTTATTATTATAATTTTTATTTATTATAGTTTATAGTATGTAGTTTTATGTTATGTATTTTATTTATTTATTTACTTAAAACAATTTGCCATTTTTAACAAGGTTGTGTATTTAAGAATGTTAAATTACTTTTTTGAACGTAATTGGCAAACGATAAACAAGATTGGCAATTGTCAACCATTTTTGGCGATCTATCTCATGGTCCGAATAATACGTAAGTATTACTTTTTTTAATGGAAGAAATTGGAATTGAAATAATACATCGCGATTTATCACTTGCTTTTGGATAAGCAGAAAAAATGAGTACTTTTATGTCAGCTGTATCCGTATGTAATTATCGTCATTAGCATTTTTAAAATTGCCAATAGCAGTAGTTACATTTCGCGTATGTAAATTAAAAACAATTCTTTGTTTTAAGTTATGGCATTATTTCCTATTGTTTTACTTTTCATCTTTTTCAATGACATTAGTGTAAAGCATAGATTATAAATGAAATGAGTGAAATGTTTTTATTTTGAATGAAAATAATAAAATAAGAATAAGATATGGAAACAATCTTTGTTGATTTATTACTTGCGCCCGGCTGACATAAATGTATCACAAAAACCACATATTCACCTTTCTTTGGGTAGTTGTTTATGGGATATCTGGTTAATCTTCCATAATCGGATACTTCTTCAATCGGTGTATTACAATTTCGAAAGCATCGTTTATGTATGAAGCGAAAACTTCATGATGAATTCTATTACAGATAATCGTATCATCATCATCTACTACATATTTAAAACGAAAATTTTCATTTCATTCCGATTGTTTATAATATTTTGATAGGATATGCCACTATTAGTTAAGTAACGTTTTTGGAGCGGTTTTTGTGTTTTCAGTTCACTCACTTCAGCTACCACCAATTTTGAATATCAATCACCTTCTTGGGGCCCTTTATGATAATTTTTTTTAGAATGATTGGAATTGCTTGCAATTTTCTTTAACACATTTCTAGCATCCCTTGACTATTTTAAAAACTACTAAAAGTATCTTTATGCGCAACTACGTGCCACCTAAGTCCTTAGTCCCTTGGGGCCCGGTACAGGGCCCCTTAAAGTTTTTGCACCATAAATTGTTAATGAAGTGCCTCCTCTTAATCCGATTTTCATTTTTGGAACATTTTTTCCGTTTAGTTATTCTCCCGTTTCTTTATTCCTGTTAAAATCCTGAGGGCATCCTAGGGTTCCATAGGACACGATCCGGAGCCCCTTGACTTTTTGTGCGGTATGCATTTTTCACCACCTAATTTTCTCGCATTATCAATGAAAAATTTTAAAATTGAGTCTTGCACTCTTCTCCCCGGACCAACACTCTCTTATTTTTACTGGACCCTAGGGCCCTGTTTTAAGAATCCCACCCCGAATTTTTTTTGCATTTCTTTAAAATTTTATTCTAATGATTAATTCATTCCCTATGCTTAATTTTGACTAATTGAAGATTTAAAGTGCTAGAACTTGCACCTTTTGACAAGTTTTCATGTTAGGATCCTGCTCTTTACTATCAGTCGGCCCTCTTCGGGCCCTTTGTTATAGGTTTCTTAAAAGCGGTTCGATTCACTACCTTTCTTTTAGCAGCTTCTTAAGTCTTCCTGCTACTACATGAATGACAAAAAAATTTCTCAAAATTCAGCTACCACTAATTTTGAATATTAATCTCCTTCTTGGGCTTTTTGTTGCAGCTTCTTTAAAAACTATCATATTCTATTACATTATTCTTTAACATAGTTTCAGCATCCTCCAGCAAATTTAAAACTAATAAAAAATTTTCTTATACCCTGCTACATTCCAGGTTAGACCCTGGCACCCAGGGCCCGGTCTTTCTTTATACCTCAGCTACCATTTTTTTTAACATTAATCTCCTTTTTCAGCATCGACTTACGTTTAAAAACTGCAGCCGTAAATTAAAAATCGCGTTAATTTAAAGGTAACTTTAAATAATGGATTTCCTCAGCTTATTAAATATCGTGTTAATGTTAAAAGTAATATATGAAATTTACAACTGGAAAAGTCATCTTCCACCGCTTGGGGGCGCATTCTTTCCTCCGATTAGGAATTAATTTCTTCGGGATTTGTTTCATTCAACTTACAATACGATTCAGCTTTTTTTTGTATTATGAAATTTTATCTTAGTCTTCAGTTACCATGTTACCAACATTTTCTAACATTCATGATGCATTCTTTTTTTGGATTCTATGGACTTGATTACTACGAGTTTGGCTCACTCAATTTGGCTTTCAATTGTCTCCGGCACGGGCGAGCAGTTCCGGTACATGCTGCCTTAAGTGGCGTGGACCCAGATTATAGGTTCGTTCGGAAAGAAGTTTGTTGGGAACAAGTTAGACGCTGTGGAGGGCAATGGGTGCCTCCGAAATTAGGTTAATTCAAAAGAATTTCAAAAGATATAAAATCATACAAACTTCAGTTTTGTTTAAGGTTATTATTTACGGACCCCGGGCAACGCCGGGCGGGTATGCTAGTAGTTTTATAAAATCAAAAAATTGTTCACATGTGCCCCATCAGCGGGGTAGTTGTGAACACACGTGGGGCACATGTGAACACAAGGAAAAAATATCCTTTAATGTGCTTTTTATTCCTTTAGTCATTTGTCATAGTAATCATTAGTTATATTACCTTTTAAATTTACCATCAAGAAAAATATATATGTATATTTCTCTAGTTTCTGCGTGATATGTTTAAGCAAAAGATTATAAAATGAAAATAAGTAGATTTGGTGGGGAGAGTCTTAGATGATTCATTAAGTATTGTTGCAATAAAATAAAAAAATAAAGAAGCAATTTGAAAAAAAGAAATTAAAACTTTTAAATTTTGTTTAAGGGTTTTTGTTTGGGGGAAATTTTAGGGAGGGAGCATTTACATACAATTTATCGGAAATCTGCCGAAATACGAAAGATTCTCACTCCTGTATTTGCCTTATTTTCTTGTAAATTATAGATAAAGAAGGGGTTTTTAATGATTAAAAAAAATCTCGACTATAACCCCCCCCCCCAACTTCTTTTGCTTTTGAAAGAGGGGGGGGGGGTACAATCGGGATTTTACGGTAGTTATCAGTTTAAAAATTGTACTTTCTAAAATATTACTGGTATCTATCTCCATTCAAAGCATCATATACATAAATGTTTTAGAGATGGAAGTAAGCCATCATTGCAAGGTTAGAACAAATGTAAAAGAAAAATTTGTAAAGTTGTTCAAAGTAATACTTTTGTATTAACAATGCATACAAAATATTGTTGTAAACCGTTTAGTAAAATAACATATAGCACTTATTGCATTTTAGAAAACATTAAATTTATTTAAAGTACAATTGAACGTAGACGAGCCTGTTGTTCTTTATGTATTTGCTGAAAGATGTGTTTGTTGAAGTTTTAATACAAAATCAACTTTGTGAGAGGAAAATATCTTCAATTTCAGGAAAATTGTAGATAATGGAACTTACATTATCTCTCATTAAGTTAACTGAAAGAAACAGAATCACAGAATGATTATTGGGGTACTTATGAACTGTTCATATCTGCCCCAACTAGCCTGTTCACAAGTGCCCCACATTGCTGCTTCTGTTAAATTGATGAATAATTAACATTTCTCAATTTTAGAAGAAAAAGAATTTTATCAAAAATGTTTATTAGTATTCATAGTATATGGTAAAACACCCAAATTCAAATAAATGAATAAATAAATAAAATTGTTCGCTTATGAACTTGGAGCAATGATTTTACTTTTGAGATCTAAAAACAGTGTTTTGGCTACAGAGGACAAACAAAATGTCTTAGAGCTTCAAAAAATTTTTACCATATGTCTACAGATGCTATCATCTTTAGTAATTTTTTTCAAATAAAAAAGCTTATAGTAACTATCGAAAAACTGCGATGTTCACATGTGCCCCGTGTTCACATGTGCCCCCATCTCCCCTACTCTGAAAATCCCAGGTCCATCACATAATGAAGCCTTTGAATGTTTGGAAACAGCTATGAAGTGGCTCGAACGGCGGAAGAACTCTGATCCTATTCAACTAATGGTATTTAAGAAGAATTAGAGATATGGCAACATTGAAAGGAATGTTTTCGTTGAACCAAGCAACAATCAAAAGCTTTTTTCCCTTAAATTGTAACCTCTGTAGTTCAGAAAATGATAAAAAGAGAAAAAAAAAATTAATGTTAAAAATGTCCAAAAAAAGAAAAAAAAAAAAAATTAACATGCCGGCACTAACTGGTGCTGCCAGTACTAAGCTTAGATGACGTGTGAAAGTTTTAGTATAGTCAGGAATATTCTTTAAATTGTCTGTCCATTTATCCGAACTTTTGCTTATCCGAACTAGGGTCGGTCCCGACTTGTTCGTATAATCGGCGCTGTACTGTATCTATAAACACTTGTATATAATTTATTATATATAATAAGCCAGGTAATGTTTAAGGGCAGTTGGAAGTCCCTATACCTACCATGTTAAATTAACGTACTTTTTCTCAGAAACTACCAAAGATATTCACCTGAATTTTTTTATGTACATAATACGAAAAATTCCTAATAAAGTGAAGTCAACTTTATAAACAGCTATTCTTTAGTTATTTTTTTTTTAATCTGGAATAAAAAACACTTTTAAACAACAAAAAACTTGCCTTTTTCCAAAGAAAAGCTTTTTTATAAAAATTTTGTACAAATATTTGTAACAAAAGTTCACTTCAGATTCATCAGGGATAGGTGTGAAATATTCTGGCAAGATTGCAAACAATAATGTGTGGTAGTTTCTATAAAAACGTACATCGAAGTTCAAAAAGCCGCGTTTTGAGAAAATTGTGTTTAAATTTTACGTATGTAATGTTTATGTCATGTGTGGTGCAAGCAAACTGAATTAATTTAAAAATTTAACTTCTTGTTCTCGTAGAAACAAAAGCAATATACCATTCGGAAGAGAGAAAATAAAGGATTAAAAATATTTTTTAAAAAAATGTAAAAGCGACTTTTTTCACAAATTTGACTTCCAACTGCTCTTAAAAATCATTGTCTTATTTGTCGTTACTTATATAAAATGTTATTTACTAATAATATATATCATGCGAGAACATGAATAAGTTTCATATGCATTTAGTATAAAAATTCGAAAATAGCCAGCCTTATAATGTAAGCTTCTCATTTTTCATTTTTGAGGCATCTCTGCTTCTGCGAGAGAGCTTAATTTTTTCCCCTTGCTAATTCATAAGCTGTATTTGTTTTCCTCCTTCTTTGCTACATGCGCATGCAGTCTTTTCACATGGTCAAATTAACTCAAACTGTTACAATTAAATCTTGCCCTGACTTTTCGAAATAATAAATGGAGGAAATAAAATAATTCGTTATGTCCTTTGGTTTGTTCACTTGTGATCTAAAATAACCAGGGTTGCTGAGTGAGCGTGATGTCCTTTAAATTCTGTCATCGCGCATAAAATCTTTATTATTAAAAATACACCTTTGAAATTTTACCAGTATATTTTTAAAATATGTAGTTATACTTTAAGCCAATAATAATAATAAAAAATCGATATTTTGACCATTTTCATGTTAGTGTATCCCCTTAAGGCTATGCAGCGTCCCTTATCTGTGATATTTAGAATTAAAATAATTATTCGTAGTCAAAAAATTCTCGATATTACACAATAATCTCATGCATGAATAACTCCGATAGTTATCACTATTTATTATTATTATTTTTGAAAGAAGTTTCAGTCCATTGTTAGACACACTGTAATAAAACAAAAGAAAATGGCAATGCATTTGAAAAAAAAATTATAAAATGCGCTCTTTAAATAAAATTATTTCTAAGATGAAATTATCGACATGTCACCTGTGTAAGTACTACGATATCTTTTATAATTTAATACAAATATTTTTTTTACAAACCCTTAGCAAAATATAGTTACCTTGACAGCAAAATTTTAAAAGTTTGTTTTATGCATTTTTTATAAGCCATATTAAAAACGCAAAAAGTGAATGAGTGAATTTTCGTAATTAATCGTAATTTAATAGTAATCGTATATTTTTAAATTACCACTACAAATAATAATATAAGAAATGAGATTTATAAGATACATATTACTTATATGAACGCTGTAATTAAAGAATTTATAAAATCTGATTTCCGTACATCGTATCATAAAAAAACTAAAATTCTAAAATTATATAAGGTAAATTATAATAATTTAAAAATAATTTGATGGAGAAAAGTAATTAATTAAAGCCTTTTTTTTAATTTAAAAATGTCCTTTTAACGCAAAAACATTATATTTAGAAAAAAAAACATTTCAATAATTTTTTTGAAATTTATAAAAATTAGTGCAAAACAAAATAAACAGCAACAACAACAAACAAGACATAAAATATGATTAAAAATGAAATGAAGAGTGATGATTTTCTTTAGTATATTTCGCCTAAAATTTTAAAAGAATAAAGGAATACCAGGGCCCAGTAAAGTAAGAAGTAAAATTAAGCCCAGTAAAGTAAAATTTAAAAAAAATGCTCATGAAATTTTTTCCCTTTCCCTCCTTTCGGCATTTTCTTAAAAAAAATTTGTGCGAAATTATAAAATGCTAATTTAGATGTTTATTCAATTACTAGCTGTACCCGGCCACACGCTGTTGTGGCTCAGTCTGGCTAAATGGAAAAGAAGGAAAAGAGAAAATGCACGTTTCTAATATATTTAGTTTCACAATACTTGTGGGTATACAGTATTTTTTGTTGTTACATTGTCTGTGCAGATATAGAGATTGTCTGATTTGCCAATTCTAGAACACGAAACATATAATTGCCCGTGTGAGAAGCAATTCATCTCTTGATCTAAACCGCAGAATTTTAAATCTTGGCCCTAAGCTTTGTTGACGGAGATTACAAACGTCGATAAAATAGGTAATTGCAATCTCTTAAATTGAAATTGCGCATCCATTGGAATCAAAGGAATGTGAGGAATGAGGACATCTTCAGGTCCTGCCAAGATCGTTGCTTCTACAAAGTCGCTCATATTTTTTTTTTTTTTTTTTTGTTTACTGCAAGCCGCGTGCCGTTGCAAAGATTTCTCTTGTGAATATTTCGCAACATCATAATTGACAGGCCGATTGTAAACTGCAGTACGTGCGGTGGCATCCCTAGCAAATCGAGTGAATTAAAAAGATATGTGCCGAGTTAAACTTATGGCATTGAGCTCACAGGCTATTCACACTAATTGTATATATACTCTTATTTCAAAGAATAATGCCCATCGAAAAATAAATTAAGGGGGATTACCCCCATTTCCCCCCTTTATACTTAACCAATGAACCTCCAAATCTAATCAAAGAAACGCCTTATCAGAATAAACCGGTATACCAAATTTGAAGCAAATCGGATCTGCATGAAAAACCCATTTATCTAAATTAAGGGGCGATAAACACCCGTTCGCCCCTTTATATTTAACCAATGAACCCCTAAAACAAACCAGGGGAGCGGCTTATCAGATAGAACCTATTCACAAAATTTGAAGCAAATTGAATAATACTGCATGAAAAACCAAGTTATCTAAATTAAGGGAGGGAATTAGCTCCCCGTTCCCCTTTGCACAACCAATAAAGCACCAAAACTAATCAGGGAACTTTATCAAATCTTCCGAACTTTATCAAAATGAACCTATTTACAAAATTTGAAGCAAATCGGATAATTCTGCATGAAAAACCCATTTATCTAAATTAAGGGTAGATTAGACCCCGTTGCCTCTTTTATGCTTAACCAATGAACTCCCAAAACTAATCAGGGAACCGCCCTTATCAGCATAGCGTATTTACAAAATTTGAATCAAATCGGAAAATTCTTCACGAAAAGCCCATTTATCTAAATTATGGGAAAATTAGCCCCCATTCCCTTTTTATACTTAACCAATGAACTCCCAAAACTAATCACGGAAGCCCTTTATCAGAATGAAACTATTTACAAAATTTGAAGCAAATCTTGATATTTCTATCAAGACTTATCGCGTTACATTCATACATACATACAGAACCTGCGGGCAAATTAGCTCTCAGGCTTTAATAGCCTGTGAGCTAAAAAGAAAAAAAAACGAACTAAAAAATCAAAGAAAAAACAAATCCTTCTATACATAAAAAAAAAGTTTTGATTTGGAAATGGACCAATGAAAATCTGCGTAGATATTCCCGGCAGATTGGCATCCAATTTGTAATGCTTAAGCATGGCCTTTCTTCGTTAATATTATAACAACTATTGCATACAAAAATATGAAAATCGGTAGTATTATAGAGAAATGTTTGATAAACACACTGATGAAGACAGTTTTCAAATCGAAGAATTATTTTAAGAGGTATTTAATGCCAAAGTTGGACAAAATCGTTCCATTAAAAAGTTTTATAGGAGCAAAAAACTGTACATAGGAATTAATCATTTTTAGATCATTTTATGCGTCAGAATTTCCCGGTATGCAGATTGCATTTAGTTTTTTAATTTGACTCAATTTTTGAGGTTTTATTTCTATTTTAAATTCAAATTTTCAGCATTTCGAGAGATATTTTTTACGTATTTTAGCAAATTGTATTAATTTAAACTGTTGCCAACGGTATAAACAGCGCAAACAATTATGTTTGCTTCAAATTAAAAATTTATTTTACACGTGACTATTAAAAACAGAAAATACAAAAAGCAGGAATTCATTGAAAATTACGTCATAAAAACTATAACATTTACGTCACTTACACTTATTACGTAAAATGAACAAAAAATAATACTGCAAAACAGTTTAAATTTTAAAATTGCGCGAGACATTTATTTGATATTTTAAGATGATCATAATATTTCATTTCTAACAAAAGTATTTTTACGTGGATATTAAAAAGAGAAAGAACAGCTTGGTGAAAATTACGTCAGATTATAATTGTCAGATCCAAATTATAATTCAATCTTCCGAAATCTTTTTAAAGCCGATCAAATTAGCGTGCTGTTAGAGTCTGCGGTGTCTGAACGGGGGTTGAAAAGCGTAGCTCGTAGGGGGCAGAGCCCCCTAGTATCATAAAAAATACTGACGAAATATCACAGTAATGTGTCCCTCCGGAGGGCATAGTGAGGGGATTTGCACAATATGAAAGAGTGGTCAAAGGGCTTTCTAATGATATACCACATAATGTGTGTCCAAAAATATTAAAAAAGTGACCCGGGGGATGAAATTGGGGGAGAGGGATGCGAGGTTCATAATAGTAATATAAAAACGCGCGCGCATTCAAAGGCAACGCAATCGGTGAATTTCAAAGAAATTGTTGAAGAATTTTCGGAGGTTTAAGATTTCGTACAAACAAACATTTACATTTTTTTATATAGAAATATGCCCCCATGGGGGAAAAGTGGGATGAGGGGGGATGTTAGGTGCATAGTATGAAAGAGTTGTCAAAGGGATTTCTAATGATATGTCACATGACGTGTGTCTGAAAAAATTTAAAAAGCGCCCCCTGGTAGTGGCAAGGAAATTGGAGGAGGGAGGAGCAAGGTTCGTGATAGGTATATAAAAACACGCGCGTATTCGAATGCAACGCAATCCGTGAATTTCAAAGCAATCGGTGAAGAACTTTCGGACGTTAAAGATTTTGCACAAACGAACATTTATATTTTTATTTATATAGAAATGTGCTCCCAAGTGGGGAAAGTGAGGAGAGCGAGATGCAAGGTGGATAATATGAAACAGTAGTCCAATGGCTTTCTAATGATATACCACATGATGGATTTTGGAAAAATTTTAAAAATCGCCCCCCTGGCGGGGGTGGGGGCAAATGGGGGGGGGGAATGAATAAGCCCCAAATGGGATAGAAAGTTTAACTGTAGTATAATACTACTATAAAATTTTAATAAAAATAAAGATTTTTATAAAAATGAAAAAAAAAAACTTTTAAAGAAAAGTGGTTTATAAAGTTAAAATAGTAAGAAGTCTTAAAATATCGATCAATAACGCTGCCCGTAATAACAGGCGCAATAATAAAATTCATAAGAGAAAAAACACGTCCTTTCCCTTTGAAAGCTATCCACCGAATGAGATGTTAACGCGCAAAATTTTGCCTTCTTTTAAGAAGAGATTTTCTATAAGATAATACTGGTGCCGAAAAATTTTCTGGTCTTCAAAATTCAAAGAGGTGTACGAACCATGAAACAACCTCCTCATCGAGTTGGAGGCTGAAATTCCAGAATTGGCTAAAACTCGATTCCCATATTAAAACGCAATCGGTTTGCGAAGTCATATCTTGGTGGAAAACACCTAAAAACCCGTTTTTACCGGTTGACTGGTAGTTTTACCATTGTGTTTTCCTGCTCCTAGTCCGCCATGTTTTCCTACCTTTGGGTGCAGGAAAACGCAATGGCAAACCTACAAGTCGACCGCTAAAATCGAGTTTTTAGGTGTTTTCCACCAAGATATGACTTGGCTGACCGATTGCGTTTTAATATGGGAATCGAGTTTTAGCTAATTGTGGAATTTCAGCCTCCAACTCTATGAGGTGGTTGTCTGTGCTGCAGGCTCCCGGTCTATTAGCGAATGATGAAAGACATAGTATATTCAATTCTGAGCTTTGTGAATGTTTAACTTTTTATAAACTATTTAAACAGGATTAATTTTAATGTAGAGTTAAAATAATATGTATATAATTATAATTCAGACGCTAAATTTTCAGTAATTCAATAAAAATACTTTAATAAAATTTGATCTACACAATGATCTTTCACTAAATATACTATTTCTTTTAAGAACACCTTACAGAATTAAAAAATTGTTGCAATAAAATTACACTAATTTTTATTTTGGGACTAAATAATTAACTACAGAGTACATTGCATGAGCTATTTCTTGAGCTTATTATATTGATACTAGGGGGCTCTGCCCCCTGCAAGCTACGCTCGCCAACCCCCATCCAGACACCGCAGAAACTAAAAATCTAAAAACATAAATCTGATGGGTTTTAAAAATATTACAGAAGATTAAATTATACTGAAAAAAGCTGTGCAGATCTCCTTGTAAACGAGTTTCCATTCAGTTCCCTTTGATTGCAAAAAATTAAGGGCGAATCAGTTGCTGTTAAGATATCTAATTGTTGTTTTCGTTTTTGATTAAAGAGGATCAGTTAAACATTTGAAAAGAAGCTAAAATAAAATGAATTAAGTATTCAGAGTCTTTGTCAACCGATATTTTAAAACACTTTCTATAACAATAGCCTAAATCATGTGACTATCATCAACAGTTCCGGGCGGAACACTTTGCTTTTTATACTCTAGGTGCCACTTTAATACTTTAATGTTATCCAGGCACAGGAGATAAGTCGCCAAATATTATTCTATCCCCATCATTTCATCTATATTATAATAGTTAAAGTCATCAAACGCCATAAACAAATACGATCTGATCCCTTCGCCTTTCACATGAAGGTTTGGCACTAATGTCATATTGGCGTGATTTTTCCCAACGCCAATTTGGGGAACGCATCAACAGCATAAACAACAACATACGGCTTACCATATCAAGCAAAATAACGATACTTTGGCACAAGTTAAGTACCCGTTGCGTATATGACATTGGCGTCAGAAAAAAATCGCGCCAATATGGGGCCGTATATGACATCTGTGCCGAAAGAAAAAAGTGCCGGGTGCAAATCTCGCCTTTTTTTTTCAACTCGCCAGTTAGCATTTTTTTTTATTGTTCGAGTAGTAAATTAAAACATTGATTTGAAGTTGAAATTAAATGTCATGGTTTGTTACATAATTTAATATTTCGTCAGTTGTCATATACGCATCGCATGTTTGGCATGATTTTTTTTTTTTTTTTTTTACGAAAATTTGGCGAAATCCTCGTTTTCGAATACAAGTTACATATGTATTTTTGGTACTACATAGTTATCCCGTCGACCAAAAATCTATCACCAAACTATAAGATTAAATGCCAATAATGGTTGATCGTAAATGTCACATTCACTTGACTTTTAGCAAGTCACACGTGTTTACGTCACCAAGTGATTTTTATTTTGACGTTTTATTTTTACAATTATTAATATTTACTAATTTATTTGTTCTTTCGTTATTTAAAATAAAAATTACTACATTTTACCGTATTTTTAAATTATTTTCTATTATTTTCAAAAGGAAATAGCAAAAAAATAATTAATAACTATAGAACAAAATAATTTATATAAATTTAAAAAAGAAATAAAAGTAAATAACCATTTATTATTAAATAAACAACAATAGCCGGGTTACCATGTCAATCACAATAATGCCATTTTGCCGTCAATTAGGTACCCCGGTGCGTAGATAACATCTGTGCCTAATTTTTTTCTTTTCGTTTTGTTTTTTAGAAAAAGAAAGAAGTGAAAGCCATCAATTTTAAATAAAAGTTGTGTATTTTAAATAAAAAGAATGAAAGGATTATATTTTAAATGAAATGAATGAAATATGAAGAATGAAATGAATGACATGAATGAAAAATGTTTGGCGAATTATCACCTGCGTCTCGCTAACATACAAATACCGTCAGAATTGATTTCTCTATCAGAATCTTTCGATTTGGCGAAAATTGTTTAAGTAAATTGAATTATGAATAAAAGTAGCATGATGCATTTCTTAGCATACATTTAAGGTAACCTTTTCTGAATTATGAAAAAAAATATCTGTTATGATCAAAATTTGAGTTGCCATCATTAGAAAAAATGTATTTAAAATTAGAAAAAAATTAATATTTCGAAAACTAATTCGAATTTAAAAATTCTAATACCAGTTTTGAGATCTGTGGATAAACACGGATTTTTGGTGTTAATTTCATCGCAAAGTATTCCATATTTTAGGAGAAATCGCCGTGAAACAAAATCAGTTGTTCAATCAGTCGATTCAAAGAATCGATACATTTCAGCCGTTTCATACATTCGTTTCATAAATTCGTTTCATTAGGATTTTATATATATAGGGAAGACAATGTATTAATTCTTGAGACGTGAACCAAGAATAATACTCCAAATACTTATTCATTGCTTTTTCACAAATAAAATGTCATTATAGATGACAGAAGAAGCATTTTTTCTGAAATTGATACTTTAGAGGAGTGCTAATGTGGGTTCATATACATGGATGTGAAATTAGTAGACCCTTAACTCTTTCAGGGGTAAAAAAATTCTGTTCGTAAATTGATGAAATAATTGTCTGACATCAGAATTTACAGGCGAATTTCTTTGAAAATAAAAACCTTCTTTTCTACACTTTCAATATAAAAGCAAAATTTTATTAAAATATTCTTGGCACCGTTTGTCAGTTTTGGAATTAAAATTAGGTGTGATAAAAACTCTTTAAAAACACCATAAATTTTAATAAATGCGCAAAGCCGTTCGAAAGAACTAGTCTTTCTTGATCAGACGCATGAAGAAAGACTAGTTCTTTCGGAAGACATTGAGCATTTATTAATTTTTTTATCGTCTTTTTAAGAAGTTCTTTTTATCTTATACTTTCACGCCAGCTTATTTAATTATTTTAAAATTATGTGGTCCCTCCGTGTGATCCCCACCCTTGAAAGGGTTAATATATCGATTTGATTATCAATAATCTAAGATCTCAGAATAACAAATTCAAGTTCTTTAAACAAGTGAATGACTACAAGTTGACAACTGTTCAAGACTACAAATTCTCAACAAATTTTTTTTGTTAAGAATTATTTAACTTATGTGTTTAAGTTAAATAAATATTAAAAATTCTTATTTTCTTGGCCGCACTGTCTTGAAGGCATTTTGAAACTCACAAGGAAGGTCTCCATACGAGCGCACTCCAACTGAAATCTGAAATATATATATATATATTTAGAATGTTCTTCTCGTGACGATAGATATGTTTGTAAAAAAAAATTTCGGCGAAAACTCGATAGTGTCCGTAAAAACAAAATAATGAAAATTTCATTATTTGGCGATTTATCACCAGTTGGCGGTGGAATAAAATTTCAAAAAATACTTTTTTATGTCAAATACACTTTAAGGTAAAAATGTTTGATGTTCAACTTGTTTTTTAAAAAAAAATATTTAAATAACTTTAGTTTTATCAGTTTTAGTTTGTTTTAGCTATAGTTTTGTCATATATATATACACTCATATATAATGAAAGTTAACTATGAAATTTTATGAATAAAAACAAAATTTAAATTAATTAAAATTGTTTCAATCTCAGAATGAAGCGCTGTTGAGTCAATTTCGTTGCTATGGAAACAAAAACTTCTCCGATATTGAAACGTATAACTGCAGAATTCTTCATCTGCCCTTTATTTTGGAATAGGCTTAAATATATGAAAATATATTTTTCAATACGAAAATATTTTTACAGTGACAAAATTAAATAACTGCAGGAACAAGCAACAAAAATATGTAATACAAAAATGTATGCATTAAACTCTCTCATTGTTTAAGTTTAAATTCATTAAATACTATTTACATGCATTCTAAAAATAAATAAACAAGCGCCTTTCAGATACATTAAAATCATTTGCTTTTGGCGAGGAAAAATGCTGCTCGACAAAAAAGTCGAGAAACTTGACAAAAAAGTCGGCTGTCTAATCATTCAATATGCCTTCATTTGTTTGTAATATTAATATAGACACTTAAAATTAAATATAGTTTATAACAGCTCTATGTTATATCAGAAATCATTCATTTATATTTTTTTCAAAATACCACGCATTTTAATTAATTTTTTTTTCAGTTGTTATTGGAAAATGGCAACAAAAAGATATAATTACTAATTTCCAACTATTTTTCTTTTACTTTCAACAGATATGGAGTACTTGTGTTGCCAACATTAAAAGATTTTGCTAAAAACTACAAAAAAATTAATATCTCAAAAATAAATTGGGATGCAGTTTTCAAACAATTTGCATTCAAAAGCATTTTTTCCGGAATACGACGGTATAAAAATTGAAAATGTGCGATGCTTAAAAAATTGCAGTAAAGAATCTGCTTTATTTTACGGCTAGCTTATACAACGGAGCGTTATTTTTTGGAATCGACACTTTAATTGCTGGCCAAAAAAAATAGTATATCGCAGGAAAAAAGGTTTTTTTTTTTTTTTTTTTTTTTTTTTTTTTTTAACCAGGTAAACAAAAGAGGTACACATTTATGAACCTCGGGTCTGAAGAAGTTAACATTTTTAGGAAGATTTTATTAATCTTAACTAAAATAAAACAAGAACGAAAAATCATTTATCCAGCAAAGATTATGTTACACTTTCCAACGCATTCAGAATACAGTAAAAAACTTCACAGTTTATCAAGGTGAAACATAATGGCTAAATAAACAATTTCAAAACCCAATTTCTGCTATTTCAATCAATAGTCGGAAATATATCCTCTTTTTGTGCAGTCCTCTATATAATCTATATATTTGTATGCACACTATATAGTATGCAAAAGTTAGTTCAGTTAAACGAATACAACAGTTGAAATTTTCCATTCAACAATTTCCGTGAATAAACGGAAATGTATTTGAGAATTTCTGTGCAGTCCTGCATATGATGTATAGGATTTATGCGCACCAAGTAATATTTTAAAAAAATAGCTGAGTTTTAAAAAGCGTACCACATCTCAAACGCACTTTCAGCAATTATTCAGAGCCTTCAATAGTTCAATTTGTTCTGTATCAAAATTCTTTTGTGTGTCCCTGTAAATGAAGAATAAATTTGATGCACACCGTATACTACAGTTAGCTATGCGCAATGCACCTCAGTGATTTACATAAATTTCAGCATGTTTAAAATAGCATTGTATCATTAAAATATACTGCAAACGATTTTTCTGCAAAGACCGTAACGTAGCGGCATTCATTTGAGTGTCTCTGTAAATGAACTGTAAAAACTACACACATCATTTTCAATATCGAACATGCCACAGTACCCAATAACACCTACAGATTTCATGGAAATAGGACTATGTTTACTTGAGTTAGAGGACAGGTACACAGACAGACAGTGGGCAGACAAATAGACAGACAAACTGAAGTCATAAACACTTTTCAGCTCTGTTGGAAAGTGTTAACCCTTCTTTGCATGATTTTTTCCTTTATTGGTGAAATAAATCAATGTGATATAATTCATGTTCAAAATTAAAGGAAAAATTAAAGGAAAAATGGTTAAAAAAATCTTAGTATATATTTATAGTATAAAGTTAGCAAAAAACAATATGATGGAAATTTCCATCGTCATGCAAAGTTAGATCATTAGCTTAGTACTAAATAGAAATAAAAGAGGATATCATTGGATATTTTTTATTCTTTATGATAATTAACAAAACAATTATTATTTTTATTTAGACACAAATTGACTCCACATTTACTACAAGAAATTGTAAAATACCCTTTACATTTAGGATACTTGCACCGGAGTCACCCACCCACTGTTGGCCAATGTTCAGCACCATGTGTTCTAATATCTTTTGGAGGTGGAGGAGCTGGAGAAGCCCTTTTTTTTTTTTTGACAGCTTTTTTTTTTTTTTTTTTTTTTTTTATGCAATGGACATTAAAACGGTATCCAGACACGATCGACTTAAAGTGAAATTGTTCTTTTATATAATTTTTGGGCATTCAATGTCACGATGGAAATTTCCATCATCATGTAAAGAAGGATTAAGGTGTGAGTTTAGGGCAGGGACGGCGAACCTATGGCACGCTCCAGATTTTTTTGGCACGGCATACATTCAAGTTCTACATAAAAATATAGTAGAATTTCACAAAAAATGCATTAATTAATCTAGACGTTGTCTCTGGTTATCTGAATTCGATTAGTTCGGTTGGTTGTCATTGTTATACAGATAAAATAAACTGAGATATAACTTAATGTGTCCCAATCTAGCTCAATATTAGCTCACAAAATTTTAAGAATAAGAGGAAAATAGGAGATTATCGTAAAAGAAAGATTAAAAGGCATTATAAGTAAAAATGCCGATGGTAAAATTGTAACAACTTTGAATTCAATTCCAGACACTACAAGCTGTAGATTCTGGCGCTTGTTATTTTGGCAATTTTGTCTGCGAGACACTTTTTTCGGAAATAAATAATAAGAAAAATTCAAGTAAAAACATCTTGTCAAATGAGTGAAATTCAACTTGCATTCTTTCAAAAACAACGAAATGCTAAGCTGATATAAAATATTTGGCGTCTAAGATGAGAAAAAAGAAATAATATTTTTAAAATAAATTTCTTTATTTTTTTCCCATATTCTTTTAATGTTAAAACAAAATTTTAAGTAATTTTGATTCATTTTTATTTGATAAATTAAAATTTTTGTTATTGTCGGCACGTCGTGATAACTTTCAATGTATTTTTGGAAAAAAATTGGCACATGGATGTGAAAAGGTTCGCCAACTCTGGTTTAGGGTGACATATCTTGCATATCCAACACAGATGTCTTCATTCACGAATTTTATTTTCATGAAAAGGGTCTCTGTTTCGATATCTATGCATGACTTTACTAAATTATAATTTTCCACTAACATCCATTTGTCTAAAAATCAGAAAATATTATAATTTAAGCTCAGTTCAGCAAGACACACCGAGATTTAACGACTATCTGGAAACGTGCCATAAAATTATTTTTCTTGTAATCCTAAGACCAAATGTGTTAAAATTATTAAATGAATCGAATTAATTATAGAGAATTAAGAATTTTCTTTTATTTATATATAATCAACTGAGTTGAATTTTTCTTCGGGAAACTTCTTGCATTCCACATTATTGTCTTATGAATTTAACGTTCATTTATTAATTGCGAATGTCAGTGGTTTTTTTTATTAAATAGAAACAATGAATGCATACAATGCTATAAATTATCATAATAAATGAATTCTAATAAAAATATGTAACATATTATATATCAGAAAAGAAATGTATCTAATAATAACATATAATGTAAGCTAATAATAATTAGTAATGTATATTATATAACATTATGTATGCGATATACATATAAAAATAGTTTATTATTAAAAACATTTCCCTATTTCATTATCAAATATTAATTTAATAATACACACAAAAATGCGTCAAAAAATTTTTCAAATGCAAAAAATAGATTTTTTGCTATTATGCAAGCCTCCAGTGAAATGTGTTTTAATTTGAACCATGTTTTGAACAACAAAATTCTTTGATAAATGTAATCTAATTAGTTCCACACAAAAACAGATAATACTCTATTAAATAAATTTTCTGGTTTAAAACATATTTGTCTTGGGTCAAAGTAACTCGACTTTTACTGGATGTCGGCCAGTATGGAAAATAAGTACTAATAATAAATAAAAAATAATATTTTTTTATAGTATTTAATTTTTTATTATATGACGATAATTTTTTTTTGTTTATTTCATTTATGCTGCTATATTTCATCAAGCTCAAGAAGCTTCATAATTTTTTTACACTCTGAAATTATTGTTGTTAATGAACAACAATTTATGAAAATGATGCAATAATTTATTAGTAATTTTTTATGGAACATAAAGCATGTGTTTAGCAATGTGTATAATTTTCCCATAGCAATACTTTCAAAAGAGAACGAAAACAGTTGCGTATAATCCTGATAATTCCGAAATAAATATTAATCTGGCACACGGTAAAAAAGTCAAACACGCTGATCATTGTAGATTATGTACTTGATTACTCAGAAACACCAATGAAGCCTTACGAAACACCGTTTTTACCGTTAAAAAACGGGTTTTCAGGTCTAAATCTAAAAATCGCCTTTCCAACACTTCAAGCCATACGATTAATGTAAACCTGTGCAATAGACAGCATACTACGAGCACCTATTACGACTGAAGCTAACAGAATGCTTGTTTCTGACTCAGTTGTTTTTAGTAAATCAATTAAATCAGTATTTATCTCTAGGAAGGTACAAATCCGATGCATTTTATTTTATTTTATTATCCTCCAATACGCTATTATTTTCAGGCAACAATTAAAGTGTCGTCACTAAAAAATTATATTACGTTACATAAGCTAGCTAGCCGTATAAAGAAGCATTGTGCGGTTAAATACCGATAATCACTACTGTAATTTTTCAAACTTCTAAGTATCGCGCATTTTCAATTTTTACACCTTCGTATAGGGGGAAAAAAGTAATTTTAATTGTAATTTGTTTAAAAACTGCATCTCAATTTATTTTTGAGATAATAATTTTTTGTGGTTTTTAATGCCATTTGATAAAGGTGGCAACTGAAGTACTCCATTTCTGTAGAAAGTACAGGGAAAATAGTTGAAAAATAGTAGATTACTGTACGTTTTTGTTGCCATTTTCTCATAACAACTAAAAAAAAAATTTAATCAAAAAACGTGCTATTTTGAAAAGTATATGAAAGATTTCTGATGAAATATGGAGCTATTATAAACTATATTTAATTTTAAGTATTCATATGAATTTTACAAACTAGTAAACGCATGTGAATCATTAGGCAGCCGATTTTTTTTTCTTCTTTTAAGACATTGATTTTTGCTGGGTTTGAGTATTATTCCTCGATAATGATGAAATATACATACTTTTCTATAACTGTTGTTTAAGACTGGATCGTAAATATGGAATTCTTCAGCGGATGCAAATGACGCCATTTTATATAAAATAAAACAGTGTATTTTATATCTTAAAACGGAAATAAGTTTTGTAGAAGTGCATCATTTTCACTCCAGTGGTTTTGAATTTCTTCACAGGCTTCACAAATGCTTCACTTTTGACAATAACGCAATTCAAATCACATACCGATAAAACGCAAAGTTTTACAAGCAAGTTTTACAAGTTTGAGTGTCTTTATAGAAGAGCACGTTAGGCTAAAACAACATTAGTTTTAGAGTTAGACTAACCAGTGTAAGATGCATTTTTTATTCTGCCTAATTCTTTAAATTTATTATAAATTAATGAAACAGTTCCTTTTTAAACATTTTCTTTCGTCGGAATTCGACAGGTTTCACATCGTAATAATAATAAGGATATTTTTTTTTCCTCATCGGGGGTGATACTAAATTCTGAAAAAGCAGAATTCCTGCTACCTGCTTGTTTACTTTTTGTTTCATAGAGAAACATGTTTTTTAAGAATTGAATGGCTTTATTTTTTTTTAATGTAGCATTATTTATATGACGGGTTCCGCACAGTAATAATAATAATGATATTTTTTCCCCTCATCGGGGGTGATACTAAATTCTGAAAAAGCAGAATTCCTGCTGCATGCTTGTTTACTTTTTGTTTAATTGAGAAACATGTTTTTAAAGATCTGAATGGCTTTAGTTTCTTAAATGTAGCATTATTTATATGCCGGGTTCCACACCGTAATAATAATAATGATATTTTGTTTTTCCTCATCGAGGGTGATACTAAATTCTGAAAATGCAGAATTCCTGCTTCCTGCTTGTTTACTTTTTGTTTCATAGAGAAACATGTTTTTTAAGAACTGAATGGCTTTAGTTTCTTAAATGTAGCATTATTTATATGACGGGTTCCACACCATAATATAATAATGGTATTTTTTTTTTCCTCATCGAGGGCGATACTAAATTCTGAAAATGCAGAATTCCTGCTTCCTGCTTGTTTACTTTTTGTTTTCATTGAGAAACATGTTTTTTAAGAAATGAATGGCTTTAGTTTTTTAAATGTATCATTATTTTTATATATTACACTAACAGGCCGCAGTGTTGCCAAATTGAGCGGGTTTTTCTTTTATCTAGAAATTTCGAGTCCGCACTAGAAAAATTTTAATAGTATTTTTTATTTAACTCATTCACGAAATATCTATCATTATAATAACCAAAAATAACTATTCAAACTTTTTGGGGAGAATTTAAATTTCTTAACCCCTTAAGGGGTCTCAGGACTCTTAAAATTAGAAAAAATTGAAAAAAAAAAGACCATTTTCAACATTTAATATCCTAAAATGTATACGATTTAAAAACATAATTTTTATTAAGATGAAAGATATAACTATGTTCTTTTATTTCATGCATTTAAAAAATTGCAAGTTGCAGAGTTAGCATTTATAGGGGGCTGAAAACTGTCAGACATCTGATGAGCAGAAACTTTCGATGCCGAGTTATTCTTCAGATTATAATAAATCCCTGAACCTAAATAAATTTGTATTTAAAGCATTTTTATATTTTTATAAGCTGAATACAAAATTGTATTCAGCTTATCAGTATAATCACCTAAAAAAATATTTTTTTTGAACAATAAAAAGGAAATTTTAGGTTGAGTTTATACAGATTAACATGAAACATACGTTTTGAAAATTTCATGTAAAAATATTGAGATGTTTTTGAGATGTCCTGCGCGTTATGCCCCAAAAACGTCATTTGGAGAAAATTGACTTCAAAGTTTCAGAGACGCCGCTTCAACTACTGACCTGGTATAATTCTAAAAGCCCTAACTTCTGTTCTAATGGGAATTTCAAGGAAACAATTATATCAAAATGTTCAGAAAAAGTAGGAGTTTAGAATCTAAAAAAAATTTAATTTCGAGAATTTTGAAGCTTCAAGAGTCCGGAGACCCCTTAAGAGTTTAATTTGCTTTGACACAATAAATTAAAAATAGGGACCATTCACCACTTTTATCGTGCTACAATATTCGTCTTATTTATCATGTCTGAAGCTAACAAAAATTGTACTCCATTTATTATTTCGGAAAATTTTAGAGTCGATTAAATAAATATTTTTGCCTATTTTGTCACAGAACTGAGAATTTTAAATTAAAATAAATTAAATTAATATATTTTTACTAAGCATTTATTTATTAAGTGGTAATAGCTAATGAGTCTGTTCGTTAATCAGCTACAAAAAAATGTTTATAGTTTCAAATTAATGCAGTTATTTCCTATCTATCGTAATTGTGAATTGTTATTTGAATTATCGTTTCAAACATTTGTTAATAGAAAACTAATGATATTTCGACATTAAACTTTTGTTTATAAAAGTTGTTCAAACGATAAAGCGAATCATTATGTATTAATTTTTTATAATTTTCTTAATTAACATATCTTAGCAGAGAAAATTAAAATACTTCTGTGCTTTAAAAAGCATTTATTATTTCCTGGTAAAGATAGAACTTGAAAAAATAAATAAAAACATTAATTAATGCGTTGCTTGAATTTCTAACTGAAGGTACGCCAATTTATCACCCAAATGTCTTATTAATTTACCATGTATTTAATCCTCCGTTCTTTTTTTCTTTTCTTTCAAAACATTAATGTTTAATTTATTTTTTGTATTTTTTTTTACTCGAAAAATCGTGTTGCTGGAAAAATAATTTAGTAAAAGAGATAAAATATAAGTAATGTATATATTTTCAAACAATAATTTAACAAAAAACGTAGAAAATTACGAAAATTAGGCATTTTTAATGTTTTAAAAGGCAATGCGATTAAAAAAAAGTGCTTTGAGATTTTGATGTCTTGCGAAAATTTTAATGTTATTAAATTTATCTAAATCAATTAATAATTTACTTCTCATAATACTTTATTCGAAAAATCCTTTACTGGAAAAATCTTTTAAATAAAATAAATAAAATTAATTCGTAAATAAAATTAATATATATATATATATATATATATATATACGAAGCATGTGATTTATTAAGTAGTAATGAGTCTGGTTTAGTTAATCAGCAACAAAAACTGGTTATAATTATAAAATAATGCAGTTATATTCTTTCTATCGTAATTGTGAATTATCGTTTCAAACAATTGTTAATAATAATAATAATAAAAAAAAAACTAATCATATTTCGCAATTAAAACTTTTCTTTAGAAAAGTTCTTTAAATGATAAAGAGAATCATTATTTATTAAGTTTTTAAAATTTCCTTAATTAATATATCTTAGTAGAAAAATTAAAATGCTTCTGTTCTTTAAAAAACATTTATTATTTTATGGGGAAGATAGAACATGAAAAAAAAATAAATAAAAACATTAATTAATGCGCTGCCTGAATTTTTAAGTGAAGGTACCGCAATTTATCAGCCAAACGTCTTATTAATTTACCATGTATATAATCCTCTGTGTTTTTTTCTTTTCTTTCAAAACCTTAAAGATTAATTTATTTTTCGTATTTCTTTACACAAAAAATAATGTTACAGGAAAAATAATTTAGTAAAAGCGATAAAATATAAATAATGTATATGTTTTCAAAGAATAATTTAACGAAAAACATGGAAAACCAAGAAAAGCATACAGTTTTAATGTTTTAAAGGCAATGCAATAAAAAAAAGCGTTTTGAGATTTTGTTGCCTTACAAAATTTTTAATGTTATTAAACTTATCTAAATCAATTTAGCTCATGCGTGTTTTTTGGAAGTATATAATCCGCTAGATTTTGTTTTTTAAATCTTGAACATTAATTTATTTCTCATAATACTTTATACAAAAAATCCTATTACAGTAGAACGTTTTAGATAAAACGATAATAATGTATATATTTTCAAAACATATTTAATTCAACAACGTAAACAAAAGCTACAAAAAAATGTAGATTTTATATTTTTGAAAATGAAATTGAATAAAAATGGTGTTTAAAACTTTTATTTTCTTATAAAGTTATTATTATTATTAAATCCAATTAAACCTATCTTGCAGATAGTTTTTATTCCTGACATTTTATTCAATATGGCGTTATTTATAATGGAAGATTTTGATGTGTGCATAAGGTAGTTATGCTAAATATTACATAATGTAAAGGAAACTGTACTAAAATGACTATGATGATGCATCATATATTGTCCTTTTTATTCTTTTTTTTAATTAACGTTTACTCTTTCTTTCCTTTTATTCAATCAGTTATAACTGGATTTATTAAAAAGTAATATCAGGGCGAAATACATTTTCATGTTTCTCTTTTCTTTCAGATGTATGTTATAAAAATATAAATATTAAACGGATTGATTCATTATAATTTTATATGCTTCATTCATCGAACTTAAATTATATGTAAAGGTTTACGATAATTGCATTCTTGTCATTTTGATATTAATTTTATACTAATTTATTTTAGTTACGTGATTTATGTTCGTAGTTTTATTACTTTGTTTATAAAAGAAAGCTATCATTTTTATTAACAAGGGTTTTTTATCTATTTATTGTATTATAGTCAGGCAATAAATTTTAATATTAATGATGACTGTCATCTATAATATGAATAGATTCTAACGTTTTGTAAATGTTTCTCTAGGGTTGTTTAATTTAATTCGCGATTTTGTCTTTATCAATTTATTCGCCAATAATTTAAATTCGCTCCCATTGCTTTTCTATGCAACGGATAATTTTGGCGTTTGTTTAAACTCTCATATTGGCTTGGTATTCCAGTGGATGTTGGCATACGATTGATATGTAAGTGTATCATTCGGCCTGATACTCTGTCTCTGTAAAGACATGGCATTCTAAGCGGCCCTCCCCATCATTATATTATGTATAACATGCTTCAATAAAATTTCTTCTTTACTTTCCTGAATCTGTTTGCAGTCAATTATGGATCAGAGCTCAAAATAAAATTGGGTTTTGTGAAGCATTGCAATGTACTTCACTCGTACAACTGGCCAAAATCTTCAATTTTAAATGTGTGGGGGTTTTACTCCATTACACAAATATACTCAGGTAAAATGATTTATCTCATGTTTCTTACTATTGTTGCTATCTTGTGGAATCGGTCGGCAACGATGAGCATTTAATCGCGAAAGTTTCGAGTTTGTATTTTTCATTGTTTACACCTTCGTCAGAAATTTCTTGGAACAATTTTTTGGGACTAATTCACGTCTGTTTCATTTCAATGATTACATATATGATGTATAAGGTGAGTACTTATTTCTTTATAGATTATTTTCTGTATAGTAGAACCTCTTTTTTCTCGAAACTCTTTTAAACGAAATTCATTTTTAAAGCTTTTAAATTTTTTTTTACTATCACAGTCCTTCTGTGCAAAATTCATTTTTAAAGCTTTTAATTTTTTTTTTTTTTTTTTACTATAACATTCCTTCTGTGCAAAATTCATTTTTAAAGCTTTTTTTTTTTGCTATAAAATTCCTTGTGCGCGAGTACAGATAAATATTTTGATTCCCTTTCTTATAATTCCTTTGAATTTAACTTAAGCTCTCGTAAGCTGCAGAGTGTACTAGAACACATTAGGAAAAGGTTGAACCGGAATGTGTGAATGTGTTCTAGCAGGTGTTTCTTCTGTTCGTTATGTAAAAGATACTTAATTTCAAAATTAAAATTCAGGTATTTTATTCTTGTTTCTAGTTTGCCGTTGCTTTATTTTTATTAAACACTTGTTATCATACTAATAAATAACGCATATGTTTGTCCTTAATCTTAAACTTGAAGCATTCTCGATTATCCGAAAATTTTAATTTTCCGAAAGATGGTCGGTCCCAATTACTTCGGATAATCGAGGTTATACTGTATATGCAGAAGTTTCTAAATGCATGTGCTATCTACGACTCTCCCTGTATTTACAATTTGGCGGTTGTAGGTAAAATGACATGCAGTTATTTTGAAAAATGGAATCTATCCCATGAACCCAGACATCTTTCCCGTTCTTGTTTCCTGTGCTTCAGTTGTGACAAAAAGCCCACTGAAAAATAAGGAAAGCAAAGACAGCAACACATATTCGACAGATAACATCGCATCTAGAATTAATTCATCAATATTCAAAGTTTCAATGCCACCTGATCCAATTACAGCGCCGACAAGATCTGTTTCCGATACTCCGAGCACTTTTCAACATGCAGCATCTTCAAGTTCATCATCATCATCATTTATAAGACTACTTTATGTATCTAGACTCCCTTGTGTACCTCATGTTAGAACATCTTCTTAAAAGAGGAAGCATGAAGGTGCAAAAGTTCTGACTAGCAGCTTTAATATTGCCGCGGCGAAGACACAAGCTGTTGAGAAACATAATTCACATTTAGGAAGTGCAGCTTTACAGGCTAAGAAGAAAATTCGCTTTGTTACATCCAATGACGAAGACAAAGACACAGATCTTTCTGCCGATATGATGATGAAGCCTATCTTTACTGCAATGATTTATTCAGTCACTCAAAACCGAAGGAGAAGCGGATAAATTGTGTTAAGAGTTCAAAGTGGGTACATAGTGAATTTTCCGGCGTTTCTTGTTGCGCAAAAAATTTATTTGTGATTTATGCAAATAAACTTAATAGCAACCTATGGGTATGTCGTTTTTGGAAAACACTGTAGATAGAATGACATAGTGCAGCAATTTATTTAAAGCGTTGTTATAACGTTGTGACTCCATTTGTTACTTTTTAAAAGGCACCATTGCATTTTTTTTTGCATTTTGTATAGTTCTCAAAGTTAGCTTGTAAAAAAATAAAGGTCATGAGAAAAACTTTGAACGAATAGAAGCATTTTTTCCTTAGGTCATATATCATTTTAGGACAGTTTCTTGTAGTAAATCTTTTATTGTAAGAAACTTATGCATATCCAAAGACAATGAATATAATGGTATGATTTTATTCATATAATTAAGCAGATAACGGTGTAATCGGTTAATAATAGGGGTAAATCTTACAGGAGCAATTGTTTGTTTTTATGTAATGTTTAATTCAGAAATGAATTTTCAAAATATTTATTTTTTAAACAAGAAATTACAATTATACAGCCCTGAAAAAATATGGAACAATATAGATCTGTTCAAGTTGTTCATGCAACTGTACATCCAATGTAAAGGTGATTCGAGTAGGTGAGGCATAATGAGCCATGAGAGAAAATCGTTTAAATTTATTTAAGCCACGAAAAATAAAGTACAAAAAAGACTAAGCAAGTTAAAATTACGTTAAAAAACTCAAAGTATAACAATATTGGTGAGAAAGTTATACAGCCCTGGAACAATGGAACAATGTAATCTGCTTTATGGACTACCTAGTAGCGTGGCAACTTTACATCCAGTGGAGAGGTGATCGTGTTGCAGGGCATTAGGGAGGCTTAAAAATTAATGATTAGACGTTGCTGGTAGCCACAAAAATAAAAATACTTAAAAAGGTTAGAGAAGAGTAACAATATTAAATAAACGGTCAAGTGCGAGCATTACTCGCGCACGAAGGTTTCCGTAGAATAAAGATATGAATTTGTAATTGTATTTAAAAAAAAGAAAAGTTGTTAAAAGAATACTAAGACTTTGTAAAAAACTATACAACGTAGGGTTGGGTATAACTGTATATATTAGAAAAGTGTAAATGGGTATACCATGAAAGTTCAAAGAGATATGAAACCTAAATAATATCAAATATAGCTATTCGTATAACTATTTTTTTAATATTATCCTAATCGGTTTATGATGAACTTAAATCGGTACTGACAATAAAAGCAGTGTTAAACTTCATTTGGCATTTCAGGAAACTAAATTCAGCGTAGTAATAACCTTTATTTCTACAGTGTAGCTAAAACAAAACCTTTGTTCAAAGTTTAAATTTGGCATTGTTTAAATTTGCTAAACGCGCTTCGAATTGAGGTCTCAAAGTTGCAACGCCGCCTTGGTTAGTGCCGCGTTTTTCCAGATAGGTGTTTAATTAACTTTTAAAGTCACTCGAGGCGTATTGAGAGATACAATCAATGCAAACTATCGCGAATCCCACACTATTTATGCGATTCATTCTAATTAAATCTTTCGAGGACGATACCCTTAAAAAACGGACACCTAAATTTAATTCCGAAACAGACAAACGGCACCAAGAATATTTAATTAAAATTTTCCCTTTATCATGTACGTGAAAATAAGCAAGTTCACATTTTTTAATAAATTCGTTTATAAATTCTGGTGTCAGTTCATTATTTCATAAGTTTATAAATACAATTACTCCGTGCCGGAAAGGATTAAGTGGTCGCAGGACTCTTAAAGCTTCAAAATTTAAGAAATTTTAATTTTTTTAGATGTTTAACTCCTATCTTTTCTGAATATTTTGATATAATCGTTTCCTTGAAATTCCCATTAGAACAAAAGTTTCGGCTTTTAGAATTACACCCGCTCAATAGCTGAAACGGCGTTTCCGAAACTTTAAAGTCATTATTTTCCAAATGGCGTTTTTTGGGCATAACGCAGAGGATACCTCAAAAACTTCTGAATATATTTTCATGATATTTTCAAAACATATAATTGATGTTAGTCTATATAAACTGAAACTAAAATTTCCTTTTTATTGTTCAAAAAAATATTTTTTAGGTGATTTTACTGTTGAAATTTTCAAAATTTTGTATTAGCTAAATGCAACATTGCATTAAAAATACTTTAAATACAAACTTATTTAAGTTCAGGGAAATTATTACAATCTGAAGTATAAATAAGCACCAAAATTTTCATTCTAGTTGCAATATTTATTTTGTAATCCTGCGCGTAAATTGTTATGCCAATTTTTTGTTCGACAAATATCTAACAGTTTCGAGCCCCCTATAAATACTAATTCTGTATCTTGCAATTTTTTAAATACATGAAACAAAAGATCATACTTATATCTTTCATTCCAATTAAAATTGTGTTTTAAAATCATATACATTTTACGACATTAAATGTTAAAAATGGTCTTTTTTTTTTTTTCATTTTTTCCACTTTTTAGAGTCTCGAGACCACTTAAATTAGTATTTTTTTAACAATTTGACGTTTATTACTTTTATACTGTTACTGGACATTACATTACACATATATATCATTAAAAGTTGTTAACTAGGCATAGAGTACGCCGTCCCTGTCCTTGTGTATGTCCAAACTGACCTACCTTTAAGGGTTAATATCTCGACTAATTACCGATGATTTTTTTCGAAAATCATTATCAACAATGCTTTTATTCTTCTGCAACGATAGGTATATTCAGCGATGCTCAACAATTTTTCTGAATGCCCGTAAATCGAAATTGGTGTATAACAGAAAAATGCTAACTACTCAAAAACTATGTGACCTAGGGTAATCGTTATAATTTTCCGGCAAGGTTTATATTAATGTCTACTACCTCTAATTTTTTCATAATTTTTGTTTCAGTAGATTCGGAATTAGATGGGGAGGGGGGGGGGACACATTATTGCGCTACATTTTCGGCAGTATCTTTGAAAATATAATACCTATCATTAAAATTATTGTATTTTTGAGATCAGCGTTGCAAAAGTTTTCACACGATATACACAGAAAAGAGTTTTTTTTTTCAAGTACCATAATTAGCCCTCTACATTTTTACTAAATATATTTATGAATGTTTATTAATCTGAAAATATGTGTGTTAATGATCTTTATTACTTCCCCGAATTTGAACTTTGCACGTTCCATAGTTTACGAGTAAATTAGCTGTGACAGACAAACAGACACAGAAGTAATCTTATAATGGTTCTGTTTTTACTTTTTAAGTACCGAACCTTAAAAAGTACATAAGTACTTAAGTATAACATAATAATTGAGAAAAAAAGAAAATTTAAATTTAAGAAGAAAAATTCCATTAGTTCCAAAAAAGAAAGAACAGGCGAAAAAGCTACAGGGGTACCCCATAAAAAAAAGACTCTTTTGAGAGACCATACATACATAAGTTAAGCTGAATAAAACGCTATATTTATAGCAGATAAGCAAGATAATTTTTTTATATACTATAAACATATACAGCCCCTTTTATACAGCCCTTTTTATCCACCAAAGGTAAAAAAGTAAAATTTTATTTAAATATTCTGGTGCGAATATTAGACAAAATTAAGCGGGATAAAAGATATGCCACCGCCCCTCAAGGTGTTAAAACGAATAAAGTTGCATTAGTTGCGAGTAGAGTTGAAATATTAAAAAAAAAAAAAAAAAAAAAAAAAAAAAACTGTCAAAAATATTTAGATGAATAATTTAAAGACCCCTTTACATGGATATACTTAAATTACTAAATTATTTTAAAAAGTAACCGCTCGTTTTTAATTGCTCACTCTTTTCTATTAACTCACACATCATGTGTAATTTAAATTTAGAACGTCTTACTGATACCTGCCCCATTGTGAAATATATATGCATATATTTTTTACCAGTAAGCGACACCAAGATAAGAACAATTCTAATAATATCGTTGTAATATTTGGGTTACAACGTCAAGCTCTACCAGAATTCTCCATACATTAATTATTAAATATAGTACTTGAATGATGATATATTTGAATGTTTGGTGGTGATTTTGCGGAATAATGTATGCCCAATTGGGGGGTGGGTGGGAATGTCTATTTTCAAAAACAAAATAAAAGTATTTTTTAAAAAATCACTCTTTTATAAGCATTCGATATATTCATAACACATAGCATGCAGCCGTATTTACTTTGATAAACTATAAAAGTATGAAAAAATATAAAAACAAGTAAGAAAAAATCATGCGTCAAGCATAGATTATGAAACACTTTCCAACACATTCAGAATAATGTAACAAAACTGCACTGTTGTAAAAATTAAAATATTACGTCTAATTCAACCATATGGAAACGCATAATACATTTCAGAACCCAATTTCAGCTGTTCCCATCCACAATCGGAAAATTATACTAATTGCAGCCCTGTATATGATTTATAGATTTGAATCTATTAGCTAGCTACATGCAAGCCAAAATTTAGTTCACTAAAGAGCTACATATACTTCAGTTGAAAATTTACCTTCAGCAATTTCCTCTAATAAGGAGAACGGTACGTGAATAATTCTGTGCAGCCCCGTATTTGAGGTATAGAATTTATATATAACGGGTAAGATGCAGACAATTAATTAAATTTAAAAGATGATACCGAATTTTAAACCGTGATCTCCGGCAATTATTACTCAAAGACAGCATTGTACTGTAACCGATTTCTTTTCTGTGTCCCTGTAAATGAATAAAAAATGCTATGAATGTCCTGTTCTAACGTGATCGTAGTGAAATTCAGTGATTTGTATCAGTTTCAATACATTTGAAATAGCATAATGTCATTAAAATACTCTGCAAACGATTTTTCCCTATATACCATAATGTAATGGAATACTTTTGAGTTCCCCTGTAAATGAACGATTAAACCTACATACTTTATATACAATACCAAACATGCTTTGGTGACCCTAAATAATCTTTATCAATTTCATGAAAATCCGAGTATATTTACGGGAGTTAATCCCCATACACCATAATGTAATGGAATACTTTTTTGTGCCCCTGTAAATGAACGATTAATCCTACATACTTCATATACAATACCAAACATGCTTTGGTGACCCTAAATAACCTTTATCAATTTCATGAAAATCCGAGTATATTTACGGGAGTTAGAGCGTGGACAGACGGACTGACGGCCAGACAAACCGAATGCATAAACACTTTTCAACTTTGTTGGAAAGTGTTAACAAACTGAAAGAAAACTTTTCAAATAAAAAATATCTTGTGGATTATGGGATTTATACATTTAACATTGAAGAATTAATTTATAACAATTTTTAATCAACATTAAACGACTAGGTGAAAAATCTACATCAAACTAACAGCTGAAGCTAGAAGAAAACATACACTCGTTCCTCTTAATTAAAACTTTAAAATTAGGTTTCGTTATGGTTTGAATTCAGCTAACAAAATTGTAAAGATTAAACCGAGGTTTTTTTTTTTAGTCTTATTTTAATCAGATTTGTGTTTGTTTTGTTAAAGATTTGATTGTATACCCATAAAAATATAACTCTATCTAATATATAAAACTATATCATTGTTGTGGTTTTTATCTGCATATTTTATTTATAAAACAATTATCAAAAGTATGCAAATGCGTATCAAACGTGCTAGTATATTCATAAATGTAATTTTCGAGATTTATTACGTAAGTTGAGGGATGCATGTACTGCTACTTACCTTATAGCTCTAAATTTCGTGACCATCGGAGTATGTTTACGAACATTAAAGCACAATATGACAGTAAAACAGTTAAAGTAGCACGTATGATATTTTAGTTCATAGTAGTACAAAAGTTAGTTAGTAGTACAAAATCCCTGAAGGGACATGCTGCGCCAAAAAAAGTAGACTAGAAACACCAAACAATGAGATAGAACCAATCTCAATATGAAAGAGAAATTAAAAAAGCAATCTGGATGGGGTGATAGATGTAGTCAGACAAGCGTTGAAAAGTAAATAAATAAATAAATAAATAAATAAATCCTAAAACAATTGACTAAAAAGAATCAAGATAGAACCAATCTCACTATAAAAGAGCAATTAAAAAAGCGATCTGGATGGGGTGATAGATGTAGTCAGACAAGTGTTAAAAAGAAAAAAAAAATAAATCCTAAAACAATACACTAAAAAGAATCAAGATAGAACCAATCTCACTATAAAAGAGCAATTAAAAAAGCAATCTGGATGGGGTGATAGATGTAGTCAGACAAGTGTTGAAAAGTAAAAAAAAAAAAATAAATCCTAAAACAATAGACTAAAAAGAATCAAGATAGAACCAATCTCACTATAAAAGAGCAATTAAAAAAGCAATCTGGATGGGGTGATAGATGTAGTCAGACAAGTGTTAAAAAGTAAAAAAAAAAATAAATAAATAAATAAATAAATAAATCCTATAACAATAGAGTAAAAAGAATCAAAAAGGAAAATATGAAAATTGATGCACCTGTACAAAATTATGGCTGAACTTTTAAAGTTATTGTTGAACTGAAAAATTTCTTTTAATTCATGCATGTTTTTATTCATCACTTATTATTTACAACCCCATATTCATCCATAAATTACCGATGTTTAAAAAAAATGTTTTTTGATAGTGCAGCGTTTACTCATTCATTTCCCTATTTTAGATAGAGCAGTATAATTTTAATCGAAATTTACGATGAAGGATCTTGATGATGATTTTGATGATGATTGAATGATTACGATGAATTTTCATAAGTTGCTTTACGGATTTATTTACAAAGAACATGCTGTGTTTATATTTCGGAAATAAAAGTTTTCTGTTTTCCTTTTTTCTTTTCTTTATTTATTTATTCTTATTTATTTATTTATTTATTTTTTGAAACATGTTGTTATAACCGATTTCTGTTATTTATTGCCATCTTTACCAAACATTTCTGATAAACTGATTTTTTATTAATAGGTTATTAGAATTTTACCACATATGCTTTAATCAACAAAAATAAGGTAGGTTACCTTTTTATTAATGCTTTAATTAAAATCCTTATGCTTGATTAGTATTTCTAAAAAATGCATAAATATATATACAAAAAGGAATGTATAATCTTTCTTCATTTTATACTGAAATAGTATTTTATTTTTTAAATGGAAAATATTTTTTAATATTTCATTATCGCATAACATTTTTTCATTTAACAGTAAATGCAGTCATAATTTAAAAAATATATATTTTAAACTTAAAAATATTTTAAAGAAACAAATAATTAGCTACATTTTATGTGAATTAATGCAGTTTATTTTTCTAGATTTCTTCATCACAAAAATAAGTTGATCCAATTAAATTTACAAATAAAAATGAAGAAAAACTTCAGCCTTTAAACTGTAACGTACGGAAAAAAAATATTTAAAGAAAACAACAATAAGTAAATGAAAAAATATGTAACGACATCACTTATTAAACGCCAGGAAAACTTTACAAAAAAAAAAAAAAAAAAAAAAAAAAAAAAATAGAAACAAAAAATTACTAATTAAGATTTCGTTAAAACTTTTGATCGAAATCTTCTGAAATATGTCTTTAAATTAATAGTGGCTTCTAATATTTTATTAAAAAATATTACTCAATAAAATTCCTATTTTTAGGTAATTGTCGAAAATTTTATTTTTAGAAATCATTTAATGCTTGTCATACGGTGGTTGTGGATTAAGGAAAACAAAAAACAGCAACCATTATTTTATGAGGAATATTGAATCAGTGATTTCAAAAACTACATGAGTCAAATTAAAGATTAAATTAGCTTTAAGATTTTTCAGTAATCAATAAAAACTCACTGCATGCAAATGCTAGACGATTTAAGAGCTTGTCTGCGATCAATATCTTCTATAATATAAAGGACAAACGTGTCCGTGCGTAATGCCGACTTCATTTTGACACAGAAGGGGCACAAGACACCCAGCCGGGGCGCCAACCGTAAGGTTTATGGACGAAATGTCCCGGTGAGAAAACCCTATCCACGATCCAGTACCACCACCTGCCCGGGAACGAGCCTAGAACAACGACATTTACCAAACCAATAAATCACAGCAAATTCCCATAAGGAATTAAAACAAACAGGCACAAAAAAATCGCCATACACCAAATACAAAACATAATTACAAAAACTGACTGTTTATAGGCTACCGTCAACTTAAAAGATAAGACTTAACACTTTAAAATAGAAAACTGACAAATAGCAGATCAATAATATAAAAAATAAAATAAAATAACTGTTAAAAATGAAAAAATTTACAAAAACTGACTGTTTATAGGCTACCGTCAACTTAAAAGATAAGACTTAACACTTTAAAATAGAAAACTGACAAATAGCAGATCAATAATATAAAAAATAAAATAAAATAACTGTTAAAAATGAAAAAATGTACAGAAACTGAATGATTATAGATAACCGTCAACTTAAAGAAAGAGAAATATGTATGTAGCATTTTGCTACAGACTTTCAGATATTTAGGCGACACCAGTACACCTCGACATAAAATGTAGTAGAGCAATCAAAACCATCCATCCGTTATATTGAAAATACCGGATTGCAGTCAGGGTGGCGAGAAAAAACAGGCTCGATAAACATTGATAATTTCCCTTACGTAATGAATATAGAGAGTCATCGTCACTTTTTAAACTGTTTTTATTGACAAAAACATAGTAAAACACTTCCAGTAGTTATTCCCTCCACTCTCAAAATTCGATCATCACTTCATAAGACTCTATATGTTATAAATAGGATACACACATTAGAACGTTCATTCCAAGCGACGCAACTTAATTATAGACAACCAGAAAAACGTAAAAATCTTATCTCCATCGCCGATGTAACGATATTTGTACTCCGAACAACAACGCTCGGGCGGTTACAGAAAGGTAACAGACCAATGCTAGAAGAGAGGTGGGGGAGGATGGGACATAGAACAAATTACAATTCGATGGAAAGGATGACGTCGATAAAGAACTCTTTTATACGGCGTCAGAATTAAAGTGCAAATAGCGCTGGCGGATGCATGGAATTGTGGGTATAGAACACGAAAGAATAAACGATATTAAAATATTCGAAAGAAAGAGAATTTAGTTTTAGAATAAAATGAAAAAGTAATTTAATGGGTTTTATAAGATTAGGCGAATGGATTAAGGTTTTTTAGAATAATAAAAGAATACGCAACTTTAAATGCATGAAATGAAAGACAAAAGATATTAAGATATTATTAAAGATAGGTAAAAAGGAAAAATATTAAGAATTTGGAATAGTTTTACTAAGAAAAAGAGGTGAAAATTTTTATTATTACACACATATATATATATATATAGCAAAACGTAATTTAATAATATGTAACAGTTTATAATAGCCCTCAAAATGCACAGATACTTGAGAGGCAAATCCTAATAAGATAATGAATAGCTGTATGTGACAGTCCTCAAAGAGTAAGAATACCTGGAAGTTCATCACTGAATATCCCAGTTCACATTGAGTCTCAAGTTCACGCCATTTTCACTGTGGCAACACCAGACGATTAAATTTAACTTTTATTGCAGCTGTATTGTTTTTTAAACTTCTAAGCATCATACATTTTAAATTTTTACACCTCCGAATAGGGAAAAAATGTTCTTTCAAATTAGACCGGGAGGCGTCAGTACAGACAATCATCTCATCGAGTTCGCGGCTGAAATTTTAGAATTAGTTAAAACTCGATCCGCATATTCAAACGCAATCGGTTCGCCAAGTCATATCTTGGTGAAAAACACCAGAAAATCCGATTTTAGCAGTTGACTCATAGGTTTATGATTGTGTTTTCCTGCTCGAAGTCCTCCATGTTTTCATACTTTTGGGTGCAGGAAAACACAATGGTAAACCTCCGAGTCAACCGCTAAAATCGTGTTTTCAGATGTTTTCCACCAAGATATGATTTGGCAGACCGATTGCGTTTTAATATGCGAATCGAGTTTTAACTAATTCTGGAATTTCAGTCGTGAACTCGATGAGGTGATTGTCTATGCAGGCGCCTCCCGGTCTAAATGAAATTCCTTTGAAAAATGTGTACCATTTACTCTATTGTTTTTAAAAATAATTTTCAAGCATAATTAAAAAAATATATCTCTATAGCTTGCAGATTACGAAAAATAAATCCGTTTTCATTTAAGTTAATATAAATAGCTCGGCATTTGTTTCCAGATTATAATCCATAACGAAATTAAACCATTCACCAATAAATCAATCAATCAATCAATAAAACATCATACGTAAAACAGAAATTTAAGACATGTAATTAAATTATGCACTTAATCCACTTAAATGATCACAATCAAAAAGGTAAATAGTGATCTTTGGGGATTTTTTCGGCTAACTCTTGGCATAAGTCTAATACAAAAATATCGTTTTAAAAGAATTTAAAAACTTTATTTAAAATCATAATTGCTATTTTTGATGTATGTATGATTTTTGGTATTGTTAGCGCGGATTCTAAAAAATATATTAAACGTAAAAAAATCCATTATTGTTATCGATTAATAAAATGGTCTTCACCAACATTCTGTAACCCGGGTAACCCGATATATCCCCTTGTATTTACAAAATCTTTAAATATGTATGCGGTTATCAGCTTAATCAATATACTAGTTACATAGGTATCTTTATATATTTCTTTCATTAATATTTAGAATTTAATTTTAAGTCTTTTACTTCAGCCTTTTTACATGCGGCAAACATAAAAAAAGTGTCAAATTATTATCTTGTAGCCTAATAACTATTTTACCTCGGATATGATATATTAAAATCCTTTAAAAATTTTAGTTACGGTAACATGCCTCTTAGGTTTTATAAGGACATTACAATGATATATTTTTTATATAACCCCGGTTATCCGAATCCCGGTCATCCGAAAATCGGCTTAACCGAAAGACCTTAAAATTCCTTAAAGTAATTTTTAAATGTGAAAAATTTTACTGTCATCACAATTTTTACCGATGTCAAATGACACCTTTCAACATATTTTTATTTATAATTACTATTTTATTTGTAAGTTTTAGATCAAAATAATTCCGAATCATTTTTAATGTTTTGAAAAATTGTTTTAATTACAATGCTATCAGTTTCTGCAGACTCCTGTGCTTAAAAGACTAGTTATTCTACCTTAGGCCATAACTTACTACGCCAAGATTTCACTAATGTTTTGCTTTGAATTTTATCCCATGAAGAAGCTACACAGTAGCCAACTTTCTTCATATCTACAAGTTTCAAATATTGAACAACTTGTGCTCCATCAGCCAGTCCTTCAATCAAAAATCGTATCTGGCTTTTTCTGTAATGTCTCTTAATGTTCTCAATAAGTCCTTGATCCATTGGTTCAATCAGAGAAGTCACATTAGGAAGCAAGAAAATAGCTCTAATCCCATCCTTTACAAGCTCACTTTCTGATGGGTGCGATAAAGCATTATCCAACAAAAGAACACCCTTCTTAGAAAGTTTAATTTTTTTTTCAAAAAAATTTTTACCTCTGGAAAAAATTCGTTGAGAAAACATACATTAAAAATGTCACACGTGATCCATGATTTTTTGTAACCGGTATTTTACTGGAAAATTTCTCATGTCGAGATTACTGAACGCTCTGGGCTTGGACGATTGTCCAACTAACACAAGGGGGAGTTCTGCAAACCAAAAGCGTTACTCTTTGTTTAGCAGTCTTAACACCTGGAGCCGTTTTCTCTGAAAAAGAAGCCAACGTGCGGCTTCACAACATTTTATTATTCAATCCCGTTTCATCGCAATTCTAGATTTGTTCAGGACTTAAGTTTAATTTTGCAATAATTTCAGAAAACTTCATCTGGAAATACTTTACTTGCGAAGAATGTATTGAAAGTTTTTCACCGCAAATACCGATCTGACGAATGCAGTGCCATCTCTTCTATCGATCTAACCATACTAAACAAGCTGAAAATTGGGGATCTCCGCCCATTTCCTTGTTTAAATCTTTTTCATCAAGAATAGGCACGCTTAACGGTGACTGTTTTTCGCGCGCTTGAGCAAACAATAAAACAGATCTTCTTCCAGTTTCAAATTTTCACGCTGCTTCATCGTGCTTCTGCTAGTTAAGCTTGCATTTGTTGTGATCTTTGTACACTATTGTTCAATTTTGTCATTCATGGTGCTTTGAATACGGTACCACAACATTTTTATTACAACAATGTTCTAAATTACGATCACAGTTTTCATCAAACAAGTTTTCACCATTAGCCTCCCGGTTATTCGAAAATTTCTATGCAAATCCCGGTTATCCGAAAATTCCTATGGAACCCCGGTGAAACGAAAATGCTTTGGTTCCATGCTTTTTGGATAACCGAGGTTTTACTGCATTTGTAAATTATCGTGTACTTTTAATTAACAGACATAAAATGCTAATAAATACCTTTGCAATTATAAGTGTATATTTCATATTACATCCTCAAATTATTTGTGCCTATAATATTCCTGTCATCTAAATCGATATTTCACAACCAGTGAGGCACGAACCAATGATGGTGTTTCTAACTCTACTAAAAGGCAATAGAAGCACATACCAGATCATCTGATGATACATTACGAACGACGCAATTGAAAAAAGGATAAACTAAGGCATTCATAGTTATTATTTCAGCTTTCGTTAGCAACGTTGTGTGTAAATAATGTTTGATTATCTCGATAGAAAAAATACAACGATTTTCAAAAAGCAAGTGATTACTTAACTGCGTTTTAAAATTTATACAGTTTGTTATGACTCAAAAAAAAAAAAAAAAAAAAAAAAAAAGATATTGATAATTAGGAACATCGATGTGTAGCAGGTGTGAGTTGGTGATTTTGAAGAGGTCGATTATCAGCCCGAGGATATAGACCGAAGGGGCGAATCGCCTCTGTGGGGTCTTTCGAAGGGATCCTAACCCATATTTACGCAAGCAAAGCAAAGTTCGAATAAAACCACGCAGTGGCGCCAACTTTTAAAAAATATTGGATGGACTCAAAATCATTTTAGGGTAAAATGATTTTGGTATTCTCATGGGGTCTTCATTTTATGGGCTCTTAATATTTACTATTGTGCCATGAATTGGACTAAATCTTAAAATGCAAAGAACGTTAAAATATTAAAATGATCACTTAATGCAAATACACTGAAATGCTTGCATTAATAGTACTAGTTACTTAAATTATACTAAATCTATACGGATGATTTAAAATAGAGACAATTTCTTGAACTGCTGATAATGGAAAAGATACTTCCAATTACAAAAAGTATACAAGTCAAGTACATCTTTCAGATGTGACAGTTATTTAAAAAAGGGCTGGATGCACATTGAAATACGAAATTTATTTTTTATACGACCTCCTTTTTGCTTAATGTAAATTTAGAAAAAGAACAGCATTAGAAGGAAATCCTACGAAGGACGATAAAAAAATTATTTTACCGACAAAACATACTGAGTTTTTAAATTTTATAAATTCCCAGTGTTTTCTGGCGTTAAAAACGCGGCTTTCCTATTTATAAGTAAATAACGATTTTTTCAATAAAATAAGGCCATCTATTATGTAGCACGACATGTTGCAAATATGTTTTCCTAATTGCACATCTTCCAATAAATGCATCACAAGCGTCTTCTAAAACGAAATTCACGTTTGAAATACCCTCATAGCATGCATGGTCACAGTGACGTCATTGTGACGTCACTGTAAGTCACTGTGGTCACGTCACATCTGTGACCAAAATGCCACCACTCAGTGATGTCACATTGTGACTGAGATGTGAACTTCTTAGAAAACTTAAAAAAATTACAAAAATTATTAAATCATGTTATTTACTATAAAAAAATATTTTTCTGCCGGATTTAAATTTTTTTTAAACCGTGGTCCAAGTTGCCTCTGTGCCTCTAACCAAAACTTTTTATTTTCATATAACATAAAATGTAATTAATTCATCAGCGACACAAAAATATTTCCTAATTATGCGAATTTCATATTATTAAAAAAATGGTTTAGGTAAACAGACCCCGACTTATCTTTTATAAAGATTTTTGTAAATGATCATCTGTTATAGTAGAAGTTTCTCAAAGAGTAGTCGAAACATTTCTGTGGTTTCAAACTAAAAACTTTCTATTACAGTTAAGTCTGCAGCTTTTAATGAGCACGCAGAAAGCATCTTCAAAGTTTAGTCATATATGCATTTCTTGCTTTATAATTTGCATTCAAATCATTTTTTTACCTCTTAGTGTTTCGCTATTTTAAGTAACTTTTTTTTTTTAATTCTACTTCTTTCAGACGTTTAAAATAAAATTGACATTTTCCGAATATAAAATTAATGTACAAAATTTAGGCAAAGCCCATGACATAATTAATTATTCATATTTTATTTTTTGTTTTCAAAATATATCTTTAAGAATTATTTTACAAGATGTTTTATTCTACAGAAAATTAATATTAAGATAATGACAGATTGGCAAAGAAAAACTCATCTCTTCTCGATAATCTTGTTGTATTTTTTTAAGAAGATATTTTGTATATATTACCTGTGATATAAATTTTACTTTTAAAAAAAGGAGGCGGTCATCATTATTACCATTAAATTAATTTATACACATTTTGAAAAATTAAGCAATATTTTATCTAGTCAACTTTAATTATGGATAATATTATTATTATAATTTACGCAGGGTTCGTAAATATCATGATATTTTCGAAAATATCAAAAATATCCGATATTTTGATATATATCCGATATTTTCGATATATATCCGATATTTTCAAAGCAGCCAACTTACCGCTGATAATAAATGTTTTTGAGCATCCTATAGATTAGAAACTAAAATATATTGCACTTAACATGAAAACTTAAACAATATTCTAAAAATGCATTTATCTTTATTTTATTTATTTTTTTTTTTTTTCACTTAGAACAAAATTGAAGATGAACTAATTGAAAACAGTAACAATTTGCTTTATACACTTATAAAAAAAAAAAAAACTAGAATAAATCAGATGTTTTTAAAACAAAATTTTAAATACAAAACAGTGTTTTTAATGGAAAAAAATTAACATAAAAGTAAGTATAAAATTTCTTATTTCACATTCCCTAACATGTTGTATATAGTTTAAACTCAACTGAACCAAAACTTGAGAAAAGATTATTTTCTAATATAACTGCTTATTTAAATTAGTCAGTTTATCTTTCAATGGTTGTTCTGAATTAATTATGTCCCACATAATTATTAGTTCAACATTTAAAATAAAAGCGTCAAATCCAAAGCTTGAAAAATATATTTGTTTTCTTTTTTAGCTAAAAAAGTCACATCCAGAAGAGACGAAGGTTCTTTATCAGATTTACACAGTCAATAACAGTTGAAAATTCATTTCATTTACACTGAAATATTACAAATACAGCATATGACTGAAAATATCAAAATATCTTGCTCACATTCATATTCTGAAAATAAATATCAAATGCAGAAAATATGAAATGTCATGATACATTAAAAATAAATATCAAGTATATGAAAATATCAAAAGTCTTGATATTTTGAAAATAAATATCGGTTATATTTTATGATATATATCCACTGATATATATCAACGAACCCTGGCTGTATATAAATGATTATCTAAATTACATTTTATCTTTCAATGGCTGTTTTGAATTAACTGTCTCACATAATTATTAGTTCTACATTTAAAAATAAAAGTTTCAAACATAAAGCTTGGAAAAGATTTCTTTCTTCTTTTCCTAAAAAAAGTCATTGCCAGAGGCAAAAGTTCATTATCTACAGAATGACACAGTCAATAACAGGTAGAAATTTCATTGACACTTGCTTTGAATGTAGAAAACATAAAAATTATCTTGCTCAGTGATATTTTGAAAATAAATATCAAATATACAAAATATCAAACATCTTGATATTTTGAAAATAAATATCAAGAATTTGAAAATATCGAAAATATCAAAAATCTTGATATTTTATAAATAAATATCGGATATATATCAAGATATATATCCATCGATATATATCAACGAACCTTGAATTTACGTAAATGAAACTTTACAATTCAATAAAACTGATAAAAATAAAAGGTGAAATACAATAAAACATTTTCAAACAGGAAATTGAATTAGAGACAATTTGATAAAATTATTACGCATTTAATTTCCTTCCGAAACTGTTGTATAGAAAAACAAATAAAACCGAAAAAACATCTGCTTCGAACTTCGAAACTTAAAAATCGTCTGCATCTGCACTATTTCAGTTGTTACGACTCACCGCAGAATAACGGATAAAAGTAACAGTGAAGCTTTTTAGAATAAACGCGGGAAGTTATGTGGACACTGGACAGCATAGACGTGTTGACACGGATTTAAAAAGTGAAACAAGAACGTTCTCAGGATCCAAGTTAGTTCAGCTAACAAAATATAAACCCGAGAAAATTACGGTAGCTTTAACTTGTTGAAGATGATTCAAGTCATTGTTATGGTACTTATTATCGGATTTAATTGGTTCCCCAAAATCAAAGTATCACGTACAACGTCAATGAAATTAGGTAAGTAAAAATATTATTTTCCCTGTTTGCTTTCTTTTAACCGCAACAATTTTAGTTAGCTTCTCATAAACATGCTGTAGAACATAAATATTTCACTACATTTATTTTTTATTTTGTTGAAATATCTAAAATATTATTTTCCCTGTTTGCTTTTTTTTTAATTACAATGATTTTAGTTATCTTCTAATAAATATGTTATAGAACACAAATATTTCATTACATTTATTTTTTATTTTGTTAAAATATCTAACTTCCTTTTCAACAGCTTTGATCAGATTATTAAAATTAGTGATTTAAATTGCATTTTAATCTGGTTTATATTCTTATTTAAATATTTGGTTAAAACCACATAGTGTCCTAAATATGAAAGTATATGGATAAGTATTATAATCAGTCATTAATATAATTAATAAACATTTAAAGATAATTAAGTTATTTTAAAAAAAAGTCTTTTTATGGAATAAAATTATTGGCAAACATATTTTTTTTAATTTTGTATTAAGTGATGGTCTTAAACAATTTGAATTGCATGTTTTTACTTAAAAAAAATTGCATCTGCTCAGAAGAGGAATTTATAAAAAATAAGACACAACGGAAACATATACTATTTAAAGAGATCGTAGATATGTAATGTTAAGGAAAAAAATGATTATTTAATGTATTATTCAACCTGAGAAATTTTTTAAAATCTATAAAGAAATAGTCATAGCGGGTGAAAGCTTTTCAGTTGTTAAACATTCTTACTGAAATGTTTTCAAAGTGAACTAGAAGTCTGTTGGCAAATGAGAATATAGAAGTTACGCAATCAGTAAGTGTTTAAATATGATTTTACTTTAAAAATAACGCAAATGCTTGAACGGTATGAATCTAAAATGTAATAATCATCTTTTATTATTTACTTTTTTTCTGGATAATTTTATCATTTTATCTCCTGAATGATTTTATCGAGATAAATTTCAAAGTATCGATATTATACACTCTTTATAAACAGCGTGATTAAAATGGATTTCTTATTTATAATTACCATAATCTTGTAAATAAAATATTAATAATAATAATGAACCTATGTGTGGCTCTATTTTGTGTTTATGGGCTCAATTTTTATACTTTATTTACATTAAAAAGTAGTAAACCATTTGATACTGAGTTCATTATTTTGTTTTATTGTGTCATATAAAAATGAATATGATTATTTGTAATTCTAATACAATATATACAGTAGAACGCCGATTGTCCGAACAAGTCGGGACCGACCCTAGTTCGGATAAACAAAAGTTCGGATAAATGGGCAGACAGTTTAAGGGATGTTCCTGACTATTCTAAAACCTTCACACTTTATCTAGGTTTAGGGCTGACAGCACCAGTTAGTACTGGAGTGCTTAAAAATTGTTTTGTTTTTTTTAATTGTTTTTTGTTTACTTATTATTTAATTTTTTTTTCTTTTATCATTTTCTAAACTTCAGAGATTATAATTTAAGCAAAAAATAAATTGGAAGTTAGGTGTTTTTTTTTCTTTTTTAGAGAGACAAATATTTGGATAATTGAAAATTCGGTTAAAAAGAATTCTTTGAGAGAAATATGCTGTTCGGATAATTGGAAGTTCGGTTAATTGGAGTTCCAATAATCGGCATTCTACTGTATTTATAAAACTTTCACCAGACTTTATTCTAAAAATTTCGTTGTAGATTCTAATCTGTTTGTACTATTTATGACACAATCAGAGTTATAGATGTCATGGCAACATATATCCAGCCAGATAGATCTTAGGCAAAACATAAAAACTTTCACATTAGACGCAAAATAGAGTAGCTGCGGTGCTGTGTTTTATAAACAATAAGGTATTATTGTTTTAAAAAATCATAGATAGTAAGAGCTATTTTTATAATATATAATTTCATAAATAAAAATGTAATTTTGGCAATCAATTATTAAAGTTATTTTTTAATAATCAAAAAGTTGTTTTATATATGGATTTTACTCCAAGAAAACCCTGATGTAAAATAAATTAACCCTTTGTATCACCGTTCTATGCATACCTAAAAGTTTTATTTACTTTTACAGTGAGCAGAAAAATACGATTTTATTTATTGCTGCTATTTTCCAACATAACGATTATTGCCGAAATTGTTCTTAGAATTCTCAACATAATGATACTGGTGATACTCAGTTAATTTTCTATACCAAAGCTGTATTTTTCATTTGAGTAGTTTCAAATGGTTATTGCTAAAATGCACTTCGGAAATTTTGTAATGCATGTATGGGGCATAAAAGACGTAAACAATACATATATAATGACTATATGGCACATGATGAGCGTTTCGAGTGTATATATATATATATGTGTGTATATAACGCATGCATAAACTTCACAATGATCTTAGCAATGTCGTTACTACAATTTTTGCATAATCAAATTTTAAGGGTCCTCTATAACAAAGAAGTTTCCTATTTTCTCAGCCCCAACTTGTTTGAATTACAATCATATATATATATATATATATTTATGGTAATCAATATCATAAAACATATAAAATTTAATTACTTAATATCGGTATTTCTTTTTATCTTTCATTTTTTTTTTTTTTATTATAAATGTTGTGTAATCGAAAAAAATTCAACCTCACCAGTGACTTCGAGTTTGTAATGCGTATTAAATGAAATAAATTAATTTCATTCAGTATTTTCTATAGTTTAAAGAATATAAAAAGTACTGTATATATTATAAAATATTATATTTTCAACACAAATTTTATCTTGATAAAGATTTGAAAATTTAAACAAATTGTTTCTTTGGTAATTTTAATGCTTTTAACAAATAGCTAATTTTGAAAAAAAAATGTGATAGATCGATCATTCAGCTGTCTTCAATATTCTCATTTATTGCAATAGGAAAGAAAGGTGCAACAAAAATTGAAGTCTGCGGGGCATTGCATTTCGATTCAATAAAATTATTTTGGTATACCCTTGTTATTATATCGGCCCCCAAGTTTTAATTGCGATGTATCGCCGAAGTATATTAACGTTATATAGATGTAAATGATTTTACAACATGCATAATTATGACTATGTGTGACATGCATACGTGTTTACAACTGTACAAGTATGTCATAGTGTGACTTCACAACATTGCCGCTAGTCACATATTCGTCACAACGTTAATGACAAAATTGTCACAAATCACACAATTTTCACAAAATTGTCACAATGTGACTTCAAAGCAGTGTCGCTGTCGTCACAGAATCATCACAGTGTTAAAGACAATTTCGTCAAAAATGACACATATTTCACAAATTGATCTCAATGTGACTTTAAAGCATTGTCAAATTCGTCACAAAGTTAATACCAAAATAGTCACAAATGACACACTCTTCACAAATTTGTCACACCGTGACTTCACAAAGTCGTCACAATGTGACGTCACAAAAGAGCTCTAAAACGGCCATAACGACCTCACATTCTAGTCACAGTGACTTCACATCGACGTCACGTGACGTCACATCGACGGTCACAATGTCACAGCGTGACGTCACAACGACGTCGACGTGACGTCACCATGCCTTACGGGTAGTATTTTGATTGAGCCCAATCTTTGACATAGTGGAATGTAAGAAATGTTTTCTATATTTTCCGTGGGAAGGGCATTTTAATACACTTATCTATTTTAGAGAAATCATAGAAAAATATTTCTATCCTGGTGCACCTAGGAATACCTGTGTAAGTTTCACTGAAGTAATTTAGTGAATTCATACATGCATTAAAATTACTGTTTAGAAGTCAAACTCAACACTTAAAGCTATCCCAAAAGAAATATTTTTCTCCACTCAACAACACGAACTTTCTGGCACATTCACAGAGTCACTAGTATACGTAAAAACATGAAATTTGTAGACATGACTTCTGAAGTGATTTGGAATCGAATAGCGTTTTTCATTTAAATAAATAAATATATATATTACATCTTTACTTATAATTGATTTCTGTCTTATGACGACTATTTCTGAGTTTACACATGTTGAAAATTGTATTTGCTAGCATTTCCGGAAAGATCCTATAACAAAAAAAATGGAAAGTGCAGAATAATAACAACTGCAAATTTAGTGCATTTAGGAAGAAAAATAAATTCGCGAATATGCAGGATTTTTTTTTTTTTTTTTTTTTTAAATGAGAAAATAGATTGTACATCTTTTAGGATAGCAGGCTCATTTTTAGGAGTGTGTGTGTGTGTGTGTGTGGGGGGGGGGGAGTTTGTATTTTAGGCTTCTGTGTGTCTGTTATTGCTATCTTTATCGTATTTTCAATCAAAATAATTTTGTTAACGTCAACTAAATATTTTTTCCCAGCGATAGAAAAACAAATATGCACGAAAATAGAATAATGAAAATTGGGTGGACTGGATGAGCAATTTATTGGGTGGGCTCAGGCCCCACGGGCCCATATAAATTGGCGCCCATGAAACCACGAACGATTAAGCCGATGGGCGTGACGTGGGTTTGAACCTAGCTACTCCCGTCTGCCAGCTTCGAAAAAAGATCCTCTCAGCTACTGCACTGCAAATAAGGGCGTCTTAAATTCAGACACATATGTGACTGAAAGAGTAATTCAGACACTTAAGTGTCTGAATATAGAATTTCAGACATCATAGGTGTCTGAAATTAAAACACTTAAGTGTCTTACTATATGATCATGGTATAAACACTGTAAACTGAAATGTCTGAAATTCAGACACATAAGTGTCTGAAACTGGAGTGTTCAATTTTCAGACATTTTAAAGTGTCTTAATTTTTAAGACACGTGTATATGTCTGAATTTAAGACATTTAAAACATCTGAATTGCATCCATTTTTGATCACCCTGCAAGTTTTGCTATAGGCAGTCAATTGTTCACTGTTTTTTGTAAGTTTTATACACTGTAAAAAATAACCGTTACAATATGGAAATTATATTGCCAATTGGTACGCCAATTTACGTATTTTAATATAAATTTACTTCCGTAAATTCCAGAAAATTTTCCATTTTTTGCATATTTCTCCATTTAAAAGGTATAATATAATCTTTCAAGGACAAATCCACATATTTCGCAATCAGAATTTTCTAAACTCACGTATATTAGACATGATTTATTTATTTATATTCAAACTAGTGCATTGGCACACCTACTGGGGGAGTTAAGGGGGCTGAAGCCTCTCCCAGACTAGACTAGATATTATTTTTTTTAATTATGAAAGAGTATTATTATTTTTTAATAGATCCTTAAAAAATCGGAATTTTTAAAAAGATATTAATTTTGTCGCACATTTTTTTTCTCTTTTTTAAATTTTATTATGAAATTCGAAATTATAGCATGTTTAAAATTTACTTAATTATAAACATTAATTACTTAATTATACTTAAGTAAACTAATTAATTGATGTTTTAAAAATTTACTTTAGAAAAAAAAAACTATTTACTTAGTTATAAATTTAAGATCCAGTGCAACTTTTTGCACACTTTAACCTTTATAATATTTGGATAATTTAATAATAAAACTTTAAATTGTTTGATTGCAAACGCACTTTAAAATTATCCAAATACGGAAACACACCAAAAAAATCGCAAAAACAAAGGTATATATTAGTACAGTACAGTATTTCATTATTTAACATTTTAAAAGCATTCAGAATTACACCAACCAAAACTTCCCAGCTTGTTACGACGCTTGCATTTTTTTTACAACTATAACACTGCCTCTAAAATATGCTAGTCCCCTCCAAATCGCAATTCTGGATGCACCACTGAATCTGTGCGGTATCCAAAGTGTATGCTGATTCTATTTCCCTCTGCAATTTAAAGAAAATGTCAAGTTTAATTACGAAATTTTCGCAAAAGAAAAATAACTGGAATATATCTCAAAACTGTGGCGCCATCTATATTGAATAAGAAATATCGAATTTATTATTAATTTGCGCATTTAAGTGTTTGATGGTGTTTTGAGAAGTTATTTTAGTTCGTTATAACTATTATTTTGGAATTATATGGAATATTTCTGAAATTTTTTATTACATAACGTTTTAGCTAATGATTGAGTATTGATTTAATTCAGGAATGATCTCATTTCACCGTAAGAAAATTAGTCTCATCGAAAACTTTTAACCTGTATTTCGATCGAAAAAAAGGAAGATAAAAATTATTTGCTCAACTATAAAACACTGGTTTTTATTATTTTTGAAGAAAAAGTATATACAATATTTATAACTGAGAACTTTTGTTCAGAATTTATGGCATATGGCATATGGAATATATAGGAATTAATGAGTCCAATTAAAAAAAAATTGCCATGTATTCAACCGATCTGAAAAAAAAGAAAGAAAGAAAAATAAAAAAATAGAACACTATATTTCTTCACACACTTTTATATACACATACCTTCGCATTAACATTAAACACAGGCTTTGGGCAAAAATATATGCATTTTTTTAATGAAAAATTGATTTTATTTTTAATGGGCGTTGAATTACGCCCCATCCCCAACAAACACACAACTGAAACGGGACAAGCCCGAATTAAATATATATAGATATTAATTAAATATATATGTAATATATATACATATGCACTGTTAAAACATTTTAAATATTTTAATATTTCAAAAATAACGTCTGTCATCTGTATTAACAATAATATTTCTGTTCTGAAAATTTCTTCGGTAGAAGTAGAAAACCTTCTGCTAATCTTACATTGCAGGAAAAGCAAAATATTCAAAATTCTAGAGAGAAGATGTGTGAAATCTTTCAAAATTATAAGCAGATAGACAAAATATTTACCGTTTCCGTAAAATAAATTGTGAGTCACAAGTAACTAACAATATTTGAACTTCCTAGCTGTGAAGTCGTGGCCGAGAGGGATTATCGCATAGTCTACAGACCATAAGGTCGCGAGTTCGTATCCCGCGACGGGTATGTGCAATGTTGTTAAGGTATATGTTAAATACAATGTTGTTGTAAATTGAGTAAAAGTAGTTAATCATGCAAAATGTGCGAGACTTTGTATTGAAATATATGTGTACCCTTCTCTCTCTTTTTTTTTTTAAATACAGAAATTTTCCAATAAATAAATAAATAAATAAATAAATAATTTTTTCCAGAAATTGAAGAAAATTTTCATTAAAATACGTAAATTGTACTGGCGTCTTGATTGGCGGTACAATTTTTATATTTTGAAGGATTTTTTTTTCTGCGTATAAGGCTTTCCGAAAAAATGGCTGCTTTTGCAGAGAAATTAAAGGTGGTCAAACATGGATGCATTTCAGACATTTGAAGTGTCTTATATTTAGCCACATACAAGCGTCTTAAAAATTTAGACACTTTAAAATGTCTGAAAATTGAACACTCCGTTTCAGACACTTATGTGTCTGAATTTCAGACATTTCAATTTACAGTGTGGTGCGACGTGATGCGTAGCAGGAAAACAAAGGCTTTTGAAGAAGAACGGAGAACAATGAATTCATCTTAATTTGAAGAATGATCTGAAAAACGATCAGTAGATTCCGATTATTTGGAACGCTGTTTCCTTGGGGCGGCCGTGTTACAGGGACAAAATATAAAGAACAAAATCGACGAATATCAATAATTTTACTTTTGATTATTGGGACAGCTGCTTTAAAAGTACAAATCGATTAAAACTGATGTTTCCTTAATACTGAATTTACTGCATACGACAGAAACAGTTAACACGAAGCCTTTGCAGCAATCCATAGAAGGCCAATTTTCAAACTCATGTATACAGTATAAAATAGAAGCGGAAAATTGGTCAATGGATATTTTATAACTTCATTAAGTATATATAATTTTCTAGTAATGTACTTTGGGTACAGATGTCATATTCGCCCTATATTGGCGCGATTATTTTCGCGACGCCGATTTGGCGAAAACATCAACAGCATAAACAACAACATCCGGGTTACCATATCAAGTAAAATAACGACACTTTGGCGCCGGTTAAGTATACATTGCGTATATGACTTTGGCGTCGGAAAAAAATCGCGCCAATATGGGGCGAATATGACATCTGTGCCGTACTTTGTTCTGATATTACTTAAATTTTGGTTTTTTATTAATACACATGTATTTTTGTTTCATATGTTTAACCAAGCATTTCCGGAATCATTAATTTATTTTTAAAAAGCTAATAAAATGCATTGTTGTCTAATAAACGCCTATAGATGAAACCCGTCAAAACTTGACGGAAAAAAATCACTATAACAATATCAGTAAATTAAGCTTCTTTATTTATAATGAAAGGAAGAGACGGAGAACAGTATGAAACAATTTTTTTAATATATATTTTTAAAATTTTCCCACCTCCAGTAAAATGCAGTTCTATTTTCGATGTAAACCCAAACAAACAATCCGTAAACAACTGTGTCGTTCAAATCAAATTGAGATTACAGCCGTATTCGCCGCAGCAAGAAAGAAAATTTCATGAACCTATGAAGTACCATACAAATATGAAGTATATTCCTACGTCCATATAATATTCAGTAAATAAAGAACGGATTAAATAAAATACACATCTCTCGACCTGTGAAAATGCAACCAAGCGATCTCCTATGCGCATGCGCATGTGCATTGCATCCGCCCAAATGCACAGATTTCTACAGATATATTGCGCATGTTCAGAAGTAAATTTTTAATTGAAAATTTCTGCTAATTAATAAAAGCTTTGAACAAACGAATGTACGATAAGAAATTAGTGGCCAAATATCTTTCTTTTAACATAAAAATCATGTAATTTGATGAAGTAGTTTTTCTCAGAAACTATTGAAAGAAAACGCTTAACGTTTTGAATATATACAGGGTGTTTCATAAAAGATGGGCAATAAAGAGGTGATGGTACACATCCAAACAAACAACTTTCATCAAAGAGTGTATGGTTGAAAATAAAACGCAAAAATGCTGGCGCATTTGAAATCTTGGTCGATCCACACATTAAAACTTCATTTCTGTTTCGAGTTATCGGGAGAAGAACGACGTTAATAGCATGCAAATGTGATGTGGGAAAGAAGAGAACGCGTTCGCTAAATTTCGCCTCGGTTAATACATAAGAGCTGCTGATCCGAGTGTTCAACTGTCCATCGCAGTATAAACGTATCAGATGATGTTACCCTTCACTAAAAGGGAAATGGCTAATATGCATTTTACCGGATGTCCCAAAAATGACTGATGGATTTTAAAATTTAGTGACTTGGAAACGGTGACAGAATTTCAAAAATTGTTACAGGAGGGTTATGTATGATGTCAGGATTTTTGTTTTACTGTGATTATTGATTTTAGTTTGAATTTCAAACAACAGATGACGCTGTGAGAAGTAGGTACTAATTCCAGACCCAATTTTTGGTACTTCGGGATCCATTCAAAACATTTTAATCTAATTTTTCACATGGGAGAAGAGAGAGGTCAAAAAACAGAGCCTGGATTTAGAGCCTGGCCATGCTTATTGCTTGCAGCGCCATCTATCGCTGCAATTTGTAACTAAAATTGGAAATCGCAGCATAAAAATTCCTAACATCTTACATAACCCTCCTGCAAAACACTTTTTAATATATATCACCATTTGTGAGTGATTGAATATTAAAATCCACTAGTCATTTTTGGGACACCCGGTAACTGCAAATGGAAATGGTTCAGAGATTCAACGATTAATTGGTTATTGTAATCATATGTAATTAAACTTGCTTTTGTCACTCAATCGTTCTTTGAGTGTTTTTGCCTCGTATAACAACATCGTCTTCGGCGCCCTCTAGCACATTTGCGTTTTAATTACGACCATGTATTATTTGATGAAAATTGTTTGTTTGAGTGTGTACTATCATCTCTTAAAATTTTGCCCACTTTTTATTAAACACCCTGTATATGTACATACTGAGAGTTATCCATAGTTGGAGAGGAACAATGTATTGGGTCATCCGAAAACTTCTGCAGTGTACTTCTTTTGAAATGATGTTAAAATTATCGAATGACACCGGAATTACGAAACAATTTATTTCAAGATAAGTGAAAGCTTTTCTTTGTTAAGATTCTTACATCTTTTCAGCATTGAAGCGATTGTTTTAATCAAGAAAGTGAATAATATGGAATCTCAAAATAAACTTTGCACAATTCTACATAAGATATATATATATAATAAATTTTGGATATTTATTGATTACTATGCTTTAAATTATAAGAAAATACAAATTATCATGAAGCTATCGAGTACAGAATAGTTTTCAAGTAAAGAAATTTAATTGTTTAGTTATGGAAAATACACTTTTTTCAGAGTTAGTATTATTATTATTTTTAACTGTATATGAAAGTAGAGATATCAATCTCTTATTCTCAAGCTCTTTATACATCTGTTTATTGATTACTTGACGTAAAGAGAGAAATTTTGTTGCGCATAGAATATATTAACCAGACTATGCATAAAAGAGTTCTCATGGATGGTATAGCACAATTTGTATTTTAACGTAAAATTTAAAAGATACATTATTATTTATATTTAAATATAATATTGGTACTGACACTTAACAAAATATTTATTGTCTACACTGTAAAAAAAAATCTGTAATTCTAGAGATGCAAAGTTACAGAAACCTGTATGCTTACTAAAATTTTATCTGTGCACTATACAAAAAAAGATGTAAATCTACAAAACTAGTTTTTGTAAAGCTACAGAAATCTGTAGCTTTACAAAAGAATTTACTAAAATTGCAGTGATCTTACCAAAATTTTATCTGTAACCCGAGTTGCAATTACATAAAATATTCTAGGCATCCCAGTTTCCTAAAAATTCTCAGTAACCTTACAGATTTTTTTTTAATTTACGGTTGCAAAAGTGTATCTGTTACATGAATTTTAGTTGTTGCCGTTACATAAAAAGTTCTAGGATTCCCAGTTTCCTAGAAAAATTTTAGGAACTTTACAGATTTTCTTTACAGTTATATATATCTAATTTTAAAAAAGTGTTTACCTTCTTCGATTTATATTGTAGGCTAACTACTTTGAAAATATTAAAAGCCGCACTTATGAAAAATATCATTCATTGGCTCTTATTTATGTACAATTTAAATGAAATTAATGAGTTTCTTTTTATATGGCATCTTTCTACTTTGATTTCTAAGACATCGTCAAAAACAGACTAATTAAACTCATATTTTTAAACCCTGTTTAGCCATTTAACTTTTCAAAATGTCCATTTTAAAGTACCATTCGATCCGACTATTTTATATATATAGTTTGTCACAAATTGTAGTCTTAATGTTAATTTTATATTAACATAACATTTATAGTAACATAATTTTATATTATTAAAAAAAATTACCTTTCATATTTTTGACTTATGTCACAAATGGATGAAATACGAAAGATAAAATATATTAGACATAATTACAAATAACAATTGGGATTTATATCAAGAATGAAAAAGAAATATTAAACAAAAATCTATTAAATTTTATACAGCAAACAAGAAGTATAGAAAACAGAATTTCTGAACTGCCAAACTTTGTTGGAATTTACCGTCAAATATATAGGTAAAGACATTTTTTTTTATTGTGTACCACATTCCATGAACAACCCGCTAATGAGCTTTAAAAAGTAATAATATTTTAGATAATATAAATAAAAATTTACAAAACAAAAAAGTATTAAAAATTAAATAATTTGTATTTATGCAAAAAGTAAAAGAGATCAAAATAGTATTTTTTAATTCTTTGCGATAAAACTCTTTGTTATGAAAAAATTAAAATTTATACTTATCTTCTTTCCAGAAAAAAAAAAACTTTCTGTGGCACTGCTTTATTTTATTTGCTACATATTGATTTTATTAAAGCAATATTTTGATGAAAAAATAAAAGATTATCAACTGCATTCGAGAAAAGATTTTACACTTGGAAAACTGATAAAAGTTGTCGTTGATAAATTGATTTACCTGACATAGAAGGTGCATGCAACAAATTAATTACTGTTTTGGCTCTTTTTCAAAAACTAAGTTTTTTTTTATTAGTTAATAAATGGTTTTTGATGCACGTTAACATAATGTTTTTATACTGAATTATGTTAATTAAGATACATAGCGGTAAAAGGTGATAAATACTGAAAGTTTTAATCGTTGTGCGGATTTCTTTTTCTAAGATTTTTATGAAGCCTGTAATAGTAATACCTTTCAATAAAACATATAATACTTAATAATAGAATAACTTCATTGGTTTGTATTTTAATATAACATTTCGCTTTTCAAATAGAGTTAAATTTTATTGGGTTTATTTATTCTCATAAATAATTATTATTGTTATGTGCCACTCAATCTTAATTTTTTCATACAGTGCATACTGTCGACAATTATTACAATTGCACATTTACAATATGCTTTGTAGTTTATTCTATTGTCTTACACTTCCCTATATCTCAAAATCACTACCTGTAATATGAACGTTTTTTTCTCAACTAAAAGAAAAAATAATAATTGTTATAATGCTTTTTTTTTACCGTTATTTAATTTTTAACACTTTCATAGTTTGGTAGTATTAATGAATTCTCTTTTTCTGTCCGAACGATCCCTAACACATGTAAAATAACTCGCATTGCAATGTAATTGATGTATGTTATTAAGGTTTACTACACTTTCAAAAAAAAAAAATCTTCAATTCACGGAAATTCTACTGGCAGCAGTACTGCCGGTATATTTCCGTGAATTGACGAATATCCGTTTATTTTTTTCTTCACACAGGAGGTAAAATATACAGTGAATTGAAAAAAAGTTGGGGAAAAAGCGGCAGAAATTGGATTCGAACCAGCCATCTGAACGTTACGACACGAACACGATAGAACTGAGATATAGTTGTACAGATTGAAGTAAAACGCTTTGAAGTAAATATGCTTGCTTCAGATGGGTAGGGCTTGATCAATTTCTTTAAAAAAACTTTTAATTTTGAAGTTCATTTCGGGAAGATTTCGTCTTTAATGAGATTGTGGCTGGGGTTTTTTATAATTTAGTATTAATATAGTATAAAAATATGAATTTTAAATATTTCTACGTAGATTACTAGAGGTAAAATACGAATATTATATTTTTATTCGATAAGATTTTTTTTTTTTTTCAGTAATATCGATTTTTTTTTCATTTAATTTTCTTAATTAAAATATCTTTTAAACGTGTTCATTTAAAGTATATTTTAAATGCGAATATTTATTTATAAAAAACTTGCAAAATTCATCTTTATTTAACTTTATTCAACTTCTTCAACTATAAAAAATAAATTGAGAGTACTTTTCAATGAATGAGAAAAGTAATTGTTATTTATTTTGAAATTCGAAAACTTTGTCTTTTTTAATTAAATTAGAAATGTTAATTTATAGAATTTTCGGTTTTTCATTTTAAAAATAAATTCGGATTTATTATCAATAGACCCAATACGCATGCGTGCTAGGAATGAACGGAATTTCTCCCTCTTTTTTAGACGTTCGGGGACAATTCACGGATAAAACATGTTTTCTAGGAGTACGCAAATTATTTGTTAAAAAATGAGGAATAATTTAGTGCATATTGACGAGTTTTCTGACAGTGTATGATGTTTGGTATTGAAAAAGGACTGTGTACTTTTTTAGTTAATTTACAGTGATTCTCAAATAAATTCTGTTATATTATGGTATATGGGGAAAAATTGTTTGCAAGGTGTTTTAATGGTGTTAGTCTATTTCAAAAATATTTAAATTAATACACATCGCTGTCGTGCACTAAAAGAAGCTTGCTGTATAATAGGTTGTGCATAGCATTTTATCGTTCATTTAAAGAGATGCACAAAATAATTCAATTATAGTACACTCTATGAACAATAATTGCTAGCAGTAAACTTTCACTTGTAGTATACTCCTCTAAATTTAACTAATTTGATGCATATTAATTGGTGTGTACAAATTTTAATGATCATACAGTGCGTATCAATAGTTTAAACACAATAACAATTTTAAAATAAAACTTGAAATATTCCCTTTATTTCAATATATGTCTTCTATGTGTTAATATTATAAGTTTTCACACTATGTACAATAAAATGATCTTTTAAATTTTATTTCGAACCACAGAGTTTAAGAATAGAACAAAAATAACCTTGTCAAAAGTTTAAGCACAAAATCGTCTTTATGAAAATTTTACAACCTGATGTAAGCGGTTACGCACGCAAACGATTTCTGTGTGTATAAGAAGGAGTCAGTTGTTGTTTTGGTATTAGTACGAAATGCTTAAGTCGAAAGAATTCTCAATGGGGGAGGTAATAAATATCTGGAGTATGAGAGCAAAACATAAGTCTGTTTCTGAAATTGCAAGTGCATTTAAAAGATCAAAACGAGGTATTCATCAAGTTTTGACTCGCGGTAATGAATTCAAACGATAAATCCCGTTCAGGAAGGCCACGAATGGCTACTTTGCGCGAAGACTGCCGCTTCCGAAACTTGGCTTCAACTGGTAATTATTCTCTTTCGCAAATAAAACATGCAGTTGGAGGACAAATATCGAAAAAACTGTTCTTAGAAGAGTTTTGGAATCGGAATACATAAAAACTGCAAAATGTCGGTTACCATGTTTCAAACAACACCATAATGAAGCTAGATTACACAGAGCAGAAAGGGCATATGTCATTTGGTTATAAGTCACTGAATGTCATAATCAGGGATGAAAAAAAAAATGGAACCTCGATGACCCTGATGGGTTTAAGCACTATTGGCATGATCTCCACGAAGCTAATCACTTTAAAATAATAATACTATAAAATACATTATTACTAATAAAGAACCTAGGAGTATATTTAGCAGACAACATGGTGGTGGTTATGTAATGGTATGGGGAGCAATTTATTTCAATGGTCAGACATCTCTAGCATTCATCAGTATTCGTGAAAACTCTGAAAACTATCAAGAGACACTTGCCAATCATTTGCTCCCTGTTTCCGAGGTTTTGGGGGAGAAAAATAGTTATTTCAACATGATAATGCTTCGTTCCATACCTCAAAGTCAACTTCAGCGTGGCTTATGTCGAAAAAAGTATCTGTTTTGAAAGGGCCGGCAATAGCCCTGATTTAAACCCTTTAGAAAATATGTTGGGTATTCTCACTCATGGAGTTTATCGAAATGGAAAGCATAATTCTTCAGTTAAAATTTTGACACATGCCATTGAGAACGCGTGGTTTAAAATTGAATTAGAAAACATACAGAAAATCATTTTATCGATGGGAGACAGAATATTTAAAGTAATTCAGCAGTATAGAGTAATAATCAAGCATTATTTTTTTTTAATTATTGTTCTACTAAAGACTAAAGAAGTACTGTGCTGAAACTTTTGACACACTCATTTTAGTTCTTTTGATAAATTCTATTATTTGAGATAAATTTTAAAGCAAAAATCTGTTAAATATCCTTTTAAAACTACAATTTGTAGGTCATGTGAAAAAAAAGTAACTTTCAGTCAATAATAAAATTTTATTTTGAAATTTTATGTTGTGCTTTAACTTTTGACACGCACTGTATATAAGGCTCAACAAAAGAATTCGAGTACATTTTCACTTAGTGACAGAAGTTCCTAAAAGGGAATTTTCAAAAGGGATTATTTATTTCCTATCGTAACAAGATATTAGTATACTATAAACTATAAAGTATAAATAGAAATCTGTAGATCATATACAGAGCTTCATAAAATAATCTGAATACTTTTCCGACTAGGGTCGATAAATGTTGAAATAGGTTTTCAACTGTGTTACGCGCTTTTTAATTAGATATCACTTTTCACCTTATTAAACGGAGAAGTTTTGATAAATTATCTGAATGTGTTGGGAAATGTTTCATAATCTATGCTTGACGCATGATTTTCCATTCTTGTCTGTACTTCACGCTGTTTCTTTTAACTATTTTTCTAAGAAAAGGCGCATGTAAGAGATGCTTTAAAGGAAAATCGTTATACTCTCAAAAACTGATGAAAATTGCTGTTGATAAATTGCCATATCTTGAATAGAATGTGAATACAGTCTATTAATCAATGTTTTGGCTTTTCTCCAAACACATTGTTTACGTTTTGTAGATAATAAATGGTTCTTGAAGCATTTTAATATCAGTATTTTTATAATGATTTATCTTAGTGAAGATAGTTAAAAAATATAAGAGTTAAAAACGTCAGAAGATTTAAATTTTAAATAATAACAGTTTGTTAAGCATCATACGACTTCAATTTTTTTCCAACTGAGCGAAACAATCCCCAATGTGGTCCTTGAACCAGAACCTTTAAATTGCATCGTCAATTCTCTACCTGGCTACCTGGGCTGACAACATGTGTATACATTTCGCTCAGGTATTTTTTAATATTTGCAATAGCATCTGATCTACCATGTACAAAGCTCGACAGAATAAGTCGCAAGTAACTGAACTCTATTTAAACGATTCGTATCTGGGCGAAATTGCCAACACCACCTATATCCAATGTAGGTGGTGTTGAATATGCTCGCTGGTTTTCAGACCAGGTGGCTTAAACGGTACAGCATTGACGATGTAAGTCAAAGATTCTGAGTTTGAATCCCGGTTTGGGCATCGTTTTGCTCAGTTGAAAAAAAAATAAATTTGTTTGATAACTTTACCAATCAATAGAATTTAGTTAAAAAAATATTCTTTCTGCGTACTCATCGTTAAAATGGCGTTTCATTACCTGAGGCTTATTCCTTCGAGCTGTCTACATGGTAGATCAGATGTTACAGGTGTATAAGTCGGTATAGTATTCACTCAGGTAATTTTATTGGAAATAGCATCTGATCTACCATGTACGTAGCTTAACAGAATAAATCGCAAGTAATTGAACGCTTTTTAAACGATGGGTATCTGGGCGAAATTGCCAACGCCCCCTATATCTAATGTAGGTGGCGTTGAATATGCCCACTGGTTGTCAGACCAGGTGGCTCAAACGGTACAGCATTTATGATGTAAGTCAACGGTTCTGAGTTCGAGTCTCGGCTTGGGCATTGTTTTGCCCTGTTGGAAAAAATTGAATTCGTATGATTTTACCAATCAGTAGGATTTAGTTAAAAAAATAGTGTATCTACGTACTCATCGTTAAAATGGCATTCCATTACCTGAGACTTATTCCGTCGAGCTTTCTACATGGTAGACCACATTGCCGATAAGGTTATCGCATCGAAAAATGCCTGCCAGAGCAGATATCTCAGATGGTGAAGCACTGACGATGTAATTCACAGGTTCTGGGTTCGTGTCCCGGCTTGGGCATTGTTTCTCTCAGTTGGAAAAAAAATTGTACGATACCTTTACCAATCAGTATAATTGAGTTAAAAATAATAATGTGTTTGTAAGTGTTATATAACACTACTCCCCCGTTCAACTGAAGTGTATTCAGAAAAAAAAATGCAAGATACCTGGTTAGACATCAACCTCAGATATCCTAGAAAAAAAAAGTATTTAAAAGTCTTCAAATACAAAGAAAAAAAAATAAAAAAACGCTGCCATTGCTTTAACATTACATTGCGAGTGTTTTAGCCTTCCTAGCATAGGCTGAAATAAATAACTAAAATATCAACGTACTAGTTCGCAACATCGCTAATTGAGTGATAAGCAATCTGTTTGCCTAGTATCAAGTTTATAGCACATAGAAATATATTCACACTCCATAATCGTATATTGCATAGTTCATATACAACCTCTTTTATGCTCATACTTAATAAATGTATAGTTTATAATGATTCCTTCCTTTCCAAATATAGCTACATTTTTTTAGGTCAATTTATTCTTGATTTTCATAGATATTCCTTTTTCAACGGCAAGGTAGTCTCAAATATTGTATAAAGTGGTTATTATAACGACTATTACAGTTACTACTAGATACGCCGGAAATTTCACTCAAGTTTTATAATAAAAAATGTACACCAGAATTTTATTTAAAGCTTTTTAACTCATCTATTTAACTTATTTTTGCGTGATATGCAGTAAAATTTCCTAAAGCGACCACGTTCCGTCCCAATAAAAATTGGTCGCTCCAAGAGGTGATCTCTTAATGGAGGTCATGTAAATTTTAATTGTTGAAAAAGGGTAACAATTAGCGTTACTAAAATTTATTTTTCACATTAGGAAAAAATATAAAAAGTTAAGCATCAAAACAAAAGTTAATCACATAAGTTAATTACTGCAGGGTTTAAAAAATGAATACATTGACGTTTGCTTTGATTTTGCGGTTTTATCTTTTATAACTTTTATTTCCCAGTCCTTTCGAAGTTCAGCAAAAAAATGCATTTTTTTTTTTTTTTTTTTTTTTTTTATGGAAACAAATAATGACGATTTCATTAATTTATCTATTTCTTTGAGCGTTTCCTGACAAAATAGGCAGGGGAGTTGACAGTCATTCTTAATTTGTCATCAGAGTTAAATTCACTGCCTAAAAAGGCATAAGGGGGTTTAAGCACTTAAAAGGTACCTTAATAAAAGAAAAAAAATCCAAACTTAGTTTAGAAATTTAAAGAATAATGCGCTCTACGGAATTATTTTTCTAATAAAACCTTTATCAAACGACCAGGAAAAAACGGAATTAGTTTCATTTTCTTCAAAGAAATGGGTCGCTCATGGAGGGAGTTAGACTAGGATGATCTCTGAATGGAGGTAAAATTAGTATTGAGCCTATCGGAATAAATTTCGTTCCATGGAAAAATGGTCGTTTAGGGAGTTGGTTGCTTAATGGAGGTTGTCACACAGAGAGGTTTCAATGTACATATTTAACTCTTTTTTGAATAAATTTCTGGTTCAATTCGAATTATACATATTTGTAAGCATTCAAATTTACTGCTCTTGGCGTCTCTAGTGCTAAACATTTACAATATGCCTACAACTGTTGAACTCTCTATCTCTTATTCATTTATTAATTTATTTGTATGAAAAGTTCTTAAGTAAAAATTCATCATCCGAAATGAAAACAACTTGTAATTATATGGTATGATCAAATGTAAAGTAGACTTTTACAGTAACAGTTTTGTAACTAACTGAAGTGTGCAGAGATGTTTGTCAATAGATGGTGCGGTGTTTTTACTTTCTTCTATCTTTACAAGAAGAAAGTATTCGATTCATGAACATTTTCGAATTCCAGTTTTCGACGGATTTACATGTTTTAGAGGTCGGGGAACCCGAAAAACATGTTTTTACAAAATGTCTGTCTGTGAGTCTGTCTGTGTGTGACACAAATTTTGTGGGCGCACTATCTCAAGAACTAATGAACGGAATTTAAAAAAAATTTATATTCAGTTATTACCTGATATAAATTGGTGCTGATTAGATTTTGGTGTAAATCGATCTACAGGTGGTGCTGCTATGTAATTTTTTTCACGATTTCCGCAAGAGGTCAATCTCCTGAACTAATGGACGGTTTTTCATGAAACTTCAGATTCAGTTAGTCCTTGACAGGAATTGACGTTTTATACATTTTGGTGTAAATCGCTCAACAGGTGGCGCTGCTATGCTGCATTTTTGGGATTTCCGCAATAGCCCTATCTCAAGAACTAATGTTTGGATTTTCAACAAACGTCAGATTCAGGTTTATCTTGATATGAATCACTGCTGCTTATGTTTTGGTGCAAATCGCTCAACAGGTGGCGCTGCTATGCTGCCTATTTCAGAATTTCCACTATAGCTCTATCTCAATAACTAATGTGCGAATTTTCACCAAACTTCAGATTCCGGTATACCTTGATATCAATTACTGCTGTTTATGTTTTGGTGTGAATTGCTCAATATGTGGCGCTGCTATGCTACATTTTTCAGAATTTCCGGTATAGTTCTATCTCAAGAACTAATGCACGAATTTTCATCAAACTTCAAATTCAGATATACTTTGATATGAATTGGTGCTGATTTGATGTAATTTCTTGTATTATTTAGATGATTTAATTGAGTTATTTGTATAGATGAAAGTTTTGTGATGGCTACAACATACTAGTTCTAAGTTTGCATTTGTAACGAACAACTTCGTCCTCTGTTTTCGCAAAGCGCTTTCTGTTTCCCCAGATCAGTACAAAGAGTTGTTATGTAGTTTCTTCGTGCGAAAGACGAGCAGGCTTCAGAAATGAATCCACAACAAGCAAGATTCAAGTAATTAAGCTTCATGTGAAACTGTACCTCATAATACTCTCGAACTATTGAAAACATTTCGATTTTAGTCCTCAAGCAACCTTCGTATAGCCACAGCCACGTTACATCCCATGTAACTCCAACATCTTCGGCCATCCTCTTAACCTATTTTAGGATATAAGATCAGAAAAATCGGAAAATCTCTTTTTTTTTTCTTACTTAATTTGTGTACTACTTGGTTATCCGGACGACCAAAAATTTATCGCCAAATTGTATGATTAAATACCAACAATGGTTGGTCGTAAATGTCACATTCAATTGACTAGCAAGTTACACGTGGTTACGTCATCATGTGATTTTTATTTCGGCGATTTATTTGTATTTTTATTAATGTTATGCTAATTTATTTGTTCTTTCGTTATTTAAAATAAAAATTATGTCTATTTCTATAATTTGGCAAGTGGTTTGGCAATTTATATAATTTGGTGAAATTGGTCGACGGGATAACTAAGTAGTACCCTTACTTTTTATTTGATATGCTTTTACAGGACATTCAAGATGTTTGTTAATTATAGTCAAAATTAATCAAAACATGATATGGGTAATATACGACCATCAGACCCAATCAGTTACCTTGATAGATAAGTCTTAACCTCTCTAGTCTTCGATATTAATCACATAACAATAATTTCTTGCTTTACTATACTTTACACCAATATCTTTTGTCAAAACCCAAATGAAACAATGAAAGGGAGAAAGAAAATTCAAAAGCACGGATCGTATATAACTCTCCGGCCTAAAATAAGTTAATAAGGCTGCGTTTAAACGCTTGTTTTGCAATCCTTCAACACTTTCCAGAAAACCTGTTCTTCTTTAGCCGTCTGTGGTTTTTTCACAAATAGATGGGGAGATTCAACAGTGCAAAGGAGATAAGAAGATAGATCGACTTGAAAGAAACTTTTTCCTGCTGCAGAATTTCCGCCCGTTTCATTCCAAAGCTATTAAAGATGAAAAACTCCGCGTGACCGAAAAAAAAAAAAAAAAAAAAAAAAAAAAAGACGTCGACGCTGAAAATATTTGAATGATACGTCTATTCGCACCTTAACCCCTTGACTACCAATTTTCTTTTGTGGGATATTTTAAACCAAATTTAGCACAGTGTTTTAATAAGGTCTAAAAGCCACAGAACTGGTCCAGTTATATTTTTCTGATGAATAGGGGAACGGTGTGGTGGTGAGACACGCGTGTCCCATTGACACACGAACAAAATGTCGGCAAAATGGGACAAAATGTCGCACTAGCAATTTATGATTGGGACTATTTTGTCCAAGTGGTACTTTATTACTGGGACGTTTGTCCCAACTGTAGTTTATGAGTGGGAAAAATGCTGTGTCCAGTAGTAATTTTTGAAGTTGTACTAGGACATAGTGTCCCACTGGTAATCTAAGGGTTAAGTCTATGAGAGGTCAATGGTTCACTTGTGACAAGAAAGTGCAGTAAAACTGACCTATTCCCATCCTTCGTGTTGGGATTAAATCCTCAATATAAATTGCTAATATGTGTAGCTGTCATGTTAAACTTTAATCGTAATTCAATGATTTTGTAACTGGTTTATTCGCTAGATGTCTACACATCCCTTCTTTCAATCTAAAGTACGTTATATTATAAAAGAATTGTTTGATATTTGTATTGTTTTCTGTATTACCAACAGTTTTCCTTAACAACTGTATGTTTTTTGGGGGGAAAGCGATTGTAATAGATACTTACAACAGAAAAACTGCACACTCGAAAACAGATAAAATTTGCTTTTGATAAATTGACATATTTTGAATAGTCTATGCAAATAACGCATTAATCATTACTTTGGCTTTTTTCCAAGAATTTAGTTTACTTTTCATCAGCTAACAATTGTTGTTTTTTAAGCATGTTGACATGCCTATTTCTATGTGTTAGATTATATTAATGAAGGTTCTTAAAAACAAGATTAGTGATAAATCAGAGAATGTTTAATATTCGAATGAATTTTTGCTGAATATTTTACTAAAATTCTGTTAATATTACTTTATCAAGATGATGGTTCTTAACTAAAAAATAAAATCATGTTTTTATTTAAAGCATTTGAATTTAATTACGTGAATTTTTATTCACATTGCTAACAAAGCGTAAAACCAACAGAATGAAAAAGTATCCCTTCCAGGATTCGAACCTGGGTCTTTGGCTCAAAGCAGTGTCGTTCCAGGTGGCTCAGATGTAAGAGCATTGGTGCGCTGAACCAAAGACTCAGGTTCGAAACGTGGCCTGGATACTTTTTCACTCTGTTGGTTTTACGCCTTGTTAGCAATGTGATTAAAAAATCATGTAAATAAATTCAGATTTCTCGGGGGTAAGTCATCATTTAAAATTATTATACAATATATATATTATCGATGCTGGATTAATTTGGACTCATGTTTGCCGCAGGGTTTCTGTTTTTGCAACCACCTTAACAATAAATCAAAATAACCTTCTTGGAGATTTACATAACGAAACAAAATTGATATAAATTGTGCTTATCATCTTGAATATTTTACCGCGAAAAATACATTCTCTTATGTTAAAAGAAAATTCAATTCGACCATTTTATGTTCCATTAAAAGAAAAGAGAAAGGAAAAAGGATACAGGATTTTTTTTAGCAAAAGAATTTAAATTCTTTAACATGAGAATGAAAGATGAATTCCTCAGAAAGATAGATTCCTAAAAATAACTCACTTTGGTCTAGGAAACATAAACAGCTTTTTTTGTCTTCACCTTAAAGTTCTATCACAAACTACCCTTTTATTAATTTTATTTACTTATCAGAAAAGGAAAATAATACTTACATAAACTGCGTTGTTTTATCATATTTTAATTATCTGAAATAAATTAACTACGGTTAAAAAAAAATCTATAACTTTCGAAAACTCACAACATGAATATAAATGAAAATTTTGTGAACCTTATAGAAAAATTTAAGATTAAGGAGAATTAATTTCTAAAAATATCTCGCTACAGTTCAGTAATAAGAAAAAGCTTTTGCAGTCTCCACGTTAAAATTCTATGAAGAGTTTTTATTTTAACTATTTATACTTACATTCTGTTTAAAAAAAGAAAATTGTTTGTGTTTGAAGTGGGCGTTTTTATCACATTAAAAATATCTTGATAGCACTAATTTCAATGAAAATAATAAAACTCATAAAAACAATAAATCTTTTTAAAAATGAAACAGAGTATTAAAATTTTTCTGTATAATAAATTATATATTTATTTAATAAAATGCCAAATATACTGGAAATGTGACAAACTATGGGGAATCGCATCCCATTTAAATACAACCCAGATAGCATTTTTAATTTTCAGAAAATTTGCAGCAGTCTTGCTTGGAAAACCTGCAAAGTTGCAGCAAGCTTAGCATGACAAGACTGAAAGTTCATAACAAGACTGCAGCAAGATAACGTAAACGCTGAAGTCACCACACTTTAAACTTACAGCTAACTTGTCGTGCAAGTTAAATTCATGCTGTATCAAATTTATTGCAACTTAACGGCAAACAAGTAATCAAAAATACTGTAAACTTATTGCAAAGTAGTAATCTTTCCACTCCCCACTATCCGTTTACAACTGTCACACTATAAGTTTAACCCCTTCGGAGGGTCCATAGACTTGATCAGGTCTATTGACACGAACACACCGTCAGAATGTGCATGCATCGTTTTCATCACCATAAACATGTTTCTACTTTTCATGAAGAGCCTTTTTTGGTATTTGATAAGTGTAGCGTTTAGAAAAAGCGATGCCAACCGAATAAAATTTCTGCAATTTCTGCGTATGTGCTGATTGTCTATTCTCTCAACAGAGGGATTTTTTGCTTTCGTCTCTTGTGAATTAAAGACAGTCTTGCCATTAGTTTCACAACAAACTACTCATGAAAGTAGGGGATGGTATACCTTATGGGAAATTTGCTTCGAATTTCTCAATTCAAATTCGTTACGGCAAGATAATGCTAGAAAAAATCAAACTTGCTGCTGATCTCCATGCTATCTAGGAATAACCACAAAAAAAGAAAAAAAAATCTTTTTTGGAAACACTTGAACAGTGAGTCAAAATAACTCTCTGGAAGATTTACATAAGGAAGCAAAATTGATATAAATTGTGTTTATCATCATGAATATTTTTACGCGAATAATAGATTCTCTCATGTTAAAAAGAAATTCAATTCGGCCATTTTATATTCCATTAAAAAAAAAAAAAATCTCAAAAAATGGAAGAGAGACTTTTTAAACAAAACAATTTAAATTCAAGAAGGATGAATTTCTAAAGATATTTCACTATGGTTTAGGAATCAGAAACAGTTTTTTCTGCCTTCACTTTAAAGTTCTGTCACAAATTATCCTTGAATTATTTTTATTTACTTATCTCAGAAAATGAAAATAATACTTCCATAAACTATGTTCGTTTATCACATATAAAATTCTGAAAGAAATTAACGTAAAAAAAAAAAAAAAAAAAAAAAAAAAAAAAAAAAAAAAAAAAAAAATCTATCTTTCGCATACTCACTGCACGTACATAAATGACGCTTTCGTGCACGTTACAGATAAGTTTCAGATAAAGAAGAATTCATATCTAAAAACAATCTGGCTACAGTTAAGTAATAAGAACTCACTTTGTAATCTTCACATTAAAATTTATCATGACTATTTCTTTTATTTATACTTGCATTTTTTTTTTTTTAAATACGGATATGTTTGTAAGTAAAAGTTGTGTTTTTATCACATTAAAAATATCTGTAATAACACTTAAAATAATAAAAATCATAAAAATAATAAAACTTTTAAAAAATACTTTTCCTTTAATTGAAAAATGCGTACGCTGAATATATTTTCTTTAATACAAAAGTACCATTCAGATTTTCATGCAAAGAGAAAATATGAAAATCATGGGACATTGTTAAATTAAATTAAACATAATAGATTTAATATGGGACAGCCATATGTAAACCAAACAACATTATCATGAACGCGTATTTTAAATCTTCCAAAATACATAGAGGGTGTGTGTGTGGGAGGGGGGGGGGGGGTTTAATTTAATTTTTTTTGAAAAATGATCAGATTGAAACGGGATTTACAGATTTACAATTTTCACAAAATAAAAAATATGAGGTAAATTCCTGATTTCTGCGGAGTAATTTATCTAATTTTTATGTAACTTATATGATACAAGTGCAAAATTATATATTAAGCTTTAGTGTTCTGTTAACGATGAAAATATAAGGAACATGAAATTTTAATAAAAATATTTGCTTAAAATATTCAAACTAAATTTTCTTTATTGTATTGATATTACTTTTTAGTATGTTTTTTTAGACTCTTCTACAAATAAAATAAAAATTTCTACATTTGAACCATTTTAAATTAAAGTTAATTTTATATTAAAGATTACATTTATGTTCAATCGCCTTAATTCAGCATTAATTTTCATTTCATACAAGTGTACAAAAATTGTGAACAGCGTAAATCTTTTAATTATCACGGAAATGTATACGAAAATTATTAAAAATGTAGTAATTGCAATTTATTAATAACATTACTTCACAGAAAAAATTCTGCAATGTAAGATATTTCCTTTCTCATTAACAGTAATTTTCCTTAAAGTTTTATTTTAAATAAAACTTCTGCTTAACAGATCCGAATGTAATCCATAAACTAGATTGAAGGATATTTTTATTTCCTTTGTTTATTTGTGGAACTAGATAACCATATGAGAAATTATCTTTAAATAAACTTAATTTTTTTTATAATTTTGACTGAAAACTCTTATTTAAATATTTCGAATATACGAGTGTAATTTTGACGTTAATAATTCCGTTTTATTGGAAAAGAGTTCTTGAACTTAAGTTTCTTATTAATTAATATGATCCATTTCTTCTAATTTTTTTTTTATTCTATAAAGAGAAATTTCTGTATAAATCATCAGAATAATTAAAATCTTAAAAAATGTTGTTATTAGTTACACTAGAAAACTTGTGATGGCTACACAATACCGTTCAAAAATTCTAAGGAACGATTGAAAAATATTATATGAGCTGTAAAATGCTCCGTTATTTACAAGATGCATAGAAATATTTCGGTGAATGGATTGATTTTTAATGGCAAAGTGAGCTGTAAACAACCGTATGCAGAGGAGTATGGGAAAAATAGTGGTTAAACATCATCTAGTGGCGAAACACTTATCAGAAGGAGAATTGAATGTTGATATGTAATTTGTGTTATTGATATGCAAAAGCAGCTGAATAATAAGGGATTTTTCAAAAATTGTCAATTTATTTTAAATTTTCTTTAAATTTTCATTTTTGATTGATGTTTTAGTTCTTCTGGGATAACCATCAGAGCGAGCCTATTCCATGATAAAAAAAAAAGAAGTATCAAAATCGAAGCACTTCTTCCAAATCTACTCGTTGATATTTACTAAATACTAACTTTTTTCTGAAAGTCAGTTAATAAAAGATGGCAATTTGTTGAAAATCCCTTATCATTCAGCTGCATTTAGAGAGTAACTAAAAATCAGCTCGCTCTGTCGCCGATATCTTTCTGAATTTTTACGATATTTGACTGGATTTGTTTTAAAAGTTGTTCCATAGAGTTGACTATTAAATTATGTAAAAATAATCTATGTTATCGTTCGTGCATGCGCAGATAAAAATTATTTCAAACAACTGCTCATATTTCATAAAATATTTAGTATAATTAATTTCAATTGCACAACATTGTTTGGACTACATTTTGCTAATTTTTCTGACGCTGGCGTAAATTTGTTTGAAAACTCTGGAGGATATAAGCTAAAAACATGTAAGAATTTTTTTAACTTAAAAAAAAATCGCCATATCTTCATGAATATACGTGCTATTCTTACAGAAATCAGTAAACATGTTTTACAGTATTTGTATTCTGCAGTGATAGATAATTCCGTGCATTTTAATTTACAGGGGTATCCCAAATATTATTATTTTTCTTTGAACTCTTGTTGGCTTCCTAATTGTCCTCCTTATCAAGTCTACGTTGATAAGTATGAGGGCAAACTTATTATTTAGAATCCTGAAATTCCAGAAGAATCCGACAACTGCATTTTTAAATATTCGACAAAATGTCTAAAATTGAAAGTGTCCGTTGATTAATGGCTATATAGACACCAAATTATGTAACTAATTGAGAGAAACGGTAACGGAAACTCATGCGATGTTGATGGAAGTATATGGAACAAAAGACGCGAACAGAAAACGTTTTTAGAATTTTTTCAAAATCTTTCGCGACAGCAAATATTGTCTATGAACTACTTTGGGGCAACCGTCAATCACCAAAACACCAGATAATATCCAGCTAGTGCGGCAGATGCTCGAGAAGCAATCGGCGAGTGACACATGGAATGATACCGGAGTTATTAAAGATTAGCATCCAATAACATGAACAGCATGCAACATCAATGATTCGGTCGATTGTAAATGAAGCATTTATTGACAGTTTTGCAACAGTTTTTGAAAATATACGGAGATTACTTTTCAGGTAAAAAAAGGCTCTTTATTTGGATATTCTATTTCATTTGTTTTCGAATATTATTAACAGAATTTTTTTAAATGCACGTTGTATAAATAAATATTTATTTATTTATATGATATATATATGGAGTAGAATTGTGCGAAACGGCTCATTGGACATATTAAATAATTATAGAATGCTGAAATAATACGAACTTGAATTTAATCCATCGAAGACACTTAATTTTAAAATGCTCTAGTAGTTTTTCAACTACACCAGGACTAACACTTAAAAACTGTACTTTATACGATATTTGTTGAACATTCCAATTAGGCCTAGTAATCCAAATTCTTTATACACCGTTTCCGGGCCAATACTTCATTGGTAATGAAAAAAGTAACTGATCCTTTTCTCATTTTTAAAGTCTAAAGTCATTGTGATCGTGATCCGTGAATTTTGCGTTGATATTTCATGCCTTCAAATTATTGACAATGAATATATACGCTACAATTTCCCTCAACATAATTTTTATTTCGGTATTCCGCAAGTATTTACCAAGTTTGATTAAACTGATTAATTGTTGAAAAGAGACTTAATATGGTCTTACTTGAAAAGTTTTCTCTTAATTAATAACCAATATTCTGAATTTTATTAAGACGAAAGCTAATTTCTAATGATAAAATTACATTATTCCTTCACATTTTTAAAAACATTATCCCCCTTTTTTATGTAAAAGAAAAACATATTTTTAAATGGCATAAATTATTTCCTTATAATATTTGTAACTGACTTCTTCCATTAAATCTTCTACTATTATCCAGAAGGAGTTTCAATCGTTAGAAAATTTTTCTGACATATATTCGGTTTTTCAAAATTTGCTTCCGTATTAAAACTTCAAAAAAAGATTAATTATACCAACAATGTTAGGGCTTCGATTGTTCGATTAATTAATAATCAACTATCAGAATTTTATTAAGGCGAAAATAGATTTCTTTGGAAAATATTCTATAAATATTCCGCATTTTAGTATTATGTTTCAAAAGAAGGTTTAAAACTGAAATAAAAATTATTTTTCACATTTTTGCTTAATTAATAATCAATGTTTTGAATTTTCTTAAGAAAAACTCTTTTCCTCGAAGAAAATTACATGATTACTCACATTTTTAATAATATGTTAGAAAATGTTTTATTCACAGATTTAAATTGTTTTGCTGTTCAATTTAAATTCACTTTTTAAATAAAACTCTCTTTCTTCGAAGCAGAAGTCAGTTTAATCGTTAACAGCATTTTTATTTGAGACACTTCCGCTTGAGTTGTTACATTGTACAAATATTTCAAGAAAAAAAACCAATCTTTAAAAATAAAATAAAGCTTATAAAATGCAATATTTTCCCTAATAAAACGGTTTATTCATTGATTCCATTAATCAGAAGGAAAAATACACAGTATATAAAAGTATTTTTTAACAAAATTCTTTATTAAAGTTCCAATATTTTTATAAACATAACAAATAAAAATATGTTTAAAGGAAAATAGGGTTTTCATTAATAAGCATGAATATTGACCATGTTAGTTTACTTTAAATATTTAATACAGGATAATTGAAATATTATATGCATTATAAGAATATGCATAATAAGAATCTGCATTTGTTGTTGAGAAATTAAATTACATTCGCATTACTTTATTATAATGAAATGAGAGTTACATTAAAGTATTTAATAAAATATATTAATTACTATTATATAGAGGCAAATTAGTAAGTAAATAGGTGTAAAGATAGATAGATAGATAGTTAAGTTGTTAAACAAGTATATAGATACATAGAAAAGCAGTTAAACCGAGACAAAAATAATATAAATAGAAAAATAGGCATGTAAGAACGTTAGTAGATAGATAAATATTATGTATGTAAATATGTTAGTAGATAAGATAAATAGATAAGTAAATGAGTAAGTTGATAAGAAGGATGCAAGCCAGATAAGTACATAGGTATATAAGTAGGTATGCAGACACATACATAGGTAGGTGGGTAAGTAGGTTTACAGAAAGGTTGATTGATGGATAGATAGGCAAACAGGCAGGCAGATAGACATATAGGGTGACAGGTAGATAAATAGATATGTAAGTAGAGTAATACACTACAGAACACAGATTTATCAGACACACTGAATAGACAAAAATTTTATAAAACATATGTTGAACTTGGTTAATACGAACACGGCTATAATGATGACACGGTTAAAATGAGCAATTTTCTCTTCAAGAATGGTTCATTCTTTAAACTATATTAAAATTTTCACGCTTCTTACACGATACAAAAGCAAGATCACAGCAAATAGAAGCAAACATTATTTTCTTTTCAATGTGATTTTCGGCGAAAAGTAAAGTTGAATTTAGAAAGAAATATCGTTCTTATCTAACTCTGTTCTCTCTCACCGATAATATTTCTACATTATAACTGCTTACCATAATGTATTAATTTATCATTTCTACCAGACAGAGTTTCAACCTTCAAAGAGACCTCCAACTACCACCCGAAAAAATGCCAAGAAATATACTGAGGTTTTCAAAGAACGAAATGAGAGATAAAGAATTACTGTCCCTTCGTAAAATTTACAACTGAGCCATGGAAAGAAAGGAGCATAGAATAAAACATATATTTGTTGCTTTCTTCGATTACAGACTGGGGGACATATATAATCAGACTTTTCTTGTATTTTATTTCACTGTTAAATGGAAAGGATATGTGACATCAAAAGTTCAAAAATTGAAGTGAGTATTGCAATGTTAGCCGAATTTTTCAGAAAAAAAGGACAGTGACCTGTTTTATGACTGTACGTCATTCGAGGCTTATCGAATTGTTAATTTGAGACTTTTAACTGTAGTACTGTGATTCTGTCTAAAACAAATACCCGTCTAAAGAAAAGGTTGCTCATGAAGATAATACTGGTTATTTTTATGGATATTTTATGTCAACTTGATAGTGTTATGTACTAGATTAATTTTCACACAATTATTCTAATTGGTAAACAAATCATATTAGATGTAAATTTCCAACTGGGCGAAAAATGTCCGGACCAGGATACGAACCCGGGACCTCCTGGCTGAAGCCGCTCGTGCTCTGCCATCTGAGCTATCCCGGACGATTCTGGTCGAACTTTTTCACCCAGCTAACCTTGAAGATTACAGCATCTGGTCTGAAACCTGGTTCAGCTCAACAGAATAAAACTGTTCTGTTGAGCTGAACCTTGAGTTGTCATTTTCACAGCCCAGCTGCTTTCAAATTCTTCACAGGTGAAATGCTTCACTTTGAAGATAATGTAATCGAAATCACACATTGATAAAACGCAATGTTTTACAAAAATTTAGAGTGTCTTTATAAAAGAGAGGTAACATGCAAATAATAGCGATTTATATTACAGAAATTGGTGATTCTCACCTGGATGGATTTGTTTCGCCGAGTTAGACGAGCAAACAAATAACTCGAGGTTTAAAATAATATCATGTTCCTGAAATTATTATCCAAAATTCTCTCGAATAATAAAATTTTAATGCTATTCTTTAGGACATTCGACTATAACTTTATCAAAGTAACATAATTTGCTTAATTTAATTTTTCACAATTTTATATAATATATATATTTAAAACACGAGTGTATTTTTTAGCCATCTGCCTTGATCTTTCTGCTGAACCAATTTTACTAATATTTTTTTCAACTGAATGCTGTTCATTTGTAGATGTGATTGCACTATCTTTTTTTTTTTTTTTTTAACATCCCTACTTTTATATTTTAATTTTAAAAGCATTTTATGACATTTCTCCAAAATGATGAAAATTAGATAGCTTTCATTATTCCAGACAAGAAAGAAAAAAAATGTGATATTTTTATTTTTATTCACGCTATTTTCTGATAAAAATTCAAAATTGTTTATAAAAATTGTTCTATAGGGTTTAGTGGCGCAAAATCCTATTAGGAGCATAATATTATATTAGGGGAATAATAGCGGAAAATGACTTACTTCTTTTGAAAACACGCATTTTTCCTCATAAATTTTCTATATTGTTTTTCCTTCAGCATGTGTACTGATACTAAATTTCAGACACTAGGCAAAATGCTTATTTAAGTGAAAATGAAGTCAGATTTAAAAGAAAAAGATAATTTCCATAGATAAGACTAAACATTTAAACACAAATTCGTCTAAAAATCATAAATTACGGAAATTTTTACTCTCCGGAATTGAAATTAGAATCTCAAGTAAAGAGTGCGTCTATTCAGATAAAAGATGTTGCTGACAATGGGGACTTCAAGTTTTGAATTAAAATGGTTTTAAAGTGATCAAACAAAATACAATTTTTCTTAAATGATGAATATGGATATGAGGAGTGCGTATGAGTTTTGAGAAGGTGAAAATTGCTGTTTTTCATTCCGGAATACCCAGCATAAGAGCTCCAATTGATAACCACATCGTAATAACTGATCTTTATTATATTTTATTGATTACGTATCTATATTATATAGAACAAACGTATATGTGCGTAACGCTGACGTCATTTTGCGAATGTCAACACCTCATGGTCAAATTTCGGTCTTAAAATTTTCGGTACTGTATTTTTTTAGTCTTCTGACCATCGTACATTTTAAATTTTTGTCGCATAGGGAAAACATTTACTTTTAAATGCAATTTGTTTAAACACTGTACCTTAATTGACTGATGTATTATGTTTTTTAAAATAATTCTTAAGCATGATTTTTTCAAGTTTATCTTAACACGTGTCGGTTTCAGTACATAATAATAATATACATTTTGCACATACAGCAACAAACATTGTTCAGAACTTGGTTCTGACTATTTTTGCATAACGAAATTAATACTTTATTTATAAACAAATAAAAGAAAAATATTAAAAAAACCGAATATAACATATTTGTGAAAAACAAATTAACGAAATTAATACTTCTTTTATAAACAAATAGAAGAAAAATATTTAAAAAGAAAAAACACAAATCTAACATATTTGTAATCATACAGTTTAAATTTTTAGATCATCAAATACGATGTTTTTTTCAAATGGAATTTGTTTGCAAAGTTCATTTCAGTTTACTGATTGTCTATGGTTTTAAAAACAATTTTAATGCATGAAATATTTTTTAATTTATCTATATCGCGCGGAGCTCGATTATGAAAGATTAATCCGTTTGCCCTTAAAACAAAATAAAGAGTTTATCATTTTCTTAAGGCTAATATCCATTAAAAAGCTTTCCTAAGAATAAATAAATAAAACACAAATTTAACAGATATACATAAGCTCTGAAATTATCAATAAGAAAATATCGCTTTAGATAAATTTCAAAAGTTTATTTGATTCGTATAATTCGTATGTAATTCGTATAATTCGTATAATTCGATATAATTCGTATTTTTCATATGAAAAATGCTGTTTTAATGTAAGTGGGCAATCAAAAAAAACTTATTGCATATAAAAATATATTACTTTTAAATTAAAATAAATATTTCCACCTATATTCTGTAACCCGGGAAGCCCGGGTACGATCCCCTAGTTATTAATAATAGTTATAACGTTATTAGTCTCTGTAAAGAAATAAAAATATATTTTTTTTTGTAATTCATAAAAATATTAATTATCGTACATAATATACAATTTAAAAACTTTTTAAATATAAATATAGACAAAATATATAATTATGCATATTATTCTACTAGAAATATTCATATGTAGTTTTTTTTACAATTTATTATACAAATACAAAAAATTTAAGCGTAATTAAAAAAATAATATTTTTCCAGTTCATTTTGCAATATTTTAAAGTGATTTTACCAAAACATTTGAGAAAACCAAAATTCAGGCACAAATGGGTTAAATCCATTATTTCTCTCGAAAAATCTATTACAGTTTTTTGGTAATTGATTAAAGCATAAACATTAAAAGCATCCTCCTACTTTTGCTATTCCATGATAGCGAGAGTTAAACAAACATTTTGTTTAATGTTCTTCATCAATTTTATGAAATTCGGCAATGTTTGAGATACATATAAATCCTTTTTGTTTGAAAAAAAAAATAGATCGCATTATTTATTTTAAATTATAAAATGTCTTGGGCCACACAATGATAAAAAATCTGTCTGAAAAATCTTGCATTAACAGAGAAATTTTATAAAATTATTTTATTGCACTACATCAAATAAAAATTAGAATCGGCGAAACAAGAAGTACCCCGGATACTGACTCTGCCGCAAATCTGCTCTACATATATAAAATCCTAATGAAACGATTTTAAGAAACGACTGATTGTGTTTCACAACTATTTCTCCTAAAATTTGAACGTTTGGCTATGAAATTAACACCAATTATCCGTGTTGCTCCACGGGTGTCAAAAGTGGTATTAGAATTTAAAAATTTGAATTAGTTTTCGATGTATTAATTTGTTTCTAATTTTGATGAATTTCTGTAATGATGGCAACTAAATTACTCCATTTTTGTGGAAAAAGGGGGAAATAATAGATATTATTAATTTCTTCTTTTGCCCCATTTTCTAATTGAAATTAATTTCAATCGATAGTCAAGACAACAATAACAATTAACGACAGTAACAATTTGTCTAATGTTTTGATTAAATTTAGTTTTTCAAGAAAATTTGAAAAATAAAAATGTTTTTCACATTTCGGTCGTCAGAAATCAGTTTATTTTAAAAAGCAAAAATCTTCTGTCGTCTTCAAGTTTGGCATAAATTCCATAAACGTAAAAAAAAGGGGATTATTAGATTTATTTTTTGTTGTCATTTTCAAATTGAAATTGAAAAGTGAAATTATTAAAAACAGAAGGAAAAATTTAAAATAAGAATTAAATGATCACGTGTTAAAAGCATAAAATAGGAGGCAATATATCGAAATATTTGCACGTAAATAGTAAAAAATCACGAAAACTTTAAAATAATAAAATTATTATACGTGATACACATTATAAGGCGATAATTATGTCATATGTAAAATGCCCAAATATTAAATATCGTCATATTTAAAGTGTCTAAAATAATTAAACTATTACGCGTGATAAACTTTTAACGGTGAATATTAGGTTAGATTTAAAAAGTTCAAATAATAATATTCCCAAACACTTTAAAATCAAATAATTTGTCTACCCGAGAATTTTAAAAAGGAATAAAAATTGAAATAAATTATTACATGAGAAATGCATTTAATTGAGAAAATTACGTCATGTTATACTAAAACGATACATTTAAAACGATTTTCATTCCGGAGAATTTTAATGTGATGTTAAATGGTATAAAAGTAGTGCGACGATCAAATTTGTTTATACATGGTGTGTTCACAAAGTTTCAAGACTGGTCTAAGAATAAAAAAAAAAATATTAAACATTTTTGGAAAGCGAACTAAAATTCTCCGAAATATGACCATTGGAAAATCAACACACCGCTGCTAGCGTTTTTTTCTATTGTTCATAGGCTCCTTGGAAGCCTTTGAGCGGGAAGTGATTCGACACGATTCCAGTGATCCAGGCAGCTTCGACGAGGACCCTTAACAGCCTTGCAAGCGAAGGCTTCCAGGGGCCTATGAACTATGGAAAAAACGCTGGCAGCGGTCTGTTGATGCACAAGGGTCATATTTCGAAAATTTATACTGCGCTGTACAAAAATGTTTAATAAATTTTGGATTCTCAGACCAGTCTTGAAACTTTGTGAACACACCATTTATATTACATCACTTGATGCAGCATAAATACAGGTAAATGTATATTTTGTACGAATTACTATTCGATAAATACAAATTAGAAAATTCGAATGTTTTAATTAACCCCTTAACAGTGTGGCCCGAACTGGATTCGGGCAAGAACACTTTGCTTGCTTCGTTTTTAAAAGCATTTTGATACCACTAATTTGTAACTGTAAATTTATCTTTATTGATTGTCAGCTATTTTTCGATTAAGTAAGGTAAATATTTTAGTATAGAAAAAGTGGTGTCCATCCCCAATTTAAATTTTTTTGTAGGAAAACAAATGTCACTGTTAAGGGGTTAATTACTACAAGGAATATACATTGTAAATATAAAATGGAAATATGTATGATGGTGTATTAAAATAGAGAAAAGAATTCATCAATAAGCTATAGCTGTTCCTGAAAATATCTAAAACTCGCTCAAAACATAAAATATAAGCGTAAAATTTCAAACACATTGCTTTTTAATACCGTAGTTCTGAAAGCTATTCCCAAGTAGATGGAGTTTTTTAACCTCAAACCTAAAGGAAGAATACACCGGGTTTCAAATTTTTTTTCAATTTTTTTTTTTTGAAAAAAAAATTATGGTACTTCCCCCCCCCCCCCCTTGACTAGAAAATCAGAGTTCTAACTTTTTACGACTGATCATTCATCTTCATCTAACACTTCATTTTTAGTGGCTGTTTCCTAATAATGGAAGCCATCAGTCTATCAGAAGGAAATGATCCATTCCAAAGGTATAAGTTCGATTGAAAAAAAACTATTTAATACTTTGAGCAGAAAGAAGAGGCTACACCTGCAAATTTCCTGACACTAATAGAATCACATAGCTGCCAATTTGTACGGTTTTGTGACCTGTAAAATTTAATACAAATTTTTACCATATTTAATCGTTGACAATTGTTAGATTTCGGCGGTTCAATTAGGCAAAATGTATTACTAAGTCTTAGGGGTAAGAAAAAATCTTAAAAATTGGCAACTATGGGGTAGCGTAATACTGCTGCAAAAAAACTGTAGTAAAATTGACATTCAACACACAAAAAACTATCAAGGGCTTTTTCAAATAAATGATTTCATTCCCCGTTTTTCTTAAAAGTGCGGAAATGTATATCAAAGAAATGCTACCAGAATCATAAAAATGAATGAATTAAATGAAAATTTATATTTCATCTCCTTAGTTGGTGACGATTTGTGTAAATCCGGTTTATACGAGTTTTTTGCTTATCTGAGGTGATCTTGGTCCATATTAACTCGGATAATCGGGACTCTAATGTAGTCATGGGTAAAAGCGCTCGTAAGAAGACACATTCCTGTTTTTTAACGTAGGATCGTTTTACAGTTTAAACAAGTCGAAAATTGTACGTCAAAATTGCCAAATGAGTGCTAAACTAATTGTTAAAATATTCAGATCTTGGTGCACTATATTTTGCGCTCTTATGCAAAAATGCATGAATACAAAATTTATTACGATTATCTATATTAAATTTAGTAATACGGAAAGAATAAGACTTAATCTTAAATAGGACGTAATCACCATGACAACATAAAATCATTACCTACCAAGGATATCATTGAATTAATTACTTATGATAGGATTTATTAGAATAAAGAAAACTTTTATTAATATCTTTTTAAGTTTTGAATCTATTTTCATAAAATTTGAAATTCTGAAACGATTATTTATATTAAATTTCAAACCATTTGGTTGGGTAGTTATTTGCGCTGTTGTAGGCGGACAGACGGATAGACAGAGGGACGGACCAGACGACGACTATAGGTGCTACGTATTTATGTAATTACGAGATTTCTCCATAGATTATAGTTTAATGGACTACTCTTGAGTGTCGCTGTAAATAAGCTATGAACGCTACATACTTTATTTTTAATACCGAACATGGTATAGTAAATCTCAATAACATATATAAATTACAGAGCAATCCAGTCAGACAGACGGCCAGACGCGCACAATCAATACAGTGGTGTGAGACAGAGTATTTGTAAAGGGGGTATTGAGCAAGTCGTTAAGGGCAATTGATCTTTGTTACGATGGCACCAGGTTTTTATTAATTTTAGTGTATGAGCTTATGGACACGGGAAGCATACTCATGTACCTCCCCCCCCCTTCTTCTCCTTTTTGGTTAATTTCTATCACTATCATTGTTTTGTTTTATTTTGATTTTATTTCTCAAAAATTCTCCCCATCTTTGGCTATTAATTTTTTCTTAGTCATTTTCGGTAGTTACGACTACCGGTTTTTGCTTTCTACTTTCTATATTCCCTTTCCTTCAATGATGAATGGTCGGGGCCTAGTGGACCCCTGTTCTTTATCTCTAATTATCATCTCATTATATTTTAATATATCTTAATATTTTTAGCTTCCGGCATTGGAACGTATATCTTATCATTTAAAAGTATCTCTCTGAATATAGTTACCAGTAGCTCTGAGTAATCCATATAAAAGTATCTCTCTGATTAAATGAAAAGCAATATCTATAATGGCCTTACCACTAGTAGTTGAATTATTAAATCATCTTCTAAATGGCGACACCATATAAAAGTAGAATAATCGATAATCAACAAAACCCAAGGGTAAATCCGACTAAGCTCGACCTAGATTGGAACATGGAATCATCTGGAAGTCAAATAAATGAGTCAGGAAATAAATCAGATTCATTGGAAACGAGTACGAGATCTTCAGCAATTTCGGACACATCATGCATACACTCATTTCAATATTTATCACCATCCAGAGCAATTACCATGATAGCATGCGAACAACTGATTGGTCTCGACGATTCAAATGATATGATGAAAAATATCTTGGAAAAAGAACTAAACACAGCTAAGGAGGAGGAGAAAAGAACAATAGAGGCAAGGAAGAAAGGGATAGTGGCCGAAGCAACTCAATTTACACCATTGCCTCTGAAACAAACACTGCAAATAATGAATTCCGATAAACATTCACAGAAAAATAATATAAATCCTAACCAAAGATTACAGAAAGAAATTCTAACAAACAACCCAAAAGTTAGTTTGGTCAGATTAGACCAGACACCAAAACAATTAATCTACAATACAACACCGAACTCAACAATGAATTCCTTGTTGAACTCAACAGTGGACTCTCCGGAAAGCATAAACATACAAAAGTCATATACGGAACAATATCCAAGACTTCCAGAAAGACGTATTGAAAAACAGGACCCACTGCAAAGCCTACCGATAAGCCAATTGATTTCGGAATATGAAAGGATAGAAAGGAAAAGGGGTGAGAAGAACTACAGAGGAAGCACAGAAACATCTTGAAGAACAGAAATATCTTAATGCAATATTTACAAGAGCAAAAAATGATGAATCTAAAATAATAAGATATCATAAAAATACAACAACGATACAAAGAGACGGAAGAAAAATAAGCGAATTGGAAGAGGAAATTGATAAAATTACAGCTCAGTTGGAAGAAAGCTCCAAGATGGAACAAAGACTAGAAGGAAAACTGATAGAAAAAGAAAAAGAAAATACCATTTTCAAACACAAGGAAGAGGAAATGAGAGAAGAAATAAAAAAAATTAAAGAACTTAATCAAACAACAGCATTCAGCATCGGAAACAAAAGAAAAGGCAACACAAATACAAACAAAAACACAACAAAAGTATACTCAGACAATCTTGACTGGTACAAAAATGGATAAGCAACAACAACAAACAACAGAATCAACCAAAGAAATAATATCCAAATTGGAGCAGGAAATAGCTACAAGAGAAGAACAATTAAAAGCACAAGACAAAATAATAGAAGAGTGCATGAACAAGCTTAGAGATATAGAAAATAATATAGATACAGACATACCACAATTATCAAGAAGGATTCACAAAATTGAAAAACTAATAATAGAAAATCTTATAGATAAAAATACAAAGAATTATGAAAGATCTCAAGATAACGAAGAACAAAAACAATTTAACTCTCAAGGAAAGTATTCAAACTCGGCAATAATTATAAAAAATATCCCAAAGAAAATATCAACAAATAAATTGAAAGAACTGTTAAATATCGAATTGATTAAAGAAAATGATCTACAATATTTTGTAAACGAACAAGACAAATCAATACACTGACAATTCAATCAGATATAGATAACAACACAGAGAAGTTATTGAAAAGAATTGAAAAAATCCCAAACATTTCAGAAATAGTAGAACTAACTTACAACCTGCAAAAACACTCAAGGATAATAAGTACAGGAATACCATCGATGATACCTACTGATGACATAATTAACTATTTAAAGGATCGTTCAACAGACAAGAATTTAACAATATTAAAAATAATACAAAGAGAAAAATCTACAATTTATCATATGGTACTGAATTTAGAAGTAAATGCAGCTAAAAAACTTCTGGCTCAGAAAAGTATCTCAATTGGCCTCAATAATTGCAGTATAAGAATATATCGACCCATACTTAGATGTGAGAACTGTCAACTTTACGGGCATACAAAGACTAACTGTAGAAGGAACTCCATATGTGCCAAATGTGCCATGGGTCATCAAACTCTCAACTGTCCTTATATCACCGATCCATCACAGCATCGCTGTACTAATTGCTATTATCAAGAAAACTATAGGAAGCATACAGCAGACTCTAGTTTGTGTCCTATATTTCAGTCTCAATTGGTGGACAGGAGGTACAGATAAAGTATCTACATGAAAAAAAAAGAAAAAAAATATTCATTCATCTTGAAAATATCTACAGTAATATCTCTTACAAAATACTTCCATTAACTCATCAGCGAAAGATTTTAATATGAGTATCGAAGGCTAATATCTTCAAAAATGGTGTCCTGCTTTTGTAAACTTGTATGTCGCTGTGATAACCAGTTGAACTTTTCGTGATATATAGCAACTTCAGATAAACTCTTAAAAACTTTAAATTCAGCTCTTAAAAACATTAATCTTGCTCTAGTACGTTGTGGGTAACCGATAAAACCTCCCTATATGTTATTGTACTTATATATAGCTCACAGTAATTAATCTCAAATCTAGCTTAAAACTATATTTATATCGTTCAGAAGGTTTAATATGAACGTGGATCTCATACATCAATATATCAGTTCAACGGTCCTCCTCCGAGTTATGGGCAGTGAGCAGGAGTGCTGGACATATAAATTCATTACTACAGCTATTGTTTTGGCCTTTAAGTTATATATTATTGTAATTTTATCTTTAAATTTAGATTATTTTATCTTTAAATATTTTTAGTAATTTTTACCTCATATTTCTAGAGGGGCCAGCAGCTGACTGCAAAAAACTAATTTAATTTAATTTTTTCATTTTTTTTAATTCTATTAAGTGTCTTAAATACTAGAGGGTTTTACAGGTAATAGTACTTTTCCCTGCCCTGGGCTCGGGGTTCAAACCTAACCATAAGCCAAAAGCGGGTTCCCAGGGTGGGTGCTTACTTACTTACTTACCTGCATCGGTGATACAGCCATGGGAAAAATTATAAGAACACTTACAAAAATGAGTAATACACTGTAAAAAAAAATCTGTAGTTCTACAGATCTAAAGTTACATGCTTACTAAACTTTCATCTGTAACTGTACAAAAAAAGCTGTAATTCTGCAAAACTAGTTTTTGTAAAGCTACAGAAATCTGTAGCTTTAGAAATGAATCTGCTAAAATTACAGTAATCTTACTAAAATTTTATCAGTAACCCTGGTTGCAGTTACATGAACAGTTCTAGGCATCCCAATTTCCTAAAATATTCTTAGTAACCTTTCAGATTTTTTATTTTTGGTGCAAAAGTGTATCTGTTACATGAAATTTTTGTTGTTGCCGTTACATAAAAAAATTCTAGGAATACCAGTTTCATAGAAAAACTTTAGTAACTTCACAGATTTTTTTTTTTTACAATTTATGTATTAAAGTAATTATCAACTGAAAACAAAACCAAACATAATATACTACTCGTAATTAGAAACATTAGGAACTTGTTAATACGAAATTAAATTACAATAAAATTTATAAATCACATTTTAATAGAAGTATATGACATGAAACATGGAAAAAATTATAAGGACATAATGAAATATGTCTGGAACTAAATTAATATTCTACAAAATAACCTTTTTTTCAATAACCCTCATTAATCGTGCAGCCATTGACTGAGAAAGTCTAGTTAAAGTTGTTGAGAAATGTTTTTGCAAGTTAATTTGATGTGTAATTTCAAATCGCCTGTACTTGCAAATTGTGTGCCATGCTCATATACTTCTCTAGCTAAAATGTCCCGCAGTCTATGGAGTATAAATCAGGGCTTCGTGGCGGCCAATCCAAAAGTTGGACAGAAATGACCTCGAATCATGAACGTGATGCACGAGACACATGATAATTTTCATTGTCTTGTTGAAACAAATAATCACCACCTGTGATAAGGGGTGCTTTCAGCTAGCATATCCACATATAATTCTGAATTCATGCAATCTCGAATGGGCACGATTGGGGTTGTTCCATTGACTGCAAAACCTGCCCACACCATCACAGGACCTCTTCCTTATTGGCATTTGGAAAAAAGAGATGTATCTTATCGTCATACCAACAACGGAGAAAACCATCTGGTCCACCTAATTAATTTTTTTTCGTCCGAAAATACCACATCTTTCCAGCGAGATCCAAAAGAAGCGTGTTTCTTATTAAATTCCAATCTAAGCTTCATATGTAGTTTTGTAAGTGGAGTACGTGACCGTAGTGTAGCATATCTAACATTGGGATTCTGTTAGGTAGCTTTCATTACAAAAAGCTACCTATTGCAGCCTTTCGGAGGAAAGCGATTTCAAAAACTTTTCGTATATTTTCATCGATCATGACCCCCAGACACCGAAACCACCCTCCGTTCAAAAGTTGATATATATATCTGATTTTTGTCACACTGTAACTCTCCAATTTATGAACCGATTTGGATGTAATTCGGTATGTACATAGTACATATCAATGTCTCGACTGAGATCGTTGGCCAGCTTCATCCGACATTTTATTTCAAAATGGCAGCCATTTAAATTTTTAAGAAAAATATAAATTTGCAATGTGGTACCAAAAAATTGAAAATTGAAAAAATATTTTTTTCTTATGTGTTTGACCTTGATACAAAGATTCGGGAAAAGTTTTTGTTTCGTCTATATCTTAAAAAATGGCTGAGTTATAGCATTTTGAATTTCTAGCGTGGCTGACATTTTGAAACGTCCTTATATTTGTCACGTGATAATAGGCGTACTTATGAACAGATTTGGATGTACCTTGTTGTGTACATAGTACATACAAATATCTCGACCGAGTTCGTTGGCCAGCTTCATCCGCCATCTTGTTTCAAAATGGCAGCCATTTAAAAAAAAATTTTTAATTAAAATTTAAAATGAGATACCAAAAAATTGGAAAATGAAAAAGATTTTTTTCGTATGAGTTTGACTTTAATACAAAGATTCCGGAGCATTTTTGTTTCGTCTGTATCTAAAAAAATGGCTGAGTTATAGCATTATGAATTTCTATTGTGGCTGACATTTTAAAACGGCCTGATTTTTGTCACGCGATAACAGGCGTATTTATGAACCGATTTTGATGTTACTTGGTCTGTACATAGTACATACCAATGTCTCAACCGAGTTCGTTGGCCAGCTTCATTCGCCATCTTGTTTCAAAAGGGTTGTCATTTAAAAAAAAAATTAAATTTAAATTTAAAATGAGGTATTAAAAAATTGGAAAATGAAAAAGATTTTTTTATGTGTTTGGCTTTGATACAAAGATTCTGGAGCAGATTTTGTTTCTGAAAATTTGCTCTTTTGTTTATATCTTAAAAAATGGTTGAATTATAGCACTATGAATTTCTAGTATGGCTAACATTTTGAAAAATGAAAAAATCTTGTATTTGTCACGCGATAACACACGTATTCGCCTATTTCCATGTAAGAAAGCATGTGGATAGTATTCATCTCGACCAAGTACGCTGGCCAGTTTCATCCGCCATCTTGTTTCAAAATGGCGGCCATTAAATTAAAAAAAATTATATTTAAAGTGAGGTGCAAAAAAAAATAGAAATTGAAAAAGGTTTCTTTCTGAAGTATTTGACCTTGATATAAGCATTCAGGAGCATTTTTTGTTTGTCTTTATCTTAAAAATTGGCTCATATATAGCAGTTTCAATTTCTAATGTGGGTGGCATTTTGAAAAATCTGATTTTTTGCCTGCGATAGCAATCGTGTAAATCAACCGATTCCGATGTGAGTGAGCATGTGCACAGCAATTACTAAGGTCTCGACCAAGTTCACTGGTTAGCCTCATCCACCATGTTGTCTTAAAATGGCAGGCACTTTAAGAAATCGCCGAATTTGGCAGACAAATATAAGTTACTTTAAATAAAAGCAGCTTGGATAAAGATGACTAATTTCGCGAAATTTTCATCCATAATGATTTAGTATTGATAAAAATTATTATTGAATCTCCTATATTCGGTTTCTACTAAATTGAGCTTCGTGTGTTTGAATAATATAAGTTGGTTTTTTTTAAATAAGGAATTTGAAATCTACCTCTTCCTCCCGGCACTGGCCGGAAGGACTTTTTTAGAACATTGCGCACAGTTCGGCTAGTGAATGGTATATTTATTTCTGTTTTAATTTGAGTAGAACTCTGTTTTTTTTAGCAAACTCGACGCGCAATTCCATGTTTCTGGAGCATAGTCAGAGAAACAGGCCTACCTATATGCTTCTTTTTGCCATAATCTTTTGGATTCTTCAAAAAATTATAAATTATTGTTTTAGATCAGTTTATATGCCTTGCAATTTCACGTCCACGCATTCCACATTTTCTCTAAGTAATGTTTTTTGCCTTTTTTAAATTTAGATAGTTGTGTGCTATTTAGCATGATGAAGAACGTGAGAAACTCTATGACATTACCAAATATGCAAAATATTATTTACGATTTTAAAAGTAATGCGTGTCCTTATAATTTTTTCAGAGTAGCAAGCTATTAAAACCTTTTAAATTCATACCTTTTGATGATTTTTTAAATTTTCAACTTAAAGTTTGTTTGGAAAAGCTCCGTTTTAAGCACTTTTATCATACAAATCTTTGCATAATTTTCTATCAAAGCGGCTTCTACATTTGGCGACTTTTCGCTTGTCCTTATAATTTTTTCCATGGCTGTATATACCTCACTTGTGATTCGTTATAAAACACCTCATTTATAATTACCAAATAAATTTGATGCATTACAATATTTTCTTTAATATTCAGGATTTTGAGAAAAATATCTGTTCTTTTTTTGGTTGATCATGGCCCTTCTGGGGGATCAAGGCCTTACAATTCTTGGGGCGTTGTTTATAGTAATAAATTAGCCATTTAAGCATCGATTTAAAAATATCATTTGTTTCGTTTTAGAAATTTGGTTAAAAATTTTGCAATTCTCACACATTTTTGAGTGAAAAATATTTGTTTATTATTTGAGGGGCTCACAACCATAGTAGACCAAGTCCACTTAAAAAGAAAAAAAATGAGATAGCTCATCTAGAAGATGCAGTAAACTTTGTTTTATCTACAGCCATAGTGCCCCAAGTCTGTAGTTCACATACTTTCTCATAAATTGAATCTGTGTCCAGAGTTAGTGAAGTAATACAAGAAATCTTCACAACCATAGTGAATCAAGTCCATCCATCAGTGTACTACACCATCACTACTTTTTTATCTGTGACCCGTTATTCTCTAAACCTTTCCTCATTGGTATAAAAAAGTTTGTATTTTAAATACCTAGCATTTTCAAAACTTCTGATGAAAAATAAACGTTCGTGAATCAGATGTATAAACTATGAAGGGAAAATAATATTGTTTTTGATGACCCTTCCCCCTCCCCTCAATAAAAAAACTGTAAAATTACCGACATCGGTTTCTTAAAAAACACATTACAAGGAATAAAACTCTAATCACATAGTTGGATCTCAGGACAGAGAGGAACGTACGATACAGAATTAGACACCCGTCAAACAGAAATTCTATTACAAAGCCTTCAGCAAAAAGTTTAATTTACACTTCAGGCCGCCAAGTACATATAAATGTAAATTATGTGATGACAGATCAATCAAGCTCTCGACAAAAAATGGTGAAAGCACTTTAAAAAGTCTTGAAATCGAAGGAGAGCTCCACTTGCGGATAGCTAAACAGATTAAAAAGAAAATGAAAACTGATAAAATTTAAGCCTAAGATGAAACTTACTGCTGTACATTCGACTTGCAAAAAGTACTTCCTTTTCCTAAGCTTTCCACATCCATAGCTTATTATAAACGCAACCTATATGTTTATAACTTTGGGGTGCATTCCTTTAATAATAATGTGGGATACATGTACGTCTGGGATGAAATAGAGGGAGGAAGAGGTTCTCACGACTTTTCTAGCATTGTTGCAAGATACGAGCAGAAAGTTCTAACTCGATTGAAGCAGCAACTATCAAGAAACAACATATCTATGTTCCTGGAGACTGGAAGGAAACTATTATGAATACAAAGAGGAAATATCCTAAATTTGATGTCAATGAAGACAAGAATTTCAACTTTCTTTCTGCTACAGCTTTAGAACAAAATATCTCAAACAGAAAGAAGGATACCGCGGGAACTTGTTTTAGTTGGTAGGATATTGGATGGCTGCGAATTGTCAGAGGTCCTCTTTTCATGTTACTGTTGAAAGAAACCCTCAATGAGGATCAACCTCTTCGCAAAATAAAGTTGGAAAATCGGGCTCGTGAGCGCATGTTACTTTCTTTATCAAATGTCAGTCAAGAGGCGTTGTACGTGGGCCGTAGATGATGGATCTTTTCCCATACATTCCGCCAATTTATCACGGTTACTTCAAGAATCTACCAGCAGAGGTCAATACCAAGTTCCAAGCTACTTCCTCTAAAGAACATCATGTGACGTTGAAGATGATGATAGTATTGTGCACAGTGAATGATTTACGATAACTGGTACTATCTTTCACTCTTTGAGTAAAAAATAGAACAAGTAAATATAAATCAAAATCAAGAGTTTTTGTAATCATAATAAACAAGACTTTATTTACACATGGAAATTTCACAACCATACTGGAGCAAGTTCTTATTTTTTTCCATATACGTATAAATGTTCAACAGAAATGTTAATTTGTCGTTTGAAAAAGTAGCGCGCTATAAAATTGGTACTTTAAATTGAATATTACCGCATATAATTCCTAAAAATCACTTGTCCCGAATTAATTATTTATTAAGAACTTTAAAGCGCTTTATTCAGAATAAAGAAAAATGGACTTGGTGTACTATGGTTGTGAGCCCCTCATTTATAGCTATGCTTTGAACATTTAAATTCACAAATTCCGAACTCCACATTCGGAAAGAATGTACCGGGCCACCGTATTAGACGTTATAATCCCTCTTTATGATTATTTATTTATTTAAATAACATTACTTTTAATGTTGACAATTTTTCTGCCCTCCCGCCACTTAATTTAAATTACACAAAGTTAATCTTCCATAGAATATATGAAATATTTTGAACTCATTCATTACCAAACATAAAAATCTACGCATTTAGTTTGAGAATTTTTAAATCCTCTTCCGGAATTATTATTTTTTAGAGTTTTTACGACAAAAATAAGAATGGGGGGGGGGGGACGGTAATCCTTCTTAGTTTAGATTAAACAAGTTTAGCCTTCATTAGAATTATCCGATTGGGTTCAAATTTTGTATACTGTCTTATTTGGGAAAGGCTCTTTTCGAATTAATGTTTAGAATTTATACATAGAATATAAGACCGATGAGGAGGGAATATCCCTCTTAGTTTTGATTGAACAAGTTTATCTTTCATTAAAATTATCAGATTGGCTTCAAATTTTGCATACTGGCTTATTGGGGGAAAGGCACCTCCAGAATTAGTTTTTAGATCTTTCAAATGAAAATATGTCTCTGGAAAATTTTCCAAGTATTAATTAATTCTTAGAGTTTGTACATCGAATCGGGTGGGTTTGTTTGTTTATTGGACACATACATCTGACTTGTGTGCTTGGCACCAAGGCCCGCTTATAAGTCATCGTCGATATACAGGGACGAGATAGCACAATGAAATTTACAACACAGAGAATTTTTACATCCGGTAGCTCCACAAGAAGTGTGCAATGGAGTCAGCGGGAGTCGAACTCGACATACCTCTTACGCTCTAAAGTGATTGGCAGCGTGGTGTCTTAACCACTCGGCCACGGAAGCCCCTCGGGTGGGTTCTTAATATATCTTAGTTTAGGTTAAACAAATTCCGCCTTCGTTAGAAATAACCGAGGGGCTTCAAATTTTGTATGCCCATTTATTCGAAAAATAGGAAATATATCATTTGAAATGGGAGTGTAATGCAGAATTAGTACACAGAGACTGCGAGCTCAATGCCATCCGTTTAATTGGAAATATATTTTGCTATGTTTTGCATTCGTGTTTCTAAGATTAGGTTACCGGTTTAGGATAGCAGTTTTAGGATACCGACGAAATATATAAGGGAGCCAGATTCCAACAGTGGAAAGTGGACTGAAGCACGAGAATCAAATAACAAGATAGAAGCTGTTGAATCTGGTGTAAGTAAAACGGCAGGATATTATGGTATTATATCTGGAACAATTACACGAATAAACAAAACGGATAAACTAAACAGAAATATTTCTTGAACGTCGTGCTGTACTAGGTTCTGAAAATTAAATAACAAATATCCCTGCCGGCTCGGACTACAGGCGGAGGTAGATTTCGATGTTAAGTACTAATTTCATTAACAAAAACTGAATCAAGATTAGACATAAACCCAGTTTAACGATTTTATCTGGCCGCTTTTGACGATTTTTTTAATTTCATTAATCTTGTTTTATTAAAATCATATTCAGTCTATATTAAAAAAAAAAAAAAAATCCCCACTCAACAACTCGAAATTTTCAGACACATTTTTAAAAATAAACTCATGAAACTTGCTGACGTGATTTTTGGAAGAGATTTATAAGCGACCTGTGTTTTTATTTTTCGTTAAATTAATTAGAACTTGATTTAAAATTATTTTCTCAGTGCGACCATTTTTTTTCGTTTCCAGCATTGTCGTTTCGGGGAATTCGGTTCAAAATGCCCACTTTGACAGCATTTTTTGAAATATATTCTGCCTTTATCAAAAAATCGACCAATACAGAACTTTATATAGTTTCTAAATAAGAGAGTCTGCCAACTGGATGCGATTGAGAGCGAAAATGAATTTAAAAATGAGTCAGATAATAAGCCGTTTGGATTTGAGTACATCCTTAATACGATAATTTATTCGTCAACCAATATTTTTGTTTATTTTTATTTATTTATTTATTTTCTTGCTGTAAGAGTTGATCCTATCAAAAGCTTGTCAATATGAACTCTGTAGATAATATTGATAAGATGTATAATAAATTTAAGCGGATTGGATATCTTGTGAATTCACGAAGTTGTGAATTGTTTTCTTCTTCAACCACCCCCAATTTGTTTTCGTTTTTTTATTTCATTTATTTATTTATTTATTTATTTTATTTTATTTATTTTTTTTTTTTTTTGCAGTAAGACTTGGTCCTATCAAAAACTTGTCAACATAAAAGTTTTAGGTAATATTAAGAAGTTTTATAATAAGTTTAAATGAATTTGATATCTTAAGAATTGACGAAGTTATGAAGTTTTTTCTCCCTAAAACCCTATTTTCTGCGTCCTATGAGCCCATTTTTTATTTTATCAAAATTCTGTGATACGTAAATTTTTAGCCCTTTTCCTAGAAGTAACAATAATTTTAAACTGATTTCATATGCATAAAAATTAAGAAGTTATGGTTTTTTTTCAGTTTTCAGAAAACCCCTCCCTATTTCCACACGCTTGGTCCGATTTTGCCCATTAACGAACTTAACCGAGATTTTCTACCCCGTGATTTTATGTATCAGTTTGGAAGAGATTTGTGCAGAATTACGGAAGTTATCGTTTCCATAAAAAAAGTGATATATATATATATAGAGATAGATAGATAGATAGATGAAAGATAGATAGATAGATATATAAAGATTTTTACTGAGGCTGGTTTTGGATTCTAGGGGTCATGATCGGTGTAGATCTGCAACAAATTTTTAAAAATTCCAACGTAGAAGCGGTCGCAATAGGCAGTATTTCATACGAAATCTACCTACAAAGGTTTGTAATTCATATCCAGCGATTAGTAAAGGGTAGATTTTCCTCTGATATGGAAACTGTTAGATGGAATGCACACGAATTTCCAAAGTCCCTAGGGGTAAAGGATAGGTTCAGTAAGGAGAAATATATGGCTGGATACAATTGGCTTATCGCGTTTTTAAACAGAAATAAAAACTTAGAGTTGGGTTCATTTTTGACGGCCGATTATCTACTCGAGGGATATAGGCCCGAGGGAAGAGTGCCCTTCGTGGGGGTCTTTCTAAGTGAACCTAACCCGTATTTACGCTTGGAAATCGAAGGTTCGAAGAAAACCACGAAAACCCTGAACGATTAGGCTGATGGGCGCGATTGGGTTTGAACCCAGCACATCCCGTCTACCAGCTTCGAGAGCAGAACCTCTCAGCCACTGGTGGGGCAAATAAAAACTTAGCGAATAGAACTTAACAATCAGAAAATGAAAAGAAAATAATGAAAAAGTCATAATCCAAGGAATATGTGAAAAAAAATCAAGAAAGAAGGAAAAAATTAAAATGACAAAAAGAGTTCACGAAAGTTTTAAGAAACGTGATTGCAAGTATTCAAATGAAGTGAAATAATTTTATACAATAAACACATTTGTTGATAGGAATCGGATATATCATAAACAATTTACACATCATGAAGATAGAGGAAACGGTAAAAGAAATATTTATGGTCTTAGTAAAAATCTATTATTCTGGTGGGATAGCACACTTAAACCCTATTAATAGTCATTTAGAGTGTATGAATTATTTTTATTTCAAAAGTATACAAAACCACAGATGACAGAAAAAAAATTAATAGCTTTGAGGAAGGCGTCAAACGTATAACTACTTACTTTCAATGTTTATGGGCATAGAGAATCTAAGCATAGAATTTATTCTTTTTATAGAAAAAGCAGAAATCCCTTACATGTGTGAAGATTTTTGGGGTAAACAGATGCCATTCTCAAAGAGAGCGCTGAATTATATTTTACTTTGTTTTGTAGTGTTTTTCATATAATTTATTTTATCCAAATACATGTGTCTAAATTCTATGAGAAGAAATAGCTATCGAGGTCGCCAGTATCGTCAGGCTGACCAAATAAATAGGAGCAGGCACAAACTGTATGCAAACATGATTATGAGTCCACGGTATCTATAAAGGAAGCGCACAATGGACAAATGAGAAGTTCTATAGATTTCAGCCAAATGTGTTGTTGCTTTTTTGTACTCAAGGATTAAGAAGCTTTCTAAGTATGCTTTTTATTGAACAGGCAAAATGCCGTTATTATTTCTTAATTCTCGTCTGTTTAACAGTTATCTTTAAATTTAATCGTATTATGAAACGTTGCATTTGTCTTTGTATTTGAATGTAAACCTTCTTGTGGTAAAATTATTTATTTACTCAAGATAATCCTCCCCCCCCCCCCCACACCACACACACACACTCATACATATAAATCAACATTTCAGCGGAGGATGGATTTGGTATCTGGGGGTCATGATAGGTGAAAATATACCTAAATTTCCGGAATTAATTTCCTCCGAACGGCTGCAATAAGTATTTTGTTACTTTGTGTACTGTGAGCTACCTAAAATAATAGGTAGATCAAAAATTTAAATACGAGTATATATGCAAATTGAAAAAAAGCATTTTGCAAATATGTTTTGATAATTTCTTTTAGAGGTCGCACAGGAGAATTCAAATATATTATTACCTATTAGCGCTAATAGGGTATAGCGAATGATTATGGCGTAACACATTTTACAACGTGATAAGATTGCATTTTGCTACTGAGAAAGTATTTTGAATTTACGTTTGTTAGCTTGACTTCAAAAATAAGGAAAATGACTGATATAACAATGACATGGGGGTTCGAGGAATGATAACGTATGACATCGTAAAGGGAAGAGGTGTTTCAAAATTTCCAAAAAGTTTACAATATTATATATGTATAGCCCCTTACAGATATCATTTTCCTATGTAACAATCAGTTTGACGTATCATTTTTGTCAAATTGCAGGAATCACAATGAAATTTAGTTATTAATGTAGGGTACAGCACATGATATTTTTAATCATTATCATTATCGCATGAACGGAATTTTAAGTTATGTTTAATTTCCATCGTATGAAATTCCGTTTATTAAACGGTGATTTTATTTCTTTCAAAATGTATTTATCTTATCATGAGTTAATGCATTGAGTGAAATATAAATCGTTTGCAAATATTAATGAAAAGGGTAACATTAACCGTGCGTGAGGCATAATTTTTCTTTTGTGTCGCCTAATTAAAAAATATATATAAATTTAAATTACGATTTAAGAATTTCATAGAGCCATTAGCCAGTTTTAATTAAACACGTTTCTTTTCATTTTCATCTACGTTTGATAGTATATATTAATTTGATTAAATTCTTCGAATGTATTCATCTGTTACATTTTATTTCATGTAATATATTTGATTACATTCCTACATCCTCCATTCTTACTTGCCATTTATAATCGTTTACAAGAATTTTTTCATTTTTTAATGTAACTCATTCAATATGATAATACCCGTTAATTTATTTCCCTTAAAAAACGATTAAATTCAGTTTTTCTTTGAAAATTTTTATCTAATTAGAGTTTAGAAGAATAAAAAACAGCAATTGTTTATCGAAAGCTTTACAAAGTGAAACAAACTTTAATAAGCTCAAAGTTTTAAGCATTAAAGGGTTCTTAAACATAGGATCAAAAACTTTCTTTTGAATGAAATATTATACCTTAAGTAGCCTGATATCATGGAATGTTGTGCCGCTAGTAAAGAACATATTAAAGCGATTTTCTTTTAAAAAATAAAACTTTCTAGTAAACCATTTTTTGCTAGTATTGTTAATTAAAATTAATTAAAAATGTCTCTTGTGATAAGATAACCTGAAAATGCATGAATATTTATGAAATCAAGTTTCAAGAAAACGGTTTTAAAATTTATGTAAAAAAATAACTAAATTTATTCTGCATTTCGTTAGTTCAGGGTTTCCTGGACATTTTAAAAGTCGGTTCTTAGTATATAAAGCAACTATTAAATTTGAAGCACATAAAAACAATGTTATTTAGCCTAAAAACGATTTTCTTCTCCACTTACAGTAAAATGTAGTTAATTTTTAATATTCTAAAGCAACGGTATATAAACTTTTCTTAGCCGAGAAGACTTTGAATAATTACATCAGCTTTAATGTAATGCGTATTTTTTATTAGTAAAAAATATATAGATAGATAAATGAAAACAAAAAATTATGAATGTGGGGGTCGCCAACCATTCACGCATTAGAAAATTCGCAAAGTTGCGTGTGCCTCCCATAGATGAAATAATATTCATAGGCGAGAAAGCATGCACGCATACAGGCATTAATACTCAAACATTTTTCGCTGGAATTTTAAAATGCAGTTTTTCAAATGAATTATAACCTAATAGAAATTTTTTAAATATCATTTATTTCATTTGAATTTTTCCCTTATGTAGCCACGAATTTCAGTTTGAGAATGCATTAAAAAAAGGGGGTTTAAGGATATTTATACTTCAAAGCCTATTATGATATATATTGATTTTTAATGATGATGAACGTTCCGAAGACAGCGCTTCAAACGTAAAGAAACATACAAATTATTAAAAATGATATATTCAAAGAACAGTATAAGAATATAGGGGAGTGTAGCCGAATTTGGACTACTTCACATATTTTCAAGTGTAACTAACTAACTTACTTCATTTTTGGAACATCTGCAAAATGTCACTGCACGTGGTCAATCTGTTCCACCACTAACTAAATAAAACTGTAAAACAATTTCTTTTTGAAAATCTTAAATTTTATTTTAATTTGAAAAATTTGTCAAAAGTGGTCCAAATTCAGCGACTGGTCACCTAAGTTGAACTCCAGTCTCCTAAATTGGACCAAACAATATTAGGCTGTTTTAAAGAGTAGGGAATATAACTAATTTTATTAAAAGCAAAGTTTGCGATCAATGAAACAATCAAACAAACAAAAAAAAAACAATGAAATAAAATAAAATAAAATCTCTGAAGGAAAGAGCAATAGATTTAAATCAAAATGTATTCAAAATATAAATCAAAGTTATAATTAATTCAGAATAGGAATTATGGAACTAATTGTCAGTTACTTTAATATCATATAAGAAGTGATGATAGGCTTACACATGAATTCCTTTTGTTCATTTTTTATTCCAGCATACACAACATGGAACCATAATTGGCAATCTGAACGCTGAATCATTTCTGTTATTTTATTTTTCTTATAAATTAACCAAAACCAATCATCACTGTCTTGATTTTTCTTTTTCGACCCTGAATCATTAGATTTTTTTTTTTTTTTTTTTTTTTGCGACAGAAGTTTTCTTTATCCGTTCCATCACTTTCTTTCCAATTTAATTACGCCTATCTTTTAAAACTTGATGTTCCAATTTCTTCTGTGCTTTGAGAGATTCCCTTTAGTCTTTTTTCTTCATTTCAAGGTTTACTTTATATGACGACGATGTTGACACAGCTGTTTTTTTGGCTCCATCTGCCCTTTGACTTAACTGATTTTGGCAAGGGGATTTTACTTTTTGATTCTTTGACTTTTTGGAGGGTTTTGTAGCTGCAGTCTTCTTGCGGGTCAATCTCTTCACAACTTATTCTTTCCTTTTCGTTTTCTATATGTTTAACAACTTTTGCTGTGACTGAAGTTTTTCTTCCAGAGTGTTTGTCTGTGTCGTTTTCATCTATTTTTTTTACTCTCTTTGTTTTAGTAGATTTCACGATTACTGACTCTGACTCTGAGATCTCACTAGCACGAGAATCAACGGAACTATATGCAGTGCCTATCTCCTCGTTAAGAATATTTGTAGAAGTAGCTGCAAAATGATGACTTTTAAAAACATGCCTGTTAGGAGGCCAAATGCTAAAAATTATTTTTTATGTTTATGTAGGCCTAAACTGTATAAAGAAATTGACCCAGATATACAAAAATATTAGAATATTCAAAAACTTGCATGGATATAAAATAAAAAAATAGTTTGCAAAGCGTACAGTCCTCGAAATTCATTATTTACTTTTCAAATTTATGATCGTATATCTGGTATAATTTAAGCAACTCAAATTGGTCCAATTAAGGCAACTGCACCATTTTTTGAAACAGATAATCTCAAGACTAAGAACAAAAACAAAAGCAAACAAATCCGAATGAAAATTATGCACAATAAACACATGAAATTAGATATGTATATAAAAACATAACAACTTGCCTTAGTTTTAAAGTATTCTCTTACGTTTAGTAGGAAAAAATTAGATCTAAAGAGCTAATTTTAGGTTTTTTTTAATTATCTGAAAACAGCACGTTGAAGGCAGATGCTTCTTCAAATCTTAAATGAGATCATTCTAATGAGTAAGATTTCAGCGGTAGATGGTGTAGTAGTCTACAATCTCTCTCTCTCTCTCTCTCTCGATGAGAGGTTTTAATTTCAGCCAATATCATGGAGAAGCATTATTTTTTTTCTCCCCGTGTTTCTTCGGAGCGCTTTTGGAGTCACGCGACACAGTAAAAATTCCAGCTCTCCCGACAGCCGCAGTTTATTCCCTCAGTGACGTTATGTGATTATTCGACTATGTGTTGCTTCAGTTTAATAAAGTTTATTTTTCTACAAAAAAAACCTTCTGATCATTCGAGTCACCGAGATATTTTATGATCTCTTCTCTAAAATGGTGATCGCGGACCTTTGAACTATTCAATTACTTCATAGAACGTTTTATTTCACTAGCAAAATGGGAACTTATGAAGCATCTGCCGTAGTCATTCCGCCCTATATTCCTGTGGATCCTACTTTATGGTTTCATATGCTGGAAGTACTTTTGAAGTAGCTACTCCTAAAGCTATTACTGAGTCGAAAACGAAGTATTATTATGTTGTAGCGCATCTACCACCTGCTACAGCTACTATGGTTCGAGATATAATAATGATTCCTGATCCCTATGATCCTTATCAGATTTTGAAATCCAAAATTATTGAGCGATGCGGAGAATGTCGTACTCTAGAAATCCGGATAGCAGGTGAAAGCCTGGGTGATAGAAAACCAACTGAATTACTTCGTTCAATGAAAAGACGGGCAGAAAGCCATAGTATTAGCGACGATCTTCTTTTAGAGCTGTTTACTCAACAAATGCCAACCACTGTACAAACGATTCTAGCTTCTATAGAGAAAATTACCCCTAATAAAGCAGCGTAGATCGCTGATAGAATACTAGAATTAACATGGTCCAACATCAGTTCTGTTTCAATTCGAACACCAACAACTGATGCTCAGACACCGCCAGACATAGATATGCTTGTAAAAGAAATCCAAGCATTACGTCAAGAAGTTATTCAGCTTCGACGTTCAAGATGTTTATCTGGAGGTGATGATCAGCGGCGTGATCGCTCTCAGTCCTGCCATAGGGATTCTAAATTCTGTTGGTATCACCAAAAATTTCGGGAAAAAGCAAAAAAGTGCCTACCGAGTTGACTCTGGATTGGATGCTTCCCTCGTAGCCGCGAATAAAAATGATAAAACTTAGCCTGTTCTCTAAACCTTTCGTACTGCTAATGGCACCAAAATTAATGTGTATGTTCGTAAATGAATTAATATCAACTTTGGCCTACGCCGAAATTTTACTTATTCATTTTATATTTGTGATGTTTCATGTGCTATTTTAGGAGCCTATTTTTTGCCTAATTTCAATTTAAAACGTGATTTACGGAATCGTCGTCTTATTGATTCCACCACTCATTTAAAAGCTGATGCCATATTAAGAGTTTGTAATATATTTTCTGTGAAACCCAATTTTGTAAATGATATATATGTTAAATTATTATTTAAATTTCCTGAAATCACAAAATTACCGTGTCCTAACCAACCGGTTAAGCATAATACTGTGCTTTATATAAACACTAATGGCCTCCAGTCGCTGCAAACCTCGACCGCTAGCTCCAGATCTGTTAAAAATTACCAAAGCTGAATTTCAGCCCATGCTACAGCTCGGCCATACGAGACCTTCTAAAAGTAATTACTCTTTGCCTTTGCAACTGGTGCCGAAGAAAGGATCTGTCGATTGGAGACCTGTTGTGGATTATCGTGCTCTAAATGCACAAAATGTTAATGAGAAATATCCTATTCCTTGTATCGCAGATCTCACTGCTGAATTACATGATAAACAGATCTTCAGTCACATTGATCTTGTAAAACCCTAACATCAAATTCCCATAAATCCTGATGATGTACATAAAACTGCGATTTGCACTCTATTTGGACTTTTTGAAAGCACTCGCATGCAATTTGGCCTTTGTAACGTTTCCTCAACTTTTCACCGATTTATTGATGACGAAATTCGCAACTTAGGATTTGTTTACGCATTTCTTGATGATTTGCTAATTGCATCAGATAATGAAATCGAACATTTGGAACATCTTGAGTTGTTGTTTTCTAGACTTAAAGAGTACGGTCTGTGTATTAATGTTGATAAATGTAAATTTGGTCAATCCACTATCGATTGTTTAGGATTAAAGCTTTCAGCTGCAGGAATTGAACCCTTAACTGATCGCGTAAAATGCATCCAGATTTTCCCCAGCCCTCTACCTTAACTCAACTAAGACGTTTCTTAGGTTTTTTCAATTTTTATCGACGTTGCATTCCCAAAGCTACCGATATTTTAGCTCCACTCGTTAAATTCTTAGAAGGACACAAAAATAAGAAAAAACATCCCCGTTCCAATGCTAACAAAATTGAGCAATTACAAAGGAACGATGAAGCCATTCTTTCCTTCACTGCTTCAAAAGAAACTATAGCTCGAGCTACATTCTTACGACATCCAATTCCTGGCGCCCAGTTAAGTTTATGGGTCTTTGCTAGCAATGTCGTAATTGGTGGATCTTTAATGCAACTCTCCGAAAACCACTGGGAACCAATAGCATTTTATTTCTGTAAATTAAATAAGTCTCAGTGAAATTCGCCTACTTATGATCGTGAATTATTTGCTATTTATTGTTCTATAAAAAATTCAGACACATGCTAGAAGGTCGAAATTTCATTATTTATACAGACCAAAAACCTCTTACACTCGCATTTCAACAAAACCCTAATAAATGTAGCCCGCGTCAATTGAGACATTTACACTATATTTCGCAGTTTGCTACTGATATTCGATATACTAAAGGCTCTGACAACACCGTGACCGATGCATTGTCTCGAATTGAGATAGATTCAATTTCTCCTAATGTGCTAGATTTTAAAGAGTTTGCCACGCTCAGACCAATGATGAAGAGCTAAAACTACTTCTCAAACTTGACACTACTTCATTAAAATTAGAAAAACACTATTTTCCACTCGAAGATGTACATTTATATTGCGATATGTCACAAAAGTATCCTCGACCATTTGTTCCTAAAAGTATGCGACAATCAGTTTTTTCAACCTTACATTATTTCTCTCATCCAGGTATCTCAGCTTCATTAGATTTAATTTTCAAAGGATTTGTATGGCCTGGCATGCGTAAGGACATAAAATCTATGGTTCTCAGCTGTACGAAACGTCAAGAAGCTAAAATCTTTCAACACACCAAATCGCCAATTTGCACATTCTCTGAACCTGATTCTCGTTTTGTCCATATTCACGTTGATTTTATCGGACCTTTACCATCATCCGATGGCAATCGGTACTGCATGACCATCATTGATAGGTTCACGAGATGACCCGAAGTTATTCCCACATCTGATATGACTACAGAGAAAGTTTGAAGATTGTCGACTCCAAGTTTCCATTCGTTTGGTCTGACGTTGAAAAATATACGAAGTCTTTGAACGTTGCGTAGTTCTGCACAATCCTGTGTTATAAGAGCTACTTGTGGCATTTGCAGGTTTCTAGGAAACATTTTGTAATAGCATAAATGAACTACAGAACACTGTTAGCATTACGAATTTGCACAATCAACATATGGCATAGAACTAAGATTTTCACTGTTCAGATTGCTATTCAATTTTCTATTATGAAAATTTCTTTATTAAGATGAGAATCAAAAGCAATAATTTATAACAAAAAATCTCTAGTCGTTTTAGTTAGTATATAAAATAACTGAAATCTCTTTCGGCTGAAGTTTTATGCATGTAGATTTATGAAATTTCAAAATCACGTTGCCCTACTTTGTCATTAATAAAAAGTATAAGAGCTATTGACGGCATTTGGCGGTCGCAATTTATAGTTTGTTATAGCGCAAATGGATTTCACCATTTTGGTAACAATACTATAAATTTTCTCTATAATTACATCGCATATCAGCAGGTGTGTCAAAAGTTATACAGTTTTTAATATCATGATATAAAAAAGGGTTTTTTCAAAAGAAACGATCTTCTTTATTATCTATGTCATATTAGATATTATCGCTCCTGCTAACATAAACAAAGCATATATACTACTTAATAATCGCATAATGCTTAAATAAACTCCATGAACTTGTCCATTCTCTTTTTCACTTATCGCTTCTAGTATCTAATGAAATATACATTATACAAATGTGATATGTAGATAATGTGCCTAAAACGTCCATGACTCTGACGTAGCCTTATTTTGATAGTTATGTTAAAAACTAATTCTTTTGACACTTCTACTCATATGCTATGTGCTTATATTGAGAATTCCTATTGTTCTCAGAGTGATTCCTTAAATCTGAAAAACAATAGACTACTTAGGCTTAACATTGGATAAAACACTGTCTTTTCTTCCGGACCTGAATAAAAAACGTATAGAAATTAATCAAATATCACAAAATCTTCTAAAATTCGCCGCTGCATATGGAGGCCTTTCGAAGTAAATTTTAAAAATCTGGTACTTACAAATATTAGAAAAAAAATATCCTATGCCGCTTCATGTTGGTTTCCACACCTACCAGTCTCACATGGCTACAGGCTACTATCTGCAATTCAGACACAATGCCTTTTGCTTCTGTCGAGAGCTTATAGAAAATCATCAACGGCAGCTTTGAATGTATTGTGCGGCATTCAACCATTGGCGATCCAATTAAATACATTAGCAATTTCAGGACAGGTCCTACGTCTGGGGATTCCAATAGAGGGCAACTTTCCAGTCTTCTATCAACCGAAAATATCCTCATCCATACCTTCCCCACATCAAGATTATCTTTTACTACAAGAAGGAGTTCCATCCACTTCAACAATAAATATATACACTGACGGCTCAAAATCAGATGCTGGCACAGCGTATGCTTTCTGTGTTTATAAAGAAGGGAAATGCATCCATACTCATCAAATAAAGTTACAAATATCAAATTCAATCTTTCAAGCTGAACAACTCGCCATATTAGATGCAATATTATGGGCAGACTCCTCAGGGGACGGGAACTTCGTCATTTACACAGATAACCAGTCAAGTCTTGCATTATTGGAGAACGTTTTTAGTACAGATTTTATCACATCAAAAATTATAATAGCCTTACAGAAAACATCTAAATCAATTAAATTTCAATGGGTTCGGGTACACACAGGTGTTAAAGGAAATGAACATGCAGATCAACTAGCCAAAGATGCAATAACAAATATTAAAGTACGAGAAATATTTCATCCATACCCAGCTTCACACCTTAAAAAGAAATTGAAAAACGAAACCATAGACAAATGGCAGCAACAGTGGGATTATGGTACCACTGGCAGATTTACTTACAAATTATGTCCAAAAGTATCAACAGACTTCATGTTAGTACATAGAAACCTGTATATCTTCTCAACTAATCATGGACCCTTCCCGTCCTACCTATTCAAAATAAATAAAGCTCCGTCGCCACTGTGTACCTGTGGTGAAATTGGTAACTCTCTTCACTATGTGCTCAGCTGTCCATTAACATCAACCCTCCATATCCGTAAATCAGCCACAATAGAACATCACCATTGGTTCAAATTTGTGCTGAAAACACCAATGCTATATACTAAAATAATAGATTGTGTGCGGTTACTAGAAAACAATCAACAAATTTTTCAAAACCCACAAATGCCTATAGATGAACAAGATTAGCACTAATGAACAGAAACATGAACTTCAGGCCAAACAGTGCCTAACTAAATCGAGAATATAAAATTTAGAAAACTCTTGTACATAGAACAGCCATACACTCAGGTTATCCATAACCTTAAAGTTATCTCACAACAAAACACTTGAACTCATGATAATAACTATTAAACTAATGCACCTGAGAATATGTAGAGCTTAAGAACATCTTATTCATCTGCTGCTATTTGTAATTAATCAATCATATTCGTGTTGAAAATAATACACATTTTCGTCTGTAAAGCGCTCAGCTCATCTGTTCTATTATTACTTTTATTATTATATTTATAATTACTATTATTATTATTTGTACTATTACCTTTATTTCTTATTGTTAAAACTATTGTTAAATATTGTAATTTATTTATTTATTTATTTATTTATTTTTTTGAATAAACTTGCAAAGCGGGATCTGGAAGCCTATGCCAATGGTGGGTTATCCCGCGTTGTAGAAAATGTAAAAAATGTTCTCAGAGTGCGAAAAATTTGAGCTCCAGGTAACCCAAACTATGGGCCGGCAAATGCAATCAATATCTCTAACATCATTATAAAAAAAACTTTTTTTCAAAATAAGCGTTCTTCTTCATTATCTATGTCATATTAGCTACTTTCGTTTCCTAAATTTCCGAAATCATCCAAGATTACTCGCTTGTTAAAATAAACAAAGCATAGAATAATTCGCATAATACTTAAAAAAAAAAAAAAAAAAAAAAAAAAAAAAAACTACAAGAACTTGTTCATTCTCAGTTTTCCATTTCAAAACCACCACACTTCCACCAACATTTTAAAAACTTAAATTCCTTTGATATATCCACTGGTATGCGGTGTACTTATGTGAAAAATTATATTTATTTGAGCTATAACGAACAATAAACTTCGGATCGGCAATGGCGGTTATTTATTTAAGCAGCGTGGTGATACGCGATTTTGAAGTTTAATAAAACTACATGCATGAACTTCAACCAAAAGGGATTTCAGTTTTTGTAACAAATATTTGTTTACTTTGTTTAATATAAATATCATTAGTGTAATATTTTTAGCTAATTAATTAATAAATAAATAATCACGGAATCAAGGATGAGATGGCCATGTAGATACTTAATTAACTTTTTATTTATACGCATAACAAACAAACACCAGTTACATAACAACACGACACATTTTTGACTTCTAAGTCCCCGTGGAGAAAAAGAAGAATTAGTTTTTAATGATTCAGTAGCATCAACAATGGAACTATTGGAAAAGAAGGTTTTGTAAGCATTGAATCAGAGTCAGTTGATTTAGGACTTGAGGAACTAGGATCAGAGAGTCAGCTGGTTTAGGACTTTGAGTAATTAGCTCAGAAGAGTCAGCTGGTTTCATATCTGTGATACTAGGCTGTATTGGTGGAGAATCACCTTGTTTCTCCATTGCCTTTTCACTTCTGAAACTTCCTGTATCACTTTCTTCAGTATTTGGATCATTAACAAAAAAATTTCTGAACCTACACTAGTTATTTGATCAACATGTCGTTTCCAAATATTCGAACCAACTTTAATTCAATACCGTAATGTTCCTTCAATTTCTATATTTCAAGCCATTTTCCACTTGGCTTCTGGAGTATATTTCTTAAAGCTACTTTCTGGTTAATTTGAAATTCTTTAATAGAAGTTACCCCTGCAGCCTTCCCTATACACTTTTCTTGTAATTTCTTTATAAAATTAGATCTACAGTAAAATAAAATAAATAATATAGAAAAGCTATATTTAGGGTTGAACGACGTAGTCACCTTAATAAAATAAATAAACAATATGAATATTAATTTCGCAATATATATCTTTACTTAATAGGTGCTAAAATACATAAATGTTAAAACATTTTAAAAACAATCAAGATGTTAAAACATTCGAGTCATATGATCTTAAAATCCGAGCGCTTACGACTAAAACATTAGTCGTCATCAGGGAAATCACACTAGAAATCACACTACAAATCACATTAGAAATCAGGGAAATCACAGGGTGATTTCCTGATGACAACTAATGTTTTAGTCGTAAGCGCTCGGATTTTAACATCATATGACTCCAATGTTTTAACATCTTGATTGTTTTTAAAATGTTTTAACATTTATGTATTTTAGCACCTATTAAGTAAAGATATATATTGTGAATTTAATATTCATATTGTTTATTTAGATCTACAGATTCAAAATTTTATTCAATACCAATCATTTTCACCGTCTTCTTGCTTTTAAATTCCTTTGAGTTTGAATGTATCGTTAAATATCACTACAATCTTCAATATAAGAGAAAAACTCACAAATAGCTGCATCTGTACTGGTGTTTAAGTGCACAGAAAACCCATGACTTATGACTAGGTAATTAAGGAAACTGCAAGTATTACATTTCAGAAGAAGAAATATTTATTTACGGGTTTAAATGGTAAAAGAATTAATTGCTACACACATATCTTATTTTTCCGAAACATGTATGCAGTTTTCTAAACAGTATTTATGGCTCAAGCATGGCTAGATAAAAATTTCTTTACATCCTTATGTTTAACATGGTACAGCAATGAAATAGGTATTTCAATGTTTGCATGTTTTGAAAATAATCACTGAATCTTTGAAAATGATATTCTGCACTAAACAAGCAATAAAGAAACAGTAGTTTACGCTTTGCATGAAATATCGAAAGCTCATTCTAGTGACTAAGTATATAAGATCATGTTGTGTAAAAGAGTTAGTAAGATAAATTACAGGCTTTAATTTACAAGAGAGAATATGTTATTTCAGGCGTTAAATAGACACCTGAATTAAGTACCATCTGTTGCTGTTGCTATAAGTGTCTTCTTTTGAAACTAATGCTTATGAATCCGAGAATAGGTCACAACAGAAAAGGCTATAACAAATATGCTCATTAAAGAGTACACAAAAATTCAAGATAGATAATATAAGTTCTGAAACAACAAAGGTGTGCTTATAGGGTCAAATAACTTTAAAATATCAAAAGTTAGTTGTTAGTTTTAAAGTGTGTTAGCTTAAAAATTACTAAAGATAATTGTATTAAACTTCAAGCGAATATTTAAACAAATTTGGTCTTCTAAAAATTGAATATATTTAATTTTCAACGCTTTCCAACAAAGTTGAAAAGTGTTTATGAATTCGATTAGTCTGCCTGTCTGTTTGTCTGTCGTATATCTGTCTGTCCGTGCTGTAACATGCGCAAATATAGTCCGATTACCATGAAATTCATAGATGTTATTGGGTATGACAATGACATGTTTGGTATTGAAAATGAAGTGCGTAACATCTACAGTTCATTTATAGGGACACTAAAAAGCATTCTGTTACATTACGTCCTATGGGAGAAAATCGTTTTCCGTGTATTTTAATGACATTACACTATCTTAAAAAGGCTGAAATTTATATGTATTACTGAGATGTACTACATGGTGCTTACTTTAGAATATGGTGATCATATAATTTATCGTTCATTTACGGGGTCGCACAAAAGAATTTGCATCATTAAATAAAGGAATTTTTGAACCTACATTAGTTATTTGATTGTCATGTCTTTTCCAAATATTCGAACCAACTTGAATTCTATAATGTAATTTACCTACTCTTGCTATCATTCAAACAATTTTCCACTTAGCTTCTGGAGTATATTCCTTTCAGCTTCTTTCTTGTCAATTTCAAATTTTTTAACAGAAGTTAACCCTGTACCCTTCCTTTTTATTCAATTCTAACTAGTAAATCTGCAGATCAGGAGCCTCAACGTCAGCTCTGCAAGTCATTGTTTTTAGACTCACTTTGGTAATATTCAGCTTCCTGCAAACCGCAATTTAAAGTTTTCAAATTATGTAATTATTTATAACAATAAAAAATACGAAGTTTTCAGACATTAGAAGCATTAAATTAAAAACGTTATGGAAGGATATTTCAAAATTTTCATGAGCTGTTAATTCTGGTATATTTTTTAAATAATAAAGTAGATTTCTTCAGGGGGGCTCCGCCTCCAGAACCCCCGTGGTCTTATTAAATTACTTACGTAACTTTTTATTGATTGCGCTAATGGTTAGCGCAAATCTTAGATTTATTTTTACACTTCCGAACCTTATTTTTCAATACTGGTAACACAGAAGATGATTTACATTGACGCAATTATATTAAACGTTTAGGTTTTATGAATGAAAATGTAATTTCCTTTAAAATTAAAATAAAATAATTTTCATTCATATTTTCTGAAATGAGGCGACATTAAGAAGTAACACCCGTCAAAAAACATTTTTTCAGGCAATCTAGTTAATGCTTGGTTTTTAAGAATGAAAATATTTATTTCCCGATACAATGACGTCATTTTCGACAACGATAATTTTTCGGTGCATAATTTTGATATTTACTATATATTTGCTTTTCAAAAGTTGTTTTTTTCTCGTTGGAATTTTCGATTAAGAATTAACATTTCTGTTAGCTGTGTGCAGACGATAAACCATGAGATATTATGGTGTTATTACAGGAGGACTCAAAGACGCTTGGAATCCCAGGCGTTTAGCGACAACAGCCGCCTCACGGTCCGTCTTTTCCAAGCATTTCATTGGCTGTTCCGGAAAAGGCTTTTCTATTATCAGATTTCCAAGCATTTGATTGGCTGTTACTGGCGACTCGCCTCGTTTCGATCGTTAAAGATGCTCCGACAGAAAAAAGACGCTCGCACTCCAAGCGACTCCCCTGGAGCCATAGGAATACATGGAGACGCCTGGAATCTGAAGCATCTTTGACCCCTCGTGTAATAACACCATTAGTAACTTTTTTTTTTCATAATAAGAATTAATATCATAACACAAGCCCCTTTTATTTCAACCTCAAAGCGTATTCGTTTTATTTTTGATATATGAGATCAAATTCACCTTCTTTTCGTATTTTCACTTTATTTCTAATATGAAGGCGGATTCATGTCTATTTTTTATTTCATTTTCCTCTCTCACATAAAAATCTTTCAAATCAAAATTAACTGTTTAGGATAAATTTTTATTCCGGGATTAAATTTTCGTGGCAACGGCAAAAAAAAAAAGATTGTTAAATTTCATAGCAAATGTCGATTTATTCTTTATGAAAATAATGAACTTTTTAATTTAAAAGAAAAATATTTGAACAAAATAAATAGAACATAGTCTTTCTTTATTTCTGTGGTAAATTCCATCTATATGTAAAGACACAAAGGCATTAATTCGTCCCTTTTGACTTTGATTTAACTTCAAACAATTACAAATACTTTCACATTTACGATATTTTTAGGTGTAGTTCGCTGCTAGGTAACAGTTAAAAGATAATAAAAACAATTAAATATGTGCTTAAAAAGAAAATTTATATTTAAAAAAATATTTTATGTTATTGAAACACATATATAAAATCCCTCCATAAAAGTTATACACCGAATTTAAAAACTCTGACAAATGTATACACAAAATTTCATACTAATATGAATAATGTATGGTTCTAATTAGGAAATTTCATCGTCCTTAATTTAGCATTTAAATCCTTCAATCATATGAGCCATTTCTTTTCAACAAATAAAAATGGAAAAATCGTCTGAATTGCTATAGGAAAGCATTAAGTCTCAAAATAAAAAGTTCTATATATTCCGAACGAATGAACCAAATTTAACCAAAAACTATACAGCTAAATCCGGGGATTTCACCAACATGCATCCTTAATTTTAAGATAATCGGATGCTTTTTACGGCAGTTATCGCGGAACAGACAGACAGACTAACAGACAGACAGACTAACGGAAACCAAAACTTTTCGTGTCTCCACAGTAAGCCTTCACTGACGTTTCGGCAATTATCTTCAACGTATTCTTGTTTTTTCAATTTCTCTGATTTGAATGTATCGTTAAACTTCAATACGATTTTTAATGTGAGATAAAGTCTCACAAATAGCTGTATCTATATTTACTGGTGTTTAAGCCCACAGAAAACCCTATGGCTCGTGACTAGATAATTAAGGAAATGCAAGTACTACACTAGTAAATCTGCAGATCAAGAGCCTCAACGTCATCTCTGCAACTTATTGTTTTTAGCAAATTTTGCTTAATATTAATCTTTCTACAAAAAACAAAATTTAAACTTTTAAATTACACAAACATTTATAGAAGGAGAAAAAAATATTTCGATGGTTTCAGACATTAGAAGCGTTAAATTAAACACGTTGTTATGTAATGATATTCTGAAATTCTCACGAGCTACTTATTCTAGTAATTTTTATATAATAAAGCAAATTTCTTCAGGGGGGTGCCCCCCCCCCTGAACCCCCCGTTGTGTAATTTATTTTGCATTTGTAATTTTCTATTGATTGAGTTAATGATTATCCTATATCTTAGATTCATTTTTACACTGCGATTTATAAGGATAAGCAACAATTTGGTCAAGCATTTTACGTTATCCTAATATCCATACAGCAGTATTTACTTGCCTGCTAACCACAAACATCTGTATCTAATGGATAAAGAACTTTTGGAAATGTAAACTGAGACATCTAATTTAGAAATCTAATAATAATTTTGATTACCATTCTGCAATATTTATATCTAAGATCTAATCTAAATATCTAAAAATGTACTCGATAGCATTAACTTACTAAAATCACCCTAAAGTAGGGGGAGTTCTAAACCTAACGGTTAATAATTCATCATCGTGTCCACTTCAAATTGACTAAATAGATAAACGTGATATGGCGCCGTTAAGTATTTTTTGTGATAGCCTTTTAATAGTATCCACATTTAATTTAAAATCGTGATGTTACAAACACCGTTGAAATTTGATGCACATCTGTGTTCAGGTCAAATTACGAAAGGTTAACTAACCTTTTATTTCCCTTAGCTGAGCATTTTGTTTCATTTTTCGTAATAGGGATTATTTTAATAATTTATTTTACACTCTACAAGCTGTTACACGGGACGTTGTTCACGAAGCATTAAAATAGAGATAAATGCATTAAATAAAACATTTCACTCACCACCAGACATGGCAAGTCTCAGGCTTTTTGCACAACACTATTACCTTACAGAAAATGTTGTTCTTTTAAATCGCGCAAATGTTTCAATTAAATAAAGTAACATATTTTGTATTAAAATACTGGTATCCAGAACGCCGGAGGCTTGGCAGCCCTGCTCCTCTTAATAGAAACATATATAGTTAACCAACACTTTATCACATTTTATAGGAAACAATACGGAATTTCTTATTTGTATGGCCTTACATATACCTCAGTCATAAAAATGTAAAATTTTGTGCCAATTAATATACGCAATTGCGAAAATGAAATCGCAACCAATGAGAAAAGGAAGGCCAAGTAAAATCGTGTAAATCGAGGAATCTTTCTTCGTAGCGTGGGAAAATACCACTACAAAAATTAATTTAGGTGGTATTTGGTGTGAAATGTTTATATGTATTCATTCCTGTCCTATTTATCTTTTTTATTATTTGTAATTTGCTGCATTTTCCCTTTGCACGTGGAAATCTTACAAATTAAAATGAACTCTTTGGGAGAAATTGTTATTCCCCCCTTTTTTTTTTTTTTTTTTTTTTTTGACAACAATAAAGTTTATAAAGTTTAATAGAATAATGTCAGTTTATTCTGTATGAAAATAACGAACTTTTTCCTTTATAATCAAAATAGTTGAATACATAAATAAAGATATTATTCTATATAGTATATAAATACTATTTTCATTTCTGCGTTTAAATCAATTTATATGCAAATATCTATACAAAGGCATTCATTAATTCATTCCTTTTAACTTTGATTTGACTTTAAAAACCATACATACTTTCACATTTATGATATTTTTAGATGAGATATAGTTGCTACGCAACGGTTAAAAGAAAAAAAATGAAATATAAGTAAATTCATAAAATAAAATGTTTTATATTATTCGAACACATGTATAAAATTCCATCATAAGTTATACACCTAATTTAAAAACTCTGACAAATGTTTTGACAAAATTGCAAACTAATAGGAATAATTTACTACTCTTATTTAAAAATTTCAGCATCAAAAATTTACCATTTAAATCCATTTTTTATATGAGCCATTTCTTTCAACAAATGAAAATTTGAAAATCGTCTGACTTGCCATTGAAAAGCATTACAGAGCAAAATAAAATATTCTATATTTCCCGAACGAATGAACCAAATTTAACCAAAAACCATACAGCTAAGTCCGAGTACCTCATCAACATGCCACATTAATTTCAAGCCGATCGGATGCTTTTTGCGGCAGTTATCGCGGAACAGACGGACAGACAGACAGACAGACAGACAGACAGACAAACGGAAATCAAAACTTTTCGTGTCTCCACAGTAAGCCTTCACTGACGTTTCGGCAATTACAGAAGAAGAAATATTAATTTACGAGTTTAAATGATAAAAAAATTAATTACTATACTCATAACTTATTTTTCGGTAAACGTGTATGAAATTGTCTAAACAGTGTTTATGGTTCAAAGCATGGCTAGATGAATTTTTTTTTTAGATCTATATGTTTCACATGGTTCAACAATGAAATAGATATTTAAGTGTTTGAATGTTTTGAAAATAATCACTGAATCTTTGAAAATAATATTCTGCACTAAATAATAAATAAAGAATTAGTAGTTTACGCTTTGTATAAAATATCAAAAGCTCATTCTAGTGACTAAGTATTTAAGATTGTGTTGTGTAAAGGAGTTAGTAAGATAAATTTCAGGCTTTAATTTACAAGAGAGAAAATGTTATTTCAGGCGTTAATTAGATGCCTGAATTAAATACAATCTGTTGCTGTTGTTATAAGTGGTTTCTTTTAAAACTAATGCTTATGAATCCGATAACTGATCTCTGCACAGAAGGCTATAACAAATATGCTCATTAAGACATACAAAAAAATTCAGCATAGATAATACAAGTTCCGAAACAATACAGATGTGCTTATAGGGTCAGATACCTTTAATATATCAGCAGTTAGTTGAAAGTTTTAAAGAGTATTATCTTAACAATTACTAAAGATAACTGTACTAAACTTCAAGTGAATATCTAAACAAATTTTGCTCTTCTAAAAATGAAATATATTTAGATTTTAACACTTTACAACAAAGTTTAAAAGTGTTTATGAATTCGGTTTGTCTGCCTGTCTGTCTGTCTGCCCCATGTCTGTCTGTACGTGCTGTCACGCGCGTAAATATAGTCTGATTACCATGAAATTCATAGATGATATTGGGTATGACAATGACATGTTTGATATTGAAAATGAAGTGCGTAACATCTAAGGTTCATTTATCGGACACTAAAAAGCATACTGTTACATTACGTCCTATGGGAGAAAATCGTTTTCTGTGTATTTTAATGATATTACACTATCTTAAAAAGTCTGAAATTTATATATATTACTGAAATGTGCTACATGGTGCTTACTTTAGAATATGGTGATCATATAATTTATCGTTCATTTACGCGGTCGCACAAAAGAATTTGCATCATTAAATAAAGAAATTTTTGAACCTACATTAGTTATTTGATCGACATGTCTTTTCCAAATATACGAACCAACTTAAATTCTATAATGTAATTTTCCTTCTCTTGCTATAATTCAAATAATTTTCCACTTGGCTTCTGGAGTATACTTTTTACAACTCCTTTCTTGTGAATTTCAAATTCTTTAACAGAAGTTACCCCTGTACGCTTACCTTTTATTCAATTCTAATTATCTTCAACGTGTTCTTGTTTTTTCAGTTTCTCTGATTTGAATGTATCGTTAAACTTCAATAAGATTTTCAATATGAGAGAAAGTCTCACAAATAGCTGTATCTATATTTACTGCCATTTAAGTCCACAGAAATCCCTGTGACTCGTGACTAGGTAATTAAGGAAATGCAAGTACTACATTACAGCAGAAGAAATATTAATTTACGGCTTTAAATGATAAAAAAATAATTACTATACCCATAACTTATTTTTCGGTAAACGTGTATGAAATTGTCTAAACAGTGTTTATGGCTCAAGCATGGCTAGATGAAAATTTCTTTACATCCTGTTTGTTTCACATGGTACAACAATAAAATAGGTATTTAAATGTTTGAATGTTTTTAAAATAATCAATGAATCTTCGAAAATAATATTCTGCGCTAAACAATAAATAAAGAATTAGTAGTTTACGCCTTGTATAAAATATCAAAAGCTCATTATAGTGACTCAGTATTTAAGATCGTGTTGTGTAAAAGAGTTAGTAAGATAAATTTCAGGCTTTAATTTACAAGAGAGAAAATGTTATTTCAAGCGTTAATTAGATACCTGAATTAAGTACAATCTGTTGCTGTTGTTATAAGTGTCTTCTTTTAAAACTAATGCTTATGAATCCGATAACTGATCTCTGCACAGAAGGCAATAACAAATATGCTCATTAAGGCATACAAAAAAATTCAGGATAGAAAATACATGTTGCGAAACAATACAGATGTGCTTATAGGGCCAGATACCTTTAATATATCAAAAGTTAGTTGAAAGTTTTAAAGCGTGTTACCTTAACAATTACTAAAGATAACTGTACTAAAATTCAAGAGAATATCTAATCAAATTTTGCCCTTCTAAATATTGAATATATTTAGTTTTTAACACTTTTCAACAAAGTTGAAAAGTGTTTATTAATTCGGTTTGTCTGCCCATCTCTCTGTCTGCCGTCTGTCTATCTGTCTGTCCGTGCTCTAACTCGCGTAAATATAGTTTGATTGTCACGAAATTCATAGATGTTATTGGGTATGACAACGGCACGTTCGGTATTGAAAATGAAGTGTGTAACACCTATGTTTCTTTTATAGGGACACTAAAAAGCATTCTGTTACAATACATCCTATGGCAGAAAATCGTTTGCCGTGTATTTTAATGATATTACACTATCTTAAATGGCTGAAATTTATATATATAACTGAGATGTACTACATGGCGCCTACTTTAGAATATGGTGATCATAGAGTTTATCGTTCATTTACAGAGTCGCACGAAAGAATTTGGCTACAAAAGAAATTGGACATTGCTTGATCTATTGAAGCCTATGAACATTAATTGCTGGAAGCGTTGTTTCAGCTGTGGTACGTGTTTTTAAATTGAAATAATTTTTAATATTACTTGGAATGTATAAATCCTTCAAATCATGTACAGGGCTGCGTAAAAGTTATCAAGTACTTTTCCTTTTTGCCAAGGAAAATGCTAAATGGGAATTTTCAACTGTGCTATTCTTTTTAACTGAACGAACTTTTAACCCACCATATAATATACATCCATATTTATAGGTCATATACAAGGCTGCACAAAAAAGACAGATATTTTTCCGACTATTGATGTTATTAGCAGAAATTGGGTTTTAAAATGCATTATGCGTTTTTTAAATTGTTTATTTAGTTATCATATTTCACTTTAGTAAACTGTGAAGTTATATTAGAGTATTCTGAATGTATTGGAGTTTCATAACCTATGCTGGACGCATGATTTTTCGTTCTTGTTATTCGTTTGAAATTTTAAATACCGGGTGATACAAAAATTACTGATGGATTTTTATATTCAATAACTTGCAAACGGTGACAGATATTTAAAAAATTCTTGCAGGAGGGTTATGGATGATTTTTAGTCAGGGGTATTTTTACTGTGATTCTTGATTTTAATTTGAATTTCAAACAATAGATGGCGCCGAGAGCAATAGGTGCGCAGTCCAGACCCGATTTTTGGTACTTCGGGATCCATTCAATACATTTTAATCTCCTTTTTTCGCATGGAAGAAGAGAGAGGTACCTGTATTTAGCGGTTATTGTTTGCAGCGCCATCTATCGATGCTATCCGTAACTAAAACTGAGAATCGCAGCATAAAAACTCCTGACATCGTACATAACACACCTGCAAGAATTTTTTTTACTATCTGTCACCGTTTGCAAGTTATTGAATTTTAAAATCCATCAGTCATTTTTGGGACACGCGGTAGCTGCATATTTTCCCATGAATCCCATGTTCTTATTCCCCAAGCATGATGCTCATTAAATTCAGTTGTAGGAACTAATTTCTTTGTCTAATGAATTAATTTGCTTACCATGTCCTGTTTACTTCTAGATCTTTTACTTGAAGGAAAATTAAATTTTGTAAATAATAATAAATAAACATTTCACAAAAGCCACAAGGTATGGTTTCTTTTAAAAAAATAGCACACTTACTTTTAAAATATACAGGGTGTTTCATAAAAGATGGGCAAAACTTTAAGAGGTGAAAGTACACATCCAAACAAACAACTTTCATCAAAGATTGTATGGCTGGAATTAAAACGCAAAGGTGTTAGAGGACGCCGAAGACGATGTTGTTACACGAGGTAAAAACATACAAGGAACGATTAAGCGACAAAAGCAATGACGTGTGCACGTTTAATGACATGCGATTACAATAAGCAATTAATCGTTGAACCTCTAAGCCATTTCCATTTGCAGTTCAGTAGATAAAATGCATATCAACATTTTTCCTATTAGTTAAGTGCAACATCTTCTGATACGTTCATAGCGCTATTGACACATGGACACTCGGAACAGCGGCTTTTATGTACTAATCAATTGAAATTTTGCGTACGTTTCCTTCTTCTTCCCCATATCACATTTGCATGCTATTAACGTCGTTCTTTTCTTGATAACTCACAACAAGAATGGAGCTTTAACGTTTTTGCATGAATCAAGTTTCCAAATGCGTCAGCACCTATGCGTTTTATTTCCGACAATACATTCTTCGGTGAAAGTTGCTTGTTTGGAGGTATACTATCACCTCTTAAAGTTTTGACCATTTTTTATGAAACATCCTGTATAGTAATGGAAGATAAGATTACATCATTTTGTTTATATTCATTTTCTGTACAAGATCATAACAATTTATGAATATCTAACAAGTCACTTTTTCGAAATTGTACGCGAAATAATTATTTTTATTAAAATGACTTTAAAAATGAGCATTTTTTATTTCTACATGGCGCCTTGAATTTCGTTTTACAATTATTTTTAAATTATTATTCTGAATTCAGTTTTGTTTAAAATGTTTGTAATTTTTTAAAGAAATATATCATTTTATTTATATTCATTTTATTTTATCTGTATATCATTTTATTTATATTCTACAAAAATTTCTTAGTAAACTAAATGCAATTCAGCATAAAAATGCGTAACTCATTTAAAAACCACCTTTAAGCAATTTGAAATCATACCCAGTAGCCCTTATGATTTCTTTTGTGTATCTCCGTATGTGAATTATAGCATTTATACACACCATATAGTATGCATAAAAATAGTGAATCTTAAAAACGCATATCATAATTAAAAATGCATTTCCAGCAATCATCGCTAATGTACAGTACTTCTGATACAATACAGTATCTGAAATCATTTGTCTGTATCTTTACGTAACGGAATTCTTTTGTGTAGCCCTGTAAATGAATAATAACAATTCCTTGAACCGCAAACGCTACAGAATGCATATTTTAGTGCACTTCATACATGCATATCAGTTTTATTATGTTTCAAAGCGTGTAACATCATTAAGAATCACTTGAAACGATTTTTTATCGTAGGCCTTAATGTAACGGAATACTTTAGACTGTCCCTGTAAATGAACCAAAAATGCTACAAACTTCATTTGAAATAGGGAACGTGCTATCGTAAACGTCAATAACATCCAAAAATTTCAGGGCAATCCGAGTATATTTAGGAGCGTTAGAGCGCGGACAGACGGATAGATGGCCAAACGGCCAGACAAACCGAAGTCATAAACACTTGAAGTGTTAAAAATGTTAAAAATGCTAAGGAATCAGGTCAGGGAAATTCTTGTTTTCCAATAAAATCTCCAAAGTAAAACTTTGGTCCAAATTCACTTGCAAGACAAATACCCATAGGACGAGTGCTGATACTTTCCAGAAATTTATGTTGACAATTCTAGTCCGCTTCCAATTTTAAGTTTTGTAACAGTTTTTCTACGTTGTTCCTGGATGTGTGTTCTCCAATAGCTGTATATGAACTCATATATTTTATTTCTTGATACAGCCTTTGTAGAAAAATCTTTAAATATTTTCAGTATTTTTTCTGAACCTTTTTTTTTTAAAGAGTTTTAGTGTTATACCCTAAAGCCAGATGTACTTCTGTTTCTTTTATTCCTGAAATTATTATTTAATAGCTTTTCAGAACTTTTTGCATCAAATTTTGACAAACAATTATCAATGGAGGTATAGTAAAAAATGTGTTTCCAAATGCCATCTCTTCAAGAGAATTAGCCATCTTGAAAGAAGTCGTACAATAATGCTAAAGATTTTGTGAATAGTAAATATACTCCACATGAAGGGAATATTATAAATTCTTGGATGAATAACACGCATATAAATCGATTTCATGTAATGAAATACCTTGAAATAAATGATTAATGAAGGTAAAAATAGTTAAAACTTTACTTGGAATTTCGACTGATCTGTTTAGAAACTATATAATAAACTAGAAAACAGGAATTCTGCTTTTATCAGAATTTAATGTCGCCTTCGATGAAAAGAAATATATATGTATATAAATATAAATAGTTATGTTTTAAGACTTAAAACACACGCTTTTATTTTATATAAAATGACATCATTCGCATCCGCTGAAGAATTTCTCATTTTTGATCCAGTCTTAAACAACATCTACAGTAAAATATGCATGGGTATAGCTGAATAATACACAAATCCAAAAAAAGATGTCGTCATTCAAGAAACTCGACAAAGAAAATCGCCTATCTAATCTTTCATATGCCTTCATTTGTTTATAACATTAATATAGACACTTCAAATTAAATATAGTTTATAACAGTTCCATGTTTTGTCATAAATCATTCATTTATATATTTTTTTAAACACCACGTATTTTAATTACATTTTTTTTTTCAGTTTTTATGAGAAAATGGCAACATAAAGATATAATTGCTATTTTTCAACTATTTTTCTTTTACTTTCTACAGAAATGGAGTACTCGAGATGCCTACTTTAAACAAATGGAGCTAAAAACTACAAAAACTAATAACAATAATATCTCAAAAATAAATGGAGATGCAGTTTTCAAACAAATTGCATTTAAAAGAACTTTTTTTTCAATACGACGGTATAATAATTGAAAATGTACGTATGTAAGTTTTAAAAATTGCAGTGGAGATTATTCCGTACAATAGTACACCTGCTTTCTTTTACGGCTGGCATATAGGGGAGAGTAGCCATATTTGGACCGCCGCTTTAATTGGACCGTTGCCATTCTGCCGTTAATTACACGAAGAGACGCCATCTATCGCTGAAATCCTACTCATCAAATGACGTCACTCATGATTAGAAGAAGCAACCGCCTACCACGTGCTTCTTGCAGACAATCTTACGAAACCAAAATTTAGCGGTTTTGATCTAATTTATTCCTACTAAACGTAAGTGAATACTTTAAAACTAAAGTACGTTGTTATGTTTTAATATACATACATAAATTCACCTGTTTATTGCAGATATTATTCACGCGAATTTGTTTGATTTCGTTTTTGTTCTTAGTCTTGAGATTATCTGTTTTAAAAAATGGCGCAGTTGCCGTAATTGGGCCAATTTAAGTTGCTTAAATTAGACCAGTTATGCGCTCATAAATCTGAAAAGTAAGTAATGAATTTCGAGAACGGTACACTTCGTAAATTATTATTTTTTTATTTTTTTAAATATTTTACAATGGATTGCTATCTCCATGCAAGATTTTTCCTTTATTTTTTGTATATATGGATTAATTTTTTTTATACAGTTTAGGCCTGTCTGAACATAAAAATATTTTCACATGTTTATGCAATAAATTTTGTTTGCAATTTCTTTTATCTTGCATGTATTTGTATTTATGTTCTTTGAATTCAGTATTCCTATGACGTACTTGGTTTACAGAGTTGAATTAAAACATTTTTCTCCTGGAGGATATTTGCGATTCCGTGAGGGGGGGGGGCAGGTTTATTACAGTTCTGGAGGGTGGAATTACACTTGTTTGCCATTAAAACACATAAAACCTCAAATCTTCCGGGCGGAGTGGTTATTTCACGGCTCCGGGGGGGGGGGCTGAATTCAACACTGTTTGAATGTAGAATGTCTCCGTTTGATCAATCGTAGCGTATTTTTCAATAGAGCATATTTTTAAACACTTTTTTAATACATATAATGTTGAAAATGTTGACCCAGACACAGACAGACTGTCTGGACGAAAATTACCCTTGACAGCAAAAGCTGTTAAAGATATAGGAAACAAAACGGAGAGAGTAAGTTGTGAAGAATTTGAACTGAAAGAAGGCTGCAGCTACAAATCCTCCCCCAAAACCGAAAAATCATTAGAAATGTTATTTCCCTTGCTAAATTATCTTAAATCAAAGTACGGAGGGAGTCAAAAAACATTTGTGTTAGCCTCTTCGCCATATAAAGTAACCTTGAAATGAAAAAAAAAACGACCAAAAGGAAGCTATCACAGAACAATAGCAATTGGAGCAAACATAGAGTTTTAAAAAATAGGCGTAATGCAATTAGCAAAAAAAAAAAAGGATGGAAGGGAAGACCTACAAACCTAATGTAAAGAAAACTTTTGTTGCAAAAAAAAGTCTAAAAATTCAGAAACTAAAAGGAAAAATCTAGACAGTGATGAATGGTTTCGCCTAATTTTTAAGAAAAATAAAATATCAGAAATCATTCAGTGTTCAGATTGCCAACTACGGTTCCATGTTGTGTGCGCTGAAAAAAAAATAATAAACAAAGTTCATGCGTAAGCTTTGCATCACTCCTTACATGATATTCAAGTAACTGACAAATAGTTCCATAATTTCCATTCTTAATTGCTGAAAATTTTAATTTATATTCTGAATACATTTATTTAAAACAATTACTCTTATTTTCAGATATTTGATTTCGTTTTTTTTCATTGCTGGTATTTTGTTTGATTGCTTCTTTAATCACAAACTTTGCTTTTAATATTTTTGTTTATATTCCCTAGTCATTAAAACGACCTGATTTTATTTGGTCCAATTTAGGAAACTGAGGTCCAACTTTGGCGATCAGTTTCTAAATTTGGACCACTTTTGACAATTTTTTCAAATTAAAATAGAATTTAAGATTAAAAAAAATTTGATCTAAAGATTTATTTAGTTAGTAGATGAAAAGATTGACCCCGCGTAACGATGTTTTGCAGATAGTCCAAAAATTAAGTGAGTTACACCTGAAAATAAGTGAAGTTGTCAAAATTCAGTTACTCTCCCCTACAAAGGAACGTTATTTTTTGGATACCACACTTTAATTATTGGGAGAAAGAAATAGCATACCAGGTGCTAATAATATATTGTGTACATGAATTGTTAAGTAATATGTTTATAGCTTAAATAAAATTTTAAAAACTTGTGTAGCTTTCTTTTCTATTATGTTATTACAAATGAAATGATTTATTATACTGAGAAAAATTTGGGTTATAAAATGCAATATAATTGCAGAATTTACTGAAAAGAATATTTTTTCTTTTTATCAGTTTCCTTTATTGGAGCTACATGTCCTAAGTATAAATTAAAGTAAATTCGCTTCAGCAAAGTTAACAACAACAAGAAAAATAATTGATTATTATGTAAAAGTAAACATTTAGAGAAGGCATATTGATTGTTTGTTTCTATAAACAATTATTTATGAATCAGACCGATGAAGATTTATGATGCGCTAGAAAAAAGGCAAATGTTTCTTAATATAGTAAAATATAATGTAACCGCAAACGAAAATATATAATAGCCTCTTTCAAGTTATACTCGATTCTTCGTTCTTTATCTTTGAAATCTCGGAAACTAATGTTTTTCCGAGACTTAAAGAAAATTTTATTAAAGCAAAGTTGCTTTTGCTGCCACTGGTTTTCGAAAATGTTTCCGAGTAGGTTTTATAGAGTATTTATCAATTTTCTTAAACCAGAATCTAAATTTTCAAGATGCTATAAATTCTGAATTAAATATATTCAGCTGTAAATTCATAAGAATAACGCAATTTTTCACCTTGATTCAAACATAAAATATATAATGTGAACTTTAAGAAGTTCACTGCGTTACTTAAAAGGCGACAAAATAATGAAAAATATGTTAAAAGTTAAAAATATACATTTTATTTAAAACTTCTTAGTACTTTCAAGCTTTCCAAGCTCATCATCACAGGATATTTTAATAACTAAATGTATGTAATTATGTAAATTATGTAAATGGAACACACAATCAAGTGTGTCACGACGCCCTATCGTGCAATATCCACAGTTTATGGTTCAATGTCCTGAAAGTAAATCCTGAAAACTTGAGCAAAGTGACGCATTAAAATTTAAGGTAAAGCAGTTAAATATTTTCTTCTACCCATGCAAAGGGATGTACAAGAACAGAGTAGTGTCATGAAATAAATGTAATTGCAGTTAATAATAGTATATATTTTCTCTAATTAAGCAGAGGATATTTTAATAACTAAATGTATGTAATTATGTAAATTATGTAAATGGAACACACAATCAAGTATGTAACGACGCCCTATCGTACAATATCCACAGTTTATGGTTCAATGTCCTGAAAGTAAATCCTGAAAACTTGAGCAAAGTGACGCATTAAAATTTAAGGTAAAGCAGTTAAATATTTTCTTCTACCCATGCAAAGGGATGTATAAGAATAGAGTAGTGTCATAAAATAAATGCAATTGCAGTTAATAATAGTATATATTTTCTCTAATTAAATTTAATCGAAGAAACTGCTACTTCTACTTTCAACTCTAATAATTATTGGCTCTCTCATTTTCAAAACAAACTGACGTATTTATATAAGTAAACAACATTTAGTTATTAAAATATTTTCTGATGATGAGCTTGGAAAGCTTGAAAATACTAAGAAGCTTTAAATAAGATGTATATTTTTAACTTGTAACATCTTTTTCATTATTTTAATCACCTTTTAACTAATACAATGAACTTCTTAAAGTTCACATTATATATTTTATATATTCAGCTGTTTGACCGAATTTATTCTTGCAAGAATAATAAAATAATATTAATTTTAATGTTATGTTTAATGCTATTATTTTATAGCGTTTGTTCTGTAAAATAGGTTTCTTAAAGATGAAAATGTTTTTTGAGAATTGATAGCATTTGAAAAAACCATATTCAAGGTTGAAAAAAAACTGATTAAAACGACTAGTAATTATTTCCTAAAATCAGCGGTAGCAGGAAAAAACTTTGTTTCTGTACATGCATATTTAAATTTATAAAATATATCGGCTTCTGAGGCTTCTAAAGAAAAAAAATTCTTTTTTGAAATCGTGAGAACTAGGGGGAAATTATTCTATATTTTCGGTCGCGAAAATTTTACTTTCTTATACTAAGAAGCAGTTTTTTTTACATTGTACTTATTTTGGATATTTAGAAATGTCAGTCAAATCCTTTTTTAACACTTTCCAACAAAGCTGAAAAGTGTTTATAAATTCGGTTTGTCTGTCCTCTAACTCGAGTAAATATACTCGGATTTCTATCCAATTGAAATATGTTAATGATGTTTATCATGGCATGTTTGGGATTGCATATAAAGCGTGTAGCAATAATAGTTCATTTACAGGGCTACTCAAAAGAATTCCATTACATTATGTTATATGTGGAAAAATCGTTTGCAGAGTATTTTAATAGCATTACGCTATTTCAAATGTGCAGAGACTGATTTTAAACACTGCATTTCATTAGAAGATGATTACGATAGAATAGGGCAGTCATAGCTTTTGGCGTTTATTTACAGGTACATACAAAGGAAATCGGTTACAGTACTGTCTTTGAGCAATAACTGCTGTAAGTGCTTTTTCACATGCGGCATGCACTTTTAAATTTAACTAATTTGTTGCATATTACTCATTGCATAAAAATTCTATATCTCGTATACAGAGATACACAACAGAATTCACGTACCATTCTCCTTGTTAGCGGAAATTGCTGAAGGGGAATTTTCAACTGAAATATGTATTTCCTAACAGAACTAAATTTTTGCATGCATATATGCTATATATATAATAGGTACAAATATATATATATCATATACAGGGCTGCTTAAAGAATTCGGATAATTTTCCGATTGTAGACGAGAACAGCTGAAACTGGGTTTTCAAATGTGTTATGCGTTCCCATATGGTTGAATTAGACATAATATTTTAACTTATTAAATGGTGCAGTTTTGTTATATTATTCTGAATGTGTTGGAAAGTGTTTCATAATCGATGTTTCAAGCATGATTTTTTTTTCTTTTTTGTTCTTTTCTTTTCCAACGGAAAAGAAAAGTGTTTGTGAGTTCGGTTTCTCTGTCCGTGCTCTAACTCAAGTAAATATAGTCAGATTGCTATAAAATATATATATGTTATTGGGGTTTACTACGAAATGTTAGGTATAGAAAATGAAGTGTGTAGCATTTACAGTTCGTTTACAGGGACACTCAAAAGAATTATGCTGCATTACAGTCTATAAGGAAAAATCATTTATGGTCTATTTCAATAATGTTATGCTATTTCAAACATATTGAAATTGATATGTATCACTCAGGCACACTGCAATATGCTTACTATAGAACGTGGTGTACATGGAATTTATCGTTCATTTACAGGGTCACACAAAAGAATTTGACTTCAGAAGAAAATGAACAATGATTGAACTATTGAAGGCTACGAACAACATTTGCTAGAACTGCGTTTTCAGTTATGGAACTCATTTTTAAATTTAATTAAAATATTACTTGGTGTGCATAAATTCTTTAGATCATATACAGAGCTACGAAAATGTTCTCAAGTACATTTCCGTTTATTGATGGAAATTGATGAATGAAAAATTTCAACTGTGCTATGCGCTTAACTGAACAAACATTTTGCATACTATGTAGTAAACATACAGATCTGTAGATCATATGCAGGGCTGCACAAAAGAAAATTTGGAGATTTTCCCGTCTCTTGAACGTAATCTCAGAAATTGGATTTTCAAATGCGTTACGTGTTTTACAAATTGTTTATTTTGCCATCATTTTTCAACATAATAAGAAGTTTGATAAAGTATTTTGAATTTCTTGGAAAGTGTTTCATAATCTCTGCTAGGCGCGTGATTTTTCGCTCTTGTTCTCTTTATAAAAGGAAGCTAACTTTTACTAATGCGTTAAAAGATTGCGATATATGTATATGTGTATTTTATGTGTTTGTTACTTTAACTTAAAATATAAGTAGGGGAGACCGGAGCTAGTTGGCTCCAGTGGTAAGTAGGCGCAGTCCTTATAAATCGCCTGTTTGTGGATAGATTGCGCAACCAGTCACAGAGTACCTTTCTTCTTGCTTTTTACAATCCTCATTTTAGTTGTGCAGCGTTACCTACGTGCAGTGGACATTTATTACGATTTTTCCGTTTTTAGGTAGATTTCGTATTAAATACTACCTATTGGGATCGTTCCTATGTTGGAATTTCTGAAAATTTTTGCAGATCTACACCGATCATGACCCCTAGAACCCAAAACCACCCTCAGTAAAAAACTTTATATATCTATCTATCTATCTATCTATCTATCTATCTATATATATCACTTTCTTCTGGACACGATAACGTTCGTAATTCTGCACCAATCTCTTCCAAATTGATACATAAAATCAATGGGCATAAAATCTCGGCCAAGTTCGTTAATGGGCAAAATCGGACCAAGGGGAGGGAAATAGGGAGGGGTTTTGTGAAAACAGAAAACCCCCCATAACTTCTTAATTTTTGTACATATCAAATCAGTTTAAAGTTTTTATTACTTCTAAAAATAGGGCCAAAAATTTATGTATCACAGATTTTTGATAAAGTTAAAAATGGGCTCAAGGGGCGCAAAAAATAGGGTTTTTGGGAGAAAAAAATTCATAACTTCGTCAATTCTCAAGATATCAAATTCAATTAATTTTATTATAAATCTCCTTAACATTATCTAAAACTTTTATATTCACAAGTTTTTGATAGGAGCAATTCGTACCGCAAAAAAAAAAATTAAAAACGAAAACAAAAAGGGCGTTTGAAGAAGACAAAAATCCATAACTTCGTCAATTCTCAAGATATCAAATCCAATTAATTTTATCATGAATCTCCTTAACATTATCTACAACTTTTATATTCACAAGGTTTTGATAGGACCAATTCGTACCGCAAAAAAAATTAAAAACGAAAACAAAAAGGTGGTTTGAAGAAGAAAAAAATCCATAACTCCGTCAATTCAAAAGATATAAAATCCCCATGAATTTATCATATATCTTCTTAATATTGTCTACAACATCTATATAGACAAGTTTTGGATAGGACCAATTCTTAGAGCAAAAACAAATTATACAAAAATAATTATATAATTAAAACATACATACCGGTTGAAGTAAAAAATGATCTTAGTAAGGGTGTTTTCAAATCCAAACTGCTTATTTTCTGACTCATTTTACAATTCATTTTTGCTCTCAAAGGCTTCCAATTGGTACGTTTTCTTACTCAGAAACTATATAATGTACCGTAATGGTCGATTTTCTGATAGGGGCAGAATATATTTTTTTAAATGCTGTTAAAAAGGGCATTTTGAACCGAATTTACCGAAGCGGATTGTGTTGGAAAAATCATTGTATTAAGGATGCGCTTAAATCCAAACTGCTTATTTTCTGACTGGTTCTTAAATTCATTTTTGCTCTCAAACGCATTTAATTGGTAGATTCGCTTATTCAGAAACTATATAATGTACCGTAATAATCGATTTTTAGATAGAGGCTGAATATATTTCAAAAAATGATGTCAAAGTGGGCATTTTGAACGGAATTTCCCGAAGCGATTGTGTTAGAAACGAAAAATATTGTCCTTCTGAGAAAATAATTGTTTATATCAAGTTTTAATTAATTGAACAAAAAATAAAAACACAGGTCGCTTATAAATCTCTTCAAAAATCACGTCAGCAAGTTTCATATTTTTTTTTAATTAAAAATGAATCTGGAATTATGCCAGAAAATTTCGAGTTGTTGAGCATGGAAAAGTATTTTTTTGAATACCGCCCTAACATGATTCTGATAAAACCAGCTATTATATGAAAATGAAATAAAAACTCGTCAAGAGCTGCCAGATAAAATTGTTAAAGTGGATTTATCTATAATCATGATTTAGTTTTTGTTTGTGAAATTAGTATATTTGACTTCGAAATCTACCTCTGCCTGTAGGCCGGGCCGGCAGGGATTTTTTGTTCTCATAAGTAATTTTTTGTTGCTTCATTCTTTTTCTAATTTCTAATACTTATCTTAATAATTGAGATTTAACTTGTGCAGTTTTTCTTAGTGTATGATTAACTGTACCTACCACATTTGTGATTTACTTGGGTTAGTTATGTTTAGAAGGTTACGTGTCTCTTTTGTGAAGAAATTTATTATGGAGCTAGTAGGCGCATTGAACACGAGGCAAGTTGGCTCGGTGTCTGGTGTGTGCTGGTAGCTTGGAAAACAGCAAACACCGAGAAAAGTGGTTGCAATGCACGATTTTAAGCACATGAGGCTTGCCCAAACGGAGACAGTCGAATTTTTATTTGCGACAACTGTAACTCTGATGATGATATCGTGTAGGATAGAAGTTACTCAATGTTAAGGTTTTATTCATTATTTTTATGTCTGTATAATTTAGAATTTACATTGTACGGCGATAACGCCTTTGTTTAAACTTACTGGTAATAATGAAATTGATTTCTCTTAACTGCGTGTCTTGTTTGAGTTTTATTTAAATTTTTATAAAGCGTGTCCTAACTTACCCCATAGGTATAGGTAACTTGTCCCGTGACGGGGTAAGTTGACGCACAATTTTCTCTTTACTTTAGGCTTCCACTAAACATAAACTGCAAAAACTACAAACTCAAAACTCCGGGATATTTATAGCCAAATGCCTGTTCTTTAAAAGTGCAGTTAAAGTTTGTTAAAAAACTTAAACAAAAAATTAATAAAAATTAATAACTACGTCTACTAGCCTCGGTCTCCCCTACTTACTATAAAATAAATTTTTTATTAAAATTTTCTTATTATTTAAGAACATATAAAGAAATATATAAATTAATTGCGAAGTAATAACGACAATAGCGTTGACAGGACAATTTTAATATATTTAAGTAATTCTTTTCGTATATTTCTTAGAAAAATTCGGTGATTACTTTGAAATCGTCTTAATATGCATTTAGTAATGTCTTAATAATTTTCTGTCTTTTTTTTTTTTTTTTTTTTTTTGTATGGATAATTTTAAGTGTACTTGTGGCAAAATTATATTGAAGTATTTTTTAACCACACGTTCCTCTTAACTAAAATCAATTCTTAGAGATAAATAATATATGATTGCGTGCTGTATTTTATATTAATATTTCTTTTCGTTATATGAATAATTTTCATTAATGATTCATTTCTAATCAACTAATTAATACTGTGTTATAAGCTGAAGTGAGAAAATTCATATATTTTTTTAATTTGTTTTTTCAACTTTAGCTGGTTAACTTCTATTTCAGTTTCCTTCTGAATTTTTCATAGTAAAATTATATGATTTATTCATTTTAAATTGACAGCATTAAGCTGATTAAACGAAATTTTTCTATTTGTCGCAGATTAACACTTGTCAGCTTCTATTTAAAAAAAATAAAAAAAGTTAATAAATTATATGGCAAATGTTTCAAGTTAAAATTTGACCCTTAATAAGTCTATTTAAATGCAGAGACATATTAAGACATTAAATGGCCAGATTATAATTTAATTGTAGAAATTATAATTTTTTAATCATAAAAATGGAAATATTACCATATTTTTTTTTTACAAAATAATAGAATGTTCTGGATATTAGCTTTGAAAAATCATTGTAATTAATGTTAGAAACGGGATTCCTATTTAATAATATGAAATAAAATGCATATTCTATTACATAAAAATATGTGGATTTTTTTAATTTTAATTTTCAATAAATTAAAACAATTAAATTATAGAAAATCTGTGACAGTATGATTGATTGTGCGTTAACTTGCGTTCTTATTATTATTTATTTCTCTGCCTTATCTTAAGAGAAAAATAAAAGCAGTTTTTTTCTTATGCATTGAAATCAAGATTATCTTAGTCGTTTTTGAAATTTAAGCAAAATTTAGGATTATTTGATTTTATTGAAGCCGTATTATAAAATTAATAAGTAAATAAATGTTTCATAGATAATATTTCATCAGCAAACTTCAGTTATAAGTCATAATAAAAATATATTTGAGATTTTTAATAAACATGTTGATAGTAGTTTCAGAAGAATGCCAAATTTGTTACGTTATTAAAACAGATATTTAATTTTCAATCTAAAAAGTATTATGTAAATGTCTAGAAAACATCAAAACTTGGAAAAGAATTATAGTGTAAATAAAAATTTCAGGAATATTTTAATTTTAATAACAAAATAAAGAGTATTATAATAAAAAATAAGATATATCATTATTGCACTTCAGAAGAAAAGACGAAAATAAAACTTAATTATGTAGCTATTCTATTGTCTTTATTATTATTAAAAATTAGTTTATCATCTAAAACTCATATTTTAAGCAATTGTCTAGCAGTATTTTTCGATAGGAACTCTAATTTGTTCATCAAACAATTATGATGTACAGATGATTCAAACTGATTCTATACCAATAAAAATCAAAATAATAGATCAGTAAATATTTTTGGAAACCATTCATTTTTTTTTTCAAACTTTCTTTATGTAAATATTAATTGATAATATGAAACACGTTTGCTTTGAAAATAGTATCATTTCCATAGTAGTGGATAAATTAAATTATTATGCTTACTTTAGTCTTCCATATAAATGAGTGCGTTTGTGTAATGAAAAATTTTCCTACTCATTTGCATTCATTTGTTGCAAGTAAACGAGGTATATAGCATTGTTTCAAGCTCTTCAAATTAAATTTATCGCAAATCACTGTGAAAAAAGATTTCGAATCGATCAATAGTGAATATTTAATAAATATTAATTACTTTTTTTGTTTGCCTTTTTTTTCCTGATTTGGTGATCCATCAAATATGAAGCCCAAAATGCAACGAAAGCGATAAAAAGTAATTCAAACTCATAAAGAAAACGAAATCAAATAAAAAAATGAAAAATCTTGCATCGCGAATGGATCATGAAAAAATCTCGAATGTGATGACAATATATTATTATGAAATCTTCATTTTAGCGGTACATAAAATACAGCGTTTTTTTTTTTTTTTCAAACATTCAAGGATCCTGAAACATTTCTATAGTTTCATGTCACAAAATAAAGACATGGGAAAGTAAAGGGGCTCATAAATCTCAAATTAAAACAAAATCCTCCTTTTAAAGTCGCATTAACTATCGCAATGACGTTCTGTCTAATTTTTATATTCTCTCTTTATTTTTGGATAATTCATCCCGGAAAAAGCAACTCGCATAAACAGAAATATTAAAAATATTCTATATTTCTAATGCGAAAATTCCCAGATAAAAAGTCTTAATCTCAGTTCTTGAAGTGACATCTTCATTTTGAACTCAAAATATTTAATTTTTGAAACTTTCAACATGTGTTTATTTTTATTTATTTATTTATTTGTATCAGCTCTACTAAGTAGTTTCAGAGGATTTAACTCTTGCGAATTGTAACGTCAACTATGATTGAAGGTCTGAATGTCAGGTTCTGTAAGTCAATATTTTATTTTTAACTTAGTTATTTATTTAATTTTGAAACATTCAACCAGTGTTGTATTTCTTTTGTATCAGTTTTACTAAGTAATTTCAGAAGATTTAACTCTTGCGATTATACATCATCATATCAAATATAATCGTATGCCAGGTTCTGTAAGTTAATATTTTATTTTTAACTAATTCTATTTAATATTTTAAACTGCCAACATGTGTTTCATGCCTTTCTTATTAGTACTATTTTTTGCTAACGATTAACGATTCCAATTAAAATTATTATAGTACCAAAGATTAAATTATTATAATTCTAAACGATTAGTTTTTCTCGTGAATATTTCACCAATTATTGTCACAACAAAGTCTCCCATTTTCTAAAGATGGTTGTTTAGCAATTCTATTCATATCGTCATATTGTGACTGTATAAGGAAACTATTGCGACTTCAGCACATTTAATCTGGACAATACACTTGATGAATTTAAATTTTCAGGTAAGTGTTTGCGTTAATTTCATCGCAAAAAATTTACTGATTCGCCAACAATAGCCAACTACTTCGCTAATATCTTTATAGACCAATATTTTATAGATATCGCTAAAACTACATTCCCTACAATAAAAAATCCTTTTTAGGAAAATCATTTTGGAGATTTTGTAGCTATATTAAAATTTTATTCACTTTAAAATCGTATAAAATCACTTAAGGCTGTTTTAAGTAATTATGTTATGGAATTTAAATTTTAGTGGCTGCTTTGTATATGAGTTAAAGGATGACAAACACAACACATAAAGTACGGCATACCTTCATAGATGAAATAAATACAGACCAATTTCGATAAATGAATTTAAATAAAGCGTTTTAAGCTATTATATCAAATAATTCCTCCTGAATATTACTAGTGACACAGAATTTATAATTTTAAAGGATAAAGAGTAACACCTCACACACATTAACATAATATGGCAATTTTTCTTTGTTTTATTGTATTTTTTTTAAATTTAGATGTTTATGCTCTTTTATGCTCTGTATGCTGAATTAACAACGTAACAATTCCAAATAAAAGCACTGAATTTAATCAACAAAGACTTCTTGGATCACAAAAATATTTGATTCATTAAAATTAAGTGAAAATGTCTCATGAAAAAAATTGGCCTTAATGATCTTTCGTTTTTATTTAATAAAGGGGGATTTGCATTTAGGAGGCACATGGCATGATCATAATTGAAACTGGAAAAAATAATCTTTTTTTTCTGTTACTACAGTAGGAGGAAATAATTATATTAGTTTTGCTTTATATTTTTATTTATTTTATCAACATCTTTAATGGATTTGGTTGTTTGATTGTTTGTTTTTTGTTTTTTATCATAACTCGTGCTCGGTTATTTTAACCTTGCAAAGTCTATAAGTAAATTTGTATTTTTTTTTTCAAATTCTTGGGTTGTATTGTATTTTTTTTTTTTTTTTTTTTTTGCTAAAAAGGTGTAATAACGAATTTTACAAAATAAAAGTCACATACAAATTCAATATCGCATCACAGCAAAAAAAAAAAAAAAAAAAAAAGATAATCAAACTGTCAATATCCTACAAATATCAATTCAATATTTAGTTAACTTTAACCTTCAGGCGAAAAAAATTAGCAGATTTATAGTTTTTGTGACTTTTTCATGTCTTAGACGAAGACCAAATCATGTCCTTAATTTTTTAGAGGAGGTATATAACTTTGGAAAGTTATAGTTTTCTCCAACAATATTTATTCTCGATGGATCAGTAAATAATGCAATTTCATACAGATAAAAAATATGATTAGGCTTATGAGTTAACACTAGAATGACGGTAAGGGGCCATTTTGGCCCATTTCAAATGAATATATTTCGGTTACAACCAGAAATGTCTTTATAAAATAAACTTAAAAGACTTAAAGAAAAAAAGGGTTAATTAAGTAAGTTAAATACTTTTAAATAAAAACTCTGGTGTTTAATATTTTTATGAAACTTAGTAAAATTTCCCGTCTTTCTAGTGTTAAACCATGTTGATGAAGTGCATCTTCTAATAAATCATAAACCTCTTAAATTGTATTTCGATCTGCTGTTACTAATAGCCCAACTTTTTCGAGTGTATACTTCTTCGATGATAGGTGACGGCGATCCATAGATAACCTAATCCAATCTTCTTCTGATGGCTGATGTTTAAATTACAATACTTTCTAAGATAAGATCTAGTCTCACGTAGTGATGTAATTTTGAAATATCAAGAGTTATTTAAGATTAAAGCATTACTTTAATATTATTAAATTCATGTGTACAGTCGCATAAAAAAAAGTGTGTGTGTGTGTGGGGGGGGGGGTCATCCCCTACTGACTCTGACACGCAACTCATCTTATAAATAAATAGGAACATGTATCAAACAATGATTAATAATAACGTCTGGCTATTCAATTCTATATTAAATTTTGTTTAGATATCGTCTACATATAGAAAATCCCTGCCGGCCCGGCCTACAGGCAGAGGTAGATTTCGAAGTCAAATATACTAATTTCACAAACAAAAACTAAATCATGATTATAGATAAATCCACTTTAACAATTTTATCTGGCAGCTCTTGACGAGTTTTTATTTCATTTTCATATAATAGCTGGTTTTATCAGAATCATGTTAGGGCGGTATTCAAAAAAATACTTTTCCATGCTCAACAACTCGAAATTTTCTGGCATAATTCCAGATTCATTTTTAATTAAAAAAAAAATATGAAACTTGCTGACGTGATTTTTGAAGAGATTTATAAGCGACCTGTGTTTTTATTTTTTGTTCAATTAATTAAAACTTGATATAAACAATTATTTTCTCAGAAGGACAATATTTTTCGTTTCTAACACAATCGCTTCGGGAAATTCCGTTCAAAATGCCCACTTTGACATCATTTTTTGAAATATATTCAGCCTCTATCTAAAAATCGATTATTACGGTACATTATATAGTTTCTGAATAAGCGAATCTACCAATTAAATGCGTTTGAGAGCAAAAATGAATTTAAAAACCAGTCAGAAAATAAGCAGTTTGGATTTAAGCGCATCCTTAATACAATGATTTTTCCAACACAATCCGCTTCGGTAAATTCGGTTCAAAATGCCCTTTTTAACAGCATTTAAAAAAATATATTCTGCCCCTATCAGAAAATCGACCATTACGGTACATTATATAGTTTCTGAGTAAGAAAACGTATCAATTGGAAGCCTTTGAGAGCAAAAATGAATTGTAAAATGAGTCAGAAAATAAGCAGTTTGGATTTGAAAACACCCTTACTAAGATCATTTTTTACTTCAACCGGTATGTATGTTTTAATTATATAATTATTTTTGTATAATTTGTTTTTGCTCTAAGAATTGGTCCTATCCAAAACTTGTCTATATAGATGTTGTAGACAATATTAAGAAGATATATGATAAATTCATGGGGATTTTATATCTTTTGAATTGACGGAGTTATGGATTTTTTTCTTCTTCAAACCACCTTTTTGTTTTCGTTTTTAATTTTTTTTTGCGGTACGAATTGGTCCTATCAAAACCTTGTGAATATAAAAGTTGTAGATAATGTTAAGGAGATTCATGATAAAATTAATTGGATTTGATATCTTGAGAATTGACGAAGTTATGGATTTTTGTCTTCTTCAAACGCCCTTTTTGTTTTCGTTTTTAATTTTTTTTTGCGGTACGAATTGCTCCTATCAAAAACTTGTGAATATAAAAGTTTTAGATAATGTTAAGGAGATTTATAATAAAATTAATTGAATTTGATATCTTGAGAATTGACGAAGTTATGAATTTTTTTCTCCCAAAAACCCTATTTTTTACGCCCCTTGAGCCCATTTTTAACTTTATCAAAAATCTGTGATACATAAATTTTTGGCCCTATTTTTAGAAGTAATAAAAACTTTAAACTGATTTGATATGTACAAAAATTAAGAAGTTATGGGGGGTTTTCTGTTTTCACAAAACCCCTCCCTATTTCCCTCCCCTTGGCCGATTTTGCCCATTAACGAACTTGACCGAGATTTTATGCCCATTGATTTTATGTATCAATTTGGAAGAGATTGGTGCAGAATTACGAACGTTATCGTGTCCAGAAGAAAGTGATATATATATATAGATAGATAGATAGATAGATAGATAGATAGATAGATAGATAGATATAAAGTTTTTTACTGAGGGTGGTTTTGGGTTCTAGGGGTCATGATCGGTGTAGATCTGCAAAAATTTTTCAGAAATTCCAACATAGGAACGATCCCAATAGGTAGTATTTCATACGAAATCTACCTAATATGGCAACAAACATTAATACGTTCAATGTTAATATTTAATTTTGACATCATATATGTATTTTTTGATCCATTTTACTTTAGATATCGAACGCGAAGACTGGTTCAGTTGTTATTTTATGGTTTAAAGTTTGGAACTCTTAATGTATGCAATGCGGGTATTTTTTTTTTTTTTTTAACACTAACTGAAAAGTTCTTTGGCAGAACAAGCTATAATTTTATATTTGAACAATTAAAGCTTATAAAAATCTGTTTCAGCTGAAAAACTTCATGTGTTACATTTCACATTAAAAAAAATATTAATTTTAAAAAGTAAATTTAATAATGCTTGATAGAAACATTAAATTTAACCTATGAATTTTGTTAACAGAAATCTGTTTCTTGAAGTAAATCCAAAATTAAAGCTCATCCCGCCTATAGTTTCCAAATTATACTCTAATTACATTTTTATACTATAATTTTGTGACATAATTAATAAGGATGTTTTTTTTTTCTTTTTGACGAGTGTACAAATCTACAAACGAATTATTTAAACAAATGTATTACTTTAGATATCAAATACTATTCATAAATATATGTGTATGTTTTAAATTGCTTGCAGCATAACATTCACCTATCTCATTCATGTGAGCTGGTTTTCCTTTCTTTTTTTTCTTCAATCAATTAGAAACCTAGTGACTAATTAAAAGACTATTGTCTAAGCAAAAATAAGTACAACTCAAAGATTCAAAAACTTTCTAGAAATACCAATAAGCACTGTTATATGATTACTAACTGCAGGTTTAAACTTCTGAATTTGTGCACATAGATATATCATCGCCTCAGAGCAACAGTAGGACATCTAGTAATAATAAACAAGTAATATAAAAATTTTGTTTTTAAAGTCAATTCCTACTTAGGTCATCAAAGAAAAATTTAATATAATCCCTTAAGCTAATATTAGTTTTTGTTGCATTAAAGTATCTCAATTTGTTGATTTTCTATAAGCAAGTAGATTTACAATGGGAATTTGGTGAAATATTAGAGATATCGCCAAGTTGGCGTCACTTTTGGCGACTCATTTTGGCCGCCAAATTTGGCGATATATCGCCAAGTTGGCGACAGAACAGGTTCCCTCCTATGGTAATCCCCCTTATAGATATGAAGATGCATTATATGATTCAATAACCAATGGCCGCCATTTTGTCTCCCATGCAAAACTAAAATTAATTAATTAAATTTTAATTAATGAATTAATATTTGAAAAAACTGTATTAACATCAATTGTCATCCAGTACAAGTTTTAAAAAATTTATTTCGACTTGATAGGATGAATAATGAGTATTTTATTAACGATTAAAAATTTGAACAAGATATATAAATAAATAAATAAATAAATAAATAAATATAGGGAAAGTGTGAACTAATAGTAGGAATTGAATGAAAAATGAGATGTCTGACTTACAGCTATGAATAACTGTGTTTACATCTAGTGGAACAACTTCTGAAACACAAAGTTATGTTTAATACTATATCTCAGATGGCTTTTATAAAAATTCCCTACTGTTCCATTAGATACTGGCACAATTTTTTATAGCAGTAAGTCAGACATCTCATTTCCGATCATTACTAGATGTCCTACTGTTGCTCACAGGTGACGGTATAAGGTTACGCGAAAAAAATAACAGCGGTTTTGTTATTTAACTTATGAACTTGTGTTACACTAATATTTTATTCAGGGATTATTACTTAGACGTATAGTGTTTTGACGCACATACACTGGTGGACAAAACTTAAGGACCACTGTTATTTTCAACGAATGAAGTTAGAAATAGATCCGCAGCAGCACGTCTAAATTTGTATGAATGCGGGATGTACTCTTTTTTGTGAAACTTATGCAAATTCTGTACTTCCGCTTTTGTCGATCACGTGACAACAGAGATAAGAGATTTTAGGCAATCGGCGAGTGCTGTGAGTTGTCATTAGATGTACAAATTGATGGAGAAGATGTGAAGCTTGAACATTGAAATTTTGAACATATCCTTGAAGCATCATTTAGATGATATTACTCGTGGTAGAATAATCGGAAAGTTGTAAGAAGGAGGCAAATTGAGAGATGTTGCCCGTAAATTTAACATCGCGCACAGTATTGTTCCTAGGCTATGATTGGCATTCCAAAAAGAGTGGAATATGTACTAGGCGCACGGGAGGAGGTCGTCGTAGCAGTAAGACGTTCCAAGAAGATCGCTATATTGTTATATCGGCAAAAAGGAACCGACGCAGCAGGGCTGGTCAATCAGCAAATCAACTTTTTCGAGGTGCTGTTGGCGAAAATTTTCGTTTTATGGACGATAACGCACCTTGTCATCGCACACAGTCTGTACAAGATTATCTTGAGACCGAAGATATCCATTGCATAGACTGGCCTGAATCCCATTGAAAATGTATGGGATGCCTTGGGGAGACGTATTGCTGCTCGACAATTTCCTCCCACAAACAAGGAAACCCTCATCCGTGCAGTGAAGGAGGAATGGGGCAACTTGCCTCAAGAGCTACTGAATCATGTTGTTCTGAGTATGCCACGCCGTGTTGAAAGTTGTCTTGCATTACACGGTGGTCACATCCCTTATTGATATGACAGTGACGATTGTTAATTGTGAGTATTTTGCTTTCTTTGCACAGTCATGTTTTCGGACAATATTCGCGTTTCAGAAAAAGAACATCTTGTCAGAAAAAGAACATCTGGTAATAACCTGTATACATCCTTTTAACAAAATTTTTATATTAAATCCTGTGTAACATTCTGTTAATACTATTGTTTGCTTCTTGACCCACAATCTCACGTAGCTTCTCATTTACGTGTACATTTCTTCTTGGTCCTTAAGTTTTGTCCACCAGCGTACTTTTCTCTATTCATTTGCTGTAATAGTTTTCTTTTTCGTCAATCTATAGTTATACCTATACGTTGACGATACATTAACTGATCTTTTCTTAGTCCTTTTTAACGGACTTAATAATAACTATGGACAAGAAGCAAGTTCGTTCAGTTTTTTGAAAATTCAAAACGGTACCAAAAGCAGCAGAAAGACCTCAAAATATTAGCCATGCATTTGGACCAGGAAATAGTGAACGCACGGCGCAACGTTGGTAAGGGATATTTAGTAGTGGAAATGAAAATCTTGAAGATGAACACGATTGTAGACGATTCTGTCCTTGACAATAAGAAATTGAAAACATTAGATAAAGCTAATCCACGTTTCACAATCCAAGAACTTGCCGCTGAACTTAGTGTATTTTCTTGTTCTACTATATATTAGAATGTGGTAGGAAAGTTAATTAATAGAAACCATCATTATGTTTTACAAAACTTAATGATATACAGGTAGTTATTTCTACGAAATTGTACACAAGCTGAAAAAATAACTGCGTTTAATAAAATGAACAATTTAAAAATGAACATTGTTTATGACATATAAGCCAGTACCTGGAGCTCTTATTACTATAACATTTCTAAAACATTTTGTATGTGATTTTGGTTATAGAAATAAAAATTATTCACATTTTAATATGGCAAAATAAAAAATTCTTATCCTCTAGATAAATTTGTACTATCAATAATTTACATTTTTGTGCATGATGTATAAGATTAGTGCCAAGTGTTACATTGATTACCTAAATTTGGTGATACTATTTTTATAATACTATTAGTTTTCATGTATCACTGGAAATTTTTTTTTAGATTTGAAATTACTTAGCATAATCTATACATATCAGTTCGAACAATGTCGCCCACTTTTTGGCAACCAAACTTGCATTTTAAATCATCAATTATTGATTTTCTTTTGAACTGGTTCTTATAAATTTCTCAGTTATTTAAAAATTTTGTAAGCTACAAGTAAAGAGCGATCAAAATGTACTTATTTATTATTAACAGTGTAAATGACATTACCATATTCCTTTGAAGGTTTAATATTTCATTATTGCACCCGCATTTACATGTACTAGAAATGGATATAATAATCCTTTTGAAATGCTGTTAAAACTATTTTGAATTTGTTTATTGATTTTGCATGAATGCAGAATTTTTTTTAGCAGTTTTAACATGGCTTTCTAAAGGAAGAAAATTAATATAATCAATTGATTAGTTAATATTAAATCATAGTGAATTTTAGATAATAAAATATTTAATTTGCATAAACCTATTTTTAATTTGCATTTTCATACGTTTTAATATTTAAGTGTTTAACCCATAGATGATGCACTGCATAATTTCATCATAAATATATTTTAAATATTTTATAAATTTTATGAATTACAACATATACTCATAGTTTTTCAAAATTATTGATTTTGTAATGCTGTAGCAAAAAATGTAAATGTTTTCGAAATAACATTAAATTGCATTGAATTTATAACACCATCATTGATAAATTAAAATTAAAATTCTAGTGCTCAATTAATCTTGAGCTAAATAATTAAAATGCATATAAAATATCACAAATGAATGTACAAGAATTACTTTCAAGTGCATACATATAATATATAATTATTTAAAATACAATAATTGCTAATAAAGATACAGCTTGTAATATCCATTGAGTATGGAGAGAATTGCTGCATAATAAATGAAAGCTCATTTTGTTGAAAATTTGATTAACTTTATCTGGCATCTCATCTGACGTACAACTTTTAAATTACAATGATTTTCTTTTAGACAATTCTCGAATAAGCGCAAAGAAAATAACAACAACATTTAAAACCCACTTATGACGTCTTTGTGATGGTTTTTGGAATCATTCTGGGTTTTTCGAATGTATTTTAAGATATTTTTAATGTATTTTAAATACTTTTATATTATATGTATGTACCTGAAAGTAATTGTTCTACATTTATTTATGCTGTTTTATATGAATTTTACATACTATAACTGATTATTATAAAGACATTTTATTGTGTAATTCATCATCTTCAAATATATTTTTTAAAGGGTTGTTCAGATATTATAATTAATAGTGTAAACATAAAGTTTTGAATCATTCTTTAATAATAAATTAATCAAAGAATGTGTGATCAAGAACTCTGCCAATGAATAAAAAGTCTAATAAAGTAAACAAAAATGTGAAAATACAGGGACTTTATTAGTGGATATTTTATTTTTCTGTTTGTTAACTACTTAATAACTAATGCTGATTTACAAAATTCTAACAATTTCTCTATATCGCTGATTTCATTTTTTTAAGTGACTGAATATGCTTTGATATTCTGTATACATAGCTATTTACTTATAAATTTTCTAAGATCTACAGTCAATTTAATTAACGCAAACAGATTAGCTTGAAACTGACTGCTTGGTTTATTTTATCAAAACACGTTTTTTTTTTCATTATAAAGTTTTCAAGGATTTGAAGCTTAATGAAAACAGGTAATCCATAATAAACATCAACAATGACATACAAAACACTTTAATTTCAAAATTTGGAGATAATGTTTGTTTCAATTCCCATTTATAAACTAATTTCTAAATTGTCTAACAACTAAATCTAATTTGGCAAGAAATAAAATCTTTCTAAAATTTCATAGGATTTGCCAGATTTACAAGACATTTTTATTTGCACTTCACGACTCATAAGACTGTAACAAAAGGATGCTTTTGACCTTAAATAAAAATATCCCGGAGGATTAAAGAGATTTATAAATCCATTCCTCAATTTCCTATCTTGATCCCTTCAATTTAACAGAGTTATCAAACTTCTAACGAAATAGCTTCATTTAGAGTATCTGGTTTTCTAAATCCTTATTTATCTTTAATCAAGCATCGCTCATTTCTCGTTTCACGCATTTTGAATTTGAAGGCTGATGATATATTCCAGTTTAAATTAATTAGTATTTTGGGTATGTTCTGTGCAGTGGAATGTTTACATTTACCTATCACTTTAATGCCACCTTCATTCGCAGAGAATAATTCAAACAATTGTCTTTAATTTATAAATTGATTAGAACAAGTGAAAATTAGTTTTTTCTATATGTTTCAAGTTGGCATACATTCAAAATTTACTTTTAACTTTACATAAAAAATATAAACTTTTAAAATTATTTAGTTATTACTTTTTTATTTTTATTTCGAGACTTTATAAGACTGTAATACAAGGATAATTTTAACTTTAGATAAAAATATCCTGAAGGATTAAAGGGTCTCAGGACTCTTAAAACTGAAAAAAAAAGAAGAAATAATATATTAAATTTAAAAAATCGAAAAACCCGACTGCGTAAAAAGCGAACTAATTAATTATTTCTCATCAATATGAAGCTATTTTTTATATTACTTAACTTTTTTTATTTATTTACTTGTATTGATGACTTTTAAGTTGTGTTTAATTATTAGTTTCTATCTACAAACACTCTTTTGGTGAGGCCTATACATGTCTATTATGAAGGTTAGAGTTACAGTAAAGGTAGCGATCCAAAGTACACAACTTCCAGGTTGTGTAATATTTAAACGAAGCTTCTGACTACAAAATGGTCAATGAAACATCGTCTTCATTTTGAAAGACCTATCCAATGATATGCCACTCAATACGATGCGTAATTTTTTTTTTCGTCTCTACTGCCATTTTTTATTTTACGGCCGCCATTTTGAGTTTATAAAAACAAAACCTATCCTTTAACCATCGGAAGATTAAGACGAATCGATAGAGACCTCATTCATAAAAATCCATCCAGCCGTTGGGATGTTTCGAGGGTATAATGAAATCCACATACACAGATACGCGTGAAACACATAACCCTTGTTTTCAGTCGGGTAAAAAAGAGCATTTTCCAAATTTAATATCTTAAAATGTATATGATTTTAAAATACAATTTTTATTGGGATGAAAGATATAAGTATATTCTCTCATTTCATGTAAAAAAAATTGCAAGATGCAGAATTAGCATTTGCAGAGGGCTCCAAACTGTCAGACATTTGACGAGCAGAAAATTGGTATGACAGCTTACACACAGGATTACAAAATAAATTTTGCAACTAGAATGAAAATTTTGGTGCCTGCTTATACTTAAGATGGCAGTAATGACCCTGAATCTAAATAATTTTTTTTATTTAAAGCATTTTTATATTTTTAATACAAAGTTGTATTTAGCTAATGCAAAACTTTGAAAATTTCAACAGCATAATCACCTTAAAAAATATTTTTTTGAACAATAAAAAGGAAATTTCAGGTTCAGTTTATACAGTCTAACATGAAACACATTTTTTGAAAATTTCATGAAAAAATATTCAGAAGCTTCTGAGATATCCTGCGCGTTATCCATAAAAACGTCATTTAAAGAAAAATGACTTAAACGTTTCGGAAACGCCTCTTTAGCTATTGAGCAGGTATGATTCTAAAAGCTATTTCTTCTGGTCTAATGGGAATTTCAAGGAAACAATTATATCAAAATGTTCAGAAAAATGAGAGTTTAACATCTAAAACAATTAAAATTTCGAAAATTTTGAAGCCTTAACAGTCCTGAGACCCTTTAAATAGATTTATAAATCCATTCCTCAATTTCGTATCTTGATCCTTTTAATTTAACAGAATTATCAAACTTATAACGGAATAGCTTCAGAGTGTCTGGTTTTCTAAATCCTTATTTATATTTAATAAAGCATCGCTCATTTCTCGTTTCATGCCTTTTGACTTTGAAGGCTGATGATATATTCCACCTTAAATTAATTAGTATTTTGGGTATCTTCTGTGCAGTGGAATATTTACATTTACCTATCACATCAATGTCACATACATTCGCAGAGAATAATTCAAACACGGAAAATCTTGAACAAGATGATTTTTGCATTAGATGAGGTTATTGTGTAGAGATGCTTCTGTCTTTAATTTATAAATAGATTAGAAAATGTAAAAGAAAATTAAATTAAGTTAGTTTTTTATTAGAAAAGTGAAATTTTCAGATTATAAAATGAAAGAGTTGACAAATTTCCAAGAGTAACATTATTTTGCGTTTTGCTCATTTTTCAAAGGTAAACTGAGTTAAAAATTACCAGTACACTTATAATAAATTGTTCAGATTTGAAAAGTCTTTTATTACGTTTTAAGTGATACATTTAATTTTTTAATTTTACTTATATAAATTTTGTTATGATGGTTATCTGCTTAAATAGTTATCTCTTAAGTGTACATTATTGTACAAATAAGTTCACAATAAAATAAGGACATATAAGATAATAGACAGTTCTGCGGCTTCACAAATCACCATATCATCGAGTTCATGCCTAGAATTCCAGAATTAGTTAGAAATGGGTTAGCATATTAACATGGAATTCATCTGCCAAGTCATAACTTGGTAGAACCCACCTGTAGACTCAATGATTGTGGTTAATTGTTTTGTTTTCCATTGTGTTTTCATGCACTTAATGGTGTCATAAATGCATAAAAGAATGAATTACTGGGTGCAGGAAAACACAACGGTAAGTCTATCAACGTGACCAACGAAATACAAGACCAGTGCATGGTGTGACGTCAAGGTAATGACGTCATGAACATAAGAGCACTCGGTCGGAGCGTGACCAATAAGGGCATTAAACTACTGATAGTTGCTTACTTTATATTCTAAGATCTTAATTAAAAAATAACTTTTTTTAAATTGTGCTTTTTTATAATAAAATTTTATTTTTTTTATATTTAATAGAATTCAAATAAAAAACTATTTAGAATGGAAGCAAATCTAATTTAAAATATCTGATAAGAAAAAACAAATATATTACTATTTTAGGACATACCTGACCTACAAGTCACGTAATCATGAAGAACTGGTTAAGTCAGAACCAAGACACAGAGCACAAGCACTTAAAAATAACTTAATACAGAAAATTTGTCCAGAGAAGTGTCATTGTAGAATTTGGTGTTAAAAATACTCAATATGCACTCTGTGACACTTTTTGGGCTACAAAAGGCTCATGTCAGATTGATGTGAAAGCCATTCTCCCTGAATTGTAAACATCATATAATTAAGATTCTGAAAAGAAAACAAATGTTTAAACTCAACAGACAAATTTTAGATCTAGGTTTAAGAGGAAAGGGTTTCAGTACATTCCAAGGAATTGTTTATAAATATACACAAACTAGATTTTATTTTGCACATAGTTTATAAACGGTAACACATAAACATTGTAAAATGTGTCTTGTTTTTATTTAAATTTCATTTAAGTAAAACTTCTGGTTCATAATATGTTCATTTGATTGGAAAGAAATGAGGGTGTTAGCAGCTGTGTTTTGTATTTGCATATAATTATTTTAGTAAAATGCAGGTCATGTTTATCAAAAGTAAAAGGAAAATCCAAAATCTTTTTTTAACATGTATTTTTTAGGAAGGATTGTGAAAATTTATTTTACAGCAACTTAAATTAAATAGCATTTGCATATTGATAAATAAATAAAATATGCATGTATTTCAGACATACTTTTTTAGATACAGAATATGTATATTTCAGTACTATTAAAATATTCATCTGAAGGTTATCTTAAGTTTTAAAATGAAATTTTAAAAACTGATAGAAAGCCAAAGTACAGTAACATTCAGAATTATACAAAAAACTATTTAATCTGATCAAAATGAGAAATTAAATATGTTTAGAAATAAATTTTACTTCGTTAGATTGCTGTGTAGAAATGCTTTAAGAAGAAAATCAAAAGCAAACATAAGCTACATGCTAAACAAATGTACAAAATATAACATTTAATAGAATGCGCAATTTAAAGCTTTTAATTCTATGACGAAAGAAAAAATAAACTGTAAACAGTGTATTCGGCCTACAAAATAAATAGACTATAGCATAAGACAAGCAATGAAACAAATTTAGTTCTGAAAACATGAAACAATATAGTAATTTATCGTTAGACTAAAACACCCACATCAAGCTAACATCACAACGATGTCATCACAACGATGACAGATCAAAAAAGAGTAATAAATTTAACTAATAAAAAAATCACCAAATCCTTAAAAGGAGACTGGACGTTAATTTTTTTTTTGTTTAATTTTCATCATAGAGATAGGCAATTTTGCAGAAATATACAATTTACCATAAGGATATAGAATACCTCAAAAGAAATTTCCAATCTTAATATAATTTTAAGATTTTTAATAAAAATTAAAATTTTAAACTGAAACTTTAAAATGCTCCATGCATCATATATTTTTAGATAGTTCCTCGATTTTGCATTTTCATCCCTTAAAAATCTATTACGAACAAATCTGCGCATCGATTTTTTAATCCCTTGAATAGTTAATTTTTTACAGATTTTTTCTGAATTCGATATCGATTTTCACCAAAATTTTGCCTTTTAACATGTTAAAAATCAAATTTAGCTATCTTAAGGAAGTCGAATTTTATAATGCATGCACAGTTTTTTTTTGTAAACAGTATCGGGATTCATTCTTATCAATTTCATGAATTTTGATCAAATATTATGGCGCATGGAGCTTTTCTAAAATGTAAAAACGTTGAAAAAACAGTTTTGAGAAAACAGATTTAAAGTATATTAAAGGACCGAAAAATTGTTTGTGTACAAAATTCAAACACTTGTAACATTGCTAGCAATTATCGAATTTGCATGCGGTTTTTTGAAATTATTCAGAAGGAACTGGAGAATAATAATATGCACAAAAATAACTTTCGATTTGTAAGTTGATTTCTTCCTCAGATAAAGGTCCACGGTCCCCTGAAATATGTCTGAATTATCACTAAACTCTACAGATTACAAATAAAAACCATACATAGCCATTAGATACCTGTAATATACGTTAAAAAGTCATCTTTTAAAGACGTTATGCACTTTCTTAATGCTTGAGTTAGAAGTTGAGTTTAGATTATCCAATCAGTTTGGCGTCATAAAAGTCATGAAGTGGCCTTGTATGTCGTTGGTCACGCTACCACCACTAAATTTGCGTCTGAAGGTGTTTTCCACCAAGATATGACTTGGCAGGCAAGTTTCATTTCAATATGTTAATCAAGTTCTAGCTAATTCTGTAATTTCAACCGTGAACTCAATGAGGTTTGTGCAGCTGTCGCCCGGTCTATTGTCTTATGTGTGATTATTTACCACCACCCGCACTATAATCAAATATACCTTAAAACTCAGATTCATACAGAGAGAACAGAAAAGAAAAGAAACAAGGAAATTATAAATTTTTATACATTACGGTTTTGAACCGGTAATGAGTTACATATTTTATTTATCACTTTGTGCATTACATTATGCTCTGGTATATCACCTAATAATGAATTTTAATTCTTATCTTACCTAAGTTTGATGCTTAATGCAGGCTAACTATTATTTAGTGAAGATAGTTTTAGAGGTTAGTCCAATAAAGGCTGATTTATATTATGAAGGGATTTTGTGTAACGGTTTAATTACGGTGTTACCACACCAATAATGAGTATTGACATAAAATTGAAAAAATTGTCCTCATAAAGTGAATTTGGGTAGCGAAAAATAATTGCACATTACATACCTCCATGAATCTTACATATCACCAAAGTTTCATAGTATATTTTAATTTGCGGTTTGAGAAACCTACCCCCGTGTTAGACAAGTGATTCTTGATAATATTTTTAAATGATTTTAAAGGTTTAATAAAGATTTTAAATTACTTGAACATGTAATATTTATCAGCAATTTACAATATGAATGGAAATTAATTGGATTTCAATTATAATTTCCATAATTTTAACTAAACATCCCATGTAATATTTTACATATTTTGGGTTTTCTAGAAGTATCATAAATGCATTGAAATGCATATTAAGATGTACTCAACGGTTGATTTGATATACATTATGGATTACAGAAGTAATGTAACTTATTTCTCTAAATGAACTTCATCACGTAAATATTAATGTCGAGACGACGACATGAATTATGATAATGTAATTGTGACTTTACATATCTAATTCATGACATGCAGCAGGATATGATGTACATAAAATTAAGAAAGTAAATGACATAAAAGTGGGACAGTTATGAGACTATTAGTAGCCAATTATAATAAATTTAGATTATTCTCTTTAGTTAATTGAAAATTTAATTAATTATTGATGATTCTCAGTATTTCTTAAATTGACAAACATGTCACTGGAATGAAAATCATAAATACATCCAATTAATTAATAATAAATAGCAAAATGAAAGAGCAATAGTGACATTTTATTTAGCGATTATAATATTATTTAGTACATTATAAACATTGGAAGTAACATAATTAATACAGTTACGTTTCTGAAAAATGAATTACTGGCCAATTAAAAATATCACTGAATGTAGTTGTGAGATATTTTATCAATAAAACTAGAAAACAGTTTAAAATTCACAAAAAGAATCTCGAAGAAAGAATATAATAAAATTTAGATTGAGTAATTCTTTTCATTTTTAAATACATAATTTTATAAAAAATGCAATGTAAGCAATTATTTAAATATGCATTTTCTGGTAATATATTAATTGTGCTTTATTTAATTCTAAAGTATGTATAGAAAATTACATTTATTAATTGATTTTGTGGAAATCTAGATAACAAAAGTTAATAAAAATGCCAAAAAGGAAAGAAAATTTCTGAGAATAATTTCTAAAAGCAGTATGCATTATCAATCTGACATATTTCTATTTTTGATTTTAAATGTAAAATGTTCTGTATTAATTACATACTTTATTTTTTTCTTAACTGTTGAAAAAATGGAAGCAGTGAAATAATTTTACTGGCTATAACTTAGCCATTTAATGTATAGAAACGGAAGAACTGTAACTCGCCATTTTAAACTTGATGAAATAGGTGGGTGAAATTTACTATTTTTATGACATTAAAACTGTTTTTAAATAAATAAATTAAAAAAAATAACACCTGACATACAACCTGCTGTTCAAATAGAGAAAAAACATCACCAAACGTTATTTTTCAAAAAGCTATAAGATTTTTTTATGAATTAGCATAATAAGAAGATAAAATTCATTTCAACATTAAAGACATTTTTAACTCTTAATTTTTTTTGTACAAGTTTGAATATTTGAAGGTACAATATAGCATAACAAGATGAAATATTCGATTTGTATCATGTTCATGGGATGATTTTGAATGACACAGTGATTTCTTGCTTATGGAGAGATGATTGAGAATTTCGTAAATAGCTAAAGAAAATATTGTTCTATTTTTACATATAACATACAATTTGTTTTTCATACACTGGTATGGAAAAAGAAATAGTTAACATAAAAACACGTAAGACTCAATGAAATTCAAATAAATAGTATATGCTAAGTATTTATGGTTTAGCAATACTTCTATAAAAAATATTTTTATAAACTTGCCATTTAACTCATAACATTAGAACAAAATTTAATTTAATTTATAAGAAGGTTCTTTTGATATTTTTCTCTATTTTATAATGTTATTGGATACTAAACTTCAGTTTAATGGTATTTTTGGGAACAATGAACGTTTATTACGAAACAAAGTAATAAGTACATTGTAGTAAAAGTATTGTACATGATTAGCTATAACTTTTTCCCATCTTTCAGGGAAAAGATGGATTCCTTGGCGGAAGAGCGACTCGTCTTTTGAGGCTATTCATGAATCGAGCCGTTTTTGGATATATTCCGGGTAACTGAAGTGCTCGTAAAAAGAGTTGATTCTGCAAAGGTTGAAACAAGTGATAATCCAAAAACCAAGGCCTGAGGCTTGCGCCGGGTGGGGTAGCACATCCCATACGAGCTTTTCTAACGTTTCTTTTACCGTCCTTGAGACATGGAATCCAGCATTTTTGTCCTAGAAAATCACGTCCCGTGACTTTTGGAATATTCTTGTCTTTTTCTTTGTATTCACGTTTCAGCTGCCCGAGTTGTTATCTGTTATGATACCCAGTAATGCTTTGGCCAGGTTTGAGTAGCTCCCAATAGACGATTCTCTTATGATCCCATCAAATACAGAGCATCACCTTTGAACATTGGATATTCTGATTCGCTGTTGATTTGGATGGTTTCCTGAATGACATCATGATTTTCTGCGCTTGAGATTATCATAATGTATCCTTTTTTTCAACCTCAGTGACTATAGGATGCAAAAAACCTTCCGTTCTTTGCCGTCGAAGCAGAAATTCAGATGTTTTAAAACGCCTTTCGGTATCTCTTGGCTTTAGTTCGCATGCACCCAATTTCCTTGATTTTGACCACTTCCATCGACTTCAAATGCTTTAAAACGGCCATTTCTGTTGATCTGCGTATGCAAACTTTCTCGGTTGTCCAGGACGCTCCTTGTCATAGAAATCAAAAAGCGCAAACTTTCGATCGTTGAAACCAGTATTCACACGTTGAAATTGCTGGAACATAATCCTATAAGCTTCACTCAGCAGGTGAGAACTTTCAGCTTCCGATTTCTTCAAATGGAAGCAAAAATTTAACGCTTCTCGCTTATTGTAATTCGTTTGCACAAAACTTGACATCTTCAATGGAGAAAATACATTTGTTTTCTACACTTTAACTAAATGAAATATGCTAATTCATAAAGGCTAATGACAACCTTTTATTATGACGTCGGCTACCATAAGATCGACACCTGCCGGTGCTACTGACGCCATCTCTTGTCAATTCTTTAAAATTAAGATTAGTGCCCAATAAAGTGAAAATTGTAAATTAAATAGTTAAGGCGATATCAAGAATCAGATATTCTTGAATTGTCTTATAAAAGTCGACATTAGGGTAGTAGGCTCAATTGCAAGCTTCTATTTCATTTTATTTTAGCTGTGTTTCTTCAAGAAGCACTGCTGTGAGCTAGTGAATTGCAATAGGTAAGGCATTACAAATAAAAAGAAAGAAAACTCCTAACGTATCTCTACGTCCCGGGGACGAAATTAGGAATGCTTTTTCATGACAATTTTTTCAATTTTTCCTCATGTTTGTATGGCTAATCTTTCGTCGTGTTATTCTTCCACGGATAATTAGTACATTTCTTTGTGCCTTAATTATTGTAAACTAAATTACTTACTCATTTAGAAACAAATTTTGATTGAGTTATAAGTTAAGCCTCGGCGTATTGGATTTTTTGAGGGGAACGAAATTGGGACCGGGTTTTTTTCTTTTGCCATATATAGATACTTTCAAAAAACAATTTTTCTCATTGTTAAAATTATTTGTACGATATTTGCTTATGTTTCTATGTGCGTGGGTAATTCGTCTATGTAAAATCCATATTTGGCAAGTTTTCACTGAAAATTACAACATTTAGGGCCTAAGAGTGGTTCGAAGACTTGGAGAACGAAAATGGGGCATCTTATCTTATATAAGTATGTAGTGACAGGAGTTTGAACTCTGGACCGCAAGCAATGTAGATTTTTAATTGAGGCTAGCGAAGTGAAACACCAATTTCCAAGATAAACATTTCTGATGCGTTGTACACTTTTCATTGTGCAAAAAAGGCAGATGTACCTTTGATTTCGACGTGTGTCGGATGCTGCTGAGATTTATTACCGATCAGACGGATCGGGCTAGAAAGTTTTTTTTTTTTTTTTCATACTTAATCGATTGGCAGACGGCTTATCCTTTTATTATGTCTATTAATATCTGTAAATATTTTTTTATATTCATATTAATCTAGAAACATTAAACTTTTTACATTACTTTAGTTAAAAAAAAAAAAAAAAAAGGCTGGACTCTTCTTCTTAGATACCGTGCAGCATTATTATATTTTATATTCTCTACTGAATCTGAAAAGTCACAGCCATACACACACACACATACATACATACATATATATATATATATATATGTGTGTGTGTGTGTGTGTGTGTGTATAACCGTTATAAAATATTACATATACATATATATATATATCTCTCTTAGCTTTCATTAAAAAAAATTAAAAATTTATAATATTGAAAATGAATAAACCTTTTTTATACATTTGGTAGTTTTTTCGTCTTTACAAAATTCATTATATTTAATTCTGTGACAATATAGAGATAAAATAAAAAATTCTAAGCTAGAAAATAGAAAAACAGTTTCTAATCTAAATTACGCATTACTACTTAACAAATTAATTTTGAAGAAAAAATATCAGCATCAAATAATTACTATATAATTTAATTTCCTTCTAGCATCACAATTTAAGTTCTTATTTTAATATCATAGAAATGTTTTCAAAGAACTTTTAATATAATCTTTTTGGTTAAATGAAAATTGAATTCAATAATTTTACAATTAGTTTTAAGAAAAACCTTCAGAAAATTGAAAACGAAAAGTTCTTAAAGAAAAAAATAAAGATTAAAAATGATGGATTTCTAAAAATATCGTATCACACGTTAGAAATAGGTTAAACATTTAAAGCTTTGCTCAAATTTTCAGAATAGTATTCTTTCTGAAGCAATTAACTTTTGGTTATTCTTATATTACTCCCGATTTCAACTACAGAAAATTCTACAATATAAAATGAGACCGCTTAAATCATTTAAAAAAAATTGGAATTAATGTATCTTTATTGAAAAGGAATATTTTTACTGAAACTGTTTCAATCTTTTATTAAAAAAAATAGATTTCTATAGCGATAAATATTATTAAAAGGTATCTTTAAAATTTATTTTTCTTTGAAAACATTTATCATTCATATTAATAATTTCTTATTATTGCAAAAATACTTTCTAAAGATATTATCTTAAAGAATATTTTTTAATTATGTCTGTTTTCTGAATAAGTATTTTCCTCAATGGTTTAAGAAAAGTTCCAAATTATTAAATAAATGAACATAATACGTGAATTTGATTAAAAAAAAAATAAAATAAAATATCATCTTTCTAATTGCCATACATTACTGTGATAGAGTTAATTTATTGGAAACAATTTCGAGATATCTCATAATCTGTAAAACTTAAAATTAAAAAGAAAATAGATTATTAAAAATGTTTTAATAAATTATTTCTATAAGTATTACTTTATTGAATTAGCATTTTACATTTGTAGATGATTTAGCAATAATCGTTATAAATTTTACTATAAAAGTAATTTAAAATCCCAATATTTGTATCATTTCAATAAAGACGGAACTTAAGTTTAATAATCATAATTAAACATTCTTTACAGTTTCATTAAAATCTGTTAAAAATTCTGGTAACATAATTTATTTTCAATGTCATGAAAACGTTTTACAAAAATGATTTTAAAATTAAGACATTAAAAAGGCATTAATTATACTGAAACTTTTAATAGTCTCGCTTAATTAATAATCAATATTCTAGATTTTATTTAAAAAACTGATATCTGCAGAGAACGTTACGATCGACACGTTTAATGATATTACTTTATTTAAAAAATGGTCGTTTATTTTTGGTGGCTTAAATTATTTCTGCGTTATAATTTTCATTAAAATTTTTACGTAAAAAAATCTTTCTGCTGTGCTGAAGCCAAAATCATTAAAATCAATGCAAGTGCTATTGTAACTTCACCTTTTTCGTTCTGCAAATAACTTCATGAGATGTTTTTTAATTTACTTTAAAAATCCAATGACTTTTTCTTGAAAAACAATTATTCATTAAAAAAATACGATGCGTACTTTTTTATATTAATTATTTCCTATGGCCCAAATAGAAGTACTTTTTTATAAGATATTTTAGCACAATGGTAAATAATTTTATGAAGTCTCGTGGATTTTTTTTTAATAACTTAACGAAATACACGAATATGGCCATCACATATTATCACAACACAAAGAGTTTATAGGCAAAAAAGTCTTAAAATATCAATTTAAATTTAGCATTCTGTATGATTATTGAATTGATGATTTATATGAAAATCTTTAACGCATATTAGTGAAGGCTTTGTACTTATTTTATTGTATTCAAACGATGAAAAGTGGTTTATAAGCCTGTAAGAATATTAATGAAATTTGCATATTTTGGTACTCGTTTAAAGATTTAAAGGATTTTTTTCTCATTAAGGTGATTTTAAAGAATAATCTTCCAATATTTAACTCCTTCCTACTTTTTTATTTAAATAAATTTCATCGAGAGCACTTTAAACTGAAATACCAGTAATAGATGTTTCAAAGTATCTTTAAAACATACTACATTAAATATATTCATAATGATTCACTGAAAATATATATTTTACTCACTTTACGATTTATCTCTAAAGTTAGAAATCACAGTAAGTTAGTAAGGAGTAACAGTGGTTAGTCCAACTCTCAAACAAATATTATTTTAACCTAAATGTGACTGTTTTCTATAAAGACACTCAAATTTTTTGTAAAACTTTGCTTTTGATCAGTGTGTGATTTCAATTGCGTTATTTTCAAAAGTGAAGCATTTTCACCTGTGAAGAAATTTAAAGCCTCTAGAGTGAAAATTATACACTTCTACAAAACTTATTTCAGTTTCAAGGCTTAACATACACGCTTTTATTTAATTAAAAATGTCATTATTTGCATCCGCTGTAGAATTCCACATCTGCAAACTAGTCTTAAACATATATAGAAAAGTATGCATATGACGTCACTCTCGCGGAATAATATAAAATTCAGCAAAAAGCGATATCGTAAACGCGACCAAAAGAAAAGAAGAAAAGAAGCTATCTAATGATTGATATGCCTTCGTCTGTTTGTAATGTGCATCTTAAAATTAAATATAGTTTTTAATAGCTATATGTTTTATCATAATTCATTCATTTATATTTTTTCAAAACAGCACGTATTTTCATTACATTTTTTTTCAGATGTTATGAGAAAATAGTAACAAAAGGGTAGAGTGATCTACTATTTTTCAACTATTTTCCCTTTATTTTCTACAGAAATGGTTGTTTTTCAGTTGCCACCATTACATAAATGCCATTAAAAACTACAAAAAAATTCGTATCTTAATAATAAATTGAGATGTAGTTTTCAAACAAATTGAATTTAAACGTATTTTTTCCCCTTGATGCCTGAAAGAAAAAGCATTTCGGGGCTAAAAATAAGTAAATTAAATTAAATTACAAGTTATTCTAATCGTTCATTGCATTGTAATTTTTTATTCTCCAAATAATTTACAAATTTTACGACTTCTAAAAAATACCTTTTACATTTTAACTTTTGAATATTTGTTATTTTAATTCTCCAATTCTTGTGTTTGTAATTAATATAACTGCTTGGGTAATTAACGAAAATGTCTGAAATAATTTCGAAACTTTAAAATAGTTTTAACTTAGATAGTTATTCTAATTACAAAACCAAGAGTACGATATTTAAAAAAAAATCAAATTCAAAATTTAAAATCAAAATTAATATATATATATATATACAGTGGAACCCCGCTAATTCGGATCTTCGGATAATCCGGATCGGTCTGGTCGATTTGTTTTTCAAGTTTGAGACGCGATCGGCAAATTTCCATAACATTCATTTATTCCCTCCAAGTATTCTGAATAAAAAAATCTTTTCTGAAATCTTTAGAAGAATACCTTAAGCATTCTTATTTAAACTCTTTGATGTTATCCTACAAAGAAACAATAATGTATCACTTTAAGTTTGGCAATTTTATGGTTCCGGGTTTTACAAAATATTTAAAATCGTGCAACTTACCCATCAAAGCTGTCCTCCTAATTGATAATGCCCCGACATACCCCGAAGAAAGTCAACTGACAAAAGGAAACATAGCGGTAAAGTTTTTACCATCGAATGTGACAGCGCTGGTACAGCCAATGGATCAAGGGGTTCTTCAGAACATTAAGAAAGTTTATAAACGATAAATGTTGAATGAACTTTTAGAAGATGATGGAGAACATGGAGTGGTAGAGATTCTCAAATCAATCAATATCAAGAAAGTAACCTATACGATTACTGAATCTTGGGATCAGGATGCTGAGAGTCGTGAAACTCTCCGAAAGTCTTGGAAGAATTTACGGCCTGCAAATTGTGATTTCTCGAATAATAAGCTTGAAACAGAAGGAGCAATCAGCGAAAATGAAAGAGGAATTACACCTGAATGTTTTGTGAGTATGTTGAAAAAAGTTGATGGTTGCTCAGATGTTGATATCAGCGACAATTGCAATTGGTTAGAAGCAGAAAATAATGAAGGTTACGCCTCACTTATAGTTGACGAAATAATAGCTTTGTGCACAACAGAAGAAAATGAAAATGAAGATGATACAGACAAAAACACCATTATCAATGATGATCAACCAAAAGTTATTAGTCATAATGAAGCAACGTCTCATTTAGAACAATTAATGGTTTATTTTGAACGTCAGGTGGAGACTACACGCAACGAACTACTTATGCTTCAAACGGACCGTGCGTCCCACAAAAGGTATACAAAACTGGCACAGCAGAAGATTACAAACTTTATAATTACAAAGTAAACATTTTTTTACTGTCTGTAAATATTCAATATGTTTAATATAAAGGTGATTTTCTGTAAGTATGTTTTATTTTATTTCATTTTTTCTCATTCTCCGGATAATCCGGATTTTCGACAATCCAGAATAAGTCTCGTCCCAATTAATCCGAATTATCGGGGGTTTACTGTATATATATTAAATAATAAAAATATATTTAAAATAGTGTATTTCAATTTCGTATTTAGCCAATTAAGATTTCAGCACTTAAATATAATATTTTATGAATTAAAGAAAATTATTTTTTTTTAATTTTTGGAATGTTTGCATACAACTTTTTTTTTAAACTCACACGTATCTTAAAGTGTTAGAATTTTATTTTTAAATATTAAAAGTTAAATCTACTTCTTCAAACGAACTTTAATTTTTATCTTTTAATGAAAGAGTTTTAGAATAGAATTAATAAGCACACACATTTAATATAATAGGTTTCTGTTCAGAATAAGAATACTTAACCGTTTTCTTCTGATATTCTGTTAATTATACATTTAAGCTCGTGACATTACGTTTGCCACATCATTACAGCTAACTACTCGACAAACAAAGTTAAACATTTTATCTAAAGAAACATACAAAGAAAAGCTATTAGAAATACTTAAAAGAAACAGCATTTTCAACTTTTTGCATTCATTAGCATTTGTTTTTATTTCTTTCTTTTTATTTCACGGTAATGCGTAAATGTATAAAAAAGGGAATTTTTAAAGTAATTTTTATGCGGGTATGTTATTGCCAATTTTCGTCCAGCTTTTAATTTACTGAATATTGAAATTAAGTAAAAAGTATATTCATATTCAAGGCTGGAGTAGCACAGTTGAAATTTATTCCAACAAAGCGAAAAATGTCTAGACCAAGAATCGAACCTGGATACTTGGCGTGCCGTGCCAATGCCTTACCTGTTAGGCTATCCAGACAATACCTGGCTGACATAATTCACTCTTATTTGTTGGACTTGGCTGCGAACTGCAGGGCTAGTTTCATTCATCCGAGCGATAACTATAGCATTTTACATGATGAAAGTGTGTTTTTAACACATCATCATGTGTTAAAAACAGGAACTTACAATTCATGTGTTAAAGTCATGTAAAGTCATGGAACTTACAGTCATGTGTTAAAAACAGGTAAAAACTCCTGTGTGATTTTAACAGGAGTTTCCGTGTTAAAAACACACTTTCATCATGTAAAATGCTATAGTTATCGATCGGATGAATGAAACTAGCGCTGCAGTTCGCAGCCAAGTCCAACAAATAAGAGTGAATTATGTCAGCCAGGCATCGCCCGGATAGCCTACAGGTAAGGCATTAGCACGGCATGCCAAGTATCCAGGTTCGATTCTTGGTCTGGACATTTTTCGCTCTGTTGGAATAAACTTCAACTGTGCTACTCCAGCCTGTAATATGATTTAATCCAGTTGGAAAAAATATTCGTTCCCTTCATTTTGACTTAAGTAAAAAGTTTAACAATTATCTGAATATTTCCAAGCGACCTAATATACACTACTCAAAAAAATTAGGGGAGCAAGCAAAAAAGTGAAGAGAACAGTGCAAGACAGCCATGTATGGGCATAAAATGGATAGTACACGTGTATCAATGCGCAATACAGAAAAAAAGACGCAAAAAAAATTGTAAGGGAGCTGTTATTATTTGAAAAGATGAAAAAAAACATGATAAGATGGTTTAGGACAACAATTTGGTTTCAAGTAAATGATAAAAAAAAAAGTATTGTTTAGAAATGATGCAAGATTTTTAATATGGCGTGTGGTCTCTTCGAACAGCTAAGACTGCTACACACCTCTTTTCCATGGATGCGACGACGTTATCGATAAGACTTTGGGGAATACTGTTCCACTGCTCAATAATTGCGATCTCCAAGTCCCGGACAGTAAAAGGAGGTTCGGTCTCACAGCAATGCGTCGTCTGAGTATGTCCCAAATATGCTCGATCGGATTTAGGCCAGGAGAGCATGCTGGTCATTCCATACGCTGTATTGTTTTAGCTTCAAGCATATTTTCCACAAGACGAACTGTATGAAGTTTGGCATTATCATGCATGTAAAAAAAGAAATCACTAATTGCTGCAACATAAAATGCGACATGAGGTCTCCGTATCTCGTCTGCATAACTTCGGACCGTCAAAGTGCCATTCCGAATTATATGCAGGCCCGTACGTCCACCTATGCTGATCCCAGCCAATAGCATCAACCCACCTCGTCTGTAATGCGATGTTTCACGAACGAATATGGGATTATTTTGAGTGCCTCTTTCTCACCATGCCAAAACACATCAGATGTTACATCCAAACTGAATCGGAACCCGTCTGTAAAAAGAATTTGACTCCAACAACGTTGCCTCCAAATTCGATGTTCAGTTCCCCACCTTCTGTGGGCCGCACAGTGGCTTGAGGTCAACGTAATACAGAACATTGGCTTACGTGCATAGAGACCACCCTGAAGAAGTCTATTCCGGACTGTTTGGCTGGACACCCTTCGTCCTGCGGCCAAGAACAACTGCGTTTTCAGCTGAGTAGCAGTGCCCGTTCCGTCTTGACGAGCTGTTAACAGGATATATAGGTCATCAGTTTCTGTGTTAGCACATCTTCGACTTTGCACTTGTCGATGACTACCATTCTATGTGTCTTGCAATCGATTCCACAGCCTTTCATGGACACTTCTTGCGACTCCAACAGCTTCCACTACACTTCGTTGTGTTTCCACAAATTCAACTGTCCCGATAACACGCCAAGCCATGGATTGCGGTAAATCATGTTGTGACATTTGCAAGCCACCTTTTCTCAAAACACAAGCTGAGCAATTGAGCAACTGAGGCAGTGAAACAGATGTTTCTACAAAATCCCGATTTCAGCACTTATCTCCTTTTTCTAGTTTTAGACGTCATAAACTTTAATTTACATGTGCAGTTTTCTTTATCTGTTTTCTACAACACTTTAAATTATGGATGTTTTATTTTACGTTACTTATCGGTGTAAATATTTGCGTAATTTCGTTAAAACCATGTGCTCCCCTAATTGTTTTGAGCAGTGTATATACAGATATATATATAGCAAAACATAAAGAATTTCCCCAAGTCCAATGAAAAAAATGTACATAATGTTAGCTAATTTATTTATTGATTTTTGACAGATTTCTTTTTAAGTAAAAAGGGCGTATTGTTGTACAGTCACGGAAAAAAAGAGCAAACACCCCCTATTAACTCTGGAACAAATTATTGTAGAAGAAAGTTACGGGTACCAAACCATTATAAATAAAGTCAACTTTTAAATGATGCATATAAAATTTGCTTAGGGGCCATCTGCATATCAATAAGAACACAAACTTTGTTTTTTTTTTGCTTGTTTTTTTTTCAATAGCAATACTCAAGTTTGGCATCAATAAATTCTACACCTTTCACTTTGTCTAAAAACAAATTTTCATGATATTCGTACTATTAGTATGAGACCAAATAATTATTTTAAAATGAGCCTATTTTAATGTCTACATCCAAATTGAATTTTGGTGGTCAATTGTTGAAATACTACAGAATGACTATGTCACTTCCATTAATTTATTGTTTCTTGCTAATATGAACATTTCACTCGCTTAATATGTTTCGGCTATTGTCAGCCCAAATGTTTGAATAAAATGGGTAAAATATATCTTCTTCAAATTATGCTTTTCTGCCCATCATTACGGTCCCTTAAACCATCATTATTGTTATTATTTTTTTTATCATTATTCGCAAAATACTTGGAAGATTTTAAAACTGAGAATTCACATAAAGCAAAACATAATAAATATAAATCTATCAAAAAAATTGCATGTTGCAATTAATATTTTTCTCTAATATTAATTTCATAATTCATATTATAAAATTTTTAAAATTCCAAATTCAATGTATTTATATATATATATATATGTGTATTTGTGCGTGTGTATATATATATATATGTGTGTGGTATTATAACCATACAAAAAATATTTTTATATTAGGATTATAATTTCAGGAGATTAATGTATCACCAAATGACTTGAAATTCCGTCTCTCAGCATAGTTTGAACCAAAGATTTGAAATATATTGTCAAAATTGGGTGTTGCTATTAAAAAAAGTTTGGTCTGGTTTTGATTTGTAGATGCACCCTAAGCAAATTTTTAATGCATCATTTTAAAATATACTTTATTTTCAAACGTTTGGTACCATTAACTTTCTTCTATTATAATTACATGCAGAGTCAGTAGGGGATGTTTACATTTTTTTTTTTTTTTTTTTTTTTAGCACGACAATAATCACTCTGTATCGCTAATAAATTATATCAGCGCACGATTTCATTATAAACACGAAGAGGAACCCCTTGAATTTCAACGAAAGAAAATGTTTAAGAAGGAACTGTTTCAATGATTTATAATAAACCTACAAAATTAGTTACAATAAAAAATTCATCTTATATTGGTTAGTCTAACTCTTAAACAACTGATATTTTAACCTAAAGTTAACAAAATACTATTTCCATAAAACTCAGTTGTCCAAATTATTAAAATTAAACTTTAATCGTATATGTAATCAGTATATGTAATATGTATAATTTAATAATGATCATTTATTATAATGAAGTTATTGATTGAGCTCTTATTCTGGGTATTCCGGAATTAAAGCGACAAAATTTATTCCACTTTGACACGATCATAGAATTTTTTCCTCGTGAAATCTAAACCCGATATAATTTTCACTTTCTCAAAGTGATATTTTAATTTGATGATTTAAAAATCCATCTAACTAAAATTTGAAGTCACGATTGTCAGCAACACCTTCCATGTGAACAGTCTCACTATTAACTTCAGATTCTAATTTCAGTACCAGAGAGTAAAAATTGACTCAATTTATGTTTTTCAGATGCATTTCTGTTACATTGTTTAGTTTTATCTATGAGATTGGTCGTTTTTATTATATATGACGTCATTTTCATTTACTTAAGCAATCGCTTCATTTCGCTTAGCATCAGTACGCATGCAGAATCGAAAAAATATATGAACTTTATGGCGAAAAATACGTGTTTTCAAAAGCAGTAAGCCATTTTCCGTTCAAAATATTTTGATGCAATTTGTCCCTAATCAGATTTTGCGCCACATAAAACAAACAAAACATACAACAAAATTATCACCATACAAATTTTAAAAAAAAAAGTTTTTTTTTTTAAATTTTTATCAGAAAATGAAATGAATAAAGGATAAATAAACCTCATTATTACCATTTTGACGAAATTTCATAAAGTATTTTTTTAAATTAAAATACAAAAGTCCTTCCGGTCAGTGCCGGGAGGAAGAGGTAGCTTTCATATTCCCTATTTTTAAAAAGCCAACTTATATTATTCAAACACACGAAGTTCAATTTAGTGGAAAACGAATATAGGAGATTCAATACTAATTTTTATCAATACTAAATCATTATGAATGAGAATTTCGCGAAATTAGTCAGCTTTATCCAAGCTGCTTTTATTTAAAGTAACTTATATTTGGCTGCCAAATTTGGCGATTTCTTAAAGTGCCTGCCATTTTAAGACAACATGATAGATGAGGCTAACCAGTGAACTTGGTCGAGACCTTAGTAATTGCTGTGCACATGCTCACTCACATCGGAATCGATTGATATATACGCGTGCTTTCGCGGGCAAAAAATCAGATTTTTCAAAATGTCACCCACATTAGATATTGAAATTGCTATATCTGAGCCATTTTTTAAGATAAAGACAAACAAAAAATTGTCCTGAATCCTTATATCAAGGTCAAATACTTAAGAATGAAACCTTTTTCAATTTCTAATTTTTTTGCACCTGACTTTAAATATAATTTTTTTTTTTAATTTAATGGCCGCCATTTTGAAACAAGATGGCTGATGAAGCTGGCCTGCGAACTTGGTCGAGATATTAATGTATACTATCCACATGCCTTCTTACATCAGAATAGGCGAATACGTCTGTTATCGCGTGGCAAAAAGAAGATCGTTTCAAAACGTTAGTCATGCTAGAAATTCAAAGTGCTATAATTCAACCATTTTTTAAGATATAAACAAAAGAACAAATTTTCAGAAACAAAAACTGCTCCGGAATCTTTGTATCAAGACCAAACACATAATAGAAATCTTTTTCATTTTCCAATTTTTTAATACCTCATTTTAAATTTTAAATTTAATTTTTTTAAATGGCAACCCTTTTGAAACAAGATGGCGAATGAAGCTGGCCAACGAACTCGGTCGAGACATTGGTATGTAGTATGTACAGACCAAGTTACATCCAAATCGGTTCATAAATACGCCGGATATCGCGTGACAAAAATCAGGTCGTTTTAAAATGTCAGCCACAATAGAAATTCAAAATGCTATAACTCCGCCATTTTTTAGATATAGACGAAACAAAACTTTTCCGGAATCTCTGTATTAATGTCTAACACATACGAAAAAAATCTTTTTCATTTTCTAATTTTTTGGTAACTCATTTTAAATTTTAATTTTTTTTTAATTTTTTAAAAGGCCGCCATTTTTAAACAAGATGGCGGATGAAGCTGGACAACGAACTCGGTCGAGATATTTGTATGTACTGTGTACACACCAAGGTACATTAAAATCGGTTCATAAATACGCCCGTTATCACGTGACAAAAATCAGGACGTTTCAAAATGCCAGCCACGCTAGAAATTCAAAATGCTATAACTCAGCCATTTTTTAAGATATAGAGGAAACAAAAAATGCTCCCGAATCTTTTTATCAAGGTCAAACACATAAGAAAAAAATATTTTTTCAATTTTCAATTTTTTGGTACCACATTTCTAATTTTAATTTTTCTTAAAAATTTAAATGGCCGCTATTTTTAAACAAGATAGCGGATGAAGCTGGTCAACGAACTTGGTTGAGACATTGGTATGTACTATGTATAAACGAAGTTACATCAAAATCGGTTCATAACTACGCCTTTTATGGCGTGACAAAATTCAGGACGTTTCAAAATGTCAGCCACGCTAGAAATTCAAAATGCTATAACTCAGCCATTTTTTAAGACATAGACGAAACAAAAACTGCTCCGGAATCTTTGTATAAAGGTCAAATACATAAGAAAAAAATATTTTTCCATTTTCAATTTTTTGGTAGCACATTTCAAATTTTTAAATTTTTAAAATTATTTAAATGGCCGCCATTTTGAAACAAAATGGCGGATGAAGCTGGCCAACGAACTCGGTCGAGACATTGGTATGTACTATGTACACACCGAATTACATCCAAATCAGTTCATAAATACGAGAGTTACAGTGTGACAAATGTCAGATATATATATATATATATATGTCAATTTTGAACGGAGGGTGGTTCATGAGGTTCTGGGGGTCATGATCGATGAAAATATACCAAAATTTTTTGAAATCGCTTTCCCCCGAACGGCTTCAATAGGTAGCTTTTTGTAATGAAAGCTACCTAGAAATGAGAATATTTTTAAAAAAAACATCTAGAGCGGGCACATGTACAAATGAACAGCTTTCAGTAAAAAAAAAAAAAAAAAAAATTATATATATATATTAGTAAAATTGGTTCGATAGTAAGCTCAGATGACTAAGAAACAGCCTCGTGTTTTAAATATATAGATTATATAAAATTATTAAAAAATAAATTTAACACATTATGTTATTTTGATAAAATTACAGTTAGAGTGTCTTAAAGAATAGCAATGAAATTTTATCAGTTGAAAGAATTTTGGACAAAAACTGGGGGAACCGGATATTATTTTAAACCTCAGATTATTGAAAAGAACTTCTTTGTTTGCTTGTCTAACTCGACGAAGCGAATTCATCCAAGCAAAAATCATCAAGGTCTGTAATATAAATCGCTATTTTTCGGACAAACACTTCTGATCTGAGCATGCACACTGTATGTAACTGCTCTTCTATAAAGACACGCTAAAGTTTTGTATAACGTTGCGTTTTATCAGCCTGTGATTTCGGTTACCTTATTTTCAAAAGTAAAGTATATTCACCTGTGAAGAATTTCAAAACAGTTGGTGTGTTATGATGCAGTTTTACAAAACATATTTCAGTTTTATGAATTAAAATACACGTCTTTTGTTTTAATAAAATGACGTCATTTGTATCCGCTAAAGCATTCCACTTTTACAATCAATTGTTAAACAAAATGTTTAGAAAAGTATGCATATGACGTCATTATTGCGGAATAATACACAAACCCAGAAAAAAGCAATGTCGTTATTCAAGGATTTGGCAAAATATATCGCTTATCTAATGATTCATATACCTTAATTTGTTTGTTTATATTAGCTCCATGTTTTATCAGACGTCATTCATTTGTATTTTTTCAAAATTCAAAAAATATTATAACAAACGGATTAATAAAATTGCATTCTTCAAGCTTTCTAATACGAATTTTAAAAAGGCGGAGAAAATAAGTCACAAATGTTAGTTAAAATACGTTTTTGCAAAGAGAAAGTGTTGTATCGTTTGTAAAGTAAGTTTGCGATAAACTAAAATCATTTAACTGATACATATAAACGAAATAAAACCAAAATTCACCGGATTTTGAACAGACGATATTCTTGACACAGCACGCATTTTAATTTCAATTTCTTTTTTAGATTTTTATGAGAAAATGGCAACAAGAAAATACATTAATCTACTATTTTCCCTTTAATTGTAATGGAAATGGAATACTTCAGTTGCCACAATTACAAAATTGGTACTAAAAACTATAAAAAAAAATGAATGTCTCAAAAATAAATTGAGACAGAGCTTTCAAACAAATTGCGTTTATAAGTGCATTTTTTTCTCTGTACGAAGGTGCAAAAATTAAAAATGTGCTATGTTTAGAAGTTTAAAAATTAGCAGTAGCGAAAATTTCAAAAATTTCAAAACCGAAATTTCATTTCAAAATTCAAAGTCTTGCCATTCGCAGAATGACGTCAGCATTACACACAGATATGTTTGTCTTTAGATAAAGTGTTTCTAGGAACCTTTTATAACAATGTTCATTGATTTTGAAAAAAAAAAAAAAAAACCTCCATTTTATTAAAAGTAAAATATAAAATAATAACTTCTGTCACTCATCAAAAATGATCAGGATAAAAATGTTTGAGCCTAAAACTGTACTTCTTTAGGTTTTGCTTTCTTTAAGATTAAATATTATATGTCATTTTAATAACCAAATATATCCGAAACAATTTACTAACTATGAGACTTTCCTTTCATTACATGTTAAAACTTTTGAATAAACCTATTAAAATCTTGTTATCCGTTATTTCTCGTATTTAATACAGAAGAGATTTTTGTTAATTGATTAAACCTTAAATATTAAATGAACCCGCTCTTTAACTTCCGCCATTGCTGGATAAGAAACGATAAAACCAACCTGTTGTTCAACTTTCGCTATTAGTTTTATGGAATTTTGAAGGCTTTTATCAGAAAATAATGTCCTTTTACCTGTTAGAAATGCATTAAATATTAAATATTTTTATTAAGTAAAGGCTACAACATGATAAAAAAAGGCATGTGATACGCATCAAGAAAAAATAAATGTAGCTAAATTTTATAGCAGAGTTTTTTAAATATGATAATTATTATAAAATCTAGAAATACGAAACTTTAGAAAATATAATATATTTAGTCTTCTCGGGTCCGAATTTTATTTTAAGTCGGGAATTTTTTTCCAATTAAAACATATGGATGACAAAATACAGGGAAACCTCTCTGTACGACCACCTCCATTAAGAGACCACCTCCCTGAACGACCATTTTTTCATGGAACGAAATTTATTCCTATAGGCTCAAAACTCATTTTACCTCCATCCACAGATCATCCCAGTTGAACTCACTCCATGAGCGACCCATTTTTTGAAGAAAATGAAACAAATTTCGTTTTTTCTTGGTCGCTTTAAGAAGCTTTTATTAGATTAATAATTCCGGAGAGCGCATTATTCATCAACCTTCTAAACTAAGTTTAGAATTTTTATTTATTCCGGTAACTTTTAAGTGTTTAAACCCCTTTGTGCCTTTTTAGACAATGATTTTAACTCTGATGACAAAGTAAGGATGACGGTCAATAAACTCCCCTGCCCTATCCTGTCAGGAAACTTTCAAAGAAATAGATAAATTAATGAAATAGTACTTATTTTGTTCCCGTCCAAAAAAAATTCCTTTAGTTACGGAACTTCAGTTGAGCTTGGAAATAAAAGTCATAAAAGATAAAACCGTAAAATCAGAGCAAATGTCAATGCATTCATTTAATTAAAATCTGCAGTAATTAGCTTAATTAACTTTTGTTTTGATACTTAAAATTTCATATTTTTTTCCTAATGTGATAAATAAATTTTAGTAACATTAACTGTTACCTTTTCTCAACCATTAAAATATAGATTTAAACATGACCTCCATTAAGACACCACCTCTCGGAGCGACCAATTTTTATTGGAACGGAACATGGTCGCTTTTGGGAGGTTTTAATGTACACAATATGAACTTTTAAAAAAATCATCGTTTTACTTAAAAGGTGACAAAACTAATAATATAGATGTTACAAGTTAAAAATATACATTTTATTTAAAATTTCTTAGTACTTTCGGCCTGCAATTCCCGCGGACATCGTCAGAGTATATTTTTATTATTAACAAGCTAAAGTGCCCGGCGTTGCCCGGAATTTGAAGAATGTTTGTTCTGAAAAATCAATTTCAAAATTTAAAATACAACATAAAACGAACGATAAAAAAAAGCAGTCGAAGTGTTGTACACATGAATCAAATGAAAACCCAATATAAAGATGTATAAATTTATATAACAGACGCAAATAATACAGCTATAAATGAACTTACTTCGATTCATCATTGGAGCAATAATGCTAAAATGCGCCAATATTTCCATAATCTGGTTTTTATCATGCTTCAATACGTTTTTCGACATTCATATGACGTTATACTATATACACCAGGTGTTTTATATTTCCAATATGACGTAATATTACCTTTTTTTAAATTCTTCAAATTATTTATTTCATTTTCATTTTTCACGTGGAAATCTTGAAATAGAAAAGTTAGTTTTTAATAGTCATTTTTATTTAAAAATTCATCAAACAATTTATTTCATTTTCAATTTTCTCGCGGAAATCTTACAATAGAAAAGTATTTGTTGTGGTAAGAATTATATTGTGAATTTTTAATTCTGGGCAACTACTATAACGAAAATTGTTTAAAATTGATTTGAAATTGCTGTTAACTTGGTGTTTTTTTTTATTAATTAAAAATTAACTATAAATTATTTCGATTCCGGATTACTTTTGTTGCCTCGGCCGTGTTTTAATACACATGTACGTAACATTTCCCAATTCTGGCTTCCAAACTGTCGATTTGCATAGAAATACAGACAGACAGGCAGACAAATTTTCCTTTTTATGTATTAGATTGCTGTTCCAGTCATACAAATACGTCACTTCGTTTGAGACGGGACTATAATGTCGGGCAACTTACACGGTGGAGCAAATAAGGTCTACACCAGATCCTGGTGATTTGGTGATCTTGCTGCAGTTAATTACTAGGGCATCTGAAAGTAGAAGTAGCAGTGCCTTGGATGAACTTAAACAGCAAAAATATGTATTTAAGGGAACCGTGGACTTTTATTTGAACAAAACTCGACTCCAAAATCGACATTTTTTTTTTTTTTTTTTTTTTTTTTTGTGTGTGTGTGTGTGCGTGTGTTATTCTGCTCCAATTTGTACTACGTCATTCGTGGAAAACCGAATGCAGATGCGATTATTTTACGCAAAGTTACAAGCGTTTTAATTTTGGTCACACTGTAAAAAAAGTCCTTCCGGCCAGTGCCGGGAGGAAGAGGTAGCTTTCAAATTCCTTATTTTAAAAATGCCAACTTATATTATTCAAACACAAGAAGCTCAATTTTGTGAAAACCGAATATAGGAGATTCAATACTATTTTTTATCAATACTAAATCATTATGAATGAGAATTTCGTGAAATTGGTCAGCTTTATCCAAGCTGCTTTTATTTAAAGTAACTTATATTTGGCTGAGATGTTGATGTATACTATTAACATGCCTTCTTACATGGAAATAGGCGAATACGTGTGTTATCGCGTGACAAATAAAGATCGTTTCAAAATGTTAGCCATACTAGAAATTCAAAGTGCTATAATCCAACCATTTTTTAAGATATAAACAAAAGAACAAATTTTCAGAAACAAAATCTGCTCCGGAATCTTTGTATCAACGCCAAACACATAAAAAAATCTTTTTCATTTTCCAATTTTTTAATACCTCATTTTAAATTTTAAATTAAATTTTTTTTAAATGGCAACCCTTTTGAAACAAGATGGCGAAAGAAGCTCGCCAACGAACTCGGTCGAGACATTGGTATGTACTATGTACAGACCAAGTAACATCCAAATCGGTTCATAAATACGCTTGTTATCGCGTGACAAAAATCAGGTCGTTTTAAAATGTCAGCCAGAATAGAAATTCAAAATGTTATAACTCAACCATTTTTTTAGATATGGACAAAACAGAAACTGTTCCGGAATCTTTGTATTAACGTCAAACACATACGAAAAAAATCTTTTTCATTTTCCAATTTTTTGGTATCTCATTTTAAATTTTAATTTTTTTAAATTTTTTAAATGGCCGCCATTTTGAAACAAGATGGCGGATGAAGCTGGCCAACGAACTCGGTCGAGATATTTGTATGTACTATGTACACACCATGGTACATCCAAATCGATTCATAAATACGCCTGTTATCACGTGACAAATATCAGGACATTTCAAAATATCAGCCACGCTAGAAATTCAAAATGCTATAACTCAGCCATTTTTTAAGATATAGATGAAACAAAAACTGCTCCCGAAGCTTTGTATCAAGGTCAAATAAATAACAAAAAAATATTTTGTCACTTTTCAATTTTTTGGTACCACATTTCAAATTTAAATTTTTCTTAAAAATTTAAATGGCTGCCATTTTTAAACAAAATGGCGGATGAAGCTGGCCAACGAACTCGGTCCAGACATTGGTATGTACTATGTACAAACGAAGTTACATCCAAATCGGTTCATAAATACGCCTTTTATCGCGTGACAAATTTCAGGACGTTTCAAAATGTCAGCCACGCTAGAAATTCAAAATGCTATAACTCAGCCATTTTTTAAGATATAGACGAAACAAAAACTGCTCCGGAATCTTTGTATAAAGGTCAAATACATAAGAAAAAAATATTTTTCCATTTTCAATTCTTTGGTACCACTTTTCAAATTAAATTTTTTTTTAAATTTTTTAAATGGCCGCCATTTTGAAACAAAATGGCGGATGAACCTGGCCAACGAACTCGGTCGAGACATTGGTATGTACTATGTACATACCGAATTTCATCCAAATCGGTTCACAAATTTGAGAGTTACAGTATGACAAAGGTCAGATATATATATACATATATATGGATATATATATATATATATATATATATATATATATATATCAACTTTTGAACGGAGGGTGGTTTCGGGGTCTGGGGGTCATGATCGATGAAAATATACCAAAATTTTTTGAAATCGCTTTCCTCCGAACGGCTGCAATAGGTAGCTTTTTGTAATGAAAGCTACCTAAAAATTCCGCAACGTTCCTGGGGAAAAATGGGCAGCTGAGTTACCCATTATTTCCAAGAAACATTTCTTGAAAATGACTGGAACTTTACTGTATATGTTAAAAACTTTCTACAGAAATGCCAGTAAGTTTCCTGCGAAATACCAGGAATATTTCTGTTGACAGCAAAACATTACTGCCATTTCACAGCATGCGATATCCGCAGACGATTTTTACATTTCCAGTTGACAATTTTCGCTTTATTATCATTATTTGTTAGAATGAAAAAATATTTTGAAATTGACATCAAAATTATTATTTATAATTTACACGAAAAAATAAATTTTGAGTTAAAATTCAATAAAGTAAATATATATATATGATATATTGTTTTTGAACTTTGCTTAAAATATAAAAATATATAAATGTAAATAATAATTAGAAAAAAAATCTAGACATAAAATATTTTGGATTTTCGTCAGTAATTATGTTAGTTTACAAGTTAGATAAAATACATATAAATTTTCATGAAAAAAAAAAAAAAAAAACTAAACGTAATTGTATAATTTTTCCGAAAAAAAAAAATTTCAAATTTGCAGCAATTCAAAGTGTCAAATACAAATTTAAATCAAATTGTAATAAAGTGTTAAAATATAAAATTAATTAAAAAAGAAAAAAAAAAGTCCAGAGGTAGCATCGAACTCGGGCCGTACGGGTGGCGTGCGAGCTTTCTGCGTCCACACCACGAAAGACACGTTGAGAGCTGCAAACTAATGGGTATTTGAAACGTATCCTAAACCTCGGCATCTAATTTCTCAAAATCTAAGGCCCATTTGAAGAAATCCTTTCACAAGAATAATTAGAGATAAGAACTCTAAAACATACTTTAAATTAATCAAAATCGGTGAGAATCATGTTTGATGGTCTCTGGTTAATGGAGATCCAAATAATAGGTGTATTTTTTTTACACGATCTGCTCGTTATACGTTCCACAGACAAGTACGAGAGATAATCTCTTAGCGATGTCACAGAGGTATTGTATTTTCATCTGAATTGTCTTGACAATAAAGACATAAAGGATTATGTCGTCTATTGATTTATTTGCATTCCATATTGATTTTTTTAAATTCATTTAAGTAATTCGTTTTCGACACTCGCGCGCGAGCAACGGATTATTGCAAAAAAATAATAAATGGCGGCCGCAGCGTTTTGCTGTTTTCATCTTTTGTTCAGGGTTCAGGAACGTTTCAGATAAGAAAACCAGAATTTCACAGGAAAGAGCTAAATTATTCTGAAAACCTGAGAAAAGGCGAAACTTTCCTGGATTTTACATGGTACGTTACCATTTTTTTTTACAGTGCACAAATAATTTTTCGGTCTTTTAATGTACTTTAAATCAATTTTTCTCATTACTGATGTTTCAGCATGTTTTCAATTTTTGAAATGCTCTTAACTACTTAATGTTTGATCAAAATTCATGAAACTGACAAGGAAGAAACCTGATATTGCTCAAAAAGAAACTGTGTATACATTTTAAAATTCGACTTCATTAAGACAATTAAATTTGATTCATAACTTATTATGAGGCAGAATTTTCATAAAAATCGATATGGAATTCAGAAAAATATCTTTAAAAAATTAACTATTTAAGGGATTAAAAAATCGATTCACAGATTTGTTTGTAATAGAGTTTTGTGTGATTAAAATACAAAAGCGAGGATATATCTAAAAAATTATGACGCAAGGAGCATTTGAAAATTTTGTTCTAAATTTTTTAATTTTTTAAAAGATCTTAAAATTATAATAATGTTGGAAATTTCTTTTAAGGTGTTCTATATACTTATGGTGAAATGCATATTTGCACAAAATTTCAAATCTCTATTATGAAAATTAAAAGAAATTGTTTTAAACGTCCACCGTCCCCTTAACTCTTTATATTTGTATGAATCGAACAGCAATAAATAATAAAAATATTCTCTGACGATGGCTGCGGGAATTGCAGGCCGAAAATTCTAAGAAACTTTAAATAAAATGTATATTTTCAACTTGTAACATTTATATTATTATTTTTGTCGACTTTTAAGCAAAACGGTGAGCTTTTTAAAGTTCACATAGAGTATTTTGTGATTGAATCAAGATGGAACATTGCATTTCGTCTTATGGGGCGAGTCCAGCAGACCTCACCAAAGTCACCGGTGAGATTGGTTATGTGACGTCACGGTAAGTGACCGGTGTCTAACCGGTCGACAGACCTACTGGACGGCACTGGTGTTATTTACTATTGGCGCCATCTGTATTACGTTGCCGTAATTATTCTTTTATTATTGTTTTATCATGTATGATGCAAATGTACAAACTTTCATGTAACCAATCACGTGACCCAACTAACCAAGATTTTTCTTCGGTTAGTTCGGTCTCTCACCGGTCGCTTTGTTTACTTGCGCTAAACGACATCGGTTGCGATCCGGTTAGCAGCACTGAACGCCTTGGTGACTAACCGATCTCACCGGTCACTAACCGGTGGCTCCTCTGGACGCGGCCGTTGTTTTATTTACATACTAGCAAAACCCGCGGCTTTGCTCGCGTAATAGTTGAAATATGCCAAGTGATATTTGTATGTCTAACTTTGATCAGAAGAAATTATACGCTTAGAAATAATTCAAAATATACTAATTAACCCGTTCGGGACGAGCGACCGGTATTCGTGCCGGCCTCGTTTGTACTTTCATACCGCGCGACGGGTACACGTGCCGGCGGTTTTGGCACTCACATCCCGAGCGACCGGTATTCGTGCCACACAGTTGGAACGTTTTATTCCAGAAAGTTTAACTCAGAAAAAAAATTTCGTAATGAAATTTGAATATACTCTTGGGAAGAACATACTTCCTTCTATCTAGGAAAGCAAATGGAATCAATTAATATATTTTTAATCCATGTCAATTTAATTTTCTTCCAAAAATGACTGCAATGAAAAAAAAGTGTGTTTATTTCACATGCATCTATTTATGCTTCTGAAACTGCATTTTCTTTCTATCATAAATCTTTTATGTGTCAAATGAAACTTTATTTTTTGTTTATCAGAACTTTTTCTACAACACTTGGGAAAAGGAATGGTTGAGTCAGCTGATCAACTCTAAGCTTATGACGTATGCTTCACGCACGCATATGGCTAGGCTTCCAGTTGATTCATTTTCAATTACTTTTTTTCTACTTTTATCTCGATTGCAAAGAGTTTATTTGTACGTCGTGGTGATTAATAGTTTCGAATTTTCGTTCATTGAGGAGAAAGCGGGAGGCCTATTTATATTTTTTATTTTGTTTCAACAAATGCTGCTACGCAGTTTAAATATGTTTGCGGATGCTTGTTCAATATATTTTCGGCACCGTCAAGTCAAGAAAACTTTTGTGCGCTCTTTTTTTTTCTTTTTCTTTTCTTTCTTTTTTTTTTTTTTTTTTTTTTTTTTTTTTTTTAGTTTTTCTTTAATAGTTATTCATACTGTTTCAAATAATTTTGTCTTAAATTATCTATATTTATGTATTTTATTTTACAAACTCATTAAAATGTCTAAAAACGCAGGTATTTTACTGACTATGGAATAGCTCGGATAGTGAAAAATATTTAGTAAAAGAAAATAAAATGCATGAAATTAATGTATTTTCAGAAAGTAAAATTTAAGAGAGTGGTGTGATTCTAACACAATCATTGAACTCTGTTCGCAGGTTTTAAAGTTAATAGTTTCAATTAATAGCCAGTTTATCCCTTATAATTGATACATTTATATGATTTCGTTAATATTTCCATTTTAAAAAATACTTTTTACATTAACGGCATTTTTTTATCAGTATATTTAAAATTATTATTCAGTTTTATTTATTATTAAAAAATATTATTCAATACTTTTAATCTCATAAATTTATTTATATGTTTAAATATATATATATATTAAAAGATGCTTATAAAGATATTTTTACATAAACAAATTTTTGGAAGAATGTATTTTAAGTTATTCATGTTTACTCATTCTTATTAAATATTCTTTAATTGATATTTCGTTTTATTATACGTTACTATATGTATTATTTCTTTTATTTTCAAAAATATTCTTAACATCAACAACTTTTTATAAAGGTTTATTTTAAAGTATAATTCTATTTTACTTATTATTATTTATTATTATTCAATATTTTTTATATGATAGATATTTTATGATTTATTATATATTTACATGTAAATTTTGAATTTTCACAAATATTTTAAATTGACTTAAAAGTTTTCAAACCATTTTTTATGTCTGTCTGCATAATAAGCATTAAAAAGTTGCATGCGCAAGTTGCTTGCAAGTTTTATTTTATTATTTTTATTTGTGATTAAGTCAGCTTTTTAAAAATACTTATCTTATTTACGGAATGTGTTAACAATTATTTAGAAACAAAACTATTATTTTTTTAAACAAAATTATCCTTTATTTGAGCAAAACATTTCATATGTTGCTATATTAAAGGAAAGTAAGTGTTTTGTAATCATATAAATTTTTTAAACTGAAAAACGTGGTTAAAACATGCATTATATTTGTTTAAAAAGTCAATTTTACATTAAAATATCCGAGAAAATATTTCAATTTTTTGCGTAAATATATATAATAACAACATATTTCATGTATGTGCATTTCAAAAAGTTACATGGAAAAATGAATCTTTTATAAATTTTTGAAGAACTCTTTACAAGAGTTAGGCTTAGTTTCGCAAAATCCTTCGGCCCAGAAGATGAAATCAAATTTTCCCGCTCCGTCCTCAGATGCGCACTTCTGAATGCGCGCGCCGTCGCGAACAGGTTAAGCCACAGTTTGACAAAACTTCATTATTACACTGCATTAGGCAGAAATGAGACTTAAATTAATAACAAGAACTAAAACTAATTCTAAACAAATGATAATTTAGAAATTATTTTGAAGCTTTCGTGCTCATTTCATACACTCATTTCAGTATTCATTTGAAGTTTTGAAATTTTAGAAACCTTTCTCACTTACATCTTGAAATTAACCATTAAATTCCAAGCTTCTTGTTTAACGGTCTATTACCTCTCAGTAGTGGCACTAACAAAAAATACCTATGTTGAAAAAGACACAGACACCATAAATTTTTATATCAGTTTGGTGTTTCCTAATATTTCATGGAAAACGTAATTTAGAAAGTTTTTAAAGGCTTGATTAGAAAGTTTGTTGGTCTGCAAATCCCAGGTGGTAGTGGCACAGGCATAAAATATAGCCTGTGTAGCTTTACAGAATTTCGCCATTGTTTCCCAGCCATTAATTTTGCAATCGGTTTATTATTTCCTGAGATTGCATACAAATCGTAATTTAGGACTTTTATAGGATGCTTTTCGCTCCTTTCCATTGCTTCACCCCTTTTAAACTTCGAATTTATTTTTGACAGGTCTTAGAGGGTATTTAAGTTTTATAAGTAACTATCATACCATATTTAAAGTCTCCAGCCTCTTCAGTATCCCAGAAATCGCAATTTAGAATGTTTTTTGCTCCTGCAACCCTCTGGTGGTAGTGGCACCGACATAAAATATAGCTTATGTTGAGTAGGTTCTATCGCCACCAATTTACAACCATTATTTCTGTAATCGGTTTTGTATTTCCTAAGATTGCAAAGATTGGATTTTCGTCAGTAATTATGTTAGTTTACAAGTTAGATAAAATACATATAAATTTTCATGAAAAAAAAAAAACTAAACGTAATTGTATAATTTTTCCGAAAATAAAAAAAATTTCAAATTTGCAGCAATTCAAAGTGTCAAATACAAATTTAAATCAAATTGTAATAAAGTGTTAAAATATAAAATTAATTAAAAAAGAAAAAAAAAGTCCAGAGGTAGCATCGAACTCGGGCCGTACGGGTGGCGTGCGAGCTTTCTGCGTCCACACCACGAAAGACACGTTGAGAGCTGCAAACTAATGGGTATTTGAAACGTATCCTAAACCTCGGCATCTAATTTCTCAAAATCTAAGGCCCATTTGAAGAAATCCTTTCACAAGAATAATTACAGATAAGAACTCTAAAACATACTTTAAATTAATCAAAATCGGTGAGAATCATGTTTGATGGTCTCTGGTTAATGGAGATCCAAATAATAGGTGTATTTTTTTTACACGATCTGCTCGTTATACGTTCCACAGACAAGTACGAGAGATAATCTCTTAGCGATGTCACAGAGGTATTGTATTTTCATCTGAATTGTCTTGACAATAAAGACATAAAGGATTATGTCGTCTATTGATTTATTTGCATTCCATATTGATTTTTTTAAATTCATTTAAGTAATTCGTTTTCGACACTCGCGCGCGAGCAACGGATTATTGCAAAAAAATAATAAATGGCGGCCGCAGCGTTTTGCTGTTTTCAACTTTTGTTCAGGGTTCAGGAACGTTTCAGATAAGAAAACCAGAATTTCACAGGAAAGAGCTAAATTATTCTGAAAACCTGAGAAAAGGCGAAACGTTCCTGGATTTTACATGGTACGTTACCATTTTTTTTTTACAGTGTAGAACGGCTTTTGCACATTTTCACCTCTTCTAAATTTCGAGTTTTTTAGAAACTGTGCATAGCATTTACAACTTATAAGTAATTGCCATGCCCAAATTTAAACTTTCTAGTCCTTGCAGTATCACAAAAATCACAATTTAGAACGTTTTTTGCTCCTGCAACCTTCAGGTGTTTTTGGCACCGTCATGAAATAGAGCCTATGTTGGAGCAAATTCTGTCACCATAAATTTAGAAGTTGGCTTGGTATTTCATGAGATTGCATAGAAATTGTAATTTAGACCGTTTTTAGAACGCCTTTCGCCCATTTTCACCCCTGTTAAATTTCGATTTTTTTAGTAAATGTTCTTAGAAATCATTTATATCTTATAAGTAACTACTATACCGAATTTCAAGTTGCTTGCCTCTACTGTATCACAAAAATTGCAATTTAGAACGTTTTTTGCTCCTGCAACCTTCAGGTGGTAGTGACACCGACATGAAATAGAGGTTATGTGTAGCACGTTCTGTCACCATCCATTTTGAAGTTGGTTTGGTACTTCTCGAGAATGCGTAGATATCGTAATTTAGACCGTTTTTAGAACGCTTTTCACCCATTTTCACCCCTTTCAAATTTCGATTTTTTTGGGAAATGATTCTAGAGATCATTTATATCTTATAAGTAACTACCATGACAAATTTCATGTTTCTAGGCCTTTCAGTAACACAAAAATCACATTTTTATCTCCTGCACCCCATTTGGAGTCATGGCATGGACATAAGATATACCTTAGCTCGAACAGGGACTAACACCCTCATTTTGATACCATTAACTTGAAATCGGTTCAATAGTTCCAGAGATTACCTCCTACAAACAAACAAACTTTACTTCTTTATAATATTAGTATAGATTAGTATATATAGATGACTTTTTAGGTGCATTCGCAATTGTATAAATACGTAGCACCTATAGTCGTCATTCCGTCCGTGTGTCTGTCCGTCCGTCCGTCAGTCCGCATGCAACAGAGCAATGACTACCCAACCGAATGGTCTGAAATTTTACATATGTAATTGTTGCAAAATTTTGTCCAGTCATTTCAATTTTTATGAAAATCGGATGCATAGTTTGACAGTCAAAAGTTTTCCGTTGCATTACGGCCAGTGGGGAAAATTATTTCAAGTGAATTTTAATGATGTTACACCTTTCGAACAGAATGAAATTGATATGCACTTATGACGTGCACTAAAATATACATTCAGTACAATATGCGGTGCAAAAAATATTTATAAAACTAGTTATAGTGCGAACGTACCTCATTTTCTACGTTTGACGTGCAATTTCCAACTTGTTTTAAAAGGCGTTCATCATTTTTTTGAAACTCGGCTAACAGTTTTGGTGTTATATTGTGCATTATAGACCAAGACATGGGACTTTTGGGAAGATTTTTCATTTTTACTTTCTTCTATCTTTACAAGGAGAAAGTATTGGATTCATGGAAATTTTCGACATGGAAATTTTTGACGGATTTACACGTTTTAGGGGTCAGAGATTCCAAAAATATGTTTTTACAAAATGTCTGTCTGTGAGTCTGTCTGTCTGTCTGTGTGTATGTGACACAAATTTTGTGTGCGCTCTATATCAAGAACTAATGCACGGAATTTAAGAAAAAATTATATTCAGTTAGTCCCTAAAACAAATAGATGCTGATTAGTTTTTGGTATAAATCGCCCAACAGGTGGCGCTGCTACGCTGCATTTTGCAGGATTTTCGCAATAGCTCTATCTCAAGAACTACTGCACGGAGTTTCATAAAACTTCAGATTCAGTTACTCCTTTATATGAGTTGGTGCTGTTTACGTTTTGGTGTAAATCGCCCAATAGGTGGCGCTGCTATGCTGCATTTTACAGGATTTACACTATTTTCACAGTAGCTCTATCTCAAGAACTAATGCACATATTTTCATCAAACTCCGGATTTAGTTAGTATTTGATATGAAATTATGCTGACTACGTGTTGGTGTAAATCGCTCAATAGGTGGTGCTGCTGTGCTGCATTTAGAACGATTTTCTCAATAGCATCGCAAGAACTAATGCACGAATTTTCATCAAACTTCAGATTGAAGTATACCTTGATTAATATTGCTGCTGATTATGTGTTGATGCAAATAGCTCAACAGGTGGCGCTATTATGCTGCATTTGTCAAGATTTGCGCAATAGCTGTATCTGAAGAACTAATGCATGAATTTCCCCCAAATTTCATATGCAATTAGACGTTGACATAAGTTGATGATGATTAGGTTCTGGTGTAAATCACCCTGTAAGTGGCGCTGCTATGCTGCATTTTGCCGAATTTAGATGATTTCAGCGATAGTCATACACATTCAGCATCGTAAGAATAATACGTTCTGTACTTTTCGGCTGAAAATGTGGCTTTAAAGGTAAAACTTCTTAATTTAAATCTTTATTTCCCCCGATAAGAAACATGAACATCTGATTGTTCAACTTACTTTACGGAAGTACAGGGTCATCAAAAAATAATGACTAGATTTAAAAAAAACAACGCATACGTCATTTTGCGAATGGCAACACTTCGAAATTTGAAATAAAATTTTGGTTTTGCAATTTACTCTACTGCAAATTTTTAAACTTCTAAACATCGCGCATTTTTAATTTTTACACTGTCGTAAAAGGAAAAAAATGCTATTTTAAATGCAATTTGTTCGAAAACTGTATCTCAATTTATTTTTGAGTTATTAATTTTTTTGTAGTTTTTAATACCATTTTTCTAAACGTAACAACAAAAGTACCATATTTCTATTAAAAGTAAACTGAAAATAGCCGAAAATAGGAGATACTATATCATGTTGTTGCCATTTTCTCATAAAACCTGAAAAAAATGAGGTTGAAATTAAAATACGGGCTATGTCAAGAATATTGTCTGTTATTCCATGATAATGACGTCATATGCATACTTTTCTATGGGCAATGATTAAGACTGATTGTAAAAGTGGATTGCTTCAGCGGATGCAAATGACGTCATTTTATAAAAAAGCGTGTACTTTAATTCTTAAACCTGAATTATTTTTTGTAGAAGTGCGTCATTTTCACAGCCCAGCTGCTTTGAAATTCTTCACAGCTGAAAATGCTTCACTTTTGAAAATAATGTAATCGAAATCACACACTGATAAAACACAATGTTTTACAAACATTTAGAGTGTCTTTATAAAAGAGAGGTTTCATGCAAATAATAGCGATTTATATTACAGAAATTGATGATTCTCGCTGGATGAATTAGTTTCGCCGAGTTAGACAAGCAAACAAATAATTCGAGGATTAAAATAATATCATGTTCCTGAAGTTTTTGTCCAAAATTCTCTGGAATAATAAAATTTTAATGCTTTTCTTTAGGACATTCTACTGTAATTTTATCAAAGTAAAATTTGCTTAATTTAATTTTTCATAATTTCAAATAATCTATATATTTAAAACACAAGTGTGTTTTTTAGACATCTGCCCTGATCTTTTTGCTGAACCAATTTTACTAATATACATATTTTTTTTAACCGAAAGCTGTTCATTTGTAGATATGAACGCACTATGTTTTTTTTTTTTTAATATCCCCACATTTATATTTTAAATTTAAAAGCATTTCATGAAATTTCTTCAAAATGGTGAAAATTAGATACCTTTCATTATTGCAGACAACAGAGAAATAACGAGGTATTTTTATCTTTATTCATACCCTTTTCTGATAAAAATTCGAAATTGTTGCATAGTGTTTAGTGGCGCAAAATCCTATTAGGAGCATAATGTTATATTAGGGGCATAATAACGGAAAATGACATACTCCTTTTGAAAACACGTACTTTTCCTCATAAAATTTCTATATTGTTTTTCCTTCTGCATGTGTACTGATACTAAGTTTCAGACACTAGGCAAAATGCTTATTTAAGTGAAAATGAAGTCATATTTAAAAGAAAACGATAATTTTCATAGATAAAACTAAACATTTTAGCACAAATGCGTCTAAAAACCAGAAATTACAGAAATGTTTACTTCCCGGCATTGAGATTAGAATCTCAAGTAAAGAGTGCGTCTTTTCACATAAAAAATGTTGTTGACAATCGTGACTTCAAGTTTTGAGTTAAAATGATTTTAATATTATCGAACAAAATACAATTTTTTTTAAAATTATGAATATGGATATGAAAAGTGCGTACGCAAATTTTGAGAAGGTAAAAATTGCTGTTTTTTAATCCGGAATACCAAGCACAAGAGCCTCAACTGATAACCACATCCTAATAACTGATCTTTATTATATTTTACTGATTAAGTATCTATATTATAAAGAACAAATGTATCTGTGCGTAGCGCTGACGTCATTTTGCGAATGGCAAATTTCATGATCAAATTTCGGTTTTGAAATTTACGACGTCATTTTGCGAATGGCAAATTTCATGATCAAATTTCGGTTTTGAAATTTTCGCTACTGCAATTTTTTAATATTCTGACCATCGTATATTTTCAATTTTCATCGCATAGGGAAAAAGATTACTTTAAAATTCAATTTGTTTAAAAACTGTATCTTAACTGATTGATGTATTATGTTTTCTAAAATAATTTTTAAGCATGATTTTTTTTAAAGTTTATCTTATCACGTGCCGGTTTCGATACAAAATAATAATAAAAATTTTGCACATAAAGCAACATTGTTCAGCATTTGTTTCTAACTATTTTTGCATAACGAAATTAATACTTCCTTTATAAACAAATAAAAGAATAATATTAAAAAAAACAGCAATCTAACATATTTGTGAAAGACAAATTAACGAAATGAATACTTCTTTTATAAACAAATATAATAATAATATTTAAAAAAAAACACAAATCTAACATATTTTTAATCGTACAGTTTAAATTTTTAGATCACCAAATAGGATTTTTTTTTCAAATGGAATTTGTTTGCAAAGTGCATCTCAGTTTACTGATTGTCTATGGTTTTAAAAACAATTTTAAAACATAAAATATTTTTTAATTTATCTGTATCGCGGAGCTCGATTACGAAAGATTAATCCGTTAGCCCTTAAAACAAAATAAATAGTTCATCATTTTCTTACGGTTAATATCCATTAAAAAAAATACCCTATGTATAAATAAATTAAATAATATAAATAAAACACAAATTTAACAGACGTGTATAAGCTCTGAAATTATCAGAATGTAAAAGGATGCCGTAAGTAGCAAAATCTTGGTCAAATAACTCTTAGCATGCGGCTAAAAAAAATATCGTGTTTGATAAATTTCGAAAAAATTTTTGATTGTTGATTTGTTTGATTGATTCGTTATTTTTCATATGAAAAATGCTTTTTAAATGTAAGTGGGCAATCTAAAAAATTTATTGCATATAAAAAAATATATATATATTAGTTTTCAATTTAAAAAAAAATGTTTTCATCTATATTCTGTTACCCGGGAAGCCCGGGTACGATCCCCTAGTTTTTTTTTTAAACTGTAAATAATATAGCACCACTGCCACCAACAAAATAAATAAGTAAATGAATAAATAAATAAATTCTTTATTTCAACGCACCTTTTTTCAATTCCTACTATTAGCTCACACTCACCCTATACTTATTTATTTATATATCTTGTTCAAATTTTCAATTGTTAATAAAATGCTTATTATTCATCCAATCAAGTTCAAATAATTTTTTTTTAATTGTAGTGGATGACACTTGATGTTAATCCAGCTTTTTCAAATATTAATTCATTAATTGAATTAAATTAATTAATTTTCAATAATGAAAAGAGCCCTCTTCTTAATCAATGCATTTTAATCGCCACTCAGGAGGAAAGAAGAATGGGAGAAAAAAATTATCTTATTGACCTAAGTAGGAATTGACTTAATTTTTTTTTAATTATTACTTATTTCTTCTTAAATCTGGTTTTACTAAGTTACAAAGGATTTCGGTTTTCGTACTTTACATAGTTGGGAATCATTCAACGTATAAAATATATATGATTTCTATACAATACAATAACTTCTATACAAGTTTAATGATAGGGAACGCAAATCACAAAAGAAACAAACTTGAAATAGTGTAATGAGAGATTGAAAACAATGAACGGTCGTGGAATACGCTGAAAGTGCTTGTTCACGCCCGATCACGAAAACTAAACAGCACCGAGCGCGGTTAGTACTTGGGAGGGTGACCACATGGAAACAGCTGCAAGGTCAAATATTTCTATAGACACTTCTATAACTGTTGGTGAAACTAGCTCATAGAAAAAAGGGCCGTTATAATTTTTCTTTAACCTTTTTTATAGAGTTCTATAAGAAATTTTTGTAAGGAAAAGTGCTGGGCCAGCAAATAAATAGCAGTAGGATAGGTGCTAGCACTACAGGAAAAGTGCCGGATTGAAGTAATGTGATGGCATACCAATGCTGGCCTACTGTTGGCCATCACTGATGGGCCAGCTGCATTCGCACGGACACTTTTGTACTGGTTTAAGTAATGGCACCATTGCACTTTACCGCTGATGGCAGTGCTGGCTGCCATCTTTTTTCCAGCTGATTGCCCATTATTTCTTTCTTAGCTGGGTTGTATCCAAATATAGTACTACGTGCAACATTGTGTACGCTATCTTGGCACTAACACTAGAAAGGCCGGAAATTTCAGTCAAATTTTCAAAAAATATTCCACACCAGAATTTTGATTTAAATCAGTTTAACTTATTTATTTAACGTTTTTCTCCTTTCTATCTCTTAAACTTATTTTATAATGAATTTTCTGGTTTGAGCCGAAATATATTCAGATGCTAGCGGTCAAAATGACTGCTCACGGCCGTTCTAGTGTTAATCAACAGATATTTGATACAATCCTTCATCTTTTTGCTTCTTTTTGGGAACAACAGATCAAATAACGACCGGTAACATATGCCAATTGTTTGTAGACTGGATTATGTAATTTATTGGTACCAAATATTTCAATTGTCTGTAGATCCGATTACGTAATTTATTTACTTAATTAATGCATACTTTACAAACTAAACCTACTTTACAATTTTCGTGTTTTTTTATCAATGGTTACACTTAGATGTATATATGTTTGTCACTGTCGCGGTATTTTAATTTGATCTGCGAAATATTATTAGAATATTCAATATTAGCACTGTTTCTGATATTATTAACACTGGCAGAAGCGGTCTTTTTTTGGACACAAATCATTTTTTTTTCTGTGATAGGTTGCTTCAAAAGTCTCAAGGAAAAACAGTACTTTTATGTTAGCCGGCCGCATCTGATAAACAACAAAAAATTGTTCCCATTGCCAATCATTTAAAATATAAACCTTTCACTCTTTTAATTTAAAATACATTTAAAATATAGATATTAAATACATTTAAAATAGTCGCTTTTCATCCATTTCATAAAACAATCAAAAGGATAAAAATAATAAATAATGCTATAAACAAAAATATTCTACTTCATCATCAATGAATTGTTTCTAAATTATGCATGTGAAAAATAAAATATTTTACTGCCCAGAAAAAAGAAAAAAAAAAAAAAAAAACATCCTCGCGTAGTTGAATTGTACGAAATTTGTAAACGAAATCTAAAACGAAAAAATTTTTTAAGGAAATTGTGTTAGTCAAAATACAGACCACTCAGACGCCTATATTAGTAAACAATCAAATTTGATTTCAAATATCAGTCAGGAATTGTTTGATGAAACCCATTTAATGAATATTTCTCCCAAAATCGACGATGGTTAGTCAAATAGCAATGCTGTAATTTGAGATCTGTTATAAACGGGTTCACCTGATTACATAATTTTCTGTACTTTTCCAGTATAGGGGGCTTGTCGGGTTTTTTTTAAAGCATGGCGCAATTCGGACTTCAGAAAGTGAGATTTGTAGACAAATGATATGAACATCTATGAAAAGAAATATGATGACCTTTTATGCTTTTTTACGTATGTATTCATATGATGAACTTTTAAATGAAATATATTGTTAGTATTGTTATTTATATTCTGTTTAATTCTGTTTTTACATATAAAAAAAAATAAATGGCTTCTTTATAGTAAATAAATTCTATAATTATTGAACAAAAAATACTCATTGAAACTTTACTTCTTTTTCCAAGCCGATTTTCTCCATCTCGCCAAGGGCCCTGTATTAAAAATTTACCAAATTTCCCCCATTAATATAGAACTAAGCAATGTAGAACATATATTATATGTTAAAAATGTCTTTGAAAAATTACCAACTAACAATGCAAACCCTGAAAAAACACTATAAGAACTTCTTAAAAAGGTAAATATTTGATAATTGGGGTCCCCAGATTACAGCATTCTCCCCCACAGATTTATAGCTCAGCAAGGTAGAAGGATATTTTAGATACCTAAACCCTCACTGTAAAATTATCTGATTAAAAGTGCAAGTTCTATCGAAAAACATTCGGCAGATTCTTTTCAAAAGATTATTTTTTAGTAACCTGGTTCCTCTCATTAAAGAACTTTAAACCATAATTCGATACCAAAGCAACCCACACAACGTAGAATGATATGTTATATACTAAAATCTTCCAAAAAAATTTCCTATCTAACAGTGCATGTTCAGCAGAACTCGAGTTATAAGCAGACGGAACGAAATTTACATTTGTATTATATGTATATGCACTGGTTTCCAAAAATTAAGGAAAAACAACAAAAGTAGCGATTACTCAAAATGTTACGAGTAGGTTTTAATACAAGATAAAGTAAAAAAACTAAAACCCAACTACGACAAGCAATACCAGCAAAATTATTTTTATTTATTTAATCCGACAAAATTTAAACAGTGTATCGAAGTAGGATGGCTGTGGTTGCTTCCCTGCGTTACCGGGTACACAACGTGACAACGAATAGGCAAATAGATACACACGCACATATAACAACATAAGCCCGAAGGCATATAATGCAGAGGACATTTTTATGGGAGTTTTAGCCAGTTATCAAACTGTTTCCGCCTTCACCGCGTGGAGGTACTCCCAGCTTATGTCGTTTACATTAGTGCATTAAATTATTCTATTAACGTTCACGCTGCTCTACATTACAGTTCCCGTGATCCGCGCTTTACTCTTATCGCTCATTTTTTTTAAACATCTTCAAAGCAGTCTTGTAATTATGTATAAGCATATAAATACTGGTGAAGCTCTTTCAAGTAATACCAAACACATTACATATATTTTTATTTTATACTTTTTGTCCGCTAGAGGGCATAATAGTAAATTTGGTGACAAACTTTATAGCTCACAACCAACAGAATATCAAGATCAAGACCCTTCTAATGGCACTGCAGTGGTCTTATTCTGATTACTAAGTACCAAAGAAATTAAGAACGAAAAGATGTGAATTATATGCAATTAGCCCATAAATGCAAGTAAAGTCACAAGCAAATGCTAGTAATATATATATATTCGAAATGTACAAGTGAAGCGCTTTAAAATGATACCAAACACGGCATATCTAGCTTAACTTTATTTTTTTACTCTGTATATTTTGTCCGCTAGAAGGCGCCACATTGAATTTGGTGAAAATCTATATAGCCTATAACCAGCGGACAATTAAGACGCTTCTAATGATATGTCATTTGTCGAATTCTGATTAGTGGTTTAGAAGTTACGAGGGAACAGATGAACATACATACATACATACATACATACATACATACATACATACATACATACATAGCCTGTCAAAATCATAACCCTCCTTTGGCTTTGCCGTAGTCGGGTAATATTTATATATAGCATTATTTATACTTATTATAAAGTATAAATAATGCTATAAACAAAAATATTCTACTTCATCATCAATGAATTGTTTCTAAATTATGCATGTGAAAAATAAAATATTTTACTGCCCAGAAAAAAGAAAAAAAAAAAAAAAAAAAACATCCTCGCGTAGTTGAATTGTACGAAATTTGTAAACGAAATCTAAAACGAAAAAATTTTTTAAGGAAATTGTGTTAGTCAAAATACAGACCACTCAGACGCCTATATTAGTAAACAATCAAATTTGATTTCAAATATCAGTCAGGAATTGTTTGATGAAACCCATTTAATGAATATTTCTCCCAAAATCGACGATGGTTAGTCAAATAGCAATGCTGTAATTTGAGATCTGTTATAAACGGGTTCACCTGATTACATAATTTTCTGTACTTTTCCAGTATAGGGGGCTTGTCGGGTTTTTTTTAAAGCATGGCGCAATTCGGACTTCAGAAAGTGAGATTTGTAGACAAATGATATGAACATCTATGAAAAGAAATATGATGACCTTTTATGCTTTTTTACGTATGTATTCATATGATGAACTTTTAAATGAAATATATTGTTAGTATTGTTATTTATATTCTGTTTAATTCTGTTTTTACATATAAAAAAAAATAAATGGCTTCTTTATAGTAAATAAATTCTATAATTATTGAACAAAAAATACTCATTGAAACTTTACTTCTTTTTCCAAGCCGATTTTCTCCATCTCGCCAAGGGCCCTGTATTAAAAATTTACCAAATTTCCCCCATTAATATAGAACTAAGCAATGTAGAACATATATTATATGTTAAAAATGTCTTTGAAAAATTACCAACTAACAATGCAAACCCTGAAAAAACACTATAAGAACTTCTTAAAAAGGTAAATATTTGATAATTGGGGTCCCCAGATTACAGCATTCTCCCCCACAGATTTATAGCTCAGCAAGGTAGAAGGATATTTTAGATACCTAAACCCTCACTGTAAAATTATCTGATTAAAAGTGCAAGTTCTATCGAAAAACATTCGGCAGATTCTTTTCAAAAGATTATTTTTTAGTAACCTGGTTCCTCTCATTAAAGAACTTTAAACCATAATTCGATACCAAAGCAACCCACACAACGTAGAATGATATGTTATATACTAAAATCTTCCAAAAAAATTTCCTATCTAACAGTGCATGTTCAGCAGAACTCGAGTTATAAGCAGACGGAACGAAATTTACATTTGTATTATATGTATATGCACTGGTTTCCAAAAATTAAGGAAAAACAACAAAAGTAGCGATTACTCAAAATGTTACGAGTAGGTTTTAATACAAGATAAAGTAAAAAAACTAAAACCCAACTACGACAAGCAATACCAGCAAAATTATTTTTATTTATTTAATCCGACAAAATTTAAACAGTGTATCGAAGTAGGATGGCTGTGGTTGCTTCCCTGCGTTACCGGGTACACAACGTGACAACGAATAGGCAAATAGATACACACGCACATATAACAACATAAGCCCGAAGGCATATAATGCAGAGGACATTTTTATGGGAGTTTTAGCCAGTTATCAAACTGTTTCCGCCTTCACCGCGTGGAGGTACTCCCAGCTTATGTCGTTTACATTAGTGCATTAAATTATTCTATTAACGTTCACGCTGCTCTACATTACAGTTCCCGTGATCCGCGCTTTACTCTTATCGCTCATTTTTTTTAAACATCTTCAAAGCAGTCTTGTAATTATGTATAAGCATATAAATACTGGTGAAGCTCTTTCAAGTAATACCAAACACATTACATATATTTTTATTTTATACTTTTTGTCCGCTAGAGGGCATAATAGTAAATTTGGTGACAAACTTTATAGCTCACAACCAACAGAATATCAAGATCAAGACCCTTCTAATGGCACTGCAGTGGTCTTATTCTGATTACTAAGTACCAAAGAAATTAAGAACGAAAAGATGTGAATTATATGCAATTAGCCCATAAATGCAAGTAAAGTCACAAGCAAATGCTAGTAATATATATATATTCGAAATGTACAAGTGAAGCGCTTTAAAATGATACCAAACACGGCATATCTAGCTTAACTTTATTTTTTTACTCTGTATATTTTGTCCGCTAGAAGGCGCCACATTGAATTTGGTGAAAATCTATATAGCCTATAACCAGCGGACAATTAAGACGCTTCTAATGATATGTCATTTGTCGAATTCTGATTAGTGGTTTAGAAGTTACGAGGGAACAGATGAACATACATACATACATACATACATACATACATACATACATACATACATAGCCTGTCAAAATCATAACCCTCCTTTGGCTTTGCCGTAGTCGGGTAAAAACTGAGACACAATTTACAACACATAGTAAGGTATAAAATAACATTAAAAGAAATTACCAGGCGATTGTGGTGTTTTAGAAATTAATGCAATTATAAAATAAACAAAATAAATGTCTCAGTTTGGTATAGGAAAAGTACCTTTAACATGGAGTATGATCACCCTTAGAAGCAATGCAGCACATACAGCGAAGTGTGATACTGTCAATTATGCGATCGATAAGTTCGCTGGGAAGTGCGAGCCATTGCACTTTTAAAGCAATTGTAAGCGTGGTAAGGGTTTGAAGACGGTGATTGAGAGCAGAGACACATCTTTCTAAAGCATCCCAATGATGCTCGATGCGATTCAAGCCCAGTGATCGTGCTGGCCATTCCATGCGCTGAATTGTTTGGTGCTGAAGATAATTTTCTACGATGTGAATCCTGTGCTGTCTGGCGTTATCGTCCTGTAACAGGAAATCATTACCTATTGCAGTGGCATAAGGGTGCACATAAGCATCAAGAATGTCATCTCTATAAACGTGGACATTCACGGTTCCACGAGGAAAGACATGGAGGTTTGTACGCCAGCCCAAAGCGATACCATCCCAAACACAGACACTGCCTCCTCCATACCAATATATTTTACGAATGTTTGATGGATGATAGCCCTGTTCTCTCCAAATCAAACAATGCCTACTATCGCTTTGGAGGCTAAACTGGAACTCATTCGTGACGAGAGCACGCCTCCATTCATCAGCCGTACAGTGGACATGTTGACGCGCCCATCTTAAACGTTCCCTCCGGAGACATGAGGTGAGTGGCGCAAAAACATCTCATCACATCGCGTAAAGACCAAGTTCATGAAGCTTTCTACGCTCAGTAGACGTTGATACCAATCTTCCAGTCGCTGCAGAAAGGACGGATTTAAGATGAGAGGGGTTGCTGTTCTATTCCTTCGTACACATAACCGCAAATATCGGTCATCGGTGCTTGTCGTTGCTCTTGCTCGTCCTTTGCTGAACCCTTTGGAGGCCGAAAAAGTGGTTTGAAATTGTTGCCAAAGCCTATGAGCATTAGGAGGACTTACATATAACCATCTGTCCACCTCTGTCTGACTTTGGCCTACATCCATTCTTCCAATAGCTCTATGTTGAAGTTCTGTAGACAAATGATACCTCGAGGTCATACTAACGAATTGGCTATCTCAGTGTTTTTATCTCATAATCACAGCGACACCAGAGGCAGTACTCTTTAGCAAGCATTTTTATGCTCCGCACAGATTACGCAATCCGATTGCAGCGCCACTACTTTGCATTTTGTAATTTTAATCAGCATTTTTTAGTTAGAAACATATCCAAATTTCATGCGGATAGGTTAACTTTTGAACGAGTTATCGCTCTTTTTGTGATTTTTCCATAATTTTTGGAAACCAGTGTATATATATATATATATATACTAGGGGGCTCTGCCCCCTGCAAGCTACGCTCGCCAACCCCCGTTCAGACACCGCAGAATCTAAAAACACACTAATCTGACAGGTATTTAAAATATTATAGAAGATTGAATTATACTGAAAAAAGCTGTGCAGATCTCCCTGTAAACGGGTTTTGATTCAATTTCCTTTGATTTCAAAAATTTAAGGCCGAATCAGTTGCTGTTAAGACATCCAATGGTTGTTTTCGTGTTTGATTAAAGAGGATCAGTTGAACGTTTGAAAAGAAGCTAAAATAAAATGAATTAAGTGTACAGAGTCTGTCTCCCGGTATTTTAAAACAATTTCTATAACAATAGCCTAAGTCATGTGACTATCATCAACAGTTCCGGGCGAACGACTTCGCTTTTTATATACCTGGTGCCATTTTGGTACTTTAATGTTTGTCAGTTATAGATGATAAGTCACCAAATGTTATTCTATCGCCATCATTTCATCTATATTATAATAGTCCAAGTCATGTAACTGCCATAAATAAATACGCTCCGATCCCTTCGCTTTTCATATTAATGTTTGGCCCAGATATCATATACGGGCCCATATTGGAAGGATTTTTTTTCCGACTCTAATTTGGGGAAAACATCAGCAGCATAAACAACAACATCCGACTTATCAAATCAAGCAAAATAACGATACTATGGCGCCAGATAAGTACCCGTTACGTATATGACATTGGCGTCAGAAAAAAAATCGCGCCAATATGGGTCAGTATATGACATATGTGCCGAAAGTTTTCCCTTTTGATTAAAAAATCAAATTTCTTTTTCGAATAAAAATACATAAAAGTTTCCATGGTCGCAAAGAATTCTTGATACTGTTACGCTAGCCGGATGCAAATCTCGCCAATAACTATTTTCAACTCGCCAGTTAGCATTTTTTTTTTTTTTTTTTTTTTTTTTTTTTTTTTTTTTGCTTTTTCGAGTGGTAAATTGAAACATTGCTTTGAAGTTGAAATTAAATGTCATCGTTTGTTACATCATTTAATATTTGGCCAGATGCCATATACGCGCCGGGTTTCACGTGATTTTTTTTTTTTACGAAAATTTGGCGAAAACCTCGTTTTCGAATACCAGTTACATATGTATTTTTGGTACTACTTAGTTATCCCGTCGACCAAAAATCTATCACCAAACTATAAGATTAAATGTCAATAATGGTTGATCGTAAATGTCATATTTGACCTTAAGAAAGTTACGCGTCTTTACGTTATCAAGTAATTTTTATTTCGACGTTTTATTTGTATATTTATTAATGGTATACTATTTTCTTTGTTCTTTTGTTATTTAAAATAAAAATTATGTCAATTTGTATAATTTGGCGAGTGGTTTGGCGATTTATATAATTTGGCGAAATGTGTCGATGGAATAACTAAGTAGTACCGATTTTTTTAATTATAACTATTAATGACTAATGTAATGACTAATGTAATGACTAATGTAAAGAAAAAACAATTGACTTGAAATGACATTTATTATTTTGTTTTTGCGCGTTCACATGTTATTGTCGCTGGTTAAAAAAGAAAAAGGGACAAGTTTTGATGTATTTCTGTGGCAACTTCTTATATTTTTGTAGATTCAAGTAAGAAAGAAAATAAATGCTGGTAGCTTGTTTTTTATGAGTTATTATTACTAAGTTTTGAAGTTATCTCACCGTAGGAGTTGTTCCATAAATAGTACAACTATACGAGCACAAAGGTGCTAATGTGAGTATGGTTTAAGTTTAAAATATAAAGTTTATTAAAAGTCTTTCATTCGTAGAATTTAAAAGTAAACAAAAATCTGCTTTGCGTGGTACGTTTTGTGGATTTTTTACAGTTGCAAAGAATTCTTGGTACTGTTACACTAGTCGGATGCAAATCTCGCCAATAGCTTTTTTTCACTCGCCAGTTAGGATTTTTTTTCGAGTGGTAATATTTGGCCAGATCTCATATACGCACAGCAGGTTTGGCGTGATTTTGTTTTTTACGAAAATTTGGCGAAAACCTCGTTTTCAAATACCAGTTACATATGCAGTTTTGGTATTACTTAGTTATCCGGTCGACCAAAAGTCTATCGCCAAACTATAAGATTAAATGCCAATAATGGTTTATCGTAAATGTCACATTCACTTGACTTTAAGCAAGTTACACGTGTTTACGTCATCAAGTTTTTTTTTATTTCGACTTTTTATTTGTATATTTATTCATGTTATACTAATTTATTTGTTCTTTCGTTATTTAAAATAAAAATTATGTCAATTTGTATAATTTGTCGAGTGTTTTGGCGATTTATATAACTTGGCGAAATTGGTCGACGGAAACACTAAGTAGTACCGTATTTTTTAATTATTTTCTATTATTTTCTAAAGAAAATATAAAATTAATAATTATAGAACAAAATAATTTATATAATTTATAAGAAGAAATAAAAGTAAATAAACAAAAATAGCCGGGTTACCATGTCAACCTTTTCTGAAATATGAAAAAAATATATCTGTTTGATTAAAATTTGAGTTGCTATCATTAGAAAAATGCATATAAAATTAGAAAAAAATTAATATTTCGAAAACTAATTCGAATTTAAAAATTCTAATACCAGTTTTTAGATCTACGGATCAATGCTGATTTTTGGTGTTAATTTCATTTCAAAGTATTACATATTTTAGGAGAAATCGCTTGAAACATAATCAGTTGTTTAATCAGTCGATTCATATATCCATTTCACAAATTCGTTTCATATATCCGTTTCATAAATTTGTTTCATTAGGATTTTATATATATAGGGTAGATATATATATATATATATATATATATATATATCTACCCTATATATATAAAATGCTAATGAAACGGATATTATGAAACGAATTTATGTAACGATTCTATGAAACGACTGATTAAACAACTGATTGTGTTTCACGGCGATTTCTCCTAAAATACGGAATACTTTGCGATGAAATTAACACCGAAAATCCGTATTGATCTGCGGATTTCAAAACTGCTGTTAGAATTTTAAAATTCGAATTAGTTTTCGAAATATTAATTTTTTTCTAATTTTATATACTTTTCACTAAAGATGGCAACTCAAATTTTAATCATAACATATATTTTTTTTCAGATTTTAGAAAAGGTTACTATTTTAAACTAATATGGCGTGAAGTTTGGCCTCCCTTAAATGTATGCTAAGAAATGTATCATGTTACTTTTATTCATAATTCGATTTGTATTTCATTATCATTTTATTTAATACAAACTGAAACATTTAAAATAAATGGCTTTCACTTCTTTGTTTTTTTTTTAAACGAAATGAAAAGAAAAATATTAGGCATGGATGTCATATACGCACCGGGGTACCTAATTGGCGCAAAAATGGCTTTATTTTGGTTGACATGGTAACCCGGCTATTGTTGTTTATTTAATAATAAATGTGTATTTACATTATTTTCTTTTTTTAAATTACATAAATTGATTTGTTCTATAGTTAATTATTGTGTTGGTTATTTTCCATTAAAAATAAAAAATAATAGAAAATAATTAAAAAAATCGGTACTACTTAGTTATTCCATCGACACATTTCGCCAAATTATATAAATCGCCAAACCACTCGCCAAATTATACAAATTGACATAATTTTTATTTTAAATAACAAAAGAACAAAGAAAATAGTATACCATTAATAAATATACAAATAAAACGTCGAAATAAAAATTACTTGATAACGTAAAGACGCGTAACTTTCTTAAGGTCAAATATGACATTTACGATCAACCATTATTGACATTTAATCTTATAGTTTGGTGATAGATTTTTGGTCGACGGGATAACTAAGTAGTACCAAAAATACATATGTAACTGGTATTCGAAAACGAGGTTTTCGCCAAATTTTCGTAAAAAAAAAAAATCACGTGAAACCCGGCGCGTATATGGCATCTGGCCAAATATTAAATGATGTAACAAACGATGACATTTAATTTCAACTTCAAAGCAATGTTTCAATTTACCACTCGAAAAAGCAAAAAAAAAAAAAAAAAAAAAAAAAAAAAAAAAAAAAAATGCTAACTGGCGAGTTGAAAATAGTTATTGGCGAGATTTGCATCCGGCTAGCGTAACAGTATCAAGAATTCTTTGCGACCATGGAAACTTTTATGTATTTTTATTCGAAAAAGAAATTTGATTTTTTAATCAAAAGGGAAAACTTTCGGCACATATGTCATATACTGACCCATATTGGCGCGATTTTTTTTCTGACGCCAATGTCATATACGTAACGGGTACTTATCTGGCGCCATAGTATCGTTATTTTGCTTGATTTGATAAGTCGGATGTTGTTGTTTATGCTGCTGATGTTTTCCCCAAATTAGAGTCGGAAAAAAAATCCTTCCAATATGGGCCCGTATATGATATCTGGGCCAAACATTAATATGAAAAGCGAAGGGATCGGAGCGTATTTATTTATGGCAGTTACATGACTTGGACTATTATAATATAGATGAAATGATGGCGATAGAATAACATTTGGTGACTTATCATCTATAACTGACAAACATTAAAGTACCAAAATGGCACCAGGTATATAAAAAGCGAAGTCGTTCGCCCGGAACTGTTGATGATAGTCACATGACTTAGGCTATTGTTATAGAAATTGTTTTAAAATACCGGGAGACAGACTCTGTACACTTAATTCATTTTATTTTAGCTTCTTTTCAAACGTTCAACTGATCCTCTTTAATCAAACACGAAAACAACCATTGGATGTCTTAACAGCAACTGATTCGGCCTTAAATTTTTGAAATCAAAGGAAATTGAATCAAAACCCGTTTACAGGGAGATCTGCACAGCTTTTTTCAGTATAATTCAATCTTCTATAATATTTTAAATACCTGTCAGATTAGTGTGTTTTTAGATTCTGCGGTGTCTGAACGGGGGTTGGCGAGCGTAGCTTGCAGGGGGCAGAGCCCCCTAGTATATATATATATATATATACACTGGTTTCCAAAAATTATGGAAAAATCACAAAAAGAGCGATAACTCGTTCAAAAGTTAACCTATCCGCATGAAATTTGGATATGTTTCTAACTAAAAAATGCTGATTAAAATTACAAAATGCAAAGTAGTGGCGCTGCAATCGGATTGCGTAATCTGTGCGGAGCATAAAAATGCTTGCTAAAGAGTACTGCCTCTGGTGTCGCTGTGATTATGAGATAAAAACACTGAGATAGCCAATTCGTTAGTATGACCTCGAGGTATCATTTGTCTACAGAACTTCAACATAGAGCTATTGGAAGAATGGATGTAGGCCAAAGTCAGACAGAGGTGGACAGATGGTTATATGTAAGTCCTCCTAATGCTCATAGGCTTTGGCAACAATTTCAAACCACTTTTTCGGCCTCCAAAGGGTTCAGCAAAGGACGAGCAAGAGCAACGACAAGCACCGATGACCGATATTTGCGGTTATGTGTACGAAGGAATAGAACAGCAACCCCTCTCATCTTAAATCCGTCCTTTCTGCAGCGACTGGAAGATTGGTATCAACGTCTACTGAGCGTAGAAAGCTTCATGAACTTGGTCTTTACGCGATGTGATGAGATGTTTTTGCGCCACTCACCTCATGTCTCCGGAGGGAACGTTTAAGATGGGCGCGTCAACATGTCCACTGTACGGCTGATGAATGGAGGCGTGCTCTCGTCACGAATGAGTTCCAGTTTAGCCTCCAAAGCGATAGTAGGCATTGTTTGATTTGGAGAGAACAGGGCTATCATCCATCAAACATTCGTAAAATATATTGGTATGGAGGAGGCAGTGTCTGTGTTTGGGATGGTATCGCTTTGGGCTGGCGTACAAACCTCCATGTCTTTCCTCGTGGAACCGTGAATGTCCACGTTTATAGAGATGACATTCTTGATGCTTATGTGCACCCTTATGCCACTGCAATAGGTAATGATTTCCTGTTACAGGACGATAACGCCAGACAGCACAGGATTCACATCGTAGAAAATTATCTTCAGCACCAAACAATTCAGCGCATGGAATGGCCAGCACGATCACTGGGCTTGAATCGCATCGAGCATCATTGGGATGCTTTAGAAAGATGTGTCTCTGCTCTCAATCACCGTCTTCAAACCCTTACCACGCTTACAATTGCTTTAAAAGTGCAATGGCTCGCACTTCCCAGCGAACTTATCGATCGCATAATTGACAGTATCACACTTCGCTGTATGTGCTGCATTGCTTCTAAGGGTGATCATACTCCATGTTAAAGGTACTTTTCCTATACCAAACTGAGACATTTATTTTGTTTATTTTATAATTGCATTAATTTCTAAAACACCACAATCGCCTGGTAATTTCTTTTAATGTTATTTTATACCTTACTATGTGTTGTAAATTGTGTCTCAGTTTTTACCCGACTACGGCAAAGCCAAAGGAGGGTTATGATTTTGACAGGCTATGTATGTATGTATGTATGTATGTATGTATGTATGTATGTATGTATGTTCATCTGTTCCCTCGTAACTTCTAAACCACTAATCAGAATTCGACAAATGACATATCATTAGAAGCGTCTTAATTGTCCGCTGGTTATAGGCTATATAGATTTTCACCAAATTCAATGTGGCGCCTTCTAGCGGACAAAATATACAGAGTAAAAAAATAAAGTTAAGCTAGATATGCCGTGTTTGGTATCATTTTAAAGCGCTTCACTTGTACATTTCGAATATATATATATTACTAGCATTTGCTTGTGACTTTACTTGCATTTATGGGCTAATTGCATATAATTCACATCTTTTCGTTCTTAATTTCTTTGGTACTTAGTAATCAGAATAAGACCACTGCAGTGCCATTAGAAGGGTCTTGATCTTGATATTCTGTTGGTTGTGAGCTATAAAGTTTGTCACCAAATTTACTATTATGCCCTCTAGCGGACAAAAAGTATAAAATAAAAATATATGTAATGTGTTTGGTATTACTTGAAAGAGCTTCACCAGTATTTATATGCTTATACATAATTACAAGACTGCTTTGAAGATGTTTAAAAAAAATGAGCGATAAGAGTAAAGCGCGGATCACGGGAACTGTAATGTAGAGCAGCGTGAACGTTAATAGAATAATTTAATGCACTAATGTAAACGACATAAGCTGGGAGTACCTCCACGCGGTGAAGGCGGAAACAGTTTGATAACTGGCTAAAACTCCCATAAAAATGTCCTCTGCATTATATGCCTTCGGGCTTATGTTGTTATATGTGCGTGTGTATCTATTTGCCTATTCGTTGTCACGTTGTGTACCCGGTAACGCAGGGAAGCAACCACAGCCATCCTACTTCGATACACTGTTTAAATTTTGTCGGATTAAATAAATAAAAATAATTTTGCTGGTATTGCTTGTCGTAGTTGGGTTTTAGTTTTTTTACTTTATCTTGTATTAAAACCTACTCGTAACATTTTGAGTAATCGCTACTTTTGTTGTTTTTCCTTAATTTTTGGAAACCAGTGCATATACATATAATACAAATGTAAATTTCGTTCCGTCTGCTTATAACTCGAGTTCTGCTGAACATGCACTGTTAGATAGGAAATTTTTTTGGAAGATTTTAGTATATAACATATCATTCTACGTTGTGTGGGTTGCTTTGGTATCGAATTATGGTTTAAAGTTCTTTAATGAGAGGAACCAGGTTACTAAAAAATAATCTTTTGAAAAGAATCTGCCGAATGTTTTTCGATAGAACTTGCACTTTTAATCAGATAATTTTACAGTGAGGGTTTAGGTATCTAAAATATCCTTCTACCTTGCTGAGCTATAAATCTGTGGGGGAGAATGCTGTAATCTGGGGACCCCAATTATCAAATATTTACCTTTTTAAGAAGTTCTTATAGTGTTTTTTCAGGGTTTGCATTGTTAGTTGGTAATTTTTCAAAGACATTTTTAACATATAATATATGTTCTACATTGCTTAGTTCTATATTAATGGGGGAAATTTGGTAAATTTTTAATACAGGGCCCTTGGCGAGATGGAGAAAATCGGCTTGGAAAAAGAAGTAAAGTTTCAATGAGTATTTTTTGTTCAATAATTATAGAATTTATTTACTATAAAGAAGCCATTTATTTTTTTTTATATGTAAAAACAGAATTAAACAGAATATAAATAACAATACTAACAATATATTTCATTTAAAAGTTCATCATATGAATACATACGTAAAAAAGCATAAAAGGTCATCATATTTCTTTTCATAGATGTTCATATCATTTGTCTACAAATCTCACTTTCTGAAGTCCGAATTGCGCCATGCTTTAAAAAAAACCCGACAAGCCCCCTATACTGGAAAAGTACAGAAAATTATGTAATCAGGTGAACCCGTTTATAACAGATCTCAAATTACAGCATTGCTATTTGACTAACCATCGTCGATTTTGGGAGAAATATTCATTAAATGGGTTTCATCAAACAATTCCTGACTGATATTTGAAATCAAATTTGATTGTTTACTAATATAGGCGTCTGAGTGGTCTGTATTTTGACTAACACAATTTCCTTAAAAAATTTTTTCGTTTTAGATTTCGTTTACAAATTTCGTACAATTCAACTACGCGAGGATGTTTTTTTTTTTTTTTTTTTTCTTTTTTCTGGGCAGTAAAATATTTTATTTTTCACATGCATAATTTAGAAACAATTCATTGATGATGAAGTAGAATATTTTTGTTTATAGCATTATTTATTATTTTTATCCTTTTGATTGTTTTATGAAATGGATGAAAAGCGACTATTTTAAATGTATTTAATATCTATATTTTAAATGTATTTTAAATTAAAAGAGTGAAAGGTTTATATTTTAAATGATTGGCAATGGGAACAATTTTTTGTTGTTTATCAGATGCGGCCGGCTAACATAAAAGTACTGTTTTTCCTTGAGACTTTTGAAGCAACCTATCACAGAAAAAAAAATGATTTGTGTCCAAAAAAAGACCGCTTCTGCCAGTGTTAATAATATCAGAAACAGTGCTAATATTGAATATTCTAATAATATTTCGCAGATCAAATTAAAATACCGCGACAGTGACAAACATATATACATCTAAGTGTAACCATTGATAAAAAAACACGAAAATTGTAAAGTAGGTTTAGTTTGTAAAGTATGCATTAATTAAGTAAATAAATTACGTAATCGGATCTACAGACAATTGAAATATTTGGTACCAATAAATTACATAATCCAGTCTACAAACAATTGGCATATGTTACCGGTCGTTATTTGATCTGTTGTTCCCAAAAAGAAGCAAAAAGATGAAGGATTGTATCAAATATCTGTTGATTAACACTAGAACGGCCGTGAGCAGTCATTTTGACCGCTAGCATCTGAATATATTTCGGCTCAAACCAGAAAATTCATTATAAAATAAGTTTAAGAGATAGAAAGGAGAAAAACGTTAAATAAATAAGTTAAACTGATTTAAATCAAAATTCTGGTGTGGAATATTTTTTGAAAATTTGACTGAAATTTCCGGCCTTTCTAGTGTTAGTGCCAAGATAGCGTACACAATGTTGCACGTAGTACTATATTTGGATACAACCCAGCTAAGAAAGAAATAATGGGCAATCAGCTGGAAAAAAGATGGCAGCCAGCACTGCCATCAGCGGTAAAGTGCAATGGTGCCATTACTTAAACCAGTACAAAAGTGTCCGTGCGAATGCAGCTGACCCATCAGTGATGGCCAACAGTAGGCCAGCATTGGTATGCCATCACATTACTTCAATCCGGCACTTTTCCTGTAGTGCTAGCACCTATCCTACTGCTATTTATTTGCTGGCCCAGCACTTTTCCTTACAAAAATTTCTTATAGAACTCTATAAAAAAGGTTAAAGAAAAATTATAACGGCCCTTTTTTCTATGAGCTAGTTTCACCAACAGTTATAGAAGTGTCTATAGAAATATTTGACCTTGCAGCTGTTTCCATGTGGTCACCCTCCCAAGTACTAACCGCGCTCGGTGCTGTTTAGTTTTCGTGATCGGGCGTGAACAAGCACTTTCAGCGTATTCCACGACCGTTCATTGTTTTCAATCTCTCATTACACTATTTCAAGTTTGTTTCTTTTGTGATTTGCGTTCCCTATCATTAAACTTGTATAGAAGTTATTGTATTGTATAGAAATCATATATATTTTATACGTTGAATGATTCCCAACTATGTAAAGTACGAAAACCGAAATCCTTTGTAACTTAGTAAAACCAGATTTAAGAAGAAATAAGTAATAATTAAAAAAAAATTAAGTCAATTCCTACTTAGGTCAATAAGATAATTTTTTTCTCCCATTCTTCTTTCCTCCTGAGTGGCGATTAAAATGCATTGATTAAGAAGAGGGCTCTTTTCATTATTGAAAATTAATTAATTTAATTCAATTAATGAATTAATATTTGAAAAAGCTGGATTAACATCAAGTGTCATCCACTACAATTAAAAAAAAATTATTTGAACTTGATTGGATGAATAATAAGCATTTTATTAACAATTGAAAATTTGAACAAGATATATAAATAAATAAGTATAGGGTGAGTGTGAGCTAATAGTAGGAATTGAAAAAAGGTGCGTTGAAATAAAGAATTTATTTATTTATTCATTTACTTATTTATTTTGTTGGTGGCAGTGGTGCTATATTATTTACAGTTTAAAAAAAAAACTAGGGGATCGTACCCGGGCTTCCCGGGTAACAGAATATAGATGAAAACATTTTTTTTTAAATTGAAAACTAATATATATATATTTTTTTATATGCAATAAATTTTTTAGATTGCCCACTTACATTTAAAAAGCATTTTTCATATGAAAAATAACGAATCAATCAAACAAATCAACAATCAAAAATTTTTTCGAAATTTATCAAACACGATATTTTTTTTAGCCGCATGCTAAGAGTTATTTGACCAAGATTTTGCTACTTACGGCATCCTTTTACATTCTGATAATTTCAGAGCTTATACACGTCTGTTAAATTTGTGTTTTATTTATATTATTTAATTTATTTATACATAGGGTATTTTTTTTAATGGATATTAACCGTAAGAAAATGATGAACTATTTATTTTGTTTGTTCAACAACCCAGACAGAAGTTATAAAATAACTTCGGTGCGGACATGGTACGGGTAGGTATTATTTTTTATTTTTAATGGAAAATAACCAACACAATAATTAACTATAGAACAAATCAATTTATGTAATTTAAAAAAAGAAAATAATGTAAATACACATTTATTATTAAATAAACAACAATAGCCGGGTTACCATGTCAACCAAAATAAAGCCATTTTTGCGCCAATTAGGTACCCCGGTGCGTATATGACATCCATGCCTAATATTTTTCTTTTCATTTCGTTTAAAAAAAAAACAAAGAAGTGAAAGCCATTTATTTTAAATGTTTCAGTTTGTATTAAATAAAATGATAATGAAATACAAATCGAATTATGAATAAAAGTAACATGATACATTTCTTAGCATACATTTAAGGGAGGCCAAACTTCACGCCATATTAGTTTAAAATAGTAACCTTTTCTAAAATCTGAAAAAAAATATATGTTATGATTAAAATTTGAGTTGCCATCTTTAGTGAAAAGTATATAAAATTAGAAAAAAATTAATATTTCGAAAACTAATTCGAATTTTAAAATTCTAACAGCAGTTTTGAAATCCGCAGATCAATACGGATTTTCGGTGTTAATTTCATCGCAAAGTATTCCGTATTTTAGGAGAAATCGCCGTGAAACACAATCAGTTGTTTAATCAGTCGTTTCATAGAATCGTTACATAAATTCGTTTCATAATATCCGTTTCATTAGCATTTTATATATATAGGGTAGATATATATATATATATATATATATATATATATATCTACCCTATATATATAAAATCCTAATGAAACAAATTTATGAAACGGATATATGAAACGAATTTGTGAAATGGATATATGAATCGACTGATTAAACAACTGATTATGTTTCAAGCGATTTCTCCTAAAATATGTAATACTTTGAAATGAAATTAACACCAAAAATCAGCATTGATCCGTAGATCTAAAAACTGGTATTAGAATTTTTAAATTCGAATTAGTTTTCGAAATATTAATTTTTTTCTAATTTTATATGCATTTTTCTAATGATAGCAACTCAAATTTTAATCAAACAGATATATTTTTTTCATATTTCAGAAAAGGTTGACATGGTAACCCGGCTATTTTTGTTTATTTACTTTTATTTCTTCTTATAAATTATATAAATTATTTTGTTCTATAATTATTAATTTTATATTTTCTTTAGAAAATAATAGAAAATAATTAAAAAATACGGTACTACTTAGTGTTTCCGTCGACCAATTTCGCCAAGTTATATAAATCGCCAAAACACTCGACAAATTATACAAATTGACATAATTTTTATTTTAAATAACGAAAGAACAAATAAATTAGTATAACATGAATAAATATACAAATAAAAAGTCGAAATAAAAAAAAACTTGATGACGTAAACACGTGTAACTTGCTTAAAGTCAAGTGAATGTGACATTTACGATAAACCATTATTGGCATTTAATCTTATAGTTTGGCGATAGACTTTTGGTCGACCGGATAACTAAGTAATACCAAAACTGCATATGTAACTGGTATTTGAAAACGAGGTTTTCGCCAAATTTTCGTAAAAAACAAAATCACGCCAAACCTGCTGTGCGTATATGAGATCTGGCCAAATATTACCACTCGAAAAAAAATCCTAACTGGCGAGTGAAAAAAAGCTATTGGCGAGATTTGCATCCGACTAGTGTAACAGTACCAAGAATTCTTTGCAACTGTAAAAAATCCACAAAACGTACCACGCAAAGCAGATTTTTGTTTACTTTTAAATTCTACGAATGAAAGACTTTTAATAAACTTTATATTTTAAACTTAAACCATACTCACATTAGCACCTTTGTGCTCGTATAGTTGTACTATTTATGGAACAACTCCTACGGTGAGATAACTTCAAAACTTAGTAATAATAACTCATAAAAAACAAGCTACCAGCATTTATTTTCTTTCTTACTTGAATCTACAAAAATATAAGAAGTTGCCACAGAAATACATCAAAACTTGTCCCTTTTTCTTTTTTAACCAGCGACAATAACATGTGAACGCGCAAAAACAAAATAATAAATGTCATTTCAAGTCAATTGTTTTTTCTTTACATTTTTCATCTCTGATCGCGTGATTTTGAACAAAAATAAATAATGCCGATCCCGTAACATCCTCCCACCTTCTGATTACCTTGTATAATCAGAACTAATTTTAAACGTAGAGAAATTGACAAAGTCACTTGCTATAAATTCAGTCTTTCAGGAATTTTCAGTATCCTTCCAGCCCTGCTGTGTCTAGGAGATTCCTTGCTTTAGGATACATCCAAAATTGTAGCTTTGTTAAGTATTTTCACTGGATTGTGAGAAATCTTTGGTTTCGGACAGTCAGTAGACGAAGCTATCTCTAGTGGATATATTCTTTGTATAGGTCGTAAAAGCTCATGTTGTGATGTTTGAACTCTTACGAGTCGAACTTTCTTGTCTCTACCAGGTATAAGTTCTGTAATTCGACCTAAAGGCCAATCAGTTCTCTTTTTATTATCAGATCCGATCAATACAACATCACCTACAGCTATAATTTGCTCTTGGTGTTTGTTCCTTGCTCTTTCAATTAATGCACCTAAATATTCGGACCTGAAGCGATCCTTCAATTCTTTTTGTAATGACTGCCGATACCTCAATCTCTTGCTTAATGATTTTTGTTCCACAACATCCAGGTCTGAAAGATTGCATTCTTCTATACTCTGCAGAAACATAGATGGGGAGATAGGTTTCACAGTTGCGTCTTCCGAAAGGTATGTTAGCGGTCTTGCATTTATTACACTTTCCACATCTGTCAAAATTGTGTTCATTTCTTCATAAGTGAGGTAAGCATGACCTAATACTCTTTTGAGAAGATCTTTCATTATTCTGATAAGCCTTTCCCAAAAGCCACCCCACCACGCTGCCGTTGGTGGATTAAATTTCCAATCAATAGCATTAACAGAACTGTATTTTTGTATTCGTGACCAATCTAGGCTTTTCAATAAATTAGCTGATCCAGTGAAGTTTGTGCCGTTGTCAGAATAAATGACAGCGCACCTTCCTCTCCGTGCTACGAATCGTCTGAGTCCCATCAAAAATGCCTCAGTCGAAGCAGCGGTCACTAGCTCTAAATGCACTGCTCTGTATATTGCGCAGGAAAATATCAATATCCAAGATTTCTCAATTTTCTTCAAGTATAACGGACCCGCCATGTCTACACCTGTGATCTGAAATACGTTAGCATCCTTTATTCTATTTTCCGGTAGAGGCGCACTGTCTCTCCAGAAACTCTTCCCACTGAAGCGTTTGCAGACAACACACTGTGCTAACACTTGTTTTACATTTCTACGACCATTAAGTATCCGGTATTTTTCTCTCAATAAATTAAGTAGAATCTGTAATCCAGCGTGACAATGTTTTACATGTACATGATATATGAGTCGTTTTACAACTTCATGTTTTGCTGGCAGGACTATAGGTTTCAGAAAATCTTCATTGTCTTTCCTGTACGTTATTTTAGTCTCCAGTCGAATTATATCTTGTTCATCTTTCCATGTTTGTAAAGTTCTCAATCTGTTATCATTCTCGGGAAAAAACGCTTCTTTCTGAATCATACGTAGAGTCTTTAATTCAGCTTCTTTAAATTCAGATGACGTCAGGTCTCCTCCTCTTTTCACTTCGGTACTTCTGCAGTTATGCCTAAAACGTAATATCCATGCGACCATCCGTATGATTTTTACATAACTCGAGAAATATCTGTAATACCAACCTTCTTGTTTAACATCAGAATTCGTTATCATGGAAACTGACTTTATTCGTTCCTTCCGAATTTCATCTTCGTCATAGTCTTGATCACTAGAGTTCGTATATTTTTCAAACTCTGCTGAATCTCTCAACCAAGCTGGACCCTCCCACCATCTCCTGGCAGCTAGCTGTCTCGCTTTACATCCACGAGTTGGCAAATCTGCAGGATTTTTATCACTTGGCACATAGATCCATGATGAAGGACTGCTTAATCTTCTGATCTCTAGAACTCGATTTCGCACAAATACTGACCAATTGACATCTCTGGATATCCAAGCGAGTACTGTAGATGAATCACTCCAATAATATCTCTTCATCTTTTCCCAACCGAGGGCATCTACGATAGTTTGCGCCAAACGAGTTCCCATAGTTGCCGCCAATAATTCCATTCTTGGTATTGTGACGTTCTTCAAAGGTGCAACTCTCGATTTGGCTGCTATAAAAACTAACTCGACTTGGTTTCCAATTTCTATTCTAAGGAATATAACTGTTGCGTAAGCATCTTTACTTCCATCTACAAATGTGTGAAGTGCACACGCTTCTATGTTTCCTGGAGTCATTTTCATGTATCTTGGGATCTCTATATCCTTCAAAACTGTTAGCTCTTGAAACCATAGTAAAAATTCTTTACGTAACTCACCAGTTATCTCTTCATCCCATTTAAAACCTAATTTCCAGGCTTTTTGCAACATTATTTTCGGACAAATCATGACTGGCGACGTAAAACCAAAGGGATCAAATATTTTATGCACAGCTGACAACATACTGCGTTTGGTGATCTTTTCTGTGTCAAAATCTTGTAGCCAACTTAGGTTGATTTTCAACATGTCGGATTCCTTATTCCAAACAAGTCCTAAGACGTTAGTTTCATTCGTGTTTGGCGTTTCTTGGCGATCACCTGTGTACTCCCACTGTCTTAGATCAAAACTGCCTTTCGCCATGAGCATCCTCGCATCTTCGATGAAATGTTTCAATTCTTCTTCGCTATTTACACTGGTTACGACATTATCCACATAAAAACTGTGCAACAATCTATCTTTAAAACTTTCAGAGAAATCTGGAGCCCTTCGGATGTGATATTCAATGACAGATGAAAGAAGAAATGGACTGCATTTCACACCGAATACTACTCGGGTATGCCTGAATGTCATTAATTTCTTTTCCTTTAAGTCCTTCCACCACAAAAAATGTAGGAAATTTCTATCTTTCTCACAAATGCTGATCTGTAAAAAAGCTTTCCTAATATCTGCAATTACACCAAGTTTTCTTTCTCGAAAGCGTAGAAGAACATCTGGAATGAGCTCGATCAAGTTGGGTCCACATTGTAGGCATTGATTCAGAGATGGATAATTTGCTAATCTTGCTGACGCATCAAATACAGGACGGATCAGGGTTGTAGTACTACTCTCTTTTATGACTGGATGATGCGGCAAGTAATTGCCGTAAGATTTCGTTTCGTAAGAAGGAACTTCCTCTATAATACCTTCGTTAATCCAATCATTAAAAACATTCTCGTATTGTTGAAACATGTTCTTGGCGATTAATTTTGAGGTGATGCCTTCCAAACGTTTCATCGCCAACTTGAAGTTATTTGGCAGTGTTGTTATGTCATCAGCCCAAGGAAGACAAATCTCATACCGATTTTCATCGTTTATTTTTACTGTTTCGAAGAAATGCTCCTTAGTTTGGCGATCTATCTCTTCTCTTGACTTCTTCTCTATGGGATCTGTAATTCCGATTAAGTCAAGTCTCCATAGGTTTGAGATATCCGCTTCTTTTACAAACATTGATGTTACTGTCATCGCCAAGTTTTCGGATGAATATGGCTTTTCACATGGTGCTTTTCCCATTAATGTCCATCCAAGATATGTTTCCACTGCAACTAAACCAGAAGACAATATTTTTCTTTTACCAGTTAACATTTTCCCCATAACATCAGCTCCAATTAAAACTTCTATACTACCACAACATTGACTCACATCACTTAACATGATGCCACTTTCCTTTAATTCTAGTAACCATGGCCCCTGTGTAACGGGTTGAATATCTCCGCATATGCTAACTTGATCTCGTACTTCGAATTTACACCTGAATTCTTCGCTCAAATCTCTAACTCTTATTTTGTAACAGTTGTGTTGGCATTCTTGAGTAGTAATGTCGCCAAACAGAGAATGTATTATCTTTTCTTGCCGAATAGGCTTGTAATTCATTTCTTCCGCCACACTTTTTAATATATACGATTTCTGTGATGCTGAATCTAACAATAAACGAACAATCTTCTGTTTACTTTCAGAAACTAGCTTCACCTTCAAGGTCTGCAAGAACACTTTGGCGCTCTTCTCACTAATATTTGTCATATTCACTTCATCTCTTTTAGACTTCTCCTCAGCTCCCTCTTGAGTATCTTTACCGGATGACTTACGTTAATCGCATAGTAATGGCACATGCCGCTTATTACAAATAATACATTTCACCATCGCTCGGCATCTTTTAGCGGTATGTTCTGGTACTAAACATATGAAGCAGCATCTTTTCTCCTTGGCGATTTTTTGTATTTCCGCTAAGTTTAATTTTCTCGCAGAAAAGCATTCCGAACTTGCATGTCTTCCCTGGCAAAAAATGCAGACTCCTTTTTTCTCTGTTACGGAAGAGGTAGTCAACAGACCTGCCGCTGTCAAAGTTTTACCGGTTTTATGTTCAAAATTATGGTGATTCCTTTTTGCGACATATTTACGGTCTTCACTTTTAGCTAATCCAAAACCAGCTACGGCGAGTGACACCCTTTCTTCACCTTCTACTTCAGTTCGCAAAAACTGCATCAGACTATTTAATCTGTCCTGTGCCTCAGTTTTCTCAGACGATATGTTCGTGCGATTCCACGCTTTTAGAAATTCTGCTGGAGAACAGGACTCAACTAATGGATATAAAATTGATGCACATTTGTCAGTTGTGACACCTAATGTATCTAAGGCTCGTAAATATAATTCCAATTTATCATATAACGATGTCAACGAGAATTTTCCCTTCGTTTGTACTGATATTATTAATTTGAGTAGTTCTCTCACGTAGACTTCTACCAATATATCTTCTCTACCAAAACGGATTTTTAAACTCTCAATTGCCTTGGCGTAATTAGTGCCACTTGGCGGGAAACTCTCTACCACTTCTCTTGCTCGGGAGCCGGCAACTGTTGCTTGCACCAAGTACTGAAATTTATCTTCTGGTGCTATTTCTGTATCTTCATCAATTTGTCTAAATTGACACCAAAACGGTAACCAGTCTATTATTTCACCGCCAAACTTTCTGAATTCTAATTTGGGCAGCGTAAACTTTCTTCTCATTGCATAACTATCGTTAATTGGATTAAGAGCTTCACCTTGGCTGTTTACTGCTGACTGAAGTTTCGCCAATTCTAACTCGTGCGCCAATTTTAACTTTTCGCCTTCAATCTTTGCTTGTAATTCCATATTCAATGCTTCATCTTTTTCCTTTGACTGTCTCTCTAATTTTTCCTTTTCCTTTCTTTCTGAAACGGCATTTTCTAAAACGCTCTGTACAAATTCAGGATCATCTTTATATGCCTTACAATTCAAAATTAAATCTTTAAGTGCCACAAGTGAAGCCGTTGGTGCTGCTATTTCACCTAATTGCTCGGCTACGAAGATCAAATCTTCCTTTTTAAAACCTTTAACCAACTTAAACATCATGGAAAATCTTTATTTCATTTAATTTTTTTTTATTAACACCTTTTAAACTACGTGTGATAGATAACCTTGTTTAAACTCAGGTCCTGTACCGGCGGACGCCACTAATGTAAAAAATCCACAAAACGTACCACGCAAAGCAGATTTTTGTTTACTTTTAAATTCTACGAATGAAAGACTTTTAATAAACTTTATATTTTAAACTTAAACCATACTCACATTAGCACCTTTGTGCTCGTATAGTTGTACTATTTATGGAACAACTCCTACGGTGAGATAACTTCAAAACTTAGTAATAATAACTCATAAAAAACAAGCTACCAGCATTTATTTTCTTTCTTACTTGAATCTACAAAAATATAAGAAGTTGCCACAGAAATACATCAAAACTTGTCCCTTTTTCTTTTTTAACCAGCGACAATAACATGTGAACGCGCAAAAACAAAATAATAAATGTCATTTCAAGTCAATTGTTTTTTCTTTACATTTTTCATCTCTGATCGCGTGATTTTGAACAAAAATAAATAATGCCGATCCCGTAACAGCAACCATGGCAAATTTTATGTAGATTTATTAGAAAAAAAAAATTTGATTTTTTAATCAAACTGAAAAACTTACGGTCCCATATTGGCGCGATTATTTTCTGACGCCAATGTCATATACGGAATGGGCACTTAACTGTCGCCAAAGTATTATTATTTTGCTTGATATGGTAAGTCGGATGCTTTTGTTTATGCTGTTGATGCGTTCCTCAAATTTGCGGCGTTAAATAATCGCGCCAATATGGGACGTATATGACATCTGTGCCAAACTTTCATATGAACGGCGAAGGGATCACACCGTATTTGTTTATGGCAGTTGATGACTTGAACTATTATAATATAGATGAAATGATGGCGATAGAATAATATTTGGCGACTTATCAACTGTGCCTGGCTAACATTAAAGTACCAAAATGACACCTAGATTATAAAAATCGAAGTGGTCCACCTGGAACTGTTGATGATACTCACATGACTTAGGCTATTGTTATAGAGATTGTTTTAAAATACCGGGAGACAAAGAATCTATATACTTAATTTATTTTATTTTAGCTTCTTTTCAAATGTTTAACTGAATCTCTTTAATCAAAAACGAAAACAACCACTGGATGTCTTAACAGCAACTGATTCGCTCTTAAATTTTTGCAATCAAAGGGAATTGAATGGAAACCCGTTTACAGGGAGATCTGCACAGCTTTTTCAGTATAATTCAAACTTCTCTAATATTTTTAAAACCCATCAGATTAGCGTGTTTTTAGATTCTGCAGTGTCTGAACGGGGTTTGGCGAGCGTACCTTACAAGAGACCGAGCCCCCTAGTATATATATATATATAATTCCATTCGTATTATATACATATACATATATGTGTGTGTAGTAGTAGTAGAATTAGAGTATTCAAACAAGGCTACCGTCCGCTTGAAAAATCACCAATATTGTGAACGTCGCTCAAACCAATGCTACGCTTATGCCTTTTTGGCATAAAATCATATTGCTTGGCGATAAAATCAATATCGTAAATTAAAATACAACATATAAGTCACAAGTACCATTATTTTTATAATTACATCTGTTGTTATTATTACATCTAGTTTCTTCTGCAAGCCTAATGATGGATGCGTTTGATAAAAATAAAAATTAAATTAAAAAACAAATCACTCTAATATTGTTTTATCAAATTTTGTGGGGCATTTTTCTTAACCTCGCAGAATAGATAAATCGCGAAATGTTGTTTAAAACTGCAATCTTTCATACTGAAAAAATTTTTACGCATTACGAATATTCCCTTTCTTGTTTAAGTTAAATATTTTCGTTTTATATTATTACCTCTCGTCAAAACTGTTTTTCATTCTCTCTCTTTTTTTTTTCTTTAAATAAAATTAGTAACACTTTTTTCCCGAGATGTACAGCCTTTTCAATTCATTTATCAACGAAAATGATCGCCAATAAAATAATGGTAACCTTTTCTTGTTATGTTTCTCGGTGTCATCCAGTTATATGACCTAAAATGGACTGCCATGTTGCCGGGTAAATTATCCATTATGTGGATCGTTTTACTGCCATTTCTTTGGCTGTAGAAAATCCGGTACCGCGTCCTAGCCATCATGAGAGCCAAATGTGTGACTGCCCCAAGCCTTTCTCTTTGAGTCCACGTGTTATCTACGATCATAATTTTCAAATATTCTATTTTATTGTTTTTTCAAAATTATATGTGATACTTTTTTATTTTAATATTTACATAAAATAAATTAAGTATGCTATTTGATTTCCAAACTTAATTTATTTCATTATGTATTGTCATAATTACTTTTATATTCTTTATTTTACCGATAAAAAACAATTTACAATGATTTTACAATGAAGGATCATTTTGCCATTCGGTGAGGATAAAATAATCCTTTGGGCACTTTTTCGAAAATCCATTTTTTTCATTATTCAATTTGGGTTTAAATATTATTAAAATATGTTTGTAATGCAAAATATAGTGTCAAACATATTAACATAGGGCTAAAGTTTCATTTAAACAGTTATGTTATTTTACACAAGTTTTTTCCCTTAAGGGGATCATATTAGGCCACCTTCCCCTAATAATAATAAAAATAAACACGTATTTGAGCGATTTTAGAAACTACCCCTAAGGTTTTAAGGGGATGGGGCAAGAATTTTAGGTCATTTTGCCACATCTGAGCGGCAGTTTTAGGTAGGAGCTAGAAATTCAAATTAACAAATCTATTAAAAAAATAATTAATCATAAATTTCTGAGATTTGATTAATTTCACCAATAAGAGGGTTAAAGAGGTGGTCCGAAAATTTTAGGACATATCGCATATCTCAAGAGCAGTTTTAGGTAGGAGCATGAAATTCAAGATAACAAACCTATTAAAAAATAATTAAACACATATTTCAGCGATTTTAGAAATCATACATCCCTAAAGTGGTTAAAAGTGTGGTAGAACGTTTTAGGTCATTTCGCCATATCAGGGCAACTGTTTTAGGTAGGAGCGAAAAATTCAAGTCAAAAAATCTACAAAAAAATTGTTAAACACGTATATCAGCGGTTTTAGAAATTCCCCAACCCTAAGGTGGTTAATGGGGGGGGGGGGGATAAAATTATAGGATATTTCGCCACATCTAGCAGCAGTTTTAGACAGGAGCGTGATATTCAAGATATCAAACCTATTAAAAATAATTCAAAACGTATTTCAGCGATTTTAGAAATTTAATCCCTAAGGGGGTTAATGTGGGGATCGAATGCTTTAAGTCATTTAACCATATGTCAGCAGCAGTTTTAGGGAGGAACGTGAAATTCCAGATAATAAATATACTAAACACGTATTTCAGAGATTATAGAAATTCACAACCTGAGGGGTTAAAGGGAGTATCGAAACTTTTAGGTCATTTAGCCATATCTCAGACGCAGTTTTTGACAGGGGCATGAAATTCAGGATAGCTAATCTACTAAAAAAATACTTAAACATGTATTTTATCAATTTTAGAAATCTTCTTAAGGAGTTTAAATGAGACGGTGAAAAGTTTTAGGACATTTCGCCATATCTGAGCAGCAGTTTTAGGTAGGAGCTTGAAACTCAAGATAACAAATTTACTATCTTTTTTAAAATTATTTTAGCGATTTTAGAACCTCCCCCCCCCCCCTCCCGCGCCTAAGGATAGTAAAGTAGGATGTCGAATGTTTTAGATCCTTTCGCCGTATTTCAGTTGCAGGTTAAGGTAGGGTGTGAAATTCAAAATAATTAATCTACAGAAAAAAATAGTTAAGCACGTCTTCTGCTATTTAGAAAGTTCCCGAAGGCGGTAAGGGCGGTCGAAAGTTTTAGGTCATTTTGCGATATCTCAGCAACAGTTTTACGTAGGACTGTGAGATTCAAAATATCATAACTACTAAAAAAAAATAGTTGAACAAGTATTTTAGAGATTTTAGCAATCACCCCTCCCCCCCCCCCCCCCCCCAATAGTGTTATAGGGGAGGTCAAAAGTTTTAGGTTATTTCGCAATATCTCAGTTGCAGTTTGAGGTTTGGAAGTGTATTTCAAAATAACATATCTACTAAAAGACAATCGTGAAACACGTTTTTAGGCTATTTTAGTAATCCCCTAAGGGTTTAAAGGGGCGGGTCTCGAATACATTTACACTTGCTTTTAAAAAGAAATATACTTATTACCCAACGTCACTATAGATTGCACCATAGATTTTCCTGTGCAACTTACTCAAGCACATCAGCTGAGGGTACAACTACTCAACTGTATCCTTTGAAATCCCCTCTCCGGTCTACTCTTCTAAATGTAAATATAGAAATATTACACAACGTCACCATAAGTTGCACTATAGTTTGCGATCAAAATCAGTGAAATCCTATACTGAATACAATTAAGATTACTGATCCAGATTTATAATTCCAAACATAATATTATGGCGTTCTCCTGTACCGATTTCATACTGTTTGAATCATATTTAAACTTTGAATTTTAATAACGTCTTGCAAATTTCAGCCTAACCACTCAACCAATCGAAAAGAAATTTTAGATATACCTATTTAAAGGTTAACGTTCGAGATCGTGATGATTTAAAAAATAGAGATCTCACGGTTACGGTTACAGTGAAAAATTTTCGAAAATTTCGAATGGCAACACCGATTTTTTTTCATGCGCAAATTCATCAGCGCATTGAAAAACCATAAATGACGTTGTAATGATACACGTACGATGAAAATTGCCGGCTTAAAACACTTGCAAAAAAAAATATACCATTGCGAGGAACGAAGCAGTGGCTACAAAACATGTTTTTCAGTAGCCGATATTTTTTCTCTTGTAAACTGAGTAATGTTGTCAAATATGTTTTAAAATGTGTTTTTGAGTTGTGTTTGTGTACACATAGCGAAAATAAAAATATAATCATTTGTTTTAAAGTGCTGAATATTACGTTACATAGGAACTGATTAGGATTGAGTGCGACGATAATACACAGGCAATTTTAGTCATACGTATATCGTTCCAACGCCATTTATGGTTTTTCAATGCGCTGATGAATTTGCGAGGAAGAAAAGGGTGTTGCCATTCGAAAATTTCAAAAAAATTTCACTGTAACCTTAACCATGAGAGATCTATTGTTTTAAATCATCACGATACATAGTGCATACCTTCAAATAACTAAACCTGAAATTTCCTTTCGATTGGTTGAGCGGTTAGGTCGCTAGCGGTACATATATCGCGGAAGTTTTTTTTAATGACCACCCTGTATTTATTGAATATTGATAAATGTAAAAAAACAAAAATCCTGTTTTACTCAGTTATATTTTACGATTATTATGTTTTCCATATTTTTTATTACTTCAAGAATTTGGGTATAGTCTGTACTTTTATTTAGTAAAGCGTATTATTGTAAGAGAAACAACAAGTAAGTTTGAACCTAAATAGAAAAATAACTTATCTCCACTTTTCACGCCGATATTTTTTCTTAAAAAAAAACCTTAATATTATATTCTTTTTCGTAAACAGTTTGTTCCACTTTTTAATGCACACTTAATAGTTAATAAAAATAAACTTTTTATATTAGACGCGCTTCGAGATTTTTGGAAATTTACCGTTAAAAATTACAAACGATAATATGGTAATGCAATTTCGTATGTTTACTTAACGAATTTATCACATAATTTAACTTACTGTAAGATCAATATCCAACTTTGTTATTAAATCTGTAGCATGCGTTCGTGATTAATTAATTTTCCGTAAATCTTTACAAAAATTTTTTTGGTTTTGTTTTCGATGTCATAAATGTTGTTCGACAGTACTTTTAATTCAAGAGTTTCCGGAGAACTTTCTAGAACAAACATTAACGCAGGGCTAAAATTAACAAAAGATGATGAATTATTTATAAAAGAGGTAAGGAATTTTAATGGATAGCTGGGCTGTTTTAGAAAGGAATGTCGTTATTTTAAAAATATGAAACAGAATATTCGTTAGTTAGATTCAGCAGTATATTATTATTGCATTTAATGTAGTAATAACGATTTCAGAATTGTATTTTTAAGAAACACATTATTATTTTCCACGATTACTTTTACACTATTTTAGTTTTCATTTTTGATTTTAAACGACATAGCAGGGCAAAAACTACCCAAGCGAATGATCTGAAACTTTAAATATATATAATTGAGGAAACATTTTGTCAATTCATTTCAAATTTTATGAAAACCGGATGTATAATTTAATTACAGGGACAGTCAAAATTTTCGGTTACATTACGGCCAATGGAAAAAAAATATTTCAAGTGCATTTTAATGATGTTACAGCCTTTCGAACAGAATGAAAGTGATATGCACTTATGAAGTGCACTAAAATATACATTCAGTACAATATTCGGTGCAAATATTATTTATAAAACTAGTTATAGTACGAACGCACCTCATTTACCACGCTTGACGTGCAATTTCCAACTTGTTATATGTAGTTTCAGCTCTATGAACCTAATAATAACAATACAAAATACAATCTAGTGAAATTTTGGCGTAGTGTCGGCCTACGAATCTGATTAAAATCAGATCCCCTGCGAACACCAGTTTGAAGCAGCATAGAAAGTGGTTAGCATTTAAGTGCGTGATTGTCTGAGAACACTGCGTGCTGTCGATACCAGATATCTCCATGTAAAATAAGTTTTATGAATATTTTATATGGAAAGTTGGTAGGTGGGAGAGATGTACGAAGCAGGGATATCTCCTGTTCTCCAACGATGAAAATTGCGAAGACAGTTGTGCTATAATTAAAATAATATAAATGAGAGAGGATGCAATCTAACTTATGTACCGAATTTTAAAAGTTTTTGGGAAAATGTAATACCGCCTCCCAAACATAAATTCTCTATGAGTTCACTTAGTTGTCGGAAATATTTTGTGTATAATGCGCACTCCAGTTTTTAGACCTAAAATTTTGGAAAAAAATGTGCGCATTATATTCGAGTAAATGCGGTGTATGAAGAAATAATATTTTTTAATACTTTATTATGTTGTATATATTGTTACTTTTATAGCACACCCCAAATTTATTACTAATTATTTTAGTTAGTTTTTGTAATAAATAAATATTCTTTTGCATTGCTTATTTATTTCCAGGAGAAAGACCCGTATATCTTGAACATAGAATTAAAATGCATACATTTTATTATAATAAAAAAATCTGATTTATTTTCTGTTTTATAATGTACAAAAGGCACTCAATTTTATAAAATTTTATAAGTTATGAAAGGCATCTAATTTTATACAATTATAGTTTTATAACTTTATAAAAAGCAAACTTTTTATTATAATGAATGAAATTTTATTTACTTTCATTTTTATAACTTAATTTTCGTGTTCTTTGAGTTACGTACTTAACAAATTAAATCCACAAATTACAATTGTCAGATCAATTCATATTTTTCTGATACCACACTGTAATTCTTCTTATAACAATAATAATTATTATTCAGTATCTGTCCCTCACACAAAACATAAAATTTTAAACTTTCCAATTTTTATGTAATTCATTTTATACTACAAATACCCGCTAATGGCGTCCATTTAACATTTTTTATATTTTCTCAAAAGTTTAGGTAATAAAAAAACATATCCAGAACTACATCCATAAAGCGAAAAGATTCCGCATTATGCCTGAAACTCATGCTGAAGCAGTTTTTTTTCCTAATGTTTCACATTCTTCCATTTGTTCTGTAAGCATCGCTGACTTTTCTCATTTATGAGTACAACAACCCCTTCAGATTATAACCCTAATTACTTTTAAAATAGACAAAAGACTAATTTCATATTATGTTTAATTGTTAAATTTTGCTTAGAATTTCTATTAAAAGGACAATTAGAAGAGATACGATTTAAAGGTTAGTTATAAAAACTAATGTTGAAGAAGTTGTATCTTTTCTTCTGAAATTATTGTTTTTGAATGGTGCATGTATAACAGACATGCGAAGATTTTCCATGTTCACCACATTCTTATTTGTATCACGAATGACAAATATACGAGATTGTATCAGAAAAAATGTTACAAAGGTAACAAAAAAATATTTATTAACAATAGACTGAAGACGCAAAAGAGAATTAAGAGTCATATTTGTCACTAATTTTTCCACATAATCTCCAAATCTATTTAGGCATTTATCTGAACTCAGGACCAACTTGTTTAACCTGGATTGTTAAAAATCACGTCCCTGCCGATTGAGTCTAGTCTTGACAGCTGTTTTTACACCACTGTTTGAAAAAAAATTGTTCCAGACGTTTCTTTCAATTTTAGAAACAGGAAATAGCCACTAGATGGCAAAACTTGGCTGTTTTTGAGGGGGAGGTGGGTTTGCAGAGGGGTTGGCTCATGGCTTCCCACTTGAACTTTTGCAGCAAGTCTTGAGTTTGGCGTGCATTATGAGACTGGTAATGTCATGTAGGAGGATAACACAATCACTAAATACGTCAGTGCGTTTCCGTTTGGTGGCTTCATGTAACCTTGTCAAAGTGGTACAAGGGAGATCACTTTTCTAAACGTCTTGCCATTTCAATCGCTCTGACGCATCTCCGAACTTGTGAGTAGATTTGTTGATTATGTAAAAGGTTCACAAGTATGCCTTTTAATTCCCTTTTGCATTTTCGGTCCTTCTTTAATAAGTATTTTTTATTACCTTTTTAACCTTTTTTATTAAATCCATCCTAGTATCATACATAAAATTTAACACTTAATTTCAGGATAATTTAAAATTGCTTCAATTTTACGATATCAAAAACACTTTCGGATGAATTAAATACTTTTAATTTTTTATCTACTGACGGTACTTATAAGTACCATTAAAATAACTTGTTATAAAATTCATTTCATATAGGAATGCACAACCTGTGGTCCGCAGGCCAAAAGTGACCCGCGATGGGTAAACTTGTGGCCCGCAGATTTCGTCAATTTATAACAGGGAAAAATCGCAATTTTTGTCCATATGGCGCTGGTAAAAATTGGGAATTTCGTCTATTTGTCGCTGGAAAAAATTGCAAATTTTGTTGATCCGGTTCGAAAAAATCGCGAATTTTGTCGAGCATGTGCAGAAAAATCTCAAATTTCGTTGATGGGATGCAGAAAATTCGCAAGTTTCGCCGGTTTATCGTGGGAAAAAATCGCTAATTTTATTAATTTGTCGCGGAAAAAATTACAAATTTCGTCAGAGTCAACGCGAATTTCCATGATCGGGCACGGAAAAATGGCAAATTTTGTTCATCGAGTGCGGAAAAGTTGCAAACTTTGTCGATTCTGTGCATAAAAAGCTCAAATTTCGTTAATCGGGCACAGGGAAATTGCGAATTTCGTCGATGAGGTGCTGAAAAATTCCAAATTTCTTTGATCGACTGCAAAAAAATCGCGAGTTTCGTCAATTTTACACGGAAAAAATTACAAATTTCGTCAGTCAGTTAAGAATCACGAATTTCGTTGATCGAGTTCGAAATTGCGAATTTTGCAGATTAAGTGCGAAAAAAAATCTCATTTCGTTGATCGGCTGCGGAAAAATCGTGAGTTCGTTAATTTATCGAGAGAAAAAATCGCGAATTTCACTAATTTGCCAAGGGAAAATTACAATTTTCGTCACAGTCAGTTAAGAATCGCGAATTTCGCAGATCGGGGGGGGGGGGGATCGCGGATTTCGTTGATCGAGTGCAAAAAATTGCGAATTTCGTTGATTCGGTGCGGCAAAATCTCAATATTTTTTAGTCGGACACAGAGAAATCGTGAATTTTTCCATGAGGTGCCGAAAGATTGCAAATTTTGTTGATCGGTTGCGGAAAAATCGCGAATTTTGCCCGTTTATCGCGAGAAAAAAATCGCGAATTTCGTCAGTTTTCCGCGGAAAAAATTTACAAATTTCGTCAGTCAGTTAAGAATCGTGAATTTCATTCATCGGGCTCAGAAAATCGCGAATTTCTCGATCATGTGCGAAAAAATCGCAAATTTCGTTTATCGGCTGCTGAAAAAACGCGAGTTTCGTCAGTTTATCGCAAAAAAAATCGCAAACTTCGTCAATTTGCTGCGGGAAAAATTACAAATTTCCTCACAATATGTTAAGAATCGCGAATTTCGTTGATCAGGTGTGGAAAAATCGCCAATTTTTTGATCGAGTGCGGAGAAATCGTGAATTTCGTTGATCGAGTGCGGAAAAATCGCGTATTTTGTTGTTTCGGTGCGGGAAAATCTCAAATTTCGTTCATGGGAAACAGAAAAATCGCGAATTTTGTCGATGAGGTGAGAAAAAAATCTCAACTTTCGTTGATCGACTGCGAAAAAAATCACGAGTTTCGTCAGTTTATCGCGGGATAAAATCGCGAATTTCGTCAATTTTGCACGGGAAAAAATTACAAATTTTGTCAGATTTCATGATATTTTTCCGGCGAAGGAAAATCTCAAGTTTTGTTGATCGGCTGCGGAAATATCTCAAGTTTCGTTGATTGATTGCGTAAAAATCGATAGTTTCATCAACTTATCTCGAGAAAAAAATCGCGAATTTTGTTGTCGCGTTAAAAAAAAAATCATGAATTTCGACAATTGATGGAAAAAATTAAAAATTTTGTCGACAGGTCGCAAAAATATCGCGAAATTCTTCAGTCGCTCGTGGAAAAAATCGTGAATTTTGTCAAAATTTTCCATTTATCAAGAAGGAACAGTTAATCTTCATAAAATGTTGTAGGGGTATTTATACAGATGTGCAGAAATCCTGCATACAATTGTTTATTTCTATTTGTTTATTTTTTTATATGCAAAATCACTATTCTTCAAAAATAAAGATTTATTACCCCCTCCCCCCAACCTCCCCGATATAGAATTCTGTCTGCGTTACTGATCTGGCCCTCGACAACCCAAACATTTTTGTAAGTGGCCCTTCTCTCAAAAAGGTTGTGCACCCCTAATTTAATACATTGATTAGTTGTAATACACTTTAGAATGAGTTATAGGTACATTACTTTATCTTGTTCCAAAAGAATTATTGGTTACACAAAATGAAAATATTTTTAAAAGGATGATTTCCTTTACCTTTGCATCTTTTCAGCTTTCTTCGCGTCGGGGGAGGGGAGAATTTTTCAATCCGGAAATATATTTATACATTTCTATTGCAAGATTATTAAATTTGTACATTTCCTATTTCTACAAAATACTAAGTCAAATGTTTAAAATAAAAGATTTGAGTGGGTTTATAAATATTACACAAAATCTCTTTAAATTCAAATTTAATTAATCCTTTTAAATCCTTTTAAAATTGATTAAATGATTATGCAAATCTTCTAATGCAGTTTAAAAAATTCACGAAAAATGCTTTAGAAGATAAAATTTTCATGAATTCATAATTCAGTACATAAAGGGTTAAACTAGAAAGCAGAAAAAAAGTAGAATCAAATCGTCGCCCGGGTTGACTTAAATTTTGTTAGATTTTCCCCTTTATTTACATTAATTTAAAAAACGTTTTCTTATATAGAGAGCGATAAATTTGAAATCCTTGAATATGGTAGAAGCGTAAAAAATGCAACGTTAAAAGAACCAAAATTTTTAATTGTAAGCATACCGGTTTCGGTAGCATACAGCATACCTTCCTCAGAGCTAAGGATGGCGGAAATTTGCTCACATATACACAATTTTTGGTGCTTTTAACATTGTATTTTTTACGGTTCTATTATATTGCACCAAGCTCCTTTTTTATAATTATAATCCTTGAATACGCTTGTAACAGATGGTTTTTATTAAATTAAACCATTTATAGCATTAGCGCGTGTATGCGTCCATTTCAGAAATTACTTTCTTATTCCAGATTGTTAATTTCATAGCCATATCGGAAATTCCGAAAGAAGAACTTTTACTTTATGTAATCAGGAAAAATCTATGATTAAATAACCCAAAAAATACTGTTCAAAATTTTTTATATGAATTCAGAATTTATGATTAAAAAATAAATTTCTGAAATGCGCGTTAATGATGCAAAAGGGTCAAATAGAACTTTTCTTAAAGTTGTTAAATGATGACAACGATCATCATGTCAGTGGAATTTTTATATTAGAGCAACTAGGATATCTGGTCTAGCCACAGATTGAACTGCTAAAGACTTGCAGATTCAATAGCATCATTTTGGGTACAGCCGCCAAAAAAAAAAAAAAAGAAAAGAAAAAGAAAGAAAAGAAAAGAAAAGAAAAAAGACAACTTCGCCTATTAACTCCGCCGTAAATGACTGTATAAAAACGTAAACTCGTGCCAATTGATTAAGAAGACAATCTCACATAAGAAAGTATATACGTAAATGAAAAATTTGTATTATTTCAATGCAAATTAAAGCGATGTTCCTAAAAGGCTTAAATTGTTTTCATCTAACATAGGGGAAAATGGGGAGGGTTGACCCACTTTTTACAAAAGGATTTTTTAATTTTTAAATATTTAACCCAGAATAAAGTTTTATATCATTTTTTTCGTTATATAATCAGTTATCAAAATAAAATTGCGACATAAGTATAATATATAAGAAACTTGAAAAATCTTTGGTTTTAATCATGAGAAAATAATGGGTCAAGTCCCCCACATATGGGTGGCTCGGCCAAATTTATTCTATATTGAAATATTTGTTAAGGGAAATAAAAAGGTAGAATAACTTTTTGCTAATGGTTTAATTATTATTAAAAATTCTTGGGGAAAATGTATGTGTAAAAAACCTGATTAGACGGCACGGAAGAAAAATTCCGTTTTAAACACCCACTTTTACTCGACACTGGACCTGGCAACACTAGCTGCCACATAGTTAATGAAATTTGGCAAAATATTTTTCTAAGGTGTTTTTATCAATTTTGTGTTGATTTACACAGACATGAACGCTTAACATTTCTTAAGGCTGTTGTTTTCAGCCTTAATAGTCTTTTTCATTCTTTATGTTACTTACTATGGGTACTATATAAATGAAATAAAAGTTCCTTCAACTTTCCAAATTTATATTTCATTATTATTATTATTATATATATATATATAATTTTTTTTTTTGCTTTTATAGCATTTTTTACATCTTACTTTAATCAATTTTAAGCATTTTCCTATCTATTAAACTATTTTACTGTATCTTTACTTAACAAATTTACATTTATTTAGAAATATAAGCATTAATCCTTCATTATGTACAGGGCATAGTAAAAATATTTCCAAAAATCCTTAATTAAGGGAGCTTTGACCATTTGGTCAACCCTTCCCCACATTGATTGGGTCAATCCTCTCCACAGAGCTACTTCTTAAATTATAGCACACGATTATGTGTAGCCTAAGTTACTGTATAATATTTATACCTAGAATGAAAGCTCAATATTTCGGAATTACTTAAAACCTACTTACATAAATTTCTGTGATATATTTCATCTGAGAAAATCTTATTTGAGGAAAAATGTTTGATCTTGAGAAAAAATGTTTCTAAAAAATACACTTTTTAAGCTTAAAACGCTTCACAATTGATTTCCGACACCTGTTTTAGTTATCTGCATGAAATAAAGACCTTTGAGCATTTCAAGAGAGTTGGGCCTATTGGAAAAATTCTGAAATTATTTTAAATATGAAAACTGAAGGGTGGGTCAAACCTCCACTATGATCAACCCTTCCCAGTCTCCCTTACATATTAGCCTTCTAATATTTCCTTGCATCGGATTTTAAGAATCATTTGTAGACATCAGTTTATGCCCTTTATTTTAGTATGTGAAGCATATATATATATATATATATATATATATATATATTAGTATTTATCCGTTTTTATTGTTTGTCATTTTTACGTATAATTGCAGTTGCATGCAGAGTAGCAGCAAGACTGTATGTGTTTGGTGAGGAGTAAAAATACACGAGTGTGTTTTTACTCCTCGTGAAGAAGACTGAAATCATTCAAAATATGCATTGAGCTTTTTCAAATTCCACAGTACTTTTAAGATTGCATTCCTCTGTAGGAAATCTATGCATTCTTAAATATACCAACATTTATATATTATTTAATATATTTTACGCAGATTATTGAATCGGATTGCGTAAAAGGGAATAAAAACAATAGATTTTTATATTTTTTGCAGATTCTAATGTTTATTCGTAGAGTTTTCTTAAAGTCACACGATTTTCTCCAAGGTCCATGCTTAAAAATGAAAGTTATAGGTTGCGTACACGTTCTTATTCGCAATCTGAATAGGAAACTTCGCATTATTCAATATTAGGTTTTCGATGAAAAATTAATCTAGCGATAAAATTAGGCGGAGATTGCTATTCAGAAATAGTGGTACTCAAGAGTAAGAAGATGTACGTTGCATTAATTTTTTTCTCTAAGATTGGGAGATGCATAAAAATATGTCACTTTTGAAAAACACTACGAATACACAATAGAAACTTGAAAGCAGATAAAAAAAAAATCTATTGTTTTTATAAATCGAATAAAAAGATAGAAAATTTTTGCTGATGAAAAATATGCAGGATATCCTTGAAACAAAGCATCGTAAAAAAAGTGAAAATATAATTTCAACTATTTAAGCCTATTAATTGAAATAAAACTGAAAGTGACGGAAGAGCGGAGTGAAAGAATTTGCAAATTAAAAAGTTCAATGTACGCAACTTGTAACGTTTTTGTCTAAACTTGGAAGTAGCATAAAATCGTTTTATTTTAAACGATTACACAATAAAAACTTTTAATAAAACTAGGAGATCGTACTCGGGCTTCCCTGGTTACAGAATATAGGTGAAAACATTTTTTTTTTTTTTTTTTTTTAACTAATATTTTTTTTTTTATGCAATAAATTTTTTTGACTGCCCACTTACATTAAAAAAGCATTTTTCTTATGAAAAATACGAATTATACAATCAAATAAATTTTTGAAATTTATCAAAAGCAATATTTTCTTATTAGCCGCATGGTAAGAGACCAAGATTTTGTTACTTACGGCATCCTTTTATATTATGATAATTTGCGAGCTTACATGTCAGTTAAACTTGTGTTTTATTGTGTGCGGATTAATCTTTCGTAATCGAGCTCCGCGTACTATACATAAATTTTAAAATATATCATGCTTTAAAATTGTTTTTTAAAATCATAGACAATCAGTAAATTGAGATGAACTTTGCAAACAAATTCCATTTGAAAAAAAAAATCCTATTTGGTGATCTAAAAATTTAAATTTTACGATTACAAATATGTTAGATTTGTGTTTTTTCAACATTATTCTTTTATTTGTTTATAAAAGAAGTATTAATTTCATTAATTTGTCTTTCACAAATATGTTAGATTGGTGTTTTTTTAACATTATTCTTTTATTTGTTTATAAAGGAAGTATTAATTTCATTATGCAAAAATAGATAGAAACAAATGCTGAACAATGTTTGTTGCTTTATGTGCAAAATGTTTGTTATTATTATGTATTGAAACTGGCACGTGATAAGATAAACTTTAAAAAAATCATGCTTAAAAATTATTTTAGAAAACATAATACATCAGTCAATTAACATACAGTTTTTAAACAAATTGCATTTTAAAGTACATTTTTTCCCTATGCGACAAAAATTGAAAATGTACGATGGACAGAAGATTAAAAAATTGCAGTAGCGAAAATTTCAAAACCGAAATTTGATGGTGAAGTTTTGCCATTCGCAAAATGACGTCAGCGTTACGCACAGATACGTTTGTCCTTTATAATATAGATACATGTTCAGTAAAATATAATAAAGATCAGGTATTAGGATGTGGTTATTAATTGAGGCTCTCCTGCTTGGTATTCCGAAATGAAAAATAGCAATTTTCACCTTCTCAAAATTTGCATATGCACTTCTCATATCCATCTTCATCACTTTTAAAAAAATTGTATTTTGTTTGATCATTTTAAAATCCTTTTAACTCAAAACTTGAAGTCACGATTGTCAGCAACATCTTTTATGTGAACAGACGCACTCTGTACTTGAGATTCTATTCTGAATTCCGAAGAGTAAAAATTTCCGTAATTTATGTTATTTAGACGCATTTGTGTTAAAATGTTTAGTTTTATCTAAGAAAATGATCGTTATCTTTTAAATATGACTTTATATTCACTCAAATAAGCATTTCGCTTAGTGTCTGAAATTTAGTATCAGTACACATGCAGAAGGAAAAACAATATAGATAATTTATGGGGGAAAATGCGTGTTTTCAAAAGCAGTAGGTCATTTTCCGTTATTATGCCCCTAATATAATATTATGCTCCTAATGGGATTTTATGCCACTAAACCCTATACAACAATTTTGAATTTTTAACAGAAAATCGCATGAATAAAGATAAAAATACCTCATTATTTCTCTCTTGTCTGCAAAAATGAAAGCTATCTAATTTTCACCATTTTGAAGAAATTTCATAAAATGCTTTTAAAATTAAAATATAAAAGTGGGTATATTAAAAAAAAAACAGATAGTGCGATCACATCAGCAAAAACAGCTTTAAGTTTTTTTTTTTTTTTTTTTTTTTTTTTTTTTTTTTTTTTATTAGTAAAATTGGTTTAGCAGAAAGATCAGGGCAGATGACTATAAAACACACTTCTGTTTTAAATATATAGATTATTTAAAATTATGAAAAATTAAATTAAGCAAATTATGTTATTTTGATAAAATTATGGTAGAATGTCCTAAAGAATAGCATTAAAATTTTATTATTCGAGAGAATTTTGAACAAAAACTTCAGGAACATGATATTATTTTAAACCTCCAATTATTTGTTTGCTTGTCTAATTCGGCGAAGCAAATCCATCCAGGCGAGAATAATCTATTTCTGTAATATAATTATAAATCACTATTATTTGCATGTCAACTCTCTTCTATAAAGACACTCTAAATTTTTGTAAAACATTGCGTTTTATCAGTGCGCGATTTCGATTACATTATTTTCAAAAGTGAAGCATTTTCACCTGTGAAGAATTTCAAAGTAGCTGGGCTGTGAAAATGACGCACTTCTACAAAACATAATTTAGGTTTAAGAATTAAATTACACGCTTTTTTATAAAATGACGTCCTTTACATCCGCTAAAGCAATCCACTTTTACAATCCAGTCGTAAACTTCGTCTTTAGAAAAGTATGCATATGACGTCATTATCACGGAATAACAGACAATATTCTTGACATAACCTGTATATTAATTTCAACTTTTATTTTCAGGTTTTATGAGAAAATGGCAACAAAAAGATACAGTATCACCTATTTTCGACTATTTTTCGTTTACTTTCAATAGAAATGGGGTATTTTGTTGTCACGATTAGAAAAATGGTATTAAAAACTACAAAAAAATTAATATCTTAAAAATAAATTTATATACAGCTTTCAAACAAATTGCATTTAAAAGAGCATTTTTTTCCTCATACAACGGTGTGGAAGTTTAAAATGTGCGATGTTTAAAAATTTAAAAATTTGCAGTAGAGAAAATTGCAAAACCAAAATTTTATTTCAAATTTAAAGTGTTGCCATTCGCAAAATGACGTATGCGTTACGCACAGATATGTTTGTCCTTTATAATATAGATAGATATAAAAATCTATTGTTTTTATAAGTTGAGTAAAAGTTAGAAACTTTTTTCTGGTGAAATATATATAAGGCATCTTTTAAACAAAGCATCGTAAAAGATGTGAAAATATAATTTTAAGTATTTAAGTCTATAAATTGAAATAAAATGGAAAGTGGCAAAAGTGCGCAGTGAAAGTGTTTTCCTAGTGAAAACTTCAATGTATGCAACCTGCAGCGCTTTTGTCTAAGCTTGGAAGTTGCATAAAATCGGGTCATTTAGAAAAACACTAACGAATGCAGAATGAAATCTGTTAAATATATAAATATCCATTGTTTGTATTAATTCAGTAAAAGTAAGAAAAGTTTTGCTGGTGAAAAATATATAAGGAATATTTGTAACAAAGTATCGTAAAAGATGTGAAAATATAATTTTAAGTACTTAAGCCTATTAATTGAAATAATATGGAAAGTGGCAAAAGTGCGCAGTGAAAGTGTTTTCGTAGTGAAAAATTCAATGTATGCAACCTGTAACATTTTTGTCTAAGCTTGGAAGTTGCATAAAATCGTATCATTTTAGAAAAACAGTAATGAATTCACAATGAAATCTGTGAAATATATAAATATCTATTGTTTGTATTAATTGAGTAAAAGCTAGAAAAGTTTTGCTGGTGAAAAGTATATAACGAATCTTTGTAACAAAGCATCGTATAAGAAGTGAAACTATAATTTTAACTATTTAAGCCGATTAATGGAAATAAACGTTAAGCAGTGACAAAAGTGCGCAGTGAAAGAGTTTATGTAGTGAAAAGTTCACTGACTGATCGATCGATTTGATAGAATTCAGAATTAATGACGAGAAAGTACTTAAACTTTGTATAGAATATCAATCACTCATCATTCTGACTACATAAAAGTGAACTTGTTGCAGTATTTCTAAGTTTGTAATAGTATGAGTTAGAAGCAAAGATTTCATACGCTGCTTTACGATAGAATAAATGTTACTTGGTAAGTTTGAACATTAGTTATAATTATAGATTGCTTACATTATGTACATACCGGGTGTCCCAAAAATGACTGATGGATTTTAAAATTCAATAACTTGCAAACGATGACAGATATTTAAAAAAATCTTGCAGGAGGGTTATGTATGATGTCAGGAATTTTTTTACTGCGATTTTTGATTTTAGTTTGAATTTCAAACAATAGTTGGCGCTGACAGGGATTGGAGTTCAGTCGTGGCTGAAACTGACGTCACTCAGCATTGATGCGAAAGAAGGAGATTAAGGCTATGCAGTTGGTCTCATTCGCCAGTACAATCTTGTAGTGGTGAGGGATAGCTCAAAATTACACCAAAATATTTCACATCTGGCAACCAATGTGCCACTTTGGATTGAGATAGTAAATGAAAAGTCGTGTCTAAAAAGCCCGGGACACATTTTTTCTTGGCCCTCTAGCGGCGCTGATGACGTAATCAATATGGCCGCCAAAGTTTTGCAACGCGCTTCTACATTTCTGTATATAACTCGGATTAATATTTTTATATTAACCTATATTGTTAGTGATTATTAATCCGGAGAAAAAGCGCTTTCCAACGGTATATTTGTCATCATTGTTTAGGTTCATAATACCACAAATACTTACAAATTTATTAAAAAAAAATTTTTTTTTTTCAAAACAGTTTGCTAAATATCTTGAAATCCGTTGCATGTAGCTGAAAACGTGTAGTATACTTTTTGTTTGTCAGAAAATTATCTTTCGAACGGTATGTATGACTTCTATTTTATCAGAAATATTTGCTGAAAATTTTCTAAAACAATGTAGCGTTGCACAAGAGAGCTGTTATGGCAACAATGTAATTTATATGGGTTCCAAAAATTAATACAGTGGCTTTATAACTGTTTAAGTAGCAAATGTAATTATTGTAGTTTTTGATGTATCTATATATATAAAAGCCGTTCTCTGTATGTATGTCCGGTATACAAATCTTTAATTTTAGACCGATTTGCACGAAATTTCATGTACATACGTTTTAGAACGTGGAAAAGATCACTGTCTACTTTAAAAAATCATCAGACCAATATTTGTCCCTTTTTCTATCACCTTTCATAATTTAACATTATAGAAATATCTCTTTTTAAAATTTCAAATTGAATAGTTTCTTTCCTGTTGCCACACATCTAAAAAACTGCTCAATAATTAAAAAAAAATGATAACTCGAGTGCTTTATTTTATAAGCCATTAAGAATTCGGATTGTCTCACTAAATTTTTGTTGTTTTTGAAATTGACGTCGTTCAAAGAAGTAAATGCACATTTTTTATATATTTATGTAAAAACTTTAACTAAGCATGTTTTAAAATGACGTAGTACCTTACTTGAATGTTTCTGAAATTAAAAAATCTATTTTAATGAAGTCGTTTCAATATCAAGAAATCAATTAAGGAAAAAGATAATAATAATAAAAAAAAATCGTTTGCTAGATATGACGTCAATTTCGTCAATACAATTTCAAACTGGTTCTAAAAACTGGCTGTTACAATTTATTTCATATTTCTTTGTAATTATGTATCTTTAATTATATCATTTAGATAAATGTTTTAATACCTGAAATGCAGTGATAACATTCTACGATTTATATCGAATAAGGTTGTATAAAATACGATTTTTCTATGATTTATATTAAATAGAAATTATAGCTACTATTTTTTAGGATAAGCTTTTTTCTTTTTTAAACAAAATTTCATGACTGACATTGCGATTGAACACGATGCGGATTTGGATTTTATGAATGGAAATAATTTTCTATTTGAACATTATCGGCAATGAATCTTTAAATACATGTGTTAAAGATGCCTGATATACCGCCCGTAAATAGTACATAATATAAATCGTTTTTAATTTGAAACACGAATATATTTTTAACCCTTAGTATATTTGTTAGATTTAACTACAGGGAAACCTATTTTTGGTATTTTCGTTTTAGCGATCACTTATTTATTTGAGTAGCACATTTCTCCCGCTGCGGACAAATTCTCCGAAGCAATCTTTAATTAAAGGAAATATATATGGGTGAATTTGATCTTCCATTTTAAAGCAATATGTATCTTTATCTCAAATGTCCTTCCGTATAGCTGAAAACGATACGATCATCAACTGCGCTATTATATTTTCTAATGTGTAAGACAAAATTTCGGCTGATTTGGGCCTATTTTTTTAGTTGATCATTTACAGTAGGATTTGGTCTAAGAATTATAGACGGATATGCAATATACTAAAACTATTCCTCAAAAATTATCCAACTCTTTTAAAAGGCTAATCATTCAGAATTGGTTTCACCTGATTATAGAACATTTCAGCTAATTCTATAACAAAGCTTGTACAACAAAATGTTATATACTAAAACTATTCCAGAAATTTGGGTGCAAAGTAACGGTGCAAATTTCATCAAAATCTGTCCAGTAGAACTTTTAAAAAAGGCTAATCTTTTATAATCGGGTTCACCTGACTACTGAACTTTCTTCCGTAATTTTATAACAAAGCGACGTAAAACTATATGCAGTATTTTAAAACCATCCGTGTAAAATTATCTAACAAACAATACAAGTTCCAATGAAATCCATTCGGAATTTTTAGAAAGATTAATCTTTCATAATTGGGTTCCACATGTTTATGGAAATTTTCCCTATAATTCTATGACTAATCAGCGTAAAACAATGTTACGCACCAAAACCTTAACTGAAAAACTAATAGTGCAAGTTGAATTAAAATTATTTCCGAAGAACTTAAGTTATACGCAGCCGGAATGAGATTCCCCACACGAAAACAAACAAATAATGTAAAAGTACACGAAAACAAACAAATAATGTAAAAGTACACGAAAACAAACAAATACTGAATTATTTACAATGTTTTTGAGCAATTAAGTTAATCTTTTGTAACTGGGTTGCAGGCATATTTTAAAAGATTCAAGGTTGAAAATTACTTCAAAAAACATAAAAAATCTGTAAATTGAGATAAACTTTTCAAACAATTTACTGAAAGTGTTTTTTGTTTTCCGTTAGACGTTGAAATAATCGGATGCATGATGTTTAGAGATCAAATTGCAGTAAAAGCGTAATTTATGGTACGGTTAGATTGTTGCCACCAACAATATGATGCTAGGCGTTACTCATAGTCTTTTCTTTATAGTATTGCATTAATAGCAAACGGATATATCTTTCTTAATTGGCTTGCAGGTATATTTTTAAAAAATGTCCGTGATTGGAAATTAATTTAAAATAGATAAACAATTTGTAAATTGAGAAAAGCTTTCCAAACAAATATTACTGAAAGTACTTTTTGTATTCTATTAGACGTTGGAACAATCAAATGTTCGACGTTTAAAGGTCAAATTGCAGTAAAAGTTAAATTTATGATTGGGTTAGGTTGTTGCCACCAACAATATGATGCTAGAGTTACGCATAACAATGTCTTTTCTTTATAATATTGCATTAACAGCAAACAGGTATATCTTTCGTAATTGGGCTGCATACAAATTAAAAAATATCCATGATTGAAAATTACATTAAAATACATTCAAATGAGAAAATTGAGATACAATTTTCAAATAAATTTCATTTGAAAGAACTTTATCCTGTTCGACAGTGTAAAAAACTAAATTGTATGATGTTCAAAAGTTAAGAAACATTTCAATAAAGGTACAATTTATGGGTTAGGTCGTAAATGATGTCTATTAAGCAAATAATTGTATTTTAATATATGTTTTGATATTTGTTTGGAATATATATTATTATGGTATAGTTAGTAGTAGACGTAATTAAGACTATTTTATTTATATTTATATTTCTTATTGGTCTTTTTAATGATTCGTGGACGGTAATGCACTAATCTCAGTTATTTCCGTATCATTGCCGTATTATTTCATTTTAATGTATTTTACCCGATAGGACCCTTATTATGGACACGAGCGAAGCCGGGTAGTTCTGCCAGTATGTAAATAATTTCTAGTTTTTTTAGAGCTATGAAACTTTCATTTCCGTTTTAAAATCAATGACATGAGCTACACTTAAGGCTTAGGCATAACTTTAAGATAAGTTTCAAATATTTATAGGTACAAGAATCAGAAACAAAATAATGTACAATACAACATTATTCCGATTTAATATCCAAATTTAATCATATACTATAGATTGTCAAATACACTAATGGCAGCCATAATATCTAAATAACATAATATCTTGCTGTCATATGCAATGATATCCAAATAATTCCTGTAAATTCATTTGTGATTACTGATCACTGTCGGAACACTGCCCTTCACATACACAATATTTCGTACATCGTATTCCCGTTTTAACATATTTACAAAATGTGCATCGCTTGCGGCAAGTACAGGAGGTAAGTTGTTTACAGTGTTTTAACATTTCTGGAATTGTTGTCCACACAGGTCGGTATGATCCTCCTGTATTTATTGTCCATCCCCACTTAATTGCGACGGTATTGTGTAATGTGCAACGAGGCTGTTGTCCCAAATTCTTGCTTGGAGAGTAGCTCGTTTGATGTGTTTTGTCTAAGCATCTGCTGTAGGAGGTATGTTTTCGATGGCTCGATTCTTTCTTGTAAAAAATACTCCTCTGCAGTCATTGGAGCTTGAAGATCTGATGATTGATCATAAAGTAGTATAACAAATCGCTGTAACAGATCATGACATTCATTGTCAATATCAGAGATGCCTGTACAGAGCTGATGCAATACACAATCAATTTCACGAAATGACATCCAGACCTTCCAAGCTGTCTTCTTCCCAATGTCACAAAATGTGGAAACTGTGTCGCAAGCAGTTACTGAATGAAAAGCCATCTAATTTCTGCAAATTTCCGGTGAAAGTTTAGCACAGACCTCACGAATTGGAAAGAATTTCCTGTATTTCCCACAACCGTACTCAATCCATAGTTCATCAGTATCTTGTATTTGTGGGAACAGTGATATTGAAATAACCACAACATCTGAGCCCAGAGTTCGTATTAAGATCTGAGTATGTCCACTTTCTACTGCATGCTTAACACGGAGAAGTAGACGACCATCTGCTTCTTCATGTAAAATGGGATAAATGCTTGATACCTCCATAGATGTTGACGCGAGGACTCTGTCATCATAAGTACAGACAACATGTTTTCCTAGATACTCGCCCCCACCATTTTCTTAGCTAGCAACTGGAACAATTGGGTATTGTTTTCGTTGATACATAGCAATTGCTGAAATTGACGGGACACGGCATAATCATCATACTGTTTTAACCCTACAGCAAATGCTTCCGTAACACACTTGACAGCTTCGAAACTTGGAATTATTTTGGAGCTCCCTATTGACATTAAATCACTTTCTTCAAATGGATTTCCTTACTCGGATAAGGCGTTAATCATTTTTTTTGCATGGGCCAAGAACCTTTTCTCAAGAGCACTGTTATCTTCATGGCTTTGCGCCCACGTTTTTGTCATCTTTTAAATTTGATTTCTCTTCAAATTCCTCAGTTAAAGAACTGATCCTAGGGCCTGCTACCACCCCCTTCACCCGTTATATCTTTGTTACTGTGTTCATGAAGTTGATCATCAGATATTTCAGAAAACGATGTAGCAGTTTTGCAGCTCGTAAAGTTGCCAAGAAAAAATTCAGCATGTATATCTGGATGTTTTTCTGGAAGGTTCTGTAGAGTCCGCACGAATAGTGGTAATTAAAAAGAATAGTGGACTGCGTCCAACGCAAATGTCCACGAACATAACTGAGCCAAAGTATCGACGGCGACGTACATTGTAAAGTTAGATGTACGAATACTCAGTACAAGTTGTACTAGAATGTACTTCAATTTGATGACTGTGTTCCAATATTGGAACTGAGGACATTCAGATGTTTTCGATAAAATCCACAGCTCAGTGCCTTCGTTACTGATGCTGGAATTTGTTTCCCATGCTTTGTTAAATGCTTTTACCTGTAGACAATGCAAAGCAGTTAAAGTAACTTCATGTGCATACCAAGATGTGCATACATGCGACGATGTTAGGCAGGATTCTGCAGCACCAGAACTTGCAATACCAGCGGTTGTCCCTAATTCAGTCAATCCACTGCCAGTTAACTACTTGCCAAGTAAGTTAATAACCATCATTTCTATGTGAAGGCCACCCGTCATGAGTATGATGCGATCCTCGCCATACTTGTTAGGAAATTCCCATTGCAGTTGCTTCCCAATAGCATATACTGGTTGGTCACATGTAATAACGGGTGTTTGATTTCCATTTAATTTTGCTGTAGCAATTACTGTGATACCCATCAAATGACATACCATTGCGGGCGTCGCAAATTAATCATTTAGGAGTGGAAGTAGTGACGCATTACACTTTATTTTTCTAGCACCAGGTTCATTTTGTGCATGAAATGCAGCAAACGATATTCTATGCACATGCTCTATTCCTTGTATGTCATCAATATGCAATCTCTCCAGGACAGAATTAAGCCAAGGATTTAAAATTTTCCTAGGGGTGAAGGCAGGATCATGGTGAGTGTACTGTGGATTGACAGTTGGTAAAGGTGGATCACTTGTGACTTTGCCAGTTGCAGGAAAAGTAGTGTAATATTCAGGGAGGCCATTGACAATTTGTTTGTTCTACTGCTGGATACGAACGCTATCATCGTCAATCTCCATAATTGCCTCACTGTGAGGACGCTGAATAATCTTAACACTCTTGAACCCTGAAAAGAAGAAACGGCAGTAGAAGAAGATTGATGGTGATCAATGTTGTCTATTGCTGGTGTTACAAACACGGTGGGACACAATTTTGGTGGGTAAATGTCCTCCCTATATTGTTTATGCAACACATTTGTAACTGTTGCTGATACTTCTTGCACTCGATTATATGGAACACTCAGACCCAGACGACACATTTTATCTATAATTCTTTTCTTTTTACTGACAGCGTGAATCTTGAGACCCACATATAGTGGGAGTGGTGTTTCTTTATCCAGAGAGTGACGTTCACTCTGAACATTTACTTTTCCCTTATGCTTAATGCTGTTATATCTAATAAGTTGGGCAATTGACAATCCTGCATTATGTTCAGTTATTTCTGATGAGATGCCCGAGGTAATATTTGGACCCTCTAATAACTTACGTACAAAATGTAAAATAGCAGGTACAGATTTGGAAGCAGTAAATGCATTCTTAAAGGGTTCTTCAAATTTAGGAAAATCTTGAAAGAGTTGTCTTCGTAATATACCTACTGTCCGTCCCAGACACATACCATCACTAAACTATTAAATGCGCAGGCATCGCTAATGGCATTGCCAACATCCTTTTCGTAACTGAAAATAATTTCACGTCCCGACTTACCCGCTCTCAGACCAGGTATAAATGCTAATTAGTTGTTCCTTAAGACGTATTCTATTGATATTCTTTTCGTCAGTTTGTATTCCCATTTCCATCATGTGCTGAGATACTAATTTTGTAAGATAACAAAGTTTAAACACTGGAGAAGTATTGCTAGATGAGTACATATCTTGCATGTATTTAACCAATGCCGTTATAACTGCACCATAAACAACTTCTTCAGGATTATGGTAATCTTCTCTTCGCGAACGTTTAGCAGCTCTTGCACGTTTTAGAAAGCGAGTATAGCATAGTTTGTGATATGTGGCATCTAATGCTATTAAATCTGTCGACGATAACTTCTTCAACAGTTTTCATCTTGTAATTGTACAGCATGATCATGAATTGTAGGACAAATACCAAACGTAGATGCAGTAACAAGTTTGTCTTTATATTCTCCTTCATCACAAAACAGACACACATTTTTCACATCTGAACATAATACTGATGATCTTGTGAATTGTGATGTAGATGGAGTTTGGTCTGAGCAATGGGATCTGAGCAATTTACATACACATAAAAATTTACAATAATAACATTTGCTACTTAAACAGTTATAAAGACACTGTATTAATTTTCGGATTCCATAAAAATTACTTTGTTGCCATGACGACTCTCTGTGCAACGCTATATTGCTTTAGCAAATTTTCAGCAACTGGTTGTTATAAAATAGAAGTCATATATACCGTTCGAGAGGTAATTTTCTGACGAACAAAAGATATTCAACACGTTTCCAGCTACATGCAACAGATTCCAAGTTATTTAACAAAATGTTTTGATTTTTTTTTTTAAATAAAGTTATAAATACTTGTCGTATTATGAACCTAAACAATTTTGTCAAATATACCGTTGGAAGCATGTTTTCTCCAGATTAATAATCACTAACAATATAGGTTAATATCAAAATATTAACCAGAGTTATATAGAGAAATGTAGAAGCGCGCCACAAAATTTTGGCGGCCATATTGATTACGTCATCAACGCCGCTAGAGGGCCATGTAAATTTGTGTCCCGGGCCTTTTAGACTCATCTATCCATATACTATCTGAATTCAAAGTGGCGCATTGGTTGCCAGATGTGAAGTTTTTTTTAGCTATCTCACCCTACTATTGCTCTTAGGCCCCTTTGGCGCATTGGTTGCCAGATGTGAAGTTTTTTCTAGCTATCTCACCCTACTATTGCTCTTAGGCCCCGATTCTGAATTCATTCGATATGATTTCAATGGAATGCGTTGTTGTCATGGAAATAACAAATTCTTCGATTGTGGAATACAGCGTTCAGAAGTGGGCATGAATTTAACAAGCAATATTCGAGTTTGCAGGCGATTTTACATTTATAAAGTTTTATATTCAAATATATTATTAAATTACTTTTTATGGTCTGATTTAAAGAATATTTTATGCATCGTATTTTAAAACTATGTGAAGAGATTTAGTATTTTTTGTTGTTGTTAAAAATTTCATACCTTTTTTTACATTCTAAGAAATTTTAGATTTTTTAAGGAAGTTCGTCAATAGATTTTTATGAATGCTGAAAAATAATCCTGAAAATGGCTAATACAGTAAAACCTCGGTTATCCGAAAAGCATGGGACCAAAGCATTTTCGGTTAACCGGGGTTCTATAGGAATTTTTGGATAACCGGGAGGCTTATGGTGAAAACTTGTTTTATGAAAAGCTGTGATTGAAATTTAGAACAATGTTATAATAAAAATGTTGTGGTACCGCATACAAAGCACCCTGAATGACAAACCAAAATTAAAAGTTGCTCCAACAGCAAAGCGATAACTTATTGATTGGAGCCAGTGTCCAATAACACCTTTCAAAGTTTTGATTTTTATTTATTTTGCTTCTAATTTTTAAAGCTAATAAGTATTAAAACAACTCTTCAATGTATTAAAAATGATTCGGGATTGTTTTGATCTAAAATTTACAAATAAAATAGTAATCATAAATCAAAGTATGGTGAAAGGTATCATTTGACATCGGTGAAAATAGCACTGACAATAAAATTTTTCACATTTAAAAAGGACTTACGGAATTCTAAGGTCTTTCGGTTGTGCCGATTTTCGAATAACCGGGGCTCTACTGTGGTATATTGTTGTTAAAAAAAAACTACTGAAAAACAAATATTAAAAGTAGACTTGTGAATAGGGGTCTTCTATCGTTGCATTAAAAAATGCTAGTTAATTAAAATTTTGTTTGACAGATTGATATTAAAATATTGTACAGATAAATATTGATATTAAAGTATTGCAGTCTGAGACAAAAATGTCCAAACACCAGTGCAAACATGTCAGTTGGAATTGTCTCACATGCAGTATAGATATGTATTTTCAGTTCCGCAATCGTTTGTGGAGTTTGACGGTATACAAGGTCATTCAGGTATAGAGGTCTGCACGGGCACGGGCTTGGCCCGAGGCCCGTACCCGGCTCGGTCCGCGGGCCGGGCCGGGTCGGCGGAATGAAGGCGAATTTTCCAACGGCCGGGCCGGCAGAATTAGGACAATTTTTTCAATGGGCCCGGCCGGGCCGGCAAAAAAATTGAACGGGCCTGCAGGGCCGGGCCGGGCCGGGCCGATAAAAAAATTTAATCTGGCCTATTGGCCCGATATAAGAATTCAAGCGAAGCATATAAAATACGAGCCATTTTCAATAAATATAATTTTCTCGAGAAGTATAAATGTGCGTCACGAGCCGATGCGAGTTTAACAACATCAATACAGATATGTAACATGTCCATCGTAGAGATCGGCATCGTACAGTTACAAGATGTCTGATTACGGGTTTAATTTTTTTTCAGCAGACTCGTGCTGGGACAGAACTGGTCTTAACCGATCTCAGGATGTGTAGGACAGGCATTATGTTTTGTAAAAGTATTAATAGTGATAATGAACTTGTGTTAACAGTATCTTTGGAAATATACCTTAAGGGGTTCTCATATTCACAGCTCAACAATGCGAAACTTTCAAACACATTTTCTGACTCATTTTTAATTATAAAGGCATAAAATTCACAGTCCTGACTATTGAAGGCATTTGGAAACGAATAGCTTTCTTCATAGTTGATAAATTACTTACAGAGATAACAGAGATTCTTGTCATGTGACTGTACGTTTTTCTCCTTTCCTGTGCTATCGCTTCCGGAAATTCGATTCATAACGCTAACTTTGGCAGTATTTTCAGAGAAAGATATATTGCTTTTATCTATGAAAAAGACGGCATTTACATAGTTTCTGAATAAGAATACCTGCCAATCTTACGCGTTTTCGGAAAGAAATGATTTCTCAAATGTGTCGAAATGAAACTTCTTTTGATTTGAAAAAAGCCTTAAAAATGAGAGAAATATTTTCGCAAATCTACTTTTTATCATACAGCTTCAAAAGGTATCATGTTTTTAATCCTTTATTCTGAACTACATTAACTTTTTAATGAATCCTTATTGGAATTTCGAAATGTCTGTAGAGACGATGATTAAAACACTGTATAATCGTTAATGTTTACTATTGTGTGTTTTCTGCTTTGCGAACACATAGTAATCTAAAATATACTGTAAAATTTCCCCATAAATATGTACGTAGTATTCATTAAAAGAATCTTAATTGTATGTCGAGAAAAAACGGATTTTTTTTGTAAAAATTGAATCGGCCGGGCCGGGCCTGTTTTCACTAATTTTTGTACGGGCCGGGCCGAGAACTGTAAAAATGCAAACGGTCCGGGCTCGGGCCGAACTTTCAATTTTTACACCGGGCCGGGCCAAGATAGCTTTCGTTCGGGCCGGGCCGGGCCCGGGCCTGGAAATTCCGGCCCGTGCAGACCTCTATTCAGGTATCTTCAAAGAAAAAGTCACATGGCGTTAAATCCGGAGAATAAGGAGGCCATGCTATGCCACTTCCGGTATGAATGTCGTAAAGCAAGGCAATTACACGATCATTGAAATGCTCGCTGTGGAAATCGAATATTGCAGGCATTCGATGTGGACGAGCACCATCTTGCATGAACTATGAGGCGTTCGATCGGTCCTCCAAACCATTATGAATCGCCACAAATTCATCCAGAATTTCCAGATATTGTGCAGCATTCATTGTTTGCTCTTTAAAAAAGGGACCAGTTATTCCTTTGAAGGATAACGCGGCAAAGACCATTTAGTTTTTGGGTATGCAGGGATGGCGGTTCCGCTAACATGAGTATTTCCGGTTCCCCAAACGCGCTTATTCTGCTTGTTTACAAAGCCATCGAAGAGAAAATACGCCTCCTCAGAAAACCATACATTTTCAATATCGATTTCATCCTCATTTAAAAGCTGCAGCATAGTGTTCGCGAAATTCCAGCGATAAAGAATGGCATCCTCACTTAGGGGTTGGCGAGTCTGGACCTTGTACGGAAACATGTGAAGACTGTGGCGCATGATACAGTACATGGTCATTCTTCGGAGTAAAGCAGATTCTGCAACACGGTGAACGGAAGTCCGGGGTTGCTGTACGATGACCTGTTGTACGGCTTCAACATTTGATTCTCTAACTGCAACGCAACGCCGGCAGACATTTCAAATATGATCATCATTGACGTCCCCGTTCGTTCACATATTTCGAACAAATCCTTCATTGTATTGTCTTACGGACCGTTTCGGACATTAAATTTCCTTTCAAAACTGCGCCTCGTTTAAACACAACTGTGTTCCAGGCGATGATGCTCCAAAACAAGAAATATCCTCTGTTCCAATGAATACACCCTTTTCAATAAGGTATACACTTTCAAAAATACTAACTAGTAGATTGCGTAGCAAAATAATGAATGAAGATGTGACGGATTCAATTTCTGTGCAACTCTCACATACCTGCATTTCGTGAAATTTTAACTAAATTTGAAAATTGGTTGGATGAAATTCCCATAAATACTCATAAATGTAAAAAGGCCTGCGTACTCGAATACTGTTTGTTATATTCATGCCCAATTCCAAACACTGTATTCTGCTATCGAAGAATTTGTTATTTCCATGGCAACAACACATTCCATTGAAATCATATCGAATGAGTTCTTAATTGGGCCTTAAGAGCAAGACTGTATCAAGATCTCTTCACCTAGTTTTAAAATACGATGTATAAAATATTCTTTAAATCAGACCATAAAAACTAATTTAATCCGAGAAAATAAAACTTCATAAATGTAAAATCGCCTGCAAACTCGAATACTGCTTGCTAAATTCGTGCCCAGTTCTGAACGCTTTCTTCCACTATCGAAGAATTTGTTATTTCCATGATAACAACGCATTTCATTGAAATCATATCGAATGAGATCAGAATCGGGGCCTAAGAGCAAGAATGTACTGGCGAATGAGACTCACTCCTTAGCCTTAATCTCCTTCCTTCCCATCAATGCTTATTGACGTCAGTTTCGGCCTCGACTGAGCGCCAATCGTTGTAAGCGCCATCTATTGCTTGAAATTCGAAATAAAATCAAGAATCACAGTAAAAAACCTCCTGACATCATACATAGCCCTCCTGCAAAAAGATTTTTTAATATCTGTGATCGTTTGCTAGTTATTGAATTTTAAAATCCATCAGCCATTTTTGGGACACACGGTATATATATATATATATATATATATGGGGCATTCTCACAATCTTTTGACTTTCATGTCCCTGAGTAATAATTTTTTATTTAATACACTTTTTGGTGTTTTTTTTATTTCATATACTGGGGAACATCCCATTGCATGATTGCATAACAATATTAACGAGATAAATAAGTTTGGGACGATGTTGGGGGTCCAAATACCATGAAAACTCATCTACCGTCCCGTATTCCTGGTGCTGATTTTTAAGTTTGGAGCTGTCTGTATAAAATTGTTTCAATAAAAATAATTCGATGTAATTTTTTTCTGAAACTGAAACTATTATTTTATGTAAATATGTAGCTAAAAATTAACCTGCACACATTTCTAGGGTTGTTATTATTTTTTAAACTCTGTCCCTGGGTTTTAGATTCTTTACCATCCCTCTTCTAAAATTATACACAAAATCATTTCAGATGCAACCACAGAATTTTTTTTTCAAGTTTTTTCTCATGCAGAGGTATGCTAGATAAATAATGTCTAAAATTCTTTGGCAGGAAATTTACTGTAGAATTTAAATATCAATTTCAGGCATCGTGGCTTTATTGGTAGTCTCACCGTCCCCAATGTTTATTCCAGCAGCTAAATTAAAAAAAAAATAATTTAATCCAATGTTAACATCTGTTTCTAAAAATCAATGAACGTTGTGGCTATCACTTAGTCTTAGCATTATTTTCCTAAAAATAGGTGGTAATTCTCCTTACCGTCCCTTTTTTTACCATTTCGTCCCTTTTTTCCAACACCATCGCCTTTTTTTACCTTACCGTCCCCGTCCCTACTTTAACACCCCTTTAAGACAATGTTATACAATAATTCTGTATTCAAAGTACTACATTGTTATTATTTCTTATTTGAATGTCCTGTGGGTACTGTGCAAATTCATTATAAGTAAAAATTTAGAAGAAAATAAAAAGTTATAGGGGTAAAACGGTAAGAAAAATTAAACTCGTAAGTTTAACTTAAACCTCAGTTAAATAAAAAAAATTTTGCTGCTGACCATTTTTTCTTTATTTTGAATCATTAAGGCATTCGTCTATCAGATTAAAATGTTATTTTAGCAAGTTTAATTTCGCCAGATTTTTCACCCCAAAAGTCAAAAGATTGTGAGAATGCCCCATATATATACAGGGTGTCCCAAAAGTATTAACCTCCACTTTTATTCCTTAAAGAAAACGAAAATACGAATTATAGCAACAAGGCGCGTGTAACAAATAAAATAAATAATCACAGAGGGATGAGCCTAAAAACACGTGCACAAAAAAACCTAGTCGTGGGGGGGGGGGGGGGGGCAGCGTAATACTTACCCATCATGGATATGCATAACATAAAATATGAAAATAAAACCTGTGCAAACAATTTAAAAAACTGCATTACAATTCCAAAATAAAATTTAAAAGTATTTGTTATCAATTTGTTCGGTAGATTGAGTGTTTAAAATCGTAGCTTGATGACGTCATAAACTTTAAATGCTCTATTACTGAATTACGTAAAAGAAACAACCTTATAACTCTAAAAATGACAATCATATTAACTAACAGTTTTACTGTGTCGGATTAAGCGTCTGATTTCCAAACAAAATATATCTTTGAATTGAAATTTGAATGAAATATAGTGTCATGAAAAATCGAAGAGTGTGGAAAATACGATTACAAATATCTCGGCAACTATCCGATCAACTTCATTCTTTATGCAAAATTTATGTTTATTGTCTTTTATATTCGCCCCTTAAAAGGAACAATTTCGAAAATTTTTTACATGGCTTTTATCAGAACGAATATTTCGAGGGTCCAAAAAATAGTTCCGGATAATCGAGGGTACTGAAATTCAATAGTCTTCTTTTCATTGTTACATACTAAGTACACACCAAATTTCAATTCTCTATTTCAATTTGTTCTGGAGATAGAGCATTTACAGACACACAGACAGACGGACGGCAAATTTTTTTTTCTAAAAATATGTTTTTCGGAATCTCCAGTGTCTCAAACGTGTACATCCGTCAAAAAAATTTTTCGATTTTTAAAACGATTGCTAGACTTACTACTACGTATGATGGGTAAGTTAAAAAAAAAAAAAATCATTGGCATTAGTCAAAAGCAGTGTGTAAAAATAAAATATTAACTTACCATCTCCTAATATTATACAAAATAATTCTTTAAAAATACTGAAATGTAAATGAGAAATTTGTAGCGAAGCCATTTATTGGTTTAACATTAGCTTGAGAATGTCATCTGAAATAGTGATAATTTTACATGACGGAAGCGTGTAGGCTTTAATGAAGACACACTAAAGAATTCAGTAATTTGATTTATAAATAAATACTTTTAATATTTTCTGTCCTGATCAATTTTTTTAACTATTTTAGCAATGTGATGACAGTTTTATGCAGATTAACTCATTTTTGTAATTCTTATTTATATTCAATCAAGCATTGCTCGTTACTCGTTCCATGTAATTTGACTTTGCAAGCAAGTAACCTATACAAATTTAGATTAATTACTTAGTATTTTCGGAAAGTTCTACGAAGTGGAACACTTACATTTACGTATCACCTAAATATCACTTCTATTTTCAGATAATAACTTTAACATATAAAATTAAGCACAGGAGTACATTTGTAATAGAGGAAGATTATCGTTTAGAAATAGTTACTTGAATAGCTTATGATTTTTTTACAAAAAGCGTCAACTCAATTCAGGAATAAAAATTAATATTTTTGCATTTAAATTATCATACTAAATCAGAGATTCGCGCTATGCTCCCCCTCATATTCTACCAATTTGAGCATAAATTTTAAAATGTATTCGAATATACACATACATATATATATTATAAATGATTTTTTTTATCATCTCGCGATTATTTTTTTAAATGGACATAATAAAAAATATATCATTTAATAACTTCAATACTAGACAAGAAAGCAATCGAAGGTTTAGAAATTTCTTCATTTAAAATTTTCTTTGCCTCTCATTGTTGGACTTCAAGTCACAGTTTCAATTTTTCCATAGCCAGAATTATTTCTTCTCCTGTCTCCGCCACTCACTTGGATTTTCGCGAAGCTTATTTTATTTTTAAAAGTTCTGATGCACTTGTCAATGATCTCTTATCATCTCCTTTTCTCTCTTCAGCTTGGAAATTACTTTTGTAATTCTTTTCACTCTTTTCTTGTCTCTTTTCATTGGTAGAGTTAAATATATATATATATATATATATATCTTTTGTTTCTCTCTCTCTCTCTTTTATTATTAGTATTATTATTTTTTTATGTATTTATTTTTGGTATTTTTATTTATTTTTGAATTTACTTCTTTATTTTATTTTCATTTTGTTTAATTCTTTTATTTCCTTTTCCCTTTTCCTTTTTGATAATTTTTTCTATCATTGTGGAAAAACTTTCCAATTCTGCATGTGCTTCTCTATGATCGATGTTTACCCATAGAGTAAAGATAAATAATAGAGATGAAGCATGGTGTCTGGGGGAGACACAAAAAATGTATTACATTACCCTAAAATCCGTTACATTCGGCCCCAAAACAACCACGTGCTTTGACGCGATAGTCAATTCAAGCCTGTATTTCTTTGCTTTTGCTAAAAAAATAACATTAAAATGTTTTTTATTTCATTTTAATGTTTTTTTTTCTCCTGTTAATAAAATCACTTTTTCAAATCTCAAACACTCTGTTGATCGTCTAGATAACTGGGGTATTTACCGAATCTCTTGCCAGTGTGGCTTTTCTTATATTGGCCAGACCAAACGTGCTCTCGGATTTCGTTTAAAAGAGCATGAAGGTTATGTTAAAAATCAGGAGCTCAAACGTTCTTCTATTGCTCAACATGCTTGGTCTTTTGAACATATCCTATAGGTTCGATTTTTCCTCAGCCATCATTATCCAAAAAGGTTCTTCTAACCTTGATCTTGAGTTTTGGGAAGCTTACCACATCATTAAAAATTCTCACTCTTTAGTCAATGACTTATCTAATACTCCTGATTTTCCAAGTATTTGGAAAGCATTAATTTAATTTCCCCTTTATTGGTTTATTTTTCTCTCCTTCTCCGGTAAATGTCGCTACTTGTCCTCCCAGTTGTTTCGACTGATTCTCTCTCATGGGTTGTTTTGAGCGCCTTCGCTGCCCGCATAGTGTATATAAGCCAGCGCGTCTCTGTCTATGATTTTGCTCAGCCTTGCTTTTCTAGCACGCTGTTCCTTTTCCCCCTTCCAAGGTATTTAGTCCCTCCTTCCGACTAATGTTGCCAATTTAGTCAATTTCTTATTCACCTACCAGAAATTTCTAATAGTAATTTTTGCTTTACTCAATGAAAGTTATTCAGTAATTATTGAAGATAAGTATTCGGAAATTCTACTGGATATTTTGAATTAAAAAATGCGCTAAATTGGCAACCCAACGCAATTACCTTTTGAAAATGCTCGCTTGATTATACACTATGACACACACAGGATTATGTTTTTATTTTGGATTAATAAATTAAAGAGAAATATTTTTTTTTAATCTACGTTTTTCTTTTATAGAGTTTCATAATTCTGACTTTTTTATTCATCTTTTCTTTCATTCTAAACTATTAAATTTTAATGAGTGGTCATTTCAATTTCATTGTCTTATGTGATCATTAACCCCTTAATTCTCGCTCCCGTCAATATCACGGTCTGAGTTGTCGTTCGTTATTTCTCGTGACCGTCATATTTCCGGGCTGAAGATTTATTGCTGGAAAAAACGTTTGAAACCAGAAAAATTTAACTGACATTTCGGTGGGAAGTCTTGGAATATTGGCGTTTGGGTTCGGTTTTTGGCACTGATTGTGATGTTGGACTTTGTATTGCATGTTTCAAAATATATCACACTAAAAAATTTATTATTAATAAAAATTTAATGTATATTATATTATATCAAACATTATTTATAAAAATTTGTTTGGTGATGATAAATAAAGATTAAAGATGTGAAAAAAAAATGGCGGCGGTGACGGTGACAACGTCAGGTACTTTTTTTAGAATAGAGAGATTATAATTTGATGTTTGTTTTAACACTTTGGAGGGGAGGAGGAAGGCATGGGATGTTCTTAAAAAGGACTTTGTGCCATTAAGCAGTAATAAACCAACCAACCTAATAAAAGAGGTAGGGCTGTGTATGTTATACATGGGTAAATATGGTTATATAGAAGCTTTAGTATAATAAGTCTTAGCTTATAGGTATTTCTGTTATTAATAATTGCAGTAATAATGTGGTATAAACATGTTTCTTTTATTAAGCATGACAAAGAAATATTAGCACTCTGTGTAACAAATATTGTTAATTATGAAGACAAATTGATAAATTGAAACAATATTTTAAAGATGTTTTAAGCAGTAACCAATATTACTAATTACTGATAGTTGTAATAACATATAAAAAATCAGTAACATTGTTTTCTTCCAATGAAATTGCCTATATCATGATTTCTAAAGTCGCTCTTATCATAAATTTTAATAAAACACTATGTGATGAAATTGCTTGCTTATATTTCTTCATGATTTTTTAAATGATTTAACTTTAAAGATTCGGATGATTCAAAGATTACTATATTATATTTGCATTCGTTATATTTTTTACAATAGATAATACATTTTTGAAGTGATAAACATTAATTTGTATAGTGTAAAACAAACATTAAAACACAGAATTCTCGCATAATGGCTTTTCCACAAATGTGAATTTGTTCTATAACATATTTTGCTTTCGCCTTAAAAGAAAAAAAACAACCCCTAATTGCATATTTTATATAGAAACCTTATAATTATTCAATTTCTGTAATAAGGTACTTTTTTATGGTTTTTCCAAATATTAAGCGACCGTTAAGGGGCTAATCATTTAATTTCGTATACTATGGCTTGCGGAAATATAAACTGATACATTCTGTACTTCAAAATGTTTACTTAAATATGTATCAATATATTTTTAAGTAATTTTAATTGTAGGATAATACTGGCTAACAAATATAAAATATTTTTGAAGAAATTCAGGCCTAATTAAAATAAGTCTTGCTCGGTTCAGACCAGAGCATAGCTTTTAGTTTTTACACCTGGTCGGAATGGCTATATCTGACCCGGTCTGGACCTGCGTCAAAAAATTTCGGCCCTTGCAGACCTTTAATATTTACGTAATATGGGTGAACAGGCTATCAGAGATCAGCCAAGAGTCAATTAAAATTACGCAAAATCAAGCAATTTGGTAGAGAAAATTGTTAATTATTTTCTGATAATTTAAACAGAAATGTAAATAAAAGATTATGTTTAATATATTTATGTATTTGACTACGGTGAGACATATACGTCCCACGGACCGACAGCAGGCATGCTGGTATCGAATATATTTATATTATGTTCGTATTATTATTTAAAACATTTTTTCTTTGCGGTAAATTTCTCTTGAAATTGTCTTAAAAGTGTACAACAAAGATTTTTTTTTTTTTTTTAATACTACGAATAGAATTTAAAAAGTCGCCAGTTTCAGAAATTTCTAATAAAAAACAAATTTGTAGTCAAATGATTAATCAATTAAATTCAGTAAACTTCATATTATAGCAGTAAATGAATGTGATAAAGATGAAAATTTTGACCTATAAACGCTATTCTTTCTATAATTCGAACGTGTTTAAAGTTTGATATAATTAGCTTAATTAATTAAACAAATTACTATTTTTAAATTTAATTAGTTAATTTAAAAATAAGAAAACTGGGTCAAAATCAATATTTCCCAAAATGTTCTTTTTTACAAAAGCCTTTAAAGACATTACGTTCGATATTTTTTAAAGACAAAGACGTTAGTTTAGTCTCGGGGTCTCTCCCCACCGTTTTTTGCGACAGGACATATGCACGAAAATGGACAGGAACATTCATATATATATTCATAAAAGAAATATGCGTGCCTGCGAAGTCTTGCGAATCTAGCACACTTCTGAAAATTTGAATGAGGATAGACGAAGACAGGCATGTATGCACATGAAAATCTATATCAGATTTTTCATTTTTTGAAAATAAGAGGAGATATTAATCAAAAACTATAATGAACCTCGTAAAATGGCGAGCTTCCTTTCTTCAGGGGGGATTTCACTTGCGCATCTCCTTACGTTCAGCAATTATTCACGCAGACAAAAGCAAACCTACTTTGTGTGTGTTTGTGTGTGTACATTGAAATCGTGAACGCTGGGCCCGCACTTACATGGACACCAAAAACATGAAAAAATAATGCATGAATAGTAACTATTTTTAAAAAAATTACTTCACTTCGAATCTCGCCAATAAGCGTGGTAGTGCAGTCCCAATATTAGATTCGTTTGGAAGGATTTAAGCTTAAAAATATAAAATCCGAATAGACCGGAGCGTGTATGGAGCGCCTACTGTATGCTGCCCAAGGCAGTGCGACCCTTAACTCTACGTTACTTTGAAATTATATCCCTTTAAATTTATAAAAGCATACACATTTGAGGGTATACACTATCGAAGGCAGTGGAGCAAACAACACTACATTTGTTTAGAAAATTTTTCGTTTAAACGATTCAGCATCGATTTTAGTTATATGTAAAGTTATTTTCACGGGCCCGGTATACGCTGGTCTTTCATTTAAAAATATAAAATCAAAGCATACAGGAGTGTGTGTAGCATTGCCGAGGTACGCTATCGAAGGCAATGGGGACACCAACCCTATGATTTGTTAGCATAGATTTTCATTTTAAAATATCAAATCACATCCATTCGAGAATACACATAACAATACACATTCGATTAACTCCCGAAGACAGTGAGACCTCCGGCATTCGTCCTTCTTTAAAAATATTTGTTTAAAAATATCAAATCATTCAACACTGATTTTAGGTATATTTAAGCTTCTCACTACGGGTCCGGACAACGCCGGACGAGTCAGGAATTTCGTATAATAAAACTGGGAACTTGATTATAGAAGGAGAAAAGAAAATCTGTGTTGTTACATAACAAATAATCATTAAAAGTGAGCTCTTTTCCAGAATCATCAAGAGCATCGACCTCTGGACAATTCATATTCACTTCATGAACCTCTACAGATTTGTTGTGTTTTGGTGTGGCCTATGCTAGAGGATAGTGTATAACAGTGTCCATAAATTGATTATAAACTACAAACAATCTATTCTCTTCTTAAAGACCGCAACTTGCACCGAACATTTTATTGATCAAATATTTTAAATTTTATAAATAAGCATGTTTACACATATGGATTTTATTATGAAATAACTCAGCCCAAAGTGAATAATATATATTTAGCTGTTATGTATAAATTTTATTTTTTCGGGCGCGAGGCCTTCCTAAGCGCGAGACCCTGCGCGGTCGCAGCTGTCACACACCCCTAAGGACGGCTCTGTCTCGAGCTCACTTATCTGCTAGATTTTGCTTCTTATGGAAATTTTAGTGAGTAATACTCTAATAAATGAATGTGGAAATTTACTTTTGAATTTACAACACAAAATATCATTCATTAAAAAATGTGTAAATCATACTGCTAATTTTTTTAATATTAAAAAATGTTAAATTAAATAAGTCAGTTTGTGATAGCAATAGTAATGATTTTACATTAAAAGTTAGAATATTTGAGGGGTTCTTAAGAACATTACCTTTACAAATTCTGTTTATCCGTTAAAATTTCATTATTGGAATAATTTAAAAAAGTTTATAAGAATAATTTATTTTATTTTAATTATACGAGGACAATATAAAAAAAAATTATTAATTATAAGCTTCGACGTTATTTTCTAAAAGAGTTTTTGTAGAATTTCCTTATTCCATACCTAAAATTCTTTAGTAAAATTTTACTCGTGACACATACTTATTTACATTTAGAAATAGGAGTACAGGCGTAGAAAAATAAAAGTATCTACCGTACTAACTTAGCTGTAAATGAAGTAACTGTTACCAGTTGATTAATACTAACATCTGCTAAAAAATTCTATATTTAATTTCGGTTTAGAGGGTCTTCCGCATATTGAAATTATACAAATTTCTCTATTTTCAATACCAACACCTAATTTTGATATCATATTGGCATTCTTCAGTAAATATCTCATGGTAGCAAATTGTAAGTCATTTCAAGTAGTTTAAAAATTAAGAAGGTTTAAAATTTGAAATTACTAATGTTAAATTAGCTTTTAATCTTTGGGAAACAGATTGCAGTATGGAATATTTCTAAGAGTATGTCAAAAATTACAATCGTCTATGAGACTGATGTGGTGTTTGATATTTTCAAAATTAAAGTTTCTGAATGTATATTAAAAATGTAATTCGGTCAAATGCACCAATCAGTACTGAAGTCTAAATGTCTACGTCCGCCTTATAACAATTGGGAGTTTTCTTTTATTCTTTTACAGCATTTTCTTGAAATTAGGAGTCTTAGACATGGATTGTTACTGTTTGTGTGCGATATTTATCCTTCCCAGCTGAGTGTAAACCTCTTTACACACAATACCATTATATCTTCAAAATAAGTTTCTCAATATTAACAGGATCCTCAAACACATTTTAACTTGCATCAAACACATTTTAACTTGCGTAAAAATCATTTTAACTTGCATCAATAAATATTGAATGGTAAATGTATACATCCGTCTTATAATAATTGGGAGTTTTCTTTTATTTTTTAGTAGCATTTTCTTTAAATTAGAAGTCTTAGGCATATATTGTTACTGTATGTGTGCGATATCTATCCTTTCCACTTGTGAGTAAACTTCTTTACCCAAAATATCATTAAATCTTCAAAATAAGTGTGTCAATATTAACAGGATCGTCAAACACATTTTAACTTGCGTCAAACTCATTTTAACTTGCATCAATCAATATTGAAGTCTAAATGTATGCGTCCGCCTTGTAATTATTGGGAGTTTTTTATTATTTTTTATAGCATTTTCTTGAAATTAGAAGTCTTAGACATGGATTGTTACTGTATGTGTGCTATATTTATCCTTCCCAGTTGAGAGTAAACTTCTTTACCTATACAATGTATTAAATCTTCAAAACAAGTTTGTCAATATTAACAGTATCGCCAAACACATTTTAACTCATACGTAATTTTTTTTTTCAAGCTACAGTTTTAAAAGTGTTTATATAGGTTAACAAGAAAAAAAATCATGGGTCAAGCATATATTATGAAACATTTTCCAACACTTCCAGAATACTTTAACAAAACTTCGCTCTTTAACAGGGTAAATAAGATACGTAATAAACGTTTCAGAATATACATAACAGAAACGAAAGCCAGATTTCAGCAATTACTGTCCTTAGCCTGAGAAGTACTCAAATTCTTTTGTGCAGACCTGTACTTGATCTAAAATTTTGTATATATTCTACATAGTATGCTAAAAGTTAGTTTAGAAATGAAACGCATAATAGGCTGAAAATGCACCTTCAGTTATATATAACATTAGACAGAAACATACTTGAATTCTTTTGTATAGTCCTGTATATTACCTACAGCTTTTTATTACACGCCACGTAATAAGTAAAAATTTAATTGATGCTAAAACATGCTTAAAACTACTGAAATCACATTTCCATAAATCCTAACTCTTAGGTGGCCATGTATCTAGTTCTTTGTGTGGTCTTGTATATGATTTTAGTTATATTCTAGAAACATCTCTTAGTATAATAAATATAATCAATATTCAAACGCAGGGCTCAAGTAACAACCACACTTAGGCAATTCATGCTCATACTTAGTAGAACTTATGAATTCTTTTGTATAGATCCCTATATATGATCTATAATACACATCACGTAGTATGCAACAATTTTGTTAAACTTAAAAACGCATATCATAACTATAAAAACTACTTCCAGTAATTCTGGATAATAGACAGTATTTTGTCGGACGCACACTGTAAAACAAAAATCTGTAATTCTACAGATGTAAAGTCACAGAAATCTATAAGCTTACTATAGATTTTATCTGTACAAGGTACAAAAAAATTTTTAATCTACGATACTAGTTTTTGTAAAGCTTCAAAAATCTGTAGTTTTACAAAAGAATCTACTAAAATTACAGTAATCTTACTAAAATTTTATCTGTAACCCGGGTTGCAGTTACATAATAAGTAAAAACTAAATTTAAAAAATCAAAAAACCCGACTGCGTAAAAAGCGAACTAATTAATTATTTCTCATCAATGTGAAACTATTTTTTATATTACTTACATATTTTTTTGTTTTACATGTATTGGGGATTTTTAAGTTGCGTTTAATTGTTAGTTTCTATCTATAAACACTGTTTTGGTGAGGACTATAGATGTCTATGATGATTAGAATCGCAGTAAAGCTAGAGATCCTACCTCCACAACTTCCAGATTGTATAATATTTAAACGGATCTTCTGACTGTAAAATAGTCAATGAAATATAGTCTTCCTTTTGAAAGACCTATACAATAATATGCCACTCAATATGGTGCGTAAAAAAAAAAAAAAAAAAAAAAAAAAAAAAAAAAAAAAAAAAAAATCATCTCTACCGCCATTTTCTATTTTACGGCTGCCATTTTGAATTTATAAAAAACAAAACCTAGCCAATAACTATCGGACGGTTAAATCGAATCGATAGAGACCTCATTCATTATAACCCATCCAGCTGTTGGGATGTTTCGAGGGTATAAATAAATCCACATACCCAGATACGCGTGAAACACATAACCTTTCTTGGCAGTCGGGTAAAAAGTTCTAGGCATCCCAGTTTCCTTAAAAAGTTTGAGTAACCTTGCAGATTTTTTTGATTTACGGTGCAAAAGTGTATCTGTTGCAAGAATTTTTGTGGTTGCCATTACATAAAAAGTTCAAGGAATCTCAATTTTCTAAAAAAAATTTTTTAACTTTACCGATTTTTTTATAGTGCAGTCCGGTAGTCCATCTGGAATTTAGAAAAGCAAAAGTTTCGCTGTTTGGAGCTAAGGGTAACTCGTAAAAGGTTCCTATTGGTTTTTACTTGTGGTTTTACTATATTTTTCTGGATTAAAACACATACAATGTGGATCAATTCTTACCCAATTTTAAACTGAGGATTTTAATTGTTGAAACTAAAAAAAAAAAAGTTTTTGACTTTTAACTTTTTAAACCAGTTTGAATATTCCCACATATTGAGTGTGAGAAGTCATTCAGCCCTGCACTATTTACTGATAACAATTTCAATTATTTTTTAAATGCCAATACATAAAATTCACGAGTTTACAACCTTATTCAATCTAATTATATTAATTGTATAAGTCAATTGTTTTAAATTTCTAGTATTTTTTAAGCACTTAGCATGTGTCTGCAATGTGTCTACTTTGAAATATATATATATATATATATATATATATATATATATATATATATATATATATTTTAATACTTACAGCTTTAATTCATAATAATTGACGGTGGTAGGTTATGTTTAATTAATGGTTATATATATATATATATATATATATATATATATATATATATATATAAATATTTTAATTTAAAAATGTTTCAGTTTAATACGCTCGATCATTTTGTAAGATTAAAAAATTAATAACATAGAACAGCAAAACAGTGATTAAATTTAATTTTATTTTGCAGAATCGCATTTTATAAAAACGAATAATACTTTAACTACTTTAATAAAGAAATCCGCACATTTATTTTTATTAAAAATTAAATACCAAAGAGAAAAATAAATCTAATTTAATTTCTAAATAAATACAAATAACTCACTTAAACCTATTCAACCGTAACTCTCTTAAAAAATTCAAAAGAAAATCAGATTTTTTTAAAAATGAAAATAAGTAAATAATTTCTTGATATATAAAACACATTTACTCTGCATACGAAAATATGCTTAATGTGTTCTTTCAACACTCTTCTTTAAGAAAAATATACATACTGCAAATTTAATTAATAAACTAAATCAGTTTTTTTTTTATACTTAACTCTCAAAATAGATTTTCTATAAATATCATCTGGAGGAAATATGTTTTAATTTTAGGAGAAACATTTTATAATAAAAAATTACTGAGTATTTTGAAATAGTTTTTTTATATTTCTATACTGATAATTATTAAAGATGTTTTTTTACTTATTATCTCATGAAAAAAAAAAAAAAAAAAAAACTTTATTTTAATTTCTGAGCCTAAATTGGAAGTTCGATAAATGAGAAATGCTGGTTTAACGTGCGTTGGTAACTAATTAAGATTACTGTTATCTGATATTATCTTTTACTTATCTATTGTATTTCACATGTTTCACTTTTTGCGTTCTTAGAGTTTAAGGTAATATTTTCCTTTAACCTGAAGTTGATCTGACAAGGGAACTACTTTAGGTGTTGCTCGCACCTAGAATCGAGACCTAGTGCATTTTGTAGCCCTATGCATAAAAGTTAGAGAACCGATAAAAATTCTTTGTTAAAATCATATTTTATATATTTTTTATATTTATAAATTTTTATTATTGGATTTTTATTTGTTAATTTTACACCAAAAGAGAGTTAAGTCGCCATATATGGCACTTCAAAAATTTCACTAGCTTTACACTTGTAATAGGTTTGCGTCCAAACCATTACAACACGGTGCGTAGCGAAAATACTGAGCTAGGGTTGCCGGAAAACTGTACGGGATGAAAAAGACGACAATCTTTCCCCGCCAAATATGTAAATATAATACTGTTTTTTTTTTTTTTTTTAATCAAATTCGTAGGTTCTTGAAGGAATTTTAAAACTTTTTTCAACATTTTATAGTTATCATTGGCTAATTTATATTTTTAACTATTTAAAAAAAAAAAAAACTTTTACTTTAACAGCCCGAAAAGTGGTCTCGAAAATTGCATTTTCAGAAAGTTAATCGGCTGTAAAATCAAAAAATATTATTTTAACAAAAAAATTTTATCGATTCCCAAACTTCCTAATATAGAGCTTTAAAATGCACCAGGTTTCAATACTAGGTGCGAGCAACAACTAAAGTGGTTCCCTTGTGAGCTATTTTAGTTACATGGTATGTACCAGGTATCCCAAAGATGACTGGTGGATTTTAAAATTCAATAACTTCCAAAAGGTGGCAGATATTAAAAAAATTCTTGCAGGAGGGTTATGTATGATGTCAGGAGTTTTTGTTCTGTGTTCTTGATTTTAGTTCGAATTTCAAACAATAGATGGCGCTTAGAGCAATAGGCGCTCAGTCCAGACCTGATTTTTGGTACTTTGGGATCCATTCAATGTATTTTAATCTCTTTTTTTTCGCATGGAAGAAGAGAGAGGCCGAAAAAGCGAGTCTGGATTTAGCTGTTATTGCTTTCAGCGCCATCTATCGATGATATGTGTAACTAAAATTGAGAATTGCATCATAAAAACTCCTGACATCTTACATAACACTCCTGTAAGATTTTTTTTTATATTTGCCACCGTTTGCAAGTTATGGAATTTTAAAATCCATCAGTCATTTTTGGCACACACGGTATGAACAAGTTCATTGTATCAATGCATTCCAGATGCCCTTGCTATTCAATAACGCATACCACAGATAAGACAAACAAAGAAATTCCGTATCTCGTAAGTAGTGAAGAACATCTGAGGGAGAGGTTTTTAGAGAGGAGAAGGGATCTCTGTGGGAAGAGAAAGGAGTCCCGTAGGTCGAGTTTGGTAGGCATTCGTGGAGAGAGAGAGACTTCAGTTCTGGGATAGACCTGGTGAAAATAGGTCTTAGTGTTTTGATTGAGTTTTCTGGTGTTAAGTGTGTTGTATTCCGGGAAAAGGTTTGAGTCTTGTGCAGAGAAAGGATACGCAAGGGGAGGTCCAAGGTGATCCTCCGAAAAAAAATGATGAGATACCGTAAAATGAGAAAAAATAGGGTTTTTTAATAAGTTAGCCCAGTTCGCAGAAAGGACTTGCTATATGTAACTTAGTGTCGGGCCGGATCGTCTATATCCGAGCTCTTAATTGAAAATAATGTTTAATTTATATGTAAATAATTTGTAAATAAATTGTTCGTTAATTTTAATTGAATAAAATTAGCATTCTTTTTGATAATCTTTCTTACAACGTGCCTGCTATCAAGTATATATATCGGTGGTGTCAGCATATCAAAATAAAAAAAACATTTTTTTGAAGTGGTGATCGGGGATCTAGGAGAATTCATCAGCGTGTGGACTAAGGAAGAGTACAACATTAACTTTTCATGCTTTTTTAGAAAAGAAATGGAAATCAACATTAACAATATATTCCTTAGAAATAAAATCAATGTCATTGACAGCAATCTCTAAACAATAAAGTCATTCGTACTATTTTCCATTTGACACTTCTGACTGGTGAACACTTCTATCTCGGACTAGCTTTCTAAAACAAATCATATTTTAGAATTTTTTAATTGCATGTCGAAATCTAGAAAAGCATTTATGTTCACTTAAAAAGTCAACAAGCGTATTTTTTTTCTTCTTAAGAAGCATTTGTGTTACGCTTTTCGCTGTCGATACAATGGTGATTATCACACAAATTCCCGTCCACCACTAGTAAAGACTCAAAACAACCGCTATTTTGTTGACAGGCTGCCACCACCGATATAAATACGTGAAAACGGATACAATATGAGAAGATTTGTCATTAACTACTAAGATTATTCAAATAATATTAAAGAATATTTTTTTTACAAAAAAATAATTACATTAAAAGACCTTTTTATTTACATTTATAGGTTCAGATATAGCAGATCCTGCCCAGAAATATGTTAAACATTAAATTAATTTGTACTTACTGTCAAATACTATTAAACTACGCTCTTGCCTAGCTAGGATTACGGAATAACCACACATGTGTCTCCCCATGTACATTCGCTTTCCCCATTGGTGTCAATACTTTCTAAGGAGCACTTTCATTTACAATGCACGACACTACACTCCAACCTCTATACAAGAGATTCCCACCAAGATTTACTCACTCTCTCTCTCAGTTTCTACTTTGAGAGAAAACACGTGGGGTCCTCCCCTGTAAAACTAAGTAATCCAGATAATCACCCTGCACTTCACGTCCTCACTAGGTCATTAACTAAGGGTTCTCAAGGACCTCCTTCGGGCACTTTATCTATTCCCACTGTTGTCCACATTCGCAAATACAAAAGATGCGCTGGTATTTCGTTTATACAATGAAACTTTTCAGGCGATAGAGATATAAATGTAATAGCGCATTTCAATTCCCAAAATAAGAAAAACAAATATTTCTTTAACCTAAATACGTACAAAGTGATGTACATACAAAATACAATAAGTAAAATAAAAAATTCATTAATTAACAGTAAGCTTAATTAGTCACACGCTCATTAACGTCAGTAACCTGAGAATTTGTAAACATTAAAAAATACGGTTATAAAATCAAAATACAGTAGAACCTCTTTTATCTGAAACTCTTTTAATCGAAACTCTCGGTTAACCGAAATCCATTTTCAAAGCTTTTTTTTTTTTCTACTATCACATTCTTTGTGTGCAAAATCCATTTTGAAGTTCTTTTTTAACTATTATATTCCTTGCGTTCAGGAAGCGGTCCTTTCGGAACTACGAGTACATATAAATATTTTTGATCCCCTTTCTTAGAGTTCCTTTGAGTTTAACTTGAGCTCCCGTAAGCTGCAGAGTGCAACGAAGAAAACAAACAAATTAGCAATTCTGAAGCTTATGGATGTTTTGCAAAAGGTTTGACATGGCAGGAGCAGCAGAAAGATTGTGATACTGGTGAACTAATAATATTAAAAAACTCCGTGGTAGAGCTTCAGAGCAAAGGCAATCGAAACTGCGACAAACAAAACATTTTTTCAAACCCTTGTGATGTAGTATGTAAAAGATACTTAATTTCAAAATCCAAATTCAGGTAATTTATTCTTGTTTCTATTTTGCTACTGCATTATTTTTATTAAGCACTCTTTGCCACAATAAGAAATATTTCATATGTTTTTCCTTAATCTTGAACTTGAAGCATTCTCGATTATCAGAAAATTTCGATTTTCCAAAACGTGGTTGTTAAATCTATTGTCCATGTTTATTTATTTTTTATTATCCTCTCATCTTTTACTCTCGTGATAACTTTTATATATCATGTAACGTGAATTAGAAATTGTGTGTTTTGAATGTTTTTATGGAAGAAGGTAAAAAGCTTTACCGGTAAATAAATTATTTATGTTTTAAGAGGTTAATTGACTTCTTTATGTACATTTTAAGTTCATAAATTCATAATTGGCGTCTGCATATATTCTGAAAGCTGGGTTGTCAAAATAACATCCTTTTTGAACGGTTTAATTAACATTGTGGCGTCCGCCACGACAGGGCATTTTACAACATTTATTTGAAGCAAAATGTTTCTAGCAGTTAAAAATTTTAAAAAGGTGGACTTAAAGTTCGTGGTAGAAGAACTTGGGGAAATAGTTCCGCAAGATTATACAATCGGGACACTAAAGGAAATTATTTTGAATAGTAATGAATATAAACAAGATCACGCTTTTGTACAATTATCCATTATTTTGTAAATTTTATCCAACGCTGTTGCTGAGAGAAAGGAAAAAGAAAACGAGGCTAAGACGTTAGAAAAGAAGTCGGATCAAGAATCAAAAAAGCTAGAATTGAAGGAAAAGTTGGATCAAGAAGTAGAGTTAAAAAAGTTGGAATTAAATCATCAATTAGAATTAGTAAAGATTCAGTCACAGGGACAAATGCAAGGTGAGTACATTTCAAATGATTATGAAACTAGTAATTCTAAAAAGAAATTTACGTTGCCCAAGTTGGAATTTCGCCAATTTGATGGTGATTTAAAGGAATGGTTTCCATTTTGGAGTCAGTTTGAACAGATTCACAATGATTAAGGTATTGCGCCAGAAAATAAATTTCAGTATTTGATCCAAGCAACTGTCCTTGGATCTAGAGCGCGAAAAGTTGTTGATAGTTTTCCGCCAACTGGAGCTAACTATGCCAAAGCTATAGGGAGTCTTAAGGCTCGTTTCGGTAGGGGAGATCTTTTGGTTGAAGTATATGTGCGTGAATTATTAAAATTAATTATATCTGTGCAATCAAAAGGAAAACTTTCTATTACATCATTGTATGATAAACATGGGTCGTATTTACGAGTTCTTGAGACGTTAGGAGTAACAACGGATAAATGTGCTTCAATATTATATCCAATGGTAGAATCTTGTTTTACTGCTGAATTTTTGAAAGCATGGAATCGAACATATACGAATTCTGTTAGTTCTTTTGCAAAAGAACACCTGGATAGTTTAATGGAATTTCTCAAATCTGAAGGTGAAGGAGATGAAAGGATTAATTTGGCAGTGGCAGGTTTTGGTTTGGCGAAAAAAGATGATGCGAGCTATAGGAAAAATAAAGCTTACAACGATGTTACTAAACATTTACCAACTGCTGCTACTCTATTAACAACTTCTTCAAGACCAGATTTAAGGAAAAATTGCGTTTTTTGCAAAGGAAGACATCTGAGTTCAGAATCCTTTTCGGCACGGGAGATGAGTTTTAATGAAAAGCAGAATATATTGAAGGGCAAAAGATGTTTTTCATGTTTGGCAACAGGTCACACAACGAAGAAATGTAGAGCTATCTTGAAGTGTTTATTTTGTGATAAAAGACATGCGTTTGTGGTGTGTCAAACGCTCGATAAGAATAAGCTGAATGAAAAGAAAGAAGAAGACGCAGAAAAGTCGTCTGGAAAAGAAGTAAATATGGCCAATTTCAATAGAAATCTTAAAGTGTTTCTTCAGACTCTCAAGGCAAAAATATTTTCTGAAAACAAAAAGAAAGATGTTAGACTAGTTTTGGACTCAGGTTCTCAGAGATCGTATATTTTAAAACATTTAGCCGAAGAAATGAAGTATTTACCTCTTCGAGAAGAAAACGTTTCTCATTCCCTTTTTGGCGGAGTCATAACAAAGGATTATAATCATCATTACTTCAAGGTAAGATTAAGCGACTTGAAAGAAAACTTTAAATGTAATTTTGAAGTTTTGGATCAAAACATTATATGCGAAAATGTTATGCCTGTAGGAAAAGGATCCTGGTTTAAAGAATTATTGGAAAAAGGCATCACTTTGACGGATGTTGGTGAAACTCCAGAATCTATTCAAATATTAATTGGAGCTGATGTAATGGGAAAATTACTGACAGGTCGTAGAGAAATACTCTCGTCGGGATTAGTAGCACTGGAAACATTTTTATGTTGGACCTTAATGGGAAAAGTGCCTCAAGATAATGCGTCTAAAGAAAATTTAACTTTGTCTGTTACGTCTATGTTTGTAAAGGAAGCAGAGATTGCTGATTTATGGAAATTTGATTTGCTTGGAATAAATTATCCGATTGAAAAACAATCTAAAATGGAGATTGATCGTCAGGTTAAAGAGCATTTTTTACAGACAGTAAAAGTTAATGAAGATAATCGTTATGAAGTTTCTTTGCCATGGTCAGAAGATACACCACCTTTACCCGATAATTTGAGTTTAGCCAAGAAAAGATTGAGTAACGTTACAAACAAGTTGTTTTCCGATAATATTTATCAAAAGTATAAAAAGTACTTTTAGGCTGGCTTGATGATCAAATTATAGAGGAAGTTCCACAGGCTGAAATGAATCTTTATGGAAATTATTTACCTCATCGACCAGTAATAAAAGGCAGCAGTACAACTTCCATTCGTCCAGTGTTTGACGCATCAGCTAGAATGCAGAACCATCCATATTTGAATCAATGTTTGCATTGTGAGCCAAGTCTTATTGAATTAATTCCTGACATTTTCTTACGATTTAGAAAAAATAAATTTGGTGTTGTAGCTGATATCAAGAAAGCATTTTTACAAATAGTTGTTCGTAAAGAAGATCGGGACTATTTGCGTTCCTTGTGGTGGAGTGATCCAGAAGAAAGAAATATTAGAATGTTTCGATATACTACAGTGGTGTTTGGAGTCAAAAGCTCTCCTTTTCTTCTCGGTTTTGTCATAGAATATCACATAAAAAACGATGAAGAATACGACCCCAATCTTAAACAGCAATTGCTGAGAAGCTTTTATGTTGACAATGTCGTTGCTAGTGTCCACACACGGGAAGAATTGGAAAGGTTTATAACTGATTCTAAATCTCTTATGGCTAAAGGTGGATTTGATTTGAGAGGATGGGAACAGACAGAAGAAAGAAACAATCTCGAAAATAGCGAAGAAACTGCTGTACTGGGATTACAATGAAACAGATTTCTAGACGTTTTAAAAGTTAACGTAAGCTGGACGAAAGATATAAATATAGAAAAAATAACAAAAAGAATCATGCTATCAGTTGCACATTAAAGTTTTTTATCCAATTGGTTTTACTGCTCCAGTTATGATATGTCCCAAGATGATGTTACAGAAAACATGGAAAGAAGGAATCACCTGGGATGAAGAAGTTACTAGTGATGTAAAAAATGAATTTATTGAATGGTTTCATGAATTAAATATTTTACAAGAAATTCAGATTCCTAGATATATTCAGTTCACCCCAGATAATTTAAAAGTTTGTTCTCTTCACACATTTTGTGATGCAAGTCAGTATGTGTATGCTGCTGTTATATTTTTGAGGATAGCAAATAAAGATCGTGTAAAGTTATTCCTTCTTGCTGCGAAATCTCGCATAGGTCCTTTAAAATGTGGAACTATACCTAGAATGGAACTTTTAGCTGCTTTGATCGGTGCTAGATTGGCTAAATCAGTAACTGACGCTATGGGCTGGGAAGATATGGAAAGATATTTTTGGAGCGATTCCACAACAGTGCTTGCATGGATATTGGTCTGTTTTTGTTAGAAACAGAGTTCATGAAATAAAAAATTTGACTGATCCTGTTTTATGGAAACATATACCTGGTGAAATGAGTCCAGCAGATCTGCCATCTAGAGGGTGCAAAGCAAGACAGCTGGTATCTCTCAAATGGTGGGACGGCCCATCTTGGCTTAAAGATCCTAAAGAATATTATAAATATATGGATTTCAAGTGCCAAGACATAAACGAAGAAGAAATTGAAAAAGAAAAATTGAAGCCTACAAAATTACTGGTAAATGTTGATGAAAGTCCAGAGAAAAGCTGGTACTACCAGTATTTTTCCAGCTATGAAAAAATCATACGTCTTGTTTGTTGGATACTTCGTTTCAGATATAATTCTTCTTATCCAAAGGAACAGATCAAAGGAGAATTGACAAATCTTGAATTTAAGAGAGCAGAAACGAAGATAATTTGAATGATACAAAAGGAATGTTTTTCCCATGAAAGTGAGGGGAGATTGAAAACTCTGGAGACGTTTAAGGATGAACAAGACATAATACGTGTAAAGACTAAGATTACGTATAGACAAGACAATATAGATTTCCTCACACCTATGGCTTCTCCTTCAAATCATGAAGTTGTCAAACGATTAATTTTATATTACCATCGCAAAAATTGTCATGCAGGTCCTCAGATTCTTCTAAATTTGCTTAGAGAAAAATACTGGATTTTGAATGGAAGAAGAACTGTGAGCTCTGTTCTATCAAAATGTACCATTTGTAAAAGATTTAATTCGAAGAATTTAGAATCTTCTTCAGTTTCTCTGCCAAAAAATCGAGTGATAGATGCAGCAGTATTTCAGATTATCGGCATTGATCTGGCTGGCCCTCTGTTTCTTAAAAATAAACAGAAGAGTTGGGTTATCTTATTTACATGTGCCATCTACAGAGCTGTGCATTTGGAGCTTGTGTCTTCAGCTTTTACAGAGTCATTTTTAATGGCTTTGCGAAGATTTGTATCTCTTAGACAAAGATGTTCTGTTATATATTGCGAAAACGGTTCCAATTTTGTTGGTGCATCCAATTTTTTAAAAAGATTGAACTGGAATCACATACAGAAGTATGGAGCAATAAATTCTTTCAAATGGAAATTCAACCTTCCGACTGCTGTTTGGTGGTGCGGATGGTGGGAGAGGCTAATCAGGTTGATGAAAGATCTATTAAAAAGAGTCTTAGGACAAGCCTGTTTGAACTATGAAGAGATGATAACTGTATTAGTTGACTGTGACAGCATTATAAATTCGCAACCACTAACTTTCATGTCAGAGAAGGAGTCCATCAAACCCATATCACCGGACATGTTTCTGAAAGATATTCGTGAATGTGGTTGAGGAATGTTCTCTGACTAGAAGACTTAAATATAGGCAAGAACTGAAAAAAGAGCTCAGAAATCGATTTAGATCAGAATATTGGGGTCTCCTTATCCAACGATCAAATGGGAGACGATTGCAACGTTCAATTGCTGTAGGAGATATTGGTCGGAGGTCTTAGTGGGAGCAGATAACAAGAAAAGGATCAATTGGCCCTTAGGACGGGTTACAGAGCTCATTCGGGGCAAAGACGGAAAAGTTCGTCTTTTGAAGTTACAAACGTCTCATTCGCAGATGATTCGGCTTGTTCAAAGAATTTACCCTCTGGAAGTGTCATCAGTGGATTTTACTGAAAATAATTTTCCTAAACCAACTTTGAAGGAAAATCAAGTTGAGACTCAAAAGACGAATCACAAATTAAAAGCACGAGATATGGTAGAATGATAAAGGTTCCAGAAAAACTCGATTTATGATGTTTATGTAAATGTTGTATTTATTCAATGTGAAGTTTTGTTTATAATATATAATCAAAAGGTGGGAGGATGTTAAATCTATTGTCCATGTTTATTTATTTTTTATTATCCTCTCATCTTTTACTCTCGTGATAACTTTTATATGTCATGTAACGCGAATTAGAAATTGTATGTTTTGAATGTTTTTATGGAAGTAGATAAAAAGCTTTACCGGTAAATAAATTATTAAGTTTTAAGAGGTTAATTGACTTCTTTATGTACATTTTAAATTCCTAATTGGCGTCCGCATTATATTCTGAAAGCTGGGTTGTTAAAATAACATCCTTTTTGAACTCTTTAATTAACAGTGGTCGGTTCCAATCTCTATAATAATAGCCTAAGTCATGTGACTGTAACCAACAGTTCCGGGTTGGCCGCTTCGCTTTTTACATGCCAAGTGGCCAATTTGGTAGTTTAATGTTAGCAGGGCGCAGGTGATAAATCGCCAAATATTGTTCATCACCATCATGTCATCCGTATTATAATAGTTCATTTCATGCGACTGTCATAAACAATTTTTCACGTGGTAAACTAAAACAAAGATTTGATGTTGAAAGTAAATGTCAAGGCTTACGGTATTATTTATTATTTTTCTTTTCTTTTCTTTGTTTTAAGGAAATAATTAGGAATCGTAAATTTTAAATATTTTAGTTTTTAAATTAAATTGTACCAAATAAAATTGTATTTTAAATAAAATGAAGGAAAGTATTTTATTTTAAATGAAATTAATGAAATACAAAAAAATACGACGGAAACAATGTTTGGTTATTTATCACCTGCACCCGCCTAACATAAAAAAATACCGAGTTCCTGATTTCTGTAACAAAAACTTCCGATTTGGCAAAGGATTTAGCAAGAGATAAATTTTGAATAAAAGTAACATGATACAATCAATGCTTAGCATGCATTTATGGGAGACCAAACTGGTCGCCAAGGGCGGCTAGTTATTTGAATAATCGAGGTTGTACTGTAGTTCACAATATAAATTCATGCCTCATACAGGCTCACTCCAAATTTGAAATAGATAGTTTAATTACTAACGTTTACTCAATGACCACATGTTCGAAAAAGATCATTTTGAGAAAAAATTAATAATTAGTTGTTAAACTATGGGAAAGACGGGAAATTACAAATCAGATTTCTATACCAAGACCATACAGACAATCTTCATCTTCAACGACTTACTCTTGTCTTCCAGCTTTCTTGAGTCTCTTTTTGAAGCTTTAACGCTGACACTCATGTTGCTGAGTGGATATAGTGCACAAAGTAAAACATTGGCATGTAATTTTGGCTCAAGGCTAATCTTTCTCTATGGGTAATTTCATGAATGCGAAAAATTTTGTTGAGATTTGCGGAGGTTTTTAGTATTCCTGTTCTTGTTAATTAAAAAGAAAACTATTAATGAACTGGATGCCTTTCGTTTAAAGAAAAATGTAAAATGCATTTTTGTAAAATATTATTTCGTTATTTCGCATAAATATTTCTTAAATATTATTTTTTCATAAATATTATTTCGCATAAATATAACTTTTATATTTTCAAGGAACGTGCTAAAAAGCAAAACAATTTAAAGACATTGTTCCAGGACTAAAGTACTCGGATGATTTTTAATCTCTGAAAATTTAATTTCTGAATTTCAGCATTCTGCCTGCTCTTTTAATTTTTGAATTCATAGAGAACCTGTTTGGCATAGCCAAAAACATACACAAAAAATTTGGTTCAATTCTATGCATAACTTCCTACACTTTTCGATGGTACAATAATGAAAATGGCACAAAAATCGCTATTACAGCGCTCACTTCCGTCGAAATTTTCCCAAATTAAGAAAGGACCTTCTTGCCATGGCCAAAAACATACACAACAAATTTGGTTCAATTGTATACATAACTTCATACAGTTTTCGATGGTACAATAATGAAAATGGCACAAAAATCACTATTACAGCGTCCCCTTATGTCGGAAATTTTCCAAATTTCAGGGAGGACCTGCTTGCCATAGCGAAAAAATCAAAATAATTTTTGATTGAATTCTATGCATAACTTTACACACTTTTTCATGGTACAATGGCGACAGATACACGGACATACGGCACACGGACAGACAGACATTCTTATAAATATTTTTTGGGAGATCTCTGAGCCCTAAAACGTGTAAAGTCGTCTAAAACCGGAAGTAAGAAAAATTCCGATTACAATATGTTATTCTATTGAAAATAGAAGTAAAAATGCAAAACTTTTAAATGCTTCGACGTAATCTATAACTTTTTCATTTTTATTATTATTATTATTATTATTATTATTATTATTATTATTATTTTTATTTATTTTTTTTTTTTTACAGAAGCCTGTCATTCTATCAATAACTTTACAATAGAGTTACTGACGAAGACACTGAGTTATTGTAACAGTATTAGCTTCAGTAATAAAAGATAAATGCTCGAAAAGAAAATTAATAAATAATATAACAACAATTATATTCCATTAGAACGAATTACAATTATAATGAAACCTAAACTTACTATTTTTCAAGCTTTTTATACAATGCTAAGAATACTATATTATACAAGCCGAAATATTTAATGACAATACACCATTTGGACAAACATCTTTGAAGGACTTTTGGTTTAAAATAAGAACTCTGAAAGAAGCTTTAACAATCTCTAGGGAGAAAAACAAACTTAATTCAGTTTCTGCTCTCTGGAATTGGGAAATGATTCGAAAAATATATTTGAAACAGAAATTTTCGAACATCGGTTTGTCTTAAGACTAGAAAATCTACGCGTGTCTCTATTCCATTGCATCAGCGCTTTCGGAGAGTCATATTTTTCAATTACTTTTCCTCATGGATTGGTTCCAAAATAAATGTACCAATGAATAAACAAGAAGAAGACTTCAAAATTTTGCATATGTTTGTAAAAGAAATATTTAAAAATAAATGTTCTGTCATACTAAGCATTTTTCGCTAGAGTTTCTTCATTTAAAAAAATATAAACTTTATAGAGAACTCTGTAAATATTCAGCATCACCTATAAATATTTATTTTCAATACGATTTCACTGCGTAGTTATGTAAAAAGAATATATGAAAACTGACAAAAAATGGCTTATTATTTAAATTTTTTACCAAAATTTCCAATTCATTCTAAAAATTCAGATATTGTCCAGATATTTTTTAAGGGGTCTCAGGACTTAAATCTTCAAAATTTTCGAAATTTTAATTTTTTTAGATGTTAAATTTTTATCTTTTCCGAACATTTTAGCGTGATTGTTTCCTTGAAATTCCCATTAGAACAGAAGTTATGGCTATTAGAATTACACCCGCTCAATCGCTAAAACGACGTTTCCAAAATTTGTAAGTCATTTTTCTCCAAATGGCGTTTTTTCCCACGCACAGGATATCTCAAAAACTTCTGAATATTTTTTCATGAAATTTTAAAAACATATGTTTCATGTTAGTCTGTATGAACTGAACCTAAAATTTCATTTATATTGTTAAAAAAATATTTTTTATGTTATTATACTATTGAAATTTCCAAAACTTTGTATTAGCGAAATGCAACTCCGTATTAAAAATGTAAAAATGCTTTCAATACAAATTTATTTAGGTCCAGAGTAATTATTATAGTCTGAAGAATAATTAGGTACAAAAAATTTCATTCTAGTTGAGAAATTTATTTCGTAATCCTGCGCGTAAGTTGTTATACCAATTTTCTGTTCGGCAAATGTTTGACAGTTTGGAGCGCCCTATAAATACTAATTCTGTATCTCGCAATTTTTTTAAATACAGGAAATGAAAGAAAATACTTATATCGTTTAATCCCAATAAAACTTGTGTTTTTAAATCATATACATTTTAAGATATTAAATTCTGAAAATTGCCTTTTGTTTCATTTTTTCCGATTTTAAGAGTCCTGAGACCCCTTAAACACTGGGTTGCATAGCGTGAGTAATTTGTATCCGGCTGTAAATGTATTTTTTTATCTAGTGATCAATGTACTATTCTAGGGTTAAGTGATTTTAATAAACTACTAAATAAAGAGAGTGCGACGGCAAAATTTTATTTTCACAAAAAGTTATTCTATGAAAGTATAAATTATCATTTCTTATCAGACAGTGTTTAACACTTTCCAACATAGTTGGAAAGTGTTTATGAATTCGGTATGTCTGTATGCCGTCTGCCTATACTTTAACTGTCGTAAATATGCTCGGATTGCGATGTACTTACTAGAAGTTATTGGGGTTTTCTATGGCATGTTCGGCATTGAAAATGAAATGTGTAACACTTCAAGGCCATAACCAATGGGGGATCACCAGGGTTTGATCTTCCTCCGAAATTTCTGTCAAGATGACTATAAATATATCATTAACTATCACTCAACACAGTCAAGATTCGAAAATCAACTATAGTAGAGTCCCGATTATACGAGTTAATATGGACCAAGCTCACCTCGGATAAGCAAATAACTCGGAAAAACCGGATTTACACAAATCGTCACCAACTCAGGAGATGAAATATAAATTTTCACTTAATTCATTCATTTTTATGGTACACATTTCTTTGATGCACATTTCTGTTACTTTTAAGAAAAATGGCGAATGAAATTGTTTATTTGAAAAAGCGCTTGATAGTTTTTTTGTTTATTGAATGTCAATTTTGATGCAGTTTTTTTTTATTTCATTTATTTGTTTTATTTTATTTTATTTTATTTTATTTTATTTATTTATTTATTTATTTATTTATTTATTTATTATTTTTTTTTTTGCTGCAATATTACGCTACTGCATAGCTGTCAATTTCTAAGATTTTTTCCTCACCACTAAAACTTACCACTAAATTTTGCCTAATTCAATAGCCGACATCTAACAATTATCAATGAATAAATAGGGCAAAATAGCATTCAATTTTAGATGTAATAAAACCGTACAAAAAGGCAGCTATGTGTTTCTATTAGTGTCATGAAAATTGCAGGTGTAGCCTCTTCTTTCTGCTCAAAGTATTAAATATATATATATATATTTTTTTTTTTTTTTTCAATCGAACTTATACTTTTGGAATGGAGCAACCGTAAACAGTTAGAACTCTGATTTTCTGGTCAGAATGAAAAAAAAAAATGGCCATTTTTTTCCCCATTCTGACCAGAAAATCAAAGTTCCAACTTTTTACGACTGCTCTTTCATGTTCACCTAACACTTCATTTATAATGGCTGTTTCATAATAATGGAAACTATCAGTCCAGCAGAAGAAAATAATAAATCGGGGTTAAATAATTAATTGGGTTAAAAATAAAAAATCCAAAATGAGATAATGATCAAATCATGATTAAATCTCACTACGAATTATTTTTTTGGCTACGGCCTTCTAGCCCTTACGGTTCATATACAGGGACGCCCAAAAGGATTCCATTACATTACGTTGTATAGGAAAAAATGGTCGGCGGTGTGTTTCAATGATATTGTAGTATTTTAAAAATATTGAAATTGATATGTATAACTAAGGTGTAGTACAAAGCATTTACAGTAGAATCTTCTGTGCATATAATTTATCGTTCATTTACAGAGAAACACAAAGGAATTTGTCTATAGTATTGCCAATGAACATTTTTTAATGGGACTTCGTTTTCAGTTGTAGTACGGATTTAAAATTTAATAATTATTATTTTTACAAGCGGATCGTACCCGGGCTTCCAGGGTTACAGAATATAAGACAAAACCATATTTTTAATTGAAAACTAATATTTTTTTTACATGCAATATATTTTTTAGATTGCCCACTAACAAGATAAAGGCATTTTTCATACGAAAAATACTAATTATACAATCAAATAAATTTTCGAAATTCATCAAAAGCGATATTTTCGTATTAGCCGCATGCTAAGAGTTATTAGTCAAAGATTTTGCTGCTTACGGCATCCTTTAATATACTGATAACTTCAGAGCTTTAAGCGCGTAGTTCAATTACACGTCTGTTAAATTTGTGTTTTATTTATATTACTTTATTTATTTATTCATAGAGAAAGTTTAATTCTTTTTTTTTATGGAATATGATCCGTAAGAAACTAATGTATTCTTTATGTTGTTTTAAGGTCAAGCGGATTAATCTTTCTTAATTGAGCGCCACGCGATAGAGATAAATTTAAAAATATTTCATGCTTGGAAATTATTTTTAAAACCATATACAATCAGTAAACTGAGATGTAACTTGCAAACAAATTCCGTTTGAAAGTTTTCTTTTACCATTTGGCTGTCTAAAAATTTAAATTGTTCGATTACAAATATGTAAAGTTTGAGTTTTTTCTTAAATATTATTCTTTTATATATTTATAAAGAAAGCATTAATTTTGTTATGTAAAATTAGTCAGAAATAAATGCTGAACAATTTTTGTTGCTTTATGTGCAAAATGTTTATTATTATTATATATTGTAGCCGGCACGTGATAAGATAAATTATAAAAAATCATACTTGAAAATTGTTTTTAAAAACGTAATAATAAATCAGTCAATTAAGATACAGTTTTTAAACAAATTGCATTTGAAAGTAGATTTTTTCCCCATATGATGTTCTAAAAATTGAAAATTTACGATGCTGAAAATATTTAAAAATTGCAGTTAGCGAAATTTTTAAAACCGAAATTTGATCGTGAAGTATGCCATTCACAAAATGACGTCAGCGTTACGCACACCTACGTTTGTCCTTTATAATATAGATTGTTATTTTTGCGTATTAGCTGTAAGAATTCCTGTCAAAGCCAAAAAAGGGAATAAATTATTGAATAAAATAAAATAAAATAAAAAAATTTTACATCTGTTTTACAGTATCAGATTTTCGCTATATTTTGACTTTGACATTTGCAATTTGCAAACAAATACTAACACGATGGTTAAAAATGAAGGCCATTTTCAGATTCAGTGCTAAAAGTACATAAAAATCAATTATCAAAAGTTAAAAATCACAGCCATCTCCTCTATTTCAAAGTATCCGATTTTCGTACTTTTTTAACTTTGAAAATTTACGATTTGGGAAAAATCCTGACATGATGGTTAAAAATTAAGGTAATTTTTTAATTCAGTGCTAAAAAAATACATAAAAGTTAAAAAAGACAACATCGTAGCCTTGTGTTATCCAATCTAAAACTTTTTTCTTAAACTTCTTGGCGGTAATCTATCTAAATTTTTTTGTGTTATCCTGTAAAATCTTGTAAAGTATAAGTGGTAACCACCGAAATTCAAAACAATATTAGATTGTCATCGGATTTACTTCAGTATGTAAAATTTAATCTCGATCGTATATTTGAAAGTGAGTTAAAGTTCGAGTACAAATTTTGAACTAAAAAAACATACATACAATCATTGAAGTTAAATAAAAACTTATAAAAATAACACAATTTTTTGTTAAAAGAAATCATGAAAAGAAACTGTCTCAAATCTTTAGAAAATAAAACATATGTAAAAATACAATTATTTCAGCTAATCTGAAACTTAATTAAAGTTAACTCAATCATAATACTTGTAGGATTTCTTTCAAAGCGCAGATACACATGAAATAAGTTCTTCGAATACTTTAGCACTTAGTATGTGACCCTTCAAAACATGGCCTAGCTAATTTGTGTTCAGGTCCGGGAAAGTGGTATAAGTCATGCATTTTTAAAGTTTCATAACTCGGTCAATTTTAGTATTACATGAACGGGACTTTTTTTGTCTTACTTGTCAGTGTAATAGGAAAATTTTACTAAATATAACTTATGGGACCGGAGGACCGTATAAAATTTAAATTTCGTTATTTAAAAAAAAATATTTTTATCCATCTAAATCGCTTTTAAAATGTTTCTTTACTTCATTTAAAACATTTTTGCAATTGGAACTATATGTCTATGGCTAACGGTTTAGGAATTAACCATTGGACACCGTTGAGAGTGGACACCGTGTATAACTAGTGGGATGTGTCAATCCCATAACTTTCTTCTATCTCATACATATTAATACTTCAAAATTCGTTACCACAGTGCCAAAAATAAATGGCAATCTATACCCATCATGAGAATTCTAAAGATATGAAATTCCGTGCATTAGTTCTTGAGATATGAAGATCGCTAAAATCGTGTTAATTATGCCAACGTCTAACTGAATCTGAAATTTCATGAAACTTCGTACGTTAGTTCTTGAGATAGAGCTATTGCAAAAATCGTGTAAAATGTAGAATAGCAGTGCCACCTGTTGGGCGATATGCACCTAAAACTAATCAGCACCAATTTATATCAAGATCTAACTGAATCTAAAGTTTTATAAAATTCCGTGCATTAGTTCCTGAGATAGAGCGGCCACAAAATTTTTGTCACATACAGACAGACTAACTCAAAGAGTGACAGATAGACTTACATACAGACATTTTCTAAAAACCAACAAATCGTGTTCAGGACCTTCTGAAATGTATAAATCCATCGAAAACGGGAAATTTCTCACTAATTCAATACTTTCTTCTTGTAAAAATAGAAGAAAGTAAAAATCTAGTGTTTTATTTTTCGAAATAATTAGGAAATTATTGCTGGTGTAAAAAAATTTAAAGATTCTTTGAAACAAATCATCGTAACCGTGTCAAATATGCAATTTCGACTATTTAAGCCGTTTAATAAAAATTAACTTTTTGTCAGTGACAAAATTACATAATGAAAAATTTTGTATAGTTAAAAGACCGTTCAAAAGGTCAATGACTGGTCGATCGATTTGATGGAATTCAGGATTAATGAAGAGAAAGTATTTAAACTTTGTATAGAATATCAATCACTCATCTTTCTGACTGAATAAATGAGAGCACGTCGTGGTATTAACAAGTTAGTTATCATACAAGTCAGTGACATAAATTTCACACGCTCTTATACCGTAAAAGAATGTTACTTCAGAAGCTTGGAAAACAGTTTTAATTATAAAATGCTTATGTGATATACAGGGTGATTCAAAAAACGTTTACAAAATGACATGGAAAATCAGGCATACAACGAGGATAAAAAATCACATAGGAAACATAGGAACATAACTTTCAGAAAACAGAAGTATATTATAATAAAACATTTAACAGACATTATCACCTTTGTTGTTAATGTGATAACACCAAATAAATGTGGTAGAAGTTTGCATTACACGCGTCAGCAGTATGCACTTGACGCCCCACATTTTGGACTATGGTTATCAATTTATACGATATCATTGATTGCTTAAGCAACATGTTTTTGCAGATCTTTTCATGATATTATCACATTTCACGCAAAACAAGGTACATATCGTTGCCTTTTCATTACAATATTTTTATTTTTCACGAAATTATTACTGTCAACCCGGTTTCAGTTTGAATGAAACACCCTGTATTTGTGACTCAATAAGTGGTTTGCGACCTTACTTTTCTATATGACTTTTTAACCTTGTTGTAAGCCGGATTTGCCGTGTCATTTTGTAAACGTTTTTTTTTTAATCACTCTCTATATACTCGTACATAAAATTCTTATATATATATAAACTCGGTTTATGTCGTCTGGATAGAATATTTAAGGATTAATTTGAATAGCTCGAATTTAAATTAGGGAAAAGAAATATGAATAATCTGACAAAAGAATATGACTTAACAGAATTCAATTCACGATTCGATTTTAAAACAAAACTGCGAGTTGTCATTATTAGAATTTAGAATTAAGGTTAAATTTGCGTTACTTACCCCATTTTCCCAGAAATTCAGGCAGACACTTACAATAAAGGAGCAGCAGGATATATAACACGACACAAATTTATTATAATACAAAGAACTGATATAGCCGCAAGTATATTGTAGATTCTAGTTGAATGCACTTATAAATGTTCGAATCCCGTTGAGCTGGTCAAATTAGGAACACCTTCGATTGAATTCTTGACTTGTCATTTAAAAACGACGAATTACATAGTAAATGAATATAGATGAATAACTTTCGTACTCCGCATCGAATAATAAATATTAGACTCAAAGAATAATACACGCCTTAGCATACTTCCTTTTCACCGTTCGAATACCGAATGTTTTTTCTTTTTTTGAGATGGTACCTGTAAAAAGCTGACGTCACGATTTTACTTCAGGTGCTCGGTTGCCAAGGTAACGAGTTTTTTCCCTCGACAATCGTACTGATCGTCCAGCGTCAGATGCCGTCATCCGAAGAATCCCCAAGAGTCTTTTTCCATTTCTTCCGGTCAAGGGTCCATTCCTCTTCCAGACCTCTATCCCTCATTGCCTTTGAGATATCATTCATCCAGGTCTTTCGTGGTCTTCCCCGTTTCCTTTTTTTGTTTGTTTCATAGTTGAATGTTATTTTGGGTAGTCTTTCATTATTCATTCTTTTGACATGACCATACCAGATTAATTGCTTTTTTTTAATATCATCTAGTATGGTTCCCTTTACTTTCATCATTTCCTTGATTCTGTCATTTCTTACTCTTTCTATTCTTGATATCCTGCATGATCTGCTTAGGGCATCCATTTCGTTGCAAAATATGAATGTAGGCTTTTATTACCGATACATACCTTTAAAAAATTATAAAAAAATATATGATTGATAACATTGTATTTAAAAAAAAAAAGCATAAATAAGTCTATAACGCTTTTAATGGCGGTAGCCAGGACTAACAAAAGTCTTCACTGTAAGAGGCATAATTGTTCCTGCGCGAACATTCAAGTTCAGATTATGGACGAGTTATGTAATTGAAATTTATTTTTTAATATCATTTCACTTTAGGTGAAAACACCAGTAACAAAATCGTATGGCAAATTTCTGATATCTACCCGTCTTTTACTCAGGATTACTCATGCGATTTCAATATATATATATATATATATATATATATATATATGTATATAATATTTAATTTTTTAATATAACTTTCTATTTCTTGATTGTTTTGTTGATCTGGAAAATCAATTCCTTTTTAGTAACGTTAAAAGTTTTTATGCCATCAAGGTCTTTGTTTGCGTAATCTCGTAACTATTGATTTTTTTATTCTTACTTTCTTCGGAATGATCATTTTTTAGTTAAGATGCTGCTAAAACTATTTTTAAAAAATATGTTAAAATCGCTTTAGTAGTTCCCCACCAAAAAAAAAAAAAAAAAAAAAAAAAAAAAAAAAAAAAAAAAAAAAAAAAATGCAATGCTAGCTGCAGAAATTATATGGAATACAGAGTGTCCTAAAAGTTCCCGTACTGACGACATATGTATTTATTATTCACAAAAGAACAAACATTAAAACGATTACTTTTGTGCTAGTGATAAAAAGCACTTTTAACATCACGCACGAAAAAATACTGAATTTAGGTTTATAATAAATATTCAAAATATCCAACGCTTTCTAGGGGACAACGCTGAACTTTTTTGCGCATGTTTGTAGAAACACGTTTTAACATGCTGAGGGTGACTATTTGTATCCTTTGAGTAATGCCAATTTTGAGATCATCTATTGTTTGATTATTATTTGCATAAACTTTTTTCTTTAACCCCTTCAAGGGTGGTGGCTCTTTTTTGGACCACTTAATTTTAATTCTTAAATGCTACTTTGGCACCAGAATATTGGAATGAAAACCCTCCTTTTATTAAGTAAGTGAACAGTTTTATTTTGGTTAGTTGTTTTTATTAAGCATTTGGAAAAATGGTTATTGTCCTCGTCAGGGTAGGAAATCAAAAGCATATCTGAAGGTTTTTATTGGTTTAATCATCATTTTATTCGTCTTCTGATTGGTCTATACAGTAATATGTATTTACCCTTTACTTTCAACAGAGATGGATACTTCTGTTGCCACTCTGACAAAAAAGTAATAAAAACTACAAAAAAATTAATAACTCATAAACAAATTGAGATACAGCTTTCAAACAAATTGCATTTAAAAGTACATTTTTTTTTCTATACGACAATATAAAAAGTAATATTGTGGGATGTTTAGAAGTTTAAGAAATAAATTTCATTTAAAGTTGGTCGTCAGATTTCTTGGAAATCTGACGATGGAAAAGCCTTTTTCCAAACAGCCAATGAAATGCTCGGATAATACTTAAGTTTCAGGTGGATAATATGTACGAATCGCAGGAGATTTCTGTCGCTTGCAACTTTTACGTGTAATAACACTATTAAAATTTAATTCATGGCGTACGTAATGTATGATCAACTCCGTGCTATTTTGTATGACTTAAATTTTAGTCTTTGAAAAAAATCATTTTCCAAATGGTCTTTGTAACTTGTTAAATTGCATTTATTATTATTATTATTATTTTAGTAAAACAGCATGTGCTGTGCATTGGCATGTGACAATTTTGCTTGTATATAGTCTGAATGAGACTTTGCTGTATTTTATTTTGTATTATTTGTCGCTGTAAACAAGCCGTTCCGGCTTGGCTTCTCTGAGTAGTTGAGGGGGTTTTGCTGCCGGGACATAGGTCCACAAGCCTTTAAAGGTTGGCGTCCCGGCTAGCTAATTCAAGTAAGTGAACAAAAGCATTTTAATATTTGGAAATAAATTTGTTTGTAAATTCTGGTGACATTCACTGATTTCAACATTTTACGAATAGAAATTCCTTGCCCCTAAAAAGGGTTATATAAGTCACAGAAAAGTCTGTGATGCTCTGATCAAGGGATCGAGCTTGCAAAAGATTTTTTGAAATGAGTCGATCGCTAAAAAATTCTTCAAACATATCCATGGTTTCATCACTTGTATGGATTGTTGCACAATCTTGTTGGAACGAAAAATTCCGTTCATTCACGTCTAACATTTCAACAAATTCCTGGATAAGTTCCCTGTATACAAAACTATCAACAGTTCATTCGAAAAACAGAGGTCCAACTATCCTTTTGAGAAGATCGTACCAGATTCAGTAGTTGCATCACACCGCACGCCAATTTTTTGAGAATGTAAAGAATTGGTGTAACAAGTTTCAGCTTTCGAATCCTGTGCTTGTTTTCCACCGAACCTGTATTACGAAATCGTCGAACAAGCCGATATAACGTATCTTTACTCGGTATTGCATCCTTTGGATATTTATTTGGCCAAACATCTTTTCCCCATTCAAACGATTTACATACGAAATAAGTTTCGAGTAGCGCAATTTTCTGAATGCGTGATAAATTAATTTAACTGTGAAGAAGAAAATAACATAGAACTTTATTCTCGCACCAATTAAGTCCGAAAAGAACCAAGCGATAAAACTCAAGAATTGATGCAATGATAAGCAGAGGATAAAATGTAATATTTAAAAAAAAATCGCGGGCAATGAGTTTTTTAATTTGGAGTACAGGAACTTTTAGGACACACTGTAAAATTAAATAATCTCACCAATATGAATAAATATAATTTAAAAAAAAATACATTTTGAAACACGATATTTAAAAATGTATATTTTTGGATCATAGATAACAACACACAAAGAAAAATATACTAAAACCACTTTAATAGTTCCCCACAAAGAAATAAACTATTTCAATGCCAGCTGCTTTGCAGTGCATTTCGCAAGTGTTGTTAGAAGCAATTCGTGGTATTCAGTACAGAGAACGACTGTTAATATTTAGTATTTGAAGAAAATAACGACTTAGAAAATCCTCATTTAATTCTTTTGTTCTTGTCATTTAATACTTGTAGTTTCAGATGCATTAACAATATAAAGTTCCATATTAATGTCTTACATTGCAAATACAAATAAAATTATCGTAAATATTTATAAGTAATGTGAAATGTAATTAAATAATCGCAATAATATGAATGAATATAATTAAATAAAAAAAATACACCTTGAAATACAATATTTAGAAATTAATGTTTTTGGATCATAGATAACCACACAAAAAAGAAAACCAATAATACGAACTTTTTAATTGGTTTAATGAAATGTTAAATTTTTAACACTGACGAAAGTATGCTGCATAAAGATCGTTTAGTTAATGTCTTCCAAAAAAATTAGATTAATGATGTAGAAGGAATTTACTTGACGGAATTGATTTATTTGAAATAAGTAATTAATTACTAGAAAATTGAGTAATTTTTCTAAAGAATATCCATCATTCATCTAGCGAGGTAAATACAGCTATGTAAATGAGGCTCTATAGAAGAAGTTCGGACATTATGAATACCATTTACTTTTTTTTTTGTAAGTCAACGTAAAAAAAAAAAAAAAATGAGATACATTAAAAGTTAGTAAAGTACAAACTTTTACTACTTCTTAACACAATTTTAATGCGTTTAAAGTGGAAGAAAAAAATACATATCAATATTTAGTTTTTTTTTAAGTAAAACTTTTATGGTAATATGGATGAACGAACGGCCGGTTAATAAGGAATATAAAAATAGCAAGAAAAACCACGATTGAAAAGAATAACCAAAATTATTTAATGAATAAATCTTAGTACATCATTTATAAATCATCAGATTCTTTGAAAAACTGTTTTAATTTTTAAAATTTGTTTGTGTGTTTTAAAAATTGTTTTAATTATTAAAGGGAAACTGACCAGCACAACAACAAATACAGTGTGTTCAATTTTATACTGAACTTGGCTAACATCGCTGATAAAGGAATTTTATAAAATATACCTGCAAAAAACTGCAAAAATTGAGAATAAGATTTTATTTCACCGCGTCGCTCCGAAAACAGTTGTCAAAACAGAACTTAGAAGTGTGTCTCATAGTAGTACTAGGAAGTCGTATGGCGGTTTTATGGTGGGCTGAAGCACCGTACATGACAGACATTAAAGTATTCCATATTGCCCGTCCATTCCATAATACCGAACTTCCTCGAATCTTCGTTTCCATATAAAAACTACTTGGAAATGTTTCTGAAAATCAGTTTCTGAAATTCAATATAGTTGTGGTTATATATATATATATATAACTAATATATATATATATATATAATACATACTAGCAAGAATGACCGAGCTAAGCTCGGTCAAAATGAGCTTTGTGTTTATCTAGATATATTATTCCCACTAAATCATTCTTGCTGTTTTAGATAAAATTAGCTTGACCCTTAGACATAGTGACTCAAAATGACGCACTAATCGAATTTTTTCGAACATGCAACCTAATACAATGCTCTTCTCGAGCCTGAAAATGATGGAATACAAAATTTAGTGAAAATCGTTAGTCATATTCTAGATAAAATAAGCTTGACCCACGTTGATTCAAAAAACCACTAACCGAAATTTATCGAAAGTGTGAGCTATTTCAATGGTATTTTTGTTCTGTGAAACGGTATAACGAAAAAAGATTGTCAAAATTGTTTGAACATTTTTGAGATGGATGCCGTTACCTTGACCCCGACCCATTATCACCAAAATGACCCACTAATAGAATTTTCTTGAGCATACGACCCAGCCCACTGGTTTTGTATTGTTCAGAAACGGTGTAGTACACAGTTTTGTCAAAATCTTTTGAGCCGTTTTTTAGATAAAGTCAGCTTGATCCTGATCCATTAGGACCAAAATGACCCATTCATTGAATTTTCTCGTACATGCGACCCTGCCCAATGGTCTTATTATGCTCGGAAATGGTATTATACAAAATGTTTTCAAAATGTTTTGAAGCGCTTTTTAAATACAATTACCTTGACCCTGACTCATTGTGAGCCAAAATGACCCACTAATCGAATTTCCTTGAACATTCGACCTAGCCCAATGGTCTTCTGGAGCCCGAAAATGATAGAATACAAAATTTAGTCAAAATCGTTTAAGCCGTTTTTTAGATAAAATTAGCTGGACCCTGACCCATTGTGACCCAAAATGACCCACTAATCGTATTTTCTCGAACATGTGACTTACCCCAATTCTCTTCTCATGCCCAGAAATGGTATAATATAAAATTTGGTCAAAATGTTTTGAGCATGTTTTTAGATTCAATTAGCTTGACTCTGACCCATTGTGACCCAAAATGACCCACTAATTGAATTTTCTCGAACATGTGACTTAGCCCAAACGTCATCTCATGACCAGAAACGGCCGTATATTAAAAAAATTTGTGAAAATGTCTTGAGCCAATTTTAGATGTAATTAGCTTGACCCTGATTCATAATGACCCACTAATCGAATTTTCTCAAACACGTGACCCATCCCAATGATCTTTTTGTTCCCGAAAACAATAGCTTACAGAATTTCGTCAAAATAGTAGAGCCGTTATCTAGATAAACTTAGCTGGACCCACGGTAACCCAAAAATGACCCACTAATCGAATTTTCTTGAACACGTTATCCATCCCAATGGTCTTTTCGTGCCCGAAAATTGTTAGATACAAAATTTAGTCAAAATCGATTGAGCCGTTCTCTAGATATAATTAGCTTGACCCCGACCCATTATGACCCAAAATGACCCACTAATCTAATTTTCTCGAACACGAGACCCATCCCAATGGTCTTTTCGTGCCCGAAAACAGTCGGGTGCAAAATTTCGTCAAAATCGTTAGAACCGTTATCTAGATAGACTGACCAGCGGTGACCCAAAAATGACCCACTAATCGAATTTTCTTGAACATGTGACTTAGTTTAATGGTCTTCTCGTAATCCAAAACTGTAGAATATAGAGTTTAGTAAAACTCGTTAGAGCCGTTTTTTAGATAAAAATAGGTAGACCCACAGTGACCCAAAAATGACCCACTAATCAAATTTTCTTGAACACGTGACCCATCCCAATGGTCCTTTCGTGCCCGAAAATGGTTAGATACAAAATTTAGTCAAAATCGATTGAGCCGTTCTTTAGATATAATTAGCTTGACCCTAACCCATTATGACCCAAAATGACCCACTAATCGAATTTTCTCGAACACGAGAGCCATCCCAATGTTTTTTTCCTTGCCTGAAAATGGTTAGATACAAAATTTAGTCAAAATCGATTGAGCCGTTCTCTAGATATAATTAGCTTGACTCCGGCCCATTCGACCCAAAATGACCCACTAATCGAATTTTCTCGAACATGAGACCCATCCCAATGGTCTTTTCGTGCCCGAAAATGGTTAGATACAAAATTCAGTCAAAATCGATTGAGCCGTTCTCTAGATATAATTAGCTTGACCCTGACACATTATGACCCAAAATGACCCACTAATCGAATTTTCTCGAACACATGACCCATGCCAATCCTCTTTTCGTGCCCGAAAACAGTAGGGTGGAAAATTTCGTCAAAATCGTTAGAGCCGTTATCTAGATAAACTTAGCTTGACCCACGATGACCCAAAAATGACACCTAATCGAATTTTCTCGAACATGTGACTTAGCCCAATGGTCTTCTCCTAATCCAAAACTGTAGAATATAGAGTTTAGTGAAAATCGTTAGAGCCGTTTTTTAGATAAAAATAGCTAGACCCACAGTGACCCAAAAATGACCCACAAAACGAAATTTCTCGAACACGTGACCTAGCCCAATAGTCTTCTCGTGCCCGAAAATGGTTGGATACAAAATTTGGTCAAAATCGATTGAGCCGTTCTTTAGATATAATTAGCTAGACCCTGACCCATTATGACCCAAAATCACCCACTAATCGAATTTTCTCGAACACGAGACCCATCCTAATGGTCTTTACGTGCCTGAAAATGGTAGGGTGCAAAATTTAATTAAAATCGTTAGAGCCGTTCTCAAGATAAAATTTACATACACACACACACACAATTTTTGCTCGCATTATATTGTAAGATATAATATATAATTATACAAAAACATAATTTGAAGAACAAATTAAAAAAACAAAATTTATTTCCTACATTGTTTAAGCCCGAGAAGGGACAGATATTAAGTTATTTCATTCAATTAGTTTTACATTTAATGTTAAATTTTTGTAACAAATTAGTTAAGCCAATTGAAGATTAAAAAAAAAAAAAAAAAAGTCATACAATATGATATTTAAAACACCCTAAAAAATTAGATTCCGTTCAAATGAAATCGAAATAAATCTTAGACTTCTTCTATTTTTAATTGAAAATACTTGTATTGCAGATTTTGCATTATGTTTATGACAACTGTGCATAAAATGATAAGATGCATGCAAAATACAAAAAAAAAAATGTCTAAGATTTATTTCGATTTCATTTGAACGGAATCTAATTTTTTAGGGTGTTTTAAGTATCATAATGTGTGACTTTTTTTTTTTTTTTTAAATCTTCAATTGGTTTAACTAATTTTTTACAAAAATTTAACATTAAATGTAAAACTAATTGAATGAAATAACTTAATATCTGTCCCTTCTCGGGCTTAAACAATGTAGGAAATAAATTTTGTTTTTTTAATTTGTTCTTCAAATTATGTTTTTGTTTAATATGTCAAGTTTTTTAATAACTACTGCACTCAGACGAACGCATTTCAAAATTAATGGAGAGTGTCATCATCAGGCGTTGATGTATGCGGTATTGCATCACAATGTGGGATGCAGTTTACCAATGTGTAATTCAAAATGTTTCACTACTGTAGTAATGCAGGTTGCGGTAGTTTGGACAAAAACTTAAAATCTGAACGTAAAAAATCTATAATCAAAACATAAAAATTAACTTAATTTAAATTTAGATACCCTATTTCCCACTCAGGAACGCTATGAATGTAAATGTAAATTGTGTTGAATCCTTACTGCTAATATTTAACAATATTATAGCTTTGATACAGTAAAAAATAAAAAATAAAAGTTTTACTTAAATTTTTAAACCCCATTCTCTCCCAAGGGGTGATGTAAACACATTAGAAAATTATTACCTAAGTTTAACTTGGGGTATAACTAGTTCTCATCTCGGAAAAAAAAATACATTTTAAAATTTAAGTTATGTAATTCCCCACTAAGTTGGCTACCTTGCGTACAAATAGCTATCCATTAGAAACTTTTTACTAAAATATAAACTTGACCAAAGCAAAAACTTATTCGGAAAATATCCTTTTTATTTCCACTATGACGCCATATTCACCTTTTTAATTTAAAAAAAAAAAAAAATAAAATAAAACTAGCTCAATTTAACATTTCACGTGAAAATCTTTCAACTAAAACGAAATAAATTATTACGGCTTTTGAAATTTTTGCAACAATGAAGTAAAAATGTTACATTTTCTATGAAAAATGTCCGTTGATTCTCAATGAAAACAGTGAAATTTGGAATTATTAAGAAAAATATTTGAATAATATACAAAAAAATTGGCCCTTCATTCTCTCTGGGTTATAAAAAGGTATTTTGGCATTCGTTTTGACCCTGACGTCAGGCAAACGTTTTTAAACTTTAAATTTATAATAATATTAGAATTAGTAAAGAATAAAAAATGAGTGGCATCAGGGACAAAAAGGTGGGAAGAAAAAATGAAAAAGTTATCATCTCCATAGGCTTTTCCATGTTAAATTAACATTGAGAAGTGAAAATGGAAATAAATAAGTATTGCGCTGCCGCGCGATACTTGAATATAATATATATATATATATATATATATATATATATAATCTCAAACATATACTGGTTTCTGGGACATCTAAAGATAAGGAAAGCTTTTAGGATTCGATGTAAACTCAGAAAGTGTTATTGTATATTTTCGTAGAAGTTACTTTATGTTTTCCTAAATTAAGAAATTTCGTCTTTCTTTACCATATGCACGAAGAAACACGAACCTTTACGTGTTTCCTACTAAAATGTTACCTCTACTTCATCTTTGTATTTGCTATACGAGGGTGGCTCGATTATTATTGTCCCGAGTGTGTATGAAATATTTGTACTGCGATGGTTCATGTGTAATATTGAAGCTAATGTCTTAGATGCCTATATGCTCAATTTCAGAACTGTATCTGCTACATTAATGTTTTTTTTTTTTCGTTTTTGGTGTGAAAGTTTGCACCTCGCTTGAAAAGGAGGGTGGGGAGGGGGGGGGGTTGGGGGTGACAGTAAATGAGACATGGCTGGAACATTCTCATAAACTTTGGATTTTCGGGAATAAAAATATGGTGAAATTAAACTTGCTAAAATAACATTTTAATCTGTTACAGGAATGCCTTAATGATTCAAAATAAAGAAAAAAGAGTCAGCAGCGAAAATTTTTTTATTTAACTGAGGTTTAAGTTAAACTTGCGAGTTTAATTTTCCTTACCATTTTACCACTATAACTTTCTATTTTCTTCTAAATTTTTACTTATAATGAATTTGCATAGTACCCACAGGACATTCAAATAAGAAATAATCACAATGTAGTATTTTTAGTACAAAATTTCTGTATAACATTGTCTTGAAGGGGGTGTTAAAGAAGGGACGGAAGGAAAAAAAAGGGATGGTATAAGAAAAAAGGGACGGTAATGGGAAAAAAAGGATGGTAAGGATGGAACGGTAAGGAAAATTACCACTATTTTTAGGCAAGTCATGTTAAAACTAAGTGAAAGCTACAATGTTCATTGATTTTTAGAAACAGTTATTTACATTGGATTAAATTAAAAAAAAAATTACCTCGAAAAGTGCAGGAATAAACCTTGGGGACGGTAAGACTACCAATAAAGCCACGATGATATTTAAATGCTTATTTAAATTCTGCAGTAAATTTCCTGTCAAAGAATTTTAGACTTTCTTTCTCTAGCATATTTTTGCATGAGAAAAAACTTGAAAAAAAATTCTGTGACTGCGTCTGAAGTGATTTTCTGCATAAGTTTAGCAAAAGGGATGGTAAGAAATCTAAAACCCAGGGACAGAGTTCAAAAAATAATATCAACTGTAAAAATGTGTGCAGTTTAATTTTTTGTTACATATTTATATAAAACAGTTGTCCCAGTTTCGGAAAAAATTACATCTAATTACATTTATTGAAACAATTTTGTGCAGACAGCTCCAAACTTAAAAATCAGCATCAGGTACACGGGACGGTATAGGAGTTTTCCTAGTGTTTGGACCCCAACCTCGTCCAAAACTTATTTATCTCGTTAATATTGTTATGCAATCATCCAATGAGATTTTCCCCAGTATATCAAATTAAAAAACACAAGAAAATGTACTAAAATAAAAATTATTATTCAGGGACTTAAAAATCAAAAGATTGTGAGAATGCCCGGCTACTGTCGTTTGGACTCGAGGTCATAGTGATGTAGCCACATCTCATCCACTGTCACGAATCTATCACAGAACTGCTTCAGGTCTGGCCCCATAAACTCCAAACCAGCCTCCCTCCCCCCCCCCCCCCTCTCAAATCTAAAACGAAAAAAAATATATTAATATAGCAGCTACATTTTTTAATACGTTTTCGCTACTGAAATTGAGCATATAGACATCTAAGATATTAGGCTTCAATATTCCACATCAACCATCGCAGTACAAATATTTTATACACACTCGAGACAATAATAATTGAACCACCCTCGTATTTAAATAATTATGAGTTTTTAAAATTCCCGTTTTACTTTGTTATTCTCTGCATACATCTGAAAAATTATTGCTATTAAGTAAAGATATATATTTTTTTATTAAATATATATCTCATTTTAAAATAGTCAATAATATTCTAAAATAATTTTTTAAAATAAAATAGCAGTCAAATATTGGCTATAATAAACAGTATTTAATAGACTCTCATTTTATTGCATATAAATAGAAATGTAACTTTAAATTATTTAAAATCTCCTTTTTAATTTACTTGAAAAATCTGATGAATTATGTAGAAAAAGAATAATTTCTGAAAAAAGTAGCTGGAATAAGTAGAGTTTAAATTTCAAATAAATATATAAAGAGTATTTACATCATTCAACCGTAAGTTCCTTAAGAAATTCGAAAGAATAAGTATCTTTTTAGAAAAGCGAATAAATAAATAATTCTTTGATATATAAAACACAATTATACTGCATAAGAAAATATGATTAATTTATTCTTTCCATGTTCTTATTGAAGAAATATATGTTTATACTAGAAATTTAATTAATAAACCAAATCAGACGCATAATGCAGCTCTTTTTATTACTCTTCTTTACTTTAAAAAAATATTTCCTATAAATAAGATCTCAAAGAAATATGTTCTAATTTTAAGAAAAAAAAATTTGTAGGGGGGAAAAAGACATTGGCAGTATTTAGAAATCTCATTTATGCCCATTAAAGTGATAAATGTTTTTAAAAAAAAATATTTTACTTATTCCGTTATTTGTATCAATTTCAATAATAAAAATTATTTTATTTTCTCAACCGAAATAGAAAAATTTACGGAAGACATGCAGTAGGAAAATAATCTGTGTAGGGTGTAATTTTTGCTTAAGGCAAATGTGTTTTCTATTTGTTCTTTGAAGAAACCTTGAACAAGGTTTTCTATGAGGACGAAGACAGCATCATTTATAGTGAGTGTGTGTGTGTGCGGGGGGGGGGGGTATTTTTATGGATTTTTTTGTTTCTTTGTTTAGTTCAGTAAGCCACATTTCCTTCATTTCAATTTGAAAGCTATAACGCAGTTTTTTTTTTTTTTCAAAGTACTTGCTGAATAAATAAAAATCTTACTCCCTTAATTAAACGCCCTAAAAACTTAAAATATTTTAAGACTTTGATATGCAGGGTGTCCACTCTCAACGGTGTCCAGTGGTTAATCCGTAAACCGTTAGGCCTAGACATGGTTTCCAGTACAAAAATGTTTTGAATGAGGTAAAGAAATATTGTAAAAGCGGTTTCGGTCAATGAAAACATTTCTTAAAAATATATGAAATTAAAATTTTTATATGGTCCACCGGTCCTAAGTTATATTTAGTAAAAATATCCTATTACACAAAAAGACAAAAAAAAAGTACCATTCCTCAAAGAGTAAAACTGACTGAGTAATAGCTGTTTAAAGTTGAAGCATCTTTTTTTGCTGTGAAATAGGGATCAATCCCAAATTTACTAGAAATAGAAATAATTGTCAGATATATATATATATATATATATAGTTGTGAGTAAAGTAACATTGCAGTATAAATTTGAAATCTGTTTTCATTCTGGCATATTAAAGAAAAATATACAACTCGTATTAAAAATATACATTAAAAAACAACAGAATTTTTGTTAAATAAAATTATAACAGCCGCAATTCAAAATCATAGATATTTTAAAATGCTATTACATTATCCAGTATAAAACTTAATCAATAAAACTTAAAGTTATCTTAAAACTTGCACGAAGGGACTCCCTTCGGTTGCAGTGCAGAAATGTATACGCGAAATATATCCTTCTAATGCTTTAAGCACTTTGTGTACGATCTCTCGAGCATATTCCATCTGTGTTGAGATGCTGAAAATTGGCATAAATCATGCAACTGAAAGTTTTATAACTCGGTCATTCTTAGTGTTAAATAGCTGAAACTTTTCTTGTCTTACTTTTTTCTGAAACAGAAAAATTTTAATAAATATCACTTATAGGACAGGGGGGGGGGGGGTCGGTATAAAAATTTTAATTTCGGAACTTTTTATGATTTTTTTTTATCAAAACGACTTTTAAAATAATTTTTTATCTCATTAAAAACATTCTTCCACTTGGAACTATATGTGTAAGACTAACGGTTTACAAATTAATCACTGGACACCGTTCAGAGTAATCTATCTATACTAATCTATACTTCTATACTAATATTAAAAAGAGGTAAAAATTGTTTATTTGTAGGAGGTAAGCTCTGGAACTACCGAACCGATTCCAAAAGTAATGGTATCAAAATTATGGTGTTAGTCCAACTTAGAACATAGGGTGTATCTTATGCCCGTGCCACTGGCCAAAAGAGGGTGCAGGAGCAAAAAATGTTCTAAAAATGCGATTTTTGTGTTACTGAAAGGTCTAGAAACATGAAATTTGGAATGTTAGTTACTTATAAGATACTAATGATCTCTAAAGACATTTCTTTAAAAAAAATCAAAATTAAAAATGTGAGAAAATGCGCGAAAAGCGTTCTAAAAACGTTCTAAATGGCGATTTTTACACAATTTCAGGAAGTAACAAACCGATTTAAAAAATAATGGTGTCAAAATGATAGTGACAACCCTTACTCCAACATAAGCTTCATTTTATGTTGGTGCCACTACCCCTAAATGGGGTGCAGGAAGAAAAACCTTCGAAATTGTGATTTTTGGTGTTACTGATGGGCCCAGATACATGGAATTTGGCATGGTAGTTACTATTAGATATAAATGATCACAAAGAACATTTCTTCAAAAATTCGAAATTTAAAAAGGGGGGAAAATGCGCAAAAAGCGTTCTAAAAACGTTCTAAATGGCAATTTTTACACTATCTCAAGAGATACCAAACCGATTTTAAAAATAAAGGTGTCAAAATGATGGTGACAATCCTTGCTCCAACATAAGCTTCATTTTATGTTGGTGCCACTACCCCCAAAAAGGGGTGCTGGAGCACAAAAAACGTTCGAAAATGCGATTTTTGAGTTACTGAAGGGCCTAGAAACATGAAATTTGGAATGGTAGTTACTTATAAGATATAAATGATCTCTAAGAACATTCCTTAAAAATTTCGAAATTTAAAAGGGGTGAAAATGTGCGAAAAGAGTTTTAAAAAACGTTCTAAATGGCGATTTCTACGCAATCTCAGAAAATAACCAACCGATTTCAAATGTAATAGTTGGAAATTGATGATGACAGCCCTTGCTTCAATGTAGGATTGATATATGATTAGATATATTGCTTCATGTCGGCGTCACTACCACCTTGCGGTTGTATTTTAAAAAACGTTCTAAATTGTGATTTTTGTGAAACTGAAGGGGCTAGCAACATGAAATTTGGCATGGTAATTACTTATGAGATGTAAATGCTCTCTGAGAAGAGTTCCTTAAAAATTTGAAATTTAAATGGGGTGAAAATAGGCGAAAAGCGGTCTAAAAAGTGATTTCTACGCAATCTCAGGAAATATAAACCAATTTCAGAAGTAATGGTTTCAAATTGATGGTGACAGTCCCTGCTCCAACATAGCCAATATTTTACGTTGTTGTCAACAACACCTGGGGATTACAGGAGCAAAAAATGTTCTAATTTGCATTTTTTGTGTTAAAGAGGGGGTCTAACATTTTAAATTTGGGATGGCAATTATTTCAAAAATGCAAATGCTTTCTAAGAACTGTCGAAAGAAAATTCTAAATTTAAAACGATGAAGTGAGCGAAAAGCGTTCTATAAGCGTTCAAAATTACGATTTGTATGCAATCGTATGCAATACCAAACCGATTTCAAACATAAGGGTTGCAAATTAATGGTGATAGAACGTGCTCAAACATAAGCTATATTTCATGTCGAGGGTTGCAGGAACAAAAAACTTTCTAAATTGCAATTTCTGCGGTACTGAAGAGGCTAGAAACTTTAAATATTGCACGGTAGTTACTTAATTATAAAATATAAATGTCCTCTAAGAACAGTCGAAAATAAATTCTAAATTAAAAAGGGGTGAAGCGAAGTGAAGGAGCGAAAAGCATTCTAAAAGAGTCCTAAATTACGATTTCTGTGGAATCTGAGGAAATAATAAACCGATTACAGAAGTTATTTGTTGCGAATCAAGAATGATAGTCCCTGATCTTATACGGGCTATATTTTATGCCGGTGTCACTACCACCTGGTTGGAAGGTACAACAAGAAAGCGTTTAAAAACGTATAAATTCCGTTTGCTGTAGAATATTAGGAAATACCAACCGATTTCAAGGTTAATGTTGGCAAATTACAGGTGACTGTCTCTGTTTCATAATTTTTCGAGATAATCTATTTCAATTCTGTTTCGGCATTTTATGTTGGTTCCAGTAACACCAGAGAGGTGGTATACTGTTAGACAAGAAGCTTGGAATTTGACATGATGATTAATTTTAAGATGTAAATGTGTTAAGATGGTTTCTAAAAAATTCAGAACTTCAAATGAATACTGAAATGAGTGTATGAAATAAGCATAAAAGTCTCAAAATACTTTCTAAATTATCATTTATTTGGAATTAGTTTTAGTTCTTCTTATTAATTAAAATCTCATTTCTGTCTATTGCACTTTTATAATGAAGTTTAGCCATGCTGTGGCTTAATTTGTAATTTTTGAATTATTCCAAAAAGTGTTCTTGTAACAAAAAATAATCATGCAAATATTACTTGGCATATTTCAACTATTACGCGAGCAAAGCCGAGGGATTTGCTAGTATAATATTATAAAGAGGTAAAAATTGTTTATTTCTAAAAGGTAAGCTTTGGAACAACCAAACCGATACCAAAATTAATGGTATCAAAGTGATGGTGTTAGTCCAACTTAGAACATAGGCTATATCTTATGTCCGTGCTACTGGCCATAATGGGGTTCAGGAGCAAAAAACTTTCTAAAAATGTGATTTTTGTGAACAGTGGTTCCCAACGTGGGGCGTGCCCCCCACAGGTGAGCAATATGACTTTTCAGGGGGGCTGTTTGAGATTTGTTATTAATGAATTTTCTGTCATTTTTTTTTCCAATGAAAGTTAGTGTCGTAGTCTAATAGCAGAAATAATAGATGCAAAAAATTAAAAATAGCTGAATAAATATTAATTTATGAATCATTCCCATTTAGAAGTTCAAAATAGACTTATATTCACCAGAATAATTATTTGAATTTTTTTTACATATTTTGACACCTTTTATATAATAAAAAGTCATTTTAATTTTTCTGGTTTTAATATTATTTTAGTAAAACACACCTCTTTTTTTACTATATATATATATATATATAACTTGTACATATATTCATAGTGCAATATGCCTCATAAAGGAAATTTTACATGTGAAATTTTGTAGGGTATATTTAAAATTGACTATTTGGACATGTTTAATCTAAAAAATGTTTTGAATTACCTAAATGAGATACTACTTTTATGAAATTAATAAATCCTCGTGCACATCATGGAAGGAAATGGGTAAAAAGTTAACTTCTTATGGCTCTTCTGCAGAAAACATACACAATATATAAACATGCTTCGTAACATATGCATTTTAAAATTTAAAATCGGAGAAAACATGATGGTCAAATAATAATAACAGGAAAAAGAGAACCTGCTATGAAAAAAGTATGTTACGAGGGAAACAAATTACTTAAAATGGATAAAAGCACAATTCCGGAGATGTTACTTGCCAATTATGTTATCCGTACTGTGACGATGATAAACAAATATAACTTTTTCTTAATGAAGTACTAAAATCTATTATAAAATGTATCAATTCTATCAAACTAAATACAAAATTTGAGAGAGATGCAAGACATTTTACGAAGATAAAAAGGTAGATTATTTATCACTTTTACATTTGTGGTAAGTTGCCAAAAATTAATAAAACTTTTGTTGATGTACATGCGAAGATCCATGGCTTCATTGCATTCATACAGTTATATTAAAAACATATTTGTAATAAAAAAATATGATTTTGATAAATTAAAGAATGCGAAATCACTTATCTGAGTTAATGCTATTTTGGATTGTTCCGTAAATATAGAAGTTGATTTTTTATGTAATAAGTTTTATACGATATAGAAGGGAAGGGGGATATCATGATTTAAAATATGTTTAGGTGGAACGCGGCCAAAAAAATGTTGGGAACCACTTGCCTAGAAACAGGAAATTTGGAATGGTAGTTACTTATAAGATACTAATGATATCTAGGACTTTTCTTAAAAAAATCGAAATTAAAAAGGGGTGAAAATGCGCGAAAAGCGTTCTAAAAAAACCTTCTAAATGGCGATTTTTACGCAATTTCAGGAATTAGAAAACGGTTTTCAAAAATAATAGTGTCAAAATAATGGTGACAACCCTTTCTCCAACATAGGTTACATTTTATGTCGGTGCCACTACCCCTAAAGGGGGTACAGGAGCAAAAACACGTTCCAAATTGCGATTTTTGTGTTACTGAAGGGCCAAGATACATGGAATTTGGAATGGTAGTTACTTATAAGATATAAATGATCTCTAAGAACATTTCTTAAAAAATTCGAAATTTAAAAGGAGTGAAAATGAGCGAAAAGACTTCTAAAAAACGTTCTAAATGGCGATATCTGTACAATCTCATAAAGTGCCCCATCTATTTCAAAAGTAATGGTTGGAAATTGATGATGACAGCCTTTGCTCCAACACAGGCTCTATTTCAAGTCGGTGTCATTACCACCTAGGGGTTGCAGAAGCAAAAAACGTTCTAAATTGCAATTTATGTGTTACTGAAGGGCGTAGAACCCTGAAATTAGACAGGCTGGTTATTTATAAGATACAAATGATCTCTAAGATCATTTCCTAAAAATCGAAATTCAAAAGGGGGGAAAATGAGCGAAAAGCATTCTAAAAAAACTTTCTAATCTCAGGAAGTACCAAACCGATTTAAAAAAGAATGATGTGAAAATGGTGGTGTCAGCCCTCGCTCCAACATAGGCTGTATTACACATCGGTGCCACAATCCCAAAGGGGGTGAAGGAGGAAAAAAACGGTCTAAATTGCGTTTTTTGTAATACTGCAGGGGATAGCAACTTGAAACTAGGCATGGTAGTTACTTATAAGATATAAATGATCTCTAAGAACATTTCTAAATAATTCGAAATTTAAAAGCCGTGAAAATGGACAAAAAACGTTCTAAATTTCGATTTCTACGCAATCTCAGAAAGTACCCAACCGGTTTCAAAAGTACTGGTTGGAAATTGATGATGAGAGCCCTTTTCCAATATAGGATCTATCTCATCTCGGCGTTACTATCACCTTGCGGTTGCATTTTAAAAAACATTGTAAATTGTGATTTTTGTGATAATGAAGGTGGCTAGCAACTTGAAATTTGGCATGGTAATTGCTTATGAGATTGAAATACTCTATGAGAAGAGTTCCTTAAAAATTTGAAATTTAAAAGGGTTGAAAATGAACGAAAAGCGTTTTAAAAACGTTCTAAATAGCGATTTCTACGCAATCTCAGGAAATATAATCCGATTTCAGAAGTAATGGTTTCAAATTGATGGTGACAGTCTCCCCGCTCCAACATAGTCTTCACTGTTAAAATTTTTGCAGCATTCTGGCAGGTCATTCGACCGTTTTCTGAAAAAAAACGGTTTCATAACCATAATTTAACTATATTCTGACCATAATATGGCCAAATATATAGTCAAAATAGTATTAAATTACGGTTGTGTAACCGTTTTCGAAAAAAGCTGTCAAATAACTTGCCAGGCTGCTGCAAATTTTTAACAGTGCATATTTTACATTGTTGTCACTACCACCTGGGGGTTACAGGAGCAAAAAATGGTCTAAATTGCGTTTTTGTGTTATTGAGGGGGTCTAAAATTTCAAAATTGGAATGGTAATTACTTCAAAGATGCAAATGCTGCCTATGAATTGTCGAATGAAAATTCCAAATTTAAAAGAATGAAGTGAGCGAAAAGCATTCTATAAGCTTTTTAAAGTACGATTTGTATGCAATCGTATGCAATACCAAACCGATTTCAAACATAAGGGTTGCAAATTAATGGTGATAGAACGTGCTCAAACATAAGCTATATTTCATGTCGAGGGTTGCAGGAACAAAAAACTTTCTAAATTGCAATTTCTGCGGTACTGAAGAGGCTAGAAACTTTAAATATTGCACGGTAGTTACTTAATTATAAAATATAAATGTCCTGTAAGAACAGTCGAAAATAAATTAGAGATTAAAAAGGGGTGAAGCGAAGGGAAGGAGCGAAAAGCATTCTAAAAGAATCCTAAATTACGATTTCTATGGAATCTGAGGAAATAATAAACCGATTACAGAAGTTATTGGTTGCGAATCAAGAATGATAGTCCCTGATCTTATACGGGCTATATTTTATGCCGGTGTCACTACCACCTGGTTGGAAGGTACAGCAAGAAAGCCTTTAAAAACGTACAAATTCCGTTTGCTGTAGAATATTAGGAAATACCAACCAATTTCAAGGTTAATGTTGGCAAATTACAGGTGACTATCTCTGTTTCATCATTTTTCGAGATATTCTATTTCAATTCTGTTTCGGCATTTTATGTTGGTACCAGTAACACCACAGAGGTCGTAGACTGTTAGACAAGAAGCCTGGAATTTGACATGATGATTAATTTTAAGATGTAAATGTCTTAAGATGGTTTCTAAAAAATTCAAAACTTCAAATGAATGCTGAAATGAGTGTATGAAATAAGCATAAAAGTCTGAAAATACTTTCTAAATTATCATTTATTTGGAATTACTTTTAGTTCTTCTTATTAATTAAAGTCTCATTTCTGTCTGTTGCACTTTTGCAATGAAGTTTAGTCAAGCTGTGGCTTAATTGGTATTTTTTTAATTATTCCAAAAAGTTTTCTTCTAATGAAAAATAGTCATGCAAATATTACTTGGCATAATTCAACTATTACGCGAGCAAAGCCACGGGGTTTGCTAGTAATATAATAAAATTTGAAAGAAAAATCAGTAAAACAACTGTTAAACACTAAATATACTAAACATTATTTAACAGACCAGAATTTTATTTCCTATAAACAGAAATGTACTAAATTAATTTTAACACGATTATTCTAATTCTAATTGGTAAATAAATCATATGAGGTGTAAATTTCCAACTAGGCGAAAAATGATTCGAACCAGGGATCTCTTGGCTGAAGCCGCCAATGCTCTGCCATCTGAGCTATCCCGGACGAATCTGGTGGAACTTTTTTCTCCCATCTAACCTTACTGATGATAGCATCTGGTCTGAAATCTGGTTCAGCTCAACAGAATAAATCGCAGGTAAGGGAACTCCAGAAATTGCTTGAAACGTAATTACGCTAGATGAATTTTAACACAATTATTCTCATAAATGTACATCTCATATGATTTATTTACCAATTAGAATCATTCAGTTAAAATTAATGTAATGTAATTACGTTTACAGCAATTTCTGAAGCTCCATTACCTGCGATTTATTCTGTTGGGCTGAACCAGATTTCAGACAAGATGCTATCATCAATAAAGTTAACTGGGTGAAAAAGTTCCACCAAGTTCGTCTGGAATAGCTCAGATTGTAGAGCATTGGCGGCTTCAACCAAGCGATCCCTGATTCGAATCCTGGTCCGGACATTTGTCGTCCAGTTGGAAATTTACGTCTCAAATATAAATGTACTTTTAAATTATTTGAAAGATCCTTTGTAATTTATCAGGAGAATTAAACAGAATAAATAATAATTTACGAAAAAAATATCTAGAACAAGAACTAAATGAATATATAATGTGTATTTGCATCATTCAACTGTAAGTTTCTTAAGAAATTCTAAAGAATAAACATCGTTTTACAAAAGGGAATAAATAAATAATTCTTTGATATATACAAAATACATTTATTCTGCATAAGAAAATATAATTAATTTGTTCTTTCCACGTTCTTATTGAAGGAATATATATATACTGGAAATTTAATTAATAAACTAAATCAGATGCACAATGCAACCTCTTTTTTCCTTTTCTTAACTCTTATAAAAGATTTGCTATAAATATGATCGCAAAAAACTGCGTTCTAATTTTAGGACAAACATTTTATAGGAGGGGAAAAAATATTGAGTATTAAGCAATCGTATTAATGCCTTTTAGAGTGATAAATAAAAAATAAATTGTTTTACTTATTCCGTTACTTGTATCAACAACAATAATAAAAAAATATTTTATTTTCTGAGCCCAAATCAAAAAATTGACGGAGGACATGCTGTAAGAAAATAATCTGTGTAATGAGTAATTTTTGCTTAAGGCAAGTGTTTCAATTTGTTGTTTGGAGAAACCAAGAAGAGGGTTTCTATGAGGAGAAGACAGGGCATCATTTACCGTGAGTGTATGTGGGGTGGGGGTAAATCGTTTGCATGGATTGCTTCTTTCTTTTTTTCTTTAATTCAATAAACTATATTTCCTTCGTTTTTTTTTTTTTTTTATTTCAAAGTCTGAGGTGCAATAATAAAAATTTCACTGCTATTTAAAACGTTCTAAAAGCTTAAAATATTTTAAGACTTTTCTATACAGGGGTCCAATGGCTAATTCCTAAACCATTAGGCATAGACATATTGTTTCAACTACAGAAATGTTTCGAATGAGGGTAAAAAAAAATTAAAAGCGATTTTGGTCAATAAAAACATGTCTTAAAAAATTACGAAATTTAAATTTTTATACAAGTCTCTAGGCTCTTTATATTTAGTAAAATTATCCTATTACAGTATTATGTAAGACAAGAAAAAGTCCTATTCTTCTACGATTAAAACTCACCGAGTAATAGCTGTTTAAAGTTGAAGCATCTTTTCTGCTGCGAAATAGGGATCTCTCAGAAAAATACTAGAAATAAAAATAATCGTCAGATATGAAAAAATAATAGTTGAGAGTAAAAGTAACATTACAATATAAATTTGAAATCTATTTGAGTTTTGACATACTTAATAAAAATATTAAACTTGTACTAAAAATATGATTTTAAAAATAACAGAATTTTTTAAAAAGGAAATGGTGAAAAGTAACAGACGCAATTCCTTACAAATGATACATAGTTTAAAATGCTAATTGATTATCCAATCTAACATTTAATTAATAAAAATTCAAGTTATCTTAAAACTTGCTGGAAGGTAGCTCTTTCGGCTCTATTCCAAAAACGTACACGCAAAATAAATCCTCCTAATACTTTAAGCACTTTGTGTACGATCCCTCAAAGCATAGCCCAACTCATCGTTGTCCCGATGCAGTCAACTTGTATAAGTCATTAATTCAAAGTTTCGCAATTCGGTAAATTTTAATATTAAATGAGTGGGACTTTCTTTTGTCTTGCTTGTTTGTGTAATAGGAGAGTAAATATTACTTATAGGACGGACGACTGTATAAACATTTTACTTTGTAACTTTTTAAGGGGTCTCAGGACTCTTAAAGCTTTAAAATTTTCGAAATTTTAATTTTTTTAGATGTTAAACTCCTATCTTTTCTGAACATTTTGACATAATTGTTTCTTTGAAATTCCTATTAGAACTGAAATTATGGCTTTTACATTTATACACGTTCAATAGCTGAAGCGTCGTTGCGGAAACTTTGAAGCCATTTTTCTCCAAATGACGTTTTTGGTCATAACGCGCACGATATCTCAAAAACTTGCGAATATTTTTTCATAAAATTTTCAAAACATATGTTTCATGTTAGGCTGTGGAAATTGAACATGAAATTTCATTTTTATTGTTCAAAACAATATTTTTTTAGGTGATTATACTGTTGAAATTTTCTTAATTTTGCATTAGCTAAATACAACTTTGTATTAAAAATATAAAAAAGCTTTAAATACAAATTTATTTAGGTTGAGGGTAATTATTATAATATAAAGTATAAGGAGGCACTAAAATTTTCATTCTAGTTGCAATACTTATTTTGTAATCGTGCGCGTAAGGTGTTATGCCGATTTTTTGCTCGTCAAATGTCTAACAGTTTAGAGCCCCCTGTAAATGCTAATTCTGCATCTTATAATTTTTAAAATACATGAAATGAAAGAACATACTTATACAGGGTGTCCGGTCTCAACGGTGTCCAATGGCTAATTCCTAAACCGTTAGTCATAGACATATAGTTCCAATTACAAAAATGTTTTAAATCAGGTAAAGAAACATTTTAAAAGCGATTTGGGTCAACAAAAACATTTCTTAAAAAATTACGAAATTTAAATTTTTATACGGTCCCCCGGTCCTATAAGTTATATTTAGTAATTTTTTCCTATTACACTGACAAGTAAGACAAAAAAAGTCCCATTCATATAACGCTAAAATTGAGCGAGTTATGAAACTTTAAAAATGCATGACTTATGCCACTTTTCTACTCTGAAAACAAATGAGTTCGGCTTGGCTTTGAGGGATCATATGCCAAGTGTTTAAAGTATTCGAAGGTCTTATTTCATGTGTATCTGCGCTTTGAAAAATTATCCTACAAGTATTATGATTAAGCCTCAAATTGGCTAATATAACATAGGTTTTATTTTGTCAGGATTTGAGACTGTTTCTCTTATGATTTCTTTTAACAAAAATTATGTTTTTACTTTCTTCTATCTTTACAAGAAGAAAGTATTGGATTCGTGAAAAATTTCGACTTCCGGTTTTCAACGGATTTATACGTTTTAGAATGCCCAGAACACGATTTGATGGTTTTTAGAAAATGTCTGTCTGTGAGTCTGTCTGTCACTCTGTCACTCTGTCACTCCGTCACTCTGTCACTCTGTCTGTGAGTCTGTATGTGACAAAAATTTTGTGGGCGCTCTATCTCAAGAAATAATGCACGGAATTTCACAAAACTTCATATTTAGTTAGACCTTGATATAAACTGGACCTGATTAGTTTTTGGTGAAAATCGCCCAACAGGTGGCGCTGCTATGCGGCATTTTCCACGATTTCTGCAATAGCTATATCTCAAGAACTACTGCACGGATTTGATAAAACTTCAGATCCATTTAGTCCAAGATATAGTTTGGTGCTGATTACTTTTTTGTGAAAATCGCCCAACAGGTGGCGCTGGTATGCTGCATTGTTCATGATTATCGCAATAGCGCTAACTCAAGAAAAAATGCACGAATTTTCATCAAACTTCAGATTCAGTTAGTCCCTGATATAAATTAGTGCTGTTTAATTTTTGGTGTAAATCGCCCAATAGGTGGCGCTGCTGTGCTGCATTTTTTACGATTTCCACAAGAGCTGTATCTCAAGAACTACTGCACGGATTTTCATCAAACTTCAGATTTAGTTAGTCCTTGACATGAATTGACGTATAAATTAGTGCTGTTTAATTTTTGGTGTAAATCGCTCCACAGGTGGCGCTGGTATGCTGTATTTTTTGCGATTTCCGCAATAGCTTTTTCTCAAGAACTAATGCTTGGATTTTCAACAAACTTCAGATTCAGGTATACCTTAGTATTGTTTAGTGCTGTTTACTTTTAGTGTAAATCGCTCAACAGGTGGCGCTGCTATGCTACATTTTTTCAGAATTTCCGCTATAGCTCTATCTCAAGAACTAATGCACGAATTTTCATCCAACTTCAAATTCAGATATACTTTGATATGAATTGGTGCTAAATCGTTGTTATTTCTTATAGTATTTAAAGGATTTAATTGACGTGATTTATATAGAAGAAAGTTTTATGATGACCACAACATACTAGTTTTATAAGTTTTTATGTTACTTCAACAATCATATGTATGTTTTTCCAGTTAAAAATTTGTACTCTAACTTTAACCCACTTTTAAATATCCGACCGAGATTGCATTTTACATACTGGCGCAAATCCGATAACAATCTAATATTATTAAGATTTTCGGTGGTTACCATTTATACTTATTTTACAGGATAACACAAAAAATTTTGGATAAAAATTTCTGCCAAGGAGTTTAAGAAAAAGTTTTAGATTAGATAATACAAGACTGCGATTGTTGGGTTTTTCATATGTATGTATTTTTTAGCACGAAATCCGAAAATTACCTTAATTTTTAAACGTCATGTCAGGATATTTCGCAAATCATAAATTTTCAAATTTAAAGAATAACAAAAATCGAATACTATAAAGTAGCGGAGATGGTTGTGTTTTTAACTTTTGATAATTGATTTTTACGCACTTTTTAGCACTGAATCTGAAAATGACCTTCATTTTTAACCATCAGTTTAGAATTTTTTTTGCAAATTGCAAATGTGTAAGTTAAAATATAGCTAAAATCTCATACTATAAAACATATGTAAAACATTTTTTTATTTTATTTTATTTTATTTTATTTTATTTTATTTTATTTTATTTTATTACAAAATTTATTCGATATTTTTGCTTATCCTGGGATTTTTACAGCTAAACAGCTGAGTGGTCCGATGAGATGGGGGAGGAAATTCAATTTTAACATTGAACTCCTTAACTTTGAAATTTGCAATGTGCGAAAAATCCTGATATGATAGTTAAAAATGAAGGTCAATTTCGGATTCAGCGGTACAGAGTATACAAGAATCAATTATCATTAGCTAAAAAACATGACATAACGCAACTTTTGCAGGCTTGTGCAATCTAATAATATTTTAAAATACGTATCATTTTGTAAAGAATTGAAGCTGTTAATTTAGAATCATTTTCTTTAAGAAAAATTCTGTTTTTTCTTTCTTCTTAAATGTTTATTACAAATTGTATATTTTCCATTAATATGCCAGAATGATTAAAGATTTCAAATTTATATTAAATTGTTAATTTTACTCCCAGATATTTTTTATATCTGACGAAATTACATTTCGACTAAATTTGTGAATGACCCCCAATTTGCAGCAAAAAATATGCTCCAACGTTAAACAGCTATTACTCGGTCAATTTTAATCGTAGAATAACCGGACTTTTTTTTGTATTACTTGTCAGTGTAGAAGGAAAATTTCACTAAATATAACTTATAGGACCGGGGGACCGTATAAAAATTTAAATTTCGTAATTTTTTAAGAAATGTTTTTATTGACCCAAATCGCTTTTAAAATATTTCTTTACGTGATTTAAAACATTTTTGTAATTGGAACTATATGCCTATGACTAACGGTTTAGGAATTAGCCATTGGACACCGTTGAGACCGGACACCCTGTATATTTTATTCCAATCAAAATTGTGTCATTAAATCAAATACATTTTAAGATATTAAATGTTGAAAATGGTCTTTTTTTTTTCATTTTTTCCAATTTTAAGAGTCCTGAGATCCCTTAAGAAATGTTTTTATGGATCCAAACAACTTGTTAATTTTTTTTTTACTTCATTTAAAACATTTTTGAACTTAAAACTATATGGCTATGACTAACGGTTTAAAAATTAGACATTGGAATAGTTGAGAGTTGACACCCTGTATGTCCAAAAATATTTATTTATCTTCCGCCGAAGTTTTAATCGGAGAACTGCTTCACCCCATCCAAATCTAACGCAATAATCTGAAAAATATTTTTAAAAACATGTTCGAAATCCACCATCTCTCATTTTTAGACTTGAAATAATATTTACTAATTTACTATTTAATACTTGAAATGAAAATTCTCATCCATGAATGCAGCTCAATTTAGCAATCATTAATTAATAACTAATTATTATTCTTATTTTATGCACGTCAAAAAATTTACCCTTTGTTAAAAAACTGTAACGTAAAAGACAGATTAAAAAATTCTTTTAATTTTAGTATAAAGGGTTCGGGTCTGGCAAAATAACATTTTCTATTTCTAGAAAATAAGATTTAGTGTCTTCTTCAGAGAGTTTTTGTAGGCATCATGTTTTGATTTAATAATTATTAAAAGCCCAAACATTTTTAGTAATACCAACATAAAAAGTATTGAAAACCACACAAAAATAAAAAAGTTGGAAATTGCTCGTCAAACGTGGCAAATGAGGTGCGTTCGTACTATAACTAGTTTTATAATTATTTTTTGCACCCCATATTGTACTGAATGTATATTTTTTTGCGCTTCATAAGTGCATAGTCTGTAACATCATTAAAATGCACTTACAATAATTTTTTCCCCATTCCCCGTAATGTAACGGAAAACTTTTGACTGTCCCTGTAATTAAACTATAAATTCGATTTTCATAAAATTTGAAATGGCTCGACAAAATTTTGCAGCAATTATATATTTAAAATTTCAGACCATTCGGAAGGCTGTAAAATCATTAAAATGCATTTGCAATAATTTTTTCCCATTGGCCATAATGTAACGGAAAACTTTTGGGTGTCCCTGTAATTAAACTATACATCCGATTTTCATAAAATTGGAAATGGCTCAACAAAAGTTTGCAGCAATTATATATTAAAAATTTCAGACCATTCGGAAGGCTGTAAAATCATTAAAATGCATTTGCTATAATTTTTTCCCATTGGCCGTAATGTAACGGAAAACTTTTGGGTGTCCCTGTAATTAAACTATACATCCGATTTTCATAAAATTGGAAATGGCTCGACAAAATTTTGCAGCAATTATATATTAAAAATTTCAGACCATTCGGAAGTCTGTAACATCACTAAAATTCTCTTGCAATAATTTTTCCCATTGGCCGTAATGTAAAGAAAAACTTTTGACTGTCCCTGTAATTAAACTATACATCCGATTTTCATAAAATTGGAAATGGCTCGACAAAATTTTGCAACAATTATATATTAAAAATTTCAGATCATTCGGTCGGGTAGTTTTTGCTCTGTTATATGCGGACGGACAGACAGACGGACGGACAGACGGACGGACAGACGGACGGACAGACGGACGGACAGATAGACGGACTGAACGACGACTATAGGTGCTACGTATTTATATAATTACGAACGCACCTAAAAAGAGGTGGTTAGATAAGGTTCGTTTTTTACATCAGATAGGGTAAAAAATGTCTTTCTATATCAGGAAATATGATTTGTTTTCTTCTTTAAACAGTTTTTATATGCATCATGCTTTGATTTATTAATTAGTCAAAGGCAAAATTATTCAGTAATGCATCATAAATAGTGTCAAAACCATATTTAAATAAAAAGAGGAGGTTAGATGAGGGTCATTTTTAGGTGCGTTCGTAATTATATAAATACGTAGCACCTATAGTCGTCGTTCAGTCCGTCTGTCTGTCCGTCTGTCCGTCCGTCTGTCTGTCCGTCCGTCCGCATATAATAGAGCAAAAACTACCCAACCGAATGGTCTGAAATTTTAAATATATAATTGTTGCAACATTTTGTCGAGTCATTTCAAATATTATGAAAATCGGATGTATTAGTTTGATGACAGAGACAGTCAAAAGTTTTCGGTTACATGACGGCCAATGGGAAAAATTATTGCAAGTGCATTTAATGATGTTACAACCTTCCGAATGGCCTGAAATTTTAAATATATAATCGTTGCGACATTTTGTCGAGCCATTTCGAATTTTATGAAAATCGGATGTATAGCTTACTTACAGGGACAGTCAAAAGTTTTTCTTTACATTAAAGCCAATGGGAAAAATTATTGCAAGTGCATTTTAATGATGTTACAGCTTTCCGAATGGGCTGAAATTTTAAATATATAATTGCTGCAAAATTTTGTCGAGCCATTTCAAATTTCATGAAAATCGGATGTATAGCTTAATTACAGGGACAGTCAAAAGTTTTCCGTTACATTAAGGGGAATGGGAAAAAATATTGCAAGTGCATTTTAATGATGTTACAGACTATGCACTTATGAATTGCAAATAAATACACATTCAGTACAATATGGGGTGCAAAAAATAATTATAAAACTAGTTATAGTACGAACGCACCTCATTTGCCACGTTTGGCGAGCAATTTCCAACTTGTTTGTTTCACATAGGGTAAAAAAAGTCTTTCTTTTTCAGAAAATATGATTTAGTTTCTTATTTAAAGAGTTTTTTTAGGCATCATGCTTTGATTTATTAATTATTCAAACGCAAAATTATTCACTAATACATCATAAATAGTGTCAAAATCATATTGAAATAAAAAGTCCTTCCGGCCAGTGCCGGGAGGAAGAGGTAGCTTTCATATTCCTTATTTTAAAAAAGCCGATTTATATTATTCAAACACACGAAGCTCAATTTAGTGAAAACCGAATATAGGAGATTCAATACTAATTTTTATCAATTCTAAATCATTATGAATGAGAATTTCGTGAAATTAGTCAGCTTTATCCAAACTGTTTTTATTTAAAGTAACTTATATTTGGCTGCCAAATTCGGCGATTTCTTAAAGTGCCTGCAATTTTAAGACAACATGGTGGATGAGGCTCACCAGTGAACTTGATCGAGACCTTAGTAATTGCTGTGCACATGCTCACTCACATCGGAATCGGTTGTTATATCCGAGTGTTGTCGCATGCAAAAAATCAGATTTTTCAAAATGTCACCCACATTAGAAATTGAAACTGCCATATCTGAGCCATTTTTTAAGATAAAGACAAACAAGAAATGCTCCTGAATCCTTATATCAAGGTCAAATACTTAAGAAAGAAACCTTTTTCAATTTCTAATCTTTTTGCACCTCACTTTAAATATAATTTTTTTTTTAATTTAATGGCCGGCATTTTGAAACAAGATGGCTGATGAAGCTGGTCAGCGAACTTGGTCGAGATATTGTTGTATACTATCCACATGCCTCCTTACATCGAAATAGGCGAATACGTGTGTTATCGCGTGACAAATACAAGATCGTTTCAAAATGTTAGCCATGCTAGAAATTCAAAGTGCTATAATTCAACCAATTTTTTAAGATATAAACAAAAGAACAAATTTTCAGAAACAAAAACTGCTCCGGAATCTTTGTATCAAGTCCAAACACACACAAAAAAATCTTTTTCATTTTCCAATTTTTTAATACCTCATTTTAAATTTTAAATTTTAAATTTGATTTTTTTTAAATGGCAAACCTTTTGAAACAAGCTGACCAATGAACTCGGTCGAGACATTGGTATGTACTATGTACAGACGAAGTTACATCCAAATCGGTTCATAAATACGCCTGTTATCGCGCGACAAAAATCAGGTAGTTTTAAAATGTCAGCCACAATAGAAATTCAAAATGCTATAACTCAGCCACTTTTTTAGATATAGACGAAACAAAAACTGTTCCGGAATGTTTGTGTTAAGGTCAAACACATACGAGAAAAAATTTTTTTATTTTCCAATTTTTTAATATCTCATTTTAAATTTTAATGTTTAAAATTTTTTTTAATGGCCGCCATTTTGAAACAAGATGGCGGATGAAGCTGGCCAACGAACTCGGACGAGATATTTGTATGTACTATGTATACACCAAGGTACATCCAAATCGGTTCATAAATTCGCCTATTATCACGTGACAAAAATCAGGACGTTTCAAAATGTCACTCACGCTAGAAATTCAAAATGCGATAACTCAGCCATTTTTTAAGATATAGATGAAACAAAAACTGCTCCCGAATCAAGTCAAACACATAAGAAAAAAATATTTTTTCAATTTTCAATTATTTGGTACCACATTTCAAATTTAAATTTTTCTTACAAATTTAAATGACCGCCATTTTTAAACAAGATGGCGGATGGAGCTGGCCATCGAACTCGGTCGAGACATTGATATGTACTATGTATAAACGAAGTTACATCCAAATCGGTTCATAAATACGCCTTTTATCGCGTGACAAAATTCAGGACGTTTCAAAATGTCAGCCACGCTAGAAATTCAAAATGCTATAACTCACCCATTTTTAGGTGCGTTCGTAATTATATAAATACGTAGCACCTATAGTCGTCGTTCAGTCCGTCTGTCTGTCCGTCCGCATATAACAGAGCAAAAACTACCCGACCGAATGATCTGAAATTTTTAATATATAATTGCTGCAAAATTTTGTCGAGCCATTTTCAATTTTATGAAAATCGGATGTATAGTTTAATTACAGGGACAGTCAAAAGTTTTTCTTTAAATTACGGCCAATGGGAAAAATTATTGCAAGTGAATTTTAATGATGTTACAGACTTCCGAATGGTCTGAAATTTTTAATACATAATTGCTGCAAAATTTTGTCGAGCCATTTCCAATTTTATGAAAATCGGATGTATAGTTTAATTACAGGGACACCCAAAAGTTTTCCGTTACATTACGGCAAATGGGAAAAAAATTATAGCAAATCCATTTTAATGATTTTACAGCCTTCCGAATGGCCTGAAATTTTAAATATATAATTGCTGCAAAATTTTGTCGAGCCATTTCAAATTTTATGAAAATCGAATGTATAGTTTAATTACAGGGACAGTCAAAAGTTTTCCGTTACATTACGGGGAATGGGGAAAAAATTATTGTAAGTGCATTTTAATGATGTTACAGACTATGCACTTATGAAGCGCAAAAAAATATACATTCAGTACAATATGGGGTGCAAAAAATAATTATAAAACTAGTTATAGTACGAACGCACCTCATTTGCCACGTTTGACGAGCAATTTCCAACTTGTTTAAGATATAGACGAAACAAAAACTGCTCCGGAATCTTTGTATAAAGGTCAAATACATAAGAAAAAAATATTTTTCCATTTTCAATATTTTGGTACCGCATTTCAAATTTTAATTTTTTTTTAAATTTAAATGGCCGCCATTTTGAAACAAAATGGCGGATGAAGCTTGTCAACGAACTCGGTCGAGACATTAGTATGTACTATGTGCACACCGAATTACATCCAAATCGGTTCATAAATACGAGAGTTACAGTGTGACAAATGTCAGATATATATATATATCAATTTTGAACGGAGGGTGGTTTCGGGGTCTGGTGGTCATGATCGATGAAAATATACCAAAATGTTTTGAAATCGCTTTCCTCCGAACGGCTGCAATAGGTAGCTTTTTGTAATGAAAGCTACCTAAAAGAGGTGGTTAGATAAGGCTCATTTTTTGCTTCAGATGGGGTAACAAATGTCTTTCTCTTTCAAAAAATATGATTTGTATTCTTCTTTAAAGAGTTTTTGCAGCCACCATGCTTTGATTTATTAATTATTCAAACTCAAAATTATTTAGTAATACATCATAAATAGTGTCAAAAACCATATTGAGATAAAAAGAGGTGGTTAGATAAGACTTATTTTTTACTACACATAGTGCGAAAATGTCTTTGAGAAAATATGATTTATTTTCTTCTTTAAAGAGTTTTCATAGGCATCATGCTTTGATTTATTAATTATTAAGAGTCAAAATTATTTAGTAATACATCATAAATAGTGTCAAAAACCATACTGAAATAAAAAGAGGTGGTTAGATAAGGTTATTTCTTTTCTTCAGATAGGGCGAAAAAGTCTTTGTTTTCAGAAAAATGATCAAGTTTCTTCTTTAAAGAGTGTTTACAGCCATCATGTTTTGATTAATTAATTATTAAAAGGCAAAATTATTTAGTAATACATCATAAATAGTGTCAAATATGAAATTATTGAAATAAAAAGTGGTGGTTAGATAAGGCTCATTTTTTGCTTCAGATAGGGTAACAAATGTCTTTCTTTTTCAGAAAATATGATTTATTTTCTTCATTAAAGAGTTTCCACAGCCATCAGGCTTTAATTTATTAATTATTAAAAGACAAAATTATTTACTAATACATCATAAATAGTGTCAAAAACCATATTGAAATAAAAAGTGGTGCTTAGATAAGGCTCATTTTTTGCTTCATCTAGGGTAAGAAAAATGTCTTTTCTTTTTCCAAGACGTTTTGACTGTTTGAATATAATTTCGGATCAGTATTTTTTACCTATGATAATTGATTTTTGTATGAAGGTTGTTTCGTTGTCCTATACAAAATGAAAATCAAAGTTAGGCTCACTTTCGACCCAAATATCATGTCAAAAATGTTCTTCCTTTTTTAAAAGTGTTTTGATTGTTTTGATATAATTTGATTGATATTTTTTTTTGGAAATTGTTTTGAAGTGCAATACAAAATGTAAATCACAATAAAATTCATTTTTGGCCACTCAAATAGAGCAAAAATATTTTCCCTTTTCTAAGATATTTTGACTGTTTAAATACTGTTCAGGATTTGTATGTACTGCGTGCATGAATGTTTTTTTTTATCTTTTTAAAGGTTGCTCTGATTCATGATGAAAGATTAAAATTAAAGCTCATTTTTGGACCCCTCGATAGGATCAAAAATATTTTCCCTTTTTCTAAGATGTTTTGACTATTTTAGTGTCATTTAGAATTTGTATTTACTACCTGTATATCTGCTTTTTGTTGAAGAATTTGTTGATGAGCAATACAACATGCAAATCGGAAAAGGGATTATTCTTGCCCGAAATATAGATGGTCGGTATGATGTGGACTGTAGACGTTAATTTTCTTTTTAATTGATTTTATTCACACTTAAAACTGCACAAGACACTTACACAACATAAATTTCACAAACTTGAATAAATTGAAAATCATAATTAATATCCATCGCGTAGTTTGGATGGAGTGTTTTTAGAGACGTGTTGATGCTTTGACGATCAACAGCTTAACCAACCTTTTTACAGACTGCTCGCTAGGGGGAGCTCGTTCTACTTCCGGAACGGAACATGCCGCCCGGGGATGAAATATGACATATTTCAGCAATTAATATAAACATAATACAATCGATAACTAATTAACACTACAAATGATACTAAAATACAAAATACTAATATACAAAACAATCAGGATAATTACTTAAAAATAATATTTATAAGAAATACAATGATGCATAAACATTATTTAAGAGTCCTTAATGGGCAACAGGCACACTTTTGAGATGCCTCTTAAAAATATACCACATGTAGTTTTGACTTTGGCTGCACGAACCCTATTGTCCCTGCCTGGAATTATTTCCAGAATTCGGGCGAGAGCCCACTTACATGGTGGGAGATTTTCTTCTTTTAATAACACTAGAGATCCTAACTTTATGTTTTCTTTTGTAAATTGCCACTTACCGCGCTGCTGCAAGTGATTTAAGTAGTCAATAGACCAACGTTTCCAAATGCATTGAACATATTTGGTAATTAATTGCCAATGGGTTAATCTATTTTCAGAAATATTTATAACATTAGGCTCTGGAATACTATTAATGGGTCTGCCAATTAAAAAATGCCCTGGCGTAAGCACTTCAAACTCATTTATGTCATCAGAAAGCGGAAATAAAGGTCGGGAATTTAGGATCCCCTCAATTTGGACTACTACAGTTTCAAAGTCCTCTAGAGTAATTTTATTATTGCCTACGGCCCTAAGCAAATGATGTTTGAAGGACTTAACGCCAGCTTCCCATAGACCGCCAAAGCTTACTATCTCTAGATGAATAGCCTTGGTAGCCATGCATATAAATATGGCTACATAACTTTTGGAATAAGTGCCCTTTCTCTGATTTTTGTACTTAATGTGGAAGGGGCCACAAAAATCGACACCTGAATTGAGAAACGTGGGGTTAGGTGTTACGCGTTATGATGGGAGGTCTCCCATTAACTGATCTAGTGTTGTGGGGTTATGCCTGAAACATGTGACACAAGTGTGCACTGTTTTTCGGGCAATGCTTTTAGCCTTTATAGGCCAAAATTTAATCCGCACTTGATGAATCCCTGAGCACCTATGTGAAAGTACTTTTTATGAAAGTATTCAAAAATTAATTTAGTGAGCTTATGATCATTGGGCAGAATTAATTGGTGCTTAGCTTCAAAAGGTAAGTCAGAATTTATTAATCTGCCCCCTACACGAAGTAATCCACAGTTGTCAATGAAGGGGTCTTACTGGAAGAAGGAACAGTTTGTCCCTTTCCGAGTGCTGCTAATTCAGGAGCGAACTTACCTTCCTGGACCTTTTTTACCAAAAAATGTGTACTATATTTTAATTCTGTGTCCGAAAGCTGATTCCGTTTTATATCTCTATGGCGGCTGTTATTGATGAACCTAAAAATAAACTACATATTCTAATTAATTTGAGAAAATTATTAGAAGAATTATATAAAACATTAAAAAAATCGTTAGAGTCCTTATGGATAGTCAATAAATTAAAATCAGTTTTTAGTTCATGATCACAGTCAATGTCCTTGAGGGTAGGAAATTGTTTGGGAACTATAATTTCCCTTTGAAGACATTTTGGACCAAACCACCACAAATCATTATTGATCAGATCCTTGGCTGTTGCACCTCTTGAGATGATGTCTGCTGGATTGGATTTTGAAGATACATGGTTCCAGTGATAATTCTCAGAAATAGACTGGATCGTGATAACTCTATTGGAAACGAAAGTTTTAAGTTTGTGGGGTGGTGTGTTAAGCCAAAATAGAACAATCGATGAATCTGTCCATAGCCACACCTTTTCAAAGCATAGCTGTAGGATGGGAATTATTTTTTGAACCAGTTTTGTCAAAAGTAGAGCTGCACACAACTCTAGTCGCGGGATGGTCATTGGCTTTAGGGGGGCCACACGGGACTTGCTGCACAAAAGATTAGACTTGAACTGTCCAGTTGTGGAGAGAGATCTTATGTAGATGGCTGCTCCATAGGCCTTTCCAGAAGCGTCTGAAAATCCGTGTAAATCTAGACCTGCAATGTTGTCAGACAAAACATATCGTGGAATTGTAAGATGATTCATTTCTGTCAATTTAATCAGAAAATTTTGCCATTCCCGAAGAGAACTGGCAGGCAGATGTTGATTCCAATATATCTTTAATTCCCATAAATGTTGCATGAAAATTTTTGCTTTGGTTAGAATAGGGCCAATTAGGCCTAAGGGATCGTAAATTTTAGCAATTTGTGCCAAAACTTCTCTCTTAGTATAAACATCTTTGGGTTCGATACTAATTTTAAAAGTAAAATGATCTGATTCAGGTTTCCAAAGCATCCCTAAAGTTTTTACAGAAATTTGCAGCGAGTGTTCGTCAAATGCATATTCTGATATGGCTGCGTCTTGCAATAATTCAGGATGATTAGAAACCCACTTGTGTAGCTCCATACCTCCCCTTTTTAAGATCAGAATTAGTTGAGATTGCAAGTCCTGTGCGTCTTGTAAGGAGCCTGCACCAGACAAACAATCATCAACATACATGTCGTTATGAATCACTTCTGCAGCTTTTGGAAAATATTTTCTTTCTTCATCAGCAAGAGCTTTCAACGTTCGCGTGGCAAGAAAGGGAGCACTAACAGTGCCATATGTAATTGTGTTGAGTTCATATATTTTTATCGGGGCGTCCGTACTGGACTTCCAAAGAATTTTTTGCAAATTTCTCTGTTGTGGGTCAATCAGTATCTGCCTGTACATTTTCTTAATGTCTGCACAGAATGCATATTTGTGGGTACGGAATCTGGTTATAATCGAAAATAAATCTTGCTGAACCGTTCCCCCATTTAATAAAATAGAATTAAGTGAATAACCACTAGATGTATTTGAACTTGCATTGAAGACAACTCTCAGGGGAGTGGATAATTTTTCTGGTTTATACACAGCATGATGTGGAATGTAATAAGACAGCTTATTTTCGTTTTCATTTTTAATTTGTGTCATATGCCCCAAAATTTCGTATTCTTCCATAAAAGCTGTATATAAATTAGCCATTGTTTTATTTTTATCTAATTTAGCCCATAAACTATTTGATCGCCTAGCTGCAATTTCTCTAGAACTTCCTAACACTGATTCTGCATTTTCTTTCAATGGTAGCTGTACTGTAAATCTACCGGTGTGATCGCGTTTATAGGTTCTTCTAAAATGTTCCTCACAAAATATTTCTTCATCCCCTTTGACAGTTTCTTTATTATCCCCACGTAAAGATTCTATTTCAAAAAAATTCTGTAAAGTATTGTCTAAGCTATTTTCAGTTAAGAGGCAACAATATGACTTATTTTCAACTTGTGGAAGTGAACCTGCGATTATATACCCAAATACTGTATTCTGTAACATACAATTAGCATTTGCCAAACGAATTTGCTCACTCTTTAAAATCTCAAAAAATACCTCGCTACCAATCAATGCATCAACCTGACCAGGTATATGAAAATTATATATAGCTAATTCTATGTAGTTAGGAATGCATAAATTTGAAATGTCTAATCTTTCAACCGGAATATTGTTTGTTATTTTTGGTAGAACTGCAAACTCTAATGTTTTAGAAAATGTTCCTTTTTCATTTGATATTTTTGCATTGATAATTTGTTTTATTTCCTGGTGTGATTCGTTAATACCGGAAATAACACCCTTGAATGGTTTTGGTTTTAGATTTAATTTCTTGCATGCGCTGTTACTTAAAGCGTGGATAGACGACCCATTATCTAGAATTGTTCTTAATCTAATTTTATTTCCATACACATCTCTTACTAAAATTATAGCTGTGTTTAATATTGCGCAATTTCTTTTATCTTCTAGTAATAAATTGGAACCAATTAATGGCGTTTCTTTATTCTCAGATTCAGAATTGCTTATTTGTTTGTTTTTAACAAACTCGTTATTTTTATTTATTATTGCCGTTTCTGACATCATATTTTCATTTACTTCACATAGTAAAGTGTTATGTACTAATTTGCATCTCCTACAGGTAAATTTAGAATTGCATTGACCTTGATGTAATCGTAAACAATTTGAACATAATTTATTTTTATTTACAATCATTTTCCTTTCTCGAATATTCATGTTTAAAAAAGCAGAACATTTGAAAAGGGGGTGAGGCGAATTGCATAACACACATGGCTTTAGATTATTTTTATTTTTATTATCGTTGATAAAAAATGATCTGGATTTATTTACTGCGTAATTGTTATTAGATTTCCAAAACCTTGATTGCGACTGTCTGGCGTCAGTCAAGATATTTATCGATTCTAAAACTAAGCATCTTTTTTCCAAAAAAGCAATTAAATAGTCAAAAGGCGGAACATCTGAGTTTTGAAGAGATAATTCAAACTGCTTTTGAGTTTTGTTATGCAATTTTTTCAGAATTATATTTATGAATACACTTTCTGATAAATTATTTTGTGTGTATTCCATAATTTTGAGTGCGCAAATGTTTTTGTTAATACAATCAATAAAATTACGCAATTCTTTAGGGGATTCATTTTGCATTTTTTCATAATTTAAAATTGCAGAAATATGTGAATCGATTAACAATCTTTTATTTTCGTATCTGTGTATCAGAGCTTGAAACAATGAATTGAAATCATCATCAGGTGATTCTAAATGTTTAGCTTCGTTTTTTAAAGAAGCTTTTAAATAAAATAGCTTCTGATTATTATCTAATTGAGGATTGTTAACAACCAAGTTAGTAAACTGCGTTTTAAAATTAGCAAAATCACAGTAATCACCACCGAATGAAGGTAATGGAATTTCAGGGAGGCGTACCTTTGTTTTGTTTTCATTTGAATGATCATTAATATTTACACTTGCGATATTACATTTATTTTCAAAAGATACTAATAAAACTTTTAATCTTACCTCTACTTGTTCGAGCCTTTCATTATCAGTGTCAATATCCTCCTCTATATCTTGCACTTGTTGCGCAGATAATTCTTGGATGTCAAAATATTGTTCTCTAACTTCCTCTAATTTATTTTGAAGAGCTTCTGTCTTTTTTAATTTTACTTCTAATGTGCTCACATTCGTTGTTTTTATATCGGTCGTATCTGTTAGAAATTGCTCTAATCTTGTGATAGCAGCCTTTACGGTGCCTTTTAATCGATTAAGCTTATCCATAGTAGCACTCCGGCTCGATGGACCACAATGGTCGGTATGATGTGGACTGTAGACGTTAATTTTCTTTTTAATTGATTTTATTCACACTTAAAACTGCACAAGACACTTACACAACATAAATTTCACAAACTTGAATAAATTGAAAATCATAATTAATATCCATCGCGTAGTTTGGATGGAGTGTTTTTAGAGACGTGTTGATGCTTTGACGATCAACAGCTTAACCAACCTTTTTACAGACTGCTCGCTAGGGGGAGCTCGTTCTACTTCCGGAACGGAACAATAGAGTCAAAATATATTTTCCCTTTTTAAAAATGTTTTGATTGTTTTGATATAATTTAGAAACTGTATTTACTGCCTATTTGATTGATTTTTGTTTAAAGGTTATTGTGATGGGCAATACAGGACGGAAATCAGAGTCAAACTCATTTTTGCGTTCGCTTCAGATAAGGTAAAAAATGTTTGCCCTTTTTTGGGGGATGTTTTGACTGTTTTAAAACCATTATGAATTCGTATTTACTGCTTGCCTGCCTGTGTTTTATTTGAAGAATTTTTCGATGTGAAATTCAATATGCAAACCATTGTAAGGATAATTTATGGCCCAAATTTAGAGTACATTTTTTTCTGTTTTGATTGTTTTGACACAATTTAAAAACTGTATTTACTGTCTATTTGATTGATGTTTGCTTGAAGTTTGCTTCGATGTGCAACGGAAATCAGAGTAAAACTCAATTTTGCCCTCCCTCTACACAGGATAAAAAATATTTTCTATTTTTATCTAAGATGTTTTGACTGTTTTAAAACCATTTTTGATTTATATTTACTGCCTGCATGTCCGTCTTTTGTATGAAAAATGTTTCATGTGCAATACAATGTGCCAAACAAAGTAAAGCATATTTTTTGCTCCCCGATGAGGCCAAAAATGTCTTTCCTTTTTCAAAGGCTTTTTGACAGTTTTAATATCAATTAGAATCTGGTAGTTCGAAGGTTGTTCCGATGTGCAATATAATATGCAAATCAAAGTGGTGTTAAATTATCGCTAAAGATAGGTTTGGAAACGTTTTTGTTTAAAAAAAAATTTTTGAAATGTTTTGATGTCATTTAGAAAATGTTTTTACTGCTGTTTGATTGATTTTTGTTTGGAGATTGTTTTGATTTGCAATACAAGAAGGAAATCGGAGTAATAATCATTTTTGGCTCCCCCAGATTAGTTAAAAAATGTTTTCCCTTTTAGAAGACGCGTTGACTGTTTTAATATCATTTAAAATCTGCATGTACAGGCCTGGGACGGATTTAAGTTTGGTGACAATTTTTATGTGCAATACTAAATGCAAGCCAAAATTAAACTAATTTCGACAACCCAATAAGGTAAAAAACGACCTTCTTTTTTCAAAGACGTTTTGACTGTATTTTATATCATTTACGATTTCCATTTACTGCCTATTTAGGTTTTGTTGTTGTTGTTATTGTTTTTTAAGGTATCTTTTAATATAGAAGATTGGAAATTAGTATATGTTTTGCAAGATGTACATAAAAGTAAGGGTCATTTTTGCCCTGTCTAATTTTTTCTATGACTTTTTGACTCTTTTAATATCATGTAGGGTTTGTATTTATTGCTTCTATGTTTGTTTGTTTTCGTTGTTCTTGTTTTTTAGGATTCTGTTAATATATAAGATATCCAATTATTATGTTATGCCAGATGTACGTCAAAGTAAGAGTCGTTTCTGCCCTGTCTATTTTTTTCTAAGACTTTTTTTACTTTTTTAATATCATGTAGGAATTTTATTTATTGCTTCTGTTTTTTTTTTTTTTTTTTTTTTTTTTTGGGGGGGGGGGGCCTTTTAATATTGAAAATGGGCAATTAGTATGTTATGAAAGATGTGGATCAAACCAAGGATCGTTTTTGCCCAGTCTTAGTTTTTTTTTTTGACTTTTTGACTCTGTTAATATCATGTAGGATTTGTATTTATTTCTGTTAATATCATGTAGGATTTGTATTTATTTCTGTTAATATCATGTAGGATTTGCATTTATTTCTGTTAATATCATGTAGGATTTGTATTTATTTCCTATGTGATTGATTTTGGGTTGATGATTGTTTAAATGCGCAATACAAGATCAGAAATAAAGTTTTGTTAAGCATTAGTTATGTATCTCATTTGCATAATTTAGATTTTTGTTTTCTAAATAAGCTATTTTCAAAATAAAGTGCTTGTAACACAATATTCGTAGTTTGTTTATCATTAGCTATGTATCTCATTTATATGATTTTGATTATTTTTTTATTGAAATAAAATATTTTCAAAATAATAAGATCATAGCACCATAATAGTTTTTTTTTTTTTTGTATGTTTTTCAAATACATTTCCTCGTGTATCGGTTCCAAAATAAATCTACCGTTGAATAAACAAGACTTCAAAATTTTGCACATGCTTTTAAAAGAAGAATTTAGAAATAATTGTTCTCTCCCAGTAAAAAAAAAAAAAAAAAAAAAAAAAAAAAAAAAAAAAAAAAAAATTGAAAGAGTTTATTAAAATAAATGTAAACTTAGCACAGAGTTCTGAAAACATTCAGTAGCAGTATTACATATTTGTTTTTATCGCAGATTAAATGTATAGATATGTATGTGTAGTGACTCTGTATGTGTACTGTTAGAGTGTGTAAAAATGATGAAACTTCACATTTGCAATAAATAATTAGACCGTATATATTTTTACTGTCATTGCGTACTCATTTCTGTATTTCTATTTTTCCAAGATAAAAGATAAAGTACACATTGTAATGGTACAAATTTCATTCGGATAATATGTATCAATATCAAACATTTGTATATTGTTAGAGAGTATTTTATGTCATTAAGGAAATTCACTTTAATTAAAGAAAGTACTGATCATAAATTTTAAATAAAAATTATGAGTAATATAAATTTTAGAATGCTTATTCTAATTAGATGCTTTGTCGTAAACTACATTTTATTCTCTTTTCTTCAATATTACGGAAGCTAATTTCTGTGAAAATCTCTAAAATATAATTACTGACGATGCTTTTATTTTATTACAGATAGATTAAAAAAAAAGAAAACAATAAGACTTCATTAGAAATAACTACAATCTATATTATAAAGGACAAAAATATCTGTGAGTAACGCATACGTCATTTTGCGAATGGCAACACTTTGAAATTTGAAATAAAATTTTGGTTTTACAATTTTCTCTACTGCAAATTTTTAAACTTCTAAACATCGCACATTTTAAATTTTTACACCGTCATATAAGGAAAAAAATGCTCTTTTAAATGCAATTTGTACAGCGTGTATTCTAATCCTTAAAATTGAATTATGTTTTGTAGAAGTGCGTCATTTTCACAGCCCAGTTGCTTTCAAATTCTTCACAGGTGAAAAGGCTTCACTTTTGAAAATAATGTAATCGAAATCACACACTGATAAAACGCAATGTTTTACAAAAATTTAGATTGTCTTTATAAAAGACAGCTGACATGCAAATAATAGCGATTTATATTACAGAAATTGATGATTCTTGCCTGGATAGATTTGCTTCGCCGAGTTAGACAAGCAAACAAATAACTCGAGGTTTAAAATAATATCATGTCCCTGAAGTTATTGTCCAAAATTCTCTTGAATAATAAAACTTTAATGCTATTCTTTAGGACATTCTACTATAATTTTATCAAAATAACACAATTTGCTTAATTTAATTTTTCACATTTTTATATAATCTATATATTTAAAACATAAGTGTGCTTTTTAGTCATCTGCCCTGATGTTTCTGCTAAACCAATTTTACTAATATTTTTTTTCAACTGAAATCTGTTCATTTGTAGATGTGATCGTACTATCTTTTTTTTTTAAATATCCCTACTTTTATATTTGAATTTTAAAAACATTTTATGAAATTTCTCCAAAATGATGAAAATTAGTTAGCTTTCATTAAGCAGACAAGAGAGAAAAAAAAAATTGGTATTTCTATCTTTATTCATTCCATTTTCTGATAAAAATTCAAAATTGTTTATAAAAATTGTTGCATAGGGTTTAGTGGCGCAAAATCCCATTAGGAGCACAATATTACATTAGGGAAATAATAACAGAAAATAATATACTGCCTTTGAAAACACGCATTTTTCCTCATAAATTTTCTATATTGTTTTTCCTTCAGGATGTGTACTGATACTAAGTTTCAGACACTAGGCGAAATGCTTATTTAAGTGAAAATGAAGTCATATTTAAAAGAAAAAAATTATTTTCTTTGATAAAACTAAACATTTTAACACAAATGCGTCTAAAAAACATAAATTACGGAAATTTTTACTCTCCGGAATTGAGATTAGAATCTAAGTAAAGAGTGCGTCTATTCACATAAAAGCTAACAATGATGACTTCAAGTTTTGAGTTAAAATGATTTTAAAATGATCAAACAAAATACAATTTTTAAAAAAAATGACGGATATGGATATGAGAAGTGCGTATGCAAATTTTGAGAAGGTAAAAATTGCTGTTTTTCATTCCGGAATACCAAGCATAAAAGCTTCAATTGATAACCACATCGTAATAACTGATCTTCATTATATTTTACTGATTACGTATCTATATTATAAAGGACAAACGTATCTGTGCGTAACGCTGACGTCATTTTGCGAATGGCAAAACTTCACCATCAAATTTCGGTTTTGAAATTTTCGCTACTGCAACTTTTTAATCTTCTGTCCATCGTACATTTTCAATTTTCGTCGCATAGGGAAAAAATGTACTTTAAAATGCAATTTGTTTAAAAACTGTATCTTAATTGACTGATGTTTTATGTTTTTTAAGATAACGAGTTGGAACCCGTCGAAATTCGACGAACTAAAATGTTAGAAAGGAACTGTCAGATCGAACCTAATATAACCACATAAACCTACAAAAATAATTACAATAAAAAATTCATCTAACATTGGTTGTCTCACTCTTAAAGCAAATAATATTTTTAACCTAAAATTGCTAAAATATTATTTCCACAAACTTCAACTGCTTAAATTATTGTAAAATTAAACTCTATTAGAATACGTAATCAAATGAGTAATTATGATGAATTTATCGATTGAGACTTTTATGTTTATTTTTATAGAATAAAAAATCAGTAAAAAGGATTTCGCTTTGTCACATCATAAAATTTTCCCCCATGAAATCTAAATTGTGCGTTATTTTCAATTCCCATAATTTACATACGCACCACTCAAATTCACAATTTGAAAGTATTTTAACGCGCAATAGATTATTAATGAATGTATTTCTAAACTTCAAGTTACGTTTGTCCGATACAACTTTTCATGGGAACATTCGCACAAACTTTAAGTTTTAATGTCAGTACCCGCGAAAAAAATTTCAGAAATTTGCCTTTATTTGTCATAGTATTGGCCATTTAGTATTGGTCAAATATTTAGTTTTATCAAAAAAAAAAAAAAAATGATCGTTTTGTTTGAAATATGACATCATTTTTACTCACTGAATCATTTTGCCTAGCGTCTCAAACTCAGTATCAACGTAATGTAAAAATATTGAAATGTAACTGATTTATGAAGAAGAATGCCTGTTTTTTTTAAATGTCTGACATCATTTTCTGTTCAAAAATTATAAAAAAGTTACTTTAATTTGTATTGTGAAAATGGCATCAATAAGGATATAATCAATAAAAATAATAAACCATGACTATTTTCCCTTTACTTTCAATATAAATGGAGTACTTCAGTTGCCACAATTACAAAATTTGTATTAAAAACTACAAAAAAATTAATATCTCAAAAATAAATTGAGATACAGCTTTCAAACAAATTGCATTTAAAAGAGCATTTTTTTCCTTATACGATGGTGTTAAAATTTAAAATGTGCGATGTTTAGTTTAAAAATTTGCCGTAGATTTAATTGCAAAACCGAAATTTTAATTCATATTTCAAAGTGTTGCCATTCGCAAAATGACGTATGCGTTACGCACAGATATGTTTGTTCTTTATAATATAGATTTTTAAGCAGGATTTTTTAAAAGTTTATCTTATCACGTGCCGCTTTGAATACATAATAATAATAAACATTTTGCACATAAAGCAAAAATATTATTCAGCATTTGTTTCTGACTATTTTTGCATAACAAAATTAATACTTCCTTTATAAACAAATAAAAGAATAGTATTAAAAAAAAACCACCAATCTAACATATTTGTGAAAGACAAGTTAACGAAATTCATACTTTTTTTATAAACAAATAAAAGAATAATATTAAAAAAAAAACACCAATCTAACATATTTATGAAAGACAAGTTAACGAAATTAATACTTCTTTTATAAACAAATAAAAGAATAATAATAATAAAAAAAACACAAATCTAACATATTTGTAATCATACAATTTAAATTTTTAGATCATCAAACAGGATTTTTTTTCAAATGGATTTTGCTTGCAAAGTTCATCTCAGTTTACTGATTGTCTATGGTTTTAAAAACAATTTTCATGCATGAAATATTTTTTTATTTATCTATATCGCGCGGAGCTCGATTACGAAAGATCAATTCGTTTGCCCTTAAAACAAAATAATGAGTTTATCATTTTCTTACGGCTAATATCCATTAAAAAAAACTTCCCTATGAATAAATAAATAAAATAATGTAAATAAAACACAAATTTAACAGACATATATAAGCTCTGAAATTATCAGAACATAAAAGGATGCCGTAAGTAGCAAAATCTTGGTCAAATAACTCTTAGCATGCGGCTAATAAGAAAATATCGCTTTTGATAAATTTCAAAAATTTATTTGATTGTATAATTCATATTTTTCATATGAAAAATGCTTTTTTAATGTAAATGGGCAACCGAAAAAATTTATTGCATATAAAAAAAGATATTAGTTTTCAATAATAATTAAAAAAAATGTTTTCACCTATATTCTGTATCCCGGGAAGCCTGGGTACGATCCCCTAATTTTATTAAAATGTGAAATCATATTTTTCGTATTTTGAACTCTGATCTAAGAAAATAAAATTATTTGCGGAAAAATGATAACCGACAAAACGCCATTTAAATAAGAATCTTTGAAGAGATGTAGGTTTAAAATATGAATTCCAAGAAGAAGGTTTTACAATCTCGAATGAGAAAAGCAAACTTAATTCACCTCTCTGCTTTTTGGAATAGAGAAATTATTTGAAAAATATATCTGAAACGAAATTTTGAAGCATCGGTTTTCTTCCGAGAGAAAAAGTTACGCTTGTCTCTACCCCTCTGCATCAGCGCTTTTCAAGAGGCATATTTTCTAATTACTTTTCCTCGTGGATTGACTCCAAAATAAATCTACCGATGAAGAAACAAGAAGAAGACTTCAAAACTTTGCGCACGTATTTAAAAGAAATATTTAGAAATAAATATTTGGGCATGCTAAAAAAAATTCGAAAGAGTTTCTTTATTAAAATAAATGTAAACTTAGCACAGAACTCTAAACATTCAGTAGCAATGTTAAATATTTATTTTTATCGAAGTTTAAATGTATAGATCTGTAAAATAGAATGTATAAAAATTATGAAGCTTCACATTTGCAATGAATAATTAGACCGTATATTTTTACTGTTGTTTCGTACTCATTTCTGTGTTTCTATGCTTACAAGATAAAATATAAAGTATACATTGTAATGGTATAAATTCATTCGGATAATATGTATTAATATCAATTCATTATTCCGAATTAAGTATTTAATTCTGCAATGCAAAAATTTTAATTGATGACGATCTTTTGTATATTTTTAGAGAGTATTTTATGTCATTAAAGAAATTCACTTTAATTAAAAAATACTGATCATAAATTTTAAATAAAAATTATGAGAAATATAAATTTTGGAATGTTTATCCTAATTTGATGCTTTTACTTAAACTACAATTTATTCAATTTTATCCATATTACGGAAGGTAACATTCCACGAAAATCTCTCAAATATAATAATGAGCATTTATTTTATTTTCACTGTATTCTACACATTATTTGCAGATAGGTTTTACAGATAGAAAAAGTATCATAATATTACATTATAAATAATTAAAATTGTATTAAAATGTGAAACTGCACATTTCTTATATTGAACTTTGAGCTAAAAAGGTAAAATTATTTACGGATAAATATTAAATGCCCAGACTATATTTAAATAAAAGATTGTAGGTTTAAAATAAGAAATCTAAAAAATAGATTTTACAATCTCGAAGGAGAAAAACAAACTTAATTCAGTTTTCTGCTATCTGGAATTGGGAAATGATTTGGAAAATATATCTGAAAAAGAAATTTTAAAGCATTGGTTTTCTTCCGAGAGAAAAAGTTACGCTTGTCTGTATTCCTCTGCATCAGCGCTTTTCGAGTGGCATATTTTTCAATTACTTTTCCTCGTGGATTGGCTCCAAAATAAATCTACCGATGAATAAACAAGAAGAAGACTTCAAAATTTTGCATATGTTTGTAAAAGAAATATTTAGAAATAAATATTTGAGCATACTAAAAAGAAATCGAAAGAGTTTCTTTATTTAAAAAGGTTAACGCAGAACTCTGCAAACATACAGAAGTATCTTTAATACTTATTTTCATCACAGTTTAAATAAGTAGATCTGTAAAAAAGAGTATATAAAGATGACGAAACTTCTCATTTGCAATGAATAATTAGACCGTATATTTTTACTGTCACTGCGTTACTCATTTCTGTATTTCTATTATTACAAGATAAAAGATAAAGTACACGTTGTAATGGGACAAATTTCATTCGGATAATATGTAATCATATCAATTCATTGTTCTGAATTAAGTATTTAATTTTGCCAAGTATACATTTTACATGGTGACGATCTTTTATATATTTTTAGAGTTCATTTTATGTCATTAAAGAAATTCCCTTTAATTAAAGAAAATACATATGATAAATTTAAAACTTAAATTATTAGAAATATAAATTTTAGAATGTTTATGCTTATTAGATGTTTTCAAGTAATCTATATTTTATTCCAATTTATCCATGTTACGGAAGCTAATACTCCACAAAAATTTCTCAAATATAATTACTGGCAATACATTTATTTTATTTTCACTATATTCCACACATTATTTATAAATAGACTTTTAAAAAAAGAAAACAATAATACTTCATTAGAAAAGACTAGAATTTTATTAAAATGTGAAACTATATTTTTCGTACTTTTAAATCTGAACTAAAATTTACGAAAAAAATGTCAATCGCCAAAACTCCATTTAAGTAAGAATTAATTTTTGAAGTGTTGCAGGTTAAAAATAAGAATTCTAAATAGAAAGTTTGAGATCTTAAAGGATAAAAACAAAATTAATTCAGTTTTCTGCTATCTGGAATTGGGAAATGACTTGGAAAATATACCTGAAAAAGAAATTTTAAAGCATCGGATTTCTTCCGTGAGAAAAAGTAACGCTTGTCTTTATTCCTGTGGATAAGCGCTTTTCAAAAGGCATATTTTTCAATTACTTTTCCCCGTGAATTGGTTCCAAAATAAATCTACCGATGAATAAACAAGAAGAAGACTTCAAAATTTTGCATATGTTTGTAACAGAAATATTTAGAAATAAATATTTGAGCATACTAAAAAAAAATTCGAAAGCGTTTCTTTACATAAAAAAAAAACTTTGCATAGAATTCTGTAAACATCCAAAAGCATCGTTTAATATTTATTTTCGTCACAGTTTAATTACGTGAAATTGGTGTAAAAAATGACTAACATCACATTTATAATGAACTAGCAAAGCCCGCGGCTTTGCTCGCGTAATGCCAATCGCGTTGAAATATGCTAAGTGATATTTGCATGACTGTTTTTTCTTAGAAGAACACTTTTTGGAATAATTCAAAAATTACAAATTAAGCCATAGTTTGACTAAACTTCATTATGAAAGTGCAATAGACAGAAATGAGATGTTAATTAATAAGAAGAACTAACACTAATTCCAAATAAATGATAATTTAGAAAGTATTTTGAGACTTTTATGCTCATTTCATACACTTATTTCAGTATTCATTTGAAGTTTTGAAATTTTTAAAGACCATCTTAACACATTTACACCTTAAAATTAACCATCATGTCAAATTCCAAGCTTCTTGTCTAACAGTATACCACGTAACTGGTGTTAGTGGCACCAACATAAAATGCCGAAACAGAGTTGAAATAGAATGTCTCGAAAAATACAGAGACTGTCACCATTAATTTGTGAACAATGTTAACCCTGAAATCGGTTGGTATTTCCTAATATTCTACAGAAAACGGAATTTAGATGTTTTTAAAGGCTTTCTTGTTGTTCCTGCCAACCAGGTGGTAGTGACACCGGCATAAACTATAGCACGTATAGGATCAGGGACTATTACTCTTTATTCGCAACCAATAACTTCTGTAATTGGTTTATTATATCCTGAGATTCCAGAAAAATCGTAATTTAGAACTCTTTTAAAATGCTTTTCGCTCCTTCCCTTCGCTTCACCCCTTTTTAATTTCAAATTTATTTTCGACTGTTCTTAGAGGACATTTATATTTTATAAGCAACTACCATGCTATATTTTAAGTTTCTAGCCTCTTCAGAACAGCAGAAATCGCAATATAGAAAGTTTTTTGCTCATGCAACTGTCTAAGGGTTGTGGCACCGGCATAAAATATAGCTTATGTTTGAGTAGGTTCTATCACCATTAATTTGCAATCATTATGCTTGAAATCGGTTTCTTATTTCATACGATTGCATAAAAATCGTAATTTAGAACGCTTATAGAACGCTTTCCGCTCACTTCATCCTTTTAAATTTGAAATTTTCTTTCGACAATTCTTAGAAATCGTTTGCATCTTTGAAGTAATTACCATTCCAAATTTAAAATGTTAGACCCCCCTCACTAACACAAAAAACGCAATTTATTTTGCTCCTGTTATCCCCAGGTGGTAGTGACAACAACGTAAAATATAGACTATGTTCGAGCGGGGACTATCACCATCAATTTGAAACCATTACTTCGGATATCGGTTTATATATCCTGAGATTGCGTAAGAATCCCTATTTAGAACATTTTTAGAACGCTTTTCGTTTCTTTTCACCCCATTTAAATTGAAAAGTTTCAGGAACTTTTCTCAGAGATCATTTACATCTCACAAATAATTACCATGCCAAATTTCCAGTTGCTAGACCCATCAGTATCACAAAAATCACAATTTAGGACATTTTTTAAAATTCAACCGCAAGGTGGTAGTGGCGCCGACATGAAGTAGATCCTATATTGGAGAAAAGGCTGTCATCATCAATTTCCAACCATTACTTTTGAAATCGGTTGGGTAATTTCTGAGATTGCGTATAAATCGCCATATAGAACGTTTTTATTTTTAGAACTCGTTTCGCGCATTTTCAACCCTTTTAAATTTCGAATTTTCTAAGAAATATTCTTAGATATCATTTATATCTTATATGTAACTATCACTCCAAATTTCATGTTTGTAGGCCCTTCAGCAACATAAAAATTGCATTTTCTAACGGTTTTTTTTCTCCTGCACCCACTTTGGGGGTAATAGCACCAACATAAAATGTAGCCTATGTTGGAGCAATGGTTGTCACCATAATTTTGACACCATTATTTTTGAAATCGGTTTGGTACTTCTTGAGATTGTGTAAAAATCGCCATTTAGAACGTTTTTTAGAACGCTTTTTGCGCAATTTCACCCCTTTTAAAATTCGAATTTTCTAAGAAATATTCTTAGATATCATTTATATCTTATATGTAACTACCACTCCAAATTTCATGTGTGTAGGTCCTTCAGCAACACAAAAATCGCATTTTCTAACGGGTTTTTTTTTCTCCTACACCCACTTTGGGGTTAATGGCACCAACATAAAATGTAGCCTATGTTGGAGCAATGGTTGTCACCATAATTTTGACACCATTATTTTTGAAATCGGTTTGGTACTTCTTGAGATTGTGTAAAAATCGCCATTTAGACCGTTTTTTAAAACGCTTTTTGCGCAATTTTACCCCTTTTAAAATTCGAATTTTTTAAGAAATGTTCTTAGTGATAATTTCTATCTAATAAGTAAATACCATGTCAAATTCCATATATCTGGGCCCTTCGGTAACACAAAAATCCCAATTTCGAACATTTTTTGCTCCTGCCCCCCCCCCCCCTTTAGGGTTAGTGACACAGACATAAAATGTAGCCTATGTTGGAGCAAGGGTTGTCACCATCCTTTTGACACCATTATTTTTCAAATTGGTTTGGTACTTCTTGAGATTGCGTAAAAATCGCCATTTAGAACGTTTTTTTAAGAAATGTTCTTAGATATCATTTATATCTAATAAGTAACTACCATGCCAAATTCCATGTATCTGGGCCATTGAGTAACACCAAAAATAATAATTTCGAAGAATTTTTTGCTCCTGCACCCCATTTAGCGGTTGTGGCACCGACATATAATGTAGCCTATGTTGGAGCAAGGGTTGTCACCATCATTTTGACACCATTATCTTTTTAATCGGTTTAGTACTTCCTGAAATTGCGTAAAAATCACCATTTAGAACGTTTTTTAGAACGCTTTTCGCGCATTTTCACCCCTTTTTAATTTCGATTTTATTAAGAAATATCCTTAGAGGTCATTAGTATCTTATAAGTAACTATCTTTCCAAATTCCATTATTCTAGGCCCTTCAGTAACACAAAAATCGCATTTTTAGAACGTTTTTTCTCCTGCACCCCCTTTTGGCAAGTTGCACGGACATAAGATATAGCCTATGTTCTAAGTTGGACGAACACCAACATTTTGATACCATTACTTTTGGAATCGGTTTGGTAGTTCCAGAGCTTACCTCCTAGAAATAAACAATTTTTACCTCTCTATAATATTAGTATAGATAATGCGACGAAAAATTTCCAGTTCATTCCAAAAATGCTGAGACTGTTCAGATATTTTTTTAGTGAGTTTAACCATGGTATAGCTGTCTCAGATGCACCGAGGTTGGTGTGAATTTTCTTTTTGAGCCATTTTTGGCGACAAAGCCCCGTTTCCGTATACCTCTTAGACTTAGCTAGCGAAAACAGCATGTTAGTTTTATTTTATTATGAAAGAGTTTAATTAAAAAAAAAACACACAATTTTATTATAAAACACATACTATCTGTGCCTGTTTTTATTATAAACACAAACAAATAATTTTATTAAAAACAACACAATGTTTAATTTAATATGAAACACACGTGTAATCTATTCTGCTGGGTTGCCATATGAATTAAAATCTCGCGAAAATCGTCGGCTTGCACAGATCTAAGTCGCCATTTTGGAGCGAGATAGATGCCTGGTGCATGAGACATCTGTACCTTAACCCTTTGTTGAATACTTTAAAAGTGGCGAATCCTCCACATTGTATTTCATGGTTAAAAGGGTCACAATGAATAAGAAAAAAAATATTTTATGCGTTTGTATATATTATTTAATTACATCCTGTCAACTATAGTAAAAAAAAAAAAAAAAAAAAAAAAAAAGCATTTTTGTGTTTGTGTTTCAATTATACTTTATGCCAAGGAGTCTAAGATAAATAATTAATTTAAAAAAATACCCTTTAAATAACATTATTGTAGGTTTAGAAACATTTCAGTTCACACGAAACAAATTACCAGCATTCTGAAGAACCAATCTTATTCATATCTCAACAAGTAAGTTAATCGTTGATATAGTCCTACCTAGATTTTTCTACTCTGATGTCAAAGATTAGCAGAAGTTTTGACTAGGAAATGTAAGTGAGATATGTAGAATAAAAAAATAGCATTTTTGACAACTGCGGTGGACAGTGTGTATGATCTGTAAGATAAATCATACGTAACGATGACATTTTTCTTTAACACCACTTAAATAGCGAATGTAGGGGAAACTGCCCTCAAATGATATATCCTAAATAAAAGATGCAATTCATGCAATTTTTTTTCTCATGGCCTCTATTTTTTGCAAACTAACTTTGCGAAGTATACAAAATGCAATGATGCTTTAAAAAAAAGTAACAAATAAACTTACAACGTCATAATAACGATTTATGTAAAATTCTGCACTATGCCGTTTTATCTAGAGTGCTGTCCTAAAATACACTCATAATAACACCCATAATATATCCATAAGTTGTTATTAATTTTACTGTCATACATCACAAAAAATTTTTTGCACACCAAGAAACACCGTCACATTCATTATGTGCCCATTTTGAACACTTAACACGTTTTTTCCATTCCTCCTTTGGTTTTGAGTAACTTTGCAAAAAGACAAGCTTCATCATCATCATTCAGCAGAAAGATCCATGTCTTTGTCGCCATCATTAGATGTAACAAAAAGAATTTTCTTCGTAACCTGTACAGCCGCACGTCTTGACTGCGAATTATGTTTCTCAGCAGTTTTTGTCTTCGCTTCGACAACATTAAGACTGCGAGTCGGAACTATTACACTTTCATGCTTCCTCTTTTTAGAGGATGATCTAACATCAGATGCACAAGGAAGTGGAGATACATTAAGTCGTCTGATAAATGAAAATGATGAACTTGAGAGAGGCTGCCTGTTGAAAAGTTACAAACGTCTATGGCATATCGTCAACAGATGTTGTTGACGCTGGAATTTGATAAGGTGGCATTGAAACTATGAAAATTGACGGATTAGGTCTAGATAGGCTGTTATCTGTGAACTTGTGTTGCTGTCGATGCTTCCCTTTTTTTTTCCGTGGACTTTTTGTCACAACTGAAGCATATAAAACATCATCGGGAAAGTTGTCTGAGTTCATGGGATAGATTTACCTTTTTTAAGCCGGCATGACATTTTACCTACAGTCGCCATATCGCCTGTGTTTTGCAATAAGGGCGTAAGGCACAAATAATTAATTGTTCAGGAGAGCCAAAACAAAGAATTCTTCACCTTGTAATTGCTTACTGTAAAAGAACCTTTAGGAGTAAAGTTTTGATTTTTAGGTATATTTCTAAATGCTCTTATTTCTGCAAAATTGTATGCGACTGGTAGTAAGGGAACAACTGGTTCCTTAAACCCTTAATGTACAATACCTATGTATAGTACCTGTGCTGAAGCCCAACTCAACTCTCGCATTAATAGAGATACACTTACGCCATTATTACATATTATAAAATATTCCTTCCTGACACTACATATGCACTTACCACAATTTTTAAATAGAGTAATTCCGGGATTTATTCCGCACATTTTTTTAAATTTGTGTATAGAGTCCCATGGTGTACATAAAATTAAAAGAATCACACTGTGCTATTTAATGTTAATTATACAACGCGTGTACTGCGACAAAAAATTCAAAACAAATAATTATTATTTTTTTACAATTTTTTTCTAAAACATTACACTGCGGCGAGTCACCCGTACATTCAAGCTGAGATGCCGCACTTGTGCGATAGTTATGCCACGCTTGTAATAAGAACACAATGAAATTAAAATAAAAATATAAAAAAAAAATATTCATATCTGGACTATAATTAATTATGTAATAACAAAATGAAATTTCATGAGTACAATGAAACAAAAGTATAGTAGATTAAAATTAATAATTGTTTGCCTACTTTTACTATTAAATTTATCGACTTTTTTTTTTTTACTTTAAAGTTTAATTGTTATTTCAGCAACAACGTAACATCAAAGTATTAGGGAGGGAAAAGAGAAAAAGTAAAATTATGTTTACATAATCACATAAATAACCCTTTCGGGACCGGTGGCTTTTATACAAATTTTACTTAAATAATCATGAAAATTCTGTAATAAAAGAAAGCAAATATTACTTTTCTTTTTTACTGGTCCCAGAAACAAATTTTGTATGCTCTTTACCAAGGTTCTTATATGCACCTATGGTCCGAATGGGTTAAGAGACCTGTTTTTGACGTTAACATGACGTGTTTAAAAGTTTGGATAGTGAAATCATGCACTTACGTGAAAATAAGGATTGTACTTTTACAAGTGAGTATCGAAATGGGATTCGCGCTATACACTGGTTAAAATAATCTCATTGCGCACCTATACTATGCGTTTGACGACCATCTATTGATAATTACAAGAAATAGAAGGGGTGCGGCATCTATTCCGGATGCGGAGACTCTCCCGGATGCGGAGACGCTCCCGGGTTACCCTATATGTGCCTTATGTCCTTATATTATATACAAATGCAGTATTCAAGAACATGTGCATTTATAAAATTTTTTATATAGTACATAAAGTAATCTAAAAAGAAATAAGTACTCACCTTATACTCATACTCCATATATTTAATCATTGAAATGAAACCGACGTGAATTAGCTTAAAAAAATAGTCCCAAGAAATATCTGACGAAGGAGTAAACAATTTCTTTGCAAACAATGAAAAATACTAACTTGAAACATTCTCCATTAAATGCTCATCGTTGACGATCGATTCTACAACATAACTGCATATCATTAAGTGCTGGCCCCTAGCGACAATATTAAGAAACATAAGGTATGTCATTTTACTTAAGTGTGTCATTTTGGGGCAGTTTCCCCTATTTATTTAAAAACTTTGTAGAATTTCGACATCTAAAGAACAGATAAGTAATATATGTTGGTGAAACGTCCAAAACTGGAGTAAATGAGGAAACAATACTTCCAAAAGTGTAGTCAAAGGTGAAAACATAATTTATGGATTTTTTATGGTAACATCTTTAGTTCACTGCCTCAAGTGACTTTTACAAAAGTAACTGTAATGTTTTTTAGTAAACAATTTATGTAATTTATATATAATATGTATGGTTGCCTATAAAAGAGTGTCCTAGCTTCAAAAATACTTTACAACAGTTTAAGGGGGTAGGATACCTTTAAACTAGGAATGCACAACCTGTGGCCCGCGAACCAAAAGTGGTCCGCGATGGGCTAACATGTGGCCCGCAAATTTCGTCAATTTAAAACTGGGAAAAATTGCAATTTTTGCCCATAGGTCGCAGAAAAAATCGTGAATTTCGTAAATTTACCGCGGGAAAATTGAAAATTTCGCCAGTCAGTTAAGAATCGCGAATTTAGTTGATCGGACTCCTAAAAATCGCGAATTTTGTCGATCCGGCGCGGAAAAATCATAAATTTCATTGATTGGGCACCGAAAAAATGCGAATTTTGTCAATGAGGAGTGAAAAAAATCGCGAATTTTACCTATCGGTCACGGAAAAATAGCGAGTTTTGTCGATCGGGAGCGGAAAAATCGCGAATTTTGTCCATCAGGCACGGAAAAATCGCAAATTTCGTTGATCGGACACGGAAAATTCGTCCTTTTGTTGATGATGGGCAGAAAAATTGCACATTTTGTTGATATCCTACGAAAAATGCCCTGTTTCGTCTGTTTATCGCGAGAAAAAAACGCGAATCCAGGTGATTGGGCGCGGGAAACTCAAAAATTTCGCCGATTAATCGCGGAAAAATCACAAATTTCATCAATCAGGCGCGAAAATCGCAAATTTCGCCGATTAGAGGCAGAAAAATCTCAAATTTCACCGATCAGCCGCTGTCAAATCGCAAATTTCGTCGATCGGGTACGGAAAACTCGCAAGTTTTTTCGATCGGGCTCCAAAAAACCGCGAATTTTGTTGGTCTGGCACAAAAAAATCGCGAATTTTTATTGATTAGGCACGAATTTTGCCGATCGGGCTCAGAAAAATCGCAAATTTCGTTCATCTGGCACAGAAAAATTGGATGGATGATACGCGGAAATATTGAAAATTTGGTCGATCGACTGCGGAACAATCGTGAGTTTCGTCAGTTTATCGCGAGAAAAAATCGCGAATTTCGTCAATTTGGCGCGGGAAAAATTTCAAATTTCGTCAGTCAGTTAAAAATTCCGAATTTCATTAATAGGGCGCGGAAAAATGGCGACTTTCGTTGATCGGGCGTGGAAAAATCACTAATTTCATCGATCAAGGGCGGAAAAATCGAAAATTTCGTCGATCGAGCACGGAAAAATCGTAAATTTCTTTGATCAGGCGCGGAAAAATCTCAAATTTCGTTGATAGGCTCCTCTTCTCTCCTTCGTTCATAAAGTTCACATTTCCTTTGGCACTAGCCACTTTCATGCTTATGTTTTTTTAGCACTTTTAATAAAATAAAATTTACTCTCTCAAATAAAGTCAAGGAATATTATCACTTCTAGAAAATAACCCTTGCTATATCTGATATATATGCAAACGTAAACACTGTTGATGTATCCTTACCAACTGAATTGGATATGGGAACCTAGAGGGTAAAGCTCCCTCCCCTCTAAAACCATATTTTTTTTACCTGATTATAGGCCACAGATCACCTCCTCGAAATAGAATTCTCTCCGTGTTACTGATGTGGCCCTCGACAACCCAGATATTTTTGTAAGTGGCCCGTCTCTTAAAAAGGTTGTGCACCCCTACTTTAACCCATCAAAATTTTCGAAAAAAATTTAATACATATTTTGATTCCGTAATCATTTCTGAACAATATGCAAAAAACCGCATTAAAAGATTCCCATTAGATTGCTAATTATGGCTGTTTTATTATGACTACATATTAAAACTACATAGGATAATTAAACTTAGGATCGCGTTTATTCAAAACGATGAATTTTGATACTGCGCGCAGTGTTACTAAAAAACTATGTGTGGCAATGAAAAGAAATTTTTACCACATATTCATTTCTGTATTATCTAGAACTCAAAACCAGAAAAATATAAAATTTTATTTTTTTTTCTGTTTTTGTACTTTGAAAATTTTTTCAAAAAGTGAAAATTTTTAATTTTTTGTTAATTTTTTAATTTAGTCAATATTATTTACAAATATTCTGGTTTTAGTATAAAGGTAACTTCTATTATGTATTTATTTTCACCAAAATTTTCCCTTTATATGCATATTTTCAGATTTTATCATGCGCGCAAGATTTTTTTTTTCTCTTATTATCAAATATTTTTAAACTTATCATTTCAATATTTATTTATGAATTTACAAGTATATATATTTTTTTAAATATACATTTAAATATGAGCTTTATATTTAAATGAAGTTTTATTTTTTACTTATTAGACAAGTTTTGAAGCTTGGAACATAGTGATATTTTTTACTTTTTCGACATGTTCAAAGGTATCCTACCCCGTTAATTTAGACTATTTACAATAAATCATATATCAATTTGAAGTTAACAGTATCCTAGTTTTTTTTTAATGTTCAACAGGTGCATCTTATTCATAAGGCCCACATCCAACCTAATGGGCAATTCTTCCCACACTTCGGTTAATAAGTTCGGAGTAATGGAAGCAATATTCTCTTCAATTCTGTGTCTCAACTCTTGGCAAATCATTAGGTAGCGGAGGAAAGCACCATCTTTTATACAGCTCCAAAGGAAAAAATCGCAAGGCTCTAACGGCTTTTAAATCTTCAGCCCAGTAATAACGCTTTGCTCTCAGGAGTCGCCGTTTTGCATGTGTCGTTCTGCAAGCAAGCCCATAACAAAGCAGTGCTCGTGCATGTGCTTTTATAAAACTGTTTGAGTTGCTTTTTATTTGTGACCTTGAACCAACATTCTACAACGCTTACAGTTGATACTATTAAAATGTATAAATGGGACATTATTTTATGGACAGCCTGTATTACATGCTGTCTTAGATGTGTGCCACCCCATAAGGTCCAGGATTTCATTTGAAAATGAAATTGTTAAAAAATAGCTTCGTGTTTTTTAATATCGAACTTTTATTCATAGGGCAGACTAGCCATATTTCGACCGCCGCTTTAAATAGACCGCTGCAATTCTGCCGCAAATTAGAGAAAGAGACGTCATCTACCACTGAAATGCTACCCATCAGAATGAGGTTATTTATATTTAGAAAAAGCACGTTTTCAGACAGTTTTTAAAAACCAAAATTTAGCTGTTTTAATTTATTTTTTTTCTACTAATTATATTCATATGTTTATTGCGCATATTTATCACGTGGATTTGCTTGCTTTCATTTTTGTTCTTAGTCTTGAGATTATCTATTTAAAAAATGACGCAGTTGCCTTAATTGGACCAAACTGAGTTCCTTAAATTGGACCAGATATACGATCATAAATTTGAAAAGTAAGTAATGAATTTCGAGGTCGGTACACTTTGGCCACTATTTTTCTATTTTATAACATTTTATAATGGAAGCGGCATGTACCTTCTAACAGGCATGTTTTTGCAGCTGCTTCTGCACTAATTACTGATGCTGAAACAGGCACTGAAGTTGATTCTACTGATAGTGAGACTTCGGTGTCAGGGTCAGTAATCATGAAACCTAATAAAACTAACAGAATAAACAAAGTGATGAAAACGACAGAGACAAAAAGTCTGGAAGATTGTTTGTTTGTTTGTTTGTATTTATGTCGGCCAATTATCTGCACGTGGGATATGGGCCCTAAGGGGGGAGTGCCTTCCGTGGAGGTCTTTCTAAGGGAACCTAACCCGTATTAACGCTTGGAGAACCAAGGTTCGAAGAAAACCACGAAAACTCCGAACGATTAGGCTGACGGGCGCGATTGGGATCGAACCCAGCATTTCCCGTCTACCAGCTTCGAGAGCAGAACCTCTCGGCCACTGGTGGGGCTAAAAGTCTGGAAGAAAAACATCAGTTACAACAAAGGTTAATAAAGATATAGGAAACGAAAAGGAAAGAGTAAGTTGTGAAGAGATTGACCCGCAAGAAAGATGCAGCTACAAAACACCCCAAAAGCCAAAGAATCAGTAGAAATGCTATCTCTTTTACCAAAATCACTTAAGTCAAAGTACAGAGGGAGCCAAAAACAGCTTTGTGAACATCTTTGCCATATAAAAGTAAACATTGAAATGAAAAAACAGGAAAACGACAAATAGGAATCTTTCAAAACACAAAAGGAATTGGAACATCAAGTTTAAAAAAAGGCGCAATTCAATTGGAAATAAAATTATAAAGAAGGAAAGCACTACAGACATAAGGTACAGAGAAAACTTCTGTTACAAAAAAATATGTCTAATAAATCCGAATCTAAAAAGAAAAATCAAGACAGTGATGATTGGTTTTGCCTAATTTGTCAGGAAATTTAAAATAGCATAAATGATTCAGAGTTCAGATTGCCAAATATGGCTCCACGTTACGTGTGCTCTGGAATAAAGTATGAACAAAAGGAATTCATGTGTAAACCTTGCATCTTTCTTACATGATAGTGAAGTAACTGGTAGTTAGTTCCATAACTTCTATTCTTAATTACTTATAACTTTGACTTATATTTTGAATGTATTTTGATTTAAAAACATTACTCTTACTTTCAAATATTTGATTTAATTATATTTCTCTGCTGTTGTTTTGATTGATTATTTCAATAATCGAAAGCTTGGCTTTTGATAAAATTAGTTATATTCCTTACTCATTAAAGCAGCCTAATATTGTTTAGTCTAATTTAGAAGACAGGGGATCCAACTTAGGCGACTACTCGCTAAATTTGATCCACTTTTGACATTTTTTTTTTCAAATTATAATAAAATTTAAAATTTTCAAAAAAGAAATTGTTCTAATACTTTATTTAGCTAGTAGATGAATAGATTAACCACGTGTAATGATATTTTTGGAGATATTCCAAAAATGAAGTGAGTAACACCTGAAAATAAGTTAAGTGGTCCAAATTCGGCTACTGCCCCTATAAAGTAAATGAATGCTATTCGACAATTATTTGTTTACATTTACTACTTTTTTAACATTTAACGTCGTATAATTATTTAATCTGAAATTAGATATTTAATCTTATAATTACTAAGCTTTGTGTCTTAACACAATAGAATTTGATAATTCTAATGAAATTGATAAAATGTTACACTCAACATAAAATTTAATATTTCCTCAAATATATTTCTAAGCATTTGAACCGGAGAGAGATGTTATGATATATTAGTATAAATTTACTCATCAATATGAATTTCAGCAAGTAACTATTAATGTCAAAATGATGAGACATGAAATCTTGATAATGTTAATTACGCATTTGCATAACAGGCATGCCATGAAATGCAGAAGCACATGATGCATATAAAATTAAGCGAGTAAATGACAAGAAAGCTGGATATTTATGTACTTTGTTAGTAGTCTATTACAATGAACTCTGACACTTTTATTAAATCCTGTAAAATGCTTTTAGTATTGTAAATTTAAAATGATAAATATTTTTCATTAAAATTTTAAATGCATCAAAAAATTTTTTAAAGGGATAATCAGACAAAATAATTAACACAAACTAGAAGCTATGTAAAAAGAAAAATTTTGGTATATTTAAAAATACCGAATACTACACACCTGTAGAACGTGTTATTACATGTATTACATGTCCTTATACATGTTATTAATGTGAATAAAACTAAAGATAGTTTTTATATATTGTACTATTTTATAAGCATTCAATGTTTTTTTTTTTTTTTTTTTTTTTTTTTTTTTTTTTTTTTTTAAATCACGCCTAATCTCGTGATTACAATTCATAATTTTTCAATCGTTTACAATACATTATGTTTGGCGTGGGCAGTGAACTCGATTACGGAAAATGAAGAGTTTTTTTTATGTTTTTGTTGAAAGTCAGATTTAGTGACTTTATTAAATCTTTGCTTATTTGAGGTATGGCAGTAAGAAAGAACTAAAATATCATTCTTTAATCGATCTGTTCAGGATTTCTAAATTATTTTCTCAACGTATAATCAAAATATAATTAATATTAAACAGTTAATTGGTAAAAGTATGCTTTTTCTAAATTATTATGTTTCTTACTTTTATTCTATCATATTTTCTTTGGCGATTGTGATTTGGTGGATAGTTAAATCCATTGATGTTATAAATCGCATACTATTGCAACCCTAAAGAACGTTTGGCGATTTATCACTTGTGGGAGGCTATTGGAAGAATGCATTAAAATTATTGTATAAAAACTTTATTAAATACATAAATATACGTAACTTTTTACAACTGAATATGTTATGTAGCGCAGATATTTTTGTAAGAAATCGTTTACACTTAGCATATTTTGTCTAGAATACTTATCTTATTTCAGATTATTTTATTTTATTTTATTTATTTATTTGAATTAAACTATTGATTAAATACATGTCTTAAACATTACATTTGTAACCATGAAATTTTTAAAAAGAGTATAAAGATGAAATAACAATTTAGTGCGAAAGATAAAATACAGTGCGAATAGATGTATTCCTGTGCTAAATAAGATATTCAAATTAAATATATATATATCATCATAAATATGATAAAATAAAATATGAAAACATTAAAATAAAATATCATTATCTATGTAGCTAAAAAAAGAAGGATCTTGCTCAGAAAATTATTGCCAATATCAATTTTACAGAAGTTAAAAGCTCAACAAACAACTAAATTATTAAAATAATACGAAATTCTGAGTAAAAAGCACATGTTTGAAATTGCCTTTTTACCTGACAATATCTATAATCAGTAAGGATTTGTTCAAGTTGTTTTTAATCATGTACTGTTATTTTGATTAAAAAATAAATTAATAAATTAACAAATAACTAATAAGTAATAAATCAAAATATTTTAAAGCTTTCATTTTATGTTTATTTAAACATTATTATCATTATTATCACAATCATCAATAAAATTATGGTTATTGCTGTGTTAACAAGACAACATTAACATTAATGGTGATAATAATGTAACTATATTTTATTTTATTTTTTATAATTAGAAGAACTGTCTTGCTCACCTATTTCATATGATTAAATTTATTCGCTAACAGCTATATTTTTTCCTAAACTGCTTGAGATTGAAATTGCCAGCATTTTTTTTTCTTTCATTTTGTATCTCTTTAATTAAAATTAAAGAGATATAAGTGAGATATAAGAGATATAAATTATAATTATTTATATCGCAAAATTATATAATGTGTAAAATAAAAGCTATTATATTATCAATGCTCAGTTACAAAAGTCCGTAGAAATGTTGGAAAACCAATTCTTGACTAAACAGCTTCGAGAATAATTTCATAGGTTTGTTTCGAGATAAATATAATGCGTAACTGCAAAAGACCTCGAGGTATTTTATTGTTCTCGCAGTGAATTATCAGTATTTATTTACCACTAAGTTCAACTATCAAGATGTTTATTTTAAACTACTAAGGTTCTGCTTGTAGACTGAATAATTTGATTAGTAATTTGTTGTTTCTTTTATTAAAATATTATCTAATACATTACGAAATTCTCCAGAATCAAAACTTCATTTTAAATTCTATAAGAGAAAAAGTATTTTCTGCATTTACTTCGCAAATGTTCATCTTTAAACAACTTTCTGACTGTTTTTATCAAAATGTGTGATAATCTCTCACGTTATAAATTTTGTAGACATTTTTTCAGAAGTATTACAGAATATTTTTGTGACATAGGCCATATAAAAGGGGTATAGAAGTTATGAAAATCCTTATACAATAAACATATGTAATCGCAAATTTATTATAATTAGTCCAAAATTTATTAAATCCTTAATCCCAAATTTATATTTCTTAAAAAATCAAAGATTATTTTTAAATTTAAAGCATGTAGGGACAAAATTTCTTACACATCAAGTTTTTACTTCTGTTTTATTGAAGTATGTCAGAAACTGCACTGAAGGCTTGACTATTAAAAGACATAATCTAAACATAATTTTTAGAAAGAGTTCTTTCTTTATATTTTCGCGAAAATGATTTTGTGCGTGATAGAAACTATTTAAAGTTTTCAACGCTTTCATAAAATTAATTGTGCTAAACTTTCATCACTGAAAAAAGTTCCCTTTCTTTTCTCTTTAACTACAAAAAAGTAGTTCAGTGTTTTAAGAAAAGCTTTTCATAGTTTAATATTAGCGAGTCTTTTTGATTGCGAATGCAAACCTTAGAGTTAAAGACTTTACGGAATGTTTATGAAATGTGTACGATATATTTGTATATTAAAAAGTTCTAATATAATCAGTAAAAGAATTATTTCAAAATATTTGGGTGAAATTTCGTTAATTAACAAATTGAATGTAATCCGTAGGTAAAAAATAATGAAACGTAAAAATCAAACTTTACCAGCTCAGAAGACTCTGTACTGCAGTGCATGTTTCATTATCACATTAAATTTGAACAGCGGAAAATTTATGTCATGGACTCAGTATTTACTTAAAAGAAAAAAAGCTGGAGTTACTCCACTCAACCTCCGAATGCTGATGGACGTGTATATATATGTATATATATGTGTGTGTACACACGGTGTTACAAAATAGCGTGGCCCATATGAAAGGTGGAAGAAGGCATACAAAAGGAATCAAAAATCATATAGGATCATGGGATCTCAAATTTCATCCGGGGCCGCTAGAGGAGGTTGCAAATTTTACATAATAAAAGACGAATAAACATAAATCCTTCTACATCAATTTATTTATACTTTATTCCTACATGTGTTGCAGATTTACGACCAACACTACTACAGGAAATACTCAAAGTTTTTGCCTGGAGACGGTCATTACATCGACACTGCATGGACTGGCGTAGCTTCTCAAACATATCAGGTGTATCTCGAACACATCCTGCTGCATAATGCGTGTCTCCAGGTGTCTGGCAAAAATTTTAAGCACCGTCCGTAATAGTACTGATCATAAATATGTAACATGTATGGAAATACAGTATAAAATAAACCGGTATACCAAATTCGGAGCAAATCGAATCATTTTGCATGAAAAACCCATTTATCTGAATTAAGGGGAGTGGACTAACCCACCTTTTCCCCCTTTATCCTTAACCAATGAACTTTCAAAACTAATCAGGGAAGCGCCTTATCACAATGAACCTGGAAAAAAATTTTGAAGCAAATTGGATGTTTCTATCAAGAGTTATCGCGTTACGTATATACGTACGTACATACATGCATACTTACATACATACATACAGAACGGGCGGGCACATTAGCTCTCAGGCTTTGATACCCTGTGAGCTAAAAAGAAAAGTGCCCAGCTAAACCGATTACTTTGAGCTCACAGGCTATTCACACTAATTGTATATTATGCTCTTATTTTAAAGAATAATGCCCCTCAAAAAAATAAGTGAAGGGGAATTAGCCCCCGTTTCCCCCTTTAACCTTAACCAATGAATCCCCAAAACGAATCAGGGAAATTCCTTAACATAACAAACCGGTATACAAAATTCGGAGCAAATCGAATAATTCTGCATGAAAAACCCATTTATCTGAATTAAGGGGGGGACTAACCCCCCTTTTCCCCTTTATCCTTAACCAATGAATCCCCAAAACGAATCAGGGAAGCACCTTAACATAATAAACCGGTATACCAAATTCATAGCAAATCGAATAATTCTGCATGAAAAACCCGTTTATCTAAATTAAGGGGTGTGGACTAGCCTCTTTTCCCCCTTTATCCTTAACTAATGAATCCCCAAAACGAATCAGGGAAGTTCCTTAACATAATAAACCGGTATACAAAATTCGGAGCAAATCGAATAATTCTGCATGAAAAACCCATTTATCTGAATTAAGGGGGGGGGGACTAACCCCCTTTTTCCTCTTTACTCTTAACCAATGAATCCCCAAAACGAATCAGGAAAGCTCCTTAACATAATAAACCGGTATACCAATTTTGGAGCAAATCGTATAATTCTGCCTGAAAAACCCGTTTATCTAAATTAAGAGGGGGGGGGTGGACTAGCTCCCTTTTCCCCTTTATCCTTAACCAATGAACCACCAAAACTAATCAGGGAAGTTCCTTAACATCCGGTATACCAAATTCGGAGCAAATCGAATAATTCTGCATGAAAAACCAGTTTATCTAAATTAAGGGGTGTGGACTAGCCCCTTTCCCCCTTTTATCCTTAACCAATGAATCACCAAAACGAATCAGGGAATCTCCTTAACATAATAAACCGGTATACCAAATTCGGAGCAAATCCAATAATTCTGCATGAAAAACCCATTTTTCTGAATTAAGAGGGGTGGACTAACACCCCTTTTCCACCTTTATCCTTAACCAATGAACACCCAAAACTAGCCAGGGAAGCTCCTTAACATAATAAACCGGTATACCAAATTCGGTGCAAATCGAATCATTCTGCATGAAAAACCCATTTACCTGAATTAAGGGGGGGGGGTGGACTAACCCCCCTTTTCCCCCTTTATCCTTAACCAATGAACTCCCAAAACTAATCAGGGACGTTTCTTAACATAATAAACCGGTATACCAAATTCGGAGCAAATCGAATCATTCTGCATGAAAAACCCATTTACCTGAATTAAGGGGGGTGGACTGACCCCCCTTTTCCCCCTTTTCCCTTAACCAATGAACTCCCAAAACTAATCAGGAAGAAGCGCCTTATCACAATGAACATAGAAAAGAATGTTGAAGCAAATTGGATGTTTCTATGAAGAGTTATCGCGTTACGTACATACGTACGTGCATACATACATGTAGAACTTGCGGGCACATTAGCTCTCGGGCTTTGTTAGCCTGTGAGCTAAAAATGATGTAGAATGTTTTTTGATTAATGTAGATTGATTTTTGATTATTCTTCTTTTATTACATATAATTTGCAATTCCATCTAGTGTCTGTCGATGGCGTTTGCGACCCCATGTTACTATATGATTTTTGTTTTTTCTTTTGCATACTTGCTTTGCCCATTCATTTTGTCTACGCTATTTTTAATCATACAGTATATTTCTGAAACAATGTATTCAGGTAGATTCAAACTCTTGACCTTCTGTTTTCAAACAGGAAACTTTACCTCTGAGCTACTAATACTCGATCACATTGCCACAATATTTATCTATTATACTTTGCCAGATTTATTTGGTTATTTTGTCTATTGAATCCTTTTCAAAATGGTTTGAAAAGGATTTATAAATGGAGTAAATAGGTAATTCACATGCCAATTTTTACGAAAATTTAGACAGTTGTTGCTAGAGGGGTTTGTACTATGTGCGTTAAATGGAAACTCAATAGGAAGTACCCTTTAGGAGTTAAAATGATCGCTCACACACACTCACACCTACACACATAATTAATGATTGAAATTCCTGCTTTATACTATGCGTTAACACTATGTGTTAAAAACTTTACACAATGCATGAAAGTACACTATGTGGAAAGTAAAAAGTGCTTTGCTATGTTCACTGTAAAAAATGGAAGATGTTTCTTAATCTGCAAAAATGTACAATAATCACGAACGCAAATATATAATAACCAGTTCCGAGTCACCCAAGATTCGGTAAAATGTTCTTTTATCTTTAGAAACCTCAGAAAATAATTTATTTTCGAAAATTAAAGAAGAATTCATGAAAACAAATTTTTATTAGCCGCCCGTAATTTTCTGAAACGTTTTCGAGTAGCTTTTACAATGTATTAATCAATTCTCTGTACCAGAAAAATCGGTTTTTCGGATTCTATCAAGTAAATCCCAAGTATATTCTCAAGTAAACATTTTCAGATGCATAACTGAATTTGTACATGAAATTGTAACAATATAATGTTAATTTTTACATTAATGTTAATGCTGTTTATATTGTAAGTTTGTCTGTTCAACATGTGTGGAAACTTAGCCTTTTCACAATTTCCACATATAAAAACCCTCATAAATGCTACAGAATCACGGCCTATGGAAACTCCATGTATTCGGCAGTGACACTAGAAAATTCGTCTAAGTCTCAGAGTTTGTCGGTAACATAAAAGTAAATAACTTCAGTGCGATCGATCTTACGAAGATGACACTTTGGAACATAGTACATAAAAGGAGGACCACCTGGTTCCCACTTTGTAACACCGAAATATGCCGGTAAGTGCTTCTTGACATTGCATACTTTGAGAGGAAAGTTTCGTATGCAAAAAGGGGGAAGGGCCCCCGACCAGCCACTAGAAGGTCGGCTGTCAAAAGGATCTTGACGGGCGAACCAATGACAGCGGATGTTGGAAACTAGCATTTTTTTCCGAGAGAGAAATGAAGGATATATACGAGATCTCTGAGGAGATCAGGAGGATTAGATGACTTTTAGAAGGGTTTAGCAGAAGCTAAACTGGAAAAGAGGTTCTTCAACCTGAAGGAGAGAAAAGTTTCTCTCCATGCTTTTCACGGGATTATCTTTCGGAGGTCGCTCCGAGGAGACAGGAGACTTCTTTCTCTCAACGGCAACAATAGCCGATCAGCTGAGCTACAGCTGGGAGCATCAGCGGAAAAGCTGAACGCACGGACGACTGTTAGTCCGCACCTTTAACGGACATTTATTTACATAGAAGGGACCATAGTGTTTCCCAGAGACTCTTGAATATAACTAATCTGGACTCTGATTTGTTATCCGGTCAAGGACTTTTATTAGATATTCCTACCTTACAAAACTTTATTTCATCAAATTAATTTCCTAAGTATTTGTTGTGTCAGTGTTGACATTGTATATAGCCAAGATTTCTTGTTGTTTTTACGAGAATAAAACATTCAATTTTTCATCTTACTAAAACCTTTGTCATCACGCCTCTGAGGAGATCACGCCACGCTACCACCCTCATCTGAGGCCCCACACATGTTTTCTGCATATCAAAATATTTACCTGAGAATTTATAGTATCCGAAAAAGTGAAATTCTCATTTGAGAAAAACTGCAATGTAAAAGCTACTCAGAAACGTTTCCGTAAATGACGGGCAGCTAATCCATATTTATTTTTATAAATTGTTCTTTAAATTCCAGAAATAAATAGTTTTATGGGGGTGTTAAAGGTAAAGGAACGCTCTTCGGTGACTTGGAAGAGGTTATTGTATATTTTTGTTCGTGATTATGCTACATTTTTGTAGATTAAGTAAAATCTGTCATTTTTTACAGTGTTCTTGGGCAGACAAAACGCTCTAATGACAATAATTGCCTTATCATTCATGAAAAAGAGTTTTACTAATAAGAGTTTTACAAATGCATGGTTTACTAATATGAGCTTTACTTTATAATTACTTTGTCTTTAAAGTTCCCCATTATGGACCAGCAAACTTCAGCTCCTGCTGCGCAGCACATAATTTTATGGGGTCGACATTTAAAATAAAGGTCTTGGACTATTTACTTACCGCATAAGTCTTTTGAACGGTGCATTTAAAAGGCCAAATAACTAACAACAATAACCAACACACACTCTCTTTTTATTTTTAACACAATATAAAAAAGTTTTAATTAACGGTAACTAAAACTAAAATATCGATAGAAACGAAAGTGACTGTTACATTCAAGAAAAACTGTTCCTTAACAGGATATTATTATATGTTAGAGAAGAATATCTTAAAATATCCCACAACAAGGAAGTGATATGTTAAGAAAAATGACTTTAGCTTAGATAATGATTAATATAATACTTTTTCATTTACTACAAGTTATTTTCAGCAGCATTTTTGCTGATAAAAAAATGTTCAATATATTTTCTCAATTTCCAGAACAAAGAACTTATTGATTTACCGTCATTCTACTTCATGTGGAGTAAATTTTAAACATAAAAGAATGTTGGTTTGGATAATTGACTTCTCAGAAGAGAAGATTTATTCGCCGAATGGGATCAATTAAAAGTTTTCTTTGTTATCAATTAAACTTTTATTGCAGGTTATAGAAATGCAATTAAATTGGAGTATTGCTATATAAAAAAAATTAATTCGAAAATATTTGTTTGTTTCGCTTTACTTTTGTTATTCTTCAATTAATTTTTTTTAATTTAATATTTTTTACAATAAATATATTTCTTTTAATATTCAGAACCTCCTCATAAATATATTTGACGTAATGAATTCTCTTTTGAAGGTGTTAAAAGAATAGCTCACACCATTCTATTGTGTAAATTTCGTTTACTAGAAGAGACTAGCCATAACTAGTAGCAATTGGTTCATGCCTGAAAATATGGCAGGTGGAAAGCATTCTATTAGAGTTTCCCCTTTAAAAAATAGCAAATTTCTATAGAGTTAATACTTTTTTTAACTTTGTTCAGATCATAAAGATACTAGCCATAACTAATAGCAATTGGTTCATGCCTGAAAATATTGCAGTTGGAAAGAATTCTATTAGAGTTTCCTCTTTAAAAAAATAGTAAATTTCTATAGACATAATACCTTTATTAACTTTGTTTAGATCATAATAAAAAAATAACTGCGATGCTATAATTCCTTTAATGACACGCAAAACCCTTTTTAAAACAGAAAACTGCTTCGATACTAATTCATAAAACTTATTAGTAATGCAGAAACAAAAGTTTCTAATTCTAAAACTAACAGAAGATATTTGCTAGAGAATTAAATGACGAACTGCTCTCACTCTTCTAGATAACAAAACTAACGAAAATATGTGCTCTGGGGGTATTTATAGTCAATAGTATAACAGAATTTTTCGCGTGTCCCTATTCTGCGATTTATTATCAAATCTCTCACAAACCAGATTAACAGATTATACTGAGTATAGAAAATCATATGTATATTTCAGACAGATCATTTAGGCTATGCAGCGTTCCCTCGTTAACTCCTCATCTTACTAAAAGATATATCAATAGCTTGAGATTAAGATGTCAGAAATGAACAGTGCTTCTAGCCTTGGAAACCTGCTGCCGAGAGATGTATTTCCTCTGACTTCAACCTAAGGCTGCTTATATATTTTTTTTTTTTCGAAAAATTCCCAATGACAGGCCTAATAACTTCTCACTCCTTTTTTTCCAAACATTCTGTCATCACCAAATAAAGAAAGGTGAGTCTCAAAAAAAGAAAGCGGCGGCGATGAAAATATCAACGATGTCCACGGCTTACATTGCATTTATCGAACTAATTTTAAATAAAACCAGTCGAAAATTGCACTTCAAACGTGGCAATGCACTATAACTTGTTTTATAAATATTCAAATCTTGATGCAATAGCTTTTGCACTTTGTATTCATACAAAAATGCATGAATACAAAAGTTATTACGATTCTATATATTAATTCAGTAATACGGAAATAATAGGACTCCATCTTAAAGAGGACATAATGACCATGGCAACCTAGTATCATTACCTATCATGGGATATCATTAAATTAATTATGTATGATAGGACTTAATACAATATTCACTATGGCAACCTAGAATCATTACCTATCATAGGATATCATTGAATTAATTACGTATGCTAGGATTTAATAAAATGAAGAAAACTGTTGTTAATATCTTTTTAAGTTTTGATTCGATTTTCATAAAATTTGAAATGACTCGACAAAATTCTGCAACGATTATACATATTAACTTTCAAACCTTTCGATAGGCTAGTTTTTGCGCTGTTAGGCATATCACTCGCTGAACAGACAAGCGACAAAAAAGCCTAAGTCAAGAGACATTTCATCCTGATGACAAAGGAGAAACCAGTTTGAACGCTACAATTTGTCGCGTGTCTGACGTTTTTGTCTGCTTGTCTGTTCAGTGCGTGATTTGCCTTATATGCGGTTAGACGGGCGGACCAGACGACGACTATATATGGGGCATACTCATAATCTAGTCTGACAAAATTAAACTTACTAAAATAACATTTTAATCTGATAGACCAATGCCTTAATGATTCAAAATAAAGAAAATATGGTCAGCAGCGAAAATGTTTTTATTTAACTGAGGTTTAAGTTAAACTTGCGAGTTTAATTTTCCTTACCATTTTACCACTATAACTCTCTATTTTCTTCTAAATTTTTACTTATAATGGAATTTGCATAGTACCCACAGGACATTAAAATAAGAAATAATAACAATGCAGTACTTTTAATACAGAATTTTTGTACAACATTGTCTTAAAGGGGTGTTAAAGAAGGGACGGTAAGGTAAAAAAAGGGGATGGTATTGGAAAAAATGGACGGTAAGGAAAATTACCACCTATTTTTAGGAAAATCATTTTAAGACTAAGTGATAGCCACAATGTTCATTGATTTTTAGAAACAGTTGTTAACATTAGATTAAATTATTATTATTATTTTTTTAATTTACCTCGAAAAGTGCAGGAATAAACCTTGGGGACGGTGAGACTACCAATAAAGCCACGATGCTTGAAATCGATATTTAAATGCTGATTTAAATTCTACAGTAAATTTCCTGCAAAGAATTTTAGACATTATTTCTCTAGCATACTTCTGCATGAGAAAAAACTTGAAAAAAATTCTGTGGCTGCATCTGAAATGATTTTGTCTATAATTTTAGAAGAAGGATGGTAAGGAATCTAAAACCCAGGGACTGAGTTTAAAAAATAATAAAAGCCCTAAAAATGTGTGGCGGTTAATTTTTAGGTACATATTTATATAAAACAATAGTTCCAGTTTTAGAAAAAAATTACATTGAATTATTTTTATTGAAACAATTTTATTTAGACAACTCCAAACTTAAAAATCAGCATCAGGAACACGGGACGGTATAGGAGTTATCCAGGTGTTTGGACCCCCAACATCGTCTAAAACTTATTTATCTCGTTAATATTGTTGTAAAATCATGCAATGGGATGTTCCCCAGTATAGGAAATAAAAAAAACACAAAAAAGTGTATTAAAATAAAAATTATTATTCAGGGACATGAAAGTCAAAAGATTGTGAGAATGCTCCATATGCTGCGTATTTATATAATTACGAACGCACCTAAAAAGAATCCTTAGCATATAGCTGCTCAAAAATCTGTAGGTTTCAAGTATTTGCACTTATTTTCGTATTCACTGGCCCGTTTTGGATACACTCTGTACGTTAAAAAAATTCTATAATAAATAAATAACAAAAATGAAATCTAAGTAAATTTATGTGTGTTTTATGTGCTCAATATTAAAATCATGTCTTTCTTTCATATCGAATTCTATAAAACAGAAATTAAATTAATATAATACCTTTAAAAATGCATTGATGCAGAAAATATCCGTGTCTGTCAAGTGAAATGAAGCGAAAGTGAAAATATCTTTTGAGAAACTTCTTGTCACAAGAATTTAATTTTTACGAAGCGTCACAAGAAATGGAGTTTCTTTTGAAAGCTTTATCATCTGTAAAGTGTCGCCGACAGAACAGAGAGATATTCTTTTTAAACCTTTTGTATTTCTTTTCTATAAACCAAAATAACAGATTGTGAATCATGCTCCCGATTTAGTTATTAGATTTAACTATATTTCAATGCCTTAAATGTGCAAACACAGGGTGTAGCAAAAATGTATACATAAATGAATACAAAAATGCACGTAGATCTCCTTATTCCAGCAAACAGAATTTAATAGTTTTACAGCCTTTGTCCACTGACAAATTCTATATTTAATTTCCTGTGAGTCTCTTCCTTCTTCAATAATCTCTAAAAGATATCTATAATGCTGGCAGCTTTCTACAACCCTTGGCAAAAAGTTTCCGATCATTACACCAACACTATCATTTTTTGTAAGAAAGGATTATTTATTCTCACTGTATAAAAATTAAACGATTATTAGCGATAATACATTTGTATTATGTATAATGAACAACAATATGCAATAAAAAGAATCATTATATATCTATTTATAAATAGAAAAACGGTGATTGAAATTTAAACACCAAAGAAAAAATTATCCAATCATGCTTTGATTTGGAAAGAAATAACTGATCACAATAATAAATATTTACTAAATCCATTTTTAGGTCGGATGACAGAAGAAATTCGGCATGGAATGGACTCAATAAGCTTTTTACACTCATTCGAAGCAATTTCACACCAGCATTCCCTTATAGCTTTACGTAGTTCTATGGCATTTGAGATCCTCCAAAAATCGATTTTTCTTTTTAATATATTCTACAAATTTTCAATGGGATTAAGATCCGGAATATTGGGCGGCTAAGTCATGGTTTTAGTTGGATTATTACCTACATTTTATAGAAATTTCTTAACTGATTTGATGTGATGGGGAGCTGCGCTGTCATCTTGAAATAAGAAGTCATTTTGGAAACCAAAAAACTCTCTAAAATGTCAATATAAACTTCAGAGTTTATTGTACGTAACACAATACACAACTTGCCGACGCCTTGTTATGTCATACAACTCCAAACTATAAATGCAGGTGATAATTTAGTCCTCGTATTGACACACTTTTCACCAACTCTCCTCCAAACAAATGTTCCACAGTCATCACCTGTTCCGAGAGATATACGAGATTCATCGCAAAAAATAACTTTATTCCATTTATCAAGAGATCAGTGTACATGTTTTTTACACCATTGCAAGCGCTCTTTTCTGTGCTTCTTTGTGAAGTAAGGTTTCGTTTTAACTTTACGAATTCAAATTCTGCTGCATTTAGACGATTACGTATACAGTGCTGTCACATACCTTTACGTTATACTTAGATCATTCGGCATTGAGTTGCTTTGAGGTTGCTCGTCGTTTTCTTTTCGCTATTTCCACAAATTTTCTGTCCTCTCTAGGCATTGTCATTTGTGGACGTCCATTTCTAGGTAAATGTTCCACGCTGCTAGTCAACTGGTATTTTTTCCAAATATCGCATACCGTACTTTGAGCACAATTTAATGAAGCAGCCACTTTCCTTTGTGAATTTCCATCTTGCAACAATTTAATCATGCGTATTTTTAAATCGCGAGACGGGTTTTTCACACGATCCATTGTTCAGCACTTCAGAGCTGCTTTTGATCTCGCAGCTGGAAGATTTCTTCTTTTAAATAGGATTCAGATATTGCACGCATGCACAAGCACTCTTATCTGTCTTCAATATGCAAATTTCAAACATGTTTCCTCAGTGATCGATTATTATTTTCCAACTTTCGTCTTGATCGGATATTTTTTTTTCTCACGAGAAAACTTTTTTGCCTGCAGTATAATTATAAATTATATTATTGTTTTATTGAATTCACTTTTAATTTATATTTTAATACGTGTTCTTTTATTTGGCATATTGTAAAACGCCCCTATCCTCATGAATCGTGAAATATATGCTTCAAAATGCAAAAATCATAAGCTTGATAACTCTGATCGGAAATTTTTTGCCAAGGGTTGTAGTTTTATGCTGTTATTGAGATTAGGTCTGTCTCATTTCCTCCTATACATAGGCATTTGGTCTTGCTAACATTCATGTAAAGTCCTCGTCTCTCATATTCTTCCTTAATTCCTTAAATCCTGGTTTAACTAACTTAAAATAATTGCTTAAACCAGAGCAAGTTTAGAACAAATGAAATATTTTCTAAAAAATTACTAGAAGCTCGAGAACCTAGCTGAAGTACAAAGCTAGTTTAGTAGAGAGTTTTAAAGGATTCTTCAATGTGATTTACAATCTCTAGAATAAGACATAAAGTAAAAAAAAGTTGGAACTCTTCAAAATGTTTACAAGCAATGTTGGATAAGACCACGTTCATCAACAACCCCGCAAATTAAGTCTCTTTTACGATTCCATTGCTTCACGTTATCAGAAGTGCTCTGGTCAGAAAGGACATTATTTTTCATACAGGTGTTAGTTATATAAAACGTTCATTATTGTAGTTAGTTCCATTTCATAATTCGAAATAAAGAGTGTGTTAATAAAAAATTACATTATAATAAATTTAAATAATTATGTATACATCTTTTTGGGGGCATCCTGCAGTTTACGGGGATTTGGTATTCTTTAAACTATTTTGTTGTTTTAAAGTACCTTTTAGAGTACTTTTACAGTAAAATTAAAGTATTTTAGAGTGCCATGAAAAGTAAATGATATAATAAAAAAAAACACAGTTCTTGCAATAAATTTTGAAAAATCAAAGAAAGTTCTAAAACTACACTTCTTCTACAATTTCGAACTTTTTGAAAACTTTTTCGTCATGATATACTTAGCAATCAAAGATAATCTTTTCAAATCGGATTTAAAGTTTATCTTTGAATGCGCTTCTCTTGCATTGGCTGTTTCCTGAAATTTCCTGTAATTCTATTGGACAATAGGCTTTATCCTTGAATCCGCTTTTCCTACATATATTTGAGCAAATTTCTTTTCTGAGCAATCATATTTTGCACTGATGACGATACGCTATGGCTACCGAAACTAGTTTGCGGCAAGTAAAAGTGTTTTGGTGCTTTAAACGTTCTTTTTCATCTATTTATAAATGTATATTTTATTAAGAAGAAAATTATTGAAAACCTTTAGTTCAAAACTAACTTGTTTTATAGAAATTGGATCATTAACTGGAATATATGGCTGTCGGATTTAGGTCATTTTTGTCGCTTTCACGATAGTTAAAACCTAAATGAGACTTCCAAAGCCCTAAATGTGACAATGCATTTTATATATGTCACTTAATCTTAAAATATTCACTCAATTCCTATAATTATTCCAAATCTCGACTAATATTGTAAAGAAATAAAGTCTGTTTGTTTGTTTGTGGAAGGTAATCTCAGGAAGTATCAAAAGCATTTCAAAAGTAATGGTATCAAAATGATGGTGTTCATCCCTGTTCCAACATAGGCTATATCTTATGTCCATGCCAGTAACCCAAGGGGTGCAAGAGCAAAAAACTTTCTAACAATGTAATTTTTTGTGTTACTGAAGGCCCTAGAAACATGAAATTTGGCATGGTATTTATTTATAAGATATAAATGATCTCTAAGAACATGTCTTAACAAATTCGAAATTTAAAAGTAGCGAAAATGCGCAAAAAGCGTTCTAAATGGCGATTTCTAGGCAATCTCAGGAAGTACCGAACCCATTTTAAAAAAAATGGTGTCAAAATGATGGTAATACCCTTTTTGTTTTTTTTCCTTTCATTGTCTCTTTTTCGGAGTTTTTTTCATATTTGCTCCTGTTTTTAATCATTCAGGAAAGTTTGACCCTACAGATTTCGCTTTTTGCTAGATTTTGATTTGTTGGCGAAAGTGTTTTTTAAAAACAGCTTTCAAAAATATGAGATGGATTAGCTTCAGAAAGATATATTTTTGATGTGATTCTGGTTGCATTCCAGACAGTTCTTGAATAGAATATGACCTGGTTTTGCACGTAGACTTTTTAAGTATGCATTCATTATTTGCAAGAATTTAAAATCTTCATCTCTTATTTGTCTACGCAATGTTAAATTTCTTTGAAGAGACACATCAAAAGTTATTGGTGTCGTTTAATTATTTCCTTCATGCTGTTCAATTTAAAAACTTGAGCTTGAAGAAAAGTCAACCTTAGCTGTTAAGTCCTCATTATCTAGCTTTATTAAAATATCTCTAATTTCAAAATTAGGATTATATTGTCCCTTTTTCAGGAAGATTATATTGGATACTTAATTCATTAACATGAAAATCATCAGTAAAAATTGATTTACTGGTAGGTAACAGGTCAACGCACAAATAATTGCTAACAGCTATATTCTTATCAGCCAAGGGTCATTCCATGTCAGTTCAGGCAGGCATGTAACCCACCATCACAGATTTTGATGAAACTGCGTGTGTTTGTTCCTTTTATTAAGATATGATTCCCAGTATTTTTTTTTTTACTCCTTGGTCAAATAGTTTCTGAGAAAAAAAAATGTCAAAATTTTGAAAACTGCCATCAGTTGGCATTCTTGACTGCTCGATTTTCAAATGTAGCATGATATAAATATCATCATATTTCAATATCTATTCCACAAATCATCTTCAAATAAGTTATGTATAATATATAGGGTACGCAGATTATGAAAAAAATATATTGTTACGCTTATATAACATTTTAAGTGTGTCTAAAAAAATGTTTAATCTTTGAAGTCGTGATTTTTTTATGAAAAATAATGCATTACCTAAAATAGCATTATTAACAAAAGGCGGTATTTTTATTAAATTTATTTTTTGTGGGGGATATATTTAAAGGTGTCCTTTACCTGATTCGGAAATAAAAGTAGTGGGATTTTGGGTGTTTTTAGTAGTATTTCATATTTAAAAATATTTTGAGGCGTATTTCAAATCAAATCAAGCAGAGTCATTCCATGTCAGTTCGCCTAAAATATTTAATTCACTGTCACAAATTTCAATGAAACTGGGTATGTTTATAGCTCAGTTTAAGACAGGATCAAGGAAATTAAAGGTGATTACAAGTAAAATATTTTTTAAGATAAAAAAAATATCTAAATTTTGAAATTTTTTAAAAAATGTTTTTAATGGCAGATCTATTCAGGCAGATCTATTTTAATGGCAGATTCAAAGACTGCATAAAAAAAAAAGTCATTTCAATATAAAATCACTAAATAAGTTTCAAATAATGTATATGTGACAAATAATGTAGGCAGATTATTATTTATTGTTGTTTGTCATGTTTAAATGCTAAGAGTGTGTTTAATCTTGTGAATTCTTAAAATCAAGAATTTTGTGAAAAATAATGTGTTAATCAAAAATTTATTATTAACCGAAGGCAGGCTGTTATTACTTTTTTTAATTGTACGTAAAAATATCTTTTCAATAGTTATAAAATAAAAATAGTGAAAATATGAGCAATTTTAACAAAATTTTCATAAAATGTGAATGTTTAATGATAAATATTGAAGCTTTTCATGCTAAGATGTACTAAAATGACTACGATATCGTGTATTTCTACTCTTGCTTAAATATAATACATACAATAATAAAATTACAAATATTATTTACAGCAATAAAAATTAAATTAAATAGTACCAGTTCCTTTACCAACACTACGTTGCTCAACAGCCGACTTAAAATCAACAGCCCGCACTCTTATTGAAAAATACTTTCAACTGTTCAAATAATAAATAAACTGCATTTAAAAATTTTAATATCAACTTATTATCTTAAGACGATAATAATAACTAAACAACATGATGAATTTATAAATCAGCTTTTAATTGAAAAGTCGTGAAATGGTCCCTTTAAATATTGTTGTTCATCGAGTCAATCAAAACAAATTATACAAAAAAAAAATAGTGAGCCTAATATGCTGACTGCAATGACAGTTCTAACAAAACTAATTAATTCATTACCATCTGAAATCAAACCCGAAAGATCAAAAGAAAAAAAATCATCTGTAGTGTGAATGTGACATACTCAGTGGTTGTTGAGGTATGTCTTTGTGACATTTTCACCTGTACTTCAATAAAATGTAAACATGTAAGCTTTTTTCATTCATCCAAATTAAGTAAAACAATTATAAAATTTTGTTGTCATTACACCAGATGTTAAATTTTTCGTTACATACTATTAGATAAGTTCTTTACTTTTAGACATTATTGACATAATATCATAAAATTTGCTATATGTATTTTCTGTAAGTGTATAAACAATATATATATGCTTTATTAAACATAAATGAATAATTTTTAAATAATTTGTTTGAGAACAGGGATATATATACACACATATATATGTTGAAAATCCATCTTTCAGCAATATTGTGATGAAATAAATCAAATTACCGTAATTTCCGGTGTATAGCCCACGGATCATACAATCGTGTTTCGACCCAGAAATTTTTAGAAATAAAATGTAACTTTTTAGATCACAGTAAATATTGGTCTTCAAATACAGAATAAAATTTCTGGGTCCAAACTGAATTGTTTGATCTGCGGGCTATACACCCGAAATTACGGTACATATCATTAGAAACTGAATAAAGTTACAAAAGTGCAACTCATTAAGTTTTAAATATTTTTTTAGATCTAGTTATTTGAAAGATATAAATATAATGGATTATGCATTTTTTGCATATATTTAAAGCACAATACGTCAAAATTTTCTTCAACAGAGTGAAATTTGTTTTTTTTTTCAATATTAGCAGCTCAATGCTAAATTTTCAATATTAACAGCCAAATATGAGTTTAAAGATTAGGACTGTCATTTTGAAAATTTCTATTGGGCGGTGAGGAGCTAGTGATTTTTCTCTTTTTTGGAAAGGGATAATTGCTCTTCGCCCTAGAAGTTTTACTAAAAAACAATATTGTTTATTTTTTTCCTTAAGAAACGAACATAAAAGATAATTTGAAAAATAAAATAAATGTATAAATAAAAATATTTCCAGAGATGATACATTGGATAGGTTTTACATTTGAAAATATTGATAATTTTAAATATGATTTAAATACTACTAAAACCAACCAAAATCTCACTATTTTTATTTCAGATCCAGTTATAATGTAGTATTATGTACAATTTAAAATTAAAAAATTAGTCATAGAAACTCCGCCTCTGATTGATAAAGATTTTTTAATAATTTCATTATTTTTTGTAAAATATTTTTGATTTCAAAGATTGTACAATTTTTTAGACTCATTTAAATATTTTTTAACATTACAGCAATATTTTTTTCATAATCTACATACTTTATTTACCTTGTTTAAATTATTCGAAGAAGATTTCTTTATTAGTTATTGAAATATGATTTTATATATAAAATGAGGCCTTTGAAAATTGAACAATCATTAATGGCAACTCGTGGCATTTTTCCAAAATTTTGATAATTTTTTCTCATATGTTCACTATTTTTATTTTATAACCATTTAAAAGATATTTTTACGTACAATTAAAAAAAAAGCAATAACACCCTGCCTTCGGTTAATAATAAATTTTTGATTAACACATTATTTTTGACAAAATTCTTGATTTTAAAAATTCATAAGATAAAAGACACTCTTAGTGTTTAAACATGATAAAAAACAAGAAATAATAATCAGCCTACATTATTTGTCACATATACATTATTTGAAACCTATTTAGTGATTTTATATTGAAATGACTTTTTTTTTTTTTTTTTTTTTTTTTTTTTTTTTTTTTTTTTTTAATGTAGTCTTTGAATATCGAACTGTCATTAAAAAAATATAAAACAATTTTTCAAAATTTTGATATTTTTTATCTTAAAAAATATTTTACTTAGGATCAAGAAAATTAAAGGTGATTACGTCTTAAAATAAGCTATAAACAAACCCAATTTCATTGAAATTTGTGACAGTGATTAAATGGCTTAGGGGAACTGACATGGAATGACTCTGCTTGATTTGATATGAAATGCACCTCAAAATATTTTTAAATAGGAAATACTACCAAAAACACCCAAAATCCCACTATTTTTATTTCAGAATCAGATAAAGGGCACCTTTAAGTATATCTCCCATAAAAAATAAATTTAATAAAAATACCGCATTTTGTTGATAATGCTTTTTTTATTAATGCATTATCTATTATATATATAAAATCCAAACGGAAATTTCGTTCCGAACGCCGAGATTTCGAGTTCTACCGCATGGATTTTTACGGAACTTATACCGTTAGATAGGTATCGTTCCAGGGAAGGTTTTAAGCTATAACACATCATTCTACCTAGATTAGTTATAGAATTATTACGGAAAATTTTATTATTTTGGACTTTGTTACTTCATATTTCCTTAAATATCTGGACTCCTATTGGTCGTAGAGCTTAGATCTCGCGCCAAAAGTAGCTCCGAAATACCCAAGCAAACTTTTCCCCGCGATTATTTTGCCGTCTTCCGATTTCCTCTAACTCTATTAGGGGCCCGCGTAGGGCCCCTTTAAAATATTTTTCGTAGTAATTTCAGCAATTATCTTAAATTATTGGTTAAGACCGCCACCCTCCCGATTCATGTATCTACGGAAAGGTTGCATGAAGGAGTTTCGTTCAGATACGCTTTCGTTAAGAATAGAGTGCGCTCCCTGGTGGTGGAATGTGGAACTAACATAACGCGATATTGTTAAAATTAAGAAATCTAACAATGCGATCTGTTTTAAACTTTGAGATAGTTCATAACACATAATCTATTATCTATTCTATTATATATATATAAAATCTATTATCTATTCTATTATCTATTTATATATATAAAATCCAAACGGAAATTTCGTTCCGAACGCCTAGATTTCGAGTTCTACTACATGGATTTTCACGGAACCTATACCGTTAGATAGGTATTGTTTCAGGGAAGGTTTTAAGCTATAACACATTATTCTACCTATATTAGTTTTAGAAGTATGACGGAAAGTTCTGTTATTTTGGGCGATAAGGTTACCATTTTATTTCTTGGCGAAATTCATCGTTGATAAAAAAAAATTGAAACGGCTATTAAACCTCGAAAAATAAAAGAAAAACTGTTACTAATTTTATTTAAATGAAAAAAAAAAGAAAAAAAGAAAAAGAAAATCCGTTTTAATGAGTGATAATATTAAAAAACGGAAACATTTAATCAAAACCTGAAAGAAATATTTGTAATGCTTAAAAATTAATTTAAAAAGAAATATTACACTTGATATGCAATATTTGGCTCTTTATCGCTTGCGTTAGATATGGAAACGAATCTGAAAATTTGATTAGATGAAATTTTAACGACATTTTCTCTCTGTTCTGTTCTTTTCTTTTTTTTTTATATCTAACTGTCCCATCACGTGACTTATAGAAGAAACAAGCAGATGTAATTGTGAGTCACATGTGTAATTACTATTTGTTTCTTTACAATTTATTATTTTTCTTTTGTCGCCAAACAATGTGATTTTAAGCCAAAAATGCATAAGCATGACATTAGCTTGAGGATGTTCTCACAAATGGTGTTTTTTTAGGTGAAAGAGATCATTTTTTGAGTACATTTTCATATTCAATTGTAACTTATATAGATATCAGTTAATATTTTAAAAATGGAATCGAATACTTAAATTTCAGTGTGAATTTCTGCCACACATACATATTGTAAAATAATTTCATACTTTTTAAAATGTTTTTCGCCGTAATTCCGAAAGCATGTGATATTTATAAACTCGAACTCAGATCAACGAATATTACCCATTTTATTTAAGCAAATATTATCTATTTTCTCAAGTCATATCGCCAATTTCATTTATAGGAAAATTCACAGATTCGAAATCTAGGAAATAAAGATAATTTTTAAGGAAATTTATGTCTTAATACGTTATTACTATGGAAAAATTCAACATTTTGAAAAAAAAAAATTACAAATCTTTTGTAATTCGTCATTTCTTCTTCGTCTTTCTTCGTACTTTCTCCTCTGTTATGTAATATTTCAAATGATATTGGACTAATTTTCTATCATCGATTCACCGCAAAATCGCATATCTAATATAGTGTATAAAATAAAGTCTGGATTAGGGGACTAATTAACGCACAGCGCAAACTACTGAACCTAAAATCTTGAAAATCGTGGTAAAAATACTTCTTATGACATAAACTTCTGCTAAGAAAGTATTTTCTAAAGTGTCACCCCTAATGGTTTTTGCACGGGGAGGGGAAAAAAAATCGAATATCAAAATTATGCGTCAAATGATAGCATATTTTAATGTAGTTTTGTATGCTGAATCGAATGCTACCAAATAAATTTTTAAAAGTCCAACAGTTCATGACACATTTCATATTTTTCTAATTTGGCGGTGTCTTTGGCATCTAAACCTCAAAATATCTATCATTACATCCGTTACTCTAGCAACGGAAACAATTCAAATCAACCCTTTTGGCTAAAAAATAAAAACGGCTCTATGAGTTTGAAATAAAAATGCAAACATCTTAATTTTTTAAAAAAATAGTGATTTTATGTAAAATAAAAGGGTAAAAAATACTGAGAATTCAGCGTTATAAAACAAAAATGTAAAAGGTACTACTTAGATATTCCGTCGACCAAAAATCTATCGTCAAACTATAAGATTAAATGCCAATAATGGTTGATCGTAAATATCAAATTCACTTGAATTTAAACAAACTACACGTGTTTACGTCATCAAGTGATTTTAATTTCGACGTTTTATTTGTATTTTTATTAATGTTATACTAATTTATTTGTTATTTCGTTATTTAAAATAAAGATTATGTCAATTTATATAATTTGGCGAATGGTTTGGCGATTTATATAATTTGGCGAAATTGGTCGACGGGATAACAAGTAGCACCAATGAAAATATTTAAGTATGAAAGCAATTTTGTAACGACTTAAAAGTTATTTTCATATATATAAACTCAGTTTATGGCGTCAGATGCCGTCATCCGAAGAATCTACAAGAGTCTTTTTCCATTTTTTCCGGTCATAGGTTCCTCAATGAAAGAAATTGGAATTGGAATAATATTGTGCGATTTATAAATTGCTCCTCGATAAGAAGAAAAATGGGTACATTTATAACAACCGTGCGCACATCTCGCTGATAGCATTTTTAAAATTCCCAGTAGCAGTAGTTACATTTTGCGTATGTAAATTAAAAATATTTTTTTGCTTTTAATTATGGCATTATTTCCTGTTATTGTTTATCTTTTCAGTTTTTTAAATGAAATTAGTATAAGGCATGCATTTTAAATGAAATGAGTGAAAGGTTTGTGTTTTAAATGAAAATAATTAAATAAGAATATGCTATGAAAACAATCTTTATTGATTTATTACCTGCGCCCGGCTGACATAAAAGTATCACAAAAGCCACATATTCACTTTTCTTTGAGTAGTTGCTCATGAGAATTCAAGTTAACCTTCCGTAATCGGATACTTCACATATTGGTGTATTAGCTTTAATGTTGAAAGCATCGTTTTTGTTTGAAGAGAAAACTTTACTATGAATTCTATTACACAAAATCGCATCATCATCATCTACTATATATTTACAACAAAAATTTGTATTTCATTCCGATTGTTTATAATACTTTCGTAGGATATACCACTATTAGTTAGGTAATAATTTTGGAAAGGTTTTAGTGTATACATATTGTTCAAGGGTACTTAGTTATAGAGCAACAGTAAAAGTTCAAAAATTAAGTGAACCTGATTATGAAAGTTTAGCCTTTTTAAAAAAATCTACAGAACATATTTTGTTACAAGTGGCCCTGTTGCATGACTTTTAGGAATGGTGTTAGTATATACGATTTCATTATATGTTGATTAGTTACAGAGGTATTAATTCCTGTTGTCATAACGGTCTCATTACCCGACCATAAGTGCGCTGTTTATAATCAACTAAAACAATTACTTCTTAATTGCTAAATTTTGTCCAATGCTTAAGATAACATTATATCGCAATGGCGTTCGCATCGTTTTCAGTAATGTGCAAGGTCAAGCTGAAGATCCATATTGTTTAAAATACAAGTTCAAATTCACCATTTAGTTTAATCCGAGGTTCATTTGGAAATATTGACCAGCGCAGCGGGCATAGCCTGCTAGTTTTTCATAAAAAATTCACGACTTCAAAGTTTAAATATTTTTTTAGACACACTTAAAATGTTATAAGCGTAACAATATATTTTTTTCATAATCTGCGTACCCTAAATATTGTGCATAAATTATTTGAAGATGATTTGTAGAGTAGATATTGAAATATGATTATATATATGACATGCTACATTTGAAAACCGAGCTATCAAGAATGCCAACTGACGGCAGTTTTTCAAAATTTTGACAATTTTTTTCTCAGAAACTATTTCACCAAGGAGCAAAAAAAATTACTGGTGACCATATCTTAATAGTAAGAACAAACACACGCAGTTTCATTAAAATCTGTGATGGTGGGTTACATATTGATATTTAACTGCCTGATTTGACGTGGAATGCCCCCCAAGTCATTGGTGGGTATGACTCGTGTAGACGTATTTAATACATTTAATTTATAGTTCAGATTTTGTAAATTTTTATTACACTGAATGGGAATCAAAAGATGATTCTGGAACAGCACAGTGATTGAATGGGAAAATGCTAGTTTTTTTATTTAAAATATTAAATACATTTATTGTGATCATTTGAAACACATTTTTAAGCACCTGGTTTAAGAAAAATGCTATTAAAGGACCATGATAAAATCCCTAATGTATTAAACTCAAAACAGCTTAATTGAACACAGTAACTCCTTTAAACGTCATTTAAATAAATTATACAAAAATTCCATTTAAACATACCTCAGTTAATCTCCAAAATATCTCTGCACAATTAGGGCATTCTGTTCGTCGTTAATAGGTCTCTGAAGAAACCCAGTTGTCAAAATGCGTAAAATATATTAGAACAATAATTTGAGATCTTGTCACACTTTCCCGAGATGACACTTCGGGTAAATGTAAGAGACGTTGCAGCCCTTGTCGTCCATAAGTTATGTAAATCTGGATTTTTTGCCACATTTAGGGAATATGAGGGCACTTTATAATGAACGGTGCGTATTGTAATGGCAAACTGTTTTAAAGAAAAGGTTTTAAATCAGAGAAATGTTTAGTTTTTTTTTTTTTTTTTTTTTTTTTTTTTTCAAATTCGGATGTTTGATAATATAGAATTTATATACGTTTCTTGTGATAAGATTTTAAGTACAAGAACATTGTCGCATTTAGGGGTCATCACATTTAGGCACAATGACCTTATTCTGTATTTTTATTAATATACTTTTCTAAAAGAATATGCTTGAATTTTTTATTAGTGTATTTAGATTTTAATTTATTACAGGAACATATTTATAACCTTTTAACTAACGAAAAATAGTTTAACCCTCTCGCTCTCCCGAGCCTCATATGAGGCTCCTAACTTAAATGATAAAACGCAAACTCTTAGGAAATGTTTTCAACTAAATTTTATTTTGAGCGATATCTTTTAAACACTCAAGCCTCATTTATGGCTTAAATCAATTTTTATCATAAATTTTAATACCCTTATAATTCTGCTTTTTCAGAGAATGATTTGTGAAAAAAAAACTGTAAAAGATGGATATATTGATTCTTTTGTTTTTCTCTATATTATGAATGAAGCTACAGATTATCAGCTATGAATGATCTTCGAATATCTAATAAAAACACTTACTTTGTAAGGAAAGCCGTTAAAGTATGTTTTGAGAATCTAAATTGTAATATGATTTTCAAAGATAACTACACAATAATATGTTAGCCTAATTACTATGTATTTGCGTCACAAGCAAGTAATATTTACTAAACAACAATGCAGAATGTAACACAACATTCTGAAAAGGAATTATACTAATAATTTAAATAGTAGCAGATCATTAACCTTTACAAATACAGGAAACGCTGTTATGAAATGAAAGTTGAATAATTGGTTTCTATTTATTAAATCAAAACATTGATTTAAAATGTACCATTAACGTTTGAACTCATATTCAGGTTCCAATAATTTCATTAAAATTTGGATTCACATTGCCTATTCCATCTCTTGTTAAACTATGTGCAAAGACTTCAATAATTAGGAGTTCATATCTACAAATAAGTTTACATATCAGAGCATAATCGCAACATAACTAAAACAACAGTAACATTTCAAATATTTCACAAAGTAATAAGGTTGAAATTCCGGCATTTTCAAGCGCATTACCCTGAGGCACCTCCAAAGCTGATAACAACCAAATAGTGACTACACGACGTAGATTTTGTACCTTTGAATGATGACTCTTGAAGTACCAATTTCTAAATACGAAAAACAATATTTAACTTACATAAAAATTCAAATTATGTTATATGCACAAGAGGCCTGGAAGTATTCCAAAAAGATTTTTCACAAAAATAAATAAATACCTGTAGTTTAAAAAATATCAAGCAATGTGTTAAGTGATTGAATTTAATTAAAAAGTATGTATATATCTCTTCACTAAGAGTAATTAAGAGTGTCCATTATTTTTCTGGCTTTCTGGAACAGTTACAAATTTTTCTTTTAAGCTACTGCTCTGTCTCCATTTCACTTCATAATTGTTATAAATGTCAAAGCTTATAGTGAATTTCTTTAAGGTTAGTATTTATAAGGCAATCCAAGAGTATGTCAGTTAATGTAAAATAATAAAGCTTTTTATGAAATACTAGCTATAGTACCCGGCGTTGCCCGGAATTTTAGGAATGTTTGTTTTAAAAAACCAATTTCAAAATTTAACAAGCAACATAAAAATAACAGTAGAAGTTTCGAACACATGAATCATATGAAAACCCAATATAAAAATGTATAAATTTATATAGCAGACCCAAATAATACAGCTATAAATGACTATCTATTCTATAAATGACATACTTTCTTATTTCCATTCATCATTGGAGCAATAAGGTTAAAATACTCCAATATTTCTATAATCGAGTTTTTATGATGCTTCAATACATTTTTTTTCACTTATATGACGTTATATATTCACCACGTCTTTTATGTTTTTTCAATATGACGTAATATTCCATTTTTTAATTCGTCAAATTAAATAAATAATTATAATTTCTCACATGTAAATCGTAAAACAGAAAAATTATGATGTAACATTCACTTTTGTTTTTAATTCGTCAAACTATTTATTTTATTTCATTTTTCACGTGGAAATATTGTATTAGAAAAGTTATTATGTAATATTCCCATTTTTTAAATTCGTCAAACCATTTATTTCATTTTTTTCACGTAGAAATCTTGCAATATAAAAGTAATTGTTGTGGTAAGAATTTTGTTATGAATTTTTAATTGTTGGCAACAGCTATAAATAAAAATGTTTACATTTGATTGGAAATGGGTGTTAAATTTGTGGTTTTTTATTAATTAAAAATTAACTATAAATTATTTCGATTCCGGATTACTTTAGTTGCAGTGACCGTGTTTTAATACACATGTACGTAACATTTCACAATTCAGGCTTCCAAATTGTGGATTTGTATATAATTACAGACAGACAAATTTTCATTTTTATATACTAGATTGTATTCCAGGTCTCTCAGCATTTCTAAAATTTTTAACCTCTACTACACCTAGAACAATATTTTTTGTGGTGTATTTCTACTAAATATATTAAAGGTGTTTCAGTTCCTAAAAGAAAAAATTGTACTCAAAAATATGCTTTTCTGGCTGCAAAACACCATAATTAATAAAATATTAAATAAATATCCCAAAAGTTATAAAAAACAGCGTGTGATATATTAGTTTAAATATTGCGGGTTACGAAAGATTATGTTTCTACACACTTTTATTTAACTTATATCGCTCGTTCATGTCAAAATGGAGTTCTGGAAATAATTTTGCATTCACTTCCGAATGTGCTGGAGTTTTAGAAACAATGTACAATTGTGTCTTTCAAAAACAATATTTTTACATTTTCGAAATTAATTATCAATTAATAGATTTAACAACAATATGATTATAAAAGTATACATAAATATTATACAGACACACATACAATAAATACAATAAACTCAACTCGAGTGAAAAATTAGCCAGAGCCAGGAATGGAACCTGGAACCTTAGCGTACTAGGATGTTGCTCTAACCACTGAGCAACTCCGGCTATGTGTGTTTTAATATATTGTAGTATGTGTATTTTAATATGATTATACAATGTGAAAGTATTTAACAAATGCTAGATACTTTAAATAATTTTTAGGCATGTTTTTTACCTTCTTCTATCTTTACAAGAAGAAAGTATTGGATTTGTGAAAATTTTGGACTTTCGGTTTTCGATGGATTTACACGTTTTAGGTGTCAGAGATTCCGAAAAACATGGTTTTACAAAATGTCTGTCTGTGAGTCTGTCTGTATGTGACACAAATGTTATGGGCGCTCTATCTCATGAACTAATGCACGGAATTTAATAAAAATTTATATTCAGTTAGTCCCAGATATAAATTGGTGCTGATAAGTTTTTGGTGTAACTCTCCAAAAGGTGGCGCTGATACGCAACATTTTTCATGATTTTCACAACAGCTCAATGCTCCAGAACTCATACACTGATTTTCATCAAACTTCAGATTCAGTTAGTCCTTGACATGAATTGACGTTTTATAGATTTTGGTGCAAATCTCTCAACAGGAGACGCTGCTATGCTGCATTTTTTGCACTTTCCGCAATAGCACTACCCCAAGAACTAATGCTGGGATTCTCAACAAATTTCAGATTCAGGTATAACTTGATATGAATTAGTGCTGTTTATGTTTTGGTGCAAATCGCTCAACAGGTGATTCTGCTATGCTGTATTTTTCAGAATTTCCACCATAGCACTATCTCAAGAACTAATCCACGAAATTTCATCAAACTTCAAATTCAGACATACTTTGATATGAGTTGGTGCTAAATTGATATAATTTTTATTTTAAAATTGATGTACTATTTAATTGATTTAATTCACGTGATTTATATAGATGAAAGTTTTGTGATGGCCACAACATACTAGTTTATATTAATCTATTATCATGAAAATCAACGATAAATCTTTATTTATTACAATAGTGTAAAATAACATTTACATGCTCACGTATGAAGATTAAAGATTAAAGAAACGCTTTTCGAAATCATGGGTAACTCGGAAAAGGTGATATTCTACTTTCGCAAACCTTCTTGCTTAATCAAGATAGAAATTCCACTTTTGTACAGTTTATATTAATGCGTTTTTAATGCTAGATTGTTAAGGATTTTTTGACACACATGCCTACCCTATCTATATTATAAAGGACAAACATATCTGTGCGTAACGCATACGTCATTTTGCGAATGGCAACACTTTGTAATTTGAAATAAAATTTTGGTTTTGCAATTTTCTCTACTGCAAATTTTTAAACTTCTAAACATCGCACATTTTAAATTTTTACACCGTCGTATAAGGAAAAAAATGCTCTTTTAAATGCAATTTGTTTGAATCTATATTATAAAGGACAAACATATCTGTGCGTAACGCATACGTCATTTTGCGAATGGCAACACTTTGAAATTTGAAATAAAATTTTGGTTTTGCAATTTTCTCTACTGCAAATTTTTAAACTTCTAAACATCGCACATTTTAAATTTTTACACCGTCGTATAAGGAAAAAAATACTCTTTTAAATGCAATTTGTTTGAAAGCTGTATCTAAATTTATTTTTGAGATATTAATTTTTTTATAGTTTTTAATACCATTTTTATTATCGTGGCAACAAAAGTACCCCATTTCTATTGAAAGTCATTGAAAGTAAACGGAAAATAGTCAAAAATAGGAGATACTGTATTTTTTTTATGCCATTTTCTCATAAAACATGAAAAAAATTGAAATTAAAATATGTGCTACGCAAAGAATATTGTCTGTTATTCCGTGATAATGACGTCATATGCACACTTTTCTCTAGACGAAGTTTAAGACTGAATTTTAAAAGTGGATTGCTTTAGCGGATGCAAATGACGTCATTTTATAACAAAGCGTGTATTTTAATTCTTAAACCTGAATTATGTTTTGTAGAAGTGCGTCATTTTCACAGCCCAGCTGCTTTGAAATTCTTCACAGGTGAAAATGCTTCACTTTTGAAAATAATGTAATCGAAATCACATACTGATAAAACGCAATGCTTTACAAAAATTTAGAGCGTCTTTATAAAAGAGAGGTGACAAGCAAATAATAGTGATTAATATTACAGAATTTGATGATTCTCGCCAGCATGGATTTGCTTCGCCGAGTTAGACAAGCAAACCAATAATTCGTGGTTTAAAATAATATCGTGTTTCTGAAGTTTTCGTCGAAAATTCTCTCGAATAATAAAATTTTATTGCTATTCTTTTAGACATTCTACTATAACTTTTCGAAATAATATAATTTGGTTAATTTAATTTTTCCTAATTTTACATAATCTATATATTTAAAACACAAGTGTGTTTTTTGTCATCTGCCCTGATCTTTTTGCTGAACAAATTTTACAAATATATATATATATATTTAATTGAAAGCTCTTCCTTTGTAGATGTGATCGCACTATCTGTTTTTTTTTTTGTTTTTTTTTTAATATCACCACTTTTATATTTTAATTTTAAAAGCATTTTATGAAATTTCTTCAAAATGATGAAAATTAGATAACTTTCATTATTGCAGACCAGAGAGAAATAATGAGGTATTTTAAACTTTAATCCTGCTACTTACTGAAAACAATTCAAAATTGTTGATAAAAATTGTTGTATAGGGTTTAGTGTCCCAAAATCCCATTAGGAGCAGAATATTATATTAGAGGCATAATAACGGAAAATGCCATACTGCTTTTGAAAACACGCATTTTTCGTATAAATTTTCTATATTGTTCTTCCTCCTGCATGTCTACTGATACTAAGTTTCAGGCACTAGGCGAAATGCTTATTTAAGTGAAAATGAAGTCATATTTAAAAGAAAACGATCATTTTATTAAATAAAACTAAACATTTTAACACAAATGCGCCTAAAAAACATAAATTACGGAAATTTTTACTCTCCGGAATTGAGATTAGAATCTCAAGTAAAGAGTGTGTCTGTTCACATAAAAGATGTTGCTGGCAATCGCGACTTCAGGTTTTGAGTTAAATTGATTTTTAAATGATCAAACAAAATAAAAGTTTTTTAAAAATTATGAATATGGATATGAGAAGTGCGTATGCAAATTTTGAGAAGGTGAAAATTGCTGTTTTCATTCCGGAAATCCAAGCATAAGCGCCTCAATTAATAACCACATCCTAATAACTGATCTTTATTATATTTTACTGACTAAGTATCTATATTATAATGAACAAACGTATCTGTGCGTAACGCTGACGTTTTTTTGCGAATGGCAACAATTCACGATCAAATTTCGGTCTTGAAATTTTCGCTACTGCAAATTTTTAATCTTCTGACCATCGTACATTTTCAATTTTCGTCGCATAGAGAAAAAAATTTACTTTCAAATGCAATTTGTTTAAAAATTGTACGTATTATATTTTCTAAAATAATTTTTAAGCATGATTGTTTTTTAAGTTTATCTTCTCACGTGCCTCTTTCAATACATAATAATAGTAAACATTTTGCACATAAAGCAACAAACATTTTTTTCAGCATTTGTTTCTGACTATTTTTGCATAACGATATTAATACATCCTTTATTAAAAAATAAAAGAATAATATTAAAAAAAACCACCAATGAAACATATTTGTGAAAGACAATATAACGAAATCAATACTTCTTTTATAAACAAATATAAGAATAATATTGAAAAAACACAAATCTAACATATTTGTAATCGTACAATTTAAATTTTTAGATCACCAAATAGGATTTTTTTTAAAAATGGAATTGGTTTGCAAATCATCTCAGTTTACTGATTGTCTATGGTTTTAAAAACAATTTTAAAGTATGAAATATTTTTTAATTTATTTATATCGCGCGGAGCTCGATTACGAAAGATTAATCCGTTTGCCCTTAAAACAAAATAAAGAGTTCATCATTTTCTTACGGCTAATATCCATTAAAAAAACTTCCCTATATATAAATAAATAAAATAATATAAATAAAACACAAATTTTCTAGACATGTATAAGCTCTGAAATTATCAGACTATAAAAGGATGCCATAAGTAGGAAAATCTTGGCAAATAACTCTTAGCATGCGGCTAATAAGAAAATATCGCTTTTCATAAATTTCAAAAATTTATTTCATTGTATAATTCGTATTTTCCATATGAAAAATGATTTTTTAAATGTAAGTGGTCAATCTAAAAAAATTATTGCATATAAAAAAATTATTAGTTTTCAATAAAAAAAAAATCACCTATATTCTTTAACCCGGGATGCCCGGGTACGATCCCCTAGTATATATAAAATCCTAATGAAACGAATTTACGAAACGGATATTATGAAACGGCTGAAATGTAACGAATTTATGAAACGATTCTTTGAAACGACTGATTAAACTACTGCTCATGTTTCACGGCGATTTCTCCTAAAATATGGAATACTTTGCGATGAAATTAACACCAAAAATCTGTATTCATACACAGATCTCAAAACTGGTATTATAATTTTAAAATTCGAATTAGTTTTCGAAATATTAATTTTTTTCTAATTTTAAATACATTTTTCTAATGATGGCAACTCACATTTTAATCATAATAGATATTTTTTTTCATATTTCTGAAAAGGTTATTATTTTAAATTAATTTGTCGACCAGTTTGGCCTCCCTTAAATGTATGCTAAGAAATGTATCATGTTACTTTTATTCATAATTCAATTTACTTGAACTGTCTTTTGCCAAATCGAAAGATTCTGATAGAGATATCAAGAACTCGGTATTTTTATGTTAGTGAGACGCAGGTGATAAATCGCCAAACTTTTTGCCCGTGTCATTTTTTTTATATTTCATTAATCTCATTTAAAATATAATCCTTTCATTCATTTTATTTAAATTGCAAAACGCACCGGGGTACCTAATTGGCTTGATTGACATGGTATCCCGGTTATTTTTGTTTATTTAATAATAAATGTTTATTTACTTTTATTTCTTTTTTTAAATTATATAAATTATTTCTTTCTATAGTTATCAATTACTTTTTTTTTGTTATTTCCTTTTGAAAATAATAGATAATAATTAAAAAATACGGTACTACTTAGTTATTCCGTCTACCAATTTCGCCAAATTATATAAATCGCCAAATTATGCAAATTGACATAATTTTTATTTTAAATAATCCAAGAACAAATAAATTAGTATAACATTAATACATATACAAATAAAACGTCGAAATAAAAATCACTTGATGACGTAAACACGTGTAAGTTGCTTAAAGTCAAGTGAATGTGACATTTACGATCAACCATTATTGGTATTCAATCTTATAGTTTGGCGATAGATTTTTGGTCGACGGGATAACTAAGTACTACCAAAAATACATAAGTAACTGGTATTCGAAAGCGAGGTTTTCGCCAAATTTTCGCAAAAAAAAAAAAAAAAAAAAAAAAAAAAATCACGCCAAACCTGCGCGTAAATGACATCTGGCTAAATATTAAATAATGCAACAAACCATGACATTTAATTTCAACTTGAAATCAATGCTTTAATTTACCCACCGAAAAAAAAATGCTAACTAGCGATTTGAAAAAAAACATTGGCGAGATTTGCACCCGGCTAGCGTAACAGTACCAATAATTCTTTGCGACCATGGCAACTTTTGTGTAGTTTTATTCGAAAAAAATTCGGTTTTTTAATCAAAATGGAACACTTTCGGCAAAGATGTCATATACGGCCCCATATTGGCGATTTTTTTCTGACGCCAATGTCATATACGCAACGGGTACTTAACTGGCACTAGAGTATCATTATTTTGCTTGATTTGGTAAGCCGAATGTTGTTGTTTATGCTGTTGATGCTTTCCCCAGATTGGCGTATATGACATCTGTGCCAAACTTTCATATGAAAGGCGAAAGGATCAGGCCGTATTTGTTTATGACTGTTGATTACTTGAACTATTATAATATAAAAGAAATGATGGCGATAGAATAATATTTGGTGAATTATTACCTGTGCCTGTAACATTAGAGTACCAAAATGGCACCTAGAGTATAAAAAGCGAAGTGTTCCGCCCGGAACTGTTGATGATAGTCACATAACTTAGGCTATTGTTATAGAGACTGTTTTAAAATACCGGGAGACAACACTCTGTGTACTTAATTCATTTTATTTTAGCTTCTTTTCAAATGTTTAACTCATCCTCTTTAATCAAAAACGAAAACAACCATTAGATGTCTTAACAGCAACTGATTCGGCCTTAATTTTTTGCAATCAAAGGAAATTGAATGGAAACCCGTTTACAGGGAGATCTGCATAGCTCTTTTCAGTATATTTCAATCTTCTCTAATATTTTTAAAACCCATCAGGTTAGCGTGTTTTTAGATTCTGCAGATTCTGAACAGGGGTTGGCGAGCGTAACTTGCGGGGGGCAGAGCCCCTTAGTATTAATATGAAATATTACCATTTTTACGTTCTTCTATCTTTACAAGGAGAAAGTACTGGATTTGTGAAAATTTTTGATATCCGGTTTTCGACGGATTTACACGTTTTAGGGGTCAGAGATCCAAAAAAACATGTTTTTACAAAATGTCTGTATGTGAGTAAAACTTTATACTCATATAGTCCCTAATATAAGTTAGTTCTGATTAGTTTTGGGTATAAATTGCTCAACAGGTGGCGCTGCTGTGCTGCCTTTTTCACGACTCCTGCAATAGCTCTACCTCAAGAACTACTGCACGAATTTTCATCTAACCTCAGATTTAGTTAGATGTTAACACGAGTTGCTGCTGATTAGGTTTTGGTATTAATTGCCCAATAGGTAGCGCTGCTGTGCTAGAACTAAGATTTTTGCAATAGCTCTAAGCTATTGCTGCTAAGCTAAGATTTTTGCAATAGCTCTGTCTCAAAAATTAATGCACGGATTTTCCCCAAACTTCAGATTCAGTTAGACGTTGACATAAGTTGTTGTTCGTTGTTTTTGGTGTAAAGAACCGAAAAGGTGGCGCTGCTAGGCTGTATTTTGCTGGATTTACACGATTTCAGCGATAGCCATATCTCAAAAACTAATGCACGGAATTTCATATGTGTAGAATCCTCATGATGGGTATAGATTTCCATTTAATTTTGGCAGTGTGACAGCTAATTTTGAAGTATTAACATGTATGAGGTAGAAGAAAGTTTTGGGATTAGTACCGACTAATTATTTATGTTGCTATTGTCGTTACATTTTTATGGAAGAAAATGATAACTAATATTCAGTTGTTACTTTTGTCTGAAATAAAGAGGGCAAAAAAACTACACTTTTATAAACTTTAAAACATACTGATAATTACCTAAAAGGATGCTATAAGTAATATAAGTAAATTTAAGTAATTATAAGTACGTTTTAACGTTTATATTAATAACAAAGTGAAAATTCTTCCGCGATGCTAGTTTTTTAATACAGTGTTTTGACTCTATTGACTACACTTTTAGTTGCACTTCTAAAATGTGTTAAATTTTTACTTTCTTCTATCTTTACAAGAAAAAAGTATTGGATTCGTGAAAATTTTCGACTTTCGGTTTTCGACGGATTTACACGCTTTAGGGGTCAGAGATTCCGAAAAACATGTTTTTACAAAATGTCTGTCTATGAGTCTGTGTGTCTGTCTGTCTGTCTGTATGTGACACACATTTTGTGGGCACTCTATCTTAAGAACTAATGCACGAAATTTAATATAATTTATATTCAGTTAGTCCCTGATATAAATTGGTGCTGATTAGGTTTTGGTGCAAATTGCTCAACAGGTGGCGCTGCTATGCAGCATTTTTCACGATTTCCGCTATAGCTCAATTTCCAGAACTAATGCACGGAATTTCATCAAACTTTAGATTCAGTTAGTCCTTGACATGAGGTGACGTTTTATATGTTTTGGTGTAAATCGCTCCACCGGTGGCGCTGCTATGCAGCATTTTTTGCGATTTCCCCAATTGCTCAATCTCCAGAACTAATGCACGGATTTTCATCAAACTTCAGATTTAGTTAGTTCTTGACATGAGTTGACGTTTTGTATATTTTGGTGTAAATCGCTCAATAGGTGGCGCTGCTATGCAGCATTTTCCGCGATTTCCGCAATAGCTCAATCTCCAGAAATAATGCTTGGATTTTCAACAAATTTCAGATTCAGGTATACCTTGATATGAATTAGTGCTCTTTATGTCATTTATAAATAAGAAAGTTCTGTGATGTCCACAACATACTAGCTTTTCTTTGTCTCTTCTGTTTAACTAAGTATTTTCAGATATTCAAAAGTAATTGTGAATTTTCTTTTTATTTATTGTCACCATTTATTCCAAAAATCTATTTTGTGTAATAATGTAAACATAACGAGGATCATTAATCTTACAAATGATATCCTATCGCCAACTAAGAAGATAAATTGGTCGGATATAACGGGGAAGATTCTTAAACTTGACCATGATAAATGTCTTATATAGATTGTTCTAAATGAGCTGTACACAGGCAATCAGGATGACTTCTAAGAACTTTGTTTGAAAAAAAGAATAAATTTAGCTATCAACCAGAACAAATGGATGTTTCTTTATTGAAGTTCCTACATTAAAATTCACCTGGAAACAAATTAAAGTAGAGTCTCGATTATCCGAGTTAATATGGACCAAGCTCACCTCGGATAAGCAAAAAACTCGGATAAACCGGATTTACACAAATCATCGCCAACTAGAGAGAGATAAAATATAAATTTTACATTTCCGTTACTTTTAAGAAAAACGGGTGATGAAATTGTTCATTTGAAAAAGCCATTCATAGTGTTTTTTGTTTGTTAAATGTCAATTTTGCGACAGTTTTTTTTTCCCTGCAGTATTACGTTATTCCATAGCTGCCAATTTCTAAGGTTTTCTTTTACCACTAAAACTTACCAGTAAATTTTGCCTAATGCAATCGCCGAAATCTAATAATTGTCAATGATTAAATATGGTAAAATTTAAATTACATTTCTGAGGTAACATAACCGTACATATTGGCAGCTATGTGATTCTTATTCTTGTGATATCATTTTCTTCTTATGGATTGATGGCTTCCATTATTATGGAACAGCCATTATAAATGAAGTGTTTGGCGAAGATGAAAGAGCAGTTATAAAAAGTTGGAACTCTGATTTTCTAGTCAGAATAGGAAAAAAAATGGCCATAATTTTTTTTGGAAAAAAAAATTTTTTTTTTGAAATTTTTGTGGAAATGATAATTTCTAAAGTTATAAAAGTTGCTCTGTGCTGTTTGTCAAAAGTGTAACTTGTGAAAGAAGCTAAAGTACGCAAAATGAAATAAAATATAAATTAAGAAATTCATTTAGCAACCCAATTGTTAATTGCCATAACATTAGATCTTGAGTTGTTGATTTAAATTATGTGTATGGTATTTTGTCTTGTCTGTATAAACGTAATTCTTTAAGTGGCCCGTAAAAAATAGCAGTGTTTAAAGATATTTTTTTCCCTTTCAAACAGTTCAAATCCTCTGCATTTATAAATGTTGGGAGGGAAACTTCCTTCCTCGGAAAACTTTAATTTCAAGCCCTGATATTCAAAAAGAGACAGTTTTTGTAAATTATATTTCAATGCATTTAAAATATTTTAATGCTGTGTGAAACATGTTTGTAATTTATTGTTTTGAGATGGCATTATATAAAGAAATAAATAAACATTCACCATATGATTAAAACGTATCTAGTGCCAGATATCCGAATCCGGCAGGCAAAGGAGCTTCGGATATCAGGTATTCGATACCGATACCCGGCAAAATCAATATCCGGTGCATCCCTACTTGCATGTGACAGAAAGACAGGGCGTGCGGAACGGGGGGCGGAATGCTAATGCATCGGGCTCTGAAATTGAGGGGGCGCCAAATTTATGCTACAAACCTCGTTTTTTCTTCCTTTTTTTGTAAAAAAAGAAATATATTTACATATTGAGACTTTTTTTTTCAGAATAAAATTACATTCATTTTTCGTTTCAATGTTATTGCATAGTCCCTTACTCTACATAAATACAAATTTATGAATAAGAACTTCTTTCTTTTGAAAACTTGTTTTACGTCTTTGTCTTAGTCTCTTTTCTGAGTCTGTAATTTTCTTTCTGTGCTTGTGACAAAAACATATATACTCTCAAAATAGAATGGGGTTTCCTTCTGTGAATACAAAAGGGTTGTAAACTACTGTTAGATCCTTTTTTTAAACACCCATTTCCCAGATTCTGTTTGCCAAAATATAAGTGCGATTTTCTGTTACGTTATTTAGTTGTTTGGAGTTTTCGAAATAAAATTCAAATAAAGTTCCAAAATAAACGCGAAATGTGTATTCAATAGAATTTATTTCTGTTTCTGTACTTATCAAATTTGTGACGCATGTCACAAAGAAAAAGTGTGTGTGTGTGTGGGGGGGGGGGGGCAAATTTAATCTTTGCCCTATAACGAAGTTATTTAATGATTATGATGAAAAGTATAGGATCTTGATATTAGCTACTTCTCTAAGAAATAGCGAACGAAAAAATACAACAAAATCTTACAATTTTTTTATTTCATGTAAACGAAGACATAAAGATGAAAATGATAATAATAATATGAGAAAAAGTTTGCAATTACTCCGGGGATTTTCTTTCGGACGTAGGCGTTCCATCATCGACATTAAGAGACCTTTACATCAACAGAAGCTTTCAAAAATGGCTGCTAGTTTCATCTTGCGAGTCTAATATCTAAAATAATATGTAGATTTTAATTAGAAAGTAATATCTAAATGGAAACTCACAGTTTTAGCTGCATGCGTAACGCACATCTGTAGATCGCTATGATTTAAAAAGGATCGACACATTGTATTAGAGATGGACGTTATTTAACGTATTAGAAGAAATAACAATGTTATTGTTTTATAATTTAGTAACAGATTAACGAAAAGTCCCTGTTAAATTTCGAATACATTACCTGCAAAGTTTTTTTTTTTTTTTTTAAAAAAGGTGGGAAAATAGTTTTTTTTAATACATATTCAAATTACAATAAAAATAATTTTCCGAAATTTGTTTCTATATTAATAAAAAATAAGCTTTAAAAATGTACTTTTGAACAAAAAGTATCCTTTTTAAAAAGCTTATGAAAGTGTCAAAGCTAAAATGAAGAAAAAAAATCATAAACAATAAGGTCAAAATTCTATGCTTCCTGCTTCATGATTTCTCTTTGAAACTGTTACAGCTCCTAGAAACCGTATAAAACTTGACATTTAGTTCATTGCAAATAATTATTATTGTTGATTTTAATAATGTAACTGCTTTCGTTTAGTACAAAGGAAAATCTTTTTAACACTTCACAGTAATATAACTTTAAAAAATTACAATTTGTTATGTGGATGCATAGGGTTGAGTGGAATTATTTGAATCGGTAGAGTTTCTTGGAATGGGAAGAAAAAGATGTTTTTTATTACGTGATATGCGAGGATCGGAGGGGAAGGTGATTTATAATTTCGATCCTATTGCATTTTGGTAGAATTAGTGCAGCAGACATCTTTAATTAGTGTAATTGATAGGTGATAGTTTCTTTGAATTTGAATCTTAAAAAGGATATTGCTATGTACTCACGGAGTTTGGGGAGGTTTTTCTTTTATTCAGACGCTAGAATATTTTACCCATGTGCTTTTACTTTATTACAATTTTTATTTTTTATTTGTCATTACTGCGTTTTTAGAAAATGAGAGGTGGTTTTTATTAATTAAAAATTAACTGTGAATTATTTCGATTCCGGATTACTTTAGTTGCCTCAACCGTATTTTAATACACATGTACGTAACATTTCACAATTCTGGCTTCCAAACTGTGGATTTGTATAGATTTACAGACAGACACACAGACAAATTTCCATTTTTACTTTCTTCTATCTTCAATAGAAGAAAATATTGTAATCGAAATTTTTTTCGACTTCTGGTTTTCGACGGATTTACACGTTTTAGGGGTCAGAGATCCCCCAAAACATGTTTATAGAAAATGTCTGCCTGTCCGTCCGTCCGTGTGACTGTCGCCATTGTACCATCAAAAAGAGTATGAAGTTATGCATATAGTTGAACCAAATTTTTATTTTAAGTTTTTGGCTATGGCAAGCAGGTCCTCCCTGAATTTGGAAAAGAATTGCCGATAGGGGGCGCTGTAATAGCGATTTTTGTGCCATTTTGAATATTGTACCATCGAAAAGTGTATGAAGTTATGCATAGAATTGAACCAATTTTTTTATGTTTGTTTTTAGTGATGGCACGAAGGTCCTCCCTGAATTTGGAAAAATTCTGCCGGAAGGGTGCGCTATAATTGCGATCTCTGTGCCATTTTCATTATTTTACCATCGAAAAGTGTATGAAGTTATGCATAGAATTGAACCAAATTTTTTGTGTATGTTTCTGGCTATGACAAACAAGTCCTCCTTGAATTTGAAATAAATCTGCCGGAGGGGTGCGCTGTAATAGTGATGTTTGAGCCATTTGCTTTATTGTACTATCGAAAAGTGTATAAAATTATGCATACAATAGAACCAAAATTTTTGTGCATGTTTTTGGCTTTGGCCAACAGGTCCTCCTTGAATTTGGAAATATTGCGCGGTAAAGGGGTTCTGTGATGGCGATTTTTGTATACTTTTCTTGATTTTTCGTAGTTCTATTGTGCAGCGGCGGGAACTCGCTTCCTGCTAATCCAGCTATTTCTAAACAGCTCATAACAATAGAATAAGGAAAACTAATAATTTTAACAAATATCGTGATATAGATTAACTCGTTTTTAGTCTCTTTAATTGATTGAAGTAGAACTTTAAGATGAAAATCAAAGTTGGTACAGTATTAAATTAACAATATTGAAGTATTAACATGTGTAACAAGGTTTTGAAATATTAAGATGAATAAGATAGAAGAAAGTTTTGGGATTGGCACATCCAACTAGTTATATATTATATTATACATGCATTATTTCAAAGCTCAATAGGAATATATAATATGAATGGAATTGAGTTTCATCTTACGTAACTTGCTGCTCACGTTTGACGATGTTGCTCACGTTTGATTGATCAACTCCAAAGTATACTCCGAATAGATAGATAATCGCAGAAAATCGTTATTTTGCGCAGTCATCGAAAAAACAGGCTGCGATACATCCATCCATCTTGGCTGTCACGTGTTAAACATAGGCTGGTTTCCACCAATTGTCAAACTCCCAAGATCAAAGTAATCTTAAAATTAACCGAAATCTGTGAAATACCGCGTCCTGTCTCTTTGGTTCGTTGCGCATTTTGAATGTGGCGCAGTAAACCTTAACAAAGGTTAGGAACTGTATTTGAAACGCATCCTGATTCTATTTATAATTTAAGCTCTGAAAATGACAGTTCTTAAAGAAATTTAAAACCTTATAGAATATTTTGGGTTAAAAAAAAAAAAAACCCACGATAATGCTCAATGTTTGTTTTTTATTCTTTTTTAAGAAAGTACCTCATAAAAAAATTGAAAATATTTTTCATGCGGAAAAATCTATATTAGAGAGAAAAAATTCCAACTCTACAATCTGATTTAATTTTAAAAGCTTTGAAACTCAAAAAAATTTTTTTTGAAAATACGTTTCTATTGAAAAGAATAGAGATATTGAAAAATATAGAGTAATATTTTTTCTTGGTTTACATTAGTGTACTTTGCGAGAATCGACTTTTTGGAATTTAAAATCTAGATTATTCTTTCCATGCCTATTCATATACTAAAGATTCTTCTTTATCGGTATATATATACATATATTCATATCTGTCTGCAAACGTTTTATAAAAGATATGAAATAACACATCGAATTAGATAAATCTTTGGTTCATCGCATATTTTACATCTTTGTATTTAGAAGTAATTAACAAATATTTATATCACGACAGTGTTTCGTTTAATTAAGTGTTTCGTCTATCTCTACATTTAATCCGATATTCTTGATAAAAAACGTCATCTTAGTATGCAAAATATCAATTCAAGAATTTTGTGGGTGCTCGAAATCCGTTTCAAAATGGAACAATCCGTCGATAAAGCAATTTGCGTAAATCTCACGGACATCCTGTGATCAAGAACTTAGGATCCGATTTCGGTAATCACTTGCGAGCGTAGGAGAGGAAGCCGCACACTGTGGCCATTGGACTTTATTTTGCAGAAATTGACCGAATATGATGTGCGAAAGGCTAAACTTATGTTTCAATATGCCTTGCTACGTAATTTTAATAAGTATTATTTTTATACATTTTTAATGAAAATTCTGAAAATTTATTTCTGTTAAAGAAAAAATTTGGCTTTTTAAAAAATGAGGTTGGTACGAAAGCATGTTTTTACTTTCTTCTATCTTTACAAGAAGAAAGTATTGGATTCGTAAAAATTTTCGATTTCCGGTTTTCGACGGATTTACATGTTTTAGAGGTCAGACTTTCCGAAAAACAGGTTTTTACAAAATTGTCTGTCTGTGAGTCTGTGAATCTGTTAGTCCGTGAGTCTGTCTGTCTGTCTGTCTGTATGTGGCACAAATTTTGCGGGCGCTCTATCTCAAGAACTAATGCACGGAATTTAATAAAACTTTATATTCAAGTAGTCTTTAATATAAATTGGTGCTGATTAGTTTTTGGTGTAAATCGCCCAACAGGTGGCGCAGCTATGCTGCATTTTTCGTGATTTCTGCAATAGCTCTATCTCAAGAACTAATGCACGGATTTTCATCAAACTTCAGATTCAGTTATTTCTTGACATGAATTGGTGCTGGTAACGTTTTGGTGTAAATCGCCCAACAGATGGTGCTGCTATGCCGCATTTTGCAGCATTTACACGATATTGGTAATAGCTCCATCTCAAGAAATAATGCACGGATTTTCATCGGACTTCAGATTCAGTTAGTCCTTGAAATGAATTGACATTTTGTACCTTTTGGTGTAAATCACTCAACAGATGGCGCTGCTATGCTGCATTTTTGTGATTTCCGCAATAGATCTATTTCAAGAACCAATACTTGGATTTTCAACAAATTTCAGATTCCGGTATACCTTGATATGAATTAGTGCTGTTTATGTTTTGGTGAAAATAGCTCAACAGGTGGCGCTGCCATTCTGCATTTTTCAGAATTTCTCCTATAGCTATATCTCAATAACTAATGCACGAATTTTCATCAAACTTCAAATTCAGATATTCTTTGATATGAATTTGTACTAAATTGATATAATTTCTTGCACTATTTTAATGATTTCATTGACGTGATTTATATAAAAGAAAGTTTTGTGATGGCTACAACATATTAGTTTTATGTTGGCTTTCATTCAGTCAAGCGCCGCTAACTACCAAAGCTGCAGCTGAGCGCAGGTAAACCTAACGTTTATTGCTCTTCAAATACCCACAGAACAGAAAAGTACCAAAGATTTTGCTGGATATAGACAAATTTTGATTTTAAAAGACGAGAATTTCGAAAATTATGAAGTTATATTATATTATATAAAGTTAAATTATATAAAGTTTTGAAAAATTCCGTGCATTAGTTCTTGAGATAGACCGCCCACAAAATGTTTGTCACATACAGACTCACAGAATGACAAAGTGGCATGGTGACAGAGTAACAGACAGACTCGCAGACAGATCTTTTCTAAAAATCATCAAATCCTATTCAGGACATTCTAAAACATATAAATCCGTCGAAAACCGGAAGTCGAAACATTTCACGAATCCAATACTTTCTTCTTGTAAAGATAGAAGAAAGTAAAAATGGACTTAACAATTTTTACTTACTTCCACCATTACAAGAAAAAAGTATTGGATTCGTGAAAATTTTCGACTTTCGGTTTTTGACGGATTTACACGTTTTAGGAATTAGAAATTCCGAAAACATGTTTTTACAAAATGTCTTTCTGTGAGTCTGTGACTCTGTCTGTCTGTCCGCCTGTTTGTATGTGACACAATTTTTGTGGGCGCTCTATCTCAAGAACTAATGCACGGAATTTAATAAAAATTTATATTCTGTTAGTCCCTGATATAAGTTGGTGTTGATTAGTTTTTGGTGTAAATCGCTCAATAGGTGGCGCTGCCATGCAGCCTTTTTCACGAATTCCACAATAGCTCAATATCCAGAACTAATGCATGGATTTTCATCAAACTTCAGATTCAGTTAGTCCTTGACATGGATTGACGTTTTATACATTTTGGTTCAGATCACTCAACAGGTGACGCTGCTAAGCTGCATTTTTTCAGATTTCCGAAACAGCTCTATCTCAAGATCTAATGCTTGGATTTTCAACAAACTTCAGATTCAGGTATACCTGTATATGAATTAGTGCTGTTTATGTTTTGGTGTAAATCGCTCAACAGGTGGCGATACTATGGTACATTCTTCGGAATTTTCGCTATAGCTCTATATCAAGAACTAATGCACGAATTTTCATCAAACTTCAAATTCAGATATACTTTGATAAGAATTGTTGCTAAATTGATGTAATTTCTTGTACTATTTAAATGATTTAGTTGACGTGATTTATACAGAAGAAAGTTTTGTGATGGCGACAACATACTAGTTTTCACTAGTTACTCATTTTTGGTTTTCAACAGTTTTTGCGATACATTTCCTTCTAAAACCGGTGCTAGACGGCATATAAGAAAGAAAAAAAGTCCTTCCGGCCAGTGCCGGGAGGAAGAGGTAGCTTTCATAATCCTTATTTTAAAAAAGCCAACTTATATCATGCAAACACACGAAGCTCAATTTAGTGGAAACCGAATATAGGAGATTCAATACTAATTTTTATCAATATAATGAATGAGAATTTCGAGAAATTAATCAGCTTTATCCAAGCTGCTTTTCTTTAAAGTAACTTATATTTGGCTGCCAAATTCGGCAATTTCTTAAAGTGCCTGTCATTTTAAGACAACATGGTGGATGAGGCTAAGCAGTGAACTTGGTCGAGACCTTAGTAATTGCTGTGCACATGCTCACTCACATCGGAATCGGTTAATATATAGGAGTGCTGTCGCATGCAAAAAATCAGATTTTTCAAAATGTCACCCACAATAGAAATTGAAACTGCTATATCTGAGCCATTTTTTAAGGTAAAGACAAACAAAAAATGCTCCTGAATCCTTATATCAAGATCAAATACTTAAGAAAGAAACCTTTTTCAATTTCTAATTTTCTTGCACCTCACTTTAAATATATATATATTTTTTAATTTAATGGCCGCCATTTTGAAACAAGATGGCTGATGAATCTGGCCAGCGAACTTGGTCGAGGTGTTGATGTATACTGTCCACATGCCTTCTTACATCGAAATAGGCGAATACGTGTGTTATCGCGTGACAAATACAAGATCGTTTCAAAATGTTAGCCATGCTAGAAATTCAAAGTGCTATAAATCAACCATTTTTTTAAGATATCAACAAAAGAACAAATTTTCAGAAACAAAAACTGCTCCGGAATCTTTGTATCAAGGCCAAACACATAAAAAAAATCTTTTTCATTTTCCAATTTTTTAATACCTCATTTTGAATTTTAAATTTAATTTTTTTAAATGGCAACCCTTTTGAAACAAGATGGCGAATGAAGCTGGCCAACGAACTCGGTCGAGACATTGGTATGTACTATGTACAGACCAAGTTACATCCAAATAGGTTCATAAATACGCCTGTTACCGCGTGACAAAAATCAGGTCGTTTTAAAATGTCAGCCACAAGAGAAATTCAAAATGCTATTACTCAGCCATTTTTTTTTAGATATAGACGAAAGAAAAACTGTTCCGGAATCTTTGTATTAAGGTCAAACACATACAAAAAAAAATCTTTTTCATTTTCCAATTTTTTGGTATCTCATTTAAATTTTTTTAAATGGCCGCCATTTTGAAACAAGATGGCGGAAGAAGCTGGCCAACGAACTCTGTCGAGATATTTGTATGTACTATGTACACACCAAGGTACATCCAAGTCGGTTCATAAATACGCCTGTTATTACGTGAGAAAAATCAGGACGTTTCAAAATGTCAGCCACGCTAGAAATTCAAAATGCTATAACTCAGCCATTTCTTAAGATATAGACGAAACAAAAACTGCTCCCGAATCTTTTTATCAAGGTCAAACACATAAGAAGAAAATATTTTTTCAATTTTCAATTTTTGGTACCACAATTCAAATTTAAATTTTTCTTAAAAATTTAAATGGCTGCCATTTTTAAACAAGATGGCGGGTGAAGCTGGCCAACGAACCCGGTCGAGACATTGGTATGTACTATGCATAAACGAAGTTACATCCAAATCGGTTCATAAACACGCCTTTTATCGCGTGACAAAATTCAGGACGTTTCAAAATGTCAGCCACGCTAGAATTTCAAAATGCTATAACTCAGCCATTTTTTAAGATATAGACGAAACAAAAACTGCTCCGAAATCTTTGTATAAAGGTCAAATACATAAGAAAAAAAATATTTTTCCATTTTCAATTTTTTGGTACCACATTTCAAATTTTAAATTTTTAAAAAATTGTAAATGGCCGCCATTTTGAAACAAAATGGCGGATGAAGCTGGCCAACAAACTCGGTCGAGAGATTCGTATGTACTATGTACACACCGAATTACATCCAAATCGGTTCATAAATACGCCTTTTATCGCGTGACAAAATTCAGGACGTTTCAAAATGTCAGCCACTCTAGAAATTCAAAATGCTATAACTCAGCCATTTTTTAAGATATAGACGAAACAAAAACTGCTCCGGAATCTTTGTATAAAGGTCAAATACATAAGAAAAAAATATTTTTCCATTTTTAATTTTTTGGTACCACATTTCAAGTTTTAAATTTTTTTAAAAATTTTAAATGGCCGCCATTTTGAAACAAAACGGCGGATGAAGCTGGCCAACGAACTCGGTCGAGACATTGGTATGTACTATGTACACACCGAATTACATCGAAATCGGTTCATAAATACGAGAGTTACAGTGTGACATAGGTCAGATATATATATATATATATATATATGTATCAATTTTGAACGGAGGGTGGTTTCGGGGTCTGGGGGTCATGATCGATGAAAATATACCAAAATTTTTTGAAATCGCTTTCCTCCGAACGGCTGCAATAGGTAGCTTTTTTGTAAAGAAAGCTACCTAAAAAACATATGTAGTTTCTGGTTTTGTGCTACTTATATAACAACTCTTCATTGACAAATCTTGGGAAATTATACAGGATGATTCAAAATCACGTGGCCAAAATGCAAGGGCAAAGCAAGCATCCAAAAAGAATCAAAAACCACATAGGAACATGAGGTTGTAAACGCCATCCGGGATCGCTAGAGAAGGTTGCAAATTATATGTAATACCAGAAGAATAAAGAAAAATCATTCTACATCATTTTATTTTTACTGTAATTCCGCACGTGTGGGAATACAGTAAAACATCTAGCTGCCACCATTTACGGCCAATATTACTACAGGAGATGCTCAGACGCCTTTGCTAGACGCCTGTAGGTACGCATTACATCAACGCTGCATGAACTGGCGCACCTTCTGAAACATATCAGGTGTATCTTGAATACATCCTACTACCTTAACAATTCTTCCTACTACGTTTTCCTGCGATTAAACAGGTATTTCGTAAATAAGTCCTTGTCCCATAAGAAGAACTCTACTGGAGATGAATCTGGTGACTGCGGTGGCCATGCGATTGGTCCCCCTTCAGCAATCTAATGCCGCGGAAAGGTGACCTGCAAATGCATTCTGACTTGTCTACTTAAATCTGTAGAAGATCCGTCTTGCTGAAATTATATACGTCAAGTCGCTCAATTTACTCAGTTCGCGTTTTCCAAGGAAACGTGCTCTAACTAATTTTTACTTTCTTCTATCTTTACAAGAAGAAAGTATTGGATTCGTGAAAATTTTCGACTTCCGGTTTTCGACGGATTTATACGTTTTACAATGCCCTGAAGACGATTTGATGGTTTTTAGAAAATGTCTGTCTGTAAGTCTGTCACTCTATGAGTCAGTATGTGACAAACATTTTGTTGGCACTCTATCTCAAGAACTAATGCACGGAATTTCACAAAACTTTGTATTTAGTTAGACCTGGATATAAATTGGACCTGATTTGTTTTTGGTGAAAATCGGCCAACAGGTGGCTCTGCTATGCGACATATTTCACGATTTCTACAACAGCTATATCTCAAGAACTACAGCACGGATTTTCATAAAACTTCAGATTCAGTTAGTCCAGGATATAGTTTGGTGCTGATTACTTTTTTGTGAAAATCTCCCTACAGGTGGCGCTGCTATGCTGCATTATTCATAATTATCGCAATAGCTCTAACTCAAGACAAAATTTCACGAATTTTCATCAAACTTCAGATACAGTTAGTCCCTGATATGAATTAGTGCTGTTTAATTTTTGGTGTAAATCACTCAACAGGTGGCGCTGCTGTGCTGCATTTTTCACGATTTTCGCAATAGCGTTATCTCAAGAACTAATGCTTGGATTTTCAACAACTTCAGATTCAGGTATACCTTGATATCAATTAGTGCTGTTTATGTTTTGGTGTAAATCGCTCAACAGATAGCGCTGCTATACTACATTTTTCAGAATTTCGGCTATAGCTCTATTTCCATAACTAATGCACGAATTTTCATCTAACTTCAAATTCAGATATATTTTGATATGAATTGGTGCTAAATCGATCTTGTACTGTTTAAATGATTTAATTGGCATGATTTATCTAGAAGAAAGTTTTATGATGGCTACAACATACTAGTTTGATTATGACATTATGTGCTTTTATCAGTCTAACACAGTTTCGTCGAGAAACATGATTTACATTAACTTTCTAAATTTAAAAATTAATTGAACTGAAGATGTAAGGCAATCCAAGATACATTACTAATATACTCGTGGTTATACTTCTTGAAACAATTCATAAAATAAATTTAGTAATTTTTCAAAAATCGATTATTGAATTTTTTAAAAATGGGCAAAACTGACAACAGATCTGATGTTTTTATGCGTAATTTTATAATTCAGTTATTAGAAATTCTGATTTCTTTATGACATTTTACCCAAAAATTATCAATTTGTGTTGAAACTGTGCGTAGAAGATTTTCTCCATATTTTTCTCGAAATAAGCATAATAAAATACATGAAAAATATACTTCCCTTTAAAGAAAAAAATCATTTTAGTCCTGTTTAAGCAAAAAGGCTGAATCTCTTCGACGAAAAATGCGCATGATTCCATTATAGCTCTTACTTATCATTACTCAAAATTATTTTTATAAGGCTATGTTAAAAATTATTTCACTTAAGTTGACCAAAATCCACAGAAATACTGGAAATGCTCCTAACTAGTATGGTAGACTCGGCCTATTTAGACCAATGTAAAGGAGTTATCGGAAGTTTCGAAAAGTGACTTAGTTTCATAATCTTCCAAAAAAATAATCATTTTGTGAAACACATTTATTTTCCTTTACTTTCATGTGCAAATAATGAAAGTTGAAAATAAAATAATTTACCAATCAAAGATTATTCTTTTTAGGTGCGTTCGTAATTATATAAATACGTAGCACTTATAGTCGTCGTTCAGTCCGTCTGTATGTCCGTCCGTCTGTCCGTCTGTCCGCATATAACAGAGCAAAAACTACCCAACCGAATGGTCTGAAATTTTAAATATATGATTGTTGCAAAATTTTGTCGAGCCATTTCAAATTTTATAAAAATTGGATGTATAGTTTAATTACAGGGACAGTCAAAAGTTTTTCTTTACATTACGGCCAATGGGGAAAATTATTGCAAGTGCATTTTAATGATGTTACAGGCCTCCGAATGGTCTGAAATTTTAAATATATAATTGTTGCACAATTTCGTCGAGCCATTTCAAATTTTATGAAAATCGGATGCATAGTTTAATTACGGGGGCAATCAAAAGTTTTCCGTTACATGACGGCCAATATGAAAAAATTATTGCAAGTATTTAATGATGTTTTAGCCTTCCGAATGGTCTGAAATTTTAAATATATAATTGTTGCAAAATTTTGTCGAGCCATTTCAAATCTTATGAAAATCGGATGTATAGTTTAATTACAGGGACAGTTAAAAATGTTCCGTTACATTACGGGGAATGGGGAAATAATTATTGCAAGTACATTTTAATGATGTTACAGACTATGCACTTATGAAGTGCAAAAGAATATACATTCAGTACAATATGGGGTGCAAAAAATAATTATAAGACTAGTTATAGTACGAACGCACCTCATTTGCCACGTTTGACGAGCAATTTCCAACTTGTTATTATTATTATTGCGACATGTACCTCAGCGCATTGTGTAGTAAAAAAGGGAAGAAAAGGAAGAAAATTTAATTAACTAAATATATAAAAATTTTAAGTTTAACTTACTTCAAAATCCGTTATTTATGAAAAAGAAAGATTAATTTAGCGAATCACGGGTTAATCTAATACATGCTTTGTTAATAAAATGTGACAGAATTTATTAGGAAAAAGATTTATCACTTTATCGAATGAAGAAAGCGTATAGAATTCTTTCTTAAATGTAAAGAGTAATTAATTTATTTTCTAAAGTTATCATGCGAGAAGTAACCACAAAAAATTATGTTAGAAATAAAGTGTGAATTTATTATCAATCTATCCTATATACTACCGTAGAAGAAAACTGATGGTTTTTATTGCGACTGTTGAATATCCGACTATACTCGAAGTATTAGAGAAAGAAAATATATAATAGACAAACCGAGATTTATTTTTTAGATTTAATCAGATTAAAAATGACAGATGGGTAAATAATGTTTCATAAAATCCTCTAAATATTTTTACATATCTGAAAGCTTGTGTTCTCACGGGTGATCAAAACGCAAAACTACATATCTACAATATGTTGATAACTACAGATCTACAAACTACAATAAGTTGAAGAACCAAAATCCCTCAGTATTAGAGGGAAATGTGGAAACTATGCTCAAATTGGTAATGGTGAAAAATGGCTACTCTATGAAGTCACTGTTGAGCGAACGAAGCTAACGAAAAAAACTGATTTCCGTAACAAGTTACAGGTGCGGTTTTTTTTTCAGACTGCTTGAGTCATCTGATGCATGAATGAAGATGCACAAAAAAAGCATCAGGTTTGTAGCGTTTAACATGATCAGCTTATAAATGAGGGCGTAATGCCAAACTCTGTCGAATGCCTTGGCAATGCCTTTGAATACGATTATTTTCTGAGGAAGTCCTCATGAATGAGTTCAGACACTTGCTAAAGCTGGTGCTCGAGATATTGGGGCGAAACCCAAATTGCTCCGGTATAATTATTGACTTGGCCGTCACGCTCTCCTTCAAATCGCTTGTAAGAATGTATTCATAATTTTCGCCAGATAAGAGAAAAAATTGTTGGGTCTGAAGCTGAAAGGGGGAATAATGTCCTGCCTAGGTTTTGGACCGCTCTTTTCCAGCAGTTAGGAAACGTGTGCAGGTTAAGCATAGAGTTCATAAGGCAAGTTAAAAAAAAAAAAAACATAACACTTAATGAGGGATGTAATAACATGTTGGTAGAAATGCAATCGACGCCAGGGGCTTTGTTCATTTTTAGACTCCTAGTGTAAGTCACAACCTCTGAGGGGGTGCAGGGGTAAAGAGGATTTTTATAGTCATTGTGTAGAAAAACTTCAAATTTAGAATCGACCATGTTAGTCATCCGGAGATTGAAGACATCGCGATTAAATGTAAAGTCTCTTCTTGATTCTCACGAATGATCTCAGCTTTATCAATGTTAGAGTAGGCCATTCCATTGGGCCCAATAGTGACCGGGATGTGTATTCGTGCCCAACGGATACGGACCGTTTCCGACTAAATCGTATTGTCAAAAGTCGATAAGGACTCAAATATATTTTCCAACGTAATGTATTATACTCCTTGAGAACAGCACTGATCTGATGATTAATATGATTTAAAATCTAAAAAGGGTATTTTAGAAGTCTGCCAGGCCTGTCTTAAACGATTTCTGACTCTTTCAACTGCCTGCTGTGCTCAGTTAAGTCGAAAGCAGACGACCAACCTCTGCCATGCTTCGCATCTTCGTTGAATGCATTATGAAGAGTATCTCCAACACGTATGACCAACGATGAACAATACATCCATTCTAATGCTTGAACTGAAGTTGTTATGGCATCAGCAGAATAAATCTCAACGATCGACACCTGCACGTTCTCGAGAACATATACTTAATAATCCCAATTGGCATGTAAGTCTTTGGTAAGTCCTTGGGTAAGTCAAAACCATATACGTAATAATTTTAATTGACATGTAAGTCCTTGGATAAGTCGAATTGGTAGTTTCTCACATCGAATCTAAGCACAACAGGGTCTAAGTCAAATAACTAAGTGATCTAAAGTCAAATCGTTTACCATTTGGATGACACGCGGAAAGGGGAAATTCCGGATGATAGCCAAATCAGTAGGAGAATTAGAATTTTTTCACGTAGGCTTAGGGGTCTCCAATATTTCCGCTTGATTATAATCTGCCCAGCGACGTACTACTAGTTTGGTTGGAGCGATGACAGCCGCAAGAGAAATAGTGCGCTTTAAAATCTTCGCTATAGCAACATTTGAAAAAAGGAGAGTTTGAAAAATCTTAAACTAATAGATGTTGAATTTCCACGGGAAGAGTTATAAACGCCTGCAATCAGAAGTTAGGGGTGCAGAGGAGGTCTAACACAATAGGAGTGACTTCAGTGCATTGAAAATGAGGAAATTTGATGAAAGAATCATTGGGATCATATTTAAGTTACACAGCATTGGAAACAACAGTACATTGGAAATAACAGTAAGGAAATTGCTATTTCTCAATGTTGCTTTGTTAAAAGCCCTCTGGTATTGTGACAAAGCCAATGGGTGTAAGGTATTGTCGCTACTTGTCCATCCAGTCGTTTCCACTGCTTCTCTCTCATTGGTTGTTTCTGGCGCTTTCGCTACCCGCATAGGGTATATAAGACAGCGCGTCTCTCTCTATCATTTTACTCAGCCTTGCTTTTTCTAGCACGCTGTTCCTTTTTTCCCTTTCTTGCACTGAAGAAGAATCTCGCTGTAGATTCGAAACAGCTGTTTGCTGCTTTTTCACGCATTATTTGTGCATTTTAAACGTTGGTTTACTGCATTTCAACTTGGAATAGGTTATATTATAATTACTTTCATGGTTATGTTATAATTTCGGAGATTAAGAAAGATATTTTTGTAGTGTATTTTTACCAGTAAATAGATTTAAAATTCATTCTAAATGTACACAATACAAGAATTAGTAAAATAAAAATAATTAAGTAATTGCATTTTTGAATAATTTGTATCAACGACGTATTCGAAAGTTCTCTGAATCCATAATTTATTTTAACAGTACGTTTTAATTGTAAATTTTCCCTTGTTTAATCAGAACATTTTTGTAATTAAATTAAACAAAAAATTTTCCTTTAAAAAACCGGTGGCAACAAATTAAAAAATCTGTAAAGTATCCTCGTTGTAAATGGTTTAATTTCGGAAAATATAATATAATCACGAAATAAAAAATACTATAATCACTTCCGAATTACACAAGATTCCGAAAAGCGTTCTTCATCTTTCGAAAACTCAGAAATCATTATAGTTTCGAAATTTAAAGAAGCATTTATAGAACAATGTTTATTTTCCTACCACTGTCTTTCGGAAGCTCTTCCGAGTATTTTTTTACAGTGTATTAATCAGTCTTTTCAACCATGTATATAGGTTTTTCAAATGCTATCAATTATCAAGTAAACATCTTCATGCTCAGCCAACATGTTTTACGGACAAACATGATATTTTAATCCCATTTACATGAACATTAAAATTAATAATATTCTGTTTTTCTTGTACATAAACTCATTTATGCAACTGAGAATGGTTAATCGGGAATTGATAACATCCTAAAAACCAGTATTCTGATTTGAGAGCATGTTAATACAATATAAAAATACACTGCTCAAAACAATTAAAGGATATTTGAAGTTTTATATAAAATAAAGATATAAGCGAATTTTTTTTTTTGCCGAAAATAGAAGAAGGGAATCACAAATGCAAATTTTTCTGGTTTTCAAACTGTGGAGTACGCAAATTTTGAGTTCGACGTCAAAAACGTCGCTTCAGCGGCAGCGAATGAAATTTGACTTTCAACTGGAAAAAAGAGAATGAAGACAAGGATGATCGGCATTCAGTGATTGCTTTGTTTCGATGAGTACGATGTCTCAGCGAAGTCATTTGACAGATTCAGAAGCTTTGAGAATTGTTGGTAGGTTAGAAAGGGGCCGAAGACCGGGTTAGAAAGGGGCCGTTAGACTCAAGCCGAAGTAGCGCAAGCCATTGGAGTGTCACAAAGTGTCATTTCCAGGATCTGGAACCGTTTTTTGGAGAGTGGATGTGCAGGCCGAAGACCAGTGCAAGGTCGTAGATGGGCAACAACGCCCAATGAAGATCGGTATTTAGCGTTAACAGCTCAGAGACACCGAACCATGAAAGCTACTCTTCTCCAACAACACCTTCGCTCGGCTACAGGCACCACGATTTCAACTCAGACTGTCCGAAACCGGCTCCATGCTGTAGGTCTGTATGCTCGCCGACCGATGGTATGTGTTAGATTAACATCAAGGCATCATCGCGACCGCAGGGAGTGGGCAACCGAGCATGTCAACTGGAGGAGAAATGAATGGAGCAATATTCTGCTTTCTGACGAGTCCCGTTTTTCTGTGCATCCGGATAATAGGCGTATTTTCATCTGGAGGGACCGTGGCAGTAGGAATAATCCTGCGTTCGTGCACGAAAGTGTCAGATTTGGTGGTGGAGGAGTGTTGGTGTATGGTGGCATCTCCATTGACGGGCGCACTGACATCTACATCATTCGAGATGGAGCTCTGACTGGTCGCCGATATAGGGATGAGATCCTCAGACCTATTGTAGTTCCTTACGCAGCAGCAATCGGAGATAACTTCATTTTAATGGACGATAACTGCAGGCCACATCGTGCAAACCTGGTGGAGGATTTCCTTTTCGGGGAAGGAATCGTTCGAATGGAATGGCCAGCGTGTTCTCCAGACATGAATCCAATCGAGCACATTTGGGACGCTCTAGGAAGACGAGTTTCTGGCCGCCAACAACCCCCACAAACTCTCCAAGAACTGGAAAGAGCTCTTCTGGAAGAGTGGGGCAGAATACCCCAACTCGTCATTAATAGCCTCATTGAGTCCATGCCTCAAAGGTGTTCAACGTTGCTGGCCGCCCGTGGAAACCATACCCCCTACTGAAAATGATTTTCTTTGAAGAAAACACCTTTTCTTATTCTTTTTTTCTCATATGCAAAAATTGTGTTTTTTTTCTTTAGTACACAAATGCGCAATAAAATGCATTTTTTTTCTGCCAAACATGTGTAATTTATTCTCATATAACCTACTATGTCTTTTGACCATATATCAATCAGCTAAACAGTTTACCAGATACAAAATCCACCTAAAACTGCAATATCCTTTAATTGTTTTGAGCAGTGTACATGAAAACGTTTTTGAAAATCAGTGACAGTAAAAAAACCCCTGACAGTGAACCCTCCAGCAACTGCGACTTTTTCATTTTCTTGGATAAAACCACAGCATATATTTAAGTGTTGCCAGTGGGTTACTTTTTTAAAAGGCAGATTAATTGATTCCCACCACTTTTTGGTGTAGAAATAGTCACTTTATTTAATTACAGATAAAATATGATTCAGTTCCTGTTAGTACTTCCATAGTGTTACTGTCTGGGATGTGGGGCAACTGGCCCCAGGCTCCTCGAAAAACTGTCAGAAGTATATATAATGCGAAAATTAACCGAATTATACGCTTTAAAAAAAGTTGTGGGAGTCAAAAAAAATGAATTTTTAAAATGTAACTCATTGACAACACCGGAACGTGAAAATAGCGGAATTGTATAGAACATTTGAAACGCGATATGAGCGTTACCCGCAGCCGAAGGGTTAAAGAGAGAACGTGGAATTCATACGCTTAAAATCTTTCAATTACTTTAAATAAAAGTGAGAATTTCAGCATATAATAATAATTGAGTACGGGGATTGTTTTAATTCTTCTTATAATAGAGAGAAAAAGCGAAAATTTTTCCAGTAATGTTTGATAACAATTATGGAAAATATCACTTTCAGTTGACTTTTTTTTTTATTTCTTCTCAACTGACAGCAAACAAAAGTGCTCTACATTGTTGCAAAAATAATCTTTGAGATAAATATTTTCCATGACATTAAGAAAAAAAAGGCGTTGACGTGAGAATAATTGTTCTTTCGAGAACGGCTATCTATCATTGTCATCGGGATAGTGTGCCAGTGATATATACTTGAAATGCCTTATTAAACAATTGGCACATATTGCTAACTTCTTTTGTGAACGACATTCAGAAGATACGTTCAAGATCTTTTGTAACGCTCTTAATATGATATTGCCACAATTTGAAAAAAAAAAGAATACAGGAAATATAGTATATACTATTCAAGTTTCTGTTTTAAATTCCGTAATTTTGTTTATTTTTTGCTTTCATAGCAATCGAAAGTCATGAAAAAAAAGATCATGAAAAATGTGAAAAAAATGTTTTCACATTCTTCTAAAATATGAAGAAGAGAGAGAAAATGATCTAGAAGAAACTATTGGAATCGAAATTTTGTTCGACTTCCGGTTTTTGACCGATTTACACGTTGAAGCAGTCAGAGTTCCCGAAACACTCATTTTTATAAAATGACTGTGTGCACATGTGTATGTCCTGTTTGTATCATCGAACAGTGTATGAAGTTACGCATAGAATTGAACCTAACTTCATATACTAATTTTAAATGCTAAAAGGTGTAAAATAAAGGTGTAAATTAAAACTTTAAAACCAGTAAAAATACGTTTATTTCGACTGTTTGCATGTTTCTATTCTCTTCGAGTCATTTTCAAAACAAATAAATAAAACTATTCTAAATTTGCACGGTCTATGAAACGACATCATTCAGTTTTCCACGTATTCTTTCATATTATTGAATATTAAAGACTCGTGAATTATCACCTTGCTACTAAACGTAAACCAACAAAGTGTAAAATTTCCAAGCCGGGAATCGAACCTGGGCCCCTGGAATAGCGCTCCAGTGCTCTACCACTAAGCCTCGAGAACGATGCCTAGCTTGGCATCTCTCACTCACATAAGAGTAAGCGATCAGTGGTAGAGCACTGGAGTGCTATTCCAGGGGCCCGGGTTCGATTCCCGGCTTGAACATTTTTCACTCTGTTGGTTTACTCTTGGTAGCAATGCCATAATTCACGTCTTTAATATTCAATAATTTCAAGCGTAATTTCACTGCTGAAAAGCAGCTGAAACATTAATTAAAACTTTCATATTATGCACGTTATTTTTCATTTTACTTGGAGGTTTATTTTATTTTTATTTTCATAAACACTGAGTAGCTCTAGCCATATTTTTGGTAAGTGAAATGATGCTGTATCGTTACATATGGATTTTTTGCTCGCTACAATCTCTATGATTTTTCTTAGACTAGAGGGGAAAATTACTTTACTTTTATTAAAATTTATTTGCATGGTTTCTTCTTTATATTTTATAGACCGTGCAAATTTAGAATAGTTTTAATTATTTGTTTTGAAAAATGGCTCGGGGAGAGTCAAAATATGCAAACAGTCGAAATAAACGTAATTTTACTCGTTTTAAAGTTTTAATTTACACCTTTTACCATTTGAAATTAATATATTATTACAAGGCGTTAATTTGCTACATATTTACCTAACTCCATATGTTCATTTTTGAATATGATCGTCATGTCCCAGATGAATATAGCGATATTCCTCTGGAAGCAGGGGCTATGACAGCGAAACTTGTACGATTTTTTCGATTTTTCGTAGTTATGTTGTACGTTGGCTTCTTGTGCAGCGAAGAGTGCTTCTCATCCAGGTAACCCTGTGATTCGCAAGCATCTGATGCACAACAGAATGACAACAAATAAGTATTTCATTGAAAAATATGATCGAAATTAACTTGTATTTACTCCGATTTATAAAATGAAGCCGAAATTTAAGATGGAAATCAAAGTTGGTGCAGTTGTATTTTGAATTGAAGTTCGTGCAGTGACTTAGGCATCTTGGGTTTTTTTTTTTTTTTTTTAAGTTGGTGTAGTTGTATTGGGTCATTCAGAAAGTCGTGTCCATTTTAGAAAATCATTCGTACTGAAAAATTCTCCCCTGTAATTATTAGATGTTAGATATTAGATATCGAAATCAATATCTAATTATTCAATGATAGAATTTTCCTGTACGAACTGACTTTCCCAAACGGACACGACTTTCCTAGCGACCCAATATTTTGCATTGAAGTTGTTGCAGCGACTTCGGCATCTTATTTGTTCCAAAGTTGGTGTAGTTGTATTTTTAGCCGACTGCCAAGAAGGGCTATGTGTTTCACGCGTATCTGGATATGTGGATTTCTTTATACCTTCTAAACATCCAAACAGCTGGATGGATTTTAATAAATGAGGTCTGTTTCGATTCGTCTTAATCGATTCAACAGCATATTTTCGATTTTAGTGCAACAAGAAAAATAATTTTATAAGGTTACGTATTCGCCAAACGGTCTTTTTACCCAAATGAAAAGAAGGGTTATGTGTTTCACGCGTATCTGTGTATGTGGATTTCTTTATACCCTCGAAACATCCCAACAGCTGGATGGATTTTAATGAATGAGGTCTCTATCAATTCGTCTTAACGGCCCGATGGTTATAGGCTAGGTTTTGTTTTTATAAATTCAAAATGGCGGCCGAAAAATACAAAATGGCGATAGAGACGACAAATAATTTTATGCACGCTATTGAGTGGCATATCATTGGATAGGTCTTTCAAAATGAAGACGATGTTTCATTGACTATTTTACAGTCAGAAGCTCCGTTTAAATATTACATGACCTGGAAGTTGTGTAGGTAGCATCTCTAGCTTTACTGCAACTCTAACCTTCATAGACATCTGTAGGCCTCATCAAAACATAGATAGGAACTAACATTTAATCTCAACTTAAAAGTCATCAATACAAGTAAATAAAAAAATAGGTAAGTAATATAAAAAATAGTTTCACATTCATGAGAAATAATTAATTAGTTCGCTTTTTACGCAGTCGGGTTTTTTGATTTTTTTTAATTTAATTTTTACTTGTGCATTGAAGTTCTTGCAGCGACTTCGTCATCCTATTTGTTTCTCAAATGTCTAATTAAAAATATTACTCCTTTTTAAGCATTGACAGGTACCAGATAGAAGACAATTTTTGGATTGGCACATCCGTTTAGTCACTTATACGCATACACAGTACATACTAAAACGGAAATGTGTTCTGATTTGAAAATTCATAACGACTTCTTTATATATATATATATAAAGAAGAAATATATATATATATATATATATATATATTTTGGGGGGGGGGGGGGGGTGGTAAATGAAAACTAATTTTAAGAATACAATTCAAAGTCCCCTTGAGGATCTTCCAAAAGAAAGGATACAAAGTTTCAGAATGCGTGAATAACGCAATTCTTGAATAGAATTTTTCACCTTCTTTAATATCAGAAAAATATTAAAAATTCTACGTTTACGACTGTCATTAGCAATTGTGCGATTAAATAGAAATTTTCTAATAGAATTAGTTGTTACAAACTAGAAGTGTACGCATGCTGACAACATTTAAACAATTTGTGTATCTACATAATTTTAAGTTTAAATACACTGTAAAAAAAACCACTGTAGATTTGCCAGAACAAACTCGATCACAGTGAATGTGCTGTATCTTTCTTTGGTTTCCTGACTATATTAACATGGAAAATACAGTAGTTGCGTAAAATTAACAGCACAATGTGCTGGCAATTTGGACGCATTTTTTTACAGCACAAACTGCAGGCGTCCAAATTGCCAGCACATTGTGCTGTTAATTTTACGCAACTACGGTATTTTCCATGTTAATATAGTCGGGAAACCAAAGAAAGGTACAGCACATTCATTGTGATCGAGTTTGTGCGTGAGATGAACAGTACTTTGTACTGTAAAAATGTCGTTTTTTTTTTACAGTGTATCTTTGCTACTCCTAAACACATATTAAAGACATTATAAGAAAGTTTGCGCTTTTATTGTAATCCTATACATTACTTCTGTTGTCAACATCCTTTTATCTATGCATTTACAAATCGCACAACTATTAATGATGTATCATTCGAAAAGTTTTTGAAAGGACCTCTGACATAGTACATTCACATTTCAGTAAAACATGTTTTTTGATTAAACATTGCAGTTACTAATTAAAAACAATTGGGAAAGTGTGATCACAGATCGCACAGTGGGTTTCGTTTAATATTCCTTTCAAAACACTTTATTCTTTTACAAAATCTGTTAGTTCCGCATTTCGCAACCAGGGGCGCACTCTATTCTAAACAAATCTCTATCCGAACGAAACTCCGTTTTACAACGTATCCATAGATACATTAGTTTAGGGAGTCGGGCCCATAGCACCCGAGATAGGTAGGCCCCCCCTGGCAATAAAAAGTGGAACTAAAATGTGTAAGTCTTTGGTGCATAATATTAAAGAGAAGGGGTATCGGCAAAAGTTAGAAAAGTGCCTAGAAAAAAAAGTGTTAGAAAAGTTAGAAAAGTGAAAGGGGTAGGATAAAAAATTGCTTAAAATACACAATTTAGAGCCCGGACGGTAATTAATATAAGACTTTTTGAAAATTTTATGATTTTTCGTGTGATCGAAAGTGTTCTGCTATAAGTATGCAAAATTTCATGTCTCCAACTTAATTAGGTCCTGAGTTAGAAAAATTGCTTAAAATACGCACGTTAGAGACCGGATGGGTAAATATAAGACTTTTTGAAATTTTTACGATTTGCCGTGTGATCGGATGTGTTTAGCTATAATTCTGCAAAATTTCAAGTCTTCAACTTAGTTAGGGGCTGAGTTAGAAAAAAAAAGCTTAAAATACGCAAGTCAGACCCCAGATGGTTAAATATAAGACTTTTTCGAAATTTATAATTTGTTGTTTGATGTGAGGTGTTCAGCTATAAGTATGCAAAATTTCAAGTCTCCAACATATATAGTTTCTGAGAACGGGCACTGTGGCGGACAGACAGACAGAGAAGCAAGACGAATAGGGTTTCGTTAGATGAACGAAACCCTAATTAAATCAGCATTAATTTTATAAATGAAATGAAAGGTTTCCTCAAATCAACGTTGCCACGAAAATAAAATGCTGCTTATATCATGCCCAGCAATGATTATCTAACGTATAAAAATGAAAGTTTGCCTGTCTGTCTGTCTGTCTGTCATTCTATACAAATCCACAGTTTGGGAGCGAGAATAGTGAAATATTACGTACATGGGTATTTAAACACGGCCGAGGCAACTAAAGTAATCCGGAATCGAAATAATTTATAGTTAATTTTTAATTAATAAAAAACCACCTATTTAACAGCAATTCCCTATCAAATTTAAAAATTTTTCGTTATAGCAGTTACCAACTATTGAAAATCCACAATAAAATTCTTACCACAACGATTTCTTTTCTATTGCAAGATTAACATATGATGAAAAATGAAAATGAAATAAATAGTTGATGAATTATATATAAAAAAAAGTGAATATTACATCAGAACTTTTCTATTTCATGATTGCCACGTGAAAAACGAAAATGAATAAAAGAGTTTGACAAATTTTTAAAAAAAGTGAATATCACGTCATATTGGAAGTAAAATGGACGTCAGCAGGTGAATTTGTAATGTCATATGAGTTTGAAAAAACGTACTGAAACATAATAGAAACCCTATTATGGAAATATTGGCATAGTTTAACGTTTTGAGGTCCTCTGATTTTGTTTTCGACATTTTTAAATCTATTCCATATATATACGTGTGTGTATGCGTTTATATTAGAATTTACACAAAGGTTTAGGTCCCTAGAGCTTATTCTTCCTGAAGTGAACTAAAGATGGTTTTACTGATTTTTTTATTGTTTGTTTTATACTGTTTGTTGAATTATTAAATTGACTTTTCGAAATAAACGTTCTTAAAATTTCGGACAACGCCGGGTACTTTAGCTAGTAAAAAATAGTACAAAAAAGATAAAGTGTGGATGTCTTTGCATGGGTTTATTTTATAGTTATGATTAAAAGGCAAAATTTAAATTGACACATTTATAAGAAAAAGACACAATCGATCAATATAAGCAGCAGTATTTCACGTGTAGCTTTAAAGGTATGCTTTCATATATTAGATTAAATTGTATTTTATATGTATTCCATTTATTTTTGTTCGTCCCATTTTTTCCCTGTTTGAATGACGTCATCCTCTAATGCAGTTAAAATGTGATTGTTAATTTTTTTTACTTTTTTTTACGCGTTTCTTTTGTTGTCTTCTATCAGTTTTTAAACTAATTTTAATACGCTAGACAGACTTGACTACAATAAAACAGTCAACGATCAGCTTTTATTGTAACTTTCATGGAATAAATGAAATGATATTCTTGCTTGACTAATGTTGTTAGTAGATATTTTTATACCTAATTTTTCTTTAGAAATTCAAACCTGCATGTAAAAAAGATTAGCTATAGCTAAAAAATGAGAGACTGTAGTGCAAAATTCTTGCACGTGTCCATTGGTTATCTTCATTTTGATAATTATCCAAATCGAATCACAGGAGTCAATGATCTACCATTGCTTTTTATTGCATGATATTTATCGTATATTTCCGTGTGTAAGCCGAAACATTTTGAGAAAATTTGGCTCCAAAGTGTGGGGTGTGGTTGCACACGTGTCTAAGAAAATTTCCAAAATTCATATTCTAAAATAAAATCGATGATATATATAAAAACATAAAGAATACTTTAAATTTCTAAAAATACGTTACTGCTCCATTCTTTTGTAATGAAAAAAGTCATCAATGATCATTCACTTATCCACGTCATCATCAGAATTTACAAGCAACTTCTTATAATCGCTTTTTCTCTTTGATACATCAGAATGAATATCGTCAGTAGTATTTAATTCATTACCATTATCACCATTTAATTCACTACCGCCCTCTTCTTCATAAATGGCATAATCCCCAGTTTCATCCATCACATTACTGGTGCAACATTTTTTGAAAGATCTCACGATAATTTATTGTGGTAATTCAAGCCAAGCTTCTTTCACCAATTCAGAGACAGCGACAATGTCAATTTTTAAGGTTTCGTTCATCTGACTAAACCCTATTCGTGTCACTCCTCTGTCTGTATGTCTGTCACAGAGCCCGTTCTCAGAAACTATATGTGACGGGGACTTGAAATTTTGGATTCTTATAGCTGAACACCTCACATCAAACGACAAGGCATAAAATTTTGAAAAAGGCTTATATTTACCCCATCTGGGCTCTAAATTGTGTATTTTAAGTTTTTTTTTTTTTCTAACTGAGCCCTTAATTAAGTTGAAGACTTGAAATTTTGGATACTCATAGCTGAACACCTCACATCAAAAGACATATCATAATTTTTTGAAAAAGTCTTATATTATCTACCCCTCTGGGCTCTAACTTCTGTATTTTTAGCAATTTTTCTAACCTCCACGCTTTTCACCCGAGGTGCGCGTTTCTAACTTTTGCCGACACTCATTTAACCACTCTTTCATATTATATAGCATAGCCGTACATATTTTAGTTCCAATGTTTACCGCCAGGGGCACCTATCTATCTCGGGTGCTATGGGTCCGACCCCCTCGACTAATATACCGACGGATTGTTTGTAAAACGGAGTTTCGTTCGGATAGAGGTTTGTTTAGAATAGAGTGCGCCCCGTGGTTGCGAAATGTGGACCTAAAACATTTTGCAAAAGAATAAAGTGTTTTGAAAGGAGTATTAAACGAAACCCTCTGTGCGATCTGTGATCACACTTACCCACTTGTTTTTAATTACAGCCATTTGTCACAGCTGTATTCCCAGATGACAACCATTCAATCCATTTCGAACGAAGCCTGTCTTTAAATAGCTTATTTAGACGAGCGTCCAGTGGTTGAAGAATATACGTAAGGCCACCCGGGATCATGGTTTCCGAAGATCCCATCTCCCAAGAAAAACTGTATTACTGTTTGTGCGCGGTGCGCTTTAAACGGACAATAATACCACTTGGGAAATGTATCCGCTTAGGCAATGTTTTTGTATTAGATTTTCACAAAAGAATACTGAATTTCTCATTACCTTGTTTAAAATCGGGTTTCCGATTTTACATGATTTTTCATTGAAAAATCGTTACTCGGCTTATACACGGGAATATATAATATTTTAAAATTTATTTCTATGTTTACTATTTGTGTCAGATGTTTTGATGTTTCTTCAAAACGAATCATGTCTAATGAATACAAAACCTAATGGATATTTATAGACCGTCTTCAACTTTCGAATATTTGAACTTTCGAACACATCTCAGGATCCACTTATGTAGGAAAGTTGGAAATCGCTTATAGGCTATAAAAAACACAAGAATGCAGTTGCATAACCCTTTAAGACCGGGAGATTTTTTGGTAGAAATTGAAAGTTCATCTGGTTTCCTCTTATCGATAGGACCGTATTTGATTGAAAAAAAATATTTTAAAAAATACCCCATGTCAGCTTATGCCAAGGGAGGACCCGCACAATTGTGCGGGTTTGGGTTTAATGCAGCCGTTTTTGGGCTAAATCTACACAATTGTGTAGTTTGGGATTATGTGTGCAAATATATATAAATAAAATTTTAAGCAAAAAAAGTTGTTGTTTATTGAGATAATTTTCATCAGCCACAATGAAAATGGAAAATGTTTGAAACAATTTTTGTTTTTGGACAGACCACTACAATTTCATTTTCTGAGACGTGCTCAATGCTCGCACCCCTCTTAAGAGCCGTTGACAAATGGTATGCCCTTCACTCCGTTTGGATTGTGCCTGATCCTTCAAATTTCTTTTTTTAGTTTTTCCAGCAGCGCTATTTTGTTAAAATATCAATCGAAGTACATAAAACTAGGTCTGAACCATAGTAATGACTACAGCAGGTCCTAAGCCCAGATCCTTGTGGACAAGTCTGTACTTTCTCACTGGTAAATTACAAAATTTAAAACTATCCCAGGTGATACTGTTACAACAGTGTGTGGTTTGTTTTTTTATATACTGCTTTACTGAAGCATGTCCTAAAAAAAGGAATCGTCTGCTCATCTATGGAAAATTTTCCCTGATCTCCTGGTAAATTCAAGCAGACACTATGGAATCTGACGAGCATTTGCTGAACTCCATACTTTACTATTTATTCCTGGTGGCTTACTTGCTGTGTCTACAAAATGGAATGAATTTATCAAACTTAAAAATCTATCTCATGATATGCATATAACTTATATAAAACGTATAAATCATATATGACATCTATAACTCAGAGCAGAAACATACAGTTCGTTACATGTGCATATTATATATCTAATACTATCAATATAAATAGAAATCAAGAATATTTTAAATAGAAATCATGAATAGTACAAACCTATTAATTTAAATCATAATCCGGTTTAAAAATGTATAATAAAAAATAAATTGCTAAAAACATAAGTTCTAAAAAAATCACTTAAAAATAAAAAATTTATGTTTTAGGAATTGTACCCATTTTGAAAACGGTAAAACCCGAACTCGCACAATTCTGCGGGTCTTTCGTTTTTCAACATTTGTAAAGCCTAATTAAATTTATCAAAGGCAAAATCAATTAAAATCAGGAATAAAGTATATGAAAAGAAAAATTAAATCCAAGCAAACGTTAAAAATCATATTTAAAAGAAATTACGACAGTACATACTTTTTGTCTATTGCTGTCAGATTCGATAGTCTTTTTAAAAGCAGAAAATCTGCCTGTATTTTAGTTGGTGCCTCCTAGTTGTGTCTTATCAAAACATCTGAAGCCAATTAACTCATATAAATGTGCAGATTTGATTTTAAATCTCACAAAAACAGGAAATAGTCATTCTCTTTTACTTTAGTATCACCCGCAAAATTGTGCGGGTCAGGGTTTAAAGGGTTAATAATTCATTGTTATTTCCATCTTTTGCATCTATATTATAACTAGCTAAAGTACCCGGCGCGCGGCGTTGCCCGGTATTTTATGAATGTTTGTTTTGAAAAATCAAAGATTGCGTCTTAATTTACGCAATTTTCACTCGTTTTTAGGTGCGTTCGTAATTATATAAATACGTAGCACCTATAGTCGTCGTTCGGTCCGTCCGTCTGTCTGTCTGTCCGTCCGCATATAACAGAGCAAAAACTACCCAACCGAATGGTCTGAAATTTAAAATATATACATGTTGCAAAATTTTGTCGAGTCATTTCAGATTTTATGAAAATTGGATGTACAGTTTAATTACAGGGACAGTCAAACGTTTTCCGTTACATTACGGCCATTGGGAAAAAATTATTGCAAGTGCATTTTAATGATGTTACAGTCTTTCGAACAGAATGAAATTGATATGCACTTATGAAGTGCACTAAAATATACATTCAGTACAATATGCGGTGCAAAAAATATTTAGAAAACTAGTTATAGTACGAACGCACCTCATTTGCCATGTTTGACGGGCAATTTCCAACTTGTTTTTACTTAATCCGGACGACAGATTACTTAATTACTTAGTAAATTTAACCTGTGATCTGGACTGAGCCCGAGATTAAAACCTTTTGATGAAAAGTTGTTTCCGATTATTTTGTTATTTAAATAATTTTTTCATGATTAAAGAAAAATTGCAAGTACAAAAATTCTATGAGTTTTACTTTCCAAAAATCACTCAGTCCTTCACTAAATTCCCTTCTATTTATTTCAGTTCTTAACTAAACATAAACTCTAGGGACCTAACCCTTTGTGTAAATTCTAATACACACGCATACACACACGTATATATATGGAATATATTTAAAAATGGCGAAAACAAATTCAGAGAACCTCAAAATGTTAAAATATGCCAATATTTCCATAATCGGGTTTTTTCATGTTTCAATACGTTTTTCAAAACTCATATGACGTTATATATTCACCTGATGACGTCTATTAGATTTCCAGTATGACGTAATATTCACTTTTTCATCTAACTATTTATTTCAATTTCATTTTTCACGTAGAAATCTTGCAATAGAAAAGTTATGACATATTTACTTTTTTTTAATTGGTCAAACTATTTATTTCATTTTCATTTTTCACGTGAAATCATGCAATAGAAAAGTAATTGTTGGGGTAAGATTTTTATTGTGGATTTTTAATTATCGGCATCTGCTATAACAAAAAATGTTTAAATTTGATAAGAAATTGCTGTTAAATTGGTGTCTTTTTTTATTAATGAAAAATTAACAATGAATTATTTCGATTCCGGATTACTTTAGTTGCCTCGGCCGTGTTTTAATACACATGTACGTAAAATTTCACAATTCCGGCTTCCAAACTGTGGGTTTGTATAGAATTACAGACAGACAAATTTTCATTTTCATATATTAGAAAATGTCATGCATTCAAGCTAATTTTTCGCTATTAATATCCTTCAAGTTTTTGTAATTATAGAGTACTTGTTACTTGTTTTCTGGAGGTACATGGCGCGGCGGTGAAGACGGCGAGGTTCAGCAATTCCGAGGGAAAAGTGTAAAATTTTCAAAAGCGCTTTCTGGAAAAATTTATTTACATTTTAAAAACGTCTTGAGATTTTATTTAATACTTACCCTATTTACTACACTCAATGAGAAGCAAGTTGTTTAATTTATTATTAAATATGTCATATATGAATGTAATAAAATATACAGGGTGGTCCAGAAATATATGTCAAAAATGTAAAGGCAGGTAGAGGGGACCTAAATAATCAGATTTCGTATAGGAATGTGGATGCAGAAATGCAGTGTTGAGGCAGTAGAGGGCGCTGTTAAGTTCGGTGGATGGAAGGGGATTGTTGGCTTTAATTGCCTTTCCCTCACCGATTTTGAGCAACATGCATCGTTACACCAATGTGGAGCTTGGCAACATGCATTCCATGTATGGGGCTGCACAAGGAAATGGCTCACACCCAACGCATGTTCAACAGCTTTTGAGCTCTACTACTGTGCTATCCTCTACTGTACGTAATACTACTTTTTCCACTGCAGGAATTCTGCGATATCTTGGAGTGCCCTTATCACGCCTGGAAGCATAAAACGATTCACTTGCGCACAACTCCTAATGAAGACGCTCAAACGTTCGGGGATCCTGCAGAATCCTACTCGGGAATCGTTAATCTAAGTCATTTGAGCAGCCAATCCATTTCTTTGCGTAATCCCATACATGAAATGCATGTCGGCAAGCTCCGCATTTGGTTAATAATCCATATTCCTCGATATCCGTGCGGGAAATGACGATTCAAGCCAAAGAAGATCATTCATCCACTGCATTCAACAACGGCCACTACTGCCTCAACAATGCATTTCCGCACCAACATTCCTATACGAAATCTGCTTATTTAGGTCCTCTTTACCTGCCTTTACATTTTTGACATATATTTCTGGACCACCCTGTATATATAACATAAATACTCCTTATAAGAGTTTGAAATTTTTTTCATTGTTTGTTGTTTCAATTTCGTGATTGTTTATATGTGACGTGGAATCATACTTTTTTAAGACTGGGTTATGCTAAGTCCACTATAAAAAAGAAGTACCTTTCTTTGTATCAGAGAAGAGAAATAAACAAGCAGAAGTTCTGCCTTTTTCATAATTTAGTGCCCCCCCCCCCCCCCCCCCGATGAGGAAAAGAAAAAAATTATCATTATTACGAGGTGGAACTCACCAAAGTTTCACGAAAGAAAATATTAACGAAGGAACTCTTTCATTAATTTATAATAAACCTAAAAAATTAGTCACAATAAAAAATGCATCTTATTTTGGTTAGTGTAACTCTCAAACATACATTATTTTAACATAAACGTCTCTTCTATGAAGACACCCTAAATTTTTGTAAAACTTTGCGTTTTATTAGTGTGTGCTTTCAATTGCGTTATTTTCAAAAGTGAGTCATTTCCACCTGTGAAGAATTTCAAAGTGAAAAGGATGCACTTTTACAAAACTTACTTCAGTTTTAAGAGAAAAAAAAACACACTTTTATTTTATATAAAATGAGGTCATTTGCATCCTCTGAAGAATTGCTCATTTACGATCCCGTCTTAAACAACATTTATTGAAAAGTATGCAGTATGCATATGACGCCACTATCGCGAAATAATACACAGACAAAAAAAAAAAAGCGATGTCGTAAACTCGTCAAAATAATTGTCTATCTAATGATTTATACACTAAAATGGATACACTTAAAATTAAATATAGTTTATAATAGTCCTATGTTTTAATTGAAATCATTTATTTACATTTTTTCAAAATAGCACGTATTTTAATTACAAGTTTTTTTCAGTTGTTAATGAGAAAATGGCAACAAAAAGATATAGTAATCTAATATTTTGCTTTTACTTTATACAGAAATGGAGTATTTGATTGCCAAAATTACAGAAATGCGATTAAAAACTACAAAAAAAAAAAATCTCAAAATTAAATTAAGATGCAGTATTCAAACAAATTGCAGTTAAAAGTACTTTTTTCCTCTATACGAAGGTGCAAAAATTAGAAATGTGCTATACTTAGAATTAAAAAAAATTGCAGTTGAGATTATCAGTATTTATCAGTATATTGATGCATCTGCTTCGTTTTACGGCTGGCTTATATGACAGAACGTTATTTTTTAGAGACGATAATTTAATTGCTGCCCGAAAAAAATAGCTTTTTGGAGGCTAAAAAGCTTTTTAAAGATTTTTTTAAAGGCATATATTAATTTAGTGTCACCTTTTAACCAATTAACCGCTGGTGTTGCATTGACGCAATGGTAAAAATAAATTTTCATACATAAATTAACTATCAAGCTTCACAGTTTTTGATTTAAAAATTTTCCCTTATTTAACAACAGAAACTTTGACCATTAAATAACGCGGAGATTATCTTTCAAAATTTGTGTTGGCAAACATTTTTGAGCAAAAAGGTTGAAAATCCCTATTTTATAGTTGTACGGAGGTGTTTTAAATTAAAAGAGAAATTGGCGGACTGTTAACATAAATGTTTTAATGAAGGCTAATGGCGACTTGTTGCCGCAGAGGTTGTTCCTCTTACACTCCTGCGTACTCAACCCGTGATCCGGGTTCAACGAAAGGGTTACATTAAAAGGATTGATTGCCAATTGGCATAGATGCGGGGGTGGTGTTCCGTCGCCAAAGGCGAATTACAATGTTTGTTACAGGTACGGAACATCCCGCCCGGCGTTGAAATATTATATTTCAATATGTATAAAATGCAATACAGATAAAAAAACAAACAAAAAAAAAACACAACATAGTACAGATTATAAGCAAAGAAATAAAATAAACACAATTAATACACAATGAAACACAATTACAGTCCAGATTTTTGTTAATTATTGTCATTTATGGGTAATATGCTTATTTGGTTAACAGAACGTTTAAAATTGCCCTTAGCGGTGCGTAGTTCTACTACTCTGACCATTCCGTCAGCACCTGGGATTACCTTAGTAATGCGACCTAGAGACCAGGTGCAAAGTGGGAGTTGAGTGTCCTTTAATAGGACCAACATGCCTGGCAAAATATTTTGTTTTTTAAACATCCATTTGTTTCTCTCCTGTAAATTACTGAGATAATTGTTTTGCCAGCGTTTCCAAATCGTTTGGGTTAATTTTTGAGTCCTTTGCCACTTGTTAAGCAAGTTATCCTTTACCTCCATCAAATTAGGTTCAGGAATTAAATTAAGGGGCCTGCCTATGAGAAAGTGGCCTGGAGTTAACACCTGAAGATCGTCAGCATCGGTGGACAAGGGACAAAGCGGTCGCGAATTTAAAATCGCTTCGATCTGTGTTATTAGGGTTAGAAATTCTTCGATCGTGAGATGAGCTGAACCTACTGCTCTTTTTAAATGGTATTTGAAGGCCTTAACTCCTGCCTCCCAAAGTCCACCAAAGTTGGGTGCTCTAGGAGGGGAGAATTTCCAGTTAATGCCTTCTGAAGCTAAAAAGTTACAAACTTCATCACTGGCTACAAGTTTACGTAAACGCTTCAGTTCTGCTGAAGCCCCAACAAAATTAGTAGCGTTATCGCTAAAAATTACCGAACTCCTCCCACGACGAGCGAAGAATCTCTTTATCGTTGCTATTATCGCCTCGGATGTCAAGTCGGAGACAAAATCCAAGTGTACAGCTTTAGAGGCCATACACACGAAAATGGCAACGTATATTTTTTGGAAGGTACCCTTTCTCTGACCCTTATATTTTATTTCAAAGGGGCCACACAGATCTAATCCTACTCTGGAAAATGGTGAACTGGGCGTTATTCTTTCAGGAGGGAGATCTCCCATTACTTGATTAGCCAGTATAGGCTTAATTTTAAAACATTGTACACATTCATGTACTACCTTGCGAGCTGTGTTTCTACTGCTAAGAGGCCAATATTTTTGGCGCACAGTGTTCAAAAGAGCCTGGGGCCCGACATGAAAATCTCGTACATGATAATACTGGAATATGATTCTCGTTAAGCGACAGCTCGCTGGTAGCACTATAGGAAATTTGTGATCAAATGGTAAGTTAGATTTAGCCAATCTACCTCCCACCCTTATAAAGCCATTCGAATCAATAAAGGGGTTCAAAAATTTTAACTTACTCTAACCATGCACCGAAGATCCCCCTTTCAGGGCAGAGATTTCCTTGGCAAAATACATTACCTGCACATGCTTAATCAAGCACACTTCTGCCCCCATCAATTCCTCCACTAACACAGGGCCTGTTGCAGTTGCTACCTTTTTACACTTTAAGAAAAACCTAAAAATATATGCTACAATTCTAATTAATTTGGGAAAATTATTTGTTAAAGTCAACAAATTATCAAAAAAATTAATGTCCATCTTGTTAATTAAAGTCACTTGTCTACTGGCTTTAAGTTCATTAGAATAATAACTGTTCGAGCAGTCAGTAAGACTAGAAACAGGTTTCTCTATTGCTTCTTTAAGAATTTGAAGTGGCGGCCCATTCCACCATAGTTCACTGGAGGCAAGGTTTTTCACATCCATTCCTCTGGATATCAGGTCTGCGGGGTTATGCTCCGATGGTATATGGTGCCATGGAATGTTCCTTGAAATGTCTTTTATTTGCACTACACGGTTGCCGACAAAAGTTTTCAATAAATGTGGAGCAGTGTCTATCCAAGCTAAGGCAATGGTCGAGTCTGAAAATAGTCGCACAATATTCACTTGTTGGTTTAAAGCAACTAAGACCTTACAGGTTAATTTTGCAAGAAGAAGACACGCTGATAGTTCCAAGCGGGGTACGGTTATCACCTTTGTAGGGGCCACTCGTGACTTGCTGCAAAGAAGGTGACTAACCGTTTCGTTGGAGTTAGATATAGTTTGCACATAAATAACTGCACCGTATGCCTTTGAAGAAGCATCGGCGAAGCCATTAAGTACCACTGATTGGACGTGCACCTTTAAGAAGCATCTCGGTACGTTGATGGACTCGAGTTATGGTAATGTTGCGATAAAGGTTTCCCATTGTTTGGAAATTTGCGAAGGTAAAGTATCATTCCATTGTAATTTAAGCAACCACAATTGTTACATGAATATCTTTGCCTTTGCGATCACTGGCCCTAAGAGACCAAGAGGGTCATAAAGCCGGGCAATTTGCGATAGCACCTCTCGTTTGGTGAAAGTACTTGTTATTTTAACGTTGACTTTGTATGTAAATGTATCGCTAGAACTGTTCCAAAGCATGCCTAAAGTTTTAACCGTTATTTCTTCTGAATTTCTATCCAAGGGAAATATCTGATTGTCAGTAGATTGGACCTTATTAGTACACCATTTATGCAAAATCATTCCCCCCCCCCCCTCTGAAGGAGTTGTGTTAATTCTGCTTGCATTAAATTAAATTCCTCTAAATTGGATGAACCCGACAAGCAATCATCCATATAGAAATCTTTCAGTACAATATTGGAAGCTAACGGAAAAGTCTTTTGCTCATCTAAGGCGAGTTGTTGCAAGACCTTGGTGGCCAAAAATGGGGCGCAAGCTGTTCCAATGTGACCGTTGATAATTGAAAGACCTTAACCGGGGATGATGCACTGTCTTTCCACAGAATTTTTAGGAATTTGTATTGGGACGGATTTATCTCTATCATTCTAAACATTTGTTTGATGTCGGCGGTGAATGCATAAATGTGCTTTCTAAATCGAACCAATATCGAAAAGAGATCGTCTTGTAGCACACCACCCTTGCACAATAAATCATTCAATCAGTATCCATTACTACTTTTTGCGCTTTCGTCATATACGACGCGCAATTTAGTTGTCGCGCTAGATGGTCGTAAAATTCCATGATGGGGTAAATAATAGCCGTCCTCAAATTGATTAGTTTCCTCTATTTCATGCATGTGATTAAGAAACTGATATTCATTAAGAAATTGTGTATATAAATTCCGCATTATAGGGTCACGATCTAGACGTTGCCATAGATAATTTAATCTTTTCAATGCAACGATTTTTGAATTTCCTAAATTGGGCTCAGAAATTTCCGGTTTGAAAGGCATTTCTACGACATATCTGCCATCCGAATTTCTAAAATGCGTTTTATCGAAGTGCCTATTGCAATATTCTAACTCTTTACTATCACAAGGCTTTAAATTTCCCACCTCTTCTATCTCCCAAAAAGATTTCAATGTGTTATCTAAAGCTTCTAAATTTTTCGTTAAGAAACAATATTTTTTCGTATTGTTTACTACATTGTTATACACACAACCAGAAATTAGATAACCAAACACACTTTCCTGTAAATATAAGTGCTTTTCTAACTTTATTTTGTCTGCCTTTAAGAATTCCAAGAACAGTTCCGCACCTAATAAAATTTCAACCTTATTTGGAATAAAAAACTGTGGGTCAGCTAAACAGATGTTCGAAGGAATGTTTAATTTTTTTACGTTTATTTCCTTTCCAGGAGTGAAATCTGTGATTCTCGGAATGATGAACAAGTCCAGATTCCATCGCAAATCGCCTCTCTTATTATTAGAGACATGCGCCTTCACTTTATTATTAAGTGAATTATTAAGACCTGAAACGGGAATGTTAATTGATTGTTATTTCAAACCTAAAGTTTCAGCTGCTCTTAAACTTATAAAATTAGTCTGTGAGGCACTATCCAAGATTGTACGAAAAGGCTGATTTATACCATTAATGTCTGCTATATAAACAATCGCAGTATTTATTAAGACAGATTTGTGGCTCTTTTCATGTGAAAAAAATGAATGAACTACATTTTCATTTTGCGCTGAATCTTCGGGAGCTAAATTTTTATTAATTGCCTCTTCAGCAGCCAGATTGTTTATAGATTTTGACGGCTCATAAATTCGAACATCTGGTGATGAGTAACTATGCAACGAAGTATGATGTTTGGAGCTGCAAACAAGACATCTGCTCTTTGACGTACATTGATGAATTATATGAAAAAAACTAAGGCAATTAAAACAAAGCTTATTTTTCTTTACAATGTTTAGACGATCGCTTAGTTTCATACTTTTATACTTCTCGCAATGATATATTGGGTGACTTTCTGTTTTACATAAAATGCACATTTTATTTTGTGGTTTGGTGGTACGGATAAGTAAAGATTTATTGGTGGTTTTTGAAGCATTCGCAGAAGTAATAGTACTTAAAATTTGGCATCTACGCTCTAAAAATTCTAAAAATTCATCGAAATTAGGCACTTTCTTATCCTTTAGTGTTAATTCAAATTGCTTACGAGTTTCTCGATCAATTTTTCCTAATATTATGTTCAACAAAATAGCGTTTGAAAAGGTGTCTCTAACAAATTCCAAGACCTTTAACGCTCTCAAATTCTTTTTTACCTGATCTAAAAGGTTTCTCAGTTCTTTAGCTGACTCTTGTTTGATTACATAAAGATTTATTATATTTTTTATGTGGCAATCCACAATAATTCTTTTGTTTTCATAGCGCTCTTCCAGCTCTCTGAAGAGTGAGCTAAAGGTGTCATCTGAGGTTTGTAAACTTTTCGGTTCACCCGTTAATGCTCCTCTGAGATAAAACAGTTTTTCGTTGTCTGTTAAATGAGGATTCCTATTGATCAATTCGTTGAAGGTGGTCTTAAATGTAGACCATTCTTCAAATTTGCCACTAAAAATCGGAAGTGGAATTTTAGGGAGCTTTATGCTGACCCCTCTGGCAATAACTTGATCATTGGATTTTGATTCAGACGTGCTGTCTGTTTTACTATTTTTTTCTTCATTTTGTTTGTGAAAAGATGATTTAAGGCTTACCTCTAATTTCTGTATCTCCTCATCCAATTGCGAGAGTTGTTCTTCCGCTTCCTCAATCTTTTCTTCGTCCATGATTTTGAAGTATTCCTGTTTGATCACTTCGAATTTTTCTTCGATTTTGTGAAGGAGCTGTAGTTGAGCCTTGGTTTCCGCAATTGAGAAGCTTTTTCCCTCAGTGGCGTTTACGATCTTCGTTAGCTGGGCCTTGATGTTGCCACGCCGCCGATTTAGTGCTGTAATGTCCGAGTCTGTCATCCTTTCGTCTTGTTGACGAAATTGACATAAATTAAATTAAATTTGTTTGCGCTGGTCTTACCTCCGGCTCGACGGACCAAAATGTACGGAGGTGTTTTAAATTAAAAGAGAAATTAGCGGACTGTTAACATAAATGTTTTAAGGAAGGCTAATGGCGACTTGTTGCCGCAGAGGTTGTTCCTCTTACACTCCTGCGTACTCAACCCGTGATCCGGGTTCAACGAAAGGGTTACATTAAAAGGATTGATTGCCAATTGGCATAGATGCGGGGGTGGTGTTCCGTCGCCAAAGGCGAATTACAATGTTTGTTACAGGTACGGAACAATAGTTTTGGGGATTAATGGTTTAAATTACTTCTGTTATTGTTGAGTCCAAAGATAAAAATTTTTAATCGACCTAATTTTTCTTGCACAACAAAGAGATTCAAATATAAGAAATAAATAACAACTCTGAAAAAAAATATATATTTTTAAATCTCTTTACTCTCTGTTTGATTTTTAACTTTCGATTTATGTGTTTTAATCATTACGTAAATTAAAATATTAGGAAACAATTTTTAACTATTATCATTTGAGAGAAAATATACAAAATTTTTCAATAGTTATACCTTTAAATATGCAGTATGTCCATGTATAACCTGACCTACCTTTATTTTTGCAACTGTTGGTCCTAGATGCATACTTTCAATTACAAAAATGGTTTAAATAAGGTAAATAATTATTTTTAAAGCGATTTGGGTCAAGAAAAACATTTATTAAAAAATTACGAAATTAAAGTTTTTATACGGTCCCTCGGTCCTATGAGTGATATTTAGTAAAAATTTACTGCGACACTAACAAGTAAGACAAAAAAAGTCCCGTTCATCTAACATTAAAATTGACCGAGTTATGAAACTTTGAAATGCATGACTTATACCACTTTTTTACAACTCAAAACAAACGATTTCGGCTATGTTTTCAGGGGTCGTGTATAAAGTACTTAAACTTATTTCAAAGTTTCTGCGCTTCGAAAAAAATCGTACAACTATTACGGCTGAGTTAATATTTATTAGTTCAGTTTCAGATTAGTAAAAATAATTGTATTTTAACATATGTTGTATTTTGTAAGGATTTGAGGCTATTATTTCTTTATTTTCATAAGGTTTTATTTAACGTGCAACGATCGTCTTTCCAGTTTAAAATTTGTACTCAACGTTAACTCATTTTCAAATGTCCGATCGAAGTTAAATTTTACATACTGAATTAAATACGATGGCAATGTAATATTATTATGATTTTCGACGCTTACCATCTTATACATACTTATTAGAGGATAACACAAAAAAAATTGGATAGATTACCGTTAACAGGTTTAAGAAAGAGTTTTAGATTATGTAACATAAACCTGCGTGGTTGTGTTTTACTTTCAACTTTTACTGTGTCAACTTTTATAATTACGTTTTATGTAGTTTTTAACGCTGAATTAAAAAATTGCCTTCACTTTTAACTATCATGTCAGGATTTTTCGCAAATCGTAAATTTCAAGGTTAAAAAATAGCGAAAAATCTGATACTATAAAATAGATGTAAGACTTTTTTATTCAGTTTAATTTTATTTAATTCAATAATTTATTCAGTTTTTTGCCTTATAATGGTTTTCTTACAGCTAAACAGCTCAGAGGTTCGATGAGGTTTGGAGGGGAGGGGTGATCAATTTTAACTTTGAGCTTTTTAACTTTGAAACTTGCGATTTGAGAAAAATCATGACATGATGGTTTAAAATGAAGGCTATTTTCGGATTCAGCGCTAAAAATACATAAGAATCAATTTACAAAACCTAAAAAAACATAGTACAGCCCAAAATTTGAAAGACAGTGTAATCTAACAGTATTTTAAAATATGTATCATTTTGTAAATAATTGAGGCAGTTGTTTTTCATCCTTTTATATAACAAAAATTCTGTTATTTATATCATTTTATATATTCAGTACAAATAGTATATTTTGCAGTGATATGTCAGAGTGATTAAAGATTTCAAATTTATATTGCAATGCTAATTTTACTCTCAACCATTTCTTTAATAATACTGACGAAATTATATTTCTACTAAATTTGTGAATGACCCCTAATTTGCAGCAAAAAATAGGCTCCAACTTTAAACAGCTATTACTCGGTCAATTTTAATAGGAGAATAACGGGACTTTTTTTTGCCTTACTTGTGACTGTAACAGGAAAAGTTTACTAAATATAACTTATAGGACCTAGGGCCCGAAAAAAATTTAGATTCTGTAATTCTTCACTAAATTGATTTTTCGCTTCAAACATTTTTTTATCTCAACTCTTCACCTAATTCTGACCACTTTTGTAATTGGAAGTATACATCTAGGACCAACGGTTGCGACAATAAAGGTCGGCCAGGTTATACGTGGACACACTGTATATACTATTAAATGCAATAAAAGAAACAATTAAAAATTAAAACTGACACCAGAAAAAAATTCTAATGAATTTAAATCTTTCAAGTTTCAAGTGTTATTTTCATCGGTAAAATCAAGATATTTGTTAATAAAACTATTTAAAAAAAGTCATGTCTAATTGATTTTCCAACGTATGTTCTTAATGAAGATTTTTTAATGATATTTTTTTTCTTTGCATCTACTATGAATATACTGAATATGCTTCTGAATCTACTTTGAATAAACTAATTATTGGATTTCTGAACTTGAAAAAATTGAAAAAACTGAAAATTCAATAATTAGCATATTAAGTTACAAAATAATCTCGTGTATTTAAAAATAATAAATGGATTTCAAATGTAAAATTCTCGTGTATTTCTTAAAAACTTTCCGAAAAACTGAAAACATTCCCAACTTTTATTTCATTTACTTCACTGATGACTCCATTTCAAAAATTCTATGGAAAAGTAGAGTGGGTTATAAATTTTTATTCTAGAACTGTTTCAATTCACTTAAAGGAAAGTGCTTTTTTTTTTCTTCAAGAATATTTCTTCAAAAAATGGACGTAAATTCCGTAATATGAAGACACAGACAAAAGTTTTATGTTTCAGAAACCGATATCAGAACTTTCTCACTTTTAAGGAATTTAAAGACCTTGTTTTATCACTTTGGGCACATCAGTTGAAATTTCTTATATCTTTTTGTCACATAAATTTTTAAACAGAAAATATAATTTCAACTTTTAAATGAAGTCCTTTTGAGAGTCATTTAAATAAAATGTCAGAGCCTTTTCTGGCATTTATTCAACATAATCTCTAGCAAGATGCTACTTCCGGGAACTCTGAGTTAATGTGAAATTTCAGTTACAACATAATATGATTTCAATTGAATTGCTGGTATAAGATATTAGAAATTTGAGAATTCACCTTTAAAGTATAAAGCTTAAGTTATCAACACTCTTGAGTCTGGTACTTGATTTTACTGCATGTGAGATATCTCATATAGACCAATGATCTACAACAAAAAATGGACATAGTCTTATATAGGAATTTTTAATGCATTTCAATTATACCAATTTAATATTATATCAACAAGAACATATTCCCCGATGTATGGAACATAGGTAAAAACCATTTAATTTATAAAATTTAAAACTATTTTTGGATGGAAAAAATATCAGAATTACAACTTAATATGCTGCTTTAAAAATTTATTATGCATACACTAGCAGGCTACGCCCGCTGCGTTGGTCATTTTTTACAAACGAACCACAAATCAATCGAAATGGTGAATCTGACCTTATATATATATATATATATATATGAATGCACATACACATATATATACATACATGCATTATATATTATACTTTAGTGATTTACGTAAAAGGTGTTAATCTATTGTTGAATTGTTCAATATCTATTCAATTTAGAACAATATTTTTCTACTACTGTGCATTTTTTTTAATTAAATTTAATGTACCATGTTGCTAAGGCAGCAGACTATAAACGATATCTTTGGAATAAGGGCATAATTAAATTTAAATGTTTTGTTTATGTTTGTGATCAAATGTTTTTCCTTATTTTTTAAATAAGGTAATAATTAAGCGCAATTAAATAATCGCTAATTATTTGCGTTCGCGGTAAAAGAATTATCGTAATACCCGCTACAGCTACTTAGCATTGTAGGGTGGCATACGTAATAAGTATATCTTACATTGTAGTAAACATTTAGAATTGGTTAGAACTCGCGCGATTACGGGTTGAACATAAAAAAGCCAAAAATTCATCAAAAACATAAAATAAAAAAAATCTATTTAAAATTTTCGAATTTTTTACCTCATTCGTTCATGGGCAGCCTACCAGCAATCCATGTGCCAAATCCCGTAGCCCTGCGCCCTGTGGTTTCCGAGTTTTTGAGGTTACGTTGATACGCGCACGGATTTTAATAGGGTAGATAGTTTTTAAATTAACTGCTAACAACCCCAAAAAATATTTTTACATGAAAAATAGAAATCATGTATTAAAAAAATGAAATTATATTAAAATCTATCAAAATAAATTCTAGCAATCTTTGTTAAAAAGGTGCATTTAATTTTTCCAAGATGTCACAATATGTAAAAGTTGTTAATTGTTTTTAAAAACAAAAAACTCAATACGCCGAGACTTTCGATCATAACCTGATCATCTTCAGGGTTGCTTCAATATTACACATTGAACTCCTTTGCCCTCTCTCTGTCTTCGGTTTAACAGTAAGGTGACTCTATTTTATTGAGGAGAGCAGGGTACTTTGGGCACATCAGTTGAAATTTCTTATATCTGTTTGTCACATAAATTTTTAAACAGAAAATAAAATTTCAGCAAATAAATAAATACATTTTGAGAGTAATTTATACAAAATGTCTGAGTTTTCCTCGCATTTATTTAATGCAATCTCTGGTTAGATAAAACATGCTACTGCCTGGAGGCTAGAGTTAATGTGAAAGTTCCTTAGATGTTTTAAATAAAATGGGAAAAAAATATCAGAGTGACAGCATAATATGATTTTAATTTAATTACTGCTATAAGATTTTAAGAAATTTGAGAATTTACTATTAAAGTGTATGTTCAAGTTATCGACACTCTTAAGTCTGAGAGAGTAGAAGATTTTTCTAGAATGTTGTATAGAACACCTTTCACACATCATTAAACATATACTTGTAAACATACCCAAATATGCCTGAAACATATCAAAATATAACACAGTTTCTTTATATTGCATTCCTTGTTACCAGGAGTTGTGCTGATTATAAATTTTCGCATAATATAGATCACTCAACGCATTGTTAAATTTACTTCATAAACTTTGTCCAAGTATGCCTGGACCAAGTCATTTATTATACAAGGTGTCCCTAAACTCATGGTACATAAGTTATTGGTGATGGAACATAACTAAACGAGCACAAATCACCATACAATCCATATGGTAAGGGGACAAGGTCAAAAAAGGTTTTTGACCTTGTCCCCTCGCGGACGCGTGTTTACTATAGCTGATGACGAGCTGTTAATATTTTTAGCTCGAAACGCGTCCTATGTATTGTTTTTATTTTATGGTGATTTTTTACAAAGATTTATTATTTTAGTCATAGCTGTACATATTTCTATTCAAATTTTTACCGTCAGGGGGTGCCATCTATCTCGGGTGCTATGATCTCAATCCCCTCGACTAATATATCTAAGGATAGTTTGTAAAACGGAGTTTCGTTAGGATAGAGGTTTATACAGAATTGAGTTGCGAAATGTGGAACTAACAGATTTTGCAAAAAAGATAATGTGTTTTGAAAGAAATATATTAAACGATACCCTCTGTACAATCTGTGATCACACTTACCCATTTGTTTGCTCTATCTGCCTAAAGTATAAGTTCTTAGCTATATTATCCAGAAAATAAATGTTGTATGTACAAAATTAATATTTAAATTTTAAATTTAAAAATTCGTATTACTAATGCGTGAATTAAACTCCGCGCATGATAAAACTCTGAATTATGCATATAGAAAACAATTTTTGAACAAATTAGAGTCATAGCACACCTACTTTTTAATTAAAACCAAAATATATAGAAAAAAGTTTATTTACAATTTAATTTTAGCACAAAATAGAAAAAAATAAAAAAGAAAAGTGCCCAGCTAAACTGATGGCATTGAGCTCACAGACTATTCACACTAATTGTATATTATACACTTATTTTAAAGAATAATGCCACTCAAAAAAATAAGTGAAGGAGAATTAGCCCCCGTTTCCCCCTTTATACTTTACCAGTGAACCTCCAAATCTAATCAGAGAAGCTCCTTATCATAATAAACCGGTATACCAAATTTGGAGCAAATCGAATAATCTTGCAAAAAAAAAAAACATATTTATCTAAATTAAGCGGGTGGACTAACCCCCCTTTATCCTTAACCAATGAATCGCCAAAACGAATCATGGAAGCTCCTTAACATAATAAACCGGTATACCAACTTCGGAGCAAATCGAATCATTCTGCATGAAAAACCCATTTATCTAAATTAAGAGGGGCGGGCTAATCTCCCTTTTCCCCCTTTACCCTTAACCAATGAACCCTAAAGCTAATCAGGGAAGTTCCTTAACATAATAAACCGGTATACCAAATTCGGAGCAAATCGAGTCATTCTGCATGAAAAACACATTTATCTGAATTAAGGGGGGTGGACTAACCCTGTTCCCCCCCCCCCTTTATCCTTAACCAATGAACCCCCAAAACTAATCAGGGAAGTTCCTTAACATAATAAACCGTTATACCAAATTCGGAGCAAATCGAATCATTCTGCATGAAAAACACATTTATCTGAATTAAGGGGGGTGGACTAACCCCGTTTTTCCCCTTTATCCTTAACCAATGAACCCCAAAAACTAATCAGGGAAGTTCCTTAACATAATGAACCGGTATACCGAATTCGGAGCAAATCGAATCATTCTGCATGAAAAACACATTTATCTGAATTAAGGGGGTGGACTAACCCCGTTTTTCCCCCTTTATCCTTAACCAATGAACTCCCAAAACTAATCAGGGAAGTTCCTTAACATAATAAACCGGTATACCAAATTCGGAGCAAATCGAATGATTCTGCATGAAAAACCCATTTATCTGAATTAAGGGGTGGACTAACCCCCCTTTTCCCCCTTTATCCTTAACCAATGAACCCCCAAAACTAATCAGGGAAGTTCCTTAACATAATAAACCGGTATACCAAATTCAAAGCAAATTGAATGATTCTGCATGAAAAACCCATTTATCTGAATTAAGGGGGATGGACTAACCCCGTTTTTCCCCCTTTACCCTTAACCAATGAACCCCCAAAACTAATCATGGAAGTTCCTTAACATAATAAACCGTTATACCAAATTCGGAGCAAATCGAATCATTCTGCATGAAAAACACATTTATCTGAATTAAGGGGGGTGGACTAACCCCGTTTTCCCCCCTTTATCCTTAACCAATGAACTCCCAAAACTAATCAGGGAAGTTCCTTAACATAATAAACCGGTATACCAAATTCGGAGCAAATCGAATCATTCTGCATGAAAAACCCATTTATCTGAATTAAGGGGGGGGGGGTGGACTAACCCCGTTTTCCCCCCTTTATCCTTAACCAATGAACTCCCAAAACTAATCAGGGAAGTTCCTTAACATAATAAACCGTTATACCAAATTCGGAGCAAATCGAATCATTCTGCATGAAAAACACATTTATCTGAATTAAGGGGGGTGGACTAACCCCGTTTTTCCCCCTTTATCCTTAACCAATGAACTCCCAAAACTAATCAGGGAAGTTCCTTAACATAATAAACCGGTATACCAAATTCGGAGCAAATCGAATCATTCTGCATGAAAAACCCATTTATCTGAATTAAGGGGGGTGTGGACTAACCCCGTTTTTCCCCCTTTATCCTTAACCAATGAACTCCCAAAACTAATCAGGGAAGTGCCTTATCACAGTGAACCAAGGAAAAAAATTTTGAAGCAAATCGGATGTTTCTATCAAGAGTTATCGCGTTACGTACATACGTACGTACATACATACATACATACATACATACAGAACGGGCGGGCACATTAGCTCTCAGGCTTTGATAGCCTGTGAGCTAAAAATGTCACTTTTTTATAAATAATAAAAATAAAATTATAAATAAAAAAAATAAATAACCAAAATATGTGCTTATATGTACAAATACCGTTTTAGCGTGAAGACTATAAATAAACGCATATTTGTTTAATTTTTTTAAAGCTGTAGCTTATATACTTTGTAAGTAACAGTGCGCGCAAACTCCAAATTTACTAATCTGAGAAAACGCATTTTAAAGTGTCAATATGAACGGACATTCAATTGTACTCACCTTCTATAAATGATTATAACTCAAGAAATATTGCAGACTTTTGATTGCGATTTTTTGCATATTGTTGAGAAATTTAAAAAAATTCAGAATAAAACAAAATCTGAAAGCTGATTTTTTTAAAGTTTAAGGTCCTGTGCCTCCTTAAAAAATTATACTCAAACTGAAAACTCTCTCTTCAGCAGTTATAGTTTATAGACAGTACTGTAACTGAATTCGTTTGTGCGCGACTGTAAATGAAGTATAAAGGCTATGCACATTCTGTTCTAAACCAGGCATCTTGTACTACACTTCAGTGATATATATCAATTTCAATATGCTTGAAATAATGTAACATCATTAAAATACACCTCAAACGATATTTCCCCATTCACCGCCAGATTTCTTTTTGGTGTACCTGTTACCAAACTGTAACTGCTAACATGCTGCAATTATCAGTATCAAACGCGCCGTAGTAAACCTCAGTATCATATCAATTATATGGCATTCTGAGTATATCTACTAATGTTAGACCACGGAACTATAGTAGACCGATAGACAGACAGACATTCATAAACAATTTTCAAATATCTTGGAAAGTGTCAATAAAATAGAACAACATACAAATTTTTTAAACTAAATTTTATAGATTAATATTTGGAAAATTTTCCAGAGAGAGAAATTCGTCTTGCATACAATATTTCAAATGAAAATCAATTGTATGCAAGGCGAATTTCTCTCTGTGGAAAATTTTCCAAATATTAATCTAGATTCAATCGATGCTGGATTTAATTATGAGTCTGTGTTTGCCCCATGTTGGTGGCTCACGGAATAATATTCCATCTCGTGCTGCGTTTGTAGCCTTGCCAACATGTAATAGTGAGAAGTTCCAGGCTGGGTATCGTTCCATGTGGTTTAGTCGGTAGAACGTCAGTGCGCTATACTGATGGCCCGGGTTCGATTCCCGGCATGGAATCTTTTTCACTAGGTTGGTCTTTGCGCCTTTTAAGCTAAATAAAATAATTTGAAATTTGATTTTCATTTGAAATACTAAATTTTATACTATATAAAGATTTAATGAAATTATAAAACTACATTCAATACATTTGTGGAGCATTTAATATAAAATCCATTCTTCTAGTAAGAATATTCCGTTAGAAAAACAACTCTGTAACTTTACTTATATTTAAAATTTAAGTTAATTCATAATTTATCTATATAAATGTTTCTTCCACGAAGAAAAATAATTAAAATGACAGCCGAAAGTTTCAATATTTATATTCCCTGTTATCAAATTACATTGTTTTACAGATTATTTTTAAATAAAAGTGTTGTCTCTGCGAATTACTGCAATTACTTGCATCATTAATAATACTTTCCGAAATATTTTAACCTTTATTTACTGTAATTAATTTTTCGGCAAACAAAGTTCCTTTCCTAAAATGATTTATCTATAATTCATTTTGTCGCACTGTGATGTCTGATGGAATTTATAGAATAGAAGGTGGTTTGAATAATATGAATTGATTAAAGTTTCATGCTATAATATAATTGTATAGCAACGAAAATATAATAATTTTACGCATTTTTAAATATAGTTAAAATAATTATTTAAGGTAAAATGCGGCAAATTCGAGTGTGATTTCTGAAATCTAATGTTAAACATTGCACTTTTTCATTCTTAATTAACCGTGTAAGTTTGTTATTTGCTAAAATGAAATAAACAACGTTAATACTTGATTCACAATACATTTATTACTAAATAAGAGCAATCATATAGAAGTTTTAAACATACTTAAAACTATGCAAGATGTTAAAAAACGCTGATGTCAGAAGACGTTAACAGCTCTAGCGCTTTCAGCTAAACATTAGTCGTCATCAGGGGAACTTCTGTAGCTTCAAAGACATACGCTGGTTAAGTAGCAGAGGGTGAAATCAAAAAACAACTAATGGGGGGAGAAAGATTTTGCTATAGAAACAGGAAAAACGGGGGGAGGAAGGAAGGGTTATTCCAAATTCCGGTGAATTTGGTTTTGAATAACCCTTCCCTCCTCCCCTCGTTATGCCTGTTTTTATAGCAACCCCTCTATTTTCTTTCCTTCCCCCCTTCCTATATGTTGATTTTTGGTTTCAGGCCTCTACTACTTAACCAGCGTATGTCTTTGAAGCTACAGAAGTTCCCTGATGACGTCTAATGTTTAGCTGAAAGCGCTATGGATTTTAACGTCTTCTGACATCAATGTTTTTTAATCTTAATTGTTTTTAAAACTTCTATTTACTTGAACCTATTTAGTAATAAATGTATTGTGAATCAAGTATTCACATTATTTTATTTTACTAAGGTGAATATGACGTTTCAACTTGAGGTACAGAGTTTCCATATACATTTTATTATTATTTGCTGTTAATAACAAACATAAAAATGGATTTCCAAAATAATATAATACTTAAATCTATTCATAATATAGTTCATATGTATCATTAAAAATGGGAACATATAATTATATTTACACAACAAAATAGAATAAAAATATTATTCAGAAAATATTGATTTAGTAATACAACAATGAATAAAGGCTAAGTAACTGCAAAGAATGCGTACTATAACGCCTTATTTTGGTAGTTTTTCATTGAGATTAAAAACAAAAAAGAGTTAGAAACGCTTTTAATATATTTTGTCATGTTCTGAAAGTGTAATCTTTGTCTTAGTTTCCTCCATGTCTTTTACAACCATATTTTTGTCTGTTACACATTTATGTCTGTTTTTGTCTATCTGACTGCTTCATAGTCGTTTTAACTCTGACAACAAATTTGTCCAATTCGAGACGAGCTTATATTGTACTTCTGAAACTGATTTAAAAATGTGTAATTTAAAAGTATTAGTGTAACAAGAAAAATAATTTTATAAGGTTACGTATTCGCCAAACGGTCTTTTTACCCGACTGAAAAGAAGGGTCATGTGTTTCACGCGTATCTGTGTATGTGGATTTCTTTATACCCTCGAAACATCCCAACGGCTGGATGGATTTTAATGAATGAGGTCTCTATCAATTCGTCTTAACGGCCCGATGGTTATAGGCTAGATTGTGTTTTTATAAATTCGAAATGGCGGCCGTAAAATACAAAATGGCGGTAGAGATGAAAAAGAAATTTACGCACCCTATTGAGTTGCATATCATTGGATATGTCTTTCAAAATGAAGACGATGTTTCATTGACTATTTTACAGTCAGAAGCTCCGTTTAAATATTACACAACCTGGAAGTTGTGTAGGCAGGATTTCTAGCTTTACTGCAACTCTAACCATCATAGACATCTATAGACCTCATCAAAACAGTGTTTATAGATAGGAACTAACAATTAAATACAACTTAAAAGTGATCAATACAAGTAAATAAAAAAAAATAGGTAAGTAATATAAACAAGTAATATATAAAATATATTTTAAGTTAATTCCTACTTAGGTCAATAAGAGAATTTTTTTTCTCCCATTCTTCTTTCCACTTGAGTGGCGCTTAAAATGCCATGATCTAGAAGAGGGCTCGCTCGGTCTCAAAATACCTTAATCAAGAAGAGGGCTCTCTCGATTATTGAAAATTAATTAATTAAAATTAATTAATGAATTAATAGTTGAAAAAAACTGGATTAACATCAAGTGTCATCCACTACAAGTTTTAAAAAATTTATTTGAGCATGATTGGATGAATAATAATTATTTTATTAACGATTGAAAATTTGAACAAGATATATATAGCTATAGTGTGAGCTAATAGTATGAATTTAAAAAAAAAATGTTTCACATTGGTGAGAAATAGGTAATTTTAGCTCGCTTTTTACGCAGTCGGGTTTTTTGATTTTTTAAATTTAATTGTTTATTTATATAAAGTAAATTTTAAAAATAATTTATTTTACCAAGATCAACGGAATCTATTATATATATAAAATCCAAACGGAAATTTCGTTCCGAACGCCGAGATTTCGAGTTCTACCGCATGGATTTTTACGGAACTCATACCGTTAGATAGGTATCGTTCCAGGGAAGGTTTTAAGCTATAACACATCATTCTACCTAGATTAGTTATAGAATTATTACGGAAAATTCTATTATTTTGGACTTTGTTACTTCATATTTCCTTAAATATCTGGGCTCCTATTGGTCGTAGAGCTTAGATCTCGCGCCAAAAGTAGCTCCGAAGCACCCAAGCAAACTTTTCCCCGCGATTATTTTGCCGTCTTCCGATTTCCTCTAACTCTATTATGGGCCCGCGTAGAGCCCCTTTAAAATATTTTTCGTAGTAATTTCAGCAATTATCTTAAATTATTGGTTAAGACCGCCACCCTCCCGATTCATGTATCTACGGAAAGGTTGCATGAAGGAGTTTCGTTCAGATACGCTTTCGTTAAGAATAAAGTGCGCTCCCTGGTGGTGGAATGTGCAACTAACATAACGCGATATTGTTAAAATTTGGAAATCTAACAATGCGATCTGTTTTAAACTTTGAGATAGTTCATAACACATAATCTATTATCTATTCTATTATCTATTATATATATATATAATCCAAACGGAAATTTCGTTCCGAACGCCGAGATTTCGAGTTCTACCGCATGGATTTTGACGGAACTTATACCGTTAGATAGGTATCGTTTCAGGGAAGGTTTTAAGCTATAACACATCATTCTACCTAGATTAGTTATAGAATTATTACGGAAAATTATTTTATATTGAACTTTGTAACTTCATATTTCCTTAAATATCCGGGCTCCTATTGGTCGTAGAGCTTAGATCTCGCGCCAAAAGTAGCTCCGAAGCACCCAAGCAAACTTTTCCCCGCGATTATTTTGCCGTCTTCCGATTTCCTCTAACTCTATTAGGGGGCTGCGTAGGGCCCCTTTAACATATTTTTCGTAGTAATTTCAGCAATTATCTTACATTATTCGTTAAGACCGCCACCCTCCCGATTCATGTATCTACGGAAAGGTTGCACGAAGGAGTTTCGTTCGGATACGCTTTCGTTAAGAATAGAGTGCGCTCCCTGGTGGTGGAATGTGGAACTAACATAACGCGATATTGTTAAAATTGGGAAATCTAACAATGCGATCTGTTTTAAACTTTGAGATAGTTCATAACACATATTCTATTATCTATTCTATTATATATATATATATAATCTATTATCTATTCTATTATCTATTATATATATAAAATCCAAACGGAAATTTCGTTCCGAACACCTAGATTTCGAGTTCTACTGCATGGATTTTTACGGAACTTATACCGTTAGATAGGTATTGTTTCAGGGAAGGTTTTAAGTTATAACACATTATTCTACCTATATTAGTTTTAGAATTATGGCGGAAAATTCTGTTATTTTGGGCGATAAGGTTACCATTTTATTTCTTGGCGAAATTCATCGTTCATAAAAAAAAATTGAAACGGCTATTAAACCTCGAAAAATAAAAGAAAAACTGTTACTAATTTTATTTAAATGAAAAAAAAAAGAAAAAAAGAAAAAGAAAATCCGTTTCAATGAGTGATAATATTAAAAAACGGAAACATTTAATCAAAACCTGAAAGAAATATTTGTAATGCTTAAAAATTAATTTAATAAGAAATATTACACTTGATACGCAATATTTGGCTCTTTATCGCTTGCGTTAGATATGGAAACGAATCAGAAAATTTGATTAGATGAAATTTTAACGACATTTTCTTTCTGTTCTGCTCTTTTCTTTTTTTTTTATATCTAATTGTCCCATCACGTGACTTAAAGAAGAAACAAGCAGATGTAATTGTGAGTCACATGTGTAATTACTATTTGTTTCTTTACAATTTTTTATTTTTCTTTTGTCGCCAAACGATGTGATTTTAAGCCAAAAATGCATAAGCGTGACATTAGCTTGAGGATGTTCTCACAAATGGCGTTTTTTTAGGTGAAAGAGATCATTTTTTGGGTACATTATCATATTCAATTGTAACTTATATAGATATCAGTTAATATTTTAAAAATGGAATCGAATGCTTAAATTTCAGTGTGAATCTCTGCCACACATACATATTGTAAAATAATTTCATACTTTTTAAAATGTTTTTCGCCGTAATTCCGAAAGCATGTGATATTTATAAACTCGAATTCAGATCAACGAATATTACCCATTTTATATAAGCAAATATTATCTATTTTTTATTTCATTTTTTCTCAAGTCATATCGCCAATTTCATTTATAGGAAAATTCACAGATTCGAAATCTAGGAAATAAAGATAATTTTTAAGGAAAGTTATGTTTTAATACGTTATTACTATCGAAAAATTCAACATTTTGAAAAAAAAAAATACAAGTCTTTTGTAATTCGTCATTTCTTCTTCGTCTTTCTTCGTACTTTCTCCTCTGTTATGTAATATTTCAAATGATATTGGACTAATTTTCGATCATCGATTCACCGCAAAATGGAATATCTAATATAGTATATAAAATAAAGTCTGGATTAGGTGACTAATTAACGCACAGCGCAAACTACTGAACCTAAAATCTTGAAAATCGTGGTAAAAATACTTCTTATGACATAGACTTCTGCTAAGAAAGGACTTTCTAAAGTGTCACCCCTAATGGTTTTTGCACGGGGAGGGGAAAAAAATCGAATATAAAAATTATGCGTCAAATGATAGCATATTTTAATGTAGTTTTGTATGCTGAATCGAATGCTACCAAATAAATTTTTATAAGCCAACAGTTCATGGCACATTTCATATTTTTCTAATTTGGCGGTGTCTTTGGCATCTAAACCTCAAAATATCTATCATTACATCCGTTACTCTAGCAACGGAAAAAATTCAAATCAACCCTTTCGGCTAAAAAATAAAAACGGCTCTATGAGTTTGAAATAAAAATGCAAGCATCTTAATTTTTTAAAAAAAATAGTGATTTTATGTAAAATAAAAGGAAAAAAATTACTGAGAATTTAGCGTTATACAACAAAAATGGAAAATGTACTACTTAGATATTCCGTCGACCAAAAATTTATCGTCAAACTATAAGATTAAATGCCAATAATGGTTGATCGTAAATATCAAATTCACTTGAATTTAAACAAGCTACACGTGTTTACGTCATCAAGTGATTTTAATTTCGACGTTTTATTTGAATTTTTATTAATGTTATACTAATTTATTTGTTATTTCGTTATTTAAAATAAAGATTATGTCAATTTATATAATTTGGCGAATGGTTTGGCGATTTATATAATTTGGCGAAATTGGTCGACGGGATAACAAATAGTACCAATGAAAATATTTAAGTATGAAAGCAATGTTTGTAACGACTTAAAAATTATTTTCATATATATAAACTCGGTTTATGGCGTCAGATGCCGTCATCCGAAGAATCTACAAAAGTCTTTTTCCATTTTTTCCGGTCATAGGTTCCTCAATGAAAGAAATTGGAATTGGAATAATATTGTGCGATTTATAAATTGCTCCTCGATAAGAAGAAAAAATGGTTACATTTATAACAACCGTGCGCACATTTCGCTGATAGCATTTTTAAAATTCCCAGTAGCAGTAGTTACATTTTGCGTATGTAAATTAAAAATATTTTTTTGCTTTTAATTATGGCATTATTTCCTGCTATTGTTTATCTTTTCAGTTTTTTAAATGAAATTAGTATAAGGCATGCATTTTAAATGAAATGAGTGAAAGGTTTGTGTTTTAAATGAAAATAATAAAATAAGAATATGCTATGAAAACAATCTTTATTGATTTATTATCTGCGCCCGGCTGACATAAAAATATCACAAAAGCCACATATTCACTTTTCTTTGAGTAGTTGCTCATGAGAATTCAAGTTAACCTTCCGTATTCGGATACTTAACATATTGGTGTATTAGCTTTAATGTTGAAAGCATCGTTAATGTTTGAAGCGAAAACTTTACTATTACACAAAATCGCATCATCATCATCTACTATATATTTACAACGGAAATTTGTATTTCATTCCGATTGTTTATAATACTATCGTAGGATATACCACAATTAGTTAGGTAATAATTTTGGAAAGGTTTTAGTGTATACATATTGTTCAAGGGTACTTAGTTATAGAGCAACAGTAAAAGTTCAAAAATTAAGTGAACCTGATTATGAAAGTTTAGCCTTTTTAAAAAAATCTACAGACCATATTTTGTTACAAGTGGCCCTGTTGCATGACTTTTAGGAATGGTGTTAGTATATACGATTTCATTATATGTTGATTAGTTACAGAGGTATTAATTCCTGTTGTCATAACGGTCTCATTACCCGACCATAAGTGCGCTGTTTATAATCAACTAAAACAATTACGTCTTAATTGCTAAATTTTGTCCAACACTTAAGATAACATTATATCGCAATGGCGTTCGCATCGTTTTCAGTGATGAGCAAGGTCAAGCTGAAGATCCATATTGTTTAAAATACAAGTTCAAATTCACCATTTAGTTTAATCCAAAGTCCATTTGGAAATATTGACCAGCGCAGCGGGCATAGCCTGCTAGTATATATATAAAATCTATTATTTATTCTACTATCTATCTATTATATATATATAATCCAAACGGAAATTTCGTTCCGAACGCCGAGATTTCGAGTTCTACCGCATGAATTTTTACGGAACTTATACCGTTAGATAGGTATCGTTTCAGGGAAGGTTTTAAGCTATAACACATCATTCTACCTAGATCAGTTATAGAATTATTACGGAAAATTCTGTTATTTTGGACTTTGTTACTTCATATTTCCTTAAATATCTGGGCTCCTATTGGTCGTAGAGCTTAGATCTCGCGCCAAAAGTAGCTCCGAAGCACCCAAGCAAACTTATCCCCGCGATTATTTTGCCGTCTTCCGATTTCCTCTAACTCTATTAGGGGCCCGCGTAGGGCCCCTTTAAAATATTTTTCGTAGTAATTTCAGCAATTATCTTAAATTATTGGTTAAGACCGCTCCCGTCCCGATTCATGTATCTACGGAAAGGTTGCATGAAGGAGTTTCGTTCAGATACGCTTTCGTTAAGAATAGAGTGCGCTCCCTGGTGGTGGAATGTGGAACTAACATAACGCGATATTGTTAAAATTAGGAAATCTAACAATGCGATCTGTTTTAAACTTTGAGATAGTTCATAGCACATAATCTATTATCTATTCTATTATATAAATATATAATCTATTATATATATAAAAATCCAAACGGAAATTTCGTTCCGAACGCCTAGATTTCGAGTTCTACTGCATGGATTTTTACGGAACCTATACCGTTAGATAGGTATTGTTTCAGGGAAGGTTTTAATCTATAACACATTATTCTACCTATATTAGTTTTAGAATTATGACGGAAAATTCTGTTATTTTGGACGATAAGGTTACCATTTTATTTCTTGGCGAAATTCATCGTTGATAAAAAAAATTGAAACGGCTATTAAACCTCGAAAAATAAAAGAAAATCTGTTACTAATTTTATTTAAATGAAAAAAAAAAGAAGAAAATCCGTTTTAATGAGTGATAATATTAAAAAACGGAAACATTTAATCAAAACCTGAAAGAAATATTTGTAATGCTTAAAAATTAATTTAATAAGAAATATTACACTTGATACGCAATATTTGGCTCTTTATCGCTTGCGTTAGATATGGAAACGAATCTGAAAATTTGATTAGATGAAATTTTAACGACATTTTCTTTCTGTTCTGTTCTTTTCTTTTTTTTTATATCTAATTGTCCCATCACGTGACTTACAGAAGAAACAAGCAGATGTAATTGTGAGTCACATGTGTAATTACTATTTGTTTCTTTACAATTTTTTATTTTTCTTTTGTCGCCAAACAATGTGATTTTAAGCCAAAAATGCATAAGCGTGACATTAGCTTGAGGATGTTCTCACAAATGGTGTTTTTTTAGGTGAAAGAGATCATTTTTTGAGTACATTTTCATATTCAATTGTAACTTATATAGATATCAGTTAATATTTTAAAAATGGAATCGAATACTTAAATTTCAGTGTGAATTTCTGCCACACATACATATTGTAAAATAATTTCATACTTTTTAAAATGTTTTTTGCCGTAATTCCGAAAGCGTGTGATATTTATAAACTCGAACTCAGATCAACGAATATTACCCATTTTATTTAAGCAAATATTATCTATTTTCTCAAGTCATATCGCCAATTTCATTTATAGGAAAATTCACAGATTCGAAATCTAGGAAATAAAGATAATTTGTAAGGAAATTTATGTTTTAATACGTTATTACTATGGAAAAATTCAACATTTTGAAAAAAAAATATTACAAGTCTTTTGTAATTCGTCATTTCTTCTTCGTCTTTCTTCGTACTTTCTCCTCTGTTATGTACTATTTCAAATGATATTGGACTAATTTTCGATCATCGATTCACCGCAAAATCGCATATCTAATATAGTATATAAAATAAAGTCTGGATTAGGGGACTTATTAACGCACAGCGCAAACTACTGAACCTAAAATCTTGAAAATCATGGTAAAAATACTTCTTATGACATAAACTTCTGCTAAGAAAGGATTTTCTAAAGTGTCACCCCTAATGGTTTTTGCACGGGGAGGGGAAAAAAATCGAATATCAAAATTATACGTCAAATGATAGCATATTTTAATGTAGTTTTGTATGCTGAATCGAATGCTACCAAATAAATTTTTATAAGTCCAACAGTTCATGACACATTTCATATTTTTCTAATTTGGCGGTGTCTTTGGCATCTAAACCTCAAAATATCTATCATTACATCCGTTACTCTAGCAACGGAAAAAATTCAAATCAACCCTTTTGGCTAAAAAATAAAAACGGCTCTATGAGTTTGAAATAAAAATGCAAGCATCTTAATTTTTTTAAAAAATAGTGATTTTATGTAAAATAAAAGGGAAAAAATTACTGAGAATTTAGCGTTATAAAACAAAAATGGAAAAGGTTCTACTTAGATATTCCGTCGACCAAAAATCTATCGTCAAAATATAAGATTTAATGCCAATAATGGTTAATCGTAAATATCAAATTCACTTGAATTTAAACAAACTACACGTGTTTACGTCATCAAGTGATTTTAATTTCGACGTTTTATTTGTATTTTTATTAATGTTATACTAATTTATTTGTTATTTCGTTATTTAAAATAAAGATTATGTCAATTTATATAATTTGGCGAATGGTTTGGCGATTTATATAATTTGGCAAAATTGGTCGACGGGATAACAAGTAGTACCAATGAAAATATTTAAGTATGAAAGCAATGTTTGTAAAAACTTAAAAATTATTTTCATATATATAAACTCGGTTTATGGCGTCAGATGCCGTCATCCGAAGAATCTACAAGAGTCTTTTTCCGTTTTTTCCGGTCGTAGGTTCCACAATGAAAGAAATTGGAATTGGAATAATATTGTGCGATTTATAAATTGCTCCTCGATAAGAAGAAAAAATGGGTACATTTATAACAACCGTGCGCACATCTCGCTGATAGCATTTTTAAAATTCCCAGTAGCAGTAGTTACATTTTGCGTATGTAAATTAAAAATATTTTTTTGTTCTAAATTATGGCATTAATTCCTGTTATTGTTTATCTTTTCAGTTTTTTAAATGAAATTAGTATAAGGCATGCATTTTAAATGAAATGAGTGAAAGGTTTGTGTTTTAAATGCAAATAATAAAATAAGAATATGCTATGAAAACAATCTTTATTGATTTATTACCTGCGCCCGGCTGACATATAAGTATCACAAAAGCCACATATTCTCTTTTCTTTGAGTAGTTGCTCATGAGAATTCAAGTTAACCTTCCGTAATCGGAAACTTCACATATTGGTGTATTAGCTTTAATGTTGAAGGCATCGTTTATGTTTGAAGCGAAAACTTTACTATGAATTCTATTACACAAAATCGCATCATCATCATCTACTATATATTTACAACGGAAATTTGTATTTCATTCCGATTGTTTATAATACTTTCGTAGGATATACCACAATTAGTTAGGTAATAATTTTGGAAAGGTTTTAGTGTATGCATATTGTTCAAGGGTACTTAGTTATAGAGCAACAGTAAAAGTTCAAAAATTAAGTGAACCTGATTATGAAAGTTTAGTCTTTTTAAAAAAATCTACAGAAGATATATTGTTACAAGTGGCCCTGTTGCATGACTTTTAGGAATGGTGTTAGTATATACGATTTCATTATATGTTGATTAGTTACAGAGGTATTAATTCCTGTTGTCATAACGGTCTCATTACCCGACCATAAGTGCGCTGTTTATAATCAACTAAAACAATTACTTCTTAATTGCTAAATTTTGTCCAACGCTTAAGATAACATTATATCGCAATGGCGTTCGCATCGTTTTCAGTAATGTGCAAGGTCAAGTTGAAGATCCATATTGTTTAAAATACAAGTTCAAATTCATCATTTAGTTTAATCCAAGGTTCATTTGGAAATATTGACCAGCGCAGCGGGCATAGCCTGCTAGTTATATATATAAAATCCAAACGGAAATTTCGTTCCTAACGCCTAGATTTCGAGTTCTACTGCATGGATTTTTACGGAACCTATACTGTTAGATAGGTATTGTTTCAGGGAAGGTTTTAATCTATAACACATTATTCTACCTATATTAGTTTTAGAATTATGACGGAAAATTCTGTTATTTTGGGCGATAAGGTTACCATTTTATTTCTTGGCGAAATTCATCGTTGATAAAAAAAAAAATGAAACGGCTATTAAACTTCGAAAAATAAAAGAAAAACTGTTACTAATTTTATTTAAATGAAAAAAAAAGAAAAAAAAAAGAAAATCTGTTTTAATGAGTGATAATATTAAAAAACGGAAACATTTAATCAAAACCTGAAAGAAATATTTGTAATGCTTAAAGATTAATTTAATAAGAAATATTACACTTGATACGCAATATTTGGCTCTTTATCGCTTGCGTTAGATATGGAAACGAATCTGAAAATTTGATTAGATGAAATTTTAACGACATTTTCTTTCTGTTCTGTTCTTTCCTTTTTTTTTTTTTATATCTAATTGTCCCATCACGTGACTTATAGAAGAAACAAGCAGATGTAATTGTGAGTCACATGTGTAATTACTATTTGTTTCTTTACAATTTTTTCTTTTTCTTTTGTCGCCAAATAATGTGATTTTAAGCCAAAAATGCATAAGCGTGACATTAGCTTGAGGATGTTCTCACAAATGGTGTTTTTTTAGGTGAAAGAGATCATTTTTTGAGTACATTTTCATACTAAATTTTAACTTATATAGATATCAGTTAATATTTTAAAAATGGAATCGAATACTTAAATTTCAGTGTGAATTTCTGCCACACATACATATTGTAAAATAATTTCATACTTTTTAAAATGTTTTTCGCCGTAATTCCGAAAGCATGTGATATTTATAAACTCGAACTCAGATCAACGAATATTACCCATTTTATTTAAGCAAATATTATCTATTTTCTCAAGTCATATCGCCAATTTCATTTATAGGAAAATTCACAGATTCGAAATCTAGGAAATAAAGATAATTTTTAAGGAAATTTATGTTTTAATACGTTATTACTATGGAAAAATTCAACATTTTGAAAAAAAAAAATTACAAGTCTTTTGTAATTCGTCATTTCTTCTTCGTCTTTCTTCGTACTTTCTCCTCTGTTATGTAATATTTCAAATGATATTGGACTAATTTTCGATCATTGATTCACCGCAAAATCGCATATCTAATATAGTATATAAAATAAAGTCTGGATTAGGGGACTAATTAACGCACAGCGCAAACTACTGAACCTAAAATCTTGAAAATCGTGGTAAAAATACTTCTTATGACATAAACTTCTGCTAAGAAAGGATTTTCTAAAGTGTCACCCCTAATGGTTTTTGCACGGGGAGGGGAAAAAATCGAATATCAAAATTATGCGTCAAATGATAGCATATTTTAATGTAGTTTTGTATGCTGAATCGAATGCTACCAAATAAATTTTTATAAGTCCAACAGTTCATGACACATTTCATATTTTTCTAATTTGGCGGTGTCTTTGGCATCTAAACCTCAAAATATCTATCATTACATCCGTTACTCTAGCAACGGAAAAAATTCAAATCAACCCTTTTGGCTAAAAAATAAAAACGGCTCTATGAGTTTGAAATAAAAATGCAAGCATCTTAATTTTTTTTAAAAATAGTGATTTTATGTAAAATAAAAGGGAAAAAATTACTGAGAATTTAGCGTTATAAAACAAAAATGGAAAAGGTACTACTTAGATATTCCGTCGACCAAAAATCTATCGTCAAACTATAAGATTAAATGCCAATAATGGTTGATCGTAAATATCAAATTCACTTGAATTTATACAAACTACACGTGTTTACGTCATCAAGTGATTTTAATTTCGACGTTTTAATTGTATTTTTATTAATGTTATACTAATTTATTTGTTATTTCGTTATTTAAAATAAAGATTATGTCAATTTATATAATTTGGCGAATGGTTTGGCGATTTATATAATTTGGCGAAATTGGTCGACGGGATAACAAGTAGTACCAATGAAAATATTTAAGTATGAAAGCAATGTTTGTCACGACTTAAAAATTATTTTCATATATATAAACTCGGTTTATGGCGTCAGATGCGAAGAATCTACAAGAGTCTTTTTCCATTTTTTCCGGTCATAGGTTCCTCAATGAATGAAATTGGAATTGCAATAATATTGTGCGATTTATAAATTGCTCCTCGATAAGAAGAAAAAATGGGTACATTTATAACAACCGTGCGCACATCTCCCTAATAGCATTTTTAAAATTCCCAGTAGCAGTAGTTGCATTTTGCGTATGTAAATTAAAAATATTTTTTTGCTTTTAATTATGGCATTATTTCCTGTTATTGTTTATCTTTTCAGTTTTTTAAATGAAATTATATAAGGCATGCATTTTAAATTAAATGAGTGAAAGGTTTGTGTTTTAAATGAAAATAATAAAATAAGAATATGCTATGAAAACAATCTTTATTGATTTATTACCTGCGCCCGGCTGACATAAAAGTGTCACAAAAGCCACATATTCACTTTTCTTTGAGTAGTTGCTCATGAGAATTCAAGTTAACCTTCCGTAATCGGATACTTCACATATTGGTGTATTAGCTTTAATGTTGAAAGCATCGTTTTTGTTTGAAGCGAAAACTTTACTATGAATTCTATTACACAAAATCGCATCATCATCATCTACTATATATTTACAACGGAAATTTGTATTTCATTCCGATTGTTTATAATACTTTCGTAGGATATACCACAATTAGTTAGGTAATAATTTTGGAAAGGTTTTGGTGTATACATATTGTTCAAGGGTACTTAGTTATAGAGCAACAGTAAAAGTTCAAAAATTAAGTGAACCTGATTATGAAAGTTTAGTCTTTTTAAAAAAATCTACAGAAGATATATTGTTACAAGTGGCCCTGTTGCATGACTTTTAGGAATGGTGTTAGTATATACGATTTCATTATATGTTGATTAGTTACAGAGGTATTAATTCCTGTTGTCATAACGGTCTCATTACCCGACCATAAGTGCGCTGTTTATAATCAACTAAAACAATTACTTCTTAATTGTTAAATTTTGTCCAACGCTTAAGATAACATTATATCGCAATGGCGTTCGCATCGTTTTCAGTAATGTGCAAGGTCAAGCTGAAGATCCGTATTGTTTAAAATACAAGTTCAAATTCACCATTTAGTTTAATCCAAGGTTCATTTGGAAATATTGACCAGCGCAGCGGGCATAGCCTGCTAGTGTTATAATATAACTAGCTGCATCGCAAACAACCCGTAGTGTTGCTTTTGTACTTTACAAGAACTTTCGAGTTTTTTGGGAAAATACTTACCAATTCAGTTTTCAAATTGAAATGTATAAGTTATAAGCTTAAAGTTAAATTATTATCCTTTTTAAATCCTATTTAGACCTTTGTATCGACGTAACATTTCTCAAAATTGATCAATTACTTCTAGAGGTTCTAAGCATTGAAAAATTGATTGATTGATTAATTCTCCCGTTTTCCCCCTGTTTTTCTAAATTTATTTTAAATATAGGATGCGGAAAACTGCAGATTGTAACCAGAAATATTTTCTATCTGCCCTTCATAATTTAAGTGTTTGTTATGCAACCGTTTCCGACACAATTTACAGACAAACACAGACAGACAAACAGTTTTTCAATTTTATTTTTTTCTGTTCATCGTCTAAATAGTAAAATGAACTTATAATAAGGTATTTTTTTGAAATTCCCTGAGACAGACACTCTATTTTTATATATTAGCCTAGAGACACTTTGTAACGCAACTGACAACTACACTGTAAAGTTACTAAGAAATCTGTGAAGTTACTAAGTTTTTCTAGGAAACTGGGATTCCTAGAACTTTTTATGTAACGGCAACAACAAAAATTCCTGTAACAGCGTTAACTCCACAGATTTTTTTTTTTTTTTTTTTTTTTTTTTTTTTTTACAGTGTATGTATGAGTTTTGTCTATTCGTCTGTCACGTGTACTTTTACTACTAAACTTTTTAAGGTTTAGTCAAACATAGTAAAACAAAATATTAATAATTTTAACAGGAAAGAAAAATTATGCGACAAGCATAAATTAAGAAACGTCTTCAAGCACATTCAGAATATATAATCGGAACATCGCCGCTTAATAAAGTGAAAGAAGATATCTTAAGTAAACAATTTAGAAAACTCGTAACAACTGAAAACGTACTTTGACAAAAAAAACTTTACATTAACCCCCTCACTGACAAGCCCGTGTTAATACGTTCACTAAGCTCCAGGTTTCACTGCAATACAAGCAATATTTAAAGTAATATAATTCTATTGATTTAATGTATTTTTAATACACCTAACAATGATTAATACTTCCAAGGATTGTATTCATATTCGTTATTAAGTTTTTTTTATAAAATGTTCAAAGAATCATTTTTTTTTTAGCATTTAAAACAAAGTGCAGAGAAAACAACATTACAATTTTGCCCTTTTCCAAGACAGTCGAAGGGTTTTAAAGCCAGTATTTCCAATTTTATGCATAGCACTGTATATAAAATTACTAGGTATTCTACAAAAATATTTTTATATACTAAATATAGTTCAGCTGGAAAATGTATAACTCAATTAAAAAACTCCCTTCAGCAATTCACGCTCATGTTGTGTAATTCTTACGAATTCTTTGGTGTAGCCGTGTAAATGATCGGGAGAATTTTACGTACCACGTTGTACGCAAAACATTATTTAAATGTAAAAATACATACAAAAACTGATTTCTTACTTTGTCACTCATGGGTAGTAGGGAACTGAAGCACAACTGAATTCTTTTGTGGGACCTTGCAAATGAATGCTACATGCTTTGCACTCCATATTCTACAGAAAGCCTATTTTCTTGCACTTCAGAAATGCATATCATGATTATTATGCTTGAAATATTATAACATCAATAAAATGTACTGCAAACAATAATTACTCATAGACAATAATAAAACGGGATTCTTTTGAGTGTCCCTGTAAAAGAACTAAAAATGCTACATACTCCATTTTTAATAGTAAACATGCCATAACGAACCTCAATAACATATCCCAATTAAATGGGAATCCGAGTACATTTACGAGAGTTAGATTGCTGAAAGATGGCAGACCGGTCATGGATAGACAGATAGATGAATTCATAAACAATTTTAAATTTTGTTGGAAAGTGTTAAAAATAGGTGATAATATCACTTCACTGTAAAAAAAAATCTGTAATTCTACAGATGTAAAGTTGCATAAATCTGTATGCTTACTAAAATTTTATGTGTACAGTGTACAAAAAAGATGTAAATCTACAAAACTAGTTTCTGTAAAGCTACAGACATCTCTAGCTTTACAAAAGGATCTACTAAAATTACAGTAATCTTATTAAAATTTAATCTGTAACCCGGATTACAATTACATAACATGTTCTGGACATCCCAGTTTTCTAAAAATTCTCAGTAACCTTACAGATTTTTTTTTTATTATTTACGATGCAAAAGTGTATCTGTTACATGAATTTTTGTTGTTTCTGTTATATAATAAGTTCTAGGAATCCCAGTTTCCTAGAAAAATTTTAGTAACTGTACAGACTTTTTTGTACAGTGTTGCACATTAAAATCAACAAAGATCAGTTTTTAGAGTATAAACAATCTCAGCATAATTAAAATGTGTTGAAATCGTTGGCTTGCCATTAGTTACCGTCGTTTTATACCGTTCAAATTAATTGCAAGGCGCTGTATTAAATTTTAAGGTTTTTTAAAGTTAACTATAAAAACCTTTGCACTAGATTTAAAGCATTGAAACAATAAATTTTGCAAAATTAAATATAGAAAAATCGGAATGCGATACCATCAGTCGAATAAATTTGTTTTAAATACAATTCAGTAACTCAATATTACTTTTCACGCCAAGATATGTTTAGGTAACATTAAAAAATAATTGATGAGTTACATTATTATAATCCATTACGACATTCAAATAAAACATCTATGTTTTTAGCTCATTATGTATTGCATTATTTAAATAATCGCATTCATACATAAAATATCCGATATGAATTACTTATTTAATTACTATAAAATCAATTCTTATTAATTAAATACTCAAATTTATTTACATATTTCGTCAGTAGTTTTACCTTTCTTGGCAAAATTTAGAATTTAAAAAAGGAGCTTAGTTTAATGGATTTTTTCTCCTGGAAATATATCCTCACAACATACTGTTAACATTTGTAAATATTTATTTTATTTAACAGATAGTAAAAATGTTGCATTCACATCATGTTGAACAGTATGAAATATTTAGTCTGTAATTTACTTATGAAAGTTACAAAATGTCGTATTATACCTAAACAAATTAATATACATCTTGCAACTAGTGGGAACAAATAAATCAAATTTAATTCATGCATCAAGCCCTTCTGCTATTATAAGATGTAATACAATGACTTAATAATAATACTTATTACAACTTATCTTATAATAATACTATTATAAGATGTAGATGTAATGACTTAGTAATAATACAATGGGTGCAATATCTATCAACAAATGTCTAACAGTGAAGCTGAACAAACGTTTATTGAACACTATAAAGGAAATTAACATTAAGTTTAATTAATTTTAAGTTTAAAATTTCAGAACTAATGTTTTATTGCCCGCACAGCTTATAAAATAACTTATAAATATTCATGCTTTTGAACAGTAATTTATAACAATTAGTTTATTGTATTTTACTCTGAAAAGATCGTCGGAATGAGCTTTGATATTGTAATTATTTTAGAACAAGTTTGCTCAAGGAATACATAGATGATTAAATTTCCATTGACAATATTCTTCATTAATTTATTTCTTATTTCGAAGTTTTTACATTGTTGTATGAAATGTTTTTATCATTACGAAATCTTATTAAGTGATGTAAACATCCAAGAATTTACGGTAAATGTGCTTTCTGTAACGAAGTTCGTCATAGTTCTAAGTGGATAACTTTGTAGACATTTTTAGTTACCAAAGAAAATAGTGAAACAACTGAACCTATTGAATCAAATATAAACTATTTTTTGAAATTATTGTTCCAAACATTTATGATCATTTTCATATATTACTTACTTCATCTTTACAGTTATTATAATTAATGAATTATTTAGTAACAGAGTTTGTGTCTCTTTTTTTAGAATACCTTTTATGTTAATACACATATTCTCTTTTCTTTTTTTCTTTTTTATCAAACTGATTAACGACAGAAAAAAAAAAAGCATATTATGAATTGATATTGTTAAGACCTTAAAAAACCTAAGTAACTAAGCAACAATGAAATTCATTTCCTAAAACCTTTTTACTGGGTTAGAACATTTAGGACATATTTCACTGTATAATAATAAAGGCGTATTTTGAATCTAATGAAATTGAACTATTCCTTGTGTGTGGCCTCTTTTTTATCCATCGCATGGAAAATTCCACGATAGCTTACTGAAGTGACGTAAAAATTAATTTCGAATATTACACTGACAATTTCACGTTCCCTATATTTCTCTAGTTCGCATAGAAATACTTTAAGTAATCTCATTTTTGGAAACTATCCTTTCTGTATTACGATTATGTCGATTGAAAATTTGCGTTATAAATGTGTGTGTTATATTTGGAAAACTTTCAAATATCCAATTTACTGATATGGAAATAATAGAATTTTTTTATCGATTAACTTGAAGAGTGGATGAACTGGCTCAGCAGGGATTTGAACCAAGGATCTCATGATCAGGAGACAAGAACGTTAGCGTCGAGCAAAAGGCCAAGTCAGTTACTCTAAGCTAATAACTCACTTTATACTGATCATGTGAGATGAGATGGCTACACACTCCATCCCCAGTGAGAAATACGTATTGCTGACGTGTGCCGAGCGATATACACTCGCGAATGATGCTGTCGTATTCATGTGTGATGCGCGGAATGACAGGCTTTGTTTGCTGGAAATGATTGATTTGGTGCTGCCATCTGCTGGCGGGATGAGAGGAGATGGTTGTTGTTGCGTGTTTGGCCGAGTCACCAATGAGGAGCGAGGGAATTGGATCAGCCTTGATTTGAACCAGGGATCTAATGATCAGGAGGCAAGAACGTTAGCGTCGAGCAAAAGACCAAGCCAGTTACTCTAAGCTAGAAACTCGCTTTATACTGATCATGTGAGATGAGATGGCTACAAACTCATTCACTTTATCAGATAGCTTTCTAGAATACAAACAAATTTATTAAATTACTTTTTAAACGAAATCCGAAAGGAATTTTAAAAACGCCCTTTATCCTTTTAATGAATTTTTTAATCGATACTAGCAAAATGCTATACCTTGTTTGACTAAACAAAATGATGTAATTTTTATGCATTTCCAGTGTCCTAATACTTTTAGGGTTCGGTACTGAAAAAATAAAAACGCAATCATTATGAGATCACTCCCGTGTCTGTCTGTCACAGCCATTTTATTCGTGAACTACGGAACGTGGAAAGTTCAAATTAGCTGAAGTGATATAGAGTATTGACCCACATATTTACAGATTATTAAACATTCACAAATATATTTAGGAAAAATGTAGAGGGGCTAATTACGTTACTTGAAAAAAAAATCTTTTTTTTTATATCATGTGGGGTATCGTGTGAAAGCTTTCGTAACGCTGAACACAAAAATACATTTTTTTTAATTTTAGATATTATATTTTCAGAGATGTCGTCGAAACTGTAGCGCAAAAAATATGTCACCCCCCCCCTCCCCCCCTCCATCTATTTCCGAAACTACTGAAACTAAAATTATGAAAAAATTAGAAGTAGTAGACGTTAATTTAAACCACAGGAAAATTATAGAAATTACACTAAGTTGCATAGTTTTTGAGAAAAGTGCATTTTTCCGTTACATACAAATTTCGATTTGTGGGCATTCAGCAAAGGTGTTAAAGAGCGCTGGGGGTACCAATCGTAGAAAAAGTATAAAAGCATTATTGATAATGATTTTCGAAAAAAATCGTCCGTTATTAGCCGAGATATTAACCCTTAAAGACACGGACGGTTTGGACATACGTAATGACAGGAGTTGCGTACTCTATGTTTCATCAACTTTTAGAACCTAGATAACAGATTTTAATGTTATATTTGTGTAACACAATGGCCAGTAGCACTATAAAAGCAATAAACGTCAAATTGTTAAAAACAGACTTATTTAATTAAAATTAACTACATAAATACTATGGGATTCTCGACTAGTTTGCATTGAGTGGATCTCTCAATACGCCTCCCGTGTCTTTAAAAATTAATTAAAAACCTATCTGGGAAAACGCGACACGGACCAAGGCGGCGTTGAAAAATTGGGACCTCCTTTCGAAACGCGCTTAGCATAATGCCAAGTTTATACTTTGAACGAGGATTTTGTTTTAGTTGCACTAAAAAAGAAGAGATTATTACTACGGTGAATTTAATTTTATAAAATGTCAAATCAAGTTTAAATATGCTCTACGTTTATTGTCAGTACCGATATAAGTTCATAAAAAAGAGATTAGGATAAGATTAAAAAAAGAGTTATACGGAGTAGCAATATTTCATATTATTTAGGCTTCATATCTCTTTTGAACTTTTATTGTACACCCATTCATATTTTTCTAGTACATACAGCTGTACCCAAACCTAAGTTGTATTGTTTTTACAAAGTCTTATTATTCTTTTAGCAACGATTTTTTTAATAATACAATTAATAATCCATATATTTATTGTACGACCTTCTGAGCGCGAGTAGTACTCGCACTTGGCCGTTTATCTAAAAGTTAAAACTGGTGTGAAACAGTAAGAACTAAAAGATCATCTTAAAACACCATAATTTTTTTTTTATTATAGTGTTTTAAGAAGATCTTTTAGTTCATATGCTAATAGATAATATTGCCGTTCCGTTCAAAATTTGTCCTGTACAAAGTCAGTAATTTGTGCAATATCTATGTTTCATTGGAAATACTTTCACTACAAATCAAATGTATACAACGATCAGTTACTTCGTATTTCAGACACAGCAACTTTTAAACGTCATTAACGGAAATTTTATTGTTTTGAAATCAATACTGAAATATTCCATAAAATTTATGGAAAACATCATGCATTTTTACGGATCTGTAATCTCAAATTGTCAATTAAAGAAATTGTACTGTTAATTTACAAACTTGAAATTATTGCGTAAAATTTTATGGAAAAATTCCTGTATTTTTACGAATTTCTTTGCAGTGTTTTACGGATTTCTTACAGTTCTTTACAGTGCAGACGCATCACAGGAAACCCCTCTCGATTGGGAAGAGAGCTTCCTGCTAAGTGTAGCCTTCTCATACATAAAGACATGCCACACTGTCAAGCAGAGTTGGCAAATTTGTAACTGAAATTATCTGCATTGTAATTACAATTTTTTTGTATGTAATTAATGATACTTACAATTAAATGGCGTAAAAAATTCTTCCAGCTCTGTACCCGAAACCACACCCATTCCATTATTTGACTAATTTTCTGTGTTTGAATATGTATAATCATAATCAATTACAAACAATTAAATTGTAATTACGTTGCAGATAATTGAAATTACAAATTTGCCCAACTCAGTGAGTCAAATAATCATGAATCTAACAGAGCAGGAGAATTATATATTTAAACATCACTGGTCGGAACTTTACATTAGTGATTTTGATAATAATAGGCGGTATTTATACCATGCGTTTACCAGCAAACAGTTATTTCCCGGTATAAATGACGTGTACAATGAAAGTGGTACATATGTATATGTATACATATACATATATATATTTAATTCATTGTACCATATATACCATTCATTCGAATATGAACCATTCGTTTTTATATTAGCATAAATACAAAATAAAATATTTTATACTGTACTAGGGGGCTCTGCCCCCTACGAGCTATGCTCGTCAACCCCCGTTTAGACACCGCAGACTCTAACAGCAGGCTAATTTGATCAGCTTTAAAAAGATTTCGGAAGATTGAATTATAATTTGAATCTGACGTAACTTTCACCAAACTTTTCTTTCTCTTTTTAATATTCACGTAAAAATACTTTTGTTAGAAATGAAATATTATGATCATCTCAAAATATCAAATAAATGTCTCGCGCAATTTTTAAATTTAACTGTTTTGCAATATTATTTTTTGTTCCTTTTGCGTAATGTGACGTGTAATGTGACGTAAATTCTCCTATTTAAGACTTCTAACGTATGTTAATGAATTTATTATTTTACAATATTCTTTCTCTTTTAAAATTCGCATGTGAATATAGTTTTTATGACGTAATTTTCAATGAGTTCCTGCTTTTTATATTTTCTGTTTATAATAGTCACGTGTAAAATAAATTTTTAATTTGAAGCAAACATTATTGTTTGCGCTGTTTATACAGTTGCCAACAGTTTAAATTTATACAATTTTCTAAAATATCTAAAAAATATCTCTCGAAATGCTGAAAATTTGAATTTAAAATAGAAATAAAGCCTCAAAAAATGATTCAAATTAAAAAACTGAATTCAGTCTAAACACCGGGAAATTCTGACGCATAAAATGATCTAAAAATGATTAAATTCCTATATACAGTTTTTACTCCTATAAAACTTTTTTAATGGAACAATTTTGTCCAACTTTGACATTAAATATCTCTTAAAATAATTCTTCGATTTGAAAACTGTCTGCATCAGCGTGTTTATCAAATATTTCTCTATAATATCACTGATTTTCATATTTTTGTATGCAACAGTTGTTTTAATATTAACGAAGAAAGGCCATGCTTAAGCATTCAAATTGGATGCCGATCTGCCGGAAATATCTAAGCAGATTTTCATTGGTCCATTTCCAAATCAAAACTTTTTTTTATATATAGAAGGATTAATGTGGGGTCTAAAATAACATTATTATTTAACTACAGCCGAACCCGATTAAGACGCATTTCAAAGGAGTAGACAAATGTCGTATTAAGCAAGAATCAAGTACTAAACGTGAGTTGCAAAATATTGCAGAAACTGGGATTATTGACACATATAATCGCAAAATGAACTTTAAAGCTTTCATTTATATCTTTACCGTCGAAAATTGTCTCTTTTAAGCATATTTAAATTACAGTTTAATTGTATTCAAGTTTAACATATTTTTTTTGTTTTTATAGCACCGACTGGAACAATAACTGAAAATAAATATAGCTTCAATGTCGATTAATATGTTACAATAAAAAATAAAGAAACAAAAATAATTTCCCTGCAAGCTTTTATTTTTTTAACGCAAACCAAAATTATTAAATCTTTCCAGCACAATCCACTTATTAAAATCATATTTGGTACTGTGAATAAGAGTATCATAGGAATAAGTTCTAAATTTTAAATAAGAAGAAAAACTATCCCTATTAATCTTTGCGTAAAAATATGTCGTTAGCATGAAAAAAAAAAACCCATAGAAAACGTAAACGAAATATGTAACTGCAGTTGGTATTTGTTTAATCTTCAAACGTTTCATCCTTTATTTTTTCTTTGCATATTACATCCACTATAAAACACAAGTAGTGATGTAACATACATAAAAATCCTCACTAGCGATAAATATAATTCTCTCTAATCATTCTAATTTTATGAAGTATATGAGTAACATGTTTAAAGCCTTCTGAACAACAAATGGTGTCAGAATAGATGAGAGTTTGAGTTCATCAAAATTCGTGTCCTTCTTTGATTTGTTCTTGAAGTGAGGAATACAGAGATATCATTTACGCATCTTTGATAATCAAGCAGGCAGTACTAGGGAAGCTTTATTTCCTGCATTGTACAAGTGGAAGGGAGCAGGGGCTCGAAAGCATACACTGCGCAAAAAACAGGATTAAGCAACAAAAAGCAACAAAACTTTATCTGTCTCTCTTTATACTTATGTAAAAACGCACATGAAATGTGAGATAAAAGATTTTAGGACGCGAGATCAAAAGACAGTTGCAATGATGCTAATTTAGCGGGGAATTTCTATTCAAATATCTACCACTGTTTGTGATTAGTAATATTCACGTTAATTAAACTCCTTAATTGGCAATTTAATAACTCGGATATTACTATTAAGAAGCAGTGGTTTTTATCTAAAAGAAAATCGCTTAATTGGAAACTCTTGAGAAGAGAAAAGACATCTGCATTTTCGTCTATAAATGTACGCCTTAAGCGAGATTTATTTTGCCTCAAGAGACCGAAAATCTATTGGGTATTAAGCTGAATCGCGTATTAAGCTGGATCGCGTATTAGCACGTTGAGTGCCAAGTCTACTTTGTCTGTCTCTCCGTTTGGGCCCTGAAATAAGATTCCCGTTACACAATGTATAAATAATATAAAAAAAAAACTGTAAAAGTCTCTAAATTGCGACAACTAAGAAAATGCGGTACAATTTGGTGTGGGAATGACCACAAAATTAACTAAGCAAGTTGCCACATTTTGTGATACCTGCGGAAGACAACCGTATTTATGTTTACTGTGTTTTAATAAAACCCATTAAAAAATTTTGGTAAGAAATATTTAGTACATTCATGATACAACCCTGAAATCACTTAAAATTTATTTATAATCTAACTTTAAATTTTATATTGTATACTGTCGGTCACCGGTGACTGACGCGGCCTAAACGAAAAGTTCAGTGTCAGTCACCGATGACTTACGTGGCACTTAACGTATTAACGGCGAGCGTCTTAATCGGGTTTAGACTGAAATAACGTATTCGACTGAAATTTATAAAGTATTATTTTCTAAAAAAATAGAAAAATATAGAAAAGAAAGAAGAAGAAATGTGATTTTACTGAAATATTCTAAGTTTCATTACTTGTAAAAAAAAAAAAGTACTTGTAAAAAACTGTGTATTTTGCTAGGTTAATTTTAAATGCTCTGAATAAATTATTAATCATTAAATGAAACTTTAATAAAATAAAAACTTTAAAAAGGAATTCAAAAGAAAAATTTATCTTGAGCTATTAAACATTTTGCTGTTCAATTAAGATTTTAGACAAACGTTAATTACCTTAATTATTCTCAAAAATAAGATATTTCGTACCTTGAAAAACGTCGCAGCATTTTTAGCTAAAAACACAAATAAAAGGAAAACTTTTTTTGTATCCCACAGATATTCAAATAAATACATGTAAAAAAAAAAAAAAAAAAAAAAAAAAAAAGGTTAGTTTAATTTGTAGAAATTAATCATATCATTATTTTAATACAAAATGAGTTTTCCTTTGAGAAAACTAGAGGTTCTTTCAATTTGGTAAACTTAATTTCATGTATCCAAATGATTAAATTTGCAGTCGTGAAATTCGATATGTTTAATCCAATTATTCAAATCAGGAAGAGGAAAGCTTTTGTGAAATTCAAACCTGCGCGAGATTTTCAGTTGGTTAAATATTTGTATGACACAGACTTTTAGAATTAATGAATGAGAAAGATTTCAAAGCAGTTTTAATCTGAAAATGATTTTTTGTGACAATTAAATATTTAAAAAATTTGAAAAAAAAATTTCTAAGCATTGAAGGTATTTTTTTAAATTGTTTTCTTTCATAAAAAAGTATTTTTAAAATACAATGCCAATTTATAGTACAGTCGGACCCACTTAACCCTCCGTCTACCAGACGGGTCCATTGGACCCGACAGGTACATACAAAATATTCATTCAAACCAGAAATTTCTTTAAAATAAACTAAGTATATAAACCAGACAAAAATAAGGTAAATAAATAAGTTAAATAGTTTTAAATAAAAATTCTGGTGTAGAACGTTTTATTAAAACTTGAATAAAATTCCCGGTAGATCTAGGGTTAAGACGCTCACTGTTAATACGCAATTCAGCTTAATACGTGGATTTCTCACAGTCCCTTGAACATCGCCCATAACGCTAATGCAAAAATATCACGTTTAATACGCGAACTATTATGATGCTATCCCGCTTACTCGCGACTGATTTTACGTCCTTTCGGACAAAAAATCACGCTTAAGACGCTCACGGTTAATACGCGGTTTTGTTACGATTCCTTGAACATGGAATATAAGGCTAATGCAAAAACATCACGTTTAATACGCGAACTGTTATGGTGCTATCCCGCTTAATAAGCAACTTATTTTCGATCCTTCCGGACACAAAATCACGCTTGAGGGGATCAAAAGTTGGGTAAAAATCGTCCTTTAGTTGGGTAAAAATCGTCCCCAAAATCAAAAGTTAGTTTTGTGGATATAATTGTTCTCCAGTTTGTTCTGAACCATTTGCCAAAAACTGCATGTAGATGCGATTATATTTCACAAAGTTAAAAACGTTTGAATTTTGTAAAAAAAATATTTTTTCAACCTTTTAATATACTTTAAATTTGTTTTTCTCAAAATTGATTTTTCAACATTTTTAGATTTTTGAAATGTTCATGTGTCTTAATTTTTGATCAAAATTCATGAAATTGATAAGGAAGAATCATCATATTACTTAGTAAGAAACTGTGCATGCATTTTAAAATCCGACTTCATTAAGATAAATAAATTTGATTTTTAACTTATTAAAAGGCAAAATTTTGATGAAAATCGATATGGAATCCAGAAAAAATATCTAAAACATTAACTATTCAAGTTATTAAAACATCAATGCACATATTTGTCTGAAGTATACTTTTAAGTGATTAAAATGCAAAATCGTTGAAATATTTCAAAAATTAAGACGCATAGTTCGTTTCAAAATTTAAATTTTTTTTTAAAATCTTAAAATTGTAATAAGATTGGAAGTTTCTTTTAAGGTATTCTATATACTTATAGTAAAATGTATATTTCTACAAACTTTCACATCTCTATAATGAAAATAAAAAATAAACTTTGTTAAAGTCCACCGCCCCTTTAAGACGCAAACACATAGATCAAGATGTGATTCTGTCTTCTCCAGTAATACCAATTATGCGGATCACTGTTTCTGAATAGTAATATTCTCTTCATTTAATAACAAATTAATTAAGGTGAACATTACTAATTTGAAATAACGTTAAATATTTTAATTACCCCCAAGCCCCTAAATTAGCAACACTGCAATTCTTCTTTGATCGCCCGCCCTAACTTCCTTTGTCTCTCGCTTCGTGTAAGTTTTTACTGTAGTAGAGAGAGATAGACAAATTCAGAATGCTCTGATAAGTCCTAAAAATTGTTATTATTAGAGATGTTGTGTTAGTGAGGTTTTAAATGTACGTTTAGGGGGTCCAAGATGCATTTTAAAATAATTTTTATTTATTGAGTTAAATTTTTAAATTTTTTGTGATGTTTACCCATATCATTTGTACACAAATTCACATGATGAAACTTCTCATAATTTTGTTTTTAAGTTTAAAATTTAAAATTTATTAAGAAAATGGGGTAATTTATAATCATTATAAGTCGAAAAATTATTTGTAGAATTTAATTTTTTTTTTCATTTAAATAAACATAAATATATAAGTTTTAATTTTGATCCAGCGTTTTTTTAAATATTAATTTAAATAAAAATTAAAGTAAAGCAATTGAAAAAGACATGTTCCAAATTTGAACCATTTACCTTTAACGGTTTTTGACTTATAACAATTTAAATACAAGAAACGGCGAAAAAATCCCTCATGAGGAAAAAAAGCATTTTAACAAGAAGTCGTTTCCATGAGAACCATTGCTTGAAAACTAGATTTTGAAAACAAACCAAAACGAAAAATTTAATATTTTTTCTTAATTAAATTTTCAACAATTTTTCAGAGAGATCTATTCCAGGGCCCCGGGTTCGATTCCTGGCTTAGACATTTTTCACTCTGTTGTTTTACGCTTAGTTAGCAAAGTGATAATTCACGTCTTTAATATTTAATATTTCCTGTTTTAATTAAGATAGAAACATGATTTAAACGTCATTTTAAGCAGAAAAAAAACAGAGAAATTTTTAATGCAATAAATTTGTTTTAGAAAATTCCAAGATTTTTTCTTCCCGGACCACTTTAAATCACTTCTATGTTTTATAATATATGTTTTAAGTAAAAAAATGTTAAACTTGTGAAGATTAAACAAATACGATTGCAGTAGTATATAATTCGTTTATATTTTCTATATTTTCTATATTTTCTATGTTTTTTTTTTTTTTTTTTTTTTTTTTTTTTTTTACTTTTTGCTATTCTATCAATAATTATTACCCTTAGATTAATAAGGAAAGGTTTTTTTTGTTATAGTAAAATTTAACGGTGGATTTTAATGGTAATCATTATCACAAGTACTAAACATGATTTTAATAACTGGACTGTGCTTCAAAAATTTATACTTTTTTCTTTGTGTTAAACAAATTAGTCTATCAGAAAAATAATTTTGTAAATTTATTTTAGGTTGTTTTTATTTATTAATCGACAATAAACTTATATTTGAATCCATATTTATTTTCAGTTATTATTCTGTCGGTCCTGTAAAAAGAAACAATGTATTTAAGTTGAGTATAGTTAAATTTTAATTTAAGTATAATTAAAAGTAACTATTTCCGACCGTAAAGGTATAAATGAAAGCTCAAAGGTTCATTTAGATGATTCAATGTATAAATAAGCGCAGTTCCTGCAACATTGTGCAAATCCCGTTTAATACGTGATCCCGCTTAATACGCGACTTTTGTTCGCTCCCTTGAAACTCGTCTTAACCGAGTTTTACTTTAATACTAATTATTTAAAAACTCTCTTAAGTAGTCAATGCTTTCGTGATTATTATTACAACCCTCGGCACATAGCTGCCGATCACCATACCAACATTACCATTTTATGTAAGAAATGAGTATTTATTTTCTTTAAGGAAATGTACATAGAAATTATACAAATGTTAGCAATAATACATTTTTTATACGAACTACAATATGCATCAAAGAAAAAGTATTACACATAAATTTATAAACAGAAAATAGAGATTCAAATTTCAATAATAAAGAAAAAATCATCCAGTCATTCCAGGTTTTGAAAAAAAAAAATAACCGATCTAGTATTTAGTAAATCCATCTTTAGACCAGATGACAGCTAAAATTCTTCGTGCCAAAAACTCAATAAGCTTTTCATACCCATTGAAGGGCAATTTCACACCAGCATTACTTGATAGCTTTACATAATTCCATAGCGTTTATGACCCTTCCAAAAATCAATGTTTTTTTTTTTTGTTTTTTGTTTTTTTTTAACTAGCCGCCCTTGGCGACCAGTTTTGTCTCCTTTAAATCTATGCTAAGCATTGTATCATGTTACTTTTATTCATAATTTAATTTACTTGCAAAATCCTTCGCAAAATAGGAGGATTCTAGTACAAAAATCATGAACTCTGTACTTTTATGTTAGCCAGGTGCAGGTCATAAATCGCCAAACTGTCAAAATCGTACCCGCCGTATTTTTTCTTATTTCATTAATTCCATTTAAAATATAATACTTTCACTCATTTTATTTAAAATACATAAATTTAATATAAAACTGAAATACTTAAAATTTATGACTCTCAATTTTATCTTACTTCTTAAAAAAGAAAAAAAAAGAATGAAAAGAAAAGAATGAAATGAAACGAATGAAAAGAAAAGAAAAAATAAATAATACTATAAACTATGACATTTAATTTCAACATCAAAGCTTTGTTTTAATTTACCTCGCGAAAAATCGTTTATGATAGTCGCATGAGATGGATAATACTGATATGAGGATGGCGATGAAACAATATTTGGCGATTTATCATCTGCACCCGGCTAACATTAAATTACCAAATTAGCTGTTTGGCATATAAAATGTGAAGCGGTCAACCCGGAACTGTTGATGGCAGTCACATGACTTAGGCTATTATTATAGAGATATATTCCACACATTTTCGATGGAATTAAGATCCGGGCTATTAGGTGACCAAATGATGGCTTTAATTGGATTAGTACCCACGTTTTGCAGCTACGTCTTCACTGCTTTGATGCAATTTGAAATCGCGTTGTAATCTTGAAATATGAAGTCATTGGAATCACCGAATCATTGTTCGGTGCTTGACATCAAAACATTCTCGAAAATGTTGATGTAAACTTCAGAATTTACTGTACGTAATATATGCCACAATTTACCAACGTCTTGTGATGTCATACAATGCTAAACTGTAAATGCAGGTGAAAATGTATTATTCGTATTCACTTACTTTTCACAAACTCTCCTCTATACGAATGTTCCGCAGTCGTTTCGAGAGATATTCGAGACTAATCGCTAAAAATAACTTTATTCCACTTATCAAGGACAAGTGTACCTGATTTTTGCAACATTGTAAGAGCGCGTTTCTATGTTTATTCAATTCCTACTATTAGCTCACACTCTCCCTATATTTATTTATATTTAAGTATTGCGCGGCAGCGCAATACTTATTTATTTCCAGTGTCACTTCTCAATGTTAATTTAACATAGAAAAGCCTATGGAGATGATAACTTTTTCATTTTTTCTTCCCACCTTTTTGTCCCTGATGCCACTCATTTTTAATTCTTTGCTAATTCTAATAATATTATAAATTCAAAGTGTAAAAACATTTGCCTGACGTCAGGGTCAAAACGGATCATAAAATGCCTTTGCATATATGTGGATTATAATCTAGAGAGTAAAATGGGCTAATTTTTATTTACATTATTCAAATATTTTTCTTAATAATTCCAAATTTCGCTTTTTTCATTGAGAATCAACGGACATTTTCTAATAAAATTTAACTTTTTTCCCTTCATTGTTGTAAATAATTCAAAAGCCGTAATAATAATTTGCCTATATTTAGTTGAATGATTTTCACGTGAAACATGAAACTGAAGAAACTGAAATAGTTTTTTTTTTTTTAAGAATTAAAAAGAAGATGAATATGGCGTCATAGTGGAAATAAAAATGACATTTTCAAGCAGATTTTTTAAAGTTCAGATTGTAATTTTTTGACCAAACTACAGCAACCTGCATTACTGCACTGGTGAAACATTTTGAATTATACATGGGTAAATTGCATCACAAATTGTGATGCTATATCGCACAAATCAAAACCTGATGATGATATATCCTCCATTAATTTTGAAATGTGTTCGTCTGAATTCAGTAGTTATTAAAAAACTTGACATATTAAACAAAAACCTAATTTGCAGAACAAATTAAAAAAAACAAAATTTATTTCCCAAATTGTTTAAGCCCGAGAAGGGGCAGATATTAAAATATTTCATTCAATTCGTTCTACATTTAATGTTAAATTTTTGTAACAAATAAGTTAAACCAATTGAACATTAAAAAATAAAAATGAAATTCATACAATATAATACTTTAAACACCTATATACTTAGATTCCGTTCAAATGAAATCGAAATAAATCTTAGACTTTTTCCATTTTTAAGTTGTAAATATTTGTACTGCAGATTTTACATTATGTTTATGACGATTGTTCATAATATGATAAGATACATGCAAAATACAAAACTTTAAAAAAGTCTAAGATTTATTTCGATTTCATTTGAACGGAATCTATGTATATAGGTTTTTAAAGTATTATATTGTATGAATTTCATTTTTATTTTTTAATGTTCAATTGGTTTAACTCATTTGTTACAAAAATTTAACACTAAATGTAGAACGAATTGAATGAAATATTTTAATATCTGCCCCTTCTCGGGCTTAAACAATTTGGGAAATAAATTTTGTTTTTTTAATTTGTTCTGCAAATTAGGTTTTTGTTTAATATTTATATATTTATCTTGTACAAATTTTCAATCGTTGATAAAATACTCATTATTCATCCTATCAGGTTGAAATAAATTTTTTTAAACTTGTACCGGATGACAATTGATGTTAATAAAGTTTTTTCAAATATTAATTAATTAATTAAATTTTAATTAATTAATTTTAGTTTTGCAAGGGAAACAAAATGGCCGCCATTGGTTATTGAATTTCAATTAAAGTATTTTCAATAAGGGTTACCATAGGGTGGTGGACCCTGTTCTGTCGCCAAATACCGCCACGTTTGTCGCCAACTTGGCGATATATCGCCAAATTTGGCGGTCAAAATGAGTCGCCAAAAGTGACGCCAACTTGGCGATATCTGTAATATTTCGCCAAATTCCCATAGAGTTCCATTGTAAACATACTTGCTTATAGAAAATCAACAAATTGAGATATTTTAATGCAACAAAAACTCATATTAGCTTGATTATATTAAATTTTTCTTTGATGGCCTAAGTAGGAATTGACTTTAAAAACAAAATTTTTATATTACTTGTTTTTCAAGTAAGGTTTTGTTTTGGCTTTGCATAATTTAAATCCTGTTGCATTCAGACGGTTACGTCAGTGTCACTATCAAGCTATTTATTCTAAAAAACAGGTCAAACGATTTTGACTAAATTTTCTATCGTACCATTTTGGGTTACAAGGAGACATTTGGGCTGGGTAACATGTTCGAGAAATTTTGATTAGTGGGTCATTTTGGGTTACTACGGGTCAGGGTTAAGCAACTTTTATCTTAAAATCGACTCGAACGATTTTGACTAAATTTTGTATCCTACCGTTTGGGTTTACAAGAAGACCATTGGGCTGGGCCACATGTTTGAAAAAATTCGTTTAGTAGGTCATTTTTGAGTCACTACGGGTCAAGCTACTATTATCTAAAAAACAGTTGAAATACTTTTGACTGAATTATGTATTTTACCGTTTTGGATAATGAGAAGACGAATGGGCTAGGACACATGTTCAAGAAAACTCGATTAATGGGTCATTTCGGGGTCACTACGTGTCACTACATTTAATGGGAATAACGGTTCAAAAAGTTATTACATTTTTAAATAGTGGACATTACACAAAACCCGAAGTTGACAACATTTCGCCGAATTTTGTGATATTTGACGAAATGTTGTCGATATTTGGGCGGTAAAATCGACTTTTTACCAATGCCAAAATATATGTTTGGTGCTACATTATAGAAAGTCACCAAGTTTGCATTTTTTTGCCAAATCTTGACGACATTTGGCGAAAAAGTAGACTTTCAGAATTTGAAGAAATTTTCAAAAAATTCTCAAAAAGAGCCGATATACAAGATTCAACCAATCAAAGTTCATAGAATGCGCTTGTAAAACAGCTGCGTTGTTCGTACAACGCATATCTGCTGAAGAAAAATGGTTTTGAGAATCTAAAGGAATTTTTCCAGATATTCTCAATAGGATCCGATATACATGATTCAACCAATCTGAGTTCATAGAACGTTCTTGAAAAAAGTGTCGTTGCATATTGACAATGCATATCTTGTGAAGAAATAGAACTGTCACATCAATGTCAATACTTTATAAAGTTGAAGACAAAGATAATTTTAACCAAGCTTAGCTCGGTCTTCTCCTCTGGTATACATACATATATATATATATATATATGCATATGTATGTATGTGTAACTTGTATAAAACAACAACATTTTAGGTAGCTTTCATTATAAAAAGCTACCTACTGCAGCCGTTCGGAGGAAAGTGATTTAATAAATTTTGGTATATTTTCATCGATCATGACCCGCAGACCCCGAAACCACCCTCCGTTCAAAAGTTGATATATATATATATATATATATATATATATATATATATTTGATCTTTGTCACGCTGTAACTCTCGTATTTATGAACCGATTTGGATGAAACTTCGTGTATACATAGTACATACCAGTGTCTCGACCGAGTTCGATGGCCAGCTTCATCCGCCATCTTGTTTCAAAATGGCGGCCATTTAAATTTTTTTTAAAAATTTAAAATTTGAAATGTGGTACCACAAAATTGAAAATTAAAAAATATTTTTTTCTTATGTATTTGACCTTGATACAAAGATTCCGGAGATGTTTTTATTTCGTTTATATCTTAAAAAATGGCTGAGTTATAGCACTTTGAATTTCTAGCGTGGCTGACATTTTGAAACGACCTGATTTTTGTCACGCGATAACAGGCGTATTTATGAACCGATTTGGATGTAACTTGGTGTATGCATAGTACATACCAATGTCTCGACCGAGTTCGTTCGTCAACTCCATCCGCCATCGGTTTTCAAAACGGCGGCCATTTAAAAAAAAAAAATAATTGTTCAATTTAAAATGAGGTACCAAGAAGTTGGAAAATGAAAAAGATTTTTTTGTATGTGTTTGACCTTAATACAAAGATTCCCGAACAGCTTTTGTTTCGTCTATATCTAAAAAAATGGCTGAGTTATAGCATTTTGAATTTCTATTGTGGCTGACATTTTGAAACGACCTGATTTTTCTCACGCAATAACAGGCGTATTTAAGAACCGATTTGGATGTAAATTGGTGTGTACATAGTACATACCAATGTCTAGACCGAGTTCGTTGGCCAGCTTCATTCGCCATCTTGTTTGAAAAGGGCTGCCATTTAAAAAAAAAATAATTTAAAATTTAAAATGAGGTATCAAAAAATTGGAAAATGAAAAAGATTTTTTTTTTATGTGTTTGACCTTGATACAAGGATTCCGGAGCAGTTTTGGTTTCGTGTATAACTTAAAAAATGGTTGAATTAAAGCACTTTGAATTTTTAGCATGGCTGACATTTTGAAACGATCTGATATTTGTCACGCGATAACACGTGTACAGCAAACTCTGTCTAAGGCGGAATCGATCGGGATCGAGAACATTTTCCGTAGTATGCAATATTCCGCCTTAGACAAATTTTACTCTATGTCTATGGATTTGAAGGGATTTGAAAATCTTTTCTCGTTAGACAGATTTCCGTCTTACACAGAGTCCGCCTTACAGATAATTTACTGTATTTATTAACCTATTTCGATGTTAGAAGGCATGTGGTATGCAGCATTATGTATATAGCAATGTCTTGCCCAAGTTCGCTGGCCAGCTTTATCAGCCATCTTGTTTTAATATGGCGGACAGTAAATAAAAAAAAATTATGTTTAAAGTAAGGTGCAAGAAAATTAGAAATTGAAAAAGGTTTCTTTTTTTGTGACATTTTGAAAAATCTGATTTTTTGCCTGCGACAGCACTCGTATATATCAACCGATTCCGATGTGAGTGAGCATGTGCACTGGAATGACTAAGGTCTCGACCAAGTTCACTGGTTAGCCTCATCCACCATGTTGTCTTAAAATTGCAGGCACTTCAAGATATCGCCGAATTTGGCAACCAAATATAAGTTACTTTAAATAAAAGCAGCTTGGATAAAGCTGACTAATTTAGCGAAATTCTCATTCATAATGATTTAGTATTGATAAAAATTAGTATTGAATCTCCTATATTCGGTTTCCACTAAATTGAGCTTTGTGTGTTTGAATAATATAAGCTGGCTTTTTAAAAATAAGGAATATGAAAGCTACCTCTTCCTCCCGGCACTGGCCGGAAGGACTTTTATCATTTACAAATGGGAAAATGAAATTCAAGAATAAAGTTTTATCCTTTATGAAAAATATCCAAAAATAAATGGTCGAAGAATTAAGTAGTATATGTCGATATATTAATTTGTTATTGAATTATTAAGTAATCCATCGAGTTGATAAATATGCATTTTCAAATGGTATTTCTTCTGAATAGGGGTCAAATAACTACAAAATTAGAAATCATACATATGTACCGCAAATTTTATTATCACGATTAAGTCTGAAACACTGAAACAATTGAAACGTACTTGTGACAGTGCATTTATACCTTTATCTTGAATGAGTTGTTTGTCACGTATGTAGCTTTTATAGCTGGTTTACAGGAACGCATAAAAGCAAAAACTCATACAAATTTTGCCATTACGACAAGGTCCGAAATACTAATTGAGGCAGTATATTGATCTTGCCAGTATGTTGGATGAGTTTTTTATGTACATTTTATAATTCGTTTACAGAGACACCAAACGTTTTAGACGGGATTTTTTAAACGGTTTGTGTTCGAACCTCGTATGATCGTTCGTAATTCATTATTGCGCAAAATGATGAATTTGCGCTAGCATATTCTAATCGTATTGGAATGTATTCCATGTATGCGTGATACTTGATTTTCATTCTTGTTTAAGTATAATAAGAAAGTAAAAAACCAATTAGAACACTTATACTTTTGATGCAGATCCCGCGCCAACGCGTAGTGTGGTGTCGGCGATAAAGAGCCAATCGCGGGCCAGCGCGTGTTGGGGAGTGCCAGTCGCACGTTCGTGCAGTAAGAGCTGCTCCTCAACATTTATTCTCTATTTTAATCAGCATTTTCTGTTAGGTTTGTTTGCTGGTATTGGTGTCTGCGGGTATTGGCGTGGAGTAAAGGTTAGCTCTTTGGATGCTGGGTCCGAAGCAAATTTGAAGTTAAAGATCTGTCCCTTTGTGCCGGGTCCGAACAGCCTTCGAAGAACATCTTTATATTTCCAAGAATGTCCCCCACCACCAGTTCCTGCATACGCTCTTTCTATTTTATGGTGGTACTCAATATCCTCTATCCGTTTATACTGTAAGGTAATTAATTTTTAACTGGTCCGACACACCTTCGCAGCTAGCGGACGGGTAGAAAACGATCTGTTGTGTGCCATGTCCAAAGGGTCGTCGGACCAATTAAAAAATTAATTAGAACACATATAAGTGGTGGCCAAAATTGTGGACATTTTTGGAAATTTTCATGTTTTATAACTTTGTGTGCTTATAGAATATATTAATTTTCACTTAAATACAAATGTTTATATATCAAATTCAAAGACATTTAATGTGAAATTTAAATAAAAAAACAGAATTATAATATCTGCATTACAAAAAAAGTTACAGTTAATTTAGTATAAAATACAAACACAATTAGTAATGAATGCTGAAGTGTATTATAATAAAAGCTTCCTAGCTAATCACAATGACTGTTCTGAGAACCAATCAAATGTGACTAACTAAACTGTAGTATGTTTTGATTTGTAAAAGCGGTATTTTGCTGGAATGGATTTTGCAGAAGAAAAGTGTAACTAAATAGAATATATTTTTTTTTAATATTTCTATTTATTTCTTAATGCAAATAATTTAAAACAATGTCATCAACAACAAGAACTGATTTGGACACCTACAAAAAGAAACAGAATTGTCATTGAGAGAAAATGGTCACTCTTATGCTGAAATTGCCAGACAGGTTGGTGGATCAGTCACTTTATCTGGCGTACGAAAGTTGTGCTTACATAATGAAGAAACTAAATCAGTGATAAATAAGGCAAGATCAGGCCGAAAAAAATGCACAAGTGCTTCTGGCGATTGAAAGATGAAAAGGCTATGCCTCAAAGATAGAAGAATTTCATCAGATGCTGTTAGATGTGAAATGAATGCAATGGGTATTTCAGTTAATTAAAGAACAATAAAGAGAAGATTAGCAGGTTTTGTACTTAAATGTACAGTTCCGAGGAAATAAACAATTTTTAATTCTTCAGCAACGCAAGACACGAGTTCAGTGGACAAAATAACACATTAACTGGTCAGAAAAATCAGTAAAAGCAAATAATCTTGAGCGATGAGAGTAAAAAATCACTCTTTGGTAGTGATGGACCAAAATATGTGAGACATAGAATAGAGGAAGGGCTGCATCCTGATTGCATTGAAGCAACTACAAAGAACCCAACAAATGTCATGATTTGGGGATGTATGTCTGCAGATGGTGTGTGCCGCATTCAAGTGATCGATAGCCTTTTGAATGCAAAAAGAAAAATACATCGAAACTGTCTTGGAATCACAATTAATACCTTCCATCAGGGATCTCTTCCCCAATAAAGCATCATTTATTTTTCGGCAGGATTCAGCTCCATGCCATGCGGCAAAAATATGCAAAGAATGGTTTAAAAATAAAAGCATACAATTATTACTCTGGCCAGGAAACAGCCCTGATCTTAATCCTATAGAAAATTTGTGGCGATGCTTTAAAATCATTGTACAAAAAAGCGTCCATATAATAAAACGCAACTTATTGAAGCTATAATTGATTCTTGGCATCATGTGATTAAAAAGGATGAACTCCAAACACTAGTTTTTTCAATGAAAAGACGCTGTGAAGCTGTAATAAAAAACAAGGGTTATCCTACAAAATATTGAATGCGTAAGTGTAACTTTAAAATACAATGAAATCTAAGATAAATCTTATTTTTCTAAAGGTAACTTTTTTTTGTGATGCAGATATTTTAATTATGTTTTTTTTATTAAATTTTACATTAAATTTCCTTGAATTTGAAATGTAAACGTTTGTATGTAAGTGAAATTTATAATATTCTTCAAGCACACAAATTTACAAAACATGAAAATTTCAAAAAATGTCCGTAATTTTGGCCATCACTGTATGCATACTTACATGCATCATGCTAATGTTTTCATGTCTAAGAATTGTGTAAGAAGAGAAAAAGTAGGCGGCACCTGGGGACGGATTTTGAAAAATGGGGCGGCCGCCAAAATGTTAAAGAAATTATTTTGTGTTAGTTAAAATTTTTAGAATTGTAAACCGTTTTTTAATAAATATTGATAGGGTTACAACATCCTGAAAATTAAATGAACACCGACTATTGGTTTTGCAAACGCATTCCACTTTAACTTACAAATTAATAAATATATATAATTCGCCTAAGAACTTAGTTTTAATTAGTTAAATGTGCTTTAAAATACACAGAAAAATGTCTGAATCACTTTTAGAAATAAGTACTCTAGCATATTTTATTTGAAAATGTTCATGGAGGTATTTTACATTTTCAGAGTTTCATAAAAGATATTAGGGAGAGAATATTAACCTGAAATGCCCCAGGCCATAACACTTTAGAGGAGATATTTCCGGAATGACATCGTTTATTCTAAGACCTCAAGTAAACAATCATTTATTACCCGGTGGTTTTTATTTTAATATTTTCAAAATGAGAAGCCTATTTTTTGTTTTAAGCAAAAGAAATTTTATTTACTTTTTTAAATTTAAGGTACCTTAAGGTAAGGAGGTAAGGAGCCTATTGTTAAGAAAACGATCGCTCTATTTAAAAAGTGTTACCGAAACTTGAACTCCATATAAATAGATACTTTAATCTAATATATAAAAATGAAAATTTCTCTGTCTGTCTGTAATTCTATACAAATCCACAGTTTGGAATCTAGAATTGTGAAATGTTACGTACATGTGTATTAAAACGCGGCCGAGGCAGGTAAAGTAATCCGGAATCGAAATAATTTATAGTTAATTTTTAATTAATAAAAACCACCCATTTAACGGCAATTTCCTATCAAATTTAAACGACTTTCGTTGTAGCAGTTGCCAACAATTAAAAATCCACAGTAAAATTCTTACCACGACTATCACTTGTTATGGCAACATTTCCTCGTGAAAAATGAAAATGAAATAAATAGTTTGACGAATAAAAAAAAAGTGAATATTACTTCATATTCTAAACATAATGGATTTCAGCAGATGAATATATAACGTCATATGGGTTTGAACAAACGTATGGAAATATGTTAAAAACCCGATTATGGAAATATTGGCATATTTTTACATTTTGAGGTTCTCTTAATTTGTTATCGCCATTGTATGTATTAGCCCCAAATCAAGAAGCATGATATGAAGCTGCGTTGAAGTAATTGCTTTTTAGTTCGTTCCATCATGCATAGTTCAAAGACAGTTTGACATTTTTTTCATTTTTTCTTTTATTGCCCAAATGATGTATGGAATATTTTGCGTCTGTTATATAAATTAATACATGTTTATATTGGGTTTTCATTTGGTTCATGTTTATAACACATCGACTGCTTTTTTTATTGTTTATTTTATACTGTATGTTTAATTTTGAAATTGATTTTTCAAAGCAAACATTCTTAAATACTTTAGATAATTAATCCGAAAATTACTAAAGGCATTAACACAGACTATTATTAATTTCATTGTGATAATACTTCAGAAATAAAATTTATATAAAAATAGCTTGAATCAACCCCTTAACAGTTGCAATAAATTACGGTTTAAAAATTAAATTTGCTTATTGGCACCACTTTTTAAAAAAAAGAAATATTCAGCTTATTTAATTGCAGGTAAAATTATAGGTACCATGATAAAGCCAATTACACCATTTTATACTACTGGCGGGAATCAAACAATCTGAATAAAAGACACAGCCCGTGAATATCATGGGAGCGAGAATTAAGGGGTTAAGGAAAAAGATCAATTAAAACTCTTGTAAAAATAGAAATAAAGAATTGAATGACTATGTAACTAGGTTATAGTAAAATTATTTCGTATACTTACATTACTCTTATATGAGGCATTCAGAAGACAACCGACTAACTCCATTTTAAGTGGCATTTTTTTAATTAAAGGAACATTGAAAACTTTCTATATATTTATACAGTGATAAAAGGTTACCCCTCATTAAAAGAAAATTAATGAATTCAATCAAAATATCCCGAGAAAAAATATTATATAGATACAATAATTTTATAGTTACAATAACTTTAACTGTTTATACTGAACATTTTCATTTGATGGAGTTAATCGAATTGCGCAGTGAATGGCTCATATGTAGTTCTCTATTGCCTAACATAATTTAGTTCGCACTGTCAGAGATTTCAGCGTTCACCTTTTTTGACCACAACTACTTTCAAACAACAATCTTCGTGTTACATTTTACTTTTACACACCTTCATATACTTTTTACATACCGGATGTCCCAAAAATGACTGATGGAATTTAAAATTCAATAACTTGAAAACGGTGACAGATATTAAAAAAAATTCTTGCAGGAGGGTTATGTATGATGTCAGGAGTTTTTATACTGTGATTCCTGATTTAGTTCGAATTTCAAACAATAGATGGCGCTGAGAGCAATGTGTGCTTAATCCAGAACCGATTTTTGGTACTTCAGGATCCATTCAATACATTTTAATCTCCTTTTTTCGCATGGAAGAACAGAGAGGTCGAAAAATCGAGCCTGGATTTAGCGGTTATTGCTTGTAGCGACATCTATCGATACTATTTGTAACTAAAACTTAGAATAGAAGTATAAAAACTCCTGACATCTTACATAACGCCCCTGCAAGAATTTTTATAATATCTGTCATCGTTTGCAAGTTATTGAATTTTAAAATCCATCAGTCATTTTTGGGACACCCGGTATTTGCAGTGGAAAAGTAAACGAAGATTTTTTTAATAGTGTTATATACAGAGTTTTAAACTTTTAGGAATTATATACGTTTAGGCACAGCAAAAATAATTGGTTTTAGATGTAGGAGTGTATTTTTAAGCATTGGATTCTATTTACTTGTTCTAAATCTCTCTTGTTACAAATTCTTATTTACTTGTTTTTTTAAGTATAAGCAAAACGTTTTAATATAGATCTTTAAATAATACAGTATATGTACAAATTAAAGATTTTGAGATACCATTTCATAATATATCTTCATGGGATTTGCATATTTAATTTCATTCCACCTGGTAGCTCTTGGCGATATTATCTGTAGAGTCAAAGTTTTAAATTTCGAAAATAAAAGTTAAAAAAAACATGCAATTTAAGACGTTTTGTGCTGCAGTTTCGTCATGAAATTGAATCGGTTCTTAAATACTCTTAAACTAAAAATATTACAATAAATATTTAAAATTTTTATAAAAATTTCTTCTCTGTATGGAAATTGTTAAGCTTTTCAGGGCATTCAACGGCTATCTTCTTTGCAATGTTGATAATAATAGTTATCAACAACCTAACTAAAAGCCAGTTGATTCGTAATAAATGTACCGTAAAACAAGGAGCGAGACAGGACTAATGGTAAATAATGTAAAAAAAGGGTGACTGGATATAGCAAATTCTTATGATAATATAATACAACTTTTATTATAACACAATCAAACTAATTGGTAAAGTTATCATACGAATTCAATATTTCCAACAGAGTGACAAAATGCCCAAACCGGGAATCGAACCCAGATCCTTGGGTTACGGGGTCAAGGATCAGCACAATCCATCAAAGGGCTATCGATGACAGCCCAGGTAGCTTAAACGGTAGAGCGTTGGCACCGAAACCCAAGGATCTGGGTTCTATTCCTGGTTTGGGCATTTTTTCACTCAGTTGGAAATATTGAATTCGTATGATAACTTTACCAATCAGTTTGATTGTGTTAAAATAATAGTTTATCTACATACACATCGCTTATATGGAATTCCTTTACCTGTAGTTTATTCTGTTGAGCTGTGTACATGGCAGACAAGATGTTATTACCAATAAGGTTGTCGGAGCAAAATATGCTCTCTGGTTGTCAGCCCAAGTAGCTTAAACGGTAGAGCGGTCCCGTAAGCCAAAGATCTGGGTTCTGTTCCCGGCTTCGGCATTTTTTCGCTTAGTTGGAAATGTGCAATTCTTATAATACAACTTATTTCGAGTTATCCACGATTTCCAAAATCGTCCCTTTATCTTCAGAAATCTAAGAAACCAATAGATTTCCAACATTTAAATAAGCATTTCCTAAACAAAAGTTTCTTTTGCTGCATGTTTAAGAAGAAAAAAAAAGAAAAAACATGAAACGTTTCTGGGTATTATTTACTGTGTATTAATAAGTTTTCTATACCGGCTTTTCGAATGCTATCAATTCTCAAAAAAAAAAAAATTCAGCTGTTTAACCGAAATTATCCATGCAAGAACATCAAAGTAATATTTCTGTTAATTTTATCGTCAATGCTTTTAATTTAGCATTTTTGTCTGTCGAACATGCTCGTTGAACATAAAAATTTATACTTCAGAACTGATAGGTATATTAATTTTAAAGTAAATTTTGTTCCAATAACAGTTTATTGTTGTAATGTATGCACTGAATTTTTTACTAGTTTTTAGTTCATTTTATTTATTTTACATAAAAAATGACTTCATAAATAATTTTATATTTTACATACGTAATTCGGATCTATATCAGAATAAAGGGGAACAATCCAACATTCACTTAGCAAAAATCTGATAAATGTTTTAAATTAATAAGCTTTAATCGTTTGTTCTCAGAATTATTTTAAAAGATTCGATACATTTTAAAGATAAAACCGTTCAGTTTTATATCTGTTGTTATTGTTTCGGGACAAATTTGGCATTATTTATTGAACTATTGTTTGTTCTTTAAGTTGCATGAAAACATGCCAATAGGAAATAGTGCAGCCAAATGAAGTGGAAGTTATTTTTTAAATATTTATGTTACATTTGATTATCGACAATGATTAAATATCTATAAAAAAGCTATTCTGTAACCTCAATGAATTAAATAATTTGTCTTACAGCAACTTTGCTTCAACTATACTCGTCTATCGATAACAAAATAATCATTAATGACAGCTGGTAACATATGATTTATAATTGACATTATAATCGACAACCATTTTTCATGTGTTATTATGTGGAAATTTCTGATGCTCAAGTAATTATTTATCAGTACACAAAATTAAATTGTCAGTTATATAAATCTATTTTTTTTAAATTAAATACTGAATGACAAAATAAAATACATTAAAGTGTACTTTATATCTGGTAAGAACTTGCCAGTGCAACAAAGTAATCTTTGATGTACTCATTATTTAACTACTGATTTCTGATTTCTTCTTTTCAGTACATCAACGAAACTTGCCAGTTATGTAAATTTTGTTTTTCTAATTAGTACAAACTTCAATGCATAACGTTCATTAATTTAACAGTATATTAAAAGAATCTTCGATGTACTTATTGCATATTTATTAACAGTCATTCTCAGATGGAAATGCCGGAGCATGGAGACACATAAAATTAAAAGATAGCATTTTAAAATGAAAAAATATTTTATTTTCATTTTTACAGTTTAATAGTATAAAAGTAAGTTTGAAATAACAGCTTTTGAATTTTCATTTTCAAGTGTTTATTCAGTTGTCAGTTGCCTCGGGTAATGCTCATATACTAATCCATCAGCAAGTGCTTGCATATTCTTCTAATTTGGTTCAGCTTTCCCTTTGGAAAGACGCTTCAATAAGGTCATCCTGTAAACGACAAACTATACTTAAAGAAAACTTGCTTTAAATGACAACTGCATTGGATCAATGTTCACAGTAGTTTTTCACAAAGTTAAACTCTAGTATTTGTATGGTTGCAGGGTATGCAACTGATAAAGACAACTGAATTAGTGCGCATGAGACATTTTCTTTTTCCCAAGATATAGGAATAGGTTTGATAAGGATATGACTTTCAGTTAAAAAGGGCCAATGATAACAATCAAAATGAACCATTACAGCTGTGGCAATACTGGAGGCTACAATCATCTGCCATTGACGGTATCTTTTACAGTACTCAGTGCGCCGTTTACCAGTCCTCCCTCTATACCTTTTTTTTTTTAATTAATTTTTCAAATAATTTTCAGCTGTTAAATTACGCTCGAAATTATTGTATGTACAATAATTTCTTGTGCTACAGTTGCAGCTACCAACATATGTAGAGAATGCTAAGCTGGGCATCCTCCTCTTAGCTTAAATGGTAGAGCATTTGGAGCGCTATCGCAAGATTTCCGGGTTCGATCCCCGGCTTGGACATTTTTCACATTGTTGGTTCTACGCTTCGTTAGTAATGTGATAAATCCCGTATTGTATATTCAGTCCTTCCTCTGTCAGATAATGGTACGTAACATAATTTATAATAATTCATAGGAAAACCTGATCATTTTCACTCCATCTTGCTATTTGATTATTTATTCAAGTTCAACTGGAGGCAGTATAGTTTTACGCCGTTGCATAAGAGGTGAGATGTCACCTATAACTCAGCCAACGGAAAGTGAATCAAGAATCTTTTAAAACTGTGCTGATCGTCGCTTTGTCTCACTGACTTTATTAAGGTGAAACATTTTTCAGAAATCCTAAGCTCTGTTTGTCAGCGGGAGGTCAACATATCTTTCAAAGAATGTCTCTTTTATAGAGTGGTGTCTTTTATAAGCCGTAGCTGCCTAATATCTCCAAAGATTTAAGGGGTCTCAGGACTTTTAAAATTGGAAAAAATGAAAAAAAAATTACCATTTTCAACGTTTAATATCTTAAAATGTATTTGATTTTAAGACACAATTTTAATTGGAATGAAATATATAAGTATGTTCTTTCATTTCATGTATTAAAAAAATTGCAAGATGCGGAATTAGCGATTATAGGGAGCTCAAAAAATTTTAATTTCGCAAATTTTAAAGCTTTAAGAATCCTGAAACTACTTAAAGACTCGAAAAGGCTCAATGTTATTTGCTGTACAGTCGTGGAAAAAAAAAAAGTAAACACCCCCTACTAACTCCTCAAAAAATCATCATAGAAGAAAGTTACTGGTACCGAACGATTGTAAATAAAGTCTACTTTTAAATGATGTATATAAAATTTTCTTAGGGGGTCATCTACATATTAAAACGAATCCTAACTTCATTTTTTTCAATGACAATACACAATTTTAACGAGATATTTCAAATCTTCGGTTCAAACTATGCCTAGACACCAATTTTCAAGTCATTTGAATGATAAGTTTTTGAATTATAAACATTCTAAAACTAATTCCATAACTAATTTTTTTTTGTGGTAATAATACTAATATGCCCAAACGTAAATAAGCTGAATTTGCAATTTTTATAATTTTATGATATGAATTATGAATTATGAAATTAATATTCGAAAAATTATGAATTGCAACCTACAATTTTTTTGATGGATTTAGATTTATTAAGTCCTGCTTTATGGAAATTCAAAAATTTCACATTTTTCTTCCAAGTAGTTTTCAAATTATGCTTAAAAAAAGGCCAAATGATTGTTTAAGGGGCCGTCTATGATGGAAGTGAGTAGACATTTTGAAATTTATTCTGCCGTACTGTAATCTAACACGCTTCATTGACTCCTTGAGTGGCGCTTAAGGTGCCTTGATCAAGGAAGCGGCTCTCTCGGTTAACAATCCAGTACGGAACTTCAATTTGGATACAGCCCTTAAAATACACTCGTTTTAAAATAATTAATTTCTCGGAAACTTATGGTACGAATTGCATAAAAATTCGTTTTTAGGCTAATTAAAGGGTGTAGAGTTCATTTATGCTGTCAAAATTGGGTACTGCTATTGAAAAAAACAAAGTTATGGTTCGTTTTAATATGTAGGTGGCCCCCTAAGCAAATTTTATATACATCATTTAAAAGTAGACTTTATTTCCAATCGTTCGATACCAGTAACTTTCTTCTATGATAATTTGTCAAGGAGTTAGTAGGGGTGTTTACTTTTTTTTCCACGACTGTACATTCGCTGCATCTTTGTTATAAGGTCAGCCATGCGAAAAAGACATCCGATCATTGAAAATTCGTTAATAATGTGAAATGACACTGGATCTATGCTGAGCTGTAGATTTCTTGCTGCGTGACATTTTGAAGCAGGGAACGATTTTAAACACGTTTGTACTTTTAGCGCAGGTACTGTAACTTGATATCTATGGCATGCTATTGCATTCAATTTAAACAGCGATTTCCACACTAGTGAGAATTTGCACTGATCAAAATTTCAAATGTCGGCCTTTATTGAAAACACGTTTTAAGGAATTAAAATTTTTATTAACAAAATGGAATTTTTGATAAAAATAATTATCACAGTTCGTATCCTCATTAAATCCCATACGGGAATCATGCGTCAATTCCATTACCAAAATATTGGTAACAAATTTATAGAAGTTGAAGGTACGTAATCCCAAATCCACCTAATGAGGAGTGTGCGGGTGATGAACGAAAGTGTGGAGTCCGCAGGTTAATATGTAATATATTTTTCATAATAAACTTAATCGATTCAATTTTGGCTCAACAGACATTTCCTTTTGCGTCAAACATTATATCTGAATTATTATGTTAAAAATCAATATAATCAAATCAATCAATATTTAATAATTGTAATTATCATTAAATTGTTAAAATTGTTAAGATTGTTCAAAATATATATCTTGGACCAATTTTGGATATCAATACCCAAATACGAGGAGCGATTATGCTTCGTTTTTTATTCACTGATCACTATAAGTCCGTGCTAAATTCAAAGGAATGCCCTTTACCAAATATTCAAAACTGTTGGTGTGTAACTGCACTATTTAAATTAATGTATTAGAATGATATACATTGAAATTTTGTGATTCCCACGGCCAATTACTTTTTTAAATAGTACAAAACATATTTATCTCGCCATTACTAAATTCAATGAAGACTTTCGATACACACTAGTGTGTAAAAATTAAGGACGAGATGGTTTTTTGAATGTAACGTCGTACAGACGTTTTCCACATCGATCGAAATCATACCATAAGATCTCCAAGATATGAAAATATGGGACAAGGGATCAAAACCATCTGAACAAGAAATCAAAAGGATATTAAAGCAATTTATTGAAAAGGTAACTTGGAACACAACTGCAGAGAAGACAGAAATGCCCATCTGACAGGTACCTGCTAGGAACAATTCAGTCTTTAATTGAGGATACGGTCACCCCTGACTGCGATATAATATTTACAATGTCTGTGCATGCTGAGGACAAGGTTGTCAAGGAGCTGTTGAGGCCTCTTGTAACGAAAATTTCAACTGCGGATTCGCTGCTGGCGTCTGGCCACTTGCTGCCAAGCGTCTCCCGAGGAGATCTCAGACGTGTTCTATGGAATTTAGGTCCGAAGACCTTGCAGGTCAATCCATGTGTTGAATGTCTTCTATCTCCGAGAGTTCTGTGGCAGCTACTGCACGATGAGGTGTGGCGTGAAGAAGAAGTCCCGCCCGTGAAGAAGAAGTCCGGACCCACAACACCTCTAAATAGACGAACGTGAAGCAAGATAATCTCGGTACAATAGCAGACACCAATGATTGAACCTACTTGGACGATGTGGGGGTTCGTACGGCTACCAAGCATGTTACCGCACCATACGAGAACTCCGGAACTTCCTAAACAGTCCCTTTCGATAATGTTTGAGGGTTATTGCGTGTTTCCTGCTTTCTCCAGATGTCTATACGTCCAGAATCGCTTGTCAGACTACATCGGCTCGCTTCTGTTAAGAGTACTCGACCCCACTCTTGTTGGGTCCAGTTCTTGCGTTCCTGGCACCACAGAAATGGGCGTCTCCAATAAAAAGGCGTTAATGGAACACACCGTACTGGTCGTGGTGCATATAGACCACTTTTGTGCAGCCTTCTGGCCTCGGTAAAACGTAGTATCCGACGTGCAGTAGTCTGTTCCATGCACCTTGCGATTTCTCCATCTGTCTACCGCCCGTTTCTTTTCGCATGTAAGACAAAATAGCGGTCTTCCGCCGTTGTTGTTGCTCGTGAGCGATCGCAGCTGAATGCTCGGACAACTGTTCCTATCGTTTGAAATACTCTCCAGGCTCGTGAAACAATGTTGTGAGCTATCCTGAACTCTTCTGCCACACTTGTGACACTTCGACCTTCTTCCAACCTCCCAGTTATGCGACCTCTGTTAAAGTCATCCAGATGACATCTCCTAGATTGCCTGTTAGCCATATGACACAGTAGTAGCAACAAATCGTTGTTAAAAAATCACAGTAGACCGCGCAATAGATTTCACCAAATTGCTGAGCGTCCACCGACTCTGTGCTTTATAACCCTCCGACTTCCTCTGCTTACGTTATATGCCATTAGGACTGGGCGATGTAGAAATTTTTTAAATCGATTTATCATCCATCCAACATCGCGATTTAGTGCTAAATCGCGATTTAATACCGATTTTACATTTTAGAATATGGAAGCCTATTTTTAAATTTTTAGTAACAAAATACGATCTTTATGTACCCCCCTCCTGTATTATTTAGTATACTTAGCTTTTAATTTGTCAAATAATTTTGAAAAGAGGTATATTTTACACATAAAAAAGCTTTGAATGTCCCAAAACACTAGTATTTTTTTTCCATTTTAAAAATTAGTGACCTATTGTAATACATTTTATAAACTCATTCTATAAGAAGTAATATAAAAGAAAATGATTTTTTTTTGTCTGACTTGTTATGCATGCTACAATCTAAATTCCTTAAGGGGGGGGGGGGGGGGCTTCCCCTATCCCACTCAAATAGCACTTCATTGCTAACAGCCTACATACACTTTTTTTTTTTTTTTTTTTACAGACACAGATTTAAAAAGTTACTGAGGTAAAACAGAAGCATATTAAAAGACTTCAATGATGAATTTAACTATTCATTTACCATGATGAGAAAAGTAGTAAAAAAAAAGGGGGGGGGGAGAGATATGAGAAATAAGGTGCAATTTTATATCTTTTTAACTTTTAGATAAAATAAGATTTGTTTAACATAAATGCTGACATTTATATAGCGGATGGAGAAGGATTGAAAGTGTGACCCTTGGAGCACATCACTGAAATTACTGATTTTTTCCGTGGTTGTTGCCATCCTTTAAGATTAGTAATAAAATATAATCTTAAAATATATCTCTTTTTAATGATAACAAAATGTCAAAAAAGCAAAAAATCGCAGATCTGCACAAAAATCTAATGAATGCTTCCTCCAGCCCTCCCTCATTCTGCTGTAAAAATAAAGTTACTTGACTCATTACAGAACTTTATTAAAATATTTTTAATTAATTACAAAATAATAATAAATTAAAACTAAAATATTCCCATAATACCTAAACATATGAAAATTAATTTTTCATGAAAATAATGCATAAAAATATAAACTAAAAATGGATGAATTTGGATATAAATAGTGAATCAATTTCAGCAAGATACTCAATCCATGTGACTGGCATTGAAATCGGATGTCAAATCTGATGCATGACTATTTTAAAATATTTTAATTAATTACAGAATAATACAAAAAATAAAGAATATGTATTAAAATATTACCCAAACATGTGAAAAATGAATGTTTCATTAAAAGAATGTATAAAAATAAAAACTGAAATTCGATGAATTTGGATTTTAAATATGAAACTTTATTCTTTTTTTTCCAACCATAAATACTCAATCAATTTCAGGAAAAAAATATTAGTAGTAAAAGAAAAATATTTCATGTGGATCACGGCCAAATAGGGATACACAAAACAATGCATGACTATACCTTTAAAATAATTTCATTAATTACAAAATAATAGAAAATAAAAAATAAATGTTAAAATATTACTAAAACATGTAAAAAATGAATTTTTCATCATAAGAATGCATAAAAGTATAAACTGCAAGTCGATGAGTTTGGATTTTAAATATAAAACTTTATTATTATTATTATTAATCATATAAATGCTGAATGAATTTCAGGAAAACAATCTTTTGAAACAATGCAGAATTCTACTTTAAAACATTTTAATTAATTACAGAATATTGGAAAATAAAAAATATATATTGCAATATTACTCAAATATGTGAAAACTTAATTTATCATCAAAAGATTGCATTAGCATATAAATTGAAATTCGATGAATTTGGATTTTAAGATTTAAGCATTACTTTTTCCTTTCAACTTTCCACTATATAAGTTCTTAATTTCTGAAAAATACACATTCCAATCTCGTAAACCTGAATCTTGTTTACAAAATAAATAAATAAATATCAATTCTTACTTAAATCATCGTTTTCTTAAATCGCCTTTTTCTTAAATTGGATCCTGCTAAATCGATTTAACACCAGCTTGCTTTGTTTTCATTAAATCGTCTTTTTCTTAAATTGGAAAGCATGGAGGCTTGCGATGTTTGCTTAAATCGGATCGTCCTAAATCGATTTAACACCAGCTTGCCTTGTTTGTCTTAAATCGGAAAGCATTGAGGCTTGCGATGTTTGCTTAAATCGGATCCTCCTAAATCGATTTAACACCAGCTTGGCATGTAAGTGGTAGATACATCAAAGTAGATAAATCGGTTTTCCGATGTTAGCTCTGAATCAGTATTTTGTTTTAAATCGATTTAAAGCCAATGGCTAAATCGCGATTTAAGACAATGGCTAAATCGCGATTTAAGATAATGGCTAAATCGCGATTTAAGACATTAGCTAAATCGCGATTTCCGATTTTAGCTTAAATTGATTTAAGACCAATGGTTAAATCGGATTTCCGATGTAAGCTTTAAATCGATTTAAGAGTTAAATCGATTTAAGGCCCAGGCCTATATGCCATATATGCGCATTCCCTACTGCATAGGTCCCAGGTCTATCTCCTGATTAGCCTTTCAGCCCGTTCTGTTGCCTTTTTCGACTTTTATGCTAATTTATCTGCTTCGTCCTTAACTTTTGCACACCAGTGTAGACAGTGAGTACTGAATTTTAGGGTCCAGTGTTGTTTAATTCATCGAACATATACTTAGTCATTTTCTAAACTTCCAATGCATTTTCGAAGTAAAACTTTAAAGTACGATTTTAGGAGGGTCCCTATTCATCCATCCAAATTATTCTCTAAAACGTACATCCTTATATTTTTAATAAATCCGTCAATTCAGTTTTATCAGCTATTTTCTGTATGAAATTTACCCAAAAATTATTTCACATTTCAAAAAATTATTTAAAAAAATAACAAATTTCACATTAAAGTGTGGTTTCTCCCATAAGACTTGTCAAAACTTCTCATTTTTTTTCTTTTTTGTGACAAAAAAAAAAAAAAAGTTTAAATTTTCTTGATTTATCTAGTTTTTGCTACAAATATTTCGACCATTTAAGATGTCCTTAGATGCAAATTGCACCACGATATGACAATTTGTTAAGTTTTTATGAATAATGAGATGTGAAGATTCCAACGGTTATATTTGAACTATATATTTATTTCTTTACCGCAAATACTATGCCTGTTTGACATTTCTTACGATGCAATCCGCACTCGGATTCGACATTTTTTTTTTTTTTTTTTAATGAATTTTTGGAATACAAACGGACTTTTGGCGTACTCTGTACATAGGAATTCAGGAAATTACTTATGCTTACATTTTATATTTACGTTGAAGGTGGTCTGTTATTTGTATAACTTTATTTTATTTAGCTGTTAAGACAAATTTCTCAGAATTTTTCTATTCAAAATGAACTTGAAATGAAACGTTAATTTTCACACAAAATTCTCTATCGAGGAATCTGCCTGTTTTCTTAATCGGTAAATATATACGATATCACATAAAGTTTACAAAATTTATATTCCTTTTTTTTTTTTTTTTTTTTTTTGGAGGCGGTGGGGATATATACTTCGTTTTTAATTTTATAAGTCACTTAAAATATTAATACTAAGTGTACCTTATTGGGGAAAAAATGCTTTTTGTGGAAAACTTTCTTTTAAAAGTATCAAAACACATTACAAAGAAACTTTTCTCTTATAAATAATGCTGTTTTCGCTAAAGATAAAAAATAGTTCAAAGTAAACCAATATTTCTGATAGACAAAGGGATATTTTCTGTTGTACCTAAGACTGATAGAAAAGTTTTACCAATAACTATAATAGTAGTCGTCCAGTTTTCTTGAGACATTTTTCTGGATATATGACAGACTCATGACAACAGTTAAAAGTATTTACAAGAATATCTTTTTTCTCCTAACTGTTACTTTATTGACAGCTAATTCCTAAGAAAACCATAACGTAAACAAATTTTAATCAATAACTGTAGGAGCTTATAGAACTGAATTGTTTTGGAAAATTATCGCTGTTTTACGTGAAAACATGTAATTTCCATAAATAATTTTAAAAAGGAAAGAGGAAATAATATTAAATGAGATATTATTATAAATAAATATTTTATTTAATATTTTGGAATTCAAATGTAAAATATGAATAAATAAACATGCATTTTCAAACAAATTTCATTATTAGAAATGTAATTATTAGGCACTAATTAAAAGAAATTGCTGAAAAATCTAAAAATATTATGTTTTTAAAATACAGGGTGTTTATAAAGTCCCAGATTCATTTTGATGTTTAATAACTCATAAAATAATAAAGATAGATTAAAATTAATAACATAAATGGTTAGATAGACTCAAAAAGTTTCACGACCCTTGTCAATGAACTTCCACGTGTGCCCCCTTCGTCGCACGGAGAATATCAAGTCGATAGTCAATTTCACGCCAGGTAGCGGCAAGCACGGAGAGTGTCGAACATTGATGAATTAAAAGCCAGAATTACAACCGCAATATCCTCTGTGGATGCCGACATGCTTGCCGCTACCTGGCGTGAAATTGACTATCGACTTGATATTCTCCGTGCGACGAAGGGGGCACGCGTGGAAGCTCATTGACAAGGGTCATGAAACTTTTTGAGTCTATCTAACCATTTATATTATTAATTTTAATCTAGCTTTATTATTTTATGAGTTATTAAACATCAAAATGGGTCCGGGACTTTATAAACACTCTGTATATTCGTTAAATTTCACGTTTGTGAGTTCGTGACATGCATCATAAGTAAAAATGATATTATTTGTGATGTCCGTAATTTTTATCAAAATTAATATATACTTACTCGAAAAGATAAAGACAGACATACTTATAGTATGTATATATATATATATATATATATATATATATATATATATATATATATGACTTATTCTTAAACAGCAAAATGACTTCTAGGAACTCTACAAATACTTGGTGCCTGTCAGTTTGAACAAAAGTAATGTTTCATTTTATAGTATAATTTAAGTTTCGAATATCATATACATGCAGCATTATTTTTCTACCATCAAAACTTTAATTCTAACAAAGTCGAAGGACCACCATAAGCAACCATTTTATTATTATTATTATTTATTTATTTACAAATCAATATTTTTTTACCAACAATCATTCAGACACAGACAATATATACAGTAAAACAGCGTGTTATTGTGTACGTTTAAATTATATTTATTCAATAATGAATAATATGTATTATATATTACTTTAATATGTTTTTCTGTCTTTGAGACTTTGGTGCCCATAGTTAAGAAGCATTTCCTCACTATTTCACAATGTAGCCCCTACAAAGTTTAGTATGGCAATTTATCTGCTTAAAAAACTTAACTTTAAAGTGTTCTACAATGCGCTCTTTGATGCATAAATGCTCAGAAATTGTGACACAACCAGATAATACCAGATTACTGAATGTGTATTTAAAACACATAAAATATTACTACCGTTCAACTGTATACTAGATGTGTTACTAAGAGGCACTCTGTACTGTCTGTGATCTACTGATCTGTGTACAGAGGCGATCTCCCCGGGAACCCAGCTTTCGCTTTAGGGTTGTAGTGCAATTCTGCGGGGTATACATTTCAGTCTCTGAAGTTTTACATGGTTTAAGCTCAGTTGACAGTTAAACAAACAACGTATTTCTGTGTCAACTGTAAAATTTACAAGTTCATAGCTCGTTTTTTAACAGATGACCGCGAATTTCTATAGATTTCATAATTTTATACAGACTTTAAGGTCATTTTGAGGTTACACCTGACCACTTTGCCTAACCGACAAATATATATATATATATATGTATATATATATATACAGGGTGATTCATAAATACCGAAACAATAGGCTATTTCTTTAAATATTGCCTCTAGACACATACTTTCAATTGCAAAAATTCATAAAAAAGGTGAAAAATTTACTGACATAAGTTGCAACTCCATGGAGGGGGGGGGGGGGGTCTATTTGAGAAAATACAAAAACTGAATTTTTATGCGGCCCCCGTAGAGTAAAATTTCCAATTAGGACATTTTTCCTTAGCCATTCCTGAACTAAACACAAATCATAAAACATAAAACTAAAACATAAATCATAAAACATAAAATTTCATCTCGATAGCTTCAAAATTCGCAGAGATATTAAAATCCAAAATTCGTGACTTACACCATTTATCCATGCCTCTGAGTGACGAGTTTTTGACTCATTTTGAATGCAAGATAAGGATCATACATAAATTGTACATTATTAAAAGTCGATTTAAAACCCTCTGAGCGTCTGAGGACTTTCCTGCATTTTTATAAAAATGATTATAAAATTAATGTTAATTTTTAATTTTCTTTCCCTGTTTGTTTCTAAAATACACTTCATGACTCTTTATTTTACATGCATCTTAAAATACAATTTTGTTTAAAAACATTTTGTCTACAACCAATTTAAGTTGTTTTGGGGAAACGGAAAAATACGGGCAAAACGCATAGAGGGTTAAGACAGTGCCTCTCCTTTGGACATAAAATAGCAGCGTATAAATTTGACGTTAAACCTCCTTTAAAAATATGCTGGTTGTCTTCATTAGAGTTCTGCACGGGTCGAAATATCTAGGTCCGGTCCCGAACCGACTCATAGGGAAAAATGCCCAGTCCGGCCTGGAAAAAAGTTCAAATCATATCCCTGCCCGGCCTGACTGGATTTCTACATAGTTTTTACATTGATATGGTTAAAAAATGTTTCGTATGAAGGAGGTCTGACCAAAAATATTTATTATAGCTTTTCATTTTTCATGTTTATAATTATTATTTAAAGAAGCGCCAAGAGCTGTGATTATTTGTTTTGTTAATGAATCGCTATTTATATGTAAAATCCTTTAATATCTTTAATCCTTATTCCATGTGTTGGAGACTTTGAAAAATGCTATGCAGTGAAATCATTTAAGACGGAATTACATAGGAAAGAAAAACAATGCGTTATAGTCCAGCTCCCTTCTTAGGAGTTGTAAATGTAGTCTATTTGTTTCAGGTATTATTATATTCATTTTGCATGGATTAAAAGATTTTTCTATTTAAGAAACGATTCCGTCATAGGCAGGTCCTATTTCACTAGTTTTACTGCAATTTAATATTTTTGCCTTAAAATCTACTATCCTTTAAAAAAATGAATTTTAAAGTTTTATTGTAAAACAATGGCCATTTAAAAATATATGCATTTTATGTAAAAGTTTTTGGGCTGAGTCAAATTTTACATATTTTTGCCCAGATTAGGTCAGTCCGAGACAATGATTTTAATACGGGTTGAGTTGAGACCGTGACTGAAAATTTCTCTCTGTGTAGACCTAGGAAGAAATAAGCCACTCCCGGTTCGGTGTGAAAAAATACGTTAGGAGCGGCCTGAGTGAGTCTTCAGAAAGAAAGTCGCCAGTCTCGGGTCTGGCCCGGTCCGACCCAAGAATACAGACTTTTTTTAACGGCCTCAGAGGGACGATAAAAATCCCAAAGTTGTGAGGGCTAAAATTATGAAAAAACTCATAATCGGCATGTTAGAAAAAACATTGTTCTAAATTACACATTTAACATTTATTTACGGACATTTAAATAGTTCAGAAAGGAGGTGGAAACAGCAAAAGTTAATCTGAATCGGAAGTTTAAACTACAGAGAGGAATTACTTTATAATTTTCTTAAATTTTATTAGAAATTTTAGGATGTGATTTTGTTTGCAAATTATAGGGTTAACCATCAAAAAAAAAAAAAATCTAACTCAATAAATGTATTTTTTACATGTTTCATAGAACTCTTAAAGTAACATTGTTTCTTGAATTGCACGCATTTCAATTTGCGTCTTATCCCTTAAAACCTGATTAATTATTTAAACGGCCATAACTCTACCAGTTTTTCAGATATGAAGATGTAATTTTTTTTAATTCAGGGATGGTTAAGGAAAGTTTTCCTAATTGGAATTTTTCCCCTACGGAGACCGTATAAAAGTTTAATTTTCGTATTTTTTTTTTCAAATAGACCCCCATGGAGTTGCAACTTATGTCATTATAATTTGCACCTTTTTTATGAAACTATGCATTTGGAATTATGAGTCTAGGGCCAATATTTAAGGAAATAGCCTATTGTTTCGATATTTATGAATCACGCTGTATATTTCCTTATAAAAAATAATACTACCAATTCACAAAATTATTAATACTACAAATAACAGAACTACAATGCAATACAAATACTTTATACCAATACAGGAACTACCGAAAAAAAAAACAATACCGATATAAAACAAAATACAATGAACTGATATGCAGTGATTTCACAAATGGTTTCTTTTTTCGATAAACGCATAGAGTAAAGTGCGAACGAGAAAATACTATAATTATCTGAATGCGCATACACTTTAATACCAATATCAATACCAATACAACAATATACTAAGTACACAATTTGCAACTGGATACTGAGCTTAGAAACCAATTTTAATTTACGGAAGAAATAAAACCAATTTAAAACTAAATTCATTAAACTTATATAATGGGTCAATACAAGTTGTCTTTCAATGCAATAAAGACATATTTATAAAAAAAATACTAACACAGTGAGAAAAATATCAACAATATTTTTAAAAGATTTTTTTACGTTTTTCGATTCATGGGTATTAATAAATTTGGTTTTCAAGATGCTACTAGTAAAACCAGATTTATAAATGTGTATTGTAAAAATGCTCTTTTTCAAATGTATCTAGCTCTGATTTTAATTTTATTTTTTTATCTATCTCAGTGTGCATGATTTTTTCCAACATTCGCCCAATGTAATGAGTGAAAAAATTATAAAATGTTACACACTTTCATATTTATTTTTTTATATTAAATAATAATTTTGATTTCTAGTTAAATTACTTATCTGACTATATAAGTCATAATGAGTATGATATTTTTGGACTCGTGCTTAAAAATCATGCACCATTATAACACTTTATGTATTGACAAAACATTAAGGTCCTTATCTACTAAAATTGTTTTAAATTCATTTAACATATAATTAGTAATATTTCAGTTCAAGAAAACTGTTAAACATTTTTTTATTAAATTTAAAATGCATTGTAAACTCTACAAACAAAATAAACCGTTTAGTTTTCATAATTTCCCAATCGTTTACATCGTCTATAATTTTTTTCTTGTTAAAAACCGTTTACTGAAAATATGTGTAGGGTCAATCCATTTCAAGTGGCCCAGCACTGGTTGCTCGGCCATTTTTAAAAAATCTGAATTTTTTTTACAACAACCCTAGCATGATGGAAGATCAAAATGACTATTATTTTAATTTTATTAATTTTTATTTGTGCATGGTGGCCATATTTCTTTCATCGTCTGCAGCAATTTTCTCACGTGAAGCGATTACTGAATTGTAAATAATTCACCGTTTATTTCTCCAATTCAAGTGCGGATTAAAGCAATTTGTACAGAATTGGTAATAGAGTAGTTTCAAAAACTAACTGCTTATTGGTGAAATTTAAGCATAAAATTTCAGTTTTTTTTTAAATATTTGTCCGTTTACAAAAGGAAATTTTCCTAGGAAGGAAAACTGTCAACATGACATTTTTTTTTTTTTACAAATAGGCCGAAAGTACTTGTACTCACACGCCAAGTTCCAGATCTGGGACTTGCTTTCTCTTTGCTAAAAAAATCCCAAATTTTTCAAAAATTCCAAAAATCGCACTTTTGAGGCTTTGATATCTCTGATGGGGCACGAGATAAAAATCTGAAGTTCTGGTTTCTGAGAGTATTGTATGGTAGTGTTATGGACAAGAAATTTCAAGATGGAGATTTGACTACAAGCTGAGATATGGCAAGGGCAACATGTCAAAACAATACTACCAAACTATTGTTTTGTTGCAGTCACAGCTAAGTATTTATATCGGAGTGTCATTTAAATTTTTTTTTTTTTATTATCTTTAAATAATAGTAACAGAAAATAAAGCCTTTTGCAAAGCTTAGCAATTAGTTTAAAAAATAATTATGCCTAAGGCCTGCATTTTGTATGGTTTCGGAAATTTTTGTTGTAATTTTAGTAACTAAAAGAAACCTCAGTACTTTTACATAAAGAAAAAAAAATTTTATACAAGACCTGAGACAAAAAATGAATAGGGAAAGAGAAAAGCTGTTATTATTGGCATACTTGTTGAGACATGATCAAACGTGTCAAAACACATTCTTGCTTGTTGGTTTAAAAACCACAATTTTAATACTGCTTGCCATTCCCTGAAACTTGTTCCAATCATAAGTATGTTCCTGTAAATGAAACATTATACCATGTTACCATGCATCAGCCTCAAGTAATTTTCAGAAAGTAAAGATATCCAAAGCCCTTTCAAAATTTATACTGCAGAAAAATGACATTTTTGCATAAGACGTAAATTAGCAATTATTAATGAAGTGAGAATTGCTCATAGTGATTTCAAAGTTTATTTCTATGAGTCAGCAGGCCCAAGATCTTCAATCAAGTTATCAAGAGATGGCAAGACTTGGTTCCTACAAATAAAATTTTGAGAAAGATCAAAATTGTGGTTTTTAAACCAACAAGCAAGAATGTGTTTTGACACGTTTGATCATGTCTCAACAAGTATGACAACATTAACAGCTTTTCTCTTTCCCTATTCTGTTTTTGTCTCTGGTCTTGTATAACAATATTTTTTTTCTTTATGTAAAAGTGCTGAGGTTTCTTTTAGGTACTAAAATTACTTACAACAAAAATTACTGAAACCATACAAAATGTATGGCCTTAGGCATAATTATTTTTTTAATTAATTGCTAAGCTTTGCAAAGGGCTTTATTTTGTGTTACTATTATTTAAAGATAATCAAAAACATAAATTTAAGTGGCACTCTGAGATAAATACTTAGCTATGTCTACAACAAAACAATAGTTTGGCAGCATTGATTTGACATGTTGCCCTCACCATATCTCCGCTTGTAGTCAAATCTCCATCCTAAAATTTCTTGAGCATAACACTACCATACAAACCGTCAGATACCAGAACTTCAAATTTTTATCTCGTGCCCCAACAGTGATATGAAAGCCTCAAAAGTGCGATTTTTGACATTTTTGAAAAATTTGGGATTTTTTTTTTTTAGCGAAGAGAAAGCAAGTCCCAGATCTGGAACTTGGCGTGTAAGTACAAGTACTTTCGGTCTATTTATAAAACAAATTATGTTATGTTCACAGTTTTCCTTGCTAGAAAAATTTCCTTTTGTAAACGGACAAATTTTGGAAAAAAACTGAAACTTTAAGCTTAAATTTCACCAATAAGGATTTATTTTCGGAAACTACTCTATTACCAAATTTTTAACCTAATGTATTCTGTACAAATTGCTTTAATTCGCACTTCAATTGGAGAAATAAACGATGAATTATTTACAATTCCGTAAACCTTTCTTGTGAGAAAATTGCTGCAGACGATGAAACAAAGATGGCCGCCATGCACAAACAAAAATTAATCCTTCTATGTATATTAAAATGTTTTGATTTGGAAATGGACCAATGACAATCTACGTAGATATTCCGGGTAGATCCACATCCAATTTGAATGCTTAAGCATGGCCTTTCATCGTTAATATTAAAAAAACTGTTGCATACAAAAATATAAAAATGGGTGGTATTATAGAGAAATGTTTGATAAACACGCTGATGCAGACAGTTTTCAAATCGAAGAATTATTTTAAGATATATTTAATGCTAAAGTTAGACAAAATCGTTCCATTAAAAAAGTTTTATTGGAGCAAAAACTATACATGAAAATTTAATCATCTTTAGATCATTTTATACGTTATAAGTTGCCGGTGTGCAGATTGTATTTATTTTTCTTATTTGACTCCTTTTTTGAGGTTTTATTTCAATTTTAAATTCAAATTTTCAGCATTTCGAGAGATATTTTTTACAAAATTTAGAAAATGTTATTAATTTAAACTGTTGCCAGTTGTATAAACAGCGCAAACAATAATGTTTACTTCAAATTAAAAATTTATTTTACACGTGACTATTATAAACAGAAAATATAAAAAGCAGGAACTCATTGAAAATTACGTCATAAAAATTATAATTACACGTGAATTTTAAAAGAGACAGAATGTTGTAAAATAATAAATTCATAAACATGCGTTAGAAGTCTTAAATAGGAGAATTTACGTCACATTACACTTATTATATAAAATGAACAAAAAATAATATTGCTAAACAGTTTAAATTTAAAAATTGCTCGAGACATTTATTTGATATTTTAAGATGATCATAATATTTCATTTCTAGCAAAAGTATTTTTACGTGAATATTAAAAAGAAAAAGAAAAGTTTGGTGAAAATTACGTCAGGTTATATTTCTCAGATTCAAATTATAATTCAATCTTCCGAAATCTTTTTAAAGCCGATCAAATTAGCGTGCTGTTAGAGTCTGCGGTGTCTGAACGGAGGTTGACGAGCGTAGCTCGTAGGGGGCAGAGCCCCCTAGTAAAATTAAAATAATAGTCATTTTGAACTTCAATTATGTTAGGGTTGTTGTACAAAAAATTTCAAATTTTTTAAAAATGGTCAAGCAACGAATAAATGATTTTCTGAACCACATGAAATGGATTGACCCTGTAGCATTGTGGGAATATGGCTAGTGACTCTTTGACAAGAACACTTTACTGGTCGATTAAGAATGGAAAGTTTTTGTTGTTTTGATTTGCTACCATTTGTATGGCAATGAGAAACCTATTCTATTTTTCTTTACATTTAAAAAATGCGGTAGGATCTTGGGAACATTGTTGTCACTGGCATTTTCTTAAATCATGGTAATTATCCACTTGTATTTATCCTGTGAATATATGTAGTGAAGATTTAGAAAGAGAATTTGGATTTGGAACAGATCTCATCATATTTCTCAGCAACGGCCAGCGTGTTCCAATGTGTTACTTCACAAAGCTGGTAGGTTTTTATGAAATGGTGTTTCATTTTCCAGGAAGTTGAAAGTCATTTTCCCGTGTGTGAGTTTTTGGGTAAGAAATTAAGATAATTCTCTACTTTAAATAAAGCAGCATTTAGACTCATTGAATGTAGTTATAGCTTAAATTTTCATTAAGAAAACTGTGATTTATGTGGAAGGAAGAACTGAGGTGGGTTATTGGCAATCGAGTAAATTGGGAAAAGTTTTCTCTTTCATAGTTATTTTCTTATTCAGTTCAGTTTAAATAATCTAATTAATTCATTTCGCCCTTCGTTTTTGCTCTTGTAATTGTCGATATAAATTTGATTTTGTTACTTTTGAGTCATGGTAGCGTCCCATTTTTGGGACGTTTCGAAATATAAAACAAATTTTTATAATTTTCTTTTTCTTTACAACATGAAAATTGTATGAAGTTATTGTCTACAAACCCTATTACCGAGAGATGACAGCAAAAGATCGATATTTTTTTGCTTAAATAAAGGCCTTCTTTTCCTGTTTATAGATTTTACATTTTCCAAGAGAGCGAAATGTAAAAAGTAAGTTTACTTGTATTTTTTGTTTCAAGGATCCAAATATATAAGTCATAATCTTAGCTTGTAGACTTCTTTGAAATACGTATTCTTTTAAATTGTGAAATTATATGTTCAAGCCTATTTTTTATGCATGTTTGTAACGTACAAATTATAGAGCGCAAGGCGCAAATGGGTACATATTTCTGTTAGCCAGTTAAGGGACAGTTATTTATGTAATGTCCTTTTCAAGAGGATTTTGAAATAAATTGTTTTCTAACCTCAAATACACAGTTAAAAATCTGCAGCAAACTGTCCCGTCATTCGACTGTTTTTGCAAATAACGGTTACGTGACCATATTATGAAGATATTATGACCGTGTTATTGCCCAAATTATGGTCAGGGTTGATTAAAATTACGGCTAAGGAACAGTTATCTGTAAAAACGGTCGAATGGCCGGACAGTTTGCTGCAGATTTTTAACAGTGTACGATTATTCTTAATTTATAATTAATAATACTTATAATGTTATTAGTCTCTGTAAAGAAATAAATATGTTCTTTAATAGTTCATAAAAATACTAATTATAGTATATAATATATAATTAAAAAGCTTAATTTATATAAATTTAGACAAAACGTACAATTATGCATTTTTCCACATATGGATATTCCCCTATTTAGTACGTTTACATTTTATGAAATAAATACAAAAATATTTTAGCATAATTTTTCTTTTATTTTTCCAGTTCATTTTGCAACATTTTAAAGTGATTTTGCCAAAAAATTTGAGAAAACAAAAATTCAGGCATAAATGGGTTAAGGCGAAGGGACCGAAGACATCGGCACAACTTCAGTTCTGAAAATTCTCATAATATATATGTATACTAGCAATGTATATATACATTTATTCCTAATTTAAGCTATTTCAGAAATAATATTGAAATATATTAAATTTAAAATACTTCGCAGAACACCAATGAGTACTAATTTAATCGGTAAATTTAATTGGTACTCTGGCTAAAATTATATAAAATTAAATAAAATTGCTGATGTATTTTCAAAAAGGTTGAAAAAAACACTTTGGGCATGTGGATTTTTATTACTTTCTTCTATCTTCAATAGAAGAAAGTATTGTAATCGAAATTTTATTCGACTTCCGGTTTTCGCCGAATTCTCACATTTTAGGGGTCAGAGATCCTAAAAAACATGTTTATAGAAAATCCATCTGTCCGTCTGTCCGTGTGTCTTTCGCCATTGTACCAGCAAAAAGTGTATGAAGTTATGTATAGAATTGAACCAAATTTTTATTTTAAGTTTTTGCGATTTTCAATATTGTACCATCGAAAAGTGTATGAAGTTGTGCATAGAATTGAACCAAATTTTATTTTAAGTTTTTGTCTATGGCAAGCAGGTCCTCCCTGAATGTGGAAAAAAATCGCCGCTAGGGGGCGCTGTAATAGCGATTTTTTGTGCGATTTTGAAAATTGCACCATCGAAAAGGGTATGAAGTTATGGATAGCATTGAACCAAATTTTTATTTTAAGTTCTTGGCTATGGCAAGTAGGTCCTTCCTTAATTTGGAAAACATTCGTCGGTAGGGGGCGCTGTAATAGGAATTTTTGTGCCATTTTGAATATTGTACCACCGAAAAGTGTATGAGGTTATGCATAGAATTGAGCCAAATTTTTTGTGTTCGTTTTTGGTCATGGCACGAAGGTCCTCCCTGACTTTGGAAAAATTCCACCGGAAGGGGGCGCTATAATTGCGATGTCTGTACCATTTTCATTATTGTACCATCGAAAAGTGTATGAAGTTATGTATATAATTGAACCAAATTTTTTGTGTATGTTTCTGGCTATGGCAAGCAAGTCTTCCCTGAACTTGAAAAAATTCCGCCAGAAGGGGGCGCTATAATTGGATCTCTGTGCCATTTTCCTTATTGTACCATCGAAAAGTGTATGAATTTATGCATAGAATTGAACGAAATTTTTTCTGTATGTTTTTGGCTATGGCAAACAAGTCCTTCCTGAATGTGAAAAAAAAAATCTGCCAGAAAGGGGCGCAGTAATAACGATGTTTGTGCCATTTTTAGGTGCGTTCGTAATTGTTATAATTAAAGCAGAGTTATAAATACGCAGGTTTTAAGGTCATTTGGTGTGGCGTTGAAGTATAAATCACAGTCGACGAAACAGTTCATTTCAAAATAACAGTTCATTTATTAAATTAAACTTGAATTTTAAAAACTTAAATAGTAAGGATATATACATACACCTCCAGCTTTTGCTGGGAATCATATTGACATATTATAGCTATAGCAAGTAGTAAGCTTAAACTCCATCTCCATGGTCCTTCCATTACATTACTTCCATCACTACACCTCATACTCCATGGAGTTGTTTCACACTAAATATACTTACCGAGTACATCAAAACTGGAATAAAAATATGCATACAGTTACAGTTAAAAGAGAGTGCCTTTACGACCGAAATGGAAAAAAAAAACTGGTTCGGAACGATATAACTTCCGAACAAACCAGACGACAAATTTTGGGGGACAAGACTTTGTCCAGATTTCCAACATGCGGCCCCATCGGTCGTAAATACCTCCTCTTTCTTTTTATAATCAAAATCAAAAATATTACAAATAGCTCTTTGAAACTTTACATACAGAAGAGGTTTTGTCAGAAAGTCTGCCTTATTATCTTTAGAACTTACATGTTTTAACTCAAAAACATTTTCCTTAATTAACTGACGAATAAATTGACATCTTATGTCAATGTGTTTCGTTTTAAAATTCTCTTGGCTATTTTTAGAAAAATAAATGGCAGATTCATTATCACAGTACTGAATTGGTTTTATTCTATCGTATAAATTAAGTTCATTTAAAACTCTTGAATACCAAGTTAGTTCCCTTACACTTTCCGTTAATGAGATAAACTCAGATTCCACAGAACTTAGTGCAATACATTTCTGCTTCGATGATTTCCAAGCAAACGGAACGTTACTGAAGTAAATTATATAACCACTACTTGAATGTCTTTTAGTAAGTTGACATCCCCAATTAGCATCAGAATATGCACACAAATTTAGTGATTTTACATTAGACAGATTTATTTTAAAACTTTTAGTAGCAAAAACATAATTCATAATATCTACTACTATTAACCAGTGTTTATATGTATACCCATTACAAAACTGTGACATTACATTTACAGAAAAACTAATATCGGGTCTTGATCTATTTGACAAAAATGACAGACACCCGATTAAAGATCGGTATGGAAATTTTTTCATTAATTCATTTTCGATAATTTCATTTTCGTTAACTTTATCTGGTAAAACAGAGCCAATTTTAAAAGGTAATTTAACATAACTTTTAGGTAAATCTTTATATTTTAATTCTAATCTCTCAATATAAGTTCTTTGATGAACGAATAATGAATCTTTAATCTGTTCAAAGTTAACACCAAGCAAATACTTTGTTAATCCTATTTCAGTAATTTCCAAGCTATTTTTTAACATATTAGTTACAGATTGCAATACATTTTCATCTTTAGCAAACAAAACTAAATCATCTACATAGACAACTAAAATTGCATTACTATTCAGTTTATACACACAGTTACACCATTTTAATTTACAAAATCCTAGATTATGTAATATATTATCTAATTCAGAATTCCATTCGCGGCCACTTTGCCTTAATCCATAAATTGATTTATTTAACAAACAAACTTTATTCTCAGCACCCTTCATTTCAAATCCCGGAGGTTGTTTCATAAACACAGTTTCTTTTAAAGAACCATATAAATATGCTGATTTTACATCCAATTGAATATGATACCAATTTAACATAGAAACTAATAAAATAAACATTAGTTTTATAATTGAAAAATTTACAACAGGTGAAAATATATCATTAAAATCAATACCTGGTTTCTGTTTAAAACCTTGAGCTACGAGACGTGCCTTGTACTTTTTACCATTTTTTTCCGTGTTTTTTATATTATAAACCCATTTACTTCCTACTATTGTGGAATTTTTCGGTGGATCAACCAACCGCCAAACTTTTCTCTTACTCATCATCTCAAGTTCTTCCCTCATCGCGGCATTCCATTTCCCCCTTTCTAGATTTATTTGTGCATCCTCAAATGATTTAGGGATTTCGGTATTGTAAAATTCATGTTGAAATAATTCAGTTAAATATGGATCGTCCGAATCACTAGTTGAGGATTCACTTAAAGTTTCAGTATTAGGATGAGTGGTTTTAGGTTTAAAGTCAAACTTATCTGGCTCAAACTGGATTTTATTTTCCTTACAATATTTTTTAACATCATTTAAAGATCTCAGTTTCGTATTTGTTATTGGGGTATAATAATATACGTCAATTCTCTTACATTTCGTTCTCGGTCTTTCAATCCTTTTCCACTCCGAAATATTTATAGAACTTACAGTTACCTTACCCCCCTTTTTCTCTTCATCTTCGTTTAAGCTATCTCCTGGTAGTTCATGATTAAGATCTAAAGTTGCATTACTTAAACCGTTTGTTTTAATTTGAGATTCATTAAAATTCAATATCAAATCCTTATATTTGTTTTCTCCCCCAAATAATGTTTCTACACCCTTTTTGGATTCATCTATACGCATATGAATAGTCTCTACAACTCGCCTTTCTTTTGGAATGTAAATTCTATATCCTTTAGTTTTCATGGCATAACCAACTAAGATACCTAGTAAAGCTTTCGGTTGAAGTTTATTTCGCTTAACTTTAGGAACATGAACAAATGCTAAAGAACCAAAAATTCTTAAATGTCTTACCGAAGGTTTGAATCCCGTCCATAATTCTTGCGGTGTAAGACCTTGGGTTAAACTGTGTTCAGTCCTATTTTTTGTATGAACGAACGCCAAAAGAGCTTCCCCCCAGAATGACGGTTTTAACCCGCTATCGTGTAACATTGCTCTAACTGCATTCATTGCTACTTTATTAAAATTTTCAGCAACACCCACCTGCTCTGGAGTATAAATGGAGGATCTTTCGATTCTTATACCTAAATCGGTTAACAGTTTCTCAAATAATTTATGGGTAAATTCCAGCCCATTATCAGTTCGTACACATTTTAACTTTTTACCAGTTTGTCTCTCAGCTTTAACTAAAAACTTTTTAAAGCATTCAAACACTTCCGTTTTAACCTTAATTATATAAACCTCAGTCCTTCTAGAATAATCGTCAATTACTGACAAAAAGTATTTCCCCCCTCCTAACGAGTTAACAGGGCTAGGACCCCACAAATCCATATACACTCTATCGAGGATTTGATTAGAAATGCGTTTATACAAATAATTTCTTTTAAACGATTTTTTGTTAGATTTTGCAATTACACAAGTTTCACACATCTTATTTTTGTTTTTACAGTTAATATTTTCAATACCTTTAACACAATTATTTTTACTCATTTTTTCAAGTAAAGGTAAGTTTGTATGACAAAATCTACGATGTATAATCTCTGAATTTAAACTAGTAGAATAAGCAAAATTTTCACATTTTGAAGCATAACCTTTAACAATATACAATTTATCAACTCGAGGTACAGTAAAACAATATCTATTAAAGTTATCATACACAATCATTTTATTATTTCCCCACTTAATTTGGTTTCCTGCAATGTCTATATTAGACCCACCAATTAAATTTCTCCTCATGTTAGGAGCATATAACACATTTTTTAAAGTTATTTCTACATTACCTGTTACATCTAGGATGGTAAAGTCAATATCACCAATACCCAGTATTTCCGACGAACAGTCCTTGTCTCCTATCAGCACTTGTTGAGAGGGGAGGTTCCTATATGTTACAAATAGACTCCTGTCATTCGTAAAATGAGAAGTAGCCGCTGAGTCCAGAAGAAATTCCACGAACTTTCTACCATTTGAAGATATTAGGGCGAATTCAGATTGCTTTGTAGGTTCACTGTAGAAAACTTGCTTTTTCCCTCTAGAGTTCTTTTTGAAACACCTTGTATCTGTGTGACCAGGTTTCTTGCAGTAACTGCATATTAAACTCGGCCCCATACGATTAGCTGGTGAAGTATACGATCGTCTGGTGGTGTCCAGGTCGCTTCCACTACGTGAAACCCATGGCTTTTTACTGCTTCCAAAATTCTCCGCTGGAATGGTTGGTTTAACGGTAGGGTTTTTAAACTTAGTTGCATAAGCATCACCTACAGCGACAACCTCTTTACTTTCATCTTTTCGTTTTAAACAAATTCTGCCATATTCAGTTATTAACTGCTTAGATACATTTTCTAATTTAAATTCTTTATCTTCTAATCTATATAACACTTGAACTAGATTATCATATTCCTCAGGTAATCGACGGATTAGTTGAAAACATACTAACAGTTCTGGCATCTCAAATCCAGCATCTTTAATCTGAACTTTCTTTTCTTCAATTTTTTTACAAAATAAACCTATAGTTTCTTCTTGCGAGTTTAACTTCATCTCGAAAAATTCATCGACTAATCCCGCTAAGCGTGCTCGTGAAGTTGGTTCGAAGTTTAACTTTAAAATATCCCAGGCATCTTTGCCGCTTTCTGTTTGAGCAATTAGTATCTGGAATTTCCGTTCGATGGATTGGTAAATTGTTGTATAAGCTCTTCGTTTACGCCATTCAAAATCGCTTTTCTCACGATCAGAGGCATCCGATTTACATGTTATATCTGGCTTTGTAATAAACTCCCAGCAGTTTCGGTCAATCAATACACATTTAACGTCGAGCTTCCAGGAAGGATAGTTATAATCCGATAGTTTCGGGAAGGAATAAGTTAACTCTGGAAGTTGTGCCATTATGCAGTATATATTTCATCTAAATCACACCATATTTTATCTATTTGACCTTTAAATAGCATGACATGGCCCATTAACCATGTTATAATTAAAGCAGAGTTATAAATACGCAGGTTTTAAGGTCATTTGGTGTGGCGTTGAAGTATAAATCACAGTCGATGAAACAGTTCATTTCAAAATAACAGTTCATTTATTAAATTAAACTTGAATTTTAAAAACTTAAATAGTAAAGATATATACATACACCTCCAGCTTTTGCTGGGAATCATATTGACATATTATAGCTATAGCAAGGAGTAAGCTTAAACTCCACCTCCATGGTCCTTCCATTACATTACTTCCATCACTACACCTCATACTCCATGGAGTTGTTTCACACTAAATATACTTACCGAGTACATCAAAACTGGAATAAAAATATGCATACAGTTACAGTTAAAAGAGAGTGCCTTTACGACCGAAATGGAAAAATAAAAACTGGTTCGGAACGATATAACTTCCAAACAAACCAGACGACAAATTTTGGGGGACAAGACTTTGTCCAGATTTCCAACAGTAATTATATAAATACGTAGCACCTATAGTCGTCGTTCAGTCCGTCCGTCTGTCCGCATGTAACAGAGCAAAAACTACCCAACCGAAAAGTCTGAAATTTCAAATATATGATTGTTGCAAAATTTTGTCGAGCCATTTCATATTTTATGAAAATCGGATGTATAGTTTAATTACAGGGACAGTCAAAAGTTTTTCTTTACATTACGGCCAATAGGAAAAATTATTGCAAGTGCATTTTAATGATATTAGAGCCTTCCGAATGATCTGAAATTTTAAAGATATAATTGTTGCAAAATTTTGTCGAGCCATTTCAAATTTTAGGAAAATCGGATGTATAGTTTAATTACAGGGACAGTCAAAAGTTTTTCTTTACATTACGGCCAATGGGAAAAATTATTGCAAGTGCATTTTAATGATATTAGAGACGTCCGAATGATCTGAAATTTTAAAGATATAATTTTTGCAAAATTTTATCGATCCATTTCAAATTTTAGGAAAATCGGATGTATAGTTTAATTACAGGGACAGTCAAAAGTTTTTCTTTACATTACGGCCAATGGGAAAAATTATTGCAAGTGCATTTTAATGATATTAGAGCCGTCCGAATGATCTGAAATTTTAAAGATATAATTGTTGCAAAATTTTGTCGAGCCATTTCAAATTTTAGGAAAATCGGATGTATAGTTTAATTTCAGGGACAGTCAAAAGTTTTTCTTTACATTACGGCCAATGGGAAAAATTATTGCAAGTGCATTTTAATGATATTAGAGCCTACCGAATGATGTGAAATTTTAAAGATATAATTGTTGCAAAATTTTGTCGAGCCATTTCAAATTTTAGGAAAATCGGATGTATAGTTTAATTACAGGGACAGTCAAAAGTTTTTCTTTACATTACGGCCAACGGGAAAAATTATTGCAAGTGCATTTTAATGATATTACAGCCTTCCGAATGGTCTGAAATTTTAAAGATATAGTTGTTGCAAAATTTTGTTGAGCTATTTCAAATTTTAGGAAAATCGGATGTATAGTTTAATTACAGGGACAGTCAAAAGTGTTCCGTTACATTACGGGAATGGGAAAAAATTATTGGAAGTGCATTTTAATGATGTATCAGACTATGCACTTTATGAAGTGCAAAAAATTATACATTCAGTACAATATGGGGTGCAAAAAATAATTATAAAACTAGTTATAGTACGAACGCACCTCATTTGCCACGTTTGACGAGCAATTTCCAACTTGTTTTATTGTACAATCGAAAAGTGTATAAATTATGCATACAATTGAACCAAATTTTTACTTTCTTCTATCTTCAATAGGAGAAAGTATTGTAATCGAAATTTTTTTCGACTTCCGGTTTTCGACGGATTTACACGTTTTAGGGGTCAGAGATCCCAAAAAACATGTTTAAAAATGTGTTCAAAAACATGTTTAAAATACATGTTTTTTTGTCCGTGTGTCCGTGTGTCCGTCTGTCTGTCGCCATTGTACCATCAAAAAGTGTATGAAGTTATGCATAGAATTGAACCAAATTTTTATTTTAAGTTTTTGGCTCTGGCAGGTAGGTCCTCCCTGAATTTCGCCGGTAGGGGGCGCTGTAACAGCGATTTTTGTGCGATTTTGAATATTGTACCATCCAAAAGTGTATGAAGTTATGCATAGAATTGAACCAAATTTTTATTTTAAGTTTATGGTTATAACAAGCAGATCCTCCCTGAATTTGGAAAAAAATTCGCCGCTAGGGGGCGCTGTAATAGCAATTTTGCATATTGTACCATCGAAAAGTGTATGAAGTTATGCATAGAATTGAACCAAATTTTTATTTTAAGTTCTTGGCTATGGCAAGCAGGTCCTTCCTTAATTTGGAAAAAAATGCCGGTAGGGGGCGCTGTATTAGCAATTTTTGTGCCATTTTCAATATTGTACCATCGAAAAGTGTATGAAATTATGCATAGAATTGAGGCAAATTTTTTGTGTTTCTTTTTCGTCATGGCATGAAGGTCCTCCCTGAATTTGGAAAAATTCCGCTGGAAGCGGGCGCTATAATTACAATGTCTGTACCATTTTCTTTATTGTACAATCGAAAAGTGTATAAAATTATGCATACAATAGAACCAAATTTTTTGTGCATGTTTTTGGCTTTGGCCAACAGGTCCTCCTTGAATTAGGAAATATTGCGCGGTAAAGGGACTATGTGATAGCGATTTTTGTATACTTTTCTTGATTTTTCGTAGTTCTATTGCCCATCGGCGGCTCGTGCAAAGGCGGGAACTCGCTTCCTGCTAAGCCGGCTATTCGCAAACATCTGATAACAACAGAATAAAGAAAAACTATTAATTTTATCAAGTATCATGATATAGATTAACTCATTTTTAGTTCGTTTAATTGACTGAAGCAGAAATTTAAGATGAAAATCAAAGTGGGTATAGTATTGAACTAATAATATTAAAGTATTAACATGTGTAACTTAGTTTTTGAAATATTAAGATGTATAAGACAGAAGAAAGTTTTGGATTGGCACATCCAACTAGTTTTCTATAACTTGGGGCATGAAGGGTTAATGAACCTAGCCTTTCTTTTCATTGTCCCTTTAAATTAACTGAGGAAATACACATATTTACATATTGAAACATACTTTGGTTAGAAATTAATACATACATTACATTTAAAATTTCTTAATTTAAATAACTTAACTTTTAGGTTATAAACGGCTGTTTACCCACCGCAATTAACTCCTATTCTAATCCCGACTTCCAAAAGATACATAAAAGGCTGAAAATAGGAAAGAACGCTCAATAAGGAAATTTTTTTTTCTTTTGTCCCAATAGTGTTGTCGACCATTTCTACAAAAGAATCCATTCTGAAACGGAGTTGGGATCAATAAACGTGAACTAATTACCAAGAATGACGCTAATTCCGGAAAGAAATATCATTTTAAGGGACGCAGAGTTGTTTTTGAATCCATATATGTTTCTAAACGAAAATCATCTCTTAGAAATTGTTTTGAACTCACTAGTTATAAGTATCTTAAGATGTGATTATATGTAAAATTTACTCTGATTAGTCCCATTCACTGTAAAAAAAAACTAAAATACGGAATTTTTACTGGCAATCGAGACGCCAATACTATTTCCGTATTTCAACGGAAATTTTTCCTCGTAAATTGCAGAAAAATATCCGTTTTTCTGGAATTTTCCGGTAAAATACGGAAATAGTACTGGTGTCTCGATTGCCAGCACAATTTCCGTATTTTAGTCCGTTTTTCCTTACAGTGTACGGTTACTCTGATATACTCCGAAAATAATACACTCCGATTAATGGAAAATTTCGTAAATAGCACTCACTGAAAAAATTTCCAAATGTAAATGCTTTTTACCACTTTCCAACAAAGTTGAAAAGTGTTTATGACTTCGGTTTGTCTGTCCGTCTGTCCGTCTGTCCGTCTGTACGTCTGTCCGTCTGTACGCGCTCTAACTGCCGTAAATATACTCGGATCGTTCTGAAATTTTTGGATGTTAGTGACCTTTACCATAGCACGAACCCTATTGCAAATGAAGTTTGTAGTATGTTTAGTTCATTTACAGGGACAGTCAAAACTTTTCCGTTACATTACGGCCTATGGAAAAAAATCGTTTAAAATGATTTTTAATGATGTTACATCCTTTAAAACATAATAAAATTGATATGCCTTTATCAAGTGCTCTAAAATATGCATTTTATGTACAATATGCGGCCCAAAAATGGTTATTATTCATTTACATGGCCACACAAAAGAATTCCATTACATAATGATGTAGGGGTGGCAGGAAATTTTTTGGCATATTTTAATTATGTTAAACTATTACATGTATAATGAAATTGATATACGCCGCTAAGGTTTACTATAACTTATTTCATGGATAATACGAAATGCAGAGCATTTACAGGGACGCAAAAAAGATTTCAGATATTATATTGTACCCGAAGTACTATAAAGTAGCGATGATAGCTGGAAATGCATTTTTAATTATGTTATGTACTTTTATGTTTCATTATATTTATGAATTGTATATGGTGTGTATAAATGCTGTAACTGATATACAGGGCTACTCAAAAGAATTCGTAAAGGTTACTGGGTATGATTGCAAATTGCTTAAAGGTGGTTTTTAAATGAGTTAGGCATTTTTACGCTGAACTACATTTAGTTTACTAAGAAATGTTTGTAAAACATATATAAAATGACATACAGGGTCACGCAAAGAATTGGATTCATGGCCGTCTATAAATGATAATTTCTGGAAATGTGATTCCGGTAGTTTTAAGAGTGTTTTACTTTGAATTAAACTTTAGCTAAATAGTGGCGTGTAATAAAGGTACTAGGTTAAATACAGGGCTTTACAAATGTATACAAGTATGTTTCCATCTATTAGTATAAATTGCTGAAAGAGAAATTTCAACTTGTTATGTATTTTATCGCTAAACTAAATTTCTCCATTATAACCTACAGATCAAACACTGGGCTGTTCAAAAGAATTGGAATACATATTTGCTATGGATGATAACTGCTGAAATCAGTTTTTCAAATGTTTTATGTGTTTTCTAAAATGTTTACTTAGTTCTCTTATATGCCTTATTTCCTTAATAACGAAGTTTTGTTAAAGCATTCAGGAAGTGTTGGAAAGTGTTTCATAATCTATGCTTAACGCATGATTTTACTTACTTGTTTTATGTATGTAAATGACTGTTTAGCTACCGCAATTAACTGCTATTTTAATCTGGGCTTCTGAAAAATACACAAAAGGCTGAAAATAGAAAAAAAATTTCAATAGGGATTTTTTTTTATCCCAGTGGAGTTATCGACCATTTCTTCAAAAGAATCAATTCTGGAAAACAGTCGGGTTCATTGAACGTGATCTAATTACCAAGAATAATGCTAATTGAGAAAAGAAATATCGTTTTCCGGAATGACGTAGCTGTGTTTGAATGCACATATGTTTCTAAATGAAAATTATCTCCTAAAAATTATTTTAAACTCGCGAGTAATAAGCACCTTTAGATGAGGTTATATCGAAATTTTACTCTGATTAGTGCTATTATACAGTTACTCTGATAAATAGTATATTCAAAAATAAAATAATGCTCCGATTAATAGAAAATTTCGTAAATAACAGTCGCTGAAATAATTTCCAAATGTAAATGTTTTTTTTTTATTTTATTTATTTTTTATTTTTTTATGTATATAAATGATTGTTCAGCTACCACAATAAACTCCTATTTTAATCTGGACTTCTAAAAAATACATAAAAGGCTGAAAATAGGAAGGGGGAAGGTTCAATAGGGATTTTCTTTTCGTCCCAATATAGTTATCGACCATTTCTTCAAAGAAATCAATTCTGGAAAGGAGTGGGGTTCATTAAACATGATTTTATTACCAAGAATAATGCTAATTGAGAAAAGAAATATCATTTTCCGGCATGACGTAGCTGTGTTTGAATGCACATATGTTTCTAAATGAAAAATATCTCCTAAAAATTATTTTAAACTCGCGAGTAATAAGCACCTTTAGATGAGGTTATATCGAAATTTTACTCTGATTAGTGCTATTACACAGTTACTCTGATAAATAGCATACTCAAAAATAAAATAATGCTCCGATTAATAGAAAATTTCGTAAATAACTGTCGCTGAAATAATTTCCAAATTTAAATGATTTTTTTATTTTATTTATTTTTTATTTTTTTATGTATATAAATGACTGTTCAGCTACCACAATAAACTCCTATTTTAATCTGGACTTCTAAAAAATAGATAAAAGGCTGAAAATAGGAAGGGGGAAGGTTCAATAGGGATTTTCTTTTCGTCCCAATATAGTTATCGACCATTTCTTCAAATAAATCAATTCTGGAAAGGAGTGGGATTCATTAAACATGATTTTATTACCAAGAATAATGCTAATTGAGAAAAGAAATATCATTTTCCGGAATGACGTACTTGTGTTTGAATATATATATACATATTTCCAAATTAAAATAGTCTCCTAAAAATAATTTTAAACTCATTAGTAATACGAGGGTGGTTCAATAATTATTGTATCGAGTGTGTATAAAAGATTTGTACTGCGATGGTTGATGTGGAATATTGAAGCCTAATGTCTTAGATGCCTATATGCTCAATTTCAGAACCGTAGCTGCTATATTAACATATTTTTTTTTGTTTTAGGTGCAAGAGGTGGTACCTAGCTTGAAAGGGATGTTGGGGGGAAAGGCTAGTTTGAAGCTTATGGGGCTAGACCGGAAACAGCTCTGTGATAGATTTGTGACAGTGGATGAGACGTGACTACATCACTTACATCCCGAGTCCAAACGACAGTAGCCACGTCTCATTCTCTCTCACCCCCCCAACCCCCCCTCTTTCAAGCTAGGTGCGACCTCTCACACCAAAAACGAAAAAAATATATTAATGTAGCAGATACAGTTCTGAAATTGAGCATATAGGTATCTAAGACATTAGGCTTCAATATTCCACATGAGCATATAGGCATCTAATAGCAATAAATAGCACGTTACGAGTAATCTGATTAACAGTAAACTCTAAAAAAAGTACATTAATCTAATGAATACAATCTGAAAATAGGGTATTATAGTTAAAATTTCCTGGCGTAAAGGCATTTCTTTTTAAGGGGACCGTGGACATTCATTTGAGTAAAAATCGAAAATTAATTTTGTGCATATTATTATTCTACAGTTTGTTCTGAGCCATTTGCGAAAAGCCGCATTCAGCTGTGACTATTTTTCGCAAAGCTGCAAGCGTTTGAATTTTTTACACAAAAATTTTACAGCCCTTTAGTACGCTTTAAATCTGATTTTCTCAAAACGGATTTTTAAAAATTTTTAGATTTTTGAAATTCTCCAGGCGTAGTAATTTTTGATCAAAATTCTTGAAATTAATAAGAAAGAATACTGATATTGCTTACAAAGAAACTGTGCAAGCATTTTAAAATTCGACTTCATTAAGATAGTTAAATTTGATTTTTAACTTATTAAAAGGCAAAATATTGATGAAAATAGATATCGAATTCAGAAAAAATTATCTATTCAAGGGATTAAAAAAAAATCTATGAGCAGATTTGTTCATAATAGAGTTTTAAGTGATTAAAATATAAAATCAAGGAAATAGCTAAAAGTTGAAGACGCGTGGAGCATTTTAAAATGTCGGTTTAAAATTTTAATTAAAAAAATATTAAAATTATAATAACATTGGAAATTTCTTTTAAGGTGCTTTATATACTTATGATGAAATGTATATATGCACAAAATTTTATATTTCTATGATGAAAAAAAAAATAACGTCTGCCGTCCCCTTAACACTTTTCAACAAAATTGAAAAGTGTTTATAAATTGGATTTCTCTGTCTGTCTTCCCGTGCTTTAACTCGCGTAAATATCGTGCGATTATCATGAATATGATATATGTTATTGGGGTTTAGTACGGTATGTTCGGTATTGAAAATGAAGTGTTTAGCACTTACGGCTCATTTAAACGGACACTCAAAAGAATTCTATTACATTATGACCTATGGGGGAAAATCGTTTGCGATATATAATTCTATGGAATAATTCCATATTTCTCACAAAACGCAAGATTTGGATGCAAAAACATTCGAGAATACTGAATGTACACTTTTTTGTATCCAAATCTTGCGTTGTGTGAGAATATAGAATTATTCCATAGAATTATTTGCAATAGTGCCCTCTATTGTCGAGGTTTTTAACTAATTTTTTTGTTGGTGTCGTACGAAATCCCGTACCACGCTGAATAATTATCGTCAAATTGTATATTTCTCCAAGCCATATTTTTTTTTTTTTTTTTTTTTTTTTATCGCGTTTTACTTTCGCACCGAACTTTTGAAACACCTGGTACAATAACAACTGCTTACTTTGCCTGCTGGACTAGTCCCTTGTCATCAGGGGACTCGGAGTGAGGTACAGTATGTGAGAACTGCTTGGCGACCTGCAGGCATATATTTAATATATACAGTACCTATATCAATTTCGAAAAATTGTAAAAGTCAAAAAAATTAATTTTAAATTCTCAGTATATCACTCTTATAAATATTTCTAGGAGGAAGATCTGTAATAAATCAGAAAGATTTAAAAGACAAGCAGGAAATGGTATGTAATTGTGGTAATAATCTATTATTACAATTATACTTTTCAATATTTTAAACACAATTTTCAATTACATAAATACGTTTAATAATACACTGTTTCAAAATCAAGGGGAAAACTGGTAAAATGGATCCTGTTTATGACTAAATTATTTCTTAAAAATAAAATGTCGTGTTTCCGATACAAGGAATATTATATAATACTATTGTAACAGAAGCCTTACTAGAACAGATTTTTTCCCTGTCATGGCAATTCCCTTTACGCACGCTTTACTGCAATGTATCGTAGTTTAGTTAACGTCTATTATTTGGTGTATTGTTTGTAATATTCATATGATCATTACTTTTTATTATTATTTTACAAACTCAAAATGTTTATTACATGTTTACTTAGAAAATCCTTCTCGTGAAAGTGGTCTTTCTCGTTCAAATAATGGTAAATTAATTCAAAAAATCGATCCCATGATGTTAAATAAGAATGGGCGTGTAAACACCAAAAGCTTCCACATTTCCCAGTTTAATGGGACCAGTAATACAAGAAGAAAATAGTTAAACAAATAGTCATATGTAAGTGCAGGAAGAAGAAACATTATAAAAGGCTGCAGGTCGCCAAGCAGTTTTCTCATACTGTATCCTCACTCCGAGTGCTTTGGAAACATTATGAGTAGTGATAGATTTTTACTTACGTTTACTTTTTGTAATAAAAATGTTGCTTCACATTTCTATATGGTATCAAATCCTTGCAGATTTTCGGACTGACACAAGTAGCCGAAAAATGAAGTAGTATTTACGAGGAACCGCACATAATTATCTCATGAATTAGAGAAAAGCTTATTTTTTCATTTGATTATGTAATTTACTTTTAATTTTATCTGTATTTTAGATAATTATTTAAAATGTCACTTTTGTTTGTATAAATAGGTTTTATTTATAATCATATAATTATAAATAAATAAAATCGCACAGTTAGATAAAAAAAAATCTTTATAAGGATATGTATCTTTTCGATAAGATACTTAGTGCTCTACGGTAATTAGAACTCGCGTTATAAGGGTTTGAAGTTGTCATGATCTTATATTTATGATACACTAAAATATAGAGGCTTCTATAAAAAAAAATCTACAGATCCCCGCCACTTTAAAACGAGTACGTTTACCATTCAAAATTTGTAAGGACTGCGACAGTTTGGATCCGAGTTATAAATGTTTGCAGTTACCAGGGTCTTATATTCGCTCTATACAGAAATTTAGGGGGGCTTTGATAAAAAAAACTTAAAAATGTGCCTCTTTATAAATATTACGTTTGCAATACAAAATATACGTTTTCTTCGATAATTACAGCTCGAGTTACAAGTATTTTAAGTTGTCATGATCTTATCTATCTATCTAGTGTATCTATATTATAAAGGACCAACATATCTGTGCGTATCGCATACGTCATTCTGCGAATGGCAACACTTTCAAATTTGAAATGAATTTTGTTTTTGCAATTTTCGCTACTGAAAAATTTTTAAAATTCTGCACATCGCACATTTTCAGTTTTTATACCGTCATGTAAGGAAAAATATGTACTTTTAAATGCAATTTGTTTGAAAGCTGTATCTCAATTTATTTTTGAGATATTAATTTTTATATAGTTTTTAGTACCAACTTTGTAATTATGGCAAGAGAAGTACTCCATATCTATTTTTTAAAAAGGGAATATAGTAGATTACTGTATTTTTTTGTTACCATATCCTCATAAAAATTGAAATTAAAATACATGCCATGTCAAAAATACAGTCTGTTATATAAAATTCAGTGAATTTTTGTTTTATTTCGTTTCTATTCATCAATTAAATGTTTCCAGTAATGTAGCAGATACAGTTCTGAAATTGAGCATATAGGTATCTAAGACATTAGGCTTCAATATTCCACATGAGCATATAGGCATCTAAGTCATTAGGCTTCAATATTCCACGTGAGCATATAGGCATCTAAGACATTAGGCTTCAATATTAAACATGCATATTTTATACACACTTAGAAAATAATTACTGAACTATCCTCGTAAATATCTTTAGATGAGGTTATGTGTAAAATTTACTCTTATTAGTGTTATTATATAGTTACTCTGATATATAGAGCACTGTGAAAATAACACAATACTCCGATTATTAGAAAGTGCTGTAAATAGCAGTCACTGAAAAAATTTCCAAATGTAAATGCTTTTTCTTTATGGATATAAATGACAGTTTAGCTACCGCAATTAACTCATTTTCTAAACTGCACTGCTGAATGATACATAAAAAGACTAAATTTAGAAAAGGAAAAGTAATCTTTATCCTCATGTCCCAACAGCATTATCGACTATTTCTACAAAGGAATTACTTATGCAAAAGAATTCGGATCGATAACCTTGATCTAATTAACGAGAATGATGCTAATTCAGGAAAGAAGTATCTCATTCTCTGGAATAACGTGGTTGCACATAAATGCATGTTAAAGAAAATAATTATCTGTGAGTTATATTGTATTGATTTATGTATTTAAAAATTAATTCTTCGCAAAATGTACACTGATTAATAGCATATTTCGGTTACACTCATAAATAGCACGTTACGAGTAATCTGATTAACAGTAAACTCTTAAAAAAGTACATTAATCTAATGAATACAATCTGAAAATAGGGTATTATAGTTAAAATTTCCTTGCGTAAAGGCATTTCTTTTTAAGGGGACCGTGGACCTTCATTTGAGTAAAAGTCGAAAATTAATTTTGTGCATATTATTATTCTACAGTTTGTTCTGAGCCATTTGCGAAAAGCCGCATGCAGCTGTGACTATTTTTCGCAAAGCTGCAAGCGTTTGAATTTTTTACACAAAAATTTTACAGCCCTTTAGTACTCTTTAAATCTGATTTTCTCAAAACGGATTTTTAAAAATTTTTAGATTTTTGAAATTCTCCAGGCGTAGTAATTTTTGATCAAAATTCTTGAAATTAATAAAAAAGAATACTGATATTGCTTACAAAGAAACTGTGCAAGCATTTTAAAATTCGACTTCATTAAGATAGTTAAATTTGATTTTTAACTTATTAAAAGGCAAAATATTGATGAAAATAGATATGGAATTCAGAAAAAATTATCTATTCAAGGGATTAAAAAAAAAGCTATGAACAGATTTGTTCATAATAGAGTTTTAAGTGATTAAAATACAAAATCAAGGAAATATCTAAAAGTTGAAGACGCGTGGAGCATTTTAAAATGTCGGTTTAAAATTTTAATTAAAAAAAATATTTAAATTATAATAACATTGGAAATTTCTTTTAAGGTGCTTTATATACTTATGATGAAATGTATATATGCACAAATTTTTATATTTCTATGATGAAAAAAAAAAAACGTCTGCCGTCCCCTTAACACTTTTCAACAAAATTGAAAAGTGTTTATAAATTGGATTTGTCTGTCTGTCTTCCCGTGCTTTAACTCGCGTAAATATCGTGCGATTATCATGAATATGATATATGTTATTGGGGTTTAGTACGGTATGTTCGGTATTGAAAATGAAGTGTTTAGCACTTACGGCTCATTTAAACGGACACTCAAAAGAATTCTATTACATTATGACCTATGGGGGAAAACCGTTTGCGATATATAATTCTATGGAATAATTCCATATTTCTCACAAAACGCAAGATTTGGATGCAAAAACATTCGAGAATACTGAATGTACACTTTTTTGTATCCAAATCTTGCGTTGTGTGAGAATATAGAATTATTCCATGGAATTATTTGCAATAGTGAACTCTATTGTCGAGGTTTTTAACTAATTTTTTTGTTGGTGTCATACAAAATCCCTTACAACGCTGAATAATTATCTGCAAATTGAATATTTCTCCAAGCCATATATATATATATTTTTTTTTTTTTTTTTTTTATCGCGTTTTACTTTCGCACCGAACTTTTGAAACACCTGGTACAATAACAACTGCTTACTTTGCCTGCTGGACTAGTCCCTTGTCATCAGGGGGCTCGGAGTGAGGTACAGTATGTGAGAACTGCTTGGCGACCTGCAGGCATATATTTAATATATACAGTACCTTGATCAATTTCGAAAAATTGTAAAAGTCAAAAAAATTAATTTTAAATTCTCAGTATATCACTCTTATAAATATTTGTAGGAGGAAGATCTGTAATAAATCAGAAAGATTTTAAAGACAAGCAGGAAATGGTATGTAATTGTGGTAATAATCTATTATTACAATTATACTTTTCAATATTTTAAACACAATTTTTAATTACATAAATACGTTTAATAATACACTGTTTCAAAATCAAGGGGAAAACTGGTAAAATGGATCCTGTTTAGGACTAAATTATTTCTTAAACATAAAATGTCTTGTTTCCGATACAAGGAATATTATATAATACTAATGTAACAGAAGCCTTACTAGAACAGATTTTTTCCCTGTCATGGCAATTCCCTTTACGCACGCTTTACTGCAATGTATCTTAGTTTAGTTAACGTCTATTATTTGGTGTATTGTTTGTAATATTCATATGATCATTACTTTTTATTATTATTTTACAAACTCAAAATGTTTATTACATGTTTACTTAGAAAATCCTTCTCGTGAAAGTGGTCTTTCTCGTTCAAATAATGGTAAATTAATTCAAAAAATCGATCCCATGATGTTAAATAAGAATGGGCGTGTAAACACCAAAAGCTTCCACATTTCCCAGTTTAATGGGACCAGTAATACAAGAAGAAAATAGTTAAACAAATAGTCATATGTAAGTGCAGGAAGAAGAAACATTATAAAAGGCTGCAGGTCGCCAAGCAGTTTTCTCATACTGTATCCTCACTCCGAGTGCTTTGGAAACATTATGAGTAGTGATAGATTTTTACTTACGTTTACTTTTTGTAATAAAAATGTTGCTTCACATTTCTATATGGTATCAAATCCATGCAGATTTTCGGACTGACACAAGTAGCCGAAAAATGAAGTAGTATTTACGAGGAACCGCACATAATTATCTCATGAATTAGAGAAAAGCTTATATTTTCATTTGATTATGTAATTTACTTTTAATTTTATCTGTATTTTAGATAATTATTTAAAATGTCACTTTTGTTTGTATAAATAGGTTTTATTTATAATCATATAATTATAAATAAATAAAATCGCACAGTTAGATAAAAAAAAAATCTTTATAAGGATATGTATCTTTTCGATAAGATACTTAGTGCTCTACGGTAATTAGAACTCGCGTTATAAGGATTTGAAGTTGTCATGATCTTATATTTATGATACACTAAAATATAGAGGGTTCTATAAAAAAAAATCTACAGATCCCCGCCACTTTAAAACGAGTACGTTTACCATTCAAAATTTGTAAGGACTGCGACAGTTTGGATCAGAGTTATAAATGTTTGCAGTTACCAGGGTCTTATATTCGCTCTATACAGAAATTTAGGGGGGCTTCGATAAAAAAAACTTAAAAATGTGCCTCTTTATAAATATTACGTTTGCAATACAAAATATGCGTTTTCTTCGATAATTACAGCTCGAGTTACAAGTATTTTAAGTTGTCATGATCTTATCTATCTATCTAGTGTATCTATACTAGTAAATCTGCAGATCAGGAGCCTCAACGTCAGCTCTACAATTCATTGTGTTTAGCATCCTTTGAGTAATATTAATCTTTCTACAAAAAACGAAATTTAAAGTTTTGAAATTACATAAACATTTATAAAACGAAAAAATATTTCGAAGGTTTCTGACATTAGAAGCGTTAAATTAAACCCCTTGTTATGTAATGGTATTCTGAAAATCTCATGAGCTACTTATTCTGGTAATTTTTAGATAATAAAGTAGATTTCTTCAGGGGGGCAGAGCCCCCCTGAACCCCTTCGTAGTGTAATTTAATTTACATTTGTAATTATCAATTAATTGTGTTAATGTCATTTAGTAAATTCTACCAATAGACGGAAACGTACATGAATTCTTTTCTACAGCCCTGTATATTACGTGAAGATTTTTACGCGTCGTCTATAACATTTAAATTTAATGCAGACAAAAAACCCTCTTAAAACTGCTCATATCACATTTCCGGGGATTAGTATGCATAGTGTGCACCATATATCCAGTTTCTGAGGAGTCCTGTATATGGTTCTATTTAAATTCTGCAAACATATGTTAGTATACTAAATGTATTTGGGCTGGGAAATACATAACTCAAAAAAAAAAAAAAAAAAAAAAAACACTGAAGCAATTCGCGCTCATTTTCATTTATACTTACGAATTCATTTGTGTATCCCTGTACATGGTCTATACAATATTTAAGCACTACTTATTAAGCACAAATTTACTTAACGTTAAAACGCACACCATAATCGAAAATGCTCTTCAGCAATCATCCCTAATAGACCAGAACTGTATCCGAAATATTTTATGTGACCCTATAAATGAACGATAAATACGATACAAATCATATTCAAGCTTCTTGTAGTCAATCACAGTAATGTAATTTAATTTCATAATGTTTGAATTAGTGCAACACAATTAACACACTGACGACAGGCAATTTAATTAAATCTGGGTTTAAAAACAGTAGAAGCTCCTCCCTCTTCTGAAAGTGTCTTGGAATTTGGTTTCTGAGATATGTTTTTCATGTTTATGCAGCAGTAAATATCTTTCAATGTACGGATGTAATATATAATGTCTTACAATCTATAAAAAATATGGACAACACAATATAAATGTCTTTTCTGTAAGGTAGAAGTCACTCCCTTAGCCAATGATGTATTCTGAATAAAAACGAGAATTTTCGTTTCCCGTCGCTAATGTGTTAAAATAAGCTGTGAAGAGTTTTTTCCCCCGTAGACCACATTTTAATCGACCACTTTTTTGTGACCCTGAAAAAAACATATGCTTTGCACCCCATATACTACAAAAATGTTTCAAAAATACATATCAATTTTATTATTTTGTAACAGAGTAACATCATTAAAAAACGCCATAAAAGGATTTTCTTCAAAGATTGTAATATTATTAATACTTTTGAGTTACCTGTACGCATGCTGTAAGTGCTACACATAACATATTTTATAGTAACCAGGTTCTAGTGCACCTTAATAAAGTATATAAATTTCATTACGTTTAAAATTGTGTAACATTATTAAAATACACCGCAGACGATTTTTCCCAAAGACTATAATGTAACGGAATAGTTTTGAGTGCCCCTGTAATTAAGCTATGAATGCTACACTCTTTATTTTTAATACCAAACATACTTTGGCAAACCTCAATAACGTATATCAATTACATGTAATCCCGACTATATTTACGTGAGTTAGAGCACGTAGAGAAACACGGCAGGCGACAGATAGAAAAACTGAAGTCATAAATACTTTTCATCCATGTTGGAAAGTGTTAAAAAGGATTTACATGCCTTTAACTGTACTTCTTTTTCACTTATAGCATGGTTAAACATTAGTTTAAACATCCTAATCCATGCGATAGCAATAACATATTAAAAGCCCCCCAAAATAGGCATATCTGGAGATCTATAAATCTACTGGAAAATAATTCATTATCGTGCCCACTGTTAATTGCATAAATTGCATCGATTTGGCGCGATAAAATATTTTTTGTGATAGCCTTTTAATAGTACCTGCAACAAAATTAACGTAATTTACTAACTTCATTCATATTTGACGCAATGATAGGCTACTAATAACAGTCGCTAGGCAACGAAGAAAAGGAAAAAAAAAAAGAAGTATGTATCATGTAAAACAAGAAAATTAATTTAAAAATTCTTTATATTATTGGAATACATGTATAAATGTCCTCAAAACATTATACACGTAAATAAAAAAATCTTATAGATATATTGATAAAACTTCAATATAATAGGAATAATTTAAAACCTTTATTTGGAATTTTAGTATCCATAATTTGACATTTAAATCCATTAATCAAACGTGCCATTTTCTTTCAACAAATCGAAATTTGAAAATCGTCTGACTTGCCGTAGAAAAGCATTATAGGGAAAAATAAAATATTCCATATTTTCCGAACGAATGAACCAAATTTAACCAAAAACTATACAGCTACGTCCGGGTATCTCACAAATATGCCCAATTAATTTCAAGCTGATCGGGTGCTTTTTGCGGCAGTTATCGCGGAACAGACGGACAGACAGACAGACAGACAGACAGACAGACATCCGGAAATCAAAACTTTTCGTGTCTCCACAGTAAGCCTTCACTGACGTTTCGGCAATTATAAAGGACCAACATATCTGTGCGTATCGCATACGTCATTCTGCGAATGGCAACACTTTCAAATTTGAAATGAATTTTGTTTTTGCAATTTTCGCTACTGAAAAATTTTTTAAATTCTGCACATCGCACATTTTCAGTTTTTATACCGTCATGTAAGGAAAAATATGTACTTTTAAATGCAATTTGTTTGAAAGCTGTATCTCAATTTATTTTTGAGATATTAATTTTTATATAGATTTTAGTACCAACTTTGTAATTATGGCAAGAGAAGTACTCCATATCTATTTTTTAAAAAGGGAATATAGTAGATTACTGTATTTTTTTGTTGCCATATCCTCATAAAAATTGAAATTAAAATACATGCCATGTCAAAAATACAGTCTGTTATATAAAATTCAGTGAATTTTTGTTTTATTTCGTTTCTATTCATCAATTAAATGTTTCCAGTAATGTAGCAGATACAGTTCTGAAATTGAGCATATAGGTATCTAAGACATTAGGCTTCAATATTCCGCATGAGCATATAGGCATCTAAGACATTAGGCTTCAATATTCCACATGAGCATATAGGCATCTAAGACATTAGGCTTCAATATTAAACATGCATATTTTATACACACTTAGAAAATAATTATTGAACTATCCTCGTAAATATCTTTAGATGAGGTTATGTGTAAAATTTACTCTTATTAGTGTCATTATATAGTTACTCTGATATATAGAGCACTGTGAAAATAACACAATACTCCGATTATTAGAAAGCGCTGTAAATAGCAGTCACTGACAAAATTTCCAAATGTAAATACTTTTTCTTTATGGATATAAATGACAGTTTAGCTACCGCAATTAACTCATTTTCTAAACTGCACTGCTGAATGATACATAAAAAGACTGAATTTAGAAAAGGAAAAGTAATCTTTATCCTCATGTCCCAACAGCATTATCGACTATTTCTACAAAGGAATTACTTATGCAAAAGAATTCGGATCGATAACCTTGATCTAATTAACGAGAATGATGCTAATTCAGGAAATAAGTATCTCATTCTCTGGAATAACGTGGTTGCACATAAATACATGTTAAAGAAAATAATTATCTGTGAGTTATATTGTATTGATTTATGTATTTAAAAATTAATTCTTCCCAAAATGTACACTGGTTAATAGCGCATTTCGGTTACATTCATAAATAGCACGTTACGAGTAATCTGATTAACAGTAAACTCTAAAAAAAGTACATTAATCTAATGAATACAATCTGAAAATAGGGTATTATAGTTAAAATTTCCTGGCGTAAAGGCATTTCTTTTTAAGGGGACCGTGGACCTTCATTTGAGTAAAAGTCGAAAATTAATTTTGTGCATATTATTATTCTACAGTTTGTTCTGAGCCATTTGCGAAAAGCCGCATGCAGCTGTGACTATTTTTCGCAAAGCTGCAAGAGTTTGAATTTTTACACAAAAATTTTACAGCCCATTAGTACGCTTTAAATCTGATTTTCTCAAAACGGATTTTTAAAAATTTTTAGATTTTTGAAATTCTCCAGGCGTAGTAATTTTGGATCAAAATTCTTGAAATTAATAAGAAAGAATACTGATATTGCTTACAAAGAAACTGTGCAAGCATTTTAAAATTCGACTTCATTAAGATAGTTAAATTTGATTTTTAACCTATTAAAAGGCAAACTATTGATGAAAATAGATATCGAATTCAGAAAAAATTATCTATTCAAGGGATTAAAAAAAAGCTATGAACAGATTTGTTCATAATAGAGTTTTAAGTGATTAAAATACAAAATCAAGGAAATATCTAAAAGTTGAAGACGCGTGGAGCATTTTAAAATGTCGGTTTAAAATTTTAATTAAAAAAAAAAATATTAAAATTATAATAACATTGGAAATTTCTTTTAAGGTGCTTTATATACTTATGATGAAATGTATGTATGCGCAAAATTTTATATTTCTATGATGAAAAAAAAAATAACGTCTGCCGTCCCCTTAACACTTTTCAACAAAATTGAAAAGTGTTTATAAATTGGATTTGTCTGTCTGTCTTCCCGTGCTTTAACTCGCGTAAATATCGTGCGATTATCATGAATATGATATATGTTATTGGGGTTTAGTACTGTATGTTCGGTATTAAAAATGAAGTGTTTAGCACTTACGGCTCATTTAAACGGACACTCAAAAGAATTCTATTACATTATGACCTATGGGGGAAAATCGTTTGCGATATATAATTCTATGGAATAATTCCATATTTCTCACAAAACGCAAGATTTGGATGCAAAAACATTCGAGAATACTGAATGTACACTTTTTTGTATCCAAATCTTGCGTTGTGTGAGAATATAGAATTATTCCATAGAATTATTTGCAATAGTGCCTTCTATTGTCGAGGTTTTTAACTAATTTTTTTGTTGGTGTCGTACAAAATCCCGTACCACGCTGAATAATTATCGTCAAATTGAATATTTCTCCAAGCCATATTATTTTTTTTATTATTATTTTTTTTTTTATCGCGTTTTACTTTCGCACCGAACTTTTGAAACACCTGGTACAATAACAACTGCTTACTTTGCCTGCTGGACTAGTCCCTTGTCATCAGGAGACTCGGAGTGAGGTACAGTATGTGAGAACTGCTTGGCGACCTGCAGGCATATATTTAATATATACAGTACCTTGATCAATTTCGAAAAATTGTAAAAGTCAAAAAAATTAATTTTAAATTCTCAGTATATCACTCTTATAAATATTTGTAGGAGGAAGATCTGTAATAAATCAGAAAGATTTAAAAGACAAGCAGGAAATGGTATGTAATTGTGGTAATAATCTATTATTACAATTATACTTTTCAATATTTTAAACACAATTTTTAATTACATAAATACGTTTAATAATACACTGTTTGAAAATCAAGGGGAAAACTGGTAAAATGGATCCTGTTTATGACTAAATTATTTCTTAAACATAAAATGTCGTGTTTCCGATACAAGGAATATTATATAATACTATTGTAACAGAAGCCTTACTAGAACAGATTTTTTCCCTGTCATGGCAATTCCGTTTACGCACGCTTTACTGCAATGTATCTTAGTTTAGTTAACGTCTATTATTTGGTGTATTGTTTGTAATATTCATATGATCATTGCTTTTTATTATTATTTTACAAACTCAAAATGTTTATTACATGTTTACTTAGAAAATTCTTCTCGTGAAAGTGGTCTTTCTCGTTCAAATAATGGTAAATTAATTCAACAAATCGATCCCATGATGTTAAATAAGAATGGGCGTGTAAACACCAAAAGCTTCCACATTTCCCAGTTTAATGGGACCAGTAATACAAGATGAAAATAGTTAAACAAATAGTCATATGTAAGTGCAGGAAAAAGAAACATTATAAAAGGCTGCAGGTCGCCAAGCAGTTTTCTCATACTGTATCCTCACTCCGAGTGCTTTGGAAACATTATGAGTAGTGATATATTTTTACTTACGTTTACTTTTTGTAATAAAAATGGTGCTTCACATTTCTATATGGTATCAAATCCTTGCAGATTTTCGGACTGACACAAGTAGCCGAAAATTGAAGTAGTATTTACGAGGAACCGCACATAATTATCTCATGAATTAGAGAAAAGCTTATTTTTTCATTTGATTATGTAATTTACTTTTAATTTTATCTGTATTTTAGATAATTATTTAAAATGTCACTTTTGTTTGTATAAATAGGTTTTATTTATAATCATATAATTATAAATAAATAAAATCGCACAGTTAGATAAAAAAAAATCTTTATAAGGATATGTATCTTTTCGATAAGATACTTAGTGCTCTACGGTAATTAGAACTCGCGTTATAAGGGTTTGAAGTTGTCATGATCTTATATTTATGATACACTAAAATATAGAGGCTTCTATAAAAAAAAATCTACAGATCCCCGCCACTTTAAAACGAGTACGTTTACCATTCAAAATTTCTAAGGACTGCGACAGTTTGGATCTGAGTTATAAATGTTTGCAGTTACCAGGGTCTTATATTCGCTCTATACAGAAATTTAGAGGGGCTTCCATAAAAAAACTTAAAAATGTGCCTCTTTATAAATATTACGTTTGCAATACAAAATATGCGTTTTCTTCGATAATTACAGCTCGAGTTACAAGTATTTTAAGTTGTCAGGATCTTACCTATCTATCTAGTGTATCTATATTATAAAGGACCAACATATCTGTGCGTATCGCATACGTCATTCTGCGAATGGCAACACTTTCAAATTTGAAATGAATTTTGTTTTTGCAATTTTCGCTACTGAAAATTTTTTAAATTCTGCACATCGCACATTTTCAGTTTTTATACCGTCATGTAAGGAAAAATATGTACTTTTAAATGCAATTTGTTTGAAAGCTGTATCTCTATTTATTGTTGAGATATTAATTTTTATATAGTTTTTAGTACCAACTTTGTAATTATGGCAAGAGAAGTACTCCATATCTATTTTTAAAAAAGGGAATATAGTAGATTACTGTATTTTTTTGTTGCCATATCGCCATAAAATTTGAAATTAAAATACATGCCGTGTCAAAAATACAGTCTGTTATATAAAATTCGATGAATTTTTGTTTTATTTCGTTTCTATTCATCAATTAAATGTTTCCCAGTTTATGGGGAAAAATTTTACAAACGATATAGCAATTTCTCTTTACGAAAACGTATTTTAAATAATTGTGTGACTTTCCTCCAGAATTACTTAGTTCATACCAGAAAGCTGAAAGAAGGCAATTTTATTTATCAGCGTGTAATAATATTTTCCGAACTTTGAAAAAATGATTTGTGATAAAACATAAAGCTATTAAAAACAAAAACAAGTAAAGGCATATGTAATATTAAGTACACGTGTTTTTTTGTTTTGTTTTGTTTTTGTTTTTTTTACCTTTTTGAATGATGATATTGCTTTTTGTTGTGTTTGTGTATTATTCTTCGATAATAACATTTGATTACTTAATAATTTAGCGGATGCAAATGACGTCATTTTATAAAATAGCTTGTTTTTTAATTTTCAAAACTGAAATATGTTTTGTAGAAGTACGTCATTTCACCCCAGTGGCTTTGAATTTCTCCACAGGTGAAAAAACGTCTTTTAAAAATAACATAATCGAAATCACAGGCTGATAAAGCGCAATATTTTCCAAAAATTGCAATTCCCTTGACTAATAAAATTTTACTGCCTGCGATTCTCTAAAACATCTACCCTGTATATATAAAATCCTAATGAAACGAATTTATGAAACGGATATATGAAACGAATTTATGAAACGGATATATGAATCGACTGATTAAACAACTGATTATGTTTCAAGCGATTTCTCCTAAAATATGGAATACTTTGCGATGACAGTAACACCAAAAATCAGCATTTATCCGCAGATCTCAAAACTGGTATTAGAATTTTTAAATTCGAATTAGTTTTCGAAATATTAATTTTTTTTCTAATTTTATATACATTTTTCTAATAATGGCTCCTCAAATTTTAATCAGACAGATATATATATATATATATATATTAATATTTCAGAAAAGGTTGACGTGGTTACCCGGCTATTGTTGTTTATTTGATAATAAATATTTATTTACTTTTATTTCTTTTTATAAATTATATAAATTATTTTGTTCTATAATTATTAATTATTTTTTTTATATTTCCTTTAGAAAATAATAGAAAGTAATTAAAAAATACGGTACTACTTAGTTATTCCGTCGACCAATTTAGCCAAATTATATAAATCGACAAACCACTCGCCAAATTATACAAATTGACATAATTTTTATTTTAAATACCGAAAGAACAAATAAATTAATATAACATTAATAAATATACAAATAAAAAGTCGAAATAAAAATCACTTGATGACGTAAACACGTGTAACTTGTTTAAAGTCAAGTGAATGTGACATTTACGATCAACCATTATTGACATTTAATCTTATAGTTTGGCGATAGATTTTTGGTCGACGGTATACCTAAGTAATACCAAAAATGCATATGTAACTGGTATTTGTAAACGATGTTTTCGCCAAATTTTCGAAAAGGAAAAAAGAAAAAAAAAATGCTAACTGGCGAGTTAAAAAAGAGCGAGATTTGGCGAGATTTGCATCCGGCTAACGTAACAGTACCAAGAAATCTTTGAAACCATGGCAAATTTTATGTAGTTTTATTCGAAAAAAAATTTTTGATTTTTTAATCAAAATGGAAAACTTACGGTCCCATATTGGCGCGATTTTTTTCTGACGCCAATGTCATATACGGAACGGGCACTTAACTGGCGCCAAAGTATCGTTATTTTGCTGGATATGGTAAGCCGGATGTTGTTGTTTATGCCATTGATGCGTTCCCCAAATTGGCGTCGTTAAAAAATCGCGCCAATATAGGACGTATATGACATGTGTGCCAAACTTTCATATGAACGGCGAAGGGATCAGACCGTATTTGTTTATGGCAGTTGATAACTTGAACTATTATAATATAGATGAAATGATGGCTATAGAATAATATTTGGCGACTTATCACCTGTGCCTGGCTAACATTAAAGTACCAAAATGGCACCTAGGGTATAAAAAGCGAAGTGGTCCGCCTGGAACTGTTGATGATAGTCACATGACTTAGGCTATTGTTGTAGAGATAGTTTTATAGTACCGCGAGACAAAGGCTCTGTATACTTAATTTATTTTATTTTAGCTTCTTTTTCAAATGTTTAACTGATCCTCTTTAATCAAAAACGAAAACAACCATTGGATGTCTTAACAGCAACTGATTCGCCCTTAAATTTTTGCAATCAAAGGAAATTGGATGGAAACCCGTTTACAGGGAGATCTGCACAGCTTTTTTCAGTATAATTCAATCTTATCTAATATTTTTAAAACCCATCAGATTAGCGTGCTTTTAGATTCTGCGTTGTCTGAACGGGAATTGGCGAACGTAGCTTGCAGGGGGTAGAGCCCCCTAGTTCTACTATAATTTTATTAAAATAATAAAATTTGCTTAATTTATTTTTTTATAATTTTATATGATCTGTATATTTAAAACACAAGGTTGCTTTTTAATCATCTGCCCTGAGCTTTCTACTGAACCAATTTACCAATATTTTATTTTAATTGAATGCTGTTCATTGGTATATGTGCCCGCACTAGCCGTTTTTTTTTTAATATCCCCACCTTAATATTTTAATTAAAAAAATATTTCATGAAATTTCTTTAAAATGATCGTAATTAGACAGATTTGATTATTGCAGAATTGAGGGAATATTGAGGTTTATTTATCTTTATTCATGCCAATTTTTGATAAAAATTAAAGAAAAATATTTTTACTTTTTTCTATGATTTAAATTTCTTTGAAATGAGTTAGGTCGCGCAGTATACAATTAGAGACATATTTCACCACAATATTTTGAAAGGAAAATGACGTTCTGCATTTGAAAACACGCATTTTTTCTTATAAAGTTTCCATATAGTTTTCATCTGCGTGAGTGCTAATACTGAGACACTGGACAAAAGGCTTAAGTACTTGAAAATGACGTCAAATTTAAAAGAAAATTATCAATTCAATTTCTTAGTTAATACTAAACATTTTAGAACAACTGAGTCTAAAAAACATAAATTACGGCAATTTTTACTCTTCGGTATTGCGATTAGTATCTGAAGTTAAGAGTATGACTGTTCACATGCAAATATATTGTTCACATTCGTGACTTCAAGTTTTGAGTTAAAATAAATTTAAAGTGATCAAATTAAAATGCCATTTTTTAAAACATGATGAATACGGATATGAGAAGTACAAATGTAAATATGCGAAGGTGAAAATGATTTTGCCGGGGAAAAAATATGATTGAATCAAGCTAGAATAAATTTTACCGTTTTGATTCGGGAAAACGAAGCATAAGAGACTCAATTGACGACTTCATCATAATAACTGTTTTTTATTATATTTTACTGATTACATATGCGATTAAAGTTTAATTTTAATAATTCAGGCACAACTGAGTTTTGTACAAATAGTATTTTGTTAATTTTAGGTTAAAATAATATTTGTTCAAGAGTTAGATTAATCAATTTAAGATGCATTTTCTATTGTAAATAATTTTGTTGGTTTATTATAAATCAATGAAACATTTCCTTCTTAAACATTTTCCTTCGTCGAAGTTCGACGAAGTTCCACCTCGTATTTATAATAAATTAAAATATGGAAGTCTTCTATTAAAAGAAAAAATTGGCAGAGCGTCCCACCCATTCTTTAAACGATTCCGTTTACCCTTCGAAATTTGTGTGGGCCTCAACAATTTAGTTCTGAATTATAAGTGTTTGTGGCTATGGGTCCCTTATATTCACGCTATACTAAAATTTAGGGGTTTCTGATTTAAAAAAAAAACGGGCAGTGTCCATTGTTTAATTATGTCACGTTCTTTACGCACACAATATTTCAACGCGCTGTGCACGGGATTGAAATATCAAGGGGTCGAAATGGATTCGAGACCGAAACGTCTGGACCGAAGAATTTTGACCGAAATATCTTGCACTTGCCAATAGCGATGGAAGGGGTTAAATCTTTGTAGAATGAAAGCTATATGCGGAAAAAAGTATGCCCTAGTTCTATAACAAAAACGATCATATTCTTTATACAACAAAGTTCGTATGGATGCTTACTTTTCAATACCACTTTTTCAGAAAATTAATTTTAGCCTTATTTAATCGTGAAAACCTGCAATTTAATAAGGTGAAAACTACTTTTCAGTAAAAGTGGTGTTCGAAAGTAAACACCCGTCAGAACTCTATACGTTTAAATAAAGGATTTCCTATCATTTTTTATAAAGTATTTTATTCTATTTTATTATTTAGAGATAGCTAAGTGAGTAAAAACATTCCGTGAAGATCATTCCTATATCTCTAAGGGGAATTAATTTAGTAAAGTACAAAAACTTTAATAGGAACCTTTTATGAACATTGATATTATTTGATTAAGTTTTTTTAATAGATATAAAGTATTATGTTTTATGTCTTGTTCCCATGTCAATACATTTCCGTTCAAATTGAATTATTCTTGATAAACGAACATTTTTTACCAGCGCTACATAAAAGTTAGATTGCATCAATGAAGTATGATATTAAGTGATTGGATATTATTTTACTACTTTATTTTATAAAAAACACTATGCGTAATATAATTTTTAACGCTCTCCCTAGAGTATTAAAGAAATGCGGAGTAAAAGAACAAATTATGGTATGACATTGTACGGTATTTTTTATGGAAAAGTCTTGAAATTTCACGGTTGACATTTATACAAATGCTCTACCATTAAACATTATAAAAAATATTAAGTTTACAGACAAACTTATCACAAACATATTTTATTACAACTTGACATTAAATGTTTTTGTATAAGAGAAAAATATACAGGTTGTGGCCGAACTCGACCAACAAATTCATGGGGTTGATAGCAGACATCAAGTGGATGAAAAATTACCATAGAACATGGTGTCGCAAACCATCTATTTAATCAAAAATAAAGGGTGTTCTACTCTAACTCAACTGGGGTTGTCGGTAATAACTTTCAAAAAACTGAAGTATATTAAATGAAACCTTTAACAGATATGCTCCCCTTTGCTGTAAATGTAATAACATAAAAAAAAGTGGTAGCATTTTCCATTATACGCGCCAGCAGTATGCAGTTTACTCTCTCCATTTTGAATTGCGATTACCAGTTCATAGGGTATCACCAATTAGGGTAGACCGGGGCTAGTTGGCTAGAGGGGTAAGTAGGCGCAATCCTCATAAATCGCCTGTTCGTGGATAGATTGCACAACCAGTCACAGAGTACCTTTCTACTTGCTTTTTACAATCCTCATTGTAGTTTTGCATTGTTACCTACGTACAGTGGACATTTATTACGATTTTTCTGTTTGTTATGCTCATAAGTAATTTTTTGTTGATTCATTCTTTTTCTAATTTCTAATACTTATCTTAATAATTGCGATTTAACTTGTGCAGTTTTTCGTAGTGTGTGATTAACTGTACCTACCCCATATGTGATTTACTTGGATTATTTATGTTTAGAAGGTTACGTGTCCCTTTTGTGAAGAAATTTATTATGGGGCTAGTAAGCGCATTGAACACGGGGCAAGTTGGCTCGGTGTCTGGTGTGTTCTGGTAGCTTGAAAAAGAGCAACCACCGAGAAAAGTGTTTGCAATGCAAGATTTTGGGCGCATGAGGCCCAAACGGAGACAGCTGCAACTCTGATGATGATATCGAGTAGGATAGAAGTTACTCAATGTTAATGTTTTATTCATTACTTTTATGTCTGCATAATTTAGAATTTACATTGTACGGCGATAACGCATTTGTTTAAACTTACTGATAATAATGAAACTGATTTCTGTTAACTGCGTGTCTTATTTGAGTTTTATTTAAATTTTTATAAAGCGTGTGCCAAATTACCCCATAGGTATAGGCAACTTGCCCCGTGACGGGGTAGGTTGGCGCACAATTTTCTTTTTACTTTAGGCTTCCGCTAAACATAAACTACAAAAGCTATAAACTCAAAACTCCAGGGTATTTATAGCCAAATGCCTGTTCTTTAAAAGTGCAGTTAAAGTTTGTTAAAAAACTTAAACAAAAAATTAATAAAAATTAATAACTAAAAACTGCGCCTACTAGCCCGGTATCCCCTACGTGAGCATTTTTCCAGAACTTTTCGTGATGTTACACCATTTCATACAAAACAAGGTACATATAGTTACATACTCAAAGCAATATTTTAATTTTTATCGAAATTATTACCGTTACCAGAGTTCAGTCAGGATGAAACACCCTTGTTTGTGACAAAATAAGTGTTTTGCGGTACCATGTTCTATGGCAATTGTTTATCGTCTTGATGCCTACTATCAGCTCTCTGAATTTGTCGGTCGAATTCGGCAACACCCTGTATATGTATGTGTATTAGACTTTTACTTTCTTTATCACCTTCTTCTGTCTTCAATAGAAGAATTTATTGTAATCGAAATTTTTTTCAACTTCCGCTTATCGACGGATTTACAAATTTCAGGGGTCAGAGATTACAAAAAACATGTTTTATACAAAATGTCCGTCATTCCGTGTGTCCGTATGTCCGTATGTGCATACAATTGAACCATTTTTTTTTATGTTTTTGGCTATCGCAAGCAGGTGCTCCCTGAATTTGGAAAAAATCTGCCCGGAGGGGGCACTGTAATACCGATTTTTGTAGTTTAAATATTGTACCATCCAAAAGTGTATGAAGTTATGCAGAGAATTGATTCAATTTTTTTGTGTATGTTTTTGTCCACGGCAAGAAGGTCCTCCCTGAATTTTGAGAAATTCCGCCGGAAGGGGGCGCTGTAATAGCGATTTTTGTGCCATTTTCAATATTGTACCATCGAAAAGTATATGAAGTTATGTATAGAATTGAACCAATTTTTTTCTGTATGTTGTTGGTCACGGCAAGAAGGTCCTCCCTGAATTTGGAAATATTCCGCCAGAAGGGGGCGCTATAATACCGATTTTTGTGCCATTTTCAATATTGCACCATTGAAAAATGTATGAATTTAGGCATAGAATTGAACCAATTTTTTTGTGTTTGTTTTTGGACACGGCAAGAAGGTCCTTCCTGAATTTGAAAATATTTCGCTGAAAGGGAGCACTATAATAGCGAATTTTGTGTAATTTTCTTGATTTTTCGTAGTTCTACGGTACACCTTCGGCTCGTGAAGCGACAGGAACTTCGCATCCTGATAAACCGGCTATTTACGAACAGCTGATATACAACAGAATAACGAAAAACTACTGATTTTAATAATTTCATGATCGAGTTTAACTCGTTTTTACTCCTATTAATTGAATGCAGCAGAAATTTAAGATAAAAGTCAAAGTTGATATAGTATTGAACTAATAAAAATGAAATATTGACATTTGTGACGAAATTTTGAAATATTAAAATAGATGAGATAGATGAAAGTTTTAAAATTGGTACATCCAACTAGTTTTGAATTCATTAGGATTATAAATTAATTTTTTTTTGTACTTTTTTTCCTTATTTCTCAATCAAATGTTATTGCAATTTCACAGTCTTTTGCCTAAAGAATCTCAATTTGTCTTTCATTTGCAATGCTTTAAAAAAAATTATAATTTGGAAACATTGAAGCACATCTATTAGCAATGGATACAAATAATTTCTTACATTATAATAAAATGATTTCTATATGCTTATGCTTTTTATCATTTTTAAAACAGTATATTTTATTCCATTTTTTCATTACGGTATTTCATGACAGCAAAAATTATCTAAAAATGAATGTACTAAAATAATTCATTTTGCAAATTTCAAAGCCTTAATACGATATTTTTTTTATGTTTAAGATCTTTACGAATACAATTTGTAAACAATTATATGACTACAATATGTAATAAATAACAATTGAACTTTGTAATAAATAAATACTTTTTATAGGTATATATAAATATTTTACAGACATACATACAATAAATACAATAAACCCAACTGGAGTGAAAAATTAGCAAGCCAGGAATCGAACCCGGGACCACAGTATACAAAACTGCTGCTCTAACCACTGAGCTACTCCGGTCGATGCCTGAGTCTGCAATTTCTCACTAATAAACCACGTTGGGGGAGTCACCAGCCATCTATACGACAGCCTTTGATTACCGGACAACGATGAATAGATTTTACTATTACATCGATCTATGATAATTATAATAAAGCACACATACTACAAAATATTAAAGCACACATATACACATAAATAACGCCTGCATTCAACAGTTAAAGGTATATATAAATATTTTACAGACATACATACAATAAATACAATAAACCCAACTGGAGTGAAAAAATAGCCAGAGCGAGGAATCGAACCTGGGACCACAGTATACAAGACTGCTGCTCTAACCACTGAGCTACTCCGGCCGATCCCTGTGTCTGCAATTTCTCACTAATAAACCACGTTGGGGGAGTCACCAGCCATCTATATGGTAGCCTTGGATGACCGGACAAGGATGAATAGATTTTACTATTACATCGACTATCACATCGATGCTCAGTGGTTAGAGCAGCAGTCTTGTATACTGTGGTCCCGGGTTCGATTCCTGGCTCTGGCTAATTTTTCACTCCAGTTGGTTTTATTGTATTTATTGTATGTATGTCTGTAAAATATTTATATATACCTTTAACTGTTGAATGCAGGCGTTATTTATGTGTGTATGTGTGCTTTAATATATATTGTAGTATGTGTGCTTTATTATAAATACTTTTTATGTTTTATCAGTACATTTATCTAGAAAAAATTATTTTTGGTTATTATTACTATTGGTTAAAGGACTTTTTTACTAACGCTACATAAAACTTATGAAACCTCAGAATTAGTGTTATTTGCGAGTACAATTTGTAGAAAATAATACAGCCACAATATGTTATACATAAAAATTAAAGTTTGTAATAAATAAAATCTCTTTATCTCTTATCAGTACATGTGTCTTAAAATTAAATTATTATTGGTTAAAGGACTTTTTACTGATGCTACACAAAACTTATGAAAACTCACAAGAGTAATAATAATAATTGATTGGAGATCTTTCTAATACTTTATTTTATAAAAAGCACCATACCTAATCTAATCTTTTAAAGCTATCCTTTGGGTGTAGAGAAAATATAAAGTAAATGAACAAATTATGATATGAACCTCTTCGGTATTTTTGGAAACTCTTTGTCGTTATGTGGTTACATGATTGACATTTATATGGGTGCTCTTTATTATATCAATTGTTACAGAAAGATATAATGGTCATAGACAAAATTATTACAGAACATATCTGATTAAAACTCTACATCAAACGCGTTTTATTCCAGAAAATATTGTTAACTATATGAAACATTTAAATTTTCAATCTGAAGTTATTTTTACTTTTAAGAAAGTTTTTTTTTTTTCTTGTTACTCATATTAGATTTTAGGCACAGTCCAGCAAAATTCTTCTGATTTGAACTCTCAATTCGTTTTTAATCTCAAACCCATGCAACATAACTCAATTTGAAAATGCATGAAAATATTTATGAATGATTAGTTCTCACAGGGGTCTCAAAAATTTCTTCCTTTCCTGCCGCTATGTTGATACTATAATCATTATTGCAGATTTCAATTACAGACGTTACAGGAATTACCATCCTAACTCTTCTATTTGCAAACGATCAAGTGCGAGTTTTACTAGCACTCAGAGAGTTCCGTACAATAAATAGAGGGTGAGCCAAAAGTTTTGCCCGGATTATAAATATTTATTGTGCTCAAACTGTTATAATTAGACATGTTTGTTTGGATACACTGTAAGTACTGTTATAATTTTTTTTATAAGACTACGTACCGCAGTAAATTGCATCGTGTGCCCTCTTGGTAGCTCGAAGAATGTCTAAGCTGTTTTCTAGTTCCCGCTAAGTGTTCTTTAACATGTCTCTTACCACCATACACACAACAGCTTGTATCCCAGTCTTCAGTTTTTCGACGTCAGCAATTGGTGTGGAAAAGACTCTGTTCTTGATATAGCACCAAAAGAAAAAATCCAGAGGAGTAATATCTGGAGAGCGAGGAGGCCAGGGTGTTGGCCCATCCCTTCCAATTCACAGATCTGGAAATGTTTCGTTTAGGAAATCACGTATTAAGGAGCCCCACTGTGGGCTAAAAACTACTAAAACTAAAGTATCCAATGATACAACAAGTTACATTATTATACAAACGGTTAATTCGTAATGAGTTATTCTAATCAGAGTAAGACTTTTGGTTCACGCGATATATCAATTATTAACTATATTATTTAAAAAAAAGTTCTTAAAAAAATAATAAGAGTTTGTAAAAAACTATATAACGTAGGGTTGGGAATAGCTGTATATACTTGAAAGGTATGAATAGGTATGCCATAAAAGTTTAAAGGGATATGAAGCCTAAATACTATCAAATATTGCTATTCTGTATAACTATTTTTTTAATCTTGTCCTAATCCGTTTATGATGAACTTAATTCGGCACTGACAATAAAAGTAGTGCATATTAAATCTTCATTTGGCATTTCATAAAACTAAATTCAGCGTAGTAATAATCTTTTTCCTTACGGTGTGGCTAAAACAAAATCCTTGTTCAAAGTTTAAACTTTGCATTTTGCTAAGCGCGCTTCGAAAGGAGGTCGCAAAAATGCAACGCAGCCTTGGTCCGGACCATTTTTTATTTAACTTTTAAAGACATGGGAGGCGTATTGAAATATCCACTCAATGGAAACAAGATGCGAATTCCATAGTATTTATGTGATTAATTCTCATTAAATTAGTCTGTTTTTAACAATTTGACGTTTCGTGCTTTTATACTGCTACTGGGCATTGCATTACACAAATATATCAACTAGAGAACAGGAATTCTGCTTTTTTCAGAATTTAGTGTCACCACCGGCATTTCCATTACTTCATTTTCTTCTGGTGGACTGGTGGTTTCTATTATTATGAAACAGCCATTATAAATGAAGCGTTAGGTGAAGATGAAAGAGCAGTCGTAAAAAGTTAGAACTCTGATTTTCTGGTCAGTATGGGAAAAAAATGGCCATAATTTAAAAAAAAAAAAAATATGGCCATTTTTTTTCCATTCTGACCAGAAAATCAGAGTTCTAACTTTTTACGACTGCTCTTTCATCTTCACCTAACGCTTCATTTATAATGGCTGTTTCATAATAATAGAAACCACCAGTTCACCAGAAGGAAATAACTCGGTTAAGCGGGACTCGGATAATCGGGACTCTGCTGCAAAACATATTTCAATTTTATGATTTTTTATGCACACGCTTTTATTTTATGTAAAATGACGTCATTTGCATTAATATAGGTTATTAAAATTAAATATAGTTTATAATAGCTCATCATAAATTATTCATTTATATTTTTCTCAAAATAGCACGTATTTCAATTAATTTTTTTTTTCAATTTTTATGAGAAAATGGCAACAAGAAGATATAATTGCTATTTTTCAACAATTTTTTCTTTACTTTCTACAGAAATGGCGTACTTGAGTTGCCAAAATGAAACAAATGTCGCTAAAAACTACAAAAAAAATTAATATTTCAAAAACAAATGGAGATCCAGTTTTCAAACAAATTGTATTAAAAAGTACTTTTTTTTTTCCCAATACGACGGTATAAACATTAAAAATGTGCGATGCTTAGAAGTTTTAAAAAATGTTGTAGAGCATTTAATCGCACAATAATACATTTGCTTTGTTTATTGCTGCCTTCAGTAAGCTAACGTTATTTTTTGGAGACAAAATAAGCTGGGAGAAAGAAATAGCATACCGTCCCGGTGGTTAATAATAGGTGTTATCTAGGCTTTAAAAGCCGATGGCGCATAGAGTAAGCCGCTCGTGTCTTTATGTATGTCCAAATTGTCCGTGTCTTTAAGGGTTAAGATCTTGGCTAATTACCGACATTTTTTTTTTACGAAAATCATTTATCAATAATCGTTTTATACTTCTGTGATGATAAGTACCTCCAGCGCTCCTCAACTCCTTTGCTGAGCGCCCGCAAATTGGAATTCGTGTGTAACGGAAAAATGCTATTTTCTCAAAAAATCTGTGACCTAAGGTAATCGCGATAGTTTTCTGTAAGATTTAAATTAACTTCTACTTTCCCTAGTTTAGTTTCAGTAGATTTGGAAATATAGACTGGTGAACATATTTTTGCATTACATTTTCGACGATATCTCTGAAAATATGATACCTAAAATAAATTTATTTTTGAGTTCTGCGTTACGAAAGCTTTCACACGATATAAAAAGAAAAGATTTTTTTTCCTATAACTTAATTAGCCCATCTAAATTTTTCTAAATATATTTGTGAATGGTTAATTATCTTTAAATATGTGGGTAAATAGCCTTTATTACTTCAGCCAATTTGAACTTTTGACGTTCCATAGTTTATGAGTAAAATAACTGTGACAGGCGGACAGATGGACATAGGAGTGATCTTATAATGGTTCCATTTTTACCTTTTTAAGTACGGAACCCTAAAAATGAACTAAAATTTTGATAACCGTATTAAATTTCTCTCAAACAAATTCCAGAGTCTAGCAGAAAGATTTTTTAGTTGAAATAGTGATAGGAAAAGTAGAAAAATTTAAGTACGAATACCTTTTTTTATTTATTTAATGGTAATGAAATAATGGTTTTTGAAACGCCATGAAAATAAGTAATTCACATGTCGTTTTGTAAGAGCAATGTCCTCCTTTATCAGGTGCAAACAAGACGTGATAATATTTTGAAAGCAAGAAGAAAAGTAAAAGTAAATATAAATCAAACACAGAGCAATAATCAGTCAAACAATGGCAGAGCAAAACAGAAAGAAAAATGAGAAAATCTCTCTATTCTAAAAAAAAAGTAACTAACGTTGTCACCGTCGCCGCTGACGCCGGTTTTGAATTTTTTGTGATCGGAGGTCTTTATTCGTTAATATTAAGCAAAATATTGCATATAAAGATATGAAAATCGGTGGTATTATAGAGAAATGTTTGATAAACACGCTGATGCAGACAGTTTTCAAATCGAAGAATTATTTTAAGAGATATTTAATGCTAAAGTTGGACAAAATCGTTCCATTAAAAAGTTTTATAGGAGCGAAAACTGTACATGGGAATTTAATCATTTTTAGATCACTTTATGCGTCAGAATTTCACGGTGTGCCGACTGCATTTAGTTTTTTAATTTGACTCAATTTTTGAGGTTTTATTTCTATTTTTAATTCAAATGTTCAGCATTTCTAGAGATATTTTTTACTTATTTTAGAAAATGGTATTAATTTAAACTGATGCCAACTGTATAAACAGCGCAAACAATAATGTTTGCTTCAAAATAAAAATTTATTTTACACCTGACTGTTATAAACAGAAAATATAAAAAGTAGGAACTCAAAGAAAATTACATCATAAAAACTATATTTACATGTGAATTTAAAAAAAAAAAAAAAAGAATATTGCAAAATAATAAATTCATTAACATGCGTTAGAAGTCTTAAATAGGAGAAATTGCGTCACATTTACGTCACATTACACTTATTACGTAAAATGAACAAAAAATAATATTGCAAAACAGTTTAAATTTAAAAATTGCGCGAGACATTTATTCGATATTTTAAGATGATCTTTTCAACAATTTTTATTAGGACAGCACAAATAATATTTCATTTCTAACAAAAGTATTTTCACGTGAATATTAAGAAAATGAAAAGTTTGGTGAAAATTACGTCAGATTAAAAACGATACATTTAAAACGTCTTATTTAAAAAAAAAAAAAACTTTCTTTTCGCTTTGCTAAAAAATACCGGGAGACAAAGACTCTGTTTATTTAATTCATTTTATATTAGCTTATTTTGAAATGTTTAACTGATTTTATTTAATTAAAAGACGGAAATAGCCATTGTATCTTTTAACAGCAGTTGATTTGGCCTTAGAATTCCCCAATCAAAGAGAAAAGAATAGAAACCCGTTTATTAGGAGATCGCCACTGTTTTTTAACTTACAATTCAATCGTCCGAAATTTTTTTAAAGCCCATCAAATTAGCATGCTTTTAGATTGTGAGGTATCTGAACGGGGGTTTCCGAGCGGAGCTCGTAGGGGCAGCACCCTTTAGTGTTAAAAAGAGATAGAGACAAAGATGAACTAGTCGGATGTACCAATCAAAAACTTTCTTCCATATCATACACGTTAATATTTCAAAAGTCGCTATCACAGTGAAAAATTAAACGGAAATCTATGTTCATCAAGAAGATTCTAAAGATATGAAATTTCGTGCATTAGTTCTTGAGATATGACTATCCATGAAATCGTGCAAATACAGTGAAATGCAGCATAGCAGTGTCACCTATTCGGTAATTTACACCAAAACCTAATCAGAAACAACTTATGTCAACATAAAAATAGTAAGTAAAGACTTTGTGCAACAATATTAAAAAGCAGAAAAAACAACGTTTAAAAATGCACGATTAATACAGGAAAAGCAGCAAACAGCTGTTTTGATTTACGGTTTGGCTATGGGTAATCCTCTTAGTCCAATTTTATGCGATATTTATAGGCACGATTTTGAGGTCAAACTTTTTGAAATTTTAAAATTTCTGTTCTATGTTCGTTATGTTGATGATGTTTATGTCCTGGTTGAAATGAATTCGGATATTAATCATATTCTCTCTATTATTAATTCCATTGAACCCTACATTCAATTTACCTCTGAAATTGAGACCAATAACTCTCTTTCTCTCCTGGATGTCCTTGTTATTCGTTGTGAAAATGACTTTCAGACTACCGTCTTTCGTAAACCTTTTGCTGTAAGTCTCCCACCTCACAGGTATTCTTCTCATCCCCCTAATCAGAAATTCGCTGTTTTCAATACTTTTGTTTTTCGGGCTACCAATATTTGTTCCACTCCTCAGTTACTTACTGCTGAACTTAATTACCTCAAAGCTATTGCTGTTGATCGTGGTTATTCCTCTAATATTATTGATTCTATTTATAAGAAATTGACGAAATCTGTCCATTCTGAAAAGCATTTTAATTCCAACTCTAATACTTCAGTTGTATTATCATTTTTTCCTATAATCAGTCAGCAAGTTTCTAAAACCTTAAGAAGGTTTGATTTAAATGTTATTTTTTCTCCTGTTAATAAAATCACTTTTTCAAATCTCAAACACCCCGTTGATTGCCTAGATAACTGGGGTATTTACCATATCTGTTGCCAGCGTGGTCTTTCTTATACTGGTCAGACTAAACGTGCTCTTTGATTTCGTTTAAAAGAGCATCAAGGTTATGTTAAAAATCAGGAGTTCAAACGTTCTTCTATTGCTCAACATTCTTGGTCTTCTCAACATAGGTTCGATTTTTCCTCAGCCATCATTATCCAACAATGTTCTTCTAACCTTGATCTTGATCCCTGGGAAGCTTACCACATCATTAAAAATTCTCACTCTTTAGTCAATGACTTATCTTGATCTTGTACTCCTGATTTTCCAAGTATTTGGAAAGCATTAATTTAATTTCTCCTTTTTTGGTTTCTTTTTCTCTCCTTCTCCGGTAGATGTCGCTACTTGTCCACCCAAACGTTTCCACTGTTTATCTCTCATTGGTTGTTTTTGGCGCCTTCGCTACCCACATAGGGTATATAAGCCAGTGCGTCTCTGTCTATCATTTTGCTCAGCCTTGCTTTTTTCTAGCATGCTGTTCCTTTTTCCCTATCTTGCACTAAAGAAGAATCTCGCTAGTAGATTCGAAACAGCTGTTTGCTGCTTTTCATGTATTATTTGTGTATTTTTAAACGTTGGTTTTTCTGCTTTTTAACTTATGTCAAAATCTAACTCAATCTGAAGTTTGGTGAAAATCCGAGCATTAGTTTTTGAGATAGAGTTGTTTCAAAAATCGTGAACAAACAAGCATAGTAGCGCCATCTGCTGAGCGATTTACACCAAAACATAATCAACAGCAATATTAATCAAGGTATACTTGAATCTGAAGTTTGATGAAAATTCGTGCATTAGTTCTTCAGACAGAGCTATTGAGGTAATCGTAAAAAATGCAGCACAGCAACACCATCTATTAGGCGATTTCCACAAACACATAATCAGCATCAACTCATATCAAGGAATAACTGAATCTGAAGTTTGATGAAAATCTGTGCATGAGTTCTGGAGATAGAGCTATTGCGGAAATCGTGGAAATCCTTCAAAATGCAGCAATGCAGCGCCACCTGTTAGGCGATTTACACCAAAACGTTATCAGCGCCAAATTATATCAAGTACTTACTGAATCTGAAGTTTGATTAAAATTCGTGCATTAGTTCTTGAGATACAGCTATTGTAGAAATCGTAAAAAATGCAGCATAGCAGCGCCACCTTTAGGCGATTTACACCAAAAAGTATTGAGCACCAGTTTATATCAGGGACTAACTGAATCTAAAGTTTTATTAAATTCCGTTCATTAGTTCTTGAGATAGATCGGCCACAAAATTTGTGTCACATACATACAGACAGACAGACAGAGTGAGTCACAGACTCACAAACAGATATTTTGTAAAAACATGTTTTTCGGGTTCTCTGATCCCTAAAACAATTAAATCCGTCGAAAAACGGAATTCAAAATTTTTACGAATCCAATACTTTCTTCTTGTAAAAATAGAAGAAAGTAAAAAAGAATTTCTTATAACCTTGCTCCAACACATTTAAAATAATGTCACAAAACTACGCCGTAGAATATAGTGAAAGATGATGATGATGAAGAAAGATGATTAAAAAGATTAGAAAGCGTATAACACAATTTAAACAATTCACTTCAACAGTAGGAAGATTATGCGAAATCTTTTGCACAACATTGTATATGATCTCTAGATTTGCAAATATACTATCATGGAAGACGGTAGTATTCCAGTGACGTAGCCTTAAGCCTAAAATCGTAAGAATGGCGGAACTCATATATACACCTAACTCGAGATCAAAGGAAACGCGAAAAGCCGCCACTTCATAACTCAGCAAATATAGGGCATATTGTTCTGATTTTTTAAAAACAGTCTTATATCTGCAGTCTTATGCTATTTTGAAATTTTTACAATTCTACATACAGTATATTTTGAGATCTCGAAGCCTATTTTTAAAGTACTTGGGATGGATACACTTTCTAATTTCCATTTCTGGAAAATGGCCCGGGCAATTTTTTTTAAATTGATATATAATATGAATTTGTTTTAGATGAAGGGAATGAGATAATACTTGTGTCCGGGAAAACTCTTGTTTTTTATATAATTCGCATTTTTTCCCCTCAAAAATGACATGCGCGATTTTATTAAAATTAATATATAATATAAATCTGTTTGAGATAAAGCGAATAACATAACACTTATTTGCAGAAAAACTGTTGTTTGTTATGTAATCGGTATGAAAAATGAGACTATATTTTTTCGCCATTCTATGAGAATTTACCGCAAATGCGCAAGAAGTTATAAATATATTCCTGAGCCTGCACATGCTTTCTTTTTATTCACTTTTGGGAACAACTAGCTATCCAAACACTAGCTGAGTGGTTAAGAGCGCTACTCTCATACACGCGATATCTCGGGTTCAATCCGCAGTGATGCCTTTTGATTATTTTTATGAGTTCTTTTGTAATTTTTTATTGCCAATTAGACCATTAAATAAAATTTAAGACTTTTTTAATTGTTATCAAGTTAAACAAAATTAAATTGCATTTATAATTAAGCTAAATAAAATAAAACTTCATTTTAAATAAATTTCAATAACAAAATGTGCCATTTCCTGCAGCTGGTAAATGTGGCGCCATCTATATTTTGTATAGATACCTAAACTGTAACATTTCATATAGAATACAGATATATGCGTTTAATATTTTTTAAATAACGATTACTGGAAAATGTTATTCAATATTATTTCATAATCCTTTGGATATTTTGAGAGTGTTACTATCACACAGCAAATATATCTAGTGCATTGATTTTATTAACTCATAAATGTAATTGAGTTAAAAATCTTTATCTAAATTTAAGTAATGAATTTTGTTCTATGCATTTCAAATATGTTGTAATTATGTATCTCATCTCCACATAAAAAATAAAAATCTCAGATTAACTGTTTCAGAAAGTATTTTCACATTTAATTATGTATATATACATATACTATGTATATATATATACCGTCTCTTTTCTTGTCTGATGTATGTTTTTTTATACCTGCTAAAAAAAAAATAAAATAAAATAAAATAAAATAAAATAAAATAAAAAAAAAATTAATACTTCCTAAATAGTATTAAATTCAGACATTTTTCTCCGGGAAGATGTGTGTGTTAAAAAAAAATTGCAGAAATTACTTTATCTATATTAAGGAGTATAAAAAATTTAATGTAATTTAAAATAAGAATCTCTTGAAATTGTTCCAATTTTTTTTAAGGTTATTAACTTACTGTCCTACTTATTTCTTATGTATGTTAAAAATATCGTACCTTAGACTAGGTACTTCTTTTTCGTTTTGAGAAATGATGCAAATTAAAATCATTAAAAATTTGCTGTTTAATGTTTTGAATAATAATTCAAAATTATTTTCTGACTAGCAAAATAATTTGTAAGTATTTTTGTCAAACTGTCTTCTATTCATTAATATGAGTATGTAAAAATATTTTTTAACAATTTTTATAGAATTAACCTATAATATATATATTTATTGTTACAAATGCAATGCAAATTTAATCTTTTCCTGCTCCATGCTGAAATATTTAAAATTTGGGATGCAATTCTAATATTTATCAAAAAGGCATTTTTCAGTTCAAATTTTTGTATTTTAAATATTATTTTAAATTGTACTTTATATTATTTTGTTGTACAAAAATCAAATGATAATGCCTATTTTAATTAACAAAATTAAAAAATCATAAAATGATGCATTATTTTTTTTAAACTTTTAGTGAGAAAAACTTTTTTATGTAAAAATTTTATGATTACATCTTACTCGAAAATGTAGCTATTTTGATAGAAATGGGCAAATCGGATCAGAAATCAATACTTTCTTCTTGTAAAAATAGAAGAAAATAAAAAAGAATTTCTTATAACCTTGCTCCAACACATTTAAAATAATGTAACAAAACTACGCCGTTGAATATTGTGAAAGATGATGATGATGAAGAAAGATGATTAAAAAGATTAGAAAGCTTATAACACAATTTAAACAATTCACTTCAACAGTAGGAAGATTATGCGAAATCTCTTGCACAACATTGCATATGATCTCTAGATTTGCAAATATACTATCATGGAAGACGGTAGTATTCCAGTGACGTAGCCTTAAGCCTAAAATCGTAAGAATGGCGGAACTCATATATACACCTAACTCGAGATCAAAGGAAACGCGAAAAGCTGCCACTTCATAACTCAGCAAATATAGGGCACATTGTTCTGATTTTTTAAAAACAGTCTTATATCTGCAGTCTTATGCTATTCTGAAATTTTTACATTTCTACATGCAGTATATTTTGAGATCTCGAAACCTATTTTTAAAGTACTTGCGATGGATACATTCCTAATTTCCATTTCTGGAAAATGGCCTTCGATTTTTTTTAAATTGATATATAATATGAATTTGTTTTAGATGAAGGGAATGAGATAATACTTGTGTCCGGGAAAACTCTTGTTTTTATATAATTCGCATTTTCCCCCTCAAAAATGACCTGCGCGATTTTATTAAAATTAATATATAATATAAATCTGTTTGAGATAAAGCGAATAAAATAACATTTATTTGCAGAAAAACTGTTGTTTGTTATGTAATCGGTATGAAAAATGAGACTATATTTTTTCGCCATTCAATGAGAATTTGCCGCAAATGCGCAAGAAGTTATAAATGTATTCCTGAGCCTGCACATGCTTTCTTTTTATTCCCTTTTGGGAACAACTAGCTATCCAAACACTAGCTGAGTGGTTAAGAGCGCTACTCTCATACACGCGATATCTCGGGTTCAATCCGCAGTGATGTCTTTTGATTTTGAGTTCTTTTGTAATTTTTTATTGCCAATTAGACCATTAAATACAATTTAAGACTTTTTCAATTGTTATCAAGTTAAACAAAATTAAATTACATTTATAACTAAGCTAAATAAAATAAAACTTCATTTTAAATAAATTTCAATAACAAAATGTGCCATTTCCTGCAGCTGGTAAATGTGGCGCCATCTATATTTTGTATAGAAACCTAAACTCTGACATTTCATATAGAATACAGATATATACATTTAAATTTTTTTAAATAGCGATAACTGGAAAATGTTATTCAATATTATTTCATAATCCTTTAGATATTTTGAGAGTGTTACTATCACACAGCAAATATATCTAGTGCATTGATTTTATGAACTCGTAAATGTAATTAAGTTAAAAATCTTTATCTAAATTTAAGTAATGAATTTTGTTCTATGCATTTCAAATATGTTGTAATTATGTATCTCATCTCCACATAAAAATTAAAAATCTCAGATTAACTGTTTCAGAAAGTATTTTCACATTTAATTATGTATATAAACACACACACACACACATATATATATATATATATATATATATTTGTTATGTATATATGTATACAGTCTCTTTTCTTGTCTGATGTATGTTTTTTTATACCTGCTAAAAAAAAAAAATAATAATACTTCCCAAATAGTATTAAATTCAGACATTTTTATCCGGGAAGGTGTGTGTGTGTGTTTAAAAAAAACTGCAGAAATTACTTTATCTATATTAAGGAGTATAAAAAATTTAATGTAATTTAAAATAAGAATCTCTTGAAATTGTTCCAATTATTTTTTAAGGTTATTAAACTAACTGTCATACTTATTTCTTATGTATGTTGAAAATATCATACCTTAGACTAGGTACTTCTTTTTCGTTTTGAGAAATGATGCAAATTAAAATCATTAAAAATTTGCTGTTTAATGTTTTGAATAATAAGTCAAAATTATTTTCTGACTAGCAAAATAATTTGTAAGTATATTTGTCAAACTGTCTTCTATTCATTAATATGATCATGTAAAAATATTTTTGAACAATTTTTATAGAATTAACCTATAATATATATATTTATTGTTGCAAATGCAATGAAACTTTAATCTTTTCCTGCTCCATGCTGAAATATTTAAAATTTGGGATGCAATTCTAATATTTTTCAAAAAGGCATTTTTCAGTTCAGATTTTTGTATTTTAAATATTATTTTAAATTGTAGTTTATATTATTTCTTTGTACAAAAATCAAATGATAATGCCTATTTTAATTAACAAAATTAAAAAAATCATAAAATGATGCATTATTTTTTTTAAACTTTTTAATGTACAAATTTTATGATTAAATCTTACTCGAAAATGTGACTATTTTGATAGAAATTTATGTTTGTTGCTATGAATTTAAATAAAAAAATAAAAAAACAAAACCTATATTTTTACCAATCAGCTGTTTTTCTTATTTTCATTCATATTTATGGTAATTATGGTACACTTTTTTGAGACTCAAAAATAAAATAATAAAATACTCAATGGCAGTTGATAGCGCCGTCTATAATCGATAATCGAAACTGTACCCAATCAATCACGTGATCGGCAGGCTGGGTATACTAACGCTACAAACCGAGGATTACTTTCGGGGTCAAATTCTGTGATGAAAAGCCTATCTTCGTTGTTCTCCTGTGCTTACAATGTTATTGTATTTTAAATAAAAAGGTTTAAATAGTAATATATCTTTATATTTTTCTTAAGAAAGTAAACTTTTTGCATAGCAAAATTTAACAAAACTTTCTATATCTGTGAAACGAACCATTAAAGAAACACCATTTTGTATAATACTTCCGTATCTTACTAAAAAGTTCTTAAAAAAAATGAAATAGTACAGCACTCTTTAAAATTGAAGTATGAGGTATGGTTTTTTGAGCGGGGTGGGGGGGGGGGGAGAGAATTAAAGGTGAATGGAAATCACGATTATGAGTTCTTATCGTTGGTCTTTAATTTTTTTTATCTCTTTGTTATTAACCTAAAAAAATAATCATATCAATTCAAAAAACCTTTAACGGGTTAAAAGTTTGTGATGCAGCACTTTATCTTATTGCTATAAGAATTTTAAATATGGAACTTAAAAATAATGATATCAAATTTTAAGTGATGCTATATTATTTATTTCATCTTTTTATTGTTGTTTTATTTATAATTACATGTGTAATAATTATGTTAAATTTAAAAGGATGTATAAAAATTTATTCCTTGATGCTTTATCATTCACATCTTTCCTAAATTCAAAATATGAGTTTTAAAAGATATCATATCGAAATTTAAGTGACGCCTTGATGTAGCTGTAAACAATTTGTTTTAAAATTCAATTTTAATTGTCTTCGCTTTGGCTAAATATATTTACACATCTAACCAAAACTTTTAATTTTCCAATACACAGTTAAAAATATCACTTTCACTGAACCTATACAATGCACTGTAATGTATTTATATGAATAAATTGATTTATCTTTTGTGCCACGCTATCCAAAATCAAAAGTAAAATTTATGTAAATGATTTCTTTGCGTCATTGTATCCAAACTAAGCGAAATGTATTCAAATGGATATTATGACGCAAAGAAATCGTTTACATAAATTTGACTTTTCATTTTGGATAGCGTGGCACAAAAGATAAATCAATTTATTCATATAAATACATTACAGTGCATTGTATAGGTTAAGTGAAAGTGATATTAGGTAGCTTTCTTTACAAAAAAGCTACCTATTGCAGCCGTTCGGAGGAAAGCGATTTCAAAAAATTTTGGTATATTTTCATCGATCATGACCCCCACACCCCGAAACCACCCTCCGTTCAAAATTGATATATATATATATATATATATCTGACCTATGTCACACTGTAACCCCCGTAATTATGAACCGATTTCGATGTAATTCGGTGTGTACATAGTACATACCAATGTCTCGACCGAGTTCGTTGGCCAGCTTCATCCGCCATTTTGTTCCAAAATGGCGGCCATTTAAAATTTTTAAAAAAAATTAAAACTTGAAATGTGGTACCAAAAAATTAAAAATGGAAAAATATTTTTTTCTTATGTATTTGACCTTTATACAAAGATTCCGGAGCAGTTTTTGTTTCGTCTATATCTTACAAAATGGCTGAGTTATAGCATTTTGAATTTCTAGCGTGGCTGACATTTTGAAACGTCCTGAATTTTGTCACGCGATAAAAGGCGTATTTATGAACCGATTTGGATGTAATTCGGTGTGTACATAGTACATACCAATCTCTCGACCGAGTTCATTGGCCAGCTTCATCCGCCATTTTGTTTCAAAATGGCGGCCATTTAAATTTTTTTTTTAATTTAAAATTTGAAATGTGGTACCAAAAAATTGAAAATGGAAAAATATTTTTTTCTTATGTATTTGACCTTTATACAAAGATTTCGGAGCAGTTTTTGTTTCGTCTATATCTTAAAAAATGGCTGAGTTATAGCATTTTGAATTTCTAGCGTGGCTGACATTTTGAAACGTCCTGAATTTTGTCACGCGATAAAAGGCGTATTTATGAACCGATTTGGATGTAATTCGGTGTGTACATAGTACATACCAATCTCTCGACCGAGTTCATTGGCCAGCTTCATCCGCCATTTTGTTTCAAAATGGCGGCTATTTAAAATTTTTTTAAAAATTTAAAATTTGAAATGTGGTACCAAAAAATTGAAAATGGAAAAATATTTTTTTCTTATGTATTTGACCTTTATACAAAGATTTCGGAGCAGTTTTTGTTTCGTCTATATCTTAAAAAATGGCTGAGTTCCAGCATTTTGAATTTCTAGCGTGTCTGACATTTTGAAACGTCCGGAATTTTGTCACGCGATAAAAGGCGTATTTATGAACCGATTTGGATGTAACTTCGTTTATACATAGTACATACCAATGTCTGGACCGGGTTCGTTGGCCAGCTTCACCCGCCATCTTGTTTAAAAATGGCGGCCATTTAAATTTTTAAGAAAAATTTAAATTTGAAATGTGGTACCAAAAATTGAAAATTGAAAAAATATTTTCTTCTTATGTGTTTGACCTTGATAAAAAAATTCGGGAGCAGTTTTTGTTTCGTCTATATCTTAAGAAATGGCTGAGTTATAGCATTTTGAATTTCTAGCGTGGCTGACATTTTGAAACGTCCTGATTTTTCTCACGTAATAACAGGCGTATTTATGAACCGACTTGGATGTACCTTGGTGTGTACATAGTACATACAAATATCTCGACCGAGTTCGTTGGCCAGCTTCATCCGCCATCTTGTTTCAAAATGGCGGCCATTTAAAAAAATTAAAAAATAAAAAAATTTAAATGAGATACCAAAAAATTGGAAAATGAAAAAATATTTTTTTCTTATGTATTTGACCTTTATACAAAGATTCAGGAGCAGTTTTTGTTTCGTCTACATCTTAAAAAATGGCTGAGTTATAGCATTTTGAATTTCTAGCGAAGCTGACATTTTAAAACGACCTGATTTTTGTCACGCGATAACAGGCGTATTTATGAACCTATTTGGATGTAACTTGGTCTGTACATAGTACATACCAATGTCTCGACCGAGTTCGTTGGCCAGCTTCATTCGCCATCTTGTTTCAAAAGGGTTGCCATTTAAAAAATATTAAATTTAAAATTCAAAATGAGGTATTAAAAAATTGGAAAATGAAAAAGATTTTTTTTATGTGTTTGGCCTTGATACAAAGATTCTGGAGCAGTTTTTGTTTCTGAAAATTTGTTCTTTTGTTTATATCTTAAAAAGTGGTTGAATTATAGCACTTTGAATTTCTATCATGGCTAACACTTTGAAACGATCTTGTATTTGTCTCGCGATACCACGTGTATTCGCCTATTTCGATGTAAGAAGGCATGTGGATAGTATACATCAACACCTCGACCAAGTTCGCTGGCCAGATTCATAAGCCATCTTGTTTCAAAATGGCGGCCATTAAATTAAAAAATATATATATATTTAAAGTGAGGTGCAAAAAAATTAGAAATTGAAATTCTTAAGTATTTGATCTTGATATAAGGATTCAGGAGCATTTTTTGTTTGTCTTTACCTTAAAAAATGGCTCAGATATAGTAGTTTCAATTTCTATTGTGGGTGACATTTTCAAAAATCTGATTTTTTGCATGCGACAGCACTCCTATATATTAACCGATTCCGATGTGAGTGAGCATGTGCACAGCAATTACTAAGGTCTCGACCAAGTTCACTGCTTATCCTCATCCACCATGTTGTCTTAAAATGACAGGCACTTTAAGAAATTGCCGAATTTGGCAGCCAAATATAAGTTACTTTAAAGAAAAGCAGCTTGGATAAAGCTGACTAATTTCGCGAAATTCTCAATCATTATATTGATAAAAATTAGTATTGAATCTCCTATATTCGGTTTCCACTAAATTGAGCTTCGTGTGTTTGCATGACATAAGTTGGCTTTTTTAAAATAAGGATTATGAAAGCTACCTCTTCCTCCCGGCACTGGCCGGAAGGACTTTTGGAAAATTAAAAGGGTTGGGTTGGGTCGATTGTTGACGGCCAATTATCTACACGAGGGATATGGGCCCTAGGGGGAGTGCCTTCCGTGGAGGTCTTTCTAAGGGAACCTAATCCGTATTAACGCATGGAAATCCACGGTTCGAAGAAAACCACGAAAACTCCGAACGATTAGGCCGACGGGCGTGATTGGGTTCGAGCCCAGCACCTCCCGTCTACCAGCTTCGAGAGCAGATCCTCTCAGCCACTAGGAAAATTAAAAGTTTTGGTTAGATGTGTTAATATAGTTAGCCAAAGCGAAAACAATTAAAATTGAATTTTAAAACAAATTGTTTAAAGCTACATCAAGGCGTCACTTAAATTTTGATATGATATCTTTTAAAACTCATATTTTGAATTTGGGAAAGATATGAATGATAAAGCATCAAGGAATAAATTTTTATACATCCTTTTAAATTTAACATAATTATTACACATGTAATTATAAATAAAACAACAATAAAAAGATGAAATAAATAATATAGCATCACTTAAAATTTGATATCATTATTTTTAAGTTCCATATTTAAAATTCTTATAGCAATAAGATAAAGTGCTGCGTCACAAACTTTTAACCCGTTAAGGTTTTTTAGGTAGCTTTCTTTACAAAAAAGCTACCTATTGCAGCCGTTCGGAGGAAAGCGATTTCAAAAAATTTTGGTATATTTTCATCGATCATGACCCCCAGACCCCGAAACCACCCTCCGTTCAAAATTGATATATATATATATATATATATATATCTGACCTATGTCACACTGTAACTCCCGTAATTATGAACCGATTTCGATGTAATTCGGTGTGTACATAGTACATACCAATGTCTCGACCGAGTTCGTTGACCAGCTTCATCCGCCGTTTTGTTTCAAAATGGCGGCCATTTAAAATTTTTAAAAAAATTTAAAACTTGAAATGTGGTACCAAAAAATTGAAAATGGAAAAATATTTTTTTCTTATGTATTTGACCTTTATACAAAGATTCAGGAGCAGTTTTTGTTTCGTCTACATCTTAAAAAATGGCTGAGTTATAGCATTTTGAATTTCTAGCGTGGTTGACATTTTGAAACGTCCTGAATTTTGTCACGCGATAAAAGGCGTATTTATGAACCGATTTGGATGTAATTCGGCGTGTACATAGTACATACCAATCTCTCGACCGAGTTCGTTGGCCAGCTTCATCCGCCATTTTGTTTCAAAATGGCGGCCATTTAAAATTTTTTAAAAAATTTTAAATTTGAAATGTGGTACCAAAAAATTGAAAATGGAAAAATATTTTTTTCTTATGTATTTGACCTTTATACAAAGACTCCGTAGCAGTTTTTGTTTCGTCTATATCTTAAAAAATGGCTGAGTTATAGCATTTTAAATTTCTAGCGAAGCTGACATTTTGAAACGTCCTGAAATTTGTCACGCGATAAAAGGCGTATTTATGAACCGATTTGGATGTAACTTCGTTTATACATAGTACATACCAATGTCTCGACCGGGTTCGTTGGCCAGCTTCACCCGCCATCTTGTTTAAAAAATGGCGGCCATTTAAATTTTTAAGAAATATTTAAGTTTGAAATGTGGTACCAAAAATTGAAAATTGAAAAAATATTTTCTTCTTATGTGTTTGACCTTGATAAAATGATTCGGGAGCAGTTTTTGTTTCGTCTATATCTTAAGAAATGGCTGAGTTATAGCATTTTGAATTTCTAGCGTGGCTGACATTTTGAAACGTCCTGATTTTTCTCACGTAATAACAGGCGTATTTATGAACCGACTTGGATGTACCTTGGTGTGTACATAGTACATACAAATATCTCGACCGAGTTCGTTGGCCAGCTTCATCCGCCATCTTGTTTCAAAACGGCGGCCATTTAAAAAAATTAAAAAATAAAAAAATTTAAATGAGATACCAAAAAATTGGAAAATGAAAAAGATTTTTTTTGTATGTGTTTGACCTTAATACAAAGATTCTGGAACAGTTTTTCTTTCGTCTATATCTAAAAAAAAATGGCTGAGTAATAGCATTTTGAATTTCTCTTGTGGCTGACATTTTAAAACGACCTGATTTTTGTCACGCGATAACAAGCGTATTTATGAACCTATTTGGATGTAACTTGGTCTGTACATAGTACATACCAATGTCTCGACCGAGTTCGTTGGCCAGCTTCATTCGCCATCTTGTTTCAAAAGGGTTGCCATTAAAAAAAATTAAATTTAAAATTCAAAATGAGGTATTAAAAAATTGGAAAATGAAAAAGATTTTTTTATGTGTTTGGCCTTGATACAAAGATTCCGGAGCAGTTTTTGTTTCTGAAAATTTGTTCTTTTGTTGATATCTTAAAAAATGGTTGATTTATAGCACTTTGAATTTCTAGCATGGCTACCATTTTGAAACGATCTTGTATTTGTCACGCGATAACACACATATTCGCCTATTTCGATGTAAGAAGGCATGTGGATAGTATACATCAACACCTCGACCAAGTTCGCTGGCCAGATTCATCAGCCATCTTGTTTCAAAATGGCGGCCATTAAATTAAAAAAAATATATATATTTAAAGTGAGGTGCAAAACAATTAGAAATTGAAAAAGGTTTCTTTCTTAAGTATTTGATCTTGATATAAGGATTCAGGAGCATTTTTTATTTGTCTTTACCTTAAAAAATGGCTCAGATATAGCAGTTTCAATTTCTATTGTGGGTGAGATTTTGAAAAATCTGATTTTTTGCATGCGACAGCACTCCTATATATTAACCGATTCCGATGTGAGTGAGCATGTGCACAGCAATTACTGAGGTCTCGACCAAGTTCACTGCTTAGCCTCATCCACCATGTTGTCTTAAAATGACAGGCACTTTAAGAAATTGCCGAATTTGGCAGCCAAATATAAGTTACTTTAAAGAAAAGCAGCTTGGATAAAGCTGACTAATTTCGCGAAATTCTCATTCATTATATTGATAAAAATTAGTATTGAATCTCCTATATTCGGTTTCCACTAAATTGAGCTTCGTGTGTTTGCATGATATAAGTTGGCTTTTTTTAAATAAGGATTATGAAAGCTACCTCTTCCTACCGGCACTGGCCGGAAGGACTTTTTGAATTGATGTAGTATACAAAAATTTTATTAATTAAGAAACGCATAAACCAGTCGAAAATCCCCCTTCAGCAATTTACGGCAATAAGCAGAAATGTACCAGAAATACTTTGTGGAAACTTTCTTTTGTGCTATATAATCTTTAGAATTTACATACATCGTGTTCCGTGCAAAATATTAGTAATATTTAAAAACGCATAGCAAACTTGTCTACGCCCTTCCAGCAATTATTGATGAAATACAATACTGAAAATGAATTATTTTGTGTGTCACAGGGTTCGGTGATATATGGGGCATTCTCACAATCTTTTGACTTTCATGTCCCTGAATAATAACTTTTTATTTAAAACACTTTTTTGTCTTCTTTTTATTTCATATACTGGGGAACATCCCATTGCATGATTGCATAACAATATTAACGAGATAAATAAGTTTTGGACGATGTTAGGGGTCCAAATACCAGGAAAACTCCTTTGCCGTTCCGTGTCCCTGATGCTGATTTTTAAGTTTGGAGCTGTCTGGATAAAATTGTTTCAATAAAAAATAATTCGATGCAATTTTTTTCTGAAACTGGAACTATTGTTTTATTTAGCTAATACGAAATTTTGAAACTTTCAGCACTATAATAACCTAAAAAATATTTTTTTGATCAATAAAAAGGAAATTTAAATTTTTAGTTTATGCAGACTAACATGAAATATATGTTTTAAAAATTTCGTGAAAAAATATACAGAAGTTTTTGAGATATCGTGCACGTAATGCCCAAAAACGTCATTTGGAGAAAAATGACTTCTAATATGTAGCTAAAAATTAACCTGCATACATTTTTAAGTTTGTTATTATTTTTTAAACTCCGTCCCTGGGTTTTAGATTCCTTACCATCCCTCTTCTAAAATTATACAGAAAATCATTTCAGATGCAGCCACAGAATTTTTTTCAAGTTATTTCTCATGCAGAAGTATGCTAGAGAAATAATGTCTAAAATTCTTTGGCAGGAAATTTACTGTAGAATTTAAATCAGCATTATAATATCGATTTCAAGCAACGAGGCTTTATTGGTAGTCTCACCGACTTCAAGGTTTATTCCTGCACTTTTCGAGGTAAATTAAAAAAAAAATTAATATAATCCAATGTTAACAACTGTTTCTAAAAATCAATGAACATTGTGGCTATCACTTAGTCTTAACATGATTTTCCTAAAAATAGGTAGTAATTTTCCTTACCGTTCCATCCTTACCGTCCCATTTTTTACCATTTCGCCCCTTTTTTCCAAAACCATCCCTTTTTTTTAGCTTACCGTCCCTTCTTTAACACCCATTTAAGACAATGTTATGCAAAAATTCTGTATTAAAAGTACTACATTGTTATTATTTCTCATTTGAATGCCATGTGGGTACTATGTAAATTCATTATAAGTAAAAATTTAGAAGAAAATAAAAAGTTATAGGGGTAAAATGCTAAGGAAAATTAAACTCGTAAGTTTAACTTAAACCTCAGTTAAATAAAAAAATTTTCGCTGCTGACCATTTTTTCTTTATTTTGAATCATTAAGGCATTCGTCTATCAGATTAAAATGTCATTTTAGCAAGTTTAATTTTGTCAGATTTTTTTTCCCCAAAAGTCAAAAGATTGTGAGAATTCCCCATATATCAATGGATATCTATCTTGATATATATCATGATATGTATCCTATATTTATTTTTAAAATATCATGAAGTTTGATATTTTCGATATTTTCATATATTTGACACTAATTTTCAAAATATTGCATATGACATCTTTGATATTTTTTGTTAAAACAAGTGTAAAGAAATTTTATAACTGTTATTGATGGTGTCATTCTGTAGATAAGAACTTTTGCTTTGGCAGGCCCTTTTTAGTTTCACACACACACACACACTCACTGTAATAGGTAACTTTTTACTTTTAGTAATGAAAGCTACCTAAAAGTGCCCAGAATTTTGACCACTACTGTACTATTAAACTTTTTTTTCCTTTTTTTTTTAACTATTTGGAAGAATGGTTATTGTTCTGTGTCAGAGTAGGAAATCAAAAGCATATCTGAAGGTTTTTATTGGTTTAATCCGCATTTTATTCGTTTTCTGATTGGTCAATACAGTAATCTGTATTTCCCTTTACTTTCAACAGAGATGGATACCTTCTGATGCCACTATGACAAAAAAGTAATAAAAACTACAAAAAAAAATTAATAACTCAGAAACAAATTGAGATACAGCTTTCAAACAAATTGCTTTTAAAAGAACATTTTTTCTCTATCCGATGGTGTAAAAAGTAATATTGTCGGATGTTTAGAAGTTTAAGATTGAAATTTCATTTAAAATGGGTTGTCAGATTTTCTGGAAATCTGATGATGGAAAAGCTTTTCCCGAACAGCCAATGAAATGCTTGGATAATCCGTAAGTTTCAGGTGGATAATACGTACGAGTCGCAGGCGATTTTTATCGCTTGGAATTTTTACGTGTAATAGCACTATTAATGTTTAATTTATGACGTACGTAATATATGATCAACTCCGTGCGATTTTTTATGTCTTAAATTTTAATCTTTGAAAATATCATTTTCCAAATGGTCGTTGTAATTGGTTAAATTGCTTTTTTTTTAGAGTATAGTGTTATTTTAATGCAGTTTCACAAATAGAATAGATTGATAGAGAAAAATCGATTTTTTAAATTTTGGATAAGACGAGTTTTGAAGGCCAAGCCCTCAATTGTTTTCCATTTAACAGAAAAGTCATAAAAAATTGAATAGGTTTGCGTTTATTAATTTTATGTTACACATTTCTGCTTATTGTTTAATATATGCGATTTGGGACCTTTTAATCAGAAAGAATGATCTTGCTGCTTTGTGATTTAGAAAAAATTCAAAAACTTTTGATGAATGATTTGGATTTTCATGCATGTTAAATATTTAAACTGGTGAGTTTTTGATAACAATTAATAAATATATATATATATATTTTAAGTATTTGAAATAAAATTAAACTGTTGATAAAGTTTCATTTATTTTAAATAATAACAAGTCGGAAATCGTACATCAAACGTGGGAAATGGGGTGCTTTCGTACTATAAAATAGTTTTTAAAATATTCAGATCTTGGTGTAATAGCTGTTGCATTCTTATGCAAAAATGCATGAATGCAAAATTTATTACGATATTAAATTTAGTAATACGGAAATAATAGGACTCCATCTTAAATAGGGCGTAATCAACATGGCAGCCTAGATTCATTACCTATCATGAGAAGCCACTGAATTAATTACGTATGACAGGATTTAACAGAATAACCACTGTGGCAACTTAGAATCATAGGATATCATTAAATTAATTACGTATGATAGGATTTGATAGAATGAAGAAAACTTATAATAATATTTTTTTTAATTTCGATTCAATTTTCATATAATTTGCAACGACTCAATAAAATTCGATTATGTATATTAACAACGATTATGTATAAACAACGATTATGTATATTAACAACGATTATGTATAAACAACGATTATGCATATTAAATTTCAAACCATTCGGTTGAGTAATTTTTGCGATGCTGTATGCGGCCAGACGGACGGACCAGACGACGAATATAGGTGCTACGTTTTCATATAATTACGAACGCACCTAAAAATAATAAAACACATTTAAGCCTACGTAATAAAATTTATGATACATTTAAATTACAAATGAGGCGATTCTAAAGAAAATGCTACAAATAAAAAGTAATCTTTAAACTGATTTAATTGGATATATATATATATATATATATATAACCGATTTGCTTATATCATTGAATTCTGTACTCTTGAAAACGTAATTCAATACATAAGTTTTTCAATTTTTTCGGAATCCATATTCTTCTTTTTTCTTCCATGTTAATTCTTGTAATTAAGTATACGGTACTTTATTTTACACATACAGTTCTATATTGTTGGTTTATGGCGTGTAGTCAATCATTCACAATATTGCAGTTTTGGATGATGGTCGGTAATGTTTAATTAATGGTTATATATATATATATATATATATATATATATATATATTTTTTTTTTTTTTTTTTTTTTTACTGTAAAAATATATTATTCGACTGAAAAGAATAATACTAAAGGCGCTAAAGGCTAAGGACTAATTATATCCAGGTGTATATGCGCAAATCTCTCATCTGGGACCAGAAATCGCATCAAAAGAGATTTAGTATGTAAGTGTACCTTTGTCTTTTGACAGGGTATGCATGCTCTACACCACACAGCAACATCTTTAATTATTCCTAGCCAAATGTACTTTGAACATATTAGCTGCCTAGTGGCCCGTATTCCTGGATGCGACAACACGTTCATTGACTCAAATACCTTTTTCTTAGAACCTGGGGGAAATTAAACCTATTTAGCTCACCAGAAGTTTCACAATACAATAATATCTTAGCATTCGGCATTTGTACTTTAGTTACTTTCCCGCTAAACTCAACCTTTCCACCCAAAATAGCCTTTAGCTCCTCATCTTCCGTTTGCATCTTTGCCTACAACTCTGAATCAGCAAGTGTCGAAAACTGAATCTCACAAATTCTGGATAAACTATCAGCAACAAAATTTCCTTTGCCTGGCAAATAACGTATATCTGTGGTAAACTGCGATATAAAATCTAATCCCTGAAGCCTTCTAGGGGAACATATTTCTTGTTTCTGGTGGAATGCAAAAATTAAAGGTTTATGATCCACGTACAACGCAAATACACGAGTTTCCAATATATGCTTAAAACACTGGATCGTCGAATATGCCGCTAACAATTCCCGATTATATGTTGAATAATTGCACTGCGCAGGTGATAGCTTACGAGAGAAAAATCCAAGTGACTTTGGACCATCGGAGGAAACTTCTTGTAACACATCACCCATAACAAAATTACTGCAGTCAGTAATAAGTGCAATAAGTGCAAGCTCCGCATTTTGAGGAGGGAGATAAAGTCGCATTAGCCATAGCCTCTTTAACTTGCTCAAAACTACTTTCTGCATCCACATTCCATTGTATTTCTCTTTTATCTCTTTTTTTCTGCCCCATTTAAGAACCTATTCAGCGGTCCCAAAATTGCTGCCATATGGGGTACAAAACGATGATAATAATTTACCATACCCAATAATCTTCTCAGATCGCTAACAGTCTTTGGTTTTGAAAAATCAACAATTGCTTTTACTTTGTCTTTGTGTTGAACACAGCCCTGACTATTTATAGTGTGGACCAGAAAATCTAGTTTCTTTACCAAACTCACATTTAGATTCGTTAATTATAACACAATAATCTCGAAATCGCCTAAAAACTTCCTACAAATGCTACATGTGCTCCGCATTAAGATGTCATCGAGATAAGGAAAGCAAAAATCTAAACTACGAAGGACTTCATTTATGAAGCTTTGAAACGTCTGCGCCGCAGAGAATAAGCCAAAGTTTAAAGATAAAAATTCAAATAAATCTACAAACACCTTTCTCTAGCATATAATCAAAATCCTAGTTAGCTATTCGGAGTTGCGCTGGATGTAACCGACGAGCTCTAGCCGTAACAGGGGGCCCAACAGTAGGGATAAAAAGCACCGTATCATGTTTTACAGTTCGATTGCCCGTATTGTTCAATTGAGTAATCTCCTTATACTTTTTTAATAGTTCTATATATTCAGAATCACCAAGAATAGTCTTAACGACTGGGATATCACACAGACTTGCGCGACCACGAGCAGTAACATTATCGGGTCTAATAAACAACGCTTTTTTAAATCAATCAATAAACCAAAGTGTTGCAAAAAATCAGCAACAATAATCGGTTTAGTTACCTCAGCTACGATAAACGGCTATTGCAATGTTCGTTTCAGCCCAAGATCCAAAGTCAACAGCTTAATACTGTCAGTGCAGATTTTAGTACCATTAGCAAATTAGCAGCATACAATGTGAAATCGCTCTTACTAGTATGGTTAACCAAAAACAACCTAGGAAAACATGAAACATCACTACCAGTGTCTATCAAAAAGCTAGAATACGTATTTTTATCAGTAACATAGAGTTTGCGACTCAAGCTAATACGTGCAGTAGCCGCCGCTACTCCTGCGAGCGATGATCGTTTTTTGTTTGGTAAGCACACGGAGAGACACATTTTCGCACCTTTTCCCTAAATCGAAAATGATACCAACACAGCCATCCGTCTTTACGTGCTCTGTCCTTTGAATTAAATGAGTTTCGTCGGTATGGTTTCCTAGGTGAAGCGGGACAAGAACCTGAACTAACCAGCTTTGAAAGTTCCTCATCCTGCAATTTAACCCATTTTAGGCCAAACATAGAAATTTTATAAAATGTGGTATTATTTTCATTGAAATATGCTTAAAATTCTTTCATTAAGACAAAAAAAAAAAGTTTCGTGCATGAAAAATAATATTTTATTTGAGAAATAAAATGCATTCGATCAATGATGCGATAACGCACCATTAAATTTAAAATTAATAATTTTTTTTAAATTTTTATGACATTTGTTTTATTATTATTTTATTTACAGAACCTGCAACTTTAATGCATTATAAAAACATATGAGTAGTCTCAAGTGGAAGAATTATACATTTTCAAAAAGTCCTTCCGGCCAGTGCCCGGAGGAAGAGGTAGCTTTCATATTCCTTATTTTAAAAAAGCCAACTTATACTATTCAAACACACGAAGCTCAATTAAGTGGAAACCGAATGTAGGAGAATCAATACTAATTTTTATCAATACTAAATCATTATGAATGAGAATTTTGCGAAATTTGTCAGCTTTATCGAAGCTGCTTTTATTTAAAGTAACTTATATTTGGCTGCCAAATTCGGCGATTTCTTAAAGTGCCAGCCATTTTAAGACAACGTGGTGGATGAGGCTAACCAGAGAACTTGGTCGACACCTTAGTAATTGCTGTGCACATGCTCACTCACATCGGAATCGGTTGATATATACGAGTGCTGTCGCAGGCAAAAAATCAGACTTTTCAAAAAGACACCCGCGTTAGAAATTGAAATTGCTATATCTGAGCCATTTTAGGTAGCTTTCTTTACAAAAAGCTACCTATTGCAGCCGTTCGGAGGAAAGCGATTTCAAAAAATTTTGGTATATTTTCATCGATCATGACCCCCAGACCCCGAAACCACCCTCCGTTCAAAATTGATATATATATATATATATATATATACAGTGGACTCTCTCTATCTGAACACTCTCTAATGTGAACACCCCGGTATTATGAACACATTCCGACGACCCCGGCGAAACTCCATAGACTTAACAAAAGATGAACTCTCTGTATTCTGAACACCCTCTAATCTGAGCACCCCGCTATTATGAACGCTACTTTTGATCCCCAATTTATCCTACCTCTCTCTAAACTGAACATGTGTTTGCAATCGGAATTCGGGGAATTCCCCCCCATAATGGAAATTCGGGAAATATGTCGTTGCAGAAGAATAAAATATTCAATGAACTCGATTTTAAAATAGACAAAATCATTGTTAGATTTTAAGCATCTATCCGATGCTGCAAGTTGAATAATTCAGACTAAAATCTTCAGTTAAGAAAACAAATAAAACATTTATTATAACAAAGAAAGAAGAAATCGAAAGAATATTTTTCAAAAGGTAAGCTTTTACCGTACGGGTTCTACATATCCACTAACATTCTTATACATTTTTAATAAAGAAAAATGTCCAGATATAAAACTACTATTGACATTTCACAAAACGTAAATCATGATAATCAAAAATAAAATTAACAATTCAATCAATTTTTATCCAAAGAGATACAAGAAAAAATAACGTAAAAACCATATCACGTGATTCCCCCTCTCCCGATCTGAGATAAAAATAGAAAGATTACGCAACAGAAATGTACCGCCTCCCAGTGGCAGCAAAGAGACAACAGGTATTAGAAGGAGTGTACAAAAAGGATAATTATTTGTTTTCTGCACATTATCGCTTCTGTTTCTTTCTTTGTTTTTTGTCCAGCAAAGATAAAAATTTTTTGTCATTTTTCTATCGTCGCAGATATGTCAGAAATAAGTATGAAAATGAAAAAACGGAAAGAACTGAAGCTTCAGAAAAAATACGATGTTGTTCAAAAATTAAAATCAAAAATAAGTCAAAGGAAAATTGCATCTGAGTTTGGAATTTCAGTAGGCCAAGTTAATGCCATCAGTAAGAAAGAGAAAGAAATTATAGCCGCTTTTGAAGCAAATGAACCTTCCTCAAAGTGCAGAATTTCAGAAAAGAAAACAGGGAATGAGAACATAAACAATCATGTCTGGAAGTTTTTTTGCCAAATGAGAACGAAGAATCTTCCTGTCACTGGACCCCTGCTAAAGCAGATTGCGCTAGATTTTGCAGAAAAGGAGAAAATTACGGAATTCAAGGCATCGGAAGGATGGTTGACTCGCTTTAAAAGTCGGCATAACATCGAATTCAAAATAATCAATGGTGAAGCTGCAAACGTAAATATCGAGACTGTGGAGGAATGGAAAAGAAAACTTCCGGAAATAACGAAGGATTTTGATTCCACTGACATTTTCAATACCGACGAAACTGGCTTGTTTTTTAGAGCTCTTCCAAATAAAACTCTAGCACAAAGAAGCGAAAAATGCGTGGACGGGAAAATGTCAAAAGAAAGACTTACCGTCATGCTCTGTGCCAGTTTTACGGGTGAGAAGCTCGAACCACTTGTGATCGGGAAAAGTGAAAAACCACGATGCTTCAAAAATGTGAATATCGCATCATTACCAGTGCACTATAAATCAAATCGAAAAGCCTGGATGACAATCCCAATTTTCTCTCAATGGTTGGAAGGCATTAACGAGATGATGAAGAGAGAAGGAAGAAAAATTCTTCTTTTTGTTGATAATGCCAGATCACATACAAACATGCATCTGAGCAATGTGAGCCTCAAGTTCCTGCGACCGAACTGTACTTCTGTAATCCAACCACTGGATCAAGGAGTAATCAAGACCTTTAAAGCTCACTACCGAATCCATTTTTTGAAGAAAATGTCCCTGGTGATGGAAGAGGCAAATTCGGCAACCGAACTAACGAAGAAGGTCAACGTCATGGATGCTGTCCATTGGATATCAATGGCTTGGAATGAAGTAACCCCCTACACCATCCAAAGATGCTTCTACAAAGCTGGATTTCCATGTGAGAATGAGCATATAAGAATAGAGGACCAAGAAGCAACAGTTGTGAGAGATTTGGGGTTAATTCTTCAGGAGCTTCATACTGAAATTGAACCTGGAGCTTATCTTGAAGCCGATGGAAGCCTTCCGGTTTGCGACAACAACATCGTTGAAGAGGAAGAGGACAGTGAAGAAGAAGTTGAATCAGAAAATACCGAAGGAACAAGAAGTACGATTACCTTCAAACAATATGGCCAAGGGATTCAAGACCTGTTAAACTATGCGGCTGAACATCACCCGGAAGCCTTCCCACTTCTTAAACAATTAGATAACATGTATATTGCACGAGCATACACAGTGCAAAAACAGACTAAAATTACTCAGTTTTTTAAGTAATGTACCTATTTGTTTTCTAGTGATGTATTGTATAATCCTCCTGAGACCTGCCATACATTTAAATGGATGTTTTGCTTTCTCCTTCTATTGCGTTAAATTTCATTGTAGCAATCTAAAACCAGTATAACATGGTAATGTATGAATCAAAAATCCACATTCAGCTTTTGGATTTTGGCAACAGTAACTACTTTGTTTACAAAATGGCGTAATAAATGAGTCAAGTCTGAATTCCACGTTTTGCTGGTAAGTTTCGTTTTTATGTTATTTTAATTTGATTAAATTATTTTTTTTTTCAATTTTAATAGCAGATGTTAATAATTGCCTTATGCTCTTTATAATAATATTCTATTCTTTCCCATACTTTTAGCCTTTTTTTAATTATTTTAAAGCAAGTTATGGCCTGAACATCCTTTTAGATGGATGTGCTGTAAAACAAAATTAGAAAATCTAAATTTATTAATTTCTTTAAAAACATCATTTTTGATGCCTATTTGTTGAAAAAAACTCTTATAAAAAATATATGCATTATATTTTGCTTGGGTCTCAGGAGGATATGTAATTGTATGTTTTGTAAAACTTTTTAAATAATAATAAAAAAATAAAAAAAATTAGATGGCAGAATACAGGTCCAACTGAATTTAGTTTGACAGGGCATAAGCCACCAAATCTAAATTCAGCACCTCTATCTCGGTAACTGGCATGGCTAACCAGGCTAAGTATTCTATACAGTCTATAAACTCAATACTAAGTAGAGTAGTAATACATTTCCCAATCTCCCTCTATAATGAACACCCCCATAATCTGAACATTTTTGGTCGGTCCCATGAGTGTTCAGAATAGGGAGAGTCCACTGTATATATATATATCAATATATATATATATATATATATATATATATATGACCTATGTCACACTGTAACTCTCGTATTTGTGAACCGATTTGGATGTAATTCGGTGTGTACATAGTACATACCAAAGTCTCGACCGAGTTCGTTGGCCAGCTTCATCTGCCATTTTGTTTCAAAATGGCGGCCATTTAAAAATTTTAAAAAAATTTTAAATTTGAAATGTGGTACCAAAAAATTGAAAATGGAAAAATATTTTTTTCTTATGTATTTGACCTTTATACAAAGACTCCGTAGCAGTTTTTGTTTCGTCTATATCTTAAAAAATGGCTGAGTTATAGCATTTTAAATTTCTAGCGAAGCTGACATTTTGAAACGTCCTGAAATTTGTCACGCGATAAAAGGCGTATTTATGAACCGATTTGGATGTAACTTCGTTTATACATAGTACAGACCAATGTCTCGACCGAGTTCGTTGGCCAGCTTCATCCGCCATTTTGTTTAAAAATGGCGGTCATTTAAAATTTTAAGAAAAATTTGAATTTGAAATGTGGTACCAAAAAATTGAAAATTGAAAAAATATTTTTTTCTTATGTGTTTGACCTTGATAAAAAGATCCGGGAGCAGTTTTTGTTTCGCCTATCCCTTAAAAAATGGCTGAGTTATAGCATTTTGAATTTCTAGTGTGGCTGACATTTTGAAACGCCCTGATTTTTGCCACGTGATAACAGACGTATTTATGAACCGATTTGGATGTACCTTGGTGTGTATATAGTACATACAAATAACTCAACCGAGTTCGTTGGCCAGCTTCATCCGCCATCTTGTTTCAAAATGGCGGCCATTTAAAAAAATTTAAATTTAAAATGTGATACCAAAAAATTGGAAAATGAAAAAGATTTTTTTCGTATGTGTTGGACCTTAATACAAAGATTCCGGAACAGGTTTTGTTTCGTCTATATCTAAAAAAATGGCTGAGTTATAACATTTTGAATTTCTATTGTGGCTGACATTTTAAAACGACCTGATTTTTGTCACGCGATAACAGGCGTATTTATGAACCGATTTGAATGTAACTTGGTCTGTACATAGTACATACCAATGTCTCGACCGAGTTCGTTGGCCAGCTTCATTCGCCATATTGTTTCAAAAGGGTTGCCATTTAAAAAAAATATATAATTTAAAATTTAAAATGAGGTATTAAAAAATTGGAAAATGATAAAGATTTTTTTTTTATGTGTTTGGCCTTGATACAAAGATTCTGGAGCAGTTTTTGTTTCTGAAAATTTGTTCTTTTGTTTATATCTTAAAAAGTGGTTGAATTATAGCACTTTGAATTTCTATCATGGATAACACTTTGAAACGATCTTGTATTTGTCACGCGATAACACACGTATTCGCCTATTTCGATGTAAGAAGGCATGTGGATAGTATACATCAATATCTCGACCAAGTTCGCTGGCCAGCTTCTTCAGCCATCTTGTTTCAAAATGGCGGCCATTAAATTAAAAAAAATTATATTTAAAGTGAGGTGCAAAAAAATTAGAAATTGAAAAAGGTTTCTTTCTTAAGTTTTTCACCTTGATATAAGGATTCAGGAGTATTTTTTGTTTGTCTTTATCTTCAAAAATGGCTCAGATATAGCAATTTCAATATCTAATGTGGGTGACATTTTGAAAAGTCTGATTTTTTGCCTACGACAGCACTCGTATATATCAATCGATTCCGATGTGAGTGAGCATGTGCATAGCAATTACTAAGGTCTCGACCAAGTTCACTGGTTAGCCTCATCCACCATGCTCTCTTAAAATGGCAGGCACTTTAAGAAATCGCCGAATTTGGCAGCCAAATATAAGTTACTTTAAATAAAAGCAGCTCGGATAAAGCTGACTAATTTCGCGAAATTCTCATTCATAATAATTTAGTATTGCTAAAAATTAGTATTGAATCTCCTATATTCGGTTACCACTAAATTGAGCTTCGTGTGTTTGAATAACATAAGTTGGCTTTTTTAAAATAAGGAATATGAAAGCTACCTCTTCCTCCCGGCACTGGCCGGAAGGACTTTTTTAAGATAAAGACAAACAAAAAATGCTCCTGAATCCTTATATCAAGGACAAATACTTAAGAAAGAAAACTTTTTCAATTTCTAATTTTTTTGCACATCACTTTAAATATAATTTTTTTAATTTAATGGCCGCCATTTTGAAACAAGATGCCTGATGAAGCTGGCCAGTGAACTTGGCCGAGATATTGATGCATACTATACACATGCTTTCTTCCATCGAAATAGGCGAATACGTGTGGTATCGCGTGACAAATACAAGATCGTTTCAAAGTGTTAGCCATGATAGAAATTCAAAGTGCTATAATTCCACCACTTTTTAAGATATAAACAAACGAACAAATTTTCAGAAACAAAAACTGCTCCAGAATCTTTGTATCAAGGCCAAACACATAAGAAAAATCTTTTTCATTTTCCAATTTTTTAATACCGCATTTTAAATTTTAAATTACATTTTCTTTTTTAAATGGCAGCCCTTTTGAGACAAGATGGCGAATGAAGCTGGCCAACGAACTCGGTTGAGAAATTGGTATGTACTATGTACAGACCAAGTTACATTCAAATCGGTTCATAAATACGCCTGTTATCGCGTGACAAGAATCAGGTCGTTTTAAAATGTCAGCCACAATAGAAATTTAAAATGTTATAACTCAGCCAATTTTTAAGATATAGACGAAACAAAACCTGTTCCGGAATCTTTCTATTAAGGTCAAACACATACGAAAAAAATCTTTTTCATTTTCCAATTTTTTGGTATCACATTTTAAATTTAAATTTTTTTAAATGGCCGCCATTTTGAAACAAGATGGCGGATGAAGCTGGCCAACGAACTCGGTTGAGTTATTTGTATGTACTATGTACACACCAAGGAACATCCAAATCGGTTCATAAATACGTCTGTTATCACGTGGCAAAAATCAGGGCGTTTAAAAATGTGAGCCACGCTAGAAATTCAAAATGCTATAACTCAGCCATTTTTTAAGATATAGACGAAACAAAAACTGCTCCCGAATCTTTTTATCAACGTCAAACACATAAGAAAAAATATTTTTTCAATTTTCAATTTTTTGGTACCACATTTCAAATTTAAATTTTTCTTAAAATTTTAAATGGCCGCCATTTTTAAACAAAATGGCGGATGAAGCTGGTTAACGAACTCGGTCGAGACATTGGTCTGTACTATGTATAAACGAAGTTACATCCAAATCGGTTCATAAATACGCCTTTTATCGCGTGACAAAATTCAGGACGTTTCAAAATGTCAGCTTCGCTAGAAATTCAAAATGCTATAACTCAGCCATTTTTTAAGATATAGGCGAAACAAAAACTGCTACGGAGTCTTTGTATAAAGGTCAAATACATAAGAAAAAAATATTTTCAATTTTCAATTTTTTGGTACCACATTTCAAATTTTAAATTTTTTTTTTAATTTTTAAATAGCCGCCATTTTGAAACAAAATGGCGGATGAAGCTGGCCAACGAACTCGGTCGAGACATTGGTATGTACTATGTACACACCGAATTACATCCAAATCGGTTCATAAATAGGAGAGTTACAGTGTGACATAGGTCAGATATATATATATATATATATCAATTTTGAACGGAGGGTGGTTTCGGGGTCTGGGGGTCATGATCGATGAAAATATACCAAAATTTTTTGAAATCGCTTTCCTCCGAACGGCTGCAATAGGTAGCTCTTTGCAAAGAAAGCTACCTAAAATGCTATAACTCAGCCATTTTTTAAGATATAGACGAAACAAAAACTGCTCCGAAATCTTTGTATAAAGGTCAAATACATAAGAAAAAAATATTTTTCCATTTTCAATTTTTTGGTACCACATTTCAAATTTTAATTTTTTTTTTAATTTTAAATGGCCGCCATTTTGAAACAAAATGGTGGATGAAGCTGGCCAATGAACTCGGTCGAGAGATTAGTATGTACTATGTACACACCGAATTACATCCAAATCGGTTTATAAATACGCCTTTTATCGCGTGACAAAATTCAGGACGTTTCAAAATGTCAGCCACGCTAGAAATTTAAAATGCTATAACTCAGCCATTTTTTAAGATATACACGAAACAAAAACTGCTCCGAAATCTTTGTATAAAGGTTAAATACATAAGAAAAAAATATTTTTCCATTTTCAATTTTTTGGTACCACATTTCAAATTTTAATTTTTTTTTTTAATTTTAAATGGCCGCCATTTTGAAACAAAATGGCGGATGAAGCTGGCCAATGAACTCGGTCGAGAGATTAGTATGTACTATGTACACACCGAATTACATCCAAATCGGTTTATAAATACGCCTTTTATCGCGTGACAAATTTCAGGACGTTTCAAAATGTCAGCCACGCTAGAAATTCAAAATGCTATAACTCAGCCATTTTTTAAGATATAGACGAAACAAAAACTGCTCCGGAATCTTTGTATAAAGGTCAAATACATAAGAAAAAAATATTTTTCCATTTTTAATTTTTTGGTACCATATTTCAAGTTTTAAATTTTTTTAAAAGTTTTAAATGGCCGCCATTTTGAAACAAAACGGCGGATAAAGCTGGCCAACGAACTCGGTCGAGACATTGGTATGTACTATGTACACACCGAATTACATTGAAATCGGTTCATAATTACGGGAGTTACAGTGTGACATAGGTCAGATATATATATATATATATATATCAATTTTGAACGGAGGGTGGTTTCGGGGTCTGGGGGTCATGATCGATGAAAATATACCAAAATTTTTTGAAATCGCTTTCCTCCGAACGGCTGCAATAGGTAGCTTTTTGTAAAGAAAGCTACCTAAAAGTCGAATTTGTGAATAACCGTTTCAATTTTTAAAAAAACTAGCGTATTCTCAACAGAAAGAGTTTACTCCAATTGTATTACTGATATTTTATAGGTGTCTCCAGAGCCCTTAAAAAATAGCAGAAAAATAAAATTAGTGAAAAATATTCGTCACAGTGTTAATAAAAAAATATTTATTGAAATGGTGCGTTTACGCACCTTAGGCCGAAAAGGGTTAAGCTGATTAATCTGCGCCTGTTCAAACACACGCGAATTCAGAGAATTAACACTAACCTGCGTGTATTCGGAAATCTTATCTGCTATTTCCGCCAGTTTATTTAAAGCCTCAAAACTGACCAACAAAATTGCTTGTACCAACACCGGTAACCTAGGAAGCCATATATTTTTCAAAAAATCATCGTCTACATGACTCTCACTTAATTCTCTCATTTTACGCAACAACATTTATCACCCTGCTCTAAATCTTCAAGCAATGTCTTTACTTTCCGATTTTGCGAAACTTCAAATTCCTATAATAACCGTCCTCTAGGAGCACTATACGGATCCTCTGGCGATGTACAAAGAATATCTGTTGCAAACGATAATGTTTCCGCATCCACTGAAGCCATCAAATGATCAAATTTAGTTTGCTCGACGCATATTCCTGCTAATCTAAAACTAGCTTCTAACTGCACAAAAAATAACTTAGCATTATTAGGCCAGAAATTAGGAACTTTTACCGACACTCTACCACATCCTGTATTTACATTTCACCCGCATTAGACACAGTTGAAATATCGTCAGGCATTGTTTACAGCAACAAAATATAAATAAAATATAACAGAAATATCAAAATTCAGAACAAAACCAAATATTCACTGAATATATGAAACAATTTAAAATAATGAACAACCATCAGTTCAGAGGATAAATACAAACGGGAGGTAAACATTCGAAAATCTCATACCTGTTTATGAAAACGATAACTTTACAGCTTTGAAAATAAATACTTTATCAAGATATTATTCCAAATCCTGCATTCAAACGTGTAAAACGGGTCACCTATTTTTGTAGTGAAGCATAGCAGAAGAAGGTATGCGCTGAACATTATGAAAAATATATTTTAGTTAAAACTTTTTAAATTAAATTATTTACAAAGTAGCGAACACATCTTGGCACCGACAACATTCAAATGTACACAAACTCTCCGTGTCGATCCCAAACCAAAGCGCTATAAGTAAGCGTACAAAGTTAATGCTGGAATCTGCCGTAAATTGACACAGCTGCGCCATCTGGTAGATGGAGTGAATAATGCAAATACGCGGGTTTTTTGTATGACGTCATATATGACAGGATATCTACCATCTGCGCATCTCGTACGCAGGTCTATTTGAAGATATTTACAATTTAAGAGTTATAGGCGGAAAAGCAGACAAAGCTATTTTAGAGAATACCTGTTAAAATTTTAATCATGAATTTCAAATATTTACTCACTCATGGAAGATAAACCTTGTTTACCAGATTTATTGCAAATATTTTTGTTACAGTTTGTTTTGATGAAAATATGTGTATTTAACCCATTGAGCGTTTCACTAGATTATAAAAATGTACCTTAAAAAGGCCTTGAATAGGAAAAAAAACTTGTTCGAAAAGGTAGAAGGGGTTATGTGATTTTGTAGTTGAAAAGTGCTAAGGGATTTAGTTCTTTCCCCTTCTTTCTGACACTGAATGATTGAAACGTCTGTCCACTGTCTTTTATGAGGCGTGAATGGGCGTTTAAAACTAGTTGACTAATAGCTTTCGAAAACGATTGTCTAGTTAATCCCAGACAACATCTGAAAGTATGTAACGAAATAGCAGTTTTCAGGAATACAGGTGTGTGTTCCGTGTTGCTTAGAATAATGTTTGCAAACTGTTAATGTAGTATAATTTGCTTTATATGCTATTAAATTTTATCTAAATTTGAAAAGAATTTATATCTTCGTAATAACAAGCATGTTTCATTTCCTCTAAATGCATTCTTTTTTTCTAAACAGTTTCTGTTACATAAACTTGTAAATTTTATTAATTTGTAATGATTTAATTACAAAATTAAACTGGAAGTAATCGATTTTTTAAATAAATTTACATTTTATAAAACGCACGCATAGCGATAGATCTCACTATACAACGAATCTCAATTAAACGTTTAGTACACTTTAGTTACACTTTTAGATAGGGTTATTCATCGTATCTCAATTTCAATTAATGCTAATATTATTTTTTTCTTTTATAAATAATAATAATAATAATAATAATAATTTCTCATTATGCAAATTAGTGTAACATCTGCTTTCTTTAATTTTCTATGATATAAATCTGAGATAGCTGATATATTGTACATTATCCTGATGAATATACCAGTTGAAAATACATTAAAATATTCTAACACCACCCCCCCCCCCCCCACCAAAAAAAAAGTGATTTATTATAAAGTATTTCAAATGCGCATTCAAAATAAATGGAAAAAACTTCTTCTAAATGATAATTCTTCTAACTTATTTTTTTTTTGTGAGCAATAAAAGAATTAAAACAAATTTTAATAAGATTTTCAAAATGTGCAAATTCCTGTTTAAAAAAAGAAGAAAAAAATACAAACTGACAACCTTTTTTCCAGCCATACATTAAAAAAAAAAAAAAAAAAAAAAAAAAAACAGGCGGATTTTTGGATCTTATAATTTAGCTTCCAGATAACAAATTTGAATTTTTATTAATTCCTATTATTTTACTGATAAATGTAGAACATTAAAAGAAAAACATTTATTGATGTAATCAAAGTGGCAGTAATTATTTCAACCTTTCCTTTCGTCTCGGCAGGCAATTGTTTTAGTACAGTAAAACCAAACATGTTAAGGCGTTTCTTTTTTATAAAGTACACTATTTCTTATACTTAAATCATGTTTAGAGATAGTAAAGATATATTATTTAAGTTTTACAGAATTAATTAATCAGTAACACTGCACAGTACCACTGTATATTACAATAAAACCGGTTAATACGAGATCACTAGGTACGAAAACAAATTCTGTTTTAGACAGGTTTTACTAGGTGTAATTGTGTAATATTTTGTATTTGGGAATATAAAATTCTCCGTTTAAGGCAGGATTATGTTATACATGGATTTCATTTTTACAGGTTTTACTGTAATTAATTAGTGATCATAGTATTGCATCATTAACGAATTATAGGTGTAATACTTGTGCATATGTATAATAGTCCTCCCCACTTAATCGGGTCACGGATAATCGAATACCCCGCTTATTCGAATAGAATTCTCCGGAACCGAATTTATTCCTATTGGTTCTATGTTATTTTCCCCCGCTTAAACCAAATAACTTTTACGAACCTCCCCGCTTAATCGAATAAGAACTGTGTGACCGATGTTTGAAAATAGGCGCAGAAAGCCCGTTTCAGCTAGAATTTCCACCTTTTGTCATTTCCGGTTCCTTTAAGCTGAAAACAAATTTTCAGTTCTTCCTGCAATGATTTTGGTCGGCAGGTATATAATGGACAGGTCAAATGATTTCCCCACCTTGATCTCACCACCATCGCTTCTTGCTGTTAATCAGGCTTTAATGGCAATGCGTCGTCACTTCGAGACTCGAGATGGTCGTTGTGATATATTGCACTCATTCGAAAAATAACTCTATATTTACTCCTTTAAAATTTCACTTAAACAAACAACTTTAAACGATTTTTTAAAGGCAGTATAAGTAACATAAATTAGAAGTAGCAAAGTTTTGACCAAACTCAAACGAGCTGCATTAAGTGTGATGTAAACCATATAAATGAATATACTGACGTTAAATTAATAAGTATTTACTTTATATTAGCATTCGTATTTATTTTAGTTTATGTTATTCTATTAACGATTTATTATTTTGTTAATTAAACATACCGTAGATGGGTATTTTCCCTTTTTATCACACATATTACTGTTATGATTCCCCGTTTAATCAAAAACCCCGCTTAATCGAATATTATTTCTGGAACCAAAAATAATCGTTTAAACGGGAACGACTGTATTACTGATTAAATGCAAGTTTTAATTTTAACAATGAAACCCTTTAAAACGAAATGATAAGGGGCAATATAATAATTTGGAATTAGAAATTTTCCAAAGAACTTTGGATTTTTTTAAGGCAAGATTCCGCTTAGTACAGGTATTACTATGTATAAATAGGTCAATGGAGAGTCTGCATAGTAATCTATACTCCTATTATAAAGAGGAAAAAATTGTTTATTTGTCGGAGATAAGCTCTGGAACTACCGAACCGATTCCAAAATTAATGGTATCAAAATGATGGTGTTAGTCCAACTTAGAACATAGGCTATATCTTATGTCGGTGCCACTACCCCAAAGGGGGTGTAGGAGCAAAAAACATTCTAAAAATGCGATTTTAGCGTTGCTGAAGGGCCTAGAAATATGAAATTTTGAATATTAGTTACTTATAAGATATAAATGATGTTTAAGAACAGTTGTTAAACAATTCGAAATTTAAAAGGGGTGAAAATGCACAAATAGCGTTCTAAAAAACGTTCTAAATGGTAGTTTCTACACAATCTCAGGAAATACCAAACCGATTTAAAAAGTATTGGTGTCAAAATGATGGTGACAACGCTTGCTCCAAGATAGGCTATGTTTTATGCCGGTGTCACTACCCCAAAGGGGATGCAGGAGCAAAAAACGTTCTAAAAATGCGATTTATGTGTTACTGAAGGGCCTAGAAATATGAAATTTGAAATATTAGCTACTTATTAGATATAAAGGATTTCTAAGAACAGTTCTTAAACAATTCGAAATTTGAAAAGGGTGAAAATGCGCGAAAATCGTTCTAAAAAACGTTCTAAATGGTGGTTTCCATACAATCTCGGGAAATACCAAACCGATTTAAAATATAAGGGTGTCAAAATGACGGTGACAAGCCTTGCTCCAACATAGGCTATGTTTTATGTCGGTGCCACTACCCGAAAAGGGGTGCAGGAGCAAAAAACGTTCTAAAAATGCGATTTATGTGTTACTGAAGGGCCTAGAAATATGAAATTTGAAATATTAGCTACTTATTAGGTATAAAGGATTTCTAAGAACAGTTCTTAAAATATTCGAAATTTAAAAGGGGTGGAAATGCGCGAAAAGCGTTCTAAAAACGTTCTAAATGCCGATTTATCAGCGATATCTCAGGAAGAATCAAACTGATTTCAAAAGAAATGGTAGGAAATTGATGCTGACAGACTCTGCTCTAACATAGATGCTATTTTATGTCGGTATCACTATCACCTAGACGTTGCAGGAGCAAAAAAGCGTTCTAAATTTCGATTTTTGTGATCGGTACGGGCTAGCAACTTAAAATTAGGCAAGGTACATATTTATTAGACATAAATGATCTTGAAGAACAGTTTCGAAAAAATTAGAAATTTAAAAAGGGGTGAAAGCGCGCGAAAAGCGTTCTAAAAACGGTCTAAATTGCGATTTTACTCAATCTCGGGAAATACCAAAGCTATTTCAAAAGTAATGGTTGCAAATCAATGGTGATAGTCCCTGCTATAACATAACATAGGTTATATTTTATGTTGCTGTCACTACCATCTGAGGGTTGCAAAAGCAAAACATGTTCTAAATTGCGTTTTTTTGCACAACTGAGGGGTCTAACACGTTGAAGTATGGCATGATATTTACTTACAAGATGCAACTGCTTTCTAAGAACAGTCGAAAGAAAATTCCAAATTTAAAAAGATGAAGTAAGCGAAAAGCGTTATAAATTACAATTTTTATGCAATCTTATCAAATAGTAACCGATTAAAAAAATATGTGATGACAAATTGTTGGTGTTAGAACCTGCTCAAACATAAGCTATATTTTATATCTGTGCCACTACCACCAGAGGGTTGCAGGACCTAAAAACTTTCTAAATTGCGATTTTAGTGATACTGAAAAGGCTAGAAACTTTAAATATGGCATGGTAGTTACTTATAAAATATAAATGCCCTCGAAGGACTGTCGAAAATAAATTCGAATTAAAAAGTGGTGAAGGGAAGGGGAGGTGTGAAAAGCATTCTAAAAAAGTCCTAAATTACGATATTTATTCAATTTCAGGGAATATAAACCGATTATAAAAGTAATAGTGGCGAATCAATGGTAACAGTCTCTGATCCTACACAAACCGATGATTCTACCACCTGGGGTTTACAAGAAAAACAAACGTTCTATAAAAAAGCCTTTAAAAGCGTTCCAAATTACGTTTCTGTGGAATATTAAAAATAACAAACCGATTTCAAAATTAACGTTGGCAAATTAATGGTGATAGTTCCTAATTCAACATAGCCCTATCTGTTGAGAGAGATGATAGGACTTGGAATTTGACATGATAGTTAATTTTAAGATGTAAGAAGATGGTTTCTAAAAAATTCAAAACTTCAAATGAATACTGAAATGAGCATATTAAATGAGCATAAAGGTTTCAAAATACTTTCTAAATTATCATTTATTTAGTTTTATTAATTTAAGTCTCATTTCTGCCTAATGCAGTGTAATAATGATGTTAAATCAAACTGTGTTTTAAATAGTAATTTTTGAATTATTCTTAAAAGTAATAAGTAAAAATTTAGTTAGTACCTTTTAATAAAAATTAGACATATAAATATCATTTGGCATATTTCAAATATTACGCGAGCAAAGCCGCGGGGCTTGCTAGTATACAAAATAAATGTGCTTTTTGTAAGTTCCATTGTAATAAAAGTGCCCTTTTTTTTTCGGGTGTCATTTTTCTCCTTCTCACCACCTAGGAAAAATAATTACATTTAAAATTTTCCAATAACAGGAATTATTTTAGGTACCTAATATATTCTCCTATTGAAAATGAGAAAAATACAATCCATTTCAAATATCTATGAAGAGTAATACCTCCCTCCCCCTCCCTCACTTTATCTCCCATAAAACTTCCAGCGTCCATCGGCCATAAAGAGATAAAAAGGATTTAAACTTTACAATAAGTTCGCAACTCCGCGGGACACAAGTTGAACATTCTTAGACCAGATGGAAACTAAGCACTATTTTTAATAATTTCGAAATGCTTCATGTATTTTTTCTTATATTTAGTATAGTAAGACTCCGTATTTTTTCAAAAATTCTTTGGAGAAATTGAAAAAGAATATTTGTAAAAAGAAACATGAGCTAAAAATCATGTGTCTAGCATAAATTATGAAACACTTTCCAATACATTCAGAATATTGAAACAAAACTTTACAGCTTATTACGGAGAAAGGTGGTATCTAAATAAATAAATTAGAAAACACATAACGCATTTGAAAACCCAATTTCTGCAATTGCTGTCAGTTAGTTGGAAAAATATCTATTTTTTGTGCAGCCCTGTATATGCTCTATAACTTTGTATGTATGTATGCAAAAATTTAGTTCCGCAGGAAAATTCCCATTCAGCAATTTCTGTCAATAAACGGAATTGTACTTGCGCTAGTGATTCCCAGTATATGACCTATTGAATTTATAAACACCACATAATATAAAAAAAAAAATAATAATAACAACAGTCAAATTTAAAAACGTATACCGCAACTGATAACGAACTTATAGCAATTATTGGTCATAGGCCAAATTTTTTTGTGTGTCCCTGAAAATGAAATATAAATTCTATGCACATCATATTCTGCAGTAATCGCCTTGTAGTGTACAACTTCTTAGTGAAATATAAAAATTCCAATATGTTTAAAATAGTGTAATATCATTAAACTACACCATACACGATTTATCTAATTCACCGTAATGTGACGGCATTCTTTTGCGTGTCCCTGTAAACGAATCTTACATGCTACACATTTCATTTTCAATAATGAACATGCCAAATTAAACAAAAATAACATATATCAATTTTATGGCAATTGGACTAAATTTATGTGAATTAGAGCACGGACAGAAGGAAAGACAGACAAACCGAATTTATAAACGCTTTTCAACTATACTGGAAAGAGTTAAAAAAAAATCAAATGACACTTTTTATCACTTTTTAAGATTTATCCTTTTTTTAAGTTTTAGGATTTGGATGAAACCAGTTTTAATTTTCCTTCTCAAGATATTTTTATTTTTTTCATTTAATTTTTAAACAAATAATATTAATAAACAAATAGTAGTAATTATTATCTCTGCGTATTTGTATGTATGGAAACTTGGAAAACATTCTCCAGCATAAAAAATAAAAGCTCATAAAAATAAGAACAAAGAATAGATTGTGAGAATAGATTTCAAGAATAGATTGTGAAATACTTTCCAACACATTTATCTATCTATAAAACTGTACTGAAATTTTACCGGTAAATAAAGCGCAAGATATGTGGCAGGAAGATATGTGAGTAAACAGTATGGTAAACATATAACACATTTAGAAATCCAGTTTTATCAATTACCTTCTATAATAATTAAAAAAAAATAATCAATTACGCACCCGAACGGCCATGTATCTTGTTGGTTTGCGTATCCCTGTATAAATTTTTTTATGTTCCACAAACTTCTATTGGCATACAAATATAGTTCAGCGAGAAAATGCATCACACAATTAAAACTATTCTCTAAGCAACTTCCATAGTCAGTAATACTTATTTTTTTTTCTGCGTTTCAAGTAAAGCAGGTGTATCTGTTCTTTCAACGCGCTACTTTGATAGCTTATGTATAAGAACAGCGAGTTTTATATATTTATGGAATCTTTGACCAAGGATAGTCTTTGGGGTGAGAAGGAAGAGAGTGGGGGAACATAAAAAAACTTTACATACAGATATTTTAAAGGGGTTGAAATAAACATGTTGGCTAACAAACGGAAATTTTATCATCTTGATCTTTACAATGTAGGAGAGGGCAGAGTTAAAGGGGTCGGGGGGTAACAAAGTATGAGTAAAAAATTCAGTATTTAGCGCAAGGAAACACAATTTAGGCAATACATTGCATAAATAAAAATGTTTTACAAAGATCTTTGAAAATAAAGTTTAATATATAAAATTATTGGTTATGGTGGTCCATTAAATACATATATATATATATATGTATATTACATATATATTGTCAGGGCCCGACTTATGTAGGTGCATGCGGGGAAGCTTCCCCGGGTCCCCCTTTTTTAGGGGACTCCCATAAGAGTAGTCAGGATTTTTATTTAAATGGTGTCAAATGTTTAAAATTAAATAAAAGTGACCAAAATTCATACATTTTCGAACTTTTAAGAAGGAAGTGCGGTCCCCTTCCCCCCTCCGCTTTCAGTAACCTCTCCACCTACGCAAATATCATTAGAAAACTAATGATTAATATTTTATTATGACAATTTAGTATTCTATAGTTTTCAAAAGCAATTCTTTATTAACGTTTTTCTCTTAACGTGGCAAGTTAAAACCAATACTTATAACCAATTTGGGACGTTTTCTTTTAGACATCTTATAACGTACGTAGATAAGCAAAGTAAATGTTTGCAAAGAAATACTCGTATCAAACAATCTATCATTTTTTTTTCTACTATTTTCCTACAAGTATTTTTTTCTTAAAGTTTTGATTATCTTTTTGTGACACTCTGTATACAGATGTAAGCAGTACCGGATATAAAACTTATGCATATAATACAATAGTATGAAGTTTATTACTAGCTACTTCCACATTATTCACAAAAAAATTTATAGATAGATAGATAGAGGGTGGGGGGGCAGAATGATTCTTACATTTCCCCCCATAGCCTAAGTCGGACCCTGCCCTGTATATGGTGGTTAATTAATGCTCTTCCGCCTGCCCTACCGCTAACTTTTGTAAATATTATTTAGATGAAAAAAAATTGCTCGTTTAACAATAAAAACATTGACACATTAACGAATTAATATATAAGTGTAAAAGCTTGACAAATGCAGGTATGACTATGTAAATGATTTGAGAGCAAGTGTTTTTTTTTTCTTTCACTTTTTCTTTTTTTCACTTTTCGACAAATAAATTACATGAGAAATACAAGCGTTTTCCCATTGTAACCTTTATCGGGCTTCCGTGTGCAGAATTTTTTTTTCAAAACGCCAACTTTAACAGCATTTTCTAAAAGACTTCCTTCCTATGTTTATCGAAAATTGAAAAAAATTGTTCGACTTTATAGTTTCTGAATAAGAGTACCTGCCAATTCCATGTGTTTATGAACAAAACTGAATTCAGGAATGTGTCACAAAAAAAAAATCAATTTGGAAGATTATGCAGTTTTTGTACGGGGCATTCGCCCAGAGCACCCCAAATTTAGTGTCATAGACCTTGAAGCAATTGCAATAAGTTGGATTTATATGATGTAACAATTATCAGTCAGCATGAGCAGGAAAGAAATCAACATTAATTGTAAAATATATTTGTGATCTCTAAGTAATCTATAATTAAAAATGGATATTTAAATACGTTAAAATAAATGTGCATTATACAGTATTAGTGTAGTTTAATGCATTAAAATAAATGTTTTCTTAGTTTAATTCTCATGGTAACGAAATGAAAAGTTCAATCGTCAAAATCTAGTTTAACTTCTTTTTTTTCCAGTTTCAATACATTCATTTCATTATGATTGTTTTAATCATACTTATCATATAGTATTAGCATTAATTCTGATCATATAGTATTAGTCTATATGAGATATATTTATAAAAAAATAGATTGCCATGATTTAATTTGTCATTTAACAAACATGATTGAACAAAGTAAAGTAATAATAATAATAATAATAACAATAAATTTAAAAAGATAATGCTTTCATTTGCATTATTGTAAGAATCTTTTAGATAATGATTCTTCCCTGTTTTTAAAGACATATACTTACACTTAATCATATCTACTGCTTTAATTGCATCCATTCTATTGATATTTTTGAATAATTCTATACTTGTACTGTTCATTGGTATCTTTTTAAACAATATATAGTTACACTTGAATATTTTAGGCTAATTGTGAGCTTGGTGTGCCATCGCGGAAAAAGTCTAGTACTACTTTTTCATCTGACCTTTGTAAATATTACTTGCATTGCCATGAAATCGATATATGATATGGAGGCCTGTTCACTATTGGAAATAGTGAGTGTGGCCTTTATTGTTGGTTTACATGGATGTATAAAATAATTCGAATAAACTCGAATTACGGTCTAGATCGATATCTGCTTGTAGTACTTTTTTTTATAGTAGTATAATATTCCAACCGCAATAATTGATACACATTGCTAATGTGCACTGCAGTCTGTTTCCCATAAAAATTAATAGTAATAATAATGCGCGTAGTGTTTACTGATCATTAACAGAGGAATTCCAAGACAACCGAAGAACAGTGCACTAAAAAAGGACGGTTGAAAAAGGGCACTTTTGTGAATATTTAAAATATTTTTTAGTAAAGGGTGGATTGCTAAAATTAAAATAATTTTAATATCTATAAAGAAAACTGTCTTATTTTGAAATTTGGTTTTCACACTCGAGTTCAAAATTTAATAAAACATTACTTTCATTATATCTTTCTTAATTTTTCAAATGGTGAAAAAAAAAAAAAGTTTTTACTTTCCAGTTTTTTTTTTTTGTTTGTTTTTGTTTTTTGTTTTTGTTTTTGTTTTTGTTTTTTTGCGTGCGCGTAAAAAATTAGAGGAAAATCAAATGATTAAGAGGAAGAACGATAATAGTCCAATTGTGGGAAATTTTGTATGACAGTTTTATTTAATGGCTTGAACGACGTAATATCGTTTGCTTATCTTAGATAGAGGAATAAGATGAAATAGTCCTTTGACAATGTAGTTAAAGATAGGTCGATACACAGCTGAAGATCGTATATTCACAAATGTAAATTGAAATATAGCTCTGAATAAACGGTCTATGACTATCATAAATTTTCCCTTCGACCTACAGATCCCATTTTTGTAATATGTCTGTTAAATTGTATTAAGACAAGCTTAATAAAACTAGTTTCTAAATTATTTAGATTTTACAATTTTCCTTGTGTATTCAATTTTTCCATTTCTTTAAAAACTGTTATTGTATGCAGATTTTTCAACAGAAAAAATATTTTAGAAATTCTTTGAAAAATCGGGTCAAGCCGAACCGGACCCGCAAGAGACAAAACCTAACCCGAAACAATGGATATCAACCCGATTTGCAGCAAAATTGTAGAAGTTAATCCAACCCCCGACAAAAAAAGAAAGGTTTCCCGACCCGATGCAGGACTCTACGCCATACTCAATAAATTTAGATCCTAAATATTATTTAAATTATTTTCGAGAAAATATTTTCATTTCTGCTGTGCATTCCTTAAATTTTGTTTTCTTTGTTGAAACTTCAAAAATTTGACTCCCACTTATTGTTACCCCCCTCCATACACACCCCGCTCTTAACTCTGCTCCCCTCTTACATTATAAAAATCAAGATAATGAAAAACCTTCACTTTTGAAAAAAGTACTTTTGTTTATGTTTTGACCCCTTTAAATGTATGTAAAAATTTGTTTCTTTTAATTCCATGTCCTCCCCCTTTCTCTTCACCAAAAGGCTGTCTTTGGTCAAAGTTCCCATAAATATATAAAAGTTAATAGCCTTATACATAAGCTATCCATGTACTAAATTGAGAGAATCTATAGATTGTATTTTCTGTTTACCACCCCGCCCTTTCTAGGGGCTTACTAATGAACAGCCGGCGTCTCCAGCAGAATATATTTTTTCAACACACAGCACCTATTTGTTAGTGTCCTTTAAGTGTAACGCTATGTATAATATACTTTTTTGATATCAATAATAGATATGCGGACTTAGCACGGGCTTTAGTTGAATCTTAGAATTAGTTTTCTATAACTGAAAATATCTGTAACTTTAATAACTAATAGATCTGAATTTTAGGTTCATCTAAGTATATATAATAATTATTATTTTTACCACTGATTTTTTTTTGCTAAGACCTTTTCACCGTTGACCTTTTTACCTAAATTCATTTGAAATAGAGTATCTACATTAAAATATACTGCAAACGATTTTCCCGCGTAGATCATTATGTAACGGAATTCTTTTGTGCGACTCTGGAAATGAATAATAAATTCTTTGCATTTCATATTCTACAGAAAGCATGTTTTAGTGCTGCACTTGAAACGATTTTTTCCCATCGGTCGTAATTTAACGGCATACTTTTGAATGCCCCTGTAAGGGAACTGTACATGCTACATATTTCATTTTCAATGGTGATCGTGCGATAGTAAATGTCAATAACACACAAAATTTCAGGGAAATCGAATTATATTTGCGCAAGATAGAGCACTGACAGACAAACTGAAGTCATAAACCCTTTTCAACTATGTTGGAAAATGTAAAATAAATAAATTCCTCATAATTTAGAATTACAAATCGTCATTAGTGTGTGACTTAATCGGAGAAAAATTTTCTTGATTTTACGATATCGGAGGTAACATGCGCATATCAAATATCACGAATTTGATTTTTTTTAAAGTAGACCATTGAAAGTGATTATTTAAAAGTATTTAGGTAGAATAACTAAATTACTAAATTCTTCTATAAACACGCTTGCGGAATGGGGCAGAATTTGATAACATACAGAAAATGTGCAACAAAGTTTTTATTATTAAAAATAACCATAAGTTTAATAATAATTCTTAGGCTACAATAAAGATAACTCTTCGGCTATCAGTTTTTATTTTCCGTTGGGGAGGGGGGGGGGGAGTTATTCTAAGATTTCTGCTGTGATGTCAGAAAAGATTTTTCTTTTTATGATGCCCTACTTTATTTTTATATCAACAATCTTTTATGTTACATTGTGCAATATTCATGATTTAATAATTATTGATTAATACTAATTTTAAAAGAACTAGTTTAAAACATAAACATTTCATAATCCTTTTATTAAATAAGCGACAATGAAAAAAATATGTAGCAAGCTACCACTATTTGGAATTTTACTGTTCCTGTGAACTGTTTTCTTTAGAAATCATCTTTACAAGGGAAGGGGTGGGGCTGTCAATCATAGTTTTCTCAAAGCTCAAAGCGTCACTTACAGGTAGTATTTCGATGTCATTCATGGGATTAGATAACAATGGGAGATATTTACTCTCTTTCAAACCTTACTTCAAAGAAAACTCATAGAAACTTTTAAAGTATCATTGAAATTAATTACACTGGAATATTTGGTCAACTCTGTTGTATTTAGTAGAATGATTAGGTAAAAAATAATGATAATTGTAGATATCGTTCAGGGAAGTGTAGTCTCATAAGCATTTTTCTGGCTACACCTCTGGTTCTTCTCTGTGAAACACAACTGTGAGAATAAATAAGATTTAGGGCTTTTTAATATGGCAGTTTTAATGTAAGAGTCGCTATATTGGGACTCGTTATATAAAGAAAGCACAAATAATACATAATGTTTTTAATTTTCCAAGCGGACACAGCCAGTGATATAAACATAAGAATGGTTTTTGGATTCTCCCCCCCCCCCCTCAACTTTCAAAAGAAATCAAGTATCCAGTTATTAAAAAATATAAGTAGGTCGAATATAATGAAAACCATACATATAAATATGTGTAAAAATACACCTTTATTTATTTTTTAATGAAAGTAAAAACAAGGAAGAGTAACTTTTGTTAAGATTATCTGTCTTTAATGCATATGAATGCATTACCTATCTTAAAATGATTATTATTGTTTACTTTGCTTAATCATATTGGTGAGATGATAGGTTATATCTCCCAACCTGAGAAGTACTGTGTAAACATCATTTTATTGATTGAAATAATTCTTTCATGGCAAATCTCTTTGTATGTAAACTGCCATATAAACAAAAGGAAAATCGAGATAAGAACAGGGAAAAAAAAAAAATTATGATACGTTTGTAGAGATTTTGAAATGCAGCCTCCACGGTAGAATTATCATTAACTTTGTCTCATATGATAAAGGAAAAGTTTCAAATTGAAAAATAAAATTACTTTACTTTTGCTCTAAAATATTAAAAAAGCATTGCAGATTACTGCGAGCAATTGCACTTAATAAAGCCGTCTGTGATGTTTAATTGCGTGGAGTTTTTGATCTACTTCCAACAATTAATAGGCTACTTCACTCACGCGAAAGCACCCGCTCGCTAATGTTTATTTGGTGGAAGAATTTTTTTAAGATACCTCGTTTTTATTTCCATTTTTTTAAACGAATCTTTTGCATTGGCTACCTAAGATCGATCTATAGAAAGACCGTTTTTTTCTTTTTCGATTTTGTTTAAAGTTTTTTTTTAATTTATTTAGGATACATTTACTTTCGGAACCGGTTTCGAAAGTAAAAGTATCCCCATTAAAAAACCTTGCAAATAAAATAGAAGGAGTAAAAAAGTCCTTTGTACAGATCGACCTCAGCTACTCAAATCAAAGAAAATCGTTTAAAAATACTGAAATGCAAGCACGCTATCTTTAAAAAATTCTTCCTTAGGAATAATATTGAATCTAGGAAAAAAGGTGACCGGAAAAAACGTGACAGAAAAAACAAGAGCGGAAAAAACGGGATAAGGAAAAAACGAGACCGGAAAAAACGTGACAAGGAAAAAAAGGTGACCGGAAAAAACGTGACAAGGAAGTGTTAAATATTGAACTTGTCGATAAATAAATGCTAAAAACTAAAGTAAAGTTTTTCCACTGTCAGTTTCTTACAGCGTAGGGGGGGGGGGGGGGGTATTAAGGAAATACAATTTATTGATTCTTTCAATTCGCTATTGATAGTTTATATATGAGTAAAGATGTTTTATAAGGCGGAGGGGGAGGGAAAAAATTGCATACACAGCCTGTAAAGGGAACAAAATAAAGACGAAGAGAGGAGGCATTTTCTTTAGAGGAATTTTTTCATTATCCTGCTTTTTGCTCGCAGGCTATCAAAGCCCAAGGATTAATGTGCACGCAGGTTCTGTATGTATGTATGTATGCACTTACGTCTGTATGTACGTAACGCGATAACTCTTGACAGAAACATCCGATTTGCTTTAATTTTTTTTCCAGGTTCATTGTTTCCAAATTCAATATTTAACACTTCCTTGTCACGTTTTTTCCGGTCACCTTTTTTCCTTGTCACGTTTTTTCCGGTCACCTTTTTTCCGTTTACCAATCTACCTATAATGAAATTTAAAACCTATCTACATCGATGCTTTTTCTGGCCCATTCAGCGTCATTATAGACAGGTTTCACGGTGCTAGTTTTAAATTATGCTAGAATTTGAATAAAATTTGCGCAACAATAATAAATAAAAATATTATTTTTGAAGTGTAATGTTAAATTGGATATTTGAGATTTTTATTATTATTACGCAACAAAAGTGCTGTAAGTAAAGAAAAAAAAACAGTTTAGTTATTTAGTATTATAGTTAAATGAAAAAAATGACATACATTTGGAAGTAAAAAGGAAAGAAAAGAACGTGTATATTCATTAAAAGAGCAAAATAAATAAATATTACATAATAAATAATGAACATGCAAAATAAATAAATATTATATGGCAAATGATATAAAATAATAATTATTATAGTAATGAATTAGAATCTTATGGACAGAAATAATAAAGTAAAATAAGAAAACGATGATATTCTATAAAATTGCCTAGTATATGGTTCGAAATACAATGCCATTCTTAAGCATTAACAGAAAACGAAATCCCCTAAGGCATTCGACTTAAAATACGGTAATCCAGTTGACAAATAGTCTGCCTAACGCCTATTGTGTGCTTGGAAAGAGGGGGTGATTGATAAACGCCTTCTTTAACTCCCAGTCTCGAGAAGTGGGGGGAAGCACAAACGCGCAAACGCGTTCATAACCATTTACAACTAGAATATTTTGACCGCCTATACGCGCTTGTGACCATCTACAAGTACAAAAGTCTGACCGCCTATATGCGTTCACGACCACTTACAAGTACCAAAGTGCGACCGCGGATACGCGTGCGTGACCACGAAAGGGTTAAAAAAAATCGCAATGTCATTTTAATTTCGGGAGAAAAAGCACTAATGCTACGTAAACAGTATTGCCTTTGCCCCGAAACTAAACTAAAATTGCAACTATTTTTTAAATACATATATTTTTATCAAAACAAGCTGTAACAAAAATATTTTGTAATAAATCTGGTAAACAAGGTTCATCTTCCATGAGTGAGTAAATATTTGAAATTCACGATTAAAATTTTAACAGGTATTCTCTAAAATGGCTTTGTCTGCTTTTCCGCCTATAACTCTTAAATTGTAAATATCTTCAAATAGACCTGAATTTTATGCAAGCTATTCAGGCTAAAAAAAAAAAAAAAAAAAAAAAAAAAAAAAAAAACATTTTTGTTAATAAAAGTTATAGGCGTAACTTTTAATTCCTGGTTTTTTTCCACATTGGAAGAAACTTGCCCACCTTGGGTTTATGTTATTATTTATTAGAAAAAAAATGTGTTTTAAATATAATGAGCGAAAAGCATGTGTTTAAATTTATGTAATATACCAGTATGTATGTATTTTAAATAAAGTTATGTTTTTCAAATGACGAGTATATTTTTAAAATGATTATTTTATATTTTGAATGAAATGAATGCAACATAAACGCTGGTGATGGGGAAAATATTTGACGGTTTATGAACTGCGTCCGGCTAACATAAAAGTACTTTTTTACACTGTTTATTTAATCTAACCCTGTTCATATATATGAAAAGATAAAAAAATTTAATCGATTTTTCCCTCCCAGATATGCTAGAAAAATAAATATTATGTACATGGATTTGTTTCTAGTAACAATACAACATTTTAGTATTTTTACAACTTGATTATAAATTATCAAATTAATTTTACGTTATCTAAACGTAGCTGATAAATCCTTAAACATTCTTTATGGTTGTTACAACTGTGTATACAAGTACAACAATTGAGTAAGTTATGTAACAAACTACGATTTCTAAAATATACCAGCTGGTTAGGAAATTGCAAAAGAGAAATATTTAAAACCTTTAAGCATCTTAAACGTGATTTTCAGCCCTATAATTTTTTATAAAAAAGTTAAAATATTATTTAACATATATTATTAAATGTCAGTGATTTTAATACGTTCAATTGGCCCATCTCCGTCCGCAGCCCTTTTTTCTACTACTTATTCCGACTCTTTTGCGGAAAAAAAATTCAAAAATTGAAACCGGAAAAAATTAAAAGGGAAATTTGAAATTTTTGGCTACCGACCAACAACTGCTACGTCGAGCTTATTATTAGTCTATAGTTTTCAGTTATTGGCAATTGTTGTGTGTTTCATAAGCCTTTTTCTTTTTGGAGAATGCTCCGCAATTGGGTTATTTCGATAAAAGTTACTTTCATTTTCTAACCATTATTTAACTTTTATACAGTTACAATTGTATACTGTTTTCTCATTTGACGCCAATCATGGCTATCGGCCTAATTACGGAAAGTTATCCATTTTACACCTGCGAAGAACCGGTGTAAGATATTAAATGTTTAATTGAGCATATCACGTACTATATGTAAATATTTTATATTTTATTCCAATTTTTGAAGTTTCTTCTATACTTTGTATGCTTTCTGCAATGTTATTCACCTGTGCGAAGTGCAGGTATCCCATGAAAACTATTTTTCCCGGATATGACACAATGACCGACATATTTCTAGATTTAAAAAAAAAAGTAATTTGTCGATTTTAGGAATTTTTTTAAAGCTGTTGTCTAAAATTCTCAAAATATTTAAAACTATAAATAATCAATTATTGCTGGTTTAATAGTACAAGAATTACTGCTTGCACTTTAAATTAAAGTGGATCCTAATGTAAAATTAAATGAGTTTTAAATGGAATGAATGAAATGCTTCTATTTTAAATATTATAAATACAATTCAATCAAGAGAATATTTGGCAATTTATCGCCTGCGCCCGGTAAATAAAAAATATGCCTTAAAATTAATTATATAATTTATACTTAAACTCTAAGCGTAATAAAACATTTAATTCTCATTCTAAATACACATGTTTATGTAATTTTTATAACTTAATCTTATCAGGAATTGAATTAAAAACGCTGCTGTAAAATTCTATCTTAGCACACATTAACTAATTTTTATATGCCCTTGTTCATTGCATTACTAAAACATAATTAAAATAGAACGTATTAAAATCACTGACATTTAATAATATATATTAAATAATATTTTAACTTTTTTATAAATTGTAATAAAACACAAAACTAACCTGTTTTTCTCTTTTGGGAAGTGAAAAAAATAAGTTCTCTCAGATAGAGAGTTATTTTTGCAGTTTTGAAAACTGCAATAATTAGAACGCCAACTAATTAGAACGCATTTTCACAAATAATATAAGTTCTTAAAAGAACTGATTTTGTTTAAATAACTAACTTCAATTAATAAATTAAATAATGGCGAATAAATAAATCGAATTATATCTAACTTCCAACAATTAAGTACCGCAGACGACAAACGAATAAAATCACGGCTGCGCGTGCGCATAGTTATTTCATAGATATCGAACTTATAGATCATCCACGAAGGGGAAAGAAGTTAATAATCCTCTTGTAGCTCACTCCGTCCGCTGGGTGGCGTATGACCTTGATTGACGTGACCTCGCCTTTAATCTTGCGGTTACCTGTCCCATTTAAGATAGGACGCTTACTTATATCGCTTTGATCTCAAACCATCGGCGAAGAGTTGTTTCAGTTCGTCTCGATTATCGTCTGCCGATGAAAACGATCGAATAAATAAATTTATTGTATTTTGCTTTGCTTTGCACAAGCGAAACCGTCTAAAAACTGTTTAAGTCCAATGGAGTAATTTAAATGCCAACAGAAATGATTAAAAACTCAAATTTAGATCCTGTAACAAGTATACACTTGAAAAGAATATAATGCAATAAAATCAGATACAGGCAATATGGAATTTTTTTCCTTAAAATTTGCGTAAGTATTTCTGAAAGAATAAATTCAACGACACCAAAAATCTACTATGATTGTAGAGTATTTGTATCTCAAAGAAATCGTTATGAACTAACAAGATGAAGTTAGTAAGATCAAATTGACATAATTACAAACGTCATGTATCATCATTTCATTTTGATATGCATACAAATGTTATGAGCTATAATCTAAACTACGTGCATTTATACAGTCCACTGTAACACTGAGATCTGAGAGTATCTCGAGATTTAACCCCATTACAAGAAATTCAAGTTGATAATTTCTAGTTAAGAAATTCGAATAGCAATCCTTACTATCGCATAGCAATTCAATACGTCCCATAGACCGATAGCAGGACTTCCGCTGGCAATATTTTTATATTCTTTTTGCACCATTATTTATAAAAAGTAGATTGATTGTATGGTAGATTTCTCTTAAAATAGTTCTATATGTGCATGCTGAAGTATAATTGGATTTTTAAGTGGTACGCATAGACTAAAAACATAATCCCCAGTGGTAGCAATTTCTAATAAAAAACAAAATCGCAGAGAAAAGCATGCAAAAAATCGCATGACGATCCCAAGTCATCAAAGAATCTCGCAATTACTACGGAAGTTCCATAATAACTGAGAGTAAAATTCTAAAAAAACAATAAATATATTTACATAAAAAAATACATCATTCTTCTTCAAAACAACTTCCCTCAGATGATATGCAACGGTCCCATCGTTCAAAAAACTTTTCAAAACAAACAGGGAAACCGTTTTCTGGAAGCTGCTACACTGCAAAAAAAAATTCCGCAACGTTCCTGGGAAAAAATGGGCAGCTGAGTTGCCCATTATTTCCAAGAAACATTTCTTGAAAATGACTGGAACTTTACTGTATATGTTAAAAACTTTCCACAGAAATGCCAGTAAGTTTCCTGCGAAATACCAGGAATATTTCTGTTGACAGCAAAAGATTACTGACATTTCACAGAAAGCTTACCTTATTTTCTACGGAACGTTTCAGAAGTGCTCAAAAGGTGTCTGTTATTTTCCAGAAACACTTCGTATAAGTAATGGGCAACCCAACTGCCCATTATTTTCAAATAACATTTCTGGATTGCTTCTGGATTTAGCTCACTAAGCTAAAATAAATAAAACTTTACAACTGCATGTTATATAGATAGAGTGAAAATGAAAAAAAAAATAGAAAACAATAGCGTATATGTGGTTTAACTAATTTTAAATCTTAGACATAAATATATAATTCTTAAATGCAAACCCATTAAAACATAAATAATATTAAGGCGCATATTTGTTAAAAACAAATTTGTTCTAAAAATAATATAGCATATAAAAAATATTAGCGGAACAAGATAGAATATTATATTTATAGCAACTTACTCTTTTACGATTATCTTTTTCTTTTAATTTATAATCCTTTAAATGGGAGAAAAAAAAACCTTTTTATGTCCAACAAGGATGTTCTATATAATTGATTAATTTCTTTTTTCATTTAAATTAACCAAGCTCACATAGAATCCCTAGTTTTAGACTAAAGATTTAGAATTAATATGTAGTCTTAAAAGGGTACCACCAAACATGATGCTCACCAATTTTTATGAATTCAAAGTATATTGTAGAGCGCTTATCCCTAATTATTCTAGTGAAAGTATTTCTTCAAATGGGTCTTAGATTCCCAGAAATTGGGGGCCGAAGTTCAACATACGTTTCAAATACTAATTAGTTTGAAACTTTCGACGAGTATTACGTGGAGTGATCTGAGAGTGTTCACCCACCAGCCAGAGGAACCGAGTTCGATGCTACCTCCTAACTGTTTATTTTTATTATATTAATTTCATATTTTTGACACTTTACAAATTTTAATCAAAGTTGTGAATTTTTACAGCTTCGAAATTTTGATATTTTCAAAATAGATTTATGTTTTTGATCTTTCACGAAAACTTCTATTTTTTCTGTAATTTTTAAACGAACCTTTCCGTTGACGGAAATACAAATTAGTATGTGCAGAAAGTTTGTTTTCATAATATTATTATTATTTACCTTTTTATATTTTAAATACAAGTCTCAAATAATGCACAATATTTTATTAGAAAAAACAAAAACAAAATAAATATCTTTTTAATATTTGGTTTGTTCAATATATTAAAATATGACAAATGACGAAATACAAAATTGTTTGCTATTACTGACTTTGACATTTAAGTTTAGTAAATATACAATTAATCGAGTGACATATATTGTAGAGATATTCAAAACGGAATATTTATACGAAAAAAATTCCTATAATAGAGCATAATTTCTTACCTAGTACTTGTATTCAAAAGAACATAAAATATATCGATATTTTTTTAAATCTATTCTGATATTATTATGATACGCTATCTAACGATTTCTTTAAAAATATATATCATAAGTTATACGTCATGCGGGATCCGCAGACGATTTTTACATTTCCAGTTGACAATTTTCGTTTTATTATCATTATTTGTTAAAATGAAAAAATATTTTGAAATTGACATCAAAATTATTATTTATAATTTACACGAAAAAATAAATTTTCAGTTAAAATTCAATAAAGTAAATATATATATGATATATTGTTTCTGAACTTTGCTTAAAATATAAAAATATATAAATGTAAATAATAATTTTTAAAAAAAATCTAGACATAAAATATTTTGGATTTTCGTCAGTAATTATGTTAGTTTGCAAGTTAGATAAAATACATATAAATTTTCATGAAAAACAAATCCTAAACGTAATTGTATATTTTTTTCCGAAAATAAAAAAGAAATTCAAATTTGCAGCAATTCAAAGTGTCAAATATATATCAAATTTAAATCAAATTGTAAAGTGTCAAAATATAAAATTAATTAAAAAAGAAAAAAAAGAGTCAAGAGGTAGCATCGAACTCTGACCGTACGGGTGGCGTGCGAGCCTTCTGCGTCCACGCCACGAAAGACACGTTGAGAGCTGCAAACTAATGGGTATTTGAAACGTATGCTAAACCTCGGCATCCAATTTATGAAAATCTAAGGCCCATTTGAAGAAATCCTTTCACAAGAATAATTAGAGATAAGAAATCTAAAATATACTTTAAATTAATCAAAATCGGTGAGAATCATGTTTGATGGTCCCCTGGTTAATGGAGATCCAAATAATAGGTGTATTTGTTTTACACGGGCTGCTCGTTAAACATTCCACAGACAAGTACGAGGGATAATCTCTTAGCGATGTCACAGAGGTATTGTATTTTCATCTGAATGGTCTTGACATTAGAGACGTAAAGGATTATGTCGTCTATTGATTTATTTGCATTCCATATTGATTTTTTTACATTCATTTAAGGAATTCGTTTTCGACACTCGCGCGCGAGCAACGGATTATAACAAAAAAATAATAAATAGCGGCGCAGCGTTTTGCTGTTTCCAACTTTTGTTCAGGAACGTTTCAGATAAGTAAACCAGAATTTCACAGGAAAGAGCTAAATTATTCTGAAAACCTGAGAAAAGGCGAAACATTCCTGGATTTTACATGGAACGTTACTACTTTTTTTTACAGTGTACAAAGAACCCTACACTGCTAAAATAATTTCAGAATCTGTTGTTGAATGTGTCAGAATCACTTGTTGTGAACTTGATAAGGGATTCAAAATGATGCACCCAAGTTTCATCACCTGTTATTGCAGTCTTTAGGGAATTCGGAGCATTTTTCATTTTGATCCCCTTATCAAGTCTGCAAGAAGTAATTCTGACAGATTCAACAACAGATTCTGAAGTTAATTTAGCGGTATAGGGTTCTTTGAAGCAGCTTCAGAGAACGGCTTCTCTACATAATTTGAAAAGTGTGATGAACGATAGGACCGTTGCATATCATCTCAGGGAAGTTGTTTTGAAGAAGAGTGATATATTGTTTGATGTAAACACATTTATTGATTTTTTATGTTTTTACACTCAATTATTATGGTACGCCCGGTGTAAATAAACGGATAATTGAAAAATCGCACAATACAACGAAGCTTTTACCTCATTTTTAATCGTTTGAAAACAAGTAATTTTAAAGTTTAGAACTTTAACACTATTTTCTGTTTTTACAATGCAGGAATAGTTGTTTTTAGGAAATTTACAATTTAACGTTGGGTTGTAGTCATTACAGCAGTGGGCCGCGGGCTGAACATTCCTATTTTAGATAAGGATCATAGTACAAGGATAATAATACAAGGAATAGCACAAGGATCACAGTACACGGATTATTATTCCATGCTGAAGGATGCGGCTGACTTTATTAAATGTATCTTCTCATTAAAACTTTCACTAAAAATTAATTAGCAACTTTGTACTGAACCACCAAATAGGATACACACAATATTTTTCAGAAAACTAAATATGTATATCAGTACTATATAACATTTCCCAGCTACAATATCGAAAATTTTCAGTTCTGCTTTTCTTATTATTGTTTTAGTTTATTTTTAAAAATTGCTCTTATAGCCAGGTTAAAATATTTCTCTTGAGCAATAGAGTTGTATTATATTTCATGAGAATCGATATACCGAGAGTAACTTGAACAGAATCCGAAAAAGTATTGAAAAATCAATAAATTGCTTACTATAGACAGCTGTCGCATCTAGCATTACTAATGGTCATTCTGAGAACAACCGAGTAATACGATAGTTCGTATCGCATTTTTTTTTCGGTTGACTCTGGCATTAGTGGAAGTAATAAAAGTTCTTCAAGAAAAGTTTATATTTAGCATCTGGTCATGTTCGATTCTGTTTCATGTTGCTGAAAAATGTATTTTCAGTTCCATGTGAAAAATAATTTTGCATACATGTAACGCATGGATCTAATTTTAATTTCTTTTTTAAACATGTTTCTAAATACAAATATCAAATGGCTATAGCTACAAAATTGCGATGTTTATGAATCTATTTCCATTTCTACTAAATTTTCGAAATATATATTAGTCATACTGAACATTAATCTGCTTCGACATAATTCCCAATTCTGAATTAAGAATAAATATTTCCTGATACAAAAATTGTTTTTCAGTATGCGTAAATTATATTGACCAAAATTATTGTACTTTTTATTATCTTCAAAGGTTTTTTCGTTTTTATTGATGCTTAGAATTAATTTTATATAATCTTCAAAGAATTCGATCACAATGATTGTAAAAAATAACTATAATCAAACATTGTTTAATTACTTGTTTTGTTATGTGATATTTCTTTTCTTTATTTAGTTACTAGTGATTGTAATTATTTTGGTATAAAACAATTTAGTCATAATACAAGCAATAGTGTAATGATCATCTCCATGCAGAATTATACAGCTGACTTTAATAAATTTATCTACCCTATATATATAAAATCCTAATGAAACGAATTTATGAAACGGATATTATGAAAAGACTGAATTGAAACGAATTTATGAAACGATTCTATGAAACAACTGATTAAACAACTGATTATTTATCACGGCGATTTCTCCTAAAATATGGAATACTTTGCGATGAAATTAACACGAAAAATCCGTATTGATCCACAGATCTCAAAACTGGTATTAGAATTTTTAAATTCGACTTAGTTTTCGAGATATTAATTTCTTTTTCTAATTTTAAATACTTTTCTCTAATGATGACAACTCAAATTTTAATCATAACAGATATTTTTTCAGACTTTGGAAAAGGTTATTATTTTAAACAAATTTGGCGACCAGTTTGGCCTCACTTGAACGTATGCTAAGAAATGTATCATGTTACTTTTATTCATAAATCAATTTACTTGAACAAACATTCGCCAAATCGAAAGATTCTGATAGAGAAATCAAGAACTCAGTATTTTTATGTTTGTGGGATGCAGGTGATATATCGCCAAATATTTTCCCGTCGCATTTTTCTTTTGTATTTCATTAATTTCATTTAAAATATAATCATTTCATTAATTTTATTTAAAATACAAAACTTTCATTTAAAATTGAAACATTTAAAATTGATAGCTTTCACTTTTTTTTTTAACAAAACGAAAAGAAAAACATTAGGCACAGATGTCATATACGCACCGGGGTACCTAATTGGCGCCAAAATGGCATTATTTTGATTGACATGGTAACCCACCTGTTGTTGTTTATTTAATAAATATTTTTACTTATAGTTTCTTTTTTTTAATTATACGAGTATAAATTGTTTCGTACTATAGTTAATTATTTTTTTTGTTATTTTCTTTTGAAAAATAGCAAATAATTGAAAATACGGTACTACTTAGTTATTCCGCCAATTTCGCCAATTTTGCTTAGTTATTCCGTCCAATTTCGCCAAATTATGTAAATCGCCAAACCACTCGAAAAATTATACAAATTGACACAATTTTCATTTTAAACAACGAAAGAACAAATAAAATAATATAACATTAATAAATATACAAATAAAACGACGAAATAAAAATCCCTTGATCACGTAAACACGTATAACTTGCTCAAAGTCAAGTGAATATGACATTTATGATCAACCATTATTGGCATTTGATCTAATTTGGTGAAAGATTTCTGGTCGACGGGATAACTTAGTCGTACCAAAAATACATATGTAACTGGTATTCGAAAACGAAGTTTTCGCCAAATTTTCGTAAAAAAAAAAATCACGCCAAACCCGTTAAATAAAGCAACAAGCAATGACATTTAATTTCAACTTCAAAGCAATGTTTTAATTTACCACTCGAAAAAAAAATAATGCTAACTGGCGAGTTGAAAAAACAAGCTATTGGCGAGATTTGCACCAGGCTAGCGTGACAGTACCAAGTATTCTTTGCCACCATGGCAACTTTTATGTTGTTTTATTCGAAAAAAAATTGATTTTTTAATCAAAATGGAAAAAATTCGGCACAGATGTCATATACGGCCCCATATGGGCGCGATTTTTTTTCTGACGCCAATGTCATATACGCAACGGGTACGTAACTGACGCCAAAGTATCGTTATTTTGTTGGATACGGTAAGCCGGATGTTGTTGTTTATGCTGTTGATGTTTTTCCCAAATTGGCGTAGGAAAAAATCGCGCCAATATGGGGCCGTATATGACATCTTGGCCAAACTTTCATAAAAACAAGCGAAGGGATCAGACCATATTTATTTATGGCGGTTACATGACTTGGACTATTATAATATAGATCAAATGATGACGATAGAATAATATTTAGCGACTTATCACCTGTACCTGGCTAACAATAAAGTGCCAAAAAGCACCATGAATATAAAAAGCGAAGTTGTCCGCCCGGAACTGTTGATGATAGTCACATGACTTAGGCTGTTGTTATAGAAATTGTTTTAAAATACCGGGAGACGAAGTCTCCGTACACTTAATTAATTTTATTTTAGCTTCTTTTCAAATGTTTAACTGATCCTCTTTAATCAAACATGAAAACAGCCATTGTTTGCCTTAACAGCAACTGATTCGGCTTAAATTTTTGCAATCAAAGGGAACTGCATGGAAACCCGTTTACAGGGAGAAATCTGCACATTTTTTTCAGTATAATTCAATCTTCTCTACTATTCTTAAAACCGATCAGATTAGCGTGTTTTTAGATTCTGCGGTGTCTGAACGGAGGGTTGGAGAGCGTAGCTTGCAGGGAGCAGAGCCCTCTAGTTCCCTCTATAAAACTTTCACTGACAATTAATTAGAAACTTTTGTACTTAACCACCAAATAGGATACACACAATATTTATTTTTCAGAATAATAAGTACGCATACCAATAGTATATAGGACTTTCCAGATTTTGATTGCTTAACACGAAGCGTGTCCTGCAGAATTTACCTTCATTTTTACAGAATAAAGACTGTAATTATTATTATTGTTAGTCTATATTTACTAAAATTGAGTGATTAATGTATTATTATTATTGTTATTATATTGTAAGTATGTGTATGTATTTAAAAATATTTAAATAAGGTAGTTCAAGTACGACCGTTGTTTACAAAAAACAAGACGGCCAGGTGGTCCAGAGCTGAGGCTTTATCAAGAACAGGCATCTATAGAGTAACTAGTATTTTAACACAATCAAACTGATTGGTAAAGTTATCATACGAATTTGAATATTTCCAACTGAGCGAAAAAATGCCCAGGCTAAGGTTTTTCTGAGCGAAATATGCTGGCTGGTTGTCGGCCCAGTTAGCTTAAACGGAAAAGCATTGGCCTTGTAAGCCGAGGATCTGGGTTCGATTCCCAGCCTGGGAATTTTTTCGCTCAGTTGGAAATATTCAAATTCGTATCTATAGAGTAGCCATAGTAACGAGAGTGAACAATGAGTAGACAGTTTATGTCAATTTTCAATTTATGAGCAAATTTATGAGACTAATAAACCGACCACTCAGAGCGGTCGCATGATGGCTACTACGGGTTACCTCCCGAACATGAGGGGATGGGTATGTGGTAAAGAGTAGTCAGCCTACCAAGAAAGTCTCGGCGAACAAGAAGGTGGCGTGTTGAAGGCGGGGGCGCCGGCCCCAGGGGCATGATTCTGATAGGACACAGGGTCCAGGGAACATCGCCCCCCTAATTATACAAGAGAGTACACAAAAAATCTATAAAATGTACTAGTTGATGAGCAGTCGATGAGATGAGTGGACTTAAGTTTGTAAGGTAAGTCGTTGAACAGAAGTCCGTAGAGTTAACGCCTTCTCTACTCCGAAATATACATGCAGTCATACGCTAAGAGTTAGGCGGAAGCCTCATGAACAAATGGATACCTCTCTAACCAAACTGGACAGAGGGTATGTTCGATGTTGCAGCCAGCGGTCTTCGAGTTTTATTAATTATGACCGTATTAATTAGATCCTTATAGAGCTAGTAAACTTAGCCGCTGAGTTGCGAGCAAGACAAAGTGTAATTTTGTTTATTATGGGTTGTGCACGAAAATGAATCTGCAATTTACGAACTGTTATGTTCCATGTCTGGACGACCTATGGATTGTTTCCTCGTCTATCAAAGTGATGTCTGAAGGTATTTTTCCACTTCTATATTTTTGTTCCAATGTAATTTTAGTATGTACACAATTGGTACGAACAGAGTAGTGTATGCTCAATTACACGTAAGTGTCAAGTGTTATATTTAAATAGTAAAACTAAATATTCTTTCCTAAGTAAAAGCAAAGTGTTTACTTCTCACGTCTGTGTGAGCATGTCGGAAGACACATTTTCTTAACTTGTAGATAGTATTGTTAATAAATATGTTAGATTGTTAATTTTAGTATTTATTTTTACAACCATGAGTCGTAATTATTCTATTAATTTTAATAGTTTTATTACAGGTAAAGTTTGGTTAAATAGGAAGGAATGTTAATGATAAATTTTATACTCATAAATTATTTTGGATGTTTGTTTCTCGACCGGGAATGCACACCAGAGTGTGCGGTCCATAAGCTAACTTCGTCTTCAAAAATATTCACAACGCTTTGGGGTAAGGTTGAGACCGCTGCCTCCCACCTTAATTGGGGATAATTGAGAGAAGTTAATTATCTCGGAAGTTAGCCAGGATCTTTAACGATCACAATGTTTTTTTAGTATTTATTTATTATGCTTTTATTAACCCTGTGAATATCAGGTAAAAGAGTGATTAAACTTTGCTAACCTTATTTCATTCTAGGTAACTGGGTGTTGAGCCTCCCCTCCTCTTTCTTCTACTCCCCTTTTACCAGCAATTGTTTATTATGGACCATTTCCCCCAGGTCTCTCTATATGTCTAGGTTGGATTCTAAGAGGCTAAGTGGTTGGTTTTAATGAGCACAGATCATCCCAGCATCGATATCGAAAATTTTCAGTTCTGATTTTCTTATTAATATTTAAGGAATTGTTTTGTTTTATTTTTTAAAAACTGCTCTTATAGTAGGTTGAAATATTTCTCTTGAGTAATAGTGTTGTATTATATTTATGAGAATCGATACACCGAGAGTAACTTGAACAGAATCCGAAAAAGTATTGAAGAATCAATAAATTGCTTACTATAGACAGCTGTCGCATCTAGCATTACTAATGGTCATTCTGAGAACAACCGAGTAATACGATAGTTTCTATCTCACTTTTTTTTCTTGACTCTGGTATTAGTGGATGCAATGAAAGAACTCAAAGAAAAGTTTATATTCAGCATCTGCTCATGTCCGATTCCATCTCATGTTGCTAAAAAAAAAATATAATTTTAGTTCCATGTGAAATATAATTTCCCATACATAAAGTCTTTTTTTCTTTTTTTACGCTATAAATATAAATTTTATATGCAAAAGAATTACATAAAAGTTTTTTTAATAAGCAAAACAATTATTTACACAATTTTTAAATTAATAGGTAAATGCACAATATAGTCTTCTCGCTGTTGGAAACTCACGGTGCTTGAATATCGGTTTTGATTTGCGATCTAAACTCGATCTAAATCTCGACTGACCTTCTGTCTCGAGTTTCTAAAAATAAATATAGTTTGTAAAGTATATAGTATCTTAGCCGTAGCAATAGAGATAAACCTTCCTATTTCACAATATAGTCTTCTCGCTTTTGGAAATTCACGGTGCCTGAATATTGGCGTTGATCTGCGATCTAATCTCGATCTAAATCTCAACTGACCTTCTGTCTCGAGTTTCTAAAAATAAATGTAGTTCGTAAAGCATATAGTATCTTATCCGTAGCAATAGAGATATAAACCTTCCTGTTTCACAATAAAATCATTCTTCAATTACGTCTATGCCGGTAAACACCGAGATTTATAAACAGATAGCTAAACCTATTAATTTATGCTTGCACTGATCTAATTTTAATTTTTTAAACATGTTTCTAAATACAAATATCAAATGACTATAGTAACAAACTGCGGTATTTATTACACTATCTTTCGTTACAACTAAATTTCGGAATTACATATTGTTGATAGTGAACATTACTATTTTCAAAAGTTTTTTTTTCCTTTTTATTGAAGATTAGAATTAATTTTATATGATCTTCCAAGACTTCGATCACGATGACAATAAAAAATAACTACAACCAAATATTATTTAATTAAATAATATTTAAGGAGATGCTTTATCATATGATATTTCTTTTCTTACTTTGTGAGTGGTTGTTATTATTTTTGGCATAAAAAATGTTATTTTAAATATTTTATTGGTGAATCACGGTATAAACGATGAAGTATAAATTAATATGAACAGTAAAAAATGTCTACAATCGAACATTTTTTCATTAAATAATATTTAAAGAGGTCTATTATCGTATGATATTTCTTTTCTTACTTTATGAGTGATTTTTATTATTTTTGGTGTAAAAACCTTATTCTTAAATTTTGCATTGATGAATCACGATATTTATCGACAATGGCGTAGTTGAAGAATGCAGTTATTAGGGTTTAGTTCTATGGTTTGGGTATTTTCATATTTCGCTTTAAAAATAGATACTTCAAGTGAAATTTACTTGTATTTGAAGCTGAAATATTGTTGAGCCTAAAATCACATAATAAAATATACAAATTAAGGAAGTTTCAAAGCTTCTGCCAGACTTCAAGTACCAAATTAAAAATTAAAAAACCCACAAAATTCTCTACTTTTACCATTTACTTTTACCGTCTTTACTTTTATTTTCAGCTACAAAGTAAGATAATTAAATTTAAAAACAATTTTCAAAACGAATATAGTGAAACACTTTCACAATGATACAATTGCAGTTTTTATATAAAAAAATTCATAATGTCATATATAAATCACTATATTGACATGTTTTGCCTATTTATTCAGACATTGTAATGCTTTAAGATGTATTAAAAGCTAGTGCAAATGCCTATAAAATACTTTCAAACTTACAAAATCTTACCATCTTTTAGTGTGTTTAAAAAGTTTTTTCTTTACTTTTAGACATTTGCACTAGGTTTTAATATGTTTTAACCACTTAAACGCCGCCGGCGTATATATACGCCCGTAGAAAATGCATGCATCTATTACAGAGATGGCTAATTTCCAATGAAAGCGATACAATTTTCGCCACATGCGTCGTAATATATAACACTATAGCATGTGCATTTTATTACTGTTATTCCATAAAACTAATATACTCCTTCTTTAATTGCAGAAATATGCGATTTAAGTAAACCACTGGAGATTGTCGTAAGCTTTCGACGGCGCTTAAGGGTTTAAAGCATAATAATGTCTGAATTAATAGGTGAAACAACTGAATCAAGTGATATACAATTAAATATATGCTAAATAAATGCTATATTCTGAAACAAAACCAAATATATTTTTTAATAAAAATAATTAAATTGCAACTAAAGATTTTAAAATGGACTTGAATATCGATTTTTCGACCAGGAATACACACAGCTTAATTCAGAGCATTGCGAAGATTACAGATCACACATGGCTAATTAGATGAAAACTTGTCATGTCTGTCACGCAGCTGAATATCGCTGTGCTTGTTGGCCACCGTTATTTTCGAAAAGTTTGCTTCGCCTTATTCAATTGATGTGATATCTCGGAAAAAAATAAGTAAATTTTTTCGGTCTGAAATACTGGTAGCCAACAAGCATAGCGGTTTTCAGCTGTGTGACAGACATGACACGTTTTCATGGAATTAGCCACATACTTAATTTGTTTATAATTTATTAAAACGCTGCAAGAAATCTGAAATCCGAAATTTTCTTTTTTTTTCACAGTCCCATAACGCACAGAGTGCACCGTAACTACTAAGCGGGTTCTTTTTTTTACTATTATATTTAAGAACAAATACACAGGAAAATCAACAAAGTTGATATTTACCAGGGTATGTACCTGAGTATTTACTAATAAAAATAAATACCCGGATATTTTACATCCTGAAGACGCCGCATTTGACAACCTGACAAATTTATCATTAGGGACAGCTGGTCGTTTGTAAGCTATTATTGGTAGTAAATATTGATACTCATTTTTCCCAGCAGTTATTTTCTGAATACTGTTTGTGAAACTCTTTACAGTATTTCTAAATAAACCGTAGAAATTTTGTGAATAAATTCTAATTTCATTTTGTTCTTCGTTATGCAAAAAAAAATAATAATGCACTTTCTCTTAAATTACAATTTTTAAACGATCATTTGTGAAAATAAGCTAAATAAAACAATGAAAAAAGTAAGTGTCCATAACTATTAAAAAAATAATAATAAATAAATAAATAAATATTTAAAGTCTGTGAAAGAATATTGAGCTAAAATTTCATTGAAGTAAAAATTTATTTATTAAAATACCAATATAATAGTGATTAATTTATTTTGAATTTCCAATAAAAAAATATTTAATGTTAAAATCTATTCATTTTCGTCGTTGTAGAGAAGTAACCTCTAATCATCTAGTAATATATCTCCATTTTATTGAAGTGCCTCTAACCCATGATTAGAGACAGCTGGTCGATTATGAACTGATATTGGCATACAATATGACAGACATTTTTCATAGAAGGTTTTTGTTTGGAAAGCTCAGTGCAATATTTCTAAATAATTCAATAAGATTTTTCAATAAAATTTATTTTTATTTGTTTTCAGTAAAACAAAAACTAAATTGTCATTGATATTTTTTATGACACTTTTGTAATGATCATTAATGAAAAAATTATCAAATAACACTTTGTCAAGAACCAGTGGCCATAAATAATTTAAGTTTTTCAAGGAACATTGTGCTAATAATTCATGTAATTAAAAATTAAGTTACAATATTATTGACTTAACTTATAATATAAATTTGAAAAGTACCAATATAGAAGTAATTAATTAACTTAAAAACTCTAATAAGAGATATGTAATGATAAAATCTATCCACTTTATTTGTTGTTAAGAAAAACTACTTATCATCCAGTAATGTATCCCTATTTTCTTTCTGTGTCACACAAATGATCATTTAAAATAGCTAGTCGATTGCGGGTTAATACTAACCTATAACATTAAAATCCTTTTTTATAAGTTATTGACAAGATATTTTTACGTGAAATTCAATATGATATTTCTAAATAAAATCAAGAGATTTGTCAATAAATTCTAATGCTATTGACCCATAGAAAATAAGTTGTCATGGTAATTTTTTGTAAATCACAAATTTTGAAATATCATCAAGGCAAACAAAATATATAAAACTGTTATAGGAATAAGTGGTTAAAATATTTACTGTTTTTGAAAGAACTCTCCACTAACAATTCAACGAGAAAAATATTAAATTATTAAAAATATCAATAGCATAATAAAAAATTTACTCCCGATTTCCAATAAGAGACATCCAAAGGTCTATTCAGTTAAGTTATGGTATAAGTTACAAAAATATTACTATGACAATGGTTAATTTATTTAAAATTTCTATAAAAGATATTTAATAGTAAAATCCGTCCACTTTCGCCGTTGTGAAAAAAAAAAAAAATCCAGCCATCAAGTAATGTATCTCCATTTTCTTTCTGTGACACATAAATGATCATTTAAAACAGCTAGTCGATTGAGAGTTAATATTGGCCTTAAACACTGACAATAATTTTTCATAAAGGTTATTAGCTAGATCCTTTTTTCGTGAAATTCAGTATAGTATTTACAAGTAAAACAAAGAGATTTGTCAATAAATTCTAATGCCATTTACTTATTCCGAATGTATTATTAATGGTTCTTTTTTGTAAATCACAATTTTTCAATGATCATTGGAGAAAAGAAACTAAATAAAACTGCGAAAGGAATAAGTGGATATAATATTTATTGTTTAATGAGAATTTTTTTTAATTATTAAAAATATCCGTATCATAATGATTAATTTATTTCTAATTTCCAATAAGAGACATGTAATGGTAAATTCTATTCAGTTGTGTTATAGTATAAGTTAGATAAATATCAATATGACAATTATCAATTTATTTAAAATTTCACATATGAGATATGTAATGGTAAAATCTACGCACTTTGGCCGTTGTAAAAAAAAATCTAATTATTCAGTAAAGTACCTCCATTCTGTGCCACATAAATGATCATTTACAACAAGTAGTCGACTAAGAGTTAATGTTGGCCTGTAACATTGACAATCATTTTTCGTAAAGGTTATTAGCTAGATAATTTTTTCGTGAAATCCAGTATAGTTTTTATAACTAAAACGAGATTAGTCAATAAATTGCCATGTCATTTATTTCTGTCAAAAAAATGAATTGGGATATTTTTTTATTTAATTCACAATATTTAAATGATCGTAAGTAAAAACAAATTACATAAAACTGCGAAAGGAATACATGGTTATAATATTTATTGTCTCTGAAAGAACGTTCCACTAACAATTCAGTGTTGGGTTGAGTTGATTGTTGACGGCCAATTATCTACACGAGGGATAAAGGCCCTAGGGGGATTGCCTTCCGTGGAGGTCTTTCTAAGGGAACCTAATCCGTATTAACGCATGGAAATCCACGGTTCGAAGAAAACCACGAAAACTCCGAACGATTAGGCCGACGGGCGCGATTGGGTTCGAACCCAGCACTTCCCGTCTACCAGCTTCGAGAGCAGAACCTCTCGGCCACTGGTGGGGCCCTAACAATTCCGTGAGAAAAATATTAAATTGTTAAAAATATCCACAGCATAATGATGATTAATTTACTTCCAATTTCCAGTAGGGAACACCTAATCCTAAAATTTATTCAGGTTATAGTATAAATTAGAAAAATATCAATATGATAATGATTAATTTACTTAAAATTTCAAATAAGAGATATGCAATGGTAAAATCTAACCACTTTCGACGTTGTGAAGAAAAAATTCTAATCATCCAGTAATTGTATTTCCCTTTTTTTTTCTGTGTAACATAAATGATCATTTACAACGACAAGTCGATTGAGAGTTAATATTGACAATCATTTTTAATAGACGTTAATAACTAGATTTTTCTTTTGTAAATCCTAGTATAGTATTTATAAACGAGGCAAAGATATTTGTCAATGAATTCTAGTTTCATTTATTTCTATCAAATAATTTTTTTATGGTAATTTTTGTTTACATGACAATTTTTCAATGATCTTCGATGAAAATAAAGTACACAAAACAGTAAAAACAAACGTGGTTACAAATATTTATAGTTTTTAAAAGAACATTCCAGTAACAAATCAATGAGAAAAAAAATAAATTTTCAAAAATATCCATATCACAATGATTAATTTTCTTCCAATTTCCTATAAGAAATGTCTAATGGTAAAATCTATTCCTTTTCGTCGTTGTACTAAAAATAGCTTATAATCATCCCGCAATGTAACTCCATTTTCTTTCGGTGCCACCTAAATGATCATTAGCGACAGCTGGTCGATTGTGAGCTATTATTGGCATTAAATATCGACAACCATTTTTCATAGCAGTTATTAGCTAGAATTTTTGTTTGTGCAGTATTTATAAATAAACCAAGGAAAATTGTCAGCAAATGTAAGGTTATATGTATATTTTTTCGCTTTTGTCAAACAGAAGATAAATTATTTATGATAACTTTTTTAAAAATCACAAATTTTAAGGAAATTTATCTCAAAACACACGAAAGGTATTCGTATAAAATGAAAAGTTATTTAGTTATTTGTATGAAGGATTTTTAAAAAAAGCACGTTTGTGAAATGGACTTGTTACCTTTTGTAGTATTAGCTATAATTTGTGCAATATTAGCTTAAAAAACAATTAAAGCAGTAGTAGGAGACAAAAACTTTCCTACTGTTTTTTACACATGTCTAAAATAAGGATATTTGTCAAATAAAACTTTATTAACCGGTAGTTGAACAAAAAATCGCTATTTTTTTTTGTTGTTGTTATTACCATTTTTAATAATAACTTTTACCTGTTTTGACTAGAGTTTTCTCATATTAAGTGTGGCGAAGATTATTATTTAAAAATAGAGGAGCAAAAAAATGTAAAATTTGACAGCTATGCAAACCCCAATGTAGTCGTGACTTGTCAACAACGTGTTTTAAAAAAAAACTCAATTTTATTGCTCTCGGTTTAAATATTATTATTATTATTATTGTTATTATTATTATTGTTATTATTATTATTATTATTATTATTATTATTATTAGTAGTAGTAGTAGTAGTAGTGTTATTATTAATATTGATATTATTATTATTATATTTTTTATTAATTTTATAATTAATTTACAATTAATTTTGTAATATAATATAATAATAATTTTATATTTTTATATTTCTATTAATATCGTTATAAGTTATATAAATCAGTTCAGCAACAATTTGACATTTTACATCTGAATAACTATATAATTCACCCACTGTTAAATTATACAGTTATACTAGGACTTCCCTCAGAGGGATTAGTCTGAGCGATATTACTGAGAACATAGACTTAATAATAACATGTGGAAGCAAAGAAAATGAGATGTTATGTTTAATTGTCCATATGCTGCGATAAATTGAAATGATGAAAATAAACGAATTGTAGAATTACAAAATCTTACATATAAATTCATATACACTGTTTAAAAAAATGGGAAATCAAACCATTCAAGACAGCCATGCATGGATATAAAATTGAAAGTACGCAATATATTAAAAGTAAAATAGAAAATGAAACACTAATTTACTTATATCGGAATTTTAACTGTATAAAATGATGTCAAGAGCATAATCAGACGCTCCGCACCAATTTGAGTAATTTTAAATGACAAATATATGATGTTTAAAAAGAATGGACTATACTTTATATGGTGTGTGCTCCCCCGGAATAGTTAATATTGTACAATATCTGTTTTCCACGGATGCAATGAGGTTGTCGATAACATTTAAGGAATTCTCTTCTCAAAATCTAATATAGTATCAAAGTACCGAATACATCAAAAGTTGCATGCAATGCTTCGTTAGAGTGTGTTTTAGATATGCTCGATCGGATTTAAATGATGAGTATATGCTGGCCACTACATACGCTGTATTGTTTTGTTTTCAAACATATTCTGCACAAGTTGAGCTGTATTTAGTATTAAATAAACGAAATCGGCAATGATTACAACATAAAGTATGACACAAGATCTGAATATATCGTCTGCATAACTTTTGAGCTGTCAAAGTGTCATTTGAAGTAATTTACAAACCCACACATATTTATTCAGCAAATCATGCAAGCTAACATACGCCAATATGAACCCAATTACAAAATTTCACCAGAATAAGTTAATATATAAAAAATCTATTAATGATAATTGAGAATATGACCTTATGATAAAATGTCTAGAAAAATGAATCGGATAAAAAATTCATATCACATTTAAAACGGCACTTCCCTCTGTTAGTGGCCTTGGCGAAAGAGAGGTCTAGAGAAGGAACACTTTAACAAGTAATTTCGGGCAACCTACTCACTGTTTCATACAGGTCTTTATTCAATATTTACACAATTTATTTAATGCTAGGTGGGTATCTATCAGTTTTGTTGCATTTAAATCGCATGTTTTGCGGAGGAAATGCAGCATTATGAAATGTTTAAAGTTGCTGTACCTAATAATTCCAAATTAATGGTAATTGAGATCGCTTTCCGTTAATTTCATCTTTTTAAATTTTAAATGTTTTAGAAATCATTCATAGAGACAATTGTATATTTTAAAACTAACCCGAAGCAAAATTTCAAGATTTTGGGCTATGCAGTAACAGAGAAATAGAAAATTTTTGAAAGTTTTTTGTTTCTGCACTGTTTTTTAAAGCGACATTTTTAGAAATTGTTCTATTGCGAGAATTTACACATGATAAATACAGCCATGTCAATTTTCATGTTTATATTCCTAACAGTTCCATGTTCTTCGTTACTTAGATCATATTTAGATCTTTTTCTGCTTTGTTTAGTCTTTCTATTTTTTAGAATTCGTTCTACAACGAGCATTTACATCTTATTATTTACTACCATGCCAAAGTTCTAGTTTCTAAACCCAACAGTATCCCAAAAATTTCAGTATTCCAAATAAATCATAGTTTAGAACCTTTCTAGAAATTGTTTCGTTTATCCGTCAAATTGAACCTTTTAGAGAGCGTTCATTACGAGTATTTACATCTTAAAAGTAACTACCGCGCCAAATTTAAAGTTCCTAACCCAATCAATATCGCAGAAATCACAATTTTAGAACTTTTTTGCTCCTGCAGCGATGTAGATTCTTGCACTGACATAAAATAGTCTTTTTTTCGGAGCAGAGATGGCCCCCAACATTTTTTTAAGTTGGCTATGTAGTTTCAGAGATAACACCTCACAAACGTACAAGCATTAATAATATTATATACTTTATAATATTATAACGCTTTATAATATTAGCATTAGATGTACAGATACAAAAGCCATTTATCTGTTACAAGCTAAAGTGCCGGCGTTGCCCAGAATTTGAAGGATGATGTTTGTTCTGAAAAATCAATTTCAAAATTTAAAATACAACACAAAACAAACATTAAAAAGAGCAGTCGAAATGTTGTTGAATGAATCATATGAAAACGCTATATAAAAATGTATAAATGTATATAACACACGCAAAAGAATACAGCTATAAATGAACTTATTTCAATTTATAATTGGAGCAATAATGTTAAAATACGCCAATATTTCCCTAATCGGGTTTTTATTATGCTTCAATACATTTTTCATACTCATATGACGTTATACTATATCCACCATGCCCTTTATATTTCCAATATGACGTAATATTTTCCTCTTTCACATGGAAACCTTGAAATAGAAAAGTTATTAAGTTATATTCACTTTCATTTAAATTCGTCAAACCATTTATTTCATTTTCATATTTCACGTGAATATCTTGCAATAGAAAAGTTATGACGTAATATTCACCTTTTTTTTAAATTCGGCAAACTATTTATTTCATTTTCATTTTTCACGTGGAAATCTTGCAGTAGAAAATTAATTATTGCAGTAATAATTTTATTGTGTTTTTTAATTGTTGGCAACTGCTATAACGAAAAATGCTTAAATTTGATAAGAAATTGCTGTTAAATTGGTGGTTTTTTATTAATTAAAAATTAACTAAGTTATTTCGATTCCGGATTACTTTAGTTGTCTCGGCCATGTTTTAATACACATGTACGTATCTCTTCACAATGTTGGCTTCCAAATTGTGGATTTTTTATAGAATTACAAACAGACAGATAGACAAGTTTTCATTTTTATATATCTCTCTATTCTATGAAAAGTAACTAACGCTGTTACCGTCGCCGCCGCCGCCGGTTTTGAAATTTTTGTGACCGGAGGTCTTTCTTCGTTAATATTAAGAAAACTATTGTATACAAATATATGAAAATCGGTGGTATTATAGCGAAATGTTTGATCAACACACTAATGCATACAGTTTTCAAATCGAAGAATTATTTTAAGAGATATTTAATGCTAAATTTGGACAAAATCGTTCCATTAAAAAAAATTATAAGAGCAAAAGCTATACATGGGAATTTAATCATTTTTAGATCATTTTATTCAAATAGAAGATCCCGGTCTGCAGATTTCATTAATTTTTTTAATTTGACTCATTTTTGAGGTTTTATTTCTATTTTAAATTCAAATATTCAGCATTTTGAAAGATATTTTTTACATATTTTAGAAAATGGTATTAATTTAAACTGTTGCCAACTGTATAAACAGCGCAAACAATAATGTTTGCTTCAAATAAAAAAAATATTTACACGTTACTATTATAAACAGAAAAAAACCTTCAAATTACAATTAAATAATTAGGTATAAAAAGCAGGCACTTATTGGAAATTACGCCATAAAAACTATATTTACATGTGAATTTTAAAATAGAAAGGATATTGTAAAATAAATTCATTAATATGCGTTAGAAATCTGAAAAAGAACAAATTACGTCACGTTACACTTATTATGCAAAATGAACAAAAAATAGTATTAGCAAAACAGTTTAAATTAAAAAATTGCGCGAGACAAAATATTAGAGGTTAAATATTAGATTTTTTCAAAATTTTATTTGTCGTTTGATGTGAGGTGTTCAGCTATAAGTATGCAAATTTTTATGTTTCAACATAATTAGGGGCTGAGTTAGAAAAATTGCTTTAAATACACAAGTTAGAGCCTAGAGGGTTAAATATTAGACTTTTTCAAAATTTTATTATTTGCTGTTTGATGTGAGGTGTTCAGCTATAAGTATGCAAAATTTCATGTCTCCAACTTAATTAGGGGCTGAGTTAGAAAAATTGCTTAAAATACACAAGTTAGAGCCCAGAGGGTTAAATAATAGACTTTTTCAAAATTTTATTATTTGTCGTTTGATGTGAGGTGTTCAGCTATAAGTATGCAAAATGTCATGTCTCCAACTTAATTAGGGGCTGAGTTAGAAAAATTGCTTAAAATACACAATTTAGAGCCCAGAGGATTAAGTAATAGACTTTTTCGAAATTTTATTATTTGTCGTTAGATGTGAGGTGTTCAGCTATAAGTATGCAAAATGTCATGCCTCCAACTTAATTAGGGGCTGAGTTAGAAAAATTGCTTAAAATACACAAGTTAGAGCCCAGAGGGTTAAATAATAGACTTTTTCAAAATTTTATTATTTGTCGTTTTATGTGAGGTGTTCAGCTATAAGTATGCAAAATGTCATGTCTCCAACTTAATTAGGGGCTGAGTTAGAAAAATTGCTTAAGATACAGAAGTTAGAGACTGGAGGGTTAAATATGACTTTTTCAAAATTTTATGATTTATCGTGTTATCGCAAGTTTTCAGCTATAAGTATGCAAACCTTCAATTCTCCAACTTAATTAGGGGCTGAGTTTGAAAAATTGCTTAAAATACACAAGTTAGAGCCCAGAGGATTAAATATTAGACCTTTTGCAAAATTTTATTATTTGTCGTTTGATGTGAGGTGTTCAGCTATAAGTATGCAAAATTTCATGTCTCCAACTTAATTAGGGGCTGAGTTAGAAAAATTGCTTAAAATACAGAAGTTAGAGACTGGAGGGTTAAATATGACTTTTTCAAAATTTTATGATTTATCGTGTTGTCGCAAGTTTTCAGCTATAAGTATGCAAACTTTCAATTCTCCAACTTAGTTAGGGGATGAGTTAGAAAAATTGCTTAAAATACATAAGTTAGAGCCCAGAGGGTTAAATATCAGACATTTTTCAAAATTTTATTATTTGTCGTTTGATGTGAGGATTTCAGCTATAAGTATGCGAAATTTTATGTCTCCAACTTAATTAGGGGCTGAGTTAGAAAAATTGTTTAAAATACATAAGTTAGAGCCCTGAGGGTTAAATATTAGACTTTTCTAAATTTATTATTTGTCGTTTGATTTGAGGTGTTCAGCTATAAGTATTCAAAATTTCATGTCTCCAACTTAATTAGGGGCTGAGTTAGAAAAAATTGCTTAAAATACACAAGTTAGAGCCCAGAGAGTTAAATATTAGACTTTTTCAAAATTTTATTATTTGTTGTTTGATGTGAGGTGTTCAGCTATAAGTATGCAAAATTCCATGTCTCCAACTTAATTAGGTGCTGAGTTAGAAAATTGTTTGAGATACACAAGTTAGAGTCCAGAGGGTTAAATATTAGAATTTTTCAAAATTTTATTATTTGTCCTTTGATGTGAGGTCTTTAGCTATAAGTATGCAAAATTTCATGTCTCCAACTTAATTAGGGGTTGAGTTAGAAAAATTGCTTAAAATACAGAAGTTAGAGACCGGAGGGTTAAATATGACTTTTTCAAAATTTTATGATTTAACGTGTTATCGCAAGTGTTCAGCTATAAGTATGCAAACTTTCATGTCTCCAACTTAATTAGGGGCTGAGTTAGAAAAATTGCTTTAAATACACAAGTTAGAGCCCAAAGGGTTAAGCCTTTTTCAAAATTTTACTATTTGTCGTTTGATGTGAGATGTTCAGCTATAAGTATGCAAAATATCATGTCTCCAACTTAATTAAATTAGGGGCTGAGTTAGAAAAATTGCTTAAAATACACAAGTTAGAGCCCAGAGGGTTAAATATTAGACTTTTTCAAAATTTTATTATTTGCCGTTTGATGTGTGGTGTTCAGCTATAAGTATGCAAATTTTCAAGTGTCCTACATATATAGTTTCTGAGAACGGGCTCTGTGACAGACGGACAAATAGACAGGCAAAGGAGTGAGACAGGTAGGGTTTCGTTAGATGGACGAAACTCTAAAAACATGCTGCGGATGACTGTAACAATATACTAAAATTACATTACCATCAGCGATCTACCAATCCCGAATTTAGTTTATATTCGTTTCATATATTCTTATTCTTTTGTGCTGCCCTGTAAAATAATTATCAATATTATATACAGTAAAAACTCTGAATAGCGGACACCCCGAGAATGCAGAATTTGTCCTCTATTATAGGTGACCGCTACTGAGAGTAAACCATGTACATTTATTTAAGAGTTGGTAATCGAAAAAATGTCCGCAAAATAGAGGTATCCGCTAATAGGGTGCGTCCGCTATGGAGGTTTTGCCAGTAAAACTTATGAATAGCGAACACCTCGGGAGGGCAGAATTTGTCCTCTATTTGGAGGTGTTCGCTACTGAGAATAAAAAATGTACAGTTATTTAAGGGTTGGTAATCGAAAAAATGCCCGCTAATAGAGGTGTCCACTAATCGGGTGTGTCCGTTATGGAGGTTTTACTGCATAATAATATCATCATTTACAAGAAAATTGCATGCTGTATGATAGACAGACAGACATCCAGAGAAAGATAACTTCCGGATCAATAAACACTCATGTCTTTTGTTTTAATCATCCACAATTGTATGTCATACAACATGCCAGATTTTTATACAACAGGTTAAAAACGGTCACCGTGGTACGGAATACTGTATTATTATTTGTTTGCCCACCAAAACTGGTTGCCACGGGTTGTTGCAAGGTTTGTGATCACGTGGTTGAAACTGATCTATTCAATATTACTGCGTGCGTATTTTTTTATATTTGCTCCATGTGTTCAAACCAGTTGTCTACGAAAACATCAACTGGTGAAAGTGACGCACACCAAATTTCTGTGACTTATGCAGATAAATTGTGCTTTTTTAAGAGTTTTTTCTATATAATTTTCAAACGGTTTGGAACTTATTTTTCATAGTAGGTGCATTCAGTAGGCGACCTTCATAGGTACCTTCTGGTGCAATCAGAAACGAAATCCGACAAATATTTTTTGAGTTATGCTTGACGAAAGGTTTTTATTAGGCTTTTTTTTTAGTAGGACATGGCGTTAATATCCATCGTAGTAGTAAAGTGTCCGGACAGTAATATTTCGCTGAGTATTAGCCTTCGCTTCGCTCAGACAATAATTTTTCAAAGCAGCTCTTCCTAATAATAATTTTTAGGGGCATCTTATATAAAAATTTTGAAATCCTGTAATCACATTATATTCAAAGGAGCTGTGAACTTTCAAAACAACAGAAATACAATATTTTGTTGTTATATGAAATTTTATTATTTTTTTAAAAATATGAATACGGTGCCATATACTTAGCAGAAAGTATATTTTCATATTTCTTAGAAAGGTACAATAAGAGCAACAAAGATTACTTACAAAGCTAAGTAACAGAAATACAAAAATACCTAAAAGATACAAAAATAAAGAATCACAATGCATTTTATCTTAACCTTTCGCAATCTATTCCTCTTTAAAATATTCCATGAGTTTTAATTGGTGTTCAAAATTCCCAATATCGCTTAAGGACATTTTCATACATTTGCATTTACATATTACAAGGAATTTGTGCATTTATATTTTAATCCGACAGGCAATTACTTAAGAAATTTATGTATCCATTATTTAATCCATCAGACATTTATTTAAGCAATTTGTGCATCCATATTATAATATAACAGATAGTTAATTATGAATTTGTAAATTCATATTATTATTCCGACAGACATTTAAGAAATTTGTGTATCCATATTTAAAAACGATAGACATACATTTATCATATGTATGTATATTAAACGAGCAAACTATTTTCCCGATTACGGATGATATCGTAAACGACTGGGCCAATTTTCACGAAACTTGCCTCTTATATTAAGTTAAGCACAAGAAAAAGATCTAGCTAGAAACCGAATCTATATATATACTACGCTAACGTACGTGGCACAGAAATCAGGATTATTTGTTATTGTTTAACGGCAACGCCCGAGAAACGTATCTCATTGGTTATTGTGTAAAAGTCATTTGGCAGGATTTAGGCAGAGGTAAATCCGGTTTATTTACGTTCTCTCTTTCGCAGTAATTGTGGAACTTCACAATATCGTTAGAAATTTCCGTAAAAGATCTCGGCGAATGCTTGAAAGTGAACAAAAAGCACATTAAGAAGAGAAAATCGAAATAGATTGGATCCAGAATGGCGTCAAACACAGAGCATAAGCGATCGCCAAAATAGGCCTAATAACCATCGCATGAGTGAACGCGTTGCTTCTGAAATCCAAATTACTGATTTAAACGTTCCGGACAATAACTGTGGATATATAGTTATATTGGCATGGTGTGTATATGACATCTGTGCCAAATAAATATTATTCAGTGTTTTTTTCTCTGCCCGGGCAACGCCGGGCGGGTCAACTAGTTCAATAAAATTTGTTTAGACTGGGTAAAACAAACTCAGCTCAGAAAATTCTGCTTGCTATAAATCGAAAATTGTCTGCGATTTACCCAAAAAATGCCTCGTATACTAATTCGACCGCAAGGCCAATTCGTTCAGGTTAAAACAAACTCAGCACTTAAAATGCTGCTATATATCGCAAACAGCTCTAACGATTTTCAAAAAACTTGGCTGCTATACTAATTCAGTCACGAGAAATCTAGCTAGCTAGGTCTCTAATTCGAGAAAACTCGTTTCCTATGGTTAAAATGAGGTCATTATTCAAAACAGTGATTTTTTTATGAAATATGATTTATTTAATTATGAGAAAACCATCCAAGAAAGTCTCGACTTCGGAAAAAATGGTGTGTTTAAAAAACAATTTTTTTAATATTTAATCTTCCGTAATCGGAATTCTCGCCAATTCTAATGGCCATTTATTATCAACAGATAAAGGATGAACTTTAGGTTGCAGTAACCTTTTACCTTCTGCACTAAATCCAGCACTATATAACGGCTTATGTAGGTCAAAAATACAGTAAACTTCGTTTTAACTGGCTAGAACAAATAAAATTAATTGATTTTACCAAATTTTGATATTGTGAACTTTAATATTTCCATAAATATTCTGTAAATATGCTGATATTTCTTGATAGATAACTGCACTTATACTTTTGCAATGTTTAAAACCACTACCATATTTTTACAGACATCGGTCTAGTTTGACACCCTGACGCAAAATTAGTAGCAGCTTTAAAAGCAAGTTAATTCTTCTGCCAAACTTACTACATAGTTCCCGAAATAGCTCATTTTTGCCGTCAACTAATTGATTTAGACAACGATTGGTGAAGAAGAACAATTATTTAGTTTTTCATTAAACTCAGAGAATAGCACTCAAGATATGCCTGATATAATCACATTGATATAAAAATTTTATTTTTAAAAATGGCAATCCAAACTTCCTGCTATAATCAAAGTTATTTATTTATTTTACTTTTAAAAAAATATTTTGAATGCTTCGGAATTCAAATCTGAACTCTATATAAAAACTGGCATTATATTTAAAATAAAAACGACCATTTTTATATTTAAAACTGAAACATGTGATCTCTTTTGCACCACTAATACATCATTTTCACTGACTTTTCACTTTTGACTAGGCTAACAGTACGAGCCCTAAATATAACTATATCATCCATAACTTATTGATGTTTTGCGTATAGTAAGTTTTATCTATTTCGTGAAAAAAATAGTTGAAAAAGCACCGAGCTAGGATCGGTTTATCAGGATCTTTCAGAAATATGTGCATCCACATTTTAATCCGACAGACAGTTATTTAATATATGTGTGCATCTACATTTTAATTATTCCGACATACATTTATTTAAGAAATTCGTGCATCTATATTTTAATACGACAGACAGTTATTAAAGAAATTTGTGCATCCATATTTTAATCCGCCAGATAGTTATTTAAGCATTTTTTGCATACATATATTAATCCAACAGACATTTATTTAATGAATTTGTGTATCCATATTATAATTCGACTGACAGTTATTTCAGAAATTTTGCATACTTCTTTTAATCTGGCAAAAGTTATTTAAGCAATTTGTGTATCGATATTTCATTCCGAAAGATAGTTATTAAATAAAACCACAAAAAATTAGCAGGAAACTGCATTTTATATATAAAAAATCACATGTTAATAGACAATATTCTTAATTTAATAACATTAATAAAACTATTTTTTAAAACGAATATTTAGATTTCTTATAGTATGTCTCAAAATTATTCATTTAAGATATTGAGAATTTTGAACAAAGATAAAAAGGCATGAAACATATTACATATGTATACACTCGTTTTGAAAATGATTGTTTTGAGAAAAATGCATTTCGTATGCTTTACGTTATGATTTTTATTATTATTTAACTATTTAAGAAGCATTAAGATACATTTTACGCCAAAAATATGTCGCAATATATATTATTGATATTTGTAAAAATTTAACGCAAAACAAAAATTCGTATCTCTGCTCTTTTCAATATCCACAGTTCCCTTATTTTTTTACCCTTTATTAAATTCTTTATAAAACCTTTAAAAAATGTATGAGTTTCGGAATATTAATTTTTCATACTCTTTTACATACATATATTTAGTCTGTATAGTTTTTTTTTTTCAGAAAACATGTTTAATTTTAATAGATTTGTATAATAATAGTATTAGATATATCTAATATATTTTTTAATAGTCGGCTCTAAGCATATTTTAAATTAAAACAAATATTCTTGGAACATTTTCCCACATATTACTCTTTAACACATGCACGTTGTTAATGTTATATATATATACTAGGGGGCTTGGCCCCCTACGAGCTACGCTCGCCAACCCCAGTCCAGACACCGCAGACTCTAAATGCACGCTAATGTGATCTTTAAAAAGATTTCGAAAGATTGAATTATAATTTAAAAAACAGTGGCGATCTCCCTATAAACGGATTTCTATTCATTTCTCTTTGATTGGGGAAATTTTAACCCTAAATCCGCTGCGGTACTACTTGATTATCCCGTCGACTAATTTCGCCAAATTAACAAATTGACATAATTTTTTATTTTAAATAACGAAAGAACAAATAAATTAGTACAACATTAATAAAAATACAAATAAAACGTCGAGATAAAAATAACTTGATGACGTAGACACGTGTAACAACATTTCAAAATAAGCTAATATAAAAGGAATTAAGTAAACAGAATCTTTGTCTCCTGGTATTTTTTAACAAAGCGAAAAGAAAGTTCTTTTAAATGAGACATTTTAAATTAATCGTTTTTAATCTGGCGTAATTTTGACCAAACTATTCTTTCTCTTTTTAATATTCACGTCAAAATACTTGTGTTAGAAATAAAATATTATTTGCGCTTTCCTAAGAAAAATAGTTGAAAAGTATCCTCCAAAATATCAAATAAATGTCTAGCGCAATTTGTAAATTTAAACCGTTTTGCAATATTATTTTGTGTTCATTTTACGTAATAACTGTAATGTGAAGTAAATATGACGTAATTTCTCCTATTTAAGACTTCTAACGCATGTTAATAAATTTATTATTTTACAAATTCCTTTCTCTCTTAGAATTCACGTGTAATTATAGTTTTTATGACGTAATTTTTAATAAGTTCCTGCTTTTTGTACATAATTATTTCATTCTAATTCCAAATGTTTTTTTCTGTTTATAATAGTCACGTGTAAATAAATTTTTAATTTATTACACGTATAAATATATATATATATTTTAAGCAAACATTATTGTTTCCACTGTTTATACAGTTAGCAACAGTTTAAATTAATATCACTTTCTAAAATCTGTAAAAAAATATCTCTCGAAATGCTGAAAATTTGAATTTAAAATAGATATAAAACCTCGAAAAATGAGTCAAATTAAAAATATAAATCAATTCTGCACATCGGGAAATTATAACGTATAAAATGAACTAAAAATTATTAAATTCCGATGTATACTTTTTGCTACTATAAAGCTTCTTTAGTGGAACGATTTTTTCCAACTTTAGCATTAAATATCTCTTAAAATAATTCTTCGATTTGAAACCTGTCTGCATCAGCGTGTTTATCAAACATTTCTGTATAACACTACCGATTTTCACATTTTTGTATGCATTATTTTTCTTAATATTAACGAAGAAAGACCTCCGGTCACAAAAAATTCAAAACCGGCGGCGGCGGTGACAGCGGTAGTTACTTTTTTTTAGAATAGAGAGATATTATAGTTATATATATATATATTACGAAACAATTTAATGAGTTAAATCGAACAATCACGTCGTGTTTTTTATTTCATATTACTGGATTAGTACCACATATTAATCAGCCGCTGGTGATGTTGTATAGCAATCATACCACGTAGCACAAGCATCGCTAGTGGAGATATCAACTCTGTGAAAATTTAGCAGCTGTAGAGCGATGATAATATTGGTAGAGTCCAATAAAACTCTTATTTATTCATGATGAAGACAAGGCAGATTAGGCTGCGTGAGTGGTGAAAGAAGGCGTATGAAGAAATCTGGGGTTTTCCCAATTAAAAACATGGAAACGTAGTCATAGGAAACTGTTTATTCCATAAAAACATACCAACATTAAACAATTCCCACAGGATGAGAAATCAGAGCATTCCACTCGAGCATGAACTAGTTACTCATGCGAAATAGATGTTAATTCAAAAAATGAATATTCTACATGGCTTAGGACACCGGGTAACAAATTAAGTAAACAATCCAACAGCACAAAAAATCTACTACTGAGCTCATGCTCTAGCTATCTATTAGAATGCGCGGAGGAATTGAAAAGCGATTGAAATGAAAACTTCAGGCTAGCCAAACCAAATCACGAACGAGACTTGAAGTGAAACTGCGATCCATCACTCAGCCAATGGAGAACGACCGAGAAACATCACAGAAAAGAATCCCGGCGCCGCTAATGGAAGGATTTCGATGTGAAAAGGCTGTCGCCTAGCGGGCGGGAAAATGAGATGAAATAGAATAAAAATGTAAAAATGGCTTTGATATACATTCGAAAAATAAGTAACTGCGTTCAGAACTTTACAGTTTGGTAGACGATAAAAATTAATGAAGGGATTAAAAGTTTAGATTACGTTTTGGAATAAATCTATTATTAAGATACGCGTTTTAAATTTATAGGAATTTAACTAGAAATAAATAGTAGAGCGTATTAAAAAAGGGGGGAGGGATAATGAATATGCCGGCAATTTAGAATAATTTAAATGGATAGTAAAAGTAAAAATTTTTATATAACATATATATATATTTATTTATTTATTTAAATTTACACTCTTTTGTGTCCATTTGAATCTTCCATTCAGTTATAAACATAGTGGATACTAAGCTGTCTAAAGTATCTAAGCCTTACATGATAAAATACTTTACAAACACAATTTAAAGTGCTTCCGGCTTTTTATCCAAGAAGCGCATTAATGAGATACGACGTGCATACTAACATTGAGGATTTCCATATAAATCATTTCCAAGCTTTCCAAACACTAAAACAAAGTTGCTCCGAAAAAAGCCCGCTTCGTTTACCAATAATGAAAAAAATTTATATCTTCTTGAATCCTTTAAATACGTTTTAGAGTTTTCAATAGAAAAACTTGCGTTATAAGATGGGTGTAACATATTTAAGAGAAGCAATATTATTTGACTTATTTGAATATTTTGTTTATTTTTTATAATATTATATCTTTACAAATCTGCATATTCACTATTATTAATCATATTTCTTGAATAGTAAGTTCTCTTTTTGTTTTCAAAATTATATCTAATTGTAAAATTTTCTCTAAACATATCAAAAGGAAAATGCTATCTTAAATATAATGCTAATATCATATAATACCACAGTGAAATATTTCTATATGTTATTCATTTAATATTCAAATAAGTTTACAGAAAATGTATACACTACGCAATGCATGTCTGACAAACACTGTAAGAACAATTACTGCACCGATTCTATCTATCTACACTTAAATATTTTTGCGTGCAATAAGATAGTAGTTAGGTGCGTTCGTAATTGTATAAATACGTAGCACCTATAGTCGTCGTTTAGTCCATCTGTCTGTCTGTCCGCATATAACAGAGCAAAAACTACCCAACCGATTGGTCTGAAGTTTTAAATATACAATAGTTGCAAAATTTTCTCGAGTCATTTCAAATTTTATGAAAACCGGATGCATAGTTTCTTTACAGGGATAGTCAAATTTTTCCGTTACATTACGGCCAATGGAAAAAATATTATTGCAAAAGCATTTTAATGATGTTACATTCCGAATGGTCTGAAAATTTAAATATATAATTGTTGCAAAATTTTGTTAAGTCATTTCAAATTTTATGAAAATCGGATGTATAGTTTACTTACAGGGACAGTCAAAGGTTTCCCGTTACATTACGACCAATGGGAAAAATTATTTCAAATGCATTTTAATAATGTTACAGCCTTTCGAACAGAATGAAATTGATATGCACTTATGAAGTGCACTAAAATATACATTCAGTACATTATGCGGTGCAAAACATATTTATAAAATTAATTATAGTACTATATTTGCCACGTTTGGCGAGCAATTTCCAACTTGTTTCATTTAGTATACTACAAAGAGAGCGGTAATTTCATTTAGTATCCTACAAAGAGATAAAGGATGAATGTTATTTCTGAAAGAATAACGCAGTCCTATTTCTGACTCTAATTTTCCTTTGCAATAAGCCATGTGGTAAAAAGTATCTGGTCTCTTCATATTTTAGACTTTTTGTTAAAAAACTAGAGAAATATTTGACTAATTGTTCTTCAACTTCGGATATGTTAATAACATGTTTAACTTCACATTTCTAATGAATATGTAGCAATGAATGTAGTACTTAGGAAGCCAACAACAATTTAATAAAAAATGATATTTACGATCGCCCTGTATGGTAAAAAACTCAAAATTCTCTGTAGTTGTAGCAACTGATTACAGACAGGCCCTTTACAACGTTTTTTCATTTGTTGAAAAATAGCATTCTAGGGATAATGAATATTTGATATATTCATAAAAATACTTGAATATATTTAATAAAAAATCCACTTGCTTTTTTGAGGTTGTTGCTGTTGTTATTTAGACCAGTTCATGACATTTTTAACCATATCAAATGCCGTTAAATTTGGCTGAAATCCACGCGTGTTATGAACAAAACTAATCCGAATTTTTTGTTAACTTTCCAAAGAAAATTTTATATTGTCATAAATATACGCTCTGTTTTTAAACAGATGCTACGAACATTCTAAAGCGCCTATAGAATCATTTGTTTCAACTACAGGGCAGTTCGAGTTTTTTGTGATGCAGAGTGATCGCAAATATTTTTTTTATTCAGTTTGTTGGTAGTCCCTAATTTCTCTCGTAACTCACCGAACAACAATGGGTCAAATATTTGCTTTCGATACCCAAAGTTCAAGAACAATTCGTCAAATAAACTAAATTAAACCTGTGGGCGTACGATCCATGAAGGTTCAGGGCCTACAGTGCCCAACTCTGTGTACTTGACCCCGGCCCTGAGGTGCTATGCAGCATATGCCCCGGCCTGGGGATCAACCAGACGCGAGACCCTCGGTGTTTAGTTCCCAAGCAAGCTTGGTACTCATTTTATCGACCCCGAAGGGATGAAAGTTTGAGTGAACCTTGCCCAGCTGGGAGCAGAACTCGCAACCTGTAACGTGGCAGACAAGCGTGGTGACCACTACGCTACTGGCCGTAATTCGTCAAATACTTCTCAAAAATTTTTGGCAAAACGTATGAAAACGGAAGTGTACATTCAATTTTGAATATATAGTGTATATAAGTCATGTTTTCACAAAAAAAGTTTTTACTATAAATCATCCCTTACTCTATTCAAAAAGAAAGTTGACCACATTTCAATACTACCAACCTCGGGTTTTTTTTTCCTTTTTTATAAATTATACTAGGGGGCTCTGTCCCCTGCAAGCTACGCTCGCCAACCCCTGTTCAGACACCGCAGAATCTAAAAACACGCCAATCTGATCGGTTTTAAAAATATTATAGAAGACTGAATTATACTGAAAAAAGCTGTGCAGATCTCCCTGTAAACGGGTTTCCATTCAATTTCCTTTGATTTCAAAAATTTAAGGCCGAATCAGTTGCTGTTAAGACATCCAATGGTTGTTTTCATGTTTGATTAAAGAGGATCAGTTAAACGTTTGAAAAGAAGCTAAAATAAAATGAATTAAGTGCACAGAGTCTTAGTGTCCCGGTATTTTAAAACAATTTTTATAACAATAGCGAAAGTCATGGGACTATCATCAACAGTTCCGGGCGAACCACTTCACTTTTTATATTCCTGGTGCCATTTTGGTACAATGTTAGCCAGGTACAGGTGATAAGTCTCCAAATATTATACTATCGCCATCATTTCATCTATATTATAATAGTCCAAGTCATGTGACTGCCATAAATAAACACGCTCTGATCACTTCGATTTTCATACGAAAGTTTGGCCCAGATACGGCCCCATATTGGCGCGATTTTTTTCCGACGCTAATTTGTGGAAAACATAAACAGCATAAACAACAACATCCGGCTTATCAAATCAAGCAAAATAACGATACTATGGCGCCAGTTAAGTACCCGTTGCGTATATGACATTGGCGTCAGAAAAAAATCGCGCCAATATGGGTCCGTATATGACATCTGTGACAAAAGTTTTCCCTTTTGATTAAAAAATCAAATTTCTTTTTCGAATAAATCTACATAAAAGTTTCCATGATCGCAAAGAATTCTTGGTACTTTAACGCTAGCCGGGTTCAAATCTCGCCAATAGCTATTTTTCAACTCGCCAGTTGGCATTTTTTTTTTCGAGTGGTAAATTAAAACATTGCTTTGAAGTTGAAATTAAATGTCATCGTTTGTTACATTATTTAATATTTGGCCAGATGCCGTATACGCACAGGGTTTGGCGTGATTTTTTTTTACGAAAATTTGGCTAAAACCTCGTTTTCGAATACCAGTTACATACGTATTTTTATACTACCTAGTTATCCCGTCGACCAAAAATCCAAAAATCTATCACCAAACTATAAGATTAAATGCCAATAATGGTTGATCGTAAATGTTACATTCACTTGACTTTAAGCAAGTTACACGTCCTTACGACATTAAGTGATTTTTATTTCGACGTTTTATTTGTGTATTTATTAATGTTATACTATTTTCTTTGTTCTTTCGTTATTTAAAATAAAAATTATGTCAATTTGTATAATTTGGCGAGTGGTTTGGCGATTTATATAATTTGGTGAAATGGATCGATGGAATAACTAAGTAGTGCCGTATTTTTTAATTATTTTCTATTATTTTTTTATTTTTAAAGGAAAATAACCAAAAAATAATTAACTATAGAACAAAACAATTTATGTAATTAAAAAAAAGAAAATAAAGTAAATAAAAATTTATTATTAAATAAACAACATTAGCCGGGTTACCATGTCAACCAAAATAATGCCATTTTGTAGCCAATTAGGTACCCCGGTGCGTATAGGACATCAGTGCCTAATATTTTTCTTTTCATTTCGTTTAAAAAAAATAAAGAAGTGAAAGCCATTTATTTTAAATGTTTCAGTTTGTATTAAGTAAAATGATAATGAAATACAAATTGAATTATGAATAAAAGTAACATGATACATTTCTTAGCATACATTTAAGGGAGGCCAAACTTCTCGCCAAATTAGTTTAAAATAGTAATCTTTTCTAAAATCTGAAAAAAAATATGTGTTAAGATTAAAATTTGAGTTGCCATCATTAGAGAAAAGTATATAAAATTAGAAAAAAAAATTATATTTCGAAAACTAATTCGAATTTAAAATTTATAATACCAGTTTTGAGATCTGCAGATCAATACGGATTTTTGGTGTTAATTTCATCGCAAAGTATACAGTATTGTAGGAGAAATCGCATAATATCAACATAATCAGTTGTTTAATCAGTCGTTTCATAGAATCGTTACATAAATTCGTTTCATAATATCCGTTTCATTAGGATTTTATATATATAGGTTAGATACATTTATGTACATATAGGAAATTTTTTTTCAGTGGAAGTACGTACATTTTTCGCTTCAAAGTTGTCGTATTGTTCCTTACCCCACTTCTCGAAACTCATTTCTGACAAAGGACTTCTTCCTTTTTAAAGCTTGTTTTGGGTTTTTGCCTTAGTCTCTTGTTAACCTTCTCTTTTCTGAGTCTGCAATTTTCTTTCTGTGTTTGTGACAAAACAATACACTTTTAAACAAGCACGTCGTTCCTTTCTTAGAATCCAAGGTTTCAAACTGTTATACAGCACTGATAAATACATTTTCCCCCACACCCATTTTACAGATACCCTTTGCAAAATATATGTGCAAATGTCTGTTATCTTAATCAGCTGTTTGAGATTTTTGAATTAAAATTAAACCTTTTAAAAATCCAAAATAAACGCGAAATATGTACTCAATAGAATTTATTTCCATTTCTGTACTTTCTCAAGTTTGTGACACCTGTCAGAAACAAACATAACAGGAAGGGAGGCGCCAAATTAAAACCTTTTGTTTTCCTTTCTTTGAAAAACTGATTTTTTCTTTTGTTGTTTACAAATCTACTTGTCAAAAGCTATTTTGAAAAAAAAAAAGTTTTCTTCTCTACAGACTTCTATAATATTACTGCTCCTAGTATCTTTCCTCTTGTGTAAAATTATGTAGTTAATTTATCATCTCATCCTCTTACTAATTCTCAGCGAGATGTTCTCTCTCTTAGCTTGAATTTTTCGCGTATGTCTAAACCTTCTATTCTGAACTTAATTTCTCTCATTGAGCATTATTTTAAAAACAGTAAAATTTCTTCTGGTGAACTTGATTCTCTTCGCTACCTTTTGGCTAATGTAATTTCTTCTAATAATTCTTTGCAAAAGTTTAATCTTTCTTCTTCTCAGAATCTTTCTGCTCTCAGTGAACTTAATTATGTCCCTCACCTTCTTATTACTAAGGCTGAGAAAGGAGGTCAAATAGTTTTCTCAATAAATCTGATTAAATTTCCCATGCTCATAGCTGCCAACTTTTACGCTTTTTGGCTACCACTAAAATTTAATAGAGATTTTCGTCTTGTTTAATCATGAGATTTCGATGATTAAATAATACAATATTTACTATAAAATTTTAGTGGTAAGAAGAAAGCGTAAAAGTTGGCAGCTGTGCATGCTGATTCTAATGTTAAACTGTGGTCCATATTCTGAACTAATGAAGGATCCTGCTGATAAGAATCTATCTAAAATCAAGCATATTGTTAAAAAATCTATCTTTCTTAATGATAACAATAAACGTTTGGTCATCCCTTCTATCGCTGATTGTCCTGTATTCTATGTTCTTCCTAAAGTCCATAAACCAACTCTTTCCTTTCGCCCTGTCGTTTCCAATATTGGTACCGCTTCTTATAAACCTGCCAAGTTCCTTTCTAAGTTACTGGCTCCTTTACCTTTCGCTAACTCTCACGCCGTGAAGAATTATTTTGACTTTGTTCATAAAATTAAACGCCATTTGCCTTGCAATTATAAAATCGTTTCCTTAGATGTTAAATCTCTTTTCACTTCCGTGCCTGTTCAAGGGACAATCAATTGTTTGGAAAGAACGCAACTCGAATTTTCTTACTCTTCCATTGAGATTGATGAAATCCTGTAATTAGTTAGTATTTGTGTCAGGAAAACCGCTTTCCAGTTTAACAATTCTTTCTATTCTCAAACTGATGATTTGGCCATGGGTAATTCACTTTCTCCACTTTTTTATGATACTTCTCCACTTTTTTATATGCGTTTTGTTGAAGAAAAACTCTTCAGTTTATATAAATTTCCTTTCTGGCTTAGGTATGTTGATGATACTTTTATTTTAATTCCATCTGACCTGGACCTTTCTAACCTCCTTTCATTTGTTAATTCTGTTGATACTTGTATTTAATTTGCTCTCGAAATCGAAAAGAACAATTATCTTCCTTTCCTTAATGTCTTGGTTTCAAAACACCCAGATCGGTTCTCTACTTCTGTTTATAGAAAACATTTCGCTGTATCTTTCCCTCCTAGTGATAATTCCAACCGTCCTCCTAAAAAAAATGGCATCGTTTTATACTTTTCTTTTTAGGGCGTAATGCATTTCTTCTACTCTGGACAATGAAATTAAATATCTCACATCTCTTGCTCTTTCTATGGGTTATAATCACTCTTTGATTGATTAATCTCTGAATAAATTTAATACTCCTAAACGCCTTCTTTCTGGCTCAAATAAACCTCCGAACTTTAAATCTATCATTGTGCAATTTTATTCTCCTCTCGCTTTGAAAATTTCCAAAATCCTTTCTCATTTCAATTTTAAAGTTATCTTCAGACGCATTAATAAAATAAAATTATCTCCTCTGAAAGATCCTATTCCCACTGAGAACCGCTAGCTTTAATTTATTCCTTGTTCTTGTAATTTAGGTCATATTGGTTAAACTAAGACAGCATTAAAGTTCGGATTAAGCGAGCACCAGAGGTATACATCAAATCAAGAAATCTCCAAATCTTCGACTGCCCCTCACTTTTGAACAGTGCTTTTTTTTTTTTTTTTTCTCCCAGTGCTCCATGTTTACAAATCATTAGGTGCAGAAATCCCAATGATAAACCTACCGATCAATCACTACAATCGGATCTGCAGGTGGTTTCCTCCAAGCTATGACTTAGGAGATGCTAATGGAGTTCTGCCTAGTTCTTAAATTTCAGCCGTCAACTAGATGAGGTGATGGTCTGCGCAGCCGCCTACCTGTCTATATTAAATCCATTTTAATTGTTGCAAAACAGATTGCATCTTAAGTGTTTTCATTTTTTTTAGGAAAACTCTACAAATAATTGGCATAAGGAGCTGTAATTTTGAATTCGAATACTTGAAGCTTTTAGAAATCAGTTTTTGATAAAAGGTGTATGGGTTACATTTTTTTACTTTCGAACAATAATTTTAAAATATATATTACAGTGCAACCTCTTTTATCCGAAACTCTCGGTTAATTGAAATCCATTTTTAAAGCTTTTTTTTTTTTTAAACTACCACATTCCTTGTGTGCAAAATCAAATTTAAAAGCTTTATTTTTTCTAACAATCATACTCCTTGTGTGCAAGCAGTCCTTTCCGAAATACGAGTACATATAAATATTTTCGATCCCTTTTCTTAGAGTTCCTTCGAATTTAACTTGAGCTCCCGTAAGCGGCGGAGTGGAACGAAGAAAACCAACAAATTAGCAATTCTGAAGCTTTTGAATGTTTTGCAAAAGACATTCAAAAGCAGCAGAAAGACTATGATACTGGTGAAGTAATAATATTAAAAAAACTAAGTGATAGAGTTTCAAAGTAAAGGCAATCGAAACTACGACAAACAAAACATTTTTTCAAACCCTTGCGGTATATGTAAAAGGTAAAATTCAGGTAATTTATTCTTGTTTTTATTTTGCTATTGCTTTATTTTTATGAAGCACTTGTTACCATAATAAGAAATATTCCATATATCTCTCTTTAATCTTAAAATTGAAGAATTCTTGATTATCCGAAAATTTCGATTTTCCCAAAGATGGTCGGTCCCAATTAATTCGGATAATCGAGGTTCTACTGTATTTACAATACGAGTTCAGATAAAATTAACCAGATGTAGCCCTTAAAGAGTCACGCCAATTTTCACCTAGATTTAAATTTTTCTCGAAACTGACTTAGGTTGAAGAGGATTTCCCATTGAATTTTTGAATTGTTTTCGAAAATATTGAAAATGCATAACGTGAGTAACAATAAAATAAGAAAAACATGTAACCATCCTTTTATTTTTTTTAAATTAAGTACTTGAAAGATTTTCTAGATATTTATTTATTACCAAAGTGCCTCATTTTTTCTGGTGTCACTTTTTTAATTGTGGTTTGATTTTTCATTTATTTTAAAAATTATACACCAGTTCTCTAATACATTCATAATGTGTTTGAAAAATGTACAAAAACTGAGTTATCTAATTTCAGTAGACAATCCATCATTACTTATTTCGTATTTTATTTTTTGTACTCTAAAAACAACATTTACATGATTTATGCATTATACATTAATAAGGCCATACATAACAAATATCGCTTTTTCTTAATTGTAGATGAATCAAATTTTGATGGGGTATTTGTGTAAATTGATAGAATGCAAATTTTACAGAATTTACAAAAAGAAAAAATAATTTGTTGTTATACATGAAGAGTTCTTATTGAAAGTGGATCAAGTCTATTAAATATTTCCTAGTGTTATTTGGAGTTAAATTTAACACTAGGACTTCCCTCAGAGGGATTAGTCTGAGCGATATTACTGAGAACATAGATTTAATAGTAACATGTGGAAGCAAAGAAAATGAGATGTTATCTTTAATTGCCCATATACTGCGAAAAATTGAAATGATGAAAATAAACAAATTGTAGAATTACAAAATCTTATATATAAATTCGTATACACTGTTTAAAAAAATGGGAAATCAAACCATTCAAGACAGCCATGCATGGATATAAAATTGAAAGTACGCAATATATTAAAAGTAAAATAGAAAATGAAACACTAATTTACTTATATCGGAATTTTAACTGTATAAAATGATGTCAAGAGCATAATCAGACGCTTTTCACCAATTTGAGTAAATTTAAATGACAAATATATGATGTTTAAAAAGAATGGACTATACTTTATATGGTGTGTGCTCCCCGGAATAGTTCATATTATACAATATCTGTTTTCCACGGATGCAATGAGGTTGTCGATAACATTTAAGGAATTTTCTTCTCAAAATCTAATATAGTATCAAAGTACCGAATACATCAAAAGTGGCATGCAATGCTTCGTTAGAGTGTGTTTTAGATATGCTCGATCGGATTTAAATGATGAGTGTATGCTGGCCACTACATACGCTGTATTGTTTTGTTTTCAAACATATTCTGCACAAGTTGAGCTGTATTTAGCATGTATTAAATAAAAGAAATCGGCAATGATTACAACATAAAGTATGACACAAGATCTGAATATATCGTCTGCATAACCTTTGAGCTGTCAAAGTGTCATTTGAAGTAATTTACAAATCCATACATATTTATTCAGCAAATCATGCAAGCTAACATACGCCAATATGAACCCGATTACAAAATTTCACCAGAATAAGTTAATATATAAAAAATCTACTAATGATAATTGAGAATATGACATTGTGATAAAATGAATCGGATAAAAAATTCATATCACATTTAAAACGGCACTTCCCTCTGTTAGTGGTCTTGACGAGAGAGAGAAAAGCCCAGAGAAGGAACACTTTAACAAGTACTTTCGGGCAACCTACTCACTGTTGCATACAGGTCTTTATTCAATATTTACACAATTTATTTAATGCTAGGTGGGTATCTATCAGTTTTGTTGCATTTAAATCGCATGTTTTGCGGAGGAAATGCAGCATTATGAAATATTTAAAGTTGCTGTACCTAATAATTCCAAATTAATGGTAATTGAGATCGCTTTCCGTTAATTTCATCTTTTTAAATTTTAAATTTTTTAGAAACCATTCATAGAGACAATTGTATATTTTAAAACTAACCCGAAGCAAAATTTCAAGATTTTGGGCTCAGCAGTAACAGAGAAATAGAAAATTTTTGAAAGTTTTTTGTTTCTGCACTGTTTTTTATAGCGATATTTTTAGAAATTGTTCTATTGCGAGAATTTACGTCATGATAAATACAGCCATGTCAATTTTCATTTTTATATTCCTAACAGTTACATGTTCTTCGTTATTTAGATCATCTTTAGATCTTTTTTCGCTTTGTTTAGTCTTTGTATTTTTTAGAATTCGTTCTATAACGAGCATTTACATCTCATTAATTACTATCATGCCAAAGTTCTAGTTTCTAACCCCAACAGTATCCCAAAAATTTCAGTATTCCAAATAAATCATAGTTTAGAAACTTTCTAGAAATTTTTACGTTTATCCGTCAAATTGAACCTTTTAGAGAGCGTTCATTACGAGTATTTACATCTTAAAAGTAACTACCGCACCAAATTTAAAGTTTCTAACCTAATCAATATCGCAGAAATCACAATTTTAGAACTTTTTTGCTCCTGCAGCGATGTAGGTTCTTGCACTGACATAAAATAGTCTTTTTTTCGGAGCAGAGATGGCCACCAACATTTTTTTAAGTTGGTTATGTAGTTTCAGAGTTAACACCTCACAAACGTACAAGCATTAATAATATTATATACTTTATAATATTATAACGCTTTATAATATTAGCATTAGATGTACAGATACAAAAGCCATTTATCTGTTACAAGCTAAAGTGCCGGCGTTGCCCAGAATTTGAAGGATGTTTGTTCTGAAAAATCAATTTCAAAATTTAACATACAACACAAAACAAACATTAAAAAAAGCAGTCGAAATGTTGTTGAATGAATCATATGAAAACGCTATATAAAAATGTATAAATGTATATAACAGACGCAAAAGAATACAGCTATAAATGAACTTATTTCAATTTATAATTGGAGCAATGATGTTAAAATACGCCAATATTTCCCTTATCGGGTTTTTATTATGCTTCAATACATTTTTCACACTCATATGACGTTATACTATATCCACCATGCCCTTTATATTTCCAATATGACGTAATATTTTCCTCTTTCACGTGGAAACCTTGAATTAGAAAAGTTATGAAGTTATATTCACTTTCATTTAAATTCGTCAAACCATTTATTTCATTTTCATATTTCACGTGAATATCTTGCAATAGAAAAGTTATGACGTAATATTCACCTTTTTTTTAAATTCGGCAAACTATTTATTTCATTTTCATTTTTCACGTGGAAATCTTGCAGTAGAAAATTAATTGTTGTAGTAATAATTTTATTGTGTTTTTTAATTGTTGGCAAAACTGCTATAACGAAAAATGTTTAAATTTGGTAAGAAATTGCTGTTAAATTGGTGGTTTTTTATTAATTAAAAATTAACTATAAGTTATTTCGATTCCGGATTACTTTAGTTGTCTCGGCCATGTTTTAATACACATGTACGTATCTCTTCACAATTTTGGCTTCCAAATTGTGGATTTTTTATAGAATTACAAACAGACAGATAGACAAGTTTTCATTTTTATATATCTCTGTATTCTATGAAAAGTAACTAACGCTGTCACCGCCGCCGCCGCCGCCGCCGGTTTTGAATTTTTTGGGACCGGAGGTCTTTCTTCGTTAATATTAAGAAAACTATTGCATACAAATATATGAAAATCGGTGGTTTTATAGCGAATTGTTTGATCAACACACTAATGCATACAGTTTTCAAATCGAAGAATTATTTTGAGAGATATTTAATGCTAAAGTTGAACAAAATCGTTCCATTAAAAAAAATTTATAAGAGCAAAAGCTATACATGGTAATTTAATCATTTTCAGATCATTTTATTCAATAGAAGATCCCGGTCTGCAGATTTCATTATTTTTTTTTTAATTTGACTCATTTTTTGAGGTTTTATTTCTATTTTAAATTCAAATATTCAGCGTTTTGACAGATATTTTTACATATTTTAGAAAATGGTATTAATTTAAACTGTTGCCAACGGTATAAACAGCGCAAACAATAATGTTTGCTTCAAATAAAAAAATTATTTACACGTTACTATTATAAACAGAAAAAAACCTTCAAATTACAATTAAATAATTGGGTATAAAAAGCAGGCACTTATTGGAAATTACGCCATAAAAACTATATTTACATGTGAATTTTAAAAGAGAAAGGATATTGTAAAATAAATTCATTAACATGCGTTAGAAATCTGAAATAGAAAAAATTACGTCACATTACACTTATTATGCAAAATGAACAAAAAATAGTATTTCAAAACAGTTTAAATTTAAAAATTGCGCGAGGCAAAATATTAGAGGTTGAATATTAGATTTTTTCAAAATTTTATTATTTGTCGTTTGATGTGAGGTGTTCAGCTATAAGTATGCAAATTTTTATGTTTCAGCATAATTAGGGGCTGAGTTAGAAAAATTGCTTTAAATACACAAGTTAGATCCCAGAGGGTTAAATATTAGACTTTTTCAAAATTTTATTATTTGTTGTTTGATGTGAGGTGTTCAGCTATAAGTATGCAAAATTTCATGTCTCCAACTTAATTAGGGGCTGAGTTAGAAAAATTGCTTAAAATACACAAGTTAGAGCCCAGAGGGTTAAATAATAGACTTTTTCAAAATTTTATTATTTGTCGTTTGATGTGAGGTGTTCAGCTATAAGTATGCAAAATACCATGTCTCCAACTTAATTAGGGGCTGAGTTAGAAAAATTGCTTAAAATACAGAAGTTAGAGACCGGAGGGTTAAATATGAATTTTTCAAAATTTTATGATTTATCGTGTTATCGCAAGTGTTCAGCTATAAGTATGCAAACTTTCATGTCTCCAAGTTAATTAAGGGCTGAGTTAGAAAAATTGATTTAAATACACAAGTTAGAGCCCAAAGGGTTAAATATTAAGCCTTTTTCAAAATTTTATTATTTGTCGTTTGATGTGAGATGTTCAGGTATAAGTATGCAAATTTTCATGTCTCCGACTATATAGTTTTTGAGAACGGGCTCTGTGACAGACGGACAAATAGACAGACAAAGGAGTGAGACAGGTAGGGTTTCGTTAGATGGACGAAACTCTAAAAACATGCTGCGGATGACTGTAACAACATCCTAAAATTACATTACCGTCAGCGATCTACCAATCCCGAATTTAGTTTATATTCATTTCATATATTCTTATTCTTTTGTGTGGCCCTGTAAAATAACTATCAATATTATATACAGTAAAACCTCTGAATAGCGGACACCCCGAGAATGCAGAATTTGTCCTCTATTTAGAGGTGACCGCTACTGAGAGTAAAACATGTACAGTTATTTAAGAGTTGGTAATCGAAAAAATGTCCGCTAAATAGAGGTATCCGCTAATCGGGTGTGTCCGCTATGGAGGTTTTACCAGTAAAAATTCTGAATAGCGAACACCTCGGGAGGGCAGAATTTGTCCTCTATTTGGAGGTGTTCGCTACTGAGAGTAAAAAAATGTACAGTTATTTAAGGGTTGGTAATCGAAAAAATGCCCGCTAAATAGAGGTGTCCACTAATCGGGTGTGTCCGTTATGGAGGTTTTACTGCATAATAATATCATCCTTTACAAGAAAATTGCATGCTGTATGATAGACAGACAGACATCCAGAGAAAGATAACCTCCGGATCAATAAACACTCATGTCTTTTGTTTTAATCATCCACAATTGTATGTCATACAACATGCCAGATTTTATACAACAGGCTAAAAACGGTCACCGTGGTACGAAATACTGTATTATTATTTGTTTGCCCACCAAAACTGGTTGCCACGGGTTGTTGCAAGGTTTGTGATCACGTTGTTGAAACTGATCTATTCAATATTACTGCGTGCGTATTTTTTTTTATTTGCTTCATGGGTTCAAACCAGTTGTCTACGAAAACATCAACCGGTGAAAGTGACGCACACCAAATTTCTGTGACGTATGCAGATAAATTGTGCTTTTTTAAGAGTTTTTTCTATATAATTTTTAAACGGTTTGGAACTTATTTTTCTTAGTAGGTACGTTCAGTAGGCGACCCTCATAGGTACCTTCTGTTGCAATCAGAAACGAAATCCGACAAATATTTTTTGAGTTATGCTTGACGAAAGGTTTTTATTAGGCTTTTTTTTTAGTAGGACATGGCGTTAATATCCATCGTAGTAGTAAAGTGTCCGGACAGTAATATTTCACTGAGTATTAGCCTTCGCTTCGCTCAGACAACAAGAACAGCCTGAAATTTTACTCAAGTTTTATAAAAAGTATTTTACGCCAAAATTTTTATTTAAAACTATTTGTCTTATTTAATTAGCGTATTTTTGTGCCGAAGTCCAGTGTTGCTAGATTGGGGATTTTGTCCCCATTTTGGGAAATTTTGAACCTTCAGGAGAATTTTTTCGGACAACTAATTCGTGGGGAATTGTTTGGGGGCAATCAACAATTTTTGGGGAAAAACTTGATGAATTTTTTTCATTATTTTACGTAATGTTTAGATTTGAACATCTGGGAACACATGATCTGTCTTGATCTCGATTTTCATTTATTATTTTTTTTTTTCAAAACTCAATGTACAAAAATAAAATACGGAAATCGGAAGTGTCAATTATTATTCTAGTGGTCGTGCTCTTCGTTTATAACGTTACAGTTTAAACGTTTATCTAATTTTAATGTCTTTTTTCTTAATGTGTTTTTTCCCCATGAAAGCAAATGTGAACTGACTCCAACTAAATGATTGCTATGTTGTATTTTCTATTCTGTTTTTATATCGTAGCTACATCTTGTAGCTGTATCTCTCAGCTAAGTGCTAAAATACCTTATATGGAGTGATAAAATTTTCTACTATGCTGATGTAATTAATCGGATTCAGAGGTAGGATTCTACTTTTTTTTTTTTTATTCTTATTAAAATATATATGAAAATGTTATTTTAACATAAATATACCATGTATATATTTATGGTTTAACAGAAGCATAATGAAAATTGGAGAACGCAGAATTAGTTATTTAAATTAAAAAACATTGCTTGTGTAAATACCGTATATTAAATACAAAAACCGGAAGCCCAAGTTGTATTCGCTACACTAGCACGCTCGGCCAGAGTTTTGCAGAAAATTCCGTCTATATTCAATGAGAAATGAAACATAGCAACCGTTTGTTTGGAGTCAGTTTCCATGGTTCACATCATTCAAAAACTATGCTCAGTAGGTTGCGCAGATGGAGGATATTACAATAATTAATTGCATGTAAAAGTTTAAATGTTTAATTTTTTTAAATGGGGAATTCTTTCAAAAAAAGGCTTGATTTGGGGGAAATTTTTGATCATAAATTAGCTAAATATGTTTTATAGTGGAAAATTGAAAATTTAAAAATTAATTTTTTTAATAGAAACTGAGCTGGGGACTTTTTCGGAAAAAAATCGCTGATTTGTGGAAAATTTTCAGTTTTGGGCGAAATTGACTTTTGATTATCTGGCAACACTTCCGAATGCATTTATCGCATCTTATGAAAAAAATTCTGGTTCGAGTCGACTATTATTAATCTGATATGGGTGAAAATGTTGGCGGTTCTAGTGTTAATGGGCTCTTGTATAGCAGAGCATAAGAATCATAGGACATTAGCGAAATTTGTTTCACACATTTTTAATCTGAATTTGTTTTTTGTATTGCTTCTTGCAGCATTAAATAAATTATTGTAACTGTTGAAGGATTTTTTTAAAATTATTTTGAATGAAAAATTGCCTCCTAAAATCTTCTGTGTAATCTAATAATATTTAATTCTAACATACAATTAAACCAGAAAAAAATAGTAATAATATTATATTAACAAAATTAAATTTATAAAGTTTTAAGATAAGCACATTGTCTGTTTTAATATTCAAGTAAAAGCCGTATATTAATTACAGCTTAAAAATTTAATATACAAAGAATCATTTACTCAAGTGGTGCACTTAAGAACGATATTTTCTGCCGATGTAATAAAAAAAGCTTTTATTAATTCTAAATATAAGGAATATTAAAAGTCATTGATATACTATAGCACACTTTTCAACATCGCAAACCATGTATAGTGAACACGTCTTTCACTGTATTTTATTAAAATTCTGATTACAACGTTCATTGAACATACTTTTCACCAGCTTTTGCCGTGAAGTCAACATATTTTAACAAAATTAACCATGGACATTCTGATTAAGTGACTAGCAAATTGAATTCGTTTCAAGCACCAAACAAATTCTTCGCAAAATTAGAAAAGGGTGATATTAAAAAAATAATTTATTTAAAATCGGTTTATAGAAGGTGTATTCGAAATTTTTTGCGATGTTCCAAATTCTCTTTGAACGCATTAGATATCGTTTTGAAATGTGGACCTTCTGTAATTTATCTCAAACCGATAGATGGGAACATGCACAGCTAAACAGACGCATAATCCAAGTCATAAAATATTTCAGCAATTTAGAATTTATTAAAAATGAGAAATTTTGATAATGTATTTTATTCAAATTAAAGTTTTGTAACTCTAGTAGGGAATAAAAATCATCCTTTAAAGCAACAAACATCAATTTTTAAAACTAAAGTTAGAACATGCTAAAAGTGAGACAAAAAAGTACATTTAAAGGCATATAAATACATTTTAATCTACAAGTTTCGTACTCACAAACAGCGACATTATCAAGATCATTATTTATTTATTTATTTATTTATTAAATTTTTTTCCGTAAAATTTTTGAAACTTAACTTGGTAAACAAAAATCGCTAGATCACAGGTACAATGAAAGAGGATACTCTAATAAAAATGGTGACTTGTGAACGTGGATTGTTTTATCCTATTGCTCCTTATTTTGAAAAGCATCTCTTACCAAATTCTAGGTAACTCCATAGAGGCAGCCAAGCTAGAAAAGATTCGCACTTTTTTAGCAAAAAATGACTGATTGCAAAATTTGCGCATAAAAAGTGAATATTTTTGAATATTTCAAAAGCATACACTTCCTATGCACATTATCTAAATTTTTTATGCATACAAATAAGTGCATATTTTATGTTATCATAAACTGTGCTCATTTTTGCATAAAATAAGTGCATATCCGATGTTTGTAAAATATGTGCACATATTTTTTGAATAATATAAGTGCATATTCTATGTTTGCAAAATTTGTGCATTTTTATGAACAAAAAGACTGTACGGTAAAACTTCTGAATTGCGGGCATTTAGGGAGCGCGAAATTTGTCCGCTATTCGGAGGTGTTCGCTATACAGAACTAACAATGTAGAATTATATAGAATTTGGGAATAAAAAATAGCGGCGTTCACTAAAAAGATGTGTCTGCTACTCAGGAGTTTCCGTTATGGAGGTTTTACTGTATATTGCAATTTTGCAAGATGTCAAAAATAACTTCTATATTTTTTATTTATTTAATTTATTTTTTTGAACTGTATCTTTCTTCTTTTTCTTAGTATTTAATTTAACTTACTCGAAAAGAAAAACAAAATGCAGTATTTCTTCAAAAAACGGAGAAAAAGAAAATTTCGTGCATTAAAATTTAAAATCCGCGTTGAGAGGTGTTACTGCCACTTGAATTCAAGACTGGCTTAAACCACTCATTTGAGATGAGTTTTTAGCACATAAACATCAAAAGAAGCAGAACTGAAAATTAATTTCCACAGAGGATTTAGAAATGTAACCCCACCTCCATCCCAGCGGTCATTTTTTAACTGACCTTCCTCTTAGTGTTAAATTATGTTAACTTACTTAAAAATCATAAATTTACTAAATCTTTAAAAATGAGAGAACAATAAAATTTTGTTTATTAAATTTCAAAAGCTGGGGAGGGGGCGAAGAGCTGTATTCAACGTTACCTGAATTAAACATTGCCCCTTGAACTCGTTTGAGATAATTTTTTAACAAATTAAAAAAAAAAAATTAACAATTAATGTCGATGATGGATTTTAAGGGAAAAGCCTCACCCCCCCCCCCTCCCAAAATGGAAAAAAATTAATAGCCGCACTTTCTCTTAGCATTTAACTTTTTAAGTTACTCGAAAAGATTAAATTTACTGCGTTTCTTAAGCTAGAGGGGAAAAAAATTAATTTCAAAATCCAGGGGTAGTAAATTTCCTTTCCGGGCTACTACAACGCAATTTTACAATGCCTTTGTCCACGCGCTTTAAATCAAATTTTAACACTTAAATCTAAAAAAAACAGAAAATTAACTTCCAAAAAGCGCTTCCCCATCGTAAAATGCTTAGCAGTCCGTTATTTTTGTGTTTAATTATTTTACGTTACTCAAATATATATATACTGTGTTTTTCAAAATCGGTCAAAAAGTAAATTTAGTCAGTTAAATTTCAAAATTCAAGGAGCACTGTTTCATTTAAGAAATACGTTCATAACAATCGAATTGAAAATATGTGCAATTGATTCCCCCTCCCTCCCCTCTAATAAGTACTAAAGTTTTGAAATCTTAACCCCCAACTGAAATTAATAAATTCTATCCAAAATAGACTTCAAAATTGTTTATTTCTCTGCAACAAATAAATCAGACCATACTCATATTCAAACCATTCATTAAACAAAGAAAATTCCAGTGAAGAATTATATTAATCAAGCCATATTCTAATTATCCATTAACCATAGAAAAAACCTATTAATAAATTAACCTTATTGATTGAAACATGGAGGAATTACAACAGTATCGATAAATTCACCCTCTATCTTATAAAAATATCGACACACAGCAGAATCAGCTTCATCACGCATTACCCGCATTTAAAATCGTTTACAAACACGGCACCAGTAGCAAGATAAGTAGGCGCTTGTTTCTCAAACTGCAGTTAGTGAGTTCTGTCCTCCTCGGAGATAAAAAACCCGAGTTAAATCTCCCCTACTAATGAATATAGGTGCTTCCGAAATTCCTCCAAAGATGGTGCCACTAGCGTCTTTTTTAAACTTTTTATGCACAATTCAAGTTTGCACTTTTTATACACAGTTTTAGTTTGCACTTTTTATCTACAATTTTGTTTGCACCTTTTATGCATAATCAGAGGTGCCAAATAAGGTCAGATTTTGCGCACTTTTTTTGTACACTTTCTTTTCAGACTGTTTTTGCAGACTTTTTCTAACTGGGTGAATCGCTACATGATGCGCAAAAAGACAGCTATTGATTCTCGGGAAAAAGATGGGAAATAAAATCTTGATATATAAATTATTCTACTATTTTTTTAATCAATCTGTAAAAGCTCTTTGTTATGAATTCTGGCTAAAGCTGTAGTTCTCTTGCTGTATTTGTTATCTGCTATATGCTCTTTTATACATACAACAAACACAATATGAGAACAACAGCTTTAGCCAGACTGGATATTAAAGATTTTTACAAATTGATTTAAAAAATAGTAGAATAAATTATCCAACAATATATTATTTTCCATCCATTATTCAATAATCAATAAAAACCTTTTTACGCAACGACAATATATGCAGTGATTCAGACTCTGTGGAGTTATCTAGAATTTCGAGAGAGATGTTTTCCAAAATAAGGAACAATAGGATAAAATAATGTTCGCAGGTGAACATTTTTATTTACAGTACCTATTATCATTATACCTATGATCTAGTGATTTGTGTTTACCAAGTTCATTTAAAAAAATTTGCGGAAATTGTTTTTATCGACATTGATATTGATAAAGTCGCCGTTTGTAGTACGAAACATGTAGATCAGATTAAAAAGTATTTATATGTCTTTAAATGTACTTTTTTTTCAGTTTTAGCATGTTACAGATTTAGTTTAGTGATAATAATTGATTTTCTTAGATAATTTTATTAACTTGTTAATTCATTACAGCAGGTGTCAAAAACTTTTAAAATATCATGTAAGCATTAGAATTTTATAACCTTTTCTTACGTGCATTTCTTTTCCTTACAAACACACACGCATATGACCCTTGAACGAATATGAAATACCCTTGTTAAATTGTAATATAGAACGCCGTAATGAAAAATTGCGTTTTAGATGCGCCAATGCCTGTTTCGAATGAGAATTATTTTATTTATAAGTGAATGCTATTGCACGATTTAATAATTTATAATACGCTGCTTCAAATGGAAAAAGATTTTTTTTTAATTAAAACGGTGCTATAAAGAAGAAGGATTTTAAATAGAGACTAAATTGTTAATAAAAAAAAAAAAAGAAAGAAAATTTCGAACTGATTTGCTTATACTTGTAGATATTGCCACTTTGCTTGAATGTATATAAAAATTCTCTTTATAATATATACATATAATTATTATCAGCAATAATACACTGAAACTTCATGTGAATAAAGACTTTACATTAAATATATTTCAAATATTTCAAATAATGAAATATAAACACGAAAAATGATATTTCCAATGATAAAATGTCAAATTGTGATTAGAAATAAAAAAAATCCCTGCCGGCTCGGGCCTACAGGCGGAGGTAGATTTCGAAGTTAAGTACTAAATTAACCAACAAAATTTAAATCAAGATTAGAGATAAACCCAGTTCCTCCACTAAGAATGAGCTCTAGAGAGCTAAACATTTTGTGAAAATTCTAATATACACGAATACACACACGCATGCATATGGAATAGGTTTAAAAAATAGCTAAAGCAAATTCAGATAACCTCAAAGTGATAAATAAGTTAATATTTCCATAGTCGGGTTTTTATCATGTTTTAATACGTTTCTTCAAACTCACATGACGTTACATATTCACCTGCTGAGGTCCATTTTATTTCCAATATGACGCAATATTTTGTTGTTGTTTTTTAATTCGTCAAACTATTTCATTTTGAGTTTTCATGCGGAAATCTTGCTCTAGGAAACTTATGACGTAATATTCCATTTGTTTTCAATTCGTCAAACTATTTATTTTATTTAATTTTTCACGTGAAATTCTCGCAAAAGAAAAGCAATTGTTGTGGTGATAATTTTATTGCTTTTTTTTAATTGTTGGCAACTGCAATAACGAAAAATATTTATTTTTTTCTGTCATTGTTGTGTAAGAGCTGATTTTATAGGAATCATGTTAAGATGGTATTCAAATTTTTGAACCCTCCCCATTTCCATTCTCTTGGTCCGATTTTACCCATTTTCAATCCCCGCCGAGATATTAGCCATCTCAAAGTTGTTGGCGAGTTTGAAGACGATCCGTGCATAATTGCGACTTTTATCGTGCGGACAAAATTTAGTACATACATACATATATATATATATATATATAAACTTTTTAGGTGGGGGTGGTTTGGGGTTCCTGGGGTCCTATAATGAAAAGTTATGAAGGTATTTTTCAAAAGTCGCACCATGGTAACGACTGCAATAAGTAGTATTTCTTACGAAATCTACCTAATAATAGACTTGGAAAGATAATACTAGTTCTCAGCTTCATTAAAAAAACTCATTTATTCTTAATTAGGAATTTGTTTCAGATTGAAAATTGTAAAATAAAAAAAAAATCGTTTAAATTTCGCATAAAGAATCTTTGACTATTTTAAAGTTACAATAAAAAAAAATTAATACGACATTCTAAAATGTTAATTGATTAATTTGTCGGTGTATAAAATTTTCACTCTGCTCATATAAAGAACGTTAAAGCAACAAAAACTATCCCCATATTTTCCCATACAAATTTATTCTTAAACAAACATATTTCAAATAAAAAATTAATAAACAACTACTTTCAAAAAACATTATTCTCTGCTTCTTAAACGTCCTTTTAAATGCTGTTTCAGGTTCTTTCTGTACGTAAACACTACTGAATAATTAATAACTTTTTAAAGTCATTTAGATATTTGAATCTGATACAGCTAATACGACATCAGATAAAATCTTACCATGTTAATGAATCTAAAATTGAAAATACGGGTACTCACAACGCTATCTTTTAGTATTTAAAAAAACGATGAAAATGAAGTAGATACTTATCAATTATACATTCTTTAATATAGTTCTCAGCCATCTGCTAAACATTTTCAGATAAAAATAATAATAAAAAAAGAAACCTTTCAATTATTTATTTAGATCACTTAGCTTTTAAAATATTAGTTGAGATATGGTGGTAATAAAATATTTATGTTACTATCTATATAAGTAAGTAAAGGAAGATTGCTTTGATAAGGATTTGTAACATAGAATTAAAATATGATAAAGATAAAATTATTCAAAAAATTATTCGTTATTTACGTATTTTCTGCATTTTTTCACTCAGTTTCCCAGATTCAATTAAATGTGACATTGGTAAATTACGATACAATTTAAATTTATTTTCTATCAGTATAGACGCAAAAATTTAAAGGAAGAAAAATACTTTTTAATAATTTCGTACGATTTTCCTCATTTTATTTGTAAACAGTTAATAGATAAATTTCTATCTAAATATTTCCCTCGGAAAATACAGTTAATTGATTCTTCTGTTAGGTCGAGTCATAAGCAGCTTATGTTTTTTATAAGACTTTTTTTTTTAATTAAATAAGAAAATTCTACTAATTTTTATTTTATAATCACTACTATTATGTATGATCTTCTCCCATCTTCCTGGCAGTTTGCCAATTTCTTCTTTGTAATTAAAATGTGATTGGTTTCGAAAATAAAATCATTTGCCATGGATGTTTGCTTTTGGATCTGGTAAGTGTGGTTGACATTCATCAAGCCACTGTCTTTTGTGAACGATATTTTCATGTGTAACCCGTTTATCATCGCCAGTTATTATCATTTTTAAAAAGGCTTTAACCGTGTGAGCAGACTTCTGGCCATTGACATGCGAACTTCTTTATTTCGTTCACTGAGAATGTGAGGTACACATAATCCTAATTAGCTGACTTTCCCTAATTTCTCCAAGTGGCGGTTATCAGTTGATTGTGATGTATTCGACTTTTCTGCTATACCTCTTATTGATTGACGTGGATTTCGTTCCAACATTGCCCTTAAAAGGTTGTTGTCAAAGTTGGAAGGACGTCCCGCCCCCCGTTCGTCTTTTAAGGGGTCTCAGGACTCTTAAAGCCTTAAAATTTTCGAAATTTTAATTTTTTTAGATGTTAAACTCCTATCTCTTCTGAACATTTTGACATAATTGTTTCCTTGAAATTCCTAATAGAACTGAAGTTATGGCTTTTACATTTATACACGTTCAATAGCTGAAGCGTCGTTTCGGAAACTTTGAAGACATTTTTCTCCAAATGACATTTTTGGGCATAACGCGCACGATATCTCAAAAATTCATGAATATTTTTTCATAAAATTTTCAAAACATATGTTTCATGTTAGTCTGTATACACTGAACCTAAAATTTCCTTTTTATTGTTCAAAAAAATGTTTTTTTAGGTGGTTATACTGTTGAAATTTTCTTAATTTTACATTAGCTAAATACAACTTTGAATTAAAAATATAAAAAAGCTTTAAATATAAATTTATTTAGGTTCAGGGTAATTATTACAATCTGAAGTGTAAGTAGTATCAAAATTTTCATTCAAGTTGCAATACTTATTTTGTAATCGTGCGCGTAAGGTGTTATGCCGATTTTTTGCTCGTCAAATGTCTAACAGTTTGGTGCCCCCTGTAAATGCTAATTCTGCATCTTATAATTTTTTAAATACATGAAATGAAAGAACATACTTATATATTTTATTCCAATTAAAATTGTGTCTTAAAATCAAATACATTTTAAGATATTAAATGTTGAAAATGGTCTTTTTTTTTCTTTTTTTCCAATTTTAAGAGTCCTGAGACCTCTTAAGGTGCGTTGAACACCACCTTTTGAAGTGCATTATCGAATGTCATAGAGGACAAACATCCGGAGTTATAGTCTGGGATGCGATTGCATATTATGGACAATCCAAGCTGCTACGAATTTTGTATATTCTGAACAGCAGCATGTGCATCAGTGAATCGCTGGAGCCCGAAGTCATTCCTTTCGTTCACGGCCTTCCTGGAGCTATCTTTCAACAGGATAATGCACGCCCACATGTTGCAGATAATGTTCAAGACTTCTTGTCAGCAGAAAAAAACTGCTTCTTCCGTGGCCTGAATGTTCGCCAGATATAACGCCTATTGAAAATGTGTGGGATTTTGTTGATCAACGCCTCTGTCATGATCCTCGTCCTACAGCTTCTACAAATTAACTCTGGGTACGCATACAAACAATACAGAATGTTCTTCCCCAGGCAGCCATTCAAAATCTGTTCGAGTCCATGCCACGTCGTATAGCAGCACTTATTGCAGCACGTGGTGGCTACACCAAATACCGATTTCGGACACTTAATTTTTTATTTTTTTGCTTTGAAAATGTAATCATTTGTTTGTACCAATACAAGTCATTTCTCTATTGAATTTCATTTAACTCTGATGATTCCTTCATGGTGTTGACATTTTCAGAAACATAAGTGTAATACATCGAAAAAATCTGAATGATTGAAATATGATAATTAAGAAATGAATTGAACAATAGTAGGCAAAAAACTTAAAAAATAACTAAAACAACTGCACAAACAGAAAAAAAACTCAACAAAGATGCAGGCAGATACACACACACATATATATATATATATATAAATTTTGTTATTTCTTATTTTTCATTCAACTTTCGATAATTAACAATTATAGTTTATTAGTTAATTCTCCTCAATAGATGACAGCAACAAATTTTGTTAAAAACTTCTTTTACAGCATCATTTTTCACACCAGGGCATAGTATATCTATATTTATAAATATCTGCTTTTATAGTAGTTAAATTACAGCCACGTGGTTATCAATATCTCAAATCCATTTACATGTTTGCACATTCTCCACTAGTAAGTCAAACTTCTTTTATTATAGATTCTTATCTATCATTGAAGTGTTTTCTTCGCTTCATTTAGTTATCTTTTCATATCTCATGTGTGATTTTTGGTTTATTTTGGATATGTCTTGATACGTTTATAAGGAGCTAAATTTTGTCATCTTAGGCCTAATGCCGACAAAATTGAATGAAATAACATATCTTCACTATGAATTAAATCTGCAAGCTTCTCTGATGATTCTGTAGGTTATTCGTAGCTTTTTAATATACATTTCCGGTTTTCACTGTTCATATTTTGTTTATCTTCAACATTTTATTAACTTTTTCATGCATTGTGATTTCATTTTAATTATATATATATATATACATATATATATTTGAAGTTTTTAAAAACATATTCAATTAAAGTAATGATTTAAATTAATTGCATCGATAAAACGCTAAAATTTGTATTCCTGAAACTAAGTCACATGATTACTTTTCAAAAGCTTCTGATGGAAGGAAAATACTAAGGAAAGAAAATCCCTAATCATCTTTACAAAACAAATGTTACTTAACACAAAAGAACAGTATTTAGTGTATTACTGTTTATGTTTTACTTGCTTTCAAAGTGATTTTCTATAGTTTTTTTTTTTTTTTTTTTGTGCTAGAGGATTTTTTTCTTGTATTCTTATGATTGGATAGGTAATCAAACTAATGATATACAATCAAAGAAACAATAACAATAAACGACATTAAGCATGGATTCGAATTGTAACCCTGTTTAAAGAAATGATGCTTTCAAATGTTTCAGATTGTAATTACTAAACGTAAAAAGATTTCATGGATTTATTTAATGATTTACAAATTGACATAACGTATGCTATTATCAACTCCCTATAAAATAAAATGTTTGTATTAAAAGAAACTAATAATCTCATTCCGATTTTTCTTTTAGTATTACAGTGAGAAAACAGATCAGGGAAAAACACAGTCAAAGAATGAAGGACATACCAGTATTTTTTATAGAAAAATTCGCCTTTTTTAATCGCGCGATAATAGTATAAGGGGAATTCTTTTGCAAGAAAATACTGGTATTTCCTTTTTGTATGACTGTGTTTTCCCCTAAACTGTCGTCAAACTGTATTAGTTAAATGGGCAGGAAATTTAAATGTTAGTGAGATTTTAGACAACAGTATTTAATATTTATTTATTTATTTATTGAAAGATATAGCTTCTTTGCTTTTAAGGAAGACTGATAAAAATTTCTGAAAATTAGTGTAGTTAATTGAAGTATTAATAATTCAAATGGAAATTTAATAAGAATTCAAAATATGCCTAGTTACATTTCACACATTTTATACATTTTGATTAGAATAAAGGGTGATAAATATGTCCTACATGATAAAATCATAAATTAAAACCATCGGCTGTCTTTTTTGTTAAACTTTTTAAAGAGGCGTATTTCAGAAATGATTTTGCAAATTTTTAAAACGCAGACGTGAAAGTTAAACATTTTTTATGGCAACCTATAATACGTTCACTTTTTAACCCTTTTTGCCCCGGCAGTGCCATTAAAATAACTTGTTATAAAATTCATTTAATACATCGATTAGTAGTAATACAGTTTAGAATAAGTTATAGATACTTTCCTTTATCTTGTTCAAAATCCTTATATCGGTTGCACAGAACAAAAATATTTTTTAAAGGATGATTTCTTTTGCCTTTGCATATCTTTTCAGCCTTCTTGGCGTTGAAAGATTGGGGAAGGAAGTCTCAACTCGGAAATATTTCTATTGTAAGAACATTATATTTGTGCATTTCCTATTAGCATTTCCATTAGCGAAACACAGAGGATTCCTAATTCTACAAAATACTAAAACATATTTTAAATAAAAGATTTGAGAGGGTTTATAAAATTCTTCTAAATTCAAATTTAATTAACTAATTTATTTGGTAGAATTCTTCTAAGATTTATTAAATGATTTTGCAAATCTTCTAATGTAGTTTGAAAAATTCACGAAAAATACTTTAACCCTTAAATGCCTGATTTTTCAAAAATCATTTTAATAATGTTTTTCGGCTTTCATTTTTTAAATAAATCATGGGAAAAATACTTTAAAAAATCATATTTTGCTTTAAGTATGGTTTATGGCTAAAAAAACTGTTTGTTACTAATCCGCAATACTGGTCTTTAATTGAAAATATAATTTTCCTTCATAAAATTCTACAATATTAAGCACACAAGAATTTTAGGAACAATGATAAGAAATAAATTTTACTTGCTCACTGCAGAACAAAATAGGGTATTTCGCAAGCTTCCAAACAAAACAAAAAGAACATGTAACAACAATTGAAAAAATAAATCTATCTTTATTCTTAAGCAGCACAAGTGTTGCCATCTACATGTTGAAAATCGATTTAATAATTAAAAAAATAAAAATAATAATAAAAATATTATTAAATCGATTTTCAGAATGTATTTTATTGGCAATATTAGACATTATAGCTTGAAAATTATTCTAATATTATTGTAGAAGTCCAAATTGGGTATGTTGCCGAAAAGCATTTAAGGGTTAAAAGATGAAATTTTCATGAATTCATAATTTGGGATTTAAAGGGTTAACATAACACAGTCTTTTTACAATGCTTTTCAAAAAATAATTTTAATACATTATTATGTGCCAATGAAACTTTTTTAAAATGTAATATATTAATTGATTATTTCAAGAAAATTGATGTAAATTTTTTTCTAGGATTACGCAAAACAAACTAATAAATTACTGGCTATGGTCGGTTAGTGTTGGAATTGCATTTAAATAGGCTCGGATGTTACTACAGTAAAATCGGCCAGGGCTAAAAATTTGAAAAACATAGAGTGAAAAAAAATGTCTTTTAAACATAAATGTCGTTCGAACAAGGGTTAGTAAAGCGCTTGAAAAAAGTTCCAGCTTAGATAAAAAGCAACTCTTAAGATGTGGCGCTAGACTGTAAATCACTTTCTTGCAACAGTGCCAGCATACCGGCAGCTTGCTGCTGAATAAAACAATGGTATGTTGCAGATGGAGAAGTAAACGGGTAGATAGTGTAGTTATATCGTTGTAGAAGGGAAAAAAACGAAAAAGCTAAAGTTACTAGAGCACATTGTGCGCCAGTTAAAAATGTACTATGTCCGCAGATGAAATAAAATTGGAGGGATGTTTATTCCTCGAAATTGATATGATTCAAAGTAGCCACTTCTATGTCAACTACATATTCATAGTGCCGAAAAATAGTCACCATCCCTAGTCACGAAGATTTTTGAGAATAAATTGAAGTCTTTTTTCTAACAGGGTAAAAGAAAGTAGGAATTTTTTTAACGAATTTCGGAAAACTGAAAAATAATCCTTCTTTTTTTCTGGTGAAAGGGTTTCGAAAATTCTGGAAAATTGTAAATTAATCTTTTTTAATTGTCAATTGATCAAAATTAAAAGTGTTTTATGACATGCCCTTCGGGGCTGTCAACTTGAAAGGAGACTATGACACAGACTTTAATAAAGCACAACAATTTATTTACCTCGGGGTATTCGTAGTGGAGCGAGGGGATCTAATGCAGATGATCAGAAATAACCTCACTTTAAAAAAGAGTGGGAGGGGAGAACCCTTTCCCTAAACTTCTTGAATTTAAGCCACTTAATTAGGCTACAAATGATCTCATCGTTCGTTTCACAGAAACCTAAAAAATATTACTTTAACAGATAATATCACTGTAAATGGAATCCTGTGTATTCTTATTTCTATTGTTTGAAATAGAAAGCGCAATTTCTTACCAAATTGGTAAAAACACACAACCGAAGACGCTATTCAAACTATTAAACGGAAACTCCATTTAAAGTCAACTAGTGGCTAGTATTTCTCGAAGTCCAGTGGCGAGATACATAAATTCTACTAATTGCATCCCCCACAGCATTATATGTAGCTACTAGATAACCAAAGTTATCTAATTAACATATTTCAAAAATAATCGTGTGAACCTGATTCCCGGCAATACATACGTATACAGTATATACTCGCGTATACGCTGAACCCTAAACTCGAGAAAAAAATATGTTGCATACCAGTATTTTCGTGTTATTTATTAATTATTTCCGTAGCTATCTTCGAGTTATTTAATATCAGCAAATTCTGCATTTATATTAGACGAAGATAACTTTTTAAAATTTATTTTTGATATATTCTTTGATATATTCTTTGTAGTTTTTAACGCCATTTTTTTTTCTTTTTTTGGCAACTGAAACTTGTAGAAAGTAAAGGAAAAATAGTAGATTATAAAATCTTTTGATTGCCATTTTCCCATAAGAATTGAAAAAACTTATAATTAAAATAAGTGCTATGTTGAAATTACATAAATTTATGATTTCTAATAAAACATGCAGCTATTATATACTATATTTAATTTTACGTATCCACATTAATGTTACAAACACATGAATCATTAGATCCTTTTTTTTGTCGAGTTTCTTGAATGAAGACACCGCTTTTTTACTGAATTTGTGTGTTATTCTGGGACAGTGGCGTTAAATGCATACTTTTCTGTAGATGTTGTTTAAGACTGGATCGTGAATATGGAATTCTTCAGCGGATGCTAATGACGTAATTTTATATAAAATAAAAGCGTGTGTTTTATTTGTTCAAACTGAATTATGCTTTGTACTGTCTATATTTATATTTTTCCCTTTTCATCGGGGGTGACACTAAAGCAAAATTTATGTTTATATTTTATTTCAGCTAAAGACAGAGGATTTTACAATTTTGAAACTATTTAAATTCATCGAAGTCATTCAGAGAACAATCTTGTGTACAATAAGAATATAACAACAATAATAACAATAAAACAATAAATTTTAGTTCATTAAAATTCTCCATTTTTTCATTTAACTTCAATTCTCTCAAATGGAAAAATTCAGCTTAAAGCAGTTCACAAATTTAAATTGATGGATTAATGGTGCTTTAACTTTAAAGCTTTCCAAATAGTCACTTACAAACTGGTAGCATCGTTCTCAAATGATTTCGCAGTAATCAAAAGTTTTTGCATGGGATTATCGGAATTGCCTGTGAAAAGTGTCTGAATGTTTTGAAGACGACTAATCTGAGAATTTAAGGGGCATTGATAAATGAAATATAGAATTTTTCTATCTACTGGGCATCTGTCACATTTATTGCCTGTATGAAGTGTTTAAACAAATGTGAATTCAAATGTGGATAATTGATTGGTTATCTAAAAGGAATGTGTTCACGTTTTTGAAACTCCTTGCCTTTCTTGACAAATGGAGTTAATTCCTCATATCCGCCAACAATTTACAGTAAAAAGCATTTTTAATCTTTTTTTCCTAACTTCTTACTTACATAACAAGGTTATTTCTTATAATAAAATGTATCCTTTTTAACACTTTCCAACATAGTTGAAATGTATGCGCCAATTAATGAATTCTGTGCAGATCCACCTGCAGCATTGCTTTGATATGGTTCTTTATAATTTTTTTGATTTTAACAGTTAGTAATTATTAACTGTAAACATCCCGATCTATCGTTCCCGTATCCATCGTTTTCCAGCATTGGTCGTTTTATTTCTATGGTCCCTGCACAAATTATATTTAAATAATGTTAACGAAACCCGCATACATCATTCTTCGAAAAGTCGTTTTCCCGCATTCATCGTTGTAAAATTTTTCTCCTCACCGAAATGAAATTGAAGATCAAGCGGATCCATATGACATACAAACTAGAATAACTTCTTTTATCATAAAATAACTGATTTGTGTTGTTTTAGGGTGGAAATACAGGGATTAGCGCTGATATTGTAACATGTATGTACGTGTAAATAAATGAATGTGGAACAGGTGCTCTGTTTGGAGAATGGGCTATTCTATTCTGTATAAAAGGGAGGATGGATGCAACCACTTTGGCCAGCTTCAGCTGCCACATTCTTTCACATTCTTGGCTAATCTGTTGTGTGTAGTGCGCGTGTTTAATTTCAAGGGTGCGAGTTTTCAATTTAATGCGTTCTGGGAATTTTTAAAATGGCAAAACAAGTCCGAACTTTAGAAGAAAGGCTTCTCACCATAGATAAGGTGGAAAAGAATCCTTTTGAGAAAAAAATTAACATCGCTAAACGCTTAGGTATATCACCTTCAACCCTAAAATCGATAATTTCGAAAAAGAAAGAAATTAGAGAGCAAGCTGATAAGTATGGAACTTCTGAAAAAACTCACTGTAAAATTACTGATTTCTTTAAATAAATATAAATTTTCCACAACTTCGATTTCTTTATTTTACAGTTTTCAAAGTAACAAATTAGTATTTATAGGTAGACTGTACACATTGCATGTATTAGTAATGCACATACATTTTTTTTCGTGCTTTGACGTTAACCCGCATTCGTCATTTTCCCGCATTCATTGTTTTTATTCATGCACCCCTTGAAAAACGATGGATCGAGGTTCTACTGTATTCAGTTTTCTGGTCATTTGAATGTTATTGCACTGATGAGGAGCTAAAACTTAGCCCGAAATGTTTTCGTTTTTAATTATGTATGTGTTGATGTAATTTTTACTTGTATGTCTGATGAATTGTAATATATTTCTAATTTTTTAGTTTAAAAGTGTTTGTGACTTCGGTTTGTCTGTCTGGTAGTTTCCTTTCTGTTCGTGCTCTAAATTGGGTAATAATAGTTAGATTGTCATGAAATTGATATATGTTATTTGGGTTTGCTATGGCATGTTCGATACTGAAAATGAGGTGTGTAATTTGCAGTTCATCTACAAGGATAGTCAAAAGAATTCCGTTACATTACGGCTTATGGGGAAAAATCGTCTGCGGTGTGTTTTAATGATATTACATTATTTTAAACATGTTGATATTTATATATGTATATCCCCGAGATTTTCTACAAGACGCTTACTGTAGAATTTAATGTGCATATAATTTATTGTTCATTAACAGGAACACACAAAAGAATTTGCCTACAGAAGAAATTGAACAATAATTGAACTATTGAAGCCTATGAACAAAAAGGAAAGTTGTGGAAGTGCATTTTCGGTTCTGGTACGGGTTTTTAAACTGAACAATTTTTTTAACTATTACTTTGTGTGCATAAATTCTGTAGATCCTATAAAGGGCTGCACAAAAAGTTCTCAAATACATTTCCGCTTATTCACGGAAATTGCTGAATAGAAATTTTAATCTGTGATATTCGCATAACTGAACAAACTTTTAGCATACTATGCAGTATACATACAAATCTGTAGATCATATACAGAGCGGCACAAAAAGAAAATATCAAATTTTTCCGACTATTGATTGTAATAGCAGAAATCGCATTCTCAAATGCGTTATGCGTTTTTCAATTGAATTTTTTTTATAATACTTGGTGGGTATAAATTCTATAGATCATATACAGATCAGCACAAAAATTCCCAAGTACATTTCCGTTTATTCGCGGAAACTGCTGAATGGAAATCTTCAATTCTGCTATTCGTTTAAGTTACTCTTATCATACTGTGTAGTATACAAACAAATCTATGGTTCATATAAATGGCTGCACAAAAAAAGAATCGGATATTTTTCCGACTTTTTATAGTAATAACAGAAATTTAATTTTCAAATACATTACACCTTATTCAAATTGTTTATTTAGACATCACCTTTCATCTTAATAAATTGTGAAGCTTTGTTACAGTATGCTGAATGTATTGGAAAGTATTACATAATCTATGCCGGACGCGTGATTTTTCGTTCTTGTGTAATTTAAATTAAACAACAATGACATTTCACCTATATTAAAAATTTCCGTTTGGACACAACCTTCGTACAGATGTAAAGCACGTTCACTGTAGTCAGTAAACTTTTACTTTCCCCAGACACAGTTTTATAAACAACGTGAATCCTCAATAATTAAGTACAGTCGTGGAAAAAGAAAAGTAAACACCCCTACTAACTCTGCAACTAATTATAATAGAAGAAATTTACTAATACCAAACGATTGGAAATAAAGACTTCTTTTAAATGATGTATATAAAATTTGCTTAGGGGGCCATATACAAATCAAAACCAGACCAAACTTCGTTTTTTTTTTTCAAAAGTAACACCCAATTCTGACGATATATTTTACATTTTCAATTCAAACTATGCCTGAAAACGAAATTTCAAGTCATTTGGATAATAACTTTTTGAATTATAAAGATTGAAAAATTAGAACTTCTAATGTTAAATTACATTTTGATATTTTTATTAATATCTCCTGAAATTATAATCCTAATGAGAAAATCTTATTGTTTGGTTATAATATTAAAAAATCCGAATAAAAATACATTGAATTTGTAATTTTAATAATATTATAACATGAATTATGAATTATGAAATTAATATTCGAAAAAAATTATGAATTGCAAAATACAATTTTTTTGACAGATTTATATTAATTATGTCCTCCTTGATGCGAATTCTCAATTTCAAAATTTTCTTTCAAGTAGTTTTCGAATTATAAGTAAAAAACGTAAAAATCATGATTTTATAGGCCGTCTATGATCCCCAGAAAAGCATAATTTGAAAAAATACATACTTTACTCGTTTTATTGAAACATTTAGGCTGGCAATAGTCGAAACATATGAGGCGAGTTAAATGTTCCTACTGGCAAGAAGTAATACAATAATGGAAGTGACATTCTGTAGCATTTCAGCAATCGAGTACCGTACTTCAATTTGGATATAGCCCCTACAATAGGCTCATTTTAAATTAATTAATTTCTCTGAAACTAATCATGCGAATTTCATAAAAATTTGGATTTAGGCTAATTGACTGGTGTAGAATCTATTTATGATGTCAAACTTGGGTATTACTATTGAAAAAAAAAACAAATTTTTGGTTCGTTTTGATATGTAGATGGCCCCCTAAGCAAATTTTATATACAGCATTTAAAAGCAGACTTTATTTCCAATCGTGTGGTACCAGAAACTTTCTTCTATAATAATTTATTGCTGAGTTAGTAAGGGTGTTTACTTTTTTTTCCCAAGACTGTACGTTTTACTGAATGTCCATGCTCAAATGCGATAAATTAAGTCAGCTGGGAAAGTTTTGATATAGTCAATAACTAATTTGTAAAAACCTTTGTAAAGTGGTTTTGCACAAAAAATAAATAAAAATAAACAAAAATAAAAATGTTGCCTTTTTATGTAAACCTGGAACCAAAGATTTAAAAATATATATATTTAGTTGATATCAGTTGAAAAAAAAATACGAGAACAGCCTTTAATATCAGAGATACTATGTTTCGTATTAAGATTTTCTATTACAAGCTAAAATTAAAAAAAATATTCCATCGAATCATAAATAGAGAAAGTAACTTAAAGGAATAAGTTTTAGTGTATTATATTGTAAGCTTTACAAAACAATTTCACGTAAAATAGTTAACATTGTTTCACTTAGTTAGAGTTCTAACGATGTGCTAAATAAGGACAGAAACCTAATGATGCAATTAACGAGACAATAGAAGTATATTATTCTATTTAATGATTTCGTAAACAGTACACTTGGAAAAATGGGTCTTGTAATTAAGATACGATGCTATTTAAATTAATATAAGAAAAACTAACGTTTTTAAAGAATTTGTGTTCTGCATTTACAACCCTAAATAAGATATTTTTTTGCAAAAAAATAAAATTAAATTAAGAATCAAGTAGAAGATTTTGTTCAATCTTTTAATATAAGAAGGTATTTCAAAGAAAGAATTATTAGAAGATTATTAAATTTTTATTTTAAATGTGGTATTAATTTATTGGAAGATTCAGAAAAAAAAAATGTGTAATATAAAGTTTAAGATTAACATTCAGATTTCGGAATTTTTATTTTAAAAAATCAGAGAATGGGATTATACGTTGTTGGGATTTTTTTTTTTTTTTTTTTGGAATATTTCTTTATAATGATAAATTTGCAGCTGCAGTTGCAGTTAGAAACATATCTTGAAGAAGAACCTTATTATGTTTCAGTAAGTTTTTTACCTTAACACTAAAACACCCGGGAATTTTACTCAAGTTTCATAAAAAATATTTTACACCAGAATTTTTATTTAAAATTATTTGACTGATTTATTTAACGTAAATCTGTGTTTTTAAAATTTAACTTATTTTGCGAAAGAATTTGTGGTTCGAATTGACATTTAATCATATGGTCAATTCGAACAGGATGTCAATTCGAACAGGAGTCGAATCGACTCCTTTCGGGCGCTCTAGTGTTAAACGATGAAAGAGGAAGGGAAAACGAATATAAAACTAAATACTCTGTGACCATCACAAAATTTTCTTCTATATTACTGCAATATAATTATTTAAATACCACTGTCAAACACCACCAATTATGAAATAGAGTGCACGTCTATCATTTTAACTTGCAGTTACATTTATCAGTGAATGAAACAAGTGTGTAAGTGTGATCGAAGATCGCACAAAGGGTTTCGTTTAATTTTCTTTTCAAAACACTGTATCCTTTAATTAATAAATCTAAATCGTTAATTTATAATTATTAAATTCTTAAACTTTTTCAATAAGAACATAGATGATAGCACCATTAAATTTATTTTTAAAATTATTACAATTGGAAGATATTTTTTAATCAAATTAAACACATTCAAGAACTGCTTTTCAGACAATCGTAGCAACATATTGTTTATATATTTGAAAAGTATATATAATTAGAGGATTTAATTTTATCTTTAAAAAATAAAACCCTTAAAATGGCAAAAAATAAGAAAGTTTTTTAATTAAATCCATCGAACAATAAAATGTAGTCAATTTAAAATTTCGCAATTTCTCAAAAAAAAAAAAAAGTTGAATACATAAAAAATATATATATAATATTTTCCAACATTCTTGGACTTGAGAGAATGCAAGAGAAATGCTTGAGGAGAATGCAAAAGAAAAAAAATTACAAAAATTCTGTAAAATTGGATCTATTAGATAATGAAATATATTCCAGGGATAAAATTTCAAACTCTGAGATCGAACTTCGAACCGGCAACCTTTTGATTAGCAGGCAAATGTGCTACCACAGGGTCGTCCAGTCTGCGCTAAAAAGACTGAAATTAAGGTTCTATTTTTAAATCTAAATCGCAGAAATGGACGGATGTCATCAGATTAATTGATTTAATCTATTAATACTGTCATAAATCATTTTAACATATAAAATTTACAAAATGTTTTAATGTAAAAAAAAAAAAAAAAAAAAGCAATCGAAAATATTTTTTGAAAACACAATAAAAATATATTTAGTTGGTACTACCAGTGAGCATAAATCATTTTAACATTGTGAAATTTACAAATTTTGGAAATGTGAAATAATTAACTGAAAACACTACCTTGGAAGCACAATTAGCTTAAAACTCATTGCGCTTATAATATTGTACAGCACGGCTTAATTTCATTTCGAAAAACTCTCTGAAAAGCAGTACGTAATAGCAAGATTGTCAACAATCATCGTCAAAAATTTCATTCGACATGAAAGATAAAATAACTCTCAGGCGCTTGGCAAGTTCACAAGACGTAAACAACACGTTTTCTGCCGTGTCTAAAATAAATTCTTGATCAAAAACCTGGTTTGCTAAATACATCAGTTGACCGTAAAACAAACCAACAACTATTCCTTCGCACAATGGAAAACTTATCCAGAAATCGGTTGTTTGTTTGAAACAATTCTACCGTGTGCCATCCCACTTTTTGAGTCTATATGAGATTGCATCCTTTCTTCCAAATATGACATCATTTTCAACATCAGAACCATTCACTCCTTTCCAGATTAGAGCGTCATTTAAGCAATAGTTTTAAAATTCATAAGTTTCGTTAAATATTTATAATAATTAATTGGAAATTATGTAATTTTCAGAAATATTTCAATTTTTACATGCCAAGGATCTTTAAATAAATAGCATGTCAGTCTATTTAGGTGCGGGAGTAACGGTCAGTGAATATGGCGCACACATATATGAACACAGTTGTGGTAAAATATTTTATAGTATGTTTGAAAATGCAGTTTTTTTTTCTTCTTCCACTGACGTAATTTTTATCTTCAGAAAAATTTCTCTTTACATATCACTTACTATGATAGATTATTTGCTTTTGTTTTATTTACTATTGGTTACTTAATATTAGTGTAGATTGGGTGAAGATGCCGTAGTTTTTTACTTAAGGGGGTCCGGGGCTAAAAATTCTTCAAAAAATGCAATTTTCTTTTTATTGGCTTAAATAAAAATACTGAGTTTTTAGCGTTAAATACCGCAATCCGCATGCTTTTATCTTCATTAGATCCAGAGATATAACACCTTTTGCCTCGAGAAGCGATGCATCAGCTGCACGCTGACGAGAAATTTAGCTCTATTTATCGCAGAATGAAATTTTTCACGATTTGTCAAGCTTAAAAGAATATATCTAAAGTTCCTTGCAAGAGATATATGTATGAAATTTTTAACAGAGATTTTGTGTTATATTTCCAACAAATTGTCTTCAGGATTTTTAATTTTGAATGATAATTGTGAAAATATTCTAATTAATGCAAAACTCACTCATAAAAAAACTTCATTTTTTTACTTAATTTTTTTACTTATTTTTTTTTTTTTATATAAAATTCCTAATCAATATTTTAAGAAATCCTGAAAACAAATTAAAATGACACATTTTCTGTACACAGAAGTGTAAAAATTTTGTAAATCGAGTAAGTACTTCCAGGGATATATAAAAAAATAAATATGTTTAAAATTTTACAATTTAAATTAAAAAAACATATATATTTAAAAAATTTCAGAATTTTTTTTTTTTTTTTTACGTGCAATATTTTTATTATATTAAAAGATATTTCAGAAAAAAATTTCATAACAAAATCTCTATAAATAAAAAAAAAATAGAATTTAAAGTTTAGACTCTTATGTATCATTTAAAAACTTGTTTCATTTTATAGATGTTATAGAAAGCACCGAAAATTTTCTTTTTGTAAACACTTGCATTTCGGCATCTTACCCATAGGTATGAGTAAGATGGCCAACTATCTAGGGGTAAGATGCCTTATGGAGTTCCAATGTTAACAATAATTTTTGTGAAGCAGTATAAAACATAATGGAAGGAATAAAAGTGACTTTAATATTTTAGACATACTAAAATCGTTAACTTACTTAATATTAGGAAATTTAAAAAATATGAATATAACAAACGCTGGCAATATAATAAAAGAACAAACCCATATTTATTTGTTATATAATTATTTATGTTATATTAATATATTTGTTTGCATAATATTTATTTAATATATTATGTTCTACTTAACATTTAAAAGAATAATGGCTCTTAAGTATGCCTATTAAACATTATAAGAAGTTTAACTACGGTAAAGCTACTGTGATAAAGTGCTTTAGAGTCAATCTTTTTTGTTAATGTTTTTCCTATGCCCCTTTGTTCATTTTAGCAATATCTCAGGTCTGCCAAAAACTCCACATTTGTTTAGGAACTTTGGACAGATTTTGTATAACCAACAGTTTCACTGAATGCACTTGATCCCATCACAATTTTCCTAGTCTTTATTGCACTCTGCTAGACACTCTGAACAATCATTCTCATTCACTTTAAAAAAATCCTCGTCTTCTGAATCTTGGGAGGGAATTTAATCATCATCCATATCATCGTCAGTTGAAGATTATGTCTTTCTACCCTTTGACTTATTATCTAATTCCTTTTTAGAAAGGCTTGAGACACATGAAAATTCGCAGATGCTATTGTCACACCGATTTAGTTTGGTTCTACAGGACTTTAAAATTATTTTTATTTGAATATTAAAATGAGAAAAAAAAACTTTGGTGAAAATTACGTCATATTTAAATTACATTATTGTCACACAGATTTAGTTTGGTTCTATAGGCCTTTAAAATTATTTTTATTTGAATATTAAAATGAGAAAAAAAACTTTGGTGAAAATTACGTCATATTTAAAACGATATATTTAAAATGTCTAATTTAAAATAAATTTTTATAGCATCTTTATAAAATTTTTTACTTAGTCATGTTATACAAGCAAATTTTAAATTGTTTGATTGATCTTATTTAATCAGTCACGAAAGTAGCCGTTAGCAGTCTCGACAGCAATTGATTCGGCCTTAAAATCCCTCAGCCAAAGGGAAATTAATGGAAACCTGATTACAGTAGATCGCCGCTAGTCGTTTAATTACTATTTAATCTTCCGTAATCTTTTCAAAGCAGATCAAATTAGTGTGTTTTTAGAGTCTGCGGTGTCCGGATGGACGTTGGCGAGCATAGCTCGTAGGGAGCATATAACCTAGTTATGTAAAACTATATTATATACTACCGATATTTACATTTATAAAAATTATTTATAGCTTCATTTAACATAAATTTTTTAACAATGATTAAAAGTAATAATTAGTAAACAATTATTTCTAAAGCCAAGTAAGTTTATTTATAAGGCAGAATACGAATAGAAACCTTCCAAATTATGTTCACCTTAGATTTTAATATTTCTTTATGTCATTTTAAACATTTAGATAATTTATAATTTTAATAAATGATTTTTTTAATCAGTTGATTAAAATCACGAATTAATCACTGATTTAAATTATCTGATTAAAGTTGTTAACAAGTTAGTAAATAGCCAAGAGTAATTTAAACAATGAAGAAACAACCAGGTATTTGACTGTAAAAGAAAACAACCGGCATCTTACCACAAGGGACAACATCTAACCCCCAAAAATTTTCGTCGGCTTATCCCAAAGTATTGGGCAAGACGCCGGTGCCCCCAACTGACGTGAAGAAGTGGGAATCGGCCACCATTTATGCTTTGCAGAAAGGCCAGGTACCAGTACTCTCCAAAAACATGACATTTATTTCTCTGGTGTTTAAACTAAGAATTACATAGGCAAATAAAGAAGTCACGTAAAATATTTTGGACACTTACCAGAAGTGTTAAGGCGGAATAACAATAAAAAAGTACCGTTAACAATTTGAGAGGCACCGCTTGCAGTCTGCAAACGGTTAATTTTAATGCCTAGATTGCCAACTGGCACCAGTAATTTTTTTTGCACAATTTCGATCTCATAATATACGTGAAAAAAAGCTTTTGATTATTTTCATATAAGTTTGTTCGTTAATTGCGGGGGGGGGGGGGGGTGAATTAATTATTTGAACATTTTTGGAGTAGAAATGCCTTGCCCCTGAAAGGGTTAAAATTTTTTTAAAAGAACGTAAATGGAAATTAAAGTATCACTAGGGAACCCTCTTCCTTACAACTGAGCAGCGTTTCCCTACATCGCCTGCGCATATGAAAACTACGTGATACGGCATCTTGTACAACACGGCATCTCACCTCCAGTTACCCTATTTATAAATATGTAATCTGTGTTCTGCTCTTCCGCGATTAGTGCATATTCAAAAGAATCATTTTAATATGTTTACATTTGATTAAAACCTTTGAAACTGTTCTTTTAAATACGACGCAAGTTTCAGTGGTGAAATCACGCTTCTAATTGCTGGAATGTAATAAGGCAAATTAATTTTATGTTTCTATGTTTGTTGCCCAAAGGTAAGCTACAAATTCAGCATTTTTTTCGCGCTATGTAAGAGAAATATATATATAGATATGAAATCCCGTGCATTAATTCTTAAGATAAAGCGACCACGAAAATTGAGCCACACAGACTAACAGACATGTATTTTCCAAATATAGTCAAATCATTTTGAGGACATTCCAAAACAAGTAAATTAATTGAAAAGCAGATATCAAAAGTTTTCGCCGTTCCAATCTTTATTTCTTATGCATACAAAAAAAATGTAAATTATGGTAATTAACTCACCATTGTTTCTCACAAACTATGTTTAACTTAATCAGGTTTTACATACATAAAAATTAATTGCGATTTAATTTAAATTTTAAATCCTACTAAATTTGCAATGAATTTCTGACTAATTTTTACAATCAGAATTTTCTATTCACATTTATTAATTTTTAGAGATTAAGTATGAGTCATTAGATTATTAGTCATAGAGATTAAGAATTTAGAGTCATAAAAAAATGTACACCATGATGAAAATTAAAAAAACTTAACATGTCCGAGTTACACATTTAAGTTGACTTCTTACAGAGAAAAAATAACTGAAGATTATTTAAAAAGACTTTAAATTAAAAGGCTATTTTTCAAAATGCTTTGATTATTACTATTTCCGAATTACAAAATTTACTTTACGTTATGACATAAATTCTACGATTAGATAACGCAAATATTATTATCCGGAAATTGGAAATAGTGGTATCCAAAGGTTAGCACGCGTAATAACTCTGTTTTTACCCTGAAAATTCTGCAGATTTTTTAAACGTTCCATACTTTCATTTTGTTATCAAATCTAAGCATATTCAGGTAAATTTCCAAACTTCTGTGCTGGAGTTCATAATAACAAAAGTAAATGAAAAAATATTTAAATCGTTAAATGCAGTTATTGGTTCAAACTCAGAATTATTTAATCCCTAATTCATTTTAAAATATAAAAAATAAACTCATTTTAATACTGTCTATTAAAACAACAATAAGATTTTGAAAAAGGTCGGTAGTATTTTTGAAAAATTAAATTTATATTTGCATCACAATAGAAAAGAATTTTGTTCATCCTGTTATTGTTTTTTAAAGCTACAATTAGAGCTTTGGCATTTTTTTTGTGAACTTCATAATATTTATTAATCGAAAATAAAAAACAGAAAAGAACAGAAAAGAACAAAGCATAAATAGAAATAAAAATAAATTCACGTTCTTTTACGAAATATAATGAATGAAAAATGTTTTCGTTTGTTTATTTTTTTATTCCTTTTGAATACATTGGTTTCAATTCGCCTCATAATCGCAAAAAAATAATGAATTTTAATTAAAAAATGATGTATGATGAATGAAAAAGATGTTTGTAATGAATTTAATTTTTCTTCAAACCTGATTCTCGTTAATGATTATGCGGGATAAATATAAAAAAAAAAAAAAGGTAACTCGTATGCTTTTTTCTTTTAATAAGCCAGACTTTACATATATCATTTTAGATTTCTTTGCTTAATTAAAAATTTTCTCTACTGTAAATTAAAAATAATATACAATATGTTAATTTGTATAATCATTTTTTTCTGGGTTTTAGTGTGATTTTTTTAATTAGATTAGCAAATTAAAATAAATATGAAGTTATCATTACAACATTTTTTTTCAATCGCAAACTAAAAGGTGTTTGTATAGCTATGTATTTAAAAAAAGGAGTTTTTATAAAATCTACATTTTTAAAAAGACATAACCTGCGAATCTTTATTATAAAAAAAAACATTTCCATGAGAAACGCTGACGTCATATCGACGGACGTTGGCAACGACGTGAACAATGACATTTATAATAAAACACTCATACTACAATATATATTAAAACACATACACACATAAATACACACACACATACACACATACTTTTGCCGGAACTTTATTAACTTCAAAACATTAAACATTTTCACTTTTTAAACGGTCAAATAGGAAAAAATATATACTTCTAAATGCAATTTGTTCGAATATTGTATCTTAATTTACAGACTTCTAATTGTTTTCAAAATAATTTCAAGCATGGAATCTTTGAAAATCTATCTCTATTGCATGCAGCTCGATTACGGTAGATTAACCTTAAAAGACACTTAAAAGAATATAAATAAAAGCAAATACAGACAGTTTAATTAAATAATTAAAAAGCACATAAAAATTCTTTTAAAATAACATTAAACGAATATTAATTACGTGATTTTTTTCATATTGCTAACTAAGCGTAAAACCAACAAAGTGAAAAATGTCCAAGTCTTAAATCAATCCCGGATCCTTGGAATACCGCTCCAATGCTTTATCTATTGAGCTACGAGGACGATATTCAGCCTGGCATCTCTAACTTACATATGTCGGTAATTAAACAAGGAGGTGGTTCTTTGAGTCAGGTTAAAATGGTATATTCAGATGGAAGTTAACTAGCTTCATTAAATGGGAATTTGGCCGTTCTTCCAAACCATGCCTCCAGGAAAATAGACTAGAACGTTTTACCTCAAAGACCACATACCGACTCAATGAAGCTAGTTCACTTCCACTTCACTTCCACCTGAACATACCATTTTAACCTGACTGCAGACTCAAATACCTACCTCCGTGCTTAATTGTTTGTGCCACATGCTCTCAACTGCAAGCTGAATTACATTATCTCTCGTGAATTTGTTTTTATTTATACTACTGAAGAGGAGCTTTAAACAAGTTCGAAACGTTTAATGTTATTTTTAAATACTTATTATGTGCTTTTAACTATTTAATAAATACTCTGTATTTTTTTTCTTTTAATTAATTATAAACTGACATAATATATATTTTTTTTCACTTTACACATTATAAAGAGTTGAGCATTGGTTTCCGACTAATATCCCACGACGAAATTAAAATTTTCTCAAAAAAAAATAATAATAAATAAATAAATAAAAACAATTTCATCAGATATAAAATTAAACTACGGGTTAGATGTTTAAACGGTTCTATGCACAGGTGTTCATGAATTTAATTCTAAAACCAAAATAAAATTAACTATTCGATTTAGTAAAATATTTTTCTACTACTGTGCCTTTTTTACTTTCTTTCGAAGATCTTTAATAGAAGAAAGTACTGTAATCGAAAAATTTTTTCGACGGATTTACACGTTTTAAGGGTCAGAGATCCCCAAAAACATGTTTATAGAAAATGTCTGTCTGTCCGTCTGTCTGTCGCCATTGTACCATCAAAAAGTGTATGAAGTTAGGCATAGAATTGAACCAAATTTTTATTTTCAATTTTTGGCTATGGCGAGCAGGTCCTCCCTGAATTTTGAAAAAAATCGCCGGTAGGGGGCGCTGTAATAGCGACTTTTGTGTGATTTTGAATATTGTACCATCGTAAAGTGCATGAAATTATGCATAGAATTGAACAAAATTTTTATTTTAAGTTTTCGGCTATAACAAGCAAGTCCCCATGAATTTGGAAAAAATTCGACGGTAGGGGGCGCTGTAATAGCGATTCTTGAGCGATTTTGAATATTGTACCATCGAAAAATGTATAAAGTTATGCATAGAATTGAACCAAAAGAAAAAAAATTAAGTTCTTGGCTGTGGCAAGCACGTCCTTCCTTAATTTGGTAAAAATTCGCGGGTAGGGGGCCTGTAATAGCGATTTTTGTGCGATTTCTGTGCCATTTTGAATATTGCACCATCGAAAAGTGTATGAAGTTATGCATAGAACTGAACCAAATTTTTTATGTTTGTTTTTGGTCATGGCCCGAAGATCTTCCCTGAATTTTGAAAAATTCCGCCGAAAGGAAGCGCCGATTTTGCGATGTCTGTATGATTTTCATTATTGTACCATCGAAAAGTGCATGAAGTTACGCATATAATTGAACCAAATTTTTTGTTTATGTTTCTGGCTGTGGCAAGCAAGTCCTCCTTGAATTTGAAAAAAATCTGCCGGAAGGGGACGCTGTAATAGTAATGTCTGTGCCATTTTCATTATTGTACCATCGAAAACTGTATAAAATTATGCATACAATTGAATCAATTTTTTTGTGTTTGTGTAAGTCTATGGTCAGTAGGTCCTCGCTGAACTTGAAAAAATTCCGCCAGAAGGGAGCGCTATAATTGCGATGTCTGTACCATTTTCATTATTGTACCATCGAAAAGTGTATGAAGTTATGCATAGAATTCAACCAATTTTTTGTGTATTTTTCTGGCTATGGCAAGCAAGTCCTCCCTGAATTTGAAAATAAATCTGCCGGAAAGGGGGGGGGGCGCTGTAATAGCGATGTTTGTACCATTTTCTTTATCGTACCATCGAAAAGTGTATAAAATTATGCATACAATTAAACCAAATTTTTTGTGCATGTATTTGGCTTTGGCCAACAGGTCATCCCTTAATTTGGAAATATTGCGCGTTAAAGGGACTCTGTGATAGCAATTTTTGTATACTTTTCTTGATTTTTTGTAGTTCTATTGTCCATCGGCGGCTCGTGCAGCGGCGGGAACTCGCTTCCTGCTATGCCGGCTATTCGCAAACACCTGATAACAACAGAATAAGAAAAAACTATTCATTTTAGCAAATATCATGATATAGATTAACTCGTTTTTAGTCCGTTTAATTGACTGAAGCAGAAATTTAAGATGAAAATCAAAGTTGGTATAGTATTGAACTAATAATATTGAAGTATTAACATGTGTAACTACTTTTTGGAATATTAAGATGTATAAGATATATGAAAGTTTTGGGATTGGCACATCCAACTAGTTTTAATGAAATTTAATTTATCCTGTTACTATGGCAGCAGACGATAAAGTCATATCTTTGGAATAATGGAACAAATCGAATAAAAGTTTTGTTGATGTTTGTGATAAAATGTGTTTCTTTATTTTTAAAAATTTGTAATAATAAAGAGCAATTAAATAATCTCTAATTATTTGCATGCGAGGTAAAAGAATTATCATAATACTCGCTAGAGCTTTTTAGTATTGTAGCGTGACGTACGTAATATGTGTATCTCTAATTACTTGCACGTGAGGTAAAAGAATTATCGTAATACCCGCTACAGCTTTGTAGCATTGCAGCGTTGCGTACGTAATATGCAATGCGTCTTGCAATAGAAAGGTAATTGTTGTGGTAAGAATTTTATTGTGAATTTTCAATTGTTGGCAGCTGCTATAACGAAAAATGTTTAAATTTGATAGAAAATTGCTGAAAAATTGGTGTTTTTTATTAAGTAAAAGTTAAATATAAATTATTTCGATTCGGGATAGCTTTAGTTGCATTGGCCGTGTTTTAATACACATGTACGGAACATTTCACAATTCTCGCTTCCAAACTGTGGATTTGCATAGCATTACAGACAGACAGGTAAATTCATTTTTATATATTAGATACATAGATTTTTTTTCTGTTTATTTCTTAAGAAAGAGAACAGGAAAGAAAAAAATGAACCGTTATTTAACCTGTCACATTTGGATTTCTAAACTGATTTATCGCAAATTAATTAAAATTTAACTATTATTTGATAAAAACGTATTTTTTAAATATTATATTCTTCTTTTTTTTTAATTTATTCTCTACTTTTAAGTCTTTAAGGGGTCTCAGGACTCTTAAAGCTTCAAAATTTTCGAAATTTTAATTTCTTTAGATGTTAAAATCCTATCTTTTCTAAACATTTTGATAGAATTGTTTCCTTGAAATTCCCATAAGAATAGAAGTATTTTAGAATGTTTATAGAATTTGAATTATACCCCTTAATATATTATAATCCCTTTGAATTATACCTTTTAGAATGATACCCTTCAACAACTGAAGCTGCTTTTCCGAAATTTTAAAGTAATTTTTTCGCCAAATGACGTTTTTGGGCATAACGCGTAGGATATCTCAAAAAATTCTGAATATTTTTTCGTGAAATTTTTAAAACATATGTTTCATGTTAGTCTAATGTGATTATACTTTTTAAATTTTCAAAATTTCGCATTAGCTAAATACAACTTTTGTATTTAAAATAGGAAAATGCTTTAAATACAAATTTATTTAGGTTCAAAGTAATTATTGTAATCTGAAGTATAATTAGGCACAAAAAATGTCATTCTAGTTGCAAAAATGTAAATTGCAAATGTTTTGCAATTCTGTGCGAAAGCTGTTATACCAATTTTTTTCTCGACAAAATGTCTGACATTTTGGAATCCCCTGTAAATAATAATTCTGCATCTTGCAATTTTTTAAATACAGAAATGAAAGAAAATACTTATATCTTTTATCCCAATAAAAAATGTGGTTTTAAATCATATACATTTTAAGATAATGTACAGCAGATGTACAGCGAATGTACAGCAGATAACATTGTGCCTGTTGGACGCTTTAAGGGGGTCTAAGGATTCTTAAAGCTTTAAAATTTTCGAAACTTTAATTTTTTTTACATGTGAAACTTGTATTTTTTCTGAACATTTTGATATAATTGTTTCCTTGAAATTCCCAGTGGAACAGAAGTTATGGCTTTTAGAAATGTACCCGCTAAATAGCTGAAGCGGCGTTTCCGTAACTTTGAAGCTGTTTTTCTCCAAATGACGTTTTTGGCATAACACGCACGATATCTCAAAAACTTCTGACTATTTTTTCATGAAATTTTCAAAACGTATGTTTCATGTTAATCTGTATAAACTGAACCTAAAATTTCCTTTTCATTATTAAAAAAAAAATAATTTTTTAGGTGATTATACGGTTGAAATTTTCTAAATTTTGCATTAGCTAAATACAACTTGGTATTAAAAATATAAAATACAAATTTATTTAGGTTTAGGGTAATTATTATAATCTGAGGTATAAGTAGGCAGCAAAATTATTATACTAGTTGCAAAATTTATTTTGTAATCCTGCGCGTAAGCTGTTATACTAATTTTCTGCTCGATAAATGTCTACAGTTTGGAGCTCCCTGTAAATAATAATTCTGCATCTTGCAATTTTTTAAATATCTGAAACGAAAAAACATATTTATATCTTTCATAGCAATAAAAATTGAGTCTTTAAATCATACACATTTTAAGATAATACATGTTGAAATTGATCTTTCAAATTTTAAGAGTCCTTAGACCCCTTAAGGGGGCTGGTCACTTAGCTTCCGATTTCCCCTCGCTAATGTTAAGTCTATGAACTTTTGATGCTATTATATTATATTTAAAATATCTCCTCAGGAAATGAATATGTTTAACTTCTATTTTTTGTGCACACTTCCTATAAGATGTCTCTTTTTTTCTTAGTTCTCAAAAATATTTCTAAAGTATAGACTTAATTTTATATGAAGTGTTAAACTTTTGCTTACTGTTCGCCCGCTTTTAACACATAAAATATTAAATTCAGCTTAGATTTTAGAAATATTTTGAAAACTAAGAATAAAAGAGACATCCTTTAAGAAGAGTACACAGAAAAAAGGTGTTAAAAATATGAATTTCCCGAGAAGATATTTTAAATATACGAATGCATCAAAAGAACATAGACTTAACATTACGGAGGAGAATGTCTAAGCTGAGTGACCAGCCCCCTTAAAATGTTTAATTGTTCTAGTTTCACAGCACTTTGGCCTACTTTGGCGCATCATTAAATTCATTGTTGTTTCACCTCCAATACAATTATACTAGTAACTGAAAATATTTGGCGATTGGTTGCTTGCGGCGGGCTAATTGGAAAATGCCTGAGAATTAATAATTAACTTATTAATGAATAATGAACTTGTAAAAATAGTAAAATGTTAGATTGTCATCGGAAACACACTTTTTTACAGAATTGTTATAATTCTAATATATCAGAAAGTTGGTTAAAAATCTATGTTTACATACGAAAACCAGGTTGAGTTAAACAAGTCTGAAATTATGCGTCAAGCGTGGCAAATGCGGTGCGTTCGTACTATAACTAGTTTTATAAATATTGAGATCTTGGTGCAATAGCTGTTGCACTCTTATGCAAAAAAGCATGAATACCAAATTTATTACGATTAGGTATACATATTGCGTTCAGTAATATAGAAATAATATGACTCCATCTGAAATAGGACGTCATCACTAAGGCAAACTAGAATAATTACCTGTCATGGATATCATTAATGACGTATGATATGATTTAATAGAATGAAGAAAACTTTTATTAATATCTTTTTAAGTTTTGATTCGATTTTCATAAAATTTGAAATGACTCTAAAAAATTCTGCAACGATTATATATATTAAATTTCAAACCATTCGGTTGGGTAGTTTTTGCGCTGTTATATGCGGACAGACGGACAGACGGACGGACGAGCGGACCAGACGACGACTATAGATGCTACGCAACAATTACGAACGCACCTAATAAAAGAGAGTAAAAACGCATAACTGTATAAAGATGTAATTATTTATTCGATAAATGGTAAGGAAGCATTTTAATAATTAGTCATGTTTTCTGTACGTTTTTAAACACGACATTTACATTTTTTAGACAGTACTTTGAGGAGTAATCTATCTGACAAAAAAAGATTCAAAATACATATTTTAAAACTATGTGTAGCATTTCTGGCTAATAAATTTTTTATAAAAAGTTATTCAGTTTCCATAAGTTCTTCATTTTTCAATACCGAGCAAGAAATTCGTACAGATTTATCATCAAGAAAAATCGAAAATTTGTTTGATAAAGTTCAACAAAGAAAAATAGAGTCTAGAACTAAATATATTACTTCCCTGATGATAAAATCCGTATTGTTTATTTATTATCAGCAATTGAAGTTTACAAATTGTTCGTTTCCGAAAAAAAAAAAATGGATCAATAAAGAAAAAAAATGTTTTCTCTCTCAACCTTTTCTGTTTTTTTTTTTTTAATAGATTGAAAATCTTCTGTGTTTCTTTGATAAACAAATAATATGGATAAATATAAAGAATCTCATCGTATACTATCCTTTATTTAGTATTTAATACAAAAATTGCATAAATAAATAAAGTACGTTTTAAAAAACAACGCATAGGCTCTTAACTCTTAATTTTACATTTTCAAAGATATATTATTTTATTAGCGGTATGCTATTTCTTTTTCCCCGCTTATTCTATGTAGTCTCCAAAAAATAACGTTACCTTATAGAAGCCAGCAGTAAAACAAAGCAGTACGATTAAATACTGTATAGCAATTTTTTAAACTTATAAGCATCGCACATTTTAAATTTTTATACCGTCGTATTGGAAAAAAAAGTACTTTTTAATGCAATTTGTTTAAAAACTGCACCTCCATTTATTTTTAAGATATTATTATTATTTCTTTTTTTTTTTTTTTTTTTTTAGTTTTTGGAGCCATTTGCTTAATATTGGCAACGAAAGAACTCCATTTCTGTAGAAAGTGAAAGAAAAATAGCAATTATACCTTTTCCCATAAAAACTGAAAAAAAAAATAATTAAAATACGTGCTATTTTGAAAAAATATAAATGAAGGATTTCTGATAAAACATGGAGTTATTAGAAACTAAATTTAATTTAACATCTATATTAATAATACAAACAAATGAAGGCCTGTGTATCTTTAGATAGCCGATTTTTTTGTCAAGTTTTTTGAATGACGAAATCTCTCTCTTTCTCTTTTTTTTTTTTTTTTAGGAATTTGGATTTGATGTATTATTCAGCGATATTGACGTCCTAAGCGTACTTTACTGTAGATGTTGTTTAACACTGGATCGCAAATGATGAATTCTTTAGCGGATATGGATCACATCACTTTATATAAAATAAAATCACGTGTTATAAGTCTTAAAACTGAACCACAGTAGAGTCCCGATTATCGGAGTTTCCACATTCACCCAGTTATTTTCTTCTGGTGGACTGATGGCTTCCATTATTATGAAACAGCCATTATAAATGAAGTGTTAGGTGAAGATGAAAGAGCAGCCGTAAAAAGTTAGAACTCAGATTTTCTGGTCAGAATGGGGGAAAAAATACGGCCATTTTCCCCCATTTTTTTAATATGTATTATAATTAAGAAGTTATAGGGTTATTTTCAGTTTTCACAATAATTGTAATTTAAGTAATAAAAATGTATTTAATTGTAAGTTAAGTTATGGGGTTTATTTTCGGTTTTCACAAAATCCCTCCCTATTTCCTCCTCCATGGTCCAATTTTGGCCATTAACGAACCTGACCGAGATTTTCTACCCCTCGATTTTATGTATCAGTTTGGAAGAGATTTGTGCAGAATGATGGAAGTTATCCTGTTCATAAAAATGTGATAGATATATAGATAGATATATAGATAGATAGACAGATAAAAGTTTTGAACTGGGGGTTGGTTTTGGGTTCTAGGGGCCATGATCGGCGAAAATCGGCAAAAAATCTTCGGAAATTCCAACATATATGATAATGTAATAGGTAGTATTTCTTACGAAATCTACCTAATACTAGGGGATAAACCAGAGCTTTCCGGGTTACAGAATGTAGGTATAAAAATCATCTTATATATTATTTCTGATGTCAACATCCTTTTTACTCTGCATATATTAATGGCACAGCGATGAATGAGGGGTTTTTCAAAAGGCAAGCGGCTTTTGATATAATACACTTCTATATCATTAAAACGCATTGTTTCATTAAAAAAAAAAATACATTTAATGAAAAAAGCACACCAACAAACTATTTCAAAAATTGTAGTGAGAAAGGCTCGCACGGATCTACTGTTTTTATTATTATTATTTTGATCGGCTAAGCTAACAGATTTTTACGTTTAATATATTTTTTAAATGCCCATTAACAATACTAAAAATCATATTTATATCAAAAACAGCAATAATGCGTTCAAATAAAGTTTTCAAATATATTAAAAGCGACATTTTTAAAGTGGTCATGCGTCATGGTTTAACAGACGAAGAAATAGCCAAAGTTAGCTATTTATAATGAGTTTATTTTATTCTGTTCATTATAGTGGTTCGATTACGTCTTAAATTTATTTATATTCTATTGTTTTACCTTAATGGGCGTTTTAATTTCGTTATAGAGCATGAGCTATTTATATTAATTGAAATGCTCACGGGTTTATCTTTCGCTATCGTCTGCACGGGATAGAGATAGATTTGAAAAAAAAAAGAAAAACTAGTTGGATGTGCCAATCCCAAAACTTTCTTCTATCTTATACATCTTAATATTTCAAAAACTAGTTACACATGTTAATACTTCAATATTATTAGTTCATTACTATACCAACTTTGATTTTCATCTTAAATTTCTGCTTCAGTCAATTAAATGAACTAAAAACGAGTTAATCTATATCTTGATATTTGTTAAAATTAATAGTTTTCCCTTATTCTGTTGTTATCAGATGTTTTTGAATAGCCGGCTTAGCAGGAAGTGAGTTCCCGCCTTTGCACGAGCCGCCGATGGACAATAGAACTACGAAAAATAAAGAAAAGTATACAAAAATCGCCATCACAGAGCCCCATTACCGCGCGATATTTCCAAATTCAAGGGGGACCTGTTGGCCAAAGCCAAAAACATGCACAAAAAATTTGGTTCAATTGTATGCATAATTTTATACAATTTTCGATTGTACAATAAAGAAAATGGTACAAACATCGTAATTATAGCGCACCCTTCCAGCGGAATTTTTCCAAATTCAGGGAGGACCTTCATGCCATGAACAAAAAGAAATACAAAAAATTTGGCTCAATTCTCTGCATAACTTCATACACTTTTCGATGGCATAATATTCAAAATGACACAAAAATCGCTATTACAGCGCCCCCTACCCGCAATTTTTTTCCAAATTAAGGAAAGACCTGCTTGCCATAGCCAAGAACTTAAAATAAAAATTTGCTTCAATTCTATGCATAACTTCATACACTTTAGGATGGTACAATATGCAAAATCACTATTACAGCGCCCCTTAGTGGCAAATTTTTTCCAAATTCAGGCAGGTGCTGCTTGTCATATCCATAAACTTAAAATAAAAATTTGGTTCAATTCTATGCATAACTTCATATACTTTTGGATGGTACAATATTCAAAATCGCTGTTACAGCGCCCCCTACCGGCGAATGTTTTCTAAATTCAGGGAGGATCTGCCTGCCAAAGCCAAAAACTTAAAATAAAAATTTAGTTCAATTCTATGCATAACTTCATACACTTTTGGATAGTACAATATTCAAAATCGCAGAAAAGTCGCTGTGACAGCGCCCCTACCGGCGAATTTTTTTCAAATTCAGGGAGGACCTACCTGCCATATCCAAAAACTTAAAATAAAAATTTGGTTCAATTCTATGCATAACTTCATATACTTTTGGATGGTACAATATTCAAAATCGCACAAAACTCGCTGTTACAGCGCCCCCTACCGGCGTATTTTTTCCAAATTCATTGAGGACCTACCTGCTATATCCAAAAACTTAAAATAAAAATTTGGTTCAATTCTATGCATAACTTCATATAATTTTGGATGGTACAATATTCAAAATCGCACAAAAATCACTGTTACAGCGCCCCCTATCGGCGAATTTTTTCCAAGTTCAGGGAGGACCTACCTGCCATATCCAAAAACTTAACATAAAAATTTGGTTCAATTCTATGCATACCTTCATACACTTTTTGATGGTACAATGGTGACAGACACACCGGCAGACAGACACACGGACACACGGACAGACAGACATTTTCTCTAAACATGTTTTTTGGGATCTCTGACCCCTAAAACATGTAAATCCGTCGAAAACCGGAAGTCGAAAAAAATTTCGATTACAATACTTTCTTCTATTGAAGATAGAAGAAAGTAACAAGATGTAAATTGCACGTCAAACGCCGCAAATGAGGTGCGTTTGTACTATAACTAGTTTATAAATATTTTTTGCATTGCATATTGTACTGAATGTATATTTCAGTGTACTTCATAAGTGCATATCAATTTCATTCTGTTCGAAAGGCTCTGACATCATTAAAATGTTAAAACACCAAATAAAATAAACTAAGACAGACTTGAGCACAGTTAAAAAATAAAATTTATAAAGACAATAAAAAACAATTAAAAATACAATATGTAAACGTTTCGCAAAGCGACACGCAAGGCATCATCAGTACAAAAAATATCCATTGCATTTCAAACGTCAGAATAAATCAAGAACAGTTACAGTTAGCTATTTTAAAAACAAACAATATTCGCTAGGGACAGTTGAGTTCCTTTTTCAATAAGCATAAATTTCAATAGGATAAGTCTAAATTACCCGGTGTTGTTTATATTATTCCTTGTAAAGATTGCAATAGTATTTATATTGGTGAAACTGGTAGATCATTGGATATTCGCCTAAAAGAACATACTTTAAAAAAGAGTAATTTGAATTCAAAAATTGTCCAGCATTCACTTCAAACGAATCACATTCCGCTCATTGCGAACGCCAGTATTTTGAAATCTGGTTGCAACAACTACCATGGTAGATTGCTCCTTGAGGCTTGGTTCACTGAATTGCGGTCGCATGCTTTGAATGATGCTCGTTCTGGCCCTAGCGAATATTGTTTGTTTTTAAAATAGCTAACTGTAACTGTTCTTGATTTGTTCTGACGTTTGAAATGCAATGGATATTTTTTGTACAGATGATGCCTTGCGTGTCGCTTGGAGAAACGTTTACATATTGTATTTTTAATTGTTTTTTATTGTCTTTATAAATTTTACTTTTTAACTGTGCTCAAGTCTGTCTTAGTTTATTTTATTTGGTGTTTTAATGGTTTTTAAATTCAGACGTTAAATGTATATGTACTGTAAATCATTAAAATGTACTTGAATTTTTTTTTTTTTTTTTTTTTTTTTTTTTTTTTTTTTTTTACCCATTGGCCGTAATGTAAGGGAAAAGTTTTGACTCTCCCTGTAATTAAACTGTACATCCGATTTTCATAAAATTTGAAATGACTCGACAAAATTTTGCAACAATTACATATTTAAAATTTCAAACCATTCGACTGGGTAGTTTCTGCTCTATTATATGCGGACGGGCGGACAGACAGACAGACGGACCGAACGACGAATATAGGTGTTACGTATTTATAAAATTACGAACGCACCTAAAAATCATGCTAGAAAATTATTTTAAACGCAATAAAAATTGAGTAAATTGCGATACCGTTTTCAAAGAAATTTCGATAGAGTTTTCAAACAAATTGCATTTGAAAGTACATTTTTTTCAATTTGACGTTGTAAAAATTAAAAATATGCGATGTTTAGAAGTTTAAAAAATTTAAAAAAATTACAAAATCAATTTTTTGTTTTGAAATATAAATTGTGACAAAAGTTTTTAGAAAATAAATCTCAGAATACATTTCAAAGAAGTTTAAATTTTTTAAAAATTGCAAAAGCGTAATTAGAATACTCATTTAATGAACTATTGAATTTCTGGCTCTTTACCAAAATAATCCGCCATCAGAAGAAAAATTAATAAAAATGAGAAAATTACATATTGTTAGTTTTTAAAAATTAAATTTAGCTCATTAGTTTTATTTGGAGCATTAATTATGTATTATTAAATATATAAATATAACAGTTATTTACATAATTGCTTTCAAAATTGATACAGACATAAAAGAAGACATTAAATATGAAAAATCTGTTATGGAATTATTTAAAAACAGAAAAAAAAATGGTTTCTATTTCTTTTAAAGCGCGACAAAGTGAAAAGGATGTGTTATTAACTTAAGTGAATTAAAACTAAATGTAATTACTTAAATTATAATTTTTTAAGTTTTTCTCGAAGACTTTATAATGGCATTGTTCCAATTCTCTAGGCTAGAGTTTAATGTCATTGAAGACAATTCATGTTTGGAAAAAAAATATATATTTCCTGTTTTTCTGGGTTATTAATGATGATTCACTTAAGGGGTCAATATCTAATTTTCTTCCATATCTTATCTGCACCTTATTGTTTAAATGTTTTATGTCTAGTTATTTAAAAATCTTATTTTTAATCCTTTCATTTTTACTTTCTTCTATCTTTACAAGAAGAAAGTATTGGATTCGTGAAAAATTCGACTTCCGGTTTTCGATGGATTTATACGTTTTAGAAGGTCCTAAACACGATTTGGTGGTTTTTAGAAAATGTCTACCTATAAGTATGGCTGTCACTCTGTGAGTATGTCTGTCTGTATCTGACAGAAATTTTGTGGGCGCTCTATCTCAAGAACGGATGCACGGAATTTCACAAACCTTTAGATTCAGTCAAAGCTTGATATAAATTGGTGCTAATTAGTGTTTGATGCATATGACCCAACAGGTGGCACTGCAATGCTGCATGTTCTACGATTTTCGCAATAGCTCTATCTCAAGAACTAATGCACGAATTTTTATCAAACTTCAAATTCAAATAGACAAATATTGGTGCTGATTATGCCTTGGTGTAACTCTTCGAAAAGGTAGTGCTGCTATGCTCCATTTTTCTCGATTTCCGCAATAGCTCTATCTGAAGAACTAACTCACGAATTTTGATCTAATTTCAGACTCAGTTAGACGTTGACACAAGTTGTTGCTCATTAGGTTTTCGTGTCAATCGCCTTATAGGTGGCACTGCTATGCTGGATTTTTCACGATTTTTACAATAGCTCAAAATTAATGTACGAATTTTCATCAAACTTCAGATTCCGTTAGACATAGGCATAAGTTGTTGCTGATTAGGTTTTGATGTAAACCACCAACAGGTGGCACTGCTATGCTGCATTTTGCATGATCTATACGATTTTAGCGATAATCATATCTCAAGAACTAATGCATGGAATTTCATATCTTTAGAATCCTCATGATGGGCATAGATTGCCATTTAATTTTGGCATTGTGCTAGCGAATTTTGAAGTACTAGCATTCATGAGATAGAAGAAAGTTTTGGGATTGGCTAGTAGGCCGACTATTTCTTAATGTTATTAAAGTATTAAAATCAATACAGTTTCAAAAGAAGTATTTTATTCTTTAGTGATACTTTTACACGAAATCACAAAGGAAGAACAGAATGTTTAAAATGTTATACAAACAATACTCTTTAAACTGATTAATCTTTCTTTACTAATATTAATATTACTAAAAACCTGAAGAACTTAATTTTTACGGTAAATATTTATACAAATATCGAGTGATATTGTTTAAAATCTATATTTTCTTTCACTTAAATCTACATATAATCTTCGAAAAAAAAAGTTTTTTAGTAATCAAATAATTAGAAACAGATTTTTTTTTTCCTTTAAAAAAATTTACTTTGGATTCCACATGAATATTAACATTGGGCTATTTTTATTTTTACCAGCTCTTTAAATTTCTTAATTATTGAAAATTGAATTTTAAGGGGTCTCAGGACTTTTAAAGCTATTAAATTTTCGAAATTTAATTTTTTTTAGATGCTAAACTCCTATCTTTTCAGAATATTTTGATATAATTGTTTCCTTGAAATTCCCATTAGAACAGAAGTTATGACTTTTAGAATGATACCAGCTCAATAGCTGAAGCAGCGTTTCCGAAACTTTGAAATCATTTTTCTCCAAATGACGTTTTTAAGAAGAACGCGCACCATATCTCAAAAACATGTACATTTTTTTCATGAAATTTTTAAAACACATGTTTCATGTTAGTCTGTATAAACTGAACCTAAAATTTCCTTTTTATTGTTCAAAATAGTATTTTTTTATGTGGTTATCCTGTTGAAATTTTTTAGATTTTGCATTAGCTAAATACATCTTTGTATTAAAGATACAGAAATGTTGTACAGAAATATTTATTTAAGTTTAGTGTAATTATTAGAATCTGAAATATAAGTAGGCACCAAAAGTTTCATTCTAGTTGCAAAATTTATTTTGCCATCGTGCGCGTAATCTGTTACGCGTGTCTGCGTGTATTTTCTGATCGTCAAATGTCTGACATTTTGGAGTCCCCTGTAAATTATTATTCTGCATCTTGCAATATTTTAAATCCATGAAATGAAAGAACATACTTATATCTTTCATTCCAATATAAAATCAAATACATTTTAAGATATTATATGTTGTATAAGGTCTTTTGTTTTTCATTTTTTCCAATCTTAAGAGTCCTGAGACCCCTTAAACAACAATAGTTTAAAAAACCTATTTTGTGACCTTTAAATGGCTGAATATAACACGTTATGCCGGAATATTTGTTTGTTAAAAAACATTCGTATCAGAAAAAATAATTTTTTAGGCAGGTGTAAACTTATAACAATAAAAAATAAAATGCATCTAAATATTTTTAATCAAGAAAACGAAATATAAGCTGCAAATATTAATTAAAAAAATTCTTTTTATGAGAAAAATCTGAACTATGTCTTCATTTATTGCAAATCTGTTTAAATCGTACTTTTAATTACTTGTAATCGTTGAATGGAGTAAGAGCTAAACTGCGAATTGGTATGCGAAAGGAAAATCAAATTTCAATGCACAATTAAAAATAAATTTTTAAAAAGGTATCTAAGTTATTCATTTAGTTCCCTTTCAGTCGGTATCTAAACAAAATACATAAACAAGTGTAAATGACACTTTGCACGCATTCAGTACAAGCACGTTATTTCCTAATAGCTTTTGTGTTAGAATTATTGAAATGAAAAGAAGAATCTTTTACATTTAAGTGTCTTTTAAAATAAAAGCTTTCATTAGAGAAAAATAAATATGTATAGGCGATTCAGTTAAATAAATTTATAGAATTCTCTTTTTTTATAAATGAAATTCTTTGCAGTAGTTTTTATGAATAAAGTTTCAATCATTATTTCAGGATACCAGTTCACAGTATTTAAAGCAAAATCCTGTCGAAAATTATTTTTCCGGTGTTTTACAGTTAAAATCATTGCTGTTGAATTACTGTTAGTAAATACACTTATAGGATGTTATATACACTTAAAAGTATGCATTTGCTGAAAAAAATAAATATAAACGACAAATATTATTTAAATTATTACTGTTTATAAGAGGGAAGTAACATTTGAAACTGTTGTTTTTCTTAGAAGTAATGTTTAATTAAATGTGGTTAATTATACAATATGTAAACTTTTAATTATTTTTATAAGCAAATTTATTAATATATATAGTATTTTAATTTAGTATTTATCTAAGTTGAGCCTCTAAAGTTGAGTTGTATGTAAATCAATAGGCCTAAATTAGAGCTAAACAGACTTAAACATAACACATTTGTAAATTTTTTTATTACATTAAAAATAAAGCTTTTGAGTTCAGCTAATCAGGAAGCCACAAAAAATATACATTTAAACATAATTAAACATAATAAAAAAGTTGAAACTTAGCAATAAAGCACGTCTTCTCGCAAAGAAATCTCCTCTTCATCCGAGTACAGAAGCCGCCGGATATGGCTCCTGATATAAACTTAGAGCGATGCATCAGGTCTTCTTCCTGCCTTTGTACCTTTTTAATATAGCTTCTGCCAGTCTTCTTCTTGCCGTTTGAGCACTTATACTTTCTCCAATGTTTTCTGACATAGCTGCAGCGAACTCAGAGAAAGTTTTTTTTGCAATCTCTAACAGAGTTTCGTATAAGTTTTCTGTCCTGGCGTTTCGTTGTGTTTCTGACCGTTCTTGTCTTGTTTCCCTGAAACTGAGTCTCCGTAAACCTTTTAATAGCAGAATTCGCTGCACTTCGCGACCATTTTACGATCTTGCTTACCTCTGTTTGAGATTTGCTTTGTTCATGCAAACCCTGAATTCTCACTCTTATTCCAACAAGCAGATCGCTTTTTTTAGGCATTTTATAATTAAATGATAAAATATTATCCACTAGATTACACACAGAAGTTACTTTGTGCAGTGAATATCAAATAAAGACTGGCAAAACATTCGAAGTATTTTTTCAAAAAAAAGTACATCTCCTTCGTTTTAGTCGCTAGATGTCGCCAGTCCTTTCAAAGGGATTGTATGTTTTGATTGACGTTTGGCAACGCCGCTTACGTCTTTGTATAAAGCATGTGTTACTTTTTCTAATATCTTATGAATCAAGTGTTTTGTAGGGATGCCTAATACTTTTGGCCAAGGCTGTACTTTTAGATCTTTTTTTAAATAACTTTGATATTTTGAAAGAATATTTTTCGCGAAATATTTAGGAATAAAGCATGTCTTCTGGCAAAAAAACCACCTCTTTATCCGAGTTTAGGAGCCGCCGGATATGACTCATGCTCCTGATATAGACTTATAGCGATGCACCAGTTAAGTCAGCAACTGTAAAGTATACGTTTTACAGTTGTTGAAAAAATTTTAATTTTTGCACTTTCGGTCAGGTTTTTTTCGGTCAAAAACTTTGGATCACACAGATGAATTCAAGTAGATTATAACCAAACGTTGTGTATAGTTTATAGCAAAGAAGATACCTAAGCAAATATTTTAGAAAACGCATAACGCATTAAAAAAAAAAGATATAAACAATTACCCCCCTATCCGCAAAAGTTCTCCAAATGTTTTGTGCAGCTCTGTATATGATCCATACATTTGTTCAGTTTCTCTATAGTATGCTAAAATCTAGTTTAGTAAACAAACGCATAACACTGTTGGAAATTCGCCTTCAGCAATTTCTACCAATAGACAGAAACGTACTTGAATTATTTTGTACAGCCCTATATATCATACACAAATTTTTATACACGCCATATATTACGCCGATATGTAATTTAGGCAAAAAACGTGCTTGAAACTACTGAAATCACACTTCCAGATTTACTATTCATAGGAGGTCATGTATCCAGTTCTTTGGTTCCCGTTCTTCATAAAGAGGACCGTTCGGTCCTCTTTATTTATGTGCTACCAACATCTCATAATATTATACTAAGTGTAGTTGAGCTTGAAAATCAACTTGAAGTTGCATAACTCAAATTAAAAAACATCTTCAACCATTCACGCTCATTCTCAGTAATCTTTACGAATTCTTTTGAGTAGCCCTGTATATGTTTTATAAAATTTGTGGAAAAAATATAATATGCAAAAATTCAGTTTAACTTGAACTGCATACCATAACTGAAAACGCACTTTCAGCAATCATCTCTAATTGACAATACTTCGGATACAGTACTGTTGCCGAAATCTTTTATGTGTCCCTGTAAATGAACGTTAAATACAAGACACATCCTATTCTACTACAAGCATCTTTTAGTAAACCTCAGTAATGTATATCAATCATGTTTATAATTGAAATACGCTGTGAACAGTTTTTCCTTCAAGAATTTTATAGAATCTCTTTTGTGGGTGTCTTTTTTGCGGGTTTTATATAATCTCTTGGGGTGTAAAGCATTCATCATTCATTACCCTGTAAATGAATGATGAATGCTTTACACCCCATATCCTACAGAAAGTATGTATTAGTGTATTAGCTCAAAAATTCATATGAATTTATGTTTGTAGCATCATTAAAATACTTCACAAACGATTTTTCTTCACATACCATAATATAACGGAATACTTTTGAGATCCCTTGTACGCGTAGTGCTAATCATCTTATACTGTGCCGTAATAATGAATATAAATTTCATTATGTTTAAAATTTTGTAACACTATTAAAATATACCACAAATGATTTTTCCCCATAGACCGTAATATAACAGAATAGTTTTGAGTGCCGCTGTAAATAAACAATGAATTATAAACATTTCTTATTCAACAACGAACAGGCCGTACTGAACATCAACAACATATATAAATTACATGGCAATCGGAGTATATTTACACGAAGTTATAGCACGAACAGACGGACAGACAAATCCAAATCATAAACACTTTTCAACTATGTTGGAACGTGTTAAAAGGCAAAATGAAACAAAAAACGGCAGAATAAAAGAAAAAAAACGAAAAAAAAACTAAATAACCAAATTACGAAACGCTGGAAAGCAATATTTGGTTCTTTGTTTTTAAAGGTTCCGAAAATTTTAATGCCATGAAAGCCTACAATTGCTGAAGGTACACTACAACACAGTTTTATTATTGCAATAAAGAGCGCAATGCACGAGAAAGCGTCAACCCTTCTGTTACCTTTATAACAACTATGCAAATCATTGTACTTAGGACTGAAGCATTTCACATTGACTGTAAGATCATGAATAGTTATGAAGCGTAAATTTTAACATAAGAGCCAACAGATTGGTATTAATAGTAGAAATTTTAGTACATAGAATAGGAATATAGCGTTAAATAGACTCGGCTATAAACGGTGTAATGAAATAAGATTAGGGAATGTGTAATAGGGCCAAAGCGATATATTTTAACCTGAGGAACTACACTGTAAAAAAAACTCTGTAAATTTACTAAAGTGTTTCTAGGAAACTGGGATTCCTAGAACATTTTATGTAACGGCAACAACAAAAATTCATGTAACAGACACAGTTTTGCACCGAAAATCAAAAAATCTGTAAGGTTACTAAGAATTGTTTAGGAAACTGGGATGCCTAGAACTTTTCATGTAACTACAACCAGGGTTACAGATAAAATTTTAGTAAGGTTACTGAAATTTTAGCAGATTCATTTGTAAAGTTACAGATTTCTGTAGCTTTACAAAAACTAGTTTTGTAGATTTGCAGCTTTTTTTGTACAGTTACAGATAAAAGTTTAGTGAGCATATAACTTTACATCTGTAGAACTACAGATTTTTTTTTACAGTGTAGATAATTCGGAGACAAAATAATCCAGAGTAAAATTATCATAAGAAAGTGAGCATAAAATAAATTAAAAAACAAAACCATAACGTCAAAATTCAGAGCATTTTGTTTTAATTTTTCTATGCCTCATTCTTTTTGCACTGTTGGGTACACGGCCAATCACAAAAAATGTCTATGAAGTAAACCCGAAACCCAAATGTAAAGGAATTAAACTATATTTTAGTGTAATTTGGAAAATATACTGTATAATTATATTTCTAATATTAATCTTATAAGTTACTTAAAAAAAACATATATACAAGGTGTTTCACTGCCAGACCGACAAACTTCCAGGAGGTGTAGAGAGCACAGAAAGCACTCGGAATCACATGGCAATGCAGTGTCGAAAATGCCGTAGTTGCGAGCTATGGTGCAAAGAAGCAGAGAAAAAGAACACAAACAGCAACACATTAATGTGGCGGAAAACACTTTATTGAAAGGTTGTACTGCAAAAGGTGTTCGAAATTACGACTAGAAGTCGTCAGGCAGGCTAGACAGCGGCGCCGTGTGGAATTACTTACATTCTGGAAGATTCCTGGCGTGTCGCCCCATTAATGTGTTGCTGTAAGTGTTCTTTTTCTCTGCTTCTTTGAACCATACCTCGCAACTACGGCATTTTCGACACTGCATTGCTATGTAATTCCGAGTCGTCTCTGTGCCACCTACACCTCCTGCAACTTTGTCAGTCTGGTAGAGAAACACCTTGCATACTCATTTATATTGAAATATATAGTTTTTTTTATTTTAAACAATATTGTGAAACTTCTACACTGAAAGAAAAAATATACCGCCTTCATGTAGAACGAACAGGTAGTCATTTTCTAAATCCCTAAACTAGAAATATAGACTTCCGAGTTATGTGAATAAGGTAAACAAATAAGGCGAAAAGGTCAAGAATTTCTAGCCTATAGTTTTCTAGAGTTTGAAACGATACATTATATTATGAATCATTTGAATTTCAAGATATTATCGCTTCATTTCTAGAATTAATTCATAAACTAGAATTATTGTTACTAAAACTCACTTGTTGTGTTCGCATTTATTTTCAGAGATTTTTAAGTAAGTTTGACCAAGATCATATAGGGGAACGCCCTTGAACTTTAATAGGGACAACTAAAACTCTCTAAAAGGGAACTAGAATTTATAAGGATGACACGGAACTATTTTTTTAGAGCCACAACTTATTTTCTAGATGCCAGAAGCAGATTTTTTTTCAGTGTATTGAAAAAAAGAGTTACCAAACTTAACCTCAAATATCAAACCCAACCCAATACCAAAACATTTGGGATGGAACAGACCCACAATGAAACAATTATTCGCAATCAGATCCGACCTGACCCGATTCGCGGCCCAGGTAAAATCGGTTTATCTAAGCCGATGCAGGACTCTAATCCACATTCATTGTTACACTGTAAAAAAAAAAAAAAAAAAAAAAAATTGTATTTTACAACAAAGGTTGCCGGCACCCCGGCTGCCAAAACAGTTTCTGTAAAACTTACAAGCTGCTGTCTTTAAGAGTGTTGTAAAATTCCTCAAGTCTGGGAAGAGTCGCGTTGCTATTGTCTACGTGGTGCACGTGAAAGAAAGAATTCGATTTATCCTTCATTTGTCGCTTAAATTCGATTATACAGCGTCGGTGCTTAAAAAATTGAAACATAAAGTGCAGGAAAAATCACAACATTTTTTGACACTACATTAATATCGCTTATTTTAAAAGGCAATAAATGATGGCATATTGAAATTTTTTAAATGTCTTGGTGTACAAAAACTGTGCACAACACTATTTAAAAAACGTAAAGCACTGCAGTGTATCTTAACACCATTTTAAAATTTCGTAACAACTGGATTTTCACGAAAGTTAATGTCAAACATGAAAACAGACAGACAGAAAATCATATCATTTTTAGATCGTTATGATATTGAAACGAGACCATCTGCAGAAAGAGATCTTATTAATAAATAATAGGTATAAAAATCGGACCATCCGTTGAAGCATAAAGCGTGAAAATGCATAAGAAAAAAGAATGCATAAGAATTTCTATGCAAGTGTTCCAAAATTTTCTTTACAACTTTGACACTCCATAAAACCTAAACGAAATAAGATAACGAAGTTCTGTTTTGTGTGCATGTAACAACAGCAGTTTTATTTGTTCAAAAAAGCTTGTTTGTGACAGGCAGGAAAAGGTACACAGTGTGTAGTCTGGTTCATGAATACGAATCCGAATATTCATGTACAAAGGACTTTCCGAACAAAATACGAGCATAACTTACCAGTTAGACCGTCAACACGTGAGTGGCATAAGACGTTCATGGAAAGAAACAACGTGTTGCAAACAAAGGCCGCTTTTTGGAAAAGGACAAGTCAAGAGGATACAAACACTTTCGATTACAGCGTAAAAAAAAATATATAGTGAAAAAAACGAAAAATCTACTGACAGCAAACTTGCCTTATATTCTCCATTTCTTCACAAAATATCCGTTTTTGCACTCCCACGTTCATATCCGGTAGTATGTGCAAATTCTTCCGTGTACCCCTGTATATGATCTATTGATTTTAAACACTTTAGCTAATTCAATAAAATTAAATAGATTTTAAAATTTATTCCATTGTGGAAAAAACATTTATCAATCATAATCGGTCCTGTCCCCCAATGATCTACAGAAATACTTTGTACTGAACCACAGTGATCCTACTTAATTTCAATACGTTTTAAGTGCCGTAACATCATTAAAATGCACTGCACACGATTTTTTCTCATATATCATGATGTAACGAAATTCTTTTGTGCGTCAATTTAAACGAACTTTAACTGCTAATTATTCTATAATGGGGCTCTGCCCCCTACGAGCTACGCTCAGTCATCGCAAACTCTAAAATTACGCTAATTTGATTGGCTTTAAAAGAAATTTCGGAAGAATGAATTATAATTAAAATAACAGTGGCGATCTCCCTGCTAACGGGTTGTTTTCATCTTTGATTGAATCAGACCAGGGAAACATGTAAAAATAAGCTAATAATTATAAAATAAATTAAGTAAACACAGTCTTTATCCTTCGGTATTTTTATAATTTTTTTTAAATAAGACATTTTAAATGCACCGCTTTAAATCTGACGTAATTTTCACCAAAAATTTCTTTCTTGTTTCAATAATCACGTGAAAATACTTTTGTTGTTAGAAAGTAAATATTATTTGCGCTATCTTAGAATTCTCAACAATAGTTTTAAAAGATTATCTCAAAATATCAAATAAATGTCTCGCGCAAATATATTTTTAAATTTAAACTGTTTGGCAATATTATGAATTGGCAATTTTAAATATGACGTTATTTCATCCATGTACACTTTTAACGCATATTAATGGATTTATTATTTTACAATTTTCTTTCTCTTTTAAAATTCACCTGTAAATATAGTTTTTATGACGTAATTGTAAATATCTTCCTGCTTTTAATACGTAATCATTTAATTCTCATTTGAAAGTTTTATTCTGTTTATAATAGTCACGTGTAAATAATTTTTAATTTGAAGGAAATATTATTCATTCCGCCGTTTTTAAATTTGGCAACAATTTAAAATAATACCCATTTCTAAAAATTGTATAAAATGCCTCTCGAAATGCTAAAAAATTGAATTTAAAATAGAAATTAAACCTCAAAAAATGAGTCAAATTAAAAAAATAAATACAGTCTGCACACTGGGCACTTTTAATGTATAAAATTATCTAAAAATAATTAAATTCCCATGTATAGTTTTTGCTCCTATAAAACTTTTTTTCAATTGATTCTCTTATGATGGCTTCCTGGTGATTATTTGTACGACAGATAATTTTCGATTAATTAAATTCTGAAATAATTGCTAAGAAAGATACAGCTTGTAACGATGCACTATCATACAATATCTATGGAGTATGGAGATATTTGCTGCATAATAGATGAAAGCTCGTTTTGTTGAAAATTTGAACCCCTTTATCTGCCATCTCATCTGACGTACAACCTTTAAATTACAATTATTTCTTCTGGACAATTCTCGAATAAGCGCAAAGAAAATAACAACATTTAAATCCTATTGATGACGACCTTGTAATGGTTGAAAGCGCTATGGATTTTTCTAATGTATTTTAAGATATTTTTAATTTGTATTTTAAATATCTTTATATTATATGTATACACTTGAAAGTAATTTTTGTACAATTATTTGTTCTTTTATATGTATTTTAATTATTTAACTCAAGATGAATATAGTACTAGAATTTTAACTTCGTTTATCGTACATTCTATAGTAAACGTCAATAACCTATAAAAATTAAACGGCAGTTCGAGTATATTTACGAGAGCTGGAGCACAGAGAAACAGGCAGACAGACAAAACGAAATGTTGAAATGTGTTAAAAAATGATAATGATAAATAAAATTTATAATAATAAAAATTGATAAAAAAAAAATTATATGTACAACTGATACGTTAATCATGATTCTTACATTTTTCAAAATTCTGTACAGTTTTACATGTTTTCGTTTAGCATAATTAACATTTTTCTGACAGCTAAATAATAATTATTACAAGATTATTACCTGATTAATAAAGAAATGCATAAAAGCAAAAAGCACTTATTAAAAAGGGATAGAAAAATACTTCCTTGTAGTTTCATACCAGTCTGATAAATTGGAAAGCAAACGAATTACTTTCTTTTATTAGCTAATTAAATACATACCCCGAAGAAGTTAATTAATGTTTTTAAATGTTCTTACAGAAAGAAGTGCTTTCCTTTTTATGTAAGGCCAAAAAAAAAAGGAAAAAGAAAAAGCTGCAATAAAATAACCTTGAAAAAAGTAGTAAATGATCTGTTTTCTTTCAAGTATCAAGCAGCTGTTACTGTAGTTAAATTGCAATTTCTTCAAGAGAAATTTCTGTAAATGTTTTATTTATAGCTAATACATTTTCTGGAATTGGGTTAGATAACGACAAATAAGGAAATAAATAGAACATTCAACTGTGTACTGATGTTTTATAAATTTTATGATATTATGATGTATTTTTCTTATTTATTATTAATATTTTTAATATTTCAGTAAGAAATTTCAGTTTGTAAGTCGAAAGCAATAAAATAAACGTAATGCGATTTTTATTATTATTTTAATGAAAATAGTAATCTAAATGTGGTTTTATTCCACTTTGATAACAATAAAATGCTCACAATTTGTTTAAAAAACCAGCAAATACCTGGAATTAAAAAAAAAAAAAAAGGAGATGAAACAAATCAGAAAAAAAGAAAAGAAAAGATCAGCTTTTCAATGTTATATTTTAAAAGAATAAGTTCTGCCATTTCATGAATATTTAAAATGTCATGAGATTTCAGATTATCATTTTGAAAAAATTAGATTTGGTGGAATTTCAGTTTTATTTTTAACAATAAATGAAAACAAACTCAAGCAAACAAGAAAATAAACTTTTAAAGATAAATTTTAATAAATATAATACACTAGTTGTTATGCTTAATGTAAATAGTATGCTGATTTCTAATTATTATCAGTCTTTTTACATTATTTAAAATTCGAATGTAGTAAATTATTTTGTACAATACATCACTTCCCAAACTGTGAAATGCAGAACTTCTTTTAACCCTTTGAAACCGAAAGAATGAAAAGTTTTGGTGGTTTCCCCTAAATAATAGGATCATATCTAATTGAAAATAATATTTAAAATATATCCGATGTCAGGCAATGCTAAGGGAGAATCCACGCAATTCTATGGCTGCAGGCTCGACTTTAAAACGCAGAAAGAAGAAAATGTTTTTCTTTTTCTTTAGGATCGCCTACACAATTGTGTAGATCAGATCTTAAAAGTTTAAAGGTAATTAGGATGAAAATTTCTCCCAATTCTTTAAATCTTGTAAAATATATTATAAATATATTCAAAACAATACACAAAATACATACAAATAGAATTCAGATAATACAAAAAAAAAAAAAACAAATTCCGATGTTTTACTCTAATATAGCACACAAAAAAATGGTTTACATTAACCCTTTATCTACTGACGGTACTTATAAGTACTATTAAAATAACTTTTATAAAATTCATTTAATACATCGATTAGTTGTAATACAATTTAGAATGAGTTATAGATACATTACTTTATCTTGTTCCAAAAGCATTGTTTGTTACACAAAACAAAAATATTTTTAAAAGGATGATTTCTTTTGCCTTTGCATCTTTTCAGCTTTCTTGGCGTTGGTAGGGGTGGGGAGGATTTTTCAATTCGGAAATATTTCTATATTTCTATTGTAAGGGCATTATATTTGAGCATTTCCTAATTCCACAAAATACTAAGAAAAATATTTAAAAGATTTGAGTGGGGTTATAAATATTGCACAAAATACCTATAACTTCAAATTTAATCAATCTTTCTAAACCCTCCAATTTTTCTAAAATCCTTCTAAAATTTATTAAATGATTAAGTAAATCTTCTAATATAGTTTAAACAATTCACGAAAAATGCTTTAGAAGATAAAATTTTCTTGAATTCATAATTCAGTACATAAAGGGTTAAATTATGTAGAATCAGGAACCTATGCCGAGAGTTGGCGATAAACCCAGAATATATCCGCATGAATATCGTTGAACCAGGTTAGACATGCAACTGATATTTATTTTATTTTTCAAAATCGACTTGACTTTTATTCATGTGTAATCTATTAGTAAAAAAATCATATTTCCTAGAATATACAAAATATTCACTAGATTAATTTTAACACAATTGTTCAAATTGGTAAACAATTTACAGCAGTTGTAATTTTCCAACTGGGCGAGAAATGTGTCCGGGCCAGGATTCGAACCAGGGATGTCTTGACTGAAGCTGCCAGTGCTCTGCCAATTGAGATATCCCGGATGAAGCTGGAGGACCTAATTCACCCAGCTAATCTTATTGATCATAGCGCCTGGTCTGATACACGAATCAGCTCAATAGAATATATCACGGCTTATGGAACTCCAATAAATGCTGGATACGTACTTGCATTAGATTAATTTTAACACAATTATTCTAATTGGTAAACAGTTCATATGATTTGTAATTTTCCAACTGGGCTTGTTTTCACCCAGTTGTAAAATTACTCTCTGCTTTACTCAGTATTGTATTTAAAAGGAAATTTTGCCAAATCAATCCATAAAATTTCTCTCTTTTTGTAAAAGAATATTTAATGTAAAAATATTTTTGGATACTCAAGAAAATAAACTTCTTAAAAGACTTTCAGTTTCTTTGCATCGTGTTATTTTTACAGCAGTATATGGAACATAAAATTTTGCAACTGGGGATTTTACCATTGTACCTTAACATATAGTAAACCGGCCATTTTGTACGAAAACTGGATCTTAAAACGGTAGAAGTTCCCAGAAAATGATGTTTGGTTAAATCCCTGACCGACGAACAAAAGGGTCAAATTGTAATGTCTCTGTAATTTTTTAAATGCTAAAAAAGATGTTTTTTCCAACATGATGTAAAATTTTTATTATGTATAGGAATACAAAAGCTATGAGATTATTAATCATAACTTAATTTTTAAAAATGGATTATATCTGTAGAATTATAGTAATTTAAATAATGCTTCTAATACAGTGAAATGTACAGCTTGGTGAACGGCGATATATCAATATGCGGGGCTGCGGTTAGATAAAAGTGAGGCGTTTCTCGATCGACAATGTCTTAAGGGTATTGGCGATTTAGATCTCATATTTCCCTCGCTAATGTTAAACCAGTGAGCATAGAATCCGTTCTTATTTTTAAAATACATCATAAAGAAATTAATATTTTTAACTATTTTTTTCCTAACTGCTTTCCTTAAAGGATTCTTCTCCATCTCAATATTGTAGAATTTTACTTATTTGAGTGATAATTTTTTAGATGAATTCTATACAATTTTAAGCTCATAAATTTCTCGTTTCGTTTTCTTCAACTCCTTTGTTATCCATTTATGATCACTGAAGACATTATTTATACAAGAACATTAGCCACTCAAATTGTTTCATTTGAGTGGGTAGTGACTTCTTTCCTCATATTTTTCAAATCCATATGCTCCAGAATGTTTCAAACGATTGTCAACATCTACAAAAACTTTCTCTGTAGAAATATTCTGACTAGGGATGGCTATAAGTATATAACTGGAATTTATTCAAGCATAGGAAATATGTTGCAGGTTGAAGTTCCAATTTAAAATACACCATTTCGTTTCCTAGACTTTACAACACTTTTTGGCATACATTATTTATAAGGTCTTGGTGAGCTTCATTTAACCCATTCTGTATTGCTTTCATTTATCATTTTGTTTAAATATCAACAGAAAAGTTTTCTTTCAAGATTTGTATTGCTGCACTTGATAGTTGACAAAAGGATCAGGATCCATAAGATCCATAAGTTTTTGGCCCATGAAATAGACTAAAATTCGATTATGTTATACTGACTTAATTATTTCACTTTTTAATATTAGATGGTATATATTATAGGATTTTAAGAATAGTTTTGTATTTTGTTGGGATTTACATGACTTACACAAGCTCAAAGTTCGTATAAATTCGTAGTTTTGATGAAAAAAACGCAATTTCTGCTATTTTTATCTCAATTATTTATATGAGCGCAATCGTGCAACACTTTCTTCTTGACATATATTACAAAACACATCAAAATATACAAAATATGTTAAAATGAAAGTGTTGCAAAGCTGCGCTCATAGCAAAATATTAAAAATAGAGAGTAAATTGAGGTAAAAATAGCAGAAGTTGCGTATTTTTCATCAAAACTACGAATTATACGAACTTTGTAAGTCATATAAATCCGAACAAAATACAAAACTGTTGTTAAAATCGTACAATATATACCTTTTAATATTAAAAAATGAAATAATAAGTCAGTCTAACAGAATCGAATTTTAGTCTATTTCATGGGCCAAAAACGCGGGTTATGGACCTTGATCCTTTATTAGAGAATAGCAACTTACTGTACTGTTTGAAAAAAACCTATGATAGTAATATAGTTGGTTTGTTTACAGCGAATTAAGATGAAGCATTGTATAAATGCCATAGGCATAAAGAAAGATTCGAAATCAATATACTTGAAAAAAAAGTAGTCTTCACAAGTCGAATCGATTTCTAACATTCCTTTAATTTAAAAATTTACACACATCATTGCACTGATATATGATTACGTGTCTATCAAATTTGCGATTTTTCAGGGACTCAGATCAGTTACCCGTTTTGACATGTGATCAAAAAATGCAAAATAAGAGTTAAATATTAAACTATTAAAAATCAAAGATTATTAGGGTGAATATCACAAAATGTGAGATTTTGAAACCAAAATTTTTTGAAAATTTAAATCGTTTCAAAGCTTCTTATTCTTTTAAAAATGTTAGTTGAGCAGCTGAATAAATGAATTTACACGTAAAATTGTTAAAGTTTGAAGAGCTTAAGTTCATTTTTATGTAATTATAATTATGTAATTTTCTTGGCATATGTATGCCAGGATAATAACCACCAGGATAATGACAATTTCATTCTAAAACATTTTTCACATTCTTGTTTTTTTTTTGTTGTTGTTTGTTTTTTTAGGTCTAACATTTTAATTTCGTTTAAAGGAACATGTTTTCTCTATAATTTAGGATCAGAATTTTGCTTTTTATACACAAGCTTTAAAGACAATGTTTCTTTTAAATATCTTAAGATTTTCTTAAGTGCTTTCCATGCAATTTCAGTAGGATTTTCTTGCAATTGACTTAAACAGTTAATAGCATACAAAATATCAGGTCGAGAAATATAAGCTAAATATAATAAACAACCTACAAGTTCACGATATGGGCCATTAAAAGGTTTACCATTTTTGAAATCGGATGGGGTGGACTTGGGAGAAATAGGAATGTCACTGGGTTTACAATCTAGCATATTAAACTTACTTAACAATTTAATTATGTAAGACTCTTGATCCATTATTAAACTATCAGAATTGAATTTCATTTGAATACCTAGAAATTCTGAAACACTTTCCGATTTTGGCATGTGAAACTCGTTATGTAATAGGGAAATAACTACATTAGTTTCATTTACATCTGAACCTGCAATTAACATATCATCTACATACAAAGCAATAATTATTTTATGATCATTATTATACCGAATAAAAATACAAGGTTCATTATCACAAGATTTAAAATTTAACTTTGAAATAAATTCATGAAACCTTTCAAACCATTGTCGTGGGGCTTGTTTTAAACCATATAAACTTCTTTTAAGTTTACACTTTCGCCCACTTTTATCATCATAGCCTTGCGGCTGATCCATAAAAACAAGTTCATTTAACTTACCATTCAGGAACGCTGTTTTAACATCTAACACAGATGCATATAAGTCTTCATTTAAAATCAAAATAAGAACCAAACGTAAAGCTGGTATACTTATTACAGGGGAAAAGGTTTCACTATAGTCTAGCCCTTCTTTTTGCATAAATCCACGAGGTACGAGTCTCGCCTTATGTCGACCATCTCTTTTGATGGTAAATACCCATTTGCAGGAAATAGGTCGTTTGTTAGGTGGTAATTTTTCAAGATCCCAGACATCGTTGATTTTCATACTTTCAATCTCCGCGTCCATAGCTTCTTTCCACAAGCGTTGTTCATCACTAGGGAGGGATTTGATATCATCAAACGTTAATGTTTCTTGTTGGCAAAGTAATGCTTCGTAAACTTCAGGATCTGGATACCGTACAGGTTGCTTTTTAAATCTTTCAGATTTTCTTGTTTTGTCTTCTTTCTCTTCAGGATCATCTAATTCATCACTCGTATTTTCTAGAACATCTAGATCAATTTCATTATCGACTGGTTCTGAATTTTCTAGAATGTATTGTTTCGACTGAACATTTTCCTTTTTCTCTTCGTCGAACTTCACATTTCTTGATACAGTTATGCGTTTCGTTTCAGGATCTAGTAATCTATATCCCATTGAAGAATAACCAATGAAGATCATTTGTTTAGACCTATCGTCAAGCTTCTTTCGATGAACGGAAGGAATTAACATGTAAGCACTGCATCCAAAAACACGTATGTGCTTGAAATCGGCTTCTTCTCCATATTTCAGGAAGTACAGAGTTTTGTTCTCAATAGTGCTGCTTGGCATTCGGTTTTTCAAGTAAGCTGCTGAAAGGATAGCTTGACCCCAAAAAGTCTTTGGTAAATTTGATTCAGCAATCAAAGCACGTCCTATATTCAGAAGCGACCTATTGCAGCGTTCAGCTACTCCATTCAAAGATTGCGTGTATGGAGGAGCGGGATCTATCACTATACCAAGATCTCTAGTAAAATTCACTAAATCATTAGAAAAATATTCCTTCCCGTTATCACATCTAATTTTCTTCACTGTAGGGTTGGATTTTAAGAACATTTTTAATTCTTCTGAGACTTCACTTTTATGTTTCAGTAAACGTACTTCAGTAAAACGAGAAAAATCATCGATAAGAGTCATAAAATAGCACTCGCCAGAAAAGGTTGTCGGAAAAATAGGTCCACAAATGTCACTATGAATCAAAGTCATTGGCTTGGTTTCTCTTTTTCTTGGTCCTCTTCCCATTGGTGTTGCACTCTGTTTTGCCCGAGCACAAATATCACAAAAAGAGTCAGGTACCGGAAGTTTCATATCTTTCAATACTTTGTCACTCGGATGACCAAGTCTGCGATTCCAGATATCACAATGATTTTTCTTTGAAGTAAGAACGGTTTCGTAAACAGGGACAAAGTCACTTACGTATTGTCCATTCAAATCCCGTTCACCGAAGTAAAAACGGTTTCTCCCTTTTTCGATAAATACTTTTTGATTCTTGAAAATAACTGTATAATTTGCACTTTCAATTTTCCTAACGGAAATGAGTTGCCCGTTTAAGTCTGGAACATAAAGGACATCCTTTAAAGTAATTTCCCTTCCATTTGACAGTTTTCCATTAATATTTCCAATACCTTTGATTTCTAGATTCGTTGTTTTTGATGCGCATTTAATAGTTCCTGAAGAAGGTACTAAGGATGCGAAATAATTCTCATTAGAACACATATGGGAAGTTGCTCCGGAATCTACTATAAATTCATTCCTTTTCCTGGAAGCATTTCCAGCAACGAAAGAAACAGCTGAAGAGGCAAATTTTTCTTCATTTGAATTTTTAACAGCTTTACAGTTACGTTTTATGTGTCCGAATTTTCCACAAGAATGGCAAGTAATTTTCTTTCTACAATATTTCGCTGTATGCCCTTTAGAGTTGCAAATTTTGCAAAAGAATTCTTTGCGAGTCGACACAAATGCAGTATTATCATGAGCAGCCTTAGTATATACTTTTTCTTTCTTTGAATCCAAAAGAAGTGCTTCAGCATCTAATAATCTTTGTGTCACGAAATCTAATGTCAAAACAGAATTTGGTTGGTTTTCTAAAGCAATCTTAACATTTTCAAATTCCTGAGGCAATGACATCAAAATATAAACAATAGTATCCGTTTCATTAACTTCTGCCCCAGACAGCTTAAGATCCGAAATTAATTTATTTATTTCATCAATGTGATTTCTCATAGAAACCGTACGATCTTTCTTAATCGTTGCCAATCTCTTCCGAATTAAAATTTGATTCACTGCACGCTTTGTATCATAAGTGCGTTCTAATTTATTCCATATTTTATTAGCTGTATTTTCATCTTGAAGTGATGCAAGAACATTATCACTTAATAATGATAATAATAAAGCGTAAGCCTTTTTTGCTTTCACGACATCGGCGGCATTGTCTAGAGCTGCTTCATTTTCCAGGAATTTTTCCAATTCTTTAGCAGCAAAAATTGCCATTACTCTTCGTTTCCATACCGAAAAAACTTTTCCATCACCTTCAAAAAGAGGGACACCGTAAACATCTTTTGAAGAATCCATTCTGCTCAATAAAATATATAAAAAGAAAGATAAAATCTTTTTCACTCAAAATCCCAGCAGAAATGAAAAACAGAAAGATAACGGCGTCAGTATGTCTCGCAGCTCATTTCAACACTTGTTAGAACCAACGCTCTGCTGTTAAAATAAATAAAAAGGCAGACATAAAGACGTGGATCGAAGTGAGTATATTTGATATTAACAAGAACAATTACACAAACATACTGAAAGAAAACAGAAAATTTACAGGTATTTATAGATTTTGCAAGGCCCATGGCAGAGAATTGGCGGCCGTGAAAGAAAGCTACATTAAACAACCAATCACAATAAACATAGTTGTATAAAAAGAAATTAATAAGAATTTAATGTAATGCTGTGATTATTTTCAACAGTATGCCAGGATAATAACCACCAGGATAATGACAATTTCATTCTAAAACATTTTTCACATTCTTGTTTTTTTTGTTGTTGTTGTTTGTTTTTTTAGGTCTAACATTTTAATTTCGTTTAAAGGAACATGTTTTCTCCATAGTACCTCAAATTCAGTGTAATGCTCAGTTTTATTTGTAATTTATTGAAGCCAGGAAAATGACATAATAAATGTCTACTCAATTTTTACAAAGCCTTTAAACACATTATTTTCAAAGAAATATCTAAAAGACCTTGCTGGTAGCAATGATTTTACTACTTCTGACTTAAACTATGTAAAGAACAAGAAGAATTACTATTCAGCGCCATCTTTATACCTCATAAAGAACTAAAATGAGCAGGCCAGGAAAATGACATTCATTTTCAGTGACAATCATATTTTAATTATGGAAAATTATTTGTAAAATAAAGAACTTGTTAACTGCCTCATATATGTTATATAAGGTATAATTAATAATTAGAAATTTAAAAAAAAAATAGAAAAAGATATTGTACAGTATAACAGGAAGCTTTTTACTTTGTACACATCACAGTGTGACATGCCAGGAAAATGACAATCTGAAAGTTTAAGTCTTTTAATTGCTTTATTTTTGTGTTTTTTTGAATATAATATGTATTGAAAATACTTATAAGAATATTTTTTATTAGAATGTAAAAAAGAAAATTGAATTATCTAACATTTAATAGATATTTTATTCTGCGGACTGCAATTTCCGTATTTTGTGATATTGTCCCATTAACTGTTTATCTTAGAGTTAGCTGCACTAACTTAAGAAAAAAAAATCAGAAGAAAACGAGAAGAGAATTGCTGTACTTCCACCTACAACCGAAACAAGCAAAATATAATAAAAATAAAAATCTAGACATTTACACGATGAAAAGTTCAATATTAAAATGAAAATAAAAATCCCAAATTTACTGAATGGTGCATATAAACAAAATTAAAAACTAAACAAACGTTAAAGTAAAATTAAAATAATTAACTTTTCAGTCATCGTCTATAACCATCGCCAGGAAAGAGTTTTGTATTGCTTTAAAAGAACAACGCGAAACCGTCTTGAATTTAAAAAGTTCGTTATGTTTCCAATCATTTAAATCAACCAAATCATTCGGTTAAAGTGTTAAATGATTGGAATCATTTAACACTAGTCTCACTAGGGATCACTAGTCACGACTGCCAATTTTGTTGACTTTCATGCTCAAACTCTTTGTGCACAGTTTCAATATATTATATATTTATAATATTTGCACATCCTTCTTCCAAATTGTATAACATTTGTTGTTTTTCAGTCAGTATATTCTGTAACCCGGGAATAACGAGATGAATCCCCTGATTACAATTTCTTCAAACAAAAGTTCAAATTGAACCGAAATCACCTCAAAATGGAAATACCTCTCTCCACTATCAGAAAATTCAGTACTAATGGCATTATTTATTAAATATTGTGCATAACACTTTTTCATTAAAGCACAAGGCTTGCTCCCAAAATACTAAATTACATCGTGAAATAAAATGATAATTCCTCAGATAATAAATAAATTTTCTGTGGATCTCACATATAATACTTTAATCTCCCTATTCTCTTGAGCAATTAATTGAAGATAAAAATTTATTGCGCCTAATTATATTTTGTAAGTGAGATAGAAAGAGCTTAAAATAAGTATAATGTGTAACTTACATTAATAACCAAACAGTTATGGATAGCAGTATATGTTAAGGATTTAATAGTTATTCACTCAGAAGAAACAAAAAACATATTTATCTTACTAATATTAGTTGTTGCTGTTTTGTTAGGTATCAAAAAATAGAAATTTCTTTCTGAAATATTTTATGAACTTAAACAAAAGAAATAAAGAACTAATTTTGTTTTTCCAGTGATGAAATTTTAATAAACAATTATTACAATTTTATTAATGCAATTAATTTTACTAAGGCAATAAATAAATTTATTTTATTTAAAAAATTATTATTTTTTCACTAAAATAAGGAAAATCATAAAAATGTTTTTAAAAAGTAGATCACATGTAGTATAGAAAATCTTATTAAAATAACCATTATATTCCTGCAACCATCCTACTTTAATACGCTATGTTGGAACGACTTGAAGGACATTACTACAACTTTTTTATGCGTTTATTTTATAAATAAGATTATATATTATTATTTTTCTGAAAGCAGCATAAATTAAAAATAAATTATAAAAATATACGCAATGTAAGTTCATGTTATTAACCATCATGATTTAGCAACCATGACAACGGTTGATCCAAATGAAACTAAAAGTGTAATAATTCAGTAATTCAAAACGTATAGACAGTATACATAAGAATGTACGATCGTCAAAAAGAGAGAGAAAGAGAGGGAAAGAGAACACTCCGTACATTTTATTCGCAAGATTGCCAAGAGAAAACTAAAATAACTATTCCTTTGAGAAATATATATTCTTCCAATTCATGTTTTAAAAAAATGCTCTTTTGAAATTGTAACAAACTTTGACATGTTCAATAAGAATACCCAATTTCGACACCATATTTTAAGACCTTCGGCAAACTTTATTCTATGGGTATCAGATGCGGAGTCATTCATTAAAACCCCTTCACCGTTTGCCCCGAGATAACTCGGGTGTAAAAGCACTGTTTCCCCATACCTGTCGCCGGTGAAGTGGTTTAATGTCATTATGAAATTAAGCAGATGTAAAGTTAGGAACACCAAATGCAAATTTTTAATACCTTCAAAACAAACTGCAATGTGAAAGAAACAAGAAAAGGACGTGAAATAAATGAAGAGAATGAAAGGGGCAAGATGGTAATTGCGAGGACGCAGCATTTTTTGGAGTAGTTTTTTGTAGAAACGTATTCAAACAATCTGCATAAAGAAATTTGTAGCAGTACTTTCGATGCAGACAATGGTCCATGAGCTTTTCATTCCGGACTCCAAAAGCACATCTTATGTTTGTCACCACTGACTTACTGATTTTTTTTATCAGGTTATGATTTTATTTTATTTGAGTGTTTTTATTAATCTTTTTACAATATTCTTGTATACAACTGCATACTTTCTATCTCTGTATAATTGGGAAAATACTGCATTTATACTATCAAATTTTTTTCAATACTCTGTTAGCCAAAACCTATGTTTAACCACTTGTTTCTTTTTTCAAACTATTATAAAATCATAGTGAAAAAATATGGGCAAACATATCTTTTTTCTGATTTGTATATTTTGTTGTGTTTCATCGAAGAATGTATGTCCTTAAATAAATCAAATATTAATATTAAAAAATAATGGTATTCAAAAGATCTGAGTAGTGGATCAATCAAAATCTTTCTATCTAGTACAGCGTGCCATACAAGAAAATAAGTTAAGAGATTGAACTTCCCAGCCAAAGCTTTAAGATATCGCATGTGACAATCGACATTACACATTGTGATAACCATGACAAAGGTAAGCTGACACAATATTCGTAACATTTTCAGAAATATAAAGCATAAATTTCTACCAAAGTATTTGGCAATTTACAAAACTAAAATGTATATTAAACATATAATTGTTTTGACTGGAGTTATGTATTTTTATTAAGAGAAATATTTAACTTAACATTTAACTAAATGTTTGCGAATTAAATTTTATTCTTACGACAACCTGCGAATCTGCCTATCTATCCATATTACAAAGGACAAACGTGTCTGTGCGTAACGCTGACGTCATTTTGACGGTTTGACGGTGGAAACAGCAGACCATTAAATTTCGCTTTTACTTTAATTTTGTGAACTTCTAAACATCACATATTTTCAATGTTTACGCACTGAATGGGGGGGGGGGGATGTACTTATAAATGAAATTTATTTGACAACTGTATCTCAATTTACTCATCTTCATGGTTTTAAAAATAATTTACAAAAATGATTTTTTTTTTAATCTATCTCTATCGCCAGCATACGATTAGGAAAGATAAATCCTTTTGCACTTAAGTTAATATAAATAATTCAGTATTTTTTGTTTCGACTGATATCCCATAACGAAGTTAAAATTTCATTAATAAAATAAAATAATATAAACAAAAATTCAACAAACATATTATCGAACAACGAGCTTAAACAACTGAAATAATCAGAATTAAAATGGAGTCAACGTTATAACTCACGAAATCGTTGGCGATTTCGGCACAGATGTCATATTCGCACCATATTGGCACGATTTTTTTCGGTTGCCAATTTGGCGAAAACATCAACAGCATAAACAACATAATCCGGGTTACTACATCAAGCAAAATAACGACACTTTGGCGCAAGTTAAGTACCCATTGCCTATATGATATTGGTGTCAAAAAAAATCGCGCCAATATGGGGCGAATATGACATCTGTGCCGCGATTTCTTCGGCTATTAATTAGTATGAAAGTAACTCTTTTAATAAATTTCAAAACTTTATTTGAAAGCAAAATTAATACTTTTCAAATAGAAATGCTTCTGCGTGTAGTTAGTGGGAAATCTAAAAATCATTATAATAAAAAAGAAAAAGTCAAGCAATTTATCAAATTACAACGACCATTTGGAAATTGATTTTTTCGAAGACTAAAATTTAAGACATAAAAAATCGCAAGGAGTTGATCATACATTAAGTACGCCATGAATTAAACATTAATAGTGTTATTACGCGTAAAAATTGCAAGCCAAAATAATCGCCTGCGACCCGTCAGATTTCATGAAACTTAAGTATTATCCACTTCAAACTTACGTAAATATCCAAGCATTTCATTGGCTGTTCGGGAAAAGGCTTTTCCATCGTCAGATTTCCAAGAAATCTGACGGCCAATTTTAAATGAAATTTTATTCTTTAACTTCTAAACATCCGACAATATTACTTTTTACACCGTCGGATAGAGAAAAAAAATGTACTTTTAAATGCAATTTGTTTGAAAGCTGTATCTCAATTTGTTTCTAAGTTATTAATTTTTCTTGTAGTTTTTATTACTTTTTTGTCATAGTGGCAACAGAAGGTATCCATCGTTGTTGAAATTAAAGGGAAATACAGATTACTGTATAGACCAATCATAAAACGAATAAAATGCGGATTAAACCAATGAAAACCTTCAGATATGCTTTTGATTTCCCATCCTGACGAGAACAATAACCATTTTTCCAAATGGTTAATAAAAAATATTTTTCTCTTATTTTCTGTAACAGGGAGACCCGGGATCGATCCCCTAGAGTATTTAAAAGCCAGGGTTTCAGCTGAGCTGAGCATGCACAATAAGCATCTCAGTGTGCCTTTCTGCCGCTAAACGGAGTTTGGAAACCACTTTTTAACTGTTCCATTTTCAAGAAACGTTGAATGAAGTCGAACGTTTCGCGAATTGGTCTAAGGCGACAGGGAAAGAAATTTTGATACTCTAAAGACAGCGTGAATTCAAACCTCGCTCCTGGCATAATATGATGCTTTAATATTTGAAGTGTTCTGTTAACTCAGTTCAATACGGTAAATTATATTTTATTTCATAGGGAAAATCTCTAGAATTTTTTTTCATTATTATTAAGCAAAATTTATCATTCCCAATATTTTTTTAATTAATGATATTCTATTAAGGATTAAAAAAAAACTTTGGAATGTAATTATCGATTAAATAAATTGAAATAATCTAGAATTTTTGGTATATTTTTTATTACAATCTATCGAAAAGTAGTTGATTATTTTCCGTAAAAAAAAAAAAAACAGAAAAATTATATGCAAAAAAATTTATTTATATAAAAACTGTGGTGTCATATATAGGTATTGAATGCAGGTAAATGTTTATATTTGAAGAAGAAAAACCTAAAAACTTTTTAACTTTCAAAAAATTTCTATTGTGTTTAAACCTTTAAAAAAACAAAATATGGAGTTAATTTTTCTCTATCTGGAAAATATTCTGTTGTCCGTGTCTGTATTTGTGTAAAGATAGTTTATATGCAAATGGACCGCATTTATTGCTATATTCTGTAACAGTTTCTGACATTTTATTGATGCTATGAACCTTTTAGTTGTTTATCGTCAAGTTTTGACGGGTAGTCTCTAGTATGTATTTATGTATTGAAATTGCATATATTGTATTTAGTATAGGTTTTCGAATCATTGTAAGTTGTATCTGTTGTAAATAAAGCGTTAAGTAAAATTTTGGCAAAAGGGAGACTTTACTTTTCAAGTTCTCAGTAGCACATTATATTTATAAGGTGATATACGAGGTTTTCGCGGGTTACAGAAAATGGGGGAAAACCAATTAGTGTTTAATAGATAACTACATTAGATTTTTTTAGAAAACTCTAACAATACAAAAATTCACATTCATATGAAAAATAGTAATTAGTTTAAATAAAATTTTGAAATTTATTAAAAGCGGTAATTTTGTATTGGCCTCGCACCAGGGGTTAACAGCAGAAGAAACGCCAGATATCACTATCAGCCTTTTTTTATTCTAATCATTTTACTGGTTTAAGTTCGATCACATATCTTAAATTTGTATTTTATTTATATTTTATTTTTTAATTTATTGATTGGTGACTGTTTTAATTTCTTTGTGTCATATAAGCTCGAAGCAAGTGCTGAACTATTTATATTAAGTGCAAACGGATTTATCTTCCGTAATCGTCTGCACGCGATCGACATAGATTTTAAAAAAATCATGCCTGAAAATTATTTTAAAAACAATAAAAATTTAGTAAATAGCGATACAGTTTTCAAACAAATTGCATTTGGAAGCACAATTTTTTCCCCTCTTGAACGGTGAAGAATAATCTTCATATATTCCACGAAATTTCACGTTATCACAATTCAAGATATTTTTATTGGGAGAGCATAGTTATAGACTTCACGATTCGTTTTAAATCATATTTGGGAGAGCTTATTAGATGAAAACTTCACGATTCATGTAAAATCACATTAAAATAATAAGACATATTTCACAACTGAAAATGGCGCTGGTGTTGTTCTGTATAAGTCCAAGTCAAGCACAGGATGATTAAAAACTTTGTTAATTCTATTTACACTTATAAATATTTACAGTATTTACAATGAAAACATTTGGATAATATTTCTTTAAAAACATGTAAATATTCCACACTGGGAATTCAAGATATTTTCTTTTATATGTTCAAGAATATTTATTTCTCCCTTTTCGGAAGATCAAGAAATACACAGCCAGCATGCTGCTTTCGAGATTCACATTCGCAAAAAAAAAAAAAAAAAAAAAAAAAAAACTAAAAAAAAAAAGGAACAAGAAAGAAAAAAAATGTTATTTAATATTAATTCTCTAGTCAGACCACGTGACCTGGGATCACTGGCGCCTAATCAGTCTGTCTGAGAAAAGAAGGGATTTCCGAAATTTCACAAACGGTGACATTTAAAATGCGCGATGCTTAAAAAATTGTAGTTAAAATTAATTTTAATCGTTGGGTGTTGCCACCGTTAAAATGACATCAGCATTATGCACGGACACGTTTGTCATTTATAATATATATAGATAGATAATTCAAACTTTATATCAAAATCTATTAATAACTAAATTATACTTGAAAATTCGTCGAGGTTAAACAACTTAAATTCAAGGCCAGAGCAGAGTAAAACGCAGTGTAGGAAGGTAATACCAGTTCGTTAAAAATTGAAAACACGTTGAACTTTTCATACTTTTATTTAAAATCACAAAAGCAGTCATTGTCGAAAACCTTAAAAGTCATTTAATATTTAAAAACAAGCTAACTATAGACATACTCTCAAATAGTAACAATATGTTGCTTAAACGGTGAAAATTTACGTAATATTTTAATTGAAAAACAGACCCGCATCTTATGTCACAACCACACAATATGTACCTAAACTGTTAAAAATATCGTGAAATATTGCCTCTGTCTTTAAAGGCTATCTATTTTCTGACCAATGAAGAACGCTTCATAGGTGTTTATGTAGCGTTCTCATTGGCCAGAAAATAGACAGCCTTTAAAAAAAAGGTAATTTTTCACGATATTTTTAACAGTGTAGAATTAAACCATTATGTCACATCACACATTTGCCGAAAATTTTGCGTAAAGCAAGATGCTGGAAATAATCAGTAACAGAATAAAAACTCCCCGCATTCAGCCGTACACGAAAACTGCGTACACTGTTAAAAATATCATGAAAAATTACCTCTGTTTTAAAAACAGAGGTAATTTTTCATGATATTTTATATTTTAGGCTATCTATTTTCTGACCAATGAGAACGATCCATAGGCGTTTATGTAGCGTTCTCATTGGTCAGAAAATAGATAGCCTTTATAAAATGAGGTAATTTTTCACAGTGTAGCATGACTGCGTACAGTGACTGACGAAAAGAGCGGAAAAACCGGCAATGTGTGGATGCAAACGATCTTTGCTCGTAGCTCGGGACGAGGTATAGGCAGAAGGATTAAAAATACGTTGGCATTCTTAACTTGGGAAAAACTCGCATGTCTGCCTGTTAATACTTACATTGAGACCGTTCGTAAAACACTAATAATGGAGGATATTCCATCTACATCATGATCACGTGGTCGAAGCAAAAACGTCTAGCGTAAAGAAGGGAAGACTCCGTAGACGTAATGTAAATCCCCGCTAGCCAATGAAACAGTTCGTGAGGGGAAGCAGTAGTAGTTTCCCGTTTACCTTCTTATCAGTTAGAAGTTCTTTGGATAAATTACCGGTACCACGTGACTTTTTTCAGCCTCGAACCCATATTTGGAATATACTCCATTGTATCTCTTTTTAATGGAGGATATTCCATCTACGTCATGATTACGTGGTCCAGGCAAAAATGTCTAGCGTAAAGAAGGGAAGGTTCCTTAGATGTAGTGTAAATTCCCGCTAATCAATGAAACAGTTCATGAAGGAAATCAGTAGTGGTTTCCCTTCTTATCAGTTAACAGTTCTTTGGATAAATTACCAGTAGCACGTGACTTTTTCCAGCCTCGAACCCAGATTTGGAATATAGTCCATTCTTTGAACATTTCAAGACCTTTGGTCCATAAACATAGTCCATTAAAGAAAGACAAATATTGAAGCGACTGCCAATTTCACAATTGCGCATATCAAACAATATTTGAAACACGTGAACATTATGTAATAATCAACGTTGTTTCACTAAAATTACTCACACAGTGCTTGAAGTAGTTGTATAAAATTGTAGCAATTTTTCAGTTTGTTATCTTATCTAGTTTTCTTTAATTTTACGAAAGTACTTGTTTAAATGAAAACAAGGGTATCATAATAAGATTTCTACACGCAAGACTATGTTTAATGTTTCTAGAACTATTTTTAAAATTTTAATTAAAAAAAGATTACACTTAATGAAAACTACAAATTAAAAAGAGATTCTCACTAAAACAATTTATTAGTTATTTTGTAAATTGTTTGAATAAATCAGGGACATTCTCTTCTCTCTGGTCAAAGAACTTTTAATTACATTTTTAATTACATTTTAAATTATGCTTTGCGATATTCGTGTACACTTCCACGCAAAGTAACGTTTAATGGAAAATATTTTTAAATTAACATTAAAATTTTAAATGAAAACAGAATAAACAAGAAAGAAAAAATCATGCGTCAAGCATAGATTATGAAACACTTTCCAACACATTCAGAATAATGTAACAAAACTGCACCGTTTAATAAGTTAAAATATTACGTCTAATTCGACCATATGGAAATGCATGACAGATTTCAAAACATAATTTCAGCTATTCCCATGTACAATCGGAAAATTATCGGAATTTTTCACCAGCCCTGTATATGATACATAGATTTGTATCTATTAACTACATGCATGTAAAAATTTAGTTAAAAGAAATACATATCTTCAGTTGTAAATTCCACTTCAGCAATTTCCACTAATAAAGAAGTATGCGAATACTTTTGTGAAACACTGTATATGATGTATAGAATTTATATATAACGAGTAACATGCAAAAAATTAATTAAATTTAAAAGCGCATACCAAATTTTAAACCGTACACTCCAGCAATTATTACTCAAAGGCAGTACTGTAACCGATTTCTTTTGTGTGTCCCTGTAAATGGAAAACAAATGCTATGAATGCCCTGTTCCAACGTAATAGTAGTAAAATTGAGTGATTTATGCAAGTTTCAATACATTTGAAATAGCTTAATGTCATTAAATACTCTGCAAACGATTTTTCCCCATATACCGTAAAGTAATGGAATACTTTTGAGTGCCCCAGTAAATGAACTATTAATACTACATACGTCATATACAATACCGAACATGTTTTTGTGACACAAAATAACCTTTATCAATTGCATGAAAATCCGAGTATATTTATGGGAGTTAGAGCGTAGAAAGACAGACAGAAGGCAAACCGAATGCATAAACACTTTTCAAATTTGTTGGAAAGTGTTAAAAAATGGTATCTAAATTTCGCTTGCTTAAATAATCATTTCAAGACATTATTTTTCAAGCTTTATTTATACCGGTCTTGGGCCAAAAGATTTTCGCGTTGCAAAAATAAATAATTAATTAATTAAATAAATAAATAAAGGCACAAGATCTAATTTTGTGTTCTGATAGATGTAAAGAATTTTTTTTTAAACATAGAACATGGGTTTAAACTGTAAAATAACTTTATTGTTTATTACATTATAGAATCTGAGATAATTGCAGCAATGCAAAAGTTTCTTGTTATTTTTTTCTAAATTTGTTTTTTAAGCAAAACTCATATATATGATTTCTGCTGTCAACCTCCCTTTTTCTTAACTAACATGTAGCGTACAACGATGATTTGGGTATTATTGGATAGGGTATTTTGCCCGCAGCTAACGTTGTATACTGAATTTAATTTATATGTAGTGTACAACGGTGAATGATGTATAATTGGAAAGGTTTTTTTCGCCCAAATTTGACATTGCATACTGAATTTTCGTTATACGTATTTAGGATATGTATAATCAAAAATCTCCAAAACAGACAATAAAATTTCCTTAGCTGGTGTATCCTAGACGTGTGCTGAAAAAAAACTACTTCTCTAAAACTAGTCGGATGCACCAATCCCAAAACTTTCTTTTATTTCATATATGTTAATACTTTAACTTTCGCTGTCACAGTACCAAAATTAAATGACAATATATGCTCATCATGAGGATTCTAAAGGTACAGGTTCATTGAATTGTGTGCATTTAAAAAGGAAATAGAAGCATCGCATCTTTTAAACAAATCATTAAATTTCGGCACCCACCCACTTAGATATTTGCAATTAAAATCCCCAACCCAAGCAACATAAAAGTGGTACATGTCGCGCAGTATACACCCAAGCCTAATAAGGATCACATTTATGTGAAAGTGTAACATAATATGAAGTTTGATTAAATTCCGTACATTAGTTTTTGAGATATAGCTATAGCAAAAATCGTTTAAAATTGCAACATAGCAGAACCACCTGTTACATGATTTATACGAAAACCCAATCAGCACCAACTTATGTCACGGTCTAACAGAATATGAAGTTTGACGAAAATTATGTGCTCGATAAAATTATGTGCCGCCGCGGCGAGCGGCCTCTCTTCGTCCGCAGCCCTTTATTCTTCCACTTATTCTGACTCTTTTGCGGAAGCAAGAATGAAAAAAAAAATTAAAAATTGAAACCGGACAAATGTAAAAGGGAAATTACACAAATTAAAGACACCGAAAACCGGGAAGGGAGGGCTCGGGGCGATGAAGCTACCCGACGACCCCTTGCTTCTTCTAGCTTATTATTAGTGTCGGTCGGCGGTTGGGGAAGGGCGGGTGGGTCAACCGCCGCGGCGAGCGGCCTCACTTCGTCCGCAGCCCTTTATTCTTCCACTTATTCCGACTCTTTTGCGGAAGCAAGAATGAAAAAAGAATGATGTTCTTGAGATAGAGCTATTTCATAAATCTTGAAAAATGCAGCATAGCAGAGCCATCAGTTGAGCGATTCACACCGAACCTAATCAGCACCAAAATATATTAATCACTAACATAATCTAAAGTTTGATGAAAACCCAAGCATTAGTTCCTGAGATAGAGCTATTGCCTAAATAGTGAAAAATGCAGCATAATCTGAAGTTTGATGAAAATCCGTGCATTAGTTCTTGAGATAGAACGTACACAAAATTTTGTCATAAACAGACAGACTCACAAACAGACGTTTTCTAAAATCATTCAAATCGCGTTCAGAACCTTCTGAAACGTATAAATCCGTCAAAAACCCGAAGTCAAAAATTTCCGAATACAATACTTTCTTCTTGTAAATATAGAAGAAAGAAAAAACTACCTACCCTAGCTGAATAACCATTAGTATTGTTACTGTTTCCTGTACTAACGATATTAAATACTTGACCATCACATTCTATAGAAAACGTACTTTGAATATACATATAGTTAATGTCGAAGGGGGGGGGGGGGATAAAGTCCCCCATACTTCTAAATCATTATCTCTTTTTCTCAGTACTAATACACGATCAATCAAAAATACCCTTCTTGCTTAAACTGCTGGCACTCGATCTGGTCTCACCTATACCTGGCCAGTCTCAGGATCTGATAGTAAAATAAATCCTTAGTTTCTTTACAAAACGCATAATAAAAATGTTAGACAAACTTTAAATGTCCAACATTATTGAAGGCGTTTATAAAATTCTTAATGACATTATTGCTGAATTACCAAAAGTATGAAGTTTAAGATATCTTTAATTGAAAACACCCTAGATATATAGATATGCTTTGACTATTGGTGATCAAAACTGAGTTGTTTCTCTCCCTTAAACTTAAACTTATTTTTCTTACTTAGTACAAATTTGTTTATTTTTGGCCTTTTTCCCTTTTCCTTCCCCACTCCATTTTTTTTTTTTTTTTTTTTTTTTTTTTTTTTTGTACAATTTAGTATCAGAATATATTTAACATAGAAAAAAATAAATAGTCTTACTTTTCAAGCATACAAAAACCATTTAGAACAATGGTTATTGTCCTCTGTCAGGGTATGAAATCAAAAACATATCTGAAGCGTTTTATTAGTTGAATCCCGCATTTTATTCGTTTTCTGAATGGTCTATACAGTAATCTGTATTCTCCCTTTACTTTCAACAGAGATGGATACTTCTGTTGCCACGATGACCAAAAAGTAATAAAAACTACAACAAAATTAATAACTCAGAAAAAAATTGAGATACAGCTTTCAAACAAATTGCATTTAAAAGTACATTTTTTTCTCTATACGACGGTGTAAAAAGTAATATTGTGGGATGTTTAGAAGTTTAAGAATGAAATTTCATTTAAAATTGGTCCAGGAATATTAATGTTTAATCCATGGCGTACATAATGTATGACCAGCTCCGTAGAAGTTTAAAAATTTACAATACCGAAAATTGTAAAACTGAAATTTCTTTTAAAATTTGTTCATGATGGGTCAAGAATGTTCATTTTAATTCATGGCGTACGTAATATATGATCAACTCCGTGCGATTTTTTATGTCTTAAATTTTAGTCTTTGAAAAAATCATTTTCCAAATGGTCGTTGTAATTTGTTAACTTGCTTTTTTTTTACTTATTTATTATTTTTTATTTTTTATTTTTATTTTTTTTTTAGGGTTGGAGAAGACTCCGGTAGCTGTTGGTTACAGCTTTATCTTTCTAACCTAGGAACCAATGTAAATATATTTTGGTGTGTTTTTTTCAAATTTTTGTACTTTAAAAATAACCTAAATTGATATATTTAACTGCTTAATCTTTTAGTATTTTCCTTATGTTATTATTTTTTATTTAAATGTAATTAATTTTCAAGTAGTTTTATATTACAATTAAACTTAATTTTTCAATAGCTCCCTAACGTCTCAGTAAATCGCTTACATACACTGTCAGAAAAGTTGTTCTTTATACACCAAATTAGTCCTCTTTTTTAAGAAAATAATTTCCGTTCTCCTAGAAAATATGCTTTTCCAGTTAATTCTTCTCGGAAGTCTAAAAAAGAGGGGCTCAGATGTCATATACTCCACATATTGACGCGATTTTTTTTCTGACGCCAATGTCATATACGCACCGGGAACTTAACTGGCACCAAAGTGTCGTTATTTTGCTTGATATGGTAACCGGGATATAGATGATATGGAAATAAGGTTTTCGCCAAATTGGCGTCAGAAAAAAAATCGCGTATAAAAAAAAATGTATATAGAAAAAAATCGCGTAATATGACATCTATGCCAAAAGAGGAACAAATTCCGTTTATACCTTGCACGCATGAATATTAGCTCAATCTATCTATATTATAAAGGACAAACATATCTGTGCGTAACGCATACGTCATTTTGCGGAAGGCAACACTTTGAAATCTGGAATAAAATTTTGGTTTTGCAATTTTCTCTACTGCAAATTTTTAAGCTTCTAAACATCGCACATTTTAAATTTTAAACCGTCGTATAAAGAAAAAAATGCTCTTTTAAATGCTATTTGTTTGAAAGCTGTATCTCAATTTATTTTTGAGATATTAATTTTTTTTGTAGTTTTTAATAACATTTTTCTTATCGTGGCAACAAAAGTACCCCATTTCTATTAAAAGTCATTGAAAGTAAACGGAAAATAGTCGAAAATAGGCGATACTGTATCTTTTTGTTGCCATTTTCTCATAAAACCTGAAAAAAAAGTTGAAATTAAAATATGGGCTATGGCAAGAATATTGTCTGTTATTCCGTGATAATGACGTCATATGCATATTTTTTTTATAGACGAAGTTTAAAAGTGGTTTGCTTTAGCGGATGCAAATGACGTCATTTTATAAAAAAGCGTGTACTTTCATTCTTAAACCTGAATTATGTTTTGTAGAAGTGCGTCATTTTCACAGCCCAGCTGCTTTGAAATTCTTCACAGGTGGAAATGGTTCACGTTTGAAAATAATGTAATCGAAATCACACACTGATAAAACGCAATGTTTTACAAAAATTTAGAGTGTCTTTATAGAAGAGAGGTGACATGCAAATAATAGCGATTTATATTACAGAAATTGATGATTCTGACCTGGATGGATTTGCTTCGCCGAGTTAGACAAGCAAACAAATAATTCGCGGTTAAAAATAATATTATGTTCCTGATGTTTTTGTCCAAAATTCTCTCAAATAATAAAATTTTAATGCTATTTTTTAGGACATTCTACTATAATTTTATCAAAATAACATAATTTGCTTAATTTGAGCAGAATATTATATTAAGGGCATAATAACGGAAAATGACATACTGCTTTTGACAACACGCATTTTTCCTCATAAATTTTCTACATTGTTTTTCCTCCTGCATGTGTACTGATACTAGATTTCAGACACTAGGCAAAATGCTTATTTAAGTGAAAATGAAGTCATATTTAAAAGAAAACGATCATTTTCTTAGATAAAACTAAAACTTTTAACACAAATGCGTCTAAAAAACATAAATTACGGAAATTTTTACTCGCCGGAATCGAGATTAGAATCTCAAGTTCTTCATTCCGGAATACCAAGCATAAGAGTCTCAATCGATAACCACATCCTAATAACTGATCTTTATTATATTTTACTGATTAAGTATCTGTATTATGAAGAACAAGCGTATCTGTGCGTAACGCTGATGTCATTTTGAGAATGCCAACACTTCACGATCAAATTTCGGTCTTGAAATTTTCGCAACTGCAGTTTTTTAATCTTCTGACCATCGTACATTTTCAATTTTCGTTGATAGGGAAAAAAATTTACTTTCAAATGCAATTTGTTTAAAATCTGTATCTTAATTGACTGTTGAATTGATTGATATTTTCTAAAATAATTTTTAAGCATGATTTTATTTTAAGTTTAACTTATCACGTGCCGGTTTCAATACATAATAATAACAAACATTTTGCACATAAAGCAACAAACATTTTTCAGCATTTGTTTCTACAATTTTTGCATAACGAAATTAATACTTCCTTTGTAAACAAATAAAAGAATAATATTAAAAATCCACCAATCTAACATATTTGTGAAAGACAAATTAAGGAAATTAATACTTCTTTTATAAACAAATAAAAGAATAATATTGAAAAAACAGAAATCTAACATATTTGTAATCGTATAATTTAAATTTTTAGATCACCAAATAGGATTTTTTTTTTTTTTTTTTGAAATGGAATTTGTTTGCAAAGTTCTTTCAGTTTACTGATTGTCCATGGTTTTAAAAACAATTTTAAACCATGAAATGTTTTTAAAATTATCTATATCGCGCGGAGCTCGATTACGAAAGATTAATCCGTTTGCCATGAAAACAAAATAAAGAGTTCATCATTTTCTTACGGCTAATATCCATTAAAAAAAGCTTACCTATGAATAAATAGCTAAAATAGTATAAATAAAACACAAATTGTACAGAAATGTATAAGCTCTGAAATTATCAGACTATAAAAGGATGCCATAAGTAGCAAAATCTTGGTCAAAGAACTCTTAGCATGCGGCTAATAAGAAAATATCTCTGTTGATAAATTTCAAAAACTTATTTGATTGTAAAATTCGTATTTTGCATATGAAAAATGCTTTTTAAATGTAAGTGGGTAATCTAAAAAATTTATTGGATGTAAAAGAAATATTAGTTTTCAATTAAAAAAAAAAAATGTTTTCACCTATATTCTTTAACCCGGGAAGCCCGGGTACAATCACCTAGTTAATGCTAAAGTTCCAATTTATTTTAAATAAAAAGCCAAAAATTTCAATAAATTAACATTTGCAATTTATTTAATTCAAACAAACAAAAATAATGCTTTAGAATTTAATAAATTAGCCATTTTCCCATTCATTTAAAATTATTCGCGATTTATTTTTTAGAGTAATAATAAATATTCGCATTTTAAATATATTCTGAACGCTCACATTTTTATCCTCTGAATTCTATCAGTATTAAAACCCCAACAATTATCTCATAACGACGAAATCTCCATGCAATGAAACCATTAATGCATTTTTATGCCGTACAAAATATGGGGCGCTAGGCAGGAATGGGTACATATTCCTATTAGCCATTTAGGGTACAGTTATTTATGTAAAGTACTTTTCAAGATGATTATAATACAATTTGTTTTTAAACCTCAAATACGGTTATTCTTACTCTATCTATCTATATTATAAAGGACAAACATATCTGTGCGTAACGCATACGTCATTTTGCGAATGGCAACACTTTGAAATTTGAAATAAAATTTTGGTTTTGCAATTTTCTCTACTGCAAATTTTTAAACATCTAAACATCGCACATTTTAAATTTTTACACCTTCGTATAAGGAAAAAAAATTCTCTTTTAAATGCAATTTGTTTGAAAGCTGTATCTCAATTTATTTTTGAAATATTAATTTTTTTTGTAGTTTTTAATACCATTTTTCTTATCGTGGCAACAAAAGTACCTCATTTCTATTGAAAGTCATTGAAAGTAAACGGAAAATAGTCGAAAATAGGAGATACTGTATCTTTTAGTTGCCATTTTGTCATAAAATTTGAAAAAAAAAATTGAAATTAAAATATGTGCTATGTCAGGAATATTGTCTATTTTTCCGTGGTAATGACGTCATAGGCACACTTTTCTATAGACGAAATTTAAGACTGGATTGCAAAAGTGAATTGCTTTAGCGGATGCAAATGACGTCATTATATAAAAAAGCGTCTATTTTAATTCTTAAACCTGAATTATGTTTTGTAGAAGTGCGTCATTTTCACAGCCCAGCTGCTTTGAAATACTTCACAGGTGAAAATGCTTCACTTTTGGAAATAATGTAATCGAAATCGCGCACTGATAAAACGCAATGTTTTACAAAATTTTAGAGTGTCTTTATAAAAGAGAGGTGACATGCAAATAATAGCGATTTATATTGCAGAAATTGATGATTCTCTCCTGGATGGATTTGCTTCGCCGAGTTAGACAAGCAAACAAATAATTCGTGGTTTAAAATAATATCGTGTTCCTGAAGTTTTTGTCGAAAATTCTCTCGAATAATATAATTTTTATGCTATTCTTTAGGACATTCTACTATAATTTTATCAAAATAACATAATTTGCTGAATTTAATTTTTTGTAATTTTATATAATCTATATATTTAAAACACAAGTGTGTTTTTAGTCATCTGTCGTGATCTTTCTGCTGAACCAAGTTTACTATTTTTTTTTTTAACTGAAAGCTCTTCCTTTGTAGATGTGATCGCACTATTTGTTTTTTTTTTGTTTGTTTTTTTTTTTTAATATCTCTACTTTTATATTTTAATTTAAAAAGAATCTTATGAAATTTCTTCAAAATTATGAAAATTAGATAGCTTTTATTATTGCAGATAAGAGGGAAATAATGAAGTATTTTTAACTTTATTCATGCTGTTTTCTGATAAAAATTCAAAATCGTTGTATAGGGTTTAGTGACGCAAAATCCCATGAGAAGCAGAATATTATATTAAGGGCATAATAACGGAAATGACATACTGTTTTTGAAAACACGCATTTTTCCTCATAAATTTTCTATGTTGTTTTTCCTTCTGCATGTGAACTTATACTAAGTTTCAGACACTAGGCGAAATGCTTATTTAGGTGAAAATGAAGTCATATTTAAAAGTAAACGATCATTTTATTAAATAAAACTAAACATATTTTAACACAAATGCGTCTAAAAAACATAAATTATGGAATTTTTTACTCTCAGGAATTGAGATTAGAATTTCAAGTAAAGAATGCGTCTGTTCACATAAAAGATGTTGCTGACAATCGTGATTGCATGTTTTGAGTTAAAATAATTTTTAAATAATCAAACAAAATAAAAAAAAATTTAAATGGTGAATATGGATATCAGAAGTGCGTATGCAAATTTTGAGAAGGTGAAAATTGCTGTTTTCTTTCCGGAAATCCAAGCATAAGAACCTCAATTGATAACCACATCCTAATAACTGATCTTTATTATATTTTACTGATTAAGTATCTGTATTATAAAGAACAAACGTATCTGTGCGTAACGCTGACGTCATTTTGCGAATGGCAACATTTCACAATCAAATTTCGGTCTAGAAATTTTCGCTACTACAATTATCTTCTGACATTCGTACATTTTCAATTTTCGTCGCATAGGGAAAAACTTTACTTCCAAATGCAATTTGTTTAAAAACGGTACCTTAATTGACTGATGTATTATATTTTCTAAAATAATTTTTAAGCATGATTTTTTTCAAGTTTATCTTATCACGTGCCGGTTTCAATACATAATAATAATAAACATTCTGCACATAAAGCAACAAATATTTTGCAACATTTGTTTCTGACTATTTTTGCATAACGAAATTAATACTTCCTTTAAAAACAAATATAAGAATAATATTTAAAAAAAAGCACCAATCCAACATATTTGTGAAAGACAAATTAACGAAATTAATACTTCTTTTATAAACAAATAAAAGAATAATATTGAAAAAACACAAATCGAACATATTCGTACAATTTAAATTTTTAGATCACCAAATAGGATTTTCTTTTCAAATGGAATTTGATTGCAAAGTTCATCTCAGTTTACAGATTGGCTATGGTTTTAAAAACCATTTTAAAGCATGAAATATATTTTTTATTATCTATATCGCGCGGAGCTCGATTACGAAAGATTAATCCGTTTGCCCTTAAAACAAAATAAAGAGTTCATCATTTTCTTACGGCTGATATCCATTGTAAAAAACTTCCCTACGAATAAATAAATAAAATAATATTAATAAAACACAAATTTACCAGACATGTATAAGCTCTGAAATTATCAGAATATAAAATAATGCCATAAGTAGCAAAATCTTGGCAAATAACTCTTAGCATGCGGCTAATAAGAAAATATCGCTTTTGATAAATTTCAAAAATTTACTTGATTGTATAATTCGTATTTTCCATATGAAAATTGCTTTTTTAATGTAAGTGGTTAATCTAAAAAAATTATTGCACATAAAAAATTATTAGCTTTCAATTAAAAAAAAAAAAAAATGTTTTCACCTATATTCTTTAACCCGGGAAGCCCGGGTACGATCCCCTAGTTATTACTAATAATTACAATGTTATTAGTCTCTGTAAAGAAATACATATAATTTTTACTAAATTATAAAACTACTAATTATAGTACAAAATATACTACATAAAAGCTTATTTTATGTAAATTTAGACAAAATATATATTTATGCATATTTATTACAAATATTATGCATATTCCTATATTTAGTACAAAAAATATTTAGTATCAAATAAGTACAAAAAAAAATAGCGTAATTTTTTTTAGCATTTTCCCAGTTCATTTTGCAATACTTTAAAGTGATTTTACCAACAAATTTGAAAAAAAGAAAAATTCAGGCACAAATTTTTTAAGTTTAAATTTGCGAGCTTTCTGAACAGGAAATTTTTCAAACCTTACCAAAGTCCGAATTTGAAAAAAACCTCTTCATTCCCTTCATCTTCATTTTAAACTCGCCCTCTTGCAAGCGATCGTTGGTTTAGTGAATATGAAACTTGATTCGAAGCACTCTGTTCCCAGGTTCAAAGCCAATGTCAGCCACAGAAGAAAGAGGCGGGTATTTTTTAAAGACTAATTTCTTCAAATTACGGAAAATTTCTGTACTACAACAGTAAAAACAAGTTGGAAATTGCTCGTGAAACGTGGCAAATCAGCTGCTTTCGTACTATAACTAGTTTTATAAATATGTTTTGCACCACATATTGTACCGAATGTATATTTTACTGCACTTCAATAAGTGCATATCCATTTCATTCTGTTCGAAAGGCTGTAACATCATTAAAATGCACTTGAAATAACTTTTTTCCCATTGACCGTCATGTAATGAAAAAATTTTGACTGTCTCTGTTATTAAACTATACATCCGATTTTCATAAAATTGGAAATGACTCGACAGAATTTTACAAAAATTATATATTTAAAATTTCAGACCATTCGGAAGGCTGTAACATCATTAAATTGCACTTGCAATAATTTATTCCCATTGGCCGTAATGTAACGGAAAACTTTTGACTAACCCTGTAATTAAACTATACATCCGATTTTCATAAAATTTGAAATGACTCGACAAAATTTTGCAAAAATTATATATTTAAAATTTCAGACCATTCGGTTGGGTAGTTTTTGCTCTGTTATATGCGGACAGACGGACAAACGACGGCTATAGGTGATACGTATTTATATAATTACGAAGGCACCTAAAAATGAAACAAGATCAGATAGGTTAAGCTACTGTAAGTTTAATCTGTATTTCGATTTTAGCACTTCGCAACATAGTTGAAAAGTATTTGTAAATTCGGTTCGTCTATCTGACTCGCTCTAACTCTCGTAAGATATATTTCGATTTCTATATATATGTTGTTGATTTTTAACCTTTAACTGATGTCACGCGGTGTCCCAGACCCCGCGACTCCCAGCTGTAAACACTTTTGCAGCTTTTTACTTTCTGTACTGAAGTTAAATAATATGAATAAAATACTTTTTTCATGCAATTTAATTCACATGCTCCTAAGAGAAGTACAACGATATTGTTAGGACAAAATTTAAGTAAATTCAACCATTTGAGTTATTTTTTTTTATTCATTTTATTCGAGGGGTCTGAGAGACCGGATCACATCAGTTGTGTGACAAATTTTAGTCACATCAGTTAAAGGTTAACATGGAATGATCTAAATTGGTAACGAAGTACGTAGCATTTATATTCCGATTGCTAAAACACTCAAAAGATAGCCATTAATTTACAGTCCATAGAGAAAATTCGTTTGAGGTGTATTTTAATGGTTTTACATTATACAAATTCAATTTTTCCAAGTGGCGAAAATATGCCTGAGCCGGGACTCGAACCCAGAACCTGTGACCCAGGTTTGACGCCAAGCTTGGTTCGAGTCCCGGCTTGGGTATATTTTCGCTCACTTGGAAAAATTGAATTCGTATGATAACTTTACCAATCAGTACGGTTGAGTTAAAATTAATAGTTTATCTACATCATCATCGTTTAAATCAAATTCTATTACCTGCGGTTTATTCTGTTGAGCTGACTACAGGGCAAATCAGATGTTGTTACCAATAAGGTTGTCTGAGCAAAATATGCTTGATGGCTGTCAGCCCAAGTAGCTCAAACGGTACAGCATTGACAATGTAAATCAAAGGTTCTGTGTTCGAGTCCCGGCTTGGGCATATTTTTGCTCAGTTGGAAAAATCGAATTCATACGATATCTTTACCAATCAGCCTGACTCAGTTAAAAATAATAGTTTATCTACGTCACCATCGTTTAAAGGGAGTTCCATTACGCTTGGTTTATTCTGTTGAGCCGTTTACAGGGCAGATCAGATGTTATTACCAATAAGGTTGTTAGCCCAGGTAGCTTAAACGATACAGTATTGACAATGTAAATTAATCGAGTCCCGGCCTGGACATATTTTTGCTCAGTTGGAAAAATAGAATTCGTATGATAAATTTAACAATGAGTACCATTAAGTTAAAAATGAAAGTTGATCTTACATTATTTCAAAGGGCATTTTAATATTCTTACAGTAAATTATAGGGCGTAGCATTTATCTTTCCTTTACAGGGGCACACAAAATAATTCGATTACAGTACTGTCTGTCAGTGATAATTGCTGGAAATTATATTTTCAGTTCTGGTATGCATTTTTAAATGTAACTTTTTACATTTTATTTAGTGCGTATAAATTCCTTAGATCGTACACAGGACTGCACAAAAAACTCGAAAACATTACTGTCTACAGGCATGAATTGATAATTGATGGTTTTTAATTGTGTAATGCATTTTCCTTTTGAATGACATTTAGTACACTAAAAAGTGTTTGTAGACTAAAAATAAATTCATATACACGGACTACACTGTAAATAAAAATCTGTAAAGTTACTAAAGTTTTTCCAGGAAACTGGTATTCCTAGAACTTTTTATGTGACGGCAACAAGAAAAATTCCTGTAACAGACGCTGTTACAGGAATTTTTTTGTTGTCGTTACATAAAAAGTTCTAGGAATCCCAGTTTCCTAGAAAAACTTTAGTAACTTTACAGATTTTTTTTTATAGTGATACCGAAAGAACAACATACATTGCCTTATATGGACGGTAATTGTTGGAAAAGTGCGGTTTTATTAGTGTTATGCGTATTTATATGAATTACATTTTTGCTTAATATGCATATAAAGTATATGTCCATAACATACAAGATTGTACCAAAAATTTCGAGAACATTTCCATCTATTGGCTTAATTTGCTGAAAGTATTTTTCCAACAGTGTTGTGCGCTTTCTAATTGTACCGAATTGAGTAGTATATATACAAATCGGTTGATCATATGCAGCTTTGCACAATATAACTTGAGTACCTGTCCGTTTATGGATGGTAATTGAGGAAATTTGGTTTTCAAATGTGTTACGATCATATGTAGGTCTGCACAAAAGAATTTGAGTACCTTTCCGCTTATGGACGGTAATTGATGAAATTCGGTTTTAAAATGTGTTATGATCATACACAAGTATGCACAAAATAACTTGAGTACCTGTCCGCTTATGGATGGTAATTGAGGAAATTGGGTTTTCAAATGTGTTACGATCATATATAGGTCTGCACAAAAGAATTTGAGTACCTTTCCGCTTATGGACGGTAATTGATGAGATTCGTTTTTAAATGTGTTACGATCATATACAGGTCTTCACAAAAGAATTTGAGTAACTTTTATCTTATGGACGGTAATTGATAAAATTGGGTTTTCACATGTGTTATGCGTTTTCTAAATTGTTTACACCTGTTCCTAAATTGTAAAATTCCTCTTTTTTTCTGCTTATTAAACGGCGAAGTTTCGTCACAGTATTCTGAAAGTGTTGGAAAGTGTTTGATAACCTATTCTCAATGCATGATTTTTATTTCTTGTTTTGTTTAATTTTAATATTTCGATTAACCAATAAAAATATTTTGATTTTTCTACACAAGTAATTTTTTTTAAAAACAACAGTCTGAGCTACATTGCTGCAAAATGCTTTGATCTGTGTTTTGCGTTTTATTTCTTTCATCCAATTAAAACGGTCTTATTTTCCTACATAAGAAATTAGATAGTTTTGGGATAAACAAATTAGCATGAATTACTATACATATGAATATAATTAGCTCAATATCTTTCCGGTGTATCAACAGATATGTATTAACATTTAGATAATTTAAGAAGCTTTTAACATTCAAGAAAATAATTATTTTATTTAGAATCTAAAAATCAAGTTTTATTACGTAACTGAATTAATTTGAAATCTATCTCTACTAATATTATAAAGATGTAAAAATTGTTTATTTATACGAAGTAAAGTCTGGAACTACCGAACCGATTCCAAAAGTAATGGTATCAAAATGATGGTGTTAGTCCAACTTAGAACATATGCTATATCTTATGTCCGTGCCACTGGCCAAAAGGGGGTGTAGGAGCAAAAAACGTTCTATAAACGCGATTTTTGTGTTACTGAAGGGCCTAGAAACATGGAATTTGAAATGGTAGTTCCTTATAAGATACTAATGATCTCTGAGGACATTTAAAAAAAATCGAAATTAAAAAGGGGTGAAAATGCGCGAAAAGCGTTCTAAAAAAAGTTCTAAATGGCGATTTTTACGCAATTTCAGGAAGTATAAAACCGATTTAAAAAATAATGGTGTCAAAATAATAGTGACAATCCTAGCTCGAACATAGGCTACATTATATGTCGGTGCCACTACCCCTAAAGGGGGTGAAGGAACAAAAAACGTTCGAAATTGCGATTTTTGTGTTACTGAAGGATCCAGATGCATGGAATTTGGCATGGTAGTTACTTATTAGATATAAATGATCTCTAAGAACATTTCTTAAAAAATTCGAAATTTAAAATGGGTGAAAATGCGCAAAAAACGTTCTAAAAAACGTTCTAAATGACGATTTTTACGCAATCTCAAGAAGTGCCAAACCGATTTCAAAAATAATGATGTCAAAATTATGGTTACAACCCTTGCTCCAATACAGACAACATTTTATGTCGGTGTCACTTCCCCTAAAGGGGGTGCAGGTGCCAGAGCAAAAAACGTTCGAAATTCCGATTTTTATATTACTGAAGGGCCCAGATACATGGAATTTGGAATGGTAGTTACTTATAAGATATACATGATCTCTAAGAACATTTCCTAAAAAATTCAAAATTTAAAAGGGGTGAAAATGGAGGAAAAACGTTCTAAAAAACATTCTAAATTGCGATTTCTACTCAATCTCAGAAAGTACCCAACCGATTTCAAAAGTAATGGTTGGAAATAAATGATAACAGCCCTTGCTCCTATATAGGATCTATTTCATGTCGACAATACCAACTTGCGATTTCATTTTAAAAAACTTTCTAAATTTTGATTTTTGTGATACTGAAGGGGCTAAAAACTTGGAATTTGGCATGGTAATTATTTATGATATGTAAATGCTCTCTGAGAAGAGTTCCTTAAAAATTTGAAATTTAAAAGGGGTGAAAATGAACGAAAAGCGTTCTAAAAACGTTCTAAATAGCGATTTCTATGCAATCTCAGTAAATATAAATCGATTGCTACGCAATCTCAGGATATATAAACCGATATCCGAAGTAATGGTTTCAAATTGATGGTGACAGTCCCCACTCCAACATAGCCTATATTTTACGTTGTTGTCACTACCACCTGGGGGTTACAGGAACAAAAAATATTCTAAATTGCGTTTTTGTGTTTCTGAGGGGATCTAACATTTTAAATTTGAAATGGAAATTACTTCAAAGATGAAAATGCTTTCTCAGAATTGTCGAAAGAAAATTCCAAATTTAAAAGGATGAAGTGAGCGAAAAGAGTTCTATAAACGTTCTAAATTACAATTTTTATGCAGTCGTATGAAATGCGAAACCAATTTAAAGCATAATGGTTGCAAATATATGGTGGTGATAGAGCCTGCTCAAACATAAGCTATATTTTATGTCGAGGGTTGTAGGAGCAAAAAACTTTCTAAATTGCGATTTCTGCGGTGCTGAAGAGGCTAGAAACTTTAAATATAGTACGGTAGTTACTTATAAAATATAAATGTCCACTAAGAACAGTCGAAAATAAATTCGAAATTAAAAAGGGGTGAATAGAAGGGAAAGAGCGAAAAGCATTCTAAAAGAATCCTAAATTACGATTTCTATGGAATCTCAGGAAATAATAAACCGATTACAGTAGTTATTGGTTGCAAATCAAGTCCCTGATCCTATACGGGCTATATATTATGCCGGTGTGTGTCACTACCACGTGGTTGATAGGAACAACAAGAAAGCCTTTAAAAACATTTAAATTCCGTTTTCTATAGAATATTAGGAAATACCAACTGATTTCAAGGTTAATGTTGGCAAATTAATGGTGACAATCTCTGTTTCAACATTTTTCGAGACATTCTATTTCAACTCTGTTTCGACATTTTATGTTGGTGCCACTAACACCAGTTACGTGGTATACTGTTAGACAAGAAGCTTGGAATTTGACATGATGGTTAATTTTAAAATGTAAATGTGTTAAGATGGTTTCTAAAAGATAACTTCAAATGAATACTGAAATGAGCGTATGAAATGAACGTAAAAGGGTCAAAGTACTTTCTAAATTATTATTTAATTGGAATTAGTTTTAACTCTTCTTATTAATTAAAATCTCATTTCTGTCTATTGCACTTTTATAATGAAGTTTAATCAAACTTTGGCTTAATTTGTAATTTTTGAATTATTTCAAAAAGTGTTCTTCTAATAAAACATAGTAATGCTAATATCACTTGTCATATTTCAACTATTACGCGAGCAAAGCCGCGGGGTTTGCTAGTTTATAATAATTATAAACTTGAATGGAAAATATGAAATGATAATATTTGAGTATTTTATTCATTGAATCTCAGAAAATTAGAATTTTATGTTATTTGCACTGTACTCTTCAATAATACATGAAAATAATGAAAATAATTTCGTTAAAAATTCGAGATTTTTGGATTTAACGTTTTAAGCATTATTACTCGTGTTTTTCAATTTTTATCCATTTCTGTGAAAGACTGCTTTTAATATGCTCTTAAAAACTTGTAAGCTCAGTATTTACTTAATGTATTAATACAAAATATGTTGTCACACTGATGAAAAAATTATGTTTCGTTGAACTTCAAAAGGTTCGCTCTCGAGGTTCTAGGGTTTTTTTTTTTTTTTATGTTAACTTATAGGGTAGCAGAGATGAAAAAGGGAAGAAACTAAAAGGTGTTTAAATAGAGTATATAGAAAAAGTCAACTAGAAATAATCGAAATGCGTACTTCAAAAATAATATGCAAACGAAAGCAGAGAAAGATTGCAAAATATTTATGGGGCATTCTCACAATCTTTTGACTTTTGGGGAAAAAAAGTCTGACAAAATTAAACTTGCTAAAATGACATTTTAATCTGATAGACAAATGCCTTAATGATTCAAAATAAAGAAAAAATGGTCAGCAGCGAAAATTTTTCTATTTAACTGAGGTTTAAGTTAAACTTGCGAGTTTAATTTTCCTTAGCATTTTACCCCTATAACTTTTTATTTTCTTCTAAATTTTTACTTATAATGATTTACATAGTACCCACATGACATTCAAATAAGAAATAATAACAATGTAGTACTTTTAATACAGAATTTTTGCATAACATTGTCTTAAAGTGGTGTTAAAGAAGGGACGGTAAGCTAAAAAAAGGGGATGGTATTGAAAAAAGGGGGCGAAATGGTAAAAAAGGGGACGGTAAGTATGGAACGGTAAGGAAAATTACCACCTATTTTTAGGAAAATCATGTTAAGACTAAGTGATAGCCACAATGTTCATTGATTTTTAAAAACAGTTGTTAACGCTGGATTCAATTAATTTTTTTTATTCACCTCGAACAGTGCAGGAATAAACCTTGGGGACGGTGAGACTACCAATAAAGCCACGATGCTTGAAATTGATATTTAACTGCTGATTTAAATTCTACAGTAAATTTCCTGCCAAAGAATTTTAGACATTATTTCTCTAGCATACTTCTACATGAGAAAAAACTTGAAAAAAATTCTGTGGCTGCGTCTGAAATGATTTTCTGTATAATTTTAGAAGAGGGATGGTAAGGAATCTAAAACCCAGGGACAGAGTTAAAAAATAATAACAACCCTAAAAATGTGTGCAGGTTAATTTCTAGCTACATATTTATATAAAATAATATTTTCAGTTTCAGAAAAAAATTACATCGAATTATTTTTATTGAAACAATTTTATCCAGACTTAAAAATCAGCATCAGGGACACGGGGCGATAGATGAGTTTTCCTGGTATTTGGATCCCCAACATCGTCCAAAACTTATTTATCTCGTTAATATTGTTACGCAATCATCCAATGGGATGTTCCCCAGTGTATGAAATTAAAAAAAAACACAAAAAGGTGTATTAAATAAAAAATTATTATTCAGGGACATGAAAGTCAAAAGATTGTGAGAATGCCCCATATACGCATTTACTATTTCGCACGTTTTCAAACCCACTACTGTGTGAATAAATATTTTTGCTCATTTATGTAGTTCTCGGAATTTTTCTCCTGCAAATAAACAAAGATCTTTGCATTCTTTGAAACTATGAAAACATACATTTTCTCAGTGTTAGCTTATCCTTCAAGTAAATTCTATATATCATAGAAATAGATAAATAAAACCGTGGAGATAAAAATTGTGAAAGCTGTTTTGGACTTTCTATTCAATACAAGATTCTGATTTAGTTCATTTTGGAAAATTTAAATTCCCATTCCCTTTTCAAACCAAACAAATGTAGACAAAAGTATCTTGTATTGAGTTTAATGAAAAGACTTACAAAGCATATTCATGATGCTATGATAGAAATCTTCACCAACACCATATATGGAAATCTTTTAGCACTAAAAGTATTAATGAGTATGACAAAAAAGCATTCTATAGAATATAAAGCATTGATATGTTATAAAAATAGCTATAATTTTCATTTATAATTGATATGTATAAAAGATTCTATTAAACTTTTTCTATTATTTTTGCTTAAAAAACTAGTTTTGACGGAATACGAAAAATATTATGCAGAAAAAGATAAAATTTTTTCAATTTACAAAAATACATTATAATTATCGCTCGCCAGCAATAAAAGTGACACATCTCGGCAAAAGTAAATTTCTCAGGAGGGGCAAAAGGGTGGGGGGGGTTAAATGTGCATGATTTTTCTGTAACATAAAATTATAGCACCTAGCTCTGCATGTAGAAGTAAAAACGTGCTTAAAAGCTTTAAAACCTTAACAATAAAGACATGAGGTTTTACGAATTGAGTAATTTTACTTCCCCACACAATCTAACACAATTCTGTGATCACGAATGGACATATAGCGTAATAAAGCGATTTTTTGTATAACTACATACTTATGAAACTTCTTCTGGGGCAAGACGTACCTATGACAGTCCAATTAGTGGAATAAAACGCAAAATGAATTTTTGCGAGAAGTGCCACTTATTTTGCGGGCGAGCGTTATGTACAGAAATATACATTAACCTCTTCGAGTTATCCACAATTCCGAAAAGTGCTCTTTATCATTAGAAACCTCAAGAACCAATAGAATTTTGAGATTTAAAGAAGTATTTAAAAACACAAACGTACTTTTGCTGCCAGAGATTTTCGGATAATTTTCTGAATAGTTTTTATTTCCAGATGCGTAACTTAATTTATACATGCAATAGTAACAAGTTGGAAATTGCTCGTCAAACGTGGCAAATGAGCTGCGTTCGTACTATAACTAGTTTTATAATAATTTTTTGCACCGCATATTGCACTGAATGTATATGGGGCATTCTCACAAACTTTTGACTTTTCGGGGAAAAAATCTGACAAAATTAAACTTGCTAAAACAACATTTTAATCTGATAAACGAATGCCTTAATGATTCAAAATAAAAAGAAAATGGTCAGCAGCGAAAAATATTTTATTTAACTGAGGTTTAAGTTAAACTTGCGAGTTTAATTTTCCTTATCATTTTACCACTAAAACTTTTTATTTTCTTCTAAATGTTTACTTATAATGAATTTGCATAGTACCCACAGGACATTCAAATAAGAAATAATAACAATGTAGTACTTTTAATACAGAATTTTTGTATAACATTGTCTTAAAGGGGTGTTAAAGAAGGGACGGTAAGGTAAAAAAAGGGGATGGTATTGGAAAACTGAGACGAAATGGTAAAAAAAGGGACGGTAAGGATGGAACGGTAAGGAAAATTACCACCTATTTTTAGGAAAATCATATTAAGACTAAGTGATAGCCACAATATTCATTTATTTTTAGAAACAGTTGTTAACATTGGATTAAATTCATTTTTTTTTTTTTAATTTACCTCGAAAAGTGCAGGAATAAATCTTGGGGACGGTGAGACTACCAATAAAGGCACGATGCTTGAAATTGATATTTAAATACTGATTTAAATTCTACAGTAAATTTCCTGCCAAAGAATTTTAGACATTATTTCTCTAGAATACTTCTGCATGAGATAAAATTTGAAAAAAATTCTGTGGCTGCATCTGAAGTGATTTTCTGTATAATTTTAGAAGAGGGATGGTAAAAAATCTAAAACTGTTTAAAAAATAATAAAAACCCTAAAAATATGTGCAGGCTAATTTTTAGCTACTTTTAGGTAGATTTCGTATCAAATACTACCTATTGGCGTCGTTCCTATGTTGGAATTTCTGAAATATTTTTGCAGATCTACACCGATCATGACCCCTAGAGCCCAAAACCACTCTCAGTAAAAAAATTTATATATGTATCTATCTATCTATCTATGTATCTATCTATATATATATATCACTTTCTTCTGGACACGATAACTTTCGTAATTCTGCACCAATCTCTTCCAAACTGATACATAAAATCAAGGGGCATAAAATCTTGGTCAAGTTCGTTAAAGGGCAAAATCGGACCAAGGTGATGGAAATAGGGAGGGGTTTTGTGAAAACCGAAAAAAAACCCATAACTTCTTAAGTTTTGTACATATCGAATCAGTTTAAAGTTTTTATTACCTCTAAAATTAGGGCCAAAAATTTATGTATCACAGATTTTTGATAAAGTTAAAAATGGGTTCAAGGAGCGCAAAAATAGGGGTTTTGGGAGAAAAAAATTCATAACTTCGTAAATTCTCAAGATATCAAATCCAATTAATTTTATCATGAATCTCCTTAACATTATCTACAACTTTTATATTCACAAGTTTTTGATGGGACCAATTCGTACCGCAAAAAAAAATTAAAAACGAAAACAAAAAGGGCGTTTGAAGAAGAAAAAAATCCAGAACTCCGTCAATTCAAAAAATACAAAATCCCCATGAATTTATCATATATCTTCTTAATATTGTCTACAACATACAACATCTATATAGACAAGTTATGGATAGGTCCAATTCTTACAGCAAAAACAAATTAAAAATACATAGCGGTTGAAGAAAAAAATCATCTTAGTAAGGGTGTATTCAAATCCAAACTGCTTATTTTCTTACTCATTTTACAATTCATTTTTACTCTCAAAGGCTTCCAATTGGTACCTTTTCTTACTCAGAAACTATATAATGTACCGTAATGGTCAAGTTTTTGATAGAGACAGAATATATTTTAAAACATGCTGTCAAAGTGGGCCTTTTGAACCAAATATCCCGAAGCGGATTGTGTTGGAAAAATTATCGTATTAAGGGAGTATTCAAATCCAAACTGCTTATCTTCTGACTCATTTTTAAATTCATTTTTGCTCTCAAATTCGTAGATTCGCTTATTCAGAAACTATATAATGTACCGTAATGATCGATTTTTTGACAGAGCAGAATATATTTCAAAAAATGATGTCAAAGTGGGCATTTTGAACGGAATTTCCCGAAGCGATTGTGTTAGAAACGAAAAATATTGTCTTACTGAGAAAATAATTGTTTAGATATTAAGTTTTGATTAATTGAACGAAAATTAAAAACACAGGTCGCTTATAAATCTCTTCAAAAATCACGTCAACAAGTTTCATGTTTTTCCTATTAAAAATGAATCTGGAGTTATTCCAGAAAATTTCGAGTTGTTGAGCATGGAAAAGTATTTTTTTTTAATACCGCCCTAACATGATTCTGATAAAACCAGTTATTATATAAAAATGAAATAAAAACTCGTCAAAAGCGGCCAGATAAAATTGTTAAAGTGGATTTATCTCTAATCATGATTTGGTTTTTGTTTGTGAAATTAGTATACTTAACTTCGAAATCTACCTCCGCCTGTAGGCCGGGCCGGCTGGAATTTTTTATATAAAACAATAGTTCCAGTTTTAAAAAAAAATTACATCGAATTATTTTTATTCAAACAATTTTATACAGACAGCTCCAAACTTCAAAATCAGCATCAGGGACATGGGACCATATGGGAGTTTCCCTGGTATTTGGACCCCCTACATCGTCCAAAACTAATTTATCTCGTAAACATTGTTGTGCAATCATGCAATGGATGTTCCCCAGTGTATGAAATAAAAAATACACAAAAAAGTGCATTAAAATAAAAATTATTATTCAGGGACATGAAAGTCAAAAGATTGTGAGAACGCCCCATATTTTAGTGCACTTCATAAATGCATATCAATTTCATTCTGTTCGAAAGGCTGTAACATAATTAAAATGCACTTGAAATATTTTTTTCCTATTGGTCTTAATATAACGGAAAACTTTTGACTGTCTCTGTAATTAAACTATGCATCCGATTTTCATAAAATTGGAAATGAGTCGTCAAAATTTTGAAACAATTATATATTTAAAAGTTCAGACCATTCGGAAGGCTGTAACATCATTAAAATGCACTTGAAATATTTTTTTCCCATTGGCCGTAATGTTACGGAAAATTTTTGACTGTCTCTGTAATTAAACTATGCATCCGATTTTCATAAAATTGGAAATGAGTCGTCAAAATTTTGAAACAATTATATATTTAAAAGTTCAGACCATTCGGAAGGCTGTAACATCATTAAAATGCACTTGAAATATTTTTTTCCCATTGGCCGTAATGTTACGGAAAATTTTTGACTGTCCCTGTAATTAAACTCTACATCCGATTTTCATGAAATTTGAAATGAGTCTACAACATTTTGCAACAATTATATATTTAAAATTTCAGACCATTCGGCAGGCTGTAACATCATTAAAATGCACTTGCAATAATTTTTTTTTTCCATTGGCCGTAATGTAACGGAAAACTTTTTTGACTGTCTCTGTAATTAAACTATACATCCGATTTTCATGAAATTTGAAATGACTCGACAAAATTTTGCAACAATAATATATTTAAAATTTCTGATCATTTTTGGGGTAGTTTTTGCTCTGTTATATGCGGACGAACAGACGGACGGACAGACAGACAGACGGACTGAACGACGACTATAGGTGCTACGTATTTATATAATTACGAACGCATCTAAAAAAGACGTAAGTTTCGTTAGTTGGCGGATATTTTCTCTCTTGTCACAGATAAAAAAGAAACGGTCTTTCTTCTAATAACGAAAATATTCCTGCAGCACTGCTGCCAGGAATATTTCCGTTGATTGAAGAAAGTATTTATGAGAGTGTATCTTCTGGACATAAAGTTACTCTGGAACCAGAAAGTCCATAAAATAGATTACATTGTTCCAAATATTTAATGAAGTACGACTGACATTAACTAGTAAGGAAGAATAATTGCTTGATATCAAATTTATCCTAAAATAAAGTACGTACTAGGTTCATTATAATTCCTTTTTCCCATGAACAAATGCCTAATTGTTTTTTTAACAATATCGTATTTACATTTACGTAAATAATATTCTGTCTTATAATTTTAAAAATATTTATTTGAATTCTTTATGATACGAAAAATGTGCCATTTTTTAGATTACTACAGTATAAATTAACATGGCATTTATAAAATACGAAAAACGTGCGCATCAAAGAGCATCAGGTATGAATTTCTTTTTTATCTTATAGCAAAAACTTAATTGGACAAAAATCAGTATTATGCTTGGGATCTATATGATATTCCTAATTAAATAAAGGAAGAAAAAATTCCAACAGTCATCTTATTGATAAATTTAAAGCTATGCTATTCAAGCTCTGGAACTGCTAAGATAAATAAATACTTTTAAAATTTTTAATTATTTTACTTTAAATCTTCTTCGTTCTTTTGTGAGTAGTTACGTTGCAAAAGATAAATATCCTCTGAATCTCATGATTTCATGACTGGTTAGTTGAGGCTGAACGTTAATACGTCTGTCACTGTCAGCTCTTGATATGCCAAGTTGTATCATTTTTCTATAACTTACCTCTCGCATATCGTCATAACCTCTATGAACAAATTCCATTTAAAGATGTTCAACATACTACATCCCTAATTCAACAAAGAAAGAAAAAAATTAAAAATCGCCATATTGGCAAATTTTAATCAAAACCTGGAATGGTTAAACGAACCGCTTATCTTACTTTATGGGCAAAATTACCTTACTTACTATATCGCAGTATTTAAAATCTAATCAATCATTTCAAAAAATAAAAGCTATCGTTATAAAATAAATAATTTTTATATCGATGTAAATACATTAGATTAGGCGAAATTACAAATCATTAAAAGAAATTTGTTCAATATGTAACAGATTTATAGGCTAAAAAATTACATGTACATACAGAAAGAATTGAACTGAACTGAGAAATCTATAGGTGAAAGAACAGTGATATTTTTGAATTATTATTTTTAATAACGAATCTCTTATTTAATTGAACTGTTATCTGTTAAAAACATATCATCGTTATATCCAATTATCGTTATACACAAAATTATCGCCATTAGTGCATGCAATTATACAAATACAATAATTATCTTGCGTCGAGTAACACCTTATCATAATAAGATATCAGAAATAATGTATTTCATATATTTTTTCTTCAGAAAAACGCTGCCATTAATACATCTCTATTCCTGGTAACCAGAAAAATCGCTAATGACAAAAGGAAGAATAAAGAAAACTGTGTTATCGGTCATGTGCAGATATCTGAAAAAATGATAGCAACTTATATTTCTTCGGTTATTGATCTCTGATCTATATTTTTTTGGAATATTCTTAGAATGGTGCTACATAATTTATCAGAATAACCTCAAAACATTCAAATTGATAGAAAAAATCCATTGCTTAATATGTTGATATTATTGATAAATTAACAACGCAATAATGTTGCAATATGTCGCAATGTTAAATTAAAAAAAATAATGATTTTTTTGACAGTATTATGTAAATATGCTGATAACCAAACAGCTACTGACATTTTTGTTTCAAATAAAAAATGTTTCAATATCAATTGAAGCTTATTAAATTGTTCAGGAAACTCATACATAAAATACTGATCTAAGCATAAACTTGGTTTTCTAAAATTACTAACAAGAATGTCAGGCTAATTTTCGCATTTCTATATATGTACATTTATATAAATGACGAATTTTTAATTTATTGTTAAGATATTTGAAACCATTTAACTAGAACTTTATTAAGAGCCTTTTCACGAAAGTAGATTTCATTTAATTTTGGTTGAAAATGCTGACACAAAGTAATGGATCCCTTCAGGTGCATAGAACATATAATTGAATTAGACTCAGTTCACAATGAGTAATAGTATAAGACAGACTATCATATTTACAGATCTCAAGTTTCTAGATAATGTTAAGAAAAATTGATTTTAATTTGTTTTGATAAAGTTTTATTGATTGGTGGAACTCTTTTGATTTTATCCTTTTTCATAGAAGAGAAAACAATAAAAATTATAATTCTTATTGCAATATGCTTTTTTTAATAATACATTTATCATAAAATTATGTAAGAAAATCACTTATTATTATTAAACTAAAGTTATACATGCTAAACGTGGAAACAGAACATTTAAATGTTTTTAAATACGTTTTCATAAACATATCTACATGTTTCGTACGCACAATTGGCGACTTTTTCAAGATCAGTATAGATAAATAAACTATTTACGAAATTTAAAGAACCATTTCTGAAACAAAAGTTTATTTTGCTGCCCGTAATTTTCGAAATCGTTTCCAACTGGATTTTGAAGTAGATAAAACAGTTTTTCCACCTGGTATATCGGTTTTTCCAGATGCTAACAATTCTCGTGTAAACATTTTCAGCTGAATAACAGAATTTATGCATGCAGATAAATATAAAATAATGTTAATTTTAATGTTAATGTTAATGTTAATGCTGTTACAGATCTAATGCTTTTAATTTATCATGGATGTTAAACATGAAAATGTTTACTTGACACTTGAGAATTGGTATCATCCAAACAACCGATATTTCGAGTTGTGAAAACTGCTTAAGGGGTCTCAGGACTCTTAACCCTTTCGCTGCGTAAGTAATTCTTCGCGATGAGCGTCTTTTACAGAATTTTTAATCTTTTATCACCGGTTCTTTAAAGCAGAAAGTCTTGACTAGTTTAATCGGGGGAAATGTACTGATCAAATCAGACAAAGTTTTCGCTAAAAAATAACTGGTGGTAATAACCAAATAGTATTAATTAGACGGGAAAATGCATGCCCGAGTATTTCTCGCGTTGCGCAGCGAGAGGGTTAAAGCTTTAAAATTTTCAAAATTTTATTTATTTATTTATTTTTAGATGTTAAACTCTTATATTTTCTGAACATTTTGAAATAATTGTTTCCTTGAAATTCCCATTAGAACAGAAGTTATGGCTTTTACAATTATACCCGCTCAATAGCTGAAACAGCGTTTCTGAAATTTTTAAGTCATTTTTCTCCAAAAGACGTTTTTGGACATAACGCGCACGATATCTCAAAAACTTCTGGATATTTTTTCATGAATTTTTCAAAACATATGTTTCATGTTAGTCTGTATAAACTGAACCCAAAACTTCATTTTTATTGATCGAAAAATATTTTTTAGGTGATTATACGCTTCACAATTTTCAAAATTTTGTACTAGTTAAATACAACTTTGTAATAAAAGAATAGAAATGTTTTAAATAAACATTTATTTAGGTTCAGGTAAATTATTGCAATCTAAAGAATAACTAGGCACCAAAATTTTTATTCTAGTTGCAAAATTTATTTTGTAATTCTGCGCATAATCTGTTATGAGGATTTTCTGTTCGTCAAATGTCTGACAGTTTGGAACCCAAGCCCCCTGTAAATACCAATTCTTCATCTTGCCATTTTTTAAATATTTGAAATTAAAGAACATACTTATATCTTTCAATTCCAATAAAAATTGTGTCTTAAAATCAAATATATTTTAAGATATTAAATGTTGAAAATGGTCTCTTTTTTTTCTTTTTTTTCCAATTTTAAAAGTCTTGAGACCCTTTAATACGCTGTAAAATTTACTTGGAAAAGTTTCCGAAGATTGCGGGCAGCAAAAGAAACATTTGTTTAAAGCGTGTCTTTAAATCTCGGAAGTTCATTAGTTTCTGATGTGTCTGAAATTCGAGGAACGGTTTTCGGAATCGCTGGAAACTCGAAAGAGATTCTATTATCAGAGTGTTTTCCAGACAGTTTCAGGAGGGTGCTGTACCGTGCCTGCCCTTTGATTTAAAAAATAACACCCTTCTTAACACTCAGTTAAAATAAAAAAAAAATGTAGCCTTACTCCTTTTCGTGTTGTAAAATTTGCTTACATAGTAAAAACTGACTTGTTGTGTCTTAAAGGAGTGCCCTGTCAGAGAGGAAATGAGAGGAACGCTTTTCGGAATTGTTGGAAACTCGAAAGAGGTTCTATTATCAGAGTTTCTCCCAGGCAATTTCAGGAGGGTGCTGCACCCTGTCTGCTCTTTGATTTAAAACATAGCACCCTTCTTAACCCTCAGTTAAAATAAAAATTGTGGCCTTACTCCTTTTCGTGTTGAAAAATTTGCTTACATAGTAAAAACTGACTTGTTGTGTCTTAAAGGAGTGCCCTGACAGAGAGGAAATGAGAGGAACGCTTTTCGGAATTGTTGGAAACTCGAAAGAGGATCTATTATCAGAGTTTCTCCCAGGCAATTTCAGGAGGGTGCTGCGCCCTGTCTGCTCTTTGATTTAAAACATAGCACCCTTCTTAACCCTCAGTTTAAAAAAAAAAAGTGGCCTTACTCCTTTTTGTGTTGAAAAATTTGCTTACATCGTAAAAACTGACTTGTTGTGTCTTAAAAGAGTGCCCTGACAGAGAGGAAATGAGAGGAACGCTTTTCGGAATTGTTGAAAACTCGAAAGAGGTTATATTATCAGAGTTTCTCCCAGGCAATTTCAGGAGGGTGCTGCGCCCTGTCTGCTCTTTGATTTAAAAAATAGCACCCTTCTTAACTGTTAATTTTTTTTAAAAAATGTGGCCTTACTCCTTTTCGTGTTGAAAAATTTGCTTACATAGTAAAAACTGACTTGTTATGTCTTAAAAAGATGCCCTGACTTTTAACTATTAAAATTACCTTTAAAAATCAAAAGAATGTCTTTAAAAATGCAAAAGTGCCTTGCGAATCTAAAAAGTGCCCCTGCAAATCTAAACAAATTGGAAATTGCACGTCAAACGTGGCAAATGAGGTGTGTTCGTACTATAACTAGTTTTATAAATATTTTTTGCACCACATGTTGTACTGAAAGTATATTTTAGTGCACTTCATAAGTGCATATCAATCTCTGTTCGAAAGGCTGTGTAGCATTCTTAAAATGCACTTGAAATATTTTTTTCCCATTGGCCGTAATGTAACTAAAAACTTTTGACTGTCCCTGTAATTAAACTATACATCCGATTTCATAAAATTTGAAATTTTACAACAAAATTTTGCAACAATTATGTATTTAAAATTTCAGATAATTCGGTTGGGCAGTTTTTTCTCTGTTATACGCGGTCGGACAGACAGACAGATGTACCGAACGACGACTATAGGTGCTACGTATTTATATAATTACGAACGCACCTAAAAATGCCCGTACTAATCTAAAAAGTGTCCTTTTCTCACCAACCCTGCCCTTTTTAAAACCTGGGGGAAACTCTGATATTATGTTTTCGTAATTTTTAAGAAAGGTGGCAGTAAATTAAGAAATATTTTTCTACACTTTGAAAGAAGAAGTAAAAATTCAAATTGTAATCAGTGAAAAAAATCAAACATATATTAAAGAGGTGTTTTAAGAATTGCATTTTTAGCTTCTTTACGATGAATGCCTTTATAAAAGACATAAACACATGAGAATGCTAATTTGCATGAATTCAGGAAGCGTTATACAGGCAGTTTATTTCTTAAACTTTTTCTGTAAATGTTGATAAACAGAATAAAAGAACCTTTATCTCTTAAAGTTTTTATAATAAATTCCTTTATTAATATATTTTATAACGTGCGTGTTTATTTCGCTTTTATTTTCTATAGATATATATTTTTTAATAAAAATATTTTTTACTAATCAAATTATTGAAAAATATAAATAAATTTTAGTTAAATAACATTCACTTGCATTTTATCAAAGTCTAGTCAAATGTTATTTACATTACTGCATCAATTATTTCAATGCTTTTCTTTTTTAATTATTTAAATTTGAGCAATTGTATTTTAAAAAACAATTTTTTATAGTCTTTAATGGACATAAAGATCAGATTTCACATCTATCATTTATTTGCAAGAAAACATTTTCTAAACAAAAACAAACTTTTAAAGTAAATGTTTAAAATATATATATATTTAATTAATCATTCTGTTTCGAATAATACAAGATATAAACTACATACCTTCTCTTTTAAAAAGTATTTGTAACAAAAAAAGAAATCTAAGTAACTTCTTTTATTTCAAACCTTTTCAAAGTTATAATTTTTAATTACTTCAAATCATTGAACGACTTAAAAGGCATATTATCAATTGGTCATCAAAAAGTAAATCAAATTTCAATGTGAAAAAGAATTAAGAAGAAAAAAAAATGAAAAGATGTTGGTAATTTATTTATTTAATTTTCTTTCAACAGGTATCTAAAAAAAAAAAAAAAAAAAAAAAATTGACACTTTTCACACAATTAGTAAAATCGTACGAGCACTTTATTTCTTACCAGCTTTTTGTAAGTATTGATAAAGTTAAGTTAAGTTTTTAAGTCTTGAATAAGAGAATATGTTATATCATAGAATATTTAAAAGTAAGTATGTTTACTAAAAAATCAAAAATTTGTATACTTATTATTCAATAAAATAAATTTTACAGAGGTTCGCTAAAGGGAATTGAGCCGTGTTAGGTCGGAAATAATTAGTTTAAAAATACGTTTATTATTTTTATTATATTCTCTGAGGATGTTTTCTTTTATTGGACAATAATATTTCAAGACTTTAGTTTTTAATTTTAAACAAATAAATGTTATAAATTTTATATTTCTAAAACAGTCTTTTATTCACTTCTTTATAACTGTAATTTCGCAGAGCTATTCCTTCTCTACATAAACAATAAAAAAAATTTAAGTCAATTCCTACTTAGATCATCAAAGAAAAATTTAATATAATCCCTTAAGCTAATATTAGTTTTTGTTAGATTAAAATATCCCAATTTGTTGATTTTCTATAAGCAAGTAAACTCTATTGTTTTACAATGGAAGTCTATGGGAATTTGGCGAAATATCAGAGATATTGCCAAGTTGGTGTCGCTTTTGGCAACTCATTTTTGTCACCAAATTTGACGATATATCACCAAGTTGGCAATAAACTTGGGGGTATTTGGCGACAGAACAGGGTCCCTCCTATGGTGACCCCCCTTATAGGTATGGAGATGCATTAAATACTGTTCAATAATCAATGGCCGCCATTTTTTCTCCCATATAAAACTAAAATTAATTAATTAAAATTTAATTAATCAATTAATGTTTGAAAAAACTTTATTAACATCAAGTGTCATCCACTACAAGTTTAAAAAAATTTATTTGAACTTGATTGGATGAGTAATAACTATTTTATTAACGACTGAAAATTTGAACAAGATATATATAGGGAGATTGTGAGCTAATAGTAGGAATTGAAAAAATTGAAATTTCGAATTGGATTAAAATAGTGTTAATGCCATTTTATATATCTCATTTTGTTTTATTTTTATTTTCTTGTTTTTTTTTTTCTTGTTTTTTTTTTTTTTTTTTTTGCAAAATGTGGATAAATATTTTAAAGTTATAATTTGATCTAAAATTTCACGGAAGAATTAAACGACAATATTATAATTATTTTTTGCAAATGTTTTTTTTTTTCATAAGTTAAAAGACTGAAAAATTATAAACAGGATAGCAGAATTTCATTTGATTCAGGGAAGTCACATGTATGTTTAGAAAACGTAAGCAAACTGGATTAGAAAAATATGGATAACATTAATAATGATTTAAAAAAAATCTATGTGAAATTTTCCGTTGCCTAGCTCAGTGTTTTTTCAATTCCTACTATTAGCTCACACTCTCCCTATATTTCTTTATTTATATATTTATATATTTATCTTGTTCAAATTTTCTATCGTTAATAAAATACTCATTATTCATCCTATCAAGTTGAAATAAATTTTTTTTTAAGTTGTACTGGATGACAATTGATGTTAATACAGTTTTTTCAAATATTAATTAATTAATTAATTTTTAATTAATTATTTTTAGTTTTGCATGGGAAACAAAATGGCGGCCATTGGTTATTGTAGGTGAATGAAAGTATTTTCATTAAGGGGTTACCATAGGGGAACCCTGTTCTGTCGCCAACTTGGCGATATATCGCCAAATTTGGCGGCCAAAATGAGTCGCCAAAAGTGACGCCAACATGGCGATATCTCTAATATTTCGCCAAATTCCCATAGAGTTCCATTGTAAACCTACTTGCTTATAGAAAATCAACAAATTGAGATATTTTAATGCAACAAAAACTAATATTAGCTTAAGGGATTATGTTAAATTTTTCTTTGATGGCCTAAGTAGGAATTGACTTTAAAAACAAAATTTTTATATTACTTGTTATAATTTAGTTCTAATGCTATTAAGGAAATACACTATTTTCAAGTTGAGATAGTTTTACATTGTTTGTTAAAAGAAATTGCCTGACCTTATCTATGCTAAATTATTATTTCGATAGATTTCTTTTATCATCTGAATAAACTAATTCAGGTCTTCATGGTAATATTGCAGTATGATTTTTGTCATTCTTTTTCATCCATTCCTTAATGGCGATTAAATAGCGTAGATTGTTTGATATTTGATTATGATATTAATTCTTTCATTAACCGTAGTCTATGAAAACACTAATTCTCACTATTATTGCGTCCAACATCAACAATTCTTTTCGACACATGCGACAATAGTAACATTCTAGTTCTCTGTCAACATTTATGAACTAAATTAAATACATTATAATATCAATTCAAAGGCTTTTTTTATTCCGTCGTTTGCTTGTTTTTGAGATGTCTACGAGGTAGAAATCTAAACGATTTTTTTTTTTGACTTGCTGTTCTTTCTGAAACAAACAGTAAATAATTAACTATTTTGTAAAATTCAAACTCGTTGTTGTTTTCTTTAGAAAAAATTCTTTGGAATTCATTTATTTTATTTTATTTTATCCTCTTTTATTAAATAAAAAAGTGACATTTAAGCTATATTTATTTCATTATATCGGAAACTACAAAACGAAGAATATAATAATATTGTATATCGTGTGAACGTTTTCATAACACTTAACTCGAAAAGACAGTTCTTTTAATTTTAGGTATTATATTTTCAGAGATATCATCGAAAATGCAATGAAAAATATGCGCCCCCTCCTGTATTTCCGAAGCTACTGAAACTAAAATTAGGAAAAATTTAGGGGTAGTAGTATTTGATTTAAACCATGCAGCAGAGCTATAGCAATTACCCTAGATCACATAGTTTTTGAGAAAATAGCATTTTTTCCGCTACACACAAATTTCGATTTGCGGGTGTTCAGCAAAGGCGTTGAGGAGCGCTGAAGGTACCTATCGTCGCAGGAGTATAAAAGGATTGTTGATAATAATTTTCTAAAAAAATTGTCGGTAATTAGACGAGATATTAATCCTTAAAGATACGCATAGTTTGGACATGCATAAAGACATTGGCGGCGTACTCTATGCGCTATCGGTTTTTAAAACCTAGATAAAAACATTTAATGACATATTTGTGTAATGCAATGACCAGTTACTTATTCATATATTTATTGTAGGGAACTCTCTGTTCGCAAGTAATACTCGCAATTGACCGCTTTTTTTTTTTTTTTTTTGGTTTCTTTTCACAAAAATCTGTATGGGTTTTTTTTAATCAAATAGTTTAATTTCGCAAGAAATGTAATTATTTATTTGTAACTCATGCTTGATGCTACAATTAGGTAAAATTCGATAAATAACTGTTTAAAGCACAAATATTCTAAATTTCGTGCTTGTATGCTCATTAGTTTTCAAATTAGACACAAAAGACTGGTTGTACCTTAAGTTTTCAAGGCCAGTGTAATTGGCATTAAAAAATATGAAAAAGATACTTTTTTTTTATCGAATTTTTTACAGCATATAAATATTTTGTTTTTGTTTTTATTGTTAACATTTAAAATTCTACAAACTGATTTTTAATTAAATTTGAATATTCGTAAGCACGCACTGAACCAAAGTCCCCAGCGCGGAACGTCACACGAAGCAGAGGGAACAAAGAAAAAAAATTCAAACAACTTGCATGTTTGTTTTTCATTGGCACGTATTATTATTTACTAATAATAGAAAAATACTAAGAATTTTTTTGTGTTTGTTTTGCCTGTTTCGTGTGACGTTTGGTGCCGTCACAGCATTGCTTTCTCCAATCTAAGGAACGTTGAGTATATAGTGATTAAACAAAATAATTCAAGAAATGACCTTTTGGTTCCAGCAAAGTTTATATCTAGCAATTTTCGTTTATACTAATTTTTACCATATTGATTGACTTTCAAACGATACAGGTTAGGTATCTCTGTTTTTCACTTGTAGTACTACGGATAATAATATTGGATAATATAAAACTTCTACGAATTGCCCCAAGGGGAGTGCAGAGTTAACCAGTAATGTGGTCCTAAGCATCACTTCTTTTTATCATAATGGGCCTTTTAATGCCAAAAACTACACACAGTGAAAGGTTTATGTACACAAGAAACTTTTAATTTGTCTTTTAGTACAATTTAGTCAAATAATTAATTGTTATTTCATATTATACATATTTTTACTACTATTTTAAAGCCATACATTAATTCTTAAAATAAAATAAATGTATGAACTTTTCAAAGTTTTTAGAAAACTCCATTTTTGCCAATTATTTCTGAAATTAGAAAACATAATGATAGTTCTCAATACACTGTTAAAAATTTGCAGCATGCTGTCCAGTCATTTGACCGTTTTTTATTCCGAAAACGGTTACACAACCGTAATTTAACACTATTCTGACCATATTATTGACCATTTTATTGTCAGAATATAGTTAAATTACGGTTACGAAACCGTTTTTTCAAAAAACGATCGAATGACTGGACAGAATGCTGCAAATTTTTAACAGTGTAACAGCGGAAGAGGAAATACCATTAAATTAACAATTTCTAAGTTACAATACTTGACTCTTATTATTATCTTCTTTTTTTTCAGCTATAACATTTTTTTCTCGTTATATCAACTATAAAATACTCTCAAAAATATTTTTACATATTATTTATAACAATAAATGGACTTTTTAAAACTATTTATTAAACATGAAAGAGGTAGTACGGTATTAATAAGTAACTGCCTGTAGCATTTTGCTAGTAAATGCGAGAGTAATCGAATAACTATTATAATTTAATTATTAGCTAATTAAATACTTTATCAATAATTTATTTGAGCTTAAAAAAATACTTTTCGTAGTTAAAGGAGATAGCAATTTATTTTTTTATGTGGAAGTTAAAAAATGTAGCTGCAATAAAATACCTTGAAAGAAAAACACGAATACTTACTAAATAAGTTGTTTTCTTTGAAGTATCAAGCAGCTGTTACAGCAGTTAAATTGCCATTTCTTCGGGAGAAATTCCCATGTGAATTTTATTTATAGCTCATACATTTTTCGGCATTAGGTTAAAAACAATAAATTCGGAAATAAATATAACACTCAATTGTATACTGTCATTTCATAAATATTTTGGTAAGTCTGTTTTCTATTATTTACTCTTTTTTTTTATATTTCGATGCGAACTTTTAATGTTTAAAAACTAAAACAGCAAAATATTTCTTTTGCCAAATGGAAGGTTTTTATTTTTATTATTATTATATTGAAATTTGCAACACAGAAATATTTTTTAACAACTCAATTTTATCAAAATAAGATAATAAAAGTACATTATTGAGTATTTAACTGTTTAACAAAAACAATAAAAAAGCTATTTAACAATATAATAACAAAAATAAATATCAAACCGAATGGTGTGCTAACGTGTCAGTGACTTTATGACTTTTTTAATTTAGTTAAATTATTTATAAATCTTGCTCTCTGTTTAATATTTTAATATGCATTTTTCAAATTAAAATGATATACTAATGCTTCAACAATTTTATGATTTTTTGGCTTTTTATAGATTTATGTTAATTCATTATTTTTGCACTCACTTTAAAGTTTTAATATGCATTTTTCAAATTTATAAACTTTTCAAATTAAAATGGTATACTAATGTTTTAGCAATTTTATCATTTTTGGCTTTAGAGATTTATAATACTTAATAATTTTGCACTCCTTTTAAAATTTTAATATGCATTTTTAAAATTAGATACTACTTAAAATTAAAATGAATTTGGTGCTGTTTTTTATTTAGTTATTTTGTTCTCCTTTTAATATTTTTGTATGCATTTTCAAATTAACAAAACAAGAAAACATATTTATTTTGAGAAATTTAAGTTCATTTATAATTATTACTAGCAAACCTCGCGGCTTTGCTCGCGTAATAGTTGAAATATGCTAACTGATATTTGCATGACTATTTTTTATTAGAAGAACACTTTTTGGAATAATTCAAAAAGTACAAATTAGGCCACAGTTTGACTAAACTTCATTATAAAAGTGCAATAGACAGAAATAAGATTTTAATTAATAAGAAGAACTAAAACTAATTCCTAATAAATGATAATTTAGAAAGTATTTTGAGACTTTTATGCTCATTTCAGTATTTATTTGAAGTTTTGAATTTTTCAGAAACCATCATGTCAAATTCCAAGCTTCTTGTCTAACAGTCTACCACCTCTCTGCTGTTAGTGGCACCAACATAAAATATTCTATAAAAAACGGAATTTAGATGTTTTTAAAAACTTAGTTCTTGTTGTTCCTGCCAGCCAGGTGGTGGTGACACCGTTATAAAATATGGCCCGTATAGGATCAGGGACTATCACTCTTGATTCGCAACCAATGACTTCTGTAATCGGTTTATTATTGTGGCGACCGGTTCTGGTTCAGTGGATTTCTTAAATTAACTAACACTATCTTAAAAGTAAATCAACTGGCGCTTTCTCAATTAATTCAACAGGATATCAATTTTTCTCTTACCTATTTAATTGGAAGACACATATTTACAGCTATACTACACTATAATACATATTATTTAAAGTAAAAACGAAACAGGTGTTCTTAAAAACATTCTTTCAACACTCACCACCTCGTACAGAGCGAGCGACAGATGAACCCAGGAGGCGAGAGTAACCCTACGTAAACAATAGAGCCATTGCCATCCCTTTATCGCCCATTTGGCGTCAAAACATACAATTCTCCACAATTATTTCCTAAGATTCAATATAAATCATAATTTAGGACTCTTTTAGAATGCTTTTCTCTCCTTCCCTTCGCTTCGCCCCTTTTTAATTTCGAATTTATTTTCGACTGTTCTTGGAGGACATTCATATTTTATAAGTAACTACCGTGCTATAGTTAAAGTTTCTACCCTCTTCAGTACAGCAGTAATTGCAATTTAGAAAGTTTTTTGCTCCTGGTGATAGTGGCACAGACGTAAATTATAGCTTATGTTTGAGCAGGTTCTATCACCATCAATTTGCAACCATTATGTTTGAAATCGATTTCGTATTTCATACGATTGCATAAAAATCGTAATTTAGAACGCTTATAGAACGCTTTTCGCTCACTTCATTCTTTTAAATTTGGAATTTTCTTCCGACAATTCTTAGAAAACATTTGCATCTTTGAAGTAATTACCATTCCAAATTTAAAATGTCACACCCCCTCAGTAACACAAAAAACTCAATTTAGAACATTTTTTGCTCTTGTAACCCCCAGGTGGTAGTGACAACAACGTAAAATATAGGCTATGTTGGAACAACGGTTGTCACTATCATTTTGAAACTATTACTTCTGAAATCGGTTTATATTTCCTGTGATTACGTAGAAATCGCTATTTAGAAAGTTTTTAGAACGCTTTTCGTTCATTTTCCCCCCCTTTTAAATTTAAAATGTTTAAGAAACTCTTCTCAGAGAGCATTTACATCTCATAAGTAATTACCATGCCAAATTTCAAGTTGCTAACCCCTTCAGTATCACAAAAATCACAATTTAGAACGTTTTTTTAAATGCAACCGCAAGGTGGTAGTGACGCCGACATGAAATAGATCCTGTATTGGAGCAAGGATCATCATCAATTTCCAACCATTACTTTTCAAATCGGTTGGGTACTTTCTTCCATTTTTACCCCTTTTAAATTTCGAATTATTTAAGAAATGTTCTTAGAGATCATTTATATTTTATAAATAATTACCATGCCTAGTTTCAAGTTGCTATTTCTTGCAGTATTACAAAAAATACAATTTAGATCGTTTTTTGCTCCTTCACCCTCTTTGGGGTAGTAGCATCGACATGAAATACAGCCTATGTTGGAGCGAGGGCTGTCACCACCATTTTAACACCATTATTTTTACAATCGGTTCGGTATTTCCTGAGATTACGTAGAAATCGCAATTTAGAAAGTGTTTTAGGACGCTTTTCACTCATTGTCACCCCTTTTTAATTTCGATTTTTTAGGAAATGTTCTTAGAGATAATTTGTATGTTATAAATAACTGCCCTGCTTAATTTCATGATTCTAGGCCCTTCAGTAACACGAAAATCGCAATTTAGAACGTGTTTTGCTTCTGCAACCCCTAGGTGATAGCGACACCGACATGAAATAGAGCCTATGTTAGAGCAAGGGCTCTCATCATCAATTTCCAACCATTACTTTTGAAATATGTTGGGTACTTTCTGAGATTTCATAGAAATCTCCATTTAGAACGTTTTTTAGAACTCTTTTCGCGCATTTTCACCACTTTTAAATTTCGAATTTTTTTTAAGAAATGCTCTTAGAGATCATTCTTATCTTATAAGTAATTACCATTCCAAATTTCACGTTTCTAGGCCCTTCAGTAACGCAAAAATCGCATTTTCGAACGTTTTTTTTTTTTTTTTTTTTTTTTTGCTCCTGCACCCCCTTTGGGTGATGGCACCGACATAAAATGTAACCTATGTTGGAGCAAGGGTTGTCTCCATCATTTTGACACCATTATTTTTTAAATTGGTTTGGTACTTCTTGAGCCTGCGTAAAAATCGCCATTTAGAACGTTTTTTAGAAGCTTTTTTGCGTATTTTCACCCCTTTTAAATTTAGAATTTTTTAAGAAGTGTTCTTAGAAATCCTTTATATCTAATAAGTGACTACCATGTCAAATTCCATGTATCTGGGCCCTTCAGTAACACAAAAATCGCAATTTCGGGACACCCTGTGTATCCACATACAAAGATTTACTATCTTATTATCCAGAGCAGTTAATTATAGCTACCGGGTGTCCCAAAAATGACTGATGGATTTTAAAATTCAATAACTAGCAAACGGTGACAGACATTAAAAAAATTCTTGCAGGAGGGTCATGAATGATGTCAGGGGATTTTTTACTGTGGTTCTTGATTTTAGTTCACATTTCAAATAATAGATGGCGCTAAGAGCAATAGGTGCTCAGTCGGGACCGGATTTTTGGTACTTCGGGATTCATTCAATACATTTTAATCTCCTTTTTTCGCATGGAATAAGGGAGAGGCCAGAAAATCCAGCCTAGATTTAGCGGTTATTGCTTGCAGCGCCTTCTATCGATTCTATTTGTAACTAAAACTGATAATCGCAGCATAAAAACTCCTGACGTCTTACACAACACTCCTGCAAGAATTGTTTAAATATCTGTCACTGTTTTCTAGTTATTGAATTTTAAAATCCATCAATCATTTTTGGGACACCCGGTATATATTTATTCCGCTTAATTACATTTGAGTGTTGGGTTGGGTTGATTTTTGACGGCCGATTATCTACACAAGGGATATAGGCCCTTAATTACATTTGAAAGGGAGGTAGAATGAGCTCATGATAGATAGTCTAAGCTTCGATGTAATAAGCAAATGCATGGAATACAAAATTGGAACTGTTCATAAATTTTTACGTAATTATCAGAGAATAAATATATCAATAAACAAGAAAGAAAAATCATGCGTATGGCATAGATTATGAAACACTTTCCAACACTCCTTGAAAGCTTTAACAAAACTTCGTTATTCAGGGAAATATGATAACTAAGTAAAGATTTAAAAAACTGATCTCAGCACTGTTCATTGCCAAATATGTATTCAAATTCTTTTGAACAGTACTGTAATTTGATCTATATGTTAATATATATACTATATAATGGGAAAATTTAGTTTAGCAAGAAAACGCGTAATAGGTTGAAATTTCTCTTTCAGCAATTTATACAAATAGATGGAAAAATACTTTAATACTATTGTACAGCCCTGTAGTTATACTATAGCTCAGAGACGTATATCAATTTCAATATATATATGAAATAGTTTAACATAATTCAAATATGCCGCAAACAATTCCACCCCTATACCATTATGTAACGGAATTCTTTTGTGTGGTCCTGTAAATGAATAATAACTATTCTTTGAACCGCATATTCTACAGAATGCATATTTTAGTGAACTTCATTAATGCATATCAATTATATTATATTTGAATGAGTGTAACACCATTAAAAGCCATTTAAAACGATTTTTTCCCATTGGCCGTAATGTAACTGAAAACTTTTGACTTTCCCTATAAATTAACTAAACATGTTACAAACTTCATTTGAAATAGGGATCGTGCTATGGGGGAGGTCACTAACATCCAAATATTTCAGAACGATCCGAGTATATTTACTAGAGATAGAGCGCGGACAAACGGACAGACAAACCGAAGTCATAAACGCTTTTCAACTTTGTTGGAAAGTGTTAAAAAGAACTATTTCAATTTGTTCAATGCAGAATATATTATCGATTCCGCAATGGGCATGCCTTTATATAATCTATCTAGTTCCTTCATTTATTAAAATAACACCTTTATGAAAAACTTACAATTAAATCTTTTTCATTATTTATTTATTTATTTATTTATTTTGTCGTTTTCAGTTATTTCTTTATTTTTAAATTGAAGGAAGTGCCAAAAAATAGAGCTATTTTTGGTACTTTTGAAAAAAAAATTTAAATTTAAATTTCAAATTTTCATCAAAAGTATTTTATATACTTTTAGTCTATATGCACCTACGGAGGGTTTGCTATCATCCAAAGATAGGTATTTTGAGCGACTTGTCTTTAAGAAGAATGTGAACATCTCAAAAACTCCAAAAATGGCTCTAACCCCTTCTTGCTAGCCCTTTAATTTCTATTTTTTTAACAAAGCACATTGTCGGGAAAAATTAAAAAAGCAACTATGAAAAGGTTCTTTATGTTAATTCTATTAGGTGAAGTCCAATGAATAATAGTAGGTTGGTATTTCAAGATCAACGCTATTATGTAGTCAGTGGTATTCACTTTCGCTATACAGAAATACTGTTGAACTTGTTTAAAAAGAGCACGGCTAAAGCGAGCACACGGTTAAAATGAACAATTTGATTTGCACGTTAAGAATGATTCATCATTTAAACTATATTAAGATTTTCACACTTTTTTACTGTTGACAAAATCAAGATAATGATTAATACGACCAAAACATTTGTTCAGTGGTATTTCTGGCAAAAAATAGGTCAGTATTAGAAAAAAAATTCATTTCTTATCGAAAACTGTTCTCTCTCAGATATTCTCCTACATTACAACTATCTGTCAAAATTTAATAATTTATTAGTTTTACCACACATGATTTCAACATTTAAATAGATTCTTCCTGAACTCAAGAAAATCTGAAGGATTGGCCACAGGTCATTAAAACAGCATAGAACAAAATGAGAGACAAGGTGGTTTTAAATACCAAACCTCTGAAAGATTTACAAGTGAGTCATTTAAAGGGGAGAGCACAGAAGAAAACCTTTATTTGTTTATTCTATAAATCTGTACTCTGGTCCACATTAACCTTTTCATGTTTCGTACTGTTAAAATAATAAGGATATGCTAAATCTATAGCTCAAAAATTGCAGTGATTACTGTAATGTGAAGTGAGTTTTTGTGGAGAAAAAGGGAATTGTTAAGTTAAATTACAGTACTTTATTTATGTCCGCAACTACTAGTTCTTTAATAGTTTTGACATTCGTACTGTGATGTCTAGAGAAACACACATCTAAGAAAATAATATTCTCAAAGGTAAGACTGAATATTTTAATGTCAACTTAATTATTTTAAGTTAATTTTAGCATTGAGATACTTAGAGTAATTAATAGTAGTAATTAGCTTAATTATGGTTGGTTGGTTGATTTTTGACGGCCGATTATCTGCACAGGCCCAAGGGGGAGTGCCCTTCGTGGGGGGTCTTTCTAAGGGAGCCTAACCCGTATTTACGCATGGAAATCCATGGCTCGAAGAAAACCACGAAAACTCCGAACGATTAGGCCGACGGGCGCGATTGGAATCGAACCCAGCACCTCCCGTCTACCAGCTTCGAGAGCAGAACCTCTCAGCCAATGGTGGGGGTAGCTTAATTATGTGTGTGTTTTTAAAATTTCTATTATTATTTAATGTTTATTAAAAGTAACGGTTTATAGGAAGGATTTTAAAATAGAATTGCTTTTCATATTAACTCAGTTCCCAAGTGAACCGATTCGAAATAGATTTGACGCATTGTGGGAAATGGAGTTTAACTGGGAGAATAGAACAAGGGTACTAGGGTACAAGGGTGTATACAAGGATGTACACACAACCTCACACTCTGGGTATCCCTAACAAAGTTGTAAAAAGTAAATAGAAACTATATTCTACCCACATTATATTCCGTTTCTTAGACTCTTATTTAAATTTATTTTTTGCAGAATCAGGAAAGTTTGGAATTTCTAGATATTTCATGCATGAAAAATAAATAACTTGCGCAAGTTCCGTGTTTTTAGCTGTGAAATCATTCCAGTTACATCAGTTTTTATGCCTGTGCCTAAAATTTTTCTCGCCAGTGTAGTAACAATTTTGAATTACAGTTACAGCTTTTATTTCTTAGAAAATTTTATCTATTTAAAATCTACAATTTTAAACAATCAATTTAATTTCTTCAATAATTATTTTTATCTGTATTAAATTTTGGTTTCTATCATTTACTAAGAAAATCGCGGCATTGAAGTATTTAGAAAAACTCAAAATAGTGGCAATATTTATTACAGATTGCTCATAATGCTTTCTCATTAATGCTAAAAGTTCCCTCGAAATATAAATTATAGCATTAAATAACGCACGATTCATCCTACAATAAATAAATTTTATGGATGACACATGCAGCAATTTAATCCCTTATTCTCCAGAGCAATTAATTGAAGATATACATTTATTCGGCTTAATTATATTTGTAAATGAGATAGAAATAGCTTATACTTGTAACATGTACAATGAATAATTCACTTATAATCAAACAGGCATAAATAGCAATAATGTTCAACAATAAATGTCCAAGGATTAATATCCTTTTTTTGTCATGGAAAAAAAAACATACTTATCTTGCTAATGTTATTTGTTACAACATTGTTAGCTATTTAAGAAACAAATAAAGGCCCCTAAGGCAGCTGCATAAAATGTATCGCTAAAACATTTATTTAAACCGATTATTAATTGATGATGATTGTTGCATTAACCAAACTAAAAAATAAATTGTAACTTTCATTGCCAGAAAACAAATCTTTAATATTTATATTCTAAATTAAAAAAAAAAGAATCGGTGATTATGTCAAGTCATGGTTTCTTTTAAAAAAAACTGAACTAATGGTTCTATTAAGTATTTGAAGCTACGGATTTTTATTAAAAAAATAAATAAATATCCATAGTTCCCCACTACCACTCCATACTCCTAATACCATACTCCTAGCATATGCCTCACAATTTCATGTCCATATTCCCATACAATCCATACTCCTAATAAATTCATACTCCTGAAAGTGCTAGAAATCATTACAATCAACAAATAATTAAAGTCATAGGCTGCCTATGTTTTAACTTTTAACTTTTAATTTCGCACTGATGATGGAGCTTTAAAAGCCCCGAAACAGCTGTATGCACCTTTTGTATACATTCATTTACGCTATCTAACGTTGCTCATTCTTTTTTAAGATCACAGAGGTACAGGAAAAAATATTTTCTATAGAGTGCGTAACATTTGTCTTTATTTACATATACTTCATTCAATTCATTCAATATATAAAAAAGAAAAATTTCATAATACAATTTGGTTAGGGATGGAAAATGTTTTCGTAATCTATACCTGATGTATAATTTTTTGTTCTTGCTTGTTTTTCTTCCTGTTTTCTTGATCATTTGAAAAGAACCTCCGTTTCTCGATGTCATTTTGATTCAAACTAGTAGAAATTAATAAATCCGAAATACTAGCCCAGATTTATAACATTTAAGCTTTCAGTATATGATCATTTCCACGTAAAATTATCATAATAAGTATAGAACTTCAAAATATTTTACGAGGGATACGCACACTCAAAATAAGTTTATGTGGGTATGTGCATGCTTCATCTTGTTATTTAATAACAGCTTTCTCACCTGGCTTTTTTATAAATAGAAAACTGATAGTATGTTACGATAATTTGCTAAACGTTATGAAGTTTAAGTAAATAAAGCAGAGATCGCTCTGTAACACTTTGTCATAAGGGTTTAAAGTAAAGCTTTCATATAATTCCATATTTAGGATGGTTGGTTGGTTGGTTGTGTTTATGACGGCCAATTATCAACACGAGGGATATAGGCCCTAAAGGGGGGGAGAGTTCCCTCCGTGGGGGTCTTTCTAAGGGAACCTAACCCGTATTTACAAGTGGAAATCCACGGTTCGCAGAAAACCACGAAAATTCCGAACAATTACGCCGACGGGCGCGATTGGGTTCGAACCCAGCACCTCCCGTCTACCAGCTTCGAGAGCAGAACCTCTCGGCCACTGGTGAGGCACCATATTTAGGAAAGATAAAGCACCATTTGATCAAATATTTAGTAGATATATTTTTAGTAGATCGCTATATTACAGAGTCCTTATGCAGCCGTCGTTTATCCTGCTGGCTTTTGGTCAAAATACACTGGCATTTTCCCGAGAAAGAAAGAGCAGCTCTTCATAACAGAAGAAAACTTATTGGTTCCGTCTAGTAGAATACAGTTGTAAGGCATCCACCACAAATCATAGTTTGTTGCGATATTCCACAACATCTACCTTAGTAGTTACTTAAGCTTTACATTTTTGGTTAAAGTGATATAAAAATTTTCTATTATTCTTGTGTCTCGCTTTCAGATAGCGGATGTAGTTTTATAGAACAACAAATGCCACGAAATCTGGTCTCCTATACTCATGTTTTGATGTTTTATACTCCGGCGCGGAAGGGTTTTACGGCACTGCAACCATGGGAAAGGAAGCATAACAAGATCGAAGCCTGGCCGAAGTATATATTAACGACGTAAGGAAACTGGAACGATACAGTTTCGCCGGAAACAGAACGCCAAGCGACATTAATAACAAAATAAAATAAATGACACAAAACAGACAATTTTAATAGAATTCATATGAGCATTTTAAGAATGAGAAATGAAAGACCTTGAGAGCAGATAATGGTTACGGTTTAATGTTTGTGAGAATAGATTTTGAAAGGAAATAAAATATTAAAATACGCATTTTAAACAGAAATGGATTTAAGTAAACGGAATGAATGGAACATAATTTAAGAGAGGACTTGGATTGCAGAAACATTTTAGAAAGGAAATTTTTATGGAATAAATTTGATGAAGCGCTGAAATTTAATTTTCTAATAAGTATAATCACTGTTTAATTTTAAAATTTAGATTTATAAATGAACAATTAGTTAAATGTATATTTTTGTGGAGGGAGAAGGTATTTCGTAATGTTTCTTTCTTAGCAGACGATTCTGTATTCTGTTTTCTGATAAATTCTAAATATTTTGCATCAAACTATCGCCATATTTCTCAATTATATTCATAATGAAAAGAAGAAAATCCAAAATAATATAAATTTCTTAGGTTATAAAAAAATACAATATAGCGCAAAGAATAAACTGCACACTTTTTTTTAATTGAAGTTAAATTATCGCTGAAACTCCTCATTGTTACATCATTAATATTTTAAAACTTCAAGGCATAAATATTCTATTGTAAGAACTTTAGGTTTGTCATTTATTTTTACCCACTTTTCTTTTCTTTTCTTTTTTTTTTTTTTTTTTTTTTGTGTGTGTGTAAAAAACGTGACATAGCTATAATATTTTAAATCTATCCTGAGGGTATTAATGGACATAAACGTTAATTCGAAGACCGTAGCAATTTTTTTTATTATTATTATTTATTTATGATATCTTTTAAATAATATTTTTTTATAATTATGATCACAATCCATAATAATAGTGTAATTTACTTTTATATTAATTAAAACAATTGGTGTACCGAGTTAGTTACATCAATAATTGTGTTTTCTAACTATAGTAAAACGAGTACGCGCTTCACGCTGAGGTACATTACTGAGCTCCTTAGTGACAAACTGTGGAGTTACCATTCGTATATCAAAAATGGTAAAACTAAATGGGTAAAAGTTGCTTACAACGTTGTAAAGCTTCCTCGGTTTAATATAAAATAATGTTTTAACTGTAAAAATAACTTTACTAAAAGCCTTGAAATATATATATTTTATAACATGTATAATAATCACTTATAAACAGGTTAAGTTAAATAAGGCTATAAAAAGGGATAAAATATCTTTATTAAGATTGACGATCGTTTCATCGCACAAACGGCGACATTTTCAAAATCATTCACGATAGAAAGTATTTTCACATAATTAAAAACAATAAATAGCATAGTAAACAATGTCAAGAGACATGAGGCATAATGAAAAACATTGCAAACATAAAATAAAATTAAAATTAAATTAGCTATTTGCGAGCGTGGATTAATTTTCACATAATTAAAAACAATAAATAGCATAGTAAACAACGTCACGAGACATGATGCATAATGAAAAATATTGCAAACATAAAATAAAATTAAAATTAAATTAGCTATTTGCGAGCGTGGATTAATTTTCACATAATTTAAAACCATTAACATGGTAAACAATGTCACGAGACATCGTGCAAAATGAAAAAATTACAAAACATAAAATAAAAATAAAATTAAGTTGGCTATTTGCGAGCGTGGATTAATGTTTACTATTGTTACTAAAATTACATAGCATCTCTTTCCAAGTTTTAGGTAAATCAAGGGACACTGAATCATTGCAAATATTCTCGTTGCGCAAAAATATCTCTATCGATTCTCGGATTATGGATGGTAAATAAAATCTTGATGGATAAATTAATTTACAATTTTTAAAATCGATCTGTAAAGGTTCTTCGCTGCATAATCTGGCCAAAACTGTGGTTCTTCTGTTGTATTTGATGTCTGTTATATGTTCTTTGATTCTAGTTTTAAATTTTCTGCTTGTCATGCCTATATAAAACTGCTTTGTTCCATCTTCTTTGGTGACAGGTATTTCGTATACTCCTGATAACTGGTTTGACTCATAGCCAGTCAATCTATTATCCCTCCTAATGCTCAAGCACCTTTTTCGTACAAAGTTTCTGCATTTAGACATTCCATTCATAGACCTTTCACAGTTTGTACCCCAGAGCAGTTAAGTAAGGAAATAAATAAAATATATGATATTGCAAGAAACAATGGATACAAAGAAAGCACCATAGAAAAATTAATTAAGAGCTTTAAGAATAGAAAAAACAGAAATTTCAATCCACAAAATTCCATGTTATCCCTTTTAAAATGTTTTCCTGGTTTCTTCGAACGTTTGAAACATAAACTCAATAAATTCAATATCTCCCTAGTCTTAAAACCTTCCATGAAATTAAACTAGTCAGATGTACCAATCCCAAAACTTTCTTCTACATCATACATGTCAATACTTCAAAATTCGTTATCACACAGCCAAAATTAAATGGAAATCTATGCTCATCATGAGGATTCTAAAATGATGAAATTCCGCGCATTAGTTCTTGAGATATGACTAAAACTGAAATCGTGTAAATCCAGCAAAATGCAGCATAGCAGCGCCACCTATAGGGTGATTTACACAAGAACCTAATCATCATCAACTTATGTCAACGTCTAACTGAATATGAAGTTTAGGGAAAATTCGCGCATTAGTTCTTGAGATAGAGCTATTGCATAAATCGTGTAAATCCTGCAAAATGCAGCATGGAAGCGCCACCTGTTGGGCGATTTACACCAAAACGTAAACAACACCAACTCATATCAAGGACTAACTGAATCTGAAGTTTTATAAAAATCCGTGCATTAGCTCTTGAGATAGAGCTATTGCGGAAATCCTGCAAAATGCAGCACAGCAGCGTTACCTGTTGGGAGATTTACACCAAAAACTAATCAGCACCAATTTATATCAGGGACTACTTGAATATAAATTTTCATTAAATTCCGTGCATTAGTTCTTGAGATAGAGCGCCCACAAAATTTGTGTTACAGACAGACAGAGTAACAGACTCTCAGACAGATATTTTGTATAAACATGTTTTTTGAGATCAGTGAACCCTAAAACATGTAAATCCGTCAAACACCGGAAGTCGAAAATTTTCATGAATCCAATACTTCTTCTTGTAAAAATAGAAAAAAAGTAAAAATATAGTATGCAAGAAAATAGATCCAATTGAGACAAACCAGTTATCAGGAGTATACGAAATACCTTTCACCAAAGAAGATGGAACAAAGCAGTTTTATATAGGTATGACAAGCAGAAAATTTAAAACTAGAATCAAAGAACATATAGCAGACATCAAATACAACAAAAGAACCACAGATTTGGCCAGATTATGCAGCGAAGAACCTTTACCGATCGATTTTAAAAATAGCAAATTAATTTATCCATCAAGATTTTATTTACCATCCATAATCCAAGAATTAATAGAGATATTTTTACGCAACGAGAAAATTTGCAGTTGGTGTTTACTTCTAGCTCATACATCTCTGAAATAGAAAAGCCCACTCCGCAGTTTGGCAGTAAGGGCCACTGGAATGTAGCTAGCTGATCATGAAGTGCATACCCGTTTAACTATATCCAGACAACAAATTCATGAATGTAGCTAACTCGGTTTAGTAGTTATTTCAGGTAAAATGCCATTAAGGAAACAGCCTGTATGAAAAAATACAAAGAATGCTAAACTTATTAATTTTCAATACGTTAACATACAGTCGATATGCATTTCATTTCATTTATTTTCAACACTTTCCAACAAAGTTGAAAAGTGTTTATGCATTCGGTTTGTCCGGCCTATGTCCGTCTGGACGTCTGGTCGTCTGTCAAAAGTTTCATCGCTTTAATGAAGAAATGCTGAGACGACACCGCTTCAAGAAAATCCAATACGCCTTCTTTTTCATTAGGTATAGTATAATTTTATTTTTATTCCTTATAATAATATGTTCAAAAATAGCTTAAGACATTCATAGTCCTTCACTAAAATAATTCTTGTCTATCGGATAGATGAAAATTCTCATTATACCAACTATAGAAAATATTTAAGTATACTATATTTATATCTTTTACCTGCATATCTCAATACAACAGCTGTAGCCTTAGCTCATATATGAATTTATTACCTGCATGAATTTCAATAGTTGCCTCAGTGAATGTAAAGAAACATTTGCACCAAATATTTTTTTTAACATCATATAATTTTAGAAACTATTAACTAGGAAGGTTTTCATAAGTGCATACTCAGAAAACTTTGGAAACTTTTATGAAAAATACTCTTTGATTAAAAAACTTTGTCTACTCTTTATACGGAACTAGTTCAAGAAAGTTTAACTTAAATAAATATACTTTTATAACAATGATTTTGTCATATACATTTATGTGTACATATAAGGAAATTTAACGATCGTTTAATGACGGTTAATACAAAATTTAAACTGATTAAAATTGCTCCAAACTCAAAATTAAGGTCCGATTCTGAGCACTGTCAATTTGACTTCGATAGTGTTAGTGTCGAAGCCAACATGAGAAAAGTATTGTTGTCATGGAATTTTTTTTTTTTTACTTTACATGATTAATATATGAAGGTAATTAAAATTTCAAAATGCCTCAAGGATATTTTTTTGCAACGAAAATTTTGGAAATTTAAAAACTTCACGGGCCGGTTAAGTGTCACGATCCTTCCGCCAGACATTCGATTTTGTATTCAGACATTGCAAAAGAAGTGTTACACAAATTTTCACGGTGTCTCAAATGCCTACCCTAAAATATTTAACATCTCTCGGACTATTATATCCAATCACTTGCTTAAATCTTTCACTAATTGCTTACAAAAATGTAATATTATCAGAAAGATGCGCATTTGCTAATTAAAGTAAATCATGTAAGTAAAGTACAATTTATTTTAATAACAAAATCAAGATAAGCATATCAATGTACACAATATCGCGACACATTGCTGCGGAGGGTGTGTATTATGCATACTGAATTTGATTTCCTTATTAAATAAAACTACATGTGTAAGTAAATGCGCATCTGCCATATAAATCCACACTTCTATATACAATTAGTGTGTCTTTAAATTTGTTATTAGATATAAAAAAAAAATTACATTTTACGTCTTCTAAGAAAGTTACTTTTGCATATCAGACATCATTTCAAACTAAATCTAGAACGCTGCACAAATTTGCAGTTGGTGTTTACTTCTAGATCATGCATATCTGAAATAGAAAAGCCCATCCCGCAGTTTGGTAGTATGGGGCACTGGAATGTACCTAGCTGATCATGAAGTGCATACCCGTTTTACTATATCCAGACAACAGTTTCATGAATGTGGCTAACTCGGTTCAGTAGTTATTTCAGACAAAATGCCATTAAGGAAACAGCCTGTATGAAAAAATACAAAAAATGCTAAACTTATTAATTTTCAATACGTTAACATACAGTAACTATGTACGATATGCATTTCATTTCATTTATTTTAACACTTTCCAACAAAGTTGAAAAGTGTTTAAGCATTCGGTTTGTCTGGCCTATGTCCGTCAGGACGTCTGGTCGTCGGTTCAGGCTGTAACTCCCGTAAATATAATCGAATTTTCATGCAATTGATAAAGAATATTTAGGGTCACCAAATCATGTTTTGTATTGTATGTGAAGTATGTAGAATTAATAGTTCATTTACAGGGGCACTCAAAAGTATTTCATTACATTATGGTATATGGGGAAAAATCGTTTGTAGAGTATTTTAATGACATTACGCTATTTCAAATGTTTTGAAACTGATATAAATCACTGGATTTCACTACGATCACGTTAGAACAGGGCCTTCATAGCATTTTCATTCATGTGCAGGGGCACACAAAAGAAATCGGTTACAGTACTGTCTTTGTGTAATAATTACTGGAGTGTAACGGTTTTAAATTCGGTATGTGCTTTTAAATTTAATTACTTTTTTGCATCTTACTCATTATATATAAATTCTATACCTCAAATACAGGGCTGCTCAAAAGCATTCACGTGCTGTTCTCCTTATTAAGGAAAATTGCTGAAAGTAAATTTTCAACTGAAGTATATGTATCTGTTAAGTGAACTAAATTTTGGCATGCATGTAGTTATTAAATTCAAATCTATATATCATATACGGAACTGCTGAAAAAATTCAGATAATTTTCCAATTGTAGATGGGAACAGCTGAAATTGTGTTTTGAAATGTGTTATGCGTTTCCATATGGTTGAATTAGGCGTAATATTTTAGTTTTTTAAACGGTGCAGTTTTGTTACAGTATTCTGAATGTGTTGGAAAATTTTTCATAATCTATGCTTGACTCATTATTTTTCCTTTCTTGTTCTTTATTATTTAAAAAGTAATTGGTAATAATCATATTTTTTCGATTTCTCAAACTTTTCTTATAATCGTATGAATAATTATATTTGTTATATGTATAATCTGCTTAAAATATGATACAATCAACGCTTTTCATGTAAAAATAATTTTATTTTTGGAAAGTATTCAAATACAAATGAAAATAGCACGCGTTACTTTCTCTATTAAAAATTTGAAATAAACTTTTATTTCATTTTTTAAGTAATAGTCCAGCCAATAGAGACCGTATAGGTGCTCTACCTAGCAAAATTCATGGTAGTTCTGGAAGAGGCTTACTATATGTTTTTTGGGTCGCTGAATCCGAATTTTTAATTTCCCACCAAAATTACCCCCGGCAACCCCCCCCCCAAATTTTGGTAAAATGCCCCCCAAAAAAGGTTTTTATTAAAAAAATCAATTTTTTATTGTTTTAGGGAAAAAAATATCTAGAAATTCAGAAAGTAGACAAAATTTGAAACAAATTAGATATATGACATTATGACTTAGGATGAAGGGGAAGGGGATCTGCCTCGGAACATGCGCGGTGTTGCGTGAACTAAGTTGCGCAATTCCACTTAACCGCTCACACGTTTACATTCGCCCTCCCATCTCCCCTCCGAACTTTCTCTATAAGGTTTACTTTAAGTTTTTGGGGTCGCTGAATCCGAATTTTTAACTTCCCCCTAAATCCCCCCCCCCCCGAAAATAGTTGTTTTTAACTTAAATTTCTTATTGTTTTAGGGGAAAAGCATTACGAAATTCAGAAACTAGACAAAATTTCAACAAATAGGATATGTGACATTATGGCGTAGGATGAACGGGGAGGGGGGGGCGCTGCCTCTGAACATGCACTGCGGCGCTACGTGCACTATGTTATGAAGTCCAGGAAATAGGGGATTTTACCTGGAAAAATTAATACTAGTTCTAGACTCCGACGGGTCGCTGAATCCGAATTTGTAACTTCCCACCAAAATTTCGCCCGGTAACCCCCCCCCCCCAAAAAAAATTGATTTTTTGAAAAAATTTGGTTTTTGAGAAAAGCACTCGGGGAATGTTCCGAGGCAACCCCCTCTCTCCCCGTTTATCCTACGTCATAATGTCATATATCCTATTTGTTGCAAATTTTGTCTAGTTTCCGAATTTCGTAATGCTTTTCCTCTAAAACAAAAAGAAATTTAAGTTAATAACAACTATTTTGGGGGGGGGGCTTCGGGGGGGGGAATTTGGGGGGTAAGTTAAAAATTCGGATTCAGCGACCCAAAACACTTAAAGTAAATCTTATAAAGAAAGTTCGGAGGGGAGATGGGAGGGCGAATGTAAACATGTGAGTGGTTAAGTGGAATTGCGCAACTTAGTCCACGCAGCACCGCGCGCAAGTTCCGAGGCAGATTCCCCCTTCCCCTCCATCCTAAGTCATAATGTCATATATCTTATTTGTTGCAAATTTTGTCTACTTTCTGAATTTCTAGGTACTTTTTCGTAAAACAATAAAAAATTTATTTTTTTAATAAAAACCGTTTTTTTTGGGGGGGGGGTGTCTTTTTACTGAAATTTGTGGGGTTGCTGGGGTACATTTTGGTGGGAAGTTGCAAATTCGGATTCAGCGACCCAAAAAAACATAAAGTAAGCCGATTTCCAGAACTACCATTAATTTTGCTAGGTAAAATTCCCTATTGCCTGGACCCTATTGCCTGGAACGTATAAACAAAATTTTACGTTCGAAATCATCTAAAAGATTCACAACAGATGTGTCAAAGATTTCTTGCTTCAGTGTATTTTAGCTCTTTCTTCTCTGATCTTCATCCCATTGGCACTTGTTTATACAATGCAAAAGTATTATTATGATTTGCTCAGATTAAGGGCTTTGCATGAGATCAGATTAGGATAAATCTTATAATTAAGTGTTGCATTAATAGATAATGACAGTTAGAGGCGAATATTCATAGTACACCTGTTAGATCCCATCGTAAAAGTATTCAGTTAAATCATATAATAACAATGCATGTTTCATGCTAAGATTAAAATTATAGTATCATATATATATAAAACATTTTCTTCAGTAATTCAAAACAGATTTTCAAATATATTTACATAGTAAGTTTAAATAAAATTAAACATTTTATCATTAATTGTATGAAATCCTTTTCTCCTCTCTCAATATACAATGGCTCCCAAAAGTGTTCGTGCACTTTAAGAATTTTTATTGAAAAGGAAGTACCCTGGAATTGAATTCGAATATGAAGTTCAATTTTTCCCACATCATCTCTGTGTTGTTCTAAATAATACCCAACATTAAAAAAAATATATCGACTGATTTTCTTTTTATATAAAAATGAAAACGCAAGGAGGTGTAGAAAGAACTTAAGCTAAGAAAGAACTTAATGTGTAGAAAGAAGCCATAAAAGTCTTCGTAGACTGAAACATTTTCGTATAAATTCATAATTAAAAGTTTCGTCTGTCACTTTAGTTTTATTACTTTCTTCTTTCTTTACAAGAAGAAAGTATTGGATTCATGAAAATTTTCGACTTTCGGTTTTCGACGGATTTACACGTTTTAGGGGTCAGAGATTCCAAAAAACATGTTTTTACAAAATGTCTGTCTGTGACTCTGTGAGTCTGTCTGTCTGTCTGTCTGTCTGTGTGTATGTGACACAAATTTTGTGGGCGCTCTATCTCAAGAACTAATGCACGGAATTTAATAAAAATTTATATTAAGTTAGTCCCTAATACAAATTGATGCTGATTAGTTTTTGGTGTAAATCGCTCAACAGGTGGCGCTGCTATGCTGCATTTCCCGCGATTTCTGCACTAGCTCTATCTCAAGAACTAATGCACGGATTTTCATCAAATTTCAGATTTAGTTAATCCTTGATATGAATTGGTGCTGGTAACGTTTTGGTGCAAATCGCCCAACAGATGGCGCTGCTATGCTGCATTTTGCAGCATTTTCACGATTTTCGTAATAGCCCTATCTCAAGAAATAATGCACGGATTTTCATCAAACTTCAGATTCTGTTAGTGCTTGACATGAGTTGACGTTTTGCACCTTGTGGTGTAAATCGCTCAACAGGTGGCGCTGCTATGCTGCATTTTTTGTGATTTCCACGATAGCTCTATCTCAAGAACTTATGCTCGGGTTTTCAACAAACTTCAGATTCAGGTATACCTGGATATGAATTAGTGCTGTTTATGTTTTGCTGTAAATCGCTCAACAGGTGGCGATGCTATGCAGCGTTTTTCTCGACTTCCACAATAGCTCAATGTCCAGAACTAATACACGGATTTTCATCAAATTTCAGATTCTGTTAGTTCTTGACATGAAATGATGTTTTGTACCTTTTGGTGTAAATCGCTCAACAGGTGGCGCTGCTGTGCTGCATTTTTTGTGATTTCCACAGTAGCTTTAGCTCCAGAACTAATACACGGATTTTCATCCAACTTCAGATTCCGGTATACGAATTAGTACTGTTTGTGTTCTGGCGATTCCGGTTTACGATTCCGGTATATGAATTAGTACTGTTTGTGTTTTGGTGCAAATCGCTTAACAAGTGGCACTGCTATGCTACATTTTTCAAAATTTCTCCTACAGCTCTATTTCAATAACTAATGCACGAATTTTCATCAAATTTCAAATTCAGGTATACTTTTATATGAATAAATTGATGTAATTTATTTTACTATTTAAATGATTTAACTGACGTGATTTATATAGAAGAAAGTTTTGTGATGGCCACAACATACTAGTTACTTTCTTCTATCTTTACAAGAAGAAAGTATAGGATTCGTGAAAAATTTCGACTTCCGGTTTTCGACGGATTTATACGTTTTAGAATGCCCAGAACACGATTTGATGGTTTTTAGAAAATGTCTGTCTGTGAGTCTGTCTGTCATTCTGTCACTCTGTCACTCTGTCACTCTGTCTGTGAGTCTGTATGTGACAAAAATTTTGTGGGCGCTCTATCTCAAGAACTAATGCACGGAATTTCACAAAACTTCATATTTAGTTAGAACTTGATATAAACTGGACTTGATTAGTTTTTGGTGAAAATCGCCCAGCAGGTGGCGTTGCTATGCGGCATTTTTCACGATTTCTGCAATAGCTATATCTCAAGAACTACTGCACGGATTTTCATAAAACTTCAGATTCAGTTAGTACAAAATATAGTTTGGTGCTGATTACGTTTTTGTGAAAATCGCCCAGCAGGTGACGCTGATATGCTACATTGTAAATGATTATCGCAATAGCTCTAACTCAAGAAAAAATGCACGAATTTTCACCAAACTTCAGATTTAGTTAGTCCCTGAAATAAATTAGTGCTGTTTAATTTTTGGTGTAAATCGCCCAACAGGTGGCGCTGCTGTGCTGCTTTTTTCACGATTTCCACAAGAGCTGTATCTCAAGAACTATTGCACGGATTTTCATCAAACTTCAGATTTAGTTAGTCCTTGACATGAATTGACGTATAAATTATAAATTAGTACTGTTTAATTTTTGGTGTAAATCGCTCAACAGGTAGCGCTGCTATGCTGTATTTTTTGCGATTTCCGCAAGAGCTTTATCTCAAGAACTAATGCTTGGATTTTCAACAAACTTCAGATTCAGATATACCTTCATATCGTTTAGTGCTGTTTACTTTTGGTGTAAATCGATCAATAGGGGGCGCGGCTATGTTACATTTTTTTCATAATTTCCGCTATAGCTCTATCTCAAGAACTAATGCACGAATTTTCATCCAACTTCAAATTCAGATATACTTTGATATGAATTGGTGCTAAATCGTTGTTATTTCTTGTACTATTTAAAGGATTTAATTGACGTGATTTATATAGAAGAAAGTTTTGTGATGGCCACAACATACTAGTTTTTGTATTGTGATGACATTTAAAAAATCGTTTGCTTTTAGTTTTTGCTTGCTTTCTCCGTAATGTTCTATTTATTATTTAAAAATGGCTCGTAGTCTTAAAGAAAAAACTAACAGCATTCGAAAATTGATTGTCTTTCATTATGTAGTGGTAAATCAGTTTAGAATATTTCTAAATTAGTTAATTTATCCCATTCTACGGTGCAGCATTTGATGAAACGCTTTAAGGAAGAAAATAGGATCGAAAACAAAGAAAAGGTTTTTCGTCAAAGTTAACACAGCCTGATCGGAGATTTATAAATAGAAAAAAATGTGAAAAATCCACGTTTAAGGGCTGCAAAAGTTGCTACAGAATTCAATGAAACGTTTTCTGCTTCAATTTCACCTGAAACTGACTGTTCGACGAGTATTGAGATGAGCTGGATTAAATGGGCGAACACCATTTGCCGTAGAAAATTTTTTGTTAGTGCGAAAAACAGAAAGCTTGGGCTTTCCTTCGCAAAACCATCAGTGATAAAAAAAAACCCGAATCGTGCCTGTGTATATAAAACTCTGCCTTTCTCAGGCAAAGTTTTAGTATATACCATACCGTTCTACATTGCTTAATAATAGAGGTATGGTGGAAAGCTCTATAATCAGTTCTATCATTCTATACCAAATCCTACTGTGATTGATCAACTAAAAGAGTTGAACCTTAACTGCTGAAATTTTATCTGCACATTAGAAAATCTAATAGCACAATGGCGTTCATATCGTTTCAGCAATGTAAAAGGACATTCCAGGTAAAGGTCCATATTGCTTTAAACCACAAGGTCAAATTCACGGATAAATTTTGTTCGATTCAAGGTTCGTTTGGATAAACAGACCAGCGTAGCGGGCGAAGCCTGCTAGTATATCTAAAATCTGCCATATGTTATATTTTACATGTGTTTGTTTTTGGCATGTACAGGTTCCAAAAAAAATTACACTGATTTGAAATGTCGATAGGAACCAAAGTAATATATATAGAAAGAAATTACAGTGAAGCACCGTTTATACGTTTTTCAAGGTACCAAGAAAATAAAACGTATAAATGAAAAAACATATAAATGAGAAATTCACAAAAGTAGAAGCATTTTCGTAATTACCAACAATAAAAAAATCAGATACTTTACAATTCATGAAATACAAGAGGTACGGGGTGGTCATAAAAAAAACTTTCCCGATATATGTACCCATAGCGACCTAACCGCTCAACCAATCGAAAAGAAATTTTAGATATACTTATTTGAAGGTATGAGCTCGAGATAGTGATTATTTAAAACAATAGAGATCGCTCGGTTACGGTTACAGTGAAAATGTTTCGAATGACAACATCCATTTTTTTTTTCATGCGCAAATTCATCAGCGCATTGAAAAACCAGAAATGGGGTTGGAATGATACACGTACAATGAAAATTTCCGGCGTAAAACAGTTGCAAAAAAGACCATTGCGGGGAACGAAGGAGGGGCTACAAGACATGTTTTTCATCAGCCGATTTATTTTTTTCACTTGTAAATTGATTAATGCATTTGTTTCAGAGTGCTGAATATTACATTGCATAGGAACTGATTAGGATCGAGTACCACGATATTACACCAAATTTTAGTCGTACGTGTATCTTTTTAATGCCATTTATGGTTTTTTAATGCGCTGATGAATATGCGCAGAAAAAAAAGGGTGTTGCCATCCGAAAATTTCGACATTTTTTCACTGTAACCGTAACCGTGAGAGCTCTATTGTTTTAAATCATCACGATCTCGAGCGCATACCTTCAAATAACTAAATCTGAAATTTCCTTTCGATTGGTTGAGCGGTTAGGTCGCTAGGGGTACATATTTCGAAGAAGTTTTTTTTATGACTACCCTGTATGTAATACTAAACTTCTTATTCCGGATATAATTTACAATTTACTACTATTCATATTCATTCACCATGTACAAAATATTTTGTTATTTTAGATTTTACGGAATTTTTGGAACGCACAGAAAAAAGTTCATTGTTCACAGTTATAAGTGCCATCTTAACATTATCATTCAAATTTTTGCTAATGAGGTTTTCTTGCATGGTATTAAAACCTGCTAAACTTGCTGAAAACTTGGCAGTGGCTTTTCAGTGCACTAAGTGGATTTAATCTGACTCTCATCAATAATCCCCCTCTAAATTCCATCAAAGCTACTACTGTTGTTTTGGACTTCCCCACTATTCCAAATCTTCTCATAGCAGCCATTTATGTACCTCCATTATGTGATAGAAACCTGCTGGAGCAAGACTTTTCCAGGCTAACTAACAATTTTCCAAATTTTATTCTTGCGGGAGATTTTAATGCTACTCATCCCTCTTGGCACTGTAGATCTACGAATGGGTTTGGTTGCACACTCAGGAGGTGGGTGGATCAAAATTTTGCGCAAATTATAGCGCCCCCCACACCCACTTATCCACTATCTAATAATTATCTTGATCTTGCAATCACCCGCAATTTTCCTTATCCTTACAGCATTCAAACGCTGAGCGATTTAAATTCAGATCTTTTGCCAGTAATCCTTCAGTATCGAGTTGACTCGTACAACCTAGATTTAGGTAGGCTTCTTCACACAAGGTGGGAGGATTTCACCTTCCTGCTCGAGCAGCGGGAAACTCCGTCCATCGTCCCAGAGACAAAAGAAGAGGCGGAGGAAGCCATCAGTCAACTCGGTGACGTTCTCAGAGAGGTGTATGAACAGTGTTCTCAACCGAGAACCACAACTGTTGACACTGTCCGTCTACCGTTGGAGATCACACAATTGATTACTAAACGAAATCGTGCTCGCAGGATGTGGCAGGTCTGTCGTTCTCAATATTTTAGGACCCATTTAAATCAACTGCACAGGAGAGTCAAGGCTGCTATCTCCAAGTTTAGAAGTGAACGCTGGAACACTTTTGTTGAATCACTTTCAACAGAAGACAGCACAATTTGGAAGGCTGCTTCCCGCATTCGTAGGACACGAACACACATTCCGGCTATTACTAGCCCTACTTGCCCTAATGGCATGTCATATACAAACACGCAAAAGGCTGAAGCTATCGCCGAAAGTCTTAGAATTCAGTTTACACCTAATTCTGGAATGGACAACTCACGGGTTGCCACTGTGTTGGAGACCACAATTCAAAACTTTTTAAACACAGACACACCTAACACACTACCCCCGGCCACACCTTCTGAGGTTCGGGAGCATATCTCAGGCTTAAAAAAGAATAAGTCTCCGGGTGAGGACCACATCTCTACTAATATGTTAATTAACTTACCTCATAACTTCATTCTCTATATTGTAATTCTAATTAACTGCATGATGCATCTAAATATTTTTCCTGATTGCTGGAAAAGGGCCATTGTTGTCCCCCTACCCAAAAGTGGGACGGCCGAAAAACATGATCCTGCCAGCTTTCGACCTATATCTCTATTATCTTGTCTATCTAAAGTTTATGAGTATGTTCTTGTCAAGCGCCTTAAGGAGTTCTTAAATTCTAATGACGTGCTTATACCGGAGCAATTTGGTTTTCGAGCACGTCATTCAACAAATCATCAGTTGTGGAGAGTTTCTGAACTTCTTCACGATGGCATTAGATCTGGCGGCGTGACAGGAGCAATCTTTCTCGATGTGCAAAAGGCCTTTGACAAGGTCTGGCACATCGCCCTTATCTTTAAACTTATTGCGCTCGGAGTACCGGGCCAATTAATTAAAATCTATTATGACTACTTTCAACTTAGATCCTTCGTCGTTAGAGTGAGAAGTTCTTACTCTAACCCTCAACCTATTGCCAGCTCTGTGCCGCAAGGCTCCCTCGGCGGTCCTACCCTCTTCAACATTTACGTCAACGATATTCCTAAAGAGCCTGATATCGACTTAGCAATATTTGCCGACGATACTGCCATGCTTAAACAACATAAATATGCACAAACAGTGTTCTCTAGACTTCAAAATTATTTGGATATTCTTTCGGTCTGGTTAAGGAAATGGAAACTTAAAGTGTACATTGCCAAAAGTGCCGCCATCTTCTTCACCAATCAACATTTTACCCCAGATGCTAATCTTAACTTTAAATTGAATAACGAAAACATTCCCTGGAAGACTGAGTATAAATACGTAGGCATTAACCTAGATTCCAAATTAACATGGTGCCAGCATATCACAGAAATTCTGGGGCATGCTGACCGCGCCGTGGGCTCCCTTAACCCCCTCTTGGCTTGGAACAGCTCCCTGTCAACCAAATATAAATTGTTACTGTACAAATCAATGATTAGACCAATTTTTACTTATGGTTCTGTGGTCTATGGTAGTGCTTCAAAATTTCAACTTAATAGAATTCAACTTTTTCAAAATAAACTCCTGCGTAGGCTTACCAAGGCGACCCGCTATGTCCGAAATGACGTCATTCATCGTGACCTCAAAATTAAACCTGTCTTTACAGAAATCAAAAAACTTACGTTGAAGTTTCACAGGTCAATCCCAGCCGTGAGAAATCCTGAGTCAGATGCCATCCGTCGTTATGACGCAAGAGTGGGGAGGAACCGGAAACGGCCCCTCGCTATTCTCACTCGGGATGACGACTTCGTCCCATGTTCGAAAACTTCGAGAAGGAATCCTTCTGGTGTCACTTAAACGCAGTATTCCCCGGGAAAATTCTATCTTTTCCCTAGATTGAAAGAAACTTTCATCTAGTATTGGCTTTCCCCGTGACGTCATGCAGCACACTGTTTATTGATAACAGCCGCGCATTTCAACTTTCCTATTTTAATTGTTAGTATATTTTCATTTTTATATTCTGGAACTCCCTTTTCTTCACTGTTTATTATGTATGGATGTTACTATGGATGTTTTCGGTACTTCCACCAGGGAGAGGTCAGGCTCTGCCTACCTTTTTCCCGCCGGCCTTGGGGTGTTCCCTCACTGCACCCCGGCCACTTATACATTTCCCCCCCCCCATTTTGGATCAGTCGACCGGCGGTGCTTAGGCATCCCGGTCACAAAATTCATACCCCAGTTTTTTAGTTAATTTTGAAGTTGATTGTTTGTTTGTAGCATTTAATTTTAATCTTAACTTGTCCCCATTTTCGATCACTGTAAATGCCAAAATGCAATTTGCATTAGCGGTGTTCTTTCGATGTCTAGTAACACAAAGCCTTTTTAAAGGCTAAATGGTTTGTGTGAAAGCCGGGAGACCCGCGACCTGTAATGCGCACTAGGATTGACATCAAAATTAGTGAGCTATGTGCCCCCCCTTTTTTTATAAGTTCTTAGAAAAGTTAGTTAGGCTTGGCTACCTTATGCTATAGCTTTCTGTGCTCGTTGGTACCCTACTGTCTTTGAATTTTCCGTTTTTTGCCGACGCCAGTTGGTGAAGTGACATCGAGGTATAGGGCAACCAAAAAATTCTTGGATGCCTTATGCGCCCCTTTTTTATGGAGGTTATATTTAACCTCGTGCTTCCAACTCTGGAATGGCCCTCGGGACTCCACCAGAGCTTCCGAATTATACTTTTAGGCCGTGCATTGTTTCGAAATTCATTCTTAGTTCGTATTCATATTTAGTTGGAGGTTACGCGCGGCGGCGTTGCACGCCGCATTGGCACTCCTTAAGCACCGCGATGTCATGTCATGTCATTGCTAGTTTCCTCATTTGCGATCCTTTCGTCGATTGTTAGAAGAGAACACATTGCACAAAATCTTCAAATGTAGTAACATCACTTAATTTTGACCAGTTTTCTGTTGGAGCAAAATGATCAGGTTTGCCTTTTTCAATAGGATTGACATCCACTGATGTTAAAAATACGCCAAGAGCAAAGCAGTTTTTTATCGTTTTGGGTAAAACATTTTGCCAAACCATCATTATGAAATCCATAGCCTGTAAGATGTTAATGTTCACATTTTCTAAATCACCGTGGTCTAAACTAGCGATAGCTATTTTCACCAAAAGGTTTCGATAATGTTGTTTTAGAGATTTTATGACTCCTAAATCCAGTGGCTGCAATTTACTGGTACAATTTGCAGGGGAAAATTTAACAGGTATGTTTTTTAGAAAGTCCGTATCACGTGGATGAGCTGGAAATGATCAATGAATAAAAGCATTCGCCGCTTTTGGTTTCGCATTTTATCATCTAATTCTTTTAACCAATCGGTACAGATGGACATTGTCATCCATGATTTTTTATTGGCCAGGTACATTGTTGATAAAGTTTTCACATTTTTGAAGCAGCGGGGCTTTTTTGATTTGCCAATAATTAAAAGAGGCAATTTTTCTGATCCATCTGCATTGGCACACAATAACACTGCTAATCGCACTTTACTCTTTTTTCCACCACGACACGTATCCGATTTGATTGCAAGAGTATTAGATGGCAGAAGATTATAAAACAGACCGGTTTCATCTGCTTTCAAAATGTCTTTTTGTTCATATCCTTTTATCAAATCTGGCAATTGATTTTGAATCCAATCGTCCACTGTTTCGCAATCAACATCTCCAAACTCTCGACTTACAGTTTTGCCTATTATGCCATGTCTTAATTTAAACTTGTGAAGCCATCCTGAAGAAAATGATGCATCGCATTCCACATACAGCTCCTTAGAAATTTCTTGTGCTTTCTCCATAAGCTAAGGACCGGTGACAAGATTTTTTACACTAGGACGCTGATTAAGCCACTGTAAAAGTAATTTTTCAACATCAGCGAATTTTCCGCTTTGGACTGGAAGTTTTTTTGAAGCACTACATACTTAGATTATGGCTTTCCTCGATGGTCTTACGCTTATAAATTAGTGTGTTTAAAGTTGAAACTGTTAAATTTAATTCTTTGGCAAGATCCACTCATTTTAAATGTTGGTTTTTCATCCACTTTTTTTTAAATGCACATTTTTCCTTCAACGATAGAGATTTTCTATTACGCGAAGTCGTCGTGAATCGCTAGTAAACGGTACAAATCCAGACGCTGAAGCTTCCAGAAAAAGAACTTGCCCTGCTGGGCCTGGGGAGAGCACAACAACAATGCTTATCTATAGAAAGTGGGATGTTCGCATTCCTCAGGAGTACGGCTTTTGCTGAACTGGGCAGGTGTTGGTCAAGGTCACGTGCCTTTTGTAAGACTGGACAAACGGGAGTTTGGAATATGAGGTTGAAATACGCATTTCACTCTTCTTGACTTGTTGAAAAAAACGTATAAATGATATTTGCGATTTAAGGAAAAACGTATAAATGAAATTATTTACCGTTAATATCCATTGGATTTTGTCGGACCATTAAAAAAGCGTATAAATGATAAAAACGTATAAGCGGTGCTCCACTGTATTTATATCATTAAAGTGCATCTTATGCCATTTTGATTCAGTAAGTTCTGAAACTTTCATCAATCCGTCAATGTCTTTACCATAATTTTCGATAGCTCCACGTTCTGTTGTGCTATCACAGACAGGACGTTTCTTTTTAAAGTCGAACCTGTTCATCTAAAGTTCAGGAACGGAACTATGAGAAAAGATATATCTTCTCGCTTCAGGAAAATCTCGTGCAAGCACATTGCATCGCATGTATTTTAAATTTTTTCATAATGATTATTTTTTTGTACAATTTTCGATTTCATGTGACATTATTCTTCTGTGTAATATGACAAGGTAATAATTATCCAATTTGAATGTCTAAAACTTTCAAAATCGTTTATAATAAATAACGATTTCAATGGGAATTCAGCATTAGGTAAAGGTAGAATTGTAAGTACAGCTGCGATTAGCAGCCTCTATTGTCCTTTTAAAAGTACCAATGTTTTTACAGACTACCCATTCTTGACAAGCGTCGAACGTCGACTCCTAATGTACGATGATTGATTACTAATGTACGAATGATTTTAAGTTAAATCACGGCCAAACTCGATGAGTGCTTCCTTCCGCTTCCTTATAAGGCCTTCACAATTCCCCTTAGTTTCGGAATCGTTAATGTTCTACTCTCACCGGCAGATGGCGTGAATACCTAGATAGAGTTTCTCTACTGTAAATAATTCTTATTAAATGTTACTTTTACACATAAAAATACGAAAAACCTCACTGTATATGCGTAATAAAAGATATATATTATATATTTTTTCCCACGGCGTTCTTTATGTACTATAAACAGGAAAAACTGAAAGATTTAGAGATAAATAAATACAATGCTTTAAGCAATTAAAAATATTTTAATTAACACTCTACAATAACATCGAAAACAAAAATTATACGTAAATTTTTACTTTTAATTACATTTAAATTCTTGATTATTTGAAACGTTGGGAATTCTGGCCGTAAAATACACAGTAAAAAAAAAATTAATAATATTTACTAGTTTCAAAATATTAAGAAAATTAACCAAAACTTTTCAAAAAACCAAACTGTACGCAAATCAGGATAACTTTTTAGAACATTTAATTATTTTTACACCACACTTCGAATGGAAAATATGGGTATATAAAGTTGATTGCGGGCGGCAATTGTTTCAATAATTTTAAACATTGGAGGTACAGAAGGTGAAGTGTATTGGGAAATAGAAAAATAATAATTATTATAGATTTCTATTATGTTTAGAAAAAAAAATAATTTTAAGGGAAAATGTAAAATCAAATATTCGAATTCTGGACACTCATAGTATAAAAAATATAATACTTTTTTTTAATATGTACACAATATTCAGAGAATGAGCAAGTTCGTCAATATCCGGCAATCAACTCATAACGAAATAATTATCTGAGTACATCGATTATTTTGCACTATTCGTAAGTATTTAAAAAATACAGATATATGTACATTGCAAACAATTTTCAATAATTTTGACCATTACATGTGTTGGTCTGAAATATACAAGCATATAGAAAAATAACAAACTTACATATAAAATTAAATATTTTAACTCTGGACAGTCATTGTATTAAAGTGTACGATAAAAATATATATATATATATTTACATGTTTCATAATATAAACAAAATAAGCAATCCTTTTCGCCAATATCCGGCAAGGAAATAATATCGATTTTTTTTTTTTTTTAACATGGAAACTAACACGATTTTTAATTATTTAAAATATATAGATATGTGTACATTACAAACAATTTTCAATAAATTTGGCAATTATGTGTTGATCTGAAATTACAAGCATATAGATATAGAAAATTAACACACTTACATGTAAAATTAAATATTTTAACTTCGGACAGTTATGCTATTAAAGTATACGATAAAAATAAAATTATATTTACATGTTTCATAATATCAACAAAATGAGCAAGCCTTTTCGCTAACATCCAGCAATCAAACCATATCGATTTTTTTTTCAAAGCATGCATATTTACACGATTCTTAATTATTTAGAAAATATATGTATCTGTACATTGCGAACGATTTTTAGTAAATTGAAACATTGTGGGTGGTGATCATGAAATGCAGGGAAACAAAATAAATGAATAAATAAATAATAATAATTTTTACACTTTTCATTATTTTAGAGAATCAACAAGTCGTTTTTTCCCCTTTCAATATTATGTACTCCATTCATCCCAGAATAGCTTTTGCAGAAGGTTTAGAACACTGGTTAGAAATTACAGAATATTGTTTTCAGAATTTAGAAATATTAATTCGTAAGTCTATGTACCATACTCATATAAATAAATGTATCTGTAGATATATGCAGGTTCAATTTCTTGATTATATTTTAAACATTGAGAATTTTTACAATAAAATATACAATAAAAATTATAAAATTAAAATTAAGTAAACTTAAAAAAAATTCCTGATAAAGAATTCTTATATGAAGATGAATCGGCCTCATTTGTAAAGTTCCTTGCCATATTTTTTAGAAATTCCTGGAATTTTTTTCAGTGAATCGGAAGTGCAGCATGGAGCAATGGAACACAGCAATGAACCATTTTCTACTAAAAAAAGAAATCAAAAATCGCACTTTCATTCAAGTTATACCTGAAAAAACACAAGAGTGCAAGGGAAAGATAAGGAAATTCCCTATTAGACACAGTAGGTTAAAGCGCCTCCTACAATTCTCTGGAGCGAAAATATGATTCCCCGAAAACAAAGGGGGTTAGACTGTTTGTTACGGCCGTATAAGGGATTGAGTTTGGCCGTGGTTAAATACAATCACAGTGTAGTACAATATTATAAAAAAGATGCTTAAAATACACAAATGTGACGGTATTTTGGAACAATGAAAATTTGTAACATGCAGATTTAAATCTGCAACATCTAGTAGTGTACAAAATACACCAGCGCGAATAAATACGGGTTAAGGATTGATACCAAGTGCATAGGTGTCAAATATTACAGATTTAATGCCACCATTTCCAAACAGTAATATATGCCTCATTAAATATCAGAATCAGATGATCCAATAATGCTAATATTACTATTCGGAAAAAGTGGATTCAAAATCTGTAATCTTTGGTACCTCTTCATTAAGGCACATAGCCATATTTAACATCGTGTTCTAACACATTTTCTACTTCTCCTGTCGATGGCGTTTGGAATTTATGTGGATACAGTAGCCTCCATCTTAACCGGCCTCCTCTTAACCGGAACTCCGCTTTAAACGGCCGACTTTTTTTCCCAACATCAGGCAAAATTCAGGGATGGCGGCCTCGGGAACTCAGCTTACGCTTTCGAGTTGAAGTGCAATCCCGAGGGGAAGGAAGCAAAATTCAGAAAGAAGAACGTCGGTTCTAAATGGATACGCGTTGGCCTACACCAGTGTTGAATTCAGGGTGTGGCCCAGGGGGGACAAACATTTCCTCCCAGGAACAATCAGATGACCCCCGGATGATTAGAGATTTTGTCTTTTTAATGTTCAAAAGTGTAATTCGCCTGGAGCTTTATAATGTCTGATCTATCTGCAAACTGTATTGTTCAAACATTTAAAAAGCTTGAAGGATGCGATCAGATCACCGTAGAAGATGTATAAGAGTTGTTTGAGTCTGACAAAGATCTCAAGCATGAAACATTATTTGACGAAGATATAAGTAGGACTGTAACTGATGTTCTTCAATACGAAGACGATCCTGATGATGATTCAGTTGAAGTTGACACTGCTAAAATTCCACATACGGAAGGGGTAAAAGCATTAGATTTGGCGCTACCCTATGTTTTGCAGCGGCTAGCAGCTTCCTCAGTTAAACTTATGATGTTAAAGAGATGGAGAGATTATCCAGCAAAATCTCCACCATCTTCCCTTCAACAGAAGAAGGTCTTTATGATTGATCAACTGAAATATACATAATGTAGAACAATTTCAACTTCTTATAAAAGTGTGTGACACGATTCTCAACAATTTAATTTGTGTTAAATATTTTTTATTATTTGTTATCAGTGATCATTTTTCTTTCAATTCAGTTAATTATAACTATTATTCATTTCACAAAATATAGAAAATATGCACTTTTTTAAAACTACACAAATTGAAAAACTAAATGCATCGCACGTGTTTAATTAATTAAATTATGCAGATACTTATTTAAGTTTTTTTTTGCTTCTCCGGTTTAACCGGTTTTTCTCTTAACCGGTTAACCCTCTGTCCCGTTTTGGCCGGTTAAGCGGGAGGCTACTGTATTATTATTGGCTAATGTTGTTTTTGCTATAAACGAAAATTTTGAGTGGTAACGGATAAATAAGCGTATAAGAGGCAGTCAAATGAAAACTGAGCACACGCTAGAAAGTGAGTATGAAAAATGTTTATTCAGGAATAATTACCAAAACTGTTAAGACATTTGTCCCACTGGGAGATGGGACGATCAAATCCAGTCTTGTAGAAAGAGAAGATGGTTGCTGATGAATCCTCAACCTCAGCCACTGTTGCACTTCCTTGTGCGAATTAAATCGACGTCCACGAATGTCTTTCATCAAGGGGCCAAATCAAGGCACGTCAGTGACATGCAGTGTTCGTCATAGACAAAAGACTTGCGACGATGAATTGCGTGTGTTCCAGCCCCTAAAACCGAACCACACATATCTACTTTTTTTTGCTTGCTTTCATTTCTAATGCTGAACAAACACACTTATCACTGCGCTCACCTATCACTGCGCTACAAAGAAAAAAATCCCTGCAGGCTCAGCCTACAGGCGGAGATAGATTTCGAAGTTAAGTACTAATTTAGCGAAGTTAACTACTACCAACAAAAACTATAGCAAGATTAGAGATAAACACAGTATAACAATTTTATCTGGCCGTTTTTGACGAGTTTTGAATTTCATTTTTCTGTTAGAGCTGGTTTCATCAGAATCATGTTAACACGGTATTCAAAATTAGAACCTCAAAATGTTAAAACATGCCAATGTTTCCATAGTCGGATTTTTATCATGTTTTAATACGTTTTTTCAAACTCACATGGCATTACATATTCACCTGCTGAAGTCTATTATAAATATAATGTAACGTAACATTCACTTTCTTTTAATTCGTCATGCTATTTATTTCATTTTCATTTTCCACGTGTAAATCTTCTTATAGAAAAGTTATGACGTAATATTCACTTTTTTTTAATTCGTCAAACTATTTATTTCATTTTATATTTTCACGTGGAAATCTTGCAATAGAAAAGTAATTGTTGTAGTACGAATTTTATTGTGTTTTTTAATTGTTGGCAACTGCTATAACTAAAAATGTTTAAATTTTCTTGTCATTTTTCTGTAAGAGCTGGTTTTATAAGAATCATGTAAAGGTGGTATTCAAAATTCTCAAACCTCCCTCATTTCGGCTGCCTTCGGCCGATTTTTCTCATTTGCAATCCCCGGCGATATATTAGCCATCTCAGTGTGTTTGGCGAGTTTGAAGACGATCCGTGCATAATTGCGACTTTTATCGTGCGGACAAAATTTAGTACATACATATACAGTGTGTCCACGTATGACCTGACCGACCTTTATTTTCGCAACCGTTGGTCCTAGATGCATACTTCCAATTACAAAAGTGGTCAAAATTAGGTGAAGAGTTAAGATAAAAAAATGTTTGAAGTGAAAAAGCAATTTAGTGAAGGATTACAGAATCTAAATTTTTTTCGGTCCCTAGGTCCTATAAGTTATATTTAGTAAAATTTTCCTGTTACACTGACAAGTAAGGCAAAAAAAGTCCCGTTATTCTGCGATTAAAATTGACCGAGTAATAGCTGTTTAAAGTTGGAGCATATTTTTTGCTGCAAATTAGGGGTCATTCAGAAATTTAGTAGAAATATAATTTCGTCAGTTATATTAAAGAAATGGTTGAGAGTAAAATTAGCATTGCAATATAAATTTGAAATCTTTAATCCCTCTGACATATTACTGCAAAATATACTATTTGTATTAGATGTAACTTTCCATCTGGGCGAAAATTGTCCGGACCAGGACTCGAACCCGAGACCTCCCGGGTTCGAGTCCTGGTCCGGGCATTTTTCGCCCAGTTGGAAATTTACACCTAATATGATTTGTTTACCAATTAGAATAATTGTGTTAATATTAATCTAGTATACTATTTGTACTGAATATATAAAAGGATACAAATAACAGAATTTTTGTTATATAAAAGGATGAAAAACAACTGCCTCAATTCTTTACAAAATGATACATATTTTAAAATACTGTTAGATTACACTGTCTTTCAAATATTGGGCTGTGCTATGTTTTTTATGTTTTGTAAATTGATTCTTATGTATTTTTTAACGCTGATTCCGAAAATAACCTTCATTTTAAATCATCATGTCATGATTTTTCTCAAATCGCAAATTTCAAAGTTAAAAAACTCAAGGTTAAAATTGATCCCCCACCCCACCTCTCCCAACCTCATCGAACCTCTAAGCTGTTTAGCGGTAAGAAACCCAGTATAAGGCAAAAAATTGAATAAATTATTGAATTAAATAAAATTCAACTGAATAAAAAAGTCTTACATCTATTTTTATAGTATCAGATTTTTCGCTATTTTTTAACCTTGAAATTTACGATTTGCGAAAAATCCTGACATGATAGTTAAAAGTGAAGTATTTTTTTTTTTATTCAGCATTAAAAACTACATAAAACGTAATTATAAAAGTTAAAAAACACAACCACGCAGGTTTATGTTATCTAATCTAAAACTCTTTCTTAATCTTGTTAACGGTAATCTATCCAATTTTTTTTTTTTTTGTTATCCTGTAATATAAGTATGTATAAGATGGTAAGCGTCGAAAATCATAATAATATTAAATTGCCATCGTATTTAAGTCAGTATGTGAAATTTAAATTCGATCGGACATTTGAAAATGAGTTAACGTTCGAGTACAAATTTTAAACTAGAAAGACGATCGTTGCCCGTTAAATAATGATGAAAATAATTTAAGTTTTGCTAAAAGAAATCATAGCCTCAAATTCTTACAAAATAAAACATATGTTAAAATACAATTATTTTTACTAATCTGAAACTGAACTAATAAATGTTAACTCAGTCGTAATAGTTGTACGATTTCTTTCGAAGCGCAGAAACATTAAAATAAGTTTAAGTACTGTATACAAGAACCCTGAAAACATAGCTGAAATCGTTTGTTTTGAGTTGCAAAAAAGTGGTATAAGTCATGCATTTCAAAGTTTCATAACTCGGTCAATTTTAATGTTAGCTGAATGGGATTTTTTTTTTTTTTGTCTTACTTGTTAGTGTCGCAGTAAATTTTTACTAAATATCACTTATAGGACCGGAGGACCGTATAAAAATTTAAATTTCGTAATTTTTTAATAAATGTTTTTCTTGACCCAAATCGGTTTAAAAATAATTATTTACCTTATTTAAACCATTTTTGTAATTGAAAGTATGCATCTAGGACCAACGGTTGCAAAAATAAAGGTAGGTCAGGTTATACGTGAGCACACTGTATATATATATGTAGATATATATATATATATACATATATATATATATATATATATATGTATATATATATATATATAAACTTTTTAGATGGGGGTCATATAATGAAAAGTTATGTAGGAATTTTTCAAAAGTCGTACCATGGTAACGACTGCAATAGGTAGTATTTCTTATGAAATCTACCTAAAAAACTGTGAGTACCTGTGAGTTTTCATTATGCATCTCTATCAACCCTCGAGATCGAAGCATCGATATGTTAGAACAATGTGGCCAACTTTAGCGAGGAATGTGTTTCATGGCGGGTGTTCTGTTTTCTTTTGACTGCCCGTAATATGTTATTTTTGCCTACATATGTGGATTTACATTTAATGAGATGTTTTCAACAAAAAGACACATTTTGAAAAAAAAAATTAGACTTATTAAGTTACCTAATTACCTATTTAAATAAATACCTATTACCTTTAACCAGTAAGAATTTCTGGCTTACTTGGTCTAAATTTAGCTATTCCTAGAAAATTAAAGAAGCCGTATAAATGAAGAATTACTTTTATGATTTTATATATATGACTGAATTCAATTTTTAGCTTTTATTAGAGAATAAGACAATTTTTAGTAAGTATCTTTTACGGTAATTTTTAAAAAACCTATTAAGTAATTGAAGAGCAAAGTGGAAGAACATGTTAAGTAGCAAAACTTACATTTGAAGAAACTTGAAGTGAAAGTTTTTGGTGTAAATTTTAATGATTTATTTTCTATTTGATACCATGTGTTTAAAATATTAACAGGTATGGTACTAAACTCTCTCAGAAAAACTTATTCATCTTTAATTTCCAAGTATTAAAAATTATTAATATTATTGACATTATTAAATATTAAAATATTAAATATTAATGAGTAATGTCTTAAATCTTCAAGACTAAATGAAATCTTAGTATTTTCGCTTCACCATGTGATAGGATACCTCATAACGCTTTCATCCAGAAGATAAAAAATTTTTTTTAGAAAATGTGGCATAACATGTTCATCTACTCAGCTCTTCAATTATGAACACTTTTTAAAAACATACATTAATTTTTCGTTTTCTGTTTATATTTACTTTGTGAATAAAGCTCAAAGCATATTAAATTTTACTAATTTAAAAAATATATATTTAAAAAATATATTCTTTTTTATATCTCCAGTTCATAAACATTTATTTACTTTTATTCTGCTAGATTACAGCTTTGATAATGCAACATTTTTGTTTGCATTTAGAACTAATTCGAAAACCTCCTTTATTTTGGACCTTCAAGACAGTAAGGGAAAAAAAGTATGCTGCCAGGCAAGTTGTTTCTCTGGAGATGTGACCCATATTCGATTGACATGTAAATAATCCACTTTCTATCTATAAATCATAATTAATTTCCTATCATATAATGCATGAATGCCAGGAAAATGCTTCGAAAAAAAAGATGTTATTAAAAAAAAAAGATGTTATAGAAATTCACATAAAGGGTGTTTTGTGAGAAAATTTAAAATTTTTACTATTTTTTCATTAGCTGTTCATAATATAATCACTTGTACTTTCATAAAATAATTGCTTTAAAGATTATGCATTGTGGAAATTTTCATAAAAGAACATTTATTTTCCACACTGCTTTTCGAGTTAAAAAGACCTTATGACATTTTTAGATACTCTTTATAAACTTTAAGAATAGTGGGAGAAAGTATAAGTGAAATCTTAAGAAGTGATTGGTTTATAATGTGTTTTTTTTAAATAAAATTTAATACGAAAATTATCTTATGTGAATCTTAATTTACGATGGAAAAACACTGCAAAATAATAAAACCTAGCATATGTAAACTTTTATTTATAAACCAATTAAGAAATAAAAACAACAATTAATATATATATTTTTTAATGGCGTTAATTATACGAAAGTATTCTTATTTACTGCAGATTACTTATGTACAATTTTAGCTTATCGACTGAAAAAAGCTAAAATTAAACATTTCGGAAATATTTATTACTTAGCATCTGATGGAAGATTCGGTTGCTCAATCTTTTAGAGAAATTTAGGTTCATAATTTCAGATTTTCAGCTTTGACAAAATTTCAATTCTGGAGAAGAAAAAAAAACTATTTTTTTTTTATATACCTAAGTTGCAATTGGAACTCGTAGAAACGTACTCATACCGATATCGTAGTGCATGTGGACATTTCTGATTCGTGCTAACATTATTAGAAGATTTGAACAATATTGATAGCAATAAAAGTTCCTTGTAATAACGATAACTGTTTATAACTAAATTAGAATTCTTCAGAATATTATTAAAATATTACTTTTTAGTGCTTGTGTGCATTGCTCACGATTATTATATGCAGTACGTTTTTTCTAAAAAATATATTTAGGGGTACGCTCTGTTTGATTCAAGAAAATCAACATCTTAACGATCATGTCTTTAGTATTTCAGTGTAGCTGTAGACCAGGATTGGCGAAACTTTTAAATTAATATTAAACTATTCATTGATTAAAACTTAATTTTTTTTTAATTACACAGTTTATTTTTATTTATATTTTATACTTTTAAGTGTTTAAATTAAGTGTTAAATTTTGTGCTGTTGCAGTTTCACAGCCATATGGCCCACTTTGTCGCATAATTAACTCCGTTGTTTTTCTAACTCGGATGCAGTTACAACTATAAAGAAAATTTTGTTATTTAAAACCTGCGGTCGGCTAAAGTAAGAATACCCTAAATTTAAATTATTAAATTATAATTAAGATCGGAAAAATTAAAAAGGTTGTATCACTATAAGAGGCACGCCTGTAAACATGATTTTTATAATTCCAGTATATCAAGAATTGAGTAAAAAACTAATGATAAACTTCCATCATTACATACAAAAATCCTGTTACATTAAATAAAAGAGTGTAAAAAATATTTGGTCTCATACTTGACAACGAATATTGGTAAATGGTTAAACTTTGCAGTATTATGAACTTAAATTTTCAATTAATAAATAAATGTAGATTTTCATTTATTTTTAGGGTTCCGTACTTAAAAAGTAAAAACGGAACCATTATAAGATCACTCCTGTGTCTGTCTGTCCATCTGTCAGAGCCATTTTACTCGCAAATTATGGAATGTGGAAAGTTCAAATTGGAGGAAGTAATAAAGACTATTGAAACACACATTTATATATTATTAAACATTACAAATATATTTAGAAAAAAATGTAGAGGGGCTAATTAAGTTGCTTGAAAAAAGAATATTTTCTTTGTATATCATGTGAAAGCTTTCGTAACACTGAACTCAAAAATACATTTCTTTCAATTTTAGGTATTATATTTTCAGAGATATCGTCGAAAATGTTGTGCAAAAATATGCCCCCCTCTACTTTCGAATCTACTGAAATTTAAATTATGAAAAATTAGTGGTAGTAGACGTTAATTTAAACCTTGCAGGAAAATTATAGCGATAACCCTAGGTCACATAGTTTTTGAGTAAATCGCATTTTTCCGTTACACACAAATTTCGATTTGCGGTAATCCAGCAAAGGCGTTCAGAAGCGATGGAGGAACCTACAGTAGCAGAAGTATAAAAGCATTGCTGATAATGATTTTTGAAAAAAATCGTCGGTAATTAGCTGAGATATTAACCCTTAAAGACACGGACGGTTTGGACATACATAATGACAGGGTGGTGTACTTTATGTACCATTGGCTTTTCAAGCCTAGATAATAACTTTTAATGATATATTTGTCTAATGCAATGCTCAGTAACAGTATAAAAGCAATAAACGTCAAATTGTTAAAAACAGACTAATTTAATCAGAATTAACCACATATATACTATGGGATTCGCGACTAGTTTGCATTGAGTGGCTCTCTCAATTCGGCTCCCGTGTCTTTAAAAGTTAATTAAAAACCTATCTTGAAAAACGCCGCACGAACCAATGCGGCGTTGCAAATTTGCGATTTCCTTTCGTAGCGCGCTTATCACAATACCAAGTTTAAACGTTGAACAAGGGGTTTAGGTGTACTATAAAAAGAAAGGATTATTACTACGCTGAATTTAGTTTTATGAAATGCCAAATGAAGTTTAAATATGCACTACTTTTATTGTCAGTACCGAATTAAGTTCATCATAAACAGATAAGGATAAGATTTTTAAAAAAATAGTTATACAGAATAGCAATATTTAATATATTTAGGCTTCATATCTCTTTGAACTTTTGTGGTATACCCATTTATACTTTTCTAGTATATACAGCTATACCCAACCCTACGTTGTATAGTTTTTTACAAATTTTATTATTATTTTAGCAACAATTTTTTTAATGATACTATTACTAATTCATATATTTATTGTACGAAACCCTCTGAGTGCGACTAATACTCGCACTTGACCGTTTATTTTTTTCTCAAACCCTCAAATAAATACTATGAATAACGACGATGCTACTTTATTTTTTTTACGCTAGTAACGAATAAATAAATAATACCTATAATATAAATATTTTTATTGATAAACACAATTTAGAATGTATATATATATATATATATATATATATTATCTTGCATTTCCAAAAGTAATTAGTAATTCAAAGTAATTAATTATTTTTTAATGAAGAAACACCTTTTTTCGCACTTAACAGGTAATAAAAAATTTCAAAGGCAATTCGCTGAAAAAGTATTTCCACATATTTTTGTTTTATTATGCAAAGATTTAAAAAAAAAAAAAAAAAAAAAAAAAAAAAAAAAAAATGAAAAAAAATTTTACGTGTTTGCCATTTACATTTTTTATTCATATTTCTTAAAAGAAATTTTTTTAAATAATTTTTGAAAGCTTACTCTTAAAACTAATTACATGAATTCACAAACTAATTGAATGAATAATTCACAAATACTTGCACCGAACTATTTTCAGTTATAACAGATATATACAAACTATTTAGAAAAATAATAAAACTTTTTATTCTGAAGTATTTTCCAAAATATTTAAATATGTAAAATTGTCAGCATTTATTTTCGCTTAAGGTATTCCATTTATATTCTATTTTATCTGTCTCTTTATTTTATTTATTTATTTATTTATTTTTGTCGTGGTATTTCTTTTTCTGCATTCTAAGTTAGTAAAAAAATCCTTGCGCATTATTTTTTAAATGAAAAGCTTTCTTTCAGTAATGATTGAAAATTCAGCGGAAATTAAATCATAACTTTTTCTCATTGGCATTTTGACATTCACACATTTTTAAGTTTGTGTCAAACTTATTTTTACTTTTGCGAATGTATGTTTGAGCTTTCTGGTTTCTAAAAACACGAAATTGTTTTTTTTATTGTCTTTTTTTTTATTCTTAAGTATTTGACGAAAGATATAAATATGTCAGTTTATAAGCATTTATTTTTCTTTACGGTTTTCCACGCCTTTTTTTATTAAATTTACTTTTTTTTTTCCTTTTTCTCATAATGTTCTTATTATTTACTCCAAAATAATAAAAATGCTTTGTGCGTTATTTCTGATATGCAATCGATTTTTTCGCTAAAAATTGGTAATTCAGCACAAAAAAAAATAAAATCATTTAATATTGCACTGGCGGTAATATTTTTTTTCCGTTTGTGTAAAACATTTTTTCCCCTTATTTGGGCTGCCTCTTTTCTCAAAACGGGATATTCATTCTTTTTCTTCTTAAGCTTTTACCAAAATGCAAAGAAATTATAAGCACTTTTTTTTTCTTAAGTAAGTCCCCGCCTTTTTTTATTTATTTATTTACTAGCTGACCCTCATGGCGTTGCCTGGAATCATCGATTTTTCCAAACAAGATTTCATATTTAAAAAAAAAAAAAAAAAAAAAAAAAAAAAGAAAAAAGAAAAAAAAATCTCAAAATGAACCTTTGGAATGAGTGCTGCCGATTCTGTGGCCTAAATAATGTGGAGATTTATTATTATTATTATTATTTGATTTGCAAATTACGTTTTGTTTAATTTATTTTAATCGTGATTTTTTTAAATCTATTTTAAATTAACACAAATTGCTTGCACTCTATCCTTGAAATGTAAATGATTTTTTTTTTACTTGTTAATTGATCACTTTGTAATTAATTGTATCACTTATCACTTGAAATGTTATGTATTTTCCCAAGTAAAAAATTTATTCCCAAAATCTCTCACAAACGCATTTATGAAACACTTTTTATTTTTACATCCATAACTTTTACTTAAAGTAAATAATTTTTTCTCTCAAGTGCAATGTTTTCTCTTTATATTGAAAGATTTCCCATTGTCTTCTTCAGTATCATATAAATATCGATTTCCAATAATCAAGGAGGGTTAATTTGACGGGGTGGAAATGCATCCTCGCGGAAATCGCGGTTTGCGCAAATTTTGCTACATTTGCGTTGCCCGTGGAAATCGCGGGATGCGCGGATAGAGGGTTAAATGTATGTTAAGCATTGTATCATGTTACTTTTATTTCTAATTTAATTTACTTGCTCAATCCTTCGCTAAGTCAGAAGTTCCTGATAGAGAAATCAAGAATTCTGTATTTTTATGATAGCCGGGCGCAGGGGATAAATCTTCAAACATTGTTCCCGTCGCATTTTTTTTTTTCATTTAAAATACAATCCTTTCACGCATTTTATTTAAAGTACCAAACTTTATTTTTAAACTGAAATTTTCTTTTAAGAAAAAAAGAAAAATAATAAATAATACCATAAACCATGACATTTAATTTTAACATCAAAGCCAAGACTCCCTTATCATATAACAGACTTGAAAATCCGGGAAAATCTATGGGTTAAAACGCCCCCGATAATTGCCAACTTATTAACTGACTTTGTCCGAAAAGTTATTCCACCTGGTTCATACTACTGGTAATACTCCATAAACAAATGCATAGAATGATGAAAATATTATGTTATTGACAAAATTGTAAAAAATATTTTTCGAATTCCACTAAAATAAAGACACGAAGAATAAATTATTTCGCACAAATATTTTCTGGCTTTCAAAAATGTTGAAAATGAAGATTTAAATGTAAGATTTATTGGTATTTTTTCAGTATAAAATACTTTGCAGGTTTTTTTTTTTTTTTTTCGTTCCACAATTGGTTCTTTAAAAAGTGTCATTTCACTGTTAAAAATTTGCAGCATTCTGGCAGGTCATCTGACCGTTTTTTCCGAAAACGGTTACACAACCGTAATTTTAACACTATTCTGACCATATTATTGCCCATTTTATGGTCAGAATATAGTTAAATTATGGTTATGAAACCGTTTTTTCAAAAAACGGTCGAATGACCTGCCAGAATGCTGCAAATTTTTTAACAGTGTTGTTGTCAAATGATATAAACGGTTATGAAAGCAAAATTTATGACCTGTTAGCTTGTTTCATAAGAATTTACATTTAACCTCTTCGTTCCCTGGATACACATATGTGGACCTCTATTCTGCCCCGTTTTACCATTGATACTCGAACATAATTAAAATGTCGATATTAAAATGATATGTTTCGAAGTCTAAAGTTCGAACTAAAGCAAATAAATTAAAAATCTTTATCTGTAGTCAAATAAGAGAAGAAATAATTCAGTAACAATCAATAATATTGCATTAATACTTAGAAAATATTTAAGAGATCATAAAATATCTCGGTAACTCGAATGATCAGAAGGTATTTGTAGACAAAATAAACTTTATTAAACTAAAACAACACATATTCAAATATTTCGCGTACGTCACTGCAAGAATAATTCTGCCTGCTCTGGAGAGCTCGAATTTTACTGTACCATGTGAATCGAAAGCGCTCCGAAGAAACGCGGGGAGAGAAAAAGCGCAGCCACGCTATTGGCTGAAATGAAAACTACTCCTCGACGAGAGAGAAATAGCAGACCGCTATAGGGTATGCCCCCAGTGACGTAGTCACAATTAAACAATAGATAGCAATTAATACAGATACATAAAAAAGGTCTTGAGTAAAATTGAAGTATATTTGATGCAAAAAAACAATAGAAAATATATTATGCATTACATGAAAAACAATATTTTTGAGAAGGAAATAATATGCACACTATGTACATCAAATGTTTTATACAATATAGCACGTAACGAGATGTTTTGGAAAACCAACTTTACGACCAGATCTGTTGGTATGCTGTTCGACAGGAGTTGGAGGAAATTTCATGGGTTCATTTTGTTTTTGAGGTTGTGAAGGTTCAATAGAATCTGATAATTGATATGCAGGTTTAATGCGGTCAATATATACAGTATAGCGTTTCCCGTTTAATTCCAAGATAAACGTTTCATTAAACCTGTCAATCACTCGATGGGGTCCTGTATAAGAGGGTGATAAGGCAGGATTGACTTTATCTGATCTAAGAAATACATATGAACAGGTTTGTAATGAGGGATTGACATAGATTTTAGGATTGCAGTGCATTGCAGTGGCAATAGGATTTAAGGTTCTCATTGTTTCAATTAACTCAGTCACGTATGTAAGTGGTTGATTTAAAGTTTCAGTGTTAATGAGACTAGAGGGTAGTCTGATATTTCTGCCATAAACAAGTTGAGCACATGTCGCTTAGATGTCATTTTTAAGAGCAGTGCGTAAACCAAATAAGACAACGGGGTGGATTTCTGTCCATTGAGTTTGATTGTGAGCTTTAAGAGCGTCCTTGAGTTGGCGATGAAATCGTTCAAGAAAACCGTTAGACTGTGGATGGTATGCTGTAGTTCTGATGCGTCTGCAGCCTAATATATTAGTAATCTATTTGAAAAAAGTAGACTCAAAATTTCTACTCTGATCAGTAGTTATAAAAACAGGGAATCCAAATCTGGAGATCCAACCATGTATCAATGCACGAACAGTTGTTTCTGAAGTCACGTCAGATGTGGGTACAACTTTAGGCCATCTCGTGAATGGTCATGCAGTACTGATTGCCATCAGAGGATGGTAAAATCCGATAATCGGATCCGAAATCTGTCCGATAAAATCAACATGGATATGGTCAAAACGAGCATCCGGTTCAGAGAATTTGCCAATTGGTGATTTGATGTGTTGAAAGATTTTAGCTTTTTGACATTTCGTACAGCTGCGAACTATAGATTTTCTGTTTTTACGCATGCCAGGCCATACAAATCGTTTGGAAATTAAATCTAATGAAGCTGAGATACCTGGAGGAGGTTAAAAAAACTGATTGTCCAGACTCGATCAGGTCGAACTGTTAAGAAACCTGAATATTCAAAGGACTTTGTAACATGAACTGTTTCTATTGAACTTTAAAATATGTTTAATATTATTTTTTGTTTTTCTCAGTAGCTCTACAGGGGAGATGTAACACATCGTTTGTATCGTAGTCGTTGCTGATGTCATCTCGGATGCTGATATGTAGCTCCGTTTGGTTTTGTATCAATGGAGTGTTCTATCTGTTTTGTCAGGAGTGTTTTTCATTAAAGTCCTCTGTCTTTTTAGCCCCCGGGACGGTATGCTATTTCTTTCTCCCAGCTTATTTTATCTCCAAAAAGTAACGTTACTTTACAGAAGGCAGCAATAAACAAAGCAGATGTATCATTGTGCGATTAAATGTTCTATAGCATTTTTTTTTAATTTCTAAGCATCGCACATTTTAAATTTTTATACCGTCGTATTGGAAAAAAAAGTACTTTTAAATGCAATTTGTTTGAAAACTGTATCTCAATTTATTTTTGAAATATTCATTTTTTTTTTGTAGTTTTTAGCACCATTTGTTTAATTTTGGCAACTCAAGTACTCCATTTGTATAAAAAGTAAAGGGAAAATAGTTGAAAAATAGCAATTATATCTTTTTGTTGCTATTTTCTCATAATAACCGAAAGAAAATGTAATTAAAATACGTGCTATTTTGGAAAAATATAAACGAATAATTTCTGTTGAAACATGGAGCTATTATAAACTAAATTTAATTTTAAGTATCTGTAGACGCTTTCAGTGTGACCCCAGTCATGACGTTTTGGTTGGAAACTGATTCCAAACAAACAGGTGCTATGCGTCATTTCTTTTTAAATATAAATTGTAGAAAATGTTACCAGTACATATCAAGTATTAAAACACTTAGATGTGAGATATAGATATAAGATATAGCTGCAACACACAAACAAAATAGAAAGTACAACATAGCGACCGTTTGTTTGAAGTCAGTTTCCAACCAAAACGTCATGACTGACGTCACGACTGAAATCCTCTATATTAATGTTTCAAACAAATGAATGCCTATGAATTATTAGATAGCCGTTTTATGTCGAGTTTCTTTAATGACGGCATCTTTTTGCTGCATTTGTGTATTATTTTGCGATAGTGGCAACCTTATGCATGCTTTACTGTAGATGTTTAAGAGCGGGCCGTAAATGTGGAATTCTTAAGCGGATGCGAATGACGTCATTTTACATAAAATTAAAGTGCGTGCTTTAAGTCTTAAAATTGAAATAGGTTTCGTACTATTTATAAATACATATATGTTTTTTTCATCGAGGGCGACACTAAATTCTGAAAAAGCAGAATTCCTGTTTTCTAGTTGTTATTATTAATGTGGTTTTCTCACTACCTTTTATATATAAGAACATGACAGTTATTAAATAATCTTTCTGGGTACATTTGCTGCAAAGAAAACTTTGCAAAATACATAAAATCGCCTAAGATCACAGAAGAATTACTTTTAAAATAAATAAAAGAAGTTTTACTATTAATTTTAAATCATATTTTTAAAAACCTTCGCCATTTTGTGTCGACCGTACACTAGTAAGTTCACTGTAAAAAAAAATGGTAACGTTTCATTTAAAATCCAGGAACGTTTCGCCTTTTCTCAGGTTTTCAGAATAATTTATCTCTTTCCTGTGAAATTCTGGTTTTCTTATCTGAAACGTTCCTGAACCCTGAACAAAAGTTGGAAACAGCAAAACGCTGCGGCCGCCATTTATTATTTTTTGCTATAATCCGTTGCTCGCGCGCGAGTGTCGAAAACGAATTCCTTAAATGAATGTAAAAAAATCAATATGGAATGCAAATAAATCAATAGACGACATAATCTTTTACGTCTCTATTGTCAAGACAATTCAGATGAAAATACAATACCTCTGTGACATCGCTAAGAGATTATCTCTCGTACTTGTCTGTGGAACTTTAACGAGCAGACCGTGTAAAAAAAATACACCTATTATTTGGATCTCCATTAACCAGGGGACCATCAAACATGATTTTCACCGATTTTGATTAATTTAAAGTATGTTTTAGAGTTCTTATCTCTAATTATTCTTGTCAAAGGATTTCTTCAAATGGGCCTTAGATTTTGAGAAATTAGATGCCGAGGTTTAGCATACGTTTCAAATACCCATTAGTTTGCAGCTCTCAACGTGTCTTTCGTGGTGTGGACGCAGAAAGCTCGCCAGCCACCCGTACGGCCCGAGTTCGATGCTACCTCTTGACTTTTTTTTCTTTTTTAATTAATTTTATATTTTAACACTTTATTACAATTTGATTTAAATTTGATATATATTTGACACTTTGAATTACTGCAAATTTGATTTTTTTTTTTCGGAAAAAATATACAATTAAGTTTAGGTTTCTTTTTTTCATGAAAATTTATATGTATTTTATCTAACTTGTAAACTAACATAATTACTGACGAAAATCCAAAATATTTTATGTCTAGATTTTTTTTCTAATTATTATTTACATTTATATATTTTTATATTTTAAGCAAAGTTCAGAAACAATATATCATATATATATTTACTTTATTGAATTTTAACTGAAAATTTATTCTTTCATGTAAATTATAAATAATAGTTTTGATGTCAATTTCAAAATATTTTTTCATTCTAACAAATAATGATAATAAAGCGAAAATTGTCAAATGGAAATGTAAAAATCGTCTGCGAATCCCGCATGCTGTGAAATGTCAGTAATGTTTTGCTATCAACAGAAATATTCCTGGTATTTCGCAGGAAACTTACTGGCATTTCTGTAGAAAGTTTTTAACATATACAGTAAAGTTCCAGTCATTTTCAAGAAATGTTTCTTGGAAATAATGGGCAACTCAGCTGCCCATTTTTCCCAGGAAAGTTGCGGAATTTTTTTACAGTGTTGAGCATGCTTCTAGTCAAGTTACGCGTACTAAATACGCTTTATTTATAAAAAACACGTAATTATTTTCGATAAAACATGATAATAAATATCTTTTTATACCTTTCAGGCCCACAAATCATCTTTAAAAATAAATTTACCGGAAAAAAAATCAGCGTTTTGATCGCTACGCTATTCGGACATTCCAGTTTCTTATTTGAGAAAAGTGCATTTATTGCAAAAAAAATCTTACAAAAATATATACAAACACTTAAGTGATTTTAAAGTTTAAATTTTAAATGATTTTAAAGTTATATAAAAGAATTTAAAGTAATATTACTTGATGTTTTTTTGTGGAAATGACAGCTTTGTTACGATCGTTAATTTTGTTCATAACAAAATACAAAAAAACAATTTTTAGAAAAGTCCTTTTAACTTCAAAAAGCAATAAATCAGACTGCCATCTGTTAACGAAATTATCAAAAAATCATCCGTTTCCTTTATGCATTCGTTGTTTCCCGTTAGAACCACCTGGAAACAGGTTAAAACTCTTTTTCTTGGTGGTAAATTGGAACAGTAAACGTTCTGAATGTCCAAAATTGGGAACAGATGCTGTATATTCCCGCGGCCGCTATCCTGGATTTTTTCTTGGCGCGAAAACCCCTTTTCCGCCAAGTAGTAAATGTCGTCAAGCAGCGATTTATGCACCTGTTAGGCTTAACGGGGTTGCCATAACACGTCACTCGTAGGGTTTGCCTTATCGATTAACGCCAACTAAAACTCGCCAAGAAATCCATGATTGCGGCCGCAGGAATATACAGCCTCTAAGCCCAAAATTGGCCTCTTTAGCATAAAATAATAAAATTTTACGATATTTATACAAAGCTTTAAAAATAAATTATGTCATTTTCTGCCTCTGAACATAATTAAAAACTCGAGTGCAAAAAAAAATTAGTCGGATATGCCAATCCCAAAACTTCCTTCTATCTCATATATGTTAATACTTCAAAATTCTCTAGTACAGAGCCAAAATTAAACGGCAATCTATGCCAATCATGAGGATTCTAAAGACATGAAATTCAGTGCATTAGTTCTTGGGATAGGACTATCGCTAAAATCGTGCAAATCATGCGAAATGCAGCATCTCAGTGCCACCGGATAGGTGGATTTACACCAAAATCTAATAATCAACAGCTTATGTTAACGTGTAACTGAAACTAACTAACGTGTTCATTAGTTTTTAAGATAGAGCTATTGCAGAAATCGTAAAAAAATTCACATAGCAGCACCACCAGTTGAGCAATTTAGACGAAAAAGTAATTAGGGACTATTAGTTTATATTAGGGACTAACTGAATCTGAAGCTTAATGAAAGTCCATGCATTTGCTCTTGAGATATAGCTATTGCGGAAACCGTGAAAAATGCAGCACAGTAGCGCCACCTATTGGGCGATTCACACCAAAAATTAAACAGCAATAATTTATATCAGGGACTATTGAAATCTAAAGTTTGATGAAAATTCGTGCATTTTTTCTTGAGTTAGAGCTATTGCGATAATAATGCAGCATAGCAGCGCCAGCTGTTGGGCGATTTTCACCAAAAACTAATCTGCAGCTAACTATATCCTGGAGTAACTGTATCTGAAGTTTTATGAAAATCCGTGCAGTAGTTCTTGAGATATACCTATTGCTGAAATCGGGAAAAACGCCGCATAGCAGCGCCACTGTTGGGTGATTTTTACCAAAATCTAATCAGGTCCAATTTCTATAAAGGTCTAACTAAATCTAAAGTTTTGTGAAATTCCGTGCATTAGTTCTTGAAATAGAGCGCCCACAAAATTTTTGTCACATGCAAACTCACAGAGTGACAGAGTGACAGACAGATATTTTCTAAAAACCATCAAATCGTGTTCAGGACATTCTAAAACGAATAAATCCGTCGAAAACCGGATATCAAATTTTTCACGAATCCAATACTTTCTTCTTGTAAAAATAGAAGAAAGTAAAAATTAAACAAAAACATAATTTGAAGAACAAATTAAAAAAACAACATTTATTTCCTACATTGTTTAAGCCCGAGAAGGGACAGATATTAAGTTATTTATTCAATTAGTTCTATATTTAATGTTAAATTTTTGTAACAAATTAGTTAAGCCAATTGAAGATTAAAAAGTAAAAATAAAATTCATACAATATGATACTTAAAACACCCTAAAAAAATTAGATTCCGTTCAAATGAAATCGAAATAAATCTTAGACTTCTTCCATTTTTAATTGAAAATATTTGTATTGCAGATTTTGTATTATGTTTATGACAATTGTGCATAAAATGATAAGATGCATGCAAAATACTAAACTTAAAAAAAAAGTCGAAGATTTATTTCGATTTCATTTGAACGGAATCTAATTTTTTAGGGTGTTTTAAGTATCATATTGTATGAATTTTATTTTCATTTTTCGATCCTCAATTGGCTTAACTAATTTGTTACAAAAATTTAACATTAAATATAAAACTAATTGAATGAAATAACTTAATATCTGTCCCTTCTCGGGCTTAAACAATGTAAGAAATAAATGTTGTTGTTTTTTATGTGTTCTTCAAATTATGTTTTTGTTTAATATATCAAGTTTTTTAATAGCTAATGCACTCAAAAGAACGCATTCCAAAATTAATTGAAAGTATCATCATCAGGCTTTGATGTATGCGGTAATGCAGCACAATGTGAGATGAAGTTTACCTATGTGTAATTCAAAATGTTTCCCTACTGTAGTAATGCAGGTTGCGGTATGTTGGACAAAAACTTCTAATCTGAACGTAAAAAATCTATAATCAAAACATAAAAAATTAACTTCACTTAAATTTAGATACCCTATTTCCCACTCAGGAACGCTATGAATGTTAATGTAAATTGTGTTGAATCCTTGCTGCTAATATTTAACAATATTATAGCTGTGATACAGTAAAAAATAAAAAATAAAAGTTTTACTTAAATTTTTAAACCTTATTCTCTACCTAGGGGTAAGGTAAACACATCAGAAAATTATTACCTAAGTTTTACTTGGGGAGTTCTCATCTCGGAAAAAAAACACATTTTAAAATTTAAGTTATGTAATTCCCCACTAAGTTCGCTATTTGCGTAAAAATAGCTATCCACTAAAAAATTTTTACTAAAATATAAACTTGACCAAAGCAAAAACTTATTCTGAAAATATCCTTTTTATTTCCACTATGACGCCATATTCGCCTTTTTAATTTTTGACAAAAAAAAAAAAAAAAAAAAAAAAAACTAGCTCAATTCAATATTCTACGTGAAAATCTTTCAACGAAAAATAAATAAATTATTATTGCGGCTTTTGAAATTCTTGCAACAATGAAGTAAAAATGTTACATTTTCTATGAAAAATATCCGTTGATTTTCAATGAAAAAAGCGAAAATTGGCATTATTAAGAAAAATATTTGAATAATGTAAAAATAAATTAGCCCATGTTTCTCTCTGGGTTATAATTCACCCACATGCAAAGTCATTTTACCATTCGTTTTGACCCTGACGTCAAGCAAACTTTTTACACTTTTAATTTATAATATCATTAGAATTAGAAAAGAATAAAAAATGAGTGGCATCAGGGACAAAAAGGGGGGAAGAAAAAATGAAAAAGTTATGATCTCCATAGGCTTTTTCATGTTAAATTAACATTGAGACGTGACACTGGAAATAAATAAGTATTGCGCTGCCGCGCAATACTTAAATAATAATAATAAGTTAATGATAATTAAATGTATTTATTGAAAAGCTTGAAGTTATGATGTATGTCCAGTGCCCACCTTTTGAAAACTGCTTAAGTGCAGATGAAATCCCTTTAGTCTTGAAAGTAACCACTATGTTGGTTTATCTCGGAGTTTCAGATTGGCGATCATTTACAAAAATGGCATTTAACAGTGTTTTGGGGGGAAAATCGCCAAGTTCAATCTCAGACAGTCTCTTTTTAAAGCACTTGTCCTTTAAAAATATAAGAAATAATGGTACTACTTAGCTATCCCGTCAACCAATTTCGCCAAATTATACGAATTGACATAATTTTTATTTTAAATAACGAAGTAACAAATAAATTAGTAAAACATTAATAAAACTACAAATAAAACGTCGAATTAATGGTTTTATTGGCCATTATTGGTATTTAATCTTACAATTAATTAATTAATGGAAAACCATTATTGGCATTTAATCTTACAATTTGGCGACAGTAATTTGGTCGACGGGATAACTAACAAGTACCTGTTCTAGTTATAGTCAGATATGACATATTTATATATGACATGTATATAAGATGAATATGACGTAAATATGGCATAAAAATGACAAACATGATATAAATATGAATTGTATGTGACGTATATATAATATATAGGGTAAAGTGTCCATATTTCGTCCCATCTCCCAATTTCGCCCCCCTTAACTTATCCGCTTCTCCGAAAGTGGCGCCACTTATGACGCAAGGCACACGGGACGGAAGGTGAAAGGGGTCAAATTGAAACTTTCGTTCGCCAAGACGCATACATAAATTAAAGACGGCGAATTTCTTATTTTTAGAAGACCTGAGTTCTTATTATGTCGTTTGTAGAACGTTATTTACTGTACTGTAAGTATTTATTTCTTATTCATTGCATGCATTTTACGTTGGTAAGATGCTGACAGTAGCATAGAGTGAGTTTTAGGACACTCAGTTCATCTTACGGGAACTGAAGCTCCGTCACTTTGAGAAATAGCGTGGTCCCAATTTCGTCCCCTTGCAGTTCTTATTTTATTCCTGGGGATGAAATTAGGAATGCTTTTTCATGACATTTTTTTTTTCAATTTTTTCCTCATGTTTGGATGGCTAATGTTTCGTTATGTTATTCTTCCTTCTTCCACTGATAATTGGTACATTTCTTTGTGCCTTATGTAAATTAAATTACTTACTCATTTAGAAATAAAATTTGATTTAGTTATAAGTTAAGCCTCTGCGTATTGGTTTTTTTTTTTTTTTTTGGGGGGGGGGGGGGGGTCGAAATTGGGACCATTTGTTTTCTTTACATTTTTAGCCTCCGTTACGGTATGCTATTTCCTTCTCCCAGCTTATTTTGTTTCCAAAAAATAATGTTACCTTACAGAAGCTAGCCGTAAAACAAAGCATTACGATTAAATACTCTTTAGCAATTTTTCAAACTTCTAAGCATCGCACATTTTCAATTTTTATACCGTCGTATTAGAAAAAAAAATGTTCTTTTAAATGCATTTTGTTTGAAAACTGTATCTCCATTTATTTTTGAAAGATTAATTTTTTTGTAGTTTTTGGAGGCATTTGCTTAATATTGGCAACGGAAGTACTCCATTTCTGTAGAAAGTGAAGGAAAAATAGTTTTAAAATAGTAATTATATATATTTTTTTTTTTTTGCCATTTTCTCGTAACAACCGAAAGGAAATGTAATTAAAATACGTGCTATTTTGAAACAAAAATATAAACCAATGATTTCTGTTAAAACAATGGAGCTAATATATACTATATTTAATTGTAAATATCCATGAATCATTAGATAGCCGTTTTTTTTTTTTCGATTTTCTTGAATGACGGAATCTTTTTGCTGCATTTGTGCATTATTTCGCGATAGCGACGTGCTATGCCTGCTTTACTGTAGATGTTTAAGAGTAGATCGTAAATGTGGAATTCTTAAGCGGATGCGAATGACGTTATTTTACATAAAATAAAACGTGTGCTTTAAGTCTTAAAATTGAAATATGTTTTGTACTGCAGTAGAGTCCCGCTTAACCGAGTTATTTTCTTCTGATGGACTGGTGGTTTCTATTATTATGAAACAGCCTTTATAAATGAAGTGTTAGGTGAAGATGAAAGAGCAGCCGTAAAAAAAATTATGGTCATCCCCCCCCCCCCCCCATTCTGACCAGAAAATCAGAGTTCTACTTTTTACAGCTGCTCTTTCATCGTCACTTAATACTTCATTTATAATGGCTGTTTCATAATAATAGAAGACATCAGTCCATCAGAAGAAAATGAAGTAATGGAAATGCCGGGGCGACATTAAATTCTGAAAAAAGCGGAATTCCTGTTCTCTAACTTAGATACTTTTGAAAAAAAACAATTTTTCGCATTGTTAAAATTTTTTTGTACAACATTTGCCTATGTTTCTATGTGCATGAGTAGTTAGTCTATCTAAAAAACAAATTTGCTAGATTTCCACTGAAAATTATAACTTCCAAGGGCCTAAAAGTGACTGGGGTATGATAATAGGACACCTTACTCTATCTGACAATTTTTGACATAAATATTTTGGAAAATGTATTGCGTATATTTTTCGGTGTATATATATCGTGCATATATATCAGCTTATCAATGACTTTGGCGAAATCGTAACAGCGACATTGGCATAATAGAAATTGCAAAGGCCGCTATTACAAGAAATTACCACCATTTGTCACGTTCAATTGAAACCTTATAAGGTGCTTTTATGTTAGCCGGACGCAAATCTCGCCAATATAATTTTGTCTCTACAATATCACTTTTTCCTTACCAGTAGCAGCTTTATTTTTCATATGTGTAAATCAAAAACGAGTTGTTAGAAAAAAGTTTTTGTTTATGGCATTATTTCGGTACTACTTAGTTGTCCCGTCGAACAAAAATCTATCGCCAAACTATAAGATTAAATGCCAAAAATGGGTGATCGTAAATGTCACATTTACCTGACTTTAAGCAAGTTACACGTCTTTACGTCATCAAGTGACTTTTATTTCGACGTTTTATTTGTACTTTTATTAATGTTATACTAATTTATTTGTTTTTCGTTATTTAAAATAAAAATTATGTCAATTTGCATAATTTGGCGATTTATATAATTTGGCGAAATTGGTCGATAATAACTAAGGTCGGGATAACTAAGTAGTACCATTATTATCCCGTCGATAAATTTCGCCAAATTATATAAATAGCCAAACTACTTACCAAATTATACAAATTGACCGAATTTTTATTTTAAATAACGAAAGAATAAATAAATTAATATAACATTAATAAAAATACAAATAAAACGTCGAAATAAAAATAACTTGATGACGTAAATACGTGTAACTTGCTTAAAGTCAAGTGAATGTGATATTTACGATCAAACATTATTGGCATTTAATCTTATAATTTAGCGATAGATTTTTGGTTGACAGAATAACCAAGTAGTACCTATTATACTTCTCCGGGACGCCAATCCAAAATGGCGACAAAAAGCCGTTTTAGCGGCCCCGATGTCCTATACGATATTGGCGCGATTTTCTCCCTCGCCAATTTGGCAAAAAAAGGTATACATGAACAACAACATTCGGGTTACCATATCAAGCAAAATAGCTACAGTTTGACGACAGTTAAGTGCCCCATGCGTATATGACATTGGCGTCCGAAAAAAATCGCGCCAATATGGGGCGTATATGATATCTATGCCATATATGAATGTACATATATATATGTGTGTGTATATATACAATGTGTGTATATATATGTACATATGTATATATACATATGTATGTATGTATATATACATATATGTTACATTATTAGATCTAATTCCGCGATTTCCTTGTCTTATTCTAAATTACTACTTTATATTCACTAAATCCTTATCCTTAAATAATCTCTATCGTTAACTCTGTTAAATTCCCTTTAATTTAACGTCTCACTTGTCTAAATTGCTTAAATATTACGCTTTTAGTATTCTTAAATTAAATGTTCTATTGCCGCGCTTTTTTTTTTTTTTTTTTAATATCCTTTTAAGTTCCATTTTTACTTTCCCGCGCATTTCTGAGGTTACCCTTTTTCCCTTCAAATTCATCCGCTTGCTCTGTCCGCACTTTTTTCACGACGTGATATTCTTAATTATTCATTGGTTAAGAGCGCGATCTACGTCATATTTGTATTCTTACACTTGAGGAACAAAAAGTCGATACTCGCTGTGTTTCACCAGAATGTGTTGTATTTCTACTTTGATTACTTCCCCTGGTCGCCGTCTGATATTTTCTATTATCTATAATTTGCTTACCCGTAATTAAACACTATGTAGCGATGGCTTGATTAAAATGAATTGGTCGAAACTGCACCGCCGAAAGCTCTTTCAATAAAATCCTGAGTTAAATTATGCATTGTCTCAATTATTCCGGAGAAACCTACACTGGATAAATGTGTTGCCTGGACTACCACTCGATGACTGCAACTACTTTCCAATATCCATGTTGATTTACTACGAAACATTCTCTTCGTTAATATTCAAAATTCGTTATATTTGTCGATGAGAATTCAACTCTATCTGTGTTTCTATTTTTTTTAACATTGCACTACTGGTAACCTAACAACCAGTTATTTCGTTCACTAGTAAAACCTTCCAATGTTAGAATAACCTAACATATATATGTATACATAACACTAGCGCCCGGCTAACCGAAAATTACCCTTTTTTTTAACATGTGACATACATAACATTTATTAAATATATATATATGTTTATAAATATTTAAAGACAATGTTTTTTCGCCATCTTGAAAAAATATATAAGACGTTAAAATGACACAGATGTCATATTGGAGCGATTTTTTTCGGACGCCAATGTCATATACGCATGGGGCACTTAACTGTCGTCAAACTGTAGCTATTTTGCTTGATATGGTAACCCGGATGTTGTTGTTTATGTATACCTTTTTTGCCAAATTGGCGAGGGAGAAAAATCGCGCCAATATTACATATATATATATATATATAAAATAAATGACATCTGTGCCAATATTATATGTCATATACGCCCCATATTGCGCGATTTTTTTCCGACGCCAATTTGTCGAAAACCTCGTTACCATATCATCTATATCCGGGTAACCCTAACCATATCAAGGATAATAACGACACTTTGGTGTCAGTTAAGTACTCGGTGCGTATATGACATTGGCGCCAGAAAAGAAATCGCGCCAATAATTGGCGTATATGACATAGAATACACGTGACAATATATATGACATCTTTGACCATATATGTATATATATACATACATGTATATGTACATACATACATATATATGTATGTATAACACTAGCGCCCGGCTAACCGAAAAGTACTTAAAAAATACGATGTTTATACAGATAGTTTTATTTTTATGTATATGTAATACATATACAGATATACCTTATACATACATAATATTAAACAAAAACCTAATTTGCAGAACAAATTAAAAAAACAAAATTTATTTCCTAATTTGTTTAATCCCGAGAAGGGGCAGATATTAAGATATTTCATTCAATTCGTTCTACATTTAATGTTAAATTTTTGTAACAAATAAGCTAAACCAATTTAACATTAAAAAATTAAACAAAAACATAATTTGAAGAACAAATTAAAAAAAACAAAATTTATTTCCTACATTGTTTAAGCCTGAGAAGGGCAGATATTAAGTTATTTCATTCAATTAATTCTACATTTAATGTTAAATTTTTGTAACAAATTAGTTAAGCCAATTGAAGATTAAAAAATAAAAATAAAATTCATACAATATAATACTTAAAACATCCTAAAAACATAGATTCCGTTCAAATGAAATCGAAATAAATCTTAGACTTCTTCCATTTTTAATTGAAAATATTTGTATTGCAGATTTAGTATTATGATTATGAAAATTGTGCATAAAATGATAAGATGCATGCAAAATACAAAACTTTAAAAAAAGTCTAAGATTTATTTCGATTTCATTTGAACGGAATCTAAGTTTTTAGGATGTTTTAAGTATCATATTGCATGAATTTTATTTTTATTTTTTAATCTTCAATTGGCTTAACTAATTTGTTACAAAAATTTAACATTAAATGTAGAACTAATTGAATGAAATAACTTAATATCTGCCCTTCTCAGGCTTAAACAATGTAGGAAATAAATTTTGTTTTTTTAATTTGTTCTTCAAATTATGTTTTTGTTTAATATGTCAAGTTTTTTAATGACTACAGCACTCAGACGAACGCATTTCAAAATTAATACAGAGTGTCATCATCAGGCTTTGATGTATGCGGTATTGCATCACAATGTGGGATGCAGTTTACCAATGTGTAATTCAAAATGTTTCACCACTGTAGTAATGCAGGTTGCGCTAGTTTGGACAAAAACTTCCAATCTGAACGTAAAAAATCTATAATCAAAACATAAAAAATTAACTTCACTTAAATTTAGATACCCTATTTCCCACTCAGGAACGCTATGAATGTAAATGTAAATTCTGTTGAATCCTTACTGCTAATATTTAACAATATTATAGCTGTGATACAGTAAAAAATAAAAAACTAAAAGTTTTACTTGAATTTTTAAACCTTATTCTCTCCCAAAGGGTGATGTAAACACATCAGAAAATTATTACCTAAGTTTAACTTGGGGTATAAATAGTTCTCATCGCGAAAAAAAAATACATTTTAAAATTTAAGTTAAGTAATTCCCCACTAAGTTCGCTACCTGCGTAAAAATAGCTATCCATTAGAAACTTTTTACTAAAATATAAACTTGACCAAAGCAAAAACGTATTCTTAAAATATCCTTTTTATTTCCACTATGACGCCATATTCACCTGTTTAATTAAAAAAAAAAAAAAAACTATTTCAATTAAAATTATTCACACGGGAATCTTTCTACTAAAATCAAATAAATTATTATTACGGCTTTTGAAATTTTTGCAACAATGAAGAAAAAATGTTACGTTTTCTATTAAAAATGTCCGTTGATTCTCAATGAAAAAAGTGAAATTTGGAATTATTAAGAAACATATTTGAATAATATACAAAAAAATTGGCCCTTGTTTCTCTCTGGGTTATAATTCACCCATATGCAAAAGTATTTTGCCATTCGTTTTGACCTTGACGTGAGCAAGGCATACTTAGATACTACTACAGGCAGACTGATTTGGGTTTAATGTATGAAGTCCTTCGCCAGAGGACTCTGATACCCTGCCCAAAATTGAAATTTGACTCTGACCGTAACTTCAACGACGAGAACCAATCACAACGCACTGGGCAGGGTTCAGAGAATTCCAAGTTGTTTACATTTTTTTCTCCTCGATCGTATAGATGTGATTCAAAAAGAGTTTAATAAAAAATATTAAGGAACAGATGTCATATTCGCCCCATATTGGCGCGATTTTTTTCTGACTCTAATCAAATTAAAAAAAAAAAAAACATTATCATTTTAATATTATCGGAATAATAAATTTAAATGAAGTTAATTCAAAATTATTTTTATCGGATGATTGTAATATTACTAGATGAAAATCATTCATAACATCTAATCTAATGTCATTATTAGGAAGAGTTAAATTAAAAACTTTTCTGTCGCGAACGGTTTGTTACACATGATAAATAAATAAAAAAGTATTTCTACCTTTTAAAAAGTTAAGTTTGATAACAAATCTGTTGATCTTTCATCATTATGTTTATATTATTGCTAATAAAATTAATTTAATGTCTATGAGTTTGTGTGCTTGTATGTTTATTTTTAATGTTTTATTTCAAGTTTAGTTTAAGTGTATTGTAATGCAGAAAGTAGGACTGGGCGATGTAGAAATTTCTTAAATCGATTTATTATCCATCCAACATCGCGATTTAGTGCTAAATCGCGATTTAACACCGATTTTACATTTTAGAATATGGAAGCCCATTTTTTAAGTTTTAGTAACAAAATACGATCTTTACGTGCCCCCCCCCCCCACCTCCTGTATTATTTAGTATACTTAGCTTTTAATTTGTCAAATAATTTTGAAAAGAGGTATATTTTACACATAAAAAAGCTTTGAATGTCCCAAAACACTAGTTTTTTTTTTGTTTTTTTTTTTCCATTTTAAAAATTAGTGACCTATTGTAATACATTTTATAAACTCATTCTATAAGAAGTAATATAAAAGAAAATGATTTTTTTTTTGTCTGACTTGTTATGCATGCTACAATTTAAATTCCTTAAGGGGGGGGGGGGGAAGGGGGTGCTTCCCTAGCCCACTCAAATAGCACTTCATTGCTAACAGCCTACATACACTTTTTTTTTTACAGACACAGATTTAAAAAGTTACTGATGTAAAACAGAAGCATATTAAAAAACTTCAATGATGAATTTAACTATTCATTTACCATGATGGGAAAAGTAGTAAAAAAAAAGGGGGGGGGGTGAGATATGAGAAATAAGGTGCAATTTTATATCTTTTTAACTTTTAGATTAAAATAAGATTTGTTTAACATAAATGCTGACATTTATATAGCGGATGGAGAAGGATTGAAAGTGTGACCCTTGGAGCACATCACTGAAATTGCTGATTTTTTTCGTTGTTGTTGCCATCCTTTAAGATTAGTAATAAAATATAATCTTAAAATATATCTCTTTTTAATGATAACAAAATGTCAAAAAAGCAAAAATTCGCAGATCTGCAGAAAAATCTAATGAATGCCTCCTCCAGCCCTCCCTCATTCTGCTGTAAAAATAAAGTTACTTGACTCATTACAGAACTTTATTAAAGTATTTTTAATTAATTACAAAATAATAATAAATTAAAACTAAAATATTCCCATAATACCTAAAGATATGAAAATTAATTTTTCATGAAAATAATGCATAAAAATATAAACTAAAAATGGATGAATTTGGATATAAATAGTGAATCAATTTCAGCAAGATACTCAATCCATGTGACTGGCATTGAAATCGGATGTCAAATCTGATGCATGACTATTTTAAAATATTTTAATTAATTACAGAATAATAGAAAATAAAGAATATATGTATTAAAATATTACCCAAAACATGTGAAAAATGAATGTTTCATTAAAATAATGCATAAAAATAAAAAATTAAATTCGATGAATTTGGATTTTAAATATGAAACTTTATTCTTTTTTTTCCAACCATAAATACTCAATCAATTTCAGGAAAAAAATATTATTAGTAAAAGAAAAATATTTAATGTGGATCACGGCCAAATAGTGATACACAAAACAATGCATGATTATACCTTTAAAATAATTTCATTAATTACAAAATAATAGAAAAGAAAAAATAAATGTTAAAATATTACTAAAACATGTAAAAAATGAATTTTTCATCATAAGAATGCATAAAAGTATAAACTGCAAGTCGATGAGTTTGGATTTTAAATATAAAACTTTATTATTATTATTTTTAATCATATAAATGCTGAATGAATTTCAGGAAAACAATCTTTTGAAACAATGCAGGATTCTACTTTAAAACATTTTAATTAATTACAGAATATTGGAAAATAAAAAATACATGTTGCAATATTACTCAAATATGTGAAAACTTAATTTATCATCAAAAGATTGCATTAGCATATAAATTGAAATTCGATGAATTTGGATTTTAAGATTTAAACATTACTTTTTCCTTTCAACTTTCCACTCTATAAGTTCTTAATTTCTGAAAAATACACATTCCAATCTCGTAAACTCTGCATCTTGTTTACAAAATAAATAAATAAATACCAATTCTTACTTAAATCGTTTTCTTAAATCGCCTTTTTCTTAAATTGGATCCTGCTAAATCGATTTAACACCAGCTTGCCTTGTTTTCATTAAATCGTCTTTTTCTTAAATCGCAAAGCATGGAGGCTTGCGATGTTTGCTTAAATCGGATCGTCCTAAATCGATTTAACACCAGCTTGCCTTGTTTGTCTTAAATCGGAAAGCATTGAGGCTTGCGATGTTTGCTTAAATCGGATCCTCCTAAATCGATTTAACACCAGCTTGGTATGTAAGTGGTAGATACATCAAAGTAGATAAATCGATTTTACGATGTTAGCTCTGAATCAGTATTTTGTTTTAAATCGATTTAAAGCCAATGGCTAAATCGCGATTTAAGACAATGGCTAAATCGCGATTTAAGATAATGGCTAAATCGCGATTTGACATTAGCTAAATCGCGATTTCCGATTTTAGCTTAAATCGATTTAAGACCAATGGTTAAATCGGATTTCCGATATAAGCTTTAAATCGATTTAAGAGTTAAATCGATTTAAGGCCCAGGCCTAGCAGAAAGTAAATCAAGAAAGTGGACATTTGTTTTAACACTTCGTTTAAAAATTTGTATTTTATTTAAAAAGGTGGGGGGATCTGATTATCTTCTGCCATCAGATTTTGTCATGTTTATTGCAGGGAGGGGGGGAATAATAGATACATGCTGTTATAATTTAATTAAATATGCAATTAAAACTTGGATTTTAGTTTTTTTTTTATCTTTTTAAACAAAATTATTAAACTAATATGTAAAACAAAAACAGTAGCTATTTTAACATCAAAATGCCTTTAAGTAAAACTGATGTGGAATTGTTCGATAACTAAAAAGGAATATCTAATTTTCATCAACTCAGGTTATTGGAGCAATTTTAATTTTTTTGTTTAAATGCTATTACAAAAAAAGAAAAATATTCTGAAAGTACTGCTTTTAGCTAAAGTTAAAAGATTATTTATTGCTTAACCAAATTTTTTTTATATTTAAGGTGGATTGAAATGTCTTAGCTTTCGTAACTTTGAGGTATACTTGTAAAAAATTTGACATTAAGCAAACAAATAAAATAAAATTCAATTTTTATATCCAATTATAAATCAATGATTAAGGTGGTTGTAAAGTTTCCCTGTTCAACAATGTAAAACTTAGACTCATTTTAAATGTTAAGGTATAAAACTGGCAGACATGGCTATTGACACAGTTTGTAATCAACACTTTTTCCTTTTTTTTTTTTTTATGATTTATTTAACAAGATATAAGTAATTTTGGTCATATGACAACATGTTTTATACTACTTAGTTATCCCGTCAATCAATTTAGCCAAACCATACAAATTTACATAATTTTTATTTTAAATAACGAAAGAACAAATAAATTAGTATAGAATTAATAAAAATACAAATAAAATGTCGAAATAAAAATCACTTGATGACGTAAATATGTGTAACTTGCTTAAAGTCGACATTTACGATCAACCATTATTGGCATTTGGCCCAATAGTTTGGCGATAGATTTTTTGCCAATGGGATAGCTAAGTAGTACCCATGTTTTTCGCACAATGACAGGTGAGGAATGTGGTATACAGGCATTATAATGCACGTTTACAAAATTCCCCACCTGTCATTGTGCAAAAAACATATCATGTGACCAGAAAAGAATGTTTTTCTTTTAAAAACTAAGTAGAAATAGTTTTTAAAAGAAAATCATGTCTAATTCCATGGCTGCATGATTTTTCAAAAATATTTCCATTGCAATTTACCTTAGGCACCAAATTTGATATTATAATTCATACTACCTTTTGTACTTTTATAATTACCATATCAAGAAGTGGGATAAAAATCAAATCCCAAGATTTCATTTTTACATATAAAAACTAAATTGAGTTAAACAAAGGAGTGAAAAATGAATAAATCAAAATGTTAAAGGTCTTATTTAATGAAAAAATATATATTTATTTCACTTTTGTATTTATTTGTTTGAGATATATGTTTTAAGCATTCATTTTGCACTACATAACTTTAACCTAAAAATAACCATCTTATTATGTTAAATAAAATGGTGAAGGGAAAGGGAGGTGTGTATGAAATTTATCGTAAACAGAAAAAAAATAGTATTCTTCTTTTCATAAAAAATAAACTAAACAGGTTGGCACAGATGTCATACATGCCCGACATTGGTGCGATTTTTTTCCGATGCCAATTTGGCGAAAACCTCATTACCATATCAAACAAAATAACGACACTTTGGCGCCAGTTAAGTACCCAGTGCGTATATGACATTGGCGTCAGAAAAAAATCACGCCAATATGGGGCATATATGGCATCTGTGCCAACAGGTTTTTATGTACCTCAATTATCATCACTTTATCTATTTCAAAAGAATTAATCAGATGCATGACCTTTTTCGTACTTGTTAATTATCCCATCGACCAATTTCGCCAAATTATATAAATCGTCAAATTATACAAATTGATATAATTTTTATTTTAAATAACGAAAGAACAAATAAATTAGTAAAACATTAAAAAAAAATACAAATAAAAAGTCGAGTTAATGGTATTATTGGCATTTAATCTTAAAATTAATTAATGGCAAACATTATTGGCATTTAATCTTACAATTTGGCCGACGGTATAACTAAGTACCAAAAATACAAATAAAACATCGAAATAAAAATCACTTGATGACGTAAACATGTCTTGTCAAGTGAATGTGACATTTACGATCAACCATTATTGGCCTTTAATCTTACTGTTTGGCGACAGTATAACTAACAAGTACCCATTTTTTATTAACTGTAATCTGATATAAAAATTCTTAAAAGTATCAAAGGAGATGGGTAGATAAATGTTTATTTTCAGCTGTCTGATAGATAAAAGAAAAATTAGTGCCTGACACAGGACCACTGGAGGAAAAGAGTGGCTATCTAAAAATATCGACTTGCAACCGTCTTTCCTACAAGAAGATAACAAAATTTTCAGTACTACTTGATTATCCCATCGACCAATTTCAGCAAATTATACAAATTGCCAAACTATTCGTCAAATTATACAAGCTAACATAATTTTCATTTTAAATAACAAATAAATTAGTAAAGCATTAATAAAAATCCTTATAAAAAATCTAATTAAAAATCACCCGATGACGTAACAAACATGCGTATCATGTTTAATGTCAGGTGAATGTAACATTTACGATCAACCATTACTGGCATTTAATCATATAGTTCAGAGATAATTTTTTGGTCGACGGGATAATCAAGTAATGCCATATTTTCTTACATTTCATCTATACTACCACTTTTGCTCGTTGCAATGTGTTAATAATTTAACATTTATGTGGTATATTTAATTTTAAATTAGTAGAGTTGCCTGTGGTAATTCCTGGTCAAAAATCAACAACATCCAATTATTATAAAAACCATTAAAGATATTGTTCCCAGTTTTGGCATGGAATAAGAACCCTTTGATGCCTGTACTGTAGTATAATAAAATGTTTGCTTAAATACATATGCACTTATAATTGAAATAATTGTAATTTTTAAGTGATCAGGAATTGCACCAGAATTATTCCTGGTCACTTCTGGGATAATAATTGACCAGCATCCTTTTTTATGTAAATGAAGTGGTAAAAAATTTTTTTATGACTGAGTATTAAAATAATTAGAATCAGTCTTGAAACGTTCGTCTCATAATTGTGGAAAAATAACACAGACCGTGTTTTGGGTGTACAAATTAATTTGACCGCATTTGATGTGGAAAAGACTTTTACATTTTATATTACATTAACTTGCCGAAGAATTTTTTTATAACATTTATAAACAGTATTTATTGCTTCTTCATCCACTGTGAATGAATTAATACCTTGCAAATTTATTTGCTCATAAAACATATACTAAATGTTTATGTAATTATAGGGAAATATATTTTTCAAAATATACATTTTTTTTTAGCCTTAAAATTATGATTTTCCTTAACCATCTTTTAAAAAGCTTTAATTGTAGGGTAATGTTGGTTAAGAAACATTGGCATGTTCTTCAGAAATTGAGTGAGGTTGGGACTGGGTTGATTTTTTAAGTTTTATAATGAGTAGAATTGAGCCAGGTTGGATCTAGGGATGGGATGAATAGTGATTTGGCTGAATATTCGGCCAAATTTTAGGTCAAACACCGAATTTTTTCCAATAAAGAAAATAACTTTTGATTATATAAATACAGTGGTGGGGCATTTCTAGAAAATCTTACTAGCCAACGACTTATTTCACCAGCTAATAAAATGCAACGTATGGTTACAATACAATATTACTATAATGCATTTTCATATTTTTTTCCCCTGTAAAATTAAGAAATATAAACAAGAGATGAAAGTTTAATATAAAACAGAACTTAGTACCATGTTTACATCCCAGTAATTAAGAAAGCTGAAAAATATAGCTAACTACTAAAAAAAAAAGTTTTTTCATATCTCTATAGTTTGTAGTTTTCAAAGACTACCTAAAAATTCACTCGCCCTGTCAGAAAATTCAGTCGTCAGTGGTGAGTAAAATGATGCATTTCCCCACCCCTGTATGTATATAGAATTTTAAATTTTAAAGTGGAAAAAGAATTAAAAACAAATTTATGTTCTATTATCTGTTTACATTTTTGAATAACTTGTTTTTGTAATATTTCAACTTCTAATAAAATAACTTTTACTACATCTAAATTATAATATCATAACTTTATCTACAGGAAAGTAATGCATAAACATTTTATCTAAAAAAGGAACTCATTAATCATTACTACTCTTAAATGTACTTTTTAAATTTATTTTTAAATTTGAAAAACTTATTTTAGCCCAAAAAATTACAAAATTGCATTTTATCCTTTTATTGTAAGATATATCAAATTGATTTACAGTAAGTCAGAATAATAAGATATTTCCATTAAAATATAAAGAATTTATTTAACTTTTACTATCAAATGATACTTTTATCCTGTCTTGCATTCAAAATCAATAATATTCTTACACTCTCTCTCTCATAATTCATGCGGCGATATTTTCTGAAATAACCTTTAATCAAGTAAATTTTATTGTGGAGGGTTTGTGTCCCTAATGATAAATAAATTTGAAAGAATGAGTCTGTTCTGCACAAATTACATTAAAGCAAAAGGTATGGTTAACGTAGAATATGTATGTTAACAAAGTCTTTGACATTGGAATCAGCCACATACAATATTCCACTTATTCAATAAGCATTGAACTTTGGAGGGGGGGGGGGGGTGCATTGAGACCTATAGCGGCAATTCAATAAGCATTAAAAACATACCCAGAAACTGATAAGAACATGAATGAAAGAATATGTAAATAAAAATATATATACATAATAATGTTACATATTAAATCCAATAATCACGCAAATAATTATTTTAAAGTGAAGACTATAGAATTAAAATATTATTTTGCTCAATATTTTTAAAATTTATATTTAAATATTTATAAAACAATCTTCATAAATCAGGTTGCGCCATCTAGTGACTATCTAGTTTGACACTAGTTCTGTTTTCAGATGTACAGTTGTACTTGGAATAGTGATATTTGATATTCCATCTTGAAAATGAATCTTAGCTAATGCACCTAGTGAATGAATTTTTACATTTCTTACTTCATAGAAAACAGAAAGTAAGTTATTATGAATTTCATAAGGGCCTTTTTATATGTGCATGGAATTTGCAGATGGTGATGAATATTCAAGTGTTTTTCTTTTTTCTATTAGAGTTTTTACATCTTGAGTTGTAACATATCATTCTCTATTTAAGACATTTCCCTGACAATTAAAAACCTTTATAGGAAATACAGAAAGGCTGTATATTTTTTAGTATCTGAATAACTGTGCATTTTTTGCAAGAACGAAAATGACTTCATGAATGTCCCAGAAAGCAGCCAATTTAGATTTTAAAAAAATTGCAAAAAATGGAAAAGAAACTTTTTTCCTGAATTTATTTGACAAGATAGCTTTCAATATTCAGTGGCATTTTAGCAATATTCGGCTGAAGCATTCGACCAACAAGCCTTCAATATTCAGCAAAAGGGCCGAATACCGAATATTCGTCCCATTAAAAACAAAAATATGGCATAGTCGACAAAATTAGAAGAACTGCACAAAAATAACATAGGACAGTCCTAAAATGGCATAATGTATGCACATCATTAAATGTACAATCGTAGAAGTGTAAATATTTCTTTTTAAATTAATATTTTGATATATAGATTCCTTCAAAAAAAGACAAAACAAACTCATAGCAATACACTTTTATTTTTACTGAGCATATTAATGAGAGTTCTATTTTTGGTAAATTTTTACTCTGAATAAAATACCAAACAGGATGTCATTCAGTCAAGTAGTTTTAAAAATATGCAGGCAGGCCAATACAGGTTTTTTTTTTCTTGGGGCTCTTAAATTTTGTGAAAAACAACATTTTGTCACAAAAGATGAAATACAGTTTCTCAAATTAGAACCAAACATTTATTAATAACAACTTCTTTAAATCCTTCAACTAAAGTTTTCAATTCTGGTGAGCTTATTTTGTTTAATTATTAAACATTTTAATAAAAATAATCAATGAAAAGTATGTTTTATGGAATGGAATTTTGTGAAGGGGCCTGTTGAAATTATTGAAAAGAAATTTGCGAAGAGGCGTGTTTTATTGAAAGGAATTTTGTGAAGGAGCCTGTTTTATTAAATGGATTTTTGTGAAGGGGCCCTAAATAGGCCTCTCATAAAAAATATATATACAATTTTTACATATGAAAACAAGTAATTTCCACAATGAAAATAACTTATACAAAAATATTTTATATGAATTTTATTTCACAATAAAAAAACGCTGCGCATATGAAATGTACTGAACTGATCAAATACTATAAATATTTTTTTTTTCATCATTAAGGTGGTTCTCCAAAAAAAAAAAAAAAAAAAAAAAAAATCGCTGAATATCAAACTTTGACACATATTCTAGCTCATTTTTAAACATAAAGTTTTGGTTATTGAGAGGATTTGTAATTGAACACTTTTTTTTTGTTATTTTTCAATAAATGAATTTTATCTCGATTAATAGCAGTTATTGTCTCAGGACAGCAGATGTTTTCCCTTCCCCACACTAATGTGTCTGAAACCTCTTTAAAATGTCTACTTTGGCAGTACTTTCTAAAAGACTCTAGTTTTTACAAAAAATGAAAAAAGAGTTTGATTACATAGTTTCTTATGATAATTTTAAAATTCCTGACTCAACAACACAAAACTTTCTGAGCCATTTATAAATGTGAAGGCATAAAATTGATGAGTTTGACTATTGAAGGAGTTTTTCTTCATTCCTTGATAAATAAATTACTTTTCAAATTGTAAGTGATTCTTGTTGTGGGGCAACAGGTTTTCATGTGCTATTTTTCGATAATTCAGTTCAGAACACCCACTTTGAGTGTATTTCCAGAATGATCTGCTTTTATCAAAACAAGGTTAAAATGACATTCGATTACTATAGTTTCTGAATAACATCTTCCACTTTCAAGTGTTCTTGAGCAAAAATGAATTCAGTAAAGTAGCTCCTTTAAATTTTAAGAACAGCTTTAATAACAGCACTTATCAATTTGATATGTTTGTGAACAAAAATGTATCAGAAAGTAACCAGTTTGGACTTGAGGTTTAATTAACTTAAAATATATCTGATCACCTGATTTTTCATAAGATAATTCTGAATATTTTTCAAAAGAAAAAAAAAACAATGTATTTGGATATGAATGAGAGTTGGAGATGGGTGATTCTAGAAAAATCAAGTATCAATAAGCATAAACATCACATAAAACAACATCTATCACAATAAGAATTGATTCTTAACTTCTAGTATCAGATGTTCTATAATCAATACTTTCATATTCACACACAGATCCGCTTAAAAACAGTAATTACAAAACTTGGCGATCAAGTGGCAGGAAATTTGATCATAAATAGTGATAATGGGGACGGGGATAAATAGATACTTCCAGCATTAATTTCATAGCAATTTATATTCTTTCGATTTTACTATTTTAACGGCAGCGCTGCTGTCAAATGTTGTATATTAGTTTTTTTCGTTCCAGATTAAATATATTTTTAGCTTAGAAGCCTAGTTATTTAGGTTACTAGTTTATTAAGTTGCATTTTTCAAGTTTGTCCCCCCCCCCCCCCCAAGAAATCAGAACCTTCTTAATTACGTTTTTGACGTTCTTCCCAAGTCATTTGGCTACCAACTAAACATTGATATTATATCTGCTACACTTAGTGGCCACAATCTATGAATTATAATCAACATTTTTGGCATATTTCCAGTTCAAGTTTGAATAAACTAGTAACCCAAATAATTAGGCTTCTAAACTAAATATGTAATTATTTAACATGGAAAAAATCCTGTAATACAAAACTAGATAACAGTTTTAACGCTAAAACAATAAAATCTAAAGAAAAATATATACAGTATACTCCCTCAAATCTACAACCCTTCAACGCAGATGTAAACAATGAAACTTTCAGTTCAGATGTAGGGGCAAATTTACAGAATTTTTTGGTTTTATATCATCCCATATGTATTTTAATATGTAATTCTTGATAATATGACTGAACTCATGGTTTTCATGAAGAGAGTATAAATTTATTTATCTATATAAAAAAAAATGCTGATATTACTGATAAGCACAATATTTTTATCAAATATATTTATTTATTAATCAAGCTTTTTTGGTTATTAAAACTGGCTAAACCTAATGCAGCAGAAAATTGACAATACTTCAAGAAACTTTAACACAGAAATTTAAATAATCAATAGGCTGTTAATCAATCACTTGACATCGTTAGATGCTCATTAGAAACAAACAAACAATTAAACATACAACAACTACACTGGTCGCAAATATAGTACTCCATCTCATAAGCAGGGGATATATAAACAGCTGTTTGAAGAAAAGCCCAACTCTGCTAACTTCCTCTTGGGAATAACATTTGTGTCATTGAAATGATTCCATGAATGTAGAATTTAAAAACATTTTACCATATGCGAGCCCCCCCCCCCCCCAAATGATATTGTGCTTTCTCTAGATTCAGAGGTTAATCGGGCCCTGTACACATACCATTTTTTTATACATGCCACATTTTCAAATAAGACATTTACTTAGACTGCGTTTTACGACAAGTTATTTATTTCAAAATAAAATTTAGATATTTAAAATTTGATATTTATAAAATATAAAACTTTTATGCGGACATTCAAAAGCAGAAAATATTGCTTTTAATCATCTAATCCAACCATGCTCAACCTTTTTTTCAAACGGGCCACAAACATATATTTGTGATGCTAGCTAGGCCACAACATACTTAAAAAAAACATAACCAAGTTAATATTATCAGTGTGGTTGAACGTTTGTAGCAGAAGGAATGTCATAAAAAATTTTAACACCACTATTTCCAAACAATAAATTTCATGGTAAATTTTTAGTACAAATGTTGAAAAAATAGGCCGCGAAATGTTTTGTTTGGAAAGAATAGCGTAAAAATGTTTTGATGCCTTTTTTTTCCGCGAGAAACATTCAACCCTAAAAAGCAGTATTAGCTATATAATAAAATGTAATAATATACCAATGCAAAATTTCTGTGTTCTAAAAAAAAAATAATGAGGAGATTTTCTCCAATGAATCAGTTTTGTTCAATGCAAAAAAACTTTTTATTATTTGTTTTTTACTGTACAAATATATACAGCAAATTAAATTAATATTTAACAATGTTTGATAAGTGTTGGAGATTAACATACATAGGACATGTAAAAAGAACTTTTCACTAAGAAAATGGTATTCAAGATGTTTTAGTATAATTTTAAATAACAGAACAGATTGTGTCTTCCCATAAAAATATGTAAAACAACAGTGAACATCTTAAATATCATATTTTATGGAAGAAACGCCGTGGCGTTTACAAGTTTGAAAAGTGCGGCGTTTACGATTTTTTTTTTTTTTTTTTTTTTTTTTTTTTTTCGTGTACGTAAAATTTGGATAAAATAAAAATTCCTCAAGATTGTTTTCAAGTCTCCTGCTTAACAATACAAAACTTTCTGACTTTGCCGATAATGAAAACTGTGACATTTCTGATGATGATACCGAACCATACAGGTGAACAAAGAAAATTTACAACTTTTCCACTCAGATATTGACGACTCAGATTTTGAGGGTTTCAAATAGAAACTAAAGAAGGCCTAAAGTGTATACGACGTAAAAAGCGTACTAAGTTGTGCGGACCACTTAAAAAAAATGGGGAGCGATTAAGGAGAGGGGTCCGTGTCCCGCGCTCTGGATGGTTTTAAAAGCAATTGACGTTTCCTTATTTTAAAAATTACATAAAAATTTTAAAACATTTAAATATTTTGAATAAAATTGTAGAATCTTAAGTTATTAAAAAGAAGGTACCCTACACTGTCCAGAAAACTTTGATTAAAGTTAAGTCAATGAAACACTGTCGACAAAAATAGAGATCCCACAGGTGCGGTGATTATGATATTTTAAAGCTTATTCAGAACAATTTTGAGGAGTGTGGCGTTTCTTCCATAAAATATGGTACTTTTTATGCATTAATTTAATTAATATTATAAATATGGATTAATGAGTGTGTTTCTTACTGCACATTGAATGCTGCTGGACCACATGTGGCCCGCAGGTTGAGTATGGCTGATCTAGTGTATGCTTAATTTGTAGCTATTGTTATATTTAAATTTTGTTTCCAAGAATGAACTCTAGATTGACAGGAGTGAGACAAATAGTCTTTAGTCAAACGAAACCCTAAAAATTATCGTCAACCTGATCAAACTCGATACAAGACTCTAAAGGGGAAAAAAACCTCACAAAAATTTTCATACACAGCCTTGCATTTGTTAGGGACAACTCTGCAGAAAAGTACTCACATTTATTTATTTATTTTTGAGGAAATTTAAGCATATTAAAGGATTACACAAAAAAATCTATTTTTTTCTTACAGAATGCTTTAGCTAGATGTATACTCTAATAAAAATTTTTGTGCATACAAACAGAAACAAATAAATTACTTCCTGTGCCCATAGGCTACACTTTTTTGGAGACCACCTCCTTTAAATTGATATATTTTAGTGTTTTCTGGGATTAAAAACAGAAAGAAGTATTTATATTGCAGGTAAATATTTAAATTTCATAACATTCAAAATGTGATAATTTGGTATTTTTCTAGAATTATTAGGATGTAGAGGCCATATAAAAAATAAAATTTCTCATTTTAATATTCATACAGCCCATCATAAAACAAAAGCTGCATGTGATTTGTATGCCTTTTATTGCAATTGAAAGAACGTTTCTCTCATCAGTATTTTAAACGATAATCGCCATAGCCTCTATTTTGAAGCAACTAGTATGATGCAATTCTGAGAATCTTTTGCATAATGTTTTTTTTTTTTTTTTTTTCAGAATAGATTTACAGTAAATAAGTTTAAAAATTCATATATTTTCACATAAACATTTATATAGAATCTCTAACCTTAAAAGAACTTTCTTAGTTGAACAATGAATTTTAATAGAATAAATGGACATGGTTGGATGATCACTCAGGATGCGAAAAATAGGGAAAATGCTTGATTAAACTTAACAGTTTCTTTAAAAGATATCATTTGTAGAGATGCTGTGACTACAAAAGCTGTATCTGTATATATCCAATGTGTATGTACAAACTGGAAACTAAAAAATTGTAAGGATCCAATATTTTCTTCTTATGAATATCAAAAATTAAAAGGGGAGCAGCATTTGGAATCTATCATGTATATGTTAATTATGTACAAGACTCAATAAGTGAGTGAAACAAATAATATTCTTCATCATTTCTCTTTTACATAAAATATTAGCCTGATAGGAAGAAAAAAAACCTGAAAGAAAATCTTAACACAGACTCTCCTTTCCTTCCGGGCGCCAGGCTTCAACCTAGTCAGCCTAATGGATAATCTGCCTCTGCATGCAAATACAGTAGACTCCCTCAAATCCGCAAAGCTTGGGACCAGAGGTTGTGCGGATTTTAGAATTTTGCGGATTTCTGGTCATTGATTTGTTTACATTTTTGAAACATTAATTTGATTGGTAGTTAAAAAAGGGAAATTATAATGAATGCTTACAATAAAGTGAAACATTAAAATAAGTAAAATATTAAAATAATTTATTACTTTAAAAGTAAGTAATTATTAAAATAATTGTGTAAAATAAAAATTTAGAAAAATATTAATTTATTAGGGATGAAATCGATTCAATTCGATTCTAGAAGTCCTATGCTGCCATCTAGTGATAGCAAGAACAGTGTTAATGCTGTTATCAGTATATATAGCTTATTGCGCTCACTGTAACTTTTTTTCATTGTTATTTAGAGTCCTGAATGCTTTTCTTATACTGCTTTGTATGTTTAAAAATAAATTTGCTTATAATTTTTTAAAAAAATTCCGCGAAAAATAATTTTAAAATAGCGTTCTGGTTCGTGGATTTTTCCATTTCGAACCCTGGAATTTTTGATATATATATGCTAATTTATATCAAAATCAAAAGTAATGTAAATTTATTTAGTAATAAATCGGCTGTAATAGCCAAAAGAGACTAATTAACAAAAAATTTAGTAAAAAAAACATTGCGGTAGTCGCTGATTTCGGCACCATCTTGAATTTTGTTCCTGCAACTTAACTGTAAATTTCATTGTTTACATCTGAAAAAATACGCTTATTTAGGCGTTCGCGGATTTAAGGGAGTCTACTGTATCAAATAAGTTTGTTTAACCTTTAACTACTGAAACAGAAAATTTCGCAAAGTTACTGTAAGCAGATTACTAAGATAGAACGAACGTTAAATAAAAAGTTTGAAGTTCTCCCTGAAGGGAAGAGTTCCATATCCTGTTCTGTATGGTGCGATTGGCGAAGGAATACAAAATGGCGCCAAAAGGCTATTTTAGCATCTTATCAATTTTTTTAAGATGTCAGAAAAACATGGTTTTTAAATTTTTATAAGCAAATATTTTTATATTATAAACAATGTATTATTTTTATATATGTTATGCACTCAATTATATATATGCACACATATAAATACAAATTATATACACATTTATATATACATAACTTTGTACTTATATATATTTATAATTTTATATATTTATTTTACATCTGAAACTAAGCTCATTAATGTTATATACATATTAACATAAAAAAAATGCACAATATATATATATATATATTTACTCAATATTACATTTACAGAAAAATATCATTAAAAAAAAAATCTCAGAAAATTATGAATTAAAAAAAATTAATTATAAAAAAATATGTATTCAAAATTATTAGTTATCCACCAGTAGCATTCAAGTAATAAAAATAGCAACCCCAAATGCTGAAAATCACAACAATCACATTGAAAAATTCATTGCCAAAAAAAGAACGCCAAGAAAACCAGAACAGTATATGGAACTCTTCCCTCATTGAATACTGTTTTTGATCTCAACTCTGCACTAATACTAATTATTAAGTAACAAAATAAACTAACATGAAAATAATGAAAATTGCTTCGATAACACAGAATATTGCAACGATATTTAAATCCGTGATCACCATTTCTTTCTCTGATTAGAAATAAGAACATTTAATGTTTAAAGAAGATCGGCTTTTTTTTTTATTATTCCAGCGATATCAAAAACAAACATTTTACGGTAACAGTAAATTCGTCAAAAAAAATCTGCTTCAAGCCAGTTATGAGGACTGAAGTTTGATAAAAATCAAATTTTAATTTTAAAGCATGTGTATGAAACACAAGCTATTTTTATATAAATACGGGACATTCAAAAAAGAATTTCATGAATGAACCGAACGATCAAGTAAACAATAAGTAATTTAGCTTATCTTAAAAGTATGGTGTAACGCTAAAATGCTACAATCTGAGTAAAATACCCTTTTAAATTTTAGGAAATTGAAGAATATAAGTGTTTAATTTATTATTTTGAAAATACGATCAACGATTCTAAAACTCCGACAATGAGAAACAAGCCGCTTTCTGGGCAGGGTATAAATGTAAACAAAGAACACGTTGCGATGTTTTGGTTCAGGGTTTGAAGCTGAATCCGGCTTCACTTTTTCGACGGTTTTCGGCGAAATTGGTGGGCCGTATGTATCTAGTAGGCTATGACGTGAGGCAAACGTTTTTAAACTTTAAATTTAAAATATTATTTGAATTAGTAAAGATTAAAAAATGAGTGGCATCAGGGACAAAAAGGTGGGAAGAATAAATGAAAAAGTTATCATCTCCATAGGCTTTTCTATGTTAAATTAACATTGAGAAGTGACACTGGAAATAAATAAGTATTGCGCTACCGCGCAATACTTAAATAAAAATGAAATTCATACAATATAATGCTTTAAACACCTATATACTTAGATTCCGTTCAAATGAAATCGAAATAAATCTTAAACTTTTTTTAAAGTTTTGTATTTTCATGTACCTTATCATATTATGTACAATCGTCATAAACATAATGCAAAATCTGCGGTACAAATATTTACAACTTAAAAATTGAATGAAATATCTTAATATCTGCCCCTTCTCGGGCTTAAACAGTTTAGGAAATAAATTTTGTTTTTTTAATTTATTCTGCAAATTAGGTTTTTGTTTAATATGTCAAGTTTTTTAATAACTACTGCATTCAGGCAAACACATTTCAAAATTAATGGAGGGTATCATCATCAGGTTTTGATTTGTGCGATATCGCATCACAATTTGTGATGCAATTTACCTATGTATAATTCAAAATGTTTCACCAGTGCAGTAATGCAGGTTGTTGTAGTTAGGTCAAAAAATTACAATCGGAACTTAAAAAATCTGCTTGAAAATGTCATTTTTTCCCACTATGTCGTCATATTCATCTTCTTTTTAATTCTTAAAAAATAAATAAATAAATAAAAATAAAAATCTATTTCAGTTTCTTCAGTTTCATGTTTCACGTGAAAATCATTCAACTAAAAGTAGGCAAATTATTATTACGGCTTTTGAATTATTTACAACAATGAAGGAAAAATGTTAAATTTTATTAGAAAATGTCCGTTGATTCTCAATGAAAAAAGCTAAATTTGGAATTATTAAAAAAAATATTTGAATAATGTAAATAAAAATTAGTCCATGTTACTCTCTAGATTATAATCCACCTATATGCAAAGGCATTTTATGATACGTTTTGATCCTGACGTCTGGCAAATGTTTTTACATTTTGAATTTATAATATTATTAGAATTAGCAAAGAATTAGAAATGAGTGGCATCAGGGACAAAAAGGTGGGAAGACAAAATGAAAAAGTTATGATCTCCATAGGCTTTTCTATGTTAAATTAACATTGAGAAGTGACACTGGAAATAAATAAGTATTGCGCTGCCGCGCAATACTTAAATATACACCCATAAATAAATATTATGTACTTATATATAATTTTATATATTTATTATATTTATTATATATGTCAAATTAAAACAAAAGTTATAAATTTTTCCGAAAAAAAATATGCTAAATGCAAAAAATTACACAAAAAACATATGAATAAAGGGTACTTCTTAGTTATCCCGTCGACCAATTTCGCCAAATTATATAAATCGCCAAACCACTCACCAAATTATACACATTGACATAATTTTTATATTAGTAAAACATTAATAAAAAAAAACAAATAAAACATCGAATTAATAGTTTTATTGGCCATTATTGGCATTTAATCTTACAATTAATTAATTAATGGCAACCATTATTGGCATTTAATCTTACAATTTGACAACAGTAATTTGGTCGACGGGATAACTAAGAAGTACCGAATAAAGTCCATTCCAGAAAAAAAGCAATCCCAAATGCTGAAGATCGCAACCACATCGATTCATTTAATGCCAAAAAAAGATCGCCAAAGAAAACAGGCACAGGATATGGAAATCTTTCCATTATATTAGATATTATGTATATGTAATGTATATGCATAATATGTATATTATATATATGTAATTATGGTACTACTTAGTTATCTCGTCGAACAAAAATATATCGCCAAACTATAAGATTAAATGCCAATAATGATTGATCGTAAATGTCACATTCATTTGACTTTAAGCAAGTTACACATGTTTACGTCATCAAGTGATTTTTATTTTGACGTTTTATTTGCATTTTTAACCATTTGGAAAAATTGTTATTGTCCTCGCCAGGGTAGGAAATCAAAAACATAGCTGAAGCTTTTTATTTGTGAATCCGCATTTTATTCGTTTTCTGATTGGTCTATACAGTAATCTGTATTTTCCCTTTATTTTCAACAGAGATGGATACTTCTGTTGCCACTACGGCAAAAAAGTAATAAAAACTGTAAAAAAAAATTAATAACTCAGAAAGAAATTGAGATACAGATTTCAAACAAATTTCATTTAAAAGTGTACATTTTTTCCTCTATACGACGGTGTAAAAAGTAATGTTGTGGGATGTTTAGAAGTTTAAGAATGAAATTTCATTTAAAATTGGTCCAGGAATATTAATGTTTAATACATGGTGGACGTAATGTATGACCAGCTCTGTAGAAGTTTAAAAATTTACAGTACCGAAAAATGTAGTTCATGGCGTACGCAACGTATGATCAACTCCGTGCGATTTTTTATATCTTAAATTTTAGTCTTTGAAAAAATCATTTTCCAAATAGTCGTTGTAATTTGTTAAATTGCATTTTTTTATTATTGTTATACTAATTTATTAGTTCTTTCGTTATTTAAAATAAAAATTATGTTAATTTGTATAATTTGGGCGAGTGGTTTAGCGATTTATATAATTTGGCAAAATTGATCGCCGGGATAACTGAGTAGTACCGTAGTTATACATAGAGATATACATTTATCCCCAAAAAAAAGTTTTCGGTAAAAAAAAAAGCGCCAAATTCTCCTTAATGTTTCGGCCAGAAAAAGTAGCGATATCTGAAGTTCGCAGAAGTTAAAAGCCAAACATCCCAAATCTTTCATTGAAAATGGCTTCCTACGACTTGGCCGTTAATGCCTTCTACAGCATTTGAAAATTAATGATTAGAAATTACGCATTTATGAATTATTTAAATATTAAAAGTAATATTAAAATGCAAAGAGGCAAATTCACATAAAGACATTATAAGTCAAAGATTTCTGATAAATACCATTCAGTTACAACAAACATTATTTTTAATTACAGATCATTTAGTCCACTTGTGGTTTAATTGCCATTTTGTACGATCTAAAGCTAAACTCATTAACGTAAAACCCAAGAAATAAAACAAAATTTACTTACTTCAAATCTCACAATATGTTATATTATATTTTATTGTATAATATTGAAATATTGTGCATTGACGAAAGAGATTTTATTCGTTTGAACATTTATTATAGCTTGTTTGAAGACATTAAGAGGTATTCGATTTATAAACTGTTAAAAGCTCATACTAATTATGTTTTAGGAATTAGGGATATTATCTTCTGAATACAAGTGTTTTGTTATTTTAAACTTCTAAGCATTTAAATAGACTGAAGTGGTTTAAATGCATTTTTTAAATGTGTATTTTATTTCTGTACTTTGTGCCACAAAATGCTTAAAATAATCAAAAAATGTTGTTGGCATGTAGCTCATTTGTACATAACTTTAAAATTTGAAAAAACCCTCTCGAAGGCATTAACGGCCAAGTTACCGAAAACTTTTTTTAGGGATATCGCTACTTTTTGTATGTTTTTTCAAGTTTGTTTTTCTAAACTATATTAATATATAAAAAAACTTAAATTTCCGTACTTTTATGTTAGCCGGGAGCAAATCCCCTCATTAGCATTTTGTTTTCTCGGCAATAGCAGTTTTCATTTTTCACATGTCAAAAATTAGAAATAATGCTTTGATTTACCAATAAAATATTTTGGTTTATGTTATTATTTCTTATTTATTCATTTATTTATTTCTATGTTAAATATTCTATTAAATAAAATAAGGGAAATGCATCTATTTTGAATGAGATGACTGAAAATTTTATAATTTTAAATGAAATGAATGCAATATGAACAATGGAGTTGGGAGCAATATTTGGCGATTTGCCACTTGCGCCCGGCTAACGTAAAAATACCTAAATTTATTTTATTGAGATTTACAAATTTATACTTTATTTCTTTTTAAATTAAAGTACTAGCCGCCTCTAGCAAGCAGTATTTACTCTATTAATTGCATGTTAAACATTGCATCATGTTACTGTTATTCATAATTTAATTTAATTGCCCATTCCTTCGCCAAGTCGGAAGCTTTTGATAGAGAAATCAAGAACTCTTTACGATTATGGAAGCACATCATATATTTTGTGCTGTTATGTATTTCATCTTTCGTGACAAATATTTCTTAAGTCACTTATGCATGTTTCCTTATCAGTTACGATTCGTTCTCTAATGCTGAAATTTTTAATCCTATTAAGAAATCTTTTCTAGTTGGGATCACTGCCAATTGTTCCAATTATTGTATTTTAACTGATACGATTGGGTACAAGTGAAATGGTCCTTATGAAATCCTTTGACAATATCTGCATTTACATTAAACCATATCGATGCTAATATCTTTTTGTTTCACGTTAACCTTTTCAATAGACTCGATTACTGAAGAATAGCAGGTCTACGGGCTCACTGCCATGATCTATTTGAAAATCTATCATTCTTCTCATCTGATCGTCTTGAAGAATTAGCCAATAATGTGCCATGGTTTTAAGATTTTAGCTAATTTTATTCGAAACCTGAAAACTAAAATGCGAGGAACCGGATTATGGAAGATTCATTCTAACGTACATATCGATTAACAGGTTACATATTATAGAATTATAATAATCATAAGGAGAACTGGCAGTTTCGGTGCTTTAATTGTTGCCGTAAATTCTCTTTATATAATACAGAAGTTTCAGAAGAGTAAAGATTAACAACATAGTCACAGTAAGTGTAATAACAGTACAATATAATAACAATAACAGAGGTTTTGTGCAGTGACGAAACTATTGGCACTTTGGAAATATTCGTACATTATACAATATAACTATTCAGATGATATGCGGAAAAATATAAATAGATGGCTCGCATTAATAATTAACTCACTAAAAAATAGCCACTAGCGTCAAATACTCGCAAAGCTTGGCAACATTTTGCGAAGTGTCGCCAAACTTGGTAATATATTATGTCAGTTCTCAAATTTGGCAACAAAAATGTTTTCTTTATTCTGACATCATAATGATGCATATGTATTATGTATTATACACATACTTATAATATGTAGGATGCAAATGTATTACGTATTATATGCATATGTATAATATGTATGATGCATATGCATAAAGTTCATAACATCACTAAAGCGCACTTAACGGATTAGTGTTCCATAAATAGTACGGATATTTGCCAGATTGACCAGAGTGCTATTGAGATTGATTCCGATATTTATAACAGACCGGGAGGCGTCTGCACACACCATCACCTCATCGAGTTTACACCTGAAATTTTAGGATTAGTTAAAACTAGATTAGCATATTAAAATGCAACTGGCCTGTTAAGTCATATCTTGGTAGAAACCACCTGAAGACCTAATTTTAGTGGTTGACTGATAGGTATACTATTGTATTTTCCTGCATCCAAAAGTATGGAAACATGGAGGAATGGGTCTAGGAAAACACAATGGAAAATCCACCAATTAACTGGTAAAATCGGGTCTGTAGATGGTTTCCACAAAGATATGGCTTGGCAGGCGAGTTACATTTTAATACGCTAATCGATTTTTAACTAATCCTAAAATTTCAACAGTCAACTCGATGGGGTGATGATTTGTGTAAACGCCTCCCGGTCTTTAATAAAATTTGTTTTAAGGATGTAAAAGATAGTAAGACGGACAGATAAGCTGAAAGATTTGCCTTATTAAGATTTTTGTGAAAGCATATAAAAATTCATTCAGCTTGAAATCATGTGACACCTTTATAACTCAGGCTAATTTTCTGTAATCGGGTTTTGGTGACCAACATATTTTATCTATAACTATAATCTTTCTTTTACAGGTTTAAAATTATCAATAAATTAACAGTAAGTAGGCTAATAATACAATATAATAACATTAGTAGTGGACTTCGGACGCCGCATCTGTCGCACATCGTTAAAGACAGTTTATTAGTTACACATTTCATTTAATTAAAAGGAGATTTTTAAACTTTCAATGGAATTAGGATATTTTCCATTATAGGGAACTTGGCATTTAAAAAAAATCTTGGCGCAATTCGAACTTCAGAAACTGAGATATGTTGCCAAATGATATAAACAACTACGAAAACAAATCTGATGAACTTTTATGCTATTTACATATGCATTTATATACATGTAAACATTTTATTTATACATGTATAAAATATTGTTTTTCATATACAAATTATTTATGTTGGTATATAAAAATAAATAAACGGGTTCCTTAGAATAATACCTTAAATAAATTGTACACATATGGAAAAAATTGCTTGTGTATATGACACAGTAAATAGGTTGCCAGAAAATACGTTATTATCAAATTTATTTTCTCGTCAAGGCTATTATATCGCAAACGTACCGAATTGCGGTTATATTTTGTTAAATGTTTTATTGTTTTAATATCGTAAATATATCATAACCTATACTAATTAAAATTTTTAGGTATATTCATTTTTTTCTATTTAACAAACTAGGGGCCTCTGCCCCCTATGATCTACGCTCGTCAACCCCCGTTCAGACACCGCAGACTCTAACAGCACGATAATTTGATCGGCTTTAAAATGATTTCGGAAGATTGAATTATAATTTGAATCTGAGAAATATAATCTGACGTAATTTTCACCAAACTTTTCTTTTTCTTTTTATAATATTCACGTAAAAATACTTTTGCTAGAAATGAAATATTATGATCATCTTAAAATATTAAATAAATGTCTCGAGCAATTTTTAAACTTAAACTGTTTAGCAATATTATTTTTTGTTCATTTTATATAATAAGTGTAATATGACGTAAATGTGACGTAAATTCTCCTATTTAAGACTTCTAACGCATGTTTATGAATTTATTATTTTACAATATTCTGTCTCTTTTAAAATTCACGTGTAATTATAATTTTTATGACGTAATTTTCAATGAGTTCCTGCTTTTTATATTTTCTGTTTATAATAGTCACGTGTAAAATAAATTTTTAATTTGAAGTAAACATTATTGTTTGCGCTGTTTATACAACTGGCAACAGTTTAAATTAATAACATTTTCTAAAATTTGCAAAAAATATCTCTCGAAATGCTGAAAATTTGAATTTAAAATTGAAATAAAACCTCAAAAAATGAGTCAAATAAGAAAATTAAATAAAACACCGGGAACTTATAACGTATAAAATTATCTAAAGATGATTAAATTCTCATGTATAGTTTTTGCTCCAATAAAACTTTTTTAATGGAACGATTTTGTCTAACTTTAGCATTAAATATCTCTTAAAATCATTCTCCGATTTGAAAACTGTCTGCATCAGCGTATTTATCAAACATTTCTCTATAATACCACCGATTTTCATATTTTTGAATGCAACAGTTTTTTTTAATATTAACGATGAAAGGCCATGCTTAAGCATTCAAATTGGGTGTGGATCTACCCGGAATATCTACGCAGATTGTCATTGGTCCATTTCCAAATCAAAACTTGGAACAGATGTCATATTCGCCCCATATTGGCGCGATTTTTTTCGGTTGCCAATTTGGCGAAAACATCAACAGCTTAAACAACATAATCCGGGTTACCACATCAAGCCCTTTAGCGCAAGTTAAGTACCCGTTGCCTATATGATATTGGCGACAGAAAAAAAACGCGCCAATATGGGGCGAATATGACATCTGTACCCAAAACTATTTTTTATATATAGAGGAACATCTTTGGAAAAGCATATACATAAAATTTTATTCTGTTGAAATTACGTGACCCCTTCAAAACTCTGTAATCCAGTTTTGGCGACCAACATTGGCACAATTGAATGTGTTAAGGAACTGTTTACGGCCAAATCAACACCCCCTGTTTGAAGGGTTTAGAGGCGAAAATTCTGTGTTTTCAGATTTTTCTGGTTAATTGTGCTACAAACCCGACTTGCTTGTGAAATTTCAAGATTCTACGACTTTTAGAAGTACATTAGTTATTTGATGATGCGAAGTGAGTCAGTGACAAAAAAGCGCTTTTTCGGAATTTAATATTTCGAAAACTACTAAATATAGAAACATGAAAGTGTGAAACCTTAGTTCAGTTTGATCATACGAAAATGTGTATAAAAGAAAAATTTCTGGCACAGATGTCATATTCGCCCCATATTGGCGCGATTTTTTTCTGACGCCAATGTCATATACGCAATGTATACCTAACCGGCGCCAAAGTGTCGTTATTTTGCTTGATATGGTAACCGGGTGTTGTTGTTTATGCTGTTGATGTTTTCGGCCAAATCAGCGTTGGAAAAGAAACGCGCCAATATGGGGCGAATATGACATCTGTGCCAAATTTCTATATCTCTCCTTAAAAGGACGTTATGAAGGGGTGAAAAGTATGCCAAAATGGTTCAGGAAAAGGTAGCTTACGGCTTGTGCGAACTTGGCGGACGCACTGCCATGCTCCCAGATAAATACGGCATAGATGTCATACACGCCCCATATTGGCGCGATTTTTTCCGACGCCAATTTTGCGAAAACTTAATAACTATTAATAAATAAACAAGAAGATCCGGGTTGCCATATCAAGCAAAATAACGGCACTTTGGCGCCAATTTAGTACCCGGTGCGTATGTGACATTGGTGTCAGAAAAAAATTGCGCCAATATGGGGCATATATGACATCTATCCCATGAATTTTCCGAAAAAGCATGCTAAATGCCAAAAATTATATAAAAAATGCATATAAAGTCCATTCCACTAAAAAAAAAGCAACCCCAAAGGCTGAAGATCGGACAACCACATTGAAACATTTATTGCCATAGAATGCTCGCCAAAAAAAACTGGAACAGGATATGGAACTCTTCCCGAAATAACAAATACCGAGTGTCCCAAAAATGGCCGATGATTTTAAAATTCAATAACTTCCAAACAGTGACAGGTATTAAAACAATTCTTGCAGGAGTGTTATGTAAGATTTTAGGAGTTTGTATGCTAAGATTCTCAGTTCTATTTACAAATAGTATCGACAGATGGCGCTGCAAGCAATAACCGCTAAGTCCAGGCTCGATTTTTCGGCCTCTCTCTTCTTCCATGCGAAAAAAGGAGGGCTTAGATGCTGTATATTCCCGAGGTCACCATCTAGGATTTCTTGGCGATTTCTTGTTGGCGTTTATCATTAAGGCAAAACCGACGAGTGACGTGGTCTGGCAACCCCGTTAAGTCTAATATGCGCATAAATCGCTGCTTGGCGATATTTACTACTAGGTGAAAAAGGGGTTTTCACGTCAAGAAAAAATCCAAGATGTTGGCCGCGGAAATATACAGCATCTGTTCCAATAGGAGATTAAAATGCATTGAATGGATTCCAAAGTACCAAAAATCGGATCTGGACTGAGCACCTATTGCTCTCCGCGTTACATATTGTTTGAAATTCGAACTAAAATAAAGAATCACAGTAAAAAAACACCTGGCATTATACACAAACCTCCTTCAAAAATCTTTTTAATATCTGTCACTATTTTCAAGTTATTGCATTTTTAAATTATCGGTCATTTTTGGGACACCCAGTAGATTAGTAAAACATTAATAAAAATACAAATAAAACGTCTAATTAAAAATCACTTGATGACGTAACAAAAACGTGTGTACGCACTTAATGTCAAGTGAATGAGACATTTACGATCAACCATTATTGCCATTTAATCTTATAGTTTGGCGTTATATATAGCTTTTTGGTCGACGGGATAATCAAGTAGTACCCAAAATATTTATGACTGGACTTTAAACATTATGAAATCAGAAACACAGCATAGTCGCTATAATGAAAAACCGCCACTCTAAACCTCAATATAATTAAATATATTCAAACGAATACAGGATAAGCATGATATGTTCTACTATTTTTATTCTTTCATTACGATTATCTGAGTTACACACTTTTACCATACATTAATCCAACGCAATACAAATCACTACAAGAAGCAAGTTTCTATAAATTTCGTTGTGATATACGTGTGAAGTTATTTGCTTGTATTTAGCAGATGCTACAGGATGCCTCGTTTTTGTTATTGGGAGAACTTACGTTGCCTCTTGTCATAATATTTGGTGTATCAGATTCTGCGTTCGGATTTGCATGTGCCGCGAACTGCACACGCCTTACTCTTTCCTCCGCTTTTTCTCTCTCATTACCCATATTCGACATAAAGTATTTGTCAAGTTCGCTATCTGTTTCTTCGACTACTTCACTTTCAGGAGCATACTTCATTTTAGCATTTCTACTGATCATCTCTGATAGGATAGTTTGACGGGCTTCCTGTGCTAGTTCCTGAGAACCCTTCATTTGGTAGTTTCCATTAGGCAGTACTGACAGACGTCTTTTCTCAACAGCTTCATTCAGACTCGACTGGATTCTTACTGAATCTGGCTCATGATGAAGAGTGGACGTCAAATACTGTTCAATCTCATCGAAAGATGCGCCTTCAGTGCCGCCAAGTTCGTTAACAGCTGTCATAATTGCTTCTCCGATGTCTATCTCCGGCATGGGTATTTGCGACATGTTATTTATTTGTTTATTTATTTTGATGGTTCGTTGAACTCAGAGATGATCCGCTAAACTTACTGCAAGAGAAGGTCAACATTTTTTTCTTAAAACTCAACGATTGCTTCAGAAAAAAATTTAAATCGCAATTCCTATTATATTAAAATCAAAAAAAAAAAATTGTATTTTAGAAAGTTCTCGTTTATCACCACTCGTGAGAAGTCGCGTGAAAATGAAAAGTAATTAATATTCATGGAGATTTTGAAAATGTAGAAAGCTCAGAATGAAGGTTACTGACTAGTGTTGTCAGGTCCAGTGTCACAAAATTCGGGACAAGGATACAAGAAAAGCGGGACAGCGTCTTCTAAATCAGAACATAAAACTACAGTAAACCCTGTTTAAACAGAAACTGCTTATAACGTTATCCAGTCTTAAATCTAAAACTCTTTACTGTACTACCTTACAGTAGGAATACCATACAATTATACCTTCTAAGATGAAAGGCTGTTTAAAGTAGAATTTTTCTCCTATCTCTTGCAATTCCGTTTTAGCTGACTTTATTGTACTAAATAAACACGACAATAATATTATTCAGTAAAACCTGTGAATACGGAATCATTAGGTATTGAAACAAATTCCAATTTAGCAGATATAACTGTATAGCATTCATATCGTACGGATAATGAAGTATTTACTTTTAAAACAGAATTCCGTTATAAACGGGCTCCGTTTACAAAGGGTTTTAATGAACAAAATAGTTAAACTTGTGAAAACAGAATCACTAAAAATCGCAAAAATGTCAATTTGAGAGAGGTTTCCGCCTAGGCAGGTAGATTTGTAAGGTATTCCTTTAAAAGGGACTATGGATATTTTTCGTTATACATAGGTTCGATCATTAAGCTCCAATCGATGAAGACTAACAAATAGCATGGGTACTAAAAGAAATTTATAAGAATTTGTGCATTATGAAGAATCGGGCCTTTTTTCGTCCCGCGCTATGATTACGCGGGACATCCTACATAAATCGGGACACCTGGAAACACTAATACTGACTCAAACACAGAGCCTGGAAGAGTGCAGAATCGGCGAAATTACCTCATTTTGGCGCAATCAAATTGGTATTAAGTAGATTTCATAAGAAGTACAACCCATTGCAGTCGCTACCATGGTGCAACTTTTGAAAAATTCCTTCATAACTTTTCATTATATGACCCCAGGAACCCAAAACCACCCCCACCTAAAAAGTTATGTATGTGTATATGTATATATGTGTATATGTATATATGTATATATGTATATATGTGTATATGTATATGTATGTGTAAAGTTATATATGTGTAATGTATATATATATGTATGTATGTACTAAATTTTGTCCGCACGATAAAAGTCGCAATTATGCACGGATCGTCTTCAAACTCACCAAACACATTGAGATGACTAATATCTCGTAGAGGATTTTGCAAATGAGCAAAATCGGCCCAGGGGAGTAGAAATGGGGAGGGTTAACATTTTTGAATACCACCTTAACATGATTCTGATAAAACCACAGAGAAAAATCACAGGAAAATTAAAACATTTTTGTTATAGCAGTTTCCAGCAATTAAAAAACACAATAACATTCTTACCACAACAATTACTTTTCTATTGCAAGATTTCCACGTGAAAAATGAAATTGAAATAAATAGTTTGACAAATTAAAAGAAAGTGAATATTATGTCATATTGGAAATATAGTGGACGTCAGCAGGTGAATATGTAACGTCATGTGAGTATGAAAAACGTATTGAAATATGATAAAAAACCGATTATGGAAATATTGGCATATTTTAACATTTTGAGGTTCTAATTTCGACTACCGCCTTAACATTATTCTGATAAAAGCTCGTCAAAAAAGGCCAGATAAAATTATTAAACTGTGTTTATCACTAATCTTGATTTAGTTTTTGCTAGTGAAATTAGTACTTAACTTCGAAACCTACCTTCGCCTGTAGGCCGAGCCGGAAGGGATTATTTTTGCACTCTTTTACTTAACACAACTTGAATTTTGTATGTAAAGATGAAATTTTGTAACCGATTTTTCATTGACTTCCTGTTACGCTAGAATTATAAGAGTTAAGTTCACAGACGTTTTCCGAAGGCGATAAAATATTTTAATATTTTTAGAATTTAATAATAAATTAATATTTTTAAGGCACATTTTTCTTTATACGACGTCAGGCGATAAATCACCAAGTATTTTTTATGGTTACAATCGTATACGAGTTACAACAACAATGGAATTCATCATGTGCCAAACCACTTTCGCCAAAATAGGCCAACGGACTGCGAAACTGCAAAAATAAAGTATTTTAAACATTAAAAAGTAGAAAATAAAATAAAAATAGAAAAAATAAAGATTGTACTTTTTTTAAAATACGTTTTTATTTACTCAATAAAAATAGAAGCGAAATAAAAAATGTTCTGGAAACCTTGTACAAAGACCTAACATTTAATGAAAAAAAAATTGGATTTCTAAACATGTGTATATTTTTTTTTATGATTGAAATCTTTAAGTGGACGCTTTTTGGAAACAAGAAGGCGGATCAAGCTGACCAACGAACTCGGCCGAGATCATGCTAAGTCCTCTACATGTGCTAAGTCATATCAAAATCGGCTGAATCGAATTTTTAAATATTGTGCTAACGGATGAGACAAATCAAATATATATAATATTGAACCGGTGGTATATTTGGGTCTTGGGTCATGATCGGTGAAAAATGCTGCAAAATGCCTCAGAATTGTTCACCTCGGAACAGTTGCAATAGGTAGTTTCTTAATTTTAGGTAGCTTCCGTTACAAAAAAAGTAAGAAGCTACTTATTGCAGCTATCCCGTCGAAAGCAATACCGTAAAATTTCGAAATACCTAAAAATTATTCCTAAAATTCTTAATCCTAAATTTTTTTTTGTTAAAAGTTCAGCTTCGCTACGAAGATTCTGGGGTATTTTTATTTCGCCGTTATCTCAAAAAATGGCTGAGGCATAGCAGTTTGCGAGTAACATTTTTAAATAATACTGCAGTATTCTTCCGTAAATGTGTTTTATTTGAGAGTTTAAGTGAACGTGGTTTCTGGAAAATATTATTTCATTTTAAACCTTTTTCCATCTCTCATATGCTGAAAACTATACATTCTTATCCACAGGCCATAAATTCTTGTGCCGATATCTCATTACTGCAAACGTTACTGGTCGTAAGCCTAGTGCAGTTGCAATAAAACTAGAATGACTTCTGCACCTTTTGAAAACTCGTGACTGAGTAGCCTGCTGAAAGAAAGTTGCGGTCCCAACTAAACTCAATTTTGACATCTTCGATAACCTTGAAGAAGAAGCAGATGACCCTTATTTTGATTATTGCTATTTTGATGAATTTTATTAAGTTTAGGATTCAATAAGATATAAATAATATGCATTTGAACATAAAACTAGACGGATGTGCAATCCCAAAGCTTCCTTCTATCTCATAAACGTTAATACTTCCTGAAAAATGTAACATTTTCAGCGCCACCGGTTTTGCACAAAAATTTAATCATGAACAACTTATGTCAACTTCTAACTGAATCTGAAGTTTGATGAATATCCGTACATTAGTTTTTGAGATAGAGCTATTGCGAAAATTGTAAACAATTCTACATAACAGCGTCACCTGTTGGACGATTTTCACCAAAAACTGATTAAGACCAATGTATACCAGAGACTAACTGAATTTGAAGCTTGCTGAAAATTCATGCATTAGTTCTTGAGTTACAGCTATTGCGGATATCGTGAAAAATGCAGCATGGAAGTGCCACCTGTTGAACGATTTACCAAAAATTAAACAGCACTAATTTATATCAGGGACTAACTGAATCTGAAGTTTGATGAAAATTAGCCCATTGGCTCTTGACATAGAGCTATTGCAATAATCATGAATAATGCAGTATAGCAGCGCGACCTGTGGGGAGATTTTTACCAAAAAATGATCAACACTAAATTATATCAAGGACTAACTGAATCTAAAGTTTTATGAAAATCCATGCATTGGTTCTAGAGATATAGCTATTGTGAAAATCGTGAAAAAGGCAGCATAGCAGCTCCACCTGTTGGGCTATTTACACCAAAAAGTAATCAGAGCCAGTTTATATCAAGGTCTAACTGAATCTAAAGTTTTTGAAATTCTGTGCATTATTTCTTGAGATAGAGCGCCCACAAACTTTTTGTCACATACAGACTCACAGAGTGATAGACAGAGTGACAGATAGAGTGACAGACAGACATTTTCTAAAACCATCAAATCGTGTTCAGGAGCTTCTAAAACGTATAAATCCATCGAAAACCGGAATTCGAAAATTTTCACGAATCCAATACTTTCTAGATAGAAGAAAGTAACAATGTAATAAAGTTGTGATTTCTTATTCATAAAAACTGTCGTAATTTCGTAACAATCGATCATAACGACAAAATGAATGATTTCATTCGATTGAGAATTAAGAATTCATAAATCGATATCCCATTTAACGTAATTCATAAAGGTGGTATTTTTCAAAATCCCCCCCCCTCCCCACATTTGCCCTTCAAAATATGGCAAAACAACTTTTATTTTCGGGGTCTCATCGGATCTTCATCTCTAATGCCAAAACAAAGCTTTCCCCAGCCCAAGAAATGCCCCAACTGTTCATTATGCACTATATCTGTATCACAAAGCAAAAATTTATCTGTGAGTAACGTTGACGTCAAATTGACGGAGGCAACAACTGATCAATAAATTTCGCTTTTACTGCAATTTTTTCAACTTCTAAGCAATGCACAATTTCAATTGTCACACCGTCGACTAGGAAACAAAATATTCTTTGAAATTAAACATGTTTGAAAACTGTATCTAAAACTATACTGATTTTCTGTAACGTTTTTAGAACACTCTTCACGCATTATCACCCCTTTTAAATTTGGAATTTTTTCAGAAGTTTTCTTAGAAATTTTTTATATCTAATAAGTAACTAATATTCCAAATATTTCTAGGCCCTTCAGTAACACAAATATCGCATTTTTAGAATATTTTTTGCTTTTGCACCCCCTTTGGGGTAGTGCCATCGACATAAAATATAGCCTATCTTGGAGCATAATTTTGACACGATTATTTTTTAAATCGGTTTTGTATTTCCTGAGATTGCGTAGAAACCACCATTGAAAACGCTTTTTGCACATTTTCACACCTTTCAAATTTCAAGTTGTTTAGGAAACGTTCTTAGAAATCCTTTATATCTTATAAGTAACAAATATGCCAAATTTCATATTTCTAGGCCCTTCAGTAACACAAAAACAGCCTTTTTAGAACGTTTTTGCTCCTACACCCTGTTTGGGGTAGTGGCATCGACTTAAGATACAACCTATGTTCTAATGTGGACAAACGCAATCATTTTGATACCATTACTTTTGAAATCGGTTCGGTAGTTCCAGAGATTGCCTCCTACAAACAAACAAACTTTACTTCTTTATAATATTAGTATAGACTAAGATACTTTGGCTTTTTTCTTTTAAATAGAAAACAAGTAATATAAAAATTTTGTTTTTAAAGTCAATTCCTACTTATGCCATCAAAGAAAAAATTAATATAATCCCTTAAGCTAATATTAGTTTTTGTTGCATTAAAATATCTCATTTGTTGATTTTCTATAAGCAAGTAGGTTTGCAATGGATCTCTATGGGAATTTGGCGAAATATTAGAGATATCGCCAAGTTGGCGTCACTTTTGGCGACTCATTTTGGCCGGCAAATTTGGTAATATATCGCCAAGTTGGCGACAAACTGGGCGCTATTTGGCGACAGAACAGGGTCCTCCCTATATTAACCCCTTATTGAAAATACTTTCATTGATCTTCAATAACCAATGGCCGCCATTTTGTTTCCCATGCAAAACTAAAATTAATTAATTAAAATTTAATTAATTAATTAATATTTGAAAAAACTGTATTAACATCAATTGTCATCCAGTACAAGTTTAAAAAAATTATTTCAACTTGATAGGATGAATAATGAGTAATTTATTAACGATTGAAAATTTGAATAAGATAAATATATAAATAAATATAGGGAGAGTGTGAGCTAATAGTAGGAATTGAAAAAATCCATATTTATTTTCCTGTTTAAATAGGTTTTATTATACTTTAATATTATTGCGTGCATATTTTCTTTGCTCCATGTGCTGTAATTCGGTTGTCTACGAAAACATCCGCCGGTGAAAGTTATGCACACCAAATTTCTGTGGCGTATGCAGATAAAATGTTCTTTTTTATCAGTTTTTGTAATATAATTTTTAAACGGTTTGGAACTTATTTTTCATAGTAGGTGCATTCAGTAGGCGACCCTCATAGGTACGTTCTGGTGCAATTGAAACGAAATCCGACAAATATTTTTTGAGTTATGCTTGGCGAAAGCTTTTTATTAGGCATTCTTTTAGTAGGCCATGGCCTTAATATCCATCGTAGCTGTATGTGACCGGAAAGTAATATTGCGCTATGTATTAGCCTTCGTTTCGCTCAGAAAATTATTCCAATTTATTTAAAGCATGTACTTTTAATGTACAATGCTTAATAAATACAGGGTGTCACTAAACTCATGGTACATACGCTAGGGGGTGATAAAACACATCAAGACGAGTAATAGTAAATAGGAAACCAAGGGTCCCAAACGTATTCCAATGGAGACAGGCGCCATCAAAGTTTAAGGTCCCAAATTGCAAATTATGATAAAAAAGGGAAAAATGGGTCGATTTATTTGCGGTTTTCGCTAAAATTATTCTTTAAATTAATATTTTCTTTAAAATAATTTTAAAGAGAAAGTTATAAAAATGCCGATAGAGGGCGCTCTAGACTTTGGAGTACCAAATAACTACTTTTTACTGTTTTTTTTTTTTTTTTTAACACTGTTAAATGTTTTCTAAAGCTTAGACCTTAACTTAAATTTTGTGTGCACAAGTGAAATCATCGGGAGTGGTTAAGTGGAGCAAATTTAACTGTGTTCAGGAGGTTGATTTTTTAACGATAGTATGTAATGAGCAAAATAATAAGTGATGAAGCAAATTTTAAGAGATGATAGTACACATCGAAACAAACAACATTCACTAAGTAATGCATGATTTGAATTCAAACGCAAACGTGTTAGACCATGTTCAAACAAGATACATGCAAGCGCTATAGCTACCATTATGCAGTACGTTTCCGGAAGAAGAATATGAAAATGTGACATGGGGAAGAAGAAGAAAGCGTATGCAAATTTTCGCTAACATAAAAGTTACTTATTCGAGTGCGTAATTGTAAAACTGGGAACTGTTCACAGCAGCTGTCTTCATTTGCTCTGTGGATAGCCGATAATATGATTTCGTACTCTAACCAGGAGAAGGCCAAGATGCATTACATGTACGGAGCTGCAACAGAGGCTCAAAGATTGTACCGAGAGCGTTTTCCAACCAGACATGATCCTGATGCGAGGATATTTCAACGACTGCACCAACAACTGCGCGAAAGAGGTTCCTTCGCAAGTTTCATGCAGGATACCGGACGTTCCAGGAGTGTAAGAACGCCATCCGTAACGGATAACATTTTGGATCGTATCAGCGAGAGGCCTGAATCTAGCACGCGGGAACTGTCCGAAGAAGTTAACGTTTCCCGTAATACCGTGTGACGAGTTCTGCGAGATGAAGAAATGCATCCGTACCATACGCAGAGAGTTCAAGGCCTAGAACCAGCGGATTACCAGGCACGTGCCAATTTTAGCACGTGGTTGCTCCAACAAACGGCTGTGGACCCTGCTTTTTGTGCACATGTGTTGTTCACTGACCAATGCACATTCACACGCAAGGGTATTTTGAATATCCACAATTATCATGTGTGGTCAAATAAAAACCCATACACAATACGTCCACGTTCGTTCCAGCGACGTTTCGCGGTCAATATTTGGGCCGAAATCGTTCACGATTATCTAATTGGGCCATACTTACTGCCAACACGCCTGGATGGAGATTCATATCTTGTGTTTCTGCAACAGGTGTTGCCAGAACCATTAAACCATGTTCCAGCACCCATCAGACGACGTATGTGGTTCCAACACGACGGAGCACCAGCACATTACAGCCTGGATGCCCGTAACGCCCTGAATATCATGTTTCCGGGGCGATGGATAGGTCGTGGTGGTCTAATCAACTGGCCGGCCCATTCACCCGATTTATGCTGTCTGGACTTTTTCTTGTGGGGTCATATGAAGAGCCTGATATACGAAGATGGTCCCGTAGATTCTGCTGAAGACCTTGTTGCCCGGATATCCCTTGCTTCGGGCACCATAAGAGAGTTGCCTAATGTTTTCGCCAATGTACGGCGGTCAATCCATCGACGGCTTCAAGCCTGCATTCGTGTCGGGTGCCGCAATTTTGAACAATTCCTTCGTGTTGTTTATTTTCATTTGATTGAATAAAGTGTTTTTCTCCCTTTTGTTGGTTTATTTTCATTCCATCTCTGTCTGTCCTGATTTCCATCATTTTGTTATTATTTTGCTCATTACATACGATCGTTCAAAAATCAACCCCTTGAACACAGTTAAATTTGCTCCACTTAACCACTCCCGATGATTTCACTTGTGCACACAAAATTTAAGTTAAGGTCTAAGCTTTAGAAAACATTTAACAGTGTTAAAAAAAAAACGGTAAAAAGTAGTTATTCGGTACTCCAAAGTCTAGAGCGCCCTTTACCGGCACTTTTATAACTTTCTCTTTAAAACTTTTTTTTTAAAGAAAATACTAATTAAAGAATGATTTTAGCAAAAACCGCAAATAAATCGACCCATTTTTCCCTTTTTTATCATCATTTGCAATTTGGGACCATAAGCTTTGATGGCGCCTGTCTCCTTTGGAATACGTTTGGGACCCTTTGTTTTCTATTTACTATTACTCGTCTTGATATGTTCTTTTGCCCCCTAGCGTATGTACTATGAGATTACGGACACCCTGTATACTTTTTTAAGTTTACTTGCTCATTTCTTTTGAAAAAAAAATTTTTAACTTCACCCACTTTCATGCCCGGGAAGATAGTCTTAACTTCCGCGAACCTAACCCTCGCGAATGTTGGAGGATTACTGCATATTGCTTATTGATAATAATACAGTATGCAGCTGGAAATATGTTTATAAGATGTTAATCGTTATAAGAAGGTTAAAATAATAATTCAAGCAGAAACAAGCAATAAATATTTATAACAATAATAGACATTTAAATGTAAATTATCAGTTATTAAAAATTCCTTTTGAAATACTAAATTTGTAAAATTTAAATCAAATTAAAAAATATTTTTAGCATTTCTCAACATAGTTGAAAAATGTTTAAAAAATCTGTTCGTCTGTCTGGTTTCTGTCTGTTTGCCCGTGCTCTAACTTCCTTAAATATAGTCGAATTACCATGAAATTTTTATGTGCTATTGAGTTTTACTAGAGAAGGTTCGGTATTGAAAATGAAGTGTGTATCATTTATAGTTCGTTTACAGGTACACACAATATAATTTTATAATACAATGGTCCATTATGTTACGATATTTCAAACGTAATGATACTGATACACGACACTGATGTGGAATAAAACATGATTTCTCAAGAGTATAGAATAAGTAGCATTTATAGTTCGATTACAGGCACACCAAAAAAATCCCTTTACATCATTATATAAGGAGAAAACTTGGTTACGATGCATTTTAGTGATGCTATAATACTTCAAACATGATTTAATTTAAAGGGATCACTAATATGAACTTAAGGAGAGCATAGCATTTACATGGAACTATTAATAAAGAGGAACTGACATATCCTTAAAATAGTGAAGATTAAACTGTAACCGCATTCGCTGGGGTTGATTACCGTAGGGGGGGGATATTCCACCAGTAAATTTAAATAGAAATTATCTCCTTATTTAAACTTATTAATGTAAAATTTCAGAGATAAATAATGGCAGCAGCAGATATTCATTTTTACGGGTGGAAACTTACATTGTCGGTAGTCAGGCCCTGCGTTTCCGCCATAATTGACTACCGAGACAACCTCATGTCAGTGTCAGTGAAAAAGATTATAATACCTGGTCAAACTGACACCAGTAAAAATAAATAGAAACTTTTATCGTGTTTGTGAGAAAATATTTCCACGCTTTTCCGCTTAAATAAGAAGAAGTTTTCTATTCAAATTTACAGGTGGAAAGTTTTCCCCGGCGGTAATCAGAAACTATCCATCCGATGTAAAAATTGAGCCGTCATCTTGTGACAACCTCCTCAATTACTTCATTTGCAACTGATAAACTCTACACTATATGTCTTCTCCTCTTTATTCATAACTCCATTAGCATTTAACGTTCATTCATGGAGACACACAAAAGATTTGGTTACAGGACCTGATAAGATCGATAATAGCTGGAAAAACGCTTTCAGCTACGGTGTGCATTTTTAAACTTACCTAATTATGAATGAATTAGGTGCACAGGCGTCGCAATGGGGGGGGTGGATATTAGGGGGGAGAGTCTACCCCTCCAATATTTGTGAACTTGGGAAATTTCAGTTCAGAGTTGAGAAATTCTAGATTTTTGAAATAATTTGTTTCTTTAAAAATAATAATAATCCTTATTTAATATTATAAATGTCAATGTGTGTCCGAAAGTTTTAAGGAAGTCAACTTCAAAATAGATGAATTAATGCTTTTGTATCTTTGCATACTAGGGGGCTCGGCCCCCTACGAGCTACGCTCGCCAACCCCCCGTCCAGACACCGCAGGCTCTAAATGCGCGCTAATTGGATCGGCTTTAAAAAGATTTCGAAAGATTGAATTATAATTTAAAAAACAGTGGCGATCTCCCTATAAACGAATTTCTATTCATTTCTCTTTGATTGGGGAATTTTAACGCCAAATCCGCTGCGGTACTACTTGATTATCCTGTCGACCCATTTTGCCAAATTATATAAATCGCCAAACCACTCGCCAAATTATACAAATTGATATAATTTTTATTTTAAATAACGAAAGAACAAATAAATTCGTACAACAATAATAAAAACACAAATAAAACGTCGAAATAAAAATAACTTGATGACGTATACACGTGTAACAACATTTCAAAATAAGCTAATATAAAAGGAATTAAGTAAAGAGGGTCTTTGTCTCCTGGTATTTTTTAACAAAGCGAAAAGAAAGTTCTTTTAAATGAGACATTTTAAATTAATTTTCAAAATATCAAATAAATGTCTAGCGCAATTTCTAAATTTAAACTTTTTTGCAATATTATTTTGTGTTCATTTTATGTAATAACTATAATGTGACGTAAATATGACGTAATTTCTCCTAAGACTTCTAACGCATGTTAATGAATTTATTATTTTACAATATCTTTTCTCCTTTAAAATTCACGTGTATACTTTTTATGACGTAATTTTTAATAAGTTCCTGCTTTTTATACGTAATTATTTAATACTAATTTGAAAGTTTTTTTCCTGTTTATAATAGTCACGTGTAAATAAATTTTTAATTTGAAGCAAACATTATTGCTTGCGCTTTTTATACAGATGGCAACAGTTTAAATTAGTACAATTTTCTAAAATCTGTAAAAAATATCTCTAGAAATGCTGAAAATTCGAATTTAAAATAGAAATAAAACCTGAAAAACTGAGTCAAAATAAAAAAAATTAATGCAATCTGCACTCCGGCAACTTCTAACGCATAAAATGATCTAAAAATGATTACACTGCCATGTACAGTTTTTGCTGCTATAAAACTTTTTTAGTGGACCGATTTTGTCCAACTTTAGCATTAAATAACTCTTAAAATAAATCTTCGATTTGAAAACTGTCTGCATCAGCGTGTTTATCAAACATTTCTGTATAAAACCACCGATTTTCATATTTTTGTATGCATTATTTTTGCTAATATTAACGAAGAAAGGCCTCCGGTCACAAAAAAATCAAAACCGGCGGCGGCGGCGGCGGCGGTGACAGCGGGAGTTACTTTTTTTTAGAATAGAGAGATAGATGGATTATGAAACGGAAAAGAACATAGGCTATGTTTTATTTATTTTATCCAAATATATCTCTTAATATTCAAAATTTCATGCTTTATTATACAGAATCAATTGACATTTTCCCGAAAAAATTTGACCATTTTTCATTTCCGTTTCCAAGAAAACCAACATCTGGAATAATAATTTCTCTTCGGTAATTAATTTTTAATTGAACAAATTTTATGTGAAAACTGAGAATAAAAAGAAAATAAATATGACGTCATATTTGAAACGAAAAAAATTAAGTATTTTCTATTGTATATAAAACATTAATACCGGTTACGTTAATAAGGTGTTTTCTGTCAGAAATGGCGATATAATTAGTAGGAAAAAGAATGAACAAGAATTATATTATTAATAAAATGTTTCACTTTGAAAAATATGACGTCATACTTGAAATAAAACAGGTATTTTCAAATATTCGTTAAAAATACAAGGAGCATGAATATCATAAACTAATCAAAATAGAGAAAAAATGACATCATATTTAAAACGAATGAGAGAATTTTTACTAATATTGATTAATAAGCTTGAATATAAGTTACATACAAATGAGAGTTTTCATTCAAAATTCACGTTATGATTATCAGTAGAAGACATTTTTTGAGGAAAAAAAAGGGAAATAAAAGTGAGTAACATATTGTTTGACGCTATTTTTCTCGTTAAAATTAAGACAAATTTAAATTAAACTTCCGTACATTTAAGTGGGAAGTTATTACCCCTATGAATTGAATTTATAAAAAATCATATACTATTTTGAATAATTATTTTTAACATATGACAGTTAAAAAATATCACAAATGCGATTTTAGTAAAAGGCTTTATCGGGTAAAAATGATGTAATATTTTTTCATGTAAAGCATGCATTTTAATTAGAAAACATTAATATATAATCGTTTTAATTTCGTCAAAGTGGTGTTATATTCATTTCACAAGCTTCGAAATTAAAAATGAAATCTTAAAATAACAATATACATTTCAGAAATAATGTTTTGCATCAAAAGTCGCATTTTTTCAAAATGTAACTTTAGCTTACATTTTAAATACATTTTCTTTCTCTAAATTAGCATTTAGTACAAATAAATTTCAATATTATTTCTAAATGTACAGTAGGGTGGTCACAAGTAACATGGGATTTTTTTTTTTTTACATTTTCTTGGGGGGGACCCCCCTAAAAGTTGTCAATTAGATAAAAAATGAGATTGGTAAAGTTTCAGCTCAATTGAATAACATTAACCCGTGCCTCATCGAGGTTGAATTCTTGAAAATTTGCAAATTTTGGCGAAAAATTGTAGTTTTTCTTTCTTTAAGTGCAAACTATTTGTTTTCAAAACCTGATTCCTGTTTTATTTCATAGAAACTGCTTTTACCTTGAACTTATACTCTCATCAAAACTTATATTTAATAAACTTTTAGTATTTTTCAGATCAGCTCGTGAACCATACCTCAAACTTTGCATTTTTGAAACATAAGTGAAAAATGACAAATTAATAATTTTATTACTTTTGATAATTTATTGTATTATTTGCATTAATAGGCAAAAATACTTGAACAATTTTTGTAACTTTAAAAATATTTCACGAATTATAATTAATTATTAGTTATCTAGTTCTGTGTCTAGAAAGAAAGAACTTCTCGATTTGTTGATTGCAGTTGAAACGAACCTCTGGATTTCTCTTTTTATTACAAGGCTGTTTTTGTTACCTGCTATCGTCATCTATTTTCAGAATTAAGGAAATATTTCGGAACCCCCCCCCCCCCCCCTTTCGGCATAATGGCAGAAATGTAAGATTTTTTTTATTGGCCACTCGTCTCATCAAATCTTCGACAGTAAGTTACCAAGTAATTGTCAAGTTTTACGTATTTTATTTTATAATATTGACTGAGTGAAATTGAACGCCGGAGAAGCTGGTAGACTTAGAGTACATCCCCCAGTTAACCACAGACTTTAAATAGAAGAGCAATACGACTCCGCAAATAACTATTTCGTAAGCAAAGAACAAAGAACTGAGCTCATAAAAACCAGATTTAAAAATTCCGATTTAGAGAGAGCTGTTGTTCACTGGGATGGAAAACGGCTTCCTCATTTTTTTAATAAAGAAAATTTAGAGTGGATAGCAGTTTTAATTAGTTGTGGAGATGAAGAACAGTTATTACGAGCTCCTCAATTTGAAAATAGTATTCAAATAATTCAGGCGAAAACTGTATTTTCAGCAGTTGAAGAGTGGGAGGAAGTTGGTAAAATCCAGGAAACATGTTTTGATACCACTGCAGTAAACACCGGTCGCTTCATAGAAACCTACATTTTTCCATAGCAATTGTTAAAGGAAAAAACTTCTGTATTTACCATGTCGCCACCATAATTTAGAAATTATCCTAAAAGCTGTTTTTGATTGTAAAATGGGCACAATCACTGCTTCTCAGCCAGATATTTAAAAAAACAACTTCTGACTGGGTGGCTTAAATTAAACCAGACTAAGTATAAAAATGCTATTCAAGATTAAATACAAGATATAAATAGTTAATTCAGAAGTTTTCTTACTCAATCTTTAAAAAATTAATAGCCCAGGGATGATTATAAAGAATATATTCAACTTTATTTAATTTTTATAGAACGTCCTCCTCCAAAAGACATTTTTTTGAGCACCTGGTGCATTTAATCATGTCAGATGGATAGCACAGGGGATGGATTGCTATTTATTCTCTCAAAATATATTTATTCTCTCAAAAATATCGTCTCAGGGATCATCTCTCAATAACAAATTTAGAAAAAGAAGGTTTTAGAGATCTTTGCTTATTTCTAATCAATATTTGTGTAAAAGCGTGCTTCAATACTCCCACTTCCAAATGGTACCAAGAATATTTTTTTTTAATTTTGCTTTTACGATGAAAGCTTAACGTAATGTGCTTCCTAATTTCTAAAAAAGTCGTTTGTAAATTCCGGTGTTAGTCAATAATTTCACCATGTTACGAACAGAATTTTTCTGTGCCGGAAAGTTTTAACGTGACAATTGTAAGGGATAATAATTTGTTTTCTTCATCATGCTTCCTTTCTTCTAACACAACTTTAATAATAAAATGCATTTGAGCATTATTTATTCTAATTTGTATACTTTCTTTGCGCCCCTCCCCTTTTTTAATTCTTTCAGTTTAAAATTCGATTTTTTTTCCATTTTCTTTGGAATTTTTTTTTTTTTTAATTAAACCTTTTATCATGTACAAAAGAAAAAAACAAAAGAAAAAAAAGTTGGAAAGCAGATGAAATGGAATGTTACAATGTTTTTTCGATTTTCATATAAAGTCAAATTTTAGGATTCGGGTGAAGTCTAGTCCTTAAAAATGCGCATATGTTTAAATCCATACATTTTGGGATAAAAAATGGTGTGTGGTTCTTCAACGCAAAACTTTCTTTACAAAATGAGACCTGAATTATGTTTCTAGGTTCAATTATATTAATTTCATAAAGGAAAAACGGCATTTTTTTGCGAAAAATCACGTTTTTTTCAAACTTTAACCTCAGTGAGGCACGGGTTAACATTATCCAAATGAGCTGAAACTTTGCCAATCTCATTTTCTAGTCAATTGGCAACTTTTTGGAGGGTCCCTCCCAAAAAATTCGAAAATTGATTTCTTGTGACCACCCTAATGTACATGTACAATAACATTGGGCTTCATTAAGCGATTTCATGTTTTAATTAAGTTAAAATACATAGTTTTACATGATTCATGTAGTGAAAGAATATATTTATATATATTATATATATTTATCTCGACAAGTATTATTCCGTACGAAAAACTAACCAGGTGACATCGTCATATTTTAAATCATTAACCAGTTTTCTTTCAGAAAATATTAGCATTTTATAGCACTTATGCAAAATAGTTTGATTTCCACAGAATTTACCATTCGCAAATTCATGTTTAACATCCTTTTACCTTAAAATCCCCCAGAAATTCGATCTAAGAGTGTTTAGCAAGTAATTTTAATTGGAGATTAGAATTCATATATGACTTCGTTTACATGCAAAGAATAGGTGAAATCACTAATTAAGCAATAAATTTGCCTTTCACCTCACATATCTCTAAATTTTAAAGGCGCCATGATTATCGAAAAGTGAAAGAGATTAAGGGAAATTTTCTTTCGATTTTAAAATATGTATATCTAAATCTACAGTTAAAAATCTCTGAAACACGATCTCTGTCTCCCATTGGAGCATTTTCCTACAAAAAGTCAAGCTTCCCTAATCCAAAATTACAACACAACAATCGATATGAAAATATTTAGCTGTAACTGGACTGCTTTTTCCATAAATAGATTTATTCCGTAATTGAAAGAAATAAGCAACTCCATTGCTTAAATAATAAGCATTTAGGCTTCGAGAGTCTTCGGAGCGTGATAAACATTTTTATATTATTGGTAGATCTACAGCTATTAAATATGGGGTGCCATGAAATAAAATGTAATAAACTAGGGGGACTCCGCTCCCCCTGCTCGCTACGCTTACCAACCCCGCACGTGATCGCTTCGCGATTCCGTTCGGTATCGAGAAGCAATCCATATTTTCTCGCCAATCCCAGCCGTAATTGTTTCGCGTTTCCATTCTGGATCGCTTCGCGATCCTTTATTTTCTATGCATTCAATTTTTAGATTCCACTTGGTAAAAACGGACTCCTCCTCAACTCCTGGCAATATTACTTCCTTATAGCCAAGCACATAATCAACTTACAGATTTTCGTAATTATAAGAATTATTAAATATACCGATAATTATGTATATAGTGTTACAAATATCGTAAATAGTTAGTGTTTGAGCTTAAAAATAATGTAAACAGTTCAATTAAGCTCTATTCATAAACTGATATTAGTTTTTATTGAATTGAATTATTTCAATTTGTTGATTTTCTGCAAGCAAGTAAACCCTGTTGGATTTCAATGGGAGTCTATGAAAATTTAGCGAAATACTGGAAATAGCGTCAAGTTGGCGTCACTTTGGGCGACTAATTTTGATCGCTAAATTTGGCAACATATCGCTACGTTGGCGTTAAACTTGGCGATATTTGGCGACAGAGGCGGGTCCTCCCCATGGTAACCCTCCTTATAGCTTCAGAAAGCTCTGACCAATGAGATGCGTTTCGCGGTATCTACGCAGATTTTCATTGGTCCATTTCCAAAGCGTTACTTTTTTATATATATAGAAGGATATTCGACAGTTAAAGATATTTCTCGTACTTTTATTATTTATTTTTGACTTTTGATGCTTCACCGCGTCTGATTTTTTTAATACCATTTATCTTTTATTCTTTTCCAAAATGTGATTTTTTGGAATAGAAACATAATGTTGTATGTTGATTTTTCGATTATTCTAATCAATTCAAAGACACGTCTGAAGTAAACTGTTAATAATCACTATTTACAAATATATCTCTTTAAATAATATTCTTTGTCACGAAAACATAAATGAGTATCCATGAACGGAATAAGTATAAAATAGTATAAATATAAATAATAAAATAGAATAACAGAGATGTAAATTTATTCCTCATTTAATCGTAGAAAACGAGTATGAAATTTCAAGCTCAAGAAAATATTAAATGATCCTATAAATATATAAACTAAAATAAGCAAATTGGGATCATTAGAAGTGTTTCTTCTATAAAATATGATAAAAGGTTAATTGTATATGCTATTAATTATCGAAATGTTTTGCTTGATTGATGAAGTTAATCTTCTTTAAATGTTAAGTGAACGAAGTCACGGGTAACAGATAGTAGTAAAATAAATATGAAATTTTTATTGCTTTGGTGGCTTCTTTTCTGAGAGGTGTAACTGTAAACAATTTAAATAATAAAAAGAAATACAAAACGAAAGCAGTCAGACTCAGTCTCTCATTGTGTTTCACTGTTCTGTGAAAATATCATATATCCACCAGACCTCAATTTCTCTACTCCTGTTCATCAATAGCTGACTCTGATCCATATCGTTTATTTCCTACAAAGTTTTGCTCCTTACTGAACAATTTCAAAATAATGTCCCTTATTAAGAACCATTTACACTATTTTCATATGAAAAGCGATTATCATTCGTTCACAATAAAAAACAAAGAACTCAGATCGCATACAAGGTTACACAAGAGAATTGGCACACATTATCCCATACGGACAGCAGCAAGGCTGACAATAGTTTTTTATTATTTGTTAGTATCTTTTTGATTATTATCTGTTTTTTAATTTCCAAATTTATGTATCTCATTTTATTATAAGAAAAGAAAAGGAAATCTGTAAATAATGCTCCCTCAGTGTTGGAAAATGTTTCATAATCTATGCTTGATACAAGACTTTTCGTTCTTGTTTTAAATTAATTTTAGCCACTTTCTGTAAACTCAGATTTTATTATCCATTTTAAATTTCTCCATATAGATTAAATTTTTAGACTAACTTGTTCTAAAATATTGTATCAAATGTTTAATCATTATTTCAAAAATTAGTGATTTTTTATAAAGCAAGTAATAAAGAAAACTGCATATTTTATTTTTAAAAAATAGCAATATCCGTAAGATGGTATTTTTGATACCACAAATGCTTACATTGTAAAAAACAAAAAACAAAAAAAATGCATTACACAAATAGCGGTTATTTCTTTTTTTTTTTTAAATAGCCTTTTTTATTAGATAATTACGTAAATAAAGGTGATCTTTTATCCTGTTTTCTTTATCGTTTGAACAAAGTTCTTTAAAAGAAAGAGTCTCCAAATAGCTTCTATTCACGCAAGAATTTAAAACTTAAAATGAATTAACTTAAGAATGAAATTTTAGTTTTCGAAAGAACTTTTGTAATAAAAAGTACAAACTTTAAATCAAACAAATGAAAATGTGATTAATCTTTTTCTATCACAAATTTGCTTATTTGAAAGAACTTCATTATTTTTAGATAAAAATATCATAATTGAATTTAGATACACAATTTAAATTGAAAACATGAAAATCAAATGTATTGATACGCTATATTTCTTTCATAAATTAATTTATAACCCATTGGAACAGAAAAATAGTTGATGTGGTTTTAAAAGTTAAATAGTTGATGCTCATAATAAAATTAAAAAAGCATTTTAATTCCACAACTCTTGGTATTAAAATGTGAGGACGAATTTCAAATTTTATGAAAATCGAATAAACTTTAAAAGATAATAAAAGTTTTCTTTATTCTATCAAATCGTAAAATACGTAATTAATTCAATGATACACCCATGTTAGGTTATGATTCTAGGTTGCCATGGTGATTACATAACATTTAAGATAGAGTCCTATGATTTCCGTATTACTGAATTTAATATATAGAATCGTAATAAATTTTGTATTCATGCATTTTTGCATAATCGTGAAACAGCTATTGCACCAAGATCTGAATATTTACAAAACTTCGTTATAGTACGAACGCACCTCATTTGCCACGTTTAACGAGCAATTTCCGACTTATTTACTCATAACTTACATACAGATTTGTTTCTTTTTTTGCTTCCTTTAATGACAGACTTTCAGTGATTAAATAAATCGAAGATTGCTATTCGGAAATCCTGACAGATATTTTGAATTAAAGCTAACTTTGCAACATTAAATTACGACTATTTCTGATACGAGACTTTCAAATAGGTACAGATTTTTCGAATATTAATAGTTGATTTATTTAATCACGAAAAAGCCTGTCATTAAATGAAGCGAAGATCATTATCGTAAATAATGTTTTTGTTTTCGTTTTTTAACCATTTGGAAAAATGGTTATTGTCCTCTGTCAGGGTAGGAAATCAAAAACATATCTGAAGCGTTTTATTTGTTGAATCCGCATTTTATTCATTTTCTGATTGGGCTATACAGTAATCTGTATTTTCCCTTTACTTTCAACAGAGATGTATACTTCCTTTGCCACTATGACAAAAAAGTAATAAAAACTACAAAAAAAATAATAACTCAGAAACAAATTGAGCTACAGCTTTCAAACAAATAGCATTTAAAAGTACATTTTTTCCTCTATACGACGGTATAAAAAGTAATATTGTGGGATGTTTAGAAGTTTAAGAATGAAATTTCATTTAAAATTGGTCCAGGAATATTCATGTTTAATCCATGGCGTACGTAATGTATGACCAGCTCCGTAGAAGTTTAAAAATTTACAGTACCGAAAAATGTAATTCATGGCATACGTAATGTATGAAATTTCATTTAAAATTGGTCCAAGAATATTAATGTTTAATCCATGGCGTACGTAATGTATGACCAGCTCCGTAGAAGTTTAAAAATTTACAGTACCGAACATTGTAAAACTGAAATTTCTTTTAAAAATTGTTCGTGATGGGTCCAGGAATGTTAATGTTTAATTCATAGCATACATAATGTATGATCGACTCCGTGCGATTTTTTATGTCTTAAATTTTAGTCTTCGAAAAAATCATTTTCCAAATGGTCGTTGTAATTTGTTAAATTGCTTTTTTTTGCTGTTGTTTTTTTTTGTTGTTGTTGTTGTTGTTTCTGTGTGGGGGGGGGGGGGGGTGGAGGGGGGGGGGGGTTAAGCTCTTGTGAGAACAAGCTACTTGCGGGATTGCAATCCCTGCGTAAACTACTAATTATTTAAAGGTAATAATTTTGTACAAGTATAACAATAAATCAATTAAATATAAACACAAGAGTTCATAAAACCATTTAAATTAAAATGAGATATTTTAATTTAAAGGCGATTTTTCTTTTAATTTAATAGGAAAAGATTATTAAACTTCTCGGCATAAATAACGTTATGGTATAGAAAGAATTTTTTCAGTTTATGGTAAAGTCTATAATGTTTTTTCATAATCTTGTTTAATTCTTTTTTTTAGAAAAATCTCTTTGCATTATTTTGAACACCAAGAAATGCAAATAGATGATTTTATTTTAATTTATGGTTTTTTCTAATACGTTTAAAAATAAACCTCATTCTTTTTTCACGGATTAAAAATCACTTTAAATATTAAAAATGTTATCAAATATAACTTCTTTTCCTACTATCAATTCATCGAAAGATGTCAAAGAAAATTTAAACATAACCATGTCCAAATCTTTCTTTTTACTTTCTTCTATCTTTACAAGAAGAAAGTATTGGATTCGTAAAAATTTTCGACTTCCGGTTTTCGACGGATTTACACGTTTTAGAGGTCAGAGATTCCAAAAAACATGTTTTTACAAAATGTCTGTCTGTGACTCTGTGAGTCTGTCTGTCTGTCTGTCTGTCTGTCTGTCTGTGTGTATGTGACACAAATTTTGTGGGCGCTCTACCTCAAGAACTAATGCACGAAATTTAATAAAAATTTATATTCAAATAGTCCCTAATATAAATTGGTGCTGATTAGTTTTTGGTGTAAATCGCCCAACAGGTGGCGCTGCTATGCTGCATTTTTCGCGATTTCTGCACTAGCTCTATCTCAAGAACTAATGCACGGATTTTCATAAAACTTCAGATTCAATTAATCCTTGATATCAATTAGTGCTGGTAATGTTTTGGTGCAAATCGCCCAACAGATGGCGCTGCTATGCTGCATTTTGCAGCATTTACACGATTTTCGTAATAGCTCTATCTCAAGAAATAATGCACGGATTTTCATCAAACTTCAGATTCTGTTAGTGCTTGACATGAGTTGACGTTTTGCACCTTTTGGTGTAAATCGCTCAACAGGTGGCGCTGCTATGCTGCATTTTTGTGATTTCCGCAGTAGCGCTATCTCAAGAACTAATGTTTGGATTTTCAACAAACTTCATATTCAGGTATACCTGGATATGAATTACTGCTGTTTATGTTTTGCTGTAAATCACTCAACAGGTGGCGCTGCTATGCAGCATTTTTCTCGATTTCCACAATAGCTCAATGTCCAGAACTAATGCACAGATTTTTATCAAACTTCAGATTCAGTTAGTCCTTGACATGAATTGATGTTTTGTTCCTTTTGGTATAAATCTCTCAACAGGTGGCGCTGCTGTGCTGCATTTTTTGTGATTTCCACAGTAGCTCTAGCTCCAGAACTAATACACGGATTTTCATCAAACTTCAGATTCCCGTATACCTTAATATGAATTAGTGCTGTTTGTGTTTTGGTGCAAATCGCTCAACAGATGGCGCTGCTATGCTGCATTTTTTAGAATTTCCCCTACAGCTCTATCTCAATAACTAATGCACGAATTTTCATCAAACTTCAAATTCAGGTATACTTTTATATGAATAAATTGATATAATTTCTTTTACTATTTAAAAGATTTAATTGACGTGATTTATATAGAAGAAAGTTTTGTGATGGCCACAACATACTAGTTTAAGCTCTGGATTTATTTAAATATCACAAACAGATAATGGTCACGATAAATCTCTCTACTCTATTAATATTAAACCATATGATATTTATAGAAAATGTATTAGTCAGCTAGAAATATTTCTTGTTTTTATTATTATTATTATTATTATTGAATTACAAAATGAAATATTTAAAGCATTTTGACCACTAAAAACATGAAAATTTATTCTAGTAACATCCATAAATAAATCATACAAATACATTCCACATCGGCCAAAAGTTTATTTTATGCTTCTACAGCGAGTTTTATTCCCTAGCGAGAAAATAACGAGAAAATAAAATGGCCAATAAATTTTTAACGAGGCATATATGTCTTACGCAGATCCGAAGATTGAATTTTCTGTACATCAATCTGTCTTTGATAGGAATGAATCTAAACTTTGCAGTATTACGCGATATTGGATTCATGTATGTTTAAGCCATAAAAAACACGAAAAGAAAAATTTCCATTTGTGGTTACTAATATATATAAGTACAGGATGTCCACAAATGAAATATACAACTTTAACGTTCCGTGAAGGAGTCGCAGGACAAAATTGGAAAAAAAAATGACCATTTTCAACATTTAATAATCTTAAAATGTATATGATTTTTAAAAACAATTTTTATTGAGGTGAAAGATATAAGTATGTTTTTTTTTTACTTTCTTGTATCTAAAAAATTGCAAGATGTAGAATTAGTATTTATAGGTGACTCCAAACTGTCAGATATTTGTCTAGCAGAAAATTGGTATAACAGCTAACGCGCAGTATTACAAAATAAATTTTGCAACTAGAATGAATTTTTTTGTGCCTAATTATACTTAAGATTGTAATAATTAATCTGAACCTGTGTGATTTCGATAAAGGTTATTTTCAAAAGTGCAGTATTTCCATCTGTGAAGAATTTCAAAGCAGCCTGGAGCTAAAATGCAAAAAACAATTCTGCAAAACATATTTCAATTTTAAGAAATAAAATACACGCTTCTTTTAATATAAAATGAAGTCATCTGCATCCACTAAAGCAGCGGTTCCCAACCCGTGGGCCGCGAGCACCGTGGTACTGGGCCGTAGAATCTTGGGGTCTAATACCGGTTTTTCGGGCAATTCACTACAGAAGCGCTGGCTGTTGATCGCTGGGCTTACATTCGGCAGTCATCAAGGTCAACGCTCTCCTCCCTCCGACATTCTTCACCGCCTTCTCCCCATCACGTCCGCATTGAGCACTTTTATTTTTGATTCCTTTGTCAGTGGTTGTGGTTTTCTGTTGATGTATCATATCGTTATGTGTACTGTGAGCTAATATTGCTTCACGTCAATATGGATGCTTGGTTTCGGACGGGATCTTGTCGTAAGACGAAGTTGGTAAGTGATGAAGGGACTTCTACATCTGTTTCTACAAATAGTGAGTTTGAAATAAAGGTGAAATCCAGTCTAAGTTGTAAAAAAATAGCAAGGAAAACTAAAATATATTTTCGTAAATATAACCCTGATTTTTTAAAATGTGAGTTTGTGTTTTCTGGTTCTGAGGAAGAACCTATGCCTCAGTATGTGATTTGTTTCGAAATGCTATCCAACAAATGTATGAAATTTTCAAAACTTGAAAGACATCTATCAACTAAACCTGAATTTGTAGGAAAGTCTTTGGATTTCTTTGAAATGAAGAAAAGAAATTTTTGGATGTCTAAATCTACCATGGAAAAATCATCAAAACCGAATAAACGAAGCACTAGAGTTTCTTATGAGCTTTCTTTGTTAATCGCAAAGAAGGGTTCAGCTCACAACGTGGGAGAGGAACTTCTTATACCCGCAGCAAAAATAATAAGTAATGCTTTGTTAGATGAAAAATGTACAAAAAAAAAAAAAAAACGAAATTCCATTATCAAATACAAACAACCGTTAAAAGAAGAATTGATGAAATGTCGGAAAATGTGAAAAGAACTGTCATTACTTTTTTGAAACAAAGTGAATATTTTTCGCTGCAACTTGATGAGAGTACAGACGTTGCTGGACAAGCTAATTTATTAGCTTTTAATCGTTTGAGTTGAATGGCAATATTGAAGAAGAAATGTTGTTTTGTCGATCTTTGCCGACAAAAACAACTGGCGAAGAGATTTTCAAATCTATTGACAATTTTATAAAAGAAAATGAAATAGATTGGACTAAGTGTGTAGGTTTTACAACGGATGGGGCACGTGCTATGTCTGGAATTCATATAGGTTTGTTCGCCAAAGTTAAATCAGTCGCTCCCTTAGTTCAATGGACACATTGTAGCATACATAGAGAAGCTTTTGCAGTTAAAGGTTTGGACAAGAATTTTAGAAAACCTCTTCACGATGCAATAAAAATAGTTAACTTTATCAAAGCAAGACCTAAAAAGTCCAGACTGTTTGGTGTTTTGTGTGATGAAATGGGCAGTGAACACAAACAGCTTCTACTTCACTGCGAAGTTTGGTGGCTGTCGAGAGGCAAAGTGTTGACAAGATTGTTCGAACCCCGTGATGAACTCACGGTTTTCTTGAGGGAGGGAGATTATGATGGAAAACTTGCAAATTCCTACTTAGACTGTGTGACCAATGAAAACTGGTTGAAAAGGTTGGCATATTTGGCAGATATTTTTGGTTCTCTCAATGTTCTTAACTTAACTCTGCAGGGCAAGGACGCTCATAAGTTTTTTGTGCAAGACAAAATAGAAGCAATTATAAAGAAACTTCAACGATGGGCTCATAAAGTGGAGCAAGATTCTTTCGACGAATTTCCAGTCCTACATGATTTTCTTGAAACCGACGAAGTCAAAATTGATAAAACAACAGCTACAACTATAAAAGAACACCTCGAATCTTTGGCCTCTAACCTCAGGTAATTTAAAGTTATTTATTTTTCTTAATTTTATTCTATTATTTTTAATAAGCGTAATTAAAAACATTTATTTTCCTAAAACAGTAATTTTTTTTAAATTAGTAAATTTTTTAAATAGTACCTTTTTAAATTTATTAATAAATTTTAGTTACTTGTCTTATACTTTTATCAATCATTCATATGAATGAAAAATCTACCAACACTAACTGAAGCAGTAATTAAGCCTTTTCATATTTTTTAGGAACTTCTTCCCTAAAATTGAAGATGAAATACAATGGATCAGAAACCCCTTTGAAGAAAATTACTTTAAAAAGTTAAAATTATCTTCAAATGAAGAAGACTCGTTAATTGAACTATCATGTGACCAGACTTTAAAATCGATTTTTAAGACAACACCACTGGTCTCATTTTGGATAAAAGTTCGGCAAGACTATCCAGCTATTGCCAAGATTGCACTAAGACACTTGATGGTCTTTTCTACAACCTATCTATGTGAACGAGCCTTTTCAACTTTAGTTTTTTTTTTTGAAAAATAAATATAGAAATAAAATGAATGCCGAGAGTGATTTGAGACTAAAACTATCCAGTTTCAATCCAGATATTGACACTCTCGTCGAGGACAAACAGTGTCAAAAATCCTATTAAGGTTTTTTTTTTATCACTAGGGGGCTCGGCCCCCTACGAGCTACGCTCGCCAACCCCCGTCCAGACACCGCAGACTCTAAATGCACACTAAATTGATCGGCTTTAAAAAGATTTCGAAAGATTGAATTATAATTTAAAAAACAGTGGCGATCTCCCTATAAACGAATTTCTATTCATTTCTCTTTGATTGGGGAATTTTAACGCCAAATCCGCTGCGGTACTACTTGATTATCCTGTCGACCAATTTCGCCAAATTATATAAATCGCCAAATTATACAAATTGATATAATTTTTATTTTAACTAACGAAAGAACAAATAAATTCGTACAACATTAATAAAAACACAAATAAAACGTCGAAATAAAAATAACTTGATGACGTATACACGTGTAACAACATTTCAAAATAAGCTAATATAAAAGGAATTAAGTAAAGAGAGTCTTTGTCTCCTGGTATTTTTTAACAAAGCGAAAAGAAAGTTCTTTTAAATGAGACATTTTAAATTAATTCTCAAAATATCAAGCGCTATTTATAAATTAAAACTTTTTTGCAATATTATTTTGTGTTCATTTTATGTAATAACTATAATGTGACGTAAATATGACGTAATTTCTCCTAAGACTTCTAACGCATGTTAATGAATTTATTATTTTACAATATCCTTTCTCTTTTAAAATTCACGTGTATACTTTTTATGACGTAATTTTTAATAAGTTCCTACTTTTTATACGTAATTATTTAATTCTAATTTGAAAGTTTTTTCCTGTTTATAATAGTCACGTGTAAATAAATTTTTAATTTGAAGCAAACATTATTGCTTGCGCTTTTTATCCAGTTGGCAACAGTTGAAATTAGTACAATTTTCTGAAATCTGTAAAAAATATTTTTAGAAATGCTGAAAATTTGAATTTAAAATAGAAATAAAACCTGAAAAAATGAGTCAAAATAAAAAAAAATTAATGCAATCTGCACTCCGGCAAATTCTAACGCATAAAATGATCTAAAAATGATTACACTGCCATGTATAGTTTTTGCTGCTATAAAACTTTTTTAGTGGAACGATTTTGTCAAACTTTAGCATTAAATAACTCTTAAAATAATTCTTCGATTTGGAAACTGTCTGCATCAGCGTGTTCATCAAACATTTCTGTATAAAATCACCGATTTTCATATTTTTGTATGCATTATTTTTGTTAATATTAACGAAGAAAGGCCTCCGGTCACAAAAAAATCAAAACCGGCGGCGGCGGCGGCGGCGGTGACAGCGGTAGTTACTTTTTTTTAGAATAGAGAGATTCTCAAAATATCAAATAAATGTCTAGCGCAATTTCTAAATTTAAACTTTTTTGCAATATTATTTTGTGTTCATTTTATGTAATAACTATAATGTGACGTAAATATGACGTAATTTCTCCTAAGACTTCTAACGCATGTTGATGAATTCATTATTTAACAATATCCTTTCTCTGTTAAAATTCACGTGTATACTTTTTATGACGTAATTTTTAATAAGTTTCTGCTTTTTATACGTAATTATTTATTTCTAATTTGAAAGTTTTTTCCTGTTTATAATAGTCACGTGTAAATAAATTTTTAATTTGAAGCAAACATTATTGCTTGCGCTTTTTATACAGTTGGCAACAGTTTAAATTAGTACAATTTTCTGAAATCTGTAAAAAATATCTCTAGAAATGCTGAAAATTTGAATTTAAAATAGAAATAAAACCTGAAAAAATGAGTCAAAATAAAAAAATTAATGCAATCTGCACTCCGGCAAATTCTAACGCATAAAATGATCTAAAAATGATTACACTGCAACGTATAGTTTTTGCTACTATAAAACTTTTTTAGTGGAACGATTTTGTCCAACTTTAGCATTAAATATCTCTTAAAATAATTCTTCGATTTGAAAACTGTCTGCATCAGCGTGTTTATCAAACATTTCTGTATAAAACCACCGATTTTCATATTTTTGTATGCATTATTTTTGTTAATATTAACGAAGAAAGGCCTCCGGACACAAAAAAATCAAAACCGGCGGCGGCGGCGGCGGTGACAGCGGTAGTTACTTTTTTTTAGAATAGAGAGATTGTTGGTTTTTTTTTTTTTTTTTTTCTTTTTTTTTTTTTTTTGAGATTTTATATAATTGTGATAGCTAACTGAATACAATAAATAAAGTTATTTTCTTTATAAAAAATATTTTTTTCTTCATGTACAGTATCTTTTACTAGTTACTGACATAATATATATATATTCGTCATGTGTATATACTATAACTATATAGGTGTCTATTTGTCATATTTTTAACTTGTATATTAAGTAGTTAGTGGTCCTCAAAGTTATTTTTACAAAATTGGTGGTCCGCACAACTAAAAAGGTTGGGAACCGATGCACTAAAGCATTCTAGTTTTAGGATCCAGTGTTAAGCAACATCTATAGAAATGTTTGCATATGACGTCATTATCGCGATTAATACACAAACCCAGTAAAAAGCAATATCGTCATTGAAGAAGCAAATCGGGTATGTAATTATTCATATGTCTGCATTTGTTTGTTTATAATAGACGCTTTCAGTCTGAGGTCCGTCAAGACGTTTTGGTTGGAAACTGACTACAAATAAACGCTTGCTATGCGTAATTTCTTTTTAAATATAAATCGTTGAAAATGTTATCACTACATATTAAGTATTAAAACAATTATATGTGAGATATAGATATAAGCTATAGTTACAGTAAACTCTCTGTAAGGCGGACTCTGTGTAAGACGGAAATCTGTCTAACTCGGAAGGATTTTAAAGTCCCTGCGAATCCATAGACATAGAGTAAAATTTCTCTAAGGCGGAATATTGTTTACTACGGAAAATTTTCTCGGTCCCGATCGATTCCGCCTTAGACAGAGTTTACTGTATAATGTACAAACAAAATAGAAAATGCAACATAGCAACCTTTTGTTTGGAGTCAGTTTCCAACCAAAACGTCACGACTGAAATCTTCTATAGCTCCATGTTTTATCGGAAATCTTTCATATATATTTTTTCAAAATTCGAAAAATGTTATTACACACGGATTAATAAAATTGCATTCTTTCAGCTATTTGATACGAATTAAGTAAAACCGTAGAAAATAAGTCGCACAAATGTTCTTTAAAATATATTTTTATAAAGAGAAAGTGTTGTATCGTGTATAAAATAAGTTTGCAATAAACTAAAAATCATTTAATCGATAAATAAAAACGAAATAAAACCAAAATTCATCGGGTTTTATAACAGACGGTATTCTAGACATAGCACATATTTTAATTTTTTTTTAATTCATTTTTTATGAGAAAATGGCAACAAAAAGATACAGTAACCTACTATTTTTCCCTTTTATTTTAATAGAAATGGAGTACTTCAGTTGCCACAATTTCAAAAAAAGTATTAAAAACTACAAAAAAAAATTAATATCTCAAAAATAAATTGAGAAACAGGTTTTAAAAAAAAATGCATTTAAAATTGCATTTTTCCACTACACGACGGTGTAACAATTGAAAATGTGCGATGTTTAGAAATTTAAAAATTTGCAGTAGCGAAAGTTGCAGAACAGAAATTTCATTTCAAATTTCAAAATGTTGCCATTCGCAAAATGACGCGTGCGTTACGTACAGATATGTTTGTCCTTTATAATATAAACTAAGGGATCGTACCCGGGCTTCCCGGATTAAAGAATATAGGTGAAAACATATTTTTTTTTATTGAAAAATAACAATTTTTTTATATGCAATAAATTTTTTAGATCGACCACTTGCATTAAAAAAGCATTTTTTATATGGAAAATACGAATTACACAATCAAATACATTTTTGAAATTTATCAAAAGCGATATTTTTTTATTAGCCGCATGCTAAGAGTTATTTGCCAAGATTTTACTACTTATGGCAACCTTCTATATTCTGATAATTTCAGAGCTTATGCATGCCTGGTAAATTTCTGTTTTATTTATGTTATTTTATTTATTTATTCATATGGAAGTTTTTTTAAATGGAAATTAGCCGTAAGAAAATGATGAACTCTTTATTTTGTTTTAAGGGCAAACGGATTAATCTTTGGTAATCGAGCTCCGCGCGATGAAGATAAATTTAAAAATATTTCATGTTCTAAAATTGTTTTTAAAACCATAGACAATCAGTAAACTGGGATGAACTTTGCAAACAAATTCCATTTGAAAAAAACAAATCCTATTTGGTGATCTAAAAATTTAAATTGTACGATTACAAATATCTTAGATTTGTGTTTTTTCAATATTATTCTTTTATTTGTTTATAAAAGAAGTATTAATTTCGTTAATTTGTCTTTCACAAATATGTTAATTTGGTGGGTTTTTTAATATTATTCTTTTATTTGCTTATAAAGGAAGTATTAATTTCATTATGCAAAAATAGTCAGAAACAAATGCTGAAAAATGTTTGTTGCTTTATGTGCAAAATGTTTATTATATTATGTATTGAAACCGGCACGTGATAAGATAAATTTTAAAAAAAATCATGCTTAAAAATTATTTCAGAAAATATAATACACCAGTCAATGAATACAGTTTTTACAAATTGCATTTGAAAGTACATTTATTTCCCTATGCGACAAAAATTGAAAATGTATGATGGTCAGAAGATTGAAAAAATGCAGTAGCGAAAATCTTAAGACCGAAATTTGATCGTGAAGTATTGCCATTCGCAAAATGACGTCAGCGTTACGCACAGATACGTTTGTTCTTTATAATATAGATACATAATCAGTAAAATATAATAAAGATCAGTTATTAGGATGTGGTTATCAATTGGGGCTCTTATGCTTGGATTTCCGGAATGAAAACAGCAATTTTCACCTTCTCAAAATTTGCATACGCACTTCTCATATCCATATTCATCATTTAAAAAAATTGTATTTTGTTTGATCATTTTAAAATCATTTTAACTCAAAACTTGATGTCAAGATTGCCAGCAATATCTTTTATGTGAACAGACGCACTCTTTATTTGAGATTCTAATCTCAATTTTGGAGAGTAAAAATTTCCGTAATTTATGGTTTTTAGACGAATTTGCGTTGAAAGGCTTAGTTTATCTAAAAAAAAATGATCGTTTTCTTTTAAATATGACTTCATTTTCACTTAAATAAGCATTTCGCCTAGTGTCTGAAACTTAGTATCAGTACACATGCAGAAGAAAAATCACTATAGAAAATTTATGAGGAAAAATGCGTGTTTTCAAATGCAGTATGTCATTTTCCGTTATTATGCCCTTAATATAATATTCTGCTCCTAATGGGATTTTGCGCCACTAAACCCTATACAACAATTTTTATCAACAATTTTGAATTTTTATCAGAAAATAGCACGAATAAAGTTTGAAATACCTCATTATTTCTCTCTTGTCTGCAGCAATGAAAGCTATCTAATTTTCATCATTTTGAAGAAATTTCATAAAATGCTTTTAAAATTAAAATTTAAAAGTTGGGATATTAAAAAAAAAAAAAAAAAAGATAGTGCGACCACATCTACAAAGGAAGAGCTTTCAGTTTAAAAAAAATACATATTAGTAAAATTGGTTCAGCAGAAATATCAGGGCAGATGACTAAAAAACACACATGTGTTTTAAATATATAGATTATATAAAATTAGGAAAAATTAAATTAAGCAAATTATGTTATTTTGAAAAAATTATAGTAGAATGTCCTAAAGAATAGCATTAAATTTTTATTATTCGAGAGAATTTTCGACAAAAACTTCAGGAACACGATATTATTTTAAAGCACGAATTATTTGTTTTCTTGTCTAACTCGGCGAAGCAAATCCATCCAGGCGAGAATCATCAATTTCTGTAATATAAATCGCTATTATTTGCATGTCACCTCTCTGTTATAAAGACACTCTGCATTTTTTTAAAACATTGCGTTTATCAGTGTGTGTTTTCGATTAAATTATTTTAAAAAGTAAAGCATTTTCACCTGTGAAGAATTTCAAAGCAGCTGGGCTGTGAAAATGACGCACTTCTAAAAAACATAATTCAGGTTTAAGAATTAAAATACACGCTTTTTTTTTAAATGACGTCATTTGCATCCGCTAAAGCAATCCACTTTTACAATCCGGTCTTAAACTATAGAAAAGTATGAATATGACGTCATTTTCACGGAATAACAAACAATATTCTTGACATAGCCCATATTTTATTTTCAACTATTTTTTTCAGGTTTTATGAGAAAATTGCAACAAAAAGATACAGTATCTCCTATTTTCAACTATTTTCCGTTTACTTTCAATGACTTTCAATAGAAATGAGATACTTTTGTTGCCACGATAAGAAAAATGGTATTAAAAACTGCAAAAAATTTATATCTCAAACATTAATTGAGATACAGCTTTCAAACAAATTGCATTTAAAAGAGCATTTTTTCCTTATACGACGGTGTAAAAATTTAAAATGTGCGATGTTTAGAAGTTTAAAAATTTGCAGTAGAGAAAATTGCAAAACCAAAATTTCATTTCAAATTTCAAAGTGTTGCCATTCGTAAAATGACGTATGCGTTACGCACAGATATGTTTGTCCTTTATAATATAGATAGATAGATAGATAGATGTACTATAAACAAGCATAAAAGTGCATCTGGTTTATTTTCATGAGCTGTTTAACAACAAATCTCACTTTTTGAAGCTTGAACTGCGTCGCTTTTTAAAAAATGCCAAGCTGGAAAAGAACCGAAATATGTTTCTCTCTCCTAAGCGTTTAAAAAATATATTGAGTTATTAACAAGAAAAATGTTTCACAAATAATTAGTATATTCAAGGTATGTGAAAACAGTTTTAGCATCAAATTAAAAAATATTACAAAATATGAGAAAAACTGGATTTTAAAGTACTAGAAGGGATAATATTAGTTTAGATGCAAAATTATTTTTGTTGTATTTTTAAAATATCCGTGGAAATAATTTTCTTTAGTAATTTCAATTTCAATAATTTTATCATTTTTAATTAATGATTAAAAAGGTTAATTCTACCATAAGTGTTTACCATTTTCATAATATGAGTAGATTTCATACCAACTAATCCAAAAATGCATAAATATCGTATTTCCTCATTTTCTATTCTTCGCTGATACATAACTTAGTCTTAAGTTAATTAAAAGAATTTAGAACGCAAAGACTAATCTACGAGACAATAGAGCTGTATTTCATTGAATTCAGTAATGAGCCTTTTCCTGAAACGTTTCAGTGGAAAGTTTATTGGAATGTTTAGTAGCAACAAAACTTTTAGAAACAAAAGACTATTCACTTAAGGAAAATGACTTCATTTGTTTCAAAATTTCACTTGAAAATATTCCGATTTACCACCAGAAATATATGTAAACACTGTGACCCAGAAAGGCTGAATCACAAGCTTTATGTTCCACAAACCAATAACATCTCTCCGTCTTTTTTTTTTTTTTTTTTTTTTTTTTTTAAACTCCTTTTTCTAATGTTACGTCCAAAAAAAAAAACAATCATTGTAATAAATATTTTTCGAAGCATTATATTTTTAATGCTTTAATTATTAAAACTAATAAAATAAATCTGATTATTTTTTTAATATTAGTACCGCTTTGTTTGAATTGGCAATAATCGTTTTAAAGATCATCTTGAAATATGAAATAAATGTCTCGTGTAATTATATTTTTAAATTTAAACAGTTTGCCAATGTTAATATTTCGCCATTTTAAATAGGATGTAATTTCCCCTAATTTACTACTTTTAAAGCACATATTAATAAATTCATTATTTAAAAGTTTTCTTTCTTTTTTAATATTCACGTGTAAATACAATTTTTGTGGCGTAATTTTCAATGTTTTCCTGCTTTTAACACGTAATCATTTAATTCTAATTTGAAAGGGTGGGGGGTCTGCTTATAATAGTCACGTGTAAACAATTTTTTTTATTTAAAAGAAACATTATTCTTTGCACTGTTTTTACTTTCTTCTATCTTTACAAGAAGAAAGTATTGGATTCATGAAAATTTTCGAATTCCGGTTTTTGACGGATTTACACCTTTTAGGGGTCAGAGATTCCAAAAAACATGTTTTTACAAAATGTCTGTCTGTGACTCTGTGAGTCTGTCTGTCTGTCTGTGTGTATGTGACACAAATTTTGTGGGCGCTCTATCTCAAGAACTAATGCACGGAATTTAATAAAAATTCATATTCTGTTAGTCCCTAATACAGATTGATGCTGATTAGTTTTTGGTGTAAATCGCTCAACAGGTGGCGCTGCTATGCTGCATTTTTCACGATTTTCGCACTAGCTCTATCTCAAGAACTAATGCACGGATTTTGATCAAACTTCAGATTTAGTTAGTCCTTGATATGAATTGATGCTAATTACGTTTTGGTGTAAATCGCCCAACAGGTGGCGCTGTTATGATGAATTTTGCAGGATTTACACGATTTCCCCAATAGCTCTATCTTAAGAACTAACGGACGGATTTTCATTAAACTTCAGATTCAGTTAGTCCTTGATATGACTTGCTACTGATTATGTGTTGGTGTAAATCGCCCAACAGGTGGCGCTTCTCTGCTGCCTTTTTCACGATTGCCTCAATAGCTGTATCTATAGAACTAATGAACGAATTTTCATCTAACTTCAGATTTAGTTGTATGTTGACACAAGTTGTTGTTAATTAGGTTTTGGTGTTAATCACCCAATAGGTGGCGCTGCTATGCAGGAATTTTCACGATTTTCGCTGTAGCTCTATCTCAAAAACTAATGGACGGATTTTCTCCAAACTTCAGATTCAATTAGTCCTTGATATGACTTGCTACTGATTATGTGTTGGTGTAAATCGCCCAACAGGTGGCGCTTATGAGCTGCTTTTTTAACGATTGCCTCAATAGCTGTATCTATAGAACTAATGGACGAATTTTCATCTAACTTCAGATTTAGTTGTATGTTGACACAAGTTGTTGTTAATTAGGTTTTGGTGTTAATCACCCAATAGGTGGCGCTGCTATGCAGGAATTTTCGCGATTTTTGCTGTGGCTCTATATCAAAAACTAATGCACGGATTTTTTCCAAACTTCAGATTCAGTCAGACGTTGGCATAAATTCTTGCTGATTAGGATTTGGTAGAAATCACCCAATAGGTGGCGCTGCTAGGCAGCATTTTGCTGGATTTACACGATTTCAGCTATAGTCATATCTCAAGAACTAATGCACGGAATTTCATACCTTTAGAATCCTCATGAGATGCATAGATTGCCATTTAATTCTGGCAGTGTGATAGCGAATTTTGATATATTAACATGTATGAGATAGAAGAAAGTTTTGGGATTGGTACATCCGACTAGTTTGAAATTGGTATCAATTTAAAATAATAACCTTTTCCAAAAAATGAAAAAGTATCTCTTGAAATACTGAAAATTTGAATAAAACCCTCAAAAAATTAGTCAAATTAAAAATTAAAGGCAGTCTACACGCCAAGAGCTTCTAATTTATTCCTTAAATTAAGTTCTTATCTATAGTTTGTTTCTATAAAACTTTTTTAATGGAATGATTTTGACCAACTTTAACATTAAATGCCTCTTAAAATAATTATTCGATTTAAAAAGTGTCTGCATCAGCGTATTTATTAAACGTCAATCAGCGTTATAAACGTTTAATCAGCGTATTTATTTCTCAATATCTTAATATCCGCGAAGAAAGACCTCCTCCGGTCACAAAAAATTAATTTATTACAGCGGTGACAGCGCTAGTTACTTTTTAGGGTTCCGTACTTAAAAAGTAAAAACGGAATCTTTGTAAGATCGCTCCTGTGTCTGTCTGTCTGTCACAGCCCTTTTACTTGTAAACTATGCAACGTGGAAAGTTCAAATTGGGGGAAGTAATAAAGATTATTGACCCACATATTTACAGATTAATAAATATTCATAAATATATTTAGGAAAAATGTAAAGGGGCTAATTAAGTTACTTGAAAAAAAATCTTTTCTTTGTATATCGAGTGGAGTATCGTGTGAAAGCTTTCGTAACGCTGAAATCAAAAATATATTTCATTTAATTTTGGGTATTATATTTTCAATGTTATGGTGGAAAATGTAGTGTAAAAATATGTCCCCCCTCCCCCCATCTAATTTCGAATCTATTGAAACTAAAATTATGAAAAAATTAGAGGTAGTAGACATTAATTTAAACCTTGCAAGAAAATTATAGCGATTACCCTAGGTCACATAGTTTTTGAGAAAATCGCATTTTTCCGTTACACTCAAATTTCGATTTACGGGCTTCAGCAAAAGTGTTGAGCAGAGCTGGAGGTACCTATCGTGGCAGAAGTATAAAAGCATTGTTTATCAGGAATTTTGGAAAAAATCGTCGGTAATTAGCCGAGATATCAACCCTTAAAGACACGGACGGTTTGGACATACATAATGACAGGGGCGGCGTACTCTATGCTCCATCGGCTTTTAAATCCTAGATAACGAATTTTAAGGATATATTTATGTAATGCAATGCCCAGTAGCAGTATAAAAGCAATAAACATCAAATTGTTAAAAACAGACTATCTTAATGAGAATTAATCACATAAATATGGGAATCGCGACTAGTTTCCATTGAGTGGCTTTCTCAATACACCTACTATGTCTTTAAAGGTTAACTAAAAACCTATATGGAATAACAAATATACAGAATAGCTATATTTGCTATTATTTAGGTTCCATATATCTTCGAACTTTCATGGTATATCCATTTATACTTTTCTACTATACAGGGTACAAAGGAAAGTCCCTTTAACCTGAAAATGCTTGTGAACAGAGAGAGCTACAGCTATGCAAGTGAGATAACGGCATAGTAAAGCGACTACGCCCGATTTAATGAAAACGACAGCAGCGCCCCTAGTGTCGAAATTTGGAAGATAGCCACTGCAAATCGAAAGCGAAAAAAGATAGAGCAAAATTTCCAGTTAGAAAGTTTTAGAGCATCAATTAATTAGTAGAATACGACATTTGGTTTACATGGATAAGATAAGTCTTTGCCTGTTAACCCAAAAATGCCCGAAATCGATGCACTCCATTTTGTGTAAACGTTTGAATGGAATACCCAGAAGTATAAAGAAATACAGAAAATTTATGCTATAAATACGTACTTATATCAATACATTTTGTTAACATCGTACGCAAATAAAAGGGAAATTGTCTCACAGTGATAAAAAGTTAATATTCAGTATGTTCGAAAAGTTCGCCATTGCTAACGATACACGTTTGTATTCGTGAGAGTAATTCTGCATGCACATTTCTCAGCATGGAACGTCTATTGCAAGCCTCTTCAATACGACAACATAGATTTAACCCTTTCAAGGGCGGTGGCTAGACGGTCTAGCCACATAATTTTAATTCCAAAACTGACAAATGGCAACAAGAATACTTTAATAAAATTTTGCTTTTGTAATGAAAGCTCAAATTAGCGGGTTTTAGTTTTCTGAGAGATTCGTTTGAATATTCTGGTGTTAGTCAATTATTTCATCAGTTTACGATCAGAGTTCTTCTGTCCCTGAAAGGGTTATTGTAAAATTTTAAATGCATTGGAAATTAAATCTTTACAGAAATTGCAGCACAGTACAACGTCACAATCTGCAATTGTGCACTGCTACGTTTCCAGAATGTGAATAGGCAAAGTAGAATTGTCGCTCATCGATTTCGGGGAGGGTGGGGGGGGGTGCTACTGTCGTTTGCATTAGGTCGGGCGTAGTCGCTTTACTGTACTGTTACCTCACTTGTATAGCTGTAGCGCTCTCCGTTCGCAAGTATTTTCAGGTTAAAGGGACTTTCCTTTGCACCCTGTATACTATACTGCTATACCCAACCCTACGTTGTACAGTTTTTGCAAAGTCTTAGTATTCATTTAGCAAAGGTATTTTTTTAATAATACACTTACTAATTCATATATTATTGTGCGGAACCCTCTGTGCGCGAGTAATACTCGCACTTGACCGTTTATTTTAGAATAGAGAGATAGTAGTAGTATACATAAATTAGTACACTTTAAAAAAATAATAGGGGTAGGGATCTAATATATATATATATTTTTTAATTTAGTAGTGTACTGTATTAGATAAAGCATTAAGTAAACACATTCTGCATGTCAAATAATTTTAAATTAAAGGTAACTTATGTTATGGAAATTATTAATTGTGAAATAATTATTAAAAACGTATTAGCGATGCATATAAATATTTTTCTGAATAAAAGAATTATCTAATAACTTCAATACCAATGCGCAATAACTACTGATAAATTCATTAATTTAAGTGCTTTGGTAAACATATTTGTATCTTTGTTCTGTGTTATGAAGCCATTCCGTATGTATTTCCCTTAGAAAATACCAATTCAAATTAAATATTAATCAAAATTCAAATCCGCATGTTTCGAAGTAATTTACATTCAAAACTTATTCACGTACGAATAAATCCAAAATATTAATTTGAGATAAAGTTGAATACGTTTTATGGAAAATAAAATTGGTCATTTCTCAAGATGCATCTGTCTTATGAATTTTTGGAAATCATATGGGTAAAACATGGGCAATCTTCCAATAGTGGTTTTCTATTTTCCACCTAATTATAAGTACATAAGATTCAGATTTGCAATTTGATTCTATGTAATTCCGAAACATCTTAATTTGTGCACAACAATATTTATTTCTTCAAATAATTTCTCATAAACACATATATTGAGTGAAGCTAAAGAAGAATAAACTACCTTTCTGAACAAATATAGTCAAAATTGATTTACTTATATCGCGCGCGCGCAAGGTTGTGGTGGTGATACTTTTACTCGGTTACAATCGCTTAGGAATGTATGATGATTGTAAATTTTAATCTAAAATTATCAAAGTGATTTTTCGGCATATTCCAATATCAACAACAATAAACTGAAGGGAAACTTTGTACACTATTTTCCGCAAAGTATCACAATTTTTTCCCTCGAGATTCTATATGTTATTTGAGAACACACATACAAAACTTCAGTGTTTGGGGAATTTCTGTTAATTTTGGGGACATGTGCTAAAGTTTCAATTTCTTCTTACTTATAAACATTTAACGGCAAAGTCCACAACTATTAAGTGCTAAATTATTGGTATTTGTGCGCTGATAATTAAAGTGTTGTATTTTTTTAATCTTTATATAATATTTTAAAAAGTATGAGAAAATTGTTTCAATAAAAAATTTTAAAAATTTTATAATTAATTTGTAAAACGCTTCTAAAAGTTTGTTTTTATGAAAATTTACTATATAATGAGAAATATGTTTAACAAAAACTCGGGTATCAATTTAAAAATTCGTTCCGTATATTTTTAGTGCATATTATGTACTATTATGCATAGACTATAAGGAAAACTGTCCTGAAAAGTTAAATTCAGGGCCTGATTAAGTGATTTAAGTGTTTTTAATAAAAATCATTAGGTGTTAAATCTTCTTTTCTATTTTTTAAAGTTTCCTTAGATGCCTTTAGAAGATTAATGAAGTGTTGTTCTGAGTTATGATGCTTTTCTGAATTTTCAGGAAAGTACCCCAAAATTTCTCCAACTTCAGATAATTCACCAACTCTTGTCTTTTTTTGTGGGTGCATGATACTATTTTAATTGTTTTTAACAAAAACAGAAAAGAAATCATGTGGTTGAACAGTTTTAGTCTTGCGTTTTGGCTTGTTATTTATTTGAACAATGATGTCAAGTCCTATTATATATTTTTTATGTGGCATGTACTCAAACAAATAATTTATGGATTCCTTGTTGTTATTTTTATTGGTGTACACAGATATCCATATTTCTTCATGTGGTTCTAATGTCACTTTACGTGTTAGAAGAACATCTTGAATTTTTGTGCGAACAGAGTGATTATTACATTGTGTTAAATTACTGAGAGTTGCATCAGTATCTGGGCACTCTAATGGAATAGTTAAACTGTTATTTATGTGTACACATTTGTTAGCTGAGTCTATTATGATATTGAATTTGTTTATAAAGTCGTATCCAGGAATACCTTCAAAAGTCGAGGATTCTGGAATATCAACAATATAAAAATGATGGGGAAAATACTTATGTTGTAACTTTATTGTAGCTCTAATGCATGCAGAAAAATAAACATCTGAATTTACCGTTTTGATGCATATGCCAGTGGAGAATCATTTATATTTAAGTGTAGTTTTAAGTTCATTAAACAACTTTTCTGACAAAAGCGAAATGGAACTTCCAGAATCTGCTTGAAAAGTGACAGTTTGTTTTGCCACAGTAGCTTTGACAAGTGGAAGAGAAGGAGTGTCTTTATTTACATTACAAATTAAGTGTGTTTTGTTGTTATTTTCAGTTTGTGTTGCTATGCAACTAGCAATAATAATATGCTCTGTGGTTTGAGAACCAACATAGTTAACTAATCTTTCTTTAGAGATTTTGGGTAAGCTTGCGTCAATAAAAAAAATTAGCTGTTTATGTGAGCTACAATACCATCAGCAACATTGCAGTTTTAGTTTCCCTGACCTTGGCGACTGTTATTTTTATAATTATTTTCTCTTCTCTGTGTATTTGTACGTTTCATTTGAAACACGCCTGGGCCTCATGGCCATATCTGTTGCATAGCTGACAAGTTGTAACATTTGTTTTTTATGAAATTTACGCGGGGAAAAATGTCTATCATGTCTTTGATATTCGAAATTCTGCCTGTAACGAAAACTATTTGAGTTACGATTAGGTCTGTCATCTGATTTTTTATTTGTGTCCTCTTTATTTGATTCTTTAGTTTTAAATGTCAACGCATTTATTTTATTTTTTTTAATTTCGCGTAAATGTTGTTCCATGTTATATTCTGATTTTGGGATAGAGGGTAAATCGTGCAACACTTTTTCATTATGCAGAATCTCATATAACTCATTTGCCCTTTCATCCGTGGCACGATAATCAGTGATTCCTTGTTCTCTAATTGTGATTCTAATCAGTGAAGGAATCGCTTCAAGAAATTTCATGTATTTTATGGAATCCCGCGCTTTGAGATCCTGTATATCCTCATAAACTTTTGCTGCCAGAATATTTAAGCGGTGATCTAAATTCTTTATGGTCTCGGCAGGAAAGAGCGATAAATTATTCAATTCGAGAGTGGCTGCACATGTACTTCGTGGGAGAAAAAAAGCCGCAAATACTTTCCGCAAAGTTTCCAAATATTTTATGTTTTTGAAATCAGGATTTTGTGCAAAAAATTTTTGCGCCTGTCCTCGTAATTTACCAATGAGGAACGAAATAGCTGTTTACTCATTATATTTATTTATTTCGGCAACAGCCTAGACCTGATCAAAAGAAAAAATGCAATAATTCAGGGTCCCCATCGAACTCAGTAACACCAATTGGGATGTTTTTAGCAGCCATTGTCAAAAAAAATTAATATAAGCAATACGATACTTCTTAATTACTGAGTTTCTGCATACATATAAAATAATAATAATAATAGTAATGCATAAAATCAAAGCATATCAAATACTAAAATGCAATTTAATTATAGCATATATAAAAAAATGTAATTAAATACAATATAGCATAAATTTAAAGAAAAGAAAACAATTCTTCTTTTAATCTTGTTTTAAAAAAGTGTCGTATTGTGACCTCTTTAACAGTAAAAAAAATCTACTTAAATCATGCTAATAAACAAAATGAAAAAAAAACATGAATAAGCAAATAACTCTTTTTATTTTGTAGAGGAATGCAAGAATAGTTACATAAAATATCCCTTAAATTTGTGAAAAATCACAAATTTAAAAGTGAGGATTTTAGATTGTTTGAGGAGAATAATCCTCTCTTTTTTTTTAATCTAGAAATTAAATCAATAAAAAGTATGAAATTCAAGGCAAAATAATGTAAAGCATTTCAATTAAAGAAAAATAAACACACATTAAAATATATTCTTTTGTGCATAAGAAAACTGAACAAAATAATGCAATGCAAACAATTATTGTGATTTCAGTAAATTACTGAAAAGAAAATTTGAAACAGATATTCAGTTTTCATATTCTATTTATGTGTTTTAAAAAACATTTTCATGCAGTTTTTTTTTTTTTTACCAACCGCAAAAGAACCGCTTACGGCGCAGTCTTTTTTTTTATGAAATATAGTACAGTTTCACTATGATTGACACTAAGATTTTTCTTTCACTTTTTTAAACACATTTTTTGAAGCGCTTTACGATTGCAGCGTAAAAAAAATTATCTGACAATACTCAGATTTTTCAGAATAAAAGCTCACTCAGAAGCCGTTTTTTTTTTTTTTTTTTTTTTTTTTCCACACAAAACCACAATTTTCTTTATCACAATCATCAGATGTTGGAGAAGTAAAACTGCACTTTTTATAAGCATATCATCTTGGAATGGCGGCACTAATATTTCACACTGGGTTGTATAAGATCTAGGAGAAGCAAAACAACTTGAAGAGACGAAATTTTTTTACTGAAAAGTAACACGAATTTTTTTGGACACAGCACCGGTTAGGAAAAACTTTTTCCTTTGGAAATCAATCACGCATATTTCACTAACGCTGCGTTCTGACGCGTATTTTGCCTACTTCTCTAGTTTTCTTGGAAAATCTTTTATTCTGAACCCATTTGCGGTTTATTAACAAAAGAATGAAGGGAATCAACAATGGGTCAGGAGATAAGGAACTCGACTCTATTTGAAGGAAAGGTTCCTCTTTTGCCGGGCATCAGTCCCTTTCCTGCTAAAGTCGTTAAAAATCAAAGACACCGCGTGGCCACAAAAAACGAAGCCGACACTGATAACAATTAGAAGGATGGTACGGTCGCAGCTTAAAAATGGAATCCACTTTCTTTATGGATCCGATGGTTGCATACCTCAGACATAAAGTGCAGATAACGTGGTTTCACAATGTCGAGAAAAAAAAATCACAACGCAGGGCACAACACATTTCCACTGAGAGGACGGAGGCTGCATACGGAAATTCTCAGATTTGCGGGGGGAAGTCAAGCGATGATAAGAGGAAAAAATACAGCTAGCCGGACCTTACACGAACTTCGCCGAGAGGAGGGGGAATCAGCTCAGAGCAGGGGGCTTGTATCACTTTCGGCCGATGAAGGAACTTTTTTTTTCTTTCATCCAGGACACCCGAAACTCCCCAGGCGCATATCACGAGACGGTTTCCGTACGTTAAACAGTTTTTTTTTTCATATCACAAGTCACGGGACAATATCACACCAATACTGACGGGACATCGGTAAGAAACATCAGCAGCCTACTCCTTTGAGACACAAATCGCTTCCCGCTGACAGCAGAAATGATTCACTTTAGGCAGGCCCCAAAGCGACCGCGCGCAATCCCAGGACAAGGGGAATTTTTTTTTAGCAGAGAGACATCTTTTTGCCGCAGCTTGGCCGAAGCAAGACGAACAGCAAGTAGGAAAGAGTAAGCACGAAGCACCTCTCCATTATTTGCATTTTTTTAACTGGAGAAATCCAGCGAATGCATCAAGTTTCCTGTGAAGGCGTTTTGGTTCGCCATAAACGGTGGTTCCGGGTTCGCAAATAAAAAGGAAAAACTCCAGTCATACGTGCCGACATAGATGTTTTTTATTTAGATATAAGCTTGAAAACAATCATAATGGACAACGCAGTTATATCCAGTTGTATGTATGTAGACATAGAAATATGTAGAGAGGTAAGTGGAGATACACGAGGAGGTGGAGAAGTGCTCTATAAAGTCAAAAAGAATAAGCAGCGGCCCTTTATCGGACCTTACAGCAACAGCGGGAGAAAGCCAACTGAACTTTTTGCGTACTGATTCACATGACTTGGCGTAGTACATTATCGCCAATTCACAAAGTTTTTGAAGCCGGAATAAAAGAGACAAAGCATTGGCGAGAGGTTTATCAGAATATGATGTGGCGGACCCCCCCCCCCCTAAGCACTAACTCTCCGGGAAGTAAAACAGCCCTACTTTATTTCATGTGTAAGAGCGACATCAAGTTTGGGTTTGTTTATTTTACCAACAACGAAAATAGCTTAAATGTGATTGTGAAATCTTAATGAATGTATGGAAAATGCAGAGAAAAAGCACATGTGCTAAGAAATATATTTGAAACAGCAATTCCCATAAAATAATTTTGTTTTTTGTTATTTCTTTTTAACCGTCAAATTCTAGCTGCAATTAAGAATGACTTATTTACAACGCAGATAAAATACGATAATAGACAGTGTAATGTTAAAAAGGTCAGGTGCACTTAGATTTATGTGTCTTTATTTGATTACTTTTAAACAAAGACCATTAAGGAATAGAAATAAATTATGCGAGAATGAAATTTTGAGTAACTGGAAAATGAAATCATAAATCTTTGCATTTGAAAGTGTTGAATTAAGTTCGTTGCGAAAAGGAGAGAGAGAAAAAAAATACATGCAGATAGAACTACGTATTGTTTTAAGAAAATGAATTAATTTAATGATTTCACTTGTTCAAAGTAGATTTTGAGTAACAGGGGGCTGGAAATTGATATGTGCAGAGAAGCTGCCACAGGGGTGGGGGGGGGGGTTAGACACCAGTATCCTACCCTTGGCTATACCACTTTAAGAAAACTTTACCCCCCCCCCCAAGAAAGTTCTGAAATGGCGCCCATGGTTGTATGCCTGATTTGCCATGTCATTTTGTAAACTTTTTTTGAATCACCCCGTATAATGGGTGTGAGGGTTCTGTTTAACTTTTGATAATTGATTTTTATGTATTATCCGAAAAAGACCTTCATTTTTAACAGCCACGTCAGGATTTTTCGAAAATCGTAAATTTCAAAGTTAAAAAGCCCAAGAATAGCGAAAATCTGTCAAAGTAATTTATCATAACCTTACCAAAAGAAGGGAAATGTTTTAAATACATCTGCGACAATTTTCTAGTCTTATCAACCGCCATAATAAAAGAGGACACCGAGATGAACCCCATAGAGAGTATAAAAGGAAAAGCGCGATCATGAGCATGAGAGGTTCAAAGAAAATTCCACACATGGAATAAAATTCTAAGGATTTTAAATACACATTTTATACGTTTGGCTGTAAAAATGCATAGTATAAGCCTAAAGATGAATAAACTACTATGAAAAACTAGTATGTTGTGGCCATCATAAAACTTTCTTCTATATAAATCACGTTAATTAAATCTTTTAAATAGTACAAGAAATAACAACGATTTAGCACCAATTCATATCAAAGTATATCTGAATTTGAAGTTGGATGAAAATTCGCGCATTAGTTCTTGAGATAGAGCTATAGCGGAAATTCTGAAAAAATGTAGCATAGCATCGCCACCTGTTGAGCGATTTACACCAAAAGTAAACAGCATTAAACGATATCAAGGTATACCTGAATCTGAAGTTTGTTGAAAATCCAAGCATTAGTTCTTGAGATAAAGCTATTGCAGAAATCGCAAAAAATACAGCATAGCAGCGCCACCTGTTGAGCGATTTACACCAAAAATTAAACAGCACTAATTTATACATCAATTCATGTCAAGGACTAACTAAATCTGAAGTTTGATGAAAATCCGTGCAATAGTTCTTGAGATACACCTCTTGTGGAAATCGTGAAAAATGCAGCACAGCAGCGCCACCTGTTGGGCGATTTGCACCAAAAATTAAGCAGCACTAATTTATATCAGGGACTAACTGAATCTGAAGTTTGATGAAAATTCGTGCATTTTGTCTTGAGTTAGAGCTATTGCGATAATCATGAACAATGCAGCATACCAGCGCCACCTGTTGGGCGATTTTAACAAAAAAGTAATCAGCACGTAACTATATCCTGGACTAACTGAATCTGAAGTTTTATGAAAATCCGTGAAGTAGTTCTTGAGATACAGCTATTGCAGAAATCGTTAAAAATGCCCCATAGCAGCGCCACCTGTTGGGCGATTTTCACCAAAAACTAATCAGTTCCAGTTTATATCAAGGTCTAACTAAATATGAAGTTTTGTGAAATTTCGTCCATTAGTTCTTGAGATAGAGCGCCCACAAAATGTGTGTCACATACAGACAGACGGACAGACATACAGACAGACAGACGGACAGACAGACAGACAGACAGACTCACAGACAGACATTTTGTAAAAACATGTTTTTTGGAATCTCTGACTCATAAAACGTGTAAATCCGTCGAAAACTGGAATTCGAAAATTTTCATGAAACCAATACTTTCTTCTTATAAAGATAGAAGAAAGTAAAAAAGGTGTTCCATCTATTTTACAGTATCGGATTTTTGCAATATTTACCTATTACGTGCGACCTTTTTAAAAGTTAAAAAAATTGCGATTTGCGAAAAATCCTGGCGTGATGGTAAAAAAATGAAGGTCATTTTCGGATTCAGCGCAAAAGAATACATAAGAATCAATTATTAAAAGCTAAAAAACACAACCATCACATTTATTTCATAGTATCAGATTTTTGCTTTTTTTTTTTTTAACGTTGAAATTTGCTATTTGCGAAAACAACTGATGTGACGGTTAAAAACGAAGGTCCTTTTCGGATTCAGCGCTAAAAAATACACAAGAATCAATCACCAAAAGCTAAAAAACACGACACAAGCCAATTTTGCAGGCTGGTGTAATTAATCTCATAACAATAACTAATCTCATAACGCTCATAACTAATCTCTGTAATCTGTAGACAATTATTATTAGTCTATTTTCTAAAAATTATTCATATTTTTATCCGAATTTAGAATCTTTTAATGTTTTTTTTTTTTTTTTTTTTTTAGCAATAACTTATTCCTTTTTTCTCTATATATGAGTGGGATCAATTTTTAAAAGCTGTCTTTTTCCATCTGCATTAAAATTCTGTATTTTTCACGCAGTAGCACAGTATAAAACCATAATATATTTTAATAGCAAACGGATCTCAAATGCCTAGTATTTAGAAAAAAAGAAAACACTGAAAGTTCCTCAGAAAATCTTTAAAAGAAAATATCAGTAGTAACTACCAGTCTACTTTCTAAAAAGCGTTCATATTATTTTCTGAATTTGAATTTCAGAAACTTTTCAATGTACTGCTATTATGATAAATCATTCATAAACGTCTTTTTCCTCCTGATTTCAAACTCGGTATTTTCCCTTGAATATCATGATATGGCAAATGTAACACTTTTTAATACCAGATGAATCGCACATTCCGAGTTGAAAGAAAATTTAAATGCATATGATTTTCGTACTTTGTATAAAACGCAATATTACTTTCTTTCAGCGAAAACATGTACCATAATATTTCATTTAAGCGTCTGTTTTTGAATAAACTTTACTTTTACGAGAAAAAAAAAACTTAGAAGAAATGTTTCGTATTCTTAAGAATAGAAAATCGATATTTATTTAACCGTCGTATTAAAGAACAGTAAATGTTTCGCAAAATTTTTCAATGGAAAGCTCTGTATCTGTTATATTAAAATCTGTCTGTCTGTTTATATTTCGCAACAACTTTTCGTAAAATATGGAGCGTTGGGAGTTGAAATTAACACCAGTTATTCGCATGAACCAAGGATGTCAAATAAACTCTCAGAACTTTATAATTTGAATTTTTGTTATATTATTATTCATTTATTTTTTGTAACTTTCCGAGAAGTTTCTCTGAATATGGCAGCTAAATTACGTCATTGTTAAAAAAAATAAAATAATTCAAAATATTTGCTTCCATAGACTTTAATAGATTTTTTATTTAAGGATCATTATATAAATGTATGGAAAAATGGAATTAAAACTGTGTTGATCTTGTCTACTTGTAAACCGAAAAGGCTGACTGTACAATGCAGGAGACCGAGCAAGAGTGTTAAAAGATTATCAGAAATAACAGATGTTGTTAATTTCGAGAGGAAAAAGGTAGAAATGAAATCGAGGAAAAAGAGAATGAGGAATCATAAGAAAAGAAGAAAATGCAGACACTCTGAGCCGGCCCCATAGCCATAGCCATACTCATACATTGAGTGCTATTTATTAAATTCTATACATTAAAGTGGTATTATTAAAGAAAGAAAAAAAAAGTGTATATATTATGTTTATTTATTGTCAGTATAAGAAAAATATAGAAATAATTTTGAACATTTAAGTTTTGATTTAATGTTTAATATTTGTAATTGTATGATTATGTATTGAAGATGTTTTGTCAGTAAGAAAAAAAATGCGGAATATTTTTACTTTGTATTACGTTAAGTTTACGTAAAGAAAAAGAAAAAAAATATTTGTTGATTGTGTTGTTGTTTTAAGAAAAATTACTTTGCTTATAATTTTGTCTGAAGTTATAGGAAATTTTGTGTCTATTGAATTGTGGTAAATTAGTGTAACTTTATATAGTGCAATTTAAGTATTTGTAATATTACTGCCATGTTGTGAATTGCTATATTATTTTTTGTTTCAAAATTGCTAGTAGCTCTAAAATTGAAAGAATCTTGTTTAGGGCGGCACATGGCTGTGATGGATTGGGAAAGGGCGAAGGGACATGTTTGTGACAAAATTACCAAGTTGTTACTGAACATTTTGGAAGAAAAAAAAAATTAGTGTTCAGTGGAACTTGTCGCAACTCTTTTTTTTTTTCCTGTCCATGACCCCGTTTGGACATGTCCAAAATTTGGAGGGGGAGGAGCCTGTAACGACCGAAAGACCCCGCAGCCTATTTTGTCTCGTAAGTTGCGAAACTGGTTTTGTCCAGCGGTTGTCCCTGAATCGCAGCCTAGAGTCAGATCTTGTCCATGGATCGCAGCCTAGAGTCAGATCTTGTCCATGGATCGCCGCCTGGGTTTCGGAGACTGATCAGCCGTGCTCTCGTATAGGAGAGAAACTTTTTCGATATGCGGAGAGAGAGCTGAAGATGTTGGGTGAGAGGTCAAGTGAAATGAAGAGAGCTGGTCGCCTGTGAGATGGAGATGCAGTTTGAGGAAAGTTGGGCAGAGAGCGATCCGAGCTGATTTGTGTAATGGAGAAAAGACGTTTTTTTTTGTGGCCGGGGAACGAGTGTGGACATGGTGGTTTTATTGTCTGTGTTTTAAAGTGATGGTTTTTTTAGAGATGTGCGGAAAAGTAGTACCTTTTGTTTAGGAATGACGATGTGTTTTTTAATGATTGAAGAGATTTTATTTTGAAATATAAACTGATAAATAAAGTTAATCGATGTTAATTCGTCGTTTGTTTAGTGCTACCAAAGAACCAGACAACATCGTTACACTGGGGTACATAGGGCTTGTCCAGGGCCCCTTGGACTTTTTGCGCGCCAATCATTTTTAATGCCCTATTTTTCTCATCTTTTCAGTGCATAATTTTAAAGTTGAGTCTTAGACTCTTCTTCCCAGACCAATACCCTCATATTTTTATTGAGGCCCTAGGAGCCTTTTTTAAACATTTACCCTCTTTTTGCGCATTTCTTTAAAATAATATTTTAACGAATAATTCATATTATTCCCCATGCTTTATTTTGACTAATTGAAGATCTAAAGCGCTAAGTACTAAGACATTTTAACATGTTTTCAGGTTAGGGCCCTGCTTTTAACTATCAGTTGAACTCTTCTGGGCCCCGTATTATAGCTCCCTTAAAAATGGTCCGATTCAGTAGCTTTTTCTTCTAACAACTTCTTAGGTCCACCAGCTACTACATGAACGTCAAAAAAAAATTCAGACTTCAGCTACCACCAATTTTGAATATCAATCGTCTCCCTGGGGCCACTGGTGCAGCTACTTTAAAAATAATCCGAATTGTTTGCAATTTTTTTAACATAGTTGTAGCGTCCTCCGCTTACTGTAAAAGCTACTAAAAATATCTTTATGGCCAACTACATGCCAATTATGTCCATGGGCCCTTGGGGCACGGTACAGTGCCTCTTGAAGTTTTTGCACCATAAATTGTTAATAAATTGCCCCCTCTTAATCCAATCTTCTTTTGGAACCCTTTTTCAAAAATTAGTTATTCTCACGTTTCTACATTCAATTTAAGACCCTGGGGCCCCCATAGTTTCCGTAGGGGCCGGTCCAGGTCCCTTGAACTTTTTGTACGCCATGCCTTTTTCACTCCCAAATTTACTCACCTTCTCAGTGCATAATTTTAAATTTGAATCTTGGACTCTTCTTCTAGGACCAACGCAATGCCCTCATATATTTATAGGGGCCCTAACGCCTTTTTTGAAGCATTTATCCAATTTTTTGCGTGCTTCTTTAAAATATTATTATAACCGAAAATTCATACCCTTTGCTTAGTTTTGACTAATTATAGATCTAAAGCTTTAAGTACTAAGACGTTGTAACACGTTTCCATGTTAGGGCCTGTTTTCAACAATCAATTGGCCCCTGTTGGGCCCCATACTGTAGCTCTCTTAAAAATGATCCGATTCAGAAACTTACTTTTTTTAACATCTTAGCCCTCCAACTACTAGATGAACGACAAATGAAAAATTTCAGACTTCAGCTACCACTAATTTTGAATATTAATCGCCTTCTTCGGGCCCTTGGTGCAGCTTCTTTAAAAATAATCGGAATTGCTTGCAATTTTCTGTAACACATTTCTAGCATCCTCTGACTAGTTTAAAAACTACTAAAAAGTACCTTTAAACGCAACTGCAGGCCATTCAAGTCCAGTGCCCCTTAAAGTTTTTGCACCATAAATTGTTAATAAATTGCATCATCATAATACGATTTTCATTTTTAGAACCCCTTTTCCATTTAGTTATTCTCCCGTTTCTTTCTTCCAGTTAAAATCCTGGGGAATCCTAGTGTTCCATAGGGCCCGGTTCGTGGCCCCTTGAACTTTTTGTGCGGCAAGCATTTTCTACCACCTAATTTTCTCGCATTATCAATGCAAAATTTTAAAATTGATTGTTGCACTCTTCCCCCGGACCAACACCCACTTATTTTTACTGCATCCCTAGGATCCTGTTTTAAGCATTTCCCCCCATTTTTTGCGTATGTCTTTAAAATTTTATTCTAATGATTAATTCATACCTTATGCGTAATTTTGACTAATTGAAGATCAGTGCTAGAACTTAGACCTTATAGCGCCCTTAAAAACGGTGCGATTCACTAGCTTTTTTTTTTCTTTTAACAACTTCTTAAGTCCTCCTGTTGCTACATGAATGACAAACAAATTTCTCAGACTTCAGCTACCACCAATTGTGTATATTAATCTCCTTCTTAGAGCCTTTGTTGCAGCTTCTTCAAAAACTATCCGATTCCATTACATTTTTCTTTAACAAGGTTTCGGCGTCCTCCAGCTAATTTAAAATTACTAAAAATTTTCCTTATACACAACTACGTTCCAATTAAGACCCTGACCCCCAGTGCCCGGTCTTTCTTTATACCTCAGCTACCACTTTTTTCGAACATTAATCTCCTTTTTCAGTACCAACCTACGTTTACTCACTACAGAAGTTAATTAAAAATCGCGTTAATTTAAAGGTAACTTTAGATAATGGATTTCATCTGTTTATTTAATATCGTGTTAATGTTAAAAATAATTCAGGATTTTCACAAGGGGAGAGGGCATCTTCCACCGCTTGGGGGGCATTCTTTCCTCGGATTCTAAGGACCTAATTTCATCGGGATTTGGTTCATTCAACTTAGATTACAATTCCGCTACTCTCTGTATTATGAAATTTTATCCTAGACTTCAGTTACCGACATTTTCTAACATTAATAATGCATTCTTTTTTTTTTATTCTATGGACTTGATTACTACGAGGTTTGGCTCACTCAACTTGGTTTTCGATTGTCTCCGGGTAGTGCGGAGCACTTCCGATACCTGCTGCCTTAGGTATCGTGGGCCCAGTTTACAGGGTCGTTCGGAAAGAAGTTTGTTGGGAACACACTAGACGCTGCGGAAGGCAATGGGTGTCTCCGAAATTAGGTTCATTTAAAAGAATTTCAAAAACTAAAAAATCATATAAACTTGAGTTTTGTTTAAGATTATTATTAACGGACCCCGGGCAACGCCGGGCGGGTCTGCTAGTAAAGAATAAAAAAATTAATTAAGTTAAGTTGTCTGTTTTTAGCAGTGCTTCTCGAATGACATGCTTTTCAGTTTTGCATATGGAATGAATTTAAGGGCTATGGGAAAAAACGTTAATCGGCCCATTTTGGTGCAATTTGAGGTGACAGAACCATCTGTTTGTTTAAGAGGCATGGGTGTCGTTTCAAAATTTTGGACTGAAGCAAAATTGTAGGCAGACTTTTGAAAAACGCAGTGGAATACACTGGATAATAAGGGTTCTTCCACAGAACTGGAATTAGTTGATTCTAGATCAGTTTTGGCGATGATTCCGAAAATGATTTCCGCTTTTCTCTAGGTGGTCCAGGTAATTAGGAGTCCAGTTACTTAACCAAGGATTTAAAAGTGAAATAGGGGTTATGGAGGGAGTGTGCAGTGGATACATTATATGAAATAGAGGTCAAAGGGTTGTTCAGAGTATTGAAAATTAATTACAAAACTTTTCACTTAAATATATTAAATATAAATGCATTAGTTAAAAATCTATTAAGGAAAAAACCTGCTTAATAAATTACCTATTTCTTATCACATTATGTAAATGATAACCATATTAAAAAATATTTGTAAAAAATTTCACGTAACTTTTTTAAATATAAAGGCTGCTCAAAGGCTATTAATAAGAGCCTTGCTTAGTTAATTAATTACGTTTTATCATATTAGGTGCAGTCTACTTAACTGTCTCAACCCATTTACTAGACATAGCAAACTTAATTAATTTAAGGCACTTTTATAAATGTTTAAGATATTTATTACAACTAAAAGAATAGCTAGCATAGATTTTTCTCACCGGTAAAACCAATAAAGAATTGCTAATGCTAATAAAATGCGTAAAATATATATTTTGCAATTTCATATTTAATTGTAAAAATCCACTGAACTAAAATAGAAATATCTTGTGTGAATGATTTTTTTTTCAAATTATTTTACACTTGTTATGCTAATACACTTGTTATTATAAAGTATTATATGGTGAAGCTTCGAAATTTCTTTTTCACTAGTTAAGGGGAAAAAAAGTCACCATCTTTTTAAAACAATTTATCTTTCAGATTCAGAAAAAAAGTTTATATCTTCTGTAACCTTGTTAAAAGAACTAAACTCGCTAAATTAGTTGTTTTCTTTGAAATATCGATCAGCTACAACAAAAATTAGGTTCTTATTTCTCAAAGAAAAACTCTTTTGGGTATTTAATTTATGTCTCATATGTTATTCGGGTTTGAGATTTAAAAGAAAAATATTCAGTTACGCTCTCGTAATTTGTAGGTTTTATGATAATTTAGTTATCTTTATTTTATTTCATTTTTCAGGATATAATTTTAAAATGTTAAAAAATGCCATAATTCAAGTACAATAAGGTTAAAGAAGAAAAATTCATTATAGAAAAATGGTACCTTCAACTCAATTTTATTTTTCTGAAATGTCGTATTTGAAAGTTCTATTTTGAAATCAAACAAGTCGGAAATTGAAATTGAATTGTACGTCAAACGTGGCAAATGAGATGCGTTCGTATTATAACTAGTTTTATAAATATTCAGATTTTGGTGCGACAGCTGTTGCACTCTTATTCAAAAAAACATGAATACAAAATTTATTATGATTTTTTATATTTAATTCAGTAATATGGAAATAATAGGAGTCCATCTTAAATAGGGCGTCATCACCATGGCAAACTAAAATCCTTACCTCTCATGGTATATCATTGAATTAATTACGTATGACAGGATTCAATAGAATAATCACCATGGCAACCTAGTATCATTACCTATAATAGGATATTATTGAATTAATTACGTATAATAGGATTTAATAGAATGAAGAAAACATTTATTAATATCTTTTTCAATTTTGATTTGATTTTCTTAAAATTTGAAATGACTCGGCAAAATTATGCAAAGATTAGGTATATTAAATTTCAAACCCTTCGGTTGGGTAGTTTTTGAGCTGTTATATGCAGACAGGACGCCGACTACAGGTGATACATATTTATATAATTACGAACGCATCTAAAAACTATTAAAATTACCTGACTCAACGCATTATTATAAATTTTCCCAATATTTTATATTTCCTATTAAATATTTGTTAATAATATTAAATATGTTAACTAATAAATTACTTAAAAACAACGTTTAAACACACAATAAAATACGTCAGGTAATTTGAACAGACGTATACGTTTCGTGAGTTCCAGGACCCACATCCTCAGTGTATAAAATCTATAAAAATCTATAAAAACATCCCCCCAACTACATGTACGATGAAAACCCAAATGTCAAAACACAATACCAAAAGACCATCAAGTTCAAACAGCCAATGAAATTAAAGCGGAAGTGAAGTGCCGTGACACAACAAATCCACCCAGAAGGTTGAGATGTATGGTACAATAGACAAATCATTAACCAAGGAGTCTAATCTATCTATGGATATGAACAGCTTCAAAAAAGTCTAAATCCAGAGGAGTAATGCATTTTTTGATAATGGTAGCTGCGTCAAAGTAGAAATTATGTCCCTCCCCCAACAATGAGAGGCGATAGAGGATTTTTGCAATTCGTTTTTCTTTACATAGTTTATGTGTTCTTTGACTCTGTAACGAAGTTTTCGTTTAGTTTGTCCAATATAGGACAAACCACATTGGCATTGAATATTGTAAACACCACCATAATTTTGAGGAGGAATTTGATCCTTAAGCTGTGAAAAAGTCAATTTATTAACTGGTTTAAAAATCACATTAAAATCATAAGTCTTAAGATTTTTTAAAGCTATTTTAAAGCTAATACTATTATAAAATGGTAAAATGATAAGGTTAGAAATAGAAACCGCAGTAACAGAAGAATGAAGATTATTAACACATTTATTAAGACTGTCAGAAATTAAATTATTGATATAAGATAAACTAAAACCACGATCGATAGCCACAGATCTAATGTAATTTAATTCTGTAACAAGTGAATTGTTATCTGAACAAATAAAGCGAGCTCTATTAATCAAATAAAGAAAAGCTGAAGCTTTTTGGGAAGGGGGGGGGTGACATGAATTGAAATGGGGGGGGGGTGACAGAAAAATGTTTACGGTAAACGGAAGTATCAAAGGTGTTAAGCTAACGAGTAATCAACACATCAAGAAATGGTAATTTATTATCCATTTCAACTTCATAAGTAAACTGAATAACTGAATCTATTGACTTCAAAATCGTTAATATATTTTCAACAGAAAAAAGGGAAAGGTCCAAGAGCACAAAAGAATCATCTACATATCTACCTTAAGATAAGGCCAGAAAAATGCAACTCACGTAGAGGTCCGCAAATATGGATAAGGATATACGTATGTACATAAGATTCAGATTTTTCATTTTTAGAAAATTGGACGCTATTTAAATGAAAACTCTCATCGAATTCTAATGAACCAGGTAATGAACGCCATTCAAATTACATGGCCATTACTTCTGCACATGTTCAGGTTAACCGAACTTCTTCAAGTACAGACAAATGACAGACTGCTTCATTAGATCCGATCTTTCTGCTTTTTAAAATCGCAACACTTGGTCCTCTATAGAGTTACAAGGAAAAAGAAAATACGTATGTTTTCACGGTACCTTTTTGGTACTAAAAATACTTTTCAAGAAAAAAATATAATTAATTACCATTTATATAAAAAATACAATTTTTGGATGTCGCTTCATACTTTTCGTATTTTATGAAGTTTGAATTTGCTATCAGCGAAGCTCGACTGGAAATACGATAAAAAAAATACCCACTTGTAGAAAAAAAATCTGCTTTCAAAGATACCCTTCAATAAAATATGACCATTTACTACTTTAAAAATATATTTTCTGGAGCTTATTTTCATGTTTTCCGTTTTTTCTGCTGTTTGAAATTGCCATCAACTTAGCCAAGATGGAAATACAATTTAAAAAAGTATTTTCTGTGTCATTTTCAATTTTTTTTTTCGTTTTTTTTTCATCTTTTTGAAATTGCCATTTACTTATCCCAGATGTAAATTAAATATATATCTATATATATATATATATAAACTTATGGAGAGAGGAAACTCTGCTTTCAACGGTACTTTTCATTAATAATATATATATATATATATATATGTATGTATATATATAACCATTAAATAAAATATATATATATTTCAATATATATATTTCCATTGTTTTCTTCAGTTTCAAATTCTCATCCGCGTGCCCTGAATGAAAATTCAAAAAGCAGAAAAATACCCATGCATGGAAGTTTAATTTCTGCTCTGAACGGTATCTATCATTAAAACAAATAGGGGATCCTACCCGGGCTTCCCGGGTTACAGAATATAGGTGAATTTTTTTTTTTTTTTTTGAAAACTAATTTTTTTTTATATGCAATAAATTTTTTAGAATACCCACTTACATTATAAAAGCATTTTTCATATGAAAAATACGAATTGTACAATCAAATAAATTTTTGAAATTTATCAAAAGCGATATTTTCTTATTAGCCACATGCTAAAAGACAAAGATTTTGCTACTTACGGCATCCTTTTATATTCTGATAATTTCAGAGCTTACATGTCTGTTAAATTTGTGTTTTATTTATATGATTTTATTTATTTATTCATAGGGAATTTTTTTTAAATGAATATTAGCCGAAAGAAAATGATGAACTCATTATTTTGTTTTAAGGGCAAACGGATTAATCTTTCGTAATCGAGCTCCGCGTACTACACTGTAAAAAAACCACTGTAAATTTGCCAGCACAACTCGATCACAGTTGAATGTACTGTATCTTTCTTTGGTTTCCTGACTATTTAAACATAAAAAATACAGTAGTTGCGTAAAATTAACAGTACAATGTACTGTCAATTTTGGAAGCATTTGGATCACAGCACAAATTACTGGCGTCCAAATTGCCAGTACATTGTGCTGTTAATTTTACGCAACTACTGTATTTTCCATGTTTAAATAGTCAGGAAACCAAAGAAAGATACAGTACATTCAACTGTGATCGAGTTTGTGCGCGAGATGAACAGTACTTTGTACTGTAAAAATGTCGTTTTTTTTTTACAGTGTATAGATAAATTAAAAAATATTTTACGCTTTAAAATTGTTTTTAAAACCATAGACAATCAGTAAACACAGATGAACTTTGCAAAGAAATTTTATTTGAAAAAAAATCCTATTTGGTGATCTAAAAATTGAAATTGTACGATTACGAATATGTTAGATTTGTGCTTTTTCAATATTATTCTTTTATTTGTTGATAAAAGTATTAATTTCGTTAATTTGTCTTTCACAAAGATGTTAGATTGGTGGTTTTGTTAATATTATTCTTTTATTTGTTTATAAAGGAAGCATTAATTTCGTTATGCAAAAATTGTCAGAAACAATTGCTGAAAAACGTTTGTTGCTTTATGTGTAAAATGTTTATTATTATTATGTATTAAAGGGCACGTGATAAGATAAAATTAAAAAAATCATGCTTAAAAATTGTTTTAGAAAATATAATACGTCAGTGAATTAAGATAAAGTTTTTAAACAAATTGCATTTGAAAGTAAATTTTTTACCCTATGAGACGAAAATTGAAAATGCACGATGGTCAGAAGATTAAAAAATTGCAGTAGCGAAAATTTCAAGACCGAAATTTGATCGTGAAGTGTTGCCATTCGCTAAATGACGTCAGCGTTACGCACAGATACGTTTGTTCTTTACAATATAGATACAAAATCAGTAAAATATAATAAAGGTCAGTTATTAGGATTGGGTTATCAATTGAGGCTCTTATGCTCGGTATTTCGGAATGATAAACAGTAATTTTCGCCTTCTCAAAATTTGCATACGCACTTCTCAGATCCATATTCATCATTTTTAAAAAAATTGTATTTTGTTTGATCATTTTAAAATCATTTTAATTCAAAACTTCAAGTCACGATTGTCAGTAACATCTTTAATGTGAACAGACGCACTCTTTACTTGAGATTCTAATCTCAATTCCGGAGAGTAAAAATTTCCGTAATTTATGTTTTTAGACTCATTTGTGTTAAAATGTTTAGTTTTATCTAAGAAAATGATCGTTTTCTTTTAAATATGGCTTCATTTTCACTTAAATAAGCATTTCGCCTAGTGTCTGAAACTTAGTATCAGTACACATGCAGAAAGAAAAACAATATAGAAAATTTATGAGAAAAAATGCGTATTTTCAAAAGCAGTATGTCATTTTTCGTTATTATGCCCCTAATATAATATTATGCTCCTAATGGGATTTTGCGCCACTAAACCCTATACAACAATTTTGAATTTTTATCAGAAAATGGCATGAATAAAGATAAAAATACCTAATTATTATTCTCTCGTCTGTAATAATGAAAGCTATCTAAGTTTTACCATTTTGAAGAAATTTCACAAAAAAGGCTTTTAAAATTAAAATATAAAAGTGGAGATATTAAAAAAAAACAGATAGTGCGATCACATATACAAAGAAATAGCTTTCAGCTTAAAAAAAATATTAGTAAAATTGGTTTAGCAGAAAGATCAGGGCAGATTACTAAAAAACACACTTGTGTTTTAAATATATAGATTATATAAAATTATGAAACATTAAATTAAGCAAATTATGTTATTTTGATAAAATTATATTAGAATGTCCTAAAGAATAGCATTAAAATTTTATTAGTCGCAAGAATTTTGTACAAAAACTTGAGAAAGCAGCTGGGGTGAAACTGACGCACTTCTACAAAACATATGTCAGTTTTAAGAATTAAATTACACGCTATTTTATAAAATGATGTCATTTGCATCCGCTACAGCAATCCAGTCTTAAACTTCATCTATAGAAAAGTATTCATATGACGTCATTATCGCGGAATAACAGACAATATTGTTGACATAGCACGTATTTTAATTTCAACATTTTTTCAGGTTTTATGAGAAAATGGTAAAAAAAAGATACAGTTATCTCCTACTGCTGGATATTTTGCGTTTACTTTCAATAGAAATGGGGTACTTTTGTTGCCACGATTAGAAAAATGGTATTAAAAACTACAAAAAAATTAATATCTCAAAAATAAATTGAGATACAGCTTTCAAATAAATTGCATTTAAAAGAGTATTTTTTTCCTTATACGACGGTGTAAAAATTTAAAATGTGCGATGTTTAGAAGTTTAAAAATTTGCAGTAAAGGAAATTGCAAAACCAAAATTTTATTTCAAATTTCAAAGTGTTGCCATTCACAAAATGACGTATGCGTTACGCACAGATATGTTTGCCCTTTATAATATAGATAGGGTAGATTTATTATTATCCCAGCGAGCTTATTCAGGACCACAGAAAGGTATCTTCTATCCGTGGGCTATTTTACTTTATTTTATTTGCATTTCCACTTTGGCAACATGGATAACAATTTTAAATTCCAGAAAAGTCAGAAAATGTGAAAACGACCCCGAATATATATTCGAAATATTAGGTATTCCTACCTATCTAGATTATAAAGGACAAACATATCTGTGCGTAACGCATACGTCATTTTGCGAATGGCAACACTTTGAAATTTGAAATGAAATTTTCGTTTTGAAATTTTCTCTACTGCAAATTTTTAAACTTCTAAACATCGCACATTTTAAATTTTTACACCGTTGTATGAGGGAAAAAAAGCTCTTTTAAATGCAGTTTGTTCGAAAGCTGAATCTTAATTTATTTTTGAGATATTAATTTTTTTGTAGTTTTTAATACTATTTTTCTAATTGTGGCAACAAAAGTACCCCATTTCTATTGAAAGTAAACGGAAAATAGTCGAAAATAGGAGATACTGTATATTTTGTTGCCATTTTCTGATAAAACCTGAAAAAAAGCTGATATTAATATACGGGTTATGTCAAGAATATTGTCTGTTATTCCGTGATAATGACGTCATATGCATACTTTTCTATAGACGAAGTTTACGATTGTATTGTAAAAGTGGATTGCTTTAGCGGATGCAAATGACGTCATTTTATAAAAAAGCATGTATTTTAATTCTTAAATCTGAATTATGTTATGTAGAAGTGCGTCATTTTCACAGCCCAGCTGCTTTGAAATTCTTCACAGTTGAAAATGTTCCACTTTTGAAAATAATTTAATCGAAATCGCACATTGATAAAACGCAATGTTTTACAAAAATTTAGAGTGTCTTTATAGAAGAGAGGTGACATGCAAATAATACCGATTTATATTACAGAAATTGATGATTCTGTCCTGGATGCATTTGTTTCGCCAAGTTAGACAAGCAAATAATTAGAGGTTTAAAATAATATCATGTTCCTGAAGTTTTTGGCCAAAATTTTCTCGAATTATAAAGTTTTAATGCTATTTTTTTAAACTGAAAGCTGTTCATTTGTAGATCTGATCGCACTACCTGTTTTATTATTATTATTATTATTTATTATTTTTTTTTAATATCCACACTTTTTTATATTTTAATTTTAAATGCATTTTATGAAATTTCTTGAAAGTGGTGAAAATTAGTTAGCTTTCATTACTGCAGACAAGAGAGAAATAATGAGGTATTTTTTTTCTTTATTCATGCCATTTTCTGATAAAAATTCAAAATTGTTGATAAAAATTGTTGTATAATGTTTAGTGGTGCAAAATGCCACTAGGAACATAATAATGTATATGGGGCATAACAGCGGAAAAGGACATACTGCTTTTGAAAACACGCATTTTTCCTCATAAATTTTCTATATTGTTTTTCCTTCTGCATGTGTACTGATACTAAGTTTCAGACACTAAGGGAAATACTTATTTAAGTGAAAATAAAGTCATATTTAAAAGAAAACGACCATTTTCTTAGATATAACTAAACATTTCAACACAAATGCGTCTGAAAAACATAAATTACGGAAATTTTTACTCTCCGGAATTGAGATTAGAATCTCAAGTAAAGAATGCGTCTGTTTACATAAAAGATGTTGCTAACAATTATGACTTCAAGTTTTGAGTTAAAGTGATTTTAAAATGATCAAACAAAATACAATTTTCTTTTAAATGATGAATATGGATATGAGAGGTGCGTATGCAAATTTTGAGAAGGTGAAAAATGCTGTTTTTCATTCCGGAATACCAAGCATAAGAGCCTCAATTGATCACCACATCCTAATAACTGATCTTTATAATATTTTACTGATTAAGTATCTATATAATAAAGAACAAATGTATCTGTGCGTAACGCTGACGTCGTTTTGCGAAAGGCAACACTTCACGATCAAATTTCGGTCTTGAAATTTTCGCTACTGAAATTTTTTAATCTTCTGACAAACGTACATTTTCAGTTTTCGTCGCATAGGGAAAAAATTTACTTTCAAATGCAATTTGTTTAAAAACTGTATCTTAATTGACTGATGTATTATGTTTTCTAAAATAAATTTTAAGCATGACTTTTTTAAAGTTTACCTTATCACGTGCCGGTTTCCATACATAATAATAATAAACATTTTGCTCATAAAGCAACAAACATTTTTCAGTATTTGTTTCTGACTATTTTTGCATAACGAAATTAATACTTCCTTTATAAACAAATAAAAGAATAATATAAAAAAAAATCTAACATATTTGTGAAAGAAAAATTAACGAAATTAATACTTCTTTTACAAACAAATAAAAGAATAATATTAAAAAAAAAAAAAAAAAAAAAAAAAAAAAAACACAAATCTAACATATTTGTAATCGTACAATTTAAATTTTTAGATCTCCAAATAGGATTTTTTTTTTCTCAAATGGAATTTGTTTGCAAAGTTCATCTCAGTTTACTGATTGTCTATGGCTTTAAAAATAATTGTAAAGCATGAAATATTTTTTAATTTATCTATTTATATTATCGATTACGAAAGAACCCGTTTGCCCTTAAAACAAAATAAAGAGTTCATCCTTTTTTTTACAGCTAATATCTATTTTTAAAAAATCCCTATGAATAAAAAAATAAAATAATATAAATAATACAAAAGTTTAACAGACATAGATAAGCTCTGAAATTATCACAATATAAAAGGATGCCGTAAGTAGCAAAATCTTGGTCAAATAACTCTTAGCATACGCGGCTAATAAGAAAATATCGCTTTTGATAAATTTCAAAAATTTACTTGATTGTATAATTCGTATTTTTCATATGAAAAAGTGCTTTTTTAATGTAAGTGGGCAGTCTAAAAAATTTATTGCATAAAAAAATTATTAGTTTCCAATTTAAAAAAAAATGCACTGAAAATAGAGGCGTCTTAAATTCAGACATATATGTGTCTGAAAAAAGAATTCAGACACTTAAGAGTCTGAATATGAAATTTCAGACGTCATAGATGTCTGAATTTAAGACACATAAGTGTCTTACTAAGATAATGTTATAAATGGACTGAAAATAATGTCTGAATAATGACGAAACGTCTGAAATTAAGACACTTAGAAATTCAGACACTTAAGTGTCTGAATGTAGTACAATTATATCATATGTGTGATGACTGTAAACCCAATTATATTGCAATATATATGCCATCATAATCATAAAAGATTTTCAAATGGATGACAGATGTTTAAAATACTTTTCCTTCCAATAAATTTAGTATTACTTTATAAAACCAACAATCTGATTAAACTACAGGTCGTCTATCAAAACTGTAACAGTCCGCTTATTAAAATTTAGTAGAGTTATTTTTGATGCAGAAAGTAATTAACGACTTGATTTTCACAAAGTATAAAATCTTCCAAAAATTACTTGTACTAATGTTAGTATGTAGGGGAGGGATGGGGGAGGGGTTCAAAGAAGGACTGCTCTGCTAAATACTAAGAAATACAAGTGCTGGCAGGAAAAAAATGCATGGAGGGGAAAGGTTAAACAGCTATGCCTGGAGTCCACAGCCTAATCTGCTTAACTAAAACACAGAATCTAAACATGAAATAAGCTAAACTAAGAACCTTTTTTCGGAATGCCTCGTTCAAGAGGATTTTCGCATAAAAGAATTTCAAAAGTCTATTAATTAAGAAATAGAAACTCATTTTTGAATATATATAATATATGTGCACACATATATATAATAAAAACATTTTTCAAAATGCAGAATTGTTTTTTTTTTCCTTTTAGGGTGCTTTGCTCTTCTGAACCCCTCCCTTCATTCTACATTTAAAAATCAATGTATAACTATCTAAATAATGACTACCTAAATATCAGAATAATGAATGCAATATCTAAGTATTAATTAAAAACATTAACTATTAAAGAATATATAGTTCCTTTTTCTCTAAGCGTTTTATGTTATATAGTCATTTACAAGAATAATTTTTTTTTATATATACATAAAGAAAATTTAACTAATTAAATTTCAAAATATAGGGAGGGGTAATGGCCTTCAACCTCTCTTCTGTCGGTGATTATGCTTCGTCAAAATAAGATGTATTAATTGCAAGTGTTACGACAAAATTTTTATATAAGTTACGTTTTCACTCTGTCAGAAAGTATAAAAACTGTAATAATAATAATAATATCCAGATAATTGATCAATTTAACGCATTTCGGAAAACACCAAATAAGGAAAATAAAATGTTTCTCATTTATGCTTGTACTATGTTTTATTTCCCGTTGATAAAAAGTTTTAACGTTCATCATAAAACACGAGCTCATTATGTACTGTAAACAACCACAGCGTAGACTGACTCAGAACATTCGAAAGACGCTTACTTCATCTATTTTTCCCTTTGTCTAGGAGACATTTTACGTCCGTTGGTACATTCAAATGTAGATGTTCTTTGAACAATTTTCTGGGCGAATTCGACGCAGTTTTTTTAGGTGAAAATTCATTAAAAATATTATTGTGATTATTTCAGCTCCATGTGCATTTGCTTCCATGTGCATTTGTCATCCATGTAATACAATTCTTTATTCTGCATTAGTGTTCTTGTGAAATAACGTGTATGGAATCTGAATTCAAGTTCTGAAATTCTATGATTTTCTATGATATTTAAATGAATCATATTTCTACATCACGGTGAAATAAGGATGATATTGCTATTATGAAATTTTTATTCAATATTCATCAAAAAATTTACGGAAATAATTTTAGGTCAAGAATAGTATGCACATTTATTTTGGATATGGATTTACTTTTTAAGGATGTATGAAAGGTATGTATTTCATAGCGCGTATATATGCAGCAATATAATTTTCAAATTCAACTTAAACTGTATACTTATGTATGTTGTTTTTTAATTATTTAAAATACTTTTCTAAGACTAACGTTTATTTATCATATTTGTACCATTTTATATCAAATAAATATTTTTTACTGTTACGAGATTTGTGTACTGTTTTTTGATTTGCCGCTAAATTTATATTATTTTCAAGATAAATTGTTTAATAATTCTTTAAACTCCCAGTGTATAAATGAAAGTTTTTTTTTTATACTAAGAATCTGATTATTGCTTTAATAAATAAGCAAAAAAAAAAAAAAAAAAAAAAAAAAGAGCATAGTATTTATTCAGTACATAAGTTTTCATTATTAATATATTCACACCAAAAAGACAATTGAATAATTTTTGAAAAAGACAATTCCAGTATTATATACTATTATATTTTTTTTTGTGTGTGTAAGCTAATTTGACTATGTAAAAATATCAGTAATATTATGTAAAAAATTGCTTCATTTAAAATATTTATAAAAATAAAAGCGAAAACGTAAAATTGTCAAAACTTTTGTTTAAGAAGAAATACTTTGTTTAGATTTAAAAGAACTTAAAAAAATAATAATAACATAAAAAAATTGGTGTGTTAATGAATTTAGAGCGTTTTGATGAACATGTTGAATTCCTTGTAACATTTCATAGCAGTTATAACTATAGTTTATTTTCAACTTTTAATTTAATTGTTTGTTCGCTATGAAGGATATGCAATTCACTCAAAGTTTAATATTGGATAAAAATTTGGAAATTATCAAACATTTATTTTGATTTATATTTTATATTTTATAATTAGAGATGTATAATTTTCAAGGAAAATCTTTTTAGCCAAAAATCTGTTTTTTAGCAAAATTGATTTGTGTTTTGAAATCCAAGTTGTCAAAACTTTTTTATGTCAACTTAAATATCTATATATTCTGCATATTATTTGGTTTCAAAGTAATTTTTAATTACATTGCACATCCGTATATTCTCTAAACTACATAAATGACAGTTAAAAGAAAAAAATTACTGCAATTTTGTGATTATTATGTGTAAAATCAGTTTTCGAAATTTTCATTTTTTAATAGCACATTGTATAAAAGATAAATTATTTACAGCTATAATTTCATTTCCTCAAAAAAAAAAAAAAAAAAAAAAAAAAAAAAAAAAAAAAAAAAATTACTTATTTTGATTTTTTGTTCAAAATTTTAAATTTTGGATTTTCAAAACATGAGAAATTAAAAACTAAGCTTATTTTATTTTTAAGGCTGTTCTCAAATCCAAAAGGGCAACTTTATGACATAAGTTTTAATTTATTTTTGTTGGGAAATGCATGAAACTAGCAGGTGTTGTTATTCAGAAATTATGTCATCGAACTGTTTTTTCCATTTCTTTTCTTTTCTTTTTTTTTTTTTTTTTTTTTTTTTTTTTTGCGAACGCAATAGGTCTTTCAGAAAATAGTGTCCAAGTGGGCGTTTTGAACTGAATTCCCGCGTGAAAGAAGAATAACTACTCAAGGAAGGGTGAAAAACGTCTTTGTCACGTGATCCAAATCTGTAATAACTCAATAGGTCTTTTATTTATCAAAAAATGGAAACCACAGTTCAATTCCAAATCGCTTCCGTAGTCAGGTCTTCCAATTTTATATCTTTCTGTTAAAAAATGAATTTGTAAATGTGTCAAAACGTTTTGTGCTTGTTGAGCAGAGCAGCTGAGAACAGCCTCAAGTAAAAAGGTTTTAACAAGTTTAAAATGGAAATTTGAAAAAAGCTAAAATGTTGTATATTTCCATGTATATTTCCACATAAAATTGCGGTTTTCCCCAAAGTTGATTTAGGGGCGGTCCATAAATGATGTCACACTTTTTTTCAATAATTTTGACTCCCTCCCCCTCCCACCCTTTGTCACAAAGTGTCACACTTTACCATTCCCCTTATCACACTATATTACATCAGCATATACTTGCAGTTCAGAAACAAAGCACTACGTTATAGATTACATTTCAAATTTTATTTTTAAACTTTAACTATGTGTTTTAATGACATTTGTGAGCATAACTACAAAAATGATTCGTGCACTTATTTTGTATGAAAAAAGACTAAGGTTTACAACAAAACATAATTAATAAACAGTAGTAATAAAATATTAATATGAAAGAGCAATTGAAAACAGTAGTATTTTGGAATTTGAAATGGAATTTAATATATTTGGCTTTACATCTTATCTTTACTTTATCAATAAAAAATACTTTAATTTCAAAATAACTTCAAAATTTAATCAGCTGATTTTTAATGCTTATATTTTAACCAAAATATGTGATGTCATATTTCTTCTTCTTGTGGGTGGGGGGGACCCACTTGTCACAAACGTCCACAATTTCACGAACTCCCCCCCCCCTCCTTCAAGCGTGACATCATTTCGGGATGGCCCCTTATATAAAAAAGGCAAAAAAAAAATGTATATTTAGGCAAAATAGGTTTTGAAACTAGAAGTGACTTTTCGTATATGTTATTATATATATGTGTGTGTATGTGAACATGAAAACAAATCATAGAAGCATTAGAATGAAGCTATCGTGAAATTCTGAATATTTTATAATTATTTTTTCAACTTTTCTTACGGTAAATAAACCCCTCTTAAAAAATCGAATTTACTCTTTAATTGAAAAGTTTCATACTAATTTTTCTTTAAATATTGGGATCTCATATACTGAAAATTGTGGCGGAATATAGTGTTAGATTTTATTTAACACAGAAATAAAAATGCAACAAATGCTTAAACAGATTCAATTAGAATATCTTATTTAAATGGGAAGAAATTGCACTACAAAGCAGGGATGGAATTCTTTCTGAAGAAGTGAATCATTTTTTATAGATGGGAATAATTTGTTACCATAAAGCAGAGCTGATTGCAGCATGGGCAAATTGGGCTGTTTTATGGACCTTTAGCTTTACGGGCCCCTAAATTTATAACGAAATTTTCATAAAGCTGATATTTTAAATTTGTTTTGATCTTATACTTATTTTTATAAATATTCTGTACTTTTAGAACATGATTAGGCTAAAGAAAATTATATATTTATCCAAATATGTATCTGACGGCATCGAATAGGATTATTTATTTAGTATTTATTTATTTATTTATTTTGGAACAGTATATGAAGGCAGTGGGGGGAGGTAGCGAATGAATACTAGGTCTTTGGACAAGATTAATTTGAAGTTCTCACTAAAAGTAATAACTATTTTTGATGACGTAGGACATATATGATACCACATGAATACATATTTAGGTGAATATATATATACATATATTATCCTATTCTAAAACTGCAAAATACTGATTACAATCCTCATAATATCAAAACTGATTTAAAATATCAGCTTTATGAAAATTTCATACCCAATTCGGGGTATCCTAAAATCAAGGGGCAGAGAAGCATTTCATTTTTCCCACGCTGCAATCAGCTCTGCTTTATGGTAACAAATTATTCCCATTTATAAAAAATGATTCAATGTGGTCAAACATGGCTGCGTATATGGCTTAGAAAGAAAAGTGGTCAAAGATGGCTTCATATTGGCCCAAAAAAAAGGGCTCAAAGATGGCCACAATTAAGACATTTGACATGTCTGAAATTCAGACGTAAGAAGTGTCTGAAAAATTTAAGACATTTTAAAACGTCTTAAAATTGAACACTCATGTTTCAGACACTTAAGTGTCTGAAATTCAGATACAAGAAGTGTCTGAAAATTTTAAGACATTTTAAAACGTCTGAAAATTGAACATTGCGTTTCAGACACTTAAATGTCTGAAATTCAGACATTTCAGTTTAGAGTGCGGGAAGCCCGGGTACGATTCCCTAGTATATATAAAATCCTAATGAAACGAATTTATGAAACGAATATGAAACGCTTGAAATGTATCGATTCTTTGAATCGACTGATTAAACAACTGACTTTGTTTCACGGCGATTTCTCCTAAAATATGGAATACTTTGCGATGAAATTAACACCAAAAATCCGTGTTGATCCACAGATCACAAAACTGGTATTAGAATTTTTAAATTCGAATTAGTTTTCCAAATATTATTTTTTTTCTAATTTTAAATACATTTTTTCTAATGATGGCAACTCAAATTTTAATCATAACAGAATTTTTTTTTTCATAATTCAGAAAAGGTTACTATTTTAAATTAATTTGGCGACAGTTTGGCCTCCTTTAAATCTATGCTAAGAACAATGCTTTTTTTGTATTTCATTATCATTTTATTAAATACAAAACTTTCATTTAAAAATGAAACACTTAAATTGATGGCTTTCACTTCTTTACAAAAAAAAAAAAAACAAAAAAAAAACGAAAAGAAAAATATTAGGCACAGATGTCATATACGCACCGGGGTACCTAATTGGCGCACAAATGGCATTATTTTGATAGACATGGTAACCCGGCTATTGTTGTTTATTTAATAATAAATGTATATTTACTTTTATTTATTTTTTTAATTTATATAAATTATTTTTTTCTATAGTAATTAAGTATTTTTTTTTTTTGCTATTTCCTTTTGGAAATAATAGAAAATAATTAAAAAATACGGTACAATGTAGTAGTTATTCCGTCACCCAATTTCGCAAATTATATAAATCGCCAAATACTAGCCAAATTGTACAGATTGACAAAATTTTTATTTTAAATAACGAAAGAACAAATAAATTTGTATAACATTAATAAATATAAAAATAAAACGTCGAAATAAAAATCATTTCATGACGTAAACACGTGTAGCTTGCTAAAAGTCAAGTGAATGTGACATTTACCATCAACCATTATTGACATTTAATCTTATAGTTCGCGATAGATTTTTTGTCGACGGGATAACAAAGTAGTACCAAAAATACATATGTAACTGGTATTCGAAAACGACGTTTTCGTCAAATTTTCGTAAAAAAAAAAAAAAAAAAAAAAAAAAAAAAAAAAAAAAAAATCATGCCAAACATGCGGTGTGTATATGACATCTGGCGAAATATTAAATTATGTAACAAACCATGACATTTAATTCAACTTCAAATCAATGTTTTCATTTACCATTCGAACAATAAAAAAAATGCTAACTGGCGAGTTGAAGAAAAGATATTGGCGAGATTTGCACCCGGCTTTTTTTTCTTTCGGCACAGATGTCATATACCCCATATTGGCGCGATTTTTTTCTGACGCCAATGTCATATACGCAACGGGTACTTAACTGGCGCCAAAGTATCGTTATTTTGCTTGATACGGTAAGCCGGATGTTGTTTATGTTGTTAAAGCGTTCCCCAAATTGGCGTTGGAAAAAAATCGCGCGAATATTGGGGCGTATATGACATTTGTTCCAAACCTTCATATGAAAGGCGAAGGGATCAGATCGTATTTGTTTATGGCATTTGATGACTTGAACTATTATAATATAGATGAAATGATGGGGATAGAATAATATTTGGTGACTTATCACCTATGCCTGGATAACATTAAAATATCAAAATGGCACCTAGAGTATAAAAAGCAAAGTGCTATTGTTATAGAGATTGTTTTAAAATATCGGTTGACAAAGACTCTGAATACTTAAAATTACATATAATTATTTTACAGACATGCATACAATAAATACAATAAACCCAACTGGAGTGAAAAATTAGCCAGAGCCAGGAATCGAACCCGGGACCACAGTCGATTCCTGGCTCTGGCTAATTTTTCACTCCAGTTGGGTTTATTGTATTTATTGTATGCATGTCTGTAAAATATTTATATGTAATTTTAACTGTTGAATGCAGGCGTTATTTATGTGTGTATGTGTGTTTTAATATATATTGTAGTATGAGTGTTTTATTATAACTCTGAATACTTGTGTATTTTAGCTTCTTTTCAAATGTTTAACTGATCCTCTTTAATCAAAAACGAAAACAACCATTGGATGTCTTAACAGCAACTGATTCTCCGTTAAATTTTTGCAATCAAAGGGAATTGAATGGAAACCCGTTTACAGGGAGATATGCACACCTTTTTCAGAATAATTTAATCTTCTCTAATATTTTAAAAACCCATTAGATTTTTAGATTTTTATATTCTGCGGTGTCTTAACGGGGGTTGGCGAGCGTAGCTTGCAGGGGGCAGAGCCCCGTAGTATAGATATAATATTAATGGAACTACACCCAAGATTTTTTTTTTAAATGTTGGATATATTTATTGCGCATTAATTACAATTCAAACATTATGGCGACCAAAAAGGCATTAAGCCCTTGATTGGTGGTGGTATATTATTTATACTACTTAGTTTTAAAATTAGCATTAGATTTTCCTAATAAAATTTTGTTTTTTTAAGTACGTGAAAAAAAATGTTTAAAATGCACTTCTTTATTTTAAGCTGAAATTGTTCGAAAATTGTGGTGAAATTTAAACATTATGGGAAGAGAACTCTTTAAAATCAATTGTGTATTAAATAAATTCAAAATAATTCCATTATTATATTATGTATACCAATATATTTTCTGTATTCTTTAGAGCCGTATTCTTATTTACTTTAGAAAGCAAATCGTGTATATTTTCTTGGAAAGGACAAGATATCAAATACTATCCGTATAATCAGCGTTAGAATTTAAAAAAATAAGTCACTAGTCCCAAGGAGCAGTGACCACGAAAATTTTCTGGACCGCAGGCGTCATCATTGGCCCGCGACATAAAATTCTATCAAGTCATTTTAGCCCTTTGAGTGAGACCCCCCCCCCCCACACACACACACACACCGAGAATATAAACCAAACTTACTTTGTAGTTAGCCAAAATTTTCCTCATAATAAAAACTAAAGTTATAATTTGCTAAAAATTGAATAAACAGTAGTGCATAAATAAGAACTATAAAATTAATATTATTATTATATAATATAATAATATTATTTTATTTCCAATTATTTATTTCAACTGACTGTAAGGTTTAGTGCAAACATTTTTTTGATTATTTATTTATTTAATTTTATGTTTTTAAATAAAATAAGATTATGTGATCTGTGTCTTGTTGCGGTTTTCTTAGGGCTGGGAAAATTTTCGTTTGCCTGTCAGATAGGAAAAAGAAAGTTACTGGTGCTGTGGACCACTAAATTTCCAAAATAGTGGTCCAATCGAATTTTTTGGTGGTTTCAGACCAGCGGACCACCAAGGATTTCGAACGCTGCATATAATGATATTAAAAGCCTGTTTTCGGCTGGAATCTCTCTGGGTGGTCGTACATGAATTTCTCTGGTGGTCTTAGTATCTTCCATGAAGAACCCCTGACTGTTGAATGAGATAGGCAAGAGTGTCTCCAACCATATGAGAAACTTTCTACTGGGGCTACTGGTGATCACTATATCCTAGTGAGTAGTAATGCGTGACATTGTCTAACTAGGAATATCGAAAGCTACCTTGTCGTTGAAAGTATAAAATGCGTAGAATTTTCAACTTCATATTAAGACCTTTATCTTATTCGTGACAATGTGCAGCCAGGAACCGAAAGCTACCTTGTGGTTCAAGGTATAAAATGCGTAGAATTTTCAACTTGGTATCAAGATCTGTATCTTATTCGTGACAACGTCTAGCCTGAAATGTCGAAAGCTACCTTGTGGTTCAAAGTATAAAATGCGTAGAATTTTCAACTTCATATTAAGACCTTTATCTTATTCGTGACAATATCTAGCTAGGAATGTCGAAAACTACCTTGTAGTTCAAAGTATAAAATGGGTAGAATTTTCAACTCGATATTATGTCCTTTATCTTATTGAGCACTTTTTAGACTACTTTGGAAGCCTAGTGATTGTTTTAACACTGACCCCATGTTCGTTTACTACGCTAGAAAAGCGCTTATTCCATCCACCGATATTGCACCCTGTTTCAACCTCGCACAGCCACAATGGCACCTTTTTTTAAAATTATTTTTAACTAAATCAATACTAATTGATAAAGATAAAGATATTGTATGAGCTGAAGTTTTCTCACCGAGTGAACTAATGCCTAGAACGGCAGTCGAACCCATGAGTTAAATCATCAACGTTCTACTATTGAGCTACATGGAACGACAACTACCAGATGCTATTTCCAATGAGATTATCTGGGTGAAATGCATTTGACGGTTATCGGCCCAGATAGCTCAATAGATATGTGGTTGATAATTTAAATCAAAGGTCTTCGGTTTGATCCCCAGCCTGAGCTTGTTTTTAAATTAAGTTAGTATGAGCTACAATAGTAGTAGAAAGAGGCAATGCCACGCTGAATTCAATTAAGGTGCAAAAAATATTAAAGTGAAATTATTAAATTATTTTTGACAAAATATAAGGTTTGTTTAATTTATAATAATAAAAGTGTTATTTTTGACACAGAATCACAATTTTCATTTTTATAGCGGAAAGGTAGGGGTGAAAATTATTCCTCCACCTTCGGGAAAATATGTTTACACACATCTCTGCTGTTTAAAATCTAAATTCTAGAATAAAATTAATATATACATATAGGACTTGAATTTACGTAGCATCCTTTATTTCACTTATAACGTACGTGGTCGAATCAACTAAGTCTTTAGTATTTATTATTTTCTAAGAGTTGAACGTATGAGATATAAAAGCGAATTCACAGATCACGAGCACAACGACTTTAAACATTGAAAATTTAAGAAGAGTCAGTCTCTTATTTTTCCATCATTCATGAAGCATTGACACGGAAGATTTCAATAAAGCAATTGAGTATATTAGGCCTAATTAGAATATTCCACAGAATATATTTTTTAATGTTTAATTCTAGTACGTTTGAAAAACCAGTTGAAACGCGTTATAAAATTAGAAGTCTTCAAGGAATTAAATTCACGTTTATATGATTTCAGCATTCTGTTATCATTTGAATATTTCAATAAATTAGCGTTTTAAACATAACCTTCCTCTATACATTTTATTTTTTTTTTTATTTCTGCTATTAAAGTGGTTAATAGGATTAAAACTGACTGAAAATTCTTTATGTAATAATTATATGTAATATATATAATATGTAATAATAAATTTTCTAATAAATAGGTATTATGCCATAATAGATTGTATAAATTGTTTTGAAAATTTTTCTCCCTTATAAACATTGAAAGCTATTTACAAAGGTGGGGTGATTTATTATGTGCAAGTGCTAATTAGAATACTTTTAAAGATTTATATGTCGCTTACAGCACGATAATATGCCTAAACACAAAATTCTAAAAGAAAACATCATGTTACATTTCCTTTATAAGCATTATTTAATTCAGTCTAGCATGAAAATGTTGCAAATATATCTCTTTGATTAATTTTGCCGTTACTAACTTTCCTACAGAAATTTCAGCATTGAAATCTGCATTTCCTGTTTAGTTCTCAGGAAAAGCAAAACTATCCATTACTAAATGTCATAATTCATCTTAGACATTGCTTTAAAATTCTGAAAATTTGCTACATCTGTTACTGACAGATTTTAATTACAACTTACAATCCGGAAATCCGTACAATTTTTAGTTGGTTTTGAGAAATTTTGAACTTGTTTACAAAATATTTTTTATAATGATAAAAGTAAAATATATTTATTTTAATTACAACCAGTAAAATGTTTGTGCATTTTTCATATCTAATAAACAGTAAGAAAATAAGTTATTTCAAAGATAAAAGTAACATAATCATTTAAACTTTAATAATTCAATAAATGGAAAATTTCCGATATGCCTATAACTATAACATTAAGGAAAGAGTGCTATGATAAATGTTATGATTAATTTTTTTTCACAATATTTTAAGTGTTTTATTGAATATATAAATCTACAGAATAATAATATAATATATGTAAGTAGATCGATATTTTAGATATACTTATATTTCAAAGGCTGACAAATGCTTTGAAGTAAGAAAAAAAAAAAAAAAAAAAAAAAAAAAAGCTGTATTAAATGAATTTCTAAAGTTGATAATAACGGTAAAATAAACTTAATGCAAAAACATATAATGAATTATTTTGCTTTGTTGAATAGAATAAGGTAAAGTGGAGTAACTTGGTTAGGAAAAGTATTATTTTTCAATTCTGCACTCACTTCTGAAAAAGATTCAAAACATTAAAGGAAAATGATGTGTTTAACCTTTAAATGCGCGATTTTTTGTTTCGAAAAAATTATATATGATTCTCTGAAAGATTTATTACACAGAAAAAATAATGAAAAAAATGAGAGATACATTTTTCATATAATACGTCAATCTTTTCTGCTGTTTCACATCTGCAATACAAGTAAAAACTACTGTCGTGTGGCTGTTTTACGCTAAAATATTGCAAATTAGTAAATATTTTAATAAGTATGTCTCATAATTCCTTATTTTATGTAATTGTTTATTTTATAAAACTTAACCTTTAACTCTTTAATTCCCATGATAGAATACTTTCTAGAAATTACGTAGATCAGAGAATCTGATTTTACACCAGAAAGTTTCAATGACTAATTTCGCTTTATTTAAATACAGAATGTCTGTTATTAATTAAAGCAGATATTGCTATTTTAATTTTCTGGTGTGAATTAGGTTTATACGAATAAAAAAATCTATTAAATTCAAAACACTGTTGTTTGCATGTATGCATGCGCCCTAAAGGGTTAAGCAATGAGAACATTGCAATCGTACCTAAAGTTTTTTCAAATATACTTTTTAATGTTAAAACTTCTAAACTTTTGTTTGTTTTTGCACCCATTTTACCCCAGGCGTGGGATAAAATGAATAGTTAGTGGGGTAAAGTAGGTAGTGGTGAAAAGACTAACTACCTTATATTGTAACTACATAAGGTAATGTGTTTATGCATTGTAATCATAACTAAAGTATTTTCAAACATATTTTTTAATGTTAAAACTTAAAATCTTTTGCTTGTTTGTTATACTCATTTTAAACCAGGCATGTGATAAAATGAGTAGGTGGAGTAACATGGGTAGTGGAGAAAAGACAATCGTAATTACCCTACATTGTATGGAATGTAATTATTTTATTACCAGAAATAATTGTAGTTTCATTAGCTATAAGTTGCATCTGAAAGCTGCAGCGCACACGACTGTTATATTGCTTCCTTTAAAAAGAAATTATTTGAAATTTCTAAGCGGCAGGAGTGTCTTTTTTTCTAAAAATATTACAAAATTATAATTTACTAATAAGTTTTCCAATGAAATTTTCAACATCGATGACCGTAATCTTCTCGATAAATATTTTGATTATTTCTTCCCTGAGTATTCTACTATGTCTCAATTGCATCACAATATCTTAAGCATAGTTTAACTGTAAACTGAGGTTGATGTACAGTACTGTCTAGTGTAGTACTGTCTAATATAGACTATATGCATCCCAGACTAAATGCATCCAGTTGTACCCAGACACTGCTGATAAAAATCTTCGTCCTACCACAGTATTTGTGAATTTGTAGAATGCGTTTCACTACATCAGATTCAGCCATAACGTCTCCAACCTTATATCAGGCTCTTATTTTATTTTATTATTTCTTTAGTATAGCCTTTTACAAAGCTTTTTTGTTCGTTTTGACTTAGGTATTAACTGTAATTTGTTTAAAGGATGGCATATTTCAGACCTTTGTATGTTGAAGAAACGACAGAAGTGCAACAAAATCCTTAGAAGTGGGTGCCTGTTCAGGAATATTTTCTATTGCACTTGCGAAGTAACAAAAAATGGTTGGGCCAACGTTGGTTAATTGTCATTCCACTTTGGCTCATGGTAAGAAATATCCTCCTTGTCATACCATTAGTCAACAAACCATTTGCCAACAAAGGTCCAACAGGAGTCAAACCGTTTGCTTCTTAGAATCCTTCTCAGCTATGTTCCAAATAAGAAAGATCTGTGCCCTTACTATTTCCCAACCTTTTTCTAACACTACCATTCCCAATCATACCATTTTTCAAAAGTTTTTATTCTACCATTCCAAATCATGCCATTTCCCAACAGTTTTCCAACCCTACCATTTCTCAACCGTTTTCCAACCCTAACATTCCCATTACTACCATTTCTCAACCGTTTTCCAACCCTACCATTCCGAATCCTACCGTTTTCCAAACCCACGATTCCCAATCCTACCTTTCCCCAAACCCACCATTCCCTATCCTACCTTTCCCCAGCGGTTTCCACAAACTGCCAAAGATGGATTAACAAACTATGCCACTAGGGTTCATGTTGAAAGTTGTCTTACATCCCCTGTGTATTTCTCGGTTATCATCCAGATCCTTTAAAAAGTTTCAGTATATGGTCAACGTTTAAAGTTTGAACAGCTTTGGATATTTTCTGAAGACGGCTATTTTCGTACCATGTCTTCGGAAATTTTCGCCAGGAATGCTTCCGTAGGGCGGAAATCCCTACATCCAAAGGTTCTACGGCATATGACTTATCTTTGTTGAAGGGGGGGGGGGAGGGAATTACATTTCGTTGCCCATTGCTTATCTTATCGTTTTGTATGGTAAGTGGGCACCATGGACATCAAATATTAGAAGAATTTTTTTTAATAGTTTTGTATATTTTGCCCGCTCCGGGGTCAGTCTCAGACTATGCCTGTCTCATCGTTAACGCAGGCATTCATCTGTCTGTCGTTACATGAGTAAATGGTTGAACTGATTTGTCACAGTTGTATATCGTCGCCTCAGCGCAACAGTAGGACATCTAGTAATAATAAAAAATGAGATGTCTGACTTACTGCTATGAATAACTGTGTTTGCATCTAGTGGAACAACTTCTGAAACACAAAGTTATGTTTAATACTATATCTCAGATGGGTTTAATAAAAATTACCTACTGTTCCTCTAGATGCAGACACAGTTTTTCATAGCAGTAAGTGAGACATCTCATTTTCGATTATTGCTAGATGTCCTACTGTTGCTCTGAGGCGACGATATAACAACTCGTACTAAATCCCGATTCTAAATTTAATAGAAATATAAATTAGCAACTTATGAAATATCTTTTAGTATTTCTTCCTCAAAAAAAAAAAAAATTTTAATCGAAATCAATTGGTTATTTTTATTATTATTTATATATTTTTTATAGGTTAACTTTATCCGAATCTGCTAAGGAAATACATTTAATAACGATAAAAAAAGTCCTTAAAATAATTTTTTAATTTAGAATTATATATATATATTTTTTTATTTATTTTTTTTTTTTTGAGCGATTTTGTTTTTTCTGAAACATAGATAAAAGGAAGATGCATTAAACATTTTAAATATAAAATGTTATTAATTAATAAATGAAGGACATATTTAAAAATAAATAATTAATCTTCTTACTTTTACTAAAAATCGTTTATTTTAACTTCAGGTAAGATTATATATTTTCAAGAATTCTTTTTATTACTAGGTTGAAAATAATTATTAAGTTATTCAAACATGTCAATTATTGTAAATTTAGATTACATCATTTAATAACTATTTTAAATATTCAACTAAAAATGGAGCACTTACGTCTTTAAAAAGAACTTCTGTTTTAATATGTTTCCATATTTATATTTAATTTCATGTTAAACGTTAGAAACATATCTTTTTAATATACATTATACGTCAGTTGACTGTGTTAACTTGTGAGAAATTATCTATATATTTAAAAGACAAGGCTGCTTTTTTAGCCATCTGGCCTGAGCTTTCTACTGAACGGATTTTGATAATTATTTTTAAAAATGAAATCCGTTTATTTGTAGATATTCCAGCACTCGCTATTTGCTAAAATAATCTCATTTTTATGCTTCAATTTTAATTTAAAACGTGCTTTATGGAATTTATTCATATTGGTAGCAATCGGATTACTTCCATTATTGAAGAAAGAAGGGAAACAATGGGAACTACCATATCATTACGGGTGCCATTTTCGTATTACAATTAAAAATAACTTTAAAAATAATAAATATAAAATACATACTGAACAGAAAATGATGTCATGATAGAAAAAAAACACATTTTTACTCATAAAGCGTTATATTTTAATATTTTTTTCATTCCGCTGATATTGAGATTGAGACGTTGATCTCTGAGGGCTTCAATGAATGAAAATGCCGCCATAGTGGAAATGAAATGAGTATATACTTTGATAAAACTAAATATTTATTACGAATGCGTCTAAAGAGGCATGCATTTCTGGATTTCACCTTCACCCAGATTAGAACCTTAAGTCGAAATGTTCAAATGCAAGATTGTAACTGGCAAACGTGACATCACGTTTTGGACTATATTTATTAATAATCTTTGGCACGTTAAAATATTTTTACAACAGTGAATATGAATATGAAAAGTATGCATGTAAATTTTGTGATAGTGGAAAAGATGTTATTTTTAGATTTTGTTGAAAAAAAATTATGATTGTGTCATCGTGGCGCAAGTTTCGTTGTTTTTTCATTAGCTTATACCAAATATCAAAGTCTCAATTAATAACTTCATAGTTTCTTATCTAAATTGCATGTTACTGATTACGTATAGGAATAAAATTTAATTTTTCAATAATTTGAAAAGTTGAAATTAAACTCAATTAATAACTTCATGATTTCTTATCTAAATTGTATGTTACTGATTATGTATAGGAATAATTTTTCAATAATTTGAAAAGTTGAAATTAAACTCTATTAATAACTTCATGATTTCTTATCCAAATTGCATGTCTCTGATTGCGTATGGGAATAAAATTTAATTTTTCAATAATTTGAAAAGTTGAAATTAAACTTTAGTTAAAAATAATATTTGTTTTAAGAGTTAGGCCAGCCAATATAAGATTCATTATTAATTGTAATTTTTTTATAAATTCAATCAATCAGTTCTTTTAAACATTTTCATTCGTCGAATTCGATGGGTTTCGACTCGTTGTTGATTAAAACAATTGTTATCCTCACATGATCAAAAGACTGAATTGTATTACACTGATTTATCAATAAGTTTTAATAAGGACTGGGTTAACGACAATATCCTACAACTTTCCCGATCATTAAATGTATTGATTAATGCGAACTCACCCTTAAATAACCTTTGATGAAAGTTATTAGTGAGATAGAAGGAAATAATGATATGTTCAGGAAACTCATATTCCTAATCTGGAATCTTTGCCATAGATAAAACATAAATTGGCTGTTTTCTGATTTTCAATTAAAAACTATAAAATAACAAAGATATTAATTTACGGCTTACCTAAATGTTTTCATCAATCATTTATCCATGCATATTTTTTAATAAACCTAAATGAATAGAATGTTTTTAGAAAAGAATAATTTTGTATCAAAATTTTTAAATATGCAAGGAATTCCATCAATTTGATTTTGTCTGCTTCTCTATTCAACTTGGTCACCATGAGAAAATATATTTGAGAATTGACTGTAACGATAATTTTGGGAGGATAAAAAATGTATTTATTGCGAAAATGTAGAATCTGAATAATATTCTGTGAATAATTTATACTTTATATAATGCCCATAAAAATATCTAAGAATGTATCGTTGGTAATCTTTTAGGTAGCTTTCTTTACAAAAAGCTACCTATTGCAGCCGTTCGGAGGAAAGCGATTTCAAAAAATTTTGGTATATTTTCATCGATCATGACCCCCAGACCCCGAAACCACCCTCCGTTCAAAATTGATATATATATATATATATATATATATACATATCAATATATATATATATATATATATATATATATATATATATATATATCTGACCTATGTCACACTGTAACTCTCGTATTTATGAACCGATTTGGATGTAATTCGGTGTGTACATAGTACATACCAATGTCTCGATTGAGTTCGTTGGCCAGCTTCATCCGCCATTTTGTTACAAAATGGCGGCCATTTAAAAAAATTTAAAAAATTTAAAATTTGAAATGTGGTACCAAAAAATTGAAAATGGAAAAATATTTTTTTCTTATGTATTTGACCATTATACAAAGACTCCGTAGCAGTTTTTGTTTCGTCTATATCTTAAAAAATGGCTGAGTTATAGCATTTTGAATTTCTAGCGAAGCTGACATTTTGAAACGTCCTGAAATTTGTCACGCGATAAAAGGCGTATTTATGAACCGATTTGGATGTAACTTCGTTTATACATAGTACAGACCAATGTCTCGACCGAGTTCGTTGGCCAGCTTCATCCGCCTTCTTGTTTAAAAATGGCGGCCATTTAAAATTTTAAGAGAAATTTTAATTTGAAATGTGGTATCAAAAAATTGAAAATTCAAAAAATATTTTTTTCTTATGTGTTTGACCTTGATAAAAAGATTCGGGAGCAGTTTTTGTTTCGTCTATATCTTAAAAAATGGCTGAGTTATAGCATTTTGAATTTCTAGCGTGGCTGATATTTTGAAGCGTCCTGATTTTGGCCACATGATAACAGGCGTATTTATGAACCGATTTGGATGTACCTTGGTGTGTACATAGTACATACAAATAACTCAACCGAATTTGTTGGCCAGCTTCATCCGCCATCTTGTTTCAAAATGGCGGCCATTTAAAAAAATTTAAAAAAAATTAAATTTAAAATGAGATACTAAAAAATTGGAAAATGAAAAAGATTTTTTTCGTATATGTTTGACCTTAATACAAAGATTCCGGAACAGGTTTTGTTTCGTCTATATCTAAAAAAATGGCTGAGTTATAACATTTTGAATTTCTATTGTGGCTGACATTTTAAAACGACCTGATTTTTGTCACGCGATAACAGGCGTATTTATGAACCGATGTGAATGTAACTTGGTCTGCACATAGTACATACCAATGTCTCGACCGAGTTCGTTGGCCAGCTTCATTCGCCATCTTGTTTCAAAAGGGTTGCCATTTTAAAAAAATGTAATTTAAAATTTAAAATGAGGTATTAAAAAATTGGAAAAAGAGAAAGATTTTTTTTATGTGTTTGGCCTTGATACAAAGATTCTGGAGCAGTTTTTGTTTCTGAAAATTTGTTCTTTTGTTTATATCTTAAAAAGTGTTTCAATTATAGCACTTTGAATTTCTATCATGGCTAACACTTTGAAACGATCTTGTATTTGTCACGTGATACCACACGTATTCGCCTATTTCGATGGAAGAAGGCATGTGGATTGTATACATCAATATCTCGACCAAGTTCGCTGGCCAGCTTCATCAGCCATCTTGTTTCAAAATGGCGGCCATTAAAAAAAAAAAATATTTAAAGTGAGATGCAAAAAAATTAGAAATTGAAAAAGTTTCTTTCTTAAGTATTTGACCTTGATATAAGGATTCAGGAGCATTTTTTGTTTGTCTTTATCTTAAAAAATGGCTCAGATATAGCAGTTTCAATTTCTAACGTGGGTGACACTTTGAAAAATCTGATTTTTTGCCTGCGACAGCACTCGTATATATCAACCGATTCCGATGTGAGTGAGCATGTGCACAGCAATTACTAAGTTCTCGACCAAGTTCACTGGTTAGCCTTATCCACCATGTTGTCTTAAAATGGCAGGCACTTTAAGAAATCGCCGAATTTTGCAGCCAAATATAAGTTACTTTAAATAAAAGCAGCTTATATACAGCTGACTAATTTCGCGAAATTCTCATTCATAATGATTTAGTATTGATAAAAATTAGTATTGAATCTCCTACATTCGGTTTCCACTTAATTGAGCTTCGTGTGTTTGAATAATATAAGTTGGCTTTTTTAAAATAAGGAATATGAAAGCTACCTCTTCCTCCCGGCACTGGCCGGAAGGACTTTTTCACTTTTATTGTTCAATATATTGAATAATATAATAGTATAACTTGTCCAGTACAAGAAAAATACCAGAGTGGCTTTTATTGTTTATTGTCGACAAAAGTCAAATAATCATTGGGATGTTTTCATGAATAATAATTTTATCAAAGTCTTTGTGTTTAACTTCAAATTAAGTATTTCATAATTTATTTATACCTTATTAAGTCTGTACAAGTTACTAAATTCTACCTTATATTAATGATACAAATTCTGCATATCAGGTTTGCTGAATATAAAATTTTTATATTTATTTATTCTGATAATTTAAAATTTATAATGATTTTTTTAATTCTTTTAAATTCACAATATGTTTTAAAACTTTTACTGATTCTTTTTGTTGTGTAGTTATTACAAAGTACGCATAATAAATAATGTTCAAACATCATTTATTTTTTTTTTAGATTGCTATTCATATAATCTCGAACTTTTATCGGTAGATATTAAATGCAGGAAAGCTTTTATTCTTTACTCGTTTTCATAAGCATTCATATATCTTGATATTTCTAAATTTATTTACGAACATTTTGAAATATTTTGCTGCTTTACCTCTAAAAATATTTGTTTCTAAAATTATTCCTATTTCTCAAGAAAAAACATGTGCAATTTGTATTCCAAACTAGTGTTATCAGGACCGCCGGGGAAATAATTTTCGGTTAAGATTTCTTAAACATTTAAACTGAGTAAATATTTAGAAAATAGAGAATAAATAATAAGAAGAAAGAAAAATCAGGCGTTAAGCACAAATTAGGAAACACTTTCCAACACATTCCGAATACTATAACAAACATTCCCCGTTTAATAAGTTGAAAGTTCTAAGTAAACAGTTTGGAAACAGTTTAATAAGGTTAAAGATGATGCCTAAGTAAACTATCTGAAAACGCATAACGGATTTGAAAACCCAATTTCAACAATTCTCATCTATAATCGGAAAACTTTTCAAATTCTTTTGTGAAGCCCTGTATATGGTCTAAGGATTTGTACATATTGTAATATTGTTTGATATCACATATATTGCTCTTTATAAGTAGTTGTTATTATCCCTATATATTAAAATTTAATATTAACTATCTAGAAAAATATGCACCATTCTATTTCTGTTTTGTATAGCTAAGTGTTAAATTAATATATTTCCCTTTTCACGTATTGCTTAAATACTTAATGCAGCATGTACCGGAAGTGCTCCGCACATGCCAGAGACAATCGAAAACCAAGTTGAGTGAGCCAAACCTCGTAATAATCAAACCCAAATAATCCAAAAAAAGAATCATCATTAATGTTAGAAAATGTTGATAACTGAAGTCTAAGATAAAATTTCATAGTACAGAAAGTAGCTGAATTGTAACCTAAGTTGAATGAACCAAATCCCGTTGAAATTGCATCCTTAGAATCCGAAGAAAGAATGCGCCCCCAAGCGTTGGAAGATGCCCCCTCATCTTGTAAGTTTCATTAATTACTTTTAACATTAACACGATATATTTAATAAACAGATGAAATCCCTTATTTAAAGTTACCTTTAAAATAACGCGATTTATAATTTACGGCTGTAGTGAGTAAACTTAAGTTGATGCTGAAAAAGGAGATTAATGTTTGAAAAAAGTGATAGCTGAGGTATAAAGAAAGACCCTGGGGGCCAGAATCTTAACTGGAATATAATTGGATATAAGAAAAAATTTTAGTAGTTTTAAAGTAGCTGGAGGAAGCTGAAACTATATTAAAGAAAATTGTAATAGAATCGGATAGTTTTAAAAGAAGCTGCAACAAAGGCCCAAAGAAGGAGATTAATATTCAAAATTGGTGGTAGTCTCAGAAATTTGTTTGTCATTCATGTAGTAGCAGGAGGACTTAGGAAGTTGTTTAAAAAAAAGTTAGTGCATCGAACCATTTTTAAGGAACCTATAACAAAGGGCCCAACGAGGGCCAACTGATAGTAAAGAGCAGGGCCCTAACATGAAAACTTGTTAAAAGATCTAAGTTCTTAGCACTTTAGATCTCCAATTAGTCAAAATTAAACATAGAATATGAATTAATCATTAGAATAAAAATTTAAAGAAATGCGCAAAAATTGGAGGGAAATGCTTAAAACAGTGCCCTAGGGTCCAGTAAAAATAAGAGAGTGTTGTTCCGGGGAGAAGAGTACAAGGCTCAATTTTAAAATGTTGCATTGATAATGCGAGAAAATTAGGTGGTGAAAAATGCATGCCGTACAAAAAGATCAAGGGACACCGAATCGGGCCCTAAGGAACACTAGGGTGCCACAGGATTTTAACTGGAATAAAGAAACAGGAGAATAACTAAATGGAAAAAGGGTTCCAAAAATGAAGATCGGATATGAGGAGGCAATTTGTTAACAATTTATGGTGCAAAAAATTTAATGGGCCCCAAGGAACTAGGGACTTAAGTGGCATATACTTGCGTATAAAGGTACTTTTTAGTAGTTTTTAAAGTAGTCAGAGGTTTATAGAAATATGTTAAAGAAAGTTGCAAGCAATTCCGATCACTTTTAGAAGCTGCACCAAGGGCCCCAGATGATTAGCATTCAAAATTGGTGGTAGCTGAAGTCTGAAATTTTTCTTTTGCCGTTCATGTAGTAGATGAAGAACCGAAGAAGTTATTAGAATAAAAAGCTAGTGAATCGGACCATTTTTAAGGGAGCTATAATAGGGGTCCCAAAAGGGTCCAACTGATAGTTAAGAGCAGGACCCTAGCATGAAAACATGTTAAAAGGTTTTAGTATTTAATGTTTTAGATCTTCAATTAGTCAAAATTAAACATAGACTATGAATTAATCATTAGAATAATATATTTTAAAGAAATGTGCGAAAAATTGGGTAAATGCTTAAAACTGGGGCCTAGGGCCCCAATAGTAATATGAGGGTGTTGGTCTAGGGAGAAGAGTCTACGACTAAATTTTAAAATTATGCACTGAGAAGGTGAGAAAATTAGCGAGTGAAAAATGCATGGAACACAAAAAGTTCAAGGGGTCCCGGATCGGGCCCTACGGGACCCTAGGGTGACCCAGGATTTTAACTGGAATATAGAAACGGTAGAATAACTAAATGGTAAAAGAGTTCCAAAAATGAAGATCGGATTAAGAGGGGGCAATTTATAAACAATTTATGGAGCAAAAATTCCAAGGGGCCAGGGGCTTCACTGGCATGTAGTTGGGTATAAAGATAGTTTTTAATAGTTTTTAAAATAATCGGCGGACGCTAGAACTATGTTAAAGAAAATTGCAAGCAATTCGGATCATTTTTAAAGAAGCTGCACCAAGGGCCCCAAGAAGGCGATTGATATTCAAAATTGGTGGTAGCTGAAGTCTGAGAAATTTTTTTGTTGTTCATGTAGTAGCTGGAGGACCTAAGAAGTTGTTTAAAAAAATCTAGTTAATCGGATCATTTTTAAGGGAGCTATAATAGAGGGTCCAAAAGGGGCCAATTGACAGTTAACAACAGGGCCCTAACATGAAAACATGTTAAAATGTCTTAGTACTTAGCTCTTTAGATCTTCAATTAGTCAAAATTAAGCATCTTGTGTGCATTATTCGTTAGAATAATATTTTAAAGAAATGCACAAAAGATTAACAGGTTAATGTTTAAAAAAGGGCCCTAGGGCCCCAATAAAAATATGAGGGTGTTGGTCCAGGAAAAAGAGTCCAAAACTCAAGTTTAAAATTCTGCACTGAGAAGGTGAGAAAATTCGGGGGTGAAAAATGCTTGGCGCACAAAAAGTTCAAGGCGCTCTGGACCGGACCCTACTGTACCCTAGGGGACCCCACTGTATTATATGGAATGTAGAAACGTGAGAGTAACTAAATAATGAAAGTATCCCAAAAATGAAGATCGCATTAAAAGAAAACAATTTAATAACAATTTATTTGCACAAAAACTTCAAGAGGCCCTGCAATGGGCCCCAAGGATCCAGGATCATAACTGAAAAGTAGAAAGGCGAGAATAACTAAATGGAGAAAGATCCTCCAAAACGAAGAAGATGGAATAAAAAGGGGGCAAGTTATTAACAATTGAGTGCATAAAAACTTAAAAGGGCCCAGGGTGCCCGGACCTTAAAAAATAAACATCTGAGACTCAGATGCATCGGACCTGTCTTTGTCTATCCTCACTTAAATTTTTAGACTTCTACGTGCGGTAGATTTCGCTAGCCATCGCAGACACACAGACAGACAAACAGACAGACAAGGCGATTTGTTCTTTTATTAGTATAGATCACATTTTTTTTTTCGTTTGTAATTTACTGCACCGTATCATCAATTACAGATGTTTAATTAGTATATTTTTATACAATACTAACAGGCGATGCCCGCTGCGCTGGTCAATATTTCCAAATGAACCTTGGATTAAACTAAATGGTGAATTTGAACTTGTATTTTAAACAATATGGATCTTCAGCTTGACCTTGCTCATTACTGAAAACGATGCGAACGTCATTGCGATATAATGTTATCTTAAGCGTTGGACAAAATTTAGCAATTAAGAAGTAATTGTTTTAGTTGATTATAAACAGCGCACTTATGGTCGGGAAATGAGACCGTTGTGACAACAGGAATTAATACCTCTGTAACTAATCAACATATAATGAAATCGTATATACTAACACCATTCCTAAAAGTCATGCAACAGGGCCACTTGTAACAAAATGTGTTCTGTAGATTTTTTTAAAAAGGCTAAACTTTCATAATTAGGTTCACTTAATTTTTGAACTTTTACTGTTGCTCTATAACTAAGTACCCTTGAACAATATGTATACACTAAAACCTTTCCAAAATTATTACCTAACTAATTGTGGTATATCCTACGAAAGTATTATAAACAATCGGAATGAAATACAAATTTCCGTTGTAAATATATAGTAGATGATGATGATGCGATTTTGTGTAATAGAATTAATAGTAAAGTTTTCGCTTCAAACATAAACGATGCTTTCAACATTAAAGCTAATACAGCAATATGTGAAGTATCCGATTACGGAAGGTTAACTTGAATTCTCATGAGCAACTACTCAAAGAAAAGTGAATATGTGGCTTTTGTGATACTTTTATGTCAGCCGGGCGCAGGTAATAAATCAATAAAGATTGTTTTCATAGCATATTCTTATTTTATTATTTTCATTTAAAACACAAACCTTTCACTCATTTCATTTAAAATGCATGCCTTATACTAATTTCATTTAAAAAACTGAAAAGATAAACAATAACAGGAAATAATGCCATAATTAAAAACAAAAAAATATTTTTAATTTACATACGCAAAATGTACTGCTACTGGGAATTTTAAAATGCTATCAGCTAGATGTGAGCACGGTTGTTATAAATGTACCCATTTTTAGGTGCGTTCGTAATTATATAAATACGTAGCACCTATAGTCGTCGTTCAGTCCGTCCGTCCGTCTGTCTGTCCGCATGTAACAGAGCAAAAACTACCCAACCGAATGGTGTGAAATTTCAAATATATTATTGTTGCAAAATTTTGTCGAGCCATTTCAAATTTTATGAAAATCGGATGTATAGTTTAATTACAGGGACAATCAAAAGTTTTTCTTTACATTACGGCCAATGGGAAAAATTATTGCAAGTGGATTTTAATGATATTAGAGCCTTCCGAATGATCTGAAATTTTAAAGATATAACTGTTGCAAAATTTTGTCGAGCCCTTTCAAATGTTAGGAAAATCGGATGCATAGTTTAATTACAGGGACAGTCAAAAGTTTTTCCTTACAATACGGCCAATGGGAAAAATTATTGCAAGTGCATTTTAATGATATTACAGCCTTCCGAATGGTCTGAAATTTTAAAGATATAATTGTTGCAAAATTTTGTTGAGCTATTTCAAATTTTAGGAAAATCGGATGTATAGTTTAATTACAGGGACAGTCAAAAGTGTTCCATTACATTACGGGGAATGGGAAAAAAATACTGGAAGTGCATTTTAATGATGTATCAGACTATGCGCTTTATGAAGTGCAAAAAATTATACATTCAGTACAATATGGGGTGCAAAAAATATTTATAAAACTAGTTATAGTACGAACGCACCTCATTTGCCACGTTTGACGAGCAATTTCCAACTTGTTTCTTCTTATCGAGGAGCAATTTATAAATCGCACAATATTATTCCAATTCCAATTTCTTTCATTGAGGAACCTATGACCAGAAAAAATGGAAAAAGACTCTTGTAGATTCTTCGGATGACGGCAGGCATCTGACGCCATAAACCGAGTTTATATATATGAAAATAATTTTTAAGTCGTTACAAACATTGATTTCATACTTAAATATTTTCATTGGTACTACTTGTTATCCCGTCGACCAATTTCGCCAAATTATATAAATCGCCAAACCATTCGCCAAATTATATAAATTGACATAATCTTTATTTTAAATAACGAAATAACAAATAAATTAGTATAGTCTATATTATAAAGGACAAACATATCTGTGCGTAACGCATACGTCATTTTGCGAATGGCAACACTTTGAAATTTGAAATAAAATTTTGGTTTTGCATTTTCTCTACTGCAAATTTTTAAACTTCTATGCATCACACTTTTTAACTTTTTACACCGTCGTATAAGGAAAAAAGTTCTCTTTTAAATACTATTTGTTTGAAAGCTGTATCTCAATTTGTTTTTGAGATATTAATTTTTTTATAGTTTTTAATACAAATTTTGTAATTGTGGCAACTGAAGTACTCCATTTATATTGAAAGTAAAGGGAAAATATTCATGGTTTATTATTTTTATTCATTATATCCTTATTGATGCCATTTTCACATTACAAATAAAAGTAACTTTTTTATAATTTTTGAACAGAAAATGATGTCAGACATTAAATAAAACACGCATTCTTCTTCATAAATCAGCTACATTTTAATATTTTTACATTACGCTGATAAATGAGTTTGAGGCGCTCGGCAAAATGATTCATTGAGTAAAAATGATATATTTAAAACAAAACGATCCTTTTTTTTTTTGATAAAACGAAATATTTGACCAATACTATAAATGGCGAATACTATGACAACTAAAGTCAAATTTCTGAATTTTTTTTTTCGCGGGTACTAAGATTAGAACTTAGGGTTTGTGCGAATGTTCACATGAAAAGTTGTGTCGGACAAACGTGACTTTAACTTTGGAAATGCATTCATTAATAATCTATTCTTTTGCGCGTTAAAATACTTTCAAATTGTGAATTTGAGTGGTGCGTATGTCAATTACGAGAATGTGAAAATAACGTACAGTTTAGATTTTATGGGGGAAAATTTTATGATGTGACAAAGCAAAATCCTTTTTACTGATTTTTCATCCCGTAAAAACAAACGTAAGAGCTCCATCGATAACTTCATCATAATTATTCATCTTGATTACGTAATCTAATACAGTTTAATTTTTTAATAATTTAAGCAGTTGAAGTTTGTAGAAATAATATTTTGGTAATTTTGGGTTTAAAATATTATTTGTTTTAAGAGTTAGACAACCAATGTAAGATGATTTTTTTGTTGTAATTATTTTTGTAGGTTTATTATAATTTCGATCTGACAGTTCCTTTCAAACATTTTAGTACGTCGAATTTCGACGGGTTGCAACTCGTATTAATAAAAATACAAATAAAACGTCGAAATTAAAATCACTTGATGACGTAAACACGTGTAGCTTGTTTAAATTCAAGTGAATTTGATATTTACGATCAACCATTATTGGCATTTAATCTTATAGTTTGACGATAGATTTTTGGTCGACGGAATATCTAAGTAGTACCTTTTCCATTTTTGTTTTATAACGCTAAATTCTCAGTAATTTTTTTCCTTTTTTTTACATAAAATCACTATTTTTTTTTTAAATTAAGATGCTTGCATTTTTATTTCAAACTCATAGAGCCGTTTTTATTTTTTAGCCAAAAAGGTTGATTTGAATTTTTTCCGTTGCTAGAGTAACGGATGTAATCATAGATATTTTGAGGTTTAGATGCCAAAGACACCACCAAATTAGAAAAATATGAAATATGTCATGAACTGTTGGACTTATAAAAATTTATTTGGTAGCATTCGATTCAGCATACAAAACTACATTAAAATATGCTATCATTTGACGCATAATTTTGATATTCGATTTTTTTCCCCTCCCCGTGCAAAAACCATTAGGGGTGATACTTTAGAAAATCCTTTCTTAGCAGAAGTCTATGTCATAAGAAGTATTTTTACCACGATTTTCAAGATTTTAGGTTCAGTAGTTTGCGCTGTGCGTTAATTAGTCCCTTAATCCAGACCTTATTTTATATACTATATTAGATATGCCATTTTGCGGTGAATCGATGATCGACAATTAGTCCAATATCATTTGAAATATTACATAACAGAGGAGAAAGTACGAAGAAAGACGCAGAAGAAATGAAGATTTACAAAAGACTTGTAATTTTTTTTTTCAAAAAGTTGAATTTTTCGATAGCAATAACGTATTAAAACATAAATTTCCTTAAAAATTATCTTTATTTCCCAGATTTCGAATCTGTGAATTTTCCTATAAATGAAATTGGCAATATAACTTGAGAAAAAATGTAATAAACAATAGATAATATTTGCTTAAATAAAATGGGTAATATTCGTTGATCTGAGTTCGAGTTTATAAATATCACATGCTTTCGGAATTACGGCGAAAAACATTTAAAAAAGTATGAAATTATTTTACAATATGTATGTGTGGCAGAAATTCACACTGAAATTTAAATATTCGATTCCATTTTTAAAATATTAACTGATATCTATATAAGTTACAATTGAATATGAAAATGTACTTAAAAAATGATCTCTTTCACCTAAAAAAACACCATTTGTGAGAACATCCTCAAGCTAATGTCACGCTTATGCATTTTTGGCTTAAAATCACATTGTTTGGCAACAAAAGAAAAATAAAAAATTGTAAAGAAACAAATAGTAATTACACATGTGACTCATAATTACATCTGCTTGTTTCTTCTATAAGTCACGTGATGGGACAATTAGATTAAAAAAAAAGAAAAGAAAAAAAATGTCGATATTCATCTAATCAAATTTTCAAATTCGTTTCCATATCTAACGCAAGCGATAAAGAGCCAAATATTGCGTATCAAGTGTAATATTTCTTATTAAATTAATTTTTAAGCATTACAAATATTTCTTTCAGGTTTTGATTAAATGTTTCCGTTTTTTAATATTATCACTCATTAAAACGGACTTTCTTCTTCTTTTTTCTTTTTTTTTTTTTTTTTTTTTTTCATTTAAATAAAATTAGTAAGAGTTTTTCTTTTATTTTTCGAGGTTTAATAGCCGTTTCAATTTTTTTTTATCAACGATGAATTTCGCCAAGAAATAAAATGGTAACCTTATCGCCAAAATAACAGAATTTTCTGTCATAATTCTAAAACTAATATAGGTAGAATAATGTGTTATAGCTTAAAACCTTCCCTGAAATAATACCTATCTAACGGTATAAGTTCCGTAAAAATCGATGTAGTAGAACTCGAAATCTAGGCGTTCGGAATTAAATTTCAGTTTGGATTTTATATTTATAATAGATAATAGAATAGATAATAGATTTTATATATATATAATAGAATAGATAATAGGTTATGTGTTATGAACTATCTCAAAGTTTAAAACAGATCGCATTGTTAGATTTCCTAATTTTAACAATATCGCGTTATGTTAGTTCCACATTCACCAACAGGGAGCGCACTCTATTCTTAACGAAAGCGTATCTGAACGAAACTCCTTCATGCAACCTTTCCGTAGATACATGAATCGGGAGGGTGGCGGTCTTAACCAATAATTTAAGATAATTGCTGAAATTACTACGAAAAATATTTTAAAGGGGCCCTACGCGGGCCCCTAATAGAGTTAGAGGAAATCGGAAGACGGCAAAATAATCGCGGGGAAAAGTTTGCTTGGGTGCTTTGGAGCTACTTTTGGCGCGAGATCTAAGCTCTACGACCAATAGGAGCCCAGATATTTAAGGAAATATGAAGTAGCAAAGTCCAAAATAACAGAATTTTCCGTAATAATTCTATAACTAATCTAGGTAGAATGGTGTGTTATAGCTTAAAACCTTCCCTGAAACGATACCTATCTAACGGTATAAGTTCCGTAAATATCCATGTGGTAGAACTCGAAATCTGGGCGTTCGGAACGAAATTTCCGTTTGGATTTTATATATACAAGGTGGAACCCGTCGAATTTCGACGAAAGAAAATGTTTACAAAGGAACTGTAGCATCAAATTTATAATACATCGACAACAATAATTACAATAAAATATCCATCTTACACTTGGACTCTCCAAAGACATATATTAACCTAAGATTAACAAAATACTTTTTTCATAAACTTCAACTGTTAAAATTATTGAAAATTTAAACTTTATTCATATACGTAATCAGTAAGTAACATATAATCAAGATAAGTAATTTTGGGCACAGATGTCATATACACAACGGGCGCCAAAATGTCGTTATTTTGCTTGATATGGTAAGCCGGATGTTTTTGTTTATGCTGTTGATGTTTTCGCCAAATTGGCGTCAGAAAAAAATCGCGCCAATATGATGCGTTATGCATCTGTGCCGTAATTTTGATTAAGTTATCAATTGATGCTTGGTAATACGGAATTAAAAATCAGCAAAAATGATTTCACCTTGACATAATCATAGAACTTTTCCCCTTTAAATCTAAACCGAATCAAGTCATTTTCCAACTTTCACATCCATATTAACCATTTTAAAATATTTTAAGGCGCAATAGGTTATTAATAAATATATTTTCAAGCTTGAAGTCACGTTTGTCAACTATTTCAACTTTCCATGTTAAAATTCCCACTCGTGATTTGATGTCTTAGTATAATCTCTGTACCTGCGCGTAAAAATTCCAGAAATTTATAACTTTTAGACGTATTCAAGGGGAAATATCTCATTTTATCAAATAAAATTATCGTTTTCTTTTAAATATGACGTCATTTTCAGTCGTTGAAATATTTAGCCTATTGTCTCAAACTCAATATCAGCGAAATGAAAAAATAGTGAAATATAACAGCATCATCAGGGAAATTGTGTCTTTTTTAAAGCGTAACGTCATTTTCTGTACAAATAATAATAATAAAAAAATATTTTTAATTGTAATGAGAAAATGGCACCAGTAAGAATATAATCAATAAAGATAACTAAACCACTTTTAAATGAAATGAAGTATTTCAGTTGCCACGATTAGAAAATTGGTATTAAAAACTATAAAAAAATTAATATCTCAAAAATAAATTGAGATACAGCTTTCAAACAAATTGCATTTAAAAGTGCATTTTTTTCTGCATACGACGGTGTAAATCTTTAAAATGTGGGATGTTTAGAAGTTTAAAAATTTGCAATAGCGAAAATTGCAAAACCGAAATTTCATTTCAAATTTCAAAGTGTTGCCATTTGCAGAATGACGTATGCGTTACGCACAGATATGTTTGTCCTTTATAATATAGACTAGCAGGCTATGCCCGCTGCGCTGGTCGTCTTTTGCAAACGAACATTAACGCTCGTATTCACGAATAACTTCCATCCGGAGTTATGCAGAAAACCCGGGTTGAAAACTCAAATGGCATTCATCGTCAACCCCACTGAACCGGTTCGAGGTTGAAATCTAACGCCGTGTTCAGTAACCCAACCTAGGTCTACAGGTGGTTCAACCCAGGATTTTTCAACCGAGCATGCGTATTTAACGAAAAACAAGCGGTGAGAGTGAGGAAGGAGAGAGAGAGGACCGCCATTTTACAATGGCTGATAGAATGTGCTGTGTAAAATATAGAAGTTCTACTATTAAATAAAACGGAATAACATTATACAAAGGTATGTAATCTCATATATATGTAATTATCTTCAATATTTTTATCTGATTTGTTTATATTTATGTATATAGCCTCTTATATATTGAATACATGTTGAATTGTTTGTTTACATAAATACGCGTGGTCGCGAAAAATTTATTTGCCTTAAAAATAGCCAATATTACTTAAACAGCCGAATAATTGCTTCTAAAGTAACAGCTGTCGCGTTTAAGGTCATTTATTTTTTGCCATTTTGATGTTAAAAAATTCACAAATGTATTTTAATAGGACCGAAATAAACGCCATACTTGCATAAGTTCTAATTAAAATGTGAGACTCAGGCTAATTTGCATTTTTGTTTAAGTAAAGAAATACACAGATTATCTTAGAATATCCATAGATTCTCTGTAGATTTTTGATCAGTACTTATAGAATGTTTTAAAATTAAATTTTGGGTCTATTGTGTAAAAGATATATTATTGTTTATGTACAAACTGAGATAAATATAAATCAGATCTATAAATTAGATATTTTAACTTAAAATTTAAACAATTTGAGTTTTATTTCTTTATTGATTTTTTTTTTTTTTTACGATTGTTTGTAAGCTTCTACGTATGTTTCCCAATTTTTGTGGAATTTGAAATATTTATTTTTATTGCATTTATTTTTCAACTGTATTTTAATTTCAAAATTATACATAATATAAAATATTGCATTAGTACTATTTTATACGAAAATAATAATAGTAATAATAAATCCTAAAATGAATAACTTTTCAATGTGACCTCCTGAAATTGTGACTTTTTTTAGAGATCACTTATAATTTTTGCTTCTTAATTGACAGCTAAATTAAAATAAATTACTAAAGGGTTGAAATACGCTGGTAAAAAAAAAAAAAAAAAAAAAAAAAAAAAAACTTTCCTTTTTTTAAGGGGTCAGGCAACCTTTAAAGCGTCCAAAAATAGAATTTTTTTTAAATAGCTTATAATTAAATATGATTCTTTGGGAACATTTGAAATCAAACCCCATACAAAAATTCGCATTAGAAAAGAAGTTATGTCTAAAACACTTTGAGCTTTTGCTATATGATGAACGGGTTTTTCAATTTTTAAAGCCAATTTTCTCAAAACAGTGATTTTGATCATTGCGCGCACGATTTCTGAAAAACGGTTGCCTAGAATTTCACGAAATTTTTAGTGGATGTATTAAACGTACAAAAGCACAAAATGGCCTATTATTATGTTTCTCAAGTAAGAAGTTTAGAATTCACAGCTACTTTTGTATTAAAAAAATCTCGATATTTCGAATTTCTCTAAAAAAAAATTTTTTCTCGAGATCTACAAGTTTTATTTTTTCATTGTAGGTCATTTTGAAAACACTTTATATCTGTACTCATTAAAAAAATCTTGGCTTGTTTCAGCCATTGAAATGGGAAAAATCATGCGCGCAATGCATGCAAGAATAATTCTTTCGTAAAAATTGTATTATCTTTAAAAATAAATTGAAGAAAAAAATTATATATGTGTATACCTTTTCTAACAATTTTGATTGATAAAATAAATCGTTCCTAACATGTGTTTTTAATTTTATAATTAAAAGTTAGTTAGTTAAAGAATGACTGCAATTCTTACAGAGGTCACTTTTTATTTAATTTATTGGTTCAAAGGTTACCTGACCCCTTAAAATAACCCCACACCAAAAATATTTTTATCAGCCCTTGCATTATGACTATTATGATGACTATTTTTAAGGTAAATAAATTCTTCGTGATCATGAGTATTTATGAAAGCAAACAATTTAAGATGTAATGGAGGAGATATAATGTATAAATATAAACAAACCAGTCAAAAAATGTATAGATAATATATATGTATGTGTGTGTATGAGATTACATATATTCTTCTATTTTTGGTAATATGTACTTTAAACTTTCTTTTTATTTCTATATCTTACACAGCATCTTGAGAAACGTTTAATTTACTTAAATTAAAGAATGACACCAAAAAAGAGAAAAAAATAGAGGGAATGGGTAGGGTGGTACAAGTGGGAACTTGTTTTTCTCCACTGATTCACAAACAACAGACAGCTATTTTATTTATTAGATAATGTAAAATTATATGAAATTATTAATAATTAATTTGAGTTGTTTTGTTAGATTACAAACTATCATTATTCTGCCTATTTAGTCTAGAAATCTATCATTAATCAGTCATAAAAAAAAATCCCACTTTTAATTTCTATTCTAAATGAGATTCTTATTACATCTAATGAAGTGATATCTAAATGAGTTAAAAATATGAAATTAAGAAGCTGGAAAAAATATAGAAAATAAAATAACATTTTCTAAATAAATACATTTTTTCAAATGCAACACTGCAACCAAAAACAAGTGTCTTCGTGCATGTAATAATATTTCGTAATTATTAGGCTAATTTATCAAAAAATAGTCAAAGATAATCAAGTGAATAGCTTTGATCTTGTAAATGTGATAATAGAAAAATTCTCATACAAATGGCTGGAGGGGAAGAGGTGGGGATAGGTCCTAAAAGCTGGTCGATAAAAATTCAACTTTCTGTAATATTTCACATTTATTTGTCCAGATAGTATTCAGAATACATTTATCATGATTTAGGAAAGGTCTTATTCGATTATATGTGTTGAATGGAAATTCATACACTATACACTAGTAGTCTTAAAAAGTTTAAAATATTTGTGTTCCTTAAAATAATATCTTATAAAATATCTCCACTGCACACAGTTTAAACTTAAAGGAAGTATAGAGTTTTATTTAGCGACTAGTTAAATGAAAAATGTTTATCAATCGCTCGGAAGTGATAAATATATGCGCCTATGGAGCGCCTCTGCGGCTTGGTACCTGGTGCCAGGGCAGCGCTAGGATCACCTGTTCCGCTTTTTCTGCAGTTCTGTTAATATTATTTCACTACTTTTTCCTGTCAACCTGGAATATTAATTACTATCTAATTTAATTAGAATTAAACATTTTAATTAGCTCGCTGAAAATCCAAACAATAAAATTAATACATCTGGGATACCATCTATACCAATAATAGAAATAGTATATATAAAGTACAACAGACTACTTTCTTAATTTTTTTTCCCCTTTTTCTCCATTTTAATATTTTTATTATCAGAAATTGTTTAATTGCTAACTAGAGCTATTAATAAGAGAAATCATCATAATTGCTGTTGAAATAAAATTTTAGTTTTTATTCAAATCAAGTTTCATTAGTTTTGGCCCAAATCAAGTTCCATTTTTTAGCAACTATGCGAAAATTTATTTTGAAAAAGAACCTTTTAACATTTATTTTAGCAGTTGGCACGTTTCATCTAGACACACGGCAGTGTGTCAGCCAAGTTCGCCTGACATAGCCATGTGTTATTTACACGAACCATTTCGAGCTGTTTTCGTCAAATTTCAATGCTCTACTACTGAAAATCTTTGAGACCTACGTACTTGTTATACGAAATGTGTAGTAAGGCCACCCTAATTACCTAAAATCCAAAATTTTATAAATAATGCATAATTAGTTTCCAAGATAATGACATTTGAAAATGTCTGATAATCGATAATTTTACCACTGACTGACTGACTGACTGACTGACTCACTCATCAAAAAGATCTCGAATATCTACTGCAGCTACAGACTTCAAATTTGGTGCGAAGTTTGTTTACACTATAAAACTAAGGAAAAAAATAAAAAAATTGTGAAAATCGATGAATTACCCACCTGGGGGTGCCCATTTTTACTTTAACATTACGTCTATTAGGCGAAATTTTAATTTGCCGTAGGAGGGGACTCTGTTCTGTCGCCAAATACCGTCAAGTTTCTCGCCAAATTTGGCGACCAAAATTAGTCGCCAAAAGTGACGCTATCTTGGCGATATCTCAAATATTTCGCCAAATTCCCATAGACTTCTATTGTAAACCTATCTACTTACTGGAGGTTTATCTGGGTTTACTTGCAAAATCAACAAATTGAGTTATTCTGTCCGTCACAGACCCCGTTCTTAGAATGTTGGATACTTGAAATTTTGCATACTTACAGCTGAACACCTCACATCGAACGACAAATCATAAAATTTTGAAAAAGTCGTACGTTTAACACTTTGGGCTCCCACATGTGTATTTTAAACAATTCTTTCTATGTGAGCCTCTAACAAGGTTGGAGGCGTGAAATTTTGCATACTTAAAGCTGAATACCTCACATCAAATGACAAATCATAAAATTTTGAAAAAGTTGTAAATTTAACCCTTTGGGGTCTCACATGCGTATTTTAAATTATCCTTTCTAAGTGAGCCCCTAATTAGGTTGGAAGCATAAAATTGTACATACTTATAGCTCAACACCTCACATCAAACGAAAATCTATAAAATTTTGAAAAAGTCGTACATTTAACCCTTTGCGCTCCCACATGAGTATTTTAAACAATTCTTTCTAAGTGAGCCCTAATTAGGTTGGAGGCGTAAAATTTCGCATACTTATAGCTGAACACCTCACATCAAACGAAAAATCATAAAATTTTGAAAAAGTCGTACATTTAACCCTTTGGGCTCCCCATGTGTATTTTAAACAATTCTTTCCAAGTGAGACTCTAATTCTGTTGGAGGCGTGAAATTTTGTATACTTATAGCTGAACACCTCACATCAAATGACAAACTATAAAATTTTGAAAAAGTCGTATATTTAACCCTTTGGGCTCCCACATGTGTACTTTAAACAATTCTTTCTAAGTGGGTTCCTAATTAGGTTGGAGGCATGAAAATTGGCATACTTATAGCTGAACACCTCACATCAAACGACAAATTATAAAATTTTGAAAAAGTCGTACATTGAACCCTTTGGGTTTCCACATGCGTATTTTAAGCAATTCTTTCTAACTGAGCCTCTTATTAAATTGCAGATTTGAAATTTTGCGTACTTATAGTAGAACACCTGAGGCCAGGTGACAAATCATAAAATCTTGAAAAAGTCTTACGCTTAACCCTTTGAGCTACCACATATATATTTTAAGCAATTCTTTCTAAGGGAGCCACTAATTAAGTTGGAGACATCACTTTTTGCATACTTATAGCTGAATACCTCAGACCACACGACAAATCATAAAATTTTCAAAAAGTCTTATATTATTTACTCCTCCGGGCTCTAGCTTGTGTATTTTAAGCAGTTTTTCTAACCTCCGCCCTTTTCACCCGGGGAACACTTTTCCAACTTTTGCCGACACCCCTTTGACCATTCTTTCATATTATGCACCATAGCCTTACATATTTTCCACTTTTTACCGCCAGGTGCGCCTACTTATCTCGGGTGCTATAGGCTCAATCCCCTCGACCAATATATCTACGGATGATAGTATGTAAAACGGAGTTTCGTTCGGATAGAGGTTTGTTTAGAATAGAGTGCGCCCCTGGTTGCGAAATGTGGAACTAACAGATTTTTCAAAAGTATAAAGTGTTTTGAAAGGATTATTAAACGAAACCCTCTGTGCGATCTGTGATCACACTTACCCACTTGTTATTTTCAAAATCATCAGAGAAAGTGATATTTAATTAGTTAAATTTGAAAATCCGGGGAGAGGCAATGTCCTTCCTCTGCACTGCCTCTTTGCCGGCGTCTTTGGATGAATGATACATAGTGTGGCATAAGCCCATAACTTTATTTTTCACTTTCAGTACAAAAAAGCAGGCCCAGCAATAGGATATTTAATTGGAAAATTTAATATAAGAATTTAATAGGAATTGTTGTTTCAGAAACAATAAAAATTTCGAATCAATACATTTCGTTTCAAAACATGCATTCAATGTAGCAGTATTAAAATATAGATTTCAGCCGCAAATTGACAGCCAAATAGTTTGTTGTAGGAAATTAAAATTAAAATTGAATGTTGCTTGGTGAATAAAATAGTCACATGTAAACACATTAAAAAGCATTAAGTAAAGTGTCTAAATATATTGTAACTTTACAAAAAGTAATGATATCTAACAAAAACATAGCTGTGTAAAAAGGGAGCCAAGTTCTGTAAAGACAATGGCAAGAAAAGAAGTGATATCGAAGTGGGTGCCAAGTTCAAATAAAATTCACTCAAACTTACCTACAGAAGTATTATAGCATTTTTTAAATTGTTTAGAAATAAAAATTATTGATAGCATATTAATAATAAATCTAGAACTTGGCAAGTTTTTGATAAATGTTATGCCTATCTATTTCATGTCTTAATAAAATTATGATGTTAATATTAACAACAATTCATGATAAAAAAAATTAATAAAGTTATTATTATAAACAAATGACTCATGTTAAAGATTTGTAACACCAATAAATACACAGATACACTCCCGCTCGTCTTTGGTTATCACTCTATCACCCACCCTCCAAAAACCTCAATGCAAACAGACTAAAAGGCCTGAGAAAGAGACAGATACCCTTATGCTTGTTCTTGGTCATCCCTCTAGAGACTGCACCCCTTTAATCCTTCAGGGGCAAAGAGCTTTTATTCGTGACATGCTGAAATGATTGAATCACACCAGAATTTAAAAACAAATTTATTTCAAAATGGGTAAAAGCCTCTTTTCACGTATCTCTTCTCTCTATTCTAAAAAAAAGGTAACTACCGCTGTCACCGCCGCCGCCGCCGGTTTTGAATTTTTTGTGACCGGAGGTCTTTCTTCGTTAATATTAAAAAAACTGTTGCATACAAAAATATGAAAATCGGTAGTATTATAGAAATATGTTTGATAAACACGCTGATGCAGACAGTTTTCAAATCGAAGAATTATTTTAAGAGATATTTAATGCCAAAGTTGGACAAAATCGTTCCATTAAAAAAGTTTTATAGGAGCAAAAACTGTACATAGGAATTTAATCATTTTTAGATCATTTTATGCGTCAGAATTTCCCGGTGTGCAGATTGCAGTTAGTTTTTTAATTTGAATAATTTTTCGAGGTTTTATTTCTATTTTAAATTCAAATTTTCAGCATTTCGAGAGATATTTTTTACAAATTTTAGAAAATTGTATTAATTTAAACTGTTGCCAACTGTATAAAAAGCGCAAACAGTAATGTTTGCTAAAAATTAAAAATTTATTTTACACGTGACTATTATAAACAAAAAATATAAAAAGCAGGAACTCATTGAAAATTACGTCATAAAAACTATAGTTACACGTGAATTTTAAATGAGAAAGAATATTGTAAAATAATAAATTCAGTAACATGCGTTAGAAGTCCTAAATAGGAGAATTTACGTCATATTGCACTTATTACGTAAAATGAACAAAAAATAATATTGCAAAACAGTTTTAATTTAAAAATTGCGCGAGACATTTACTTGACATTTTAAGATGCTCATAATATTTAATTTCTAACAAAAGTATTTTGACGTGAATATTAAAAAGAGAAAGAAAAGTTTGGTGAAAATTACGTCAGATTATAATTGTCAGATTCAAATTATAATTCAATCTTCCGAAATCTTTTTAAAGGCGGTCAAATTAGCGTGCTGTTAGAGTCTGCGGTGTCTGAACGGGGGTTGAGGAGCGTAGCTCGTAGGGGGCAGAGCCCCCTAGTTTAATAAAATTAAACTATTTAGTCCTGAATTCTAGTGTCAATGTGGCATTTTGCAGTTAAAATTAGGTGGGATATATTTTATCCCACCACCCTTCAAGGGAAAGGAGCTCACTCAAATGAAGGCTTCTAAACATGAAATAACAAGTTTTGATATAATAATGTCATTAATAAAAATAAATGACTCGTAGGTAAAAACTTGCCAAGCTCTAGATTTATTATTAATATGCTATCAATAATTTTTATTTCTAAACAATTTAAAAAATGCTATAATACTTCTGTAGGTAAGTTTGAGTGAATTTTATTTGAACTTGGCACCCACTTCGATATCACTTCTTTTCTTGCCATTGTCTTTACAGAACTTGGCTCCCTTTTTACACAGCTATGTTTTTGTTAGATATCATTAACCTAACTCATTAATAAATTTAAATAAATAATTGTTTAAAAAATATTAAAACTTTCAAGAAATTAAATTATGTTGATCCATATTTAGTGATTACAGGTTTTTATTTTGTCCATACATTTTGTGGGGATAAAAAGAAAAAAAAAAGAACTACATTGAATCGTTCATTTCTTTCTTTCTTTTTTTTTTTTTTAATCGGCGTTTTTCTTTCAAAACATAAACAAACGAAGTCTCGACGCGAAACCGAACAAGGCATGTGATTTTTTTAACCAATAAACACATTTCGTTCAACCTAGGTCGAGAAACCACGAGTTGGGTAACTTTTCATCCGAAGTAAACGGTGAATACGAGTTTTCAACTCCAGGTTGAAAATACCAACCTGGGGTTACTGAACCCGCGGTTTAACCCTCGGTCGAAGTTATTCATGAATACGAGCGTTAATCGCGAAATAAAGAATTTGACCTAGTATTTTACAGCAGCATGGACCTTCAACTGGAATGTCCTGTTGTACAATCTTGCGTTAAGCAAAATTTCGGCTATTCAGAAAAACACTTTTAGTTTATCAGTTATAGTGGAGTTTGGTAGGAGAATGAGGCAGTTATAACAACATGAGTTAAAATATCTTTAGTCACCACACTACTAAATTATTGAACATTGCAATGATTGCAGAGATTGACCATTAAACTTAAATAATTTTTGGGTGATTCATATACGTTTGGTAGTTCTTGGACTCCGGACCTCTCAGTTTGACTATATGTGTTGTTCTAACAGCTTGAATATAACTTCACTCTGCATTATGTTATATATCGCAATATGCGTCTTCTCCTGACAGGTCTATTACAGTTTTCCACCTTCAGATTCCAGAAGACAAAATACAATCAAAAGTGTAACAAAATTATTTGCTCACAAAGCACAGTGTTTAGAGATCTTATTCAAAAGAAAAATGAAGCATAAAAAACGTGGATTTTTAAATCTGAATTGTTTGAATAAAATTAAAAGGACGTCATTTTCATTACCTTTTCATTTTAAAGACCAGTTGCAATCAGGCAACCGTTAACCTGGAAAAAACCTCGATGATTGGTGGTAGAAAAATAAACATTTAGTTTGCATCCAATAAAATCTTCCTAATCTTCCCTAATCGTATTAATCCAGGGTTAACGTCAATCATCAGAAGTGTTTCCGAGGACATAGTTACAAATGTAACAGAATTAGTTGCAAAACAGAGTTAATTACGCGCCAAACTACTTTTCATTACATTATGTCAAATTGCTATTAACACAATTATAGACCTTTAACCAACAAAAATCCATACCTTAAATACAACTCACAATGATAAGTAGCGTTAGTTGTCTGAGCGAAGCGAAGGCTAATACTCAGCGAAATATTACTGTCCGGACACTTTACTACTACGATGGATATTAACGCCATGTCCTACTAAAAAAAAAGCCTAATAAAAACCTTTCGTCAAGCATAACTCAAAAAATATTTGTCGGATTTCGTTTCTGATTGCACCAGAAGGTACCTATGAGGGTCACCTACTGAATGCACCTACTATGAAAAATAAGTTCCAAACCGTTTAAAAATTATATAGAAAAAACTCTTAAAAAAAATCAATTTATCTGCATACGTCACAGAAATTTGGTGTGCGTCACTTTCACCGGTTGATGTTTTCGTAGACAACTGGTTTGAACACATGGAGCAAATAAAAAAAAAAAAATACGCACGCAGTAATATTGAATTGATCAATTTCAACCACGTGATCACAAACCTTGCAACAACCCGTGGCAACCAGTTTTGGTGGGCAAACAAATAATAATACAGTATTCCGTATCACGGTGACCGTTTTTAGCCTGTTGTATAAAATCTGGCATGTTGTATAACATATAATTGTGGATGATTAAAACAAAAGACATGAGTGTTTATTGATCCGGTGGTTATCTTTCTCTGGATGTCTGTCTGTCTATCATACAGCATGCAATTTTCTTGTAAAGGATGATATTATTATGCAGTAAAACCTCCATAACGGACACACCCGATTAGTGGACACCTCTATTTAGCGTGCATTATTTCGATAACCAACCCTTAAATAACTGTACATTTTTTACTCTCAGTAGCGAACACCTCCAAATAGAGGACAAATTCTGCTCTCCCGAGGTTTTCGCTATTCAGAAGTTTTACTGGTAAAACCTCCATAGCGGACACACCCGATTAGCGGATACCTCTATTTAGCGGACATTTTTTCGATCACCAACTCTTAAATAACTGTACATGTTTTACTTTCAGTAGCGGTCACCTCTAAATAGAGGACAAATTCTGCATTCTCGGGGTGTCCGCTATTCGGAGGTTTTATTGTATATAATATTGATAATTATTTTACAGGGCCGCACAAAAGAATAAGAATATATGAATAGAATATAAACTAAATTCGGGATTGGTAGATCGCTGATGGTAATGTAATTTTAGGATGTTGTTACAGTCATCCGCAGCATGTTTTTAGAGTTTCGTCCATCTAACGAAACCCTACCTGTCTCACTCCTTTGTCTGTCTGTTTGCCCGTCTGTCACAGAGCCCGTTCTCAGAAACTATATATATCGGAGACATGAAATTTTGCATACTTATAGCTGAACATCTCACATCAAACGACAAATAATAAAATTTTGAAAAGGGCTTAATATTTAACCCTTTGGGCTCTAACTCAACTTTTACTTACTTTGGGCAATTTTTCTAACTCAGCCCCTAATTAAGTTGGAGACATGAAAGTTTGCATACTTATAGCTGAACACTTGCGAAACACGATAAATCATAAAATTTTGAAAAAGTCATATTTAACCCTCCGATCTCTAACTTCTGTATTTTAAGCAATTTTTCTAATTCAGCCCCTAATTAAGTTGGAGACATGACATTTTGCATACTTATAGCTGAACACTTGCAATAACACGATAAATCATAAAATTTTGAAAAAGACATATTTAACCCTCCGGTCTCTAACTTCTGTATTTTAAGCAATTTTTCTAACTCAGCCCCTAATTAAGTTGGAGACATGACATTTTGCATACTTATAGCTGAACACCTTACATCAAACGACAAATAATAAAATTTTTAAAAAGTCTAATATTTAACCCTCTGGGCTCTAACTTATGTATTTTAAACAATTTTTCTAACTCAGCCCCTAATTAAGTTGGAGACATGAAATTTCGCATACTTATAGCTGAAATCCTCACATCAAACGACAAATAATAAAATTTTGAAAAATGTCTGATATTTAACCCTCTGGGCTCTAACTTTTGTATTTTAAGCAATTTTTCTAACTCATCCCCTAACTAAGTTGGAGAATTGAAAGTTTGCATACTTATAGCTGAAAACTTGCGATAACACGATAAATCATAAAATTTTGAAAAAGTCATATTTAACCCTCCAGTCTCTAACTTCTGTATTTTAAGCAATTTTTCTAACTCAGCCCCTAATTAAGTTGGAGACATGAAATTTTGCATACTTATAGCTGAGCACCTCACATCAAACGACAAATAATAAAATTTTGAAAAGGTCTAATATTTAACCCTCTGGGCTCTAACTTCTGTATTTTAAGCAATTTTTTCTAACTCAGCCCCTAATTAAGTTGGAGACATGAAATTTTGCATACTTATAGCTGAACACCTCACATCAAACAGCAAATAATAAAATTTTGAAAAAGTCTAATATTTAACCGTCTGCGCTCTAACTTGTGTATTTAAAGCAATTTTTCTAACTCAGCCCCTAATTATGTTGAAAAATAAAAATTTGCATACTTATAGCTGAACACCTCGCATCAAACGACAAATAATAAAATTTTGAAAAAATCTAATATTTAACCTCTAATATTTTGTCTCGCGCAAGTTTTAAATTTAAACTGTTTTGCAATACTATTTTTTGTTCATTTTGCATAATAAGTGTAATGTGACGTAATTTGTTCTATTTCAGATTTTTAACGCATGTTAATGAATTTATTTTACAATATCCTTTCTCTTTTAAAATTCACATGTAAATATAGTTTTTATGGCGTAATTTCCAATAAGTGCCTGCTTTTTATATCTAATTATTTAATTGTAATTTGAAGGTTTTTTTCTGTTTATAATAGTAACGTGTAAATAATTTTTTTATTTGAAGCAAACATTATTGTTTGCGCTGTTTATATAGTTGGCAATAGTTTAAATTAATACCATTTCCTAAAATAAGTAAAAAATAGCTCTCGAAATGCTGAATATTTGAATTTAAAATAGAAATAAAACCTCAAAAAATGAGTCAAATTTAAAAAAATTAATGAAATCTGCAGACCGGGATCTTCTATTGAATAAAATGATCTAAAAATGATTAAATTCCCATGTATAGCTTTTGCTCTTATAATTTTTTTTTAATGGAACGATTTTGTCCAAATTTATCATTAAATATCTCTTAAAATAATTCTTCGATTTGAAAACTGTATGCATTAGTGTGTTGATCAAACATTTTGCTATAATACCACCGATTTTCATATATTTGTATGCAATAGTTTTCTTAATATTAACGAAGAAAGACCTCCGGTCACAAAAAATTCAAAACCGGCGGCGGCGGCGGTACCAGCGTTAGTTACTTTTCATAGAATAGAGAGATATATAAAAATGAAAACTTGTCTATCTGTCTGTTTGTAATTCTATAAAAAATCCACAATTTGGAAGCCAAAATTGTGAAGAGATACGTACATGTGTATTAAAACATGGCCGAGACAACTAAAGTAATCCGGAATCGAAATAACTTATAGTTAATTTTTAATTAATAAAAAACCACCAATTTAACAGCAATTTCTTATCAAATTTAAACATTTTTCGTTATAGCAGTTGCCAACAATTAAAAAACACAATAAAATTATTACTACAACAATTAATTTTCTACTGCAAGATTTCCACATGAAAAATGAAAATGAAATAAATAGATTGCCGAATTTAAAAAAAGGTGAATATTACGTCATAACTTTTCTATTGCAAGATATTCACGTGAAATATGAAAATGAAATAAATGGTTTGACGAATTTAAATGAAAGTGAATATAACTTCATAACTTTTCTATTTCAAGGTTTCCACGTGAAAGAGGAAAATATTACGTCATATTGGAAATATAAAGGGCATGGTCGATGTAGTATAACATCATATGAGTGTGCAAAATGTATTGAAGCATAATAAAAACCCAATTAGGGAAATATTGGCGTATTTTAACATTATTGCTCCAATTATAAATTAAAATAAGTTCATTTATAGCTGTATTCTTTTGCGTCTGTTATATACATTTATACATTTTTATATAGCGTTTTCATATGATTCATTCAACAACATTTCGACTGCTTTTTTTAATGTTTGTTTTGTGTTGTATGTTAAATTTTGAAATTGATTTTTCAGAACAAACATCCTTCAAATTCTGGGCAACGCCGGCACTTTAGCTTGTAACAGATAAATGGCTTTTGTATCTGTACATCTAATGCTAATATTATAAAGCGTTATAATATTATAAAGTATATAATATTATTAATGCTTGTACGTTTGTGAGGTTTTATCTCTGAAACTACATAGCCAACTTAAAAAAATGTTCGTGGCCATCTCTGCTCCAAAAAAAAAAGACTATTTTATGTCAGTGCAAGAACCTACATCGCTGCTGGAGCAAAAAAGTTCTAAAATTGTGATTTCTGCGATATTGATTGGGTTAGAAACTTTAAATTTGGTGCTGTAGTTACTTTTAAGGTGTAAATACTCGTAATGAACGCTCTCTAAAAGGTTCAATTTGACGGATAAACGTAAAAATTTCTAGAAAGGTTCTAAACTATGATTTATTTGGAATACTGAATTTTTTGGGATACTGTTGGGGTTAGAAACTAGAACTTTGGCATGGTAGTAATTAATAAGATATAAATGCTCGTTGTAGAACGAATTCTATAAAATAGAAAGACTAAACAAAGCGGAAAAAGATCTAAAGATGATCTGTGTAACGAAGAACATGGAACTGTTAGGAATATAAACATGAAAATTGACATGGCTGTATTTATCATGACTTAAATTCTCGCAATAGAACAATTTCTAAAAATGTCGCTATAAAAAACAGTGCAGAAACAAAAAACTTTCAAAATTTTTCTATTTCTCTGTTACTGCTGAGCCCAAAATCTTGAAATTTTGCTTCGGGTTAGTTTTAAAATATACAATTGTCTCTATGAATGGTTTCTAAAAAATTTAAAATTTAAAAAGATGAAATTAACGGAAAGCGATCTCAATTACCATTAATTTGGAATTATTAGGTACAGCAACTTTAAATATTTCATAATGCTGCATTTCCTCCGCAAAACATGCGTTTTAAATGCAACAAAACTGATAGATACCCACCTATCATTAAATAAATTGTGTAAATATTGAATAAAGACCTGTATGAAACAGTGAGTAGGTTGCCCGAAAGTACTTGTTAAAATGTTCCTTCTCTAGGCTTTTCTCTCTCTCGCAAAGGCCACTAACAGAGGGATCTGCCGTTTTAAATGTGATATGAATTTTTTATCCGATTCATTTTTCTAGACATTTTATCATAAGGTCACATTCTCAATTATCATTAGTAGATTTTTTATATATTAACTTATTCTGGTGAAATTTTGTAATCGGGTTCATATTGGCGTATGTTAGCTTGCATGATTTGCTGAATAAATATGTATGGATTTGTAAATTACTTCAAATGACACTTTGACAGCTCAAAAGTTATGCAGACGATATATTCAAATCTTGTGTCATACTTTATGTTGTAATCATTGCCGATTTTTTTTTATTTAATACATGCTAAATACAGCTCAACTTGTGCAGAATATGTTTGAAAACAAAACAATACAGCGTATGTAGTGGCCAGCATACACTCATAATTTAAATCTGATCGAGCATATCTAAAACACACTCTAACGAAGCATTGCATGCCACTTTTGATGTATTCGGTACTTTGATACTATATTAGATTTTGAGAAGAGAATTCTTTAAATGTTATCGACAACCTCATTGCATCCGTGGAAAACAGATATTGTACAATATTAACTATTCCGGGGGAGCACACACCATATAAAGTATAGTCCATTTTTTTTAAACATCATATATTTGTCATTTAAAGTTACACAAATTGGTGCGGAGCGTCTGATTATGTTCTTGACATCATTTTATACAGTTAAAATTCCGATATAAGTAAATTAGTGTTTCATTTTCTATTTTACTTTTAATATATTGCGTACTTTCAATTTTATATCCATGCATGGCTGTCTTGAATGGTTTGATTTCCCATTTTTTTAAACAGCGTATACGAATTTATATATAAGATTTTGTAATTCTACAATTCGTTTATTTTCATCATTTCAATTTTTCGCAGTATATGGACAATTAAAGATAACATCTCATTTTCTTTGCTTCCACATGTTATTATTAAATCTATGTTATCAGTAATATCGCTCAGACTAATCCCTCTGAGGGAAGTCCTAGTTATGAAAATTTTTAGTAACAATCTTTTTCGATAATACTTGAACCGAAGATTTTCTTTGCATTTTTCTTATGAGTATAAAAGCACAGAGAGATAAACTTACTATTTTCTTTATATTTAAGATTAAATTATTCTTCGATATGTTACCTAAGTTATCCCGATATTGAAAATAATCGTTTATTTGCCACTAAGATTAATTGATAGGATTGTCTCTCAGACGAAATTGCTTTATAATGATCTAAATTTTATTTAATCAGCATTGTATTTTTTTTTTCTTATACAGGCTAACTGATAAATTGACAGATAGTTTTCCATGCATTGGTAATACAAAGTTTTCAGTACCTTGCAATTATTACTTTTTTGTGATATTAAAATAACAGAAGATGAAAAATATATAATATTGAATTTTGTTCGTTTGCTACGTAATAAAAAATTATAAATATAATAATAGCTAATTACAAAATTCGTCTAATCTTTTGTAATCGGGTTGACCATCCACAGCCTTAAATCATAAATGAATCTCCCAAAAATATAGAAAAACACTCCAGTTGGCGGGTGACCAGATTACGGAAAATTAGTTCAATATCTTTTAAATACCTTCTTAAAGGAAAAGTAGATATGCAGAGAAAAAATGCCGAATGAGAAAGAATGTAGAAGATTTATTTCAGTATGCAATTTTTGGTACTTTTCCGTTATACGGACTCCATTGTCGCCAAACGTAATAGTTGGCGCAAAATGAAAATCACGTGGATTGAAACATCTGAAAAATAAAAGGAAAAGCGGTAGTACTTGGTTATTCCGTCGACCAAAAATCTATCGCCAGACTATAAGATTAAATGCCAATAATGGTTGATCATAAATGTCACATTCACTTGACTGTAAGGACACGTGTTTACGCCGTCAAGTGATTTTTATTTCGACGTTTTATTTGTATTTTATTAATGTCATACTAATTTATTTGTTCTTTCGTTATTTAAAATAAAAATTATGTCAATTTGTATAATTTGGCTAAATTGGTCGACGGGATAACTCAGAAGTACCAAAAAGTTGCGCCAACGTGGTGCGTATATGACAATTGTGTCCTTGATTATCCAGTCGACCGAAAAACTGTCGCCAAACTGTAAGATTAAATGCCAATAATGGATGATCGTAAATGTCACATTCACTTGACATTAAATATGCTACACGTGTTTATTACGTCATCAAGTCTTTTTAATTCGACGTTTTATTCGTATATTGATTACTGTTTTACTAATTTACTTGTTCTTTCGTTATTTAAAATTACCGCAAAACTTGATTTTTTTTTTCTTCAAGCCTATATCTGATGTTTATATACATTTTATAGTTATATCCGCCTACGTTTTTTTTTTTTTTTTTTTGACTAAATAAAGAGCATCAGGTTAATTACAATTTTCCGTTATCATTGATATTTATTGTGTCCCTTAATGAATTCATTTATTACATTTAAAATGCTTACATTTTATTCAGAAATACAATATCCTAAAAATGTCTGTTTGTTTATGGTTTAATTTAATAATTCGGATTTTAAATACGTAAACTATTAGTATTCTTGGTACAACTTAGTTATCCCGTCGACCAAAAATCTATCGCCAAACTAAAAGATTAAATGCCAATAATGGTTGATCGTAAATGTCACATTCACTTGGCTTTAAGCAAGTTACACGTGTTTACGTCATCAAGTGATTTTTATTTCGACGTTTCATTTGTATTTTATTAATGTTATACTAATTTATTTGTTCTTTCGTTATTTAATATAAAAATTATGTCAATTTGTATAATTTGGCGAGTGGTTTGGTGATTTATGCAATTTGGCGAAATTGGGCGACGGGATAACTAAGTAGTACTTCTTTTGTCGGAAATTACCTAAAAAAATCAAATTTTATATTTGGTATGTCGCTATACGCCATAAGTGAACGTCATCAAAATGTAACCCTATTCTTTAATGATTTCTTTTATTTAAATTTATTAATTTTCCTTTCTTAAAATATCAGAGTGGCAACATTTTTCTATGTGTATAATTTGGCGAATAGTTTGGCGATTTGTATAATTTGGTCGACTGGATAATTAAGTAGTACAAATTGTTCTTAAATTGGCGAAAGCGATAAAACGCCAAAGATTGTATCAATAGAAATATTTCATATTGAATTCATTTTTAAGCATTACGAATATTTCTTTCATGTTTAAATTAATTATTTTCGTTATTTAAATTTACTTCTCATTAAACGGATTTTTGTCTGTTTCTTTCTTTCTTTTCTTTTCTTTCTTTTTTTTTTTTTATTAAACAAATAACAGTTTTTTTTTCATTTATTTTGTGAGATGCTTACATTATTTCCTAACTGATATAGCCTTTTCCATTCTTTCACCAACGATAATATCGCCAAATTATAATCACTGGCAACCCTGTCGCCGAAAATATCAATAAAATACAAAATTTATTACCAAAAAGTATAGTTATCCCTGTATATCTGACGCATAAACCACTGTGTGAATATTCTCTCTCGAATGATACAATCTGGAAAAAAATCCACCGGGTAGTTTTTGAAAACATTCGAGCGGAACTTTTTGAGCTTACTGCTTTATAATAGATATGATATGATAATAGATAAACTTGGACTAATATTCCTTTCAACTAAAACAACCGGAAAAGTAATTTCGGCGAATTTCTTGATTCCTTTTCTTTAATAACATTCTGCACGTAAGCCATATTTCTCGTGAAAAATATATCTGAACAAACCGACCTCATTTTAGGTACAAACAATAATGTTAAAAATGGACTTACAAAATGTTGTTTACATTTCATAATGTGATAATTACTAGATTAAAAAACTTATTTTTATCATTATTTTAATAAATATATATTTTACTATTTTAAAAGAATATTTTATGTTTCAGAAACTTTTCTTTGTATATAGATTTAAATACACATTAAAAACATTTCTAATTTGTTACATAATTTCTTATTTGTTTATTTCCTTGTTGTTCAAATGTACCTTCACTGAAATTTTCAGATTAATTATTTATTTGCTTGATGTATGAATAACCAATAATACAAATAATGTGAATGAATAATAAATTATACATTATTTTAATATAAAAGTAGATTTTTTTTTTAATAATGTGTAACTGTTTGCTTTTTTATTTTTACTTTATTCTATCTTTACAAGAAATAAATATTGGATTCGTAAAAAATTTCGACTTCGAGTTTTCGACGAATTTACGCGTTGTATAGGTCAAAGATCCCGAAAAACATGTTTTTACAAAATATCTGTCTGCGAGTCTGTGATTCTGTCTGTCTGTCTGCATGTGACACAAATTATGTGAGCGCTTTATCTCAAAATACAATGCACGGTTATTTAATAAAAAATCAGTTTTTCCCTGATATAAATTAGTGTTAATTAATTTTTGGTGTAAAACGCCCAACAGGTGGCGCTGATATGCTGCATTTTCACGATTTCCGCAATAGCTCTACCTCAAAAACTAAACCACGGATTTTCGTGAAACTTCAGATTCAGTTAGTTCTTAATATGAATTGATGCTGATTATGTTTTGGTCTAAATCACCGAACAGGTGGGGCTTCTGCATTTTTCACGATTTTCGCAGTAATCTCAAGAATCAATTAATAAATTTTAATTAAACTTCAGATTCATGTATACCCTGATAACTATTTGTGTTGATTACATTTTTGTGTTAATCGCCCAACAGGTGGCGCTGCTATGCTGGATTTTTTACGATTTTTTCAATTGCTCTTTCTCAAAAACTAATGCGCGGATTTTCATCAAACTGCACATTGAGTTTGACGTTGACATAAGTTGTTGCTGATTAGGTTTTGGTGTAAGCCACAAAGAGGTGGCGCTGCTATGCTGCATTTTGCAGGATTTACACGATTTTAGAGATACTCATATCTCAGGAACCAATGCACGGAATTTCATATCTTTAGAATGCTCATGATGGGCATATATTACCATTTAATTTTGCCACTGTTATAGTGAATTTTTGAATACCAACATGTATGAGATAGAAGAAAGTTTTAAGACTGGTACGTCTGACTAGTTAAAGTATGTTTTTATGTTAAATAATCTTCCCTAAACATTGAACTGATTTAAATTTCGTTACAGTTTAACATATTACTTGTTTGCTTATTACATAAATTGATCTATGTTCAACTTAACGTTCTACAGGGTGTTTCACTACCAGACCGACAAACTTGCAGGCGATGTAGAGGCACAGACACGACTCGGAATCACATAGCAATACAGGATCGGAAATGCAATCGTAACGAGATAGAGGGGTTGTTAGGGTCTGAATCATAGTGCTAGCAAATCGACATTTAAAGACCATAGGGTTAAAATAAGTCATGACTTTCTTTGTAATGAAGTTCCCCTAAGTCTTCTGACTACGGTTCTTACCATCTACGGTTTTGCACGTTTGCGGTAGTTTTGAAATGGCGCATCTTCGTTGTTACCGTAAACGTCCGAAACACTTACGGCGTATTTCAAAACATCCGAAATTCCATGTTACTAATGTTTCATTCACTCATTACGAAACATCGGACAACTTCATTATCAGGAAAATCATGGATTAATTTAAACTTATGCTCTTTAAATGTCAATTTTATATCACTGTGATTCAGCCCCAGCAACCCCACTTATCTGTTAGGCTTGCATTTCCGACCCTGCAATTGCTATGTGATTCCTACGTGTCTGTGTGACCCCTACACCTCCTACAAGTTTGTCGGTCTGGTAGTGAAACAGTCTGTATAATCTAATAATAAACTAATTTTTCATATTTTAATCCCAATATCCTCATAACAACATTGGTTATTTATAAGTGTATGCAAAATAATTTGATATTAATACGGAATTATTTCACACAATAAAACATTATTCATCCCACAACATTATTGTTTCTAGCAATCCCAGATAATAAAAGATGATTTAATTTCCTTACAACTTGAGTGTAATTAATAGTGCTTAAATATTTACTCTTTTCGAGTACATTTGTAAAGAGGATAACAAGAGCTTGTAATAAATAGATTGCGTGATTTATTAATATGTTACCCGAACCATATTTTGCTAACTATGCAACAAGTCTCAGAATGCTTATTAGCATGAAAAGAAAAGAAAAAAATATTTATGTTATGAAAGTTATCAGTCATTGTTGTATTAATTATTATAGACGTTTGCGGAATTTTCTTAATTTAAACAAGATCTTGTAATAAATAGACTACGTGATTTAATAATAAGTTACCTGAACCATATTTTACTAATGATTCAACAAGTGTCACAATACTTATTAGCACGAAAAGAAAAAGAAAAAAATATTTATGTTATGAAAGTTATCAGTCATTGTTTTATTAATTATTATAGAAGTTTGTGGAATTTTCTGAATTTAAACAAGAACTTGCAATAAATAGATTGCGTGATTTATTAATATGTTACCTGAACCATATTTTACTAATGATGCAACAAGTCTCATAATACTTAAGTATGAAAAATGAAAGAAAAAAATATTTATCTTATGAAAGTTATCAGTCATTGTTTTATTAATTATTATAGAAGTTTGTGGAATTTTTCTGAATTAGAACAATATCTTGTAATAAATAGATTGCGTGATTTATTAATATGTTACCTGAACCATATTTTACTAATGATGCAACAAGTGTCACAATACTTATTAGCATGAAAAATAAAAGAAAAATATTTATCTTATGAAAGTTATCAGTCATTGTTGTGTTAATTATTATAGAAGTTTGTGCAATTTTCTGAAATAACCCTTTAAGACCTGATCTACAGAATTGTGTAGGTGATCCTAAGGAAAAGAAAACATATTTCCATCTTTTTCTGCGATTTAAACCTGATCCTGTACCACAAAATTGTGTGAATCCTCCCTTCGCGTAACCTGATATCGGAAACATTTTTAAATATTTTTTTCAGTCAAATATGATCCTATTAATTCGGGTTAAACACCGATACTTTTAATTTCTACCAAAACTGTTAACGTCTTAAAGGGTTATGTAATATTATTAATTTAATTTAGAAAAATCCACAATTTTCTATAATAATTAACACAACAATGACTGGTAACTTTCATAAGTATTTTCTTCTTTTTTTAAAAAAATGCTAATAAGAATTGTGAGACTTTTTTCATCATTAGTAGGTATGACTCGGACAAAATACTAATAAATCACGCAATCTATTTATTTTAAAATAGCAATTAAAGCCTTTGTGCAGGAAGTGCTTTTTTCCCTCTCTTGCACTGAAGAAGAATCTCGCTGTAGATTCGAAACAGCTGTTTGCTGCTTTTTCACGCATTATTTGTGCATTTTAAACGTTGGTTTACTACATTTCAATCTATTTTCAATCTATTTCAATCTATTTCAACCTCTCTTGCACTGAAGAAGAATCTCGCTGTAGATTCGAAACAGCAGTTTGCTGCTTTTTCACGCATTATTTGTGCATTTTAAACGTTGGTTTACTACATTTCAATCTATTTATTGCAAGATCTTGTTCTAACCATGTTCTAACCCATAAATGTATCAGAAAGTAGCCTCTTTTGGTTTGAGAGCAGCTTTAACATTAACATTAAAATTAATATTGTTCAGTTGATCTTCATGTACAGTGGAACTCTACTCGTACGTAACCTGGGTTGTACGTTTCCCTCGGTTATGCGTTTCAACTCAGCGGTCCCGGTCATTTGCCATTAAAAATAAACTGAGTTATACGTTTTTGAGTTATGTGTTTCCCTCAGTTATACGTTACATTTTTGCGTTTCCGGATGAAATTTTGTCGCACTTTTACGTTTTGCTTTAAATAATTTCAGAATTTTTGCTACGTCTTGCCTCCCGACACTGCCGACGTGTCTGATTGTGATGATCCCACGTTCGTCAGGAGTACAAGCAATAACTAACAAGTTGGAAATTGCTCGTCAAACGTGGCAAATGAGGTGCGTTCGTACTATAACAAGTTTTATAATTATTTTTTGCACCCCATATTGTACTGAATGTATATTTTTTTGCACTTCATAAAGTGCATAGTCTTTAACATCATTAAAATGCACTCCCAATAATTTTTTCCCATTCCCCGAACACTTTTGACTGTCCCTGTAATTAAACTATACATCCGATTTTCCTAAAATTTGAAATGGCTCGACAAAATTTTGCAACAATTATATCTTTAAAATTTCAGACCATTCGGAAGGCTGTAACATCATTAAAATGCATTTGCAATAATTTTTCCCATTGGCCGTAATGTAAAGAAAAACTTTTGACTGTCCCTGTAATTAAACTATACATCCGATTTTCATAAAATTTGAAATGGCTCGACAAAATTTTGCAACAATCTTATATTTCAAATTTCAGACCATTCGGTCGGGTAGTTTTTGCTCTGTTATATGCGGACAGACAGACGGACGGACTGAACGACGACTATAGGTGCTACGTATTTATATAATTACGAACGCACCTAAAAAGCGGCTGCATTATTAACAAAAATGTAAAGTTTAATGTTCAGTGTCGATTCTGGAGAAAAGAAACAATCCAAGATTAGTGATTACTTCAATAAAATTTATGAAACTGTTCAAATGTCTTTTTGATAAAATATTTACATACCTATGCAATTTTAGTGATTTCTTTTGAGTACTCTATGTATGTAAAATATATTTTTAATAAGACTTTTATAATAAAATAACTTAATTTGTACTTCTCGTAGGTAGCTTTGTCTTTTTACTCTGTTCGATTTCCAAGAATTTATGAATGGATGCAACAAAACTTCTGTTTTCGATATAAAAAGTCAATTTTCATGTATATTTTTAACAATGCTTCCGGTAGACCATTAATTGAGTTGTACGTTTTAATGAGTTCTACGTTTTGTTGTCCGGTCCCCAGCAAAACGTATAACTGGAGTTCCACTGTATAAATTCAATTTCGCAACAAAATACGTTTTAATCGAATTTGATAACATAATAAAAATCGATATTCAGGTTTGAAAAAATTTAATAATGCACTATAACAGGGTTCGTCCTCTTCAACGACTTCCAAGCACCTTTTACCACAATTTTTGTAAAGTAGTATTTACCTTAGTTAATGAAAATAAATTCTATCATTAGATACACGACCAGTACTTTACAAAATTTCTGGTACTAAAACGCCTAAAATCCCCTGAATCCTTTGATGCGAATGAACTCTGTATATTACTCGGCAATATTTTCAAAAAACGGTGGCAGCAAAGCAACATTTTTCTTATAAATGCTTCTTTAAAAATCTGTAACATATTGAATTTTGATATTTCTAAAGATAAATAATTCTTTTCGGAAATCGTAGGGAACTTTTAAGAGGTTATGGTACACTTTTGTTCTTGGTTATATTGTATTTTCGTAGATTAAGAAGCATTTGGCTTTTTTTGCAGCGTGCCTCAAAATTATTTCCAATTCTAGCGATTGTAAGTCGCGTCGATTGTTTGCGCTTCAGCTACGTTTTCGAACTTTCAGTAAAGGTGTTATCACACATCCTATCCTAATATAGACAATAGCAGATATTTTCTCATTAATAGGCTTTTCAAAAGGAAAACGGTCGAAAACCTATCGTGCGTTAGTTTGTCTCTCGTAAATTCCCCAATCACTAACTTATCGCTATTTGTATACCTACCGTGAATATCAGCTCGAATTCCACGAATCAGAACACTCTAAAAAGAAATAAAAATCATGCATTATGAAACACTTTCCAACACATTTAAAATAATGTCACAAAACTCCACCGTTTAATACCGTGAAAGATGATATTTAATTAAGATTAGAAAATGCATAACACAATTGAAAACACAATTTTAACTATTACTATCTACAGTCGAAATGAAATCTTTTGTGCAGTCGTGTATGTTATCTATAGATTTGAATACATACTACACACACAAAAATATCCCTGTAAAATTACGGGCAGAGGCCGACAGAAGAGATTTCAGTCATACCTCGCAAAAAAAGAAATTCATACCCAACTACCAATCCGTATTTTTGCTAACAGATAGTCTAAAACTGTAAAAATATGTGGATTGCCCTTAATTTTCTAAGTATCTAAGGGATAAGGTCGCTTATTGAACGGATCAGACCGTTTTTCATCAAATAAGACTGTTGCCCGTGAAAGCTGAAGGGCAAACGCTCATAAATTTGCAGTTTTTTCTGAGACCGCAATTACCGGCAATAAGCACAAATGTACTGGAATTCTTTTGAGCAGCCCTGTATATGATCTATGGAATTTATACACACCGAGTTACATGCAAATTATTATTTAAATTTAAAAACGCATATCAAAATTGTAAACCCACTTCCAGCAATTATTGCTCCAGTATTGTAAACGAATTCGTTTGTGAGTCCCTGTAAACGAACAATAAATGATATCAAAACCATATTCTATAGTAAGCATGTTAAGTGAATCTCCACGATCTATATCCATTTCAATATCCCTGCAATAGTGTAACATCGTTAAAATACACTGCAAACGGCTTTTCCCCATTGACAATAATGTAACGGAATTTTTTTAAGTGCCCCTATAAACAAAGTATTAATGCTGCACACTTCATTTTCAATACCGAACATGCTATGGTAAACCTCAATAACATATATAAATTTTATAACAATCCGAGTACATTTACGAGAGTTAGAGAGCGGAAAGACAGACAGATAAAGCGAATTCATAAACACTTTTCAACTTTGTTGGAAAGTGATAAAAATAGCTGCTCTCAGTTCATAGATTTTACATCAGTTTTTAAACCACTTAGAAGCTAAATGTTTCGCGTATTGCTTAGACTAAGGGGTTCCATTTACTCCTCAAAATAATCCTTCATGCAGTGTAAATGAGCAGCTCAAAAGAAGCTAGATACAATAACATATACAAGGCATTGGTAACTATTTTTTTAATCTACTAGGGTGCTCTGCCCCCTACGAGCTACGCTCGCCAACCCCCGTTCAATGACACCAAAATCCAAAAAACACGCTAATTTGATTGGCTTTAAAAATATTGAATCAAAAAAAAAAAAAAAACAGTAGCGATCTCTCTGTAAACGGGTTTCCATTCGTTTTTCTTGGATTGGGGATTTTTAAGACCATATCTGCTGCTGTTAAAAGATACAATGGCTGTTTTCGTATTTAATTAAAAAAATTAGTTAAACATTCGAAAATAAGCTAATGTAAAATGAATTAAGTAAACAGTGTCATTGTCTCCCGGTACTTTTTAACAGCGCTATAAGATAGTTCTTTTAAATAATTCATTTTAAATGTATCGTTTCAAATCTGACGTAATTTACACCAAAGTTTTATTTCTCTTATTCACGTGAAAATACTTTTGTTGTTAGAAGGAAATATTATTTGTGCTGTCTTCGAATTCACGATAATAGTTGAAAATATTATCTCAAAATATCAAGTAAATGTCTCGCGCAGATATATTTTTTAATTTAAATTGTTTTGCCATATTTTTTGGCCATTTTAAATATGACGTAATTTCCTCCATTTACAGATTTTAACGCATAGTAATGATTTTTTTATTTTAACATTTTGTTTCTCTTTTAAAATTCCAGTGTAAATATGGTTCTTATGACGCAATTTTCCTGCTTTTAACATGTAATCATTTAATTCTAATTTTAATTTTTTTTTTCTGTTTACAATAGTCCCGTGTAAATAAATTTTTAATTTGAAGTAAACATTATTGTTTGCGCTGTTTATACAGTTGGCAACAGTTTAAATTAATAACATTTTTTAAATTTGTAAAAAATATCTCTCGAAATACTGAAAATTTGAATTTAAAATAGAAATAAAACCTCAAAAAATAGTCAAATAAAAAAATAAATAAATGCAATCTGCACACCGGGAACTTATAACCTATAAAATGATCTAAAAATCATTAAAATCTCATGTATAGTTTTTGCTCCAATAAAACTTTTTTAATGGAACGATTTTGTCCAACTTTAGCATTAAATATCTCTGAAAGTAATTCTTCGATTTGAAAACTGTCTGCATCAGCGTGTTTATCAAATCTTTCTTTATAATACCACTGATTTCCATATTTTTGTATACGACAGTTTTTTTAATATTAACGAAGAAAGGTCATGCTCAAGGCATACTTAGATACTACTACAGGCAGACTGATTTGCGTTTAATGTATGAAGTCGCTCGCCAGAGGACTCTGATACCCTGCCCAAAATTGAAATTTGACTCTGACCGTAACTGAAACAACCTGGGAAGGGTAGATATGTAAACAAACACCAAAATTACGTCATGTCGCCATGGTTACGTTTACAATTCTGCTGACATTCCAATCAAGCTTAGAAATGACAGCTAATTCGAATACAGCTGTTAAGGGTTATTATAAACTGTCCATAATAATGTAAGTGTAAAGTTCTGTTTATTTAAGTGACTAATATAATGTGTTTCTCTTTAAAACTGTTAAACCAACACACATAAAAATATATAAATAAAAAAACACATGCTTAGTCTAAAACATGAATGTCACAAATTTATTTGGTACAACTTAGTTATCCCGCCGACCAATTTCGCCAAATTATATAAATCGCTAAAACACTCGCCAAATTTTACAAATTGACATAATTTTTATTTTAAATAACGAAAAAACAAATAAATTAGTATAACATTAATAAATATACAAATAAAACGTCGAAATAAAAATCACTTGATGACATAAACACGTGTAACTTGCTTGCAGTCAAGTGAATGTGACATTTACGATCAAGCATTATTGGCATTTAATCTTATAGTTTGGCGATAGATTTTTGGTCGACGGGATAACTAAGTACCATTTATTTACTATTTTCACCGCTGAAACAATAAAACTGATGGAATTTTTTTTAATATATTAAAATACTCATAAAATTCCTTGTAATAATTAATAAATGTAATTTATTAAGTAACAAATACCCTTACATGATTTAATCAAAATTGCTTGGATAACATAGAATATTGCAACGATATTTAAATCCGTGATCACCATTTCTTTCTCTGATTAAAAATAAGAATATTTAATGTTTAAGGAAGATAGGCCTTTTTTTTTTTTTTTTTTTTTTTTTTCCCCCCTTCTTCTTGGTTCGGGCGATATTAAAAACAAATATTTTACCGGTAACAGTAAATTAATCAAAAATAGCTGCTTCAAGTCAGTTATGAGAACTGTAGTTTGATAAAAATCAAATTTTAATTTTAAAACGTGTATATGAAACCAAGCTATTTTTATATAAATACGGGACATTCAAAAAAGAATAACAGAACCGGCATTTTTCATGAATGAACCAAACGATCAAGGTAAACAATAAATAATTTTGCTAATCTTAAAAGTATGTGTAACACTAAAATGCTACAATTTGTGTAAAATAGCCTTTTAAATCGAAGGAAATTGAAGAATATAAATATTTAATTTATTACATGAAAATACGATCAATGATTCTGAAACCTCGACGATGAGAAACAAGCGTCTATCTGGGCAGGGTATAAATGTAAACAAAGAGCACGTTGTGAAGTTTTGGTTCAGGGTTTGAAGTTGGATCGACTTCACTTTTTCGGCGAAATGCGCGGGCCGTTATATATCACAGTAGGCTATGGCCATGCTTAAGCCAAGACTCCCTTATCATAAAACAGACTTGACGATCCGGAGAAAGTCTATGGATGAAAAGGTCCCCGATAATTGCCAACTTATTAGCTGACTTTGTCCCGTAAGTTAGGCCACCTGGTGTATACTCCTGGTAATACTCCATAAACAAATGCATACTAAAAAATTGAAAATGTTGTGTTATTGGCAAAATTGTATAAAATATTTTTCGAATTCCAGTAAAATAAAGGCGTAAAAAAAATATTTCGCACAATTATGTTCTGACTTTAAAAAATGAAACATATCAAAAATGAAGATTTAAATATAAGATTTATTGATATTTTTTCAGGGTACTTGTTAATTATCCCGTCGACCAATTTCGCCAAATTATATAAATCGCCAAACTACTCACCAAGTTCTACAAATTGACACAATTTTTTATTTTAAATAACGAAAAAACAAATAAATTAGTATAACATTAATAAAAATACAAATAAAGCGTCGAAATATTGGTTTTATTGGCCATTATTGGCATTTAATCTTAAAATTAATTAATTTATGGCAAACCATTATTGGCATTTAATCTTACAAATTGGCGACAGTAATTTGGTCGACGGGATAACTAACAAGTACCATTTTCAGTATATAGGACTTTGCGGGTTATTTTTTTTTTAATCTTGGCACAATTTGGGCTTCGGAAAGAGCGATTTGTTGCCGATTGATATAAACAGTTATGAAAACAAAACTTATGAACTGTCAGCTTGTTTTATAAGAATTTACGGCACAGATGTCATATACGGCCCCATATTGGCACGATTTTTTTCCGACGCCAATTTTGCGAAAACCTCGTTACCATATCATCTATATCCGGATAACCATATCAAGCAAAATAACGACACTTTGGTGCCAGTTAAGTATCCGGTGCGTATATGACATTGGCGCCAGAAAAAAAATCGCGCCAATATGACATCTGTGCCGAATTTACATGTATAAATTTAGTTTCTAGATATTATTATTGTTTTTTATATACGATTTGTTTATATTTGTATATAAAATAGATAAATGCCTTTTTTATATTAAATAAATTGTACAAATATTGGAAAATATTGCTTCTTTATGTGAAACAGTGAATATGCTTCCAGAAATTACGTTGCCAAATTTTCTTCTCTCGCCAAGGCCCCTATACTTGAAAAATAACGATTTATTATTATATAATGTAGTATTAGCTAATGTTCTGTAATCTGTTCCACAGTCAAAGTTGACTGCAAAAACACGATGCTGGAATAATGTGGTATCAAGTATACGGTTTAAAAATAAAATTAATTTTGCGCCAAACTACTTACGCCAATTGGCTCTAGGTTTGATTAAGGAAGAATACTCAAATTAAGATTTACAAACACCAAAATCGTAGCATGACAAGAATACGGTATTTGCGGAAAGTTGAGGGACATGTATAAATTTAAGTGATAATTAAACTTTATTTTTCCAATTTTTTAAGTGTTTATGACTTCAGTCTGTTTTTATGTGTATCTATGCGTGTTTTAACTTTCCTAAAATACTTTGATACATTTTAGGAAAACTTACATAACATATGTGAGTTAAAACAAGGAAATTAATTACGCACCAAACTATGCCCGCCAAGATATGCCAATTGGCTGTGGAGCCAATTATGAAACTTTCCATAGATTAATGCATACAAACTTTATATGAAAAAACAGTGAAGCTTTCATCTAAAGCATGTTAAACTGAAATGATCCCCCATACCTTCAAAAATAAAACAAATGATAGGCCAATAAATAAATAAATGAGACTGTGCATTGAAACAAATTGAAGGAGCGATGTTAAATTAATACTGTGAGGTGAAATTATTTGTGAAAAGAAAAGAAATAGCAGAAATAAAATAAATCACATATTTGAAAATATAAAAGAGAAAATGAAATATTTTACATTTTCCGGATCTAGATGCTATCCATTTATTTCAATAACTATTATCACTGAGAAATTCATGGTAAAATAATTTTCTTTCCTGATTATTATTACTATTATTATCATCATTTACATAACGGAATACAGCAGTAAACATTTTTTGTTTAACAGTAAAATAAGTTCATTTTTTAAATAAAATGTCTAGAACACATGAAAATTTTAAGATTAACAACTATCATTTGCAAACTACAAAGCACATCGTAAAGAAAATGGTAAAAGACAAATGGAAAACAAATTAAAAAATATTTCTGTTTCTCACGTTAGATGGCGCTAGTCACGGAAAACTATGTGGTTTCTAACCACGTGTACAGCTGACAAAGGAAACTTAGCGATTGCGAGGCCTGTTATTTCGATAAGGAGGCCTTGGCTTAAGCATTTAAATTGGATGAGTTCTACCCGGAATATCTACGCAGATTTTCATTGGTCCATTTCCAAATCAAAACTTTTTTATATATATAGAAGGATCTCGCACCACTTTCCCAAAACAAAACTTTTTTACATGTACTTCGACAACATGTGTAAGAGAAATATGCTACAAAATGTACTTTTAGATTATAAAAACAGGTAGTTTTACATATATTTGGGATAATATGATAATATGTGTCATTGAAAGTTTATATTTTATAAAAAAAATTCCTTAGCACAAAACATATCAAGTTCTTTAACCCTTTATGTACTGAATTATGAATTCGTCAAAATTTTATCTTCTAAAGCATTTTTCGTGAATTCACTAAACTACATTAGAAGATTTACATAATCATTTAATAAATTTTAGAAGGATTTTAGGAGTGAAGGATTTAGAAGAATTCGTTATATAATTTATAGGGATTTTGTGCAATATTTATAACCCCACTCAAATCTCTTATTTTAAATATTTTTCTTAGTATTTTGTAGAATTAGGAAATGTACAACTATAATGTTCTTACAATAGAAATATAGAAATATTTCCGAATTGAAAAATTCCCACCCCCAATCCCTAGAAAGCTGAAAAGACGCAAAGGCAAAAGAAATCATTCTTTGAAAAAAATTAAGATTTGTGTAACCAATAATGCTTTTGGAACAAGATAAAATAATGTATCTAAAACTCATTCTAAACAGTATTACAACTAATCGTTGTATGAAATGAATTTTATAACAAGTTATTTTAAACCTGGAAGAAGAAGACAAACATGCCAGCCATTAGCAAATAAATTGTGTTTACATTTTTCTAAACACTCTATATTATTCGCAAACGTGGTATTAAATTCTCTTCTTTCCGAACATATCCTGCAATAATCTAAAATAATAGAGATACTTTTTAATTAAAACTTGTAATATTTAACATGACATTTACATACATGAAAAAGTTGAGTAAACAAATATTTTACAATTACGTGTGCATCAATTAAATGTTCAAATATCTATTTGAAAAGCTATAAAAATAGACTGTAAAACGAAAAGTGTAGTATCTTCTCAAATTTTATTTTATGGTGTTGTTGTGACCGCACCAGTCTAGACATTTGTGAAAACGAATTTTACATAAGTGCATATGGGAGGAGATCTGATAAAAATTTAATCAAATTCTTCAAAATGCAGCTTTTTATTGCAAGTTTATTTTTTTTTTTCGGTTTATATCAGTTTGTATTAAAATTTATATTTTCAAAAATGTAATAAAACAAAAATTAAAAAAATTAAATACTCTCATCAGAATTATAAAAAATGTTTGAAAAGAGGAACTGCTAAAAAATATATTTATAAATGTTTTTTTTTATTATTATTATTATTATTTAAGATATTTTAGCAAAAACATACTAACAATAGTATCATAAAATAATTTATCGTTTTCTCGAATACAACGAAACTTCAGAGAAAGCCTTGATTACTACTGCTTTTTGTAAACTGGCAACATTTTAAAATTGATTCAATAATAATGAACACGTTTGATGCAATTGTGCAAGATAACACATACAAATAGCATATTCCTTTATGCTGTAAGTACATTGTAAAAAAAAGACTAATGATTATTACTCTCTGAAAATATAATACTAGAAAACAGGAATTCTGCTTTTTCAGCATTTAGTGCCCCCCCCCCCCCCCACCTAGAAAAAAAAAGATATGTATGCATAAAAGTATAGCTAGTACAACACATATTTCAGTTTTAAGACTTAAAACACACGTTTTTATTTTATATAAAATGACGTCATTCGCATCTGGAGGAAGAATTCCTCATTTAGGATCTAGTCTTAAACTACGTCTATAGTAAAGTATGCATATGACGTCACAATCGCTAAATAATGCACAAATCCAAAAAATGAGATGTCGTCATTTAAGAAAATCGACAAAAAAAATCGGCTATCTAATGATTCATATGTCTTCATTTGTTTGTAATACTAGGGGGTACGGCCCCCTACGAGCTACGCTCGCCAACTCCCGTCCAGACACCGGAGACTCTAAATGCACGCTAATTTGATCGACTTTAAAAAGATTTCGAAAGATTGAATTATAATTTCAAAAACAGTGGTGATCTCCCTATAAACGGATTTCTATTCATTTCTCTTTGATTGGGGAATTTTAACGCTAAATCCGCTGCGGTACTACTTGATTATCCAGTCGACCAATTTCGCCAAATTATATAAATCGCCAAACCGCTCGCCAAATTATACAAATTCACATAATTTTTATTTTAAATAACGAAAGAACAAATAAATTAGTACAACATTAATGAAAATAAAAATAAAACGTCGAAATAAAAATAACTTGATGACGTTACACGTCTAACAACATTTCAAAATAATCTAATATAAAAGGAATTAAGTAAACAGTGTCTTTGTCTCCTGGTATTTTTTAACAAAGCGAAAAGAAAGTTCTTTTAAATGAGACATTTTAAATTAATCGTTTTTAATCTGACGTAATTTTTAACAAACCATTCTTTCTCTTTTAAATATTCACGTGAAAATACTTTTGTTAGAAATGAAATATTATTTGCGCTTTCCTAACAAAAATAGTTGAAAAGCGCAATTTCTAAATTTAAACTGTTTTGCAATATTATTTTGTGTTCATTTTATGTAATAACTGTAATGTGACGTAAATATGACGTAATTTTTCCTATTTAAGACTTCTAACGCATGTTAATGAATTTATTATTTTACAATATCCTTTCTCTTTTAAAATTCACGTGTATACTTTTTATGACGTAATTTTTAATGAGTTCCTGCTTTTTCTACATAATTATTTAATTCTAATTCCAAATGATTTTCTCTGTTTATAATAGTCAGGTGTAAATAAATTTTTAATTTGAAGCAAACATTATTGTTCGCGCTGTTTATGCATTTGGCAATAGTATAATTTAATACCATCTCTCTATTCTAAAAAAAAGTAACTACCGCTGTCACCGCCGCCGCCGGCGGTTTTAAATTTTTTGTGACCGGAGGTCTTTCTTCGTTAATATTAAGAAAAATAATGCATACAAAAATAAGAAAATCGGTAGTATTATACAGAAATGCTTGATAAACACGCTGATGCAGACAGTTTTCAAATCGAAGAATTATTTTAAGAGATATTTAATGCTAAAGTTGGACAAAATCGTTTCACTAAAAAAGTTTTATAGGAGCAAAAACTATACATCGGAATTTAATAATTTTTAGATCATTTTATACGTTATAATTTCCCGGTGTGCAGAATTCATTTATTTTTTAACTTGTCTCATTTTTCGAGGTTTTATTTCTATTTTAAATTCAAATTTTCAGCATTTCGAGAGATATTTTTTACTTATTTTAGAAAATTGTACTAATTTAACCTTTTGCCAACTGTATAAACAACGGAAACAATAATGTTTGCTTCAAATTAAAAATTTATTTACACGTGACTATTATAAACAGAAAAGATACTTTCAAATTAAAATTAAATAATTGCGTATAAAAAGTAGGAACTTATTGAAAATTACTTCATCTATAATTACACGTGAATTTTAACAGAGAAAAGATGTTGTAAAATAATAAATTCATTAACATGCGTTAGAAGTCTTAAATAGGAGAAATTACGTCACATTTACGTCACATTACACTTATTATGTAAAATGAACAAAAAATAATATTGCAAAACAGTGTAAATTTAGAAATTGCGCTAGACATTTATTTGATATTTTGAGAGGATCTTTTCAACTATTTTTGTTAGGAAAGCGCTAATAATATTTCATTTCCAACAAAAATATTTTCCCGTGAATCTCTCTATTCTAAAAAAAAGTAACTACCGCTGTCACCGCCGCCGCCGCCGCCGCCGGTTTTGATTTTTTTGTGACCGGAGGCCTTTCTTCGTTAATATTAAAAAAAATAATGCATACAAAAATATGAAAATCGGTGGTTTTATACAGAAATGTTTGATGAACACGCTGATGCAGACAGTTTTCAAATCGAAGAATTATTTTAAGAGTTATTTAATGCTAAAGTTGGACAAAATCGTTCCACTAAAAAAGTTTTATAGCAGCAAAAACTATACATGGCAGTGTAATCATTTTTAGATCATTTTATGCGTTAGAATTTGCCGGAGTGCAGATTGCATTAATTTTTTTATTTTGACTCATTTTTTCAGGTTTTATTTATATTTTAAATTCAAATTTTCAGCATTTCTAGAGATATTTTTTTGCAGATTTCAGAAAATTGTACTAATTTAAACTGTTGCCAACTGTATAAAAAGCGTAAGCAATAATGTTTGCTTCAAATTAAAAATTTATTTACGCGTGACTATTATAAACAGGAAAAAAACTTTCAAATTAGAATTAAATAATTACGTATAAAAGCAGGAACTTATTAAAAATTACGTCATAGAAAGTATACACGTGAATTTTAAAAAAGAAAGGATATTGCAAAATAATAAATTCATTAACATGCGTTAGAAGACTTAGGAGAAATTACGTCATCTTTACGTCACATTATAGTTATTACATAAAATGAACACAAAATAATATTGCAAAAAAGTTTAAATTTAGAAATTGCGCTAGACATTTATTTGATATTTTGAGAATTAATTTAAAATGTCTCATTTAAAAGAACTTTCTTTTCGCTTTGTTAAAAAATACCAGGAGACAAAGACTCTCTTTACTTAATTCCTTTTATATTAGCTTATTTTGAAATGTTGTTACACGTGTATGCGTCATCAAGTTATTTTTATTTCGACGTTTTATTTGTGTTTTTATTAATGTTGTACGAATTTATTTGTTCTTTCGTTATTTAAAATAAAAATTATATCAATTTGTATAATTTGGCGAGTGGTTTGGCGATTTATATAATTTGGCGAAATTGGTCGACAGGATAATCAAGTAGTACCGCAGCGGATTTGTTGTTAAAATTCCCCAATCAAAGAGAAATGAATAGAAATTCGTTTATAGGGAGATCGCCACTGTTTTTTAAATTATAATTCAATCTTTCGAAATCTTTTTAAAGCCGATAAAATTAGCGTGCATTTAGCGTCTGCGGTGTCTGGACGGGGGTTCGCGAGCGTAGCTCGTAGGGGGCCGAGCCCCCTAGTATTTAAAAGAGAAAGAATAGCCTGGTCAAAATTGCGTCAGATTAAAAACGATAAATTTAAAATGTCTCATTTAAAAGAACTTTCTTTTCGCTTTGTTAAAAAATACCAGGAGACAAAGACTCCTGACTGTTTACTTAATTCCTTTTATATTAGCTAATTTTGAAATGTTGTTACACGTGTCTACGTCATCAAGTTATTTTTATTCCGACGTTTTATTTGTATTTTTATTAATGTTGTACTAATTTATTTGTTCTTTCGTTATTTAAAATAAAAATTATGTCAATTTGTATAATTTGGCGAGTGGTTTGGCGATTTATATAATTTGGCGAAATTGGTCGACTGGATAATCAAGTAGTACCGCAGCGGATTTGGCGTTAAAATTCCCCAATCAAAGAGAAATGAATAGAAATCCGTTTATAGGGAGATCACCACTGTTTTTTAAATTACAATTCAGTCTTTCGAAATCTTTTTAAAGCCGATCAAATTAGCGTGCATTTAGAGTCTGCGGTGTCTGGACGGGGGTTGGAGAGCGTAGCTCGTAGGGGGCCGATCCCCTTAGTATTGTAAATTATGTAAGAAGTATCTCTCAAAATGCTGAAAATTTGAATTTAAAATAGAAATAAAACCTCCAAAAATGAGTCAAATTAAAAAAAATAATAATGCAATCTGCACACCGGCAAATTCTAATGCATAAAATGATCTAAAAATGATTACATTCCCATGTATAGTTTTTGCTGCTATAAAAATTTTTAAATGGAACGATTTTGTCCAACTTTAGCATTAAATATCTCTTAAAATAATTCTTCGATTTTAAAACTGTCAGCATCAGCGTGTTTATCAAACATTTCTGTATAATACTACCGATTTTCATATTTTTGTATGCATTATTTTTCTTAATATTAACGAAGAAAGACCTCCTATCACAAAAAATGCAAAGCCGGAGGCGGCGGCGGCGGTGACAGCGGTAGTTACTTTTTTTTAGAATATATAGAGAGAGATTAATATAGATACTTAAAGTTAAATATAGTTTTTAATAGCTCCATGTTTTATCAGAAATCCTTCATTTATGTGTTTTCAAAATAGCGCGTAGTTTAATTAATTTTATTTTTTCAGTTGTTATGGGAAAATAGCAACAAAAAGATAGAGTTACTATTTTTCAAATATTTTTCTTTAACTTTCTACAGAAGTTGAGTACTTGAATTGCGGAAGTTGAATTGAACGGAGTTGCCAAAATTAAACAAGAGGCGCTAAAAACTACAAAAAATAAATAATATCTTAAAAATAAATTGAGATGCAGATTTCAAACAAATTGCATTAAAAAGTACTTTTTCCCCAATACGGCGGTATAAAATTTGAAAGTGTGCGACGCTTAGAAGTTTAAAAAAATGCAGTAGAGTATTTAACAGCACAATGATACATCTGCTTTGTTTTAAGGCTGGCTTATACAATGGAACGTTATTTCTTGGAGACGACACTTTAATTGCTGAGAGAAAGAAAAAGTATGTCTGGAACTAATAACTTCAACATAAATGTACAATAATTTCTTCAGAGTTATACATTGATTCCAAAAAGTTTTCGTTATTTTTGAAAATCCTAAAAAACTATATAATTTCGAGATTTTTAAAAAAGCATTTAAAAAACAGTTTCTTTTGCTGCTACTGATTTTTGGAGACGTTTAAGATTAGTTTTTAATAGAGCATTAAGCAATTTTCTTAAACAGGAATATTGTTTTTTAGATTGCTATCAATTCTCCATTAAACATTTTCCGTTTCGCAATTGAATTTATGCATATGGGTCGATACATTCCAAATCACCAAGGTGTTGTCGCTTGACATTTTTCATTTTCCTAATCTTTTAACCATGTGTTCTTCGTAGTTTTTTGAGTTTAAAAACATGGTTAAATTTTTTTTTTTTTATCATATAGTTTTTTAGAGGTGGCCAATTATAAGAAGCTACATAGCCATTTTTGGCCGAAAAACGTGTTTTACGGAAAATGCTGTAACTGCTTTGTTTTTTTTTTACCTATCAAGATAAATTGAAAACCAAAATGTTCAGCATAAAATTGTCGTCATATATAATTATAAAATGTATAAAATTTTCATTAGACTTGAAGGTCTAGGCCAAAAACATAATTAAAAACTGGAGGAAAAAAAAAGGTTAAATACCACATTTCGCTGCCATTACTTTTTTATGAAGGAGATCAGACTCACCTTAAATATTTATTTTCGTACACAGACCTCTTATAAGGATTACTTATTTTTACAACTTTCAATACTGAAAACCTTTTTCCTTTTTTTTCGTACAGCTCATCAAAAACTGTGTTAAATCTGTTTTCGGTAATTTTCACTACATAATATCTCAAACAAGACTTACTAAAAAAATCTGAAAACGTAGGATAATGAACATTTTTGTAATATAAAGTTAAATTGTAAACTTTATGTTTGAGACTTGACTGGATTTTGAATAACAGTTCACTAAAAATGCACTCCTCCTTCCCTCTTTTTCCTTTTTGTTTTGTTCCAGATACGATGCATCGCAGGTTACTTTTTGCTTAGGTACGATCAAATTGACTATAAAAACACGTTTTATGCATTATTGCTTAGTTAAATAGGGCAGTGACACCTTTTCAAAACTTTCATGAAGGGGGGATCTTTTGATTTTATTGTGCACAGCTGAGGAGCACCTGGTACAGTTTTATTCTGACATGTTTTTTAAAATAGCCTAAGTACTCGCAAAGAGGTTACTTCACTTCACGAGCGAAAACGCTTCTCGCTAAAGAAATTTTATAAAATATCTCGTTTGCATACACCGCTGCCCCTTGCCCTTTACGAGATATTTTATAAAATTTCTTCAGCGAGAAGTGTTTTCGCTAGTAACCTCTTACTCTTGTAGCCGCAGCAAAAAAATAAATAAATAAATAAATAAAAATTTCTTTAGCGAGAAGTGTTTTCGCTAGTAACCTCTTACTCTCGTAACCACAGCAAAATAAATAAATAAATAATGCAATTTAACAAATTACAACGACCATTTGGAAAATGATTTTTTCAAAGACTAAAATTTAAAACATAAAAAATAGCACGGAGTTGATCATACATTACGTACGCCATGAATTAAACATGAATAGTGTTATCGCACGTAAAAATTGCAAGCGACAAAAATCGCCTGCGACCCGTCAGATTTCCTGAAACTTAAGTATTATCCAAGCATTTCATTGGCTGTTCGGGAAAAGGCTTTTCCATCGTACAAATCTGACGACCCATTTTAAATGAAATTTCATTCTTAAACTTCTAAACATCCCACAATATTACTTTTTACACCGTAGTATAGAGAAAAAATGTACTTTTAAATGCAATTTGTTTGAAAGCTGTATCTCAATTTGTTTCTGAGTTATTATTATTATTTTTTTTTTTGTAGTTTTTATTACTTTTTTGTCATAGTGGCAACAGAAGTATCCATCTCTGTTGAAAGTAAAGGTTAGTATATAGACCAATCAGAAAACAAATAAAATGCGGATTAAACCAATAAAACGCTTCAGATATGCTTTTGATTTACAACCCTGACGAGAACAATGACCATTTTTCCAAATGGTTTAAAAAAGTATTTATAAATGTTTTTTCAAATCTCGAAAGTACGTTGCTTCCTGCGGTTTCTAAACGTAAAGAACACTTATTTCGGAATTGTGGTCAACTCGAAAGAGGTTATTGTATTATTTTTTGTTCATGTTTATATTATACTTTCCGAGATTAAGGAACATTTGCCTTGTTTTGCAATGTGCCTTAAAATTATTCCCAATTCGAGCGATTGCGTGTCTTTTTTACAATGTAACCACAGAAACGCTTTCTGATGTAGAAAAATGTTTATGAAATTTCGGTGTAACCGTGTAGTTCCCCATGATTCTCGAAACATACTTCTTGCTTTCAAAAACCTCCAGGAAACGAACCAATCAGAAACAAATGAGTTTCCGAAATTAACAACAAAACGGAAATTGTACGTCAAACGCGGCAAATGAGATGCGTTCGTAATATAACTAGTTTTATAAATATTTAGATCTTCGTGAAACAGCTGTTGCACTCTTATGCAAAAATGCATGAATACAAAATCGATTACGATTATATATATTAAATTCAGTAATACTGAAATAGTAGGACTCCATCTTAAATAGGACGTAATTACTGTGGCAACCTAGAATCATTACCTATCATCGGATATCACTGAATTAATTACATATGACAGGATTTTATAGAATGAAGTAAACTTTTATTAATATCTTTTTAAGCTTTGATTCGATTTTCATAAAATTTGAAATGACTCAACAAAGTTCTGTAACAATTTTACATATTAAATTTCAAACCATTCGGTCGCGTAGTATTTTGCGCTGTTATATGCGGACAGACGGACGGACCAGAAGACGACTATAGGTGCTACGTATTTATATAATTACGAACGCACCAAAAAACATCTTCTCTAGTATTTTTTGGACAGCAAAAGGAGCACATTTATTTTAGAAACGCGTCCGTAAAATAAGGAAATCTTGTGATTTTTGAGGCTTTTAATTATTCCTTCTCCAAATGGTTTCTGAAAAAGAATGTTTTCAGAATCTAGAGTAACAACTATTTTGCACTGAGTTTTCATTAAAACTTCTGCTTTTCTAAAGAAAATTTTAAAGCAAAATTTTTTAAGAAAAATTTCTTAAACTTTTTACAGAGTTTAAATGTGTTCGAAAGTATAAATTACAAATAATACGCGATTTAAATTACCAAAAATGTCTAATTTATTATATTTAGGTGGCTTATAAAAAAAAAAATACACGTGTCATCATATTTCTTTAATTATTGTGCCGTGTTTAGGGTGTGGCAACCGGAAAAAATGATTGAATTAGAAAATTTACAAAAAGCGATATTTTAATAATGTTAAATTATGGAAGGTAGTTGAAAAAGGGGTAAAGAGTGGTCTGATAATTTTTTTAAGTTGACAGTGACATATTATACGTTCTAAAGCGTAAATCGGGCAAAAATTGAAGATTTGTATAAGGAACATACACTCAGAGAACGACTTTTATATATATAGATTGTTAAATTTAAAAACACATACCACAACTGAAAACGCACTTCCAGCAATTATTGTTCGTAGGCTTCAATAGTTCAATTATTGTTCATTTTCTTCTGTATCTAAATTCTTTTGCGTGTCCGTGTAAATGAGCGGTAAGCTTTACGCACACCATATTCTATAGTAAGAACCTTGTAGTACACCTCAGTGATGTATATAAATTTCAATATGTTTAAAATCTTGTAATAGGGGAGACCGGGGCACATTTTCCATAGGGGCAAGTTTTCCAACTCGCTTTAGTTTTTAAACGAGCAGCTAGGTAACGCTAACGAGTGAACTGGCTGAAGTGGCAACATCTTACCCAACTTCTACAAAAGTTATAGCTTAATAGCTGCTGTCACTTTGTGTGGAGAGCTGTTTTTTTTCATTTTTTCAACGGTGAGTAAAATTTTAGGTCTTTATTAAAATGTAAAAAAAACGTACTAGCGTTAAACTTACTGTTTTGATATTGCATACACTAAAAAGGGTTTCTTTCTTCAGGTAACTGTGCGTTTGTTTTGCAAATAACTTACACCGGTATTCGTCCAGGCATTGTAAAAGTTCAAATATGGCGACGGGGCAGGTTTTCCAACAACATACGGGGCATGTTTTCCAACATGTATCTCGTTTGAAAACCCCCTCCCTCCTAAATCAACTAGTTTTATTGTATCAAAAATGTATTTATTGTATTGTAAAATCGGCCAAATAACCATATATACTACGAACCCGTTTGATCATTTAGTCATTTAAGTAAAACTATCAATATAAAAAACAAGGTAAATTCAAAAATATAATAAAATGTCAATTTATTCTAAAATGGGTTCATTTAATGAATCCATTTTATGTTAATTATGCCTTTATAGTCATAATCTAGGACACTGAGATCGCAGTGAGTATGAACCCCTCAAAAAGCAAATTAACCGTGCTTAGAGCCGCTCCACTGGCGTTAATCCACAGTTAATATTATGGCGGGTTTTAAACCTTAGAGAATTTTCATACTGAATCATGATATATTTACAAACTCTGCTTTTACGTCATCCTACTTTTCTGACAGGCCAGCTCCTGCCGCACCAAATCTTAAAAGTACCAACAATCCTGAAAAGATTTGAAACTTTCCTCAATAATCCCCCCCCCCCCCCCACGCAGAAACAAAACAACACTGAAAGCATCTAATCATTCTACACCAATGAAGGCTAGCATTTCCAAAGAAGCTGTTCCTTAAGTTCTACTCAAAATTTCCCTGTTGCTTATGAAAAAAGCGTTCCTTCTACATCCAAACAAGCTTTGCCTACACCAGAAGAAGTTAATACTTTTGCGAAGGCTGCACTAAGCAGGCAAACACGGCGTGGAAAAAAAATAGGAAGTATTGTACATACTGATTCTCCTGTTATAAATCAATTGAAAATGGAAAAAAAGATTCATATAAAAAAAAAGGAAACTGCAAAAGGAATCAGGTAAAAGGGCGAGAAAAAAAAAATCCAATTCCGGCCAGGGAGCTGTTTGGACCGTCGTCTTTAAATGTAAAATGGATTAAAACTGTTTTTTATGTTACTGTTATGTTACTGAGAATTTAGTTCACAATAAAAAATACTTATTAATTAACAAGCAAGATTTATTACTGATGTTTTACCATTTAAAGTATAGTTGGAAAACTTGCCCCTGACCATTTTTCGTAGGCTGGAAAACTTGCCCCGCATACGGGGCACATTTTCCAACGTAACATGATTAGACTTAACTATTTTTTGTGAAAAAGTATATTTAGTTTTTTGAAAAATAATTGTGCCAGTTTGTGCAGGAAGGTCTTGGGAATACAATGATATCATGTATATATCAAAATAGTTTAAAATAAAAAATACAAAAATAAAAATCTAAAAAGTTGGAAAACTTGCCCCTGTCTCCCTTACCATTAAAATAAGGCGGGCAGACAAACACCGAATTCTTAAACATTTTTCAACTATGTTGGAAAGTGTTAAAAAAGGTCATCTGTGAACGTAATTTTTTTTTTTTTTTTTTTAAATAAAGCATCTTGTTCCAAATTCAAAGGAGGCTGAATCTTTGCATATACATTTAATATTTTTGCGGGAATAGTTTATTTGATAAAGTCACCTATTGTGCGTACGAAACATGTAGATTTGTTAATTAAAAGGTATTTATTAGCCTTTAAACGTTACTGCTTTCCTTTTTAGCATGCATAACTTTAGTTTAAAAAGTATATGCTGATGTTTTAGCATTTTTATCATTCTAATATATTGTAAAAATACAAACAGAGCAAAATGAATCTAAAAATCGCAACCGTATTGTGGGGATTATAGCCGATGCTTTCTCCCTTCTCGGCTCGTACATAAATTAAGTTAAAATATAACACATGATGTCTTTCCTCAATTCTTTATTAGAAAGATTAAGTTAAGGTAAAATAAAAATAAAATTACAATGAAGGGTGAGGAACTCTCACTTTGTTTCACAAGTTTTGTAAAAAAACACTCCAGATGAGTGTATACTATCGGTCTGCATAACCAATATTACGACATTACAAGATCACTCTCCAAAATCCAGTCTAACTGTTTAACTTTCTTCGCTAGAGCTCGCTGAACTTTTTTTTTCATGCCCCAGATAAGGGCCTAACGAAATCTTATCCCATTGGTCAGTCCCCAGCAATTTCTCCAAGATGTAGAAATTTACGCTTTCACACACCCTTGGATATTTTTCAAGGAGATAGATAAACTACGTTATCCTCTCCCTGCATTCCTTTTAACACAAGGCTACTTCCCTGAAATGTTTGTTGAATTCCTAGAGATCTTTGTGTGTCGAAAACACGATGTCACACTACATTTAAACGAAAATAAAAGCAGAAAGTTTTTCTCAGTTATTTATAATCATCGCATCAATACGTAACTCCGCAGATTGTACTAGGCATGTCGAAATTCATTTTTAGCAAAAGTTTTTAAAAATTGATATTTCCCCCATTTTCCGCAAAGTAAAGGGTATCGAATTTCCTTAACCCTTTCGGCCCTGGCGGTCACATATGTGTTCCTTACTTTTAAAATGCTTTAAACTATAAATATGAAATGATCATGTAATGCTGCAAGACCTAATGGTCACATATGTGTGCATTTGATAAAATGTATAATTTTCCACTAATCAAAATGAAATAAATTAATATGTATTTTACTACTCAAAACTGCTACCTGACAAAAGTTTTAATTTTTTGGACTTTAAGAAAAATGTCAGGGCCGAAATGGTTAATCATAAGAACTTATTCAGGATACATCCATAAAAATAAAATGCATGAAGTAAATGCTAAATCGATCAGAATTTTATTTTATGCTTCTGCAATGACTTTCTTATCCTAGAGAGATAATAAACAACAAAATAACATGGTCAATAAATTTTTAACGAAGCGCATATATCATCGTTATATCCGAATGGTGCATTTCTTCTTTACATCAATCACTCTTTGATAGAATCTTAACTAAATCATACAAACTATAGAGTATCGGATTTATATTTATTTAGTCAATAAGAAAATTAGGAAAGTAGATTTTACCGTATATAAAGCTTAATTAATGTGTAGGATTTTTTTTTCATTAGCAGTTTAATTATTTACAGAACATTTTCGGTAAATGATGACCACAATAAAAAATATTACATATTGCAGATAGCCTTGAAATTATTTGTTAACATAGTAATGAATAGTAAATATTCTGAAATCTCTATATAGCTGGTAGCATGAGTTTGACTTGTCATCAATTTTGGTGGGCTCCATTGTTAGCTGAATGTTCTGATCGAAATCACACGTGCATAATTTCATAAATCCTCGTTTGTTATTAATATTCGTTGGTTCAGTCGTTCCCCACCGAAACATCTGTAAAAAGAATACTCCCCCCCCCCCTCCTCGCCAGTTTTATAACCTATAGGAGAGACCGGAGAGGGTTGACCATAGGGGAGGCTTGACCCGCATTTCAATTTTCTTCTTTAAAAGAATTTCAGAGTTTTGCCAACAGGTGGCAACCACAGCTATTGAAATGCTCAAATAATAGTCTTTGTTTCATGGAGATACTAATTGAAACAGGTGTGGAAAAATCCATTGTGAAGAGCTTTCAGCTTAAAAAGTGTATTTTTTTAGAAACACTTTGTAAGGTTTTCTAAGATAAAAAATGTGATAGCAATTTAAGTAAGTAGATTTTAAGTAATGCAGAAATATTGCGTTTTCATTCCAGTTGACGATTACTGAATCAGAATTCACTGAAAACCTATTTTGTGAAAAAATAACAATTGACCCCTTTTTAAAATGACCAGTTCATTATTCAGGCCTTTTTAGTAGCGATCACAAATTGAATACATTAAAAACCCATTAACCACTTAAAAATCCATTGAATACCTTTGTGTGTACATTCATAACACAGGTTTTATGTAAAAATTCTTTATATATACATTTATTCTTCTTCACATTGAATAGCTTTAAGTTTTAATTAAATATTTTTGTTTCTCTATTCGGACATGGGTAGAACAAAAAGATATGCGGCTCGCATGAAAAAATATCGAACTTTGGAAACTGACAATAAAAAATTCTTCGGCTTACTAAAAAAGGTCTATGAAATAGAGCAAGACGACTCAATAACTTATCTTTCTTATTTTCTAACTGGGGACCAGGCCCCTATCTTCCGGCTGTCCTAGATGAACAGGTTTGATACCTAGCATCGGCGGATATAGAGGATTAAGACATCTATTTTTATAGAAAAAAATTAATATTGACTTTTTCGGACTGAAATCTTCTTAATAAAGAAACAATGTCACTAACTAAAATTGGCAAAAACGGTAAAACAAAAGAAGCAAAAAAGAGGGAACATTGCGCCGAAATAAGAACCAACTGAAAGATATTATTTTTATAATCGATTATACGTCTGTTTTTATGTTAAATTTATTGCTGAAGTTTAAAAAAATAATAATTTTTTACTAGTTAAGAAAAAGTTTTTTATATCGAGAATAATTTATATTTGAGATAAAAAAATTTATATCTACTGTAAAATATCTTATTAGAAAGTCAATCCCCTTAAATTTGTTATTTTCTTTGAAATATCTATTAGCTGTTACAAAGATTTCATCCTTATTTCTCTAAGAAATATTTTTAACCATTTTTTTATAGCTAATATATTTTGCAGATTTTATATTTCTAAAAATAGGAAAAAGTATAGTATAATTATGGTCTGTCAATTCGTAGTTTTACAATAGTATTTAAATATCCCTTTCAATCTATGCTTTCATGATGTTTTAAAAAAATCAGAAAGGAAATAAAATAAGATTAAAAAGGAATAGTATTTTGGAAGTTCAATGGTCAAAGGAAAATAACATGCTAGTTTTTTAACGTTTTTTACCCGAATGTCAAGAAGGGTTTTGTGTTTCACGCGTATCTGGGTATGTGGATTTCTTTATACCCTTGAAATATCCCAACGGCTGGATGGATTTTAATGAATTCGGTCTCTATCGATCGCAAAGTTTTGTTTTTATAAATTCAAAATGGCGGCCGCAAAATACAAAATGGCGGTAGACACGAAGAAAAAATTTTACGCACCCTGTTGAGTGACATATCATTGGATAGGTCTTTCAAAATGAAGACGATGTTTCACTCTAAATAAAAAAGAGTGATCGCAGAGTCAAAATATGCCGCAGGAATGACTATTCACTCTTGTTACAGGAGTGCGGTTTATCAACCTTGGTAGGAGTGAATAGGCACTCTTTCATAGGAGTGAATGTTCATTCTTAATGTAGTCGGTTCTTTCTTTATTTTGCTTTTATAGTCATTTTAAAAGAATCGCATCTTTTACGGCATGCAATGAAAATAGATACAAGCGTGGTAAAGATTGGAATAAAATACCTTATTAGCAATATTTATTTAATTCATAGTTTGTAACACTAATTGAACTTTTAAGGAAAAATTCAGTTAAAGTTACATACGAATTTAAATTAGATTACTGACAGAAATAAAATTAAACAAAAATCTAATTTGCAGAACAAATTAAAAAAACAAAATTTATTTCCTAAATTGTTTAAGCCCGAGAAGCGGCAGATATTAAGATATTTCATTCAATTCGTTCTACATTTAATGTTAAATTTTTGTAACAAATAAGTTAAACCAATTGAAAATTAAAGAATAAAAATGAAATCCATACAATATAATGCTTTAAACACCTATATACTTAGATTCCGTTCAAATGAAATTGAAATAAATCTTAGACTTTTTTAAAGTTTTGTATTTTGTATGTACCTTATCATATTATGTACAATCTTCATAAACATAATGCAAAATCTACAGTACAAATATTTACAACTTAAAAATGGGAAAAGTCTAAGATTTATTTCAATTTCATTTGAACGGAATCTAAGTATATAGGTGTTTAAAGCATTATATTGTATGAATTTCATTTTTATTTTTTAATGTTCAATTGGTTTAGCTTATTTGTTACAAAAATTTAACATTAAATGTAGGACGAATTGAATGAAATATCTTACTATCTGCCGCTTCTCAAGCTTAAACAATTTAGGAAATAAATTTTGTTTTTTTAATTTGTTCTGCAAATTAGGTTTTTGTTTAATATGTCAAGTTTTTTAATAACTACTGCTTTCAGACAAACACATTTCAAAATTAATTGAGGGTATCATCATCAGGCTTTGATTTGTGCGATATCGCATCATAATTTGTGATGCAATTTACCTATGTATTAGGGCTGGATTATTTATCAATATATCGACATATATTGATATTTCTTAACTATTGCACTAACAATATCTGGACTTTGACTCTGTTGATATATCCCAATAAAATAAGTGTTTAGAAAGCACTGCAATTACGCACACGAGACCCCAAAAAAATATCGTCAAATATCTCAAAACTCAATAAAATAATAATGTTTTGCGCTCGCCGCCAGAGCCCCGGAAAAAAAAAAAAAAAAATCTATTTCAATGTCTTTAACCTCCTGCCTCATCCAAAATAAAAAATCTACCTTGATAATCTTTTTTTTCCGCTGACTATCTCCGTTAGAAATTATTCCAATTATTGCGATACTTTTCTTCACTGTAAAACCTAGATTTCTTTCGACTGTCTGCGTAAAATACTGAATAACACTTATCGTCCGTTCTTCTGTCGTTAGACTACACGTATTGCAATAACTCCAGATATTGATAAATTATGAATATTCACATGACTGGGTATTCGTTGTCGCGTTTGATACAGCTGGTTATTGGCGTTGCGCCAGAAGACAGCTGGTTATCATTGAGTCTATACCTGAGCAGCTGAAATGCTCGGATTGCGAACAACCAATCAGAATCTGGTAATGGGAAAGTTTCGCCTTTTGTTAGAAACAAGTTGGTGAAAAGCTCAAGATCAAAGCAGTCATTCACTGTGATGATTGGTTGCTTCCCAGAAGTAATTCCCAGTCAGTAATGCATAGTTATATTGTACCTCGTTTATTCTTCTTTGTCGTATTAGAGCAAAGTTTCCTCGAGTGAATTTAGTATATCCTGTCTTGATATTTTTCAGCTATGAATATTTATCAAAAAACAAATTTTAAATTAATATAAAAGTATTACCAAATGTGATTTGAGTATTTATATATATACTTAAATGTTTCAATGTTGTTGTTTTTTGTAGTAAATAGGTAGGAAGATATAACTACAGTTATTTTTTTTTCTATTAAGAATGAATTGATTCCTTAGAGAAAGATTGAAAAGCAACATTTATGTTGCATCTAATATCCACTGAAACCTATTTAATAAGAAGTATATTATCGTGACATGTGACATTAAATTAATTTTAGTTTTCCTCAAGCTTCCTCTCTTCCTGTGCTAGTTAAAATAAAATCGTCAACGTCTTAAATTTGAGAATATTTTATTTTAGTTTGCAGTGTTGAATTCAGGGGGTGGCCGGTGGGGGGGGGGGGGGACATTCCTCCCCAGAGCAATGCGTTGCCCCCCCCCCAGAAGATTTCAGATTTTGTGTATTGAATGGTCAAAAAGTGCAATCCCCCCCCCCCCCGGAGCCAAAGAAATCCCTCCCGGAGAAAAGTGTCTGAATTCAACACTGTTACCTTGTATTTTATAATTTTCTCAGTTATTCGCAATGTAATTAAATAGTTAAAATGTTGCTGATAAATAATGCATAGGGTAGGAAGAATAGGAAATATACTATTTTTGAAGGAAAATACTTTGAAACAAATGGGATAAGTGTAAACATATATCAAACATTGTTTTCTTTTCTAAAATATTTTTTGTATGAATATACTATATACTTAATTTAATGATGCTGTGTGAACATATCGGTATGAGACATTGATTCGTTGCTCTCTACATCTGTTTTTACATAAATTGATGCTATAATACCATTCATGTTTCGAAATTAACAATATTTGTATTTTTGCACAATTTAAGGGAGATATCGCGATATATCATCAATATCAATATTAACTCGTTGATATATTGCGATATTAAATTTCTGATATCGTCCAACCCTACTATGTATGGGTATTCAAAATGTTTCACCAGTGCAGTAATGCAGATTGTTGTAGTTTGGTCAAAAAATTACAATCTGAACTTAAAAAATCTGCTTGAAAATGTCATTTTTTTCCACTATGACGTCATATTCATCTTCTTTTTAATTCTTAAAAAAAAAAAAAAAAAAAAAAAACTATTTCAGTTTCTTCAGTTTCATGTTTCACGTGAAAATCATTCAACTAAAAATAGGCAAATTATTATTACGGCTTTTGAACTATTTACAACAATGAAGGAAAAATGTTAAATTTTATTAGAAAATGTCCTTTGATTCTCAATGAAAAAAGTTAAATTTGGAATTATTAAGAAAAGTATTTGAATAATGTAAATAAAAATTAGCCCATTTTACTCTCTAGATTATAATCCACCTATATGCAAAGGCATTTTATGATCCGTTTTGATCCTGACGTCTGGCAAATGTTTTTACACTTTGAATTTATAATATTATTAGAATTAGCAAAGAATTAAAAATGAGTGGCATCAGGGACAAAAAGGTGGGAAGAAAAAATGAAAAAGTTACGATCTCCATAGGCTTTTCTATGTTAAATTAACATTGAGAAGTGACACTGGAAATAAATAAGTATTGCGCTGCCGCGCAATACTTAAATAAAATATTTTATTCCAATCTTAACCATTGTGTTTGCTTTTATTGCATGCACTATAAAGCTATTACTCTTTAAGTTTTATTAATTACTTTTTAATGGGTGGATATTACATGTTTAAAAATGTTTGATTTGAGTTTAATTTCTGTTTTAAATATAAAACCTTACTTTTTCCTTAAATTATTGCTATTTTTGCAAAGTTCTATTGTTCTAAAATATTTTAATTTTTCCCCTTAAAAATAATGCTTATAAACTCACTTCTTTTTTAAATAAGTTCTAAGCATGATTTAAATGTTAAGAATGTATAATTTTTTTATCCGCTGTGATTTGCTTTTGTTTTATTTAATACGAACATGGAGTCTAAATTTTGAGTTCTCTGGAATATGTATATATTTTTCTTTTAAATATATTTTTTAACTTAATCATAATTTCTATTTTTCGTCCGTTATTGCTGAAAAATGGAATTAATATAATATTTATTAATGAAACAACTCCATAAGCCATATTTAATTTAAACTTTTTATTCGCGTAGATATTCTATTTTGTGACTATGAGCAAAAAAGATTTTATATGTTTTATAGGAAAAGATTGACCTCGGAAATAGAAAAATAGGAAACTTAAAAATAAAGTAAAGGACTGCATTAGAAATTTTCTTATTGTTTGAAAAATATTTTAATGTAAAAAAGTAGTTATTAATCTCTTTAAAAAAAAACATTCAGTCCTGTATTACGTAAGTAAATATGAACATTTTAAAATATATACTAAAGCAGTCTTATCCATAAACTTCAAAACAGGCATAAAAAAAACATTTTATTCCAATGCTTAAAACAGGGCTCGAAATGGAAAAATTCACGAACCGGAACGCTATTTCAAAATTATTTTCGACTATTTTTTTTTTTTTTAAGTACAGTAAAGTCCCGATTATCCGAGTCCCGCTTAACCGAGTTATTTTCTTCTGATGGACTGATAGCTTCCATTGTTATGAAACAGCCATTATAAATGAAGCGTTCAAAAAAAAAAAATTATGGCCATTTTTTCCCCATTCTGACCAGAAAATCAGAGTTCTAACTTTTTACGATTGCTCTTTCATCTTCACCTAACCCTTCATTTATAATGGCTGTTTCATAATAATGGACGCCATCATTCCATCAGTAGAAAATTATCCATTCCAAAGGTATAAGTTCGTTTGAAAAAAACTATTTAATACTTTGAGCAGAAAGAAGAGTCTACACCTGCAATTTTCATGACACTAATAGAATCAGATAGCTGCCTATTTTTGCCACCTCTAAAATTTAATACACATTTTTGCCTTATTTGATCGTTAACAATTGTTAGATTTCAGCGATTAAATTAGACAAATTTTACTGGTAAGTTTTAGAGGTAAGAAAAAAATCTTAGAAATTGGTAGCTATGTAGTATTGGTAGTGTAATGCTGCAGGGAAGAAAAAAAACTGCAGCAAAATTGACATTCAACAAACAAAAAACTATCACAGGCGTTTTCAAATAAACAATTTCATTCCCCGTATTTCTTAAAAGTAACGGAAATGTATATCAAAGAGATCTTACTAGTACCATAAAAATTAATGAATTAAGTGAAAATTTATATTTCATCTCCTTAGTGGGTGACAATTTGTGTTAATCTGGTTTATACGAGTTTTTTGCTTATCCGAGGTGAGCTTTGTCCATGTTAACTCGGATAATCGGGGCTTTACTGTATAGTAAATTAAATTTATATATAACCACAGAAAAACCAATTTAAAAAAATGTATTCAAGATTCTAAATAATTAGAAAAAAAAGTTACAGAGAGCATAGTAAGCTGTATGTATGAAACGTAATAACATTTTAATGATATCCTAACCTGTTAATCCTAAGATGGCGGGCGAAAAAGTGATCATTTTTCTTATCTTTTAAGGGTGTTGTCGCCTTGCTATTCTGATTGGTTATAAGCAATGCATACGTAAGTCACTCTTTCAGGAGTGAGACATTTGACTCCTTTCTAGAGAGTGGAAAATTCCACGCTTTAAGGACTGTGTTTTTATAAAATCCACTCCAAAAATAGTGAAAATGCTTGTCACTCTTTCAAAGAGTGAACTTTTCATTCCTCCCAATTTTAGAGTGTCCATTGACTATTTTACCGTCAGAAGCTCCGTTTAAATATTACACAACCTGGAAGTTGTGTAGGTAGGATCTCTAGCTTTGCTGCAACTCTAACCATCATAGACTTCTATAGGCCTCATCAAAACAGTGTTTATAGATAGGAACTAAGAATTAAACACAACTTAAAATACAAGTAATAAAAAAATAGGTAAGTAATATAAAAAAATAGCTTAACATTGACGAGAAATAGTTAATTAGTTCGCTTTTTACGCAGTCGGGTCTTTTGAATTTTTAAATTTAATTTTTACTTGTTTGTGTTCTTGTTATTATAGTAGCATTAAAAAGCTATGTTAAAAGTAATAATAGTTTTATAATTATGTTATGATCATACAGAAATATTTTGAATTACGTTTTCATCTTATTTTTACTTTCTTCTATCTTCAATAGAAGAAAGTATTGTAATCGAAATTTTTTTCGGCGGATTTACACGTTTTAGGGGTCAGAGATTCAGAGATCCCAAAAACATGTTTATGCAAAATGTCTGTCTGTGCGTGTGTTCATGTGTCGCCATTGCATCATCGAAAATTGAACATAGAATTGAATCAAATTTTTTGTGTTTGTTTTTGGCTACGGCAAGCAGGTTCTCCTTCAATTTTGAAATAGCCTGCCGGACGGGTGCATTTTAATAGCGATGTCTGTGCCATTTTCATTATTGTACCATCGAAAACTGTATGAAGTTACGCATAGAATTGAACTAAATTTTTTGTGTATGTTTTTGGCAAATGTATTTTGTGTATGTTATGGCAAACAGATCTTCCCTGAATTTCAAAAAATTGTGCCGGAAAGGGGCGTTATAATTGCAATTTTTGTACCATTTCCATCATTGTAGCACCGGAAAGTGTATGAAGTTGAATTGAACTAAATTTTTTAGGTATGTTTTTGGCTATGGCCAGCAGGTCCTCCTTGAATTTCGAAACATTTCGCCGTAAGGGGGCATTGTAATAGGGACTTTTGTATATTTTTTCTCGACTTTTCGTAGTTCCATCGGCGGCTTGTGAAGTGACGGGAACTTCGCATTGTAACAAGCCGGTTATGCGCAAACAGCTGATGTACCACAGAATAATGAAAAACTATTGATTTTAATAAATATCATCATCGAGATTAACTCTTGTTACTCCGTTTAATTGACTGAAGCAGAAATTTAAGATGAAAGTCAAAATCGGTATAGTATTGAATTAATAATAATAAAGTATTAGCATTTGTAACTACTTTTTGAAATATTAAGATGTATGAGATAGAAGAAAGTTTTGGGATAAGCATATCCAACTAGTTTTTCTTTAAATTCCCTTTCAAAATCCTTTATAAAGTAGTTTAATGATTTAAATAACATTTTCGAAGTTCCGAATTACATCTTGACAAAATTGCATGCAAATGTGTTAGATTTCATAAAGATTCAAGGGAAATTCCCTACATCCGGGGCACTTTTTTTGTCTTTTTGAAAAATGCAAAATTAATATACTTATAGTAGAATTCTGATATAAAACAATAATAACAAGAAAGTATTTAAAATATGCAAAGTATCAGAATTATACGATTTTTAATAGAAATTTAGGTTTTTCTTTATATTTACGGCATGAACTGCACAATGAGTTCTATTTAATGTGTTTTAATTTCCTCTAACCATAACGGTATGTAGACATTTTTCTGTTTTGTGTTTATCAAATTAAGCTTTATTTTCACAGCTAATTGTCGAAATAGTAAAAATAAATGATTTTTGAAATCCAAATGTATTCAAAGCGAACGAATAAAATAAATTTTGAAATTTTATCAATAAATAATCATTAAATGAAAAATAATCATTTGAAGGCAGGCAGATCTATTAATAAATATTAATTCTGCATTTTCTGTTTGTACACTGCTAAAAGTCGCGGGGTATCCCTTACTTATTTTGATGCAGACAGTCGTTTAAAACATGTAAGTGTCAATCAATTTAAATTGACGTCTCCTATTAAATGCTATGCATATAAAAGTGTTTGATATGTATCTGTAAAGATTTTGTCTTAACGTATTTCCTTCAGAAATCGCGGTATTGAAATCTGCATTTCCTGTTCTGTTCTACAAAACACTAAAAACATTCATTAATAAATGTAAAAATTCATCTCGGCGATTGCTATAAAACTAATAAACTTTTTTAGGTCAGTTGCAGGCAGATGTTTAATTATAAGTCGTTATGGAAAAATTCTTAAAACTTTGTGTGGATTTAGCAATGTGTTGGAGTTTTCTTAAAGATATTTTATTTATTCGAATCTAAGACCCCCTTATTAACACTTACAAACGTAGATGAAAACTGTTTATTCGGTTTGTCTGTCTATCTATCCATGCTGTAACTCTTTTAAATATACCCGGATCGTCATGCAATTTTCATATTTATTGAATTTTACTTTAGAATGTTCGGTATTGAAAATGAAATGTGTAAAATTTACAGTTCGGTTACAATGGCAGATAGAAATTTCCGTTACATTAAGATCTATGGGGGAATAAGTGTTTGCAGTACATTTTATTAATGTTACGATATTTCATCATAACGTTATTGATATGCATCACTGAGGTGGATGACAACCAGCTTTTTCAGCAGTGTAGAATAAATAGCATTTATAGTTCGTTTACATTGACGCACAAAAGAATTCCATTACATTATGATCTACGGTGAGAAATGGTTTGCGATGCATTTTAATGATGTTGTGCTACTTCAAACATAAAGAAATTTAAAAGGATCACTGAGGTGAATTACAACGTGTTTTTTCCATATTATGGAGGACTTGGTATTTATCTACATTTACAGCGACACACAAGAATTCGATTAAAGAACTGACTATGATCATTGATTGCTGTAAAATCGTTTTCCGCTGGGTATGCATTTTAAAACATCTAATTTTTAATGTTACGTGGTGTATATAAATTCTATTGACCATAAACAAAACTGCATGAAAGAAATGGCACACTTTACCAGATATGAACAGCTGAAATTGGATTTCCACTGAACAAGGAAGGTCTCCATTAGGGGCATACTCAGAATATTTTGAAAAATAAAACTGCTAATAAAACCACTTACGCATGCAAGAAAAGAACAATCAAATTTACCTGCGGAATTCCAGTAAAAAGTCTGAAAAAATGAAAAAAAATTTCAAATATTTGGCGCGAAAAGACGAATATGCCACGCCATTTGACGAGCAACATTTATGGGATTTTAATGCATTTAGAAATTGCTAGTTAAATGCGTGTTTGAATAAGCAGCACTTAATGAATTTAAACGTAAACAATTAAGCAGTTTATTATTTTTTTTATAACTTTATATAATGTATACTAGTTGCGTGTTGCTGAAATTATTTAATTTTATACGGTAATATGTACAAATTTAGTTGAGTTTCAAATATCCTAATAGCATTAAAATGCATTTAAAGTAATTACCACCCTTAGACGTTATTGGATTTTTTTAACCATTTGGAAAAATGATTATTGTCCTCGTCAGGGTAGGAAATCAAAAGCATATCTGAAGGTTTTTATTGGTTTAATGTGCAATTTATTCGTTTTCTGATTGGTCTATACAGTAATATGTATTTCTCTTTACTTTCAACAGAGATGGACAACAGAGTGTTGCCACTATGACAAAAAAGTAATAAAAACTACAAAAAAAAAATAATAACTCAGAAACAAATTGAGATACAGCTTTCAAACAAATTGCATTTAAAAGTGCATTTTTTTCTCTATACGACGATATAAAAAGTAATATTGTGGGATGTTTAGAAGTTTAAGAAATAAATTTCATTTAAAATTGGCCGTGAGATTTCTTGGAAATCTGACGATGGAAAAGCCTTTTCCCGAACAGCCAATGAAATGCTTGGATAATACTTAAGTTTCAGGTGGATAATATGTACGAGTCACAGGCGATTTCTGTCGCTTGCAACTTTTACGTGTAATAACACTATTAATGTTTAATTCATGGCGTACGTAATGTATGATCAACTCCGTGCTATTTTTTATGTCTTAAATTTTAGTCTTTGAAAAAATCATTTTCCAAATGGTCGTTGTCATTTGTTAAATTGCATTTTTTTTTTTTTTTTTTTTTTTTAATGCGATTCTCTAAATTAACTGCAAGTACTATACACAGTCTCTTCATAGAAAAAAAATAATGTTATGCGTAACTGTACCAATATATTAAACGTACATTATCTTCAGTTACAAACTCCGTATTTAGGATCTACAAAAAGTAAAAATAAAAATAAATCACAAATTCCTTTAATGGGAACGTTTTTTAAATCCTTTTCATAAATTCGTTTTATAAAATCGTTTAATAAAATCTCTACATAGATTCGTTTCAGAAAATCATTGCATTGTGATTCTAAATATGTACAGCAGATATTCACATATTTAGACAAATAAACAATATATTCAAAACCAAAAATGATTTCGTTCCATGTACAATAAAAAAAAAAAAAAAAAAAAAAAAAGCAATTTAACAAATTACAACGACCATTTGGAAAATGGTTTTTTCAAAGACTAAAATTTAAGACATAAAAAATCGCACGGAGTTGATCATACATTACGTACAACCATGAATTAAACATTAATAGTGTTATTACACGTAAAAACTGCAAACGACAAAAATCGCCTGCGAATCGTCAGATTTCCTGAAACTGACGTATTATCCACCTGAAACTTACGTGTTATCCAAGCATTCCATTGGCTTTTCCATCGTCAGATTTCCAAGAAATCCGACGGTCAATTTTAAATGAAATTTCATTCTTAAACTTCTAAACATCCGACAATATTACTTTTTACACCGTCGGATAGAAAAAAAAATATACTTTTAAATGCAATTTGTTTGAAAGCTGTATCTCAATTTGTTTCTGAGTTAATAATTTTTTTTGTAGTTTTTATTACTTTTTTGTCATAGTGGCAACAGAAGGTATCCATCTCTGTTGAAAGTAAAGGGAAATACAGATTACTGTATAGGCCAATCAGCAAAAGAATTAAATGCGGATTAAACCAATAAAAACCTTCAGATATGCTTTTGATTTCCTACCCTGACGAGAACAATAACCATTTTTCCAAATGGTTAAAAAAATATCCCGAATATATCCTAAAAATCGAGCCGTATCAAGAAATTCTCCCTAGAAAACATGTTTTCGGGAGTTTGCAAGTATAAGTAAAAAGAATGCAACCGAAGTACAAGATTAAAGATTAATTAGCCAATTAATTATCTCATTTTAGATCTCCAGTAAGATAGATACTATGTGATTCTAAAGCAACAAAATATTTTTTAAGAAACTGAGAAAGCTACAAAAGAACCATTCAATTTTTTTTATTTATTCAATACAGCTCAAATGTTTTATTGATCAGTTCAATACATTTCCATTTCAAACATAAATTTTAAACAATAACATGTTGTCAAACAGATTTTGATTTGTTATTCTTTTTAAGGCATTTTTTTAGAAAACTCATCAACTTAATATATCACATTTTGAAACATAAATTTAAATATATGGAACTAATTTTGAACATAAAAGTACTATGATTCAAGACATATTTGAGTTGAGAGGCAAACTCTTTGTATACCATCTGCAGAAACTCGAAAACTGCCGTCCGAAAAAAGATTTCGGAAATTGTGCATTGCAGATCGGACAGATCATGTTACGTTGACTCACAAACAACTTTTTGAGACACCTCTTGTGAAAACTTCTGCCACAGCAAGGAGTCTCCACAAATGCAACGCAATCTCCACTACTGACACACCTTGCACATTCAGGCATTTTCTCTTCCTGAAATTAAAGTCATTTTAATAGTAAGTATAAAAGTAAAAATAGTTTTTCAAAAGCACTCTTTTAAAAGCATTCAATGTTAGCACACTTAAGTTTTTGACAGCAATTCAAGTTTTTTCACAAAAAGTTAAGTTGCTACATATTGACTTTGCGTGTGCACCTATCTCAATTATGAACAATTCACTTTTTTTTTTTTTTTTTACACTTTTTAGAAAGCTCAAATCAATGAATTTATTTTAAAATCTATACTATTTTATCAGTTTATTTTTTTAAGAAATGGAATAGGAAAGAAAATACTAAACAATTTTTAAAACTATCTTTTTAGAATTTCTAAATTGATTTATCAGCGTGTAATCATAAATTCATTAATATTAAACTATTAATTGATAAAAGCGTATTTTGTTTTAATATCATACTCTTTATTTTTTATTTATAATTTATTTTCCACACTTCACCCTATAGAGTGTTTCATTGTTGCAGTTTTACAGCATATGGAGGATTCTGCAAGTTTTTATTGGCGCATCATTAAATTCATTGTTGTTTGCACTCCCATACAATTGTACGAGTTGCAGAAATAGTTGGCAATTTATCACTTGTGGCGGACTAAAGGGAAAAAATGCCTTAAAAAGTTAATAAAATAATAAATTTTCAAAATATGGGAAGAGTTTTATATCCTGTTCCGTTTTTTTTTTTTTTTTTTTTTTGGTTTTTTTTTTTTTTTTTTTAGCGAGCTTTTCTTGGCGATAAATGTTTCTATACGGTTGTCCGATCTTCAACCTCTAGAATTGAATTTTTTCAATTCCTACTATTAGTTGACACTCTCCCTATATTTATATATCAATGTATCAATACCAATATATATATATATGTTCAAATATTCAATCGTTAATAAAATACTTATTATTCATCCTATCAAGTTGAAATAAATTTTTTTAAACTTGTACTGGATGACAATTGATGTTAATACAGATTTTTCAAATATCAATTCATTAATTAAATTTTAATTAATTAATTTTAGTATTACATGGGAGACAAAATGGGGGCCATTGGTTATTGAACAGCATTTAATGCATCTTCATATCTATAGGGGGATTACCATGGGGGGATCCTGTTCTTTTGCCAAATACCGCTAAGTTTGTCGCCAACTTGGCGATATATCACCAAATTTGGCTATCAAAATGAGTCGCCAAAAGTGACGCCAACTTGGCGGTATCTCTAATCTTTCGCCAAATTCCCATAGACTTCCATTGTAAACCTACTTGCTTATAGAAAATAAACAAATTGAGATATTTTAATGCAACAAAAACTAATATTAGCTTAAGGGATTATATTAAATTTTTCTTTGATGACCTAAGTAGGAATTGACTTTAAAAACAAAATTTTTATATTACTTGTTTACTATTAGAATGAACATGATCTATATGTATCTTTTGTGTAATTTTTTGTATTTCGCATATTTCTTTCGAAAAAATTCATAACTTTTCGGTTTTTTTAAACATTTTTCTGTAGATGTAATATTATATTAATATATTTTTTTAACATTTTTATGTGTTTAGTTTTAAGATGTATAGCACATTAACGTGTGGCACAGATGTCATATACGCACCACGATGGCGCAATTTTTTTACGCCAATTTGGCGAAAACCTCGTTTTCGAATACCAGTTACATATATATTTTTAAAAAGGGAATACCAATAAATTAAAAATGTTTCATATATATTTTTAAAAAAGGACTAACAATAAATGGTACTTGTTAGTTATCTCGTCGACCAAATTACTGTCACTCAATTGTAAGATTAAATGCCAATAATGATTGATCGTACATGTAACAATCACTTGACAGCACGTGTTTACGTCATCATGTGATTTTTATTTTGACATTTTATTTGTATTTTTATTAATGTTATACTAATTTATTTGTTCTTTCGCTATTTAAAATATAAATCACGTCAATTTGCATAATTTAGCGAGTGGTTTGCCGATTTATATAATTTGGCGAAATTGGTCGACGGAATAACTAACAAGTACCCAATAAATTTTTAAAAGTTTCATTGCTAACTATAAGGCAAAACAATTTAAATAATTTAAAAAAAAAGAAAATAAAAGTAAATAAACATTAATAAATAAACAAGGTATTTTTCTAATGAAACACTCATAGTACAATATATATTAAAACACACATAAATAACGCCTGCATTCCACAGTTAAAGGTATATATAAATATTATATAGACATACATACGATAAATACAATAAACCCAACTGGAGTGAAAAATTAGCCAGGGCCAGGAATCGAACCCGGGACCACAGTATACAAAACTGCTGCTCTAACCACTGAGCTACCCCGGCCGATACCTGAGTCTGCAATTTCTCACTAATAAACCATGTTGGGGAAGTCACCAGCCATCTATACGACAGCCTTGGATGACCGGACAACGATGAATAGATTTTACTATTACATCGATCTACGATAATTATAATGAAACACTCATATTAAAATATACACCCATAAATAACGCCTACATTCAACTGTTAAAGGTATATATAAATATCATATAGACATACATACAATAAATACAATAAACCCAACTGGAGTGAAAAATTAGCCAGAGCCAGGAATCGAACCCAGGACCACAGTATACAACACTGCTGCTCTAACCACTGAGCTACTCCAGCCGATACCTGAGTCTGCAATTTCTCACTAATAAACCATGTTGTGGCTAATTTTTCACTCCAGTTGGGTTTGTTGTATTTATTGTATGTATGTCTGTATAATATTTGTTCCGTTCCGGAAGTATAACGAGCTCCCCTTAGCGAGCAGTCTGTAAAAAGGGTAATTAAGCTGTTGATCGTCAAAGCATCAATACGTATGTCTAAACACTCTATCCAAACTACGCGATGGATATTAATTATGATTTCCAATCTATTCAAATTTGTGAAATTTATGTTTGTGTAAGTGTCTTGTGCAGTTTTTACGTGTGAAATAAAATCAATTAAAAAGAAAATTAAACGTCTACAGTCCACCGTCATATCGAACATTGTGGTCCTAGAGAGCCTGAGAGCTACTATGGATAAGCTTAATCGATTAAAAGGCACCGTAAAGGCTGCTATCACAAGATTAGAGCAGTTTCTGACAGATACTACTGATGTACAAACAACGAATGTGAGTACATTAGAAGTAAAATTAAAAAAGACAGAAGGTCTTCAAAGTAAATTGGAGGAAATAAGGGAGAAATATTTTGACGTCCAAGAACTATCTTTTCAACAAGTGCAAGAAATAGAGAAGGATATTGACACTGCTATTGAGAGGCTCGAACAAATGCAGGTAAGCTTAAAAGTTTTATTAGCATCTTTTGAAAATAAATGTAATATTGTCAGTGTTAATGATAATTCAAATGAAAACAAAACAAAGGTGCGCCTCCCAGAAATCCCATTGCCTTCATTCGGAGGTGATTACTGTGATTTTGCTAATTTTAAAACGCAATTCACTAACTTGATTGTTAACAATAATCAATTAGATAATAATCAGAAGCTATTTTATTTAAAAGCTTCTTTGAAAAAGAAGCTAAACATTTAGAATCACCTGATGATGATTTCAATTCATTGTTTCAAGCTCTGATACACAGATACGAAAATAAAAGATTGTTAATCGATTCACCTATTTCTGCAATTTTAAATTATGAAAAAATGCAATATGAATCCCCAAAAGAATTGCGTAATTGTATTGATTGTATTAACAAAAACATTCGCGCACTCAAAATTATGGAATATACACAAAATAATTTATCAGAAAGTGTGTTCATAAATATAATCTCTCTATTCTAAAAAAAAAGGAACCACCGCTGTCACCGCCACCGGTTTTGAATTTTTTGTGACTGGAGGTCTTTCTTCGTTAATATTAAGAAAAATATCCTTCTATATATAAAAAAAAGTTTTGATTTGGAAATGGACCAATAAAAATCTGCGTAGATCATCCGGGTATACTCCTACTAGATCGGCATCCATATTTTTTATGATCGGAGGTCTTTCTTCGTTAATATTAAGAAAACTGTTTCATACAAAAATGTGAAAATCGGTGGTATTATAAAGACATGTTTGATAAACACGCTGATGCAGACAGTTTTTAAATCGAATAATTATTTTAAGAGATATTTAATGTTAAATATGGTCAAAATCGTTCCATTAAAAAAAGTTTTATAGGAGAAAAACTATACATTTAGGAATTTAAACATTTTTAGATCATTTTATACATTGGGAGTTCCAGAAATGCAGACTGCAATTATATTTTTAATTTGACTCATTTTTTGAAGATTTATTTCCATTTTAAATTCAAATTTTCAGCATTTCGAGAGATATTTTTTACACATTTTAGAAAAGGGCAATTATTTTAAACTGTTGCCAATTTTAAAAACAGCGCAAAGAATAATATTTCCTTCAGATAAAAAAAATTATTTACACGTGACTATTATAAACAGAAAAAACTTTCAAATTAGAATTAAGTGATTACGTGTTAAAAATCAGGAAAATATTGAAAATTACATCATAAAAACTACAGTTACACTTGAATTTTAAAAGGGAAAGAAAATTTTTAAATACTAAATTCATTATTATGCGTTAAAAGTCACAAATGAAGGAAATTACGTCATATTTAAAAAGGCCAAATAAATAAGAGTTGGCAAAACACTTTAAATTAAAAAATATATTTGCACGAGACATTTATTTCATATTTTGAGATAATCTGTTCAACTATTATCGTGAATTCTAAGACAGCGCAAATAATATTTCCTTTCTAACAACAAAAGTATTTTCATGTGAATATTAAAAAGAGAAAGGGAACTTTGGTGAAAATTACGTCAGATTTAAAATGATGCATTTAAAAGAACTTTCTCATAGCGTTGTTAAAAAGTACCAAGAGACAAAACCTCTGTGTACTTAATTCATTTTACATTAGCTTACTTTCAAATTTTTAACTAATTTTTATACTTTCCAACAAAATTGAAAAGTGTTATTGATTTCGATTTGTCTGTTCGCGCTCTAACTCTCGTAAATATACTCGGATCGCACTGAAATTTTTGGTTATTGACGTTTAGCCTAGCACGAACCCTATTTCAAATGAAGTTTGTAGCATGTTTAGTTTACTTACAGGGACAGTCAAAAGTATTCCGTTACATTACGGCCAATGGGAAAAAAATCGTTTCAAATAAATTTTAAAGATGTTACACACTTCCAAACCTAATAAAAAATATATGCATTTACGAAGTGCACTAAAATATGCAGAATATTCTAGCATATGCGTTGCAACGAATAGTTACTATTCATTTACAGGGCTACACAAAAGAATTCCATTACAAATGGTATTGGGGGAAATTGTTTGCGGCGTATTTTAATTATACAGATTCATATATAATAAAATTGATATACGTCGGTGAGGCTTACTTAAGTTATTTCATGTATAATACGAAGTGCATAGCATTTACAGGAACACACAAAACATTTCAGACAAGTATGTTCTATTGGAAGTACTGTATATTAGCGGCGATGGCAGGGAATGCAATTTTAATTATGATATGCGCTTTTAAGCTTCACTATATTTATGCGTACTACATGGTGTGTGTAAATATTATAGTTGATATACAGGGATACGCAAAATAATTCGTAAAGGTTCCTGAGCATGACCGTAAATTGCTGAAAGGTGGGTTTAAAATGTGTTATGCTGAACTGCATGTAGTTTTCTATGAAATGTTTGTAGAATATAGATAAAATGACATATGGGGCCACGCAAAGAATTGGATACATGGCCGCCTATAGATAATAAATTCTGGAAATGCGATTTAAGTAGTTTTAAGAGTGATTTAGTTTGAATTAAAGTTTAGCTAAATAGTGGCGTGTAATAAAGGTACTAGGTAAACAACAGGGCTGAACAAAATTATTCAAGTACGTTTCCATCTATTAGTATAAATTGCTGAAAGAAAAATTTTAACCTGTTATGCGTTTTCTTGATAAACTAATTTTTTTATTATATAGTATATATATCAGCCTACACATCAAATACAGGGCCGTTTGGCAGAATTGGAATAAATATTTGGCTATGGATGGTAACTGCTGAAATCAGTTTTTTAAATGTTTAGTTAGTTATCTTATTTACCTTATTTCCCTAAATAACGAAGTTTTGTTAAAGCTTTCAGGGAATGTTGGAAAGTGTTTCATAATCTATGACGTACGCATGATTTTTCTTTCTTGATTATAATTAAAGATGAAAACAGCCATTGTATCTCTTAGCAGCGGCTGATTTCGTCTTAAAAATCTCCAATCAAAGGAAAATGAATGAAAACCCGTTTACAGGGAGACCATCACTGTTTTTTAAAATTATAATTCAATCTTTTTAAGGCCGATGAAATTAGCATGCTTTTAGAAATTGCGGTGTCTGAACGGGGGTTAGCGAGCGTAGCTCGTAGGGGGCAAAGCCCCCTAGTTGCATACAAAAATATGAAAATCGGTGGTATTATACAGAAATGTTTGATAAACACGCTGATGCAGACAGTTTTCAAATCGAAGAATTATTTTTAGAGATATTTAATGCTAAAGTTGGACAAAATCGTTCCACTAAAAATGTTTTATAGCAGCAAAAACTATAAATGAGAATTTAATCATTTTTAGATCATTTTATACGTTTAAGTTCCCGGTGTGCAGATTGTATTTCTTTTTTTAATTTGACTGATTTTTTGAGGTTTTATTTCTATTTTAAATTCAAATTTTCAGCATTTCTCGAGATATTTTTTATAACTTTTAGAAAATGGTATTAATTTAAACTGTTGCCAACTGTATAAACAGCGCGAACAATAATGTTTCCTTCAAATTAAAAATTTATTTACACGTGACTATCATAAACAGAAAAAATCATTTGGAATCTATATAATAAAAGCCTAAGTCATGTGACTGTCATCAATAGTTCCGGGTTGACCGCTTCACTTTTTATATGCCAAACAACCAATTTGGTAATTCAATGTTAACCGGGCGCAGGTGATAAATCGCCAAATATTGTTCCATCGCCATCATATCACCAGTATTATAAAAAGTCCATCGCATGCGACTGCCATAAACAATTTTTCGCAAGGTAAATTAAAATAAAGATGTTGAAATTAAATGTCATAATTTATAGTATTATTTATTACTTTTTATTTTCTTTTCATTAACAAATATGAGAAAATTGAGTCATAAATTTTAATTATTTCAATTTTAAATTAAAGTTAAGTATTTTAAATAAAATGAGTGAAAGTATTATATTTTAAATGAAATAAGAAAAAATACGACGGGTACAATGTTTGGCGATTTATTACCTGCACTCGGCTAACATAAAAATACCGAGTTCATGATTTCTGTATCAGAATCTTCCGATTTGGCGAAGGATTGAGCAAGTAAATTAAATTATGAATAAAAGTAACATGATACAATGCTTAGCATAGATTTAAAGGAGACCAAACTGGTCGCCAAGGGCGGCTAGTTAGAATTAAATAATTATGTACAAAAAGCAGGAACTTATTGAAAATTACGTCATAAAAACTATACACGTGAATTTTAAAAGAGAAAGGATATTATAAAATAATAAATCCATTAACATGCGTTAGAAGTCTTAAATAGGAGAAATTACGTCATATTTACGTCACATTACAGTTATTACATAAAATGAACACAAAATAATATTGCAAAACAGTTTAAATTTAGAAATTGCGCTAGACATTTATTTGATATTTTGAGAGGATCTTTTCAACTATTTTTGTTAGGAAAGCGCAAATAATATTTCATTTCTAACAAAAGTATTTTCACGTGAATATTTAAAAGAGAAAGAATAGCTTGGTCAAAATTACGTCAGATTAAAAACGATTAATTTAAAACTAGCCGCCTCTGGCGACCAGTTTCGTCTCCCTTAAATGTATGCTAAGCATTGCATCATGTTACTTTCATTCTTAAACTAATTTACGTGCTCAGTTCTTCCCCAAATTAGAACAAAAATTTTGATAGAGAAATCAAGAATTCTTTGTGGTCTTGATAATATTTCATACATTTTTTGTTGTTATGCGTATTTCGTCTTTTTTGACAAATACCACTTAAGCTGTAAAAATGAGTGAAATTTCAAGTGTTTAAACTGAGATTTGTTCATAAATTATCTAAATTAAACTTATTTTACTTAAACATGCTGTTACTTCCATGTTATTTTTTAGCATTAGTAAATTTATTTAAATTTTGCAAACCATGCATTTATAATTTTTTCGCTACTTAATAATTAAATAATCATAGCAAACGCGGTAGCGTTAAGCTATATATGATTATCATAGCAAACGCGGTAGGGTTAAGCTATCATAGCAAACGCGTAGCGTTAAGCTATAATATGATTAAGAAACAGAAAATGCAAACGACTTTCTTAAATTTCTGGCGAACCAGATGACGTACGACAATGATTTTTCTTTTGAAAGATAGAACTCGACGAGACGAATAAACTGATAGCATTTAAAAAATTACTGTAGCTTTCAGTAGTTTTTTATTTAACCTTAAACGAAAAAATGAAGACACAAAATTCAACAAAGTGTAGCTAACGTTCCAGTGGGTGGATTAGCTTCGTTTTTGTTTTATTTTGATCCTCTTGTTAAAACTTAGAATAGGTTTTTTTTTTCATCTTTGTGTGTTTGGCGGTCGCTGAGAAAATCGAATTTGTCTTTTATAATGTCTCCATAAAATTATAGAAATCTCTCCTTTTCATTTTCTAATTTTCTAATTCAATAACTTATTTCGTGTTGCCACTCCCTAAAAAGCAGTACAATAATTTAAAAAAAAAAGGATAACACGTGTACTTTTGTTTTCATAAATCAATAAAAATTGAAATTCAACTGACAGATTTTTGTATTTTTGAAACCGACGTCAACCTAAGCAGATAATGCATAATTTTCATAAATATATATATAAACTTTCTTGATTAATATTTTGAACTGGAGTAATAGACACAATGGAGCACAAACGAGTTGATAGGAAAAAAAAAAAAAAAAAAAAAAAAAAAAAAAAAAAAAAAAAAACAGGGTAAGTCCCAAGCTTCTGTTCAGAAGCTAAATGTCAGTTTTTTTTAATTATCATCATAACATCCTGACTTACACAAGCGATAGGTATGCAGTAATATAAATACTTCACATACTAAGCATACCTTAAAAAATACCATTCCATCTATTTTAAATAACGAAGAGATGTCATATACGCACCAGAGTACATAACGGGCGCGATAATGCATTATTTTGCCTGATACGGTAACTGACCTATTGCTGTTTATTTATCAATTATTTTTTTATTTACTTTTATTTTATTTATTAAAAGTATATAAATTGTTTGGTTCTATAGTTATTAATTAAACTTTTCATTATTTATAGTTATTTCTTTTAAAAAAACTAGAAAGTAATTTAAAAATATATCTGTAACTGCTATTCGAAAACGAGGTTTTCGTTAAATTGGCGTCAGAAAAAAACCCCGCGCCAAACCCGTTGTGTATATGACATCTGTGCCTTAAATAATTAGGGTTTCGTTTAACTTTAGTTACTTTTGCTTGAGATATTGTCGAAAATGTACAGCAAAATGATACGGTACTACTTGATTATTCCGTCGACCAGTTTCGCCAAGCTATTCGTCAAATGATACAAACTGACATAATTTTTATTTTAAATAACGGAAGAATAAACAAATTAGTAAAACATTAATAAAAATACTAATGAAAACTTGGGCACAGATGTCATATACGCTCCATATTGGCACGACTTTTTCCGACGCCAATTTGGCGAAAACATCGTTCATATATCATCTATATCCTGGTTACCATATTAAGTAAAATAACGACACTTTGGCGCCAGTTAAGTACCTAGTTCGTATATGACATTGGCGGCGTCAAAAAAATCGCGCCAATCATAAAATATATGATATCTGTGCCAAAACTTGAATTAAAAATCACTTGATGACGTAACAAACACATGTATCGTGTTTAATGTCAAGTGAATGTAACATATGCTATGATCCATTATTGTCATTTAATCTTATAGTTTGGCGATAATTTTTTGGTCGACAGGACAATCAAATTGTAACAAGTATGGTACAGATGTCATATACGCACCACATTCGCGCGATATTTTTTCAGACGCCAATTTAGCGAAAACCTCGTTTTCGAATACCAGTTACATATATATTTTTAAAAAGGAATTAACAATAAATTTAAAAAAGTTTAATTAATAACAATAGAACAAAACAATTTATATAAATTTAAAAAAGAAAAGAAAAGTAAATAAACAATTTATTAATAAATAAACAACAACATTCGGGTTACCATATCAAGCAAAATAATAAAACTTTGGCAATAGTAAGTACCACTGTGCGTATATGACATTGGCGTCAGAAAAAAATCGCGTCAAGGTGATATTCATATGACGTCTGTGGCGATTCAAGTACACTTCGGAACGTTACTTTGAAATCGGTGAGTTTCATCGCCAAAATCGCCAAGATGCTTAATGATCATCGCCATCGAATATATAAATAATGCCATATTTGCAAACTTATAGGTCAAAATATAAGGGGAACCTCGGTTCACAACCACCTCTGTTTATGACCAGTTCGGTTTATGTCCAACTTCGATGATCAAAATTTGACTCGGTGGGCGTGCAATATCTCGGTTCACGACCAAGGCTGCCGAATAGTTCAGTTGGCAACCCTCACATAACTGTTGTTATTAGTCAAGTTTGGAGTAAGGTGTGCATATCAGAGAGCTTTGTGTACCTTTATTACTGTAAAAAAATTAACTTTTTGTTTTACTTTTACTCAGGTTTGCGCTAATATTAGTTCTCATTATGGCTTCTAAGAATGAAAAAGTGCTTAGTGATAGCAGTAATAGAAGCTTAAGCGAATTACTGTTCAATAAAAGAAATTGTAGCAAAACATGAGAACGATGTTAGTATAACCGGTCTAGCTAAACGATACGATGTGGACTCAGCCTTCGATTTCCACGATAATCTATATATATATTACGTTATCGTATGTGTCACAGAAATCGCGATTATTTGTTAATTGTTTAATGGCAACGCTCGAATGAAACGCATCTCATTATTTATAGAACAGCATTTAATGCATCTCCATACCTATAAGGGGGGGTTACCATAGGCTGGACCCTGTTCTATCGCCAAACACCGCCAAGTTTGTCGCTAACTTGGCGATATATTGCCAAATACCTGTCGACTTCCATTGTAAACCAACAGGGTTTACTTGTTTAGAGAGAATCAACAAATTGAGATATTTTAATGCAACAAAAAATAATATCAGTTTAAGGAATCATATTAATTATATTTAAGGGAGCCCAAGTAAATTAAATTATGAATAAAAATATAACGTGAATTTGATTAAAAAACTCTGAACCTCTTAAAACAGTGTGCATTACTTGGTTAAATAGTGCATTATTGTGCAAAATAAGAAAAAAGTATTGGGAATATTTAAAAGCAACTCAGGTTTATTTATATTCAATATATAATTATCAAAAAATTTAAATGACTAGTATTAAAAAATGCTTTGACGAGCACCAAAAAAGGCTAATATGTTTTTAAGTATGAAAAAGGTTTGACAAGTGCTTCTAATTGAGCATGAAAAAGGACAAGGGGATTCTTCTTGGCTGCAGCTCACTGTCAATGCCAACTTTGAAAAAATCATATTTGCGCTTTTTCCATATAAAAAAAAATCAGCCACAGTTACGATAAAAATGTGTAGTGTAAAGACACAGCCAGTAAAGACGCAGCCTGATTAAATATGAACGTAAGGCGACTTAGTACCAAAAATCTTAGTTCCTGCAGCATATCACACTCATGCAGTGCCACCAAGCACGCCCACAGTGTAGAACCGTACAGAAAACTGATTTGTAGTGCAGTGCAGACTGTTGCAGCACTCTGCACAGGAACAATTCTACATGTGCACGCATAACAGTATAATGCATTCATTGATTGTTGAAATTATATCCAAGTGGCTGTGGCTGTAATATGTACTATGCAGTACAACAGTGCATATGTAAATTATAAACGAACATTAGACGCATACACCTTTAATACGGAAGTACAAAAGCACAGTGTGAGTGTGCGCTGAGGTTCAAAAGCATGATAGAAATGTACAGTGTAGTATAATTTGTAGAGAAATAATGGTACACAGTGCACTGTACAAAGTTGCATTGCAGACGCATGCGCAGTACAATAGTAGGACAGTGGAGTTATGATGTAAAGCACGGCGGGAAGTTTTACTAAAGTACTGCGAATTTATTTTATATGGAATAAGCGCAAATATGATTTTTTTCAAAGTTGGCATTGACAGTGAGCTGCAGCCAAGAAGAAACCCCTTGTCCTTTTTCATGCTCAATTAGAAGCACTTGTCAAACCCTTTTTCATACTTAAAAACACTAGGGGATCGAACCCGAGCTCCTCGGGTTACAGAGTATAGGTGAAAACCATTTTTTTTTTTTATTATTATTGTAATTATTTTTTTACATGTAATATATATTTTCGATTGCCCACTAACATCAAAAAGAATTTTTATCTGAAAAATATCAATTATGCAATCAAATAAAGTTTTAAATTTTATTAAAAGCGATACTTTCACATGTCAGCGCATGCCAGGAGTTATTAGCCCAAGATTGTACGACTTACGGCAGTTTTTCCGATCATTTCAGTGCTTTAAGCACGTGGTTCAATCACATGTCTGTTAAATTGTTTTCTTATTTACATTATTTTATTAATTTTTCTATAGAGGAAGTTTTAATTTTGTTATGCAACATTAGACGGAAACAAATGCTGAACTTTTTACATTTTTTAAGGGAGATTAATCTTTCGTAATCGAGCTACACGGGATAGATAAATTTAAAAATAATTCATGCTTGAAAATCTATATATTTTATGCTATCGTAGGTGGCACAGAAATCGCGATTATTTGTTAATTGTTTAATGGCAACACCTGAATGTAACGCATCTCATTGGTTATTGTGCAATATTTTTAAAAAGGGAATAACAATAAATAAAAAAAAAGTTTAATTAAGAACTATAGAACAAACCAATTTATATAATTAAAAAAAATAAAATAAAAGTAAATAAACAATTTATTAATAAATAAACAACAACATCCGGGCTACCATATCAAGCAAAATAACGACACTTTGGCGCCAGTTAAGTACCCCTGTGCGTATATGACATTGGCGTCAGAAAAAAGTCGCGCCAACGTAGTGCGTATATGACACCTGTGCCGTCTTTTATTCATCTAATTTAAAATACAACAAATAAATAAATAAATGAAGGTACTTGTCCAGTATAGGTACTTGGCGAAATAGGGAAAAGGTCCATGGCGAGAAAAGAAATTTGACAACGTATTTTCTGGCAACCTATTTCATCAAAATATTTTTTTCGAATAATACTACATAAAAGTTGCTATGATCGCAAAAAGTTCGTACTTTCATATTAGCTGGGCGCAATTATCGCCAATAGCATTTTTTAACTCGCCAGCAGCATTTTTTTATTTTTCGAGGTGTAAATTAAAACAATGCTTTGATGTTGAAATTAAATGGTTTATGGTATTTATTCTTTTCTTTTCTTTTTCCTTTTTTAAAGATTTTTTTTAAGTGAAATTCGTGAATTTGAAATGTTTCAGTTTTAAATTAAAGTTATCCATTTTAAAATGAGTGAAAGCAGAGTTTCCCCCAGGTTTAAAAAAGGGCAGGGTGCTTCGTGTAGGAAAAGGGCACTTTTAGATTCTGAAGGGCATCTTTTGGATTCTAAAGGGCACTTTTAAAAATTTTTAAAAGCATTCTTTTGATTTTTAAAACTTTTAAAATTTAATACACAGGACGTTATTTTAAAGACATCAATGAGTTAATTTTTAGTATGCAAGTAATTTTTTTAATAAACAAATGAGTAAAGGCACTTTTTTGAGCTGGGGGCAACAAGGGTGCTAATGTTTTTCATCAGGGGCAAGAGGGGTGCTGTTTTGTAAACCTAAGGGCAGGCAGGGTGCAGCACCCTCCTGAAACTGTCTAGGGGAAACTCTGGTGAAAGGGTTATATTTTAACTTAATATTTTATATTTCTTTAGAAATATGAAAAAATACGACGGATACTATGTTTGGCGATTTATCACCTGTGCCCGACTAACATAAAAATACCGAGTTCTTGATTTCTCTATCAGAATCTTCCGATTTGGCGAAGGATTGAGCAAGTAAATTAAATTATGAATAAAAGTAGCACGATATAATGCCTAGCATTCCATTTAAGGGAGACCAAACTGGTCGCCACGGGCAGCTAATTATTTTAAAAACCGTAATAACTCAGTCAATTAAGATACAATTTTCAAACACATTGCATTTGAAAGTAGATTTTTTTTTCTCTATTTGACGGTGTAAAAATTGAAAATGGCTTTGAATTGGAAACTTAAAAAATCTCTGACATAGCACGCATTGTAATTTCAATTTTTTTTTTCAGTTTTTATGAGAAAACGGCAACAAAAGCTACAGTAATATATTATTTTCTTTACTCGGGGATTATTTTCCCTCTAAACCCTCCATGACTTTCAACAGAAATGGCGAACTTCCGTTGCCACAATTACAAAAAATATATTAAAAACTACAAAAAAATTAATATCTCAAAATTAAATTGAGATACAGCTTTCAAACAAATTGCATTTAAAAGAGTATTTTTTTCCTTATACAACGGTGTAAAAATTTAAAATGTGCGATGTTTAGAAGTTTAAAAATTTGCAATAAAGATAACTGCAAAACCGAAATTTCATTTCAAATTTCAAAGTGTTGCCATTCGCAGAATGACGTATGCGTTACGCACATATATGTTTGTCCTTTATAATATAGATATTAGCCTTTTTTGGTGCTCGTCAAAGCATTTTTTAATACTAGTAAATATATATACTTTTGTTTTTATAAATTTGATTTCTGAGTTCATAAATATGGCAATGAAATAACGTAACTAACAAGGAAGGTCTCCATACTGGGCATGCTCAGAATATGTTGAAAAAAATGCTAGTGAAAGTACTCATGTATGTAATAAAGGATCAGTTAAAATTAGCGGCGGAATTACAGTAGAAAATCTGTAAAAAAATAAAATACTTTCGAATAATTGGCGTGAAAAGATGAAAGCGGCACGCAATTTGACGAGGAGCACTTTTCCTCGCCAAAAGCAAACGATTTTAATGAATCTGAAAATTGTTTGTTAATTGATTTTGAGAATATGCGGTATTTAATGAATTTAAACGTCAACCATGAAAGAATTTATTATTATTATTACATTTTGTATTATACTTGTTGCTTGTTGCCGATTTGAACGGAATTCTGCCGTTGTTTTATTCTTCAATCCACAATTTTTTATTTAATTTAAACGTCTTTATCGGAAAAAAAAAAACTTTTAACGCCAGATGAATGATGCTGCCGTAATACATTGCCATACCGAAGAAATTGTTCCATAGCAACAAAGTTGAATCGACAGTGTTCGATGAGGCATATTTTTGAGTTTGGAACAATTTTAATCAATTTAAATTTTGTTTTAAATCGTAAAATATGATAGTTAAAGTTCGTTATAAGTACTTATAAATATATATGACAAAACTATAGTTAAAACAAACTAAAAATGACAAAGCTAAAGTTATTTAAATTAAACTTATTTAAACAAATTCAACATAAAAAGTTTTTTCCTTAAAGAGTATTCGACAAGCGTATTTTTTTTTAAACTTAATTTCTTCGCCAAACGGTGGTAAGTCCCCAAATAAGCGAAATTTTCATTATTGTTTTACGGACGTTCTACCGAGGTTCCGCCAAAAAAAATTTTATAAACATATATACCCATGGGAGAAGAACATTCTGTATTTTTTTCAGATTTTTCTGAGTATGCCCGTATGGAGACCTTCCTTGTAAAAGAAATAGCAAAATAAAACCCCCGTGAATGCAACCGTAAACAAACGTTAGCGTCGCCAATTTACCTACTATGACGTCATAAGAATATTGTCCATTCATTGTTGGAGAACCTGCTTTGCGAATGACTATCTTCATGGTTTAATATTTTCTACCGTTCATGATGAATGAATCTCTTGCGTTTGTTTATTTTATGAAGTGAGATAGTAAGCTGTCAGCCTAATTTAAATTGAAGTTATTTTAGAATATATATTTATTTGAATGTAAATTAGAAAAAAATACGGTACTTTTTGGTTAGCCGGGCGCCAGTGTTATATATACATATGTATACATATTTATACACACACATATATATGTGTACATATAGCTTCTATATATGTATAAATATACATATATATATACATATAGATATGCATATATATGTATATATAGATATACATACATATGTATATATAACACTGGCGCCCGGCTAACCGAAAAGTACCAAAAATACTTTGATGTTGAAATGAAATATTTTAGTTCATGTTATAATTATTACGATTAAATAATTATTTAGGTACTTTTCTACTACGGGAGCCTTGGCATTTTTTTTTTTTTAAGCTTGGCGCAATTCGGGCTTCAGAACGTGAAATACGTTGACAAAATATATAAATAACTATGAAAACAAACCTGCTGAACTTTTATTTTTGTGGTTATATGTGTATTTATTTGCAAATAAACATTTTATTTATACATATACATACAATATTTGGTACTACTTAGTTATACCCGTCGACAAAAATTCTATCGCCAAACTATAAGATTAAATGCCAATAATGGTTGATCGTAAATGTCACATTCACTTGACTTTAAGCAAGTTTCACATGTTTACGCCATGAAGTGATTTTTATTTCGACTTTTTATTTGTATTTTTGGTACTTCTTAATTATCCCGTCGACCAATTTCGCCAAATTATATATATCGCCAAACCAACCGCCAAATAATTTTTATTTTAAATAACGAAAGAACAAATAAACAAGCTGGCGAAATTGGTCGACAGGATAACTATGTAGTACCCAAATTACTTCTGTTTCTATATAAATATAGATTATTGCCTTCTGTAGATTAAACAAATTGTATACATATGGAAAAAATTGCTTATGTGCATGAAATAAGATATAGATTGCCGGAAAATACGATGCCAATTTTTTTTTCGCCAAGGACCTATACTGGAAAAGTATTTTATTTATTTATTGTATTTTAAATGAGGCGAATGAAAGATGTGTATTTTAAATGTATCTGATATATGTGTTTTGAATGAAAGTTATGCGTTTAAATGAAATGAGTGATAGGTGTTTATTTTAAATGAAATGATGGCGATGGAAGAATATTTGGAGATTTATAACCTGCGCCCGACTAACATAAAAGTATCGAAATGGCCGTTTGGCATATAAAAAGCGAAGCGGTCAGCCCGGAACTATTGATGACAGTCACATGACTTCGGCTATTATTATATAGATAACAAAAATGAATGATCGTGGAGTCACATTCACTTGACGTCAGATTCGTTCACGTGTTTGTTACGTCATGAAGTGATTTTTAATTCGACATTTATCTGTATTTTTAATGATGTTTTACAGATTTATTAGTTTTTATCTAATTAAAATAGCAATTACGTCATTAAACGGTGACGTCATGATATTAAAAGAGTAAGCATTCAAAAAACATTAGTACAATGGATCAGTTTCAACAACCGTTTTAACTGAAGGTGTCCATTTTTTTTTATTGGGTGTATGGCGAATAGTTTGGCAATAGGTTTTTTTGTTTGCTTTTTTCATAGGAAGTGATCGACGGGATAATGGAGAAAAACTCTGAAAGTATATTATTAACAATGTCTTAATGTAAGTGTGGATACCATTAAATTCTTTTCACAAGAAACTCCTTGACCAAATCCTATTAGCTAAAATACGCCAGACACAATTATGGAAGATTACTTAATAGGTATAAAAATCTCCTCATTAGTGAAAGTATTGCCATAGATAAGCAAACGAACAAGAAGCATAAATATGTAAGTGAGCTAAGCGGTTTTTACGGGAGAAAAAAAGTACAACTCGGCTAAAAATATCAGTACAGATGTCATATTCGCCCCATATTGGCGCGATTTTTTTCCGACGCCGATTTGGCGAAAACATAAACAGCATAAACAAAAACATCCGGGTTATCATATGAAGCAAAATAACGACACTTTGGCGCCGGTTAAGTATACATTGCGTATATGACATTGGCGTCAGAAAAAAATCGGGCCAATATGGGACGAATATGACATCTGTGCCCCAAATTGTTTTGTTCTATAGTTATTAAATAAACTTTTATTTATTTATTGTTATTCCCTTTTTAAAAATATGTGTGTAACAGGTATTCAAAAACGGTTTTCGCCAAATTGCCGTCAAAAATAAATCGTAGCAACGTATTGCGTATATGACATCTGTTCCTCTTTTATTTTCGTTTTGGCTTAGATGTTTTATATCCCCATGGCCGCCGTCTTGGATTTGTTCGCGATCTTTATCGATATGGCAATCCCGACGAGTATTTTCGTTAAAAAGTACATGCATATAAATCGCTGCTTGATGACATTTACTACTTGGCGGAAAAGGAGCTTTCACGCCAAGATTGCGGCCGCGGGAATATATGACATCTGTTCCCTAGTTTTATATGTAAATATTTTAGAGCCAGTCAAATAATCGTTTGTTTTCAACATTACACCGCCATTGTTTATCCCTTTGTCGATAGTCTAATGTGATGTACATTTTCTTAGGGCACAAAACCCATAATCTTGAAAACACTTTATCGCATTAATTTCCTTAGATGAAAGATAGCAAATCTTCATCCTATTTTTAGAACTGTATAATAAAACATAGAAATAGCAATTAATTTATATCCTAAATTAGAAAACCTAAACTAGCTCATCCAGAAAATAAATAAAAATCGAGTATATACATTACATGATGACAGTACTGTATTTTAAATCAAATGTGATAAAATCCTATTCTTGGTGACAATTTTTTTAATGGAAAGTAGTCGACGGGATAACGGACAAATACCATTTTTCTGAGGATATTATTTTTTATCAAAAATATATTAATGTGGTAAATGAAAACGTTTAAAACTTACGTAAAAGACGCTTTAAAATTGAAATCTTAAGAACAAATCTCTCACAAATTAAAAAATCAATTAACACAGTCTAGATAATCACTGCGCGCAGTTGGAAATGAAGGAATTATATAATCTTAATTACGTGAACAACTATGTCAGTGACAAAAATATTTTTTTTTCCATAAGAAAGTTACAGTTAAAACACGCCAAAATTAAAATGCACGAGGAAGAATTTTTTTTAGGCTGAAATGAACACAGTATAAAATTTGCTAAAGGAAATAAGAGTGATAAAGTTTTCTGGAATGATATGCTATTCACAAATCTGTTTGTTATTTCATATCATAATAATTTCTTTTTTAGACATTAAAACCTAATACAAATTAACGAATTCTTTTGCACAAGCTTTTGCAAAACCTTTTGTAATGTATTTAATAGGTTTGCACCTGATGGCAGCACATACTATGTACTAGTACTACTACTTTAACTTGGTGGTCTCGTGGTGTTCTAATAAAATTGCTAACTAAGATATATCATGGTGTCAGAAGTATAGTGACCCATGTATTTTTGTTATATATTACAAAAGAAATTGAAGCAATATGGCAGGAAGTTTACCTAATATTGCAGCATTTGAACCGGGATCAAATCCATCCGAGTCATGGCGGTATTGGAGGCAAGATTTTGAAGATTACATAGAAGCTTTGAAATATGCAGGTGAATCCGAAAAAACAAAAACAGCGCTCTTCCGGCATGTTGGCGGTGATGAGTTAAAAAAGCAATTTCGTGTATTTGATCTGAAGCCAGAAGGAGGAGCCAGTGAAATAACATTGAAGCAAATTTTCGACGAATTTGATAAATATTTTCAGGACTATGTGAATGAGATATATGCTTCATTTAAATTTTTAGAAATCAAGCAAGAAAGTGAAGAAAAATTTGCGGACTATTATTCACGTTTACGTAGAGCTGTTATTGAATGCAATTACGGCAACCTTGCGGATCGGATGCTTCGTGATAAAATCATTCAAGGGTTGGCTGATAAATCGCTACAGGAGCGATTAATTCGCGAAACTAGTAGAAAGAAGAAGACGTTGCAATAAATTGTTGCTGAATGTAAAACGGCCGAGTATAGTAAAGTGCAGGCCGCGGAAATGTGCGATAAAATCAGCCGATTGAATGTCGATGCAATGAAGTGGAAGGATGGCCGGGCACGATATCATAAAAGAGAAATATTTTGTAAATACTGTGGCAGATCTCACGAACCAAAGAAATGTCCAGCCTTCGGTACAAAATGCAGAAACTGTGAAGGAAAAACCATTGGTCGAAAGTATGTCGGAATAAAGTAAACAACAGTCAACAGGTGCGTCGACTAAATGCAGTGGAACGGAATAATGACAGTGATACAGAGTTTGTTTATTTGGGTGAACTGAAATATATAAATCAACTTGAAAGTAAAAAATCAAATTCTGTATGGCTACAAAAATTAAAAGTAAATGGAAATGATGTTATATTTAAGCTAGATACAGGTTCTCAAGTCAATGTTATTCCAAAGAGTCAAATATTAAAATGGAGTGAAAAGCCAATGGTGAGAAAATGCAAACAACCTATACTGGATTACTGTGACAACGTTGTACCAATTCTAGGTGAGTGTTTTCTTAATTGCAAAACTTTAAAGAAAGATATGACATGTAAATTTTTAGTAACCTCTTTAAATGCTAGTCCAATATTAGGGCTCGAAGCCTGTGAGAAATTAGAACTTATCCAAAGACTTAATAATGTTATAAAGCCCATGTATAATTTTTTCCATCAAACACCAGAAGATATTGTCCAGCAGTTTTCTGATGTATTTACAGGAATTGGTCGCTTGAACCGTGTTGTAAAAATAAAATTAAAAGACCACTATATTCCTCACATAGCGGCCCCACGTAAGATACCACTAGCTCTACATGACAAAGTAAAGAATGAGTTGCAGAATATGGTAGAATCTGGAATAATTGCAAAAGTGGATGAACCAACAGAATGGGTAAATAATATGGTTGTCATTAACTCTCCAAAAAAATTGCGCATCTGTTTAGATCCAAGGCCTCTAAATGAAGTAATTCGTCGACCTCACTACCCTATACCAACAGCTGATAGTCTTATTGCACGACTTCAAGGATGTAAAATATTTACTATCCTAGATGCAAAAAATGGTTTTTGGCAATTGCCATTAGATAGAGAATCTTCATATTTAACTACATTTACAACACCTTGGGGGCGGTTCAGATATTTAGTTCTGCCTTTTGGGCTTAATAATGCTGCAGAAGAGTTTCAGATGGCTATGGAGAACACGTTTGAAGATATGCCTGAAGTAAACCCTTACTTTGATGATCTAGCCCTTGGAACATCCTCTATTGAAAATCACTGCCAGTTACTACATAAAGTTTTAACACGTGCTAGAGAAGCAAATCTTAAATTTAACCTTGCCAAGACGCAGTTGTCAAAATCTTCTGTGAATTACTTAGGCCACATATTATCTGATATAGGAATAGAACCAGATCCTAAAAAGATAATGGCTATAACTGAATTTCCTGCGCCAAAGAATCGAGAGGACTTGCAAAGGTTTCTTGGCATGATAACATATTTAGCTAAGTTTACGCCTCATCTCTCAAATCTAACCCATTCATTGAGACAGCTTTTGAAACAGGATACACAGTGGTTGTGAGATGAAAATGTTCAACGGGACTTTGAACTAATAAAAGGAACTTTAGTACAAGCTCCATGTTTACAGTATTTTGATAAAGACAAAGCTGTAACCGTTTCAGTGGATGCCAGCCGTTATGGCTTGGGAGCTGTTTTACTGCAAGATAATAAACCAGTTGCATATGGTTCTGCATCATTAACTGAAACACAGCAACGGTATGCTCAAATCGAAAAAGAGTTACTCGCTGTAATTTTTGGCCTTGAACATTTCAATTATTATACATATGGAAGACCAGTTGAAGTGCATACAGACCACAAGCCATTGTTGGGATTAAGCAAAAATCAGTATGATGCCATATCACCGAGACTTCAACGTATGCTTCTCAGGCTTAATAGGTATGATTACAAGCTTGAATATGTCCCCGGAAAACGTCTTCTGATAGCCGATACACTTTCTCGTGCTCAGTTAGTCAAAGAATATTTTGCCGATGAGGAAGAATCAGACACAAGTGTTAAGATAAATCTACTATCTCATGCATCAGTAAACAAGTGGAAAGAATATGCAACATTTACGACCAATGACAATGAATTGCAAGATGTTTTATACCACATACAAAATGGTTGGCCTGAAAGAAAAAATACACGAAATTTCGCTAAGCCCTATTGGCATTGCAAAGAAGAATTGTACTGTACAGATGAAGGTATAATTTGTCGCGGTAAAAGACTTGTTGTGCCAAAGGTCGCAAGAGCAGAAATATTACAAAAGTTGCATTTAACACATAGGGGTATAATGGCTTGTAAAACGAAAGCAAGAGAATATTTTTATTGGCCATCAATGAACTGTGACATTGAAACTTTTATTGAGAAATGTAAAACTTGCCAGCAGCATCAGCGTAACAATCAAAAGGAAGTTTTGCTTGATCAAGATGTTCCAGAGAAGCCCTGGCAAAAGGTTGGTTGTGATTTTTTTTATCTAAAAGGCCAGCAATATCTGTTATTAATTGATTATTTCTCAAAATATGCTGAAGTCCAAATAGTTAAGAATAATAATGCACCAAGTGTCATAATTGCCTTCAAATCTATTTTTGCAAGACATGGAATTCCAGAGGAGTTGGTCAGCGATGAGGGACCACCATTCAATTCAGAGGAAGTGAAAATTTTTTTTAAAGAATGGAATGTGGAACATAACCTCACATCACCATACTTTCCTAGAGCTAACGATCAAGCTGAAAGAGCCGTGCAAACAATAAAAAAATCCCTAATTAAGGCATTACAGGATGGAAAAGATCTATATATGGTCTTATTAGACTATCGTATTCAACCATCTCAAGATCCCCCCTCTCCAGCTGAACTATTAATGGGCAGACGACTGAGGTCTCTTTTGCCATGCCATCCAGAAAAACTTAGGCCAAATTTTCCGTTAGCTGAAGCAAAGCAGTCTTTAGAGAAGCGACAGATGATTCAAAATAAATATGCTAACAAGCATAGTGCACAACTCTCAAATTTGGAAGATAAGGCAAGAGTTTGGTTTCGCCAAAAGATGAACGAACCATCGAAGCAAGGAACTGTCATTCAGGTTGGTCCTCAACCTCGATCCTACATTATTAAAGGGATAGATGGTATTATTTACAGAAGAAACAGATTTTACATCCGTCCTGATAAATCCGAATTAAGTCAATCTGTGAGATCAGTAGAGGATTTTTATCCAACAACTACAGATTCAGATACAATAGATACAATAGATAATAAAACAGCTAAGTTACAAACGGTGTTGCCTCAAGTACCTCTACGGAAATCTTCAAGAACAATAGTAAAACCTCAACGCTATAGAGACAACTAAACTATGCTAAATTTAGAACTTTAAGTGATTTATAATTTTTAATACTTTTTAAATATCCATTGCCTTCATAACTCTCTTGTTTATTTAAAAAAAGGGCATGTAATGTATTTAATAGGTTTGCACCTGATGGCAGCACATACTATGTACTAGTACTACTACTTTAACTTGGTGGTCTCGTGGTGTTCTAATAAAATTGCTAACTAAGATATATCACCTTCGAAGCAATTTTGTAACTGAATGTCTCGAACTAAATGTCAATATTAGCAGGATGAACATTTATTAAAAATTATAGGCAATGATGTGTGTGATCTGCCGCTTAGTGTATATTTGAGTACACAACAACGAGGTTGCACTAGAGGATAAAAACAGGACGATTCTAAAATTTTAAAACAAAATAGAAATTTTCAGAGAGAAAATGAAAGGGTACACGAAATAATCATAGGGAAAAATCAACTGGCAACTGCATTTGCCTAGCATAGAGTCGCAATCAATTCGGAATCTAATCAATTCGGAATATTAAGTATACATATTTCGAAAAATTAACGCATTTTCCTACTTAGAAATGTTTTTTAATAACTAAATCTTGTTTATTTAAGTATTGCGCTGTAGCGCAATACTTATTTATTTCCAGTGTCACTTCTCAATGTTAATTTAACATAGAAAAGCCTATGGAGAACATAATTTTTTCTTTTTTTCTTCCCACCTTTTTGTCCCTAGTGCCACTCATTTTTTATTCTTTAATAATTCTAATTATATTATAAACTTAAAGTGTAAAAACTTTTGCCTGACGTCAGAGTCAAAACGAATGGTAAAATGCCTTTGTATATGGGTGTATTATAACCCAGAGAGAAACATGGGCCATTTTTTTTTTTTTTACATTATTCAAATATTTTTTCTTAATAATTCCAAATTTCGCTTTTTTCATTGAGAATCAACGGACATTTTTCATAGAAAATGTAACATTTTTTTCTTCATTCTTGCAAAAATTTCAAAAGCCGTAATAATAATTTATTTCTTTTTAGTTCAAAGATTTCCACGTGAAATATTAAATTGAACTAGTTTTATTTTTTTCAAGAATTAAAAAGGTGAATATGGCGTCATAGTGGAAATAAAAAGGATATTTTCAGAATAAGTTTTTGCTTTGGTAGAGTTCATGTTTTAGTAAAAAGTTTCCAATGGATAGCTATTTTTACGCAGGTAGCGAACTTAGCGTGGAATTACATAACTTAAGTTTTAGCATAAAAAATCTTTAATAATAATAATAATAATAATAATAATAATAATAATAATAAAAATAATTTCACTTAATTTTAGTTACCCCATTTTCCACTCTGGTACGCTATGAATGCGAAAACATCCTTAAATCTTAAACTGCTAATATTATAACAACAGTATATAGCTGTTAAACAGTAAAACAGTTTTACTTAAAATTTGCTACCCTAATTCCTGCCAGGGGGCGATGTAAATGCAATATGAAACTGTTACCTAAATTTAACTTGAGTTATTTATTTAGCATAAACATCAGTCATTTTCGTGCCACCAAAAAAGAAAAAAAAAAGACAAGACGAATAATTTTAGATAAAAATTGCGGTAATAACGTTAAGCTTACTTAACTTTACTTCGTTAAGTAATGTACTTAACGTAAGTAATAACTAATAACTAAATAACTAATAACTAATAACTAAATAAAGTAATAACTAATAAGGTAAGTAATAACTTCGTTAAGTTTACTTAACGTAACGTCGTTAAGTTTACTTAACATTAAAAGTCTGTCTTTTCAAAATTTACAAATATTTTTTTTTTACTTCTTAATACCACAAAAAGAAATTGCATATGAATAATATATATATTACATGCCCGTGTGTACACTGTAAAAAAAGTGGTAACGTTCCATGTAAAATCCAGGAATGTTTCGCATTTTCTCAGGTTTTCAGAATATTTTAGCTCTTTCCTGTGAAATTCTGGTTTTCACATCTGAAACGTTCCTGAACAAAAGTTGGAAATAGCAAAACGCTGCGGCCGCCATTTTATTATTTTGTTGCTGTAATCCGTTGCTCGCGCGCAAGTATCGAAAACGAATTCTTTATATGAATGTCAAAAAATCAATATGAAATTCGAATACATCAATAGACAACATAATCCTTTACGTCTCTATTGTCAACACCATTCAGATGAAAATTCAATATCTCTGTGACACCGCTAAGAAATTATTCCTCGTACCTGTCTGTGGAATGTTTAACGAGCAGCACATGTAAAAAAATACACCTATCATTTGGATTTTCATTAACCAGGGAACCACCAAACATGATGCTCGCAGATTTTGATTAATTTAAGATATGTTTTAGAGTTCTTATCCCTAATTTTTCTTGTGAAAGGATTTCTTCAAATGGGCCTTAGATTTTCAGAAATTGGGTGCCGAAGTTTAGCATACGTTTCAAATACCCATTAGTTTGCACTTTTCAACGTGTTTTCCGTGGTGTGGACGCAGAGGGCTCGCACGCCACCCGGACGGCTTGAGTTCGATGCTACATCTTGACTTTTTGTTTTCTTTTTTAATTAATTTTATATTTTGACACTTTACAAGTTTTAAGTACGGCTATGAATTGCTGCAAATTTGAATTTTTTTATATTTTCGTAAAAAATATCAATTACTTTTATGATTTTTTTTTCATGAAAATTTATATGTATTTTATCTTACTTGTAAACTAACATCTTTACTAATGAAAATCCAAAATGTTTTATGCCTAGATTTTTTTAATATTTATTTACATTTATATATTTTTATATTTTAAGCAAAGTTCAGAAACAATATATCATATATATTTATTGAATTTTAACTGAAAATTTATTTTTTCCTGTAAATTATAAATAATAATTTTGATGTCAAATGTCCAGATGTGTTTATCTTTAAATGAATAAAAATAGACAAATTATATTTCAAAATATTTTTTCATTCTAACAAATAATGATATTAAAGGAAAAATTGTCAACTGGAAATGTAAAAATCGTCTGCGGATCCTGCATGAAATATAACTTATGATATATATTTTTTAAGAAATCGTTAGATAGCATTTCATAATAATATCAGAATAAATTAAAAAATATATATTGATATATTTCATGTTTTTTTTTAATGCAGGTACTAGGTAAGAAGTTAAGCTCTATTATAGGAAAAGTTTTGTATAAATATTTCGTTTTGAATATTTCTACGATATATGTCACTCGATTATTTACTAAACTTAAATGTCAAAGTCAGTAATAGCAAACAATTTTGTATTTCATCATTTGTCATATTTTAATATATTGAACAAACCAAACATTAAAAAGATATTTATTTTGTTATTTTTTTTTTCTAATAAGATATTGTGCATTATTTGAGACTTGTATTTAAAATACAAAAAGGTAAATAATAATAATAATATGGAAACAAACTTTCTGCACATATTAATTTCTATTTCCGTCAATAAAAGGTTAGTTTAAAAATTACAGAAAAAATAGAAGTTTTCGTGAAAAATCAAAAATATAAATCGATTTTGAAAATATCAAATTTCGAAGCTGTAAAATTTCACAACTTTGATTAAAATTTGTAAAGTGTCAAAAATATGAAATTAATATAAAATAAACAGTTAGGAGGGAGCATCGAACTCGGTTCCTCTGGCTGGCGGGTCAACACTCTGGCGGGTGATCACTCCGCGTAATACTCGTTGAAAGTTGCAAACTAATGAGTATTTGAAACGTACTGAACTTCGCCCCCAATTTCTGGGAATCTAAGACCCATTTGAAGAAATACTTTCACTAGAATAATTAGGAATAAGAGTGTGAGTAATTGTTGATCATCATGTTTGGTGGTACCCTTGAAAGAGTGCATATTAACAGAAACCTTTTGAACACTTCTGAAACGTGTGTGACATGTCAGTAATGTTTTGCTGTCAACGGAAACATTCCTGGTATTTCGCAGGAAGCTTACTGGCATTTCTGTGGAAAGTTTTTAAGGTATACAGTAAAGTTTCAGTCATTTTCAAGAAATGTTTCTTGGATATAATGGGCAACTCATCTGCCCATTTTTTCCCAGGAACGTTGCGGAAATTTTTTTACAGTGTAATGCTGACATCATATTGATGATGAAAACTGCAAAACTAATTTCGCTTATTTGCAAATTTATTAACCCCTAAGCATACGATGATTTTAAACAGTCTTAAAACAATACAAATAGTTCAGTATTTCTTTCCAGTTAGTATTCCTTAACGAAATTGAAACTTTACCAACAAATAAATAAAAGGAAAACATAAATAAATCACAAAAGTTAACACCTTTTTAATCGAATGGGCACATTTGTATGTAATTGATATTCATGAATAAAAATCAGTATCGGTGAAATATGTTGCAATTTTTCGACGTCATAGTCACCTGCTTTCTGTATTTACATGTGACATTTACGATCAACCATTATTGGCATTTAATTTTATAGCTGTTTGGTGATAGATTTTTGGTCGACGGGATAACTAAATAGTACACAATGTTTTAATTTACCACTCGAAAAATTAAAAAAGAAAAAAATGCGAACTGGCAAGTTTTAAAAAAAGCTATTGGCGAGGTTTTCACCCGGCTAGCATAAAAGTACCAAGAATTATTTGCGATCATGGCAACTTTTATGTAGTTTTATTCAAATTTTTTTTTTAATCAAAATGGAAACCTTTTATAAGAAAAGCGAAGCGATCAGTCCGTATTCGTTTATGGCGGTTACATGATTTGGACCATTGTAATTTAGATGAAATGATGGAAATAGAATAATATCTGGTGACTTATCACCTGTGCCTGGCTAACATTAAAGTACCAAAATGGCACCTGGAATATAAAAAGGGAAGTGGTCCGAGCGGAACTATTGATGATAGTCACATGACTTAGGCTATTGTTATAGATATATTTTTCAATTGTAAAAATAGCACAAAGAATAATGTTTCCCTACGATTAAAAATATATTTACACGTGACTACTAAAAACGGAAAAAAACTTTCAAAGGACTATTAAATGGGTACGTGTTAAAGGCAGGGAAATATTAAAAATTATATCATGAAAATTGTATTTACACGTGAATATTAAAGAGAAAGGAAACTTTAAAATAATAAATACATTAATATGCGTTTAAAGCAGTAATTTGTAGTAATTACGTCACATTTAAAATGGCCAAATAACAATACTGCCAAACAATTTAAATATATCTATGCGGGATATTAATTTCATATTTCGAAATTAATTTCTTTTAATTAATGTTGCAAACCGCAACACCGCGAATAATAATATTTCCCTTCTGAAAACAAAAGTATTTTCATGCGAATGCTAAAAAGAGAAAGAAAACTTCAATGAAACTTAGGTCAGATTTAAAACGATACATTTAAAATATCTGTATTGTACTATGTTAATCGTTTGATAACGCTGTAAAAAAATACCGGGAGACAAAGACTCTGTTTACTTAATTAATTTTATTTTACCTTCTATTCAAATGTTTAACTAATCTTCATTAATCAAACACGAAAACAACCACTGGATGTCTTAACAGCAACTGATTCGCAAATAATTAATTTTCGCAATAAATGGGAATTGAATGGAACCCCTTTTACAGGGAGATAGCCACGGGTTGTTTCACCATAATTCAATCTTTTCTAATCTTTTTAAAGCCGATCAAATTAGCGTGTTTTTAGATTCTGCGGTTTTTGAACGGGGGTTGGCGAGCGTAGCTTGCAGGGGGCAGGGCCCCCTGCCTTTATAAAAAAATAAAAAGAAAAAAAAAATATGGATCAAGCATACATTATGAAACAATTACTTTACAACTCTTCCAGAAAACTCTTCCAGCAAAAGTACTCCGTTTAGTAATGTAAAGAAAAATACCTAATTAACCATTTTATAAAACTCATAAACGTTTTGAAAAACAGATTTCAAAGATAGCTGAAAAGGTATTCCAATTCTTTTGTATATGGGCTATAGGTTTATATATATCCTACTTGGTACACTAAAATTTAATTTAGTTAGAAAGTGCATGACACAATCGTAAATTCGCCTTTAGCATTTTCTACCAATAGATGGAAACGTACTTGAATTATTTTATACAGCCCTGTATATTACCAGTAGATTTTTAAACACACATGACATATTAAGGTAATTTTTAATTCGGGCAAAAACACTATTTAAACTACTGAAATCACACTTTCAGGACCAATTCATAGACCCAGTTTTTTGTGTAACCCTGTATATGATTTTATTTATGTGTTACAAACATCTCTTAGTAAACACTATATCGTTGAGGTAAAAAATTCACAACTCAAATTAAAAACACATTTAAGAATTCACGCTCAGAACCATTAATTCTTACAAATTATTTTGTGTAATCCCTGTATATGGTCTATAGAATTTATACACTCCACTTAGTGTTCAAAAATTTAATTTAACTTAAAACGCAGACATTAACAGAAAACGCAATTTCAGCAATCATTCCTATAGTACAATTCTTCAGATACACTATTGTATCAGAAATCTTTTATATGTTCCTATCAATCTATCTATACTAATATTACAAAGAGGTAAAGTTTGTGTGTTTGTGGATTTATTTGTAAGGGGTAATCTTTGGAACTACCAAACCAATTTTAAAAGTAATGGTAGCAAATTGATGGTGACATTCCCCGTTCCAAAATAGGCTATATTTTATGTCAATGCCACCACCCCTAAGGGGGTGCAGAAGCAAAAACCGTTCTAAATATGCGATATTTGTGTTACTTAAGGGCCTCGAAACTTGAATTTTCACATGGTAGTTACTTATACAATATATGTATACACAATATATGTACAGTTGAAAAACAGTTTTTAAAAAATTGAAATTTAAAGGGATAAAATGCGTGAAAAGCGCTCTAAAAACGTTCTAAATTGCGATTTCTATGCAATCTGAGGAAATACCAAACCGACTTCAAAAGTAATGGTTGAAAATTGATGGTAGCAGTCCTTGCTACAACATAGGCTATATTTTTATATCGGTGCCGCTACCACCTGGGTGTCGTATGAGCCAAAAACGTTCTAAATTTGGATTTTTGTGATACTGAAGGAGCTAAAAACTTGAAATTTGACATGGTAGTTATTTAATATAAAAGCTCTCTAAGAACAGTTTCTCAGAAATTCGAAATTTAAAAGGGCTGAAAATGCACGAAAATCGTTCTAAAAACGATCTAAATTACAATTTCTGTGCAGGAAAATGCACAATTCTGTGCAGGCAATATCAGGAAATATCAAAAGTGATTCCAAAAATAATGGTAGCAAATGTAGGTAATGACAGTCCCTGTTACAACATAGGGCTATACTTTATGTCGGTGGCACAATCCCCAAAGGAATGCAGGAGCAAAACACGTTCGAAATTGCGAATACTGTGATACTGAAGAGGCTAGAAACTTGAAATTTGTCATGGTAGTTAGTTATAAGATATAAATGCGAACTAAGAACAATCGAAAAAAAATCGAAATTTAAAAAGTGCAAAGGTGCGCGAAAAGCATTCAAAAAGCGTTCTAATTTACGACTTCTATGCAATCTCAGGAAATACTAAACCGATTACAAATGTAATGGTTGCCAATCCACGGTGGCAGTCTCTGCTCCTACACAGGCTATATTTTATGTCGGTGCCACTATCACCTGGGGATTGCAGCAGGAAAAAGCTTCTGAAATGCGATTTTTCTGATACTGAAGGGGTTGACAACTTGAAATGTGGCATAATTGTTACTTATAAGATTTAAATGTCGTATAAGGACGGTTGAAAAGATATCAAATTTTAAAATGGTGAAAATACACAAAAACATTCTAAATTATGATATCTAGGCAATTGTTAGAGACAGAAACTTAAAATTTGGTTTGGTAGATATTTATAAGATATAAATGCTTTCTAAAAACAGTTTTTAAAAAATTCAAGATTTAAAAGTGCGAAATGACTGAAAAGCATTCTAAAAATATTCTAATTTACTATTTCTAAATAATCACAGAAAATGCTAAACCTATTTCAAAAAAACTAATTTCAAATTGATGGTGACAGTCCTTGCTCTAACATAGGCTTCATTTTATGTCGGTGCCACGATTATCACTTATAACATGTAAATGCTCTCTAAGATTAGTCGAAAAAAATTTCGAGATTTTAAAAGGGTGGAAATGCGCGAAAAGCGTTCGTAAAATGTTCTAAATTATAATTTCTATACAATTTCTTAAAGATATAAACTTGAAAATATTTATTAGGTATAAATGATCTGTATGAAGAGTTACTAAAATTTCGAAATTTATAAGGATAAAATGAGAGAAAAGCGTTCTGGAAATTTAAAAAAATTAAGGCTTCTACGTAAAATAACATAAATAATAAGTAATAAGAAAATAAGAAAAGAACAATAGACCTGCGAGGTTTTCTCACAGCAATCCTTGAGACTATTTGCTGATACGTTTTTTCATTAATTTTTGATTAACTGCAATTATTTTTATTAAACAGCGTATTTTAATGATATATAAGTATACTATGTCGAATTCCGTTTGCAGAACCTTTTGAAAAATACCTTAGCAATGTTTTGCAATGGAGGATTTATTGGTTTCTTGTTAGCCCCCGGTATGCTATTTCTTTCTCTCAGCTTATTTTGTGTCGTCTCCAAAAAATAACGTTACGTTGTATAAGCCAGCCGTAAAACAAAGCATATGTATCATTGTACGATTAAATACTTTATAGCAATTTTTTTAACTCTTAAGCATCGCACATTTTCAATTTTTATACCGTCGTATTGAGAAAAAAAAATACTTTTAAATGCAATTTGTTTGAAAACTGCATCTCAATTTATTTTTGATATATTAATTTTTTTGTAGTTTTTAGAGCCATTTGCTTAATATATGCAACGGAAGTACTCCACTTCTGTAGAAAGTAAAAAAAAAAAATAGCTGTAAAAAAGTATTTATATATTTTTGTTGCCATTTTCTCATAGCAACCGAAAGAAAATGTAATTAAAATACGTGCTATTTTGAAAAATATAAGCGAATGATTTCGGTTAAAACATGGAGCTATTATAAACTATATTTAATTTTAAGTATCTATATTAATGTTACAAACAAATGAATTCCTATGAATCATTAGATAGCCTTTTTTGTCGGGTTTCTTAATGACAGCATCTTTTTGCTGCATTTGTGTATTATTTCGCGATAGTGACGCCCTATGCATACTTTACTGTAGATGTTTAAGAGTGGATCGTAAATGGGGAATTCTTAAGCGCATGCGAATGACGTCATTTTACATAACATAAAAACGTGTGCTTTAAGTCTTAAAATTGAAATATGTTTTGTACTATTTATATATACATATATTTTTTTTTTCATCCGAGGAGGCACTAAATTCTGAAAAAGCAGAATTCCTGTTTTCTAGACTTTGATACTTTTGTGTCCCTTAATAAATTCGATTATTACATTTAAAATACTTAAATTTTATTCACAAATGCACTATCTTAAAAATAGCTGTTTGTGTATGATTTAATTTAATAATTCTGCATTTAAATACGTAAACTATCAGTACTCTTTTGTCTGAAACTATGTGAATAAATCAAATTTTATGTTTGATATGTTAACCAATGACATGCGTTTGATTCGGGCGTTGCAATTAAAGAATTCACAAATAATCACGATTTCTGTGCCACGTACGATAACGTAATATCTATATAGATTGTTAATAAAGATTACATTAAGTTGTTTTCTAATGTACCATGGAATATACGTATTGCATATAATGATTTTTTTTATTATGTTCATATAAATTTGTAAATTTCCAACCTAATTCATACATGATCTTAAATCTATACTCTATACTAATCTATACTCCTATTATAAAGAGGAAAAAATTGTTTATTTGTCGGAGATAAACTCTGGAACTACTGAACCGATTCCAAAAGTAATGGTATCAAAATGATGGTGTTAGTCCAACTTAGAACATAGGCTATATCTTATGTCGGTGCCACTACCCCAAAGGGGGTGTAGGAGCAATAAATGTTCTAAAAATGCAATTTTAGCGTTACTGAAGGGCTTAGAAATATGAAAATTTGAATATTAGTTACTTATAAGATATAAATGATGTCTAAGAACAGTTCTTAAACAATTCGAAATTTAGAAGGGTTGAAAATGCACAAAAAGTGTTCTAAAAAACGTCCTAAATGGTAGTTTCTACACAATCTCAGGAAATACCAAACCGATTTAAAAAGTATTGGTGTCAAAATGATGGTGACAACGCTTGCTCCAAGATAGGCTATGTTTTATGTCGGTGCCACTATCCCAAAGGGGGTGTAGGAGCAAAAAACGTTCTAAAAATGCGATTTTTAGCGTTACTGAATGACCTAGAAATATGAAATTTTGAATATTAGTTACTTATAAGATATAAATGATATCTAAGAACAGTTCTTAAACAATTCGAAATTTAAAAGGGATGAAAATGCACAAAAAGCGTTCTAAAAAACGTTCTAAATGGTAGTTTCTACACAATCTCAGGAAATACCAAACCGGATTAAAAAATATTGATGTCAAAATGATGGTGACAACGCTTGCTCCAAGATAGGCTATGTTTTATGTCGGTGTCACTACCCCAAAGGGGTGCAGGATCAAAAAACGTTCTAAAAATCCAATTTCTGCGTTACCGAAGGGCCTAGAAATATGAAATTTGAAATATTAGCTACTGATTAGATATAAAGGATTTCTAAGAGCATTTCTTAAACAATTCGAAATTTAAAAGGAGTGAAAATGCGCGAAAAACGTCTGAAAAACGTTCTAATGGTGGTTTCTACACAATATCAGGAAATACCAAACCGATCTAAAAAATAATGGCGTCAAAATGATGGTGAAAACCCTTGCTCCAACATAGGCGATGTTTTATGTCGGTGCCACGACCCCAAAGGGGGTGCAGGAGCAAAAAACGTTCTAAATTGCGGCTTTTGCGTTACGGAAGGGCCTAGAATCGTGAAATTTGGAATGGTAGTTAGTTATAAGATATCAATAATCTCTAAGGGCATTTCCTAAAAAAATCGAAATTTAAAAGGGAGTCAAAATGCGCAAAAAGCGTTGTAAAAAACGTTCTAAATTACGATTTCTATGCAATCTTAGGAAGTACTGAACCGATTTCGAATATAATTGTGTAAAAATTATGCTGACAGATCTCGCTCGAAATTAGGCTATATTTTATATCTGTTCCCACTACCCCAGAGGAGATGCAGGAGCAAAATGCGCGAAAAGCTTTCTAAAAACGTTCTAGATGCCGATTTGTCGGCAATATCTCAGGAAGAATGAATCTGATTTCAATCGTAATGGTAGGAAATTGTTGCTGACAGCCTCTGCTCTAACATAGACGCCATTTTATGTCGGTATCACTATCACCAAGACGTTGCAGGCGCAAAAAAGCGTTCTAAATTTCAATTTTTGTGATGGGTAGGGGCTAGCAACTTAAAATTAGGCAATGTACATATTTATTAGCTATAAATGATCTTTAAGAACAGTTTCGAAAAAATTGGAAACTTAAAAAGGGGTGAAAATGCGCGAAAAGCGTCCTAAAAACGTTCTAAATTGCGAGTTCTACTCTATCTAAGGAAATACCAAAGCTATTTCAAAATTAATGATTGCAAATCAATGGTGACAGTCCCTGCTATAACATAGGTTATATTTTATGTTGCTGTCACAACCATCTGAGGGTTACAAAAAAAAACATGTTCTAATTTGCATTTTTTGCACAACTGAGGGGTATAACACTTTGAAGTATGGCATGGTATTTACTTACAAGATGCAACTGCTTTCTAAGAACAGTCGAAAGAAAATTCCAAATTTTAAAAAAATGAAGTGAGTGAAAAGCGTTATAAATTACAATTTTTAACCCCTTAATTCTCGCTCCCGTCATATTCTCGGGCTGCGTCTTTTACTCAGATTGTTTGATTCCCACCAGTTTTATAAAATAGTGAATTTGGCTATATTTTAGTATCGATTTACCTGTCTTTAAATAAGGAAAATATTTCTTTTCATAAAAGTGGTGCCAATAAGCAATTTGAATTTTTTAATCGCAATTTAATTCGAGCGTGAAGGGGTTAAGCAAACTTATAAATTACCAAACCGATTAAAAAAATAATGATGACAAATTTTGGTGATAGAACCTGCTCAAACATAAGCTATATTTTATGTCTGTTCCACTACCACCAGAGGGTTGCAGGAGCTAAAATCTTTCTTAATTGCGATTTCTGTGATACTGAAAAGGCTAGAAACTTTAAATATGACATGGTAGTTACTTATAAAATATAAATGCCCTCGAAGGAACGTCGAAAATAAATTCTAATTAAAAAGGGGTGAAGCGAAGGGGAGGTGCGAAAAGCATTCTAAAAAAGTTCTAAATTACGATTCTATGCAATTTCAGGGAATATAAACCGATTATAAAAGTAATAGTTGCGAATCAGTGGTAACAGTCTCTGATCCTACACAGGCTATATTTTATGCCGGTGATTCTACCACCTGGGGTTCACAGGAACAACAAACGATCTAAAAAAGGGCTTTAAAAGCTTTTTAAATTACGTTTCTGTGGAATATTTGGAAATAACAAACCGATTTCAAAATTAATGTTGGCAAATTAATGGTGACAGTTCCTGTTTTAACATAGCCCTTTATGTTGAAAGAGGTGAATTCGACATGATGGTTAATTTTAAGATGTAAAAAGATGGTTTCTAAAAAATTCAATACTTCAAATGAATACTGAAATGAGCGTATTAATTGAGCATAAAAGTTTCAAAATATTTTCTAAATTATCATTTATTTAGTTTTATTTCATTTTATTAATTTAAGTCTCATTTCTGCCTAATACAGTGTAATAATGATGTTTAGTCAAACTGTGTTTTAAATAGTAATTTTTGAATTATTCCTAAAAGTAATAAGTACCTTTTAATAAAATAAAATATTACCTTTTAATAAAATAAAAATTTAGTTAGTACCTTTTGATAAAAATTAGACATATAAATATCACTTGGCATATTTCAAATATTACGCGAGCAAAGCCGCGGGGTTTGCTAGTATTATATTATATTATCTATACTTCATATTATAAAGAGGTAAAAATTGTTTATTTGTAGGAGGTAAGCTCTGGAGCTACCGAACCGATTTCAAAAGCGATGGTATCAAAATGATGGTGTTAGTCCAACTTAGAACATAGGCTATATTTTATGTCGTTGACACTACCCCAAAGGGGGTGCGGGAGCAAAAAACGTTCTAAAAATGCGATTTTTGCGTTACTGAAGGGCCTAGAAACATGAAATTTGGAATATTAGTTACTTATAAGATATAAATGATGTTTCAGAACAGTTCTTAAACAATTCGAAATTTAAAAGGGGTGAAAATGCGCGAAAAGCGTAGCAAAAAACGTTCTAAAAATGCGATTTTTGCGTTACTGAAGGGCCTAGAAACATGAAATTTGGAATATTAGTTACTTATAAGATATAAATGATGTTTCAGAACAGTTCTTAAACAATTCGAAATTTAAAAGGGGTGAAAATGCGCGAAAAGCGTTCCAAAAAACGTTCTAAATGGTAGTTTCTACATAATCTCAGGAAATACCAAACCGATTTAAAAAATATCGGTGTCAAAATGATGGTGACAACGCTTGCTCCAAGATAGACTATATTTTATGTCGGTGCCACTAACCCAAAGAGGGTGCAGGAGCAAAAAAGTTCTAAAAATGCGATTTTTGCGTTACTGAAGGGCCTAGAAGCATGAAATTTGGAATATTAGTTACTTATAAGATATAAATGATTTCTAAGGACAGCCCTTAAACAATTCGAAATTTAAAAGGTGTGAAAATGCGCGAAAAGCGTTCTAAAAACGTTCTAAATGGTAGTTTCTACATAATCTCAGGAAATACCAAACCGATTTAAAAAATATTGGCGTCAAAATGATGGTGACAACGTTTGCTCCAAGATAGGCTATATTTTATGTCGGTGCCACAACCACAAAGGGGCTGCAGGAGCAAAAAACGTTCTAAAAATGCGATTTATGTGTTACTGAAGGGCCTAGAAATTTGAAATTTGAAATATTAGCTACTTATTAGATATAAAGGATTTCTAAAAACAATTCTTAAACAATTCGAAATTTAAAAGGGGTGAAAATGCACGAAAAGTATTCTAAAAAACATTCTAAATGGTGGTTTCCACACAATCTCAGGAAATACCTAATCGATTTTAAAAATAAAGGCGTGAAAATGATGGCAACAACCATTGCTCCAACATAGGCTACGTTTTATGTCGGTGCCACTACCCCAAAGGGGGTGCAGGAGAAAGAGGTCCTAAATTGTAGTTTTTGCGTTACGGAAGGGGCTGGAACTGTGAAATTTCGAATGATAGTTAGTTATAAGATATCAATGATATCTAAGCACATTTCCTAAAAAATCGAAATTTAAAATGGGGTCAAAATGCGCAAAAAGCGTTGTAAAAAACGTTCTAAATTGCGATTTCTATGCCATCTGAGGAAGTACTGAACCGATTTCAAATATAATGGTGTAAAAATGATAGTGACAGATCTTGCTCCAAGATGGGCTATATTTTATATCTCTTTCCACTACCCCAGAGGAGATGCAGGAGAAAAATGCGCGAAAAGCGTTCTATAAACGTTCTAAATGCCGATTTGTCAGTAATATCGCAGGAAGAATCAAACTGATTTCAAAAGTAATGGTAGGAAATGGATTCTGATAGCCTCTGCTCTAACATAGACGCTATTTTATGCCGGCATCACTATCATCACCCATACGTTGCAGGAACATAAAAGCGTTCTAAATTTCGATTTTTGTGATAGGTAGGAGCTAGCAACTTAATATTAGGCAAGATACATATTTATTAGATATAAATGATCTTTAAGAATAGTTTCGAAAAAAATAGAAATTTAAAAAGGTTGAAAATGAGCGAAAAGTGTTCTAAAAATGTTCTAAATTGCGATTTCTACTCAATCTCAGGAAATACCAAAGCTATTTCAAAAGTAATGGTGGCTAATCAATAGTGACAGTCCCTGCTATAACATAGATTGTATTTTATGTTGCTGTCGCTACCATCTGAGGGTTGCAAAAGCAAAACATGTTCTAATGTGCGTTTTTTGCACAACTGAGGGGTCTAACACTTTCAAGTATGGCATGGTATTTACTTACAAGATGCAACTGCTTCTCAGAACAGTTGAAAGGAAATTCCAAATTTAAAAAGATGAAGTGAGCAAAAAGCGTTATAAATTACAATTTTTATTCAATCTTATCAAATACCAAACCGATTAAAAAAATAATGATGACAAATTGTTGGTGATAGAATTTGCTCAAACATAAGCTATATTTTATGTCTGTGCCACTACCACCAGGGAGTTGCAGGAGCTAAAAACTTTCTAAATTGCGATTTCTGTGATACTGAAAATGCTAGAAACTTTAAATATGGCACGGTAGTTACTTATAAAATATAAATGCCCTCGAAGGACTGTCGAAAATAAATTCGAATTAAAAAGGGGTGAAGCGAAGGGGAGGTGTGAAAAGCGGGTGAAAATGCGCGAAAAGCGTTGTAAAAACGTTCTAAATTGCGATTTCTACTCAATCTCAGGAAATTCCAAAGCTATTTCAAAAGTAATGGTTGCAAATCAATGGTGACTGTCCCTGCTATAACATAGGTTACATTTTATGTTGCTGTCACTACCATCTGAGGGTTGCAAAAGCAAAACATGTTCTAATTTGCGTTTTTTGCATAACTGAAGGGTCTAACACTTTCAAGTATGGCATGTTATTTACTTACAAGATGCAACTGCTTTCTATGAACTGTCGAAAGTAAATTTTAAATTTAAAAAGTTGAAGTGAGCGAAAAGTATTATAAATTACAATTTTTATGTAATCTTATCAAATACCAAACCGATTAAAAAAATAATGATAATAAATTGTTCGTGATAGAACCTGCTCAAACATAAGCTATATTTTATGTCTGTGCCACTACCACCAGAGTGTTGCAGGTTGCAGTATCTAAAAACTTTCTAAATTGCGATTTCTGTGATACTGAAAAAGCTAGAAACTTTAAATATGGCATGGTAGTTACTTATAAAATATAAATAACCTCGAAGGACTGTCGAAAATAAATTCGAATTAAAAAGGGTTGAAATGAAGGGGAGGTGCGAAAAGCATTCTAAAAAAGTCCTAAATTACGATTTCTACGCAATTTCAGGGAATATAAACCAAATATAAAAGTAATAGTTGCGAATCAATGGTAACAGTCACTGGTCCTACACAGGCTTTTTAAATTACGTTTCTGTGGAATATTAGGAAATAACAAACCGATTTCAAAATTAATGTTGGCAAATTAATGGTGACAGTTCCTATTTCAACATAGCCCTTTATGTTGAGAGAGGTGGTAGGGCTTGGAATTTGACATGATAGTTAATTTTAAGATGTAAGAAGATGGCTTCTAAAAAATTCAAAACTTCAAATGAATACTGAAATGAGCGTATTATTTTAGCATAAAAGTTTCAAAATATTTTCTAAATTACCATTTATTTAGTTTTATTTCGTTTTATTAATTTAAGTCTCATTTCTGCCTAATGCAGTGTAATAATGATGTTTAATCAAACTGTGTTTTAAATAGTAATTTTTGAATTATTCCTGAAAGTAATAAGTACCTTTTAATAAAATAAAATATTATCTTTTAATAAAATAAAAATTTAGTTAGTACCTTTTAATAAAAATTAGACATATAAATATCACTTGGCATATTTCAAATATTACGCGAGCAAAGCCGCGGTGTTTGCTAGTCTATACTCATATTATAAAGAGGTAAAAATTGTTTATTTGTAGGAGGTAAGCTCTGGAACTTTCGAACCGATTCCAAAAGTAATGGTATCAAAAGGAGGGTGTTAGTCCAACTTAGAACATAGGCTATATTTTATGTCGGTGCCACTACCCCAAAGGGGGTGCAGGAGCAAAAAACGTTCTAAAAACGCGATTTTTGCGTTACTGAAGGGCCTAGAAATATGAAATTTGAAATATTAGTTACTTATAAGATATAAATGTTGTCTAAGAACAGTTCTTAAACAATTCTAAATTTAAAAGGGGTGAAAATGCACAAAAAGCGTTCTAAAAAACGTTCTAAATGGTAGTTTCTGCATAATCTCAGGAAATACCAAATCGATTTCAAAAGTAATGGTGTCAAAATGATGGTGACAACGCTTGCTCCAAGATAGGCTATGTTTTGTGTCGGTGCCACTACCTCAAAGGAGGTGCAGGATCAAAAAACGTTCTAAAAATGCAATTTATGTGTTACTGAAGGGCCTAGAAATATGAAATTTGAAATATTAGCTACTTATTAGGTATAAAGGATTTCTAAGAACAGTTCTTAAACGATTCGAAATTTAAAAGGGGTGAAAATGCGCGAAAAGCGTTCTAAAAAAAGTTCTAAATGGTGGTTTCTACACAATCTCAGGAAATACCAAACTGATTTAAAAAATAATGGTGTCAAAATGACGGTGACAACTCTTGCTCCAACATAGGCTATGTTTTATGTCGGTGACACTAGCCCAAAGAGGGTGCAGGGGAAAAACGTTCTAAATTGCGGTTTTTGCGTTACGGAAGGGCCTAGAATCGTGAAATTTGGAATGGTAGTTAGTTATAAGGTATCAATGATCTCTAAGGGCATTTCCTAAAAAAATCGAAATTTAAAAGGGAGTCAAAATGCGCAAAAAGCGTTGCAAAAAACGTTCTAAATTGCGATTTCTATGCAATCTTAGGAAATACTGAACCGATTTCAAATATAATGATGTAAAAATTATGCTGACAGATCTCACTCCAAGTTAGGCTATATTTTATATCTGTTTCCACTACCCCAGAGGAGATGCAGGAGCAAAATGCTCGAAAAGCGTTCTAAAAGCCGATTTGTCAGCGATATCTCAGGAAGAATCAAACTGATTTCAAAAGACATGGTAGGAAATTGATGCTGACAGACTCTGCTCTAACATAGACGCTATTTTATGTCGGTATCACTATCACCTAGACGTTGCAGGAGCAAAAAAGGGTTCTAAATTTCGATTTTTGTGATCGGTAAGGGTTAGCAACTTAAAATTAGGCAAGATACATATTTATTAGATATAAATGATCTTTAAGAACAGTTTCGAAAAAATTAGAAATTTAAAAAGGGGTGAAAATGCGCGAAAAGCGTTCTAAAAACGTTCTAAATTGCGATTTATACTCAATCTCAGGAAACAAAAAGCTATTTCAAAAGTAATGGTTTCAAATCAATGGTGATAGTCCCTGCTATATCATAGGTTATATTTTATGTTGCTGTCACTACCATCTGAGGGTTGCAAAAGCAAAACATGTTCTACTTTGCGTTTTTTGCACAACTGAGGGTCTAACACTTTGAAAGTATGGCATGGTATTTACTTACAAGATGCAACTGCTTTCTAAGAACAGTCGAAAGAAAATTCCAAATTTAAAAAATGAAGTAAGCGAAAAGCGTTATAAATTACAATTTTTATGCAATCTTATCAAATACTAAACCGATTAAAAAAATAATGATGACAAGTTGTTGGTGTTGGAACCTGCTCAAACATATGCTATATTTTATATCTGTGCCACTACCACCAGAGGGTTGCAGGAGCTAAAAACTTTCTAAACTGCGATTTCTGTGATACGGAAAAGGCTAGAAACTTTAAATATGGCATGGTAGTTACTTATAAATTATAAATGCCCTCGAAGGACTGTCGAAAATAAATTCGAATTAAAAGGGGGTGAAGCGAAGGGGAGGTGTGAAAAGCATTCTAAAAATGTCCTAAATTACGATATCTATGCAATTTCAGGGAATATAAACCGATTATAAAAGTAATAGTTGCGAATCAATGGTAACAGTCTCTGATCCTGTTCAGGCCGATGATTCTACCATCTGGGGTTTACAGGAACAACAAACGTTCTATAAAAGGCCTTTAAAAGCTTTCTAAATTACGTTTCTGTGGAATATTAAAAATAACAAACCGATTTCAAAATTAATGTTTGCAAATTAATGGTGATAGTTCCTAAATGCAACATAGCTCTTTCTGTTGAGAGAGATGGTAGGACTTGGAATTTGACATGATAGTTAATTTTAAGGTGTAAGAAGATCGTTTCTAAAAAATTCAAAACTTCAAATGAATACTGAAATGAGCGTTTTAAATGAGCATAAAGGTTTCAAAATATTTTCTAAATTATCATTTATTTAGTTTTATTAATTTATGTCTCCTTTCTGCCTAATGCAGTGTAATAATGGTGTTTATTCAAACTGTGTTTTAAATAATAATTTTTGAATTATTCTTAAAAGTAATAAGTAAAAATTTAGTTAGTACCTTTTAATAAAAATTAGACATATAAATATAACTTGGCATATTTCAAATATTACGCGAGCAAAGCCGCGTGGTTTGCTAGTTAATCTATACTCCTATTATAAAGAGGGAAAAATTGTTTATTTGTAGGAGGTAAGCTCAGGAACTACCAAACCGATTCCAAAAGTAATGGTATCAAAATGATGGTGTTCGCCCAACTTAGAACATAGGCTATATCTTATGTCGGTGCCACTACCCCCAAAGGGTGTGCAGGAGCAAAAAACGTTCTAAAAATGCGATTTTTGCGTTACTGAACGACCTAGAAATATGAAATGTGGAATATTAGTTACTTATAAGATATAAATGATGTCTAAGAACAGTTCTTAAACAATTCGAAATTTAAAAGGTGTGAGAATGCACAAAAAGCATTCTAAAAAACGTTCTAAATGGTAGTTTCTACATAATCTCAGGAAATACCAAACCGATTTCAAAAGTAATGGTATCAAAATGATGGTGTTAGTGAAAGTTAGAACATAGGCTATATTTTATGTCGGTGCCACTACCCCAAAGGGGGAGCAAGAGCAAAAAAACGTTCTAAAAATGCGATTTTGCGTTACTGAAGAGCCTAGAAATATGAAATTTGGAATATTAGTTACTTATAAGATATAAATGATGTCAAGAACAGTTCTTAAACAATTCGAAATTTAAAAGGGGTGAAAATGCACAAAAAGCGTTCTAAAAAACGTTCTAAATGGTAGTTTCTACATAATATCAGGAAATACCAAACCGATTTAAAAAATATTGGTGTCAAAATGATAGTGACAACGTTTGCTCCAAGATAGGCTATGTTTTATGTCGGTGCCACTACCCCAAAGGGGGTGTAGGAGCAAAAAACGTTCTAAAAATGCGATTTATGTGTTACTGAAGGGCCTAGAAATATGAAATTTGAAGTATCAGCTACTTATTAGATATAAAGGATTTCTAAGAACAGTTCTTAAAGAATTCGAAATTTAAAAGTGATGAAAATGCACAAAAAGCGTTCTAAAAAACGTTCTAAATGGTGATTTCAACACAATCTCAGGAAATACCAAACCGATTTAAAAAATAATGTCGTCAAAATGATGGTGAAAATCCTTGCTCCAACATAGGCCATTTTTTATGTCGGTGCCACTACCCCAAAGGGGGTGCAGGAGAAAAACGTTCTAAATTGCGGTTTTTGCGTGAGGGAAGGGCCTTGAATCGTGAAATTTAGAATGGTAGTTAGTTATAAGATATCAATCTAAGGACATTTCCTAAAAAAATCGAAATTTAAAAGGGAGGTCAAAAAGCGCTGTAAAAAACGTTCTAAATTGCAATTTCTATGCAGTCTCAGGAAATACTGCACCGATTTGAAATATAATGGTGATAAAATGATGGTGACAGATCTTGCTCCAAGATAGGCTATATTTTGTATCTGTTTCCACTACCCCAAAGGAGATGCAGGAGAAAAATGAGCGAAAAGCGTTCTAAAAACGTTCTAAATGCCGATTTGTCACCAATATCTCAGGAAGAATCAAATTGATTTCAAAAGTAATGGTAAGAAGTTGATGCTGACAGGTTCTGCTCTAACATAGACGCTATTTTAAGTTGGTATCACTATCACCTAGACGTTGCAGGAGCAAAAAACCGTTCCAAATTTCGATTTTTGTGATCGGTAGGGGCTAGAAACTTAAAATTAGACAAGGTACATATTTATTACATATAAATGATCTTTAAGAACAGTTTCGAAAAAACTGGAAATTTAAAAAGGGGGTGAAAATGCGCGAAAAGCGTTGTAAAAACGTTCTAAATTGCGATTTCTACTCAATCTCAGGAAATTCCAAAGCTATTTCAAAAGTAATGGTTGCAAATCAATGGTGACTGTCCCTGCTATAACATAGGTTACATTTTATGTTGCTGTCACTACCATCTGAGGGTTGCAAAAGCAAAACATGTTCTAATTTGCGTTTTTTGCATAACTGAAGGGTCTAACACTTTCAAGTATGGCATGTTATTTACTTACAAGATGCAACTGCTTTCTATGAACTGTCGAAAGTAAATTTTAAATTTAAAAAGTTGAAGTGAGCGAAAAGTATTATAAATTACAATTTTTATGTAATCTTATCAAATACCAAACCGATTAAAAAAATAATGATAATAAATTGTTCGTGATAGAACCTGCTCAAACATAAGCTATATTTTATGTCTGTGCCACTACCACCAGAGTGTTGCAGGTTGCAGTATCTAAAAACTTTCTAAATTGCGATTTCTGTGATACTGAAAAAGCTAGAAACTTTAAATATGGCATGGTAGTTACTTATAAAATATAAATAACCTCGAAGGACTGTCGAAAATAAATTCGAATTAAAAAGGGTTGAAATGAAGGGGAGGTGCGAAAAGCATTCTAAAAAAGTCCTAAATTACGATTTCTACGCAATTTCAGGGAATATAAACCAAATATAAAAGTAATAGTTGCGAATCAATGGTAACAGTCACTGGTCCTACACAGGCTTTTTAAATTACGTTTCTGTGGAATATTAGGAAATAACAAACCGATTTCAAAATTAATGTTGGCAAATTAATGGTGACAGTTCCTATTTCAACATAGCCCTTTATGTTGAGAGAGGTGGTAGGGCTTGGAATTTGACATGATAGTTAATTTTAAGATGTAAGAAGATGGCTTCTAAAAAATTCAAAACTTCAAATGAATACTGAAATGAGCGTATTATTTTAGCATAAAAGTTTCAAAATATTTTCTAAATTACCATTTATTTAGTTTTATTTCGTTTTATTAATTTAAGTCTCATTTCTGCCTAATGCAGTGTAATAATGATGTTTAATCAAACTGTGTTTTAAATAGTAATTTTTGAATTATTCCTGAAAGTAATAAGTACCTTTTAATAAAATAAAATATTATCTTTTAATAAAATAAAAATTTAGTTAGTACCTTTTAATAAAAATTAGACATATAAATATCACTTGGCATATTTCAAATATTACGCGAGCAAAGCCGCGGTGTTTGCTAGTCTATACTCATATTATAAAGAGGTAAAAATTGTTTATTTGTAGGAGGTAAGCTCTGGAACTTTCGAACCGATTCCAAAAGTAATGGTATCAAAAGGAGGGTGTTAGTCCAACTTAGAACATAGGCTATATTTTATGTCGGTGCCACTACCCCAAAGGGGGTGCAGGAGCAAAAAACGTTCTAAAAACGCGATTTTTGCGTTACTGAAGGGCCTAGAAATATGAAATTTGAAATATTAGTTACTTATAAGATATAAATGTTGTCTAAGAACAGTTCTTAAACAATTCTAAATTTAAAAGGGGTGAAAATGCACAAAAAGCGTTCTAAAAAACGTTCTAAATGGTAGTTTCTGCATAATCTCAGGAAATACCAAATCGATTTAAAAAATATTGGTGTCAAAATGATGGTGACAACGCTTGCTCCAAGATAGGCTATGTTTTGTGTCGGTGCCACTACCTCAAAGGAGGTGCAGGATCAAAAAACGTTCTAAAAATGCAATTTATGTGTTACTGAAGGGCCTAGAAATATGAAATTTGAAATATTAGCTACTTATTAGGTATAAAGGATTTCTAAGAACAGTTCTTAAACGATTCGAAATTTAAAAGGGGTGAAAATGCGCGAAAAGCGTTCTAAAAAAAGTTCTAAATGGTGGTTTCTACACAATCTCAGGAAATACCAAACTGATTTAAAAAATAATGGTGTCAAAATGACGGTGACAACTCTTGCTCCAACATAGGCTATGTTTTATGTCGGTGACACTAGCCCAAAGAGGGTGCAGGGGAAAAACGTTCTAAATTGCGGTTTTTGCGTTACGGAAGGGCCTAGAATCGTGAAATTTGGAATGGTAGTTAGTTATAAGGTATCAATGATCTCTAAGGGCATTTCCTAAAAAAATCGAAATTTAAAAGGGAGTCAAAATGCGCAAAAAGCGTTGCAAAAAACGTTCTAAATTGCGATTTCTATGCAATCTTAGGAAATACTGAACCGATTTCAAATATAATGGTGTAAAAATTATGCTGACAGATCTCACTCCAAGTTAGGCTATATTTTATATCTGTTTCCACTACCCCAGAGGAGATGCAGGAGCAAAATGCTCGAAAAGCGTTCTAAAAGCCGATTTGTCAGCGATATCTCAGGAAGAATCAAACTGATTTCAAAAGACATGGTAGGAAATTGATGCTGACAGACTCTGCTCTAACATAGACGCTATTTTATGTCGGTATCACTATCACCTAGACGTTGCAGGAGCAAAAAAGGGTTCTAAATTTCGATTTTTGTGATCGGTAAGGGCTAGCAACTTAAAATTAGGCAAGATACATATTTATTAGATATAAATGATCTTTAAGAACAGTTTCGAAAAAATTAGAAATTTAAAAAGGGGTGAAAATGCGCGAAAAGCGTTCTAAAAACGTTCTAAATTGCGATTTATACTCAATCTCAGGAAACAAAAAGCTATTTCAAAAGTAATGGTTTCAAATCAATGGTGATAGTCCCTGCTATATCATAGGTTATATTTTATGTTGCTGTCACTACCATCTGAGGGTTGCAAAAGCAAAACATGTTCTACTTTGCGTTTTTTGCACAACTGAGGGTCTAACACTTTGAAAGTATGGCATGGTATTTACTTACAAGATGCAACTGCTTTCTAAGAACAGTCGAAAGAAAATTCCAAATTTAAAAAATGAAGTAAGCGAAAAGCGTTATAAATTACAATTTTTATGCAATCTTATCAAATACTAAACCGATTAAAAAAATAATGATGACAAGTTGTTGGTGTTGGAACCTGCTCAAACATATGCTATATTTTATATCTGTGCCACTACCACCAGAGGGTTGCAGGAGCTAAAAACTTTCTAAACTGCGATTTCTGTGATACGGAAAAGGCTAGAAACTTTAAATGTGGCATGGTAGTTACTTATAAATTATAAATGCCCTCGAAGGACTGTCGAAAATAAATTCGAATTAAAAGGGGGTGAAGCGAAGGGGAGGTGTGAAAAGCATTCTAAAAATGTCCTAAATTACGATATCTATGCAATTTCAGGGAATATAAACCGATTATAAAAGTAATAGTTGCGAATCAATGGTAACAGTCTCTGATCCTGTTCAGGCCGATGATTCTACCATCTGGGGTTTACAGGAACAACAAACGTTCTATAAAAGGCCTTTAAAAGCTTTCTAAATTACGTTTCTGTGGAATATTAAAAATAACAAACCGATTTCAAAATTAATGTTTGCAAATTAATGGTGATAGTTCCTAAATGCAACATAGCTCTTTCTGTTGAGAGAGATGGTAGGACTTGGAATTTGACATGATAGTTAATTTTAAGGTGTAAGAAGATCGTTTCTAAAAAATTCAAAACTTCAAATGAATACTGAAATGAGCGTTTTAAATGAGCATAAAGGTTTCAAAATATTTTCTAAATTATCATTTATTTAGTTTTATTAATTTATGTCTCCTTTCTGCCTAATGCAGTGTAATAATGGTGTTTATTCAAACTGTGTTTTAAATAATAATTTTTGAATTATTCTTAAAAGTAATAAGTAAAAATTTAGTTAGTACCTTTTAATAAAAATTAGACATATAAATATAACTTGGCATATTTCAAATATTACGCGAGCAAAGCCGCGTGGTTTGCTAGTAATCTATACTCCTATTATAAAGAGGGAAAAATTGTTTATTTGTAGGAGGTAAGCTCAGGAACTACCAAACCGATTCCAAAAGGAATGGTATCAAAATGATGGTGTTCGCCCAACTTAGAACATAGGCTATATCTTATGTCGGTGCCACTACCCCCAAAGGGTGTGCAGGAGCAAAAAACGTTCTAAAAATGCGATTTTTGCGTTACTGAACGACCTAGAAATATGAAATGTGGAATATTAGTTACTTATAAGATATAAATGATGTCTAAGAACAGTTCTTAAACAATTCGAAATTTAAAAGGTGTGAGAATGCACAAAAAGCATTCTAAAAAACGTTCTAAATGGTAGTTTCTACATAATCTCAGGAAATACCAAACCGATTTCAAAAGTAATGGTATCAAAATGATGGTGTTAGTGAAAGTTAGAACATAGGCTATATTTTATGTCGGTGCCACTACCCCAAAGGGGGAGCAAGAGCAAAAAAACGTTCTAAAAATGCGATTTTGCGTTACTGAAGAGCCTAGAAATATGAAATTTGGAATATTAGTTACTTATAAGATATAAATGATGTCAAGAACAGTTCTTAAACAATTCGAAATTTAAAAGGGGTGAAAATGCACAAAAAGCGTTCTAAAAAACGTTCTAAATGGTAGTTTCTACATAATATCAGGAAATACCAAACCGATTTAAAAAATATTGGTGTCAAAATGATAGTGACAACGTTTGCTCCAAGATAGGCTATGTTTTATGTCGGTGCCACTACCCCAAAGGGGGTGTAGGAGCAAAAAACGTTCTAAAAATGCGATTTATGTGTTACTGAAGGGCCTAGAAATATGAAATTTGAAGTATCAGCTACTTATTAGATATAAAGGATTTCTAAGAACAGTTCTTAAAGAATTCGAAATTTAAAAGTGATGAAAATGCACAAAAAGCGTTCTAAAAAACGTTCTAAATGGTGATTTCAACACAATCTCAGGAAATACCAAACCGATTTAAAAAATAATGTCGTCAAAATGATGGTGAAAATCCTTGCTCCAACATAGGCCATTTTTTATGTCGGTGCCACTACCCCAAAGGGGGTGCAGGAGAAAAACGTTCTAAATTGCGGTTTTTGCGTGAGGGAAGGGCCTTGAATCGTGAAATTTAGAATGGTAGTTAGTTATAAGATATCAATCTAAGGACATTTCCTAAAAAAATCGAAATTTAAAAGGGAGGTCAAAAAGCGCTGTAAAAAACGTTCTAAATTGCAATTTCTATGCAGTCTCAGGAAATACTGCACCGATTTGAAATATAATGGTGATAAAATGATGGTGACAGATCTTGCTCCAAGATAGGCTATATTTTGTATCTGTTTCCACTACCCCAAAGGAGATGCAGGAGAAAAATGAGCGAAAAGCGTTCTAAAAACGTTCTAAATGCCGATTTGTCACCAATATCTCAGGAAGAATCAAATTGATTTCAAAAGTAATGGTAAGAAGTTGATGCTGACAGGTTCTGCTCTAACATAGACGCTATTTTAAGTTGGTATCACTATCACCTAGACGTTGCAGGAGCAAAAAACCGTTCCAAATTTCGATTTTTGTGATCGGTAGGGGCTAGAAACTTAAAATTAGACAAGGTACATATTTATTACATATAAATGATCTTTAAGAACAGTTTCGAAAAAACTGGAAATTTAAAAAGGGGGTGAAAATGCGCGAAAAGCGTTGTAAAAACGTTCTAAATTGCGATTTCTACTCAATCTCAGGAAATTCCAAAGCTATTTCAAAAGTAATGGTTGCAAATCAATGGTGACTGTCCCTGCTATAACATAGGTTACATTTTATGTTGCTGTCACTACCATCTGAGGGTTGCAAAAGCAAAACATGTTCTAATTTGCGTTTTTTGCATAACTGAAGGGTCTGACACTTTCAAGTATGGCATGTTATTTACTTACAAGATGCAACTGCTTTCTATGAACTGTCGAAAGTAAATTTTAAATTTAAAAAGTTGAAGTGAGCGAAAAGTATTATAAATTACAATTTTTATGTAATCTTATCAAATACCAAACCGATTAAAAAAATAATGATAATAAATTGTTCGTGATAGAACCTGCTCAAACATAAGCTATATTTTATGTCTGTGCCACTACCACCAGAGTGTTGCAGGTTGCAGTATCTAAAAACTTTCTAAATTGCGATTTCTGTGATACTGAAAAAGCTAGAAACTTTAAATATGGCATGGTAGTTACTTATAAAATATAAATAACCTCGAAGGACTGTCGAAAATAAATTCGAATTAAAAAGGGTTGAAATGAAGGGGAGGTGCGAAAAGCATTCTAAAAAAGTCCTAAATTACGATTTCTACGCAATTTCAGGGAATATAAACCAAATATAAAAGTAATAGTTGCGAATCAATGGTAACAGTCACTGGTCCTACACAGGCTTTTTAAATTACGTTTCTGTGGAATATTAGGAAATAACAAACCGATTTCAAAATTAATGTTGGCAAATTAATGGTGACAGTTCCTATTTCAACATAGCCCTTTATGTTGAGAGAGGTGGTAGGGCTTGGAATTTGACATGATAGTTAATTTTAAGATGTAAGAAGATGGCTTCTAAAAAATTCAAAACTTCAAATGAATACTGAAATGAGCGTATTATTTTAGCATAAAAGTTTCAAAATATTTTCTAAATTACCATTTATTTAGTTTTATTTCGTTTTATTAATTTAAGTCTCATTTCTGCCTAATGCAGTGTAATAATGATGTTTAATCAAACTGTGTTTTAAATAGTAATTTTTGAATTATTCCTGAAAGTAATAAGTACCTTTTAATAAAATAAAATATTATCTTTTAATAAAATAAAAATTTAGTTAGTACCTTTTAATAAAAATTAGACATATAAATATCACTTGGCATATTTCAAATATTACGCGAGCAAAGCCGCGGTGTTTGCTAGTCTATACTCATATTATAAAGAGGTAAAAATTGTTTATTTGTAGGAGGTAAGCTCTGGAACTTTCGAACCGATTCCAAAAGTAATGGTATCAAAAGGAGGGTGTTAGTCCAACTTAGAACATAGGCTATATTTTATGTCGGTGCCACTACCCCAAAGGGGGTGCAGGAGCAAAAAACGTTCTAAAAACGCGATTTTTGCGTTACTGAAGGGCCTAGAAATATGAAATTTGAAATATTAGTTACTTATAAGATATAAATGTTGTCTAAGAACAGTTCTTAAACAATTCTAAATTTAAAAGGGGTGAAAATGCACAAAAAGCGTTCTAAAAAACGTTCTAAATGGTAGTTTCTGCATAATCTCAGGAAATACCAAATCGATTTAAAAAATATTGGTGTCAAAATGATGGTGACAACGCTTGCTCCAAGATAGGCTATGTTTTGTGTCGGTGCCACTACCTCAAAGGAGGTGCAGGATCAAAAAACATTCTAAAAATGCAATTTATGTGTTACTGAAGGGCCTAGAAATATGAAATTTGAAATATTAGCTACTTATTAGGTATAAAGGATTTCTAAGAACAGTTCTTAAACGATTCGAAATTTAAAAGGGGTGAAAATGCGCGAAAAGCGTTCTAAAAAAAGTTCTAAATGGTGGTTTCTACACAATCTCAGGAAATACCAAACTGATTTAAAAAATAATGGTGTCAAAATGACGGTGACAACTCTTGCTCCAACATAGGCTATGTTTTATGTCGGTGACACTAGCCCAAAGAGGGTGCAGGGGAAAAACGTTCTAAATTGCGGTTTTTGCGTTACGGAAGGGCCTAGAATCGTGAAATTTGGAATGGTAGTTAGTTATAAGGTATCAATGATCTCTAAGGGCATTTCCTAAAAAAATCGAAATTTAAAAGGGAGTCAAAATGCGCAAAAAGCGTTGCAAAAAACGTTCTAAATTGCGATTTCTATGCAATCTTAGGAAATACTGAACCGATTTCAAATATAATGGTGTAAAAATTATGCTGACAGATCTCACTCCAAGTTAGGCTATATTTTATATCTGTTTCCACTACCCCAGAGGAGATGCAGGAGCAAAATGCTCGAAAAGCGTTCTAAAAGCCGATTTGTCAGCGATATCTCAGGAAGAATCAAACTGATTTCAAAAGACATGGTAGGAAATTGATGCTGACAGACTCTGCTCTAACATAGACGCTATTTTATGTCGGTATCACTATCACCTAGACGTTGCAGGAGCAAAAAAGGGTTCTAAATTTCGATTTTTGTGATCGGTAAGGGCTAGCAACTTAAAATTAGGCAAGATACATATTTATTAGATATAAATGATCTTTAAGAACAGTTTCGAAAAAATTAGAAATTTAAAAAGGGGTGAAAATGCGCGAAAAGCGTTCTAAAAACGTTCTAAATTGCGATTTATACTCAATCTCAGGAAACAAAAAGCTATTTCAAAAGTAATGGTTTCAAATCAATGGTGATAGTCCCTGCTATATCATAGGTTATATTTTATGTTGCTGTCACTACCATCTGAGGGTTGCAAAAGCAAAACATGTTCTACTTTGCGTTTTTTGCACAACTGAGGGTCTAACACTTTGAAAGTATGGCATGGTATTTACTTACAAGATGCAACTGCTTTCTAAGAACAGTCGAAAGAAAATTCCAAATTTAAAAAATGAAGTAAGCGAAAAGCGTTATAAATTACAATTTTTATGCAATCTTATCAAATACTAAACCGATTAAAAAAATAATGATGACAAGTTGTTGGTGTTGGAACCTGCTCAAACATATGCTATATTTTATATCTGTGCCACTACCACCAGAGGGTTGCAGGAGCTAAAAACTTTCTAAACTGCGATTTCTGTGATACGGAAAAGGCTAGAAACTTTAAATATGGCATGGTAGTTACTTATAAATTATAAATGCCCTCGAAGGACTGTCGAAAATAAATTCGAATTAAAAGGGGGTGAAGCGAAGGGGAGGTGTGAAAAGCATTCTAAAAATGTCCTAAATTACGATATCTATGCAATTTCAGGGAATATAAACCGATTATAAAAGTAATAGTTGCGAATCAATGGTAACAGTCTCTGATCCTGTTCAGGCCGATGATTCTACCATCTGGGGTTTACAGGAACAACAAACGTTCTATAAAAGGCCTTTAAAAGCTTTCTAAATTACGTTTCTGTGGAATATTAAAAATAACAAACCGATTTCAAAATTAATGTTTGCAAATTAATGGTGATAGTTCCTAAATGCAACATAGCTCTTTCTGTTGAGAGAGATGGTAGGACTTGGAATTTGACATGATAGTTAATTTTAAGGTGTAAGAAGATCGTTTCTAAAAAATTCAAAACTTCAAATGAATACTGAAATGAGCGTTTTAAATGAGCATAAAGGTTTCAAAATATTTTCTAAATTATCATTTATTTAGTTTTATTAATTTATGTCTCCTTTCTGCCTAATGCAGTGTAATAATGGTGTTTATTCAAACTGTGTTTTAAATAATAATTTTTGAATTATTCTTAAAAGTAATAAGTAAAAATTTAGTTAGTACCTTTTAATAAAAATTAGACATATAAATATAACTTGGCATATTTCAAATATTACGCGAGCAAAGCCGCGTGGTTTGCTAGTAATCTATACTCCTATTATAAAGAGGGAAAAATTGTTTATTTGTAGGAGGTAAGCTCAGGAACTACCAAACCGATTCCAAAAGTAATGGTATCAAAATGATGGTGTTCGCCCAACTTAGAACATAGGCTATATCTTATGTCGGTGCCACTACCCCCAAAGGGTGTGCAGGAGCAAAAAACGTTCTAAAAATGCGATTTTTGCGTTACTGAACGACCTAGAAATATGAAATGTGGAATATTAGTTACTTATAAGATATAAATGATGTCTAAGAACAGTTCTTAAACAATTCGAAATTTAAAAGGTGTGAGAATGCACAAAAAGCATTCTAAAAAACGTTCTAAATGGTAGTTTCTACATAATCTCAGGAAATACCAAACCGATTTCAAAAGTAATGGTATCAAAATGATGGTGTTAGTGAAAGTTAGAACATAGGCTATATTTTATGTCGGTGCCACTACCCCAAAGGGGGAGCAAGAGCAAAAAAACGTTCTAAAAATGCGATTTTGCGTTACTGAAGAGCCTAGAAATATGAAATTTGGAATATTAGTTACTTATAAGATATAAATGATGTCAAGAACAGTTCTTAAACAATTCGAAATTTAAAAGGGGTGAAAATGCACAAAAAGCGTTCTAAAAAACGTTCTAAATGGTAGTTTCTACATAATATCAGGAAATACCAAACCGATTTAAAAAATATTGGTGTCAAAATGATAGTGACAACGTTTGCTCCAAGATAGGCTATGTTTTATGTCGGTGCCACTACCCCAAAGGGGGTGTAGGAGCAAAAAACGTTCTAAAAATGCGATTTATGTGTTACTGAAGGGCCTAGAAATATGAAATTTGAAGTATCAGCTACTTATTAGATATAAAGGATTTCTAAGAACAGTTCTTAAAGAATTCGAAATTTAAAAGTGATGAAAATGCACAAAAAGCGTTCTAAAAAACGTTCTAAATGGTGATTTCAACACAATCTCATTAAGTACCAAACCGATTTAAAAAATAATGTCGTCAAAATGATGGTGAAAATCCTTGCTCCAACATAGGCCATTTTTTATGTCGGTGCCACTACCCCAAAGGGGGTGCAGGAGAAAAACGTTCTAAATTGCGGTTTTTGCGTGAGGGAAGGGCCTTGAATCGTGAAATTTAGAATGGTAGTTAGTTATAAGATATCAATCTAAGGACATTTCCTAAAAAAATCGAAATTTAAAAGGGAGGTCAAAAAGCGCTGTAAAAAACGTTCTAAATTGCAATTTCTATGCAGTCTCTGGAAATACTGCACCGATTTGAAATATAATGGTGATAAAATGATGGTGACAGATCTTGCTCCAAGATAGGCTATATTTTGTATCTGTTTCCACTACCCCAAAGGAGATGCAGGAGAAAAATGAGCGAAAAGCGTTCTAAAAACGTTCTAAATGCCGATTTGTCACCAATATCTCAGGAAGAATCAAATTGATTTCAAAAGTAATGGTAAGAAGTTGATGCTGACAGGTTCTGCTCTAACATAGACGCTATTTTAAGTTGGTATCACTATCACCTAGACGTTGCAGGAGCAAAAAACCGTTCCAAATTTCGATTTTTGTGATCGGTAGGGGCTAGAAACTTAGAATTAGACAAGGTACATATTTATTACATATAAATGATCTTTAAGAACAGTTTCGAAAAAACTGGAAATTTAAAAAGGGGGTGAAAATGCGCGAAAAGCGTTGTAAAAACGTTCTAAATTGCGATTTCTACTCAATCTCAGGAAATTCCAAAGCTATTTCAAAAGTAATGGTTGCAAATCAATGGTGACTGTCCCTGCTATAACATAGGTTACATTTTATGTTGCTGTCACTACCATCTGAGGGTTGCAAAAGCAAAACATGTTCTAATTTGCGTTTTTTGCATAACTGAAGGGTCTAACACTTTCAAGTATGGCATGTTATTTACTTACAAGATGCAACTGCTTTCTATGAACTGTCGAAAGTAAATTTTAAATTTAAAAAGTTGAAGTGAGCGAAAAGTATTATAAATTACAATTTTTATGTAATCTTATCAAATACCAAACCGATTAAAAAAATAATGATAATAAATTGTTCGTGATAGAACCTGCTCAAACATAAGCTATATTTTATGTCTGTGCCACTACCACCAGAGTGTTGCAGGTTGCAGTATCTAAAAACTTTCTAAATTGCGATTTCTGTGATACTGAAAAAGCTAGAAACTTTAAATATGGCATGGTAGTTACTTATAAAATATAAATAACCTCGAAGGACTGTCGAAAATAAATTCGAATTAAAAAGGGTTGAAATGAAGGGGAGGTGCGAAAAGCATTCTAAAAAAGTCCTAAATTACGATTTCTACGCAATTTCAGGGAATATAAACCAAATATAAAAGTAATAGTTGCGAATCAATGGTAACAGTCACTGGTCCTACACAGGCTTTTTAAATTACGTTTCTGTGGAATATTAGGAAATAACAAACCGATTTCAAAATTAATGTTGGCAAATTAATGGTGACAGTTCCTATTTCAACATAGCCCTTTATGTTGAGAGAGGTGGTAGGGCTTGGAATTTGACATGATAGTTAATTTTAAGATGTAAGAAGATGGCTTCTAAAAAATTCAAAACTTCAAATGAATACTGAAATGAGCGTATTATTTTAGCATAAAAGTTTCAAAATATTTTCTAAATTACCATTTATTTAGTTTTATTTCGTTTTATTAATTTAAGTCTCATTTCTGCCTAATGCAGTGTAATAATGATGTTTAATCAAACTGTGTTTTAAATAGTAATTTTTGAATTATTCCTGAAAGTAATAAGTACCTTTTAATAAAATAAAATATTATCTTTTAATAAAATAAAAATTTAGTTAGTACCTTTTAATAAAAATTAGACATATAAATATCACTTGGCATATTTCAAATATTACGCGAGCAAAGCCGCGGTGTTTGCTAGTCTATACTCATATTATAAAGAGGTAAAAATTGTTTATTTGTAGGAGGTAAGCTCTGGAACTTTCGAACCGATTCCAAAAGTAATGGTATCAAAAGGAGGGTGTTAGTCCAACTTAGAACATAGGCTATATTTTATGTCGGTGCCACTACCCCAAAGGGGGTGCAGGAGCAAAAAACGTTCTAAAAACGCGATTTTTGCGTTACTGAAGGGCCTAGAAATATGAAATTTGAAATATTAGTTACTTATAAGATATAAATGTTGTCTAAGAACAGTTCTTAAACAATTCTAAATTTAAAAGGGGTGAAAATGCACAAAAAGCGTTCTAAAAAACGTTCTAAATGGTAGTTTCTGCATAATCTCAGGAAATACCAAATCGATTTAAAAAATATTGGTGTCAAAATGATGGTGACAACGCTTGCTCCAAGATAGGCTATGTTTTGTGTCGGTGCCACTACCTCAAAGGAGGTGCAGGATCAAAAAACGTTCTAAAAATGCAATTTATGTGTTACTGAAGGGCCTAGAAATATGAAATTTGAAATATTAGCTACTTATTAGGTATAAAGGATTTCTAAGAACAGTTCTTAAACGATTCGAAATTTAAAAGGGGTGAAAATGCGCGAAAAGCGTTCTAAAAAAAGTTCTAAATGGTGGTTTCTACACAATCTCAGGAAATACCAAACTGATTTAAAAAATAATGGTGTCAAAATGACGGTGACAACTCTTGCTCCAACATAGGCTATGTTTTATGTCGGTGACACTAGCCCAAAGAGGGTGCAGGGGAAAAACGTTCTAAATTGCGGTTTTTGCGTTACGGAAGGGCCTAGAATCGTGAAATTTGGAATGGTAGTTAGTTATAAGGTATCAATGATCTCTAAGGGCATTTCCTAAAAAAATCGAAATTTAAAAGGGAGTCAAAATGCGCAAAAAGCGTTGCAAAAAACGTTCTAAATTGCGATTTCTATGCAATCTTAGGAAATACTGAACCGATTTCAAATATAATGGTGTAAAAATTATGCTGACAGATCTCACTCCAAGTTAGGCTATATTTTATATCTGTTTCCACTACCCCAGAGGAGATGAAGGAGCAAAATGCTCGAAAAGCGTTCTAAAAGCCGATTTGTCAGCGATATCTCAGGAAGAATCAAACTGATTTCAAAAGACATGGTAGGAAATTGATGCTGACAGACTCTGCTCTAACATAGACGCTATTTTATGTCGGTATCACTATCACCTAGACGTTGCAGGAGCAAAAAAGGGTTCTAAATTTCGATTTTTGTGATCGGTAAGGGCTAGCAACTTAAAATTAGGCAAGATACATATTTATTAGATATAAATGATCTTTAAGAACAGTTTCGAAAAAATTAGAAATTTAAAAAGGGGTGAAAATGCGCGAAAAGCGTTCTAAAAACGTTCTAAATTGCGATTTATACTCAATCTCAGGAAACAAAAAGCTATTTCAAAAGTAATGGTTTCAAATCAATGGTGATAGTCCCTGCTATATCATAGGTTATATTTTATGTTGCTGTCACTACCATCTGAGGGTTGCAAAAGCAAAACATGTTCTACTTTGCGTTTTTTGCACAACTGAGGGTCTAACACTTTGAAAGTATGGCATGGTATTTACTTACAAGATGCAACTGCTTTCTAAGAACAGTCGAAAGAAAATTCCAAATTTAAAAAATGAAGTAAGCGAAAAGCGTTATAAATTACAATTTTTATGCAATCTTATCAAATACTAAACCGATTAAAAAAATAATGATGACAAGTTGTTGGTGTTGGAACCTGCTCAAACATATGCTATATTTTATATCTGTGCCACTACCACCAGAGGGTTGCAGGAGCTAAAAACTTTCTAAACTGCGATTTCTGTGATACGGAAAAGGCTAGAAACTTTAAATATGGCATGGTAGTTACTTATAAATTATAAATGCCCTCGAAGGACTGTCGAAAATAAATTCGAATTAAAAGGGGGTGAAGCGAAGGGGAGGTGTGAAAAGCATTCTAAAAATGTCCTAAATTACGATATCTATGCAATTTCAGGGAATATAAACCGATTATAAAAGTAATAGTTGCGAATCAATGGTAACAGTCTCTGATCCTGTTCAGGCCGATGATTCTACCATCTGGGGTTTACAGGAACAACAAACGTTCTATAAAAGGCCTTTAAAAGCTTTCTAAATTACGTTTCTGTGGAATATTAAAAATAACAAACCGATTTCAAAATTAATGTTTGCAAATTAATGGTGATAGTTCCTAAATGCAACATAGCTCTTTCTGTTGAGAGAGATGGTAGGACTTGGAATTTGACATGATAGTTAATTTTAAGGTGTAAGAAGATCGTTTCTAAAAAATTCAAAACTTCAAATGAATACTGAAATGAGCGTTTTAAATGAGCATAAAGGTTTCAAAATATTTTCTAAATTATCATTTATTTAGTTTTATTAATTTATGTCTCCTTTCTGCCTAATGCAGTGTAATAATGGTGTTTATTCAAACTGTGTTTTAAATAATAATTTTTGAATTATTCTTAAAAGTAATAAGTAAAAATTTAGTTAGTACCTTTTAATAAAAATTAGACATATAAATATAACTTGGCATATTTCAAATATTACGCGAGCAAAGCCGCGTGGTTTGCTAGTAATCTATACTCCTATTATAAAGAGGGAAAAATTGTTTATTTGTAGGAGGTAAGCTCAGGAACTACCAAACCGATTCCAAAAGTAATGGTATCAAAATGATGGTGTTCGCCCAACTTAGAACATAGGCTATATCTTATGTCGGTGCCACTACCCCCAAAGGGTGTGCAGGAGCAAAAAACGTTCTAAAAATGCGATTTTTGCGTTACTGAACGACCTAGAAATATGAAATGTGGAATATTAGTTACTTATAAGATATAAATGATGTCTAAGAACAGTTCTTAAACAATTCGAAATTTAAAAGGTGTGAGAATGCACAAAAAGCATTCTAAAAAACGTTCTAAATGGTAGTTTCTACATAATCTCAGGAAATACCAAACCGATTTCAAAAGTAATGGTATCAAAATGATGGTGTTAGTGAAAGTTAGAACATAGGCTATATTTTATGTCGGTGCCACTACCCCAAAGGGGGAGCAAGAGCAAAAAAACGTTCTAAAAATGCGATTTTGCGTTACTGAAGAGCCTAGAAATATGAAATTTGGAATATTAGTTACTTATAAGATATAAATGATGTCAAGAACAGTTCTTAAACAATTCGAAATTTAAAAGGGGTGAAAATGCACAAAAAGCGTTCTAAAAAACGTTCTAAATGGTAGTTTCTACATAATATCAGGAAATACCAAACCGATTTAAAAAATATTGGTGTCAAAATGATAGTGACAACGTTTGCTCCAAGATAGGCTATGTTTTATGTCGGTGCCACTACCCCAAAGGGGGTGTAGGAGCAAAAAACGTTCTAAAAATGCGATTTATGTGTTACTGAAGGGCCTAGAAATATGAAATTTGAAGTATCAGCTACTTATTAGATATAAAGGATTTCTAAGAACAGTTCTTAAAGAATTCGAAATTTAAAAGTGATGAAAATGCACAAAAAGCGTTCTAAAAAACGTTCTAAATGGTGATTTCAACACAATCTCATTAAGTACCAAACCGATTTAAAAAATAATGTCGTCAAAATGATGGTGAAAATCCTTGCTCCAACATAGGCCATTTTTTATGTCGGTGCCACTACCCCAAAGGGGGTGCAGGAGAAAAACGTTCTAAATTGCGGTTTTTGCGTGAGGGAAGGGCCTTGAATCGTGAAATTTAGAATGGTAGTTAGTTATAAGATATCAATCTAAGGACATTTCCTAAAAAAATCGAAATTTAAAAGGGAGGTCAAAAAGCGCTGTAAAAAACGTTCTAAATTGCAATTTCTATGCAGTCTCAGGAAATACTGCACCGATTTGAAATATAATGGTGATAAAATGATGGTGACAGATCTTGCTCCAAGATAGGCTATATTTTGTATCTGTTTCCACTACCCCAAAGGAGATGCAGGAGAAAAATGAGCGAAAAGCGTTCTAAAAACGTTCTAAATGCCGATTTGTCACCAATATCTCAGGAAGAATCAAATTGATTTCAAAAGTAATGGTAAGAAGTTGATGCTGACAGGTTCTGCTCTAACATAGACGCTATTTTAAGTTGGTATCACTATCACCTAGACGTTGCAGGAGCAAAAAACCGTTCCAAATTTCGATTTTTGTGATCGGTAGGGGCTAGAAACTTAGAATTAGACAAGGTACATATTTATTACATATAAATGATCTTTAAGAACAGTTTCGAAAAAACTGGAAATTTAAAAAGGGGGTGAAAATGCGCGAAAAGCGTTGTAAAAACGTTCTAAATTGCGATTTCTACTCAATCTCAGGAAATTCCAAAGCTATTTCAAAAGTAATGGTTGCAAATCAATGGTGACTGTCCCTGCTATAACATAGGTTACATTTTATGTTGCTGTCACTACCATCTGAGGGTTGCAAAAGCAAAACATGTTCTAATTTGCGTTTTTTGCATAACTGAAGGGTCTAACACTTTCAAGTATGGCATGTTATTTACTTACAAGATGCAACTGCTTTCTATGAACTGTCGAAAGTAAATTTTAAATTTAAAAAGTTGAAGTGAGCGAAAAGTATTATAAATTACAATTTTTATGTAATCTTATCAAATACCAAACCGATTAAAAAAATAATGATAATAAATTGTTCGTGATAGAACCTGCTCAAACATAAGCTATATTTTATGTCTGTGCCACTACCACCAGAGTGTTGCAGGTTGCAGTATCTAAAAACTTTCTAAATTGCGATTTCTGTGATACTGAAAAAGCTAGAAACTTTAAATATGGCATGGTAGTTACTTATAAAATATAAATAACCTCGAAGGACTGTCGAAAATAAATTCGAATTAAAAAGGGTTGAAATGAAGGGGAGGTGCGAAAAGCATTCTAAAAAAGTCCTAAATTACGATTTCTACGCAATTTCAGGGAATATAAACCAAATATAAAAGTAATAGTTGCGAATCAATGGTAACAGTCACTGGTCCTACACAGGCTTTTTAAATTACGTTTCTGTGGAATATTAGGAAATAACAAACCGATTTCAAAATTAATGTTGGCAAATTAATGGTGACAGTTCCTATTTCAACATAGCCCTTTATGTTGAGAGAGGTGGTAGGGCTTGGAATTTGACATGATAGTTAATTTTAAGATGTAAGAAGATGGCTTCTAAAAAATTCAAAACTTCAAATGAATACTGAAATGAGCGTATTATTTTAGCATAAAAGTTTCAAAATATTTTCTAAATTACCATTTATTTAGTTTTATTTCGTTTTATTAATTTAAGTCTCATTTCTGCCTAATGCAGTGTAATAATGATGTTTAATCAAACTGTGTTTTAAATAGTAATTTTTGAATTATTCCTGAAAGTAATAAGTACCTTTTAATAAAATAAAATATTATCTTTTAATAAAATAAAAATTTAGTTAGTACCTTTTAATAAAAATTAGACATATAAATATCACTTGGCATATTTCAAATATTACGCGAGCAAAGCCGCGGTGTTTGCTAGTCTATACTCATATTATAAAGAGGTAAAAATTGTTTATTTGTAGGAGGTAAGCTCTGGAACTTTCGAACCGATTCCAAAAGTAATGGTATCAAAAGGAGGGTGTTAGTCCAACTTAGAACATAGGCTATATTTTATGTCGGTGCCACTACCCCAAAGGGGGTGCAGGAGCAAAAAACGTTCTAAAAACGCGATTTTTGCGTTACTGAAGGGCCTAGAAATATGAAATTTGAAATATTAGTTACTTATAAGATATAAATGTTGTCTAAGAACAGTTCTTAAACAATTCTAAATTTAAAAGGGGTGAAAATGCACAAAAAGCGTTCTAAAAAACGTTCTAAATGGTAGTTTCTGCATAATCTCAGGAAATACCAAATCGATTTAAAAAATATTGGTGTCAAAATGATGGTGACAACGCTTGCTCCAAGATAGGCTATGTTTTGTGTCGGTGCCACTACCTCAAAGGAGGTGCAGGATCAAAAAACGTTCTAAAAATGCAATTTATGTGTTACTGAAGGGCCTAGAAATATGAAATTTGAAATATTAGCTACTTATTAGGTATAAAGGATTTCTAAGAACAGTTCTTAAACGATTCGAAATTTAAAAGGGGTGAAAATGCGCGAAAAGCGTTCTAAAAAAAGTTCTAAATGGTGGTTTCTACACAATCTCAGGAAATACCAAACTGATTTAAAAAATAATGGTGTCAAAATGACGGTGACAACTCTTGCTCCAACATAGGCTATGTTTTATGTCGGTGACACTAGCCCAAAGAGGGTGCAGGGGAAAAACGTTCTAAATTGCGGTTTTTGCGTTACGGAAGGGCCTAGAATCGTGAAATTTGGAATGGTAGTTAGTTATAAGGTATCAATGATCTCTAAGGGCATTTCCTAAAAAAATCGAAATTTAAAAGGGAGTCAAAATGCGCAAAAAGCGTTGCAAAAAACGTTCTAAATTGCGATTTCTATGCAATCTTAGGAAATACTGAACCGATTTCAAATATAATGGTGTAAAAATTATGCTGACAGATCTCACTCCAAGTTAGGCTATATTTTATATCTGTTTCCACTACCCCAGAGGAGATGCAGGAGCAAAATGCTCGAAAAGCGTTCTAAAAGCCGATTTGTCAGCGATATCTCAGGAAGAATCAAACTGATTTCAAAAGACATGGTAGGAAATTGATGCTGACAGACTCTGCTCTAACATAGACGCTATTTTATGTCGGTATCACTATCACCTAGACGTTGCAGGAGCAAAAAAGGGTTCTAAATTTCGATTTTTGTGATCGGTAAGGGCTAGCAACTCAAAATTAGGCAAGATACATATTTATTAGATATAAATGATCTTTAAGAACAGTTTCGAAAAAATTAGAAATTTAAAAAGGGGTGAAAATGCGCGAAAAGCGTTCTAAAAACGTTCTAAATTGCGATTTATACTCAATCTCAGGAAACAAAAAGCTATTTCAAAAGTAATGGTTTCAAATCAATGGTGATAGTCCCTGCTATATCATAGGTTATATTTTATGTTGCTGTCACTACCATCTGAGGGTTGCAAAAGCAAAACATGTTCTACTTTGCGTTTTTTGCACAACTGAGGGTCTAACACTTTGAAAGTATGGCATGGTATTTACTTACAAGATGCAACTGCTTTCTAAGAACAGTCGAAAGAAAATTCCAAATTTAAAAAATGAAGTAAGCGAAAAGCGTTATAAATTACAATTTTTATGCAATCTTATCAAATACTAAACCGATTAAAAAAATAATGATGACAAGTTGTTGGTGTTGGAACCTGCTCAAACATATGCTATATTTTATATCTGTGCCACTACCACCAGAGGGTTGCAGGAGCTAAAAACTTTCTAAACTGCGATTTCTGTGATACGGAAAAGGCTAGAAACTTTAAATATGGCATGGTAGTTACTTATAAATTATAAATGCCCTCGAAGGACTGTCGAAAATAAATTCGAATTAAAAGGGGGTGAAGCGAAGGGGAGGTGTGAAAAGCATTCTAAAAATGTCCTAAATTACGATATCTATGCAATTTCAGGGAATATAAACCGATTATAAAAGTAATAGTTGCGAATCAATGGTAACAGTCTCTGATCCTGTTCAGGCCGATGATTCTACCATCTGGGGTTTACAGGAACAACAAACGTTCTATAAAAGGCCTTTAAAAGCTTTCTAAATTACGTTTCTGTGGAATATTAAAAATAACAAACCGATTTCAAAATTAATGTTTGCAAATTAATGGTGATAGTTCCTAAATGCAACATAGCTCTTTCTGTTGAGAGAGATGGTAGGACTTGGAATTTGACATGATAGTTAATTTTAAGGTGTAAGAAGATCGTTTCTAAAAAATTCAAAACTTCAAATGAATACTGAAATGAGCGTTTTAAATGAGCATAAAGGTTTCAAAATATTTTCTAAATTATCATTTATTTAGTTTTATTAATTTATGTCTCCTTTCTGCCTAATGCAGTGTAATAATGGTGTTTATTCAAACTGTGTTTTAAATAATAATTTTTGAATTATTCTTAAAAGTAATAAGTAAAAATTTAGTTAGTACCTTTTAATAAAAATTAGACATATAAATATAACTTGGCATATTTCAAATATTACGCGAGCAAAGCCGCGTGGTTTGCTAGTAATCTATACTCCTATTATAAAGAGGGAAAAATTGTTTATTTGTAGGAGGTAAGCTCAGGAACTACCAAACCGATTCCAAAAGTAATGGTATCAAAATGATGGTGTTCGCCCAACTTAGAACATAGGCTATATCTTATGTCGGTGCCACTACCCCCAAAGGGTGTGCAGGAGCAAAAAACGTTCTAAAAATGCGATTTTTGCGTTACTGAACGACCTAGAAATATGAAATGTGGAATATTAGTTACTTATAAGATATAAATGATGTCTAAGAACAGTTCTTAAACAATTCGAAATTTAAAAGGTGTGAGAATGCACAAAAAGCATTCTAAAAAACGTTCTAAATGGTAGTTTCTACATAATCTCAGGAAATACCAAACCGATTTCAAAAGTAATGGTATCAAAATGATGGTGTTAGTGAAAGTTAGAACATAGGCTATATTTTATGTCGGTGCCACTACCCCAAAGGGGGAGCAAGAGCAAAAAAACGTTCTAAAAATGCGATTTTGCGTTACTGAAGAGCCTAGAAATATGAAATTTGGAATATTAGTTACTTATAAGATATAAATGATGTCAAGAACAGTTCTTAAACAATTCGAAATTTAAAAGGGGTGAAAATGCACAAAAAGCGTTCTAAAAAACGTTCTAAATGGTAGTTTCTACATAATATCAGGAAATACCAAACCGATTTAAAAAATATTGGTGTCAAAATGATAGTGACAACGTTTGCTCCAAGATAGGCTATGTTTTATGTCGGTGCCACTACCCCAAAGGGGGTGTAGGAGCAAAAAACGTTCTAAAAATGCGATTTATGTGTTACTGAAGGGCCTAGAAATATGAAATTTGAAGTATCAGCTACTTATTAGATATAAAGGATTTCTAAGAACAGTTCTTAAAGAATTCGAAATTTAAAAGTGATGAAAATGCACAAAAAGCGTTCTAAAAAACGTTCTAAATGGTGATTTCAACACAATCTCAGGAAATACCAAACCGATTTAAAAAATAATGTCGTCAAAATGATGGTGAAAATCCTTGCTCCAACATAGGCCATTTTTTATGTCGGTGCCACTACCCCAAAGGGGGAGCAGGAGAAAAACGTTCTAAATTGCGGTTTTTGCGTGAGGGAAGGGCCTTGAATCGTGAAATTTAGAATGGTAGTTAGTTATAAGATATCAATCTAAGGACATTTCCTAAAAAAATCGAAATTTAAAAGGGAGGTCAAAAAGCGCTGTAAAAAACGTTCTAAATTGCAATTTCTATGCAGTCTCAGGAAATACTGCACCGATTTGAAATATAATGGTGATAAAATGATGGTGACAGATCTTGCTCCAAGATAGGCTATATTTTGTATCTGTTTCCACTACCCCAAAGGAGATGCAGGAGAAAAATGAGCGAAAAGCGTTCTAAAAACGTTCTAAATGCCGATTTGTCACCAATATCTCAGGAAGAATCAAATTGATTTCAAAAGTAATGGTAAGAAGTTGATGCTGACAGGTTCTGCTCTAACATAGACGCTATTTTAAGTTGGTATCACTATCACCTAGACGTTGCAGGAGCAAAAAACCGTTCCAAATTTCGATTTTTGTGATCGGTAGGGGCTAGAAACTTAAAATTAGACAAGGTACATATTTATTACATATAAATGATCTTTAAGAACAGTTTCGAAAAAACTGGAAATTTAAAAAGGGGGTGAAAATGCGCGAAAAGCGTTGTAAAAACGTTCTAAATTGCGATTTCTACTCAATCTCAGGAAATTCCAAAGCTATTTCAAAAGTAATGGTTGCAAATCAATGGTGACTGTCCCTGCTATAACATAGGTTACATTTTATGTTGCTGTCACTACCATCTGAGGGTTGCAAAAGCAAAACATGTTCTAATTTGCGTTTTTTGCATAACTGAAGGGTCTAACACTTTCAAGTATGGCATGTTATTTACTTACAAGATGCAACTGCTTTCTATGAACTGTCGAAAGTAAATTTTAAATTTAAAAAGTTGAAGTGAGCGAAAAGTATTATAAATTACAATTTTTATGTAATCTTATCAAATACCAAACCGATTAAAAAAATAATGATAATAAATTGTTCGTGATAGAACCTGCTCAAACATAAGCTATATTTTATGTCTGTGCCACTACCACCAGAGTGTTGCAGGTTGCAGTATCTAAAAACTTTCTAAATTGCGATTTCTGTGATACTGAAAAAGCTAGAAACTTTAAATATGGCATGGTAGTTACTTATAAAATATAAATAACCTCGAAGGACTGTCGAAAATAAATTCGAATTAAAAAGGGTTGAAATGAAGGGGAGGTGCGAAAAGCATTCTAAAAAAGTCCTAAATTACGATTTCTACGCAATTTCAGGGAATATAAACCAAATATAAAAGTAATAGTTGCGAATCAATGATAACAGTCTCTGATCCTACCAGGCTATATTTTAGGCCGATGATTCTACTACCTGGGATTCACAGGAACAAAAAACGCTCTAAAAAAGGCCATTAAAAGCTTTCTAAATTACGTTTCTGTGGAATATTAGGAAAAAGTAAACCAATTTCAAAATTAATGTTAGAAAATTAATGGTGACAGTTCCTATTTCAACATAGCCCTTTATGTTGAGAGAGGTGATAGGATTTGGAATTTGACATGATGGTTAATTTTAAGATGTAAGAAGGTGGTTTCTAAAAAAATCAAAACTTCAAATGAATACTGAAATGAGCGTATTAATTGAGCATAAAAGTTTCAAAATATTTTCTAAATTATTATTTATTTAGTTTTATTTCGTTTTATTAATTTAAGTCTCATTTCTGCCTTATGCAGTGTAACAATGACGTTTAATCAAACTGTGTTTTAAATAGTAATTTTTTTAATTATTCCTAAAAGTAATAAGTACCTTTTAATAAAATAAAATATTACCTTTTAATAAAATAAAAATTTAGTTAGTACCTTTTAATAAAAATTAAACATATAAATATCACTTGGCATATTTCAAATATTACGCGAGCAAAGCCGCGGGGTTTGCTAGTCTATACTACTATTATAAAGAGGGAAAGATTGTTTATTTGTACGAGGTAAACTCTGGAACTACCGAACCTAATCCACTACCCCAAAGGGGGTGCAGGAGCAAAAAAGTTCTAAAAACGCGATTTTTGTGTTGCTGAAGGGCCTAGAAATATGAAATTTGGAATATTAGTTACTTATAAGATATAAATGATGTCTAAGAACAGTTCTTAAAGAATTCGAAATTTAAAAGGGGTGAAAATGCACAAAAAGCGTTCTAAAAAACGTTCTAAATGGTAGTTTCTACATAATCTCAGGAAATACCAAACCGATTTAAAAAATAATGATGTCAAAATGACGGTGACAACCCTTGCTCCAACATAGGCTATGTTTTATGTCGGTGATACTACCCCAAAGGGGGTGCAGTGGAAAAACCTTCTAAATTGCGGTTTTTGCTTTACGGAAGGGCCTAGAATCGTGAAATTTGGAATGGTAGTTAGTTATAAGATATCAATGATCTCTAAGGGCACTTCCTAAAAAAATCGAAATTTATAAGGGAGTCAAAATACGCAAAAAGCGTTGAAAAAAACGTTCTAAATTTCGATTTCTATGTAATCTCAGGAAGTACTGAATCGATTTCAAATATAATGGCGTAAAAATTATGCTGACAGATCTCGCTCTAATTTAGGCTATATTTTATATCTGTTTCCACTACCGCAGAGGAGATACAGGAGTAAAATGCGCGAAAAGCGTTCTAAAAACGTTCTAAATGCCGATTTGTCAGCCTTATCTCAGGAAGAATCCAACTGATTTCAAAAGAAATTGTACGAAATTGATGCTGACAGACTCTGCTCTAACATAGATGATATTTTATGTCGGTATCACTATCACCTAGACGTTGCACGTGCAAAAAAGCGTTCTAAATTTCGATTTTTGTGATCGGTACGGGCTAGCAACTTAAAATTAGGCAAGGTACATACTTATTAGATATAATGGTCTTTAAGACCAGTTTCGAAAAATTTAGAAGTTTAAAAAGGGGTGAAAATGCGCGAAAAGCGTATTAAAAACGTTCTAAATTGCGATTTATACTCAATCTCAGTAAATACCAAAGCTATTTCAAAAGTAATGGTTGCAAATCAATGGTGATAGTCCCTGCTATAACATCTATATATATAAAAGCCGTTCTCTGTGTGTATTTCCTTTATACAAATCTTTAATTTTTGACCGATTTGGACAAAACTCGATGTACATACGTTTTAGAACGTGGAAAAGATCACTGTCTACTTAAAAAAAATTATCAGACCACTATTTATCCCTTTTTTCTACCACTTCCATAATTTAACATTATAGAAACGAGTTGGAACCCGTCGAAATTCGACGAATTAAAATGTTTAGAATGGAACTATTAGATCGAATTTATAATAAACCTACAAAAATAATTACGATAAAAAGTCCATCTTGCATTGGTTGTCTAACTCTTAAAACGAATAATGTTTTTAACCTAAAATTACCAAAACATTATTTCCACAAACTTCAACAGCTTAAATTATTGAAAAATTAAACTGTATTAGAATATGTAATCAAGATAATAGTTATGTTGAAGTTATCGATTGAGGCTCTTATGTTTGTTTTTACAGGATGAAAAATCAGTAAAAAAGATTTCGCTTTGTCATATAAAATTTTACCCCATAAAATCTAAACTGTACGTTATTTTTACATTCTCAAAATTTATATACACACCACTCAAATCCACAATTTAAAAGTATTTTAATACGCAAGAGATTATTAATGAATGTATTTCCAAACTTAAAGTCACGTTTGTCCGATACAACTTTTCATGTGAACATTCGCACAAACTTTAAGTTCAAATCTCAGTACCCGCGAAAATTTGCCATTCAGAAATTTGCCTTTAGTTGCCATAGTATTGGCCATTTAGTATTGGTCAAATATTTAGTTTTATCAAAGAAAATGATCGTTTTGTTTTAAATATGACATCATTTTTACTCACTGAATCATTTTGCCTAGCGTCTCAAACTCAGTATTAGCGTAATGTAAAAAGAAAAAATCTTCTTCAATCTTTTGATTTATGGAGAAGAATGCATGTTTTTTTTTTTAATGGCTGACGTCATTTTCTGTTCAAAAATTAGAAAAAAGTTACTTTTATTTGTAATGTGAAAATGGCATCAATAAGGATATAATCAATAATAATAAATAAGCCATGACTATTTTCCCTTTACTTTTAATAAAAATGGAGTACTTCAGTTGCCACAATTACAAAATTGGTACTAAAAACTGTAAAAAAATTAATATCTCAAAAATAAATAGAGATAGAGCTTTCAAACAAATTGCATTTAGAAGTACATTTTTTTCCCTATACATTGGTGTAAAAATTGAAACTGCGCGATGTTTAGAAGTTTAAAATTTTGCAATAGTGAAAATTGCAAAACCGAAATGTCATTTCAAATTTGAAAGTGTTGTCATTCGCAGAATGACGTATGCGTTACGCACAGATATGTTTGTACTTTATAATATAGATATCTCTTTTTAAATCTTTTTTAATTCAAACGTTTCTTTCCTGTTGCCAAACCCTAAAAAATGACACAATGTCTATATATATAAAAGCCGTTCTCTGTGTGTATGTCCTTTATACAAATCTTAAATTTTTGACAGATTTGCACGAAACTCAATGTACATACGTTTTAGAACGTGGAAAAGATCACTGTCCATTTTTGAAAAATTATCAGACCACTATTTATCCCTTTTAACTACCACTTCAATAATTTAACATTATAGAAATATCTCTTTTTAAATCTTTTTTAATTCAAACGTTTCTTTCCTGTTGCCAAACCCTAAAAAATGACACAATAATGTGAAAAAAATAAGGATAACGCGTGTATTTTGTTTCTATTTGGCAATAAAAATTCAGATTTTCTTGCTATATTTTTGCATGTTTGAAATTGACGTCATTCTAAACAGAAAATTCATATTTTTTTGTATATAAAATAAAAACTTTAACTATAAGAGCGCTAAAATAACGTAGCACCTCAATTTGAATGATTTTTTTAAAATTAAAACATCTACTTTAATACAGACAGTCAAATTTCATGAAAACAATTTAGGAAAAGAAAAAAAGGCTAGATATGACGTCACATTCTATCAAATCTTTTCAACGTGTAATCAAACTCATTGTAAATAAATGCCTCTTATATTTTGTTTACTACTTCGATTGTATACTACAGCCATATCTTATAGCTATACGTTATAGCTAAGTGTTGTATTGGTTTAGACTCAGTGGTAACATTTTCTGGGATTTATAGTAAAAAGAGGGCGGTTATTTCAATTTACAAAAAAAAATTCTTGACTGATGTCACGATTCAAAATTTATGGAAAATGACATCATTTCAGCTAATCACGATAGATTTAATTTCTATTAATGAAAACGATAAGTTTACATTTAAGAATGATGTTTTATTTAGAGGGGAAACCTTCTTGATCTAATACTTTAATTAAAGTTTATAATTACACGTAAAGTGAATATTTTAGTTTTAAGCAAATAAAATCTCAAATTTTCCAAATAAAATTTCAATACCTGCAGCCGCATTTGGATGCATTTATTGTATTTTTCCCCGTATTGTGAGAAATCGTATACTTCTGTTACGCGTACCAAAGAAAACATGCATTTTAATTTTTAAAGTTAAAAAAAAATACCACAATTGGGTCAAAAGAACATCCTTTTTCTGAATTCGCGAGTTCAAAAATTAGAGCTAAAAATGTGAGTTTTTTCATAAACGTCAAGTTAAGGCTGTTCTCAAATACAATGGACTAACTTTCTGACATATTTTTTAATTCATTTTTGTTCGGAAACACATGAAATTTGCAGTACTTATTTAAAAACTGTGCAAACGAAAGATAGTTTCCCTTTTTTGGTAAAGGTATAAAATATTCCAGTTGGTGTTTTAAAATTAATTTCGGACGCAACACCGTGATAAAGGAGCAAAACCGGTCTGCACGTGACCACAATTGCTCATAACTCGATAACTAATTTATTTATCAAAAAATGGAATACTCATTTCAAATCCAAATCGCTTTAATAGTCAAGCCTACAAATTTTAAGCCTTTACGTTTAATGAGTCAGAAAATGTGTCAAAAAGTTTCGCGTTGTTGAGCAGGGAACTGGACAACTATCTTAAGCATTATTGCAGGTTAGTATTTTGTAATCGAGTTGCATGCCAGATATTCGCTTTAAACATGTCTTTCTTTATTGTTATAAACAAATGTGCATGTCATAATAGGTGTGAGGCACACTCATTAAAATACGAATACGCCAACTAGCGCATTGTCCGATAACTGAAGACTAACCCGTTAATACATAGAGATAAAAATAGTTCTGCATTTTTCATTCAGGTAATAAGACTAATCTTTCATGATTGGGTTCACATGATTATATAACTTTCCCGTATAATTATATGACTAAGCAATGGAAAACAATATGTTAAGCACTAAAATCTTCCCAGAAAAACTAATAGTGAAAGTCGTATGGAAATCCGTTCTGAAGAATTCAAGTTATATGCACCCGGGACAAAATTCCCATTTGCATTTTATATACTTATTAGATTATTTTGAGTAGTTTAATTTAATACCTATTAAATTCGTGTTTTATTTTATTTTATTTTTGGCGTTTTAATTCTGTTTGCCGATTTAGTTATTGAATATTACTCGAAAACAAACTAATTCTGAACTATTTACAATGTTTTTGAACAATTGAGTTAATATTTTGTAATTGGGTTGCAAGTATATTTAAAAAATATTCATGCTTGAAAATTACTTTAAAATCTATAAAAAATCTGTAAATTGTGATAAGCATTACAAACAAATATTACTGAAAGTAATTTTGTTTTTTATAAAACGTTGGAACAATCGAATGTGCGTTGTTTAGAGGTTAAATTGCAGTAAAAGGGAAATTTATTGTTGTGTTAGGTTATTACCACCGAAAATATGATACCAGTGTTACTCATAGACATCTTTTCTTTATACTATTGCATTAAGAGTAAACGGGTTCAACTTTCGTAATCGGGTTGCACGCACCTTTAAAAATATCCATGCTTAAAAATTACTTTAAAATCCATTAAAATCAGAAAATTGAGATACAATGTTCAACCAAATTTCATTTGAAAGAACTTTTTTCTATTCGGCATTCTAAAAAATGAAATTATGTGATGTCTAGAAGTCAGAAAAATTGCAGTAAAGGCGCAATGTATGAGCACTGACATAGTGTGTTTACTTGATAATGTAGATATGTTCCACACAAGCGAGAATTTCGCAAAATGCTGCGCTATTTGGTGGATTTTTTTTTTTTCGTATTGTCAGGAAAATCACATATTTTTCTCTTACATCCGCCAAAGGAAACGCGCATTCTGTTATTAAAGCTGAAGGATTTTACAGTGGTTGCGCGATAATAACGTCATGTTTTCTGGTTGACTTTTTAACGATTTGTTGATTGGAATGCACAAATTTCAGTTATTGTGATAGTGGTATTATTTCGTTTTAATTTATTTTACCTGGAAGGCTCCTTATAATTGACACGGGCGAAGCCGGGTAATTCTGCTAGTAATATTATAAAGAGGTAAAAATTATTTATTTGTAGGAGGTATGCTCTGGAACTACCGAACCGATTCCAAAAGTTATGGTATCAAAATGATGGTGTTAGTCCAACTTAGAACATAGGCTATATCTTATGTCCATGCCACTGGCCAAAAGGGGGTGTAGGGGCAAAAAACGTTCTAAAAATGCGATTTTTGTATTACTGAAGGGCCTAGAAACATGAAAATTGGAATGGTAGTTACTTATAAGATAATAAATGATCTCTAAGAACATTTCTTTAAAAAATCGAAATTAAAAAGAGGTAAAAATGTACGAAAAGCGTTCTAAAAAACGTTCTAAATTGCTATTTTTACGCAATTTCTGGAAATACCAAACCGATTTCAAAAGTAATGGTGCCAAAAGGATGGAGATAACCATTGCTCCAACACTGGCTACATTTTATGTCGGTGTCACTACCCCTAAAGGGGGTGCAGGAACAAAAAAACGTTCGAAATTGCGTTTTTTGTGTTACTGAAGGGCCCAGATACATGGAATCTGGCATGGTAATTACTTATTAGGTATAAATGATCTCTAAGAACATTTCTTTAAAAAATCGAAATTTAAAAGGGGTGAAAATGCGAAAAAGGGCTTTCTAGAAAACGTTCTAAATGGCGATTTTTACGCAATCGCAAGAAGTACCACACCGACTTCAAAATTAATGGTTTCAAAATGATCGTGACAACCATTGCTCCAACATACGCTACATTTTATGTCGGTGCCACTACCCCTAAAGGGGGGTGCAGGAGCAGAAAAACGTTCGAAAATGCGATTTTTGTCTTACTGAAGGGAATAGAAACATGAAATTTGGAATGGTAATAACTTATAAAATATAAATTATCTCTAAGAACATTTCTTCAAAAATTCGAAATTTAAAAGGGGTGAAAATGGGTGAAAAGAGTTCTAAAAGCGATCTAAATGGCGATTTCTACGCAAACTCAGAAAGTACCCAACCTATATCAAAAGTAACGGTTGGAAATTGATGACAGCCCTTGCTCCAACCACTACCCCCTACATACTATATAGGGGGTAGTGCTCCAACATAGGCTCATTTCATGTCGGTATCACTACCACCTAGGGGTTGCAGAAGCAAAAAAACATTCTAAATTGTGATTTTTGTGTTAATAAAGGGCCTAGAATCCTCAAATCAGGCAGGGCAGTTATTTATAGGATAAAAATGATCTCTAAGAACATTTCCTAAAAAATAGAAATTCAAAAAGGATGAAAATGATCGAAAAGCTTTACAAAAACTTTCTAAATTGCGATTTCTACGCAATCTCAGGAAGTACCGAACCGATTTAAAAAATAATGGTGTGAAATCGATGGTGACATCCCTCACTCCAACATAGGCTGTATTTCATGTCGGTGCCACTACCCTAAAGGCGGTGAAAGAGCAAAAAATGATCTAAATTGCGTTTTTTGTAATACTGCAGGGGCTAGCAACTTGAAACTAGGCATGGTAGTTATACGAGCCGTTAATTCCCAAATTGGCTCATCCGATCTCAGCAATCTGATTCTTCGTTAACATTAATATTTTGGATTACTTACTTTACTGTGATTTTGATCGAATTTAACAAAATAAATCAATTTAAGTCATTATAATTGCATTCTAATTTTCATTACACTACTTCATAAGAAAATAAACATAATTTTCTACGATATAAATATCTGTTTTAGCCAATCATATTGCTGGGCTCGGTTGAGCCAATTTGAGAATTAACGGCTCGTGGTAGTTATTTATAAGATATAAATGAGATCTAAGAGCATTTCCTAAATAATTCGAAATTTAAAAGGGGTGAAAATGGACGAAAAACGTTCTAAAAAACGTTCTAAATTACGATTTTTATGCAATCGTATGAAATACAGAACCGATTTCAAACATAATGGTTGCAAATTGAGGGTGATAGAACCTGCTCAAACATAAGCTATATTTTATGTCGGTGCCACAACCCCTAGAGGGTTGCAAGAGCAAATAACTTTCTAAATTGCGATTTCTGCGGTACTGATGAGGCTAGAAACTTTAAATATAGCACGGTAGTTACTTATAAAATATAAATGCCCTCTAAGAACAGTCGAAAATGTGTTATGATGTAGATGTGTTAAGATGGTTTCTAAAAAATTCAAAACTTCAAATGAATACTGAAATGAGCGTATGAAATGAGCATAAAAGTCTCAAAATACTTTCAAAATGATCATTTATTTGGAATCAGTTTTAGTTCTTCTTATTATCTAAAATCTCAATTCTGTCTATTGCACTTTTATAATGAAGTTCAGTCAAATTGTGGCTTAATTTGTAATTTTTGAATTATTCCAAAAATTTTCATCTAACAAAAAATATTCATGCAAATATCACTTGGCATATTTCAACTATTACGCGAGCAAAGCCGCGGGATTTGCTAGTCTATACTTCCTATTATAAAGAGGAAAAAATTGTTTATTTGTAGGAGGTAAGCTCAGGAACTACCGAACCGATTCCAAAAGTAATGGTATCAAAATGATGGTGTACGTCCAACTTAGAACATAGGCTATATCTTATGTCTGTGCCACTACCCCAAAGGGGGTGCAGAAGCAAAAAACGTTCTAAAAATGCGATTTTAGCGTTACTGAAGGGCCTAGAAATATGAAATTTGGAATATTAGTTACTTACAAGATATAAATGATGTCTAAGAACAGTTCTTAAACAATTAGAAATTTAAAAGGGGTGAGACTGCACAAAAAGTGTTCTAAAAAACGTTCTAAATGGTAGTTTCTACATAATCTCAGAAAATACCGAACCGATTTCAAAAGTAATGGTATCAAAATGATGGTGTTAGTCCAACTTAGAACATAGGCTATATTTTATGTCGGTGCCACTACCCCAAAGGGGGTGCAGGAGCAAAAAACGTTCTAAAAATGCGATTTTAGCGTTACTGAAGGGCCTAGAAATATGAAATTTCGAATATTAGTTATTTATAAGACATAAATGATGTCTAAGAACAGTTCTTAAACAATTCGAAATTTAAAAGGGGTGAAAATGCGCAAAAAGCGTTCTAAAAAACGTTCTAAATGGTAGTTTCTACACAATCTCAGGAAATACCAAACCGATTTAAAAAATATTGGTGTCAAAATGATGGTGACAACGCTTGCTCCAAGATAGGCTATGTTTTATGTCGGTGTCACTACCCCAAAGGTGGTGCAAAAGCAAAAAACGTTCTAAAAATGCGATTTATGTGTTACTGAAGGGCCTAGAAATATGAAATTTGAAATATTAGCTACTTATTACATATAAAGGATTTCTAAGAACAGTTCTTAAACAATTCGAAATTTGAAAGGAGTGAAAATGCGCGAAAATCGGTCTAAAAAATGTTCTAAATGGTGATTTCTACACAATCTCAGAAAATACCAAACCGATTTAAAAAATAATGGTGTCAAAATAAGGATGTCAAAGTGACGGTGACAACACTTGCTCCAACATAGGCTATGTTTTATGTCGGTGCCACTACCCAAAAGGGGGTGGAGGAGTAAAAAACGTTCTAAAAATGCGATTTTTGCGTTACCCAAGGGCCTAGAAATATGAAATTTGAAATATTAGCTACTTATTAGATATAAAAGATTTCTAAGAACAGTTCTTAAACAATTCAAAATTTAAAATGGGTGAAAATGCGCGAAAAGCGTTCTAAAAAACGTTCTAATGGTGGTTTCTACACAATATCAAGAAATACCAAACCGATCTAAAAAATAATGGCGTCAAAATAAGGGTGTCAAAATGACGGTTAAAACCCTTGCTCCAACATAGGTTATGTTTCATGTCGGTGCCACTACCCCAAAGATGGTGCAGGAGAAAAACGTTCTAAAAATGCGATTTTTGCGTTTCGGAAGGATTTTGAATCCTGAAATTTGGAATGGTAGTTAGTTATAAGATATCAATGATCTCTAAGGACATTTCTTAAAAAAATCGAAATTTAAAAGGGGGTCAAAATGCGCAAAAAGCGTTGTAAAAAACTTTCTAAATTGCGATTTCTATGCAGTCTCAGGAAGTACTGAACCGATTTCTAATATAATGATGTAAAAATGATGGTGACAGATCTTGCTCCAAGATAGGCTATATTTTATATCTGTTTCCACTATCCCAGAGGAGATGCAGGAGCAAAATGCGCGAAAAGCGTTCTAAAAACGTTCTAAATGCCGATTTGTCGGCAATATCTCAGGAAGAATTAATCTGATTTCAAACGTAATGGTAGGAAATTGATTCTGACAGCCTCAGCTCTAACATATACGCTATTTTATGTCGGTATCACTATCACCAATATTTTGCAGGAGCAAAAAAGCGTTCTAAATTTCAATTTTTGTGATCGGTAGGGGCTAGCAACTTAAAATTAGGCAAGGTACATATTTATTAGATATAAATGATCTTTAAGAAAAGTTTCGAAAAAATTGGAAATTTTAAAAGGGGTGAAAATGCGCGAAAAGCGTCCTAAAACCGTTCTAAATTGCGATTTCTACTCAATCTAAGGAAATATTAAAGCTATTTCAAAAGTAATGGTTGCAAATCAATGGTGACAGTCCCTGCTATAACATAGGTTATATTTTATGTTGCTGTCACTACCATCTGAGGGTTGCAAAAGCAAAACATGTTCTAATTTGCGTTTTTTGCACAGCTGAGGGGTCTAACACTTTGAAGTATGGCATGGTATTTACTTACAAGATGCAACTGCTTTCCAAGAACAGTCGAAAAAAAATTCCAAATTTAAAAAAACGAAGTGAGTGAAAAGCGTTATAAATAACAATTTTTAAGCAAACTTAAGAATTACCAAACTGATAAAAAAATAATGATGACAAATTTTGGTGATAGAACCTGTTCAAACATAAGCTATATTTTATGTCTGTTCCACTACCACCAGAGGGTTGCAGGAGCTAAAAACTTTCTAAAGTGCGATTTCTGTGATACTGAAAAGGCTAGAAACTTTAAATATGACATGATAGTTACTTATAAATTATAAATGCCCTCGAAGGAACGTCGAAAATAAATTCGAATTAAAAAGGGGTGAAGCGAAGGGCAAGTGCGAAAAGCATTCTAAAAAAGTTCTAAATTACGATTCTATGCAATTTCAGGGAATATAAACCGATTATAAAAGTAATAGTTGCGAATCAATGGTAACAGTCTCTGATCCTATACAGGCTATATTTTATGCCGGTGATTTTACCACCTGGGGTTCACAGGAACAACAAACTTTCTAAAAAAGGGCTTTAAAAGCTTTTTAAATTACGTTTCTGTGGAATATTAGGAAATAACAAACCGATTTCAAAATTAATGTTGGCACATTAATGGTGACAGTTCCTGTTTCAACATAGCCCTTTATGCTGAGAGAGGTATTAGGACTTGGAATTTGACATGATGGTTAATTTTAAGATGTAAGAAGATGGTTTCTAAAAAATTCAAAACTTCAAATAATACTGAAATGAGCGTATTAATTCAGCATAAAAGTTTCAAAATATTTTCTAAATTATCATTTATTAAATTTATTTCATTTTATTAATTTAAGTCTCATTTCTGCCATTGCAGTGTAATAATGATGTTTAATCAAACTGTGTTTTAAAAAGTAATTTTTGAATTATTCCTAAAAGTAGTAAGTACCTTTTAATAGAAAAAACTTTTAATAAAATAAAATATTAACTTTTAATGTAATAAAAATTTAGTTAGTACATTTTAATAAAATTTAGCCATATAAATATCACTTGGCATATTTCAAATATTACGCGAGCAAAGCCGCGGGGTTTGCTAGTCTATACTCCTATTATAAAGAGGGAAAAATTGTTTATTTGTAGGAGGTAAGCTCAGGAACTACCGAACCGATTTCAAAAGTAATGGTATCAAAATGATAGTGTTAGTCCAACTTAGAACATAGGCTATATCTTATGTCGGTGTCACTACGCCAAGGGGGGTGCAGGAGCAAAAAACGTTCTAAAAATGCGATTTTTGCGTTACTGAAGGGCCTAGAAATATGAAATTTGGAATATTAGTTACTTATAAGATATAAATGATGTCTAAGAACAGTTCTTAAAATATTCGAAATTTAAAAGGGGTGAAAATGCACAAAAAGCGTTCTAAAAAACTTTCTAAATGGTAGTTTCTACATAATCTCAGGAAATATCAAACCGATTTCAAAAGTAATGGTATCAAAATGATGGTGTTAGTCCAACTTAGAACATAGGCTATATTTTATGTCGGCGCACCTACCCCAAAGGGGGTGCAGGAACAAAAAACGTTCTAAAAATGCGATTTTTGCGTTACTGAAGGGCCTAGAAATATGAAATTTGGAATATTAGTTACTTATAAGATATAAATGATGTCTAAGAACAGTTCTTAAACAATTCGAAATTTAAAAGGGGTGAAAATGCACAAAAAGCGTTCTAAAAAACGTTCTAAATGGTAGTTTTTACATAATCTCAGGAAATACCAAACCGATTTCAAAAGTAATGTTAGCAAAATGATGGTGTTAGTCCAACTTAGAACATAGGCTATATTTTATATCAGTGCACCTACCCCAAACGGGGTGCAGGAGCAAAAAACGTTCTAAAAATGCGATTTTTGCGTTACTGAAGGGCCTAGAAATATGAAATTTGAAATATTAGTTACTTATAAGACATAAATGATGTCTAAGAACAGTTCTTAAACAATTCGAAATTTAAAAGAGGTGAAAATGCACAAAAAGTGTTCTAAAAAACGTTCTAAATGGTAGTTTCTACATAATCTCAGGAAATACCAAACCGATTTAAAAAGTAATGGTATCAAAATGATGGTGATAGTCCAACTTAAAACATAGGCTATATTTTATGTCGGTGCCGAGCAAAAAACGTTATGCGATTTATGTGTTACTGAAGGGCCTAGAAATATGAAATTTGAAGTATCAGCTACTTATTAGATATAAAGGATTTCTAAGAACAGTTCTTAAACAATTCGAAATTTAAAAGGGGTGAAAATGCGCGAAAAGCGTTCTAAAAAACGTTCTAAATTGTGATTTCTACACAATCTCAGGAAATACCAAACCGATTAAAAAAATAATGGCGTCAAAATGATGGTGAAAACCCTTGCTCCAACATAGGCTATGTTTTATGTCGGTGCCACTACCCCAAAGGGGGTGCAGGAGAAAAACGTTCTAAATTGCAGTTTTTGCGTGACGGAAGGGCCTTGAATCGTGAAATTTAGAATGGTAGTTAGTTATAAGATATCAATGATCTCTAAGGACATTTCCTAAAAAAGTCTAAATTTAAAAGGGGGGTCAAAATGCGCAAAAAGCATTGTAAAAAACGTTCTAAATTGCGATTTCTAGCAATCTCAGGAAATACTGAACCGATTTCAAATATAATGGTGTAAAAATGATGGGAACTGATCTTGCTCCAAGATAGGCTATATTTTATATCTCTTTCCACTACCCTAGAGGAGATGCAGGAGCAAAATGAGCGAAAAGCTTTCTAAAAACTTTCTAATTGCCGATTTGTCACCAAGATCTCAGGAAGAATCAAACTGATTCCAAAAGTAATGATAAGAAATTTATGCTGATAGCCTCTGCTCTAACATAGACGCTATTTTAAGTCGGTATCACTATCACCTAGACGTTGCAGGAGCAAAAAAGCGTTCAAAATTTCGATTTTTGTGATCGGTAGGGGCTAGCAACTTAAAATTAGGCACGGTACATATTTATTACATATAAATGATCTTTAAGAACAGTTTCGAAAAAATTGGAAATTTATGAAGGGGCTAAAATGCGCGAAAAGCGTTCTAAAAACGTTCTAAATTGCGATTTCTACTCAATCTCAGGAAATTCCAAAGCTATTTCAAAAGTAATGGTTGCAAATCAATGGTGACAGTCCCTGCTATAACATAGGTTATATTTTATGTTGCTGTCGCTACCATCTGAGGGTTGCAAATGCAAAATATGTTCTAATTTGCGTTTTTTGCATAACTGAAGGGTCTAACACTTTGAAGTATGGCATGGTATTTACTTACAAGATGCAACTGCTTTATAAGAACTGTCGAAAGTAAATTTCAAATTTAAAAAGATGAAGTGAGCAAAAAGCGTTATAAATTACAATTTTTATGTAATCTTATCAAATACCAAACTGATTAAAAAAATAATTATGACAAATTGTTGGTGATAGAACCTGCTCAAACATAAGCTATATTTTATGTCTGTGCCACTACCACCAGAGGGTTGCAGTAGCTAAAAACTTTCTAAATTGCGATTTCTGTGATACTGAAAAGGCTAGAAACTTTAAATATGGTATGGTAGTTACTTATAAAATATAAATGCCCTCGAAGGACTGTCGAAAATAAATTCGAATTAAAAAGGGGTGAAGTGAAGGGGAGGTGCAAAAAGCATTCTAAAAAATTCCTAAATTACGATTTCTACGCAATTTCGGGGAATATAAACCAAATATAAAAGTAATAGTTGCGAATCAATGGTAACAGTCTCTGATCCTACACAGGCTATATTTTATGCCGATGATTCTACCACCTGGGGTTCACAGGTACAACAAACGTTCCTCTAAAAGGTCTTTTAGAAGCTTTCTAAATTACGTTTCTGTGGAATATTAGGAAATAACAAACCAATTTCAAAATTAATGGCAATTTAATGGTGACAGATCCTATTTCAACATAGCCCTTTATGTTGAGAGAGGTGGTAGGACTTGGAATTTGACATGATGGTTGATTTTAAGATGTAAGAAGATGGTTTCTAAAAAATTCAAAACTTCAAATGAATACTGAAATCAGCGTATTAATTGAGCATAAAAGTTTCAAAATAATTTTCTAAATTATTATTTATTTAGTTTTATTTCGTTTTATTAATTTAAGTCTAATTTCTGCCTTATGCAGTGTAACAATGATGTTTAATCAAACTGTGTTTTAAATAGTAGTACCTTTTAATAAAAATTAGATACATAAATATCGCTTGGCATATTTCAAATATTACGCGAGCAAAGCCGCGGGGTTTGCTAGTCTATACTCCTATTATAAAGAGGAAAAAATTGTTTATTTGTAGGAGATAAGCTCTGGAACTAGCGAACCGATTCCAAAAGTAATGGTATCAAAATGGTGGTGTTAGTCCAACTTAGAACATAGGCTATATCTTATGTCGGTGCCACTAACCCAAAGGGGGTGTAGGAGCAAAAAACGTTCTAAAAATGCGATTTTAGCGTTACTGAAGGGCCTAGAAATATGAAATTTTGAATATTAGTTACTTATAAGATATAAATGATGTCTAAGAACAGTTCTTAAACAATTCGAAATTTAAAAGGGGTGAAAATGCACAAAAAGCGTTCTAAAAAACGTTCTAAATGGTGGTTTCTACACAATCTCAGGAAATACCAAACCGATTTAAAAAATATTGGTGTCAAAATGATGGTGACAACGCTTGCTCCAAGATAGGCTATGTTTTATGTCGGTGCCACTACCCCAAAGGGGGTGTAGGAGCAAAAAACGTTCTAAAAATGCGATTTTAGCGTTACTGAAGGGCCTAGAAATATGAAATTTTGAATATTAGTTACTTATAAGATATAAATGATGTCTAAGAACAGTTCTTAAACAATTCGAAATTTAAAAGGGGGGAAATGCACAAAAAGCGTTCTAAAAAACGTTCTAAATGGTAGTTTCCACACAATCTCAGGAAATACCAAACCGGTTTAAAAAATATTGGTGTCAAAATGATGGTGACAACGCTTGCTCTAAGATAGGCTATTTTTTATGCCGGTGTCACTACCCCAAAGGGAGTGCAGGAGCAAAAAACGTTCTAAAAATGCGATTTACGTGTTACTGAAGGGCCTAGAAATATGAAATTTGAAATATTAGCTACTTATTAGATATAAAGGATTTCTAAGAACAGTTCTTAAACAATTCGAAATTTGAAAGGGGTAAAAATGCGCGAAAATCGTTCTAAAAAACGTTCTAAATAGTGGTTTCTACACAATCTCAGGAAATACCAAACCAATTTAAAATATAATGGTGTCAATATAAGGGTGTCAAAATGACGGTGACAACCCTTGCTTCAACATAGGCTATATTTTATGTCGGTGCCACTACCCGAAAGGGGGTGCAGGAGCAAAAAACTTTCTAAAAATGCGATTTTTGCGTTACCGAAGGGCCTAGAAATATGAAATTTGAAATATTAGCTACTTATTAGATATAAAGGAATTCTAAGAACAGTTCTTAAAAAATTCGAAATTTAAAAGGTGTGAAAATGCCCGAAAAGCGTTCTAAAAACCGTTCTAATGGTGGTTTCTACACAATCTCAGGAAATACCAAACAGATCTAAAAAATAATGGCGTCAAAATGATGGTGACAACCCTTGCTCCAACATAGGCGATGTTTTATGTCGGTGCCACTACCCCAAAGGGGGTGCAGGAGAAAAACGTTCTAAATTGCGACTTTTGCGTTACCGAAGGGCCTAGAATCGTGAAATTTGAATGGTAGTTAGTTATTAGATATCAATGATCTGTAAGGACATTTCCTAAAAAAATCGAAATTTAAAAGGGGGATCAAAATGCGCAAAAAGCGTTGTAAAAAACTTTCTAAATTGCGATTTCTATGCAATCTCAGGAAGTTCTGAACCGATTTCAAATATAATGGTGTAAAAATGATGGTGATAGATCTTGCTCCAAGATACAGGGATAACTATGATTTTTGGTAGTAAATTTCGTATTTTATTGATATTTTGAAGGAAAGGGTTGCCAGTGATTATATTTTGGCGAAAATTTTGTTGATTAGACAATTGAAATGGCTATATCCGTTAGACAATCACCTCGCAAATAAATGAAAAAAATACTGATATTTAATTTAAAAAGACAACAAAAAATGTTTTAATAAGACATAATATTATAAAATATATACATAATTTTTAATTTAAACAGGAAATAAATATTTGTAATGCTTAAAATATAATTTATTGTGATATTTTACAATATTTGGCGAATTATCGCCTGCCTTACGTTAAAAAAAGGAATCTGAAAATTTGATTAGACTAATTGTGAATTACATTTTTTTTTTTTTTATTTAACTATTTAATCCACGTAATGTGATTTACAGGAGAAACAATTCGATTATAAATTATATAGATATCAGTTAATATTTTAAAAATGGAATCAAATATTTAAATTTTAGTTTGAATTTCTGCCACACAGACATATTGTAAAATCCTTTCAGGCTTAGATGCTGTATATTCAAGCGGACGCCATCTTGGATGTTTTGAGATTTCTTTGCGATATTTTGTTGACGATGTTTTACATTTCATTTTCGTTAAGACTTTCATGCACATAAATCGCTGCTTGGCGACATTTATTACTTGGCAGAAAAGGGGTTATTACGCCAAGAAAAAATCCCAGATGGCGGCCGCGGATATGACATCTGTTCCTAATTTCATACTTTTTAAAAAAATTTTCGCCGTAATTACGGAAGCATGTGATTCTTATAGACTCCAACTCAGATCAATGAATACTATCTTTTTTTTTTTTTTTTTTTTTTTTTTTTAAGTATTATTGTTTATTAAGTATTTCTTTGGCCATAACGCCAATTTTACGTACAGGAAAATTCACAGTTTCAAAATTTAGGAACTGAAAATTATTCTTAAGGAAATTTATGCAATCATGTGTTATTACTATAAAAAAAATTCTACACAGATGTCATATACGTACCAGTTTGGCGAAAACATCAACATCCGCATTATCATATCAAGCAAAATAACGATACGTTGGCGCCAGTTAAGTAACCGTTGCGTATATAACATTGGCGTCAGAAAAAAATCGTGTCATGACAATATGACATCTGTGCCAAAAATTCAACATTTTGAATTAAAAATTACTTTCTGAAAAAAAATTGCAAATCGTTTTAAATTCGTTATTTTTTCATATTTTCCGCTCTGTTAGGCAATATTTAAAAAGATATTGGACTAATCTTAGATATTTAAAAACACATAAATTAACGTCTGAATTCCAGTTTTATATTATTATTATTATTTATTAATTGTTTATTTTTATTATTACTATTTATTTTATAGTCTTCGCTAATCAAGTCACCGCCAAAGGGCATATTTACTATATTATTGGAAGTTTTGGTTGCACAGATATGCTTCATGGTACCTAATGGGCTCCAAATTGGCGTTATTTTGCCTGACATGGTAACCCAGCTATTGTTGCTTATTTACTAATAAATTGTTTATTTACTTTTATTTTCTTTTTTACAATTATATAAAATGTTTTGTTCTATAGATAATAATTAAACATTTTTTTTTAATTTATTGGGTACTACTTAGTTATCCATCGACCAATTTCGCCAAATTATATAAATCGCCAAACCACTCGCCAAATTATACAAATTGACATTTTTTTTAAATAATGAAAGAACAATTAAATTAGTATAACATTAATAAAAATACAAATAAAACGTCTAAATAAAAATCACCTGATGATGCAAACACGTGTAACTTGCTTAAAGTCAAGTGAACGTGACATGTACGATCAACCATTATTGGCATTTAATCTTATAGTTTGGCGATAGATTTTTGGTCGACGGGATAACTAAGTAGTACCATTTATTGTTATTTCCTTTTAAAATAATAGAAAATAATTTAAATATATATATATATATGTAACTGGTATTCGAAAACGATGTTTTCGCCAAATGGGCGTGAAAAAAATTGCGCCAAATCCGGTACATATACGATATCTGTGTCTAACAGTCATTTACATTATTGTGATTACTTAGTATCAGAAAACAGATTGAAGAGTATTTGGTATATTTTTACTATATGGGCTTTGGCGAGATAGAGAAAATGGCCTTGGTGAGTGAAGTGAATTTTATGTATATTTACTGGCAACCTATTTACTTTTCATAAACATATAAGCATTTTTTTTTCAATATTTATGATATTTATATATTACAAAAAAGAGCTATTATCTACTTTTAAATACGAATAGAAATAATTTGTGGTTCTACTTGATTATCCCGTCGACCAAAAAAATATCACCAAACTATAAAATTAAATGCCAATAATGGGTGATCGTAAATGTCAAATTTACTTGACGTTAAACACTTTACACGTATTTGTTACATCATCAAGTGATTTTTATTTCGACGTTTTATTTTTATTAATGTTTTACTAATTCATTTATTCTTTCGTTATTTAAAATAAAAATTATGTCATTTGCGTAATTGGGCTAATAGTTTGGCGATTTGTATAATTTGGCGAAATTGGTTGACGGGATAATCAAGTAGTACCTAATTTGTAATTAATAATAATAATAATAATATAAATATATAAATAAATTGTTATACATACATATATATATATGTCTTACAAGGGAAACTGGCAGAAGTAATTGTAAAAATGAATAAACTTATGCGTTGCATTCTATTCGTTTATTACCCTGGCGCCAAACAAAGCGATTTTAAGTTAAAAAGGCAGAAGAGTGACATAATCCCGAACAACGCTCACAATAATAGTGTTTTTTAAGTGTATGAGCACATTTGAAAGTAGAGTTTTATATTTAAATGTAAATTATATAAAAAGCAGTTAACATTATGATTGTTGAGTAAAATACTTAAATTTTAGGTTAAATGTGTGCCCCCCATCTCTCATCAAAATATTTTTCAACATGCTTTACTGTAAAAACACGCCGGTTTGTTGCCGTATTGTCCTATTGGTTTGTTGTCCTTTTGTCCTATTGGTTTGTGATCTACTTTTTTGATTCTATTTACTCTGCTGGAATAGACATATGGAAAACAGTAGCAGACCTGTCAGAAGAGGAAGTTTATTAAAAAATATAATGTAACATGTAATGAGATTGAATTTAAGCTACCAGAACCACATATAGCGAAAGTTGAGATGCTGGAAGTTCAAGAACAAACAAATGAAAATGAACAATCCGAATGTTCTTAAAGTTCAAAATTCAATCTGCGCAATCATTGTAAAATGCTCTCTAATTTAACAGTGTGATGACTAGAGAATATTTTAATTCCGGTTGCCATAAATGTCTCATTTCCGTACCAAACTGTACTTTAAATGATCAACTAAAAGAGTTGTTTCTTAATTGCCCAAATTTTGTCCAAGGCATACGATAGTATAATATTTCAATGAAGTTCGCATCGTTTTCAGCAAGGAAATTGCGGAAGGACATTGCAGGTGATGGACTTTATTGCTTTAAAATAGAAGGTTAAATTCACAATTTCGTTTGATTCAAGATTCGTTTGGAAAAATGGACCAGCGCAGCGGGCATAGTCTGCTAGTAATATTATAAAGAGGTAAAAATTGTTTATTTGTAGGAGGTAAGCTCTGAAACTACCGAACCGATTCCAAAAGTAATGGTATCAAAATGATGGTGTTCGTCCAACTTAGAACATAGGCTATATCTTATGTCCGTGCCACTGACCGAAAGGGGTTGCAGGAGCAAAAAAGTTCTAAAAATGCGATTTTTGTGTTACTGAAGGGCCTAGAAACATGAAATTTGGAATGGTAGTTACATATAAGATACTAATGATCTCTAAGGACATTTCTTAAAAAAATCGAAATTAAAAAGGGGTGAAAATGCTCGAAAAGCGTTCTCAAAAACGTTCTAAATGGCGATTTTTTTAGCAATTTTTGGAAGTACCAAACTGATATCAAAAATAATTGTGTCAAAATGATGGTTACAACCCTTGCTCTAACATAGGCTACATTTTATGTCGGTGCCACTACCCCTAAAGGGGGTGCAGGAGCAAAAAAAGTTCGAAATTGTGATTTTTGGTGTTACTGAAGAGCCCAGATACATGGAATTTGGCATGGTACTTACTTATTAGATATAAATGATCTCTAAAAACCTTTCTTAAACAATTCGAAATTTAAAAGGGGTGAAAATGCGCAAAAGCGTTCTAAAAAACGTTCTAAATGGCGATTTTTACGCAATCTCAAGAATTACCAAACCAATTTCAAAAATAATGGTGTCAAAATGATGGTGATAACCCTTGCTCCAACATAGATTACATTTTATGTCGATGCCACTACCCCTAAAGGAGGTGTACCGTTCAAAAGAAACGTTCGAAATTGTGATTTTTTTGTTACTGAAGGGCGCAAAAAGCGTTCTAAAAGGCGATTTTTACGCAATCTCAAGAATTACCAAACCGATTTCAGAAATAATGGTGTCAAAATGATGGTAACAACCCTTGCTCCAACATAGACTACATTTTATGTCGGTGCCATTACCCCAAAAGGGGGGTGCAAGAGCAAAACAACGTTAGAAAAAGCGATTTTTCTGTTACTGAAAAGCCTAGAAACATGAAGTTTGGAATGGTAGTTACTTATAAGATATAAAGGATCTCTAAGAACATTTCTTAAAAAATTTAAAATTTAAAAAGGGTGAAAATGCGCGAAAAGAGTTCTAAATGGCGATTTCTACGCAATCTCAGGAAGTACCCAACCGATTTCGAAAGTAATAGTTGGAAATTGATGGTGCTCCAATTGTCCAATATAGGATCTACTTCATGTCGGCATCACTACCACCTTGCGGTTGCATTTTAAAGAACTTTCTAAATTGTGATCTTTGTGATACTGAAGGGGCTAGCAACTTGAAACTTGGCATGGTAATTACTTATGAGATGTAAATGCTCTCTGAGAAGAGTTCCTTAAAAATTTTAAATTTAAATGGGGTGAGAATAAACGAAAAAATTCTAAAAACGTTCTAAATAGCGATTTCTGCAGAATCCCAGGAAATAAAAACCAATTTCAGAAGTAATGGTTTCAAATTTATGGTGACAGTCCCCGCTCCAACATAGCCTATATTTTACGTTGCTGTCACTACCACCGGGGGGTTACAGGAGCAAAAAATGTTCTAAATTGCGTTTTTTGTGTTAAAGAGGGGGGGGTCTAATATTTTAAATTTTGAATGGTAATTACTTCAAAGAATGCTTTCTAAGAATTGTCGAAAGAAAATTACAAATTTAAAAGGATAAAGTGAGCGAAAAGGGTTATATTAGCGTTCTAAATTACGATTTTTATTATACGAAACCGATTTCAAACATAATGATTGCAAATTGATAGTGATAGAACCTGCTCAAACATAAGCTATATTTTATGTCCGTGCCACAACACCTAGAGGGTTGCAGGAGCAAAAAAACTTTCTAAATTGCGATTTCTGCGGTACTGAAGAGGCTAGAAACTTTAACTATAGCACGGTAGTTACTTATAAAATATAAATGTCCTCTAAGAACAGTCGAAAATAAATTCGAAATTAAAAAGGGGTGAAGCGAAGAGAATGAGCAAAAAGCATTCTAAAAGAGCCCTAAATTACGATTTCTATGGAATCTCAGGAAATAATAAACCGATTACAAAAGTTATTGGTTGCGAATCAAGAGTGATAGTCCCTGATCCTATGCGGGCTATATTTTATGCCGGTGTCACTACCACCTGGTTGGCAGGAACAACAAGAAAGCCTTTAAAAACATCTAAATTCCGTTTTCTATAGAATATTAGGAAATACCAACCGCTTTCAAGATTAATGTTGTTGGCAAATTAATGGTGACAGTCTCTGTTTCAACATTTTTGGAGACATTCAATTTCAACTCTGTTTCGGCATTTTATGTTGGTGCCACTAACACCAGAGAGGTATTAGACTGTTGGATAAAAAGCTTGGAATTCGTCATGATGATTAATTTTAAGATGTAAATGTGTTAAGATGGTTTCTAAAAAATAAAAAACTTAAAACGAATACTGAAATAAGCGATGAAATGAGCATAAAAGTCTCAAAATGCTTTCTAAATTATCATTTATTTGGAATTAGTTTCAGTTCTTCTTATTAATTAAAATCTCATTTCTGTCTATTGCACTTTTATAATGAATTTTAGTCAAACTGTGGCTTAATTTGTAATTTTTGAATTATTCCAAAAAGAGTTCTTCTAATAAAAAATAGTCATGCAAATATCACTTGATATATTTCAACTATTACGCGAGCAAAGCCTCGGGGTTTGCTTGTTTAAAAATAAATCTTTCAAAAAATATTTTACTATTTTCAGACTGCATACAGTCCTAGGAATGTCTAAGGAATCTGGCACCACTATTTTAGATTGAAAGTTTTCTATTTAATACTTAAAATGTAGAATTTGCACGCAATTTGCACACTTCATCATAGAATTTGTATTTTCTTTTCATCGATTAAATAAGGCGACGAATTGCGTTAAAAATTGTTGTAGAACGATACTAGCCCTGTACTTTACTTATTAATTAATTTAATAATCACTATATTTCACTTTTTAATCCAGCTGAGAGAGAATAGTTAGAAGTGGTTAATATCTCTAATCGTAAGCACATAAAAATCATTCTAATATCTAAAACGTTTTCTCCATTTTTTTTTACTGTTATCTTTAAACTGAAGCATTAAAAGTTAAAGTATGCAACTAAAGATAATTTAATGTTTTTTTATCTCAATTTAGCTTACAAAAATTTTATTAATGACTTGTAAACGATTATTTTAATCTCTTGCAACAGTAAAAAAACATGCATGGACATTGTAATTGAAATCTATTATCAAGCGAAAAATTATAAGATGTACAATTTTCTTCGAATTCCTAGCAGCATAAAGCAGTTGCATTTTCGGCAGCTATAAAGAATCTTTCAAATTAGAAGTATGGGTGTTGTCGCACTAGGATTATTTTGTCTGTGTTGATAACGACTTTGGACAAAGTTACTTAAAAGTACTTTCGCATTAATCAAAAAGCTAACAAATCGGAAATTAGAGCATTGTCACGAACCTACTTAACTAGATGACAATTAAATCCAGTTGAAAAATCAGCGTAACATAATTAAGTCTTCTGTCCGTATAATATTAATTACCTTAGTGTTAATTATTATTTCAAGGGATTTGTTGTAATGGTTATGGTCTCATCCTGAAATCCATGGAATTGTTTATTCGTGGGAACGAACTTTAATTTATGATTACAAAACATGTTTTTTTCCTTAGTATTGTAAAAGGATATACATGAATACATTAAAGAAAAAGATATAATGAGGAACATTTTAATCTGCATCATTGGATAGGAATTCCTAACAATCATCAAGCAGTTACGCGTTTAACAACTGTAAAGAATCTTTCAAATTGGGAAAATGAATGTTAGAGCAGCAGGATTGTTTAGTTCAGCATCTATAATGACTTTGAATAAAGTTATTTGGAGTAGTTTCACATTAATCAAAAAGCTTACAGATCAGAAATAATGATAGGGTATTGTCGCTAACCTACTTAACTCGATGTCGATTAAGTCCAGTTGAGAAATTGGCGTAACATAATTAAGTCTTCTGTTCCAGTAAGATTAATTACACTAATACAACAAGGCACATCAAGGTATCTGTTTCTCATGTAACAAACGGTAATTTTTTTATTATTATTATTATTTTAGGGGATGCTGAAAAAGAAAATGGCATTGAACAGCTTCCATAATCCACAAATTTTGACAGTAATAATAATAATGCTAATTTAATGTATTTTTGATTAGGAAATACAGCATATGAATTAAGAAATAAAATAAATGATTTATTTAGTACTTACATAGCTGAAAATTTACTGTGCTAATTTTATTTTTCTAATAACAGAAAGCAAAATATGGAAACAATGGAACAACGCAGAAAGTATTCTGGATTACCTAGCTACGAACCAACTTAACATCCAACTTAAAGGTGGTTCGACTAGGTGAGGGGTAGGAAGTCATGAGAGAAAAATATTAAGTGTGGTTAATCCACAGTAAAAAGAGAAAAAAATTATTTTAATGACTAAGGTAGAAATGAGAGTAACTGAAATACTTAAAAGATTAAAAATATATAAATGTACAGAATAAAAAAGAAAGGTAAAAGAATTACATTAGATCCACAAAAGCAAACAAAATAGCTACCGAGAGAAAACTCCATCTTAAAAAAGACCCTTAACAGAGACCATACATTTAATTTAATACGGATAAAAATGCTAAAAAGATAGCAGATTAACAGTATTTTTTTAAGCATAGCAAACGAGTGAGAGAATCTTCATCAACAATTAAAAGAGCATATTTAGGACGTTTACGGTTGACGGGTCGGAGACCTCATATTCTGGTAATTCTGCAATTATTTGATTTGGAATATTGTAGGCAGTTTTATAAAAAATTTTGGCAAGCTGATTGATTCTTTTTTCAAGGGATGTAGTGCCTAAGTCTCTAAAAATGGTAGTGTTTCTAAGATAACGGAGGCCGTTTCTAATGTTTTTGTTGTGTGCTCTGTAAAGATATTTCATGATTGTTTTACATCCAAAGCCCCAGATTGGACAGTCATAAGTTAGTATACACCTGGTGCATGCATTATAGAGAATTGGTTTATTTTTTATTGAAAGAGTCTTGCTTTTAAAGAAAAGTGAAAGAAATTTCGAAATGCCGGCGGCTTGGCCTTATTTACTTCCACGATTTGGATATTAAGGAAGTGCTTTTTCCAGTTTAATCTTCTGTCAAGTGTAAGCCCCAGATATTTAGCATTCTTAGACCAGAGAATAGTGGTGTTATCAACAGTAAGACGGTTAGAGTATGCTAATTGTTTAGAGAAGTAAATAGCAGTAGTTTTTTTCAGTAAGTTTGACACACAATAGGATACACCAGCAAAGAAAGGAGGATTTTGTATAAGGTGTATGGGTGGTAAGCAGAGGCATACATTGACCGCATACAGGACGAAAAAAGTCCTCAGTGTACGTCGAATATCGTTAAAGAAAATGTTGAACAATGTAGGTCCGAGGACAGAGCATTGAAGGATGCCAGCAAGAGTATGGTAAAGTGCGGAAAGTATATTGTTAATGCGAAAGGCAGAAAGTGCGGTCGCTAAGGTATGAATGTATTAGGTGTATGAGTCTAGCATCAGTATTAAGCTTAAATATTTTGATATAGTATACGTAGTTATAAATATATGTGTATTTATTAAAAAGATTACAGTTTATTAAATTTCTGGTGTCAGTTTTAAATTAAAATAAAAGTAATTCCTATGGTATAATTTCAATCTTGAATCTTCACTGCACTGCGTGAACTTCGTATTTCTATACTTTTACCTTTAGTGTAACATGAAAAAGATATGAGATTTTTAACATCTTTTTCGAGAATTATTGGAAAACATAACTCATTCATTTCTGTCGCAGTTGTATAATGATATTTTAGAAGGATAAGAATTGTGATTTTAGCAGATTTTTTCCAGTTGTTACAAGGTTGCATATAAATTACAAATTCGTTTTTTGAAAAGATTTTCAGAGAAATTAAAATCACGAAACTCTGTTAGGGGATAGTATTTAGAATTAATAATTATTTATATGTAAGAAGTTATTTTTTTAAATAAGTAAAGTAATTGTGAAGCAATTTTAAATTGTTCAATTTTCTACTGTCTGCTTTTGGTATCGGGTTTACGCTCTGATCACACAAAATTTTTTGGGGCAGGACAGACTCTGGCTCTGATGATACAAAATTTTTGACAGCAGAATACGGCTGTGTTCTGCGTTCGGAATAGACACATGCAGTGAACAAGGGAAAAAGTTCGAAAGAAACTTCAAAAGGAAGAAAAAGCGACGCCATGTAGAATTTGGCTGTAGCAACTATATCAAAATGAAGTGTAAAATATATTTGTTAAATGGTATATAAAGTTTTGTTTCACTTTGCTGGATATTTTGTGTGATTTTACTGGATATTCATCCTGACTATGTGAAAAATCCTTTCGTGATAGAGACGAAACTGGGTATTTCTGAAATCACCATTACTGAAAAACATAGAAACAGACGAAACAGTGTAAAAAATTAGTAAAAATAGATTTATTTTTTGTACTTTTAGCACTCTTTATGAGCATTAATGTTTATTTAAAACTAGTCGGATGTGCTAATTCCAAAACTTTCTTATCTCTCATACAGGTTGATACTTCGAAATTCGCTATCACGGTGCCAGAATTAAATGGTAATCTATGCCCATCATGGGGATTCTAAACATATGAAATTCCGTGAATTAGTTCTTGAGATATGATTATCACTAAAATCGTGCAAATCCTGCAAAATGTAGCGCAGCAGCGCCACCTATTGGGCGATTAACACCAAACTTTAATGCGCAACAATTTGTGTCAACATTTAACTCAATCTGAAGTTAGATGAAAATTCGCGCATTAGTTCTTGAGATAGAACTAACGCGGAAATTGTGAAAAGTTTAGCATAGTAGCGCCACCTTTTAGGCGATTTACACTAAAATATAATCAGCACCAATATTTGTCAAAGTATAACTGAATCTGAAGTTTGATGAAAATTCGTGCATTAGTTCTTGAGATACACTGATTAAAAAATATGGTTCTGGCATCTAGAATCTAAATTGTGGCTCGAGGAAAAACAGTTCCATGCCATCACTATAAATTCCAGTTCCCTTTGTAAGAGAGTTCTAGAGTCTTCTACTAGAATTCAAAAGCGTTTTCCTATATTCTCGTGGTCAAGCTTATTTAAAAATCTCTGAAAATAGATGCGAACGCAAGAGGTTAGTTTTAGTAACTGTAATTCTAGTTTATGAAACCATTCCAGAAATCAAGCGATACTTTCTCGCCACTGAAACGATTCATCATCGTTTCGTCAGTTAGAAAATAAGAGACTAGAAATTCTAGGTCATTTCGTCTATTCAGCTTAGTTGCTTACCCTATTCGCGTAGCTCCGAAATCTATATTTCTAGTTTAGGGATACAGAAAATGACTACCTATTCATTCTAGATGAAGGCGGTATTTTTTTATTCTCAGTGTACAGCTATTGCGAAAATCGTTAAAAATGCAGCATACCAACGCCACCAGTTAGGCGATTTACAACAAAAACTAATCGGCACTAATTTATATCAAGAACTAACAGAATCTGAAGTTTGATGGAAATCCTTGCATTAGTTCTTGAGATAGAGCGCCCACAAAATTTTTGTCACATACAGACAGACTCACCGACAGACACTTTGTAAAAATGTGTTTTTCAGGATCTCTGACATCTAAAACGTGTAAATTCGTCGAAAACTGGAAGTCGAAAATTTTCACAAATCCCATACTTTCTTCTTGTAAAAATAGAAGAAAGTAAAAAACTAAATTAAACATGAAGCGCTACAATCCATTTGGGTTCCTGGTCTACAGTGTACTTTCCTGTTTTCTTGAGCATGTGCCTTAAGCTGCTATGCGGCATATATCTCGGCTAGGTGGTCAGTCTAAAACGAGACCCTTACTGTTTAGTTTTCAAGTAAGCTTGGTACTCATTTAATCGACCCCTAAGGTATGAAAGGGACGGTTTATTTTTAAAATCATGTTTAATTTCCTGACTGAAATGTATGTTACTCCAAACAGATTTCCTTACAATACGTCATTTTGTGTGGTTCGCAAATTATGGGAAATTCACTCTTTGATTTACCGTTGGTAAGAAAGCCCAAACTAATGGGGTTATTACAAAATTTTGGTTCTGTTTCTTATTTAAGATATGGCAATGGGGAAGAAAAGAAATATTTTAACAGTATTTAGTATGGCAGATTTTATCTGCAACATATCAGTTTCACCTCCCGTTTTTTCAAAATCTACTTTAAATAAGTAAATTCACTATTACAGTTCATTTTTTTCTTCAAACAATTCATAGTTCTACATTTATTTAGTTATTTTTTTTCCTTTTTCCTTTCACAAGGATCTTTACTCAATACATATAAAGATGTATAGTTTCATAATTTTTCTACTTATTCAAAATTCTCATTCTCGCATATTTATTTATATTTCCATTCCTAACGGTTTTTATTTAAAATGTAATCACGATCATAGTTAACTCCGTACAGCTGCACTTTCTTTTAACCGTTCATTTTCTTGAACGTATTTTATTGGCGCTATAAATAAACTACTCTCATTTCCTATTAGAACTTGACGGGTAAAAAATGAAATAAAGAAAAGATGTATTTATTGGAATTGCAGTTTTAAATTACATTTTCAATTATCATTATGCTTTCTACAGTTCACATACATTTATTAAAGATTACTCAATCACATTTAACTGCATTCTGTTAATGTAAACATAATCGAGACTTGATGTCGCTCTTAGTCTTGAAACATGTAGGGTTGCTTCACATCCTGTGGGTGCGCCGAAAGGCTGGGCTGCCACGTTATTTGTCTGCTAATCCTGCAGCCAATCCTTTGTCTCTATATTATCGGCGTCAAAAACTTGATTAATTGGCGATAATACATTATGCCAAGGCATGTGATTTGAGTACGCATCACCAGAGAGTTCGCTCCCGACCGCCCTGCTGAACGGTCCGCAAAAAGGACCGCTGTTGTTTTCTTTTACTTTTTGTGACGTTGCGTAGCAGTTTTTCATGAACGGATATGCTTCTACACATAGAGATATACTTAATCTCTGCTTTTACAGAGCTTCGTATTTGAGGCTCCCTTTTGTGAGATGTCCTTCTTCGTATTGAAAAAAGAATAAAGACTAATTGTGCTTACATCTATATGTTGGAGTTTTTTTTTTTACACCATTTCAGCGAACCCGTGAACCACCAACCTCATCGAACCCGATCTTCTCTAGAAGTTATAAAAAATAACGTTCCGTTATACAAGCCAGCCGTAAAACAAAGCAGATGTATCATTGTACGGAATAATCTCTGCTGCAATTTTTAAGCATCTAAGCACCGCACATTTTCAATTTTTATAGCGTTGTATAGAAGGAAAAAATACTTTTAAATGCAGTTTGTTGGGAAACAGCATCTTAATTTATTTTTGAGATATTAATTTTTTTGTGGTTTTTAAAAAAAAATTTTAATGTTGGCAACTTAATTACTCCATTTCTGTAAAAAGTAAAGGAAAAATAGTTGGAAATAGTAGACTATTATATCTTTTTGTTGCCATTTTCTCATAATAGCTGAAAAGAGAATGTAATTAAAATACAAACTATTTTTTAAAAATATAAAAGAATGATTTGTGATAAAACATGGAGCTATTTCTAATTAAACTGTATTTAATTTTAAGTATCTATATTAATGTTACAAATAAATGAAGTATATGAATCATTAGATAGCCGCTTTTTTTAGGTGCGTTCGTAATTATATAAATACGTAGCACCTATAGTCGTCGTTCAGTCCGTCCGTCTGTCCGTCCGTCTGTCTGTCCGCATATAACAGAGCAAAAACTACCCAACCGAATGGTCTGAAATTTTTAATATATGATTGTTGCAAAATTTTGTCGAGCCATTTCAAATTTTATGAAAATCGGATGTATAGTTTAATTACAGGGACAGTCAAAAGTTTTTCTTTACATTACGGCCAATGGGAAAAATTATTACAAGTGCATTTTAATGATGTTACAGCCTTCCGAATGGTCTGAAATTTTAAAGATATAATTATTGCAAAATTTTGTCGAGCCTTTCAAATTTTAGGAAAATCGGATGTATAGTTTAATTACAGGACAGTCAAAAGTGTTCCGTTGCATTACGGGGAATGGGAAAAAAATTATTGGAAGTGCATTTTTATGATGTTACAGACTATGCACTTTATGAAGTGCAAAAAATATACATTCAGTACAATATGGGGTGCAAAAATTAATTATAAAACTAGTTATAGCACGAACGCACCTCATTTGCCACGTTTGACGAGCAATTTCCAACTTGTTTTTCTTTCTTGCGCGTTTCTTGAATAACGACGTCGTCGTTTGCTGGGATTGTGTGTTATTCTGCGATAATGACGCCCTATGCATACTTTTCTGTAGATATTGTTTAAGACTCGTTTGTCAATGTGGAATTCTTCAGCTGATGCAAATGACGTCATTTTATATAAAATAAAAGCCTGTATTTTATGTCTTAAAATTGAAATATATTTTGTACTATTTATATTTATATACATTTTTTTTCATCGGGGGCGACACTGAACTCTGAAAAACCAGAATTACTGTTTTCTAGTTATTATTTTATTTTCTACTTTTAAATGCTCAAAATATTCTTTTGTTGCATTTTCATAACCAGTTGGTCTATTATAGCGAGTGTGTTTTTGCGCATAATTAGTAATAAGGAGCATAAAGTGTTGCATAATTGTTGTAGTTCGTATATAGTTGGAACCATTTTGGCAATTTATCACCTGAGCCTGGATAACGGGAAAATACCTTGTTAATTTATTTATAATTAATTTTTAAAAATATTAAAATGTTGTATTGTCGCCGGAAAAAAAACTTTGTACGTAATTTTTATAATTCTAACATATAAGGAAGTAACTGAAAATTCGATTATACGATTCCATGTTTACACACATCTATCAATTTAACTTAAAGAAAAGAGTTTAAAAAAGCATGTTACTTTGTTGCCTGTGATATTCATGAAATGTCACTGTAAATTTATACCGAAAATAGTAATAGACCAGGTGCCGGCAGCACAGACAATCCCCTCGAGTGGATCTCTCAAAACGCCTCCTGTGTCTTTAAAAGTTAATTAAAAACCTATCTTGAAAAACGCGGCACGGACCAAGGCGGCGTTGGAACTTTGCGACCTCCTTTCGAAGCGCATTTAGCACAATACCAAGTTTAAACTTCGAACAGGGGTTTTGTTTCAGCTACACTGTAAAAGGAAAAGTTTATTACCACGCTAAATTTAGTTTTATGAAATGCCAAATGAAGTTTAAATATGCACGACTTTTATTGTCAATACCACATTAAGTTCATAAAAATAAAACAGATTAAAATAAGATTAAAAAAGAGTTATACAGAATAGCAATATTTGATATTGTTTAGGCTTCATATGTCTTTGAACTTTTATGGGATACCCATTCATACTTTGGGGCTATTACATATATAACGTTATGAACATTTTGCTAATTTTGGGTCCCTCCCCCATTATCATTCTTTAACACCGCCCCCCCCCCCCCCCCACACACACACACCACCACCACCACCATCCGATGATATCGTTATCAATGTCTAAAAATTATTTTACTTTTATATTCCTTTTCTTTCTTTTTATACGCTTGATATACACATATGATTATACATTTATTAGCTGCATACTTTACGGATTCAAGAAGTCAATAAATTATCAATAAATGAAATAAATTTATATCAAGAGTTACTATTTAAAAGTATTTAATAATAGCATATTGTTACATAATGTATTCAAAAGTAATATTGCCTTCTTGCTGGGGAGGTTAAAAGCAGAACTTAACAACTGAAATCTGCCACAGGGGACTAATGTTTTAATTCTACCTCACACCATTTTCTCAAAACAAAAATTATTGACATTCGAGAACATTAGGAAGAGATATACTATACAATATATGCTTGTTTTTTTAATAGAAGTGAGAACAGAATAGAACAAGTGGGTAAGTGTGATCACAGATCGCACAGAGGGTTTCGTTTAATATTCCTTTCGAAAAATCTGTTAGTTCCACATTTCGCAACCAGGGTGCACTCTTTTCCAAACAAACCTCTATCCGAACGAAACTCCGTTTTACATACTACCCGTAGATATATTAGTTGAGGGGATTGAGCCCATAGCTCCCGAGATAAGTAGGCGCCCCTGGTGTTAAAAAGTGGAACTAAAACATGTAAGGCTATGTTGCATAATATGAAAGAATGGTCAAAGGGGTGCCGGCAAAAGTTGGAAAAGTGCTCCCCGGGTGAAAAGGGCGGAGGTTAGAAAAACTGCTTAAAATACACAAGTTAGAGCTCGGAGGAGTAAATAATATAAGACTTTTTGAAAATTTTATGATTTGTCGTGTAGTCTGATGTATTCAGTTGAGAAGTATGCAAAATTTCATGTCTCAATTAAGGGCTCTCTTAGAAAAAATTCCTTAAAATACATAAGTGGTAGCTCAAAGGGTTAAACGTAAGACTTTTTCAAGATTTTATGATTTGTCGCCTGGCCTCAGGTGTTCTGCTATAAGTATACAAAATTTCAAATCTCGAGTTTAATAAGGGGCTTCTATATTTAATAATTGCTTAAAATACGCATGTGGGAGCCCAAAAGGTTAAATGTACGACTTTTTCAAAATTTTATGATTTGTCGTTTGATATGAGGTGCTCAGCTATAAGTATGCAAAATTTCACGCCTCCAACCTAAATAGGGCTCACTTAGAAAGAATTGTTTAAAATACACATGTGGGAGCGCAAAGGATTAAATGTACGACTTTTTCAAAATTTTGTGATTTGTCGTTTGATGTGAGGTGTTCAGCTATAAGTATGCAAAATTTCACTCCTCCAACCTAATTAGGGGCTCACTTAGAAAGAACTGCTTAAAATACACATGTGGGAGCCCAAAGGGTTAAATGTACGACTTTTTCAAAATTTTATAGTTTGTCGTTTGATGTGAGGTGTTCAGCTATAAGTATGTAAAATTTCACGCTTCCAACCTAAATAGGGGCTCACTTAGAAAGAATTGTTTAAAATACACATGTGGGAGCCCAAAAGGGTTAAATGTACGACTTTTTCAAAATTTTATAATTTGTCGTATGATGTGTGGTGTTCAGCTATAAGTATGCAAAATTTCAAGTCTCCAACATGTATAGTTTCTGAGAACGGGCTCTGTGACGGACAGACAGACGGACGGACGGACGGACAGACAGACAGAGGAGCGAGACGAATAGGGTTTCGTCAGATGAACGAAACCCTAAAAATAGTCGCTTTGTCTTTCTTTACTGGTAAACGCAAGTATCATTTCCTACATATTATAGTCCTGATTTCGCTACTAACGAATTATATGCGCATATGGCAGAAGAACAGGAATGCCAAACGTTGGCGGATGTTTGGAGTGAAATTATTGTATAAACATGTAATGGCTTTAATAATAGCTTTGTATTTTCATAAAAACATATAAAAAATAATAATAATAAAGATAACAGAGATTTTGGATGTAAAGAAAAAGTTTCTGAAAAAAGAAAAGTTTGGTAGGGTCAAAAATTAAAACGATATCAAAAAGTAACCCCTCCCTCCCCCTAGAGATATCTTACGAAAACAAGTGCCAGACCCCTCCTCCCCCCTGAAGTGATAACTGTATGTATGCACAAACATTTTTTCTGGTATATACAGCTACAGCCTATACCCAATCCTACACTGTATAGTTTTTTACGAAATCTTATTATTCTTTTAGCAACGAATTTTTAAGAATACAGTTAATAATTCATATATTTACTAGTATTAAAAAATGCTCTGACGAGCACCAAAAAAGGTTAATATGTTTTTAAGTATGAAAATGGGTTTGACAAGTGCTTCTAATTGAGCATGAAAAAGGACAAGGGGTCCCTTCCTGGCTGCAGCTCACTGTCAATGCCAACTTTGAAAAAATCATATTTGCGCTTATTCCATATAAAATAAATTCGCAGTACTTTAGTAAAACTTTCCGCCGTGCTTTACATCAGAACTCCACGGTCCTACTATTGTACTGCGCATTCGTCTGCAATGCAACTTTGTACAGTGCACTATGTACCATTATTTCTCTACAAATTATACTACACTGTACAATGTACAGTGTACATTCCTATTATGCTTTTGAACCTCAGCGCACACTCACACTGTGCTTTTGTACTTCCGTATTAAAGGTGTATGCGTCTAATGTTCGTTTATAATTTACATATGCACTGTTGTACTGCATAGTACATCTTACAGCCACAGCCACTTGGATATAATTTCAACAATCAATGAATGCATTATACTGTTAGGCGTGCACATGTAGAATTGTTCCTGTGCAGAGTGCTGCAACAGTCTGCACTGCACTACAAATCAGTTTTCTGTACAGTTCTACACTACGGGCGTGCTTGGTGGCACTGCATGAGTGTGATATGCTGCAGGAACTAAGATTTTTGGTACTAAGTTGCCTTACGTTCATATTTAATCAGGCTGCGTCTTTACTGGCTGTGTCTTTACACTACGCATTTTTATCGTAACTGTGGCTGATTTTTTTTTATATGGAAAAAGCGCAAATATGATTTTTTCAAAGTTGGCATTGACAGTGAGCTGCAGCCAAGAAGGGACCTCTTGTCCTTTTTCATGCTCAATTAGAAGCACTTGTCAAACCCATTTTCATACTTAAAAACATATTAGCCTTTTTTGGTGCTCGTCAGAGCATTTTTTAATACTAGTCATTTAAATTTTTTGATAATTATATATTGAATATAAATAAACCTGAGTTGCTTTTAAATATTCCCAATACTTTTTTCTTATTTCGCACAATAATGCTTTATTTAACCAAGTAATGCACACTGTTTTAAGAGGTTCAGAGTTTTTTAATCAAATTCACGTTATTTTTATTCATAATTTAATTTACTTGGGCTCCCTTAAATATAATTAATATAATTCCTTAAACTGATATTAGTTTTTGTTGCATTAAAATATCTCAATTTGTTGATTCTCTCTAAACAAGTAAACCCTGTTGGTTTACAATGGAAGTCTACAGGTATTTGGCGATATATCGCCAAGTTGGCGACAAACTTGGCGGTGTTTGGTGATAGAACAGGGTCCAGCCTATGGTAACACCCCCCCTTATAGATATGGAGATGCATTAAATGCTGTTCTATAAATAATGAGATGCGTTTCATTCGAGCGTTGCCATTAAACAATTAACAAATAATCGCGATTTCTGTGACACATACGATAGCGTAATATATATATATATAGATTATCGTGGGAATCGAAGGCTGAGTCCACATCGTATCGTTTAGCTAGACCGGTTATACTAACATCGTTCTCATGTTTTGCTACAATTTCTTTTATTGAACAGTAATTCGCTTAAGCTTCTATTACTGCTATCACTAAGCACTTTTTCATTCTTAGAAGCCATAATGAGAGCTAATATTAGCGCAAACCTGAGTAAAAGTAAAACAAAAAAGAAAAAACATTGGCACTCCGGGAGTGCCAATAGAAGTGAAAACTTCAACAATTACGTGTGTTTTTTTAATCGTCAGGAAATGTTTTATTGTGCAGGAAACACTTTTAAATGTATAATAATGAATAAAAAAACACTAAACTATTACTACCAAAATTATATTACAATTTTCATAGTAATATAATTTAACTATATATTGCATATAAATAAACATTAATAATTTGTAATATATATTATTATATTAAATTATATTATTAAATTATACATGTACATATAAATAAACAAATTTTCGTACAAAAATTCTCGTATTGCATTTAAAGATTTATCCGGTGAAATATAAACGGCAACCATTACAATTCAATACTATCCAAATATTGAAATCCATACTCCAATTCAATACTATCCAAAAGTATTTTTATTAATGAATACAATACCACAATTATATTACGCTTGGCGCGCTAGTGTCTATGTGCCAAAATACTAACATGTCGGTTACGTAACAGTGTCTCCAAATCAGTGGTTTTTCTCCATCTCAAAAAAAGCTCAACGCGCCTAAAGAAGTTTTCGAAAACTGATATAATGTGTGTGTGTGTGTTCCTGTGTGAACGACGGGAGAAAAGGTGAGCTTTAGCTTCGTTCTTCTTTTGCGGATTGAGCTTAAGAGGGAAAAGTTCCTGTCATTCACCGCTTGGCGCGCTAGTATCTATGTGCCAAAATGCTAGCATGTCGGTTACGTAACAGTGTCTCCAAATCAGTGGTTTTTCTTCATCTCAAAAAAAGCTCAACGCGCCTAAAGAAGTTTTCACTTCAAAAAGTTATTTTTTTTTACAGTAATAAAGGTACACAAAGCTCTCTGATATGCACACCTTACTCCAAACATGACTAATAACAACAGTTATGTGAGGGTTGCCAACTGAACTATTCGGCTGCCTTGGTCGTGAACCGAGATATTGCACGCCCACCGAGTCAAATTTTGATCATTGAAGTTGGACATAAACCGAACTGGTCATAAACAGAGGTGGTTGTGAACCGAGATTCCCCTTATATTTTGACCTATAAGTTTGCAAATATGCCATTATTTATATATTCGATGGCGATGATCATTAAGCATCTTGGCGATTTTGGCGATGAAACTCACCGATTTCAGAGTAACGTTCCGAAGTGTACTTGAATCGCCACAGACGTCATATGAACATCATCTTGACGCGATTTTTTTCTGACGCCAATGTCATATACGCACAGTGGTACTTACTATCGCCAAAGTTTTATTATTTTGCTTGATATGGTAACCCGAATATTGTTGTTTATTTATTAATAAATTGTTTATTTACTTTTATTTTCTTTTTAAAATTTATATAAATTGTTTAGTTCTATTGTTATTAATTAAACTTTTTAAAATTTATTGTTAATTCCTTTTTAAAAATATATGTGTAACTGGTATTCGAAAACGAGGTTTTCGCCAAATTGGCCTCAGGAAAAACATCGCGCGAACGTGGTGCGTATATGACATCTGCACCATACTTGTTACAATTTGATTATCCTGTCGACCAAAAAATTATCGCCAAACTATAAGATTAAATGACAATAATGGATCATAGCAAATGTTACATTCACTTGACATTAAACACGATACACGTGTTTGTTACGTCATCAAGTGATTTTTAATTCAAGTTTTGGCACAGATATCATATACGCCCCATATTGGCGCGATTTTTTTGACGCAGCCAATGTCATATACGCACTAGGTACTTAACTGGCGCCAAAGTGTCGTTATTTTACTTAATATGGTAACCCGGATATAGCTGATATATGAACGATGTTTTCGCCAAATTGGCGTCGAAAAAAATCGCTTATTAGTATTTTTATTAATGTTTTACTAATTTGTTTATTCTTCCGTTATTTAAAATAAAAATTATGTCAGTTTGTATCATTTGACGAATAGTTTGGCGAAACTGGTCGACGGGATAATCAAGTAGTCTTTTTGCTGTACATTTTCGACAATATCTCAAGCAAAAGTACCTAAAGTTAAACGAAACCCTAATTATTTAAGGCACAGATGTCATATACACAACGGGTTTCTTTCTGATGCCAATTTAACGAAAACCTCGTTTTCGAATAGCAGTTACAGATATATTTTTAAATTACTTTCTATTTTTTTAAAAAGAAATAACTATAAATAATGTAAAGTTTAATTAATAACTATAGAACCAAACAATTTATATACTTTTAATAAATAAAATAAAAGTAAATAAAAAAATAATTGATAAATAAACAACAATAGCTCAGTTACCGTATCAGGCAAAATAATGCATTATCGCACCAGTTATGTACTCTGGTGCGTATATGACATCTCTTCCTTATTTAAAATAGATGGAATGGTATTTTTTAAGGTATGCTTAGTATGTGAAGTATTTATATTACTGCATACCTATCGCTTGTGTAAGTCAGGATGTTATGATGAAAATTAAAAAAAACTTACATTTAGCTTCTGAACAGAAGCTTGGGATTTACCCTGATTTTTTTCCTTCAACTCGTTTGTGCTCCATTGTGTCTATTACTCCAGTTCAAAATATTAATCAAGAAAGTTTATATATATATTTATGAAAATTATGCATTGTCTGCTTAGGTTGACGTTTCAAAAATGCAAAAATCTGCCAGATGAATTTCAATTTTTATTGACTTATGAAAACAAAAGTACACGTGTTATCCTTTTTTTTTTTTTTTTAATTATTGTACTGCTTTTTAGGGAGTGGCAACACGAAATAAGTTATTGAATTAGAAGGTTAGAAAATGAAAAGGAGAGATTTATATAATTTTATGGAGACATTATAAAAGACAAATTCGATTTTCTCAGCGACCGTCAAACATACAAAGATGAAAAAAAAACCTATTCTAAGTTTTAACAAGAGGATCAAAATAAAACAAAAACGAAGTTAATCCACCCACTGGAACGTTAGCTACACTTTGTTGAACTTTGTGTCTTCATTTTTTCGTTTAAGGTTAAATAAAAAACTACTGAAAGCGACAGTAATTTTTTAAATGCTATCAGTTTATTCGTCTTGTCGAGTTCTATCTTTCAAAAGAAAAATCATTGTCGTACGTCAACTGGTTCGCCAGAAATTTAAGAAAGTCGTTTGCATTTTCTATTTCTTAATCATATTATAGCTTAACGCTACCGCGTTTGCTATGATTGTACGGAAATCCTCTGAGCGCGAGTAATACTCGCACTTGACCATTTATCTTAGAATAAAATCAAGTCACATATTTCGATATGACTTTAGTATAGGTAAATATATTGATTAAAATCGCGAGAGTGCTCTATTACTGCCACTGCACTAGGGAAGCGAATCGATCACTTTACGGTCGCTTTTAAAATTGACCTCTTACTTTCTGAAAATTACTTTATTTCACCACCTCCTACCGTAGCAAGTAACTGGAATAAATTTAGTAATTATCTCGGTAACTCCAATCTCCTTTTTCCTGAAATCAATAATCCTTCTGATATATATTCTGCTGTAATTCACCTGCATAATCTTGTCACTAATGCTCAAAAGCACGCCACTTCTCAAAAATAAAAAAAATAAATAATTACAGTAGAGTCCCGATTATCCGAGTCCCGCTTAACCGAGTTATTTTCTTCTGATGGACGGATGGATTCCATTATTATGAAACAGCCATTATAAATGAAGCGTTAGGTGAATATGAAAGAGCAGTCGAGTTTTTTTTTTCTTTCGAAAAAAAAATTATGGCCATTTCATCGCCAAAAGTGACGCCAGCTTGGCGATAACTCTAATATTTCGCCAAATTCCCATAGACTTCCATTGTAAACCAATGGGGTTTACTTGCTTATAGAAAATCAACAAATTGAAATATTTTAATGCAACAAAAACTAATATTAGCTTAAGGGATTGCATTAATTATATTTAAGGGAGTCCAAGTAGATTAAATTATGAAAAAAGTAACATGATACAATGCTTAGCATGCTTTCCCAAACATACATTTTAAGGGAGACCAAAAGGGTCGCCAAGTGCGGCTAGTTTGTATAATTTTACGAGTAGTTTGGCGATTTATATAATTTAAGGAAATTGGTCGACGGAATAATCAAGTAGTACCCTCAATTTAGTAATAGAGCATTACTATCTATTAAAATATTTAAATATACGTTTAAATTGTATTTTGGAATTGCAATGCATTTTATAAATAGTTTTCACATGTTTTATTTTCATATTTTATATTATGCATATCCATGATGGGTAAGTATTACGGTGGCCCCTAACGACTAGTTTCTTAAAAGTAACGGAAAGGTAAAATTTATGTTTCAACTCCTTATTTAGTGAAGATTAATGTAAATCCGGTTTATGCGAGTTTTATGCTTATCTGAGGTGCGCTTAGTCCATATTAACTCGGATAATCGGGACTCTACTGTATATTTCTCTTTCCTTCTAACATCTGAAACCTTTGTAAAGTAGCAATATTCTCCGGCGACTCTTTCAGTCTCCTCGAGACTCCTCCTTTAAAATCTGCAATTAATAAACTTAATAACAAGATAAAACTAGTCGTTGGGGCCGTAATACCCATCATGGGTATGCATAATATAAAATAATGTGGAAATTATGATCCCAAATATCAAGGCAACTGATTGCCGATCGACTTCATTCTTTATGTAAAAGTTATGTTACATTCATTCTTTAAAAGAAATAATTCCAACATTTTTTATATACACTTCAACTGAACGAATATTTCGAAAGTCCGAAAAAAATAGTTCCTGGTAATTAAGATCACTGAAATTTAATAGCTTTTTCGTACTATTACATTCTATGTACATACCTAATTTCAAGCCTCTATCTCTATTTGTTCGGTAGATAGTGTTTAAAATCATGACTCGATGACATCATAAACTTTAAATGCTCTATTACGGAATTGCGTAAAAGAAACATCCTTACAACTCCAAAAATGATAATCATGTTAATTAACAGCTTACTGCGTCGTATTAAGCGTCTCATTTCCAATTAAAATATATCTTTGAACTGAAATTTTAATGAAATACAGTGTGAAATACAGAATGAAATACATGAAAAAACAAAGAGTGTGAAAAATATGATTACAAATATCTCGGCAACTAATTATCCGATCGACTTCATTCTTTATGTAAAATGTATGTTTTTTTATTATCTTTCATATTCACTCCTTAAAATAAACAATTTCGAAAATTTTTATATACCTTTTATCAGAACGAATGTTTCGAGAGTCCGAAAAAAATAGTTCCGGATAATCGAGGTTACTGAAATTCAACAAGATTCGTCTAATTATTATATACTAAGTACATACCCAACTTCAAGTCTCTATCTCATTTTGTTCGTGAGATAGAGCTTTTACAAGCTTACACACAGACAGATAGACGGGCGGCAAATTTTTTTTCTAAAAATATGTTTTTCGGAATCTCCAGAGTCTGAAACGTGAAAATCCGTCAAAAAAATTTCGATTTTTAAAACGATTACAAGACGTTCAAGACTCTTACCCTATACTACGTATGATGGGTAAGTAAAATGTAATTTTCAAGAAAAAACAAAAACATTTCATTAAGTTCTTAGAACTTTTAGAACTTAGAACTTTAATTCTATTTGGCCAATTAAAAAGAACCTTGACAAAAATTTCACTCCCATTCCCCCTCTTTCTATCAAGAGTCAAAATTTTTGGCAAGATCCTACGCATTACAATTCTACACTAACCCCGCCTCGCCAGTCTCTCTCTTGTTGAAGTTACAATTTATAATTTTCTTGCCTTCCCTCTTGATCCCCTCAGCGAAATTCAGCCAATTTTTATCCATAGCATTATCGAAATTCTCAAAAACCGCAAAGAAGCTGAGTATGATAATATTACTAATAATGTTCTCGGCCATTCACCTACTATTTGCATTCTCTATATCATCAAATTAACAAATTCTGTTCTAATATCCTACTATTCCCCCGAAACCATGGAAAACATTCATCAGCTATCCCATTCCTGAACATGCTTCTTATCTTAGTGATTCCACTAACATACGAGCTTATTAAAGTTGATACAGTTATAGGTAAAGTCGTGGAAAAAAAAAAGTAAACACCCCTAATATAAAAACTCCTCAACAAATTATTGTAGACGAAAGTTATCGGTACCGAACGATTGGAAATAAAGTCTATTTTTAAATTATGTATATAAAATTTTCTTAGGGGGCCATCTACATATTAAAACGAATCCAAACTTCATTTTTTTCAATGGCAATACCAAATTTTAACGCGATATTTCAAATCTTCGGTTCAAACTATGCCTAGACACCGAATTTCAAGTCATTTGAATGATAGGTTTTTGAATTATAAACATTTAAAATTTAGTGCTTGTAATGTTAAATTGTATTTTCATATTTTTATTTATATCTCCTGGAATTATGCTCCTAATGTGCTATTTTTTTTTTTTTTTTTTTTTTTTTTTTTTTTGTAGCAATAATACTAATATACCAAAACATAAACAAGCTGAATTTTCAATTTTTATAATTTTATGATATGAATTATGAAATTAATATTAAAAAAAATTACGAATTGCAACCTACAATTTTTTTGATGGATTCCGATTTATTAAGTCCTGCTTTATGGAAATCCGAAATTTCACATTTTTCTTCCAAGTAGTTTTCAAATTAAGCCTAAACTAGTTGGATGTGCCAATCCCAAAACTTTCTTCTATCTTATACATCTTAATATTTCAAAAACTAATTACACATGTTAATACTTCAATATTATTAGTTCATTACTATACCAACTTTGATTTTCATCTTAAATTCCTGCTTCAGTCAATTAAATGAACTAAAAACGAGTTAATCTATATCATGATATTTGTTAAAATTAATAGTTTTTCCTAATTCTGTTGTTATCAGATGTTTGCGAATAGCCGGCTTAGCAGGAAGTGAGTTCCCGCCTTTGCACGAGCCGCCGATGGACAATAGAACTACGAAAAATCAAGAAAAGTATACAAAAATCGCTATCACAGAGCCCCTTTACCGCGCGATATTTCCAAATTCAAGGAGGACCTGTTGGCCAAAGCCAAAAACATGCACAAAAAATTTGGTTCAATTGTATGCATAATTTTATACACTTTTCGATTGTACAATAAAGAAAATGGTACAGACACCGTAATTATAGCGCCCCCTTCCAGCGGAATTTTTCCAAATTCAGGGAGGACCTTCATGCCATGACCAAAAAGAAACACAAAAAATTTGGCTCAATTCTATGCATAACTTCATACACTTTTCGATGGTACAATATTCAAAACGGCACAAAAATCGCTATTAAAGTGCCCCCTACCGGCGAACTTTTTCCAAATTCAGGGAGGATCTGCTTGCCATAGCCAAAAACTTAAAATAAAAATTTGGTTCAATTCTATGCATAACTTCATACACTTTTTGATGGTACAATAGCGACAGACAGACGGACACACGGACGCACGGACAGACAGACATTTTCTATAAACATGTTTTTGGGGATCTCTGACCCCTAAAACATATAAATCCGTCGAAAACCGGAAGTCGAAAAAAATTTCGATTACAATGCTTTCTTCTATTGAAGGTAGAAGAAAGTAAAAACGGCAAAATGATGGTTTAAGGGACCGTCTATGATAGAAGTGAGTAGATATTTTGAAATTTATTCTGCTATCCTGTAATCTAACAGGCTTCATTGACTCCTTGAGTGGCGCTTCAGGTGCCTTGATCAAGAATGGGGCTCTCTCGGCTAACAATCAAGTACGGAACTTCAATTTGGATACAGTCCTTAAAATACTCTCGTTTTAAAATAAATAATTTCTCGGAAACTTATGGTACGAATTGGATAAAAATTTGTTTTGGGGCTAATTGAAGGGTGTAGAGTTCATTTATGCTGTCAGAGTTGTGTACTTCTATTGAAAAAAAGCTATGGTTCGTTTTAATATGTAGATGGCTTCCTAAGCAAATTTTATATACATCATTTAAAAGTAGACTTTATTTCCAATCGTTCGATAGCAGTAACTTTCTTCTACGATAATTTGTTGAGGAGTTAGTAGGGGGTGTTTACTTTTTTTTTCCACGACTGTACATGACTTCCAACACAATAACAACATTTTAATGCCTGAATAATCTGGATTCAGAGTTAAACATTCTGCACAACACCAGCTGCTTCGTGTTGTGGAATTTTTATCGGAAAACTTCAATGCGAAGAAACCAGTTGCTCCCATATTCTAAGACATCGCAAGATCTTTGCCATAGTCTTTCACCAGAGTCACATTTACAAACTTATGCATTTCACGCATGCTTACTTTGGCGACCGTACTTTTTACGCCCATATTAATAAAACCACATTCAGCGCTTTTCAACTTACTTTTCAACGATCTTTCTTGTACAGTGTTAAGTTACCTTGCTTTATAGGCAGACGATACCACTATTTATGCCTATAGTACATCACCCTTATTTTTTATACAGAAACTTGGAAAGATACCTTAAAATGTTCATACACAGGTGCAACTTTTGGTATGTTAAAATTAATGAATCCAAAACTGCTGCTATTTACTTTCCTAGAACTTTTTCCTACCCCAATAGACTAAAACTTAACAAAGCTAACCTCCCTTGAAAATAAGACCCCAAATACCTAGGGGTTATTCTTTATAAAAAAAAAAAACTTACCTTCAGAAAACGAGAGAAATAAGGTAGACGGAGCTTCTAAATCTCTTGAACCCCTTATTAAAGCTCCTACTCTCTCTATTAGCAACATAATATTAATATATAAACCCTGTATTCTCTCTATTATGGCTTATGCCTCTCCGATCTGAGGTTTCATATGCAAATCTAGAATGGAAAACCTGTCAAAAATGCATAATAGAAATTGGAGAAACGCCAGAAATGGTTGTGGATAACTCCATAATGCCACAATCAGACGTGATTTAAGTATTGTTCCTTTATTCAACGGTTCAAAACACTTTCTACAAATTTTCAGAAAAATATCTATAATATTTCCACTGAGATTGCTGAACTGCCGAACTATGATGTCTCCTACCTCAGCAATATTAAAAGTCCATGTTATTCAATATTAATTGATGATAATACCTGATTTTGTTTCAGTTGTTTTCTTGTTTTCTTGTGTTTGTGTTTTGTTTAACATGCATTTAAGTTAAACTTCTGAAGTAATAAAATAAATAAATAAAAATAGAAAAATTAGTACACTTTATTTTTCAGTTTTATATTGATATTCCTGCTAGTAACAATAAAAGATGTATGGCTCTCATATACTACTATTGGCCTTTTCCTCAATAATCGTGTCTGTTTTGAACAATTGAATATTTTGTAATTTTAATTTTTCACTATTTTTAAAATTGTAACTGGTATAGTTAATTATATTTTTCCTTGTTAATCCTATCCTAAGCGCTTTTTTTGTCTTTATTTCTAATTATACTTACTCTTATGCAGTTTAGACTACAGTTCTACATCTTCTATCTTATGGCTATAATCTATCTTATGTCACTAAGTTTTAGAAATACAGCTACTCTTAGACCGGCCGTTTAGTTGGTGTCAACAAGGAACCTCAAGAAATGCCTAATCTGTGAAAAAGTATTAGATCATTTTAATATTAATTTCTCCCGATCAAACTGCAAGTTATCCACAGGAGATAAAAGATCAAATTATTCCCTTACTGGACGGTGGGTAACGCTAAAGTATGCCTTTTGTTTTCAAGAAAATTTCTATGAGAGACTTGCTGTATTATTAAGCTGCACAAGAATTTTTTATGAAAGATGAATATGCATTGTAAAAAATTAACCCTTATTGTTTTATTTGTTACGTTTTTCTTTAAGTATGTAAGTTATATTTTCTTTTTATATAACTATCGGATTTCTGACGTTAATGAGCGTGTGTCTAATTAAGATTACAGCTAATTAATATTATTTTTATTTTATTTATTGTGTTTTGTATGTAAATAAATCCCTTTCTAGATACATAAGTTAGAGAAATACTTTTTCTTATCTTGATAATGAGAACGAGCTATTATATTCATATCTTATTGTATGAAAAGCCCCATTGTATAAACGACATGCCAGCATTTCTTTTGTATACTAGAATGTGTGCGACAAAGTCACTAGATAAAATGAACAAAAGAAAATCCTTGGGAATTCCTAAAGAACGACTGAACGAGGAAGCGAAGTGCAGTGAGAGATAAGAGGATTCTTTGATTTTACAGGGGAGGAGCCCACGTGTTTTTCTCTCGGCAGAGAAGCTGAAAAAGAGTATGGAGGAGCCTTGGATGAAGTCTAGTGGACAGAAGCCGGAGGTTTGAGCCGTAGATTTGCCAGCGAAAGTGTTCCTAAGAAAAGATTGACCTGTGGGAAGAAACGAGTATACGAGGAGAGATACCTGAGTTGTTCTCCGGTAAACCTTTCTGAGTTCGATAAAGTAAGAAGGAAATAGTACGTTGTTTAATAATACTACCCAGTATGTAGACATTATTTCAACGTATAACTTGGGCAGGGTCTGCAATATCCGAGCCCATAATTGTAAATAACGTTTTTTTTTTTTTATGTAAATAATCTGAAAATAAATTATTCTTTAATATTAATTGAATAAGTTAGCATTTAACTATTACCCTTCTCACACCATGTCCGATATCTCGCATTTATTAGTGTCTATCAACAAAACAGCGGTTATTCGAAGTCCTTACGAGTGGGTGATTTGCATGATAACCATCATCGTTTTGGCACCGAAAAAGTGTAAAAATAAATATAATTAATCAATAGCTAATACTAATTATAGCTAACACAACTATTTTTATTTTATTTTTATCAATTTTTATTTTTGCTTTCTTACTTTTTCAAAATATTTTTATTTTTAATAATTTTCCCACGAGAAATAAGTTTTCTTTACAATTTTATTTATTACTCGTTCGCTTTCATTTATTACTCGTCTTTTACTGTATTAATTTAAACTTAATTTCCCATAACCTAATAACAAAACCCCGCTTCTTATTTTAATCACAATAATCTGAACAATAACAAACGTTATTCATTACAGGCTATACATATTAATACAGAATTATAGTATGGAATAAAACGTGATTCATCTTACAACAATAATGTTTCTAGCTATTCCGGATAATAAATGATGATTTAATTTTCTCCCACTAGAGCGTAATTAATCGTGCTTAAATATTTACCCTGCTCAATTATATGTGTAAGTAGGATAGCTAAAGCTTGTAATAAATATATTGCGCGATTTATTAATAGCCTTTTGAAGCGTACATACTAATGAATGTACTAAGTTTTATAATAATTTATTAGCATGAGAAAAGAAAGATAGTATATTACAAAAGTTATTACTTATTGAGAAAAACAGGAGATGAGTCTAACAGATGTGTTAATGGTATTAAGAAAAGACATTAACAATTTTTTAATAGAAATTTCGTAAACATATAAAACATTTGAAATACTAAGAGGTAAGGGATTTAATATTTTTGGAATGAATTAGCTTTTTTTCAAAATAATTTCACCATCAGCTGTAAAATAAGATAATCTGTTGATTCTGAAGAAAAATGGCGCTCTGGCTAACTCTAAAACATTGCTTAAAACAAATAAAGAAAAAAAATAGGATTTTTTAGAGAATCTATTTTTCTAAGAAACGAAATACTGTATTTGACTGTTAAAAACATATTTTTCTTTCTTGAAATAAACGGTGTTTGCTGGCATCTTGGCTAATAATTTACAGCTACCAATCTCCCGAATTTTATTTTCGAGTCAAATAAGCATGTTCTGTACCAGAAAAAAAATGATGTTTCATACTAATTCTGATCACCTGCGTATACTACCTAAGTTATTATTTATTGACATAAATAAGTAATAACTTAATTAAATAATAAAACTTTGTATAAATCACCATAAAAATATAAAAACACATAGCACGCGTTTCAAACAGGAAATTTTAACAGCCCGTCATCGTCGGAAGTAAACACATGTCCACAAGAGGACAAGGTCACAAATGAACTGAAAGGTAGAGAGTAGACCTTACAAAAAATGCGACAGGTGGCGCTAGCTGAAAGGTAAGAACCAATCACAGAAGAGCACATGCAGAGTAGGAAAGCGTTGCCAAAATGAAAGGATAAATAAAAGAAGTAAATTCAAAATTAAAATAAGAAAACAAAAGAAAGAAAAGATTTTCTTAACATAATAAAATGAAAAGAGACCAGAGGAGAGGGGAGAAATTACAAAAGTAATTTCCAAGCTGAAGATAGAAAAGGAGATGATGAGAGATCATTGCCAAGTTTATCATAATTTCATCTAATAACTTATGCAACTTATTCCAATATATAAGCTGCCATGAACATCACCTATTTGCTTTTACTCATCAAATATTTATTTTTCTAGTTAAATTATTTATTTGAAAAAAAAATGTAAATAACCATGCTTTAAATATGAATTTTTGCACCTAAACGAATAGAATCAGCATATTTCCTAAATTTATAGAATTTCTCTTTTTTAAGTAGATTTTACAGAATTAAAATATTTTAAAAGACCTTAAATTAAAATACAAATTCCCTAAATACTGTAAATTTGTAGAATAAACTAGTCATTACAGAGAAAATTTATTAATCAACATTTCCCTAAAGTATTACCTATTTTTAAACCCTTCCTTTAATTCTTCGAAAATTCTCGGAATGAAATTTCATTTAACCAATTCCTGAGGTAATTTCATTGTTTTTCAAATATAAATGATATCGTTATCGTAAGTATTTTCAATAATTTCTTGTCTCAAGATATTTAAATTTATTTTTAATCTTTGTAGGGTTCCGTACTTAAAAGTAAAGACAGGATTTTATTAAACGATCATTCGTGTGTCTGCTTGTCTGTCCGTCTGTCACAGCGGTTTTTCTCGTAAACTATGGAAAGTGAAAAGATCAAATTTGGCTGAAGTCATAAAAGCTATTGACCCATATATTTATAAATTACTAATCGTTCACATATATATTTAGGGAAAATGTTAGGAGGAGGGGGTTGCTAATTAAGTTCCTTTAAAATAGAAATCTTTTATATATATATGTATCTTTCTTTAGATCTCTTGGATTTTTATTAACTATTTTCTGTTGTGTTGCGCTATGGGGAGCTAGGTTTTGTCATTTTGGGCTTGATGCCGACAGGGTTGGATAAAATGGCACGTCTTCGCTGTGAATGGACCTACTAGCTCCTCTGAAGTTTCTGTCGGTTATTCATAGTTTCTTATTTTACATATTGGTTTCCTATGTTCATGTCTGGTTCATCTTTGGAATCTTACCAATTTGTTCATATATTTGTGATTTCAAATTTATTATATATATATATATATATATATATATATATATATACAGTCAAACCTCGTTAAGACGAAAACGTTTAACACGAAATTTCGCTTAAGACGAAGTAAAATAGTTTCCCCATCATGGTATCTTAGAAAACAATAATAATTGCATCGTTTAATACGAACATGAAGACAAACTTCTCCCGTTTAAGACGAAGTAAATATTGCACCTAATAAAAAAAATTTCCTTGTTGTGATCTTTACAGCAACCTTCCACCTCGAAATAAATTGATCGCTTTTCCTGAACTGGACGGGGGAGGATATGCGTTGTTCTTTGAACTGGGGTGAATGAAGAGAGGTGAGTGTGGTGGTGGGAGGCGAAAAAAGAGTTGCACCCGTGGACAAGTTTCGTCCACCGTGGGGGACGAAAAAAGAGTTGCATTCTTTCTCTGCTGAAGTTTAAATTCTTTTGTGAGCGATTCATTTCGCTGCTAGCATATGGTTGATCATTTAATATGAATAAAGTTCTTTGCCAGAAATACTTTATGGATTGAATTTTAGTTGTATTAGAGATCTAGTTGTGAAAATGAGTGGGTAAAAATAGGCTCTTGGTCTGGAAACTAAGCAAAAGATTTTATGTGATGTTAGTGATGGGATTTTAAAACCACTTCAACGTTTGCCCCGAGATAAGTCGAGGTCTTAAGCACTGTTTCCCTATACTTGCTGCCTGTGAAGTGGTTAAAAAATTCAGAGGTTTCTGCAAAGTACAGATTACCTGCTAGTACTCTTTGACAGTTATTAAGAATCGAGAACAAATTGAAACGGCTAGAGCTATCAATCAGTTTAAGCCTACAAGAAAACGAATGAGAAATGCTAAGAATGAAGAAATTGAAGTTGCTTTATTAAGATGAATGAGAGAAGCTAGAGACCAAAATAAAATTTTAACTGGTGGTATCAAACAGAAAGTTTTTTGCAGAAGCCTTTGGTGTCAATGATTTTGCATGCTCAAATGGATGTCTGACAAGGTTTAAAGAATGCCATGGTATTGTCTCCATAAGGATATGTGGTGAAAAGTCTGGAGTTAATCAGGGTAGCGTAGAGTTGTTTTTCTCTAAAGAATGGCCGTCTGTTAAAAGAGATTATGCACCCCGCGATACATTCAATGCAGATGGAACTGCGCTTATTTTATAAAGCACAACCTTAATCTACATTAACTTTGAAAGCAGAGACCTGTTCCGGGGAAAATGTAATAAAGAGCCTCAGCACTGGTAGTCTGCAATATGGATGGTAGTGAAAAATTACCTATCTATGTTATCGGTAAATTCGCAAAAACACGCTGCTTTAAGAGTGTAAAGACACTACCTCAGTACACATTCACTAAAAATGTTCGGATAAATAAGGAAATTTTTGCAAAATGGTTATTAGAATTAGACTCAAGACTTACCAATCAAAATAGAAAGATATGCATTTTGTTGAACAATTGTACAGCCCACAATGATGTAAAAGGGCTAAAATCAATAAAATGCTTTTCCCCCCTCCAAATACTATAGCAAAGCTTCAGCTGTGCGGCCAAGGTATTTATTATTTAATGTTTAAAAACTCGCTAAAGGAAAGAAGTAATAAAAAATTATCGAGTTCTTTGACAAACATACTTTTCTATCGGTCTCTTAGAAGTTATGTGTTTCCTAAGAAGTGCATGGAACTCTGTTAGTCCCACAGGTATAAAAAACAGTTTCAGGTATGGTGGTTTTTCTGAGTTAGATGTTGCACAAACAGATGAAACAGAAATGGACGGTGTGATAAAAAAAGCTGAAAAAAGAGGACTAACTTCTCTCCTGTCGTTTGAGGATTACGTTCGATCTGATGAAAATGTTATTGACTTCACAACCCATGACAGATGAAGATATTCTGGCCGATTTAATTGAAAAGGAGAATGAAGAAGAAGAGTATAATAAAATGGAAGCTGATGCAGATGTCTAAATCGCTTTTGTGTCCTTCAATGAAGCGACTGAGTCTTTAAAAACCGTTTAGTGGTTTTTGTTTCAACAAGAAAATGCCTTTTGTGCTTTAGACAATTTGGAGAAAGTGGATGCATTTATAAACAAATGTAGAATGCAAAAATTGAAACAAAAGTAAATAAAATATTTTTTTTTAAGTCTAACTTAAAGAGGTAAATATATTTTTACATTTTATTTCTCTTTACTATTTTTTTTTTAAATAAGAATATTATAGTACAGATAGTGTTACTATAGTCATGTGTGTATGTGTGTAAGTATGGGTTTTGTGTTTGTATGGTGATATCAAAAAAGTATCTTTTGCACAAAAACACTGATTAACATAAAATGACTATAAAATATTTCTCTGGAGATATCATTTACATTCTTTGATATCTTTGTTTTATTTATTTATTTTTTAAATCATCCTAAATGCCTTTTGCTATTTTATCGGTTACTACGAATTTCGGTTAATACGAAAAGATTTTTGCTGCCCTTCGACTTCGTTTTAACAATTTTCGACTGTATATATATTTTTATATTACATATAATCAATGAAAAATTATTGCATAACTGGCGCCAAAAGCAGCTCTTATCAAATGCAACAAAATGTATTTCATTAATAATTAAAAATGCAAAAACACCATAACTCTGGAAAGAAGGTGTATATCAGCAATAATTAACTATAAAAAAAAACAAAAACTTTCAAAAATACAGGTAAAAAACAAAACACAGGCAAAGAACTGTCTGTTCTTCATCAGTGGGACGACAGACAGACCTAACTCTACCCCCCACTGTTAAAACATTGCAGGTTTCTGAACACACGTCCATCCTGCACTCAATACAGAAAAAACCAATGTAATTTTAGAAACAAAATTCAAAAGGCTAAATAAAACAAATTTAAACAAAAAAGTAATGCAAGCAAAGCACAATTAAATTATTAAACAAAAAAAATGTCTTTTTGAAAATTACTTTAAAATTACAATTTAAATATAAACAAATAAAATTAATTTAACATGTATTAATGCAGAACAACGTGCACCCTCCCAAACCTACAAGAAAAATACAAAAAATATGAAACAGATGTAACTGTACAATGTCCTTCACCATTCAAGAATAGCAAACTATTAATTTTCCCTCCGAGTCCAATATCAAAAATCATTAAATTAACTCTGCATACCTCCATCGATTCAAAACATCCATGTCAACTCGTTCTTTATACAAGACTTTAGAATTCACACTTTATATGGAATGTTCAGGAAGGATGCTACCATATGTTGCTCATACCGCCAATTCACAATGTTGCCACTCAGTTTTTAAAACAATCTTTAAATAATATTTCAAAAACGTTATAGGATAATTATTATTGTAAAAAAGATTAGCCCAAAAATTAATATCACTGCCACACATTTTGTTAAAACAAATTAATTGATTAATAATAATATTTATGTAATTTTTTATAAATAATTTATAAATATATTTTATAAATAATATTTTTATAAATTGGATAAAAAATAAGGGTTGCTGTAATTAGTGTAATTGTCGCCATGCTTGGCGCAATTGTATTGACATTGCCCGGATGTAAGTACCAAAAGTTTTTTTTAAGTTCTACAAGCATTGCTTTCATTTTTAAATATTTTCGTTTCATAAAGTTAATTTCTCAGTGGATTGCTTCCTTGTATTTTCAATAAATTCAATATCTTTTTTTCAAGGCGTTTGTATTTTTTTTTTCAAACTCATGTAGCCGGTTTAATTCTTTAACAAACGAATTAACAAAAAGATTTACTTTGAATTTCTTCCGTTGCTACAGTAACGGATTTACAATATGAATGAATATGGATGAATTATCACTTCTAATGTTAGATATTTCGAGGTTTTGGCGCCAAAGAGATCGCCAAATTAGAAAAATATGAAATATCTTATGAACTATTAGACTTAAAATAATTTGGTTAGTACCATTCGATTCAGCATACAAAAATACACTAAAATATGTTATCAGTTGAAAAATAACTATAAAATCAGATTTTTAAGGAATTTTTTAAAAGTTTATTCTATTTTTTACCCCCCTTAGGGTGGAATTTTAGAAAATCCTTTCTTAGCGGCACTCAATACCATAAGAAGTATTTTTAGCCCAAATTTCAAGATTTTAGGTTCAGTAGTTTTGGCTGCGCGTTGATTAATACAAAATCCAGACTTTCTTTTATATATATAGACTAGCTGTTACCCGTGACTGCGTTCACGTAACATTTAAAGAAGAAGAAATTCGCCAATTAAGCAAAAAATTTCAATAATTAAAAGCATATATAATTAACCTTTTATCACATTTTATAATAGAAACGCTTCTGATAATCCCAATTTGCTTATTTTTATTTATATATATAGGATCATTTAAATTTCTTTCGTGAGCATGAAATTTCATACACCTTTTCTATGATTAAATGAAGAATAAATTTACATCTCTGTTATTCTATTTTATTATTTATATTTATTCTATTTTATATTTATTCCGGTCAAGGACATTGATTTAATTTATGTTTTCGAGACAACGAATATTATTTAAAGAAATATATTAGTAAAATTTTTAAAGTAAAGTGGTTATTAACAGGTCACTTCAGACGTGACTTTTATAAGATTAGAATAATCGAAAAATCAACATGCAACATTATGTTTATATTCCAAAAAATCACATCTTGGAAGAAAAAAAAAGATAAATGGTATTAAAAAGTAATTATCAAACGTGGTCAAGCATCAAAGTTCAAAAATAAATAATAAGAGTACGAGAAATATCTTTAACTTTCAAATATTTATTACACTTTAATTTCACGGTACCACACTTTTATTAACTGTAGATCTACCAATAATATCAAAATATTTATCATGCTCTGAAGACTCTTGAGCCTAAATACTTATTATTTAAGCAATAGAGTTGTTTATTGCTTTCGCGGAATAAATCTATTTATGGAAAAGCACCCCAATTATGAATTAACATTTTCATATCTAATGTTGTGCTGTAATTTTGGCTTTTGAAAGCTTTGAAATTTGAAGGAATATGCTCCAATGGGGGACAGAGATTGTATTTCAGAGAGATTTTTAACTATAGATTTTGATATTTTTAAATCGAAAGAAAATTTCCCTTCTTCCTTTGCCCTTTTCGATAATCACGATGCCTTTAAAAATTAGAGGGATCTGAGGCAAAAGACAAATTTATTGCTTTAATAATGGTTTTGGTTCTTTTTTACACGTAAATGATGCTGGTGTAACGAAAACGACATCGCTTTGACGAAATTGAAATAAATATATGTTAATGTTGTCGCATTAAAATTAATGCTTTCCATGAAAAAATATTACATCATTTTTACCGGATAAAGCTTTTACTAAAATCGCCTTTGTGACATGTTTTAACTGTCATCTTTAAAAATAATTAATTAAAATAGTATATGATTTTTTAAAACTTAATTCTTATGAATAGTGGGCAATAACTATCCAGATAAATGTACAGAAGATAATATTTACATCCGCAGACGATTTTAGCTTCTGTGGAATAAATTCATTCATGAAGCTTCGATGTGTGTAAATATGTTTTCAGTTTTGGGAAATTTACTTTAATCATGTTTTTGTACGATTTATACTATTTCAAAAATATATATTCTAAAAACACTCAAAATATATATTAAACATTTAATTGCTAAAAAGGACGTCAAACGTTAATAAAATACATTAAAAGATCTTAATAATTTGACATGTTTCGATTGAATTTACTCAATCATCATCAGAAAAACAAATAAACACAAAGATGGAAAATGACAATAAACTATTACAAATGAAATTTAAAAATAAATAAATAAAAATCACGCGCGTAACATTTTAACATGTTTCACGTAGCCCTATTTTATTTTCAAATTATCTAACAATTCAATCCAAATATTTGGGATTTGAAATGACAAGGAATCATTGCAGACCATTGAGTTTCTGACGTAAATTTCAATAGATTCTCTAATAAAAAGTTGCAAATAAAAATCTGACCTATAAATTAATCTACTTTCATTAAACAAAATATTTATGTTTTCTGTTTTATTTAGCCTAGATAATGCGGTTTTACCTCTATTAAATTGTATGTCTGCAATGTGCTCTTTACATCTCACTTGGAATTTTCTCTGAGTCATGCCAATATAATAATTTCTATAACCACCTTCTTTAAGAAAAGGAATGATATAAACACCGGAAAGGTCAAATTTATCAATAGGGTCAATTCTAGTGGTTAAAATTGATTTTAATTTAGGAGGGGGTCTAGCAATTAAATTTACATCAAACTTTTTAAGTTGAGTTTTACCGGATTCGAAGAAATTTGGATAATAATTTATAACCACCCTTTTCATGTTATTTTCTCTGTCGGTTTTATTCTCAAAAACAGCATCGCTCCTTTTGTTAATAAACTTTTTAATTAATTTATTAACTATTGTAACATGATATCCGTTGTTAATAGCTATTGTTTTAATTTTATCTAATTCATCATTTAAATATTCAGAGGAACAAATTCTAAAAGCTCTGTTAATAAGGAATCTAAAGGTAGATAATTTATAAGAATATGGAGTGCAAGCATCAAAAGGTATAACATTTAAGTTAGTTATTGGCTTACGATATATTGAACGAATTAGTTTATTATTTTCTCTTTTTAATTCAACATCTAAAAAAGGTAATTTCTTATCGGTTTCAAGTTCAAAAGTAAATTTAATCTTATTATCTAAATCATTTAACTGTTGAATAAAAACTAACAATTTATCAACTTCTCCCTGCCAAACAATAAAAATATCATCTACATAACGTAGCCATACTAAAGGTAATAATTTAAAAGTACTGAAAATTTTTGATTCAAGGGGGCGTAATTTGAATTCTGCTAGGAGGCCTGAAATTGGAGATCCCATTGGGGCACCGTCTGATTGTTGATAAATTATATTGTTAAAAATAAAATAATTACTATTAATTATTAGGTTTAGGCCACTTTTTAAAGTGTTTTTCATTGGTATTACCATATGTGCGCAATTATGTTTCAAAAACCAACTTTTGACTTTCCAACTTTTCCTTTTTTCTTGCGCACATATGGTAACGAACTTTGAATTAAAATGTTTGAATTCTTATATCAGATTGAAATATTCATTAATAAATTCCTTAACGCTCAAGACTATGGATTCATATTGGGAAATGGTTGATAAATACCCCCCTCTACTTTTTGACAGATTGCACCAGAAAATTGTATGTTATAGAGAAATACAGAACAAAAAGAAAATAAACACGCAAAACAACAAGATTAAGAAATTACGTATGGTATTACCAAAGAAACGAAATAAAGAAAGAGTTGAATACGTTAATTTATCGGAGCATTGTTTCAATAAGTATGAAGATAATATCTTACAACTTGGCCCGAAATTCATGTTTGAAAGGCGCCCAGATGCTAAAGAAATGATTACAGAATGTGAAAATATTGTACAATCTGCACCTACAAATCACAAAGAAGAAATACGAAGTTTGCTGTTTAATAGATTCACTAAATTCAATAAACAAGCCAATAATTCTGTCAATAGAATAAGTAAATCTGTAAATAAAAAACAATCTGATACCATTAAACGGTTACAATCATATAATGATATTGCTATTATCTTGACTGATAAATCTAATCGCCTTGCTGTCCTCAATAGAGAAGACTATATTAGTAAAATGCAGGATTGCACTGATAAGATGGGATGTATAGCAGTAAAACATAATCCACTAAATAAAATATGCGCGAAAACGAAAGAAATAATAGAGAAGGGTAAATGGCCAGATTTTATGAAAGTTAACCTCAAGTTAAATAAAGTTGCAGTTATTCCAAGATTAGTTGGCAGATTGAAGGACCATAAACAAGATTATCCTCTTCGCCCGATTGCCACTAAATGTCAAGGCCCAACATATTACTGAGAGCGTGCATTCGTTCCATTACTGAAACAGTTATTGCCTCCCTCCACTTTCACGGTTGATTCCAGTATTGACTTCATCGAAAGATTAGAGAAAATCGACATTACAGATGATTGCATTTTAGCAAGCTTGGACATTGTGTCATTATATCCATCCATAGATACTTCAGAGGTAGCTCAAACCATCGAACAGTTCATTGACAATAGAGAAGATTTTGACATACCAATGAAAAACACTTTAAAAAGTGGCCTAAACCTAATAATTAATAGTAATTATTTTATTTTTAACAATATAATTTATCAACAATCAGACGGTGCCTATATGGGATCTCCAATTTCAGGCCTCCTAGCAGAATTCAAATTACGCCCCCTTGAATCAAAAATTTTCAGTACTTTTAAATTATTACCTTTAGTATGGCTACGTTATGTAGATGATATTTTTATTGTTTGGCAGGGAGAAGTTGATAAATTGTTAGTTTTTATTCAACAGTTAAATGATTTAGATAATAAGATTAAATTTACTTTTGAACTTGAAACCGATAAGAAATTACCTTTTTTAGATGTTGAATTAAAAAGAGAAAATAATAAACTAATTCGTTCAATATATCGTAAGCCAATAACTAACTTAAATGTTATACCTTTTGATGCTTGCACTCCATATTCTTATAAATTATCTACCTTTAGATTCCTTATTAACAGAGCTTTTAGAATTTGTTCCTCTGAATATTTGTCTGAGCGAAGCGAAGGCTAATACTCAGCGAAATATTACTGACCGGACACATTACAGCTACGATGGATATTAACGCCATGTCCTACTAAAGAAAAAGCCTAATAAAAACCTTTCGTCAAGCATAACTCAAAAAATATTTGTCGGATTTCGTTTCTGATTGCACCAGAAGGTACCTATGAGTGCTACCTACTGAATGCACCTACTATGAAAAATAAGTTCCAAACCGTTTAAAAATTATATAAAAAAACTGTTAAAAAAGCACAATTTATCTGCGTACGTCACATGAAATTTGGTGTGCGTCACTTTCACCGGTGGATGTTTTCGTGGACAACTGGTTTGAAAACATGGAGCTATTGTCTGAGCGAAGCGAAGGCTAATACTCAGCGAAATATTACTGACCGGACACATTACAGCTACGATGGATATTAACGCCATGCCCTACTAAAGAAAAAGCCTAATAAAAACCTTTCGTCAAGCATAACTCAAAAAATATTTGTCGGATTTCGTTTCTGATTGCACCAGAAGGTACCTATGAGTGCTACCTACTGAATGCACCTACTATGAAAAATAAGTTCCAAACCGTTTAAAAATTATATTAAAAAAAACTGTTAAAAAAGCACAATTTATCTGCATACGTCACATGAAATTTGGTGTGCGTCACTTTCACCGGTGGATGTTTTCGGGGACAACTGGTTTGAAAACATGGAGCTAATAATAGCAGTAATATTGAATAGATCAATTTCAACCACGTGATCACAAACCTTGCAACAACCCGTGGCAACCAGTTTTGGTGGGCAAACAAATAATAATACAGTAATCCGTACCACGGTGACCGTTTTTAGCCTGTTGTATAAAATCTGGGCGATTGTATGACATACAATTGTGGATGATTAAAACAAAAGACATGAGTGTTTATTGCTCCGGCAGGTTATCTTTCTCTGGATGTCTGTCTGTCTATCATACAGCATGCAATTTTCTTATAAAGGATGATATTATTATGCAGTAAAACCTCCATAACGGACACACGCGATTAGTGGACACCTCTATTTAGCGGGCATTTTTTGATTACCAACCTTTAAATAACTGTACATTTTTTACTCTCAGTAGCAGACACCTCCAAATCGAGGACAAATTTTGCTCGCCGAGGTGTTTGCTATTCAGAGGTTTTACTGGTAAAACCTCCATAACGGACACACCGGATTAGCGGATACCTCTGTTTAGTCTGTCATTTTTTCGGTTACCAACACTTAAATAACTGTACATGTTTTACTCTCAGTAGCGGACACCTCCAAATAGAGGACAAATTCTGCATTCTCGAGGTGTCCGCTATTCGGAGGTTTTACTGTATATATTATTGATAGTTATTTGACAGAGCCGCACAAAAGAATAAGAATATACGAAACGAATATAAACTAAATTCGGGATTGGTAGATCGCTGATGGTAATGTAATTTTAGGATGTTGTTATAGTCATCCGCAGCATGTTTTTAGAGTTTCGTTCATCTAACGAAACCCTACCTGTCTCACTCCTTTGTCTGTCTGTCTGTCTGTCCGTCTGTCACAGAGCCCGTTCTCAGAAACTATATATATCGGTGACTTGAAAATTTGCCTACTTATAGCTGAACACCACACATCAAACGGCAAATAATAAAATTTTGAAAAAGTCTAATATTTAACCCTCTGGGCTCTAACTTGTGTATTTTAAACAATTTTTCTAACTCAGCCCCTAATTAAGTTGGAGGCATGAAATTTTGCATACTTATAGCTGAATATCTCACATCAAACGACAAATAATAAAATTTTCAAAAAGGTCTAATATTTAACCCTCTGGGCTCTAACTTGTGTATTTTGAACAATTTTTCAACTCAGCCCCTAATTAAGTTGGAGACATAAAATTTTGCATACTTATAGCTGAACACCTCACATCAAACGACAAATAATAAAATTTTGAAAAAGGTCTAATATTTACCCCTCTCGGCTCTAAATTAAGTATTTTAAGCAATTTTTCTAACTCATCCCTAACTAAGTTGGAGACTTGAAAGTTTGCATACTTATAGTTGAACACTTGCGATAACCCGATAAATCATAAAATTTTGAAAAAGTCATATTTAACCCTCCAGTCTCTAACTTCTATATTTTAAGCAATTTTTCTAACTCAGCCCCTAATTAAGTTGGAGACATGAAATTTTGCATACTTATAGCTGAACACTTGCGATAACACGATAAATCATAAAATTTTGAAAAAGTCTAATATTTAACCCTCCGGGGTCTAACTTGTGTATTTTAAGCAATTTTTCCAACTCAGCCCCTAATTAAGTTGAAGACATGAAATTTTGGATACTTATAGCTGAACACCTCACATAGAACGACAGATAATAAAATTTTGAAAAAGAACTAATATTTAACCCTCTGTGCTCTAACTTGTGTATTTTAAGCAATTTTTCTAACTCAGCCCTTAATTAAGTTGGAGACATGAAAGTTTGTATACTTATAGCTGAACACTTGCGATAACACGATAAATCATAAAGTTTTGAAAAAGTTATATTTAACCCACCGGTCTCTAACTTGTGTATTTTAAACAATTTTTCTAACTCAGCCTTTAATTAAGTTGGAGACATGACATTTTGCATACTTATAGCTGAATATCTCACATCAAACGACAAATAATAAAATTTTGAAAAAGTCTAATATTTAACCCTCTAGGCTCTAACTTATGTATTTTAATCAATTTTTCTAACTCAGCCCCTAATTAAGTTGGAGACATGAAATTTTGCATACTTATAGCTGAACACCTTACATCAAACGACAAATAATAAAATTTTGAAAAAATCTAATATTTAACCTCTAATCTTTTGTCTCGCGCAATTTTTAAATTTAAACTGTTTTGAAATACTATTTTTTGTTCATTTTGCATAATAAGTGTAGTGTGACGTAATTTCTTCTATTTCAGATTTCTAACGCATGTTAATGAATTTATTTTACAATATCCTTTCTCTTTTAAAATTCACATGTAAAAATAGTTTTTATGGCGTAATTTCCAATAAGTGCCTACTTTTTATACCTAATTGTTTAATTATAATTTGAAGGTTTTTTCTGTTTATAATAGTAACGTGTAAATAATTTTTTTATTTGAAGCAAACATTATTGTTCGCGCTGTTTATACAGTTGGCAACAGTTTAAATTAATACCATTTTCTAAAATATGTAAAAAATATCTGTCGAAATGTTGAATATTTGAATTTAAAATAGAAATAAAAACTCAAAAAATAAGTCAAATTAAAAAAATTAATGAAATCGGCACACCGGGATCTTCTATTGAATAAAATGATCTAAAAATGATTAAATTCCCATGTATAGTTTTTGCTCCTATAAAACTTTTTTAATAGAACGATTCTGTCCAACTTTAGCATTAAATATCTCTTAAAATAATTCTTCGATTTGAAAACTGTATGCATCAGCGTATTGATCAAACATTTCGCTATAATACCACTGATTTTCATATTTTTGTATGCAATAGTTTTCTTAATATTAACGGAGAAAGTCCTCCGGTCACAAAAGATTTAAAACTGGCGGCGGCGGCGGTGACAGCGTTAGTTACTTTTTTTAGAATAGAGAGATATATAAAAATGAAAACTTGTCTATCTGTCTGTTTGTAATTCTATAAAAATCCACAATTTGGAAGCGAAAATTGTGAAAAGATACGTACATGTGTATTAAAACATGGCCGAGGCAACTAAAGTAATCCGGAATCGAAATAATTTATAGTTAATTTTTAATTAATAAAAACCACCAATTTAACAGCAATTTCTTATCAAATTTAAACATTTTTCGTTATAGCAGTTGCTAAGAATTAAAAAACACAATAAAATTATTACTACAGCAATTAATTATCTACTGTATAATTTCCACGTGAAAAATGAAACTGAAATAAATAGTTTGCCGATTTTTAAAAAGGGTGAATATTACGTCATAACTTTTCTATTGCAAGATATTCACGTGAAAAATGAAAATGAAATAAATAGTTTGACGAATTTAAATGAAAGTGGATACAACTTCATAACTTTTCTATTTCAAAGTTTCCACGTGAAATAGGAAAATATTATGTCATATTGGAAATATAAAGGACGTGGTGGATATAGTATAACGTCAAATGAGTATGGAAAATGTATTAAAGCATGATAAAAACCCGACTATGGAAATATTGGCGTATTTTAACATTATTGTTCCAATTATAAATTGAAATAAGTTCATTTATAGCTGTATTCTTTAGCGTCTGTTATATACATTTATACATTTTTATATAGCGTTTTCATATGATTCATTCATACAACATTTCGACTGCTTTTTTTAATGTTTGTTTTGTGTTGTATGTTAAATTTTGAAATTGATTTTTCAGAACAAACATCCTTCAAATTATGGGCAACGCCGGGTACTTTAGTTTGTAACAGATAAATGGCTTTTGTATCTGTTCATCTAATGCTAATATTATAAAGCGTTAAAATATTATGAAGTGTATAATATTATTAATGCTTGTATGTTTGTGAGGTGTTATCTCTGAAACTACATAGCCAACTTAAAAAAATGTTGGTGGCCATCTCTGCTCCGAAAAAAGACTATTTTATGTCAGTGCAAGAACCTACATTGCTGCAGGAACAAAAAAGTTCTGAAATTGCGATTTCTGCGATATTGATTGGGTTAGAAACTTTAAATTCGGTGCTGTAGTTACTTTTAAGATGTAAATACTCGTAATGGACGCTCTCTAAAAGGTCCAATTTGACGGATAAACGTAAAAATTTCTAGAAATGTTCTAAACTATGATTTATTTGGAATACTGAAACTTTCGGGATATTGTTGGGGTTAGAAACTAGAACTTTGTCATGGTCGTAATTAATAAGATGTAAATTCTCGTTGTAGAACGAATTCTAAAAAATCGAAAGACTAAACAAAGCGGAAAAAGATCTAAAGATGATCCAAGTAACGAAGTACATGGAATTGTTAGGAATATAAAATTGAAAACTGACATGGCTGTATTTATCATGACGTAAATTCTCGCAATAGAACAATTTCTAAAAATGTCGCTAAAGAAAACAGTGCAGAAACAAAAAACTTTCGAAAATTTTCTATTTCTGTGTTACTGCTGAGCCCAAAATCTTGAAATTTTGCTTCGGATTAGTTTTAAAATATAAAATTGTCTCTATGAATGGTTTCTAAAAAAAATTAAAATTTAAAAAGATGAAATTAACGAAAAGCGATCTCAATTACCATTAATTTGGAATTATTGGGTACAGCAACATTAAATATTTCATAATTCTGCATTTCCTCCGCAAAACATGCAATTTAAATGCAACAAAACTGATAGATACCCACCTAGCATTAAATAAATTGTGTAAATATTGAATAAAGACCTGTATGAAACAGTGAGTAGGTTGCCCGAAAGTACTTGTTAAAGTGTTCCTTCTCTAGGCTTTACTCTCTCTCGCCAAAGCCTCTAACAGAGGGAAGGGCCATTTTAAATGTGATATGAATTTTTTATCCGATTCATTTTTCTAGACATTTTATCATAAGGTCATATTCTCAATTATCATTAGTAGGTTTTTTTATATATTAACTTATTCTGGTAAAATTTCATAATCGGGTTAATATTGGCGTATGTTAGGTTGCATGATTTGCTGAATAAATATGTATGGATTTGTAAATTACTTCAAATGAAACTTTGACAGCTCAAATGTTATGCAGACGATATATTCAGATCTTGTGTCATACTTTATGTTGTAATCTTTGCCCATTTCTTTTATTTAATACAGCTAAATACAGCTCAACTTGTGCAGAATATGTTTGAAAACAAAACAATACAGCGTATGTAGTGCCCAGCATACACTCATCATTTAAATCCGATCCAGCATATCTAAAACACACTCTAACGAAGCATTGCATGCCACTGCTGATGTATTCGGTACTTTGATACAATATCAGATTTTGAGGAGAGAATTCCTTAAATGTTATCGATAACCTCATTGCATCCGTGGAAAACAGATATTAAACAATATTAACTATTCCGGGGGAGCACACACCATATAAAGTATAGTCTATTCTTTTTAAACATCATATATTTGTCATTTAATGTTACGCAAATTGGTGCGGAGCATCTGATTATGCTCTTAACATCATTTTATACAGTTAAAATTTCGATATACGTAATTTAGTGTTTCATTTTCTATTTTACTTTTAATATATTGCGTGCTTTCAATTTTATATCCATGCATGGCTGTCTTGAATGGTTTGATTTCCCATTTTTTTAAACAGTGTATACGAATTTATATATAAGATTTTGTAATTCTACGATTCGTTTATTTTCATCATTTCAATTTATCGCAGTATATGGACAATTAAAGATAACATCACATTTTCTATGCTTCCACATGTTATTATTAAATCTATGTTCACAGCAATATCGCTCAGACTAATCCCTCTGCGGGAAGTCCTAGTTAAATGATGAATTAGATAAAATTAAAACAATAGCTATTAACAACGGATATCATGTTACAATAGTTAATAAATTAATTAAAAAGTTTATTAACAAAAGGAGCGATGCTGTTTTTGAGAATAAAACCGACAGAGAAAATAACATGAAAAGGGTGGTTATAAATTATTATCCAAATTTCTTCGAATCCGCTAAAACTCAACTTAAAAAGTTTGATGTAAATTTAATTGCTAGACCCCCTCCTAAATTAAAATCAATTTTAACCACTAGAATTGACCCTATTGATAAATTTGACCTTTCCGGTGTTTATATCATTCCTTTTCTTAAAGAAGGTGGTTATAGAAATTATTATATTGGCATGACTCAGAGAAAATTCCAAGTGAGATGTAAAGAGCACATTGCAGACATACAATTTAATAGAGGTAAAACCGCATTATCTAGGCTAAATAAAACAGAAAACATAAATATTTTGTTTAATGAAAGTAGATTAATTTATAGGTCAGATTTTTATTTGCAACTTTTTATTAGAGAATCTATTGAAATTTACGTCAGAAACTCAATGGTCTGCAATGATTCCTTGTCATTTCAAATCCCAAATATTTGGATTGAATTGTTAGATAATTTGAAAATAAAATAGGGCTACGTGAAACATGTTAAAATATTACGCGCGTGATTTTTATTTATTTATTTTTAAATTTCATTTGTAATAGTTTATTGTCATTTTCCATCTTTGTGTTTATTTGTTTTTCTGATGATGATTGAGTAAATTCAATCGAAACATGTCAAATTATTAAGATCTTTTAATGTATTTTATTAACGTTTGACGTCCTTTTTAGCAATTAAATGTTTAATATATATTTTGAGTGTTTTTAGAATATATATTTTTGAAATAGTATAAATCGTACAAAAACATGATTAAAGTAAATTTCCCAAAACTGAAAACATATTTACACACATCGAAGCTTCATGAATGAATTTATTCCACAGAAGCTAAAATCGTCTGCGGATGTAAATATTATCTTCTGTACATTTATCTGGATAGTTATTGCCCACTATTCATAAGAATTAAGTTTTAAAAAATCATATACTATTTTAATTAATTATTTTTAAAGATGACAGTTAAAACATGTCACAAAGGCGATTTTAGTAAAAGCTTTATCCGGTAAAAATGATGTAATATTTTTTCATGGAAAGCATTAATTTTAATGCGACAACATTAACATATATTTATTTCAATTTCGTCAAAGCGATGTCGTTTTCGTTACACCAGCATCATTTACGTGTAAAAAAGAACCAAAACCATTATTAAAGCAATAAATTTGTCTTTTGCCTCAGATCCCTCTAATTTTTAAAGGCATCGTGATTATCGAAAAGGGCAAAGGAAGAAGGGAAATTTTCTTTCGATTTAAAAATATCAAAATCTATAGTTAAAAATCTCTCTGAAATACAATCTCTGTCCCCCATTGGAGCATATTCCTTCAAATTTCAAAGCTTTCAAAAGCCAAAATTACAGCACAACGTTAGATATGAAAATGTTAATTCATAATTGGGGTGCTTTTCCATAAATAGATTTATTCCGCGAAAGCAATAAACAACTCTATTGCTTAAATAATAAGTATTTAGGCTCAAGAGTCTTCAGAGCATGATAAATATTTTGATATTATTGGTAGATCTACAGTTAATAAAAGTGTGGTACCGTGAAATTAAAGTGTAATAAATATTTGAAAGTTAAAGATATTTCTCGTACTCTTATTATTTATTTTTGAACTTTGATGCTTGACCACGTTTGATAATTACTTTTTAATACCATTTATCTTTTTTTTTCTTCCAAGATGTGATTTTTTGGAATATAAACATAATGTTGCATGTTGATTTTTCGATTATTCTAATCTTATAAAAGTCACGTCTGAAGTGACCTGTTAATAACCACTTTACTTTAAAAATTTTACTAATATATTTCTTTAAATAATATTCGTTGTCTCGAAAACATAAATTAAATCAATGTCCTTGAGCGGAATAAATATAAAATAGAATAAATATAAATAATAAAATAGAATAACAGAGATGTAAATTTATTCTTCATTTAATCATAGAAAAGGTGTATGAAATTTCATGCTCACGAAAGAAATTTAAATGATCCTATATATATAAATAAAAATAAGCAAATTGGGATCATCAGAAGCGTTTCTATTATAAAATGTGATAAAAGGTTAATTATATATGCTTTTAATTATTGAAATTTTTTGCTTAATTGGCGAATTTCTTCTTTAAATGTTACGTGAACGCAGTCACGGGTAACAGCTAGTCTATCCTTCTATATATAAAAAAAAGTTTTGATTTGGAAATGGACCAATGAACATCTGCGTAGATATTCCGGGTTGATCCGCATCCAATTTGAATGCTTAAGCATGGCCTTTCATCGTTAATATTAAGAAAACTGTTGCATACAAAAATATGAAATTCGGTGGTATTATAGAAAAATGTTTGATAAACACGCTGATGCAGACAGTTTTCAAATCGAAGAATTATTTTAAGAGATATTTAATGCTAAAGTTGGACAAAGTCGTTCCATTAAAAAAGTTTTATTTGAGCAAAAACTATGCATGAGAATTTAATCATTTTTAGATCATTTTATGCGTTATAAGTTCCCAATGCGCAGATTGCATTTATTTTTCTTATTTGACGCATTTTTTGAGGTTTTATTTCTATTTTTAATTCAAATTTTCAGCATTTCGAGAGATGTTTTTTACAAATTTTATAAAATGTCATTAATTTAAACTGTTGCCAATTGTATAAACAGCAAAACAAATTATCATATCAAATATTTCTTCAAATTAAAAATTTATTTACACGTGACTATTACAAACAGAAAAAAAAACTTTAAAATTAGAATTAAATGGTTACACGTTAAAAGCAGGAAAATTACGTCATAAGAACCATATTTACACTTGAATTTTACGTCATATTTAAAATGCCCAAAAAAATATGGTAAAACAATTTAAATTGAAAAATATATTTGCGCGAGATATTTTGAGATAATCTTTTCAACTATTATCGTGAATTCGAAGACAGCGCAAATAATATTTCCTTCTAACAACAAAAGTATTTTTACGTGAATATTAATAAGAGAAATAAAAGTTTGGTGTAAATTACGTCAGATTTGAAACGATACATTTAAAATGAATTATTTAAAAGAACTATCTTATAGCGCTGCTAAAAAATACCGGGAGACAATGACACTGTTTACTTAATTCATTTTACATTAGCTTATTTTCAATTAACTAATGTGTTTAATTAAATACGAAAACAGCCATTGTATCTCTTAACAGCAACAGATTTGGTCTTAAAAACCCCCAATCCAAGAAAAACGAATGGAAACCCGTTTACAGAGAGATCGCTACTGTTTTTTTTTTTTTTTTAATTTTAATTCAATATTTTTAAAGCCGATCAAATGCGTGCAATTAGCGTGCTTTTTGGATTTTGGTGTGCCTGAACGGGGGTTGGCGAGCGTAGCTCGTAGGGGGCAGAGCCCCCTAGTATATATAAAAGAAAGTCTGGATTTTGTATTAATCAACGCGCAGCCAAAACTACTGAACCTAAAATCTTGAAATTTGGGCTAAAAATACTTCTTATGGTATTGAGTGCCGCTAAGAAAGGATTTTCTAAAATTCCACCCTAAGGGGGGTAAAAAATAGAATAAACTTTTAAAAAATTCCTTAAAAATCTGATTTTATAGTTATTTTTCAACTGATAACATATTTTAGTGTATTTTTGTATGCTGAATCGAATGGTACTAACCAAATTATTTTAAGTCTAATAGTTCATAAGATATTTCATATTTTTCTAATTTGGCGATCTCTTTGGCGCCAAAACCTCGAAATATCTAACATTAGAAGTGATAATTCATCCATATTCATTCATATTGTAAATCCGTTACTGTAGCAACGGAAGAAATTCAAAGTAAATCTTTTTGTTAATTCGTTTGTTAAAGAATTAAACCGGCTACATGAGTTTGAAAAAAAAAAATACAAACGCCTTGAAAAAAAGATATTGAATTTATTGAAAATACAAGGAAGCAATCCACTGAGAAATTAACTTTATGAAACGAAAATATTTAAAAATGAAAGCAATGCTTGTAGAACTTAAAAAAAACTTTTGGTACTTACATCCGGGCAATGTCAATACAATTGCGCCAAGCATGGCGACAATTACACTAATTACAGCAACCCTTATTTTTTATCCAATTGATAGTTTATTATAGTTTTAAATTTATTTTATTATTATAGTTTTGTTTTTAATTATGGTTTATAGTATGTAGTTTTATGTTATATATTTTATTTATTTATTTACTTTAAACAATTTGCTATTTTTAACAAGGTTATGTATTTAAGAATGTTAAATTACTGTTTTAAATGTAGTTGGCAAACGATAAACAAGATTGGCAATTGTCAACAATTTTTGGCGATCTATTTCATGGTCCGCATAATACGTAAGTACCACTTTTTCAATGGAAGAAATTGGAATTGAAATAATACATCGCGATTTACCATTTGTTCCTGGATAAAAAGAAAAAATAGGTACTTTTATGTCAGCCGTGTGTAAATTTCGCCATTGGCAGTTTAAAAATTGTTAATAGCAGTAGTTACATTTCGCTTATGTAAATTAAAAACAATTCTTTAAGTTATGGCATTATTTCCTATTATTGTTTTACTTTTCAGTTTTTTCAATGAAATTAGTGTATGGCATGTATTTTAAATGAAATGAGTGAAACGTTTATATTTTGAATGAAAATAATAAAATAAGAATAAGGTTAAAACATGAATACATTAAAATGATTCTCAGTTTTTGTTACTAAAATAGGTGCTAAAAATACAATTAACAGGTTTTAAAACATTAAAACCAATAATCAGATGGTAAAAAACTTCCCGAGCGCTTTCGACCAAGCACTGGTCATCATCAATGGGGTGAAAAATGAGAATAAGACCTTCAGAATGCATACCGGTATAAATAACGCTGGGCGATTCCAAAAACTGTAAAAAAAGGGGGGGGGGGGACGGATGAGTTCATACAGCTACATTGATCATTCCAATCCAAAGATTCCATTGACACCAAGTAGACCAAACCAAATGCTCGGTATATGACAGGACAATGTATCATTACAAGTGTTTCTACCTCTGGTTAAAATTTCAATAGACTCTCTCAAAATACATGTGTTAAATTGATTTGTATGTGTCATGATCTTTGCTTTACTAAAAAGGATGTCAATATCAGCTTCTAAATTACTGAAACTAAGGCCATTAGAGAAGCAGATTTTATCCACCGCCGAGTTAAAACCTGAATTATGGGTTCGTTATGTCGACGACATTCTTATAGTGTGGAATCATGGCATTTCGAACCTGGAAATTTTCTTAAAGCATGCTAATAGTATCGACAACAGAATACAGTTTACCTTAGAAATAGAAAAAAATGAATCTTTGCCTTTCCTAGATGTTGAACTCATCAAGAATAAATTAACAGACAACATAGATAGGAGGGTTTATAGGAAACCATGTAGATCCAACAATACAATATCTTATAATAGTACAGTTCCAGCTAATTACAAAAAAGCAGCCTACAGATTTTACGTAAAGAGAGCATTCGAAGTATGTACTGATGCCTATATACAGGAGGAATTAACTAAGATCAAAATAATCGCAGCTGAAAATGGTTACCCGAGAAAATTTATCAATAAAATAATTAATGAGTTTAAAAGCAGGAATTCTATAAAAAAGAGTACGCATTTTTCAAAATTTTGTAGTGTTGATTACGTTCCACAACTTTATGAGTGAATTAGGTATGCATTAAAAAAATATGATATAGCAATAATAGCTAAACCTCCAGCAAAACTGCAAAATCTAGTTTACAGAAAAGTTGATCCAGTTAATTCATATGACAAAGCAGGAATTTATATGATCCCATTCAGATATAAAAATAATAATAGAACTTATACATACATTGGAATGACAACCAGAAGGCTACAGGAAAGGCTGAAAGAACATATGGCTGATATAGGAAAGGGGAAACCATCTACAGCTTTAGCTCGGTTAAATTTAGAAGCTGATATTGACATCCTTTTTAGTAAAGCAAAGATCATCACACATACAAATCAATTTAACACATGTATTTTGAGAGAGTCTATTGAAATTTTAACCAGAGGTAGAAACACTTGTAATGATACATTGTCCTGTCATATACCGAACATTTGGTTTGGTCTACTTGGTGTCAATGGAATCTTTGGATTGGAATGATCAATGTAGCTGTATGAACTCATCCGTCCCCCTCCCCCCCCCTTCTTTTTACAGTTTTTGGAATCGCCCAGCGTTATTTATACCGGTATGCATTCTGAAGGTCTTATTCTCATTTTTCACCCCATTGATGATGACCAGGGCTTGGTCGAAAGCGCTCGGGAAGTTTTTTACCATCTGATTATTGGTTTTAATGTTTTAAAACCTGTTAATTGTATTTTTAGCACCTATTTTAGTAATAAGAACTGAGAATCATTTTAATGTATTCATGTTTTAACGTAAAGTATTAAGGTGAATGTGTCGTTTCTCTTACATATAGTTTTCTATATATATTTAAGAATAAGGCATAGAAACAATCTTTGTTGATTTATTGCATGCGCCCTGCTGACATAAAAGTATCACAAAAACCATATATTCACCTTTCTTTTGGTAGTTGTTCATGGGATACCTGGTTAATCTTCCACAATCGGATACCTCGCCAATCGGCGTATTAGCTACAATGTTGAAAGCGTCGTTTACGTATGAAGCGAAAACTTCACGATGAATTCTATTACAGATAATCGTATCATCGTCATCTACTACATATTTAAAACGGAAATTTGCATTTCATTCCGATTGTTTATATTATTTTCATAGGATATGCCACTATTAGTTAAGTAACGTGGGCCCTTTATGATCATTCTTTAAGAATGATTGGAATTGCTTGCAATTTTCTTTAACACATTTCTAGCATCCCTTGACTATTTTAAAAACTACTAAAAAGTATCTTTATGTGCAACTACGTGCCACCTAAGTCCTTGGTCTCTTGGGGCCCGGTACAGGGCCCCTTAAAGTTTTTGCACCATAAATTGTTAATAAAGTGCCTCCTCTTAATCCGATTTTCATTTTTGGAACCCCTTTTCCATTTAGTTATTCTCCCGTTTCTTTATTCCTGCTAAAATTCTGAGGGCATCCTAGGGTTCCATAGGACCCGATCCGGAGCCCCTTGAACTTTTTGTGCGGCATGCATTTATCACCACCTAATTTTCTCGCATTATCAATGCAAAATTTTAAAATTGAGTCTTGCGCTCTTCTCCCCGGACTACCCTCTTATTTTTACTGGACCCTAGGGCCCTGTTTTAAGGATCCCTCCCCGCATTTTTAGCATTTCTTTAAATTTTTATTCTAATGATTAATTCATACCCTATGCTTAATTTTGACTAATTGAAGATTTAAAGTGCTAGAACTTGCCCCTTTTAACAAGTTTTCATGTTAGGGTCCTGCTCTTTACTATCAGTCGGCCCTCTTCGGCCCTTTGTTATAAGTTTCTTAAAAGCGGTCCGATTCACTACCTTTCTTTTAGCAGCTTCTTAAGTCTTCCTGCTATACATGAATGACAAAAAAATTTCTCAAAATTCAGCTACCACTAATTTTGAATATTAATCTCCTTCTTGGTCTTTCTTAGCAAAGTTTCAGCATCCTCCAGCAAATTTAAGTCTACTAAAAAATGTTCTTATACCCAACTACATTCCAGTTAAGACCCTGTCACCCAGGGCCCAGTCTTTCTTTATACCTCAACTACCATTTTTTTTCGAACATTAATCTCCTTTTTCAGCATCAACTTACGTTTACTCACTACAGCCGTAAATTAAAAATCGCGTTAATTTAAAGGTAACTTTAAATAAGGGATTTCATCAGCTTATTGAATATCGTGTTAATGTTAAAAGTAATATATGAAATTTATAACGGGAAAAGTCATCTTCCACCGCTTGTGGGCGCATTCTTTCCTCCTATTTTAAGGACCTAATTCAACGGGATTTGTTTCATTCAACTTACACTACGATTCAGCTTTTTTCTGTATTATAAAATTTTATCTTAGTCTTCAGTTACTATGTTACCAACATTTTCTAACATTAATAATGCGTTCTTTTTTTGGATTCTATGGGCTTGATTACTACGAGGTTTGGCTCAGCCAATTTGGTTTTCAATTGTCTCCGGCACTTTGGTTTTCAATTGTCCGGAGCACTTCCGGTACATGCTGCCTTAGGTGGCGTGGAACCAGATTATAGGTTTGTTCGGAAAGAAGTTTGTTGGGAAACACGCTAGACGCTGCGGAGGGCAATGGGTGCCTCCGAAATTAGGTTAATTCAAAAGGATTTCAAAAGATATAAAATCATACAAACTTCAGTTTTGTTTAAGGTTATTATTTACGGACCCCGGGCAACGCCGGGCGGGTCTGCTAGTATTATAATAGTTCAAGTCATCATCTGCCATAAACAAATACGATCTGATCCCTTCGCCTTTCATGTGAAAGTTTGGCTCACATGTCACATTGGCGCGATTTTTTCCGACGCCAATTTGGGGAAAGCATGAATAGCATAAACAACAACATCCGGCTTACCATATGAAGCAAAATAACGATACTTTGGCGCCAGTTAAGTACCCGTTGCGTATATGACATAGGCGTCAGAAAAAAATCGCGCCAATATGGGACCGTATGTGATATCTGTGCCAAAAGTTTTCCATTTTGATTAAAAAATCAAAAAAAAAATTTAATAAAACTACATAAAAGTTGCCATGGTCGCAAAGAATTCTTGGTACTGTTACGCTAGCCGGGTGTAAATCTCGCAATAGCTTTCTTTCAACTCGCCATTTGGCATCTTTTTATTTTTCGAGTGGTAAATTAAAACATTGATTTGAAGTTGAAATTAAATGCCATGGTTTGTTGCATTATTTAATATTTGGCCAGATGTCATATACGCACCGCAGGTTTGGCGTGATTTTTTTTTTTACGAAAATTTGGCGAAAACCTCGTTTTCGAATACCAGTTACATATGTATTTTTGGTACTACTTAGTTATTCCGTCGACCAAAAATCTATCGCCAAACTATAAGATTAAATGCCAATAATGGTTGATCATAAATGTCACATTCACTTGACTTTAAGCAGTTACACGTGTTTACGTCATCAAGTGAGTTTTATTTGTATATTTATTAATGCTATTAATGTTATACTAACTTATTAGTTCTTTCGTTATTTAAAATAAAGATTATGTCAATTTGTATAATTTGACGAGTGGTTTGGCGATTTACATAATTTGGCGAAATTAGTTGACGGAATAACTAAGTAGTACCGTATTTTTTAATTATTTTCAAAAGGAAATGACAAAAAATAATAATTGATAACTATCGAACAAAATAAGTTATGAAATTTTAAAAAAGAAATAAAAGTAAATAAACATTTATTATTAAATAAACAACAATAGCCGAGTTACCATGTCAATCAAACTAATGCCATTTTGGCGCCAATTAGGTACTCCGGTGCGTATATGGCATCTGTGCCTAATAGTTTTCTTTTCGTTTTATTTAGAAAAAAAAAAAGAAAGAAGTGAAAGCCATCAATTTTAAACGTTTCAGTTTTAAATGAAAGTTTTGTATTTTAAATAAAATGAATGAAAGGATTATATTTTAAATGAAATTAATAAAATATAAAAAAATGCGACGGGAAAAATGTTTGGTGATTTATCACCTGCGTCTCGCTAACATAAAAATACCGAGTTCTTTATTTCTCTATCAGAATCTTTCGATTTGACGAAAGGTTGTTCAAGTAAATTGAATTATGAATAAAAGTAACATGATACAATTCTTAGCATACATTTAAGGGAGGCCAAACTGGTCGCCAAATTAGTTTAAAACAATAACCTTCTCTGAAATATGAAAAAAAAATATCTGTTATGATTAAAATTTGAGTTGCCATCATTAGAAAAAAGTATTTAAAGTTAGAAAAAAATTAATATTTCGAAAACTAATTCGAATTTAAAAATTCTAATACCAGTTTTGAGATCTGCGGATCAATACGAATTTTTTGGTCTCAATTTCATCGCAAAGTATTCCATATTTTAGGAGAAATCGCCAGGAAACGTAATCAGTTGTTTAATCAGTCGTTTCAAAGAATCGTTTCATAAATTCGTTTCGTTTCAGCCGTTTCATATATTCGTTTCATAAATTCGTTTCATTAGGATTTTATATATATAGGGTAGATATATGAAAACCGTTTTCTGAGTATATGTCCTTTATACAAATCTTCAATTTTTGACCGATTTGCACGAAACTTGATTTACATACGTTTTAGAACGTGGAAAAGATCGCTGTCTACTTCAAAAAGCCATCAGAACACTATATATCTTTTCTCTACCATCTTCCATAATTTAACATTATATAAATATATCTTTTTAAATTTTCCAAACTTTTTATCATACCGGATACAGTTTGAATTACACAAGATCTAACTTTCGAATCTCTTCCTAAAAAGAGCTCTGTAATTCGACCGCATTTCCACATGTGCCTTGGAGTTTCATCGTTATTAATCAATACAACATCGCCAATTTCAAATTTAGTCGGAGCTTTGACTGGAACTGAAAAATTGGCAGAACGGAGTTCTAACAAATATTCCTGCCTCCAACGTTTACAGAAATGATTTAAAACTCGATCTCGATATTTCAATATTTTTGTTAACGTTTCTTTATTCGATTTAGGTTCAGTAACACAATGAAAGCCTGGTAAAAAAAATTATTCGCTTGTCGATCAGGAAATGTGAAGGAGTAAGAGAAAGAGGTTCACTGTTTTCTTCATAAACATAAAAAATTCTTCATAAATATGTTAATGGACGACCATTGGTCATAGCTTCGATTTCAGTTAAAGTGGTTTGGATTTCTTCATATAAGTTAAAAGATCGTCTGAAAACTTTCTTCAAAGGAGTTTTCACCGAACGTACCATGCGTTCCCCAAAACCTGTCCCTGTAGATAATTCTACAAATTCCTCTACGAGGTATAAACCTTTTAAATGATAAAAGGAAACTTTCTGTAGTTAAATTGATACACAATTCAAGATGCACAGCTCTAGTGACTGCGCACGTGAAAAGAACTATATATGCCTTTTCTTGGCCAGTTTTTGCTTTGACATAAATAAGACCTGGAAAATCCACAGCACAGGTACAGAGGGGTGGCGATTCTGAAATATGATCTTTAGGTAATGGTGCAATTTCTTGCTTCCCAGGAGAAGCTTTAAATTTTGTACAAATAAGGCAATGTTTCAGTACAGATTTTATAAATTTTCGTCCTCTAATTATAAAATATTTTTCTCGTAAATAAGCTAAAGTTGTTGCAATTCCATAATGGAAAAACTTTTCATGGACATCAACAATTTGGTATAAGCATTCCCATTTCGAAGTATGAATGGGTGCTTTTCCCTTTGAGATTATTCTAAAAATTGTAATCTTCCAGATAAAATTAACAAATCATTCTCATCCAATTTTGGGTTCAGACTATACAAGGCTGAATCTTTATCGATGGTCTTTCTCCTTTTCAGTAAATCAATTTCACGATTGAAGACAGATAACTGGGTTTGTTTTATCCAATAAAATTCTGCCGTTTCAATTTCTGGAGCTATGAGCTCACCTGAAATTTTTGTTTTTGATTTGCTGATATTATTTAGAAATCTTAAGATCCAGGCTGTGATGTTAAGTAATTTGGAAAGAGAACTAAATTTTCAAATTTTAGCAACGACTCTGGAGGTACAACACCTACTGTACAAGATAATTGAGCAGAACTCAAATTTGATGATTTTCTTTCATTCAAAATATTTTCATTAAATGGTATCTTTTCAGGTTTTGGCTAACTGTCTTTTGGTAATGACAACCATTCAGGACCGTAATATCATAATTTGTTTTCCAGGAGGTTATGTAAATTCTCGCCTCTAGTAAGTAGATCACTCGGATTATCCTTACCCGTAATATATTTCGAGATTTTAGGATCGGTCAGAGATTGTATTTCTACAACCCTATTAGCCACAAAGGGTTTCGAATCCATGGCTGATTCCTTAATCCAATATAACGTAATAGTGGAATCTGACCAGATATGAATTTCCAAATTTTGAAAATTAAATCATTTTTCAGATATTGAGACACCCTTGCAGCTATTAATACCCCCATTAATTCAAGAAGAGGAATTGTCAAACATTTAATCGGGGCGATTCTACATTTTGCCGAATAAGACTAGTCATAATTTCATTATCACTTGTGGTACATCGAAAATAAGCTACGGCCCCATAAGCCTTAGAACTAGCATCGGAAAAAATATGAATTTCGATTGGGTCCAAAAATTCTAAACCCTGTGGAAAATATTTGCGGGGTATCTCAAATTTATGTAAATGTTCGATTTCTGCACACCAATTTTCCCATTCAATTTTTAAATCGTTAGGAAATTTTTCATCCCATTTTAAACCCCTTTTCCATGTTTCCTGTAGCAAAATTTTCATACGAACAGAAAATGGTGCAATTGATCCAATAGGATCAAAAAATTTTAACATGTCTTTAAAAACAACGCGTTTCGATAGATTAAATTTCCAATCATCAGGAAAGTATTGTACGTCAAAACGTAAAATGTCCCAATTAGTATCCCATAATAATCCCAATATTTTTAAAGAATTATTCAAATTTTCTTCTGAGTCACAAAATTTATTTTCCTTCCATAACTTTCTAAGTTTAACAGAATTAGGATTGAATTTTCGCAAATTCATGCTACTTCTTTAAAAATACGCGAAGCTGTTGAGAATAGATAATAAGCCTCTTCATCAGATTTTGACCCCGTTATCAAATCATCTACATAAAAAGAAGAGTACAAAATCTTAACAACTTCAGGATGATCAACATATTTACGTATACGGGATTTAATCGTTGCAGCCAAAAGAAAGGGACTGCAAGTTACCCCAAAAGCAGCTCGTGTAAATCTCAAAAAATTTAAATCATCCTTTTCGTCACCAAACCACAAAAAATTAAAATTATCCCGAACTTCTTCTGTTATCCCAATTTGCAAAAACGCTTGCTCTAAGTCAGTGCTAAATGCAACATTAAATTTTCTGAAATTAAATATTACATTAAGTATTAGATGTAAATTTCCAACTGGGTGAAAAATGTCCGGATCAGGATTCGAACCAGAATCTCCTGGCTGAAGCCGCTAGTGCTCTACCATCTGAGCTATCCCGGACAAATCTGGTGGAACTCTGAAACCTGGTTCAGCTCAACAGAATAAATCTCAGGTAATGGAACTCCAGAAGTCGCTGGATACGTAATTATACTAGATTAATTTTAACACAATTATTCTAATTGGTAAATAAATCATATTAGATGTAAATTTCCAACTGGGCGAAAAATGTCCGGACCAGGATTCGAACCAGGGATCTCCTGGCTGAGGCCGCCAGTGCTGTACCATCTGAGCTGTCCCGGACGAATCTGGTGGAACTTTCGCCCAGTTGGAAATTTACATCTAATATGATTTATTTACCAATTAGAATAATTGTGTTAAAATTAATCTACATTAAGTATGTTTGAATTAACATTAGGACCTGGATATAAACAATTATTTAGAGAATTTAAATGTTTTCCTTTAGAAGAAGCCTCGAAAACCATCCTTACTTTGGTAGTTGATTTATCCTCTCTTAAAACCGGTCTGTGCGGCATAAAATAACCACTTTCAGTTATTTTATCAGGACATTCTTCTACAATTTCGCAAGTTATTTGTTCTATTATAATAGCTTTAAAATTTTTACATAAGTCATTATCCTTCTCAAGTTTACGATGTAATTCCTCAAAGCGACTTCTAGCTATTCTAAAATTATTCCCGACTTTATTTTTCCCATCCTTCCACAATAAACCCGTTTCATACCTATTATTTACGAATTTTAAGTTATCCTCAAATGTATTCACAATTTCCTTATCTACATCAGAAATATTATCATTTGATTGAGTAATACCTAAAGATTCAATTTCCCATAAAAAATTCAAATCTTCTCCAACTGGAGTTGTAACCGACAGATTTAAAATCGAAGCATTTTCCATTTTTCTTTTTTCATCTTCATGAAATCCACAAAGCGAATATCCGAATAAACTATCACATAAAAAGAGAGATTTAGTTATATTTTTTATTTCTCTATCGTAACAGATTTGATAAAAAATAATCCGCCCCAATAAGAACATTTATTTTAGAATGGCATGATGCAACAGCATTCGACAATTTAAAAGGCGTCAGTTTATTTTCTCTCTGTCTGGAGAGAAAGGGGGGGATAAATCCTAGAGTTAGAAATTACATCCGTGACTAATGCCTCAATAAATATGAAACGCGATTTGTTTTCAATATGGGATAATTTTAATTGCACAACGTCAAATGTTTTTATTTGGGGTTTAACAGCTGCAAAGAAATAAATTTGAAGTTTTTCTTGACGAATAATTCGAGGATTTAATTTTGAAACTAATTGTTTTGTAACAAACGATCCTTGACTTCCTAAGTCATATAAACATAATGAAAGCTCAAAATTTATTCCAGATTCCACATTTACGCAAGCTGTTTGTAATATGACCTCTTAAAAAATTTTTCATTTCCAGTTTTACAGTGAGATATCGAACTAATAACAGAGTCGGATAATCTGATTTCTTTGGGGACCGTTAGATTGGAATTCTTTAAACAAATCGAAGAGTGATGAAAATTTCCATTGCAAAATTTACAATGTTCTGAATTAAATTTACATTTGGCCGACACGTGGAATTTACGGAAACAGGTGAAACAACGTTCCTGTATACGTAATTTATCCCATTTTTGAGGAATAGCACACTCTTTACACAATTTTGGATCATGCTCATTTTCGCAAAATATAGAAACATTTTTTACATTAGTACTCAATGCAGAGGCTGAAGGAACGTCAGGTTTATAATTGCTAAAATGTTCATAATTGTTATTATATTTTTTCTTTTCTTTTTTAGCACTAAAACTATTTTCAGAGCTCTGGAGCGCCATCGTAGTTTCTCGAGATTTAACTTCCTTTTTAATGAAGGAAACAAGCTCTTCGACCTCCATTTTTTCACCATCGGTTATTTTACGATTAAAATCTAGCGCCATTTCAGAAGGTATCAACTTTAATAGGGTATAGGAGATAAACATTAGAAGCATTCTTTACCTGTTTTAAATTTAATAATTTGCTCATATGTGCATTGATGACTAGGTCGTCACGACCGTAGCGAGCTTTAAACAAATCAACTGCAGCTTTAAATTTTCCTCCGAAAGTTAAAAACCTGCAACAGCCTTATATGCACTACCTCCAAGAAGAGATTTTAAGTAGACAAATTTGTAAACAGGAGTTAAATTAGAATTATTTTCGATTGCATTGGAATATTACCCCCAAAATTCTAACCAGGAAATCACCAAAAAATTTGTATTATAGTGAGCTTCGGCAGTTTCATAGATCTCTCTAAATTTCCGTTTTGAGAATCGGATTCATTTTTCATAAAATTTTGAAAAGCGCTATTTTGTTTCTGGGAGTTATGTTCATTTATGAACTTCGTTATCTTATAACGCTATTCAATTATTTTCTCTCTATAAATTTCAGAACTTTCGATTTCTTTCTCAAAATCGTTGTAAACAACAACATCTTGGATATCAGAATTTAATTTTTTTAATGATTCTTATTTGTCGTTCAATTGATCTTTACAAATATTTAATAAATCAAATTTATTTTCTAATGGCATAGAGTCATCTTCAAGAGTTGTGCATATTTTTGTACACAACTTTGTAGTTTGTGTGCGTGAAACTACTCTTTTCTTTTTTAATGTTTCGACATATTTATTTTTCAATCAATCAACAATAAAAATAGCTTACCTGAAGTCTTCAGAATCAAAAATAATAAAATTCAAACATCAGTCCAGACATCCTGGCACGGAACGACAACATGAGGAATTTCGAAGAACAGATGGTAATAAAATATATTCTTCGAACCAGAAATTAATCACATAATTCAATAAAATATGTAGAACGAATTTTTATACATTCAAAGTAAATCAACTCGGTTAATTAAAAACTCGGAAAATTGAATATGAATAGGTTTTATTATGACCAAGAAAAGCTTTGGTTCAGATCAGATACAGCGCTGATCACTCGCTTCCAGAATTTAAATACATCTACATTAAAACAAAAATGAAAAACAGTAAAGTAAATGAAAGGGTTGCAATCATTCTTGGCGATGACTCTTTTTCGCCAAGTCAAACAGAAAATGGGGGTTTTAACAGGTGGTACGTATTTATATAATCTCGAACGCACCTAAAAAGTTACCAGAGTTTTAATCCATCATTATGATCAAATAAATTTGCAAGCAAATTGTAAAGAGTCTTAAATGCATTGAATTTTAAAATACTGTATAATATATAAAACGTTAAAAACAATTCTGTTTTAAATAAGGGTAATTATTAACAATTCACAAAATTTTATTATTTCATAGTATGCAATTATTTAACGTTGTTCAAAAAACTGAGTTGACATGCTATCCACATGTGTTATTTTGCACCTATCAGTTGAGTAATTTTTAGACATGTCCAATCAATGAAAATGAAACTATATCAAAATGAACAAGAACGAAAAATCGTGAGCAAGAGTCAGTTTAAGCACCTTCCAACACTTTCAGAATACTTTAGCAGAACTTCACGTTTAATAAGAGGAAAGATAATGTCTTAGTAAACAATTTAGAAAACACATAACACATTTGAAAACCCGATTTCAGGGATTACTCTCAACACTCAGAAAATATTCAAATTTATTTGTAAAATCCTGTATATGGTCTATGTCTTTGTATATACCATGCTACATGATATACTGAAATTAACAGATCGGTTAGGAAACGCATAGCACAGTTGTAAATTCCCCTACAGTAAGTTCCATCAATAAACGGAAATGTATTCGAGAACTTTAGGCTGCCCAGTACATAATCTAGAGAATTTATACACATCAAGTAATAGGCAAAAAATTAATTTAAATTAAAAACACATACCACAACTTAAAACGCACTTCCAGAAATTACTGTTAATAGACAGTACCGTAATCGAATTTTGTTGTGTGGCTCTGTAAATGAACGATGTATGCTATGCACACCTTATTCTATAATAGGCCTCTTGTAGTGAACCGCAGTGATATATATCAATTTCAATATGTTTCAAATAGTTTAACATCATAAAATACACCGTACACGATTTTTCCCATAGACCAATGGCAGCATCCTTTACAATTTTTTTAAATGATTTCTTGTTGTTGTTGTTTTGGCATAGGTTATTTGAAATAATTATCTAACTGGCCATTTTTCGTAATTTTTACTTTCTTCTATCTTCAATAGAAGAAAGTATTGTAATCGAAATTGTTTTCGACTTCCGGTCTTCGACGGATTTGCATGTTTTAGGGGTCAGAGATTCCAAAAAACATGTTTATAGAAAATGTCTGTCTGTCTGTGTGTCCGTCTGTCCGTCTGTCCGTCTGTCTGTCGCCATTGTACCATCAAAAAGTGTATGAAGTTATGTATAGAATTAAACCAAAATTTTATTATAAGTTTTTGGTTATGGCAAGCAGGTCCTCCCGGAATTTGGAAAAAATTCGCCGGTAGGGGGCGCTGATATAACAATTTTTGTGCGATTTTGAATATTGTACCATCCAAAAGTGCATGGAGTTATGCACAGAATTGAACCAAATTTTTAGTTTAAGTTTTAGAATATGACAAGCAGGTCCTCCCTGAATTTGGAAAAAATTCGCCGGTAGGGGGCACTGTAATAGCGATTTTTGTGCGATTTTGAATATTGTACCGTCCAAAAGTGTATGAAGTTATGCATAGAATTAAACCAAATTTTTATTTTAAGTTTTTGGATATGGCAAGCAGGCCCTCCATGAATTTGCAAAAAATTCGCCGTTAGGGGGCGCTGTAATAGCGATTTTTGTGCGATTTTGAATATTGCACCATCGAAAAGTGTATGAAGTTATGCATAGAATTGAACCAAAAAAAAATTTTAAGTTCTTGGCTATGGCAAGGAGGTCCTCCCTCAATTTGTAAAAAAATCGCTCGTAGAGGGCGCTGTAATGGCGATTTTTGTACAATTTTTGTGCCATTTTGAATATTGTACCGCCGAAAAGTGTATGAAGTTATGCATAGAATTGAACCAAATTTTATGTTTTTATTTTTGGTCATGTCACGAAGGTCCTCCCTGAATTTGGAAAAATTCTGCTTGAAGGGGGCACTATAATTGCGATGTCTGTACCATTTTCATTATTGTACCATCGAAAAGTGTATGGAGTTATCCATATAATTGAACAAAATTTTTTGTGCATGTTTCTGGCTATGGCAAACAAGTCCTCCCTGAACTTGAAAAAATTCCGACAGAAGGGGGAGCTATAATTCCGATCTCTGTGCCATTTTCATTATTGTACCATCGAACAGCGTATAAAATTATGCATACAATTGAACCAAAATGTTTGTGCTTGTTTTTGGCTTTGGCCAACAGGTTCTCCTTGAATTTGGAAATATTGCGCGGTAAAGGGGCTCCGTGCTAGCGATTTTTGTATACTTTTCTTGATTTTTCGTAGTTCTATTGTGCATCGGCGGCTCATGCAGCGGTGGGAACTCGCTTACTGCTAAGCCGGCTATTCGCAAACAGCTGATAACGACAGAATAAGGAAAAATTAATAATTTTAACAAATATCATGATATAGATTAACTCGTTTTTAGTCCGTTTAATTGACTTGAGCAGAAATTTAAGATGAAAATCAAAGTTGGTATAGCATTGAACTAATAATATTGAAGTATTAACATGTGTAACTAGGTTTTGAAACATTAAGATGTATAAGATAGAAGAAAGTTTTGGGATTGGCACATCCAACTAGTTCAGTTTTGGTTGCAAGTTTATTTATTTAATGACTTTTTGTTCACAATATCTGTAAAATTTGTAGACATTTTTGCAGATTTAAGTTTCCATGATTTCTGCAGAGTTAAATTATTCGGTATGCAAAACAGTGTAAAAAAAAGTGCACAAAATCTGTGCGTATTTAGCACCTCTGATTATGCATAAAATGTGTACAATTTAAGGCATTTCGGTATGTAAAAAAAGGTGTTAAAAATGCACAAAATCTGAGCGTATTTGGCACTTCTGACTATGCATAAAAAGTGTACAATTTAGGTATACAGTTTATGGACTTTTTGTGCACAATTAAGTTTGCACGGATTATTACGCTCGGATTTTGTGCACTTTTTTTGCAGACTTTTTCTAGCTGGGCGTAATATAACCTAATTCTTCAGAGTGTCCTGTAAATGAAATATAAAGTTACACACTTCGTTTTCAATACCGAACATCCTATTATAAATTTCATTAACATATATCAGTATATCAATTACATGGCAATACGAGACTATTTACGGGAGTTAGAGCACGGCAGACAGACAAATCCAATTCATAAACACTTTTCAACTATGTTGGAAAATGTTAAAAACTAACAGAAAAATATTTTTTATGACACAGATTTCATATTTTCACTAAATTTACATCATGTTCACTACATTCTCCAAATTGACATAATATTCACCAAACTTACAGTTAAAAAATTATTAAAAATTCGTGAACTGAAAATATTTGTTTTTTATATTTAGAATATCTCTAAATATTTCACCTTTTATTACATTAATCGAAAAATATTTAATGAATGTTTGAATAAATTATTGTGTTAAATAATGAACAGAAACGCTTTCATTTATTTTTCAGCTCATAAAAAGCATTAAACAAGATTATATTTACCAAAAGAATTCATACCCATCTTCTAAAGAAATTTATTCAGTCGTAAAATAAACTTATCATCGCCATGCATACGAAATTTGTAAATAGAGTTGAAATATTTTGACACTTACGAGAATATTTTTTATTTATCTCCCTTATAAAATACTGAAAAAGTTAAAGCATGAAAATGAAAGTAGTCAACGATTCATATTTTAGAAAGCATCTGAATAGCATTAATGTTTATTTATAAAATGCATATTGTTAAAATTTTATAAAAAATATGGTATTAAACCGTTTTCCTTAAATCATGTTTAACGATATAGCAGCTATGAATTATGGCTGGTGAAGTTGTTTTATATTATTTTGAAATAATAGTAAAATAATAGTAAAACATCACTATAATAGTAAAAGCGGCATAAAATAAAACGAAAAATATATTATAATCCCATGTTTATTGAACTATATGATATATATTGATAATATATAGAAATAAATCTTCTTTTGGTAATTTTCCAGTATAAGAGCCTTGGCGAGATACAGAAAATGGGCTAGGCGAGGGAAGGGGATTTTTCATAGATTATTTTCTGGCAATTTATTCACTGTTTCAAATATATAAGCATTTTTTTTTCAATATTTATACAATTTATTTAATATGAACAAGCTGATGAGATGTCTATGCACGTCTATCAACTTTTTATTAATGCATCCAATGAAAACACGGCGATCAATGATCATATACTCGCCGTATAAGATGACTTTCATCCAAAACACATCAAAAATATATCATCCAGAAACCATCAATGGATGATTGGCAGCCGATGTTTAGATAGTGTAGCCAAATTAAATTATCGATGTGTGACTGTTATCGGTGAATAGTAGCTTGCTCAACATTTAGCTCAATATTTCATCAGAAAATGGGATAGCTTCGAACTGATTAATGGTGAAATTTTCCTCTTCATGCAGAAGATGTCAGAAGCTGCTCTAAGGGATATGAGTATGTAGATACTTTCTGAATCTTGTATCAGATCGATGATTCGCCAATGAAATATGGATGGATTGGCGTTGCTAGGAGAGGAACTTCGAGATCTAGTTTATGCAATAAATCATACGGAATGAATATTTCCAGCTGAGCGAAAAAATGCCCAGCCCGGCCCAGATCCTTGACTTACGGGGCCAGTACTCTACCGTTTAAACTAACAGGGATCACAACCGGCGAGCATATTTCGTTCAGATAACCTTATTTCCCCGGAAGCCAAGGATATGGGTTCGATTCCCAGGCTGGGCATTTTTTCGCACAGCTGGAAATATTCAATTCGTATGATAACTTTACCAATCAGTTTGATTCTATTAAAATAATAGTATATCTGCGTACCCATCGTTTATATGGAGTTCCTTTACCTGCGGTTTATTCTGTTGAGCTGTCTACATGATAGACCAGATGTTATTACCAATAAGGTTATCTGAGCGAAATATGCTCGCTGGTTGTCCGCCCTGTTAGCTTAAACGGTAGAGCATTGGCCCCGTAAGCCAATGATCTGGGTTCGATTCCCGGCCTGGGCATTTTTTTGTTCAGCTGAAAATATTCAATTCATATGATAACTTTACCAATCAGTTTGGTTGTAATAAAATAATAGTTTAATGTAATAAAGTTTACAAAATGAAAAAAAGGATTACAGTAGCCTCCCTCTTAACCGACCTGCTCGTAGCCGGAACTCCGGTTTAACCGGACGACTTTTTTCCCCAACATTAAGCGAAATTCAAGGATGACGGCCTCGGGAACTCAGCTTACGCTTTCGAGTTGAAGTGTAATCCCGAGGGGAAGGAGGAAAAATTCAGAAAGGAGAACGTCGATTCTAAATGGATACGCGCTGACCTTCATCAGTGTTGAATTTAGGGTGTGGCCCGGAAGGGGGCTGTTCCCCCCTAGGAACAATGAGATGACCTCCACCCCGGAAGATTTGAGATTTTGTGTTTTTAATGGTCAAAAGAGCAACTCCCCTTCGGAAATCTATAATGTCTGATCTATCTGTAAACTGTTTTGTACAAACATTTACAAAGCTTGAGGGATGCGAACAGATCACCAACCGCCAACAGATGTATACGAGTTGTTTGAGTCTGATAAAGATCTCAAATATGAAACATTATTTGACTAGGATATGATTTGGACAGTAACTGATGTTGTTCAATACGAAGACGATCCTGATGATGATCCAGTTAAACTTGACACTGCTAAAACTCCTCATACGGAAGGGGTAAAAGCATTAGTGTTGGCGCTACGCTATGCTGCGCAGCGGCTAACACCTTCCTCGGTTAAACTTAAATGTTGTTAAGAGATGGAGAGATAATGCTGCAAAATGTTGGGCATCTTGCATTCAACAGAAGAAGGTCGAATATTTATTTATGGTTGACTAACAATTTCAACTTCATATAAAGGTGTGTGATAAGATTATTAACAATTTAATTTGTGATAAATATTTTTCGTTATTTGATATCAGTGATAATTAATCTTTCAATTCAGTTACTTATAACTAGTAATCATTTCACGAAATATAGAAAATATGCACTTTTTCAAAACTATACAAATTGGAAAACTAAATGCATCATATGTGTTTAATTAATTAAATTACGCAGATATTATTTAATTTTTATTTACTTCTCCGCTTTAACCGGGTTTTTTCTTAACCGGCTTACCCTTGGTCCCGTTTAGGCCGGTTAAGCGGGAGGCTACTGTATAATGCAGTTGCAAGACAGCTGTTTCAGGAATTCAGAGGTTCGGTGTCCGGGAGGTTTTCTAAGTTCCGGTGGAAGGAAGAATGCCCCCGGATCTTTTTACGCTCTTTTATTTAACTCAATTTGGTTTTTGCATGTAATGATGAAATTTTGCAATTGATTTTTAAAGCACTTCTTGATGTGCTATAATAATAAACATTACGTACAAAGGTGTGTTTCTGTTCACAATACAGCATTCTAACATTTCTACAAAGCTACTAATTAATCCATTAATTTTCAGGCATTTTTCAATTAACCGGCCGCAGGAGATAAATTACCAAATATTCTCTGTAAATCGTATAATTGTATGGGGGTTGAAAAAACAATGGATTTAATGATGCGACAATAAACAATCGCCAAAAATGCCAATTCGCAGTGAAGCTGTAACAATTATATATTTTGAAGACTTAAACGTAGAAAATAAGCTATAAATAACAAAATAAATATTGAAATATTTAAAAAACATATTCTTTTATCAATTAATAGTTAAATACTAAATAATTTACGATTATACTTACTATTATACGTTGAGAAATCAATTTAGAAATCCTAAAAATATAGTTTAAATAACGTTTAATTTTTTTCTTTCCTGTTCTCTTTCTTAAAAAATAAGCAGGGCAAAAATTATATGTTTTTAATCAATTCATTTGCTTGAATTTTCCATCAAGCATAAAAAAAGCAGTGAATTTTTCATAATCAAGTTCATTTCCCACACCAAATTAATGTATCACAACGAAAATTTTGGAGAAAAAACATAAATTGCAGTCAAAAAACAATGCTTATAAAACAATTCTTATACAATATATTTTTTAAAAAACTATTTCTATTTTTATATTTATTATTCGTGAAATTTGAAAAATGTAATGAAATGCAACATTTACATATCTCATATTAAATATAATGTTTATTATGTTTAATTTTTAAATCAGTGTTTATTACACGTAATTTTAAATTTTACTCCTATTAAGTATAGTTTTAAAATTTAAATGATTCAATTTAATATTAAGGTATCTTTATATATTTTCAATATTTAGTTATATTTCATAATAAATAAGCATAGTCGATAGACTGCGCTTCATTTTGGAATACTATACGTACTATAATACTATATGTACATACTCTAATGTCGGATACACTTCTAATGCACATGAAATGATCAATCATGAGACACGATCAAAGTCCACTGTACTGTATGATGGGCAATGTTAACATATCATGCCAGAATAATCAGTTGTATTATCATTTTAAATCAACTCGGATTTCTCTTTACAGTACTAGGGGGCTCGGCCCCCTACGAGCTACGCTCGCCAACCCCCGTTCAGACACCGCAGTCTCTAAAAGCACGCTAATTTGATTGGCTTTAAAAAGATTTTGAAAGATTGAATTATAATTTTAAAAACAGTGGCGATCTCCCTATAAATCGGTTTCCATTCATTTTTCTTCGATTGGAGAATTTTAAGGAAAAATCACCTGCTGTTAAAAGATACAATGGCTGTTTTCGTCTTTGATTAAATAAATTCAGTTAAACATTTCAAAATAAGCTAATATAATAAGCAAATCTGCATCAAAATGCAAATATATTTCACAAATACTAATGCCTTCTTTTGACGGAAACGACACAGAATTTTAACGAATCTTAACTAAACCATTTAAGCAATTTCTTTATTTTCTGCTTCACAGATTTTTCTCTTTCAAATCGTATTTTTTGTTGATGACACTTCATTTTCAGCTTGTAATCTTTTTTATTTTTATTACATTACTTAATAATCGCTCAAAAGCAGTCTAAAAGCGTTCAATAAAATTAATATTAATCTTATTAATATAATCTGAAAATATCAATGTCTCGTGCAATTTTTAAATTTAAACTGTTTTGCAATATTACTTTTTGTTCATTTTACGTAATAAGTGTAATGTGACGTAAATGTGACGTAATTTCTCCTATTTAAGACTTCGAACGCATGTTAATGAATTTATTATTTTACAATATCCTTATAAAATTCACGTGTAAATATAGTTTTATGAAGTAATTTTCAATAAGTTCCTGCTTTTCACACATAATTATTTAACTCTAATTTGAAAGTTTTTTTTCTGTTAATAATAGTCATGTGTAAATAATTTTTTAATTTGAAGCAAACATTATTATTTGCGCTCTTTATACAGTTGGCAACAGTTTAAATTAATACCATATCCTAAAATAAGTAAATAATATCTCTCGAAATGCTGAAAATTTGAAATTAAAATAGAAATAAAACCTCAAAAAATGAGTCAAATTAAAAAAGTGAATGCAGTCTGCACACCGGGAAATTGTAACGTATAAAATGATCTAAAAATGAATTAATTCCCATGTATAGTTTTTGCTACTATAAAACTTTTTTAATGGAACGATTTTGTCCAACTTTAGCATTAAATTTCTCTTAAAATAATTATTCGATTTGAAAACTGTCTGCATCAGCGTGTTTATCAAACATTTCTCTATAATACCGCCGTTTTCATATTTTTGTATGCAGTATTTTTCTTAATATTAACGGAGAAAGACCTCCGGTCACAAAAAATTCAAAACCGGCGGCGGTGGCAGCGGCGTGACAGCGTAAGTTACTTTTTTTTAGAATAGAGAGATTTTAATCAACTAAATCAGGAAAGTGGAATTCTCGCGGCCAAGTATTTTTATTGATTTTAGCTAAAACACTGATACAGTCATTAAATGTATTTAAAGCATATGGTTAGAAAATGATTATGGATATTACAAATATATTTTACAGTTCTGGTGAAAGAAAAAAAAGAATTATATTCCTCTCTTATGAATTGTAAATGACTTTATTATGAGGAGAATTAGCTTGATTTATTTATATATTTATCCTTCAAAGTAAACTATTTCCTGTGTTTCTCAACTATATTTTATGTTTTGCTAGGAACAAGTATAGTTGGTAAATTTTGATACTAACATGTCAATCCAAAATCATCATCTTTATTATTTCTCTATTCTAAAAAAAAGGTAAGTACCGCTGTCCCCACCACCGCCGGTTTTGAATTTTTTGTGACCGGAGGTCTTTCTTCGTTAATATTAAATATATGAAAATCGGTGGTATTATACAGAAATGTTTGATAAACACGCTGATGCAGACAGTTTTCAAATCGGAGCATTATTTTAAAAGATATTTAATGCTAAAGTTGGAGAAAATCGTTCCACTAAAAAAGTTTTATAGGAGCTAAAACTATTCATGGGAATTTAATCATTTTTAGATCATTTTATACGTTTGAAGTTCCCGGTGTGCAGACTGTATTTCATTGTTTGACTCGTTTTTGGGGTTCGTACTTAAAAAGTAAAAACGGAACTATTATAAGATCACTCATGTGTCTGTCCGTCCGTCTGTCTGTCACAGACATTTTACTCGTAAACTATGGAACGTGGAAAGTTCAAATTCGGGGAAGTAATAAAGACCATTGACCCACATATTTTCAGATTAATAAACATTCATAAATATTTAGTAAAAAAGTAGAGGGGCTAATTATGCTACTTGAAAAAAAAGATCTTTTCTTTGTATACCATGCGGGGTATCCTGCGAAAGCGTTTGTAACGCTGAATTCAAAAATACATTCCTTTTAACTTTAGGTATTATGTTTTCAAATATATTGTTGAAAATGTAGCGCAAAAATATGTTCCCCTCCATCTAATTCCGAATCTACTGAAACTAAAATTATGAAAAAAATAGAGATAGTAGACGTTAATATAAACCTTGCCGGAAAATTATAGCGATTACCCTAGGTCACATAGTTTTTGAGTAATTAGCATTTTCCTGTTATACACAAATTTCGATTTACGGGCATTCAGAAAAATTGTTGAGCATCGCTGAATATACCGTTGCAGAAGAATAAAAGCATTGTTGATAATGATTTTCGAAAAAAATCATCGGTAATTAGCCGAGATATTAACCCTTAAAGGTACGGTCAGTTTGGACATACACAAGGACAGGGGCGGCGTACTCTATGCCTAGTTAACAACTTTTAATGATATATATGTGCAATGTAATGTCCAGTAACAGTATAAAAGAAATAAACGTCAAATTGTTAAAAATATACTAATTTAAGGGGTCTCGGGACTCTAAAAAGTGGAAAAAATGAAAAAAAGACCATTTTCAACATTTAATGTCTTAAAATGTATATGATTTTAAAACACAATTTTAATTGGGATGAAAGATATAAGTATGTTCTTTCGTTTCATGTATTTAAAAAATTGCAAGATACAGAATTAGTATTTATAGGGGGCTCGAAACTGTTAGACATTTGTCGAACCAAAAATTTGCATAACAGTTTACGCGCAGGATTACACAATAAATCTTGCAACTAGAATACAAATTTTGGTCCTTACTTATACTTCAGATTGTAATAATTTCCATGAACTTAAATAAATTTGTATTTAAAGCATTTTTATATTTTTAATGCAATGTTGCATTTAGCTAATACAAAATTTTGGAAATTACAACAGTAAAATCACCTAAAAAAATATTTTTTTTAACAATAAAAAGGAAATTTTAGGTTCAGTTTATACAGACTAACATGAAGTATATGTTTTGAAAGTTTCATGAAAAAATATTCAGAAGTTTTTGAGGTATCCTGCGCGTTATGCCCAAAAAAACGCCATTTGGAAAATAATGACTTTAAAGTTTTGGAAACGCCGCTTCGGCTATTTAGCGGGTATAATTCTAAAAGCCAAAACTTCTGTTCTAATGGGAATTTCAAGGAAACAATTATATCAAAATATTCAGAAAAGATAGGAGTTTAACATCTAAAAAAATTAAAAATTCTTAAATTTCGAAGCTTTAAGAGTCCTGCGACCACTTAATCCTTTCCGGCACGGAGTAATTCTATTTATAAACTTATGAAATAATGAACTGACACCAGAAATTATAAATAAATTTATTAAAAAATGCGAACTTGCTTATTTTCACGTACATGATAAAAGGAAAATTTTAATTAAATATTCTTGGTGCCGTTTGTCTGTTTTGGAATTAAAATTAGGTGTCCGTTTTTTAAGGGCATCGCCCTCGAAAGATTTAATTAGAATGAATCGCATAAATACTGTGGGATTCGCGATAGTTTGCATTGATTGTATCTCTCAATACGACTCGAGTGACTTTAAAAGTTAATTAAACACCTATCTGGAAAAATGCGGCACTGACCAAGGCGGCGTTGCAACTTTGAGACCTCAATTCGAAGCGCGCTTAGCACAATGCCAAATTTAAACTTTGAATAGAGGTTTTGTTTTAGCTACACTGTAGAAATAAAGGTTATTACCACGCTGAATTTAGTTTCATGAAATGCCAAATGAAGTTTAACTATGCACTGCATTTATTGTTAGTGCCGAATTAAATTCATCATAAACAGATTAGGATAATATTAAAAAAAGAGTTATACGAATTAGCCCAGTGGTAAGGGAGCAAAAAAAGGGCGAATTCGGAATTAATTAGAGGAAAGCTGGAAATTGTTTTAATCCCTTCTGTTTAGGTCTAGAATGAATATGCTATGTTTTTCCCCTCGTACTAGGTGAGCGTTAGGAAATATGTATAGAATTATAGTCAAAAAACGCGTTTTTTTGCATACCATAATAATATCTCAAAACAGCTAACTCTGTCAAAAACATTTTCAATACGAATGCTGTAGAGCTTAAAATTCTGAGTAAAATGAGTACTTACACTCAATACTTATGTTGAATATTAAGGTCACAATTGAACTTCAAAGTGTTAGACCTATCATCAAGGGGATGACCTCAGAATTAATTAGGAGAAAACTGGAAATTGTTTTAATCCATTCAGTTTAGGTCTAACATGAACGTAATTTTTTTTTTTTCTTCGTACTTGGCTGAATGTTAGAAAATATGTACAAATTTATTTTCGAAAAACACGTTTTTTTCAGTTTCCTTAACAATATCTCAAAACAGCTAACTCTATAAAAAACATTGTCAATACAAATGTTGTAGAGCTTAAAATTCTGAATAAAATGAGTACCATCATTAATATTTTTGTTCAACGTTAAGGTCGCAATTCTATTTCAAAATTTTGCCTTAATCGCTAATCAATAGCTTAAAGCCAGGAGAGACCAAGTTAACTTAACAATATCTTAAAATAGTTAACTCTATCAAAAACATTGTTAGTACAAAATTTATAGAGCCTAAAATTCTGAGTAAAATGAGTACCTACACTTAATATTTTTGTTCAATATTAAGGCCGTAATTTGTGATATTGTTAAGTTAATTTGATCTCTCCTGGCTTCAAGCTCTTGATTTGAAAAATTTTGAAATAGAATTGCGACCTTAATGTTGAATAAAAATATTAATGATGGTACTCATTTTATTCAGAATTTTAAGCTCTACAACATTTCTATTGACAATGTTTTTTATAGAGTTAACAATATCACAAATTACGTCCTTAATATTGAACAAAAATATTAAGTGTAGGTACTCATTTTACTCAGAATTTTAGGCTCTATAAATTTTGTACTAACAATGTTTTTCATAGAGTTAACTATTTTAAGATATAGTTAAGTTAACTTGGTCTCTCCTGGCTTTAAGCTATTGATTAGCGATTAAGGCAAAATTTTGAAATAGAATTGCGACCTTAACGTTGAACAAAAATATTAATGATGGTACTCATTTTATTCAGAATTTTAAGCTCTACAACATTTGTATTGACAATGTTTTTTATAGAGTTAGCTGTTTTGAGATATTGTTAAGGAAACTAATAAAAACGTGTTTTTCGAAAATAAATTTGTACATATTTTCTAACATTCAGCCAAGTACGAAGAAAAAAAAATTTACGTTCATGTTAGACCTAAACTGAATGGATTAAAACAATTTCCAGTTTTCACCTAATTAATTCTGAGGTCATCCCCCTGATGATGGGTCTAACACTTTGAAGTTGAATTGTGACCTTAATATTCAACATAAGTATTGAGTGTAAGTACTCATTTTACTCAGAATTTTAAGCTCTACAACATTTGTATTGAAAATGTTTTTGACAGAGTTAGCTGATTTGAGATATTGTTATGGTATGCAAAAAAAACGTGTTTTTTTACTATAATTCTAAACATATTTCCTAACGCTCACCTAGTACGAGGGGGGAAACATAGCATATTAATTCTAGACCTAAACAGGAGGGATTAAAACAATTTCCAGCTTTCCCCTAATTAATTCCGAATTCAACCCCCTAACCACTGGGCTAAATAGCTATATTTGATATTATTTAGGTTGCCTATCTCTTTGAACTTTCATGGAATACCCATTTACACTTTTCTAATATATACAGTTATACCCAACCCTACGTTGTATAGTTTTTACAAAGTCTTAGTATTCTTTTAGCAAAGTTTTTTTTTTTTTTTTTTTTTTTTTTTTTTTAATAGTACAATTACAAATTCATATATTTATTCTACGGAACCCTCTGTGGGCGAGTAATGCTCACACTTGACCGTTTATTTGAGGTTTTATTTCTATTTTAAGTTCAAATTTTCAGCATTTCTAGAGATACTTTTTACATTACTAGGGTGCTCGGCCCCCTACGAGCTACGCTCGCCAACCCCCGTTCTAAAAGCACGCTAATTTTTTCGGCTTTAAAAAGATTTTGAAAGATTGAATTATAATTAAACAAAACAGTGGCGATCCCCCTATAAACGGGTTTCTATTCATTTCTCTTTGATTGGGGAATTTTAAGAAAAAAACACCTGCTGTTAAAAGATACTATGTCTGTTTTCCTCTTTGATTAAATAAAAGCAGTTAAACATTTCAAAATAAGCTAATATAAAATGAATTAAGTAAAGAGAGTCTATGTCTGCCGGTATTTTTTAACAAAGTGAAAAGAAAGTCCTTTCAAATAAGACATTTTAAGCGGGCTCTCATGTCAAGCACACAAGTCGTATGTTTGTTGTTCAATAAATAAATAAATAAATAAAAGGCATTTTAAGCTCTACAACATTTGTATTGACAATGTTTTATATAGAGTTATCAATATCACAAATTACGGACTTAATATTGAACAAAAATATTAAGTGTAGGTACTCATTTTACTCAGAATTTTAGGCTCTATAAATTTTGTACTAACAATGTTTTTGATAGAATTAACTATTTTAAGATATTGTTAAGTTAACTTGGTCTCTCCTGGCTTTAAGCTATTGATTAGCGATTAAGGCAAAATTTTGAAATAGAATTGCGACCTTAACGTTGAACAAAAATATTAATGATGGTACTCATTTTATTCAGAATTTTAAGCTCTACAACATTTGTATTGACAATGTTTTTTATAGAGTTAGCTGTTTTGAGATATTGTTCAGGAAACTAAAAAAAAAAAACGTGTTTTTCGAAAATAAATTTGTACATATTTTCTAACATTCAGCCAAGTACGAGGAAAAAACATAATACGTTCATTTTAGACTAAACTGAATGGATTAAAACAATTTCCAGTTTTCTCCTAATTAATTCTGAGGTCATCCCCCTGATGATGTGTCTAACACGTTGAAGTTGAATTGTGACCTTAATATTCAACATAAGTATTGAGTGTAAGTACTCATTTTACTCAGGATTTTAAGCTCTACAACATTTGTATTGAAAATGTGTTTAACAGAGTTAGCTGATTTGAGATATTGTTATGGTATGCAAAAAAATGTGTTTTTTGACTATAATTTTATACATATTTCCTAACGCTCACCTAGTACGAGGGGGAAAACATAGCGTATTCATTCTAGACCTAAACAGAAGGGATTAAAACAATTTCCAGCATTCCCCTAATTAATTCCGAATTCAACCCCCTAACCACTAGGCTAAATAGCTATATTTGATATTATTTAGGTTGCCTATCTCTTTGAACTTTCATGGAATACCCATTTACACTTTTCTAATATATACAGTTATACCCACCCTACGTTATATAGTTTTTTACAAAGTCTTAGTATTCTTTTAGCAACTTTTTTTTTTTTTTTTTTTTTTTTTTTTTAAATAATACAATTACAAATTCATATATTTATTCTACGGAACCCTCTGTCGGCGAGTAATGCTCACACTTGACCGTTTATTTGAGGTTTTATTTCTATTTTAAATTCAAATTTTCAGCATTTCTAGAGATATTTTTTACATTACTAGGGTGCTCGGCCCCCTACGAGCTACGCTCGCCAACCCCCGTTAAGACACCGCAGTTTCTAAAAGCACGCTAATTTGTTCGGCTTTAAAAAGATTTTGAAAGATTGAATTATAATTCAAAAAAACAGTGGCGAACTCCCTATAAACGGGTTTCTGTTCATTTCTCTTTGTTTGGGGAATTTTAAGAAAAAATCACCTGCTGTTAAAAGATACTATGGCTGTTTTCCTCTTTGATTAAATAAAAGCAGTTAAACATTTCAAAATAAGCTAATATAAAATGAATTAAGTAAACAGAGTCTATGTCTGCCGGTATTTTTTAACAAAGCGAAAAGAAAGTTCTTTCAAATAAGACATTTTAAGCGGGCTCTCATGTCAAGCACACAAGTCGTATGTTTGTTGTTCAATAAATAAATAAATAAATAAATAAAAGGCATTTTAAATGTATCGTTTTTAATCTCACGCAATTTTCACCAAACTTTTATTTCTCTTTTTAATAATCACGTGAAAGTACTTTTGTTAGAAATGAAGTATTATTTGCGCTGTCCCAACAAACATAGTTGAAAAGTTCATCTAGAAATATCAAATAAATGTCTCGCGCAATTTTTAAATTTAAACTGTTTTGCAATATTATTTTTTGTTCATTTTACGTAATAAGTGTAATGTGACGTAAATGTGACGTAAATTCTCCTATTTAAGACTTCTAACGCATGTTAATGAATATATTATTTTACGATATTCTTTCTTTTTTAAAATTCACGTGTAAATATAGTTTTTATGACGTAATTTTCAATAAGTTCCTGCTTTTTATATTTTCTGTTTATAATAGTCACGTGTAAAATATATTTTTAATTTGAAGCAAACATTATTCTTTGCGCTGTTTATACAGTTGGCAATAGTTTAAATTAATACAATTTTCTAAAATATGTAAAAAATATCTCTCGAAATGCTGAAAATTTGAATTTAAAATAGAAATAAAACCTCAAAAAAGAGTCAAATTAAAAAACTAAATGCAATCTGCACACCGGGAAATTTTGACGCATAAAATGATCTAAAAATGATTAAATTTTTATGTACCGTTTTTGCTCCTGTAAAACATTTTTAATGGAACGATTTTGTCCAACTTTGGCATTAAATATCTCTTAAAATAATTCTTCGATTTGAAAACTGTCTGCATCAGCGTGTTTATCAAACATTTCTCTATAATACCGCCGTTTTCATATTTTTGTATGCAATATTTTTCTTAATATTAACGGAGAAAAAGCTTCGGTCACAAAAAATTCAAAACCGGCGGCGGCGGTGACAGCGTAAGTTACTTTTTTTTTTTTAGAACAGAGAAATTTTAGAAAACGGTTTTAATTTAAACTGTTGCCAAATGTATAAACAGCGCAAGCAATAATATTTGCTTCAGATTAAAAATTTATTTACACGTGACTATTATAAACAGAAAAAATCATTTGAAATTAGAATTAAATAATTATGTACAAAAAGCAGTTAACTTATTAAAAATTACGTCATAAAAACTATACACGTGAATTTTAAAAGAGAAAGGATATTGTAAAATAAAAAAATTCATTAACATACGTTAGAAGTCTTAAATAGGAGAAATTACGTCATATTTACGTCACATTACAGTTATTACATAAAATGAACACAAAATAATATTGCAAAACAGTTTAAATTTAGAAATTGCGCTAGACATTTATTTGATATTTTGAGAGGAACTTTTCAACTATTTTCTTAGGAAAGCGCAAATAATATTTCATTTCTAACAAAAGTATTTTTACGTAAATATTGAAAAGAGAAAGAAAAGCTTGGTCAAAATTACGTCAGATTAAAAACGGTTAATTTAAAATGTCTCATTTAAAAGAACTTTCTTTTCGCTTTGTTAAAAAATACCATGAGACAAAGACTCTGTTTACTTAATTCCTTTTATATTAGCTTATTTTGAAATGTTTAACTTATTTTACTTAATCAAAGACGAAAAGAGCGATTTTATCTTTGGTATCGTAAATGTCACATTAACTTGATTTTATGCAAGTTACACGTGTCTACGTCATCAAGTTATTTTTATTTCGACGTTTTATTTGTATTTTTATTTATGTTGTACTAATTTATTTGTTCTTTCGTTATTTAAAATAAAAATTATGTCAATTTGTATAATTTGGCGAAATTAGTCGACGGGATAATCAAGTAGTACCGCAGCGGATTTGGCCTTAAAATTCCCCAATCAAAGAGAAAAGAATAGAAATCCGTTTATAGGGAGATCGCCACTGATTTTTAAATTATAATTCAATCTTTCGAAATCTTTTTAAAGCCGATCAAATTAGCGTGCATTTAGAGTCTGTGGTGTCTGGACGGGGGTTGACGAGCGCAGCTCATAGGGGGCAGAGCCCCTAGTCAGTTTAAATCAACTTTGACTTCTCTTTGCCCTAATTCAATGAACTCAAATCAGGATATTGGAATTATTGTGACCAAGTATTTATAATGATTTTGTCAAATTACTGACATAGTCAGTAATTGTATATAAAGTATATGATTAGAAAAAGATTATAGACATTAAAAATAGATTTTATAATTCTGTTTAGTAAAATATATATATATACTATATATATATTCTTCCCTTGTGAATTGTAAATGTCTTTATTATGAGAAGAAATACCTATATTTATTTCTATATTATTTCCTTCAAAGTAAGCTATTTCCGGTGTTTTTGAACCATATTTTAAGTGTTGCCAAGAATCGGTATAGTTGGTAAATCTTGTTTGATTTTGGAATAATATGCTGTAGTAAAGAATGTGAAAGGACTGATTGTTGAGTGTTTATCAAATGTATTTCTAATGTACGCGAGTTGGTTGATCATGAGATACATTACCAAAATCAAAATCTACTGTATTAAGAGCCATGTTAGTACACTGCTGGCCCTTAAAAATGCAACACCAGGAAGGAATGATCTGACGAACGTCAAAAACACATGAAAGGAAGAAGAGGTTGGAATATGCAAGTAATTAGTATTTCAGCGCATTTGAAAGACGCAGGTGGGAGAAACGACATCTGAAGCACTGCACAAAAGGAAAGTTGCGTAGTGGATTTCTCATTCGGAAAGAACTTTCTAAGGACGGCGTTTGTTCAGAATATCGTGTTATGCCTCTAATAATAAGAAGAAATGCTTACCAGCAAGTGTCGGAATTCTATAGGGCAGAATCTTTGCCTATTGAGAGTGTGGATTATCGTTCGTGATATCGCCCATCACACTGGTCGAACTCCAACCATTGTCATGTGAATATGGAATCAATGGGTTGCTGAGGGTCATATTGAACGGCATGAGGGATCTCGACGCCCTCCCATTACTAACGCCCGAGAGGACAGACATATTGTGAGCTCGGCCCGGCAAAACCGTACAACCACATCACGGACCATTAATCAGGAAATGGGCATGTTTGCAGCGCGCCCAGTATCCGCTCGTACGGTGCGACGACGTTTGCAGCAGCGTGGACTATCAGCACGGCGACCATTACTGCGGCTTCCCTTTACAATGCAGCATAGACAGAGACGGCGACTCTGGTGCACCGAACGACAAAGCTGGATACAGGAGTGGCACAATGTCGTCTTTTCAGACGTGTCCCGGTTCTGCTTGTAGTATTCTGATGGCCATATACGTGTCTAGAGGCTCCGAGGAGAACGCTCGTCGCCTGCTTGCATTCGGTATAGGCATAGGGGTCCTGCACCTGGTGTGATGGTTTGGGCAGCCATTGGGCAAACGACACGCACATCTCTAATCCGGATCGACGGCAATTTGAACGGAGATCGGTACCTTTCTGAAATGTTACATGCAGTGGTTGTGCCCTGTCTTCGAGGACTTCCAAACGCCATCTTCCAACAAGATAACGCAAGACCACATGTTCGATTCCTCGACTTCCTCGATACACAGGGTAGTCGATTGATGCCCTGCCTGTAGGGTCTCCAGATCTGTTACCCATTTGAAAACATCTGGTCATGGATTGCTGAGAGAATGGACCGCCACCCCTCTCCAGCTGATACGGTTGATGAAGTGTGGCATAGACTTGAAGCGGCATGGAATGAGTTGCTCGTTTCTGTCATCGAACCGCAGCTCGACTCCATGCCTAACCGGGTAAGGGCCGTTTTAGCTGTCAGGGGAGGCAGCTGTTTCTACTTATTTCGCCCCCCTATAAATCCCGAAACTGCTTAAAAATTTAATCATTTTGTTTTCATGCCATACTGTTTACGTAGAATAAATATCTTTCTTGTATTTTCTATCTTTCATGGTGTTGCAATTTTAATGGCCAGCAGTGTATATCATGCTGAAATAATTTAAAGATATCAAAGTTTAGTTATTTTTTACATGTTGTACGCCAGACCGGAATCTATAAACATGCCTCCTGGGAATGGAGGTTCATTTTCTAAATGCAGGGTAATAAATTACCAATACTCAGATTTTCATAGCAATAAATTATCGGCAATGAAAATATTGAAGGCACATGTATTCATGTGGTATAACGCCTCGGGAAGTATGGCTGGCACACGTAGTTGTGTGCATTTGTTTTCAGCGTGTTAAATCAATTCAAATTTCTCTTTAACTGATTTAATCAATTCAAATCCGAAAATTTGAATTCTTGTTATGATAGAATATTTATGCTGATTCAATTAAAATATTGACATAAAAATTGCATTTAAATATCTTCTTATAACTGTATCAAAGATTTTAAAAATAGATACTATTATTTAGAGAAAAAAAATGTTTAACAGAATAATTTTCCTTCCAAGTGAATAATAAATATTGCTCATCTTCAGAAGATTAGCTGTATTTATTTCCACACTTTTCATTCGAATTAAAGCACTTACACTGTTATTCTGGTACCGTAAGATGCAGTAGAAGTAATACTTTGTGACGCATTTTGAAGTTTTAATCATACCAGCCGGTCTGTTTTATAAGTAACCAAAAACTGACTATTGATAAATATTAACACGTCCTTTTTCTACATAACGATGTATTGAATCAATCTTAATCTTTAATATTAACTGAGAAATTTAGGTTTAAAGGTGCCACAAAGTTGGACCATCGAGTGACTGTAACACGTGTGTTTTTGCCTTGAAATGCAAGAGAAATAATCCGTGAATTATTTTTTCTTTGAAAATTATGTGGTACACAATTTAAATTGCTAAAATGATATTTAAATGACCCTGATTTGTCCAACTGTTCTACTCCAGCTTCGCTGCAAAGAGTCGAATAGCGTTATGCAGTTTCCTTAAATGCATCACATCTTTAATCAAGTGTCCTTGAAGAGGAATGAATGGCTACGGAATAAATCTCTCGCTGAGGAAAGATTCTGAGAATGTGCCGTATCGCGTCTGAAACGTATTCAGAACTTTGACTAATGCAAAAATTTAAGAGAAGACTTTGAGACCTTTCTGATTATTAATATTAAACATTATTCAAATTGAAAAATAAAAGACAAAAACCAAATTTATTTTTTAGAAAACTGAATAAAAGTATACATTTTAAATGACTGTAATTTTAATATATTGGCCAAGCATTCGAAAGTTATTTGTTGTACGTAAAATATCTAATCGAAATAACACCACAATTTATCTTTAAAAATAAAGAAAAACTGAGAATAAGAATCATTAAACATTTTTTATATCATTATTTAATGATTAAACATAACTATTTTCCTATTTACTGATTTAAGGGCTATTGATTTATTATAATAAATTTTATTGGTAGCTGCAAGTTTCGTTCGAATTAAAACACTGAGCGTCTTTAATTTGAATGGAAACTGCAGTATTCAATAAAACTTGCTACATAAGTATATTTGGAAACGTATCAAATCATCCTTTTATTTTCTATGGAATGACACTTTTCGAGATAACTTATATTCAATTACGAATAAGCTATCTCTCGAATGTTTGTCGAATGCAAGTGAAACGGTTAATCATGAGATACACTACAAAATCAAGTCCATTCTACTGTATGATGTTAACGTATCATGCCAGAATAATCAGCTTTATTATCATTTTAAATCAACCCGAATTTCCCTTTAGCCCATTTTAATCAACTCAAATCAGGGAATCCGAATTCTCGTGGCCGATAATCTCCGAAATTTCTATCGCATTATTCGTAAGCCATTAAATTAAAAGTTAGTAAAATGTTCCGCGGAGAAAGTATAAATAAGAGATTAGTGATTACGAACTGAGAGCACGTAACTTATTTATTATATTAATAAATCAATCATTTTAAGAATTCTCCTGTGAAATTGAACGTATTAATTAATAACGTATATGTATACTAATATCACTCATCGATTAACTCAATTATGCCTGGCTTTTTGTTTTCTCAAATTTGTTGGAAAAAATCGATTTAAAATGTTGAAAATGAACTGGATAAATACTAGAGAGAAGAAAGAAAATTCCTGTGCCAAGCCTAGATTATGAAGCACTTTCCAACACTTCTAGAATGCTTTAACAAAACTTGCCTTTTAATAAGGTAAAGAAGTCACCAAAGTAAACATTTTAGAAAACATACAATACATTTAAAAACCAGACTTCAACAATTACCACCCATAATCGTAAAAGTACTCCAATTCTCTTGTGCAAAAATGTATATGATCTATATATTTTCACAGATTCTACGTAGTATGCTGATATTTAGTTTAGTCAGAAAACGCATAACACAGTAGAAAATTCCCCTTCTTCAGCAATTTATATCAATAGACGGAAATATATACTTGAATTCTTTTGTAAAGCCGTGTATATTACACACAGATTTTCATACACGCAATATATTATGATGAAATTTAATTGATCCTTAAAACTACAGAAATCACACTTCCAGGAATCACTATCTATAGACGGCAATTTAGCTGTTCTTTACATAGCCTTGTATATTTATTTTATTTATGTGCTACAAACATCGCTTAGTATCTATATTATAAAGGACAAACATATCTGTGCGTAACGCATACGTCATTTTGTGAATGGCAACACTTTGAAATTTAAAATAAAATTTTGGTTTTGCAATTTTCTTTACTGCAAATTTTTAAACTTCTAACCGTCGCACATTTTAAATTTTTACACCGTTGTATGAGGAAAAAAATGCTCTTTTAAATGCAATTTGTTTGAAAGCTGTATCTCAATTTATTTTTGAGATATTAATTTTTTTGTAGTTTTTAATATCATTTTTCTAATCGTGGCAACAAAAGAACCCCATTTTTATTGAAAGTCATTGAAAGTAAACGGAAAATAGTCGAAAATAGGAGATACTGTATATTTTGTTGTCATTTTTTATAAAACCTGAAAAAAAAATTAAATTAAAATGCTTGCTATGTCAGCGATTTTTTAAATTTCTAAATATCGCGCATTTTCAGTTTTTACGCCGTCAAATAGAGAAAAAAACCTACTTTCAAATGCAATTTGTTTGAAAATTGTATCTTAATTGACTGAGTTATTATGGTTTTGAAAATAACTATCCGCCCGTGGCGACCAGTTTGGTTTCCCTTAAATGTATCCTAGGTATCATGTCATGTAATCCCATTGTATCATGTTACTTTTATTCATAATTTAATTTACTTGCTCGATCCTTCGCCAAAGAGGAAGATTCTGATAGAGAAATCAAGAACTCGGTATTTTTATGTTAGTCGGGCACAGGTGATAAATCGCCAAACATTGTACCCGTTTTTCATATTTCATGATTAAAATATAATCCTTTCACTCATTTTATTTAAAATGGATAGCTTTAATTTAAAACTTAAACGTCTAAAATTCATGACTTTCACTTAAAAAAGAAAATCTTTAAAAAAGAAAAAGAATAAATAAAACCATAAACTATTTAATTTCAACATCAAAGCATTGTTTTAATTTACCCCTCGAAAAATAAAAAAATGTGCTGGCGAGTTAAAAAATGCCATTGGCGAGAATTGCGCCCAGCTAACATTAAAGTACAAACTCTTTCTGATCATGGCAACTTTTATGTAGTTTTATTCGAAAAAAATATTTTGATTAAATAGGTTGCCAGAAAGTACGTTGCCAAATTTCTTTCCTCGCCATGGATCTTTTCTCTATTTCGCCAAGTACCTATACTGGAAAAGTACCTTTATTTATTTATTTATTTATTGTATTTTAAATGAGATGAAGTCGTATGTTTGTTGTTCGATAAATAAATAAATAAATAAGTAAAAGACGGCACAGATGTCATATACGCACCACGTTGGCGCGACTTTTTTCTGACGCCAATGTCATATACGCACCGGGGTACTTAACTGGCGCCAAGTTGTCGTTATTTTGCTTGATATGGTAACCCGGATGTTGTTGTTTATTTATTAATAAATTGTTTATTTACTTTTATTTTTTTTTTATTATATAAATTGTTTTTTCTATAGTTATTAATTAAACTTTTTTTATTTATTGTTACTAGGGGACTCGGCCCCCTACGAGCTACGCTCGCCAACCCCCATCCAGACACCGCAGGCTCTAAATGCACGCTAATTTGATCGGCTTTAAAAAGATTTCGAAAGATTGAATTATAATTTAAAAAACAGTGGCGATCTCCCTATAAACGAATTTCTATTCATTTCTCTTTGATTGGGGAATTTTAACGCCAAATCCGCTGCGGTACTACTTGATTATCCCGTCGACCAATTTCGCCAAATTATATAAATCGCCAAACCACTCGCCAAATTTTACAAATTGACATAATTTTTATTTTAAATAACGAAAGAACAAATAAATTCGTACAACATTAATAAAAATACAAATAAAACGTCGAAATAAAAATAACTTGATGACGTAGACACGTGTAACAACATTTCAAAATAAGCTAATATAAAAGGAATTATGTAAACAGAGTCTTAGTCTCCTGGTATTTTTTAACAAAGCCAAAAGAAAGTTCTTTTAAATGAGACATTTTAAATTAATCGTTTTTAATCTGACGTAATTTTTACCAAGCTATTCTTTCTCTTTTAAATAATAGCGTGAAAGTACTTTTGTTAGCAATGAAATATTATTTGCGGTTTCCTAACAAAAATAGTTGAAAATATCCTCTCAAAATATTAAATAAATGTCTAGCGCAATTTCTAAATTTAAACTTTTTTGCAATATTATTTTGTGTTCATTTTACGTAATAACTATAATGTGACGTAAATATGACGTAATTTCTCCTAAGACTTCTAACGCATGTTAATGAATTTATTATTTTACAATATCCTTTCTCTTTTAAAATTCACGTGTGTACTTTTTATGACGTAATTTTTAATAAGTTCCTGCTTTTTATACATAATTATTTAATTCTAATTTGAAAGTTTTTTTCCTGTTTATAATAGTCACGTGTAAATAAATTTTTAATTTGAAGCAAACATTATTGCTTGCGCTTTTTATACAGTTGGCAACAGTTTAAATTAGTACAATTTTCTGAAATCTGTAAAAAATATCTCTAGAAATGCTGAAAATTTGAATTTAAAATAGAAATAAAACCTGAAAAAATGAGTCAAAATAAAAAAATTAATGCAATCTGCACTCCGGCAAATTCTAATGCATAAAATGATCTAAAAATGATTACACTGCCATGTATAGTTTTTGCTGCTATAAAACTTTTTTAGTGGAACGATTTTGTCCAACTTTAGCATTAAATATCTCTTAAAATAATTCTTCGATTTGAAAACTGTCTGCATCAGCGTGTTTATCAAACATTTCTGTATAAAACCACTGATTTTCATATTTTTGTATGCATTATTTTTCTCAATATTAAGGAAGAAAGACCTCCGGTCACAAAAAATTCAAAACCGGCGGCGGCGGTGACAGCGGTAGTTACTTTTTTTTAGAATAGAGAGATTCCCTTTTGAAAACTATTACACAATAACCAATGAGATGCGTTTCATTTGGGGGTTGCCATTAAACAATTAACAAATAATTGAGATTTCAGTGCCTCATGCGATAGCGTAATATATATATATATATATATATATATATAGAGAGAGAGAGATTTTCAAGCATGAATTATTTTTAAATGTATCTCTATCACATGTAGCTCAATTATGAAATATTAATCCGCTTGACTTTAAAACAATGTAAAAATGTCAGCATTTGTTTCCGTCTAATGTCCCATAACAAAAATAAAACTTCCTCTATAGAAAAATAAATAAAATAATGTAAATAAGAAACAAATTTAACAAACATGGGATTGAACCACGCGCTTAAAGCACTGAAATAATCGGAAAGACTGCCTTAAATTGCAAAATCTTGGGCTAAGAACTCCTAACATGTGAAAGTAACGCTTTTAATAAATTTTAAAACTTTATTTGATTGCATAATTGGTATTTTTCATATAAAAATTCTTTTTTATGTTAGTGGACAATCTAAAATATATATTACATGTAAAAAAATAATAATTAGAGTTTAAAAAAAAGAATTGTTTTTACCTATACTCTGTAACCCGAGGAGCTCGGGTTCGATCCCCTAGTTATACTAAACGTAGTTGAGCTTGAAAATCAACTTGAAGTTGCATAACTCAAATTATAAAACATCTTCAAGTAATTCACGTTCATTCTCAGTAATGGTTACGAATTCTTTTGTGTACCCCTGTATATGCTCTATTGAATTTATGCACACTGTGTAGCACGCAAAAATTTAGTTAAACTTAAAAACACACATCATAACTGAAAACACACTTTCAGCAAACATCCTAATAGGCAACACTTCGGATACTGCATTGTTTCCGAAATCTTTTATGTGTCTCTGTAAATGATCAATAAATGCAATGCAAATCATATTCTACTTCAAGTATCTTATAGTAAACCTCAGTGATGTGCAAAAATTTCATCTTCTTAGAAATGATGCAACAAAACTGAAATACTCTGGGAACAGTTTTTCCCCGTAGACCATTATATAATCGAACTATTTTGCACAATTCTGTAAATGAATGATCAATGTTTTGCACACCATATTCTACAGAAATCAAGTATTAGTGCACATCAAAAATTCACATCAATTTCATTATGTTTGTAACATACGTAATAGCATCATTAAAATACGTCGCAAACGATTTTTCTTCATTAACCATAAAATAACGGAACACTTTTGAGTTCCTCTGTACGCGTACTGTAAGTGCTGCACATAACATATTCTATAGCAACCATGTTCTAATGCACCGCAATAATGTATATAAATTTCATTATGTTTAAAATATTGTAACATTATTAAAATACACTGCAAATGATTTTTCCCCCTTAGACCACAATGGAAATTAATACTTTTGAGTGCCCTATAAATGAACTATGTTAAACTTAAAACGTACGCACTTCCCTTTTAATACCGAACATGTCATAGGGAATATCAATAACATATATTAATTACATGGTAATCCGAGTATATTTACATGAGTTAAATCACAGACAGACTGACAGACGAACTCGATTCATAAAAACTATTCAACTATCCTTCTATATGTAAAAAAAAGTAACAATTTGGAAATGCACCAATGAAGGTACAGATGTCACATTCGCCCCATATTGGCGCGAATTTTTGCGGTTGCCAATTTGGCGAAAACATCAACAGCATAAACAACATAATCCGGGTTACCACATCAAGCAAAATAACGACACTTTGGCGCAAGTTAAGTACTTGTTGCCTATATGATATTGGCGACAGAAAAAAATCGCGCCAATATGGGGCGAATATGACATCTGTTCCCAATGAAAATCTGCGTAGATACCGCGAAACGCATCTGATTGATCAGAGCTTTCTGAGGCTATATAAGGGGGTTAACAAGGGGGGGGGGTCTCTGTCGCCAAATTTGGCGAACAAAATTAGTCGCCAAAAGTGACGCCAACTTGGCGCTATTTCCAGTACTTCACCAAATTTCCATAGACTCCCATTGATATCCAATAGGATTTACTTGCTTGCAAAAAATCAACAAATTGAGATATTTCAATGCAGCAAAAACTAATATTAGCTTATTAATAGAGCTTAATTAAACTATTCACATTAATTGTAAGTACAAACACTAACAATTTATGATATCCGTAGCACTATATATATAATTTTATATTTAATAATTCTTATAATTATGAAACTCTGTAAGCTCTAATGATTGTGGGCTTGGAGATAAGGAAATAAAATTGTCAGGAGTTGTGGAGGAGCACGTTTTTACCAAAAATTGAATACCTAGAAAATAGGGATCGCAAAGCAATCCAGAATAGAAACACGAAACAATTACGTTTGGGGTTGGCTAGAAAATAGGGATTGCTTCGTGGGGGTGGGGGGGGGGTTGTGAGCGTAGCGAGCAGGGGGGAGGAGCCCCCCTAGTGTTGTAAAGAATTAAAAATCACGCAAAAAATAAATGAATGAAAGTTAAAATTCTAGTGCCATATTCACCTTGAGTTAAATAATTAAAATACATATAAAAGCACAAATAATTGTACAAAAATTACTTTCAGGTGCATACATATAATATAAAGATATTTAAAATACAAATTTAAAATATCTTAAAATACATCAGAAAAATCTAGAACATTTTCAACCATTACAAAGCCGTCATCAGTAGGATTTAAATGTTGTTATTATTTTCTTAATAACAACAAGAAACCTAGAACCTAAAATGTTGAAAACGTTCTAGGTTTTCTGATGTTTTTAAAAATATTTTTAATTTGTATTTTAAATATTTAAGTATTGCGCGGCAGCGCAATACTTATTTATTTCCAGTATCATTTCTCAATGTTAATTTAACACAGAAAAGCCTATGGAGCTCATAACTTATTCATTTTTTTCTTCCCACCTTTTGTCCCTGATGCCACTCATTTTTTTATTCTTTACTAATTCTTAATAATATTATAAATGTAAAGTGTGAAAATGTTTGCCTGACCTGAGGATCAAAATGGATGTTAAAATGCCTTTGCATAAGATTGAATTATAACCCAAAGGGTAACATAGGCTAATTTTTATTTACACTTTTCAAATATTTTTCTTAATAATTCCAAATTTCGCTTTTTTCATTGAGAATCAACGGACATTTTTCCAATAAAATTTAACATTTTTTTTTTATTGTTGCCAATAATTCAAAAGCCGTAATAATAATTTGTCTATTTTTAGTTGAATGATTTTCGCGTGAAAAATTACTAATATATATATATATATATATATATATATTTTAAGAATTAAAAAGAAGTTGAATATGGCGTCATAGTAGAAATAAAAATGACATTTTCAAACAGATTTTGGAAGTTTTTACCCAAAGTACAACAACTTGGATTACTGCACTGGTGAAACATTTTGAATTACACATTGGTAAATGGCATCACAAATTGTGATACTATACCGCATGATTCAAAGCCTGATGATGGTACCCTCCATTAATTTTGAAATGTGTTTGTCTGAATGCAGTAGTTATTAAAAAACATGACATATTAAACAAAAAACTAATTTAAAAAACAAATTTTTAAAAAAACAAAATTTATTTCCCACATTGTTTAAGCCCGAGAAGGGATAAATATTAAGATACTTCATTCAATTCGTTCTACATTTAATGTTAAATTTTTGTAACAAATAAGTTAAACTAATTGAACATTAAAAAATAAAAATAAAATTCATATAACATGATACTTTAAACACCCTAAAACTCAGATTCCGTTCAAGTGAAATCGAAATAAATCTTAGACATTTTAAAGTTTTGTATTTTGCATGTATCTTATCATTCTATGTACAATCATCATAAAAATAATACAAAATCTGCAATACAAATATTTACAATGGAAAAATGAAAAACGTCTAAGATTTATTTCGATTTCATTTGAACGGAATCTAAGTTTTTAGGGTGTTTAAAATATTATGTTGTATGATTTTTATTTTTTAATGTTCAATTGGTTTAACTTATTTGTTACAAAAATTTAACATTAAATGTAGAACGAATTGAATGAAGTATCTTAATATCTATCCCTTCTCGGGCTTAAACAATGTGGGAAATAATTTTTTTTTTTTTTTTTTTTTTTTTTTTTTCAAATTAGTTTTTTGTTTAATCTTTATATTATATTTATGCACCTAAAAGTAATTTTTGTGCAATTATTTGTGCTTTTATGTGTATTTTAATCACGCAAAAAATATTTTGTATTTATTTGATAAAATATAAGCCTCTTAAATATGGGAATATGTATGATATTTGTAATAACATAATATGCATATTATATGTTTTGCATATTAATTTGAATCTGGATTTATATGAAGAAGTCTTTTACATTGTATATTTCATACTATATAATTAGTATGTTTATGTACTACTACTAAAAATATATATATATTTATTTGTAGAGACTAATAAGATTATAATTATTGTTATTATTAAGAAACTAACTTAGAACAATCATAGTTGATTCTTAAAAACAAGTTATTTTATACTCATCTTGAAAAGGATTTTACATTTTAAAAAAATCTGCCCCATAAACGACTAACAAAACATGTAATCATTGAAGCACAGCACTTCATAAGCACGCTTAAAAAATGGGCAACAACACATAGTTTGACAATTTTAGAAAATTCCAATCCATTGGAGCTATTTTTTTTTCATTTCAGTTCGGATTGACTTTAAATGTTTTGGTTTCGGGTTGAGTTTTGACTCTTTTGGGTCAAGTTCGGATTGACCTAATTTTTCAAATGAAAATCTTTCATATTTTTCAAATGAAAAAGCTATGTATTTGAATATTAATGAATGTATATGTGTTCGTTTTTTTCTCAAAAAAGATAAAATTTTTATAAGAAACATTTCAGATACAATTGCAGACTGTATTTCCATAATTGTATCCTTCTATATATAAAAAAAAGTTTTGATTTGGAAATGAACCAATGAAAATCTGCGTAGATATTCCCGGCAGATCGGCATCCAATTTGAATGCTTAAGCATGGCCTTTCTTCGTTAATATTAAAAAAACTGTTGCATACAAAAATGTGAAAATTCGTAGTATTATAGAGAAATGTTTAATAAACACGCTGATGCAGATAGTTTTCAAATCAAAGAATTATTTTAAGAGATATTTAATGCCAAAGTTAGACAAAATCGTTCCATTACAAAAGTTTTATAGGAGCAAAAACTGTACATAGGAATTTAATCATTTTTAGATCATTTTATGCGTCAGAATTTCCCGGTGAGCAGATTGCATTTAGTTTTTTAATTTGACTCTTTTTTGAGGTTTTATTTCTATTTTAAATTCAAATTTTTAGCATTTTAAGAGATATTTTTTACATATTTTAGAAAATTGTATTAATTTAAACTGTTGCCATCTGTATAAACAGCGCAAAGAATAATGTTTGCTTCAAATTAAAAATTTATTTTACACGTGACTATTATAAACAGAAAATATAAAAAGCAGGAACTCATTGAAAATTACGTCATAAAAACAATATTTACACGTGAATTTTAAAAGAGAAAGGATATTGTAAAATAATAAATTTATTAACATGCGTCAGAAGTCTTAAATAGGAGAATTTACGTCACATTTACGTCACATTACACTTATTACGTAAAATGAAGTTTAACAGAGAAAGGATATTGTAAAATAATAAATTCATTAACATTCATTAGAAGTCTTAAATAGGAGAAATTACGTCACATTACACTTATTACGTAAAATGAACAAAATATAATATCGTAAAACAGTTTAAATTAAAAAAAAATGCGCGAGACATTTATTTGATATTTTTCAACTATTTTTGTTAGGACAGCTTAAATATTTCATTTCATAACAAAAGTATTTTCACGTGAATATTAAAAAGAGAAAGAAAAGTTTGGTGAAAATTACGTCAGATTATAAACGATATATTTAAAATGTCGTATTTAAAAAATACTTTATTTTCGCTTTGTTAAAAAATACCGGGAGACAAAGACTCTGTTTACTTAATCCATTTTATATTTTGAAATTTTTAACTAAAATTATTTAATCAAAGACGGAAGCAGCCATTGTATCTTTTAACAGTAGCTGATTTGGCCAAATTCCCCAATCAAAGAGAAATGAATAGAAACCCGTTTATAGTTATAAATGTCTGGTAAACACGTTGATGCAGGCAGTTTTCAAATCGAAGAATTATTTTAAGAGATATTTAATGCTACAGTTGGACAAAATCGTTCCACTGAAAAAAATTTATAGGAGCAAAAACTATTCATGGGAATTTAATCATTTTTAGATCCTTTTATACGTTTGAAGTTCCCGGTGTGCAGACTCCATTCCTTTTATTAATTTGACTCATTTTTTAAGGTTTTATTTCTATTTTAAATTCAAATTTTCAGCATTTCTAGAGATATTTTTTTACATTACTAGGAGGCTCGGCACCCTACGAGCTACGCTCGCCAACCCCCCCTTCAGACACCGCAGTTTCTAAAAGCACGCTAATTTGATCGACTTTAAAAAGATTTGGAAATATTGAATTATAATTTAAAAACAGTGGCGATCTCCCTATAAACGGGTTTCTATTCATTTCTCTTTGATTGGAGAATTTTAAGAAAAAATCAGCTGCTGTTAAAAAAACCTCTTTGATTAAATAAAACCAGTTAAACATTTCAAAATAAGCTAATATAAAATGAATTAAGTAAACAGAGTCTATGTCTCCCGGTATTTTTTAACAAAGCGAAAAGAAAGTTCTTTTAAATAAGACATTTTAAGCGGGCTCTCATATCAAGCACACAAGTCGTATGTTTGTTGTTCAATAAATAAATAAATAAATGAAAGACATTTTAAATGTATCGTTTTTAATCTCACGCAATTTTCACCAAACTTTTATTTCTCTTTTTAATATTCACGTGAAAATACTTTTGTTAGAAATGAAATATTATTTGCGCTGTCCCAACAAAAATAGTTGAAAAAACAAAAAAAATGAACAAAAATGATACAAAAAATAATGAACAAAAAATAATATTGCAAAACAGTTTAAATTTAAAAATTGCGTGAGACATTTACTTGATATTTTAAGATGATCATAATATTTCATTTCTAACAAAAGTATTTTTACGTGAATATTAAAAAGAGAAAGAAAAGATTGGTGAAAATTACGTCAGATTATAATTGTCAAATTCAAATTATAATTCAATCTTCCGAAATCTTTTTAAAGCCTTTCAAATTAGAGTGCTGTTAGAGTCTGTGGTGTCTGAACGGGGGTGGACGAGCGTAGCTCGTAGGGGGCAGAGCCCCCTAGTTAAAGTAAATATTAATTTTCTTACATTTTGGGTTCGGATTTGAATATTTTTGGTACGTGTTGAAGTGTAATGGATTCGGATCGGGTTTCTCGCTGACGAAAAGTTTTTTGTCCGGTTCTTTAATCTATCTCTATGGCGTGCAGACGATTATGGAAGATGGTGTTATCTCATAACGAAGTTAAAACTTGATCTATAAAATAAAATAAAATAAATGTAAGAGACGTTTAACAGACATGTGATCGAATTACTCGCCTAAACAACTGAAATGATCAGAATTAAAAGGACTGCTGTAAGTAACGAAATCGTTGGCGATTTCTTCGGCTATTGACTCATACAAAAGTACCTATCGTTTTGAATAAATTTCGAAACTTTATTTAAATGCAAAATTGATATTTTTCAAATAAAAATGCCCCATAACAAAGTTAAAACTTCATTAATTAAATAAAATAATAAAATAATATAAACAAAACAGAAATTTAACAGATATGTAATCGAACTACGCGCTTAAACAACTGAAATGGTCAGAATTAAAAAGAACTGCTGTAAGTCAGGTCGGGTTTCAGGTGGACTTTAAGCAAAAATTTTGAGTCCCTTCAGAGCTCTAGTGCATACGCGAACGAGCAAGTGCTTATGTAAAGAAAAATGCTTTTAAAAATTCATCATATTTTAAAATATAAAAAATGTATCTTTAAAATTCTTCATTTACTTTCCACAAAGCACTTATAGGAATTACAATCCCGAGACTAATTTCCAATCCCGGGATTAGGAAAATTAGAATTTCTGTAATATCATCAATTTTTACTATAGCTAAATATCATAATACTATGGAAAAGACAAAACAAAATTACAGCCTAATTTACATATGAAAATATGCCAAATTAAAAAAATTAACTTCAATTAATTATCAAAACTTATAGGATAAATTAGAACAATTGAAAATTAAAAGAAATACGCTGTTGATGTTTGAAAATGCAACAAAAAACATAAAATGTCTATGCTTCATCTTCTAGATAATTTCTTTTATTTCCTGTTAAACAAGTTTTTGAATAGTTTAATATTTACAATATTAAAAACTAATTAATATCACGAATTAAATTATGAATTATTCTCATACCCACGTAATTAAAGTTTATAATTCTAGGTATTGCAAATGCAAGGTTTTCCCTAACATGAAGATTTTTTTCTTGAAATAAAAGAACTTAGCACACACGCACATAGAATGAAATAATACATAGATGTATAGTTTAAATTTCTAAATAGCAATAGCTATTAAAATTCAAAAACGTTGCATAATATAAAAAATTATTACGTACCTCATGAAAAAAAAAAAAAGATTATTTTGAATAGTTCACTGTTTCCTAACTAATCGGTATTCCTTTGAAAATATGTTCTAAGAAATATGACAGCATCTAAAGTTTCATCTCCAAGTCCCAGTTGTAACATTGTCTGTTTTTAGGGAAATGTCATATTCGTTTAAACACTCTGTTAGCATTTCAATGCACTTTTTTGCTGTAAAAGTTCCATTTATGCGCATAAGGCCTAAATTCCTTAATTTGCTCAAATTTAAATTTCTTGAATGGGCATTAATATTCATAAATCGCTTGCTTGCAGTAAATGTCCATTCGTCAAAAGTCAAACTAAATTTTTTTCCTGAATTTTTAAATGTTTGTATTTCACTTGTAATTAACTATTTTATTATAGTTCACTACACGATTTCGAACTGATACTGCAGATTTTGGCAAATCATTATAGCCTTTAGCTATCAGTAAGTTTCTTAAATCAATTGAAGTTAAATGAAAAACAGTCTTTAGCTGTCATTCGCAATAAAATTAAATCCAGTGATTCCTTATCACTACTAAAATAATCTTCTAATAGAAAGCAATGCATGTTCTATGCAATCTTGACGTGTGGAAGGAAGAGATGATGTATTAAATTCTTTCTAAACTTTAGTACCATGTTTCGTCGATAAATGTGCATGCAACCCTTAGTCGATGCTCCTAACGTTTTAAGCACTTGGCTACATCTTTTACGTTTAGCGATTTTTTCATCTTTTGACCTTAAATAGCAGTGCCATACTGAAGATGTATCATTATCTTTCCTATGAGCTACAAAATCCTTTTCATTAGACATCTTTAAAGCAAAATAGGTATAAACTCCCGAAAAGCAAAGAAGTTAGCACATAATAATGACTATGAAACCCAAATGCGACGCTTATCAGTAAACTCTAATTCGAAATTTTGTGATACCCAGTTGCTGAAACGACCGGCTTTCTAAACGCGGCGAAATCGAAATAAACAAATGATTTCATTGTTCCCGAATAATAGCCGAGCGGGTTACATCTGTTTGCAAGTCAAAAGGTTTTCCTGTTAAACGATTTAATCGCTTTGAAATATGTAAAAAATACTTAAAATATGTATATTTTTTCAAGGATATATAAATTTCATAAAAATTAATTCTTTTTCTTTCCAAAAGAGAAAGTCTATAAATATTTTTTTTTTTTCAGCTGAATATTGTTCCATTAAAAAAAAAGGACAATCCCGAAAATCCCGGGATTTGGCAGACAAGATCCCGGGATTTTCGGGATTAAAAATTATGCGGGATCCCGGGATTGTAATCCCTAATATAAAAAACCCAGGTAAAGTCTACTTAAATCCCACATTTCATATGAAAAACATATATTTCAATTATGCAAACTATGGTAAAGAAAAATGCTTTTAAAAATTCATCATATTTTAAAATATAAAAAATGTATCGTTAAAATTCTTCATTTACTTTCCACAAAGCACTTATAAAAAAAACCAGGTAAAGTCTACTTAAATCACGCATTTCATATGAAAAACGTATATTTCAATTACGCGAACTATGGTAAAAATTAATCTTTTCAAAAATCGTTAAATCAATAAACTTTTATCAGTGCTAAAATGACATGAGGAAAAATTCTTCAATTATAAGAATCCTACAAAGTTTGACTTCAGCTAAATCACAAATCGGTTTGACATATATCATTCATTTGAAACAGGTGATAAATGAAGGGTTAGAGATTCATACCTTGACGAAATATATCGATCACTCATTGGCGTAATTGGTTAAATAGAGCATGTTGTATATAGAGTGACCTTGCCAGTAGTTGATACACTTCCTAGTAGTTGATCAAATTTTTGAAATATTGCGCCATTTCAGGCGGAAATGAGTTTTACACGTGGCACTAGACATAATATTTTTGTTTGAATGTTAGAGCACCTGTTGTCACATTGTTGTCAGCTGTCTGCTGTAAAGGGCAGAAAGAGATGCTGTAAGAGCATTTTATGAACATTTTTCATTAGAAAATGTAAAAACTTAGTTTTGGATTAGTTGGAGACAATTACGGTAACTTAAATTAATTCACTTCCATCTTGCTTATTTCAAATAATAGTGTTATAGAATTAGTGTTAATCACAGCTTAAGCATGATATTTTAAAGATTAAATTTCGAATTTTCGACTGATTTCTTAGATTAATTAACTACTGGGAAAATGGCAATTAAAGACTTATATACAGAATTATATATTATATATAGAATTACTTATAATTTTGTTGCTATTTAATTTCAGCAGATTTCATTTTTGCCGATTATAGTTCATTCATTAAGGGTTATAGCAATTATGTTAGTTTACGTCTAAAACTTAAAAGGTAGGAAATATAATAAAAACCCCGTAGCATCGACCTTATTTGATCAACTACTGGCTCAGTCATAATACATAAAAGAGTATGTCCTGACTGACACGGAATCAATGCACAGCCCAAACTACTGAACCTAGAAACATGAAAGTTGCTGGAAAAATACTTCTTAACGTAAGCGCGCGCTAAAAAAGGATTTTCTAGAATTCCTTAAGGAGGTTAAAGGGAGGGAATAAATTTTTAAAAAATTCATTTAAAATCGAACTTTATAGTTATGTGTCGAATGATAACATATATTTTTACTTTCTTTTATCTTACAAGAAGACAGTAATAGATTCATGAAAATTTTCGAATTCCGGTTTTCAACGAATTTATACGTTTTAGGGGTCAGAGATTCTAAAAAACATGTTCTTACAAAATGTCTGTCTGTGAGTCTGTGACTCAGTCTGTCTGTCTGTCTGTATGTATGTGATACAAATTTTGTGGGCGCTCTATCTCAAGAACTAATGCAGGAAATTTAATAAAAATTTATATTCCGTTAGTCCCTGATATAAATTGATGCTGATTAGTTTTTGGTGTAAATCACTCAACAGGTGGCGCTGCTATGCAGCATTTTCGATACTACAATAGCCCAATCTCCAAAACTAATGCACGGACTTTCATCAAACTTCAGACGCAGTTAGTCCTTGACATAAATTGACGTTTTATATATTTTTATGTGAATCGCCCAATAGGTGGCGCTGCTATGCTGCATTTTTTGTGATTTCAGCAATAGCTCTATCTCAAGAACTAATGCTTGGATTTTCAACAAACTTCAGATTGAGGTATACCTGGATATGAATTAGTGCTGTTTTGTTTTTGGTGTAAATCGCTCAAGAGGTGGCGCTGCTATGCAGTATTTTTCACGATATCTGCTATAACTCAGTCTCCTGAACTAATGCACGGATTTTCATCAAACTTGAGATTCAGTTAGATCTTGACATGAATTGACATTTTATACATTTTGGTGTAAATCGCTCAACAGGTGGCACTGCTACGCTGCATTCTTTGCGATTTCCGCAATAGCTCTATCTCAAGAACTAATGCTTGGATTTTCAACAAACTTCAGATTCATGTATACCTTGATATGAATTAGTGATGTTTATGTTTTGGTGCAAACCGCTCAACAGGTGGCGCTGCTATTCTGCCTTTTTCAGAATATCCATTATAGCTCTATCTCAATAACTAATGCACGAATTTTCATCAAACTTCAGATTCAGGTATACCTTGATATCAGGTAGTGCTGTTTATATTTTGGTATAAATCGGTCAACAGGTGGCGCTGCTATGCTACATTTTTCAGAATTTCTTCTATAGTTCTATCTCAAGAACCAATGAACGAATTACCATGAAACTTTAAATTCAGATATAATTTGATATGAATTGGTGGTATATTGATGTAATTTCTTGTACTGTTTAAATTATTTAATTGGCGTTATTTATATAGAAGAAAGTTTTGTGATGGCCACAATATACTAGTTTAATGTATTTTTGTATGCTGAATCGAATGGTACCAAGTAAATTCTTCTAAGTCAAATAGTTCGTGATACATTTAATGTTTTTCTAGTTTGGTGATTTCTTTGACACAAAAACTTAACATTGCAAATAATAGTTCATCCATATTTATTGATATAGTACATTCGTTACTGTAGAAACGAAAAAAATTTTAATTTATCTTTTTGTTAATCAATTCTAAATTAAACTCGAAATTTTGGGGAATATTAGAAATTTTGTAGGAATTTTGTAGGTAAACAAAACCAGTCATTTTTCAGTTTGAAAATTTTATTTTTCATAATTTCAGGCACTGTTCTGAAAAGTTTAAGATAGATGTTTCATTATGAATTCACATAAAACTTATGATTTTGTAAATTTATATAATTTACTAGGGGGCTCTGCCCTCTGCAAGCTACGCTCGCCGATCCCAGTTCAGACACTGTAGAATCTAAAAGCACGCTAATCTGATCGGTTTTAAAAAGATTAGACAAGATTGAATTATACTGAAAAAACCTGTAGCGATCTCCCTGTAAACGGGTTTCCATTCAATTCCCTTTGATTTAAAAAATTTAAGGTAGAATCAGTTGTTGTTAATACATCCAATGGTTGTTTTCGTGTTTGGTTAAAGAAGGTCAGTTAAACATTTGAAAAAAGCTAAAATAAAATGATTTAAGTAAACAGAGTCTTTGTTTCTCGGCATTTTTTAACAGCGTTATAAAACGATTGACATAATACAATTACTAAAATTTGCTGCTTTAACCCCTTCAAGGGCGGTGGTTCATTTTTGGACCACTTAATTTTAATTCTTAAATGCCACATTAACATCAGAATAGTGGATGAAAATTTCCCTTTTATTAATTAAGTGAACAAAAACATTTTTGTATTTCGAAATTTGTTTGTAAATTCTGGTGCCATTCACTGATTTCAAGATTTTACAAATAGAAGTGCCTTGTCCGTGCAAGGCTTAAACGCATATTAATGTATTTATTATTTTAAAGTTTCCTTTCCCTTTTAATATTCACGTGTAAATACAATTAATTTTCAGGACATAATTTTCAATATTTTCCTGCCTTTAACACGTACTCATATAATAGTAATTTTAAAGTTTTCTTTCTGTTTTCAATAGTCACGTGAAAATAAATTTTTAATCGTTAGGAAATATTATTCTTTGCGCTGTTTTTAAAATTGAAAACAATATCTATAATAATAGCCTAAGTCATGTGACTATCATCAACAGGTCCAGGCGGATCCCTTCGCTTTTTATATTCCAGGTGGCCATTTTGGTACTTTAATGTTAGCCAGCCACAGTTGTGATAAGTCGCCGAATATTATTCTATCCCCATTATTTCGTTTATATTATAATAGTCCAAGTCATGTAACTGCCATAAACAACGGGCTGATTCCTTCGCTTTTCATAAGAAAGGTTTCCATTTTGATTAAAGAATCAAAATTATTTTTTCGAATAAAACTACATAAAAGTTGCCATGATCACAAAGAATTCCTGGTACTTTTATGTTAGCCGGGTGAAAATCTCGCCAATAGCTTTTTTTTAACTCGCCAGTTGGCATTTTTTTAGTTTTCGAGTGGTAAATTAAAACGGTGCTACTTGGTTATCCCATCGACCAAAAATCTGTTGCCAAACTATAAGATTAAATGCCAATAATGGTTGATCGTAAATGTCACATTCATTTGACTTTAAGGAAGTTACACATGTTCACGCCATTTTCATTTCGACGTTTTATTTGTATTTTTATTAATGTTATACTAATTTATTTGTTCTTTTGTTATTTAAAATAAAAAAATATGTCAATTTGTATAATTTGGCTATTTATATAATTTGGCGAAATCGGTCGACGGGAGAAATAATAACATTAAAACGTTGCTTTGAAGTGGAAATTAAATCTCGTGATTTGTTGCCTTGTCACATACGCACCGGGTTTGGCGTGATTTTTTTTTAAGACAATTTGGCGAAACGTCGTTTTCAAATACCTGTTACATATGCATTTTTAAATTATTTTCTGTTATTTTTTAAATGAAATAACAATAAATAAAAAAAAATTAATTAATAACTATAGAACAAAACGATTTATAACATTTTTTGTAAATAAAAAGAAAATAAATTCAAATAAACATTTATTAATAAATAAGCAACAATAGCCGGGTTACCATGTCAGGCAAAATAACGCCATTTTGGCGCCAATTAGATACCCCGTTGCGTATATGACATCTGTGTCTAATATTTTTCTTTTCGTTTTGTTTAAAAAAAAAGGAAAGAAGTAAAGGCCATTTATTTTAAAGGTTTCAATTTTAAATGAAAGTTTTGTATTAAATAAAATGATAATGAAATACAAATTGAATTCTGAATAAAAGTAACATGATGCATTTCTTAGCATACATTTAAGGGAGGCCAAACTCGTCGCCAAATTAATTTAAAATAACCTTTTCTAAAATATGAAAAAAAAATATCTGTTATGATTCAAATTTGAGTTACCATCATTAGAAAAAAAGTATTTAAAATTAGAAAAAAATTAATATTTCGAAAACTAATTCTAATTTTAAAATTCTAATACCAGTTTTGAGATCTGTGGATCAATACGGATTTTTGGTGTTAATTTCATCGCAAAGTATTCCATATTTTAGGAGAAATCGCCGTGAAACGTAATTAGTTGTTTAATCAGTCGTTTCATAGAATCGTTACATAAATTCGTTTCAATTCGATTCATTAGGATTATATATATACTAGGGGATCGTACCCGGGCTTCCCGGGTTAAAGAATATAGGTGAAATCATTTTTTTTTAAACTAATATTTTTTTATATGTGATAAATTTTTTAGATTGCCCACTTACATTAAAAAAGAATTTTCATTTGGGAAATACGAATTAAACAATCAAATAGATTTTTGAAATTTATCAAAAGCGATATTTTCTTATTAGACGCATGCTAAGAGTTATTTGAAAAAGATTTTGCTACTTATGGCATCCTTTTATATTATGATAATTTCAGAGCTTATACATGTTCATTAAATTTGATTTTTATGTATATTATTTTATTTATTTATTCATAGGGATGTTTTTTTTAATGGATATTAGCCGTAAGAAAAAGATGAACTCTTTATTTTGTTTTAAGGACAAACGGATTGATTTTTCGTAATCGAGCTCTGTGTGATATAGATAAATTAAAATATATTTCATGCTTTAAAATTTTTTTTAAACCATAGACAGTCAGTAAACTGAGATGAACTTTTCAAACAAATTCCATTTGGAAAAAAAAAAATCCTATTTGGTAATCTAAAATTTTAAATTGTACGATTACAAATATGCTAGATTTGTGTTTTTTCAATATTATTCTTTTACTTGTTGATAAAAGAAGTATTAATTTCATTAAGTTGTCTTTCACAAATATGTTAGATTGGTGGTTTTTTTTATATTATTCTTTTATTTGTTTATAAAGGAAGTATTAATTTCGTTATGCAAAAATAATCAGAAACAAATGCTGAAAAATGTTTGTTGCTTTATGTGTAAAATGTTTATTATTATTATGTATTGAAACGGACACGTGATAAGATGAAATTAAAAAAATCATGCTTAAAAATTATTTTGGAAAATATAATACATCAGTCAATTAAGATACAGTTTTTAAACAAATTGCTTTTGAAAGTATTTTTTTTTCCTATGCGACGAAAATTGAAAATGCACGATGGTCAGAAGATTAAAAAATTGCAGTAGCGAAAATTTCAAGATCGAAATTGGATTGTGAAGTGTTACCATTCGCAAAATGACGTCAGCGTTACGCACGGATACGTTTGTTCTTTATAATATAGATACTTAATCAGTAAAATATAATAATCAGTTATTGGCATATGGTCATCAATTGAAGCTCTTATGCTCGGTATTCCGGAATGATAAACAGCAATTTTCACTTTCTCAAAATTTGCATACGCACTTCTCAGATCCATATTCATCATTTTTTTTTAAATTGTATTTTGTTTGATCATTTAAAAATCATTTTAACTCAAAACTTCAAGTCACGATTGTCAGCAACATCTTTTATGTGAACAGACGCACTCTTTACTTGAGATTCTAATCTCAATTTCGGAGAGTAAAAATTTCCGTAATTTATGTTTTTTAGACGCATTTGTGTTAAAATGTTTAGTTTTATCTAAGAAAATGATCGTTTTCTTTTAAATATGCCTTCATTTTCACTTAAATAAGCATTTCGCCTAGTGTCTGAAACTTAGTATCAGTACACATGCTGAAGGAAAAACAATATAGAAAATTTATGAGGAAAAATGCGTGTTTTCAAAATCAGTATGTCATTTTCCGTTATTATGCCCCTAATATAATATTCTGCTCCTAATGGGTTTTTGCGACACTAAACCCTATACAACAATTTTTATCAACAATTTTAAATTTTTATCAGAAAATAAAATGAATAAAGATAAAAAATACCTCATTATTCCTCTCTTGTCTGCGATAATGAAGGCTATCTAATTTTCACAATTTTGAAGAAATTTCATAAGATACTTTTAAAATTAAAATATAAAACTGGGGATATTAAAAAAAAAACAGATAGTGCGATCACATGTACAAGTGAAGAGCTTTCAGTTTAAAAAAAAAAAAAATTAGTAAAATTGGTTCAGTGAAAGATCTGGGCAGATGGCTAAAAAACACACTTCTGTTTTAAATGTATAGATTATATAAAATTATGAAAAATTAAATTAAGCAAATTATCTTCTTTTCATAAAATTATAGTAGAATATTCTAAAGAATAGCATTAAAATTTTATTATTCGAGAGAATTTTGGACAATTCAGGAGTACGATATTATTTTAAACCACGAATTATTTGTTTGCTTGTCTAACTCGGCAAAGCAAATCCATCCAGGCGAAAATCATCAATTTCTGTAGTATAAATCGCTATTATTAGCATGTCACCTCTCTTTGATAAAGACACTCTAAATTTTTGTAAAACATTGCGTTTTATCAGTGTGTTATTTCGATTATATTATTTTCAAAAGTGAAGCATTTTCACCTGTGAAGATTTTCAAAACAGCTGGACTGTGAAAATGACGCACTTCTACAAAACATAATTCAGGTTTAAGAATTAAAATGCACGCTTTTTTATAAAATGACGTCATTTGCATCCTCTAAAGCAATCCACTTTTACTATCCAGTCTTAACCTTCGTGTATAGAAAAGTATGCATATGACGTCATTGTCACGGAATAACAGACAATATTCTTGACATAGCCCATATTTTAATTTCAACTTTTTTTTCAGTTTTTATGAGAAAATGGCAACAAAAAGATACAGTATCTCCTATTTTCGACTATTTTCCATTTACTTTCAAGACTTTCAATGATTTTCAATAGAAATGGGGTACTTTTGTTGCCATGGTAAGAAAACTTTTATTAAAAACTACAAAACCAGACCTCTATAGGAAATTTTTAATTTTTTTGAAAAAATGTCAAATTTTACCCAAAATTTCGACTTTTGGACCAAAAGCGCAGATTCAAGCCATTTTCTGTCAGAAGTAAAATTGCAGGCAGATGATGTACTAGTATAAAGGCAACTTTTGGCACCTACCCGTTTTTGATAAAAAAAAAAAATAATTTTTTTTCGCTCCACCCTAATACACATCTGTAGATCATATACAGGCTGCAAAAAAATCTATCGACTTAACGACTAACGTATATCTTAACGACTATTTATGGTAATAGCAGAAATCAGATTTTCAAATGCGTTATGCTTTTCCAAATTGTTCATTTAGACGTCATCTTTCACCTTAGTAATCTGTGAGTTTTGTTATAGTATTCTGAATGCGTTGGAAAGTGTTATAATCTATGCTGTATGCACAATTTTTCGTTCTTGTTTTGATTGATTTCTTTTAGTTGTGTTCATTTTCTTTTTTGTTTAAATTGGCTGATTCGGAGAACAGAAATGATGTTTACAGGCATTTCAAGCAAATAAAATCTGTCATCTGCCTCTCTCACTTTTTATTTATCAACGATTGAAATATAAAATTATTTATACTTTAAGGGGGTCGGAGTTAAAATTTTGAATTTTGTTTGTGATGGTTAACCATATCCTTTGTAAACAAAATCACATGATAAAACTTCTCATAATTTTTTTTATTAAAAATTAAAAATTTATTAAAAAGTGGGGTAATTTAAAATCATTATAACTCGAAATATTATTTGTAGAATTTCAATTTTTTTTTAAATAAACAGAAACATATAAGTTTTAAGTTTGATTCAGCATTTTTAAAAATATTAATTTAAATACAAATTTAAAATATTTAAAGTAAAAATTTAGAGAAAAAAAATGATGTAACTTTTTTTAAAAAAATCATATTTTCAAAAGTAAATATTTTTTTCAAATTTGGTGAATCAAAATTAAAGTAAAATAATTGAAAAGGACATGTTCCAAGTTTGAACCATTTATCTTTAACCGTTCTTGACTTATAACAATTTTAATACGAGAAATGGTGAAAAAACCCATCATGAAGAAAAACGTATTTTCACAAGTAGTCATTTCCAAGACAACCATTGCTTGAAAGCTAGATTTTGAAAACAAACCAAAACGAAAGAATTAGATTTTCCTGTTCCAATTAATATACAAACATGATTTAAGCGTCATTTTAAGGAGAAAAAACAGAGAAAATTTTAATGCAATAAATTTTTTTTTAGAAAATTTGAAGATTTTTGTGTCCCGGACCCCCTTAATCTCTCTTACTTAATATTTCAGTAGCTTGAATTTGTATGTCGTTAGTTTTCATGTAAACGTTGCTATTTTTCTGTTTTTATGTTATTGGTTTTGTTTACATTTGTAAAAAACATTTCCTTTGCATTGACAAAAATTGAAATAATTAAAAATAATAAATTTTAAATTTCCATGCTTAAAACTTTGTGAAAATTCCCTGAAATTTTTGAAATTCCCCTCCCAAAAAATTACCTCCGGCTTACTACCGAGAATAATCGCGGTTTTTTTCCACATTTTGAAATATATATATATACATATATATGCTATAAAAGCGAAATTAAGAATAACAGAACATTATGTATGAAAATCACTTAAAATCATCCAAACTAAGCTAAAAATTGCCAAAAGTGATAAAAACCTAAAATGGTAGTGAAAATCGATAGAGATCTTTTTACGCAGTGAGAATATTTGCAATGCTTCAGCCTCCATTGAGTTACCTAAAATTTGTAAAGAGAGGCTCGGCAAAATAAGAAACTATAGTAGAAGTTAATTCACTTTCAAAAATATTCTTTTTTTATTTTATTTCATGTTTGCACTTGTTTTACTTGTCATTATACATCATGTCATTATAGACTTGTCATTACTTGCGTCATTATACATGTGTTTTCGTGATTTTATTTACCAATTTCTTGTTTTAAAATTTTTTGCGAAAATATTTGTACCAACAAAGATCTGGAGAATGCAGCCATTTCAGCGATGAAACATGTGTCGATCTGAATAAAGGTATTATGCCTTTTAAGTGTATTTTTTATCATTTTTAGCAATTTTCAGCTTAATGTGTCTCAGGACTCTTAAAGCTTCAAAATTTTTGAAATTTTATTTTTTTTTTTTTTTAATTATTAAACTTATATCTTTTCTGAATATTTTGGTATGATTTTTTCCTTGAAATTCCCATTAGAACAGAAGTTATGGCTATTAGAATTATACCCGCTCAACAGCTAAAGCGGCGTTTCCTAAACTTTGAAGTCCTTTTTCTCCAAATGACGTTTTTGGGTATAACGCGCAGGATATCTCAAAAACTTCGGAATATTTTTTTCCTGAAATTTTCAAAACATATGTTTCATATTAGTCTGTATAAACTGAATCTAAAATTTATTTTTATTGTTCAAAAAAATATTTTTTAGGTGATTATACGCTTGAAAATTTCAAAATTTTGTATTAGCTAAATACAACTTTGTGTTAAAATATAAAAATGCTTTAAATACAAATTAATTTAGGTTCAGTGTAATTATTACAATCTGGAGTATAATTAGCACAAAAAATTTCACTCTAGTTGCAAAATTTATTTTGTAATCCTGCACGTAAGCTATTATGTCAATTTTTTGCTCGACAAATGTCTGACAGTTTGGAGCGCCCCACAGTGGTCCCAAATCGCGATTATGTGGCCAAAAATCAGAAAATCGAAGTTTCTTATTTCGAAATGAAATAAATTCCACAGTATTTAGAAATATCTGAAGATTTATATTCTTTAGTATTTTGGTTTTATATGGCTCCCATGAATTCGCATTGCTCATGTGAAGTTAAGAGTTTTGAGCGTTTTCTGCTGTTGCGTGAATTTCAGGCAAATTCGCTGCATTCACACCCTAAGGCCTTTTCAGGTAGTTTGTTGTTTTTTTCTTTGCACTTCTCTGAAACACTATTAAAATACATATTTAATTTGATTTTTCGATTGCAAAAATCTCTAAAATTTAAAAAAGAAGAATTTTTTTAAAAATACATAATTTTAAGAAATTTTTGTACATAAAAAGTGATATATAAAAAAAGTCCTTCCGACTTCCTCGGACTTTTATAGTACAAAATGTAGAATGAACCTTCTAAAATCATATCCCAAGAGATTTATTGCGACTTTTTGCGACTTTGTGAGAACCAGTAGTTTGAAGTTGGACATTGGATATTGCCAGTATTAATCCAAAATCAGTAATCGGATTTAAAGTCAATCTAATTTTCGCACTGACCCAAAATTGTCAGTGTTTATATAATGCAACATTCTAATTAACATAACACTGTCAATTTAATTTTTTTAATTCGCAGGTAGGGGGGGGGGGGGGCTTAAGAGTTGGGGATATTTTTCATATCAAAAATAATATTAAAAATTGACCTTATTTTTAAAAGTACACATTTAAAGTTCAGTTTATATATATAGTTATATATATATATATTTATACATATATATATACTAAATCCTACCAACATGCATGTATTGGAAATTCAATCATATGGAATCATTCAAAACATCATTCAATGTTTTAAATTCTCTGATTATTTGAAAAGTATACTTTACATACTTACAAATAAATTTTATTAAATATATTTTTTTAATTTTCACGTACCGTCACATAAATCTATTGTAAAAATTTTTATTAACGTTCTTTTTTTTTTCAGTTTATTATATAAATGTGAATTTAATTATATTAATTTATATACACATTTAAATTTTAATTACTACTTTAATGTAAACACTTATTTATATGGATTTCCATATAGAATTATATGTACTGTTCACCCTTTGCGCTTTGACTATTCTAGAGAAATGTGTTGACCTGAAACTCGATATGGCTCTAGAAGTATTATCCCACATTGAGTAGTCAATGGGTTCTCCTCATTTCATATCCCCGCTATCCCTATCTCTGATGTTTCCCTTTTCCCGTAGAAGGGGAGAGCTTCCTACACATTCACTGAAGAAAACCAAAGAACGTCTGATATTTCTTTGAGAAAACATTAAGAAACATTAAGAAGCGGAAACTTCAGATATATTTAAAAATTAGATAGGTAATTATTTATTTAACATTAATAAAATAAAGTAACAAAGGCAGATCCTTCATTTTTTATTAAAATTTCAAAGGTATTATTCTCTTTGTAATAGAAAGAGGCAAAAGCAGGGAGGGGGGACGAAAATTTTGAAAGTAAGCTAATTAATGAATTGAATGATTTTATTATTAATTCATAGATAGAATTCATAGATTCAATAGATGTCGAAAACTTAAAAAAAATAGTAATAATATTTTTAGATTTTCTTTGCTATAGAGGCAAATGGAAAAAGAGGAGATTTAACGTGTATTTGTGTGGGGGCAAAATTTAGCTGATTGATTATTTATGTAATTTTATTGATTGCTTATACTTTTTATTGTTACATTGCAATAACACTAAAAAGAGAAAAAAAATAAAATTTTAACCTGTATATTTTCAGGGAGGGTGGGAGAAGGGGGGGGTAAAATTCAGTGGAGACTAAATTAGATGATTTGTCTTTAAAAAGTGAAAATATTCACCATAATGAAAAGTGAAAAATTCTCATTTCTGTAAAAGAAATCCCTCTATTTCGACCCCTCAATCTGCTCCCCCGGAACCCCAATTACATTTAGTTTAAATTCACAATGTAATATTATTTAGAATGTTATAAATTTAAAAATGAATCATATACAACCACTAGGAAAGACAGAAATGATTTTTGGCCACTTGATCGCGATTTGGGACCACTGTGCGCCCTATAAACACTAATTCTGTATCTTGCAATTTTTTAAACACGTAAAATGAAAGAACATACTTATATCTTATAATCCCAATAAATATTGTTTTTTTTTTAAATCACTAGGGGGCTCTGCCCCCTACGAGCTACGCTCGCCAACCCCCGTTCAGGCACACCAAAATCCAAAAAGCACGCTAATTTGATCGGCTTTAAAAATATTGAATTAAAATTTAAAAAAAAAAAGTAGAGATCTCTCTGTAAACGGGTTTCGATTTGTTTTCCTTGGATTGGGGATTTTTAAGGCCAAATCTGCTGCTGTTAAGAGATACAGTGGCTGTTTTCGTATTTAATTAAAAAAATTAGTTAAACATTTAAAAATAAGCTAATGTAAAATGATTTAAGTAAACAGTGTCATTGTCCCCCGGTATTTTGTAACAGCGCTATAAGATAGTTCTTTTAAATAATTCATTTTAAATGTATCGTTTTAAATCTGACGTAATTTACACCAAAGTTTTATTTCTCTTATTAATATTCACGTGAAAACACTTTTGTTGTTAGAAGGAAATATTATTTGCGCTGTCTTCGAATTCACGATAATAGTTGAAAAGATTATCTCAAAATATATCGCGCAAATATATTTTTCAATTTAAATGGTTTTGCTATATTTTTTGCCATTTTAAATATGACGTAATTTCCTCAAATTACAAGTTTTAACGCATAATAATGATTTTTTTTTTTTTTTAGATTTTGTTTCTCTTTTAAAATTCAAGTGTAAATATGGTTCGGCACAGATGTCATATACTCTTTTTGACATTTCATAAACGCAAGATTTCAGTATTCAAAATTTCAATATCACAAGATTTCATATACGCAACGGGTACTTAACTGGTGCTAAAGTGTCGTTATTTTGCTTGATATGGTAACCCGGATGTTGTTGTTTATGCTATTGATGTTTTCGTCAAATTGGCGTCGGAAAAAAATTGCGCCAATATGCGGCGTATATGGCATATGCACCTATGGTTCTTATGACGTAATTTTCCTGCTTTTAACATGTAATCATTTAATTCTAACTTTAAAGGGGTTTTTTTTCTGTTTGTAATAGTCACGTGTAAATAAATTTTTAAATCGAAGTAAACATTATTGTTTGCGCTGTTCATGCAACTGCAACAGTTTAAATTAATAACATTTTCTAAAATTTGTAAAAAATCTCTCTCGAAATGCTGAAAATTTGAATTTAAAATTGAAATAAAACCTCAAAAAATGAGTCAAATAAGAAAAGTAAAGGCAATCTGCACACCGGAAACTTATAACGTATAAAATGATCTAAAAATGATTACATTCCCATGTATAGTTTTTGCTGCTATAAAACTTTTTTAATGGAACGATTTTGTCCAACTTTAGCATTAAATATCTCTTAAAATAATTCTTCGATTTGAAAACTGTCTGCATCAGCGTGTTTATCAAACATTTCTCTATAATACCACCGATTTTCATATTTTTGTATGCAGCAGTTTTTATAATATTAACGATGAAAGGTCATGCTTAAGCATTCAAATTGGATACCGATCTACCCGGAATATCTACACAGATTTTCATTGGTCCATTTCCAAATCAAAACTTTTTTTATATATAGAAGGATACACATTTTAAGATATTAAATCTTGAAAATTCTCTTTTTCTATTTTCATTTTTTCCAGTTTTAAGAGTCCTGAGAACCCTCACTAAGACTAACATAGTTCAGTCGATTTCAAGATATCACATTTAATGATGAAATAAACTGGTGTGATACGATAGGATCAAAAAGAATTTCTTAAAAACACTATAAAATTAAAGAAATGCGCAAGGTCTTTCGAAATATCTTAGTCTCTTCAACCGGCATAAAGAACATGTGCTTTTACTAAGAAAATAGGAGAAAGATTGAGAGAAAAAGGTAAAGGAAAGAGGCAAGTTGAAACCCAGATTTGGAATATTGTCCATCAAATTTATTAAACCAGCAAGCAATTTTTCTGATTATGGGTAACACCGAAAACAGCTAGATGGATTTTCGCGAAACTTGCCTCCTATAACTATATAAAGCACGATAAAACGATCTAGCTATGTTCCGAATTCAATAAAATTCATTTTGACAGGTTAAAATAAATTGTACGCTAACTAGTATGTTGTGTCACAAAACTTTCTTCTATATAAATCACGTCAATTAAATCATTTAAATAGTACAAGAAATTGCATCAATTTAGCACCAATTCACGTCAAAGTATATCTGAATTTGAAGTTTGATGAAAATTCATGCATTAGTTCTTGAGATAGAGCTATAGCGGAAATTCTAAAAAATGTAGCATAGCAGCGCCACCTGTTGAGCGACGTACACCAAACATAAAAAGCACTAATTGATATCAAGTTATACCTGAATCTGAAGTCCGATGAAAATTTGTGCTCTAGTTATTGAGATAGAGCTATAGTGGAAATTCTGAAAAAGGCAGCATAGCAGCGCCACCTGTTGGGCGATTTCAACCAAAACATAAACAGCACTAACTCATATCAAGGTATACCTGAATCTGAAGTTTGTTGAAAATCCAAGCATTAGTTCTTGAGATCGAGCTACTGTGGAGATCGCAAAAAATGCAGCATAGCAGCGCCACATGTTGAGCGATTTACACTAAAATGTATAAAACGTTAATTCATGTCAAGGACTAACTGAATCTGAAGTTTTATGAAAATCCGTGCATTAGTTCTGGAGATTGAGCTATTGTAGTATCAAAAATACTGCATAGCAGCGCCATCTGTTGAGCGATTTACACCAAAAACTAATCAGCGCCAATTTATATCAGGGACTAACAGAATATAAATTGTTATTAAATTCCGTGCATTAGTTTTTGAGATAGACCGCCCAAAAAATTTGTGTAACATACATACAGACAGAGTCACAGACTCACAGACAGACATTTTGTAATAACATGTTTTTCGGAATCTCTGACCTTTAAAACGTGTAAATCCGTTGAAAACCGAAAGTCGAAAATTTTCACGGATGGAAGAAACTAAAAATACTGGTTGCTATGAATCAAAAACTGCTCTATCGTTTTACACGAAACGTGTCTTCTGACTAATACATGAGAAAACGATCCAGTTAGGTAACTAATTCGGTAAAATTCGTTTTATATGGTTAATGCAAACTTCGTACTGAAAATGATGGTATAAATTGAAACGACAATTTTCATGAAATAAGTTTCATTCGAATACGAGAAAACGATCTAACTAGGTCTCGACTTCGGAAAAATTCGTTTTCTTAGGTTTAAAAAATTTTCGATATTAATCTTCAGTAATTGAAATTCTCACCAATATTATTAGCCATTGATCAACAACACGATTTCGGACGATATCCTAGACGGATTAATGATTTCCAGGACATTTTATGTCTGTATTCAATAGAGCACATGAAAATGATCTAGCTAAGTCCATAATTTGGGAAAATTCATTTTGACAGGTTAGAGTAAACCCAGCATTAAAACTGCCGATGTCAAATTTTTATATCGAAAACAGGTGGGACGATTTATATGACACAAACCTTATATATTAATTCGAATACGGGAAAACCATCAAACTAGGATTCAAATTTAAAAACATGGGCTTAGATAAGTTGAAGCAATTTTTTCTGCCGTTTAACCTTCGCAAACCGGTGTTCTCGGCATTATTATTTGTCATTGATCAGCACCATGATTAAGAAAGATTGTTACTCTATAGGAAATATAATGTAAGTTGAACTCCGGGCCGGCTGCTACAATCTTTCGGACAGATTGCTTTCAGGCCTACTGCGTGGTTATTGTTTTCATAGTGTCTTTCGAAGAATTTTGATTTCTTTTTGTATGAATTATAAAAATGCTCGAAAACGCTGATCTTTCTGCGGTTGCCTTCCAGTCAATTGTAATTTACATGAAACAAGATTATGTACTGATTCTAACACGAGAAAATAATTAAATAATTATCGATGTCAGCAAAATTTATTTTAACCCTTTCCAGCGTGCAGTAATTCTGTTAATAAACTGATGAAATAATGGACTGACACCAGAATTTATAAACGAAGTTATTAGAAAATACGAACTTGCTTACTTTCACGTACATTATAAAAGGAAATTTTTAATTGAATATTCTTGGTGCCGTTTGTCAGTTTTGGAAATAAAATTGTGTGTCCTTTTTTAAGGACACCGCCCTCGAAAGGGTTAATAGGCTAAAAAATCTTAGTACAGTACAGCGCCGATTATCCGCGGGATTGGGTGGCAAGGGTACCGCGGATAACAAAAATCGCGTATAACCCGAAAAAGACCGAAAATGGTGTGCAAATACGAAAAAAAAAGAAAATTCAACATAAAAACTATGTTTTAGTGTACAAAAAACATAATAAAACGTTTAAAATACATACATATGCACAGTACGTCAGAAAACTTTGCTTTACATCTAAATCATTAAAATAAAGTACAGTAAACAAGAAACAATGCCGTACATACTGTACAAAAAGAGGTGAGTTACATTTTTTTTTAAAAATCAGTCACTTGTTTCTGCTTCTTGTTTTGGAAACACCTTTTCTTTATTCTAAATTGTAAACTATTCTTTTTCTTTTAGTATGGAATAATTTTTATGACAAAAATGAAGTTATTCTTGATATGCTCTCCTGGAATTTATCATAATAGTGTTATTTAATTGTAAAATATTTTAATTGCTGTGTTTACGTTTGGTTAATAAAATCAAGAAAAGACATCAAGACTTTATATCTGATATTTCAAACATGGCAACCGAATCTAGAAATATCCTTCTATGACTTTCGAATACATTGATTTTTCTGCTTATATTTGATAGTAGGAGGACTTATTGTATTTTCCTTGCTGTTGACTTGAATTAAAAAAAAAAAAAAAATTCGCACCGCGGATAATCCGGTCGCGGATAGTCGGGGCTTTACTGTACTAATGTGCTGCTGATGTTCTGTCATTCACAATTGAGCTAAAACTGTTGAACTTAAGTTTTGCAAATTAGGTGTATGTACACTATCAGAAAAACTCGTCTATATACACTAAATTATTGCTCATTTTTTAACAAATAATTTCCATTCTCCTAGAAAACATGTTTTATCCGTGAATTCTTCACGAAAGTCGGAAAAAGAGGGAGAAATTCCGTTTATTCCCAGCGCGCATGCGTTGCGTATTGGCTCTATTAATGCCAAAATCCAAATTCATTTTAAAAAAGAAAAACCAAAAATTCTATAAATTAAGATTTCTAATTTAATTTTTTTAAATAAATTAAAAAAACTTAACCAATAACAATTGACGTTTCGAAAGAGACGTTTTCGAAAAGAGACGCTTTCGAATTTAAAAATAAATAACTATTTCCTCATACATTTAAAAATATTCTCAATTTATTTTTTATTGTTATAAAAAATATTCGCACTTAACCCCTTCGGGACGGGAGCCTTTTACGAAATTTTTAATCTTTTGTCACCGTTTTTTAAAAAGAGAAATTTGTGTCTTCTTGAATCGGGAAAATGCGCTGATTAAATAAGGCAAATTTTACTGTAAAATTTTTCTAGTGAGAAAAAGCAAGGATTCTGAGCGCTTCATGCGGCACGTATACGTGTCGCTCGCCCCCAAGGGGTTAAAATATACTTTTGATGAAAACATTTAAAATGGATATTTTAATTAAAATATTAAATGGAAAAAAATCGACTTTACTAAAAAAAAAATCTGGCATAAAAATATATTAATATTTTACGTATAGCAATCTACATAAAAATATTTATAATTCATATTTTTATACTATTTTAATACTAAAGTATTAAAACCACAGTCACAATCTCATTAAATACGAAATCATCCCGAAATGAATTTCAAAATTCAAAACTTTTTAAAGAAATTAATCAAGACATACTTATTTGTGGAAAACATCACAATCTCATTAAATACGAAATCATCCGGAAATGAGCTTCAAAATTCAAAACTTTATTAATTAAGACATACTTATTTGTAGCAAACATCACAATCTCATTAAATACGAAATCATTCCGAAATGAATTTCAAAATTCAAAACTTTTTAAAGAAATTAATCAAGACATACTTATTTGTAGCAAACATCACAATCTCATTAAATACGAAATCATTCCGAAATGAACTTCAAAATTAATATTTGGAAATTTTTCCAGAGAGAAACATTCGCCTTGAATACAATATTTCAAATGAAAATCAAATTTCAAATTATTTTTGCTTAAAAGGCGTAAAGACCAACTTAGTGAAAAAGATTCCATGCCGGGAATCGAACCTGGGTCATCAGTATAGCGCACGGACGTTCTACCGCTAAACCACATGGAACGATACCCAGCCTGGAACTTCTCACTATTACAAGTTGGCAAGGCTACAAACGCAGCACAAGATGGAATATTTTCCGTGAGCCTCCAACATGGGGCAAACACAGACACTTAATTAAATCCAGCATCGAATGAATATATTATTAATATAGATTCATTCAATGCTGGATTTAATTAAGTGTCTGTGTTTGCCCCATGTTGGTGGCTCACGGAAAATATTCCATCTTGTGTTGCGTTTGTAGCCTTGCCAACTTGTAATAGTGAGAAGTTCCAGGCTGGGTATCGTTCCATGTGGTTTAGCGGTAGAACGTCAGTGCGCTATACTGATGACCCGGGTTCGATTCCCGGCATGGAATCTTTTTCACTAAGTTGGTCTTTACGCCTTTTAAGCAAAAATAATTTGAAATTTGATTTTCATTTGAAATATGAACTTCAAAATTCAAAACTTTTTAAAGAAATTAATCAAGACATACTTATTTGTGGCAAACATCACAATCTCATTAAATACGAAATCATCCCGAAATGAACTTCAAAATTCAAAACTTTTTAAAGAAATTAATCAAGACATACTTATTTGTGGAAAACATCACAATCTCATTAAATACGAAATCATCCCGAAATGAACTTCAAAATTCAAAACTTTTTAAAGAAATTAATCAAGACATACTTATTTGTGGCAAACATCACAATCTCATTAAATACGAAATCATCCCGAAATGAACTTCAAAATTCAAAACTTTTTAAAGAAATTAATCAAGACATACTTATTTGTGGAAAACATCACAATCTCATTAAATACGAAATCATCCCGAAATGAACTTCAAAATTCAAAACTTTTTAAAGAAATTAATCAAGACATACTTATTTGTGGCAAACATCACAATCTCATTAAATGCGAAATCATCCCGAAATGAACTTCAAAATTCAAAACTTTTTAAAGAAATTAATCAAGGCATACTTATTTGTGGCAAACATCACAATCTCATTAAATACGAAATCATCCCGAAATGAACTTCAAAATTCAAAACTTTTTAAAGAAATGAATCAAGACATACTTATTTGTGGTAAACATATTTATTTCAAACTGTTTCATTACTGTACAATTGTAGCCGAGAGGTTAGAGTACTGGTCTCGTAACACTAAGCTAGCTGGTTCAACTCCAAAGTCAGCAATTTTTACGTTATCCCATTTTCTTCAATTAATGTATATTTATCTCCTGTAACGGAGAAAAAAAGAAACGGATATTCGTCTATTAATGGAAAAATCCTGGTACCACTGCTGCTAGGAAAATTTCTATGAATTGAAGGAAGTATTTCTGAGAGTGTAGATGACAAACAAAAATGCCATGGAATAATATTCTGTTTATCAGAAAAAAATATCGCTAAACGTGATTATAAAAACCGTTCGTTCACAAATCTAAAAATAAATTGTTCGTTAAATGCAAAATTTGTTAAATGATACAACTCCGGTTTTTTATGCAATTTTTAAAAAAATTTATTCTTACTCTTTCGTAATTTAGGACCTCGACTACTAATGTAATACAGCATGTAATACATTTCCATCGTTGAGAACATATTCTAGTGTCTAGTCTTTCGATAATAATATATCCAGAACTTAAAAAATAGAGCTGACTACAGTGCGACTATTCGAATTCATCTTCGTTGTTTCCTGTAAACTGCCATATATATTTCTTTTATATATGGAATCCCTAGGTCAATGTTATCAGAGTTAATAGGTGAAACAGTAAATATCTCTACAAATAGAAAATCCTCGTCACACCCATAATGTTGCATAGGAAAAAGTGTTGAGTATCTCGGGAACAAACCAACTTGGTATTTTACAACTGCAGAAATATATAACAAAATTTGTCTTTCAAACGTGGCAAATGAGATGCGCTCGTACTATAACTAGTTTTATAAATATTCAGATCTTGGTGCAATAGCTGTTGCACTCTTATGCCAAAATGCATGAATACAAAATTTATTACGATTATATACATTAAATTCAGTAATATCAAAATCATAGGACTCCATCTGAAATAGGACGTCATCACCATGACAGCCTAGAATCATTACCTATCATGAGATATCATTGAATTAAATACGTATGATACAATTTAATAGAATGAAGAAACATTTATGAATATCTTTTTAAGTTTTATTCGACTTTCATAAAATTTGAAATGACTCGACAAAATTCTGCAACGATTACAATTACGCAGGGAGAGTGTTTTTAGAGGCCTGGCATACTAAAACCAAGCATTTAGCGATTAACGAAGCTGCATCTGTGCCGGCCGAGTATTCTATTTTATTTTAACTGTAACCTGAAATTGATGACTTTCTGTTGTGTTTTTCTTGTAACTGTTGATAGTATTGACTTAACGTTTATAATTGGCTGAGGAGGTATCGTGATGATCCGAAACGTCCCAATTTTAATATGTTTTTAGTGTTTTTATGTAATAATTTTAATTGTTTTATGTATTGTCTGTGATTTTAATGTAAATATTATATATATTAAATTTCAAACCAATCGGTTGGGTAGTTTTTGCGCTGGTAAATGCGGACATATGGACAGACAGACGGACGGGCGGAACAGATGGCGACTGTAGGTGGTACGTATTTATATAATTACGAACGCACTTAAATAATCGTAACTATTATGTTGATAACAGTTATGGTTGAATATTTTGGATAGAGTGTAATATATAGACAGAAAACGTATGAAACGAATTAGGAGCATTTGTTATTAAAAACTTTAAGAAACTAGAAATTATATTTTTATGTAAAAATGAATGATAAAAATTTACTTTTACTCAAATACAGTATGCATTATGTAAAAATAAATAATAAAATTTTGTCTTTACTCAAATACTGAATGAATGGTGAAACAAGAACGAAAATTCATGCGTCCAGCACAGATTATGTAACTCCAACACATGAGATTACTGTAACAAAACTACACAGTTTATTAAGGTGAAAGATGGTGTCTAAATAAACAATTTAAAAAACTGAAGCTCATAACGCATGTGAAACCCAGTTTCTGCTATTACAATCAATAGTCGGGAAAATATCAGGATTTTTTTTTTCTTTTTTTTTTTTTTTTTTTTTTTTTGCAGACCTGTATATGGCCTATGGATTTATATGTATACTACATACAACAATCCTAAAAGGTTAGTTCAGTGATCGAATAGTACCGTTGAAAATTTTCATTCAGCAATATCCGTGAATAAACTGAAATGTACTTGAGAACTTCTGTGTAGCCCTATATATGTTCTAGAGATCTGCACGGGCCGGCCCGTGGCCCGAAGCCCGAGCCCGAGCCATACTTTTTTCTGAAGGCTCGGACCGGGCCGGGCCTAACTTAATTTTTCTGTACAGAGCTCGGCCTGGTTTCATTCCTAATCTTCACGGCCCAAAATTTTCAGTCCTAGTTTTGAGCCAGCCCGTATGAAAATCATTGTCTCAGTGTGGCCTGGTCCATTTAAAGGTCAGTTAAATTAGGCCTGACCCCAAAAACTTTTTCAAAAAATGCATACATTTTTGAATCGCCATTATTCTGCACTTAAACATTAAAATTTATTATTTTTAAAGAATAGTAGATTTCTACGCATATTAAAATATAGCTAAATTAAAATGTAGTAAAATGTGTGAAAAGGAACCTGCCTATGACGGAACCCTGTTTTAAACTGAAAACGTGTTGATCCATGCAAAATTAACATACTAATAAGTAAGAAAAGAATATATAATACATTTACACTTGCCAAGAAGGGAACTTGTCTATAACGCATTTTTTTTTTTCTTTCCTATGCAATTCCATCTTAGAAGATTTTACTTTATAGCATTTTTCAGATTTTTAACACTGCTATACATTAAATATGGATTAAGAATATTAATGATAACTGAAACATTTACATACTAGAAATAGAGATTCATTAAAAAAATAAATATTGCAGCCTGCGGTACTTCTATTGAAAAAAAAAAAAAAAAAAAATGAAGATTATAAACATGAAAAAAAAGTTAAGATAAATATTTTTGATCAGAACTCCTCGTACGAGACAAATTTTTAACCAATTCGACGTAAAAACTAGTCGGATGTACCAATCCCAAAACTTTCTTCTACCCCATACATGTTAATACTTCAAAATTCGCTATCACACTGCCAAAATTAAATGGCAATCTATGCATCTCATGAGGATTCTAACGATATGAAATTCCATGAATTAGTTCTTGAGATATGACTATCGCTGAAATCGTCTAAATTCAGCAAAATGCTGCCTAGCAGCGCCACCTATTGTGTGATTTATACCAAATCCTAATCAGCAACAATTTATGTCAACGTCTGACTGAATCTGAAGTTTGGAGAAAATCCGTACATTAGTTTTTGAGATACAGCAATAGCGAAAATCGTGAAAATTTCTGCATAGTAGCGCCATCTACTGGGTGATTAACACCAAAACATAATTAACAACAACTTGTGTCAACATACAACTAAATCTGAAGTTAGATGAATATTGGTCCATTAGTTCTATTGATAGAGCTATTGAGGCAATCGTGGAAAAGGCAGCAGGGAAGCGCCACCTGTTGGGCGATTTACACCAACACCTAATCAGTAGCAAGTCATATCAAGGACTAACTTAATCTGAAATTTGATGAAAATCCGTGCGTTAGTTCTTAAGATAGAACTATTGGGGAAATCGTGTAAATCCTGCAAAATTCATCATAACAGCGCCACCTGACGGGCGATTTACACCAAAACGTAATCAGCATCAATTCATATTAAGGACTAACTAAATCTGAAGTTTGATCAAAATCCGTGCATTAGTTCTTGAGATAGAGCTATTGCGAAAATCATGAAAAATGCAGTATTGCAGCGCCACCTGTTGAGCGATTTACACCAAAAACTAATCAGCATCAATTTGTATTAGGCACTAACTGAATATCAATTTTTATTAAATTCCGTGCATTAGTTCTTGAGATAGATCGCCCACAAAATTTGTGTCACATACACACAGACAGACAGACTCACAGAGTCACAGACAGACATTTTGTAAAAACATGTTTTTTGGAATCTCTGACCCCTAAAACGTGTAAATCCGTCGAAAACCGGAACTCGAAAATTTTCATGAATCCAATACTTTCTTCTTGTAAAGATAGAAGAAAGTAATTAATGTTTTGTAGAAATTCACTCGGGCCGAGATTTTAACTTTTTTCCGGGCCGGGCTCGGGCCAAACTTTTAATTTTTTTTTCGGGCCGAGCCGGGCCAATATTACTTTTCCGACGGACCGGGCCGAACTTTTAATTTTTGTATTGGGCCGGGCCGGGCCGAATTTTTTTCTCTCTGAGTCGGGCCGGACCCGAGCTTGGAAATGTCGGCCCGTGCAGACCTCTAAATGCTCTATAGAATTTATCCTTACCAACTAATATTTAAAAAAATAGTTCAATTCAGAAACACGTACTACAACTGAAAATGCACTTCCAGCAGCTATTGTTCATAGGCTTCAATAGTTCAATTGCTTCTGAAGCCAAATTCTTTTCTGTGTTCCTGTAAATGAACGATATATTCTACGCCCATCGTATTCTACAGTAAGTGCCATGTAATACACCTGAGTGGTACATATAAATTTCAATAGGTATGTTTGAAGTAGTGCAATAGCATTTAAATAGCCGCAAACGATTTTTCCCCATAGACCGTAATGTAACGAAATTATTTTGAGTGTCTCTGTAAATGCACTGTCTTAACACTGAAGGTCTCGCGTTGGGCTGACCACCCGGCCGGGGCACATGCTGCATAGCACCTGGGGGCCCAGGGTCAAGTAAACAGAGTTGGGCATTGTAGACCCTGATCCTTCATGAATCGTACAGCCGTAATTTGTTTTTCTTTTTTTACTTTTGTCTCTGTAAATGAACGTAAATGCTATACTTTTCATTTTCAATACCAAACATGCCATAGTAATACCCAATAACATCTATGAATTTCACGGCAGTTGGACTATTTTTACGCGAGTTAGAGTACGGACGGACAAACAGAAGACAGGCAAACCGAATTCACAAACTCTTTTCAACTTTGTTGGAAAGTGTTAAAAACTACCAAGCAAGGCTCAATCTACCAGGTGCTTTTATTTAAGGTTATCAATCAGAAAAATTTATATGCTATTACATGTATTTCAAATTTTGTACCATTTCAGATTTAAATATTTAATTTATATTAACTTCCAGCTGTGGTGTAGAGATATCTAACTAGCTCAAAATAGCCAATAGTATCATAAAATATTTAGCATAATGACTCTTTTACAAGTCACTGCTAAATGTCAGAATTGTGATTATAAAATCTGGATGATATTCATAACACATTTCCACATTACGCAGTCGACGCAATGTAACAACATATTCTGCATACAAAATGAAGCAAGCAAGTTGCAGGAAAGGGAGACATAACTAAATTTTTTAATATTTTATTACATAGTAGCTGAGTGGCAACTTGGTGTGTTGCATTTGAATTTACTGAGATTTTCTGATTTTAAGTAGTTGAAAAAAATGTATACTACATTTAGAAACGATTTATTATATTAATCTCAATATTTTTTAATAATAAGTAGGAAGTCGTTTGTATAATGTAGATTAAAATGAAATTTATGAAAATTACATTTTGAAATTGCACGATTTTCATATAATTATTATAAATCGTTGTGACTTCCTCAAGGGAAATGCATGTTTTCCATGCATGCAGAGAATATTTCGCGATTTATCTCCTGTGGGGGCAAATTAAAACAAATGCCTTATCTACACACCTTCGGAAATGGTTTTTTGAAATTTTTGAAATGTTCTCGTTCTACCAATTCTTTATGATGACATTTAAGTTAAAATTTTGAAAAATATGTAAATATTTTAGCAATTATATAGAAATAATTTTTAAAAGTGAAAATTAGTCAAATATTATGTGAAAATTGACATTTCCGCAAAACATGATAACTCAAAAAACGAACCAATGTATTGGTATTTTTTAAATTGCATAATAAAGAGGATAACTTTCTCTAGGACATAGACTATTCACATTATAATAGCATCTATATCTCAGATGCTGTGGCAGTCGAAGTACTAAAGTAATAAAAAATTTGTAAAATTAGTTGCAACTTTGGCTTTGGCTATAGAGGTAAACATAACCTGGCTTTTCTCTCAGGCCGCATGGAGGCTACCGATTACAAAGAAATGTTAGAAAATCATTAACGGCCATTTTCAAAGAGAATTGGTGGATTAAAATGGATTTTTCAGCGGGACAAGACCCCCATTCACGTTGCAAAATCCTCCTGGGAATGATTTTTGGATAATCGGGTGCATGTCATGGAATGGCCTGCCTTTTTTTCCTGACCTCAATCTCCAAGAAAATGTGTGAGGTATCCTCAGTAGGGTTGTATAGGTCAATGGCAGACGGTTTCAGTCTGTGGCAAAATTGAAGGTTGTCATCATTGAAGCGTGGGATAATATTAATGCTACTCTCCTCCAAGGATTGGTAAATGGTACGCCACATCGTATATTCGAAGTCATATATATAACCATGGCGGATATATTGTCTATTAACAGAAGTGGCTTTATTTCGGCGGGACACTTTTCGCTCCTCTTTTTTCCTGCCCAGGTAAGGCAGGGAGTGAGTTACTCCTTGTAAATATGCATTTGTATATCGACTTTCTTAATATATTTGTTTCTTTCTTCTTGGTTTGTTTCGTGTCCAATTACAGCACACAATCACGGTGGCTTTATTTCGGTGGGACACACCTTATATAGAGCCCGGATACGTAGAGCCACGTAGAGAGCCCGGATACGGGTCGCTCACACCTGCAAGGCTTTGCGGCGTTCAAGAATCGAAGGAACGTCTGTACGGTTAAGCGCAGGATACCTAGCGCTCATTCTGGACGTGCTAAAGGAACTGCGGCAGAGGCTTCGGTTTATTACAAGAAGGGTGGTGATTTCACAGAGTTTGGAGTTCTACTGGCAGATCTGAGAAAAATTAATCCATTTAGAGATTTCTCGATAAGGCTCAGCGCGGTGAAATCATATCTATTAAGGCAGAGTATCCTGGGATCTTTATCCGATGTAAAACGAATATCCTATCTAGTCAACTATTTGACAACCAGCCCCTGGAGAATTCATGTGGAGTCTGAATTTGTTGCCCTCCCAGGATAGCCAAGAATTATGCTGTCAAGCATTTCAGTTCGTTATTTATAAAAAGCCTGAATAAATGGTAGGATGGCTACGTTAACCAAGATTATGTGTTAATAGCAGATGCAAGCATATCCCACTGTGTCTGACTAGCCTCATTCTCAAAAATCTTAACCGATATGTACCCCTTTAGTGGTGAGATTAAAGGGGGTACAATGTTGATACGGCCTAAAAGAATCATAGTAACATCAAATTTTCAAATGATTGAATGCACCACAGGCATAACTTTGGATGATTTGCGGCCTAGATTCAACGTTTGCGAATTCTTTCGACCAGAGCCAACGCTTACCGAGAGGCTATAACCTCAGCCCAATGACCTAGTTCTAAACATGCTAAAGAAACATCGGTGTATGCAACAGACAGTGCCGGCCACCTCACACAACGAATTGATAGAGGAGGGGTAGCTGGTGGTACAAGAACAATCAGTCCATGCTTCATCAAGTCCATCTCGTATTGTTTCATAAACTGCACAAACACAATATTCCCAGATGGAAGAGCGTATGACTATAATCATGCAGCAAACTCATCAAGATGTCAATTGTATCAAAATATAATGCAAAAAAGAAACCTTATAATAAATCAAGTTCAAGCAAATTCCCGCCGATAATCTTAAATAAAGATAACTCTTCTAAAAGTTCAAAAACAACAACCTTTTCGCTAGAAATCACAAATAGTTTGAAAGAAATAAAAATTGCTCAACTGAACCTACAAAAAATACGTTCTGCGACAGCTTCACTGTTCGCCTTTTTACTTAGAAATAATTACACAGCTGCATGTATACAGGACTGTGCCATAACAGCTAATAGGCCACATGGGATTCCAAAAACAACACCGTGCTACTTATCTCTGCCAAAAAATTGTTTCATCGTAATACTAGACTCGAAAGTACAACATCTACAAGTCCAACAAAATGACCACTCAGTGTTTGTAAATATTTTAACAACAGCGGGCTACATAACATTGGGCACACAGTATACGACACCATCACAGGACCTAAAAAAATATTTACAGGACTGGTCAAGTAGAAGGGGAATGTCCAATAAATTATTGTTGTTGGGTGATCTGAATGCCCATAGCCAGCTTTGGGGGTATGGAAATGATGATGATAGAGGCCATCACGTCATCAGTCAAATGGGTACGCAGCGTCTACTGGTTGTGAATAACCCACACAGTACCCCGACCTTTGAAGTTAAACACTTGAAAGGATAGCCGGATTTAGCGCTATCATCTTTTCAACTCTTTCAATATATAAAAGGTTGGGAAGTTGAAGAAAGCATGGATTATGGAGATCATAGACTGGCAACAACGAGCCTTTCCCTACAAATACCAGATTTACCAAAACGTAGATATAGAACAAAAGGAATATCACTAACAAAATTTAATGATGCAATTAAGAAAAACATAGAAGAAAGGAACTTAAATTTCAAAGGAATAAGTACACCGGAAGAGTTTGAGAAAGATATGCATTGTTCATATCATTGATAAAAGAAAATTGTGAAACTCACTTCAAGAAAAGGAAAAGTTCGTTCAAACCATCAATCTCGTGGTGGAATGAAAATTTGAGAAAACAAAGAAACTATGTTAGAGCTCTGAGAAAAGTTACGAAAACTCCGGAAGCAATACCAGAAAACTACATAAAATTCAAAGCTGAAAGAGCGAAATACGGAAAATCGATTCAAGAAGCAAAATCTGAAGATTGGAAAAGTTTTTCTCGAAACACAAAAGAGCCTTACGGCAAGTTTAAAAAGATTGCTTTTCAAGACTTCTATAGGCAGGAGACTTATGCACTTTCAAACTCAACCCATCAAATTCAAACAAGACAAAGATTTTTTCAAGATATAACAAATGAAAAATTTGGACCATCACATGAAACCCAACCATATATATTCAAACCAAACTCCACAGCACCAACAATTATATTACAGGAAATAAAACAAGCAATCTATGCCTTCAGCAAAAACAAAACTCCTGGTCCAGATGAAATAGACCACGTAATACTCAGAAATCTATTCAAGACGCAGCCAGAATTAATACAAGAAATGTACAACTCATTATTAACTCCGAATTATTTTCCTGAAGATTGGAAAGTCGGTGAAGCTGTTTTCTTTCTAAACCCAGGCAAACCAGCAAATGAAGCGGCATCTTATAGACCGATAACCCTACTTTCCGTATTTGGAAAGGTCTACGAAAAAATACTTCTAAAAAGAATAAATTACTATCTGCATACAACAAATAAAACTTTTACTTCCCAGCATGGCTTCCAGGAAAATAGATCAACGGAAACAGCAATAAGAGAACTTTTCTCACAAAGAAATTTACTTAAGCAAGAAGATGTATATATTTCCTTCCTGTCAATAGACTTTAAGAATGCATTCGACAATTTGCCGTGGTATATTACAATACAACAATTAGAAGAGTTACAAATAGAAGAAGCATATGTCAACACCATAAGGTCCTATTTATCGAAGAGAGGCATTTATCCAAATTGTCTACTAGAAATCCTGCATTGGCTCTCTAAGGGTTGCCCGCAGGGTTCCTGCTTAGGACCTTTCCTGTGGATAGTGTTTATAGGGAGGTTAATAAATATACTAAGAAGAAGAGGATTTCGAGTGATAGCGTTTGCAGACGATATATAAAAAGAGCTCCAATCTTTAAAATAAATAATTACAGATTGAAATCTGAAAATAAGCTCCCATACCTTGGTTTAATCCTAGATAAAACACTATCATTTTTGCCTCACCTAAGAAATAAAAGAACAGAGCTGAATTCGATAATCCAGAATCTACTAAAATTAACATCAAAAAAGGAGGAATAAATAAAAATATCTTAAAAATCTGGTATAAAACAATCTTAGAAAAAAAGATAACGTATGGAGCAGCGGTTTCGTACGACCACCTACAGAAATCTCATGGGCTTCGCTTACTGTCCTCAATACAGGCCCAGTGCCTTCTTCTTGTGTCGGGCGTATATAGAAAAACGGCCACCCTTGCACTTTGTGCCTTAACAGGAATCCCTCCATTGCATCTCAGAGTAGTTCAGATTGCTACATCGGGAAAAGTACTAAGATTGGGGACACCAGAAGAGGAATTTAGACCATAATTCTATCAAGGCAAATCCCAAATTCATCCGTATGGCCTTACAAAAATTACCTACACAAGTCAAATGTAAACCTCCAAATAGAAATACAAATATACACAGACGGCTCCAAAATGGAAGAAGGGACGGGGTTAGCGTTCGGTGCATATGAAAACTCAATATTGTGCTATACTTTTCAAACAAAATTAAGAATAGAAAACACCGTATTCCAGTCGGAAATGCTAGCGATACTTCGAGCAGTGGATTGGATGGAATAAAGCAAGTACGGAAGTGCAATAATATACTCAGATAGCCTCTCGAGCATACAAGCCATTGAAGACAGCACAACAAAAATAGCACTGGCCCAGAACATAATTCAATTACTACAGAATATAAATAAAAAGATAATACTAAAATGGATAAAAGGACACTCCGGAATAGCAGGAAACGAGGCAGCGGATCAAAAGGCAAAAGAAGCGATCATAAATCCTAACTTACCAGAAATATTTCTACCTTTCCCACCATCTCATCTCAAACAACAATTAAAATTACAAATACAACAGGAATGGCAGAGAATTTGGGACTCTGATTATAGAGGAAGGTTTACATATTCACTTCTACCTATTATCTCAGAGGAGACATTACTATCGCACATAAACCTCTTCTTGTTTGCAACAAATCACGGGCCTTTTCCAGATTATCTGGTAAAGTTCTGGAAAAGCTGACTCGGGCTACTGCACGTGTGGAAAACGAGGAACCTCGCTGCACTACGTAATGGAATGCACACTAACATCCATATACCACCTCAGAATCTCCAGAACGATGAGTCTCTCTTCATGGTTCAAAATAATCAGAAAACAACCAGCACTATTACAAAAAATTATAAACTGCATAACACTGATTGAAAACAATCAAGGACTTTTCCAAATGCCTCCACAGGAACTATTATATGATAATGATGATGAGCTATGAAACTAATCGAACAAACTTTTACTTTAAAAGAGTTATAGAAATAGTGTTATTGTTAAAGAGAAATTATGTTTTATACGTCTGTAAAGCACTTAGCTCGTCAAATTTACTATTGTTACCTATACTTATTTCATTATCTCAATTACTTTTTATTACCTACCATTATTTTATTACTCTATAAATGCTCTGTATATTTTTTTTTAATAAACATTGCTGGGTGGGGCTAGTCGAGCTCAAACCAATTGGTAGGCCTCCCCACCTGGCTGAATCTGAATCTGAATCTGTTGCGAGCAAGCCTGGTTGTTCTCATTGGATCGATGAAGAGGTGGCTAGTTACAATCCCATGCCAGACAGCGACGATGACTTTGAGTCTACTGAAAAGCGTACAAAATGAGCCTTGCTTTTGTGATGCGAGTGATTTGTTGCTTGTACGCAATAATTTCTCTATTTATTCTATTTATCCACAAATGCTGATTTTTTCCCATAAAAAAGAACAGATACCTTAATTAACAATTAAGTTGTAAAAATATTAAAATGCTGTACTGCCCTCGAAAACACACCGTTGTATATACTTGTTTTAATTCTAGCATTTCAAGAAGTGGGTTGAAAATGGATTGCAAAATTCCATCTTTACATGCAAAAACCATGTTGAGTTAAAAGTGTAAAAAATGATTCAATGAAACTATTTAAGGGGTCTTGTACCTTTTAAACGCGACGAAATGTAACGAAAAATTTCAAAGTGTGAATTAGTCTATCTTGAAACCTTTTTATGTATAAACATGAAAAATTTGGATATTGATTAAGCAGATTGTGCTTTGTAATATGCTGTCATTAGAAATTTATTAGCCTTTTACAGAATTTGTGTATTGTTGAAATCAAAATAGCTCTTTTTTTTACTACATAAGTCATTGCGCGCATGATATCTTGAAAAATTATGAATGGATTGTCATTAAATTTGGTAAAGATACTAAACATGTATGTGAGTTTAAAAGGAACTACTCTTAGAACAAAATTATTTTATTAACTACTAGCAAACCTCGCGGCTTTGCTCGCGTAATATTTGAAATATGCCAAGGGATATTTATATGTCTAATTTTTATTAAAAGGTACTAACTAAATTTTTATTTTAATAAAAGGTAATATTTTATTTTATTAAAATTTTTTTCTATTAAAAGGTACTTATTACTTTTAGGAATAATTCGAAAATTACTATTTAAAACACAGTTAGATTAAACATCATTATTACACTGCATTAGGCAGAAATGCGACTTAAATTAATAAAATGAAATAAAACTAAATAAATGATAATTTAGAAAATATTTTGAAACTTTTATGCTCAATTAATACGCTCATTTCAGTATTCATTTGAAGTTTTGAATTTTTTAGAAACCATCTTCTTACATCTTAAAATTAACCATCATGTCAAATTCCAAGTCCTACCACCTCTCTCAACATAAAGGGCTATGTTGAAACAGGAACTGTCACCATTAATTTGCAAACATTAATTTTGAAATCGGTTTGTTATTTCCTAATATTCCACAGAAACGTAATTTAAAAAGCTTTTAAAGCGCTTTTTTAGAACGTTTGTTGTTCCTGTGAACCCCAAGTGGTAGAATCTCCGGCATAAAATGTAGCCTGTGTATGATCAGGACTATTACCATTGATTCGCAACTATTACTTTTATAATCGTTTTATATTCCCTGAAATTGCATAGAATCGTAATTTAGAACTTTTTTAGAATGCTTTTCGTACCTCCCTTTCGCTTCACCCCTTTTTAATTCGAATTTATTTTCGACGTTCCTTCGAGGGCATTTATATTTTATAAGTAACTACCATGTCATATTTAAAGTTTCTAGCCTTTTCAGTATCACAGAAATCGCAATTTAGAAAGTTTTTAGCTCCTTCAACCCTCTGGTGGTAGTGCAACATACATAAAATATAGCTTATGTTTAAGCAGGTTCTATCACCAAAATTTGTCATCATTATTTTTTTAATTGGTTTGGTAATTTATAACGCTTTTCACTCACTTCATTTTTTTTAATTTGGAATTTTCTTTCGACTGTTCTTAGAAAGCATTTGCATCTTGTAAGTAAATACCATGCCATACTTCAAAGTGTTAGACCCCTCAGTTGTGCAAAAAACGCAAATTAGAACATGTTTTGCTTTTGCAACCCTCAGATGGTAGTGGCAGCAACATAAAATACAACCTATGTTATAGCAGGGACTGTCACAATTGATTTGCAACCATTACTTTTGAAATAGCTTTGGTATTTCTTGAGATTGAGTAGAAATCGCAATTTAGAACGTTTTTAGGACGCTTTTCGCGCATTTTCACCACTTTTTACATTTCCAATTTTTTCAAAATTGTTCTTAAAGATCATTTATATCTAATAAATATGCACCTTGCCTAATTTTAAGTTGCCAGCCCCTACCGATCACTAATTTAGGACGCTTTTTTGCTCCTGCAACGTCTTGGTGATAGCGATATCGACACAAAATAGTGTCTATGTTAGAGCAGAGGCTGTCATCATCAATTTCCTACCATTACGTTTGAAATCAGATTCCTTTTTCCTGAGATATTGACGACAAATCGGCATTTAGAACGTTTTTAGAACGCTTTTCGCGCATTTTGTTCCTACATCTCCTCTGGGGTAGTGGAAACAGATATAAAATATAGCTTATCATGGAGCAAGATCTGTCACCATCATTTTTACACCATTATAATTCAAATCGGTTCAGTAGTTCCTGAGATTGCATAGAAATCGCAATTTAGAATTTTTTACAATGCTTTTTGCGCATTTTGACTCCCTTTTAAATTTCGATTTTTTTAGGAAATGTCCTTAGAGATCATTGATATCTTATAACTAACTACCATTCCAAATTTCACGATTCTAGGCCCTTCCGTTACGCAAAAGCAGCAATTTAGAACGTTTTTCTCCTGCACCCCCTTTGGGGTAGTGGCACCGACGTAAAACATCGCCTATGTTGGAGCAAGGGTTGTCACCATCATTTTGACGCCATTATTTTTTAGATCGGTTTGGTATTTTCTGAGATTGTGTAGAAACCACCATTAAAACGTTTTTTAAAACGCTTTTCGCGCATTTTCACCCCTTTTAAATTTCGAATTGTTTAAGAATTATTCTTAGAAATCCTTTATATCTAATAAGTAGCTAATATTTCAAATTTCATATTTCTAGGCCCTTCGGTAAAGCAATAATCGCATTTTTAGAACGTTTTTTTCTCCTGCAGCCCTTTCGTGTAGTGGCACCAACATAAAACATAGCTTATGTTGGAGCAAGGGTTGTCACCGTCATTTTGACACCCTTATTTTGACACCATTATTTTTTAAATCGGTTTGGTATTTCCTGAGATTGTGTAGAAACCACCATTTAGAACGTTTTTTAGAATGATTTTCGCGCATTTTTACCCCTTTCAAATTTCGAATTGTTTAAGAACTGTTCTTAGAAATCCTTTATATCTAATAAGTAGCAAATATTTCAAATTTCATATTTCTAGGCCCTTCAGTAACACATAAATCGCATTTTTAGAACGTTTTTTGCTCCTGCACCCCCTTTGGGGTAGTGACACCGACATAAAACATAGCCTATCTTGGAGCAAGCGTTGTCACCATCATTTTGACACCAATATTTTTTAAATCGGTTTGGTACTTCCTGAAATTGCGCAAAAATCGCCATTTAGAACGTTTTTCGCGCATTTTCACACTTTTTAATTTCGAATTGTTTATGAACTATTCTTAGACATCATTTATATCTTATAAGTAACTAATATTCAAAATTTTATATTTCTAGGCCCTTCAGTAACTCTAAAATCGCATTTTTAGAACGTTTTTTGCTCCTGCACACCCTTTGGGGTAGTGGCATCGACATAAAACACATCCTATCTTGGAGCAAGCGTTGTCACCATCATTATGACACCAATATTTTTTAAATCGGTTTGGTATTTCCAGAGATTGTGTAGAAACTACCATTTAGAACGTTTTTTAGAACGCTTTTTGTGCATTTTCACCCCTTTTAAATTTCGAATTGTTTAAGAACTGTTCTTAGACATTATTTATATCTTATAAGTAACTAATATTCAAAATTGTATATTTCTAGGCCCTTCAGTAACGCTAAAATCGCATTTTTAGAACGTTTTTTGCTCCTACACACCCTTTGGGGTAGTGACACCGACATAAAACACGGCCTATCTTGGAGCAAGCGTTGTCACCATCATTATGACACCAATATTTTTTAATTCGGTTTGGTATTTCCTGAGATTGTGTAGAAACTACCATTTAGAACGTTTTTTAGAACGCTTTTTGTGCATTTTCACCCCTTTTAAATTTCGAATTGTTTAAGAACTGTTCTTAGACATCATTTATATCTTATAAGTAAGTAATATTCAAAATTTCGTATTTCTAGGCCCTTCAGTAACGCTAAAATCGCATTTTTAGAACGTTTTTTTTGCTCCTACACCCCATTTGGTGTAGTAACACCGACATAAGATATAGCCTATGTTCTAAGTTGGACTAACACCATCATTTTGATACCATTACTTTTGGAATCGGTTCGGTAGTTCCAGAGCTTACCTCCTACAAATAAACATTTTTTTCCTCTTTATAATAGGAAGTATAGATATAAAAAATATATTGTTGTAAAAAGGAAATAAAAGTTTTATATTTTTAATAAATAAAAATAGTCATAACTAAAAATATTACCATTGTAAATTATTAAAAGTAGTTCATTTTAAACACACATATTTCTTTAGTATCTTTACCAAATTTCATGACAATCCATACATATTTTCTCGAGATATCATGCGCGCAATGACTTCTGGAGTAAAAAAAAGAACTATTTTGATTTCAACAATGCACAAATTCTGTAAAAGGCTAATACATTTCTAATGGTAGCATATTACAAAGCACAATCTGTTTAATCAATATCCAAAATTTCGTGTTTATACATAAAAAGTTTTTGCAGATAGACTAATTCAAACTTTGAAGTTTTTCGTTAATTTTCGACGCGTTTAAAAGGTACAAGACCCCTTAAACACAATACAGAAGGAAGCTCAGTTTGTGCACTGAACATGACTTCTTATGAAGGAGTCCTGTATATTCTTCTTCATCGTTAAAAGTCTACACGGCTAAAAATTTGCAGCAAACTGTGCAGTCATTCAACCGTTTTTACACTATTATACTTAACTCAACTTGGTTTTTGTATGTAAAGATGCGATTTTGTAAACTATTTTTAACGCACAATAAATCTAATAAATTCTTATGCTAGAAGTATATATATATATATATATATATATATATATATATATATATATATAAATAAATCTAATAAATTCGTATGCTAGAATTATATATATATATATATGTGTCTGTGTGTGTGTGTGTGTGTGTGTGTGTGTATGCAACTGTGTGTTTCCGTGTTTCCGATGACAATACAATATTTCAATACTTTTACCATTTAATTATACATTACTATATTAAATTTTAAAGTGTCTTTTCATTAGCACGTCACAGATGATGAATCATGTCAAAATATGCCCAATGGCTGTGAAACTGCAACAATGAAACATGTTAAAAGTTAGAAAGTAGAAAATAAATTATAAATAAAAAGGGAAGAGTGTAATATTTAAAAAATATGCTCTTTCATCAATTAATAAAATATTAATTGATTTACGATCATAGATTGAAAAATTAACTTAGAAATCCTAAAATAATAGGTTAAATAATGTTTAATTTTTCTTTCCTGTTTTCCAATTTAAAAAAATAAACAGGGTCGAAATTATATGTTTTTTAATAAATTTATTTCTTTTAACTTTCTTCCAAGCGTGAATAAAGCAGTGAATTTTTCATAATCGAGTTAATCACCCACGCCAATTTAATGTATTGTAATGGGAATTTTTAGGGAAAAACATCAATTACAGTCAAAAAAATATTAGGTGGTATTTGTTGGCAAAAAAGCCACTTCTGTTTTGCGCAGTAGCACACGCGCGCTAATATTTAGGTATGTAAATCTGGCCTGTCTCAATAAATCAATCAATAGAATCATATAGGTAAATTTCTTACCTTTATGTTTCCGCTGCAGCAATTCATAGTTATACTGTACGGCCGATGTATCCGTGTTCGCTATTTGTTGATGAAATTCTTATTATATATTTCACTAGAGTGTAATAAGAGAAAAGAAATGTTGTGTTGTAATACTTTGAACACATGAAGAAAATTCACTAATGAGCCTATTTTTGGTTGTTTTCTTGGTTATATTACATTATGTATATATTTTAACGTACATAATTATGCTGCATTTTACGGCAGCTATTATAAATCTTACATGTTTTTTATTTTACAGCTAATATCATAATAATCAAATATCATAAAGTTTTTCAGTTCTTTTCAGTAATCAAGTGAGTCTCTTACATCATGCGGGGGAAGGAATAAACAGGTTTTATTTAGGATTATTACTGTTCATTTTTGATAAATATAATTTAGATATTTTAGCAGTTCGATGATTATGTAATGATTTACAGTCTAATTTATTTTGATAAGAATTCGTAAATGTTGTTGTCCTTGAAAATTATCGTTTCAATTTTCTGTTTTCGTTGTTTACTGCTGATCTGAGTATGGTTGGTTATATTTCCATCAGTATTTTCAAAGATGCTTTTAAAAGAAAGCTTTTTTTAAACTATTTTTAGTTTTATTATTATTTTTACTATTTTTAGTTTTATTATTTTGATTCCCCTTCAGCAATTTCCATCAATGAACGAGAATATACTGGAACTCTTTTGTGCAGTCCTGTATATGATTTATAGTATTTATGCTCAGCAAGTAATAAGCAAAAAAAAATGAGTTATGTTTAAGAACGCATACCATAATTGAAAACGCACTTCCAATAATTATTGTTCATAGATAGAGCTGTAATCGAATTCTTTTGTGTGTCCCTGAAAATCAAGAGAAATGCTATGCACACTATATTGTATAACAAGCATCTTGTAGTCCCCTCAATAATTATATCAATTCAGATATGTTTGAAATAGAGTAACATCATTCAAATACATTACAAACGATTTTTTTACATAGACGATCATATAACAGCATTCTTTTGGGCACCCCTGTAAACGAAATATAAATGCTGTACGCTTCATTTTTTGCTAGTGACATACCATGGTAATCCTCAATAACATGTATCATATTTATGACAATCCTAATATATTTACGCGATTTAGAGCACGGAAACGCAGGTCAGGCTAACGGACAGGTAGGCCGAATTCATATTCATTTTTCGGCTATGTTGGCAAGTGTTAAAAATTATTTATAACACTAGGGGGCTGTGTCCCCCTACGAGATACGCTCGTCAACCCCCTTTCAGACACCGCAAACTCTAAAAGCACGCTAATTTGGTCGGCTTTTAAAAAAAAATTCAGTAGGCTGAATTATAATTAAAACAAATAAGAAAAAATCATGCGTCAAGCATAGATTATGAAACACTTTCCAACACATTCAGAATAATGTAACAAAACTGAACTGTTTAAAAAATTAAAATATTACGACTAATTCAATCATATGGAAACGCATAATACATTTCAAAACCCAATTTCAGCTGTTCCCATCCACAATCAGAAAATTATGCGAATTTTTTCAGCAGACTTGTACATGATTTATAGATTTGAATCTATTAGCTACATGTAAGCCAAAATTTAGTTCACTTAAGAGATACATATACTTCAGTTGAAAATTTACCTTCAGCAATTTCCTCTAATAAGGAGAACGGTACGTGAATACTTTTGTGCAGCCCTGAATTTGAGGTGTGGAAATTATCTGTAACGAATATGATGCAAAAAATTAATTAAATTTAAAAGCGCATACCAAATTTTAAACCGTGCACTCCAGCAATTATTACTCAAAGACATTACTGTACTGTAATTGATTTCTTTTGTGTGTCCCTGTAAATGAATAAAAAATGCTATGAATGTCCTGTTCTAACGTGATCGTAGTGAAATTAAGTGATTTATATCAGTTTCAATACATTAAAATAGCATAATGTCATTAAAATACCCTGCAAACGATTTTTCCCTATATACCATAGTGTAATGGAATACTTTTGAGTGCCCCTGTAAATGAACGATTAATCCTACATACTTTATATACAATACCAAACATGCTTTGGTGACTCTAAATAACCTTTCTCAATTTCATGAAATTCTGAGTATATTTACGGGAGTTATTCCCCATATACCATAATGTAATGGAATACTTTTGAGTGCCCCTGTAAATGAACGATTAATCCTACATACTTCATATACAATACCAAACATGCTTTTGTGACTCTAAATAATCTATATCAATTTCGTGAAAATCCGAGTATATTTACCGGAGTTAATCCCCATATACCATAATGTAATGGAATACTTTTGAGCACCCCTATAAATGAACGATTAATCCTACATACTTCATATACAATACCAAACATGCGACTCTAAATAATCTTTATCAATTTCATGAAATTCCGAGTATATTTACGGGAGTTAGAGCGTGGACAGACGGACAGACGGACTGACGGCCAGACAAACCGAATGCATGAACACTTTTCAACTTTGTTGGAAAGTGTTAAAAACAGTGGCGATCTCTCTGTTAACGGGCTATTTTCGTCTTTGATTAAAACATATCAGTGAAAAAATTGAAAATAAGCTAATATAAAATGAATTCAGTAATCAGAGTCTTTGTCTCCCGGTATTTTTTAACAACGCTATAAGAAAGTTCTTTTAAATAAGACATTTTAAATGAATCGTTTTAAATCTGGAATTTCATGAAATTCCGAGTATATTTACGCGAGTTAGAGCGTGGACAGATGGACAGACGGCCAGACAAACCGAATGCATAAACACTTTTCAACTTTGTTGGAAAGTGTTAAAAACAGTGGCGATCACCCTGTCAACGGGCTGTTTTCGTCTTTGATTAAATCATATCAGTGAAAAAATTGAAAATAAGCTAATATAAAATGAATTAAGTAATCAGAGTCTTTGTCTCCCGGTATTTTTTAACAACGCTATAAGAAAGTTCTTTTAAATAAGACATTTTAAATGAATCGTTTTAAATCTGACATAATTTTCACCAAAGTTTTCGTATTCTTTTTAATATTCACGGGAAAATACTTTTGTTGTTAGAAAGGAAATATTATTTGCGCTGTCTTAGAATTCACAACTATAGTTTAAAAGATTATCTCAAAATATGAAATAAATGTCTCGCGCAAATATATTTTTAAATTTAAACTGTTTTGCAATATTATTGTTTGGCCATTTTAAATATGACGTAATTTCCTCCATTTACGAGTTTTAACACATATTAATTAATTTATTATTTTACAATTTTCTTTCTCTTTTAAAATTCATGTACAAATATAGCTTTTATGACTTAATTTTCTATATTTTCCTGCTTTTAAAACGTAATCATTTAATTCTAATTTGAATGTTTTTTTCTGTTTATACTAGCCACGTGTAAATAAATTTTTAATTTGAAGGAAATATTATTCTTCGTACTGTTTTAAAAATTACCAACAATTTAAAATAATACACTTTTCTAAAAGACGTAAAAAATATTTCTCGAAATGCTGAAATTTTGAATATAAAATGGAAATAAATCCTCAAAAAAGGAATAAAATTAAAACATTAAATGCAGTTTGCACACCGTGAACTTCTAGTGTATATCCTTAAAAATAATGATTGAATTCCAATGCATAGTTTTCGATTCTATAAAACTTTTTAATGGGATGATTTTGACCAAATTTAACATTAAATATCTCTTAAAATAATTATTCGATTTGAAAACTGCCTGCATCAGCGTGTTTATCAAACATTTCTCTCTAATACCACCAATTTTCCTATTTTTGTATGCAGTTACTTTTCTTAATATTAATGAAGAAAGACCCCCGGTCACAAAAAATTCAAAAACAGCGGCGGTGACAGCGTTAGTTGCTTTTTTTAGAATAGAGAGAGATACATTTCCATTAGAAATATTTAGTCTGATTATTTCGAATATCTACTTAAATGTAAAAATTACATGGAATTTATGGCAAAAAAGAAGAGAAGAAATAAAAGAGATGAAATGATGGTATAAAAGAGAAGAAATCAGGATAATCTTCTTTAAGAGTATAAACTTTCTAAAATATTATCTGTTTCTGTTAAATAGCAACGTAAAATGGTTTTCTCTTCGCTTAGAAGCCCATTATAGTACACTAAAATTAATCACATTAAAAGGGCTATGAAGTGCCTAATGGTTTTGCAGTCTAAATTAATGATTTTGATGGAAATAATTAAGTTACATTATGTGCAAATACATGATATTGTTTTGCGTACTGTTATCTAAGTAAGAAATCTTGAGATTCTATTAGAAGTAAATTGCATTAATTCTGAAGTAAATTGCATTAATTCTTTTGTTTAGACATTTAGAGAGTTAAAATTGGTTGGAAAAGAAATTATACAAATTTTTCTGCGATTGATTTATTGATTTGTAAATGAAAAATATATATTTATGAAACTTTTTAATAGTCATTGGTATGCGAAAGTTTATATTTTTTCTTTGAGCTCACTTATTTAATTAGGTCAACCATAGAAATGCGACGATTAAAAAAAATGGCGGACCTACACATGTGCAAATTAGAAACATAAATATATTATTTTTTAATAAGATACGTCCTCTGCCTTCTGACAGATAATATAAGTCGTTAATTTAGGTTTCTTTGAATATGTAGAAATAAACATTCCCATTAGAAGTATTTAGTATACTTATTTCGCATATCTTCTAAAATACAATAAATGCAAGGAAATTAAAGTGCCATTATAAAAGAGAAGAAAGCATAATAATCTTCTTTAAGGGCATAATCTTTCTAAAATATCGCCTGTTTCTGCTAAATATCAATTCTCTTCTCTTACAAGACCATTATATTCTAAAATTAAGCACATTAAAATGAATATGACGAACCTAATGGTTTTGCCGTCGAAATTAACGATTTTCATGGAAATAATTAAGTTACATTATGAGCAAATACATTATACTATTTCGTTTAGTCTTATCTAAGTAAGAAATCTTGAGATTATATTGAAAGTATATTACATTATTTTTTCTATTTTTACATTTAGAGACTTAAATTAGTGGGAAAAGAAATTATAAAAACTATGTCGTGATTGATTTCTTGATTTGTAAAAGGAAAACATATGAAAAGATTTTTAATACTCATTCGCATACGAAAGTTTACTTGTTTTCTTTGATCCCATTTATTTAATTATGTCAACCACAAAAATTCGATGATTAACACTAGAGGCGTCGGAAATTTCACTCAAGTTTTATGAAAAAAAAATGTACACCAGAATTTTCATTTAAAGCTTTTTAACTTATGTGTTTAACTTATTTTTGTGTGTGATTTAATGTTTTTTTCAAAGACATTTCTGGTTCAAATTGAATTATACAATTATACATATTTGGTAGCAGTCAAATTGACTGCTCTTGGCACTTCTGGTGCTAAAAAAATTTTTCGAACCTACAAGCGTTCAAATTAGAAACCCAAATTATTTTTTAATAAAATATGTATTACTGTCTTCTGACAGAAAATAGAAACCTTGAATTTATCTTTCTTTAATTATGTTAAAATATGCATTTCCATCAGAAGTATTTAGCTTATTTATTCCGCATATCTTCTTAAATGTAGTAAATGAATGAAAATTAAAGCGTCATTAAAAGAAAACAAATCAGAATAATCTTCTGTAAGTGTATAATATTTCTATAATATCGTATATTAATGTTAAATATATATTAATGCAAAATGGTTTTTTCTTCGCGTAGAATACAATTATCTTCTAATAACAATCAAGTTAAAGGCAATATGACGAGCCTAATGATTTTGAAGTCATGAATTTGATGGAAAAAATCAAGTTTACATTATGAGCAAATAAATGATAGTGTTTCGCTTACTGCAGGGCTGCCACAGGCAACTATTTTTATATTCTGCTCGCACCACTATTTTTTAAATATACATTTTGTGGTATATTTCTCTTGTAAATGTTGTCAAACCATATGTAAAATATTTCTGTTTTAAAAAAGTGCTGCTGAATAGAATTAAAAAATAGTCTGTTGCAGCCCTGTTACTGTTATCTAAGCAGGAAATCATGAGATTGCATTATTTATTATATTTAGACACTTAGAGAGTTAAAACATATAGGAAAAGAAATTATAAAATCTTTTTCGTGATTGATATATTGGTTTGTAAAAGAAAAAAATATATAAGTCATTCGTATACGAAAGTTTACTTTCTTTTTTATGTTCTTTGAGTTCACTTATTTAATTAAGTCAACCACAGAAATGCGATGATTAAAAAAAAATATGTAACCTACAAATATTCAAATTAGAAACATAAGTGTATTATTCTTTAATAAAATACATGTTACCATCTTCTGACAGAAAATAGAAGAACTGAATTTATTTTTCTTTAAATATGTAAAAATATACATTTCCATTAGAAGTATTTAATCTATTAATTTCGCATATCTTCTTAACTGTAGTAAATGCATGGAAATTAAGGCGCCATTATAAAAGAGAAGAAATCGGTATCTGTAAGTGTATAATCTTTCTATAAAATCGTATATTACTGTTAAATATTAAGGTAAAAGGGTTTTCGTTTCGCTTAGAAGACAATTATCTACTAATAACAACCACGTTAAAGGAAATATGACGAGCCTAATGATTTTGCAGTCTAAATTAATGATTTTAATGGAAATAATTAAGTTACGTTATAAGCAAATAAATGATACCGTTTCCCTTGCTGTTATCTAAGTTGGAAAACCCGAGATTATATTAAAAGTACATTGCATTAATTTTTATTATTTAGACATATAGAGAGTTAATATTGATTGAAAAGAAGTTATAAAAACTTTTTCGTGATTAATTTTTAGATTTATAAATCAATATATATATATATATATATATATATATATATATAATCATTAGTTAAACATTACCGACCACCATCAAAAACCACAATATTGGGAATGAAATGACAATAAAAATGGATACCACAAACCTATAATATACAACTGTACTTTATTACAAGAATTAATATGGAAGAAAAAAAAAGAAGAATATGGATACCGATAAAAATAATTGAAAAACTTATGTATTGAATTACGTTTTCAAGAGTACAGAATTCAATGATATAAGCAAATAGGTTGTTTTCTGTGAGAAAAAAAAGCTAAAAGCTGAAAAAATTTTCTCCTGTACTCAAACAACCAATATGACCAAGAGAATAGTTTCAATATGAAAACAGAATAATATCAAATGGCATGAAATGGAAAAAACAATACAACCTTTTAAATATTTAATTTATAGCATAAAAAATAGATATATTACACAACATACCAAATAAATCCCAGTTGTTTTCAAAATATACTCCTGCACATGGTATCCAAAAGCACGATAAGATAAAGGTGAATTAAACAGTTAAGTTAACACAGAAATTAAAACCTTTGGACTCAGTTAATTCATTTTGAAATACCGTGATAAATTCAATTAATATAATATAAATAGAAAATAATTACATTATTTAAAATACCTAAAAACACTTTTAAATTATTTAATTTCTATTTTAGAATATTGCCAATATTCAGCGTTCAATACCACGTTCAATATACGATATATAGCATATAGCTATATGCTATAACATAAAATAAATTATATATAATAAAAATGTAAAAAACTTTAATAATTACTATTAAATATAAAAAATAACAAGTTAATAAAATGAACAGGGAAAAAATGGATGTTTATAGAAGATTGTCAGATTCTTAAATTCCCAATTGCCTAAAGATCACAAATATAGTGTGTGGTTTATTTCCATATTAGCCATAAAAAAAGCTAAAAAATATGATTGTGGGACAATCAAACACATTAAACCGATAATTAACCATGGAACACAAAGTTGAAAATAAAACAATATTAAAAAGTATAGAGGAATAATAAGAAAAACTAATAACATAATTTTAATACATACAGTATAACATTAGTTATATCAAATAAACTTATATGCATATTAATCTCTATAAAGATGGTATACTATTAGTAATTAATATGATATTGTCCTGAGTAACCTAAAATTTAAAAACAAGTTAATTGTGAATTTGATTAAATATTAAATGAGCTAAATTTAAAATGAATTGAAATAAAAATGTCACCAATTACATATAAAACATCAAATCAACATCCATATAAAATACGTATTAGAAATGTAGTTATAATACAAAAGCCCCATCATTTTTTTAAAATTAACCATTGCGTATTATCCAGACAACACCACCCTCCTCCGTACTCTAACATCTACCCACCCAACCATCCTATAGTAATTGTTTATTATTATTTTACAATTTTTAATTTTTTACATAAATATTTTTTTATTTTATAATTTTTTTTGTAATTTTGTTTACGCATGTGTTAATTTGTTTTTTAAAAGATCATGTAAGTACTAATTGTATATTAATGAATATATGAATTTTTTTGGAAAACCATGATTTAATGCATCATAAATTAGTTTTTTAATATTATTGTTAATTAGATGAGAAGAACATAAACATTTTATTCTATATAAATGATTAAGTATTATATTTCGATATACAGAATGATGAAGACAAGATTTAAAATTTGTAAATGTGTTAACTTTGAATTTAAATTCTTTACGTTTATCATATAAATCTGTTATTGTTTTGTTGTCTTTTATTGTAATTTTAAGATCTAAGAAGTTAATTGTATTGTTAGATAAGAGGTATATATATATATACGAAGTTATTTACAAAATCTGTATCCATCCATTTACTTTTTCATTTGTAATTTTCATAAGTAATTTCTAGTTGCTACATAATTTAACTAGTATTTTGTTTCCTTTGTTTATAAATGGGGATTTCATAATATTTGGTCAATATCATATGTTTAAATGGTTTAATTTTACAGAAAGTTATATATATATACAGGGTGTTTCAAAACTATATGTCAGAAATGTAAAGGCGGGTAGAGGGGACCTAAGTAAGCAGATTTCGTATAGGAATGTGTGTGCGGAAAAGCAGCGTTCAGGCAGTAGAGTGCGCTGTTAAGTTCGGCGAATGAAAACGCTTCGCTGACTTGAATCGTCATTCACTGCTCGGATTTCGAGCACATACATCATTACAATAATGCAAGAGCTTGCCGACATGCAGTTCATGTATACGGCTGCGAAAGGAAATGGCTCACACCCAACGCACGTCCAACAGCTCTCGAGCATGTGGAAAGACTATTCTCTACTGTGCCTAATACTGCTTCTTCCACTGCAGGAATTCTGCAATATCTTCCAGCAGTGTCCGTGTCACTCCTCGAAGCCTAAAACGATCGTCTCGCACACAACTCTCGAGGAAGACGCTGCAATGTTCGGAGATCCGGCAGATTCCTACCCGGGATCATTCCATGTACATCATTTGAGAAGCTGCTGCATTTTTTTGCGCAGCCCCATACATGAAATGCATGTCGGCAAGCGTGTAATGATGCATGCAGCTCGAAATTCGTGAGGAGATTGGCCAGAGAAGTGTTTTTATCCAATGAACTCAACAGCGTCCTCAACTGCCTCAACGCTGCATTTCCGCACCCATGTTCCTATACAAAATCTGCTTACTTAGGTTAATGAGACTATTAGGTATTTTAATAGCCACAGCTCGTATGAAGGAAATATATTCAAATTACTTTCTTACTCTACTCTATCCCTCACTCCTTTTCATGTTTAAACTCCTCCCATCTCCAGTGTGATATGCTTTTATTTGTAATGCAAACATCAAAGCAGGAATTCAGCAATATATATATTTTTTTTTAGTTTTGTCTCTAGTTCTTGTTGAATAACAGAGGGAAAAAAATTAATCACATAAAAGTATTTTAAATGATAAAAACCCATGCTTGATAATATATGGGACTCACATTCATGCATCTGAGACTCTCTAACGCGATGCTGGCTAATTCCACTTTACGTAGTTCGAATATCAGAGAGAACACATTTTAAACAAACACTCAAAGACAAAAATGTATAGCTGAAAACTTCTATTTGACCCTATATAAGGCCTATATATGAGGGGTTCACAACCATAGTAGACCAAGTCCGTTTTAAAAAAAAAAATGAGATAGACCATTTAGAAAATGCATAAAATCTGTTTTATCCACTCCCACAGTGAACCAAGTCTGTTTTTACATACTTTCTGATATATATCGTACTTTTACAGACATGGTTTACTGTGGGAGTGGATAAAACAGATTTTATGCATCTTCTAAATGGACTATATCTTTTTTTTTTCAAAATGGACTTGGTCTACTATGTTTGTGAACCCCTCATATATATCTCATACCAACCTCTTTATAAAAAAGCTATGCGTTGCTTTTTCGGTAATCGTTGCCACAGATTAATCTCCGAAAATGAAATATTTGAAGTTAATGAAAAAATTAATGGCTCGAAAAGTATTTGTCAAAAAATTGTTAGACAAACTTTGTTAGAAAGGTAAAAAAAATTGTATTTTTCTTGGTATAAATTTCAAATCTAATGATAATGCCGTTTTTCAAATATTGAATTTAAAAAATTACCAAATTTCACAATGGAGTACCAAACGGAACCTTCACCCGTAAAAAGATAATGATAATGGCAATGTGTCCTGACGTATATACTGGCTATAGCACGAGTCACAAATTATAGTAGCCTTATTATTCTGTTAAAATATAAAAGCGAATTATGATGTGACGAGTGGATGATTTTTAATTCCCGACAAATACTAGATGCTCCATTTCTTTTTAGTTGGGAATAATATAGGTTTTTTCAGGTATGATCTCATACTTAAAACAAATATATGGTTAATGCATGACTTTTACAAGAGAAAGTGATATCATGAAGGGGTTTTCATGAATTTACATTTCTTTTCCAATTTTTTTTCAAGAATTGTTTGTTTTGTTGAACACATACATCAGACTTGTGTGCTTGACAACAAGGCCCGTTTATAAGTCATCGTCGATATACAGGGACGAGATAGCACAATGAAATTTACAACACAGAGAATTTTTACATCCGGGAGCTCCACAAAGAGTGTGCAATGGAGCCAGCGGGAGTCGAACCCGACAAGCCTCCTACGCTCTAAAGCGATTAGCAGCGTGGTGTCTTAACCACTCGGCCACGGAGGCCCCTTTTTCAAGAATGAAGACTATTTATTTAGGCTTAGGAAACATTTTTTTAAATGCTGGTATAAAAGCAAAATTTCTTAAGGCTTTCAATATATTTAAAAAGGGAGTATATTTGCGCGAGATTCATAGTCCGTACAGTGTTTAATTTCAAAATTGATTTTTCTAATCAAACATGTTTAAAACACCGGGCAACACCAGGTATTTCAGCTAGTATAAATATAAATATCGACGATTTAAAATTGTGGAACGTCCTCTTCTTTTCCAGTCGTAGATCAAAACCATTAGGAAAAGAAAAAGCCATGTTTAAGGTACAGTACCTTCAAGCTTAAAATGTGGAATTGTGTAGTTTAAAATTTTACCTTTTTTTTTTTTCTTTTTTCCATTTTTACTCATACACGAACGAAAATTATTGTCGTTATAGTTGCTATATTGATAAGTTACAGAAACGACTTCTATTTATACAAATAAAGTAAAAGTCATTACATCAATTTTTTTATCAGATTATAAACCTGAATTATCGTCTCCCACAAATCTAAAATAATAATAATAATAATAATAATAATAATAATAATCTAATATATAAAAATGACGAGGAAACTAAAGCAATCCTGATTCGAAATAATTTATATTTAACTTTTAATTAATAAAAAACCACCAATTTTCAGCAATTTCCTATCAAATTTAAACATTTTTCATTATAGCAGCTGCCAACAATTTAAAATTCACAATAAAATTCTTACCACAACAAGTACCTTTCTATTCCTTTTTTCAAGACGCATGCATATTATGTACGCCACGCTGCAATACTAAAAAGCTGTAGTGGGTATTACGATAATTCTTTTACCTCACATGCAAATAATTAGCGATATACACATTACGTACGCCACGCTGCGATACTAAAAAGATCTAGCGGATAGCATGATAAATCTTTTACCTCACATGCTAATAATTAGAGATTATTTAATTGCGCTTAGTTATTACAAATCTTTAAAAATAAAGAAACACGTTTTATCACAAACATCAACAAAACTTTTTATTCTACTTATTCCCTTATTCCAAAGATATCGTTTTATCGTCTGCTGCCATAGTAGCATGACAAATTAAATTTCTCTAAAAAAAAGGCACAGTTGTAGAAAAATATTTTACTAAATCGAATAGTTATTTTTAATTTTGGTTGTAGAATGAAATTCATGAACTCCCGTGCATAGAAAGGGTTAAACAGCTAGTTAATAGATAAAGATAGCAATTGCAAACTTTTAAACCAACTTTGATGCGTTCTATGCATATAAACAAGGTAGAAGCTCAATCTAGTATTCACGAACGGAATGCCGAATCAGAAGATACTACACATAACCTCAATAACATGCATCAATTGCATGGCAATCCGAGAATATTTACGCGAGTTAGAGCACGGACAAACAGCAGGCAGACATACAAGCCGAATTCATAAGCACTTTTCAATTATTTTGGAAAGTGTTAAAAACATAACTGGGGGAAGATGGCGTTCCTTCCACATCTTTGTTCACCCTACACTTTTTAGCCAAAGAGTCAAGATGACTGATTTTTCTATTCCACGGTTAAAAAAAAAAAAAAAAAAAAAAAAAAAAAAAAAAAAAAATGTTAGCATAATTAATCTGTTTTCTCATATAGCTTGAAGAAATAATACAAAGGACTGAATAGTTGCATCAGAGAATGTAACCAAAACAGCATTAACTAATGGAAAAAATAAAATTTTGATACTATGACTAAGTTGCATGTAGCGAATTTATAAGCAATATAAAAAATTAAAATAAATAATCATTGTTTAACGTCTGATATACGATTTAAAAATAAAAAATATATTACAATTCATCAGACATAAGTAAAAATTACAAAAATACATTTAATACAATTAAAAAGCAAACGTTTAGAGCTAAATTTTAGCCCCTCATCAGTGCAATAAATAACATTCAAATGACTAGAAAACTATATATCATGTTTACAGTTAAAAATTATTAGCAGTTGAAATTAAAGACACTATAAAAAATATCAAATCAATTCTGTGTAGTCAGGTGGAAGTGTACATGATTCATTTATCGGCATTCTGAGCAATCTGAGTTTCTGAGCATCGCGTGTCAACCTCTGTAATTCGTAAGGTTCCATACGACAAATATCTTTCTGAAAAACTTTCTAGTCTTTTGAAGTCTCATAATATCAGTACATCATTCAAACCACAAAACGTTTTGAAAAATTTACTTTGTAAATCTAAACCTAAAATTTCCCCTTACTAAGAATCGGTTCAATTTACAGTACCCCATGTAAAGATTGTGACTCGGTATATATTTGCGAGACAGGTCGTGCTTGCGTCATTCGCCTAGCCGAGCATAAACGTGCCTACAAATCTGGAAGCCTACAGTCTAAAATTGTACAGCATTCTTTAGATACCGACCATATCCCAGATTTCGCAAATATGACAGTTATCAGGTCCGATTGCAACAATGTTAAAAGTAGAGTTTTTCTGGAAGGTGTGTTCGCTGGTAAGCAAACTTCGCCGATAAATGAATCATGTGCACTTCCACCTGAATACACAGCATTGCTTTGACATTTTTTATACTTTCTTTAATTTTAACTGCTAATAATTTTTAACTACAAACATATATATAGTTTTCTAGTCATTTGAATGTTATTTATTGCACTGATGAGGGGCTAAAATTTAGCTCGAAACGTTTGCTTTTTAATTGTATTAAATGTATTTATGTAATTTTTACTTATGTCTGATGACTTGTAACATATTTTTTATTTTTAATATAAAAAATGTTTCATGTGTGATACTAAATCTAAAAACTAAACTAAACTCCGCGGCGCTAAAATCCAATCATAGTCGGTTGTGTCCAACTCCACTTTCTTGACCCCGGGTCTTCAGATGCTACATACATATATTCCGGTCATGTGGTCAAACTAACACGGGAGCACCAGTGTTTAATTCCCAAGTAATCTCGGTTACCAAACAAGCTTGAACCTCGTCAAATCCGAAGACAAAGACCCAGACATGTAGCGGGGCAGTAGTACTCGCCGACCACTGATGAGCTACCAAGTTTCTCATGCGTGATGTATTTTGCATATTTTTAGGGATAAACTTAATACGGCAGATTTTTGAAAACTGCTTATAACTACATCATATATATAGTAACTCAAACTTGAAAAATCCGCAAACACTGCGCCTAATAACTTATTAGAATAAGATGCATACCACTACATCACGATTTTAATATAAAAATCTTAAAATGTATCCTCAATGCTAAAAATATTTTCTAAACTAGGACTTCCCTCAGAGGGATTAGTCTGAGCGATATTGCTGAGAACATAGATTTAATAATAATATGTGGAAGCAAAGAAAGTGAGATGTTATCTTTAATTGTCCATATACTGCGATAAATTGAAATGATGAAAATAAACGAATCGTAGAATTACAAAATCTTATATATAAATTCGTATACACTGTTTAAAAAAATGGGAAATCAAACCATGCAAGACATGGATATAAAATTATATGAATATAAAATTGAAAGTACGCAATATATTAAAATAAAATAGAAAATGAAACACTAAATTATCTTATATCGGAATTTTAACAGTATAAAATGATGTCAAGAGCATAATCAGACGCTCTGCACCAATTTGAGTAACTTTAAATGACAAATATATGATCTTTGAAAAGAATGGACTATACTTTATATGGTGTGTGCTCCTCCGGAATAGTTAATATTGTACAATATTTGTTTTCCACGGATGCAATGATGTTGTCGATAACAGTTAAGGAATTCTCTCCTGAAAATCTGATATACAGTCGAACTCGCTTATAGCGAGCTTGAAGGGACCGTGATATTTGGTCGTTATAACCGGATGCTCGTAAAAAACGTGTTCGTAAAAAATTATAGAAATTCATGCATACTTACTTTATTATACTTATTTATTTATTTTTTATTTCTTTACAGTACAAAAGAAGTTGGTTAATTTGCTTTGAAAAGTCTTATTATCTTGTTCTTGTGTTATTGTTCTTCGGGGAAGACTCGTGGTCCGAAAAACATCATCATTTGGACCCCTGACTTCGAAAAAAGTTTAAAGTTTTTCTGCGCACTCAAAAGCCGTTGAGTATGTTGGGGTCGGTTCAGCTTGGAATTCTTTACAATCGTCGTTATCATCGTCGATCGTCGCTCTCAAGATTTATGACTCATCACTAACTTTCGGTTGACTTCGGAATGTTAAAGAAATTTTTCGAAGAAACGATTAGCTGAGCTGGAGAGGTGGAAGTCAGTAAAAATTTTAAGAATCAAAAAAATATTACTCGCTATAACCGGGGTTTGCTCGCTAAATGCTAGTTATGATCCCATAGACTTAACATTGTACCAACCAAATATGCCTGATTTCCTCGTTAAATCCGGGTTTTCGTTAAATCAGGGCTCGTTATAAGCGAGTTCGACTGTAGTATCAAAGTACCGAATACATCAACAGTGGCATGCAATGATTCGTTAGAGTGTGTTTTAGATATGCTCGATCGGATTTAAATGATGAGTCTATGCTGGCCACTACATACGCTGTATTGTTTTGTTTTCAAACATATTCTGCACAAGTTGAGCTGTATTTAGCATGTATTATTAAAAGAAATCGGCAATGATTGCAACATAAAGTATGACACAAGGTCTGAATATATCGTCTGCATAACTTTTGAACTGTCAAAGTGTCATTTGAAGTAATTTACAAATCCAAACATATTTATTCAGCAAATCATGCAAGGTAACATACGCCAATATGAACCCGATTATGAAATTTCACCAGAATAAGTTAATATATAAAAAATCTACTAATGATAATTGAGAAAATGACCTTATCATAAAATGTCTAGAAAAATGAATCAGATAAAAAATTCATATCACATTTAAAACAGCACTTCCCCCTGTTAGTGGCCTTTGGCGAGAGAGAGAAAAGCCTCGAGAAGGAACACTTTAACAAGTACTTTCGGGCAACCTACTCACTCTTTCATACAGGTCTTTATTCAATGTTTACACAATTTATTTAATGCTAGGTGGGTATCTATCAGTTTTGTTGCATTTAAATTGCCTGTTTTGCGGAGGAAATGCAGCATTATTAAATATTGAAAGTTGCTATAACTAATAATTCCAAATTAATGGTAATTGAGATCGCTTTCCGTTAATTTCATCTTTTTAAATTTTAAATTTTTTTGGAACCATTCATAGAGACAATTGTATATTTTAAAACTAACCCGAAGCAAAATTTCAAGATTTTCGGCTCAGCAGTAACACAGAAATAGAAAATTTTCGAAAGTTTTTTATTTCTGCAGCGTTTTATATAGCGACATTTTTAGAAATTGTTCTATTGCGAGAATTTACGTCATGATAAATACAGCCATGTCAATTTTCATGTTTATATTCCTAACAATTCTATGGATTTCGTTACTTAGATCATCATAGATCTTTTTCCGCTTTGTTTAGTCTTTCGATTTTTTAGAATTCGTTCTACAACAAGCATTTACATCTTATAAATTACTACCATGCCAAAGTTCTAGTTTCTAACCCCAACAGTATCCCCAAAATTTCAGTATTCCAAATAAATCATAGTTTAGAACCTTTCTAGAAATTTTTACGTTTATCCGTCAAATTAAACCTTTTAGAGAGCGTTCATTACGAGTATTTACATCTTAAAAGTAACTACCGCACCAAATTTAAAGTTTCTAACCCAATCAATATCGCAGAAAACGCTATTTTAGAACTTTTTTGCTCCTGCAGCGATGTAGGTTCTTGCACAGACATAAAATACAGTCTTTTTTTGGGAGCAGAGATGGCTACCAACATTTTTTTTTTTTTTAATTGGCTATGTAGTTTCAGAGATAACACCTCACAAATGTACAAGCATTAATAATATTATACACTTTATACTATTATAACGCTTTGTAATATTAGCATTAGATGTACAGATGCAAAAGCCATTTATCTGTTACAAACTAAAGTGCCCGGCGTTGCCCAGAATTTGAAGGATGTTTGTTCTGAAAAATCAATTTCAAAATTTAACATACAACACAAAGCAAACATTAAAAAAAGCAATCGAAATGTTGTATGAATGAATCATATGAAAACGCTATATAAGAATGTATAAATGTATATAACAGACGCAAAAGAATACAGCTATAAATGAACTTATTTCAATTTATAATTGGAGCAATAATCTTAAAATACGCCAATATTTCCCTAATCGGGTTTTTATCATGCCTCAGTACATGTTTCACACACTCATATGACGTTATACTATATCCACCACGTCCTTTATATTTCCAATATGACGTAATATTTTCCTCTTTCACGTGGAAACCTTGAAATACAAAAGTTATGAAGCTATATTCACTTTAATTTAAATTCGTCAAACTATTTATTTCATTTTCATTTTTCACGTGAATATCTTGCAATAGAAAAATTATGATGTAATGTTCACCTTTTTTTTTTTAAATTCGGCAAACTATTTATTTCATTTTCATTTTTCACGTGGAAATCTTGCAGTAGAAAATTAATTGTTGTAGTAATAATTTTATTGTGTATTTTAATTGTTGGCAACTGCTATAACGAAAAATGTTTAAATTTGATAAGAAATTGCTGTTAAATTGGTGGTTTTTTTATTAATTAAAAGTTAACTATAAATTATTTCGATTCCGGATTACTTTAGTTGCCTCGGCCATGTTTTAATACACATATACGTATCTTTTCATAATTTTGGCTTCCAAATTGTGGATTTTTATAGATTTACAAACAGACGGATAGACAAGTTTTCATTTTTATATATCTCTCTATTCTAAAAAGAGTAACTAAAGCTGTCACCACCGCCGCCGCCGGTTTTGAATTTTTTGTGACCGGAGATCTTTCTTCGTTAATATTAATTAAACTATTGCATACAAAAATATGAAAATCGGTGGTATTATAGAGAAATGTTTGATCAACACGCTGATGCATATAGTTTTCAAATCGAAGAATTATTTTAAGAGATATTTAATGCTAAAGTTGGACAAAATCGTTCCATAAAAAAAGTTTTATAGGAGCAAAAACTATACATGGGAATTTAATCATGTTTAGATCATTTTATTCAATGAAAGATTCTGGTGTGCAGATTCTATTAAATGTTTTAATTTGACTCATTTTTTGAGGTTTTATTTCTATTTTAAATTCAAATATTCAGCATTTCGACAGATATTTTTTACATATTTTAGAAAATGGTATTAATTTAAGCTGTTACCAACTGTATAAACAGCGCAAACAATAATGTTTGCTTCAAATAAAAAAAAATATTTACACGTTACTATTATAAACAGAAAAAACCCTTCAAATTAGGTATAAAAAGCAGGCACTTATTGGAAATTACGCCATAAAAACTATATTTACATGTGGATTTTAAAAGAGAAAGGATATTGTAAAAAATATTCATTAACATGCGTTAGAAGTCTTAAATAGGAGAAATTACGTCACATTACACTTATTATGCAAAACGAACAAAAAATAATATTGCAAAACAGTTTAAATTTAAAAATTGCGCGAGACAAAATATTAGAGGTTAAATATTATACTTTTTCAAAATTTTATTATTTGTCATTTGATATGAGGTGTTCAGCTATAAGTATGCAAAATTTCATGTCTCCAACTTAAATAGGGGCTGAGTTAGAAAAAAATGTTTAAAATACATAAGTTAGAGCCGAGGGGGGTTAAATATTAGACTTTTTCAAAATTTTATTATTTGTCGTTTGATGTGAGGTGTTCAGCTATAAGTATGCAAAATTTCATGTCTCCAACTTAATTAGGGGCTGAGTTAGAAAAATTGCTTAAAATATAGAAGTTAGAGACTGGAGGGTTAAATATGTCTTTTTCAAAATTTTATGATTTATCGTGTTATCTCAAGTGTTCAGCTATAAGTATGCAAACTTTCAAGTCTCCAACTTAATTAGGGGATGAGTTAGAAAAATTGCTTAAAATGCATAAGTTGGAGCCCAGAGGGTTAAATATTAGACCTTTTTCAAAATTTTATTATTTGTCGTTTGATGAGACGTGTTCAGCTATAAGTATGCAAAATTTCATGTCTCCAACTTATTTAGGGGCTGAGTTAGAAAAATTGTTTAAGATACACAAGTTAGAGCCCAGAGGGTTAAATATTAGATCTTTTTCAAAATTTAATTATTTGTCGTTTGATGTGAGGTGTTCACCTATAAGTATGCAAAATTTCATATCTCCAACTTAATTAGGGGCTGAGTTAGAAAAATTGTTTAAGATACACAAGTTAGAGCTCAGAGGGTTAAATATTAGACCTTTTTCAAAATTTTATTATTTGTCGTTTGATGAGACGTGTTCAGCTATAAGTATGCAAAATTTCATGTCTCCAACTTAATTAGGGGATGAGTTAGAAAAATTGCTTAAAATACATAAGTTAGAGCCCAGAGAGTTAAATATTAGACCTTTTTCAAAATGTTATTATTTGTCGTTTGATGTGAGGTGTTCAGCTATAAGTATGCAAAATTTCATGTCTTCAACTTAATTAAGGGATGAGTAAAAAAATTGCTTAAAATGCACAAGTTAGAACCCAGAGGGTTAAATATTAAACTTTTTCAAAATTTTATTATTTGCTGTTTGATGTGTGGAGTTCAGCTATAAGTATGCAAATTTTCAAGTCTCCGACATATATAGTTTCTGAGAACGGGCTCTGTGACAGACGGACAAACAGAGAGACAGACAAAGGAATGAGACAGGTAGGGTTTCGTTAGATGAACGAAACTCTAAAAACATGCTGTGGATGACAGTAACAACATCCTAAAATTACATTACCATCAGGGATCTATCAATTCCGAATTTAGTTTATATTCGTTTCATATATTCTCATTCTTTTGTGTGGCCCTGTAAAATAACTATCAATAATACATACAGTAAAACCTCTGAATAGCGGACACCTCGAGAATGCAGAATTTGTCCTCTATTTGGAGGTGTCCGCTACTGAGAGTAAAACATGTACAGTTATTTAAGTGTTGGTAATCGAAAAAATGCCCGCTAAATAGAGGTGTCCACTAATCAGGTGTGACGGTTATGGAGGTTTTACTGTATAATAATATCATCCTTTACAAGAAAATTGCATGCTGTATGATAGACAGACAAACATCCAGAGAAAGATAACATCCCGGAGCAATACACACTCATGTCTTCTGTTTTAATCATCCACAATCGTTTCTAAATTTCGTTGTACGAGTATTAAAAAAATCTGTTAATTTCCAGTCGATAGACTGACAACTATCTTTTAGCCTGAGTTTTTAGCCGGATTTAGCTTGTTGTATGTCATACAATAGGCCAGATTTTATACAACAGGTTAAAAACGGTCACCGTGGTACGGACTACTGTTTTATTATTTGTTTGCCCACCAAAACTGGTTGCCACGGGTTGTTGCAAGGTTTGCGATCACGTGGTTGAAACTGATCTATTCAATATTACTGCGTGCGTATTTTTTTTTATTTGCTCCATGTGTTCAAACCAGTTGTTTACGAAAACATCCACCGGTGAAAGTGATGCACACCAAATTTCTGTGACGTATGCAGATAAATTGTGCTTTTTTATCAGTTTTTCTAATGTAATTTTTAAACGGTTTGGAACTTATTTTTCATAGTAGGTGGTGCATTCAGTAGGTGGCCCTCATAGCTACCTTCTGGTGCAATCAGAAACGAAATCCGACGAATATCTTTTGAGTTATGCTTGACGAAAGGTTTTTATTAGGCTTTTTTTTTTTTAGTAGGACATGGCGTTAATATCCATCGTAGGTGTAATGTGTCCGGAGAGTAATATTTCGCGGAGTATTAGCCTTCGCTTCGCTCAGACAATTAATTTTTGTTTTGAGTTTTAAAAAAAACAGCCTAAAAATGTCTATAATCTTATACAAATGAAAATTTCAGAAATCAAACTGTTTTGTGTTTTATGGTTTATACCTTAAGTGGAAAAGGTAATGGAAAATACAACTCATATTTATTTTTATAATTTTTATATTAATTTAAATTAAAATTAAAATTACATATTTTTAATAATTTTTAATAATTTTTATAATATTTTTTATAATATTTTTTATATCTACCCTATCTATATTATAAAGGACAAACATATCTGTGCGTAACGCATACGTCATTTTGCGAATGGCAACACTTTGAAATTTGAAATGAAATTTCGGTTTTGCAATTTTCGCTACTGCAAATTTTTTAACTTCTAAACATCGCACAGTTTCAATTTTTACACCTTCGTACAGGGAAAAAAATGTGCTTTTAAATACAATTTGTTTGAAAGCTGTATCTCAATTTATTTTTGAGATATTAATTTTTTTGTAGTTTTTAATACAATTTTTGTAATCGTGGCAACTGAAGTACTCCATTTATATTAAAAGTAAAGGGAAAATAGTCATGGTTTATTTTTTTTATTGATTAATCCTTATTGATGCCATTTTCACATTACAAATAAAAGTAACTTTTTTATATTTTTTGAACAGAAAATGACGTCAGGCATAAAAAAACACGCATTTTTCTTCATAAATCAGTTACATTTCAATATTTTTACATTACGCTGATACTGAATTTGAGGTGCTAGGCAAAATGATTCAGTGAGTAAAAATGATGTCATATTTAAAACAAAACGATCTCTTTTTTTTTTTTTTTTTTTTTTTTTTTGATAAAACTAAGTATTTGACCAATACTAAATGGCCAATATTATGGCAACTAAAGGCAAATTTCTGAATTTTTTTTCCACGGTTCTGAGCTTAGAACTTAAATTTTGTGCGAATTTTCACTTGAAAAGTTGTATCGGGCAAACGTGACTTTAAGTTTGGAAATACATTCATTAATAATCTATTGCACGTTAAAATACTTTCAAATTGTGAATTTGAGTGGTGCTATGTAAATTATGAGGATGTGAAAATAACGTACACTTTAGATTTTATGGGGGTAAATTTTATAATGTGACAAAGCGAAATCCTTTTTACTGATTTGCATCCCGCAAAAACAAACATAAGAGCCTCAATCGATAACTTCATCATAATTATTCATCTTGATTACGTATTTTAATACAGTTTAATTTTTCAATAATTTAAGCAGTTGAAGTTTGTGGAAGTAATATTTTGGTAATTTTAGGTTAAAAATATTTGTTTTAAGAGTTAGACAACCAATGTAAGATGAATTTTTTATTGTAATTATTTTTGTAGGTTTATTATAAATTCGATCTGACAGTTCCTTTCTAATATTTTAGTTAGTCGAATATCGACGGGTTCCAACTCGTATACATAAAATCCTAATAAAACGGATATTATGAAACGAATTTATGTAACGATGCTATGAAACGACTGATTAAACAACTGATTATGTTTCACGGCGATTTCTCCTAAAATACGGAATGCTTTGCGATGAAATTAACACCAAAAATTCCTATTGATCCGAGGATCTCAAAACTGGTATTAGAATTTTTAAATTCGAATTAGTTTTCGAAATATTAATTTTTTTCTAATTTTATATACTTTTCTCTAAAGATGGCAACTCAAATTTGAATCATAACAGATATTTTTTTCCAGATTTTAGAAAAGGTTACTATTTTAAACTAATTTGGCGACCAGTTTGGCCTCCCTTAAACGTATGCTAAGAAATGTATCATGTTACTTTTATTCATAATTCAATTTGTATTTCATTATCATTTTATTTAATACAAACTGAACCATTCAAAATAAATGGCTTTCACTTTTTTTTTTTTTAAACGAAACAAAAAGAAAAATATTAGGCACAGATGTCATATACGCACCGGGGTACCTAATTGGCACCAAAATGGCATTATTTTGGTTGACATGGTAACCTGGCTATTGTTGTTTATTTAATAATAAATGTTTATATACTTTATTTTCTTTTTTCCAATTACATAAATGTTTTTGGTTATTTTCTTATAAAAATAATAGAAAATAATTAACTAGAGAACAAGAATTCTGCTTTATCAGAATTTAGTGTCGCCTCCGTCATTTCCATTACTTCATTTTCTTCTGATGGACTGATGACTTCTATTATTATGAAACAGCCATTATAAATGAAGTGTTAGGTGAAGATGAAAAAGCTGCCTTAAAAAGTTAGAACTCTGATTTTCTGGTCAGAATGGGGGGAAGAAATGGCCATAATTGTTTTTTACGGCTGCTCTTTCATCTTCACCTAACACTTCATTTATAATGGCTGTTTCATAATAATAGAAGCCACCAGTCCATCAGAAGAAAATAACTCGTTAAGCGGGACTCTACTGCAGTACAAAACATATTTAAATTTTAAGACTTAAAGCACACGTTTTATTTTATGTAAAATGACGTCATTCGCATCCGCTTAAGAATTTCTCAGACCGACAGTAAAGCATGCATAGTACAGCACTATCGCGAAATAATGTACAAATGCAGCAAAAAGATATCGTCATTCAAGAAAATCGAAAAAAAAAACGGCTATCTAATGATTCATAGATACTTACAATTAAATATAGTATATAATAGCTCCATTGTTTTAACAGAAATCATTCGTTTATATTTTTTTCAAAATAGCACGTATTTTAATTACATTTTCTTTCGGTTGTTATGAGAAAATGGCAACAAAAATATATAATTACTATTTTAAAACTATTTTTCCTTTGCTTTCTACAGAAATGGATAAAATGCCGTTGCCAATATTAAGCAAATGGCTCCAAAAACTACAAAAAAATTAATATTTCAAAAACAAATGGAGATACAGTTTTCAAACAAAGTGCATTTAAAAGAACTTTTTTTTTTTCCAATACGACGGTATAAGAACTGAAAGTGTGCGATGCTTAAGAGCTAAAAAAATTGCTAAAGAGTATTTAATCGTAATGATTTGCTTTACAGGTACCTTGGTAAGCTAACGTTATTTTTTGGACACAAAATAAGCTGAGAGAAAGAAATAGCATACCGGACCGGAGGCTAAAAAATACGGTTCTACTTAGTTATTCCGTCGACCCATTTCGCCAAATTATATAAATCGCCAAACCACTCGCCAAATTATACAAATAGACATAATTTTTATTTTAAATAACGAAAGAACAAATAAAATACTATAACATTAATAAATATACAAATAAAACGTCAAAATAAAAATCGCTTGATGACGTAAAGGCGTGTAACTTGCTTAAAGTCAAGTGAATGTGACATTTACGATCAACCATTATTGGCATTTAATCTTATAGTTTGGTGATAGACTTTTGGTCGACGGGATAATTAAGTAGTACCAAAAATACATATGTAACTGGTATTCGAAAACGAGGTTTTCGCCAAATTGTCGTAAAAAAAAAAAAAAAAAAAAAAAAACACCAAACCCGGTGCGTATATGACATCTGGCAAAATATTAAATGATGTAACAAACCATGACATTAAATTTCAACTTCAAAGCAATGTTTTAATTTACCACTATGAAAAGAAAAAAAAATGCTAACTGGCGGGTTGAAAAAAAGCTATTGGCGAGATTTGCACTCGGCTAGCGTAACAGTACCAAGAATTCTTTGCGACCATCGCAATTTTTATGTAGTTTTATTCGAATTTTTTTTTTTTATCAAAATGGAAAACTTTCGGCACAGATGTCATATACGGACCCATATCAGCGCGATTTTTTTCCGACGCCAATGTCATATACGCAACGGGTACTTAACTGGCGCCATAGTATCGTCATTTTGCTTGATTTGGTAAGCCGGATGTTGTTGTTTATGCTGTTGATGTTTTCCCAAAATTAGCGTCGGAAAAAAATCGCGCCAATATGGGGCAGCATATGATATCTGGGACAAACTTTCATATGAAAAGCGAAGGGATCTGAGTGTACTTATTTATGGCAGTTACATGACTTGGACTATTATAATATAGATGAAATGATGGCGATAGAATAATATTTGGCGACTTATCACCTGTACCTGACTAACATTAAAGTACCAAAATGTCACCTGGAATATAAAAAGCGAAGTGATTCGCCCGGAACTGTTGATGATAGTCACATGACTTAGGCTATTGTTATAGAAATTGTTTTAAAATACCGGGAGACAAAGACTCTGTACACTTAATTCATTTCATTTTAGCTTCTTTTCAAATGTTTAACTGATCCTCTTTAAACACGAAAACAACCATTGGATGTCTTAACAGCAACTGATTCGGCCTTAAATTTTTGCAATCAAAAGGAATTGAATGGAAACCCGGTTACAGGGATTGCATCTGCACAGCTTTTTTCAGTATAATTCAATCTTCTCAAATATTTTTTAAACAGATCAGATTAGCGTGTTTTTAGATTCTGCGATGTCTGAACGGGGGGTTGGCGAGCGTAGCTTGCAGGGTGCAGAGCCCCCTAGTATTTATATATTTTTATAATATTTTTATATTTTTTTATATAATAAATATATGTGTATATATTATATTTTTTAAATATACATATCGGGTGTCCCAAAAAGGACTGACTGATTTTAAAATTCAATAACTTCCAAACGGTGACAGATATTAAAAAAATTCTTGCAGGAGGGTTATGCATAAAGTCAAAAGTTTTTTTACAGTGATTTTCGATTTTAGTTCGAATTACAAACAATAGATGGCGCTGCGATCAATAGAGGCTAAATTCAGGCTCGATTTTTGGTACTTCGTGGCCCGGATAATACATTTCCATCTCCTTTTTAGGTGCGTTCGTAATTGCCGAAACGTCAGTGAAGGCTTACTGTGGAGACACGAAAAGTTTTGATTTCCGTTTGTCTGTCTGTCTGTCTGTCTCTCTGTTCCGCGATAACTGCCGCAAAAAGCACCCGATCAGCTTGAAATTAATTGGGCATATTCGTGAGATACCCGGACGTAGCTGTATAGTTTTTGGTTAAATTTGGTTCATTCGTTCGGAAAATATGGAAGATTTTATTTTTCTTTATAATGCTTTTCTACGGCAAGTCAGACGATTTTCAAATTTCGATTTGTTGAAAGAAAATGGCACGTTTGATTAATGGATTTAAATGTCAAATTATGGATACTAAAATTCCAAATAAGGGTTTTAAATTATTCCTATTATATTGAAGTTTTATCAATATATCTATCAGATTTTTTTATTTACGTGTATAATGTTTTGAGGACATTTATACATGTATTCCAATAATATAAAGAATTTTTAAATTAATTTTCTTGTTTTACATGATACATATTTCTTTTTTTTTTCCTTTTCTTCGTTGCCTAGCGACTGTTATTCGTAGCCTATCATTGCGTCAAATATGAATGAAGTTGGTAAATTACGTTAATTTTGTTGCAGGTACTATTAAAAGGCTATCACAAAAAATATTTTCGATCAATCGATGCAATTTATGCAATTAACAGTGGGCACGATAATGAATTATTTTCCAGTAGATTTATAGATCTCCAGATATGCATATTTTGGGGGTCTTTTAATATGTTATTGCTATCGCATGGATTAGGATGTTTAAACTAATGTTTAACCATGCTATAAGTGAAAAAAAAGTACATTTAAAGGCATGTAAATCCTTTTTAACACTTTCCAACATGGATGAAAAGTATTTATGACTTCAGTTTTTCTATCTGTCGCCTGCCGTGTTTCTCTACGTGCTTTAACTCGCGTAAATATAGTCGGGATTACATGTAATTGATATACGTTATTGAAGTTTGCCAAAGTATGTTTGGTATTAAAAATGAAGAGTGTAGCATTCATAGCTTAATTACAGGGCACTCAAAACTATTCCGTTACATTATAGTCTTTGGGAAAAATCGTCTGCGGTGTATTTTAATAATGTTACACAATTTTAAACGTAACGAAATTTATATACTTTATTAAGGTGCACTAGAACCTGGTTACTATAAAATATGTTATGTGTAGCACTTACAGCATGCGTACAGGGAACTCAAAAGTATTCATAATATTACAATCTTTGAAGAAAATCCTTTTGTGGCGTTTTTTAATGATGTTACTCTGTTACAAAATAATAAAATTGATATGTATTTTTGAAACATTTTTGTAGTATATGGGGTGCAAAGCATATGTTTTTTTCAGGGTCACACAAAAGTGGTCGATTAAAATGTAGTCTACGGGGGGGAAAAAACTCTTCACAGCTTATTTTAACACATTAGCGACGGGAAACGAGAATTCTCGTTTTTATTCAGAATACATCATTGGCTAAGAGAGGGACTTGTACCTTACAGAAAAGACATTTATATTGTGTTGTCCATATTTTTTATAGATTGTAAGACATTATATATTACATCCGTACATTGAAAGATATTTACTGCTGCATAAACATGAAAAACATATCTCAGAAACCAATTTCCGAGACACTTTCAGAAGAGGGAGGAGCTTCTACTTTTTTTAAACCCGGATTTAATTAAATTGCCTGTCGTCAGTGTGTTAATTGTGTTGCACTAATTCAAACATTATGAAATTAAATTACATTACTGTGGTTGACTACAAGAAGCTTGAATATGATTTGTATCGTATTTATCGTTCATTTATAGGGTCACATAAAAAATTTCGGATACAGTTCTGGTCTATTAGGGATGATTGCTGAAGAGCATTTTCGATTATGGTGTGCGTTTTAAAGTTAAGTAAATTTGTGCTTAATAAGTAGTGCTTAAATATTGTATAGACCATGTACAGGGATACACAAATGAATTCGTAAGTATAAATGAAAATGAGCGCAAATTACATCTGTGTGTTTTTTTTTTTTTTTTTTAGTTATGTATTTCCCAGCCCAATTACATTTAGTATACTAACAAATGTTTGCAGAATTTAAATAGAATCATATACAGGACTCCGCAGAAACTGGATATATGGTGCACACTATGCATACTAATCCCCGGAAACGTGATATGAGCAGTTTTAAGAGGGTTTTTTGTTTGCATTAAATTTAAATGTTATAGACGACGCGTAAAAATCTTCACGTAATATACAGGGCTGTAGAAAAGAATTCATGTACGTTTCCGTCTATTGGTAGAATTTACTAAAGGACATTAACACAATTAATTGATAATTACAAATGTAAATTAAATTACACTACGAAGGGGTTCAGGGGGGCTCTGCCCCCCTGAAGAAATCTACTTTATTATCTAAAAATTACCAGAATAAGTAGCTCATGAGATTTTCAGAATACCATTACATAACAAGGGGTTTAATTTAACGCTTCTAATGTCAGAAACCTTCGAAATATTTTTTCGTTTTATAAATGTTTATGTAATTTCAAAACTTTAAATTTCGTTTTTTGTAGAAAGATTAATATTACTCAAAGGGTGCTAAGCAGAATGAATTGTAGAGCTGACGTTGAGGCTCCTGATCTGCAGATTTACTAGTTATATAAATACGTAGCACCTATAGTCGTCGTTCAGTCCGTCTGTCTGTCCGTCTGTCCGTCCGTCTGTCCGTCCGTCTGTCTGTCCGTCCGTCTGTCTGTCCGTCCGCATATAACAGAGCAAAAACTACCCGACCGAATGATCTGAAATTTTTAATATATAATTGCTGCAAAATTTTGTCGAGCCATTTCCAATTTTATGAAAATCGGATGTATAGTTTAATTACAGGAACAGTCAAATAACAGTTAATAACAGTCAAAAGTTTTTCTTTACATTACGGCCAATGGGGAAAATTATTGAAAGTGAATTTTAATGATGTTACAGACTTCCGAATGGTCTGAAATTTTTAATATATAGTTGCTGCAAAATTTTGTCGAGCCATTTCCAATTTTATGAAAATCGGATGTATAGTTTAATTACAGGGACACCCAAAAGTTTTCCGTTACATTACGGCCAATGGGAAAAAATTATAGCAAATGCATTTTAATGATTTTACAGCCTTCCGAATGGTCTGAAATTTTTAATATATAATTGCTGCAAAATTTTGTTGAGCCATTTCCAATTTTATGAAAATCGGATGTATAGTTTAATTACAGGGACACCCAAAAGTTTTCCGTTACATTATGGCCAATGGGAAAAAATTATTGCAAACGCATTTTAATGATTTTACAGCCTTCCGAATGGTCTGAAATTTTAAATATATAATTGCTGCAAAATTTTGTCGAGCTATTTCAAATTTTATGAAAATCGAATGTATAGTTTAATTACAGGAACAGTCAAAAGTTTTCCGTTACATTACGGGGAATGGGGAAAAAATTATTGTAAGTGCATTGACTATGCACTTATGAAGCGCAAAAAAATATACATTCAGTACAATATGGGGTGCAAAACATAATTATAAAACTAGTTATAGTACGAACGCACCTCATTTGCCACGTTTGACGAGCAATTTCCAACTTGTTCTGCATGGAACAGCAGAAAGGACCAAAAATCGAGCCTGTATTTAGCGGACGGACAGACAGACGGACGGACAGACAGACGAACTGAACGACGACTATAGGTGCTACGTATTTATATAATTACGAACGCACCTAAAAAGGAGATGGAAATGTATTATCCGGGCCACGAAGTACCAAAAATCGAGCCTGAATTTAGCCTCTATTGATCGCAGCGCCATCTATTGTTTGTATTTCGAACTAAAATCGAAAATCACTGTAATGAAACTTTTGACTTTATGCATAACCCTCCTGCAAGAATATTTTTAATATCTGTCACCGTTTGGAAGTTATTGAATTTTAAAATCAGTCAGTCCTTTTTGGGACACCCGGTATATACATACACATATATATACACATAAAATCAAACTAATTATAAACGATTTTAACAATATATCTACCCTATCATATATATTAAACGAGCAAGCGATTTTCCCGATTACGGATGATATCGTAAACTACTGGATCGATTTTCATGAAACTTGCCTCCTATACTAAATCAAGCACCAGAAAAAGATCTAGCTAGGTCCCGAATTCAAGAAAATTCGTTTTTACAGGGTAAAACAAGATCTTAGCTGAAACGTTTGCTTGCTATAAATCGAAAAATTCTCATGCAATTTACACGAAACGTGTTTTCTATACTAATTCGAGCACGAGAAACACATCTAGCTGGGTTTTGAATTCGAGAAAATTCGCTTTGATTGACTAAAACAAACTCAGCACTGAAAATGTGGCTATATATCGAAAACGGCTCTAACGATTTTCACAAAACTTGACGCATATACTAAACCGAGCACGATAAAAAGATCTAGCTAGATCCTGAATTCAAGAAAATTCATTTTTACAGGGTAAAACAAGATCTTAGCCGAAACTTCTGCTTGCTATAAATCGAAGCATTCTCATGCAATTTACATGAAACGTGTTTTCTATACTAATTCGAGCACGAGAAACACATCTAGCTAGGTTTCGAATTCGAGAAAATTCGATTTTATCGATTAAAACAAACTCAGCACTGAAAACGTTGCTATATATCGAAAACGGCTCTAACGATTTTCATAAAATTTGACGCCTATTCTAATTCGAGCTCAAGAAATCGATTTAGCTAAGTCGTTAATTCGAGAAAAATCGTTTTCTGTGGTTAAAATAAGCTCATTACTCAAAAAAGTGGTATTAATTGAAAAAAAATCTGACGATTTTTATGAAATATACTTTATTCTAATATGAGAAAACCTTCCAACTAAGTCTCGATTTAGGTAGAAAAAAAATTTAATTTTAAGCAATTTTTTTATATTTAATCATCCGTAATCGGAATCCTCGCCAACACAATGAAAGGTAATCTCGAAAGTGGCACTAAAAGATTGCCTTGTACACTTAATCGAGCACTAGATAACGGCTTATGTAGATCAAAAATACGGTGAAATTTGTTTTAACTGGCTAGAACAAAAAAAAAGATTGATTATAATTATTGATTATGATTATATTTCGTGAATTTAAATATTTTCATAAACATTAGTAATATTTCTTGATAAATAACTGTGCTTATACTTTTGCTACGTTTAAAACAACTGCCATATTGTTACAAACATCTGTATAGTTCGTTGCCATGGCGATATACCCTGGCGCAAAATTAGCAACAATTTTAAAAGCAAGATCATTTTTCTGTGTCAATCTTTCCACATAGCTCATTTTTGTCGCCAAACATTGACTTAGATAATGTATCTTGTTAATAATCATTTAATTTATAAAACATGGAGTATAGCACTCAGGATATGCTTGATAATCGCACGCATATAAAAATAGTTTATTTTCATATATGACTATCCAAATTTCCGGCTATATGCAAAGTTTTCTTTTCTTTTCCCTGTTTTTACTTTAAAATATATTATTTACGTACTCGAATAAATTCTTCGTAACAAAAAATTTATATTTTATATTTCTTCCACCCACTGAATAAATGACACTATACTTAAAAGAAAACAAGTAATTTTTCTATTTAAAAATGAAACTTCTCAACTTTTGCCCATCTATGACATCATTTTCTCTGACTTTTAGTTTCTGACCGTGCTAAGACTAGGAGCCGTAAATACAACCGTTAACTCCGTGACTTATTGATATGCTACTAATATTTAGTAACTATCACTTACTTAAAAAAGTAATCATATTTACTTAAAATTCTAACTAACAACTAGAATTTCATTGTTTACTTAAAAAAGTAAATATTTCTAATACTGTAAAGTTAGAACTAAAGTATTCATTTTTCTTTAAATTTAGTTAGTATAATTGCAAATTGATTATGTCTGCAGGACGGCCTAAAAAAAACGAGAATTCAACTAACAACGAAAGAATGCCGAGTTTGATTAGAAATACTGAAATTGAAAATGATATTTCAACGTCTAGACCAATGCGTGCTGCTAAAGAAAGAAGCCGACGAAAGATCGCAGATATGATGTATTGTCTTAATGAATCTGGATACCAAGAATTAGAACAATTGTGTACATTAAAAAGGCGGAAAAGTGTTGGCAAAACAAATGAAAGCCGCATTCAACTCATACGTGAAATGCAGCATTGTTCCTTTCAGTACATAGCAAATGAAATAAATAAGCGACAAGATCAAGATTTAGAAGAACAAAGACGCCTTAACATAAGACGCCTAAAAATTTTAGTAAAGAAACGAATGCGAACATGGAAGTGCGAAGTTAACAAAGAAGCAACATACCAAAAATTGGGTTCTTTTAACGTTGAATGTATTCATTGCAAAGCAATTCATTTTCCAAAAGAGCGTGTGTCTAAACAAAATGACCAGGACCCATTTGGCGACTGCTGCTTACATGGACGAATTAAGCTAGACTTCCCCATTTTCCCAAATGAATTGGTGCGTCTCTTTTTAAAATGCCATCCATTTGCTGAAAATTTCCCCCAAAAAATTCGCAATTTAACTTCATGCTTTGCTTTGGTTTCATTTAAGGCACATGATGATCGAACAATTAACAGCCATGGTATTTACAGCTTAGTCGCCGGCGGACAAGTTTATCATAAGATGAATATGGCAGCTCATCCAACACAAAACAGTGAAGGCGAATTCGAACGACCGCAATATGGTCAGATGTACTTTTTAAGTTCAGAAGATGCCGTTAACGAAAGACTCGAATATCCTCTCAACCATGGAATCAGACTAAACTTAATGGAACTTTTAGAGCATATTATTCGGTCTCAAAATATGTTTGCACAATCATTTATGATGATGCGAGAAGTTGAAGAAGAAGTTAATCGATATGCTAAAGCAGAAGGTATAAAAGCTCCATATGTCAAACTTCTGTTTACAATACAAGAAAATGCTGATTACAGAAGATTCAATGTCCCTATGACCAATGATGTATGCGCCGTGCTTACACTCAACGCCGATCAAAGCTTTCCAGATAACGAAATGGTGGTACATCAACGTGGGGAAAAAAATGGCAATTTGCGTAATATTGATAAACGGATAGAACCATTCACGTATCCACTATTTTACCCCAAAGGAACATTTGGCTATTCTGTGGATCTACAATTGCAAACACCTTTTACAAGTCGTCAGCATCTTACTCGACTAGAATTAGCACAATATAGAAATTTTTTTTCGACTTGAACTTACTAAATACCTTCCTCCTGAAGCAGCTATTATAGGTGCAGATTTGCGCCAAATACACTTCAACGCTTTGCATTTTGGTGGTCGGCTTTTCCAACAATGCCTCGTTGATACATACATCAGAGTAGACCGCGATCGCATCTAATGGATCAAGGCTAATCAAAAAAAAAATTCTTGCTGACCAATATTCTGGCGTTACCCACATTATTAAGGCACTCGTTGAAAAGAAAAATGCCGTTGTTGGTGAAAAGATAATCCCAACAAAAAGTTTTCGGTAAAAAAAAAAAAGCACCAAGTTCTCCTTAATGTTTCTGCCAGAAAAAGTAGTGATATCTAAAGTTCGCACAAGGGCACAAGTTAAAAGCCAAACATCCCAAATCTTTCATTGAAAATGGCTTCCTGCGACTTGGCCGTTAATGCCTTCTACAGCATTTCAAAATTAATGATTGGAAATTTCGCATTTATGAATTATTTAAATATTAAAATTATTATTAGTATGCAAAGTGGCAAATTCACATAAAGACATTATAAGTAAAAAATTTCTGATAAATACCATTCAATTTCAACAAACAATATAGTTTTGATTACAGATCATTTAGCCCACATGTGGTTTAATTGACATTTCGTACGGTCTAAAGCTAAAGTCATTAACGTAAAACCTAAGAAATAAAACAAAATTTACTTTCTTCAAATCTCACAATATGTTACATTATATTATATTGTATAATATTGAAATCTTATGCATTGACGAAAGAGATTTTTTTCGTTTGAACATTTATTATAGTTTGTTTGCATACATTAAGAGGTATTCGATTTATAAACTGTTAAAAGCTGATACTAATTATGTTTTAGCAATTAAGGATATTACCTTCTGAATACAAGTATTTTGTTATATTTAACTTCTAAGCATTTAAATAGACTGAAGTGATTTAAATGCTTTTTTTAAATGTGTATTTTCTTTTTTGTACTTTGTGCCACAAAATGCCTAAAATAATCAAAAAATGTAGTTGTCATGTAGCTTATTTGTACATACTTTAAAATTTGAAAAAACCCTCTCGAAGGCATTAACGGCCAAGTCGCAGGAAGCCATTTTCAATGAAAGATTTGGGATGTTTGGCTTTTAACTTGTGCCCTTGTGCGAACTTTAGATATCACTACTTTTTCTGGCAGAAACATTAAGGAGAACTTGGCGCTTTTTTTTTTTTTTACCGAAAACTTTTTGTTGGGATATCACTACTTTTTGTATGTTTTTTCTAGTTTTTTTCTAAGCTATATTAATATAAAAAAACTTAAATTTCAGTACTTTTATGTTAGCCGGGAGCAAATCTCCTAATTAGCATTTTGTTTTTTCGCCAATAGTAGTTTTCATTTTTCACCTGTGTAAATTAGAAACAATGCTTTGATTTTCAAATAAAATATTTTGGTTTGTTATTATTTGTTATTTATTTATTTATTTCTATGTTAAATATTCTATTAAATAAAATGAGGGAAATGCATCTATTTTAAATGAGATGACTGAAAAGTTTATATTTTTAAATGAAATGAATGCAATATGAACAATAGAGTTGGGGACAGTATTTGGCGATTTGCCACTTGGGCCCGGCTAGCATAAAAATACCTAAATTTATTTTATTAAACTTTACAAATTCATACTTTATTTCTTTTTATATTAAAGTACTAGCCGCCTCTAGCAAGCAGTATATACTCTATTAATTGCATGTTAAACGTTGCATCATGTTACTGTTATTCATAATTTAATTTCCTTGCCCATTCTTTCGCCAAATCGGAAGCTTTTGATAAAGAAATCAATAACTCTTTACGATCATGGAAGCACATCATATATTTTGTGTTGTTATGTATTTCATTCTTTCATGACAAATATCTCTTAACTCACTTATGCATGTTTCCTTATCAATTCGTTACGATTCGTTCTCTAATGCGGAAATTTTTAATCGTATTAAGTAATCTTTTCTAATTAGGCTTACTGCCAATTATTGTATTTTAACTGATACGATTGGGTACAAGTAAAATGATTCTTATTAAATCCTTTGATAATATCTGCATTTTCATTAAACCACATTGATGCTAATATCTTTTTGTTTCATGCTAACCTTTTCAATAGACTCGATTACGGAAGAATAGAAGGTCTACGGGCTCACTGCTATGATCCATTTGAAAATCTATCATTCTTCTCATCTAATCGTGTTGAAGAACTAGCCAATTTGCCATGGTTTTAAGTTTTTAGCTAATTTTATTCGAAACCTGAAAACTAAAATGTGAGGAACCGGATTATATAAGATTCCTTCTAACGGTACATATCGATTAACAGGTTACATATTATAAAATTATAATAATCATAAGGAGAATTGTCAGTTTCGGTGCTTTAATAGTTGCCGTAAATTCTATTTATATAATCCAGAAATTTCAGCAGAGTAAAGATTAACAACATAGTCACAGTAAGTATAATAACAGTACAATATATTAACAATAACAGTGACGAAACTACTGGCACTTTGGAAATATTCGTACGTTATATTATTTAACTATTCAGATGATATGCGGAAAAATATAAATAGATGGCTCGCATTAATAATTAACTCATTGAAAATAGCCACAAACGTCAAATACTCAAGCTTGGCGACATTTAGCGAAGTGTCACCAAATTTGGTAATATATCATGTCAATTCCCAAATTTGGCGACAAAAAATGTTTTGTTTGTTCTGACGTCATAATGATACATATGTATTATTTATTATACGCATACCTATAATATGTATGATGCAAATGTATTACGTATTATATGCATATGTATAAAGTTCATTAACATCACTAAAACGCACTTAAAGGAATAGTGTTCCATAAATAGTAGGGATATTTGCCAGATTGACCAGAGTGCTAGTGAGATTAGAATTTCGATATTTATAATAGACCGGGAGGCGTCTGCACACACCATCATCTCATCGAGTCTACAGCTGAAATATTAGGATTAGTTAAAACTTGATTAGTACATTAAAATGCAACTGGTCTGTTAAGTCATATTTTGGTAGAAACCACCTGAAGACCTAATTTTAGTGGGTGACTGATAGGTTTACTATTGTATTTTCCTGCATCGAAAAGTATGGAAACATGGAGGAATGGGTGCAGGAAAACACAATGGAAAATCCACCAATTAACCGGTAAAATCGGGTCTGTAGGTGGTTTCCAGAAAGATATGACTTGGCAGACCAGTTACATTGCAATACACTAATCGATATTTAACTAATCCTAAAATTTCATCTGTCAACTCGATGAGGTGATGATCTGTGCAGACGCCTCCCGGTCTTTAAGAAAATTTGTTTTAAGGAAGTAAAAGATAGAAAGATGGACAGATAACTGAAAGATTTGCATTATTAAGATTTTTGTAAAAGCATATAAAATTTCATTCAGCTTGAAATCATGTAACACCTTTGTAACTCAGGCTAATTTTCAGTAATCGAGTTTTGGCAACCAACATATCTGATCTATAACTATAATCTTTCTTTTACAGATTTAAAATTAACAATAAATTAACAGTAAGTAGGCTAATAATACAATATAATAACATTAGCAGCGGACTTCGGACGCCGCATCTGTCGCACATCGTTAAAGACAGCTTTATTAGTTACACATTTCATTTAATTAAAAGCAGATTTTTAAACTTTCATATGAGAATTAGGATATTTTTCCACTATAGGGACCTTGGCGTTTTTTAAAAATCTTGGCGCAATTCGGACTTCAGAAACTGAGATATGTTGCCAAATGATGTAAACAACTATGAAAACAAACCTGATGAACTTTTATGTAATTTATATATGTTATATATATATGTATATACATATAAACATTTTATTTATACACGTATAAAATATTGTTTTTTATATACAAATTATTTATGTTGGTAATACATATGGAAAAAATTGCTTGTGTATATGACACAGTAGATAGGTTGCCAGAAAATACGTTATTATCAAATTTCTTTTCTCGTCAAGGCTACTATATCGGAAACATACCGAATTGCGGTTATATTTTGTTAAATGTTTTATTGTTTTAATATCGTGAATATATCATAACCTATACTGATTAAAATTTTTAGGTATATTCATTTTTTTTTCTATTTAACAAACATCTTTGGAAAAGCATATATATAAAGTTTTATTCTGTTTGAAATTACGTGACCCCTTCAAAACTCTGTAATCGAGTATTGGCGACCAACATTGGCGCAATTAAATGTGAAGGAACTGTTTACGGCCAAATCAACACCCCCTGTTTAAAGGGTTTAGAGGTGGAAATTCTGTGTTTTCAGATTTTTCTGGTTAATTGTGCTACAAACCCGACTTACTTGTGAAATTTCGTGATTCTACGACTTTTAGAAGTACCTTAGTTATTTGATGATGCGAAGTGAGTCAGTGACAAAAAAGCGCTTTTTCGGAATTTAATATTTCGAAAACTACTAAATACAGAAACATGAAATCGTGGAATCTTAGTTCAGTTTGATCATACGAACATGTGTATAAAAGAAAAAAATCTATATCTCTCCCTACAACGACGTTATGAGGGGGTGAAAAGTATGCCGAAATGGTTCAGGAAAAGGTAGCTTACGGCTTGTGCGAACTTGGCGGACGCACTGCCGTGCTCCCAGATACTGCCATCTTCATTCATTGGATCGACGCAATACTATGCTGAAAAGTTCGAAGATGCGATGGCCATTGTCTACAGATATGGATCGCCAGATTTCTTTATCACTGTGATATCAAATCCTGAATGGCCAAAAATTAAAGAGGCATCAAGAGTTGTCTTGGAAAATGGAATAATACATGAGCAACCTGCTCAAGATAGACCTGATCTCGTCACTAGAGTTTGTAAAATTAAATTCGACGACATTATTGAAGAATTGGACAAAAAAAGAAGTATTTGGAAATGTTGCCGCTTACGTTTATACAATAGAATTCCAGAAACGTAGCCTCCCACATATGCATCTGCTGCTGATTATGGCGCCTGAAGATAGAATCCGTAACCCAGAGGAACTTGATGACCTGATTTCAGTGGAAATTCCCATTAATAATGATCTTGAATTACGAAATCTGGTGCTAAAATGGGTGATTCACAATCCGTGTGGGAAACTAAACCCAAATGCACCGTGTATGATTAATAAAAATGGGTGCATGAAATGTCGCTACAACTATCCAAAATGTTTAACGAAATCACTTCTTTAGCGGACGATGAAAAACCAAATTATCGACGTAGATATAATCCACAGTTGGATCAACATAGTTTAGAATTTTCGCATGAGCATGCTGTTTATCGAAAGGATATAAATGGTTGCAAAATAACAAGAGATAACCGTCACGTAGCTCCATGCAATGCTTATCTGTTGAAGAGATACAAGATTCATATAAACGTTGAATATGTAGTAAATAAATATCTCTACAAATCTATATCTACAAAGAGCATGATTGTGCAACAATAAAGATCATTGAAAACCAAAGAAAACTTATGTACAATGAAGTAGACACCTATATTGAAGGTCGATGTATCAGTCCACCAGAAGCATGTTGGCGATTATTTGGCAACGAGATTCAAAAGAAAAGCCAGTATCTGTTCAACGCTTAGATATCAATTTACCAGGTCAATTTCGAATTGCAAACATTGATCTAGCACAAGAAGATTTAGCAGATACGGGTCAGAAAGGTTCAACATTAGAGGCATATTTCCGGCATAATCGAGGCCTAAAACAAATAATCTTCTGAACGGAAATTCTCAAGAAGTTATATATCACTACTATTGGCAAATTCCTGAATACTTCAAATGGGATGGAAAATCCAGCGAATAAATTCAGAGAAGTCGCCGTTTACGCATTATTGGTCGAATACATAACGTAAATGTCATCTCCCAGCCAGAACTATGCCACTTACGAATGTTGCTGTACCATGTTAAGAATACAACAAGCTTCGAAGATATGCTAACAGTTGATGGCATTACATATGCATCAAATAAACAAGTTTGTTTAGTTCGTGTACTAACTTACGATGACCAACAATGGATTGAAAGTCTGCGAGAATCTGCTATGTCGAAGATGCCTAAAGTCATGAGAACGCTGTTTACACAGATTCTCATTTTTGGATCTCCTGAAAATCCAAGACGCCTATGGGAAATGTTTATGAAAGATTTGGCTGAAGACTTCATCCGAGAAACAGGACGGATGGTTAATTCTGTCGAAGAAGCGCTTAAGCGTGCTTATCGAATTATCGCATTCAAGGTAAATACAGAAGCTACTGAAGGTAGGAATTTCTTATACTGGGTTCATCAACTTGGTATGGACAATATTGATGGATACGAGAACGTGCTAAATGAAGAAACTATGAACACCCATGACTCTATTTCTATTGGAGAACATATGTATCAACTTAAAGAGAGACAAATTGAAATTGTTGATACCATCTTACATTCAGTAAGCGTTTCAACCCCTCGATCAAAATGTTTCTTTATTGATGGACCTGGAGGCACTGGAAAGACTTTTGTATACGAAACTCTTTATTACATCCTTTTAGGATAAAAGCATAAAGTAAAGTGCATGGCATTCACTGGCATTGCTTCTATTCTGCTACCTGATGGAAGTACTTCACACAAGACTTTTGGACTTAAAATTCCATTGACATCGGATTCAATTTCCAACATCAAACCTAGATCCGCTAAAGCAGTCGAACTCAGCAAAGTTGTTGGATTTTTGATGGATGAAGCTCCTATGCTGCCAAAATACGGACTTCACAACATAGATCAATTGATGCACTCTATTGGAAATCCAATTTTGCCGTTTGGTGGAAAGATTATGGTCCTAGGATGGGACTTCCGTCAATGGTTACCCCTCCAACTACGAGCAAACATAAGTGAATATTGTATTTATCAATAAAAAAAGTGAGCTGTGGCACCACTTCAATTCAATTTGATTAACAGATAACATGCGCGTTGATCCGGAACAAAGATAATTTGCCAAATACCTTTTGAAACGTGGAAATAGGGAGCTATCTGAGAACGCGATGGGTGAAATCGAACTACCCGTAGATATACTTTCAAATGTTATCTCATTGATGAAGTCTTTGGAAACTGCTTAAAGAAAGGAAGTTATGAAGAAATGAAGGATTGAGCTATCCTTGCGCCATTAAATAAAGATGTCAACAAGATTAATGCCGAAATTATTGAAAAGCTTCCTGGAGAGTATAAAATCTACCACAGCTACGATTCCGTCAAAGATCAACCTGAAGGAGCAGTCCAGTTTACGACGGAATTTCTCAATTCCATCGAAATAGCTGATTTGCCACCTCATGATTTAAAGCTTAAAAAAACGCAATAATCATACTATTGCGCAATTTAGATGTTTCAGAAGGCCTTTGCAATGGAACAAGGCTAATTGTTAAAGACCTTTGCAATAACATAATCAAAGCAAAAATAATCACAGGAGAATATTCAGGTATCAAAGTACATATTCCGCGAATAACTCTCGATTCAAGCAGAGGTCAACTTGGATGCACGATGCAAAGGCATCAATTTCCTGTGAGGCCAGTTTTTGCAATAACCATACATAAAGCTCAAGGCCAGACCTTCGAATTTGTTGGCGTCGACTTATGGACAATTGTTTTTATGCATGGAATGCTCTACGTTGCTTTTTCCAGGGTTAAGAGGCAAAACAACTTAAAGGTATTTCTACCTACAGAAAATCCTCATCACACTCATAATGTTGTATGGAAAGAAGTATTGAATACAACAACAACCAATCAATTTAGTATTTAGAAGACTGCAGAAATACATAACAAAATGGTTTATTAGAAAGTAGAAAGGGATATAGATTTGTAAATAAATAAAAAGCTCAAAAAACGAATATTTAGTATGTGTAATTATTACTTTTAGAAAGTGAACATGGCATGTTCATGTAGAAATAAATATGCTTAAATAATAAATAAATAACATTTTTTTCAACGCAATAGGATAGCAGAATGAAAAAATCACCGAGTGATGCTCGGTGTACCAGGTACTATATATAAAATCCTAATAAAACGAATTTATAAAAACGGAAGTATGAAACGGATGTATGAATCGACTGATTAAACAACTGATTATGTTTCACGGCAATTTCTCCTAAAATATGGAATACTTTGCGATGAAATTAACACCAAAAATCAGTATTCATCCGCAGATTTCAAAACTGGTATTAGAATTTTTAAATTCGAATTAGTTTTCGAAATATTAATTTTTTTCTAATTTTATATCCATTTTTCTAATGATGGCAACTCAAACTTTAATCAAACAGATATATTTTTTTTATATTTCAGAAAAGGTTGACATGGTAACTCGGCTATTGTTGTTTATTTGATAATAAATGTTTATTTACTTTTATTTCTTCTTACAAATTATATAAATTATTTTGTTCTATAATTATTATTTTTTTTTATTTCCTTTAGAAGATAATAGAAAATAATTAAGAAATACAGTACTACTTAGTTATTCCGTCGCCCAATTTCGCCAAATTATATAAATCGCAAAAACACTCGCCAAATTATACAAATTGACATAATTTTTATTTTAAATAACGAAAGAACAAATAAATTAGTATAACATTAATAAATATACGAATAAAACGTTGAAATAAAAATCACTTGATGACGTAAACACGTGTAACTTGCTTAAAGTCAAGTGAATCCGACATTTACGATCAACCATTATTGGAATTTAATCTTATAGTTTGGCGATACATTTTTGGTCGTCGGGATATCTAAGGAATACCAAAAATGCATATGTAACTGCTATTTGAAAACGAGGTTTTCGCCAAATTTTCGTAAAAAAATAAAAATCACGCCAAACCTGCGCGCATCTGGCCAAATATTACCACTCGAAAAAAAAATGCTAACTGGCGAGTTGAAAAAAAGCTATTGGCGAGAATTGCATCCTGATAAAAGATAAAGTGTGGAACAATAAAAGACAATAGACTCAAGGGTTCAATGAACATGATATCTTAAGCGAGACTCATAAAAAGGAAGTGAAAAGAAGAGATCGAGATGTTATTGTTCTATAGATTTCAACCACAGAGATGGTTGGGGATTTTTTAACTCAAGACTCAGGAAAGTTTTTGCGGTAACTATTGTTCAGTTATACAATGTTAATTGAATGTTTGTATGTTTGATGATCTATTAAACCTTTTTTATGCATATTCACATTTGAAGAATATCAGTTTTGATTAAGCAATACATATTCATATAAATCCCACACACATATATACAGGGTGCAATATGTTATCTATCGCCGACTTTTAATTTCTCAACCGTTGGCTGTATATATATAGTTCCAATTACAAAAACGTTTCAAATGAGGTAAATATTCAGGTTGTGGCATTATTTAAAGTAAAAAATCAATTTTATAAAAATTACGAAATCTAACTTTTTATACGGTCCCCCAGTCCATATAGTTATATTTAGTAAAAGTTAACACATATCATAACAGATATAACACAAAAAGTTTGACATCTGTACAGCAAAAATTGACATAGTTATTAAATTTCAAAGTTTTTGATTTTTGCACATGATTTTGTCTTTCATTGAGGGATAAGTTAAAAGATGAATTAAAGTAATTCGAGATCAAAGTCATGGTGCAATGTCCTTTTTACGGCAAAACCACCTTTAACCGGTATCGCCAAATCGGGGAATCACCAAAGAGTGTTATTTCATCTAAAAATTTGAGCTAACTTTTATGGGTCGAACAACATTCAAAAGTCAAAGTAGGTAGAATCGACAACCGGAAAATAAAACATACTCACTAAGAATTCGATTAGATAAATGGCAGCGGAATTGCACTCTGATTTTGATCTCGAATTACTTTAATTCATCTGATCAACTGATTAATTCAACTGATCCCTCAATGAAAGATAAAATCATGTGCAAAAATCTCAAACTTTGAAATTTAATAACTGTGTCAATTTTTGTAGTACAGATGTCAAACTTTTTGTGTTAGATCTGTTATGATATGTGTAAACTTTTACTAAATATAACTATAAGGACTGGGGGACCGTATAAAAAGTTAGATTTCGTAATTTTAATAAAATTGATCTTTTACTTTAAATAATGTCACAACGTGAATATTTAGCTCATTTGAAACGTTTTTGTAATTGGAACTTATATGTCTATGACCAACGGTTGAGAAATTAAAGGTCGGCGATAGATAACATATTGCACCCTGTATATATATGATGATTGGAAAATCAAGAAATCCAAGGTGTTTTAACAATGTCAAAACAAAGCCTATAGAATACCGTTCTAACACGAAAGCCTGGATGACGGGGAATCTTTTTGAAGAATGGCTGCTAGATCTCAATCGCACGTACCAAAGAAAAAACAGAAAAATCATCCTGTTTATTGATAACTGCGCGACCCATAAATCGATACCCGCTATGGAAAATGTCACGGTTGAATTTTTCCCGCCAAACATGACCTCAGTGGTGCAACCAATGGATCAAGGCATAATTAAAAATCTGAAGCATTTCTACAGATGCCTAGTCGTTCAACACCTCCTTACTGAATCTTCCCAAAAGCTTCCCATTACCCTTCTCGATGCATCAAGAATGTGTTTAAATGCATGGTCCAAAGTGAGCCAAAAAACAGTAGCAAACTGTTTTCGGAAAGCAGGATTCATCAGGAACACTGCCCCTAGCGAGCTTTTAGATGAAGAAAATTTACCTCCCCCAGTTGCATAGGAAGACAGCATACCATTTGATGATTACGTCGACATTGATAAAAACTTATACATTTGTGGAGAGCTGTCTGATACAGATATTCTATCAGAAGTTCTAAACAATAAGAACATTGCAAAAGAAGACGATGAAGATATTGAAGATGAGGTAGACGAACAGAGAACGATTCCAACTTCAAGTGAGGCAGTCTTTCATCTAGCCGAATATCGTCGGTATGTAGAAGGACAATCTAACGTGAGTGAAGCTGTGTTTCGAGCTGTAGATATCCTTGAAGATTTTGTTTAAAAAAATCAAGTAAGCTCTTTAAAACAATCTGAAATATCTCAATATTTTAAAAAGCTGCAGTTTTTTTATTTAAAATTAATAAACATATTTTTTTTCACAATTTCTGTTCCGATTGATTATTTTACGACATAAAAATAACTTTTTTGGATAATTCGAAGTTTTGCAGTAGTCCCTTGCACTTCGAATTATCCAAGTTCGACTGTATATATATATATATATATACATATATCTGACCTTTGTCACGCTGTAACTCTCGTATTTATGAACCGATTTGGATGTAATTCGGTGTGTACATAGTACATAACAATGTCTCGACCGAGTTCGTTGGCCAGATTCATCCGCCATTTTGTTTCAAAATGGCGGCCATTTAAAATTTAAAAAAAAAATAAAATTTGAAAAGTGGTACCAAAAAAATGAAAATGGAAAAATATTTTTTTCTTATGTATTTGACCTTTATACAAAGATTCCGGAGCAGTTTTTGTTTCGTCTATATCTTAAAAAATGGCTGAGTTATAGCATTTTGAATTTCTAGCGTAGCTGACATTTTGAAACGTCCTGAATTTTGTCACGCGATAAAAGGCGTATTTATGAACCGATTTGGATGTCACTTCGTTTATACATAGTACATACAAATGTCTCGACCGAGATCGTTGGCCAGTTTCATTCGACATCTTGTTTCAAAAGGGTTGCCATTAAAAAAAATTAAATTTAAAATTTAAAATGAGGTATTAAAAAATTGTAAAATGAAAAGATTATTTTTATATGTTTGGCTTTGATACAAAGATTCTGGACCAGTTTTTGTTTCTGAAAATTTGTTCTTTTGTTTATATCTTAAAAAATGGTTGAATTATAGCACTTTGAATTTCTAGCATGGCTAACATTTTGAAGCGATCTTGTATTTGTCACGCGATAACACACGTATTCGCCTATTTCGATGTAAGAAGGCATGTGGCATCAATATCTCGACCAAGTTCGCTGGCCAGCTTCATCAGCCATCTTGTATCAAAATGGGGGCCATTTAAAAAAATTTTAAAAATTTTAAATTTAAAATGAGATACCAAAATATTGGAAAATGACAAAGATTTTTTTTTGTATGTGTTTGACCTTAATACAAAGATTCCGGAACAGTTTTTGTTTCGTCTATATCTAAAAAAATGGCTGAGTTATAGCATTTTGAATTTCTATTGTGGCTGACATATTAAAACGACCTGATTTTTGTCACGCGATAACAGGCGTATTTATGAACCGATTTAGATGTCACTTCGTCTGTACATAGTACATACCAATGTCTCGACCGAGTTCGTTGGCCAGTTTCATTCGCCATCTTGTTTCAAAAGGGTTGCCATTAAAAAAAATTAAATTTAAAATTTAAAATGAGGTATTAAAAAATTGGAAAATGAAAAAGATTTTTTTTATATGTTTGGCTTTGATACAAAGATTCTGGACCAGTTTTTGTTTCTGAAAATTTGTTCTTTTGTTTATATCTTAAAAAATGGTTGAATTATAGCACTTTGAATTTCTAGCATGGCTAACATTTTGAAGCGATCTTGTATTTGTCACGCGATAACACACGTATTCGCCTATTTCGATGTAAGAAGGCATGTGGCATCAATATCTCGACCAAGTTCGCTGGCCAGCTTCATCAGCAATCTTGTTTCAAAATGGCGGCCATTAAATTATATTTAAAGTGAGGTGCAAAAAATTAGAAATTGAAAAAGGTTTCTTTCTTAAGTATTGGACCTTGATATAAGGATTCAGGAGCATTTTTTGTTTGTCTTTATCTTAAAAAATGGCTCAGATATAGCAGTTTCTATTTCTAATGTGGGTGACATTTTGAAAAATCTGCAACAGCACTTGTATATATCAACCGATTCCGATGTGAGTGAGCATGTGCACAGCAATTACTAAGGTCTCGACCAAGTTCACTGGTTAGCCTCATCCACCATGTTGTCTTAAAATGGCAGGCACTTTAAGAAATCGCCGAATTTGGCAGCCAAATATAAGTTACTTTAAATAAAAGCAGCTAGGATAAAGCTGACTAATTTAGCGAAATTCTCATTCATAATGATTTAGTATTGATAAAAATTAGTATTGAATCTCCTACCGGGTGTCCCAAAAAGGACTGACTGATTTTAAAATTCAATAACTTGCAAACGGTGACAGATATTAAAAAAATTCTTGCAGGAGGGTTATGCATAAGGTCAAAAGTTTTATTACAGTGATTTTCAATTTTAGTTCGATTTACAAACAATAGATGGCGCTGTAAGCAATAGTCGCTAAATACAGGCTCGATTTTTGATCCTTTATCTTGTTCCATGCAGAAAAAGGAGATGGAAATGTATTATCCGGGCCACGAAGTACCAAAAATCGAGCCTGAATTTAGCGACTATTGCTTACAGCGCCATCTATTGTTTGTAAATCGAACTAAAATTGAAAATCACTGTAATAAAACTTTTGACCTTATGCATAACCCTCCTGCAAGAATTTTTTTAATATCTGTCACCGTTTGCAAGTTATTGAATTTTAAAATCAGTCAGTCCTTTTTGGGACACCCGGTATATTCGGTTTCCACTAAATTGAGCTTCGTGTGTTTGAATAATATAAGTTGGCTTTTTTAAAATAAGGAATATGAAAGCTACCTCTTCCTCCCGGCACTAACCGGAAGGACTTTTTTAGGGGGTTTTAAGATTTTAGGGTGTCATACATCATATTGTATGAATTTTATTTTTATTTTTTAATCTTCAATTGGCTTAACTTATTTGTTACAAAAAATTAACATTAAATTTAGAACTAATTGAATGAAATATCTTAACATCTACCCCTTCTCAGGCTTAACCAATGTAGGAAATAAATTTTGTTTTTTTAATTTGTTCTTCAAATTATGTTTTTGTTTAATATGTCAAGTTTTTAATAACAACTGCATTCAGACGAACTCATTTCAAAATTAATGTAGGGCAGGCATGTCAAATACGTGGCCCGTGGGCCACAATTGGCTCGCCAGCAACTTCTCTGTGGCTCGCCAACCCTTTGGCAATTTCCCCGTTTTTGATTCAGTTCTTGTTTGATGCAGAAAATACATTTCGCACGAACACACTTGCAAACGTTGCAGTGTTGCCAAGGTGGAGAAAGTTTTTATTCAAAATATTCACCACTCTTTCTGAATATTCACTATATTTAATGATAAAAATTCTGTGATTAAACAAAGAGAAGATTACTAGAATAAATATTGATAGCTATTTTGATGTAAAAAATTCCACAATCTGGCAACACTGCCCTGGCTTTAGGAGGTGCAAGCATCAGAAAGTATATCATATGATTATGGCCAAATGTAACTCATTTTAAAATTTCATCTCCAAAAGATTGGAGATGCAAAAATAACCAGTAGGAAAGTTAAAAAGAGCAAATCTTGAATCTGAAAATTTAAAGATCTATTAAAGTCTTATAGTAATGTTGAAAGTAATAAATTATTTTACTGCTCTGTTTGATTTACATGTCATTACAAAATAATATGCAGTATTTGTTTAGCACTAAAAATGTATCGAAAGCTATTAAAATATAGTGCTAAATAATGACGAAAAGTTTTAAAAAAATCAAAATAAATAGCTTTGAAAGCCAGATTTCGGAAATTATTCATAAGGCCGTACAATCACCATAGCTGATATATTTTACTCAATTATGAAAATTTTGTTATTTCATAAGTTTATATTGCAAACAATTGTGTTCTTACAACCGTTGGTTTTATAAAAAGTAGCAATTACAATTTAAAAGAAAAATGCAAAGATCAGGATTATAAACTTAATAATATAGTTTTGTATGACTTTGCCATTTAAATTTTTAAATGGTAACATATTTTTCTTTATGTTTGGCAGCACACTCTATACGAAATCTTTGCTACTTTTATTTTTACAGAACAAAAAGTGTTTAAAATTTTAAAAGTTGTTGTAATTTTACTTAATAAATATTTTTTTTTAATATTTTCTGGTACTTATTTTAATTTTTCCAATAAATAATAGCTTTAAATTTTTGCAAGTTTTTTTTTAACAAGTTTGTTTTTTTTAATGTAATTTCATTTTGTGCAATAGTAATAAAATTAATCTGCTTATTGTTGTTTGGTAAAGTGGGCCGCGGCATCGTGTACATTGCTTAATTTGGCCCGAGGTAGTAAACGAGTTTGACATGCCTGATGAAGGGTGTCATCATCAGGCTTTGATGTATACGATATTGCATCACAATGCATGATGTAGTTTACCAATGTATAATTCAAAATACTAGCCGCCCTTGGGAACCAGTTTGGTCTCCCTTAAAATTTATGTTTGGGAAAGCATGCTAAGCATTTTATCATGTTACTTTTATTCGTAATTTAATTTACTTGGACTCCCTTAAATATAATTAACATAATCTCTTAAGCTAATATTAGTTTTTGTTGCATTAAAATATCTCAATTTGTTTATTTTCTATAAACAAGTAAACCCTATTGGATTACAATGGAATTAAGTCTATGGGAATTTGGCGAAATGTTACAGATATCGCAAGTTGGCGACAAACTTGGCGCAATTTGGCGACAGAACAGGGTCCCCTATGGTAACCCCTCTTATAGGTATGGAGATGCATTAAACGTTGTTCAATAACCAATGAGATGCATTTCATTTGTGCTTTGCCATTTAACAATAAACAAATAATCGCGATTTTTGTGCCACATACGATAGCGTAATATATATAGAGACGTAATATATATAGAGATTTCACCACTGCAGATTGCTGTACTTTGGACAAAAACTTCCAATCAGAACGTAAAAAATCTATAATCAAAACATAAAAAAATAATTTCCCTTTAATTTAGATACCCTATTTCCCACTCAGGAACGCTATGAATGCAAAAATAAATTGTGTTGAATCCTTACTGTTAATATTTAACAATGTTATATCTGTGATACAGTAAAAAAAAATGTTTTAAAGTTTTACTTAAATTTTGTTATCTTATTTTCTCCCAATAGGTAAACACAAGAGAAAATTATTACCTAAGTTTAACTTGGGATATAAATAGGGATATCATGGGATATTATGGGGGAAAAAAACATGTTAAAATTTAAGTTATGTAATTCCCCTCTAAGTTCGCTGCCTGCGTAAAAATAGCTATCATTTTGAAACTTTTTATTAAAACATAAACTTGACCAAATCAAAAACTTATTCTGAGAATGTCCTTTTTATTTTCACTATGATGCCATATTTATCTTTTTAATTCCTAAAAAAGGTATTATAGTTTAATTTTTTACATGGAAATTTTTCAACTAAAAAGAGATAAATTATTATTACGGCTTTTGAATTATTTGCAACAATGAAGAAAAAACGTTAAATTTTAAAGGAAAAAGGTCCGTTAATTCTCAATGAAACAAGTGAAATTTAGAATTATTAAGAAAAATATTTGAATCTCTCTATTCTAAAAAAAAGTAACTACCGCTGTCACCGCCGCCGCCGCCGCCGCCGCCGGTTTTGAATTTTTTGTGACCGAAGGTCTTTCTCCGTTAATATTAAGAAAAATAATGCATACAAAAATATGAAAATCGGTAGTGTTATACAGAAATGTTTGATAAACACGCTGATGCAGACAGTTTTCAAATCGAAGAATTATTTTAAGAGATATTTAATGCTAAAGTTGGACAAAATCGTTCCACTAAAAAAGTTTTATAGTAGCAAAAACTATACATCGGAATTTAATAATTTTTAGTTCACTTTATACGTTATAATTTCCCGGTGTGCAGAATTGATTTATTTTTTTAATTTGACTCATTTTTCGAGGTTTTATATCTATTTTAAATTCAAATTTTCAGCATTTCGAGAGATATTTTTTACAGATTTTAGAAAGTGATATTAATTTAAACTGTTGCCAACTCTATAAAGAGCGGAAACAATAATGTTTGCTTAAAAAAAAAAAAAAAATATTTATACGTGTAATAAATTAAAAATTTATTTACACGTGACTATTATAAACAGAACAAAAAACATTTGGAATTAGAATTAAATAATTATGTACAAAAAGCAGGAACTTATTAAAAATTACGTCATAAAAACTATAATTACACGTGAATTTTAAGAGAGAAAGGAATTTGTAAAATAATAAATTTATTAACATGCGTTGGAAGTCTTAAATAGGAGAAATTACGTCATATTTACGTCACATTACAGTTATTACATAAAATGAACACAAAATAATATTGCAAAACGGTTTAAATTTATAAATTGCACTAGACATTTATTTGATATTTTAAGAGGATACTTTTCAACTATTTTTCTTAGGAAAGCGCAAATAATATTTTATTCCTAACACAAGTATTTTCACGTGAATATTAAAAAGAGAAAGAATAGTTTGGTCAAAATTACGTCAGATTAAAAACGATTAATTTAAAATGTCTCATTTAAAAGAACTTTCTTTTCGCTTTGTTAAAAAATACCGGGAGACAAAGATTCTGTTTACTTAACTCCTTTTATATTAGCTTATTTTGAAATGTTGTTACACGTGTCTACGTCATCAAGTTATTTTTATTTCGACGTTTTATTTGTATTTTTATTAATGTTATACTAATTTATTTGTTCTTTCGTTATTTAAAATAAAAATTATGTCAATTTGTATAATATGGCGAGTGGTTTGGCGATTTATATAATTTGGCGAAATTAGTCGACGGGATAATCAAGTAGTACCGCAGCGGATTTGGCGTTAAAATTTCCCCAATCAAAGAGAAATGAATAGAAATCCATTTATAGGGAGATCGCCACTGTTTTTTTCAATTCCTACTATTAGTTCACACTCTCCCTATATTTGTTTATTTATATATTTATTTATTTGTATATTTATCTTGTTCAAATTTTCAATCGTTAATAAAATACTCATTATACATCCTATCAAGTTGAAATAATTTTTTTTGAACTTGTACTGGATGACAATTGATGTTAATACAGTTTTTTCAAATATTAATTAATTAATTAAATTTTAATTAATTAATTTTAGTTTTGCATGGGAAACAAAATGGCGGCTATTGGTTATCGAAGGTCAATGAAAATATTTTCAATAAGGGGTTACCATAGGGGGGGTCCTGTTCTGTCGCCAAATACCGCCAAGTTTGTCGCCAACTTGGCGATATACCGCCAAATTTGGCGTCCAAAATAAGTCGCCAAAAGTGACGCCATCTTGGCGATATTTTTAATATTTCGCCAAATTCCCATAGAATTCCATTGTAAACCTACTTGCTTATAGAAAATCAACAAATTGAGATATTTTAATGCAACAAAAACTAATATTAGCTTAAGGGATTATGTTAAATTTTTCTTTGGTGACCTAAGTAGGAATTGACTTTAAAAACAAAATTTTTATATTACTTGTTTAAATTATAATTCAATCTTTCGAAATCTTTTTAAAGCCGACCACATTAGCGTGCATTTAGAGTCTGCGGTGTCTGGACGGGGGTTGGCGAGCGTAGCTCGTAGGGGGCCGAGCCCCCTAGTAATGTAAATAAAAATTAGCCCATGTTACTTTCTGGATTATAATTCACCCATATGGAAAGGCATTTTATTATCCGTTTTGACCCTGACGTCAGGCAAGCATTTTTACACTTTAAATTTATAATACCCTTTAGATTTAGTAAAAAATAAGAAAACTGTGGCATCAGGGACAAAAAGGTGGGAAGAAAAAAATGAAACATTTATGAGCTCCATAGGCTTTTCTATGTTAAATTAACATTGAGAAGTGGCACTGGAAATAAATAAGTATTGCGCTGCCGCGCAATACTTAAATATACAATATTTATAAATATATTTATAAAATATATTTATACAATATTTTATAGCTATAGACAACATGTGTTTTATGGTCTATAACTTTAACCTAAATTTTTCAAAGGTAAACTATTAAAACATTATTAAAAAAATTATTTTACTATCTAAAAATGTCTATAATCTTATTTAAATGACAATTTCAGAAATCAAACCTTATGGTCTATAACTTTGACGACATAGAAAATATAATAAGTGAAAAATGTAATGGAAAAAAATATCAAAGTAGCCAAATACTTTTGAGCAGTCGTGTACATTTATCGAAAATAAAAAACAAATATTTAAATACAAAATACTATCCCAAATTCGCTATATTACATAGAAAAAACTTCTTTAATGAATTAATATAAGTTTTTTATACTTCTCTTGAAAAAAAATATATATATAACTTTTAATAATGAATAATTCCAAAAATTTGTACACCATTTTTAAAAAAATGATGATGCATTGTACACAATGGGAGTTACATTTTTAGGGAAAAACAATGTATTTTAAGATTAATTGATTTTTCACTTATTTTCGCACGATTTTTCTCCAAAAAAGAAAATTGAATTCTCATCATAACTCATTAATCTTTTACTTTAAGTACAACTTGACAGAAATGTTGCTAGTACTAATCGATGAAAAATCTAATTTTACGTAAAGTGATTATAATTGATTAATCTCTTTTACTCATAGAAGAATCATTAAGCACCAGCCAAAAAAGGATTTCATTAAGATGATGCAAGTATAATTTAATTATTTTCTAATACAGCTTGGAAAAAAAAAACACCAGCGACTGAATATTTGGATCGGATAATAAAACATAAAATGTTCAAAATAACTGTTTTTTATATGGCCAATTTCAATTAAAAAACGTACAGCATGTTACGTTTATTGGTGTATTTTAAAGATATTTGAATTAAACTCATTTAAAATAGTACTAAGCAGATTGTACTTGAATTATAAATGACACAAAATTGATAAATGACAAAATGACACTAAAATGAAGCTATGCGATCATTTTGCGGCTTCCTTTGTTTTTTATAGTTTTAAGAGATTATGTTTTCCTGAGAACTTTTTCTAGGCCCTTTGGTATTGCACTTCCTACATTCACATTTGCGAAAATTGCAATACCATGAAGGAACGACGCGATTGAGATGAAAATTTCAGAGAATGCCAAGTATAGTGTGCTATGCAAATGATTCCAATTTCAGAGTCACCACGCATGCGTGGGCTGAGCAGCGCCGTCTCAACTGCTGCTGAAACCGTATAAATAGAGGGCTGTAGCTAGACGTTGAAGAGTAATCTTCATATATATTCCATGAAATTTCAGGTGATCACAATTTAAATACAAGGTTGGGAGAGCTTAATTATAGACTTCACGATTCATGTAAAATCACATTAAAATAATAAAATATATTTCACAACTGAAAATGGCGCTAGTGTTGTTTAGTATAAAATAGCACAAGATGATTAAAAAACTTGAAAATTCTGTATTTACACTTTTAAATATATACAGTATATACAACGAAAACATATGAATAATATTTGTTATTCCTCACTAGGAATTCCAGATAATTTATTTTATATGTTCAAGAATATTTATTTCTCCCTTTTCGGAAGAACAAGAAATACACAGCCAGCATGCTACTTTCGAGATTCACATTTAAACTGAACTATAAACAAGAGAAATGCTTTTAAAACAATTAATACTTCAGTTAATTGTTTTAAAAGCATTTCTCTTGTTAAAAGCATTTCTAATATTTCGCCAAATTCCCATAGAATTCCATTGTAAACCTACTTGCTTATAGAAAATCAACAAATTGAGATATTTTAATGCAACAAAAACTAATATTAGCTTAAGGGATTATGTTAAATTTTTCTTTGGTGACCTAAGTAGGAATTGACTTTAAAAACAAAATTTTTATATTACTTGTTTAAATTATAATTCAATCTTTCGAAATCTTTTTAAAGCCGACCACATTAGCGTGCATTTAGAGTCTGCGGTGTCTGGACGGGGGTTGGCGAGCGTAGCTCGTAGGGGGCCGAGCCCCCTAGTAATGTAAATAAAAATTAGCCCATGTTACTTTCTGGATTATAATTCACCCATATGGAAAGGCATTTTATTATCCGTTTTGACCCTGACGTCAGGCAAGCATTTTTACACTTTAAATTTATAATACCCTTTAGATTTAGTAAAAAATAAGAAAACTGTGGCATCAGGGACAAAAAGGTGGGAAGAAAAAAATGAAACATTTATGAGCTCCATAGGCTTTTCTATGTTAAATTAACATTGAGAAGTGGCACTGGAAATAAATAAGTATTGCGCTGCCGCGCAATACTTAAATATACAATATTTATAAATATATTTATAAAATATATTTATACAATATTTTATAGCTATAGACAACATGTGTTTTATGGTCTATAACTTTAACCTAAATTTTTCAAAGGTAAACTATTAAAACATTATTAAAAAAATTATTTTACTATCTAAAAATGTCTATAATCTTATTTAAATGACAATTTCAGAAATCAAACCTTATGGTCTATAACTTTGACGACATAGAAAATATAATAAGTGAAAAATGTAATGGAAAAAAATATCAAAGTAGCCAAATACTTTTGAGCAGTCGTGTACATTTATCGAAAATAAAAAACAAATATTTAAATACAAAATACTATCCCAAATTCGCTATATTACATAGAAAAAACTTCTTTAATGAATTAATATAAGTTTTTTATACTTCTCTTGAAAAAAAATATATATATAACTTTTAATAATGAATAATTCCAAAAATTTGTACACCATTTTTAAAAAAATGATGATGCATTGTACACAATGGGAGTTACATTTTTAGGGAAAAACAATGTATTTTAAGATTAATTGATTTTTCACTTATTTTCGCACGATTTTTCTCCAAAAAAGAAAATTGAATTCTCATCATAACTCATTAATCTTTTACTTTAAGTACAACTTGACAGAAATGTTGCTAGTACTAATCGATGAAAAATCTAATTTTACGTAAAGTGATTATAATTGATTAATCTCTTTTACTCATAGAAGAATCATTAAGCACCAGCCAAAAAAGGATTTCATTAAGATGATGCAAGTATAATTTAATTATTTTCTAATACAGCTTGGAAAAAAAAAACACCAGCGACTGAATATTTGGATCGGATAATAAAACATAAAATGTTCAAAATAACTGTTTTTTATATGGCCAATTTCAATTAAAAAACGTACAGCATGTTACGTTTATTGGTGTATTTTAAAGATATTTGAATTAAACTCATTTAAAATAGTACTAAGCAGATTGTACTTGAATTATAAATGACACAAAATTGATAAATGACAAAATGACACTAAAATGAAGCTATGCGATCATTTTGCGGCTTCCTTTGTTTTTTATAGTTTTAAGAGATTATGTTTTCCTGAGAACTTTTTCTAGGCCCTTTGGTATTGCACTTCCTACATTCACATTTGCGAAAATTGCAATACCATGAAGGAACGACGCGATTGAGATGAAAATTTCAGAGAATGCCAAGTATAGTGTGCTATGCAAATGATTCCAATTTCAGAGTCACCACGCATGCGTGGGCTGAGCAGCGCCGTCTCAACTGCTGCTGAAACCGTATAAATAGAGGGCTGTAGCTAGACGTTGAAGAGTAATCTTCATATATATTCCATGAAATTTCAGGTGATCACAATTTAAATACAAGGTTGGGAGAGCTTAATTATAGACTTCACGATTCATGTAAAATCACATTAAAATAATAAAATATATTTCACAACTGAAAATGGCGCTAGTGTTGTTTAGTATAAAATAGCACAAGATGATTAAAAAACTTGAAAATTCTGTATTTACACTTTTAAATATATACAGTATATACAACGAAAACATATGAATAATATTTGTTATTCCTCACTAGGAATTCCAGATAATTTATTTTATATGTTCAAGAATATTTATTTCTCCCTTTTCGGAAGAACAAGAAATACACAGCCAGCATGCTACTTTCGAGATTCACATTTAAACTGAACTATAAACAAGAGAAATGCTTTTAAAACAATTAATACTTCAGAAACTATTTCTTCTAACAAGGTCAAGCATGATTTCATATTCGGAAATAAATTTCCCCTTTTTTTTTTAAATTAAATCATTTCTTCTAATAGAAGACCACGATAAAAAACCTATACGCAGCTTATTACCTCCTGCGTTCAAGATTCGCATTCACAAAACCAACTAAAAAGGAACAAGAAAGAAAAAATGTTTTTTAATATTAATTCTCTAGTCAGACCACGTGACCTGGGATCACTGGCGCCTAATCAGTCTGGCTGAGAAAAGAAGAGGTTTGCAAAATTTCACAAACTCCCCCCCCCGATGAACAAGGGTTCATCAAAATGGGGATTCAAAATAATTAAAGTAGAAATAAAATTATTCTAAAAAATTATCAGTTACACTATACGTAAATACAATACAAAATCAAAATATATACTTACATACTGGACTTCAAACAAAATAATAAAACAATTAAAAATATTTGGTTGGCAGGTTTCTGCTACTAAAAATAGAAAGAACAATTTAAATCTATACAAATTTTTCTAGAATATTCAATACAAAAAAAATTAACTAAAAATTAGAAATATTATCAAACAAGAAACTTTTTTTTTTTTTTTAAGTGAAAAAAATAAAAAGTTTTTTTTTTTTTTAAGTCAATAAACAAAAGAGTTCAAGATTTTTTTTTAAAAAAAGTCAAATGTCAGTGAGAGTTTTTGAGTCTCTAATAATATCAGAGTTTTTTTTTTTCAGTTCTATTAATAAAAAAGTTCAGAGTTTTTTCACTTCTAAATTATACACAAGAATTAATAGGTCTTTTAATGATGGAATTATTTGCCTTCAGTTCATAAGACCTCTTTTTTTTTTTTTTTTTAATCTCTGTCCACAAATACCTAACTTCCAGAAAGTTCTTGATACATGTTCATATGCATAAAAATCACATCATATATTTCAAAGTCAGAAGTTTCATTCTGGTCCGTGTAGTGAGCAGATTGTAAGTTGAGAAGATACTCATTTTTCAAGCGCTTCCAAAAATGATTCAAAAGAGTCTCGCGCAAACGGAAGCGTTTCACTAAGGATTCCTTGGTTGCAGGTAAACACAAGATATGCTTTAGAGTTGCTATAACTAGTTGACCAGGGCGAACACTAAAGTTCTTGGAGATTGCACATTTGTTTAGGACTGATTTTATGCATTGTCTGGATCTTAAAATCCAAATTTTTTCACGAGTTGATACTAATGTACTGGGCACTCCTGAATGAAAAACTTTTCCATGTGCATCTTTCACGATTAATTCAGTCAAATTATGTTTTGCAGGAATCACATCAGGATGTTTTTCATAAAATGAGGAATCAGACTTTTGTAACAGTCCTCGTACGAATAGCAAACCTTCATCTGACAACATAGGAATTAACCGTAGAAGATTCAATTCTTTAGGGATACTCTTGCTACATTTCAAGTATTTTACAACTTCAGGGAAACTTTCTTCCTGCATTAGCTTAAACCAAAAATTTTCAACATGTAAAATTTTCTCAGCTGATAATTCTGAAAAATCTCTTTTCTCTATCTTTAATTTTATATTAGAAATAAATCTAAATAGCCAAGCAATTACTCTATACAATTTCTTTAAAGAGCTATATTTTTCAAGATTAAAAATAGGAATTTCATCAGCTTTATTTGTTTGAACAACACAAGAAATGGTTGCTGATTTTCGAGACTTCTCCTTAGAAACATCAGGTAATTGTGTAGCAACAATTTTAACGCTAGGGCACTGATCTTCGGGCAAGGAAAGAAATTCAGGAACATACACATTAGGGTTAGCACCAGGAAAAATATGCAACTGGAGATGCTCCTTTTCCATGATCAGGTTGCTAAAATACTGCCAGGGAATTTTCAAGTGAGCGAGATCAGGGATTTCTGAAAGCCAATTTTTCCAATCATTTTCTAGTTCATCAGAAACAAAAGGGGCAATAAATCCGGCTGAATCAAGGAACATAGCTGCAATTTTCAAAACATTGCGTTTAGTAGAAGAATCATTATTTAATTTTTCTAACAAGGGTCGTAATTCTAGTCCTAATTTATCTTCTGTATTGTTACAGATCAATCCTAAAATTTTCAAGGAAGTATTTGGAGGTTCGAAACTCGAAACAGGAATGTTTTCATCATCTAAAACATTAGAATTCAAGTTAGGGACATGATACAAACATTCGTTTAATGATAGAGAATCACCATATTTGGAAGAAGCATCATAGACTATGCGCATTTTTGTTGTAGTTTTATCGTCACGGATAACAGGTCTGTGTGGCATGTAATAGGAATTATTAGAATCTTTCTCGGTGCACAATTCTATTACACCCTCATTAAACTGCTCTAGCAAAATGGAGTTATATTCTTTAAATAAAGAATCGTTTTTCAAGAATTTATTTTCTAAACTAGAAAACCGCTTCTTTGCTACTTCAAGATTATTTCTAAGCAATTCACGAGAATTTTTCCACAATAATTTTGCTTCATAACGCCCATTTACGAATTTTAGATTTTCTTTAAATTCTTTTATTACCTCATGATCGGTAATGTTCTTTTCATTGCTTCCAGCAATGCCAATTGATTCAAGATCCCAAAATGCTTTCAGTTGGGTATTTATATTTTCAACTGAAACACACAAACAAGCTACTTCTTTTTTATTTGACTCTATCTGCCCTTGCACCGTATGACCTAAAATAGTTTCTGCAACGTATAATTCTTTTGTCAATTTTCCCTCGATTCCCTTTAATATTTTCCACAAAAAGTCAGACCCTAGCAAAATATTTATTTCCTGTTCAAGACCTGTATCAGCAGGCTTAAAGCCTCTTGTTCTCATTATCTCTAGAAGTTCTGGTTCTAGAGTTTTCACAGAAGCTCCAGTTATATTATCAACCACAAGAGCTTCGATATTTATCGAGTTAATAGGTTGCACAACACTGGATAATTCTAGAGCAACTACTTCATAACAAGATTCATAAGGGCGTCTCCGCCCAAAAGGATAAACTAATAAATTTTCTCTTCGCAATGGCTTCAATTTTAATTTTTGTACTAGCGATCTCTTCACGGAGCATTTTTCTGAACCACTATCACATAAAACGCGAGCCAACAAGCATTCCTTACCAGCAGACACAGAAACTGTACAAGTCTGCAATAATGTAGATTTATTTTGTTTATATTTTTGTTCCGACATCATAGATACAATTGCACCTTTCATTTCTTTTTCAGGATTTTCTTTTGCTGTTTCTTTAAAACAAAACAAAGTACTATGGGTAGTGTTACCACATTTGGAACAAGGGTTAATTTTTGTTCTACAATTAATTGATAAATGGGACTTGTAAAAGCATTTGTAACAGCGACCTTCTTTCTTTAATTTATATCGTTTTTGTTCGTCAGTGAATTCCGAACAATTTAGTCCTACATGATCAGAAGACTTGCAAAATATGCAAAACTGTTTTGTAGATGTATTTAAAGCAGCAGCTGAAGGTATATTTTTCTTTTGAGGAAAATTTTGATATTTACTTGAAGGATTTTCATATTTAGTTTTAGAATTTTCATAAGTCTTGGTTTGGGAATTATTTACTAAATTAGTAGCTTCACGACATCTTAATTCCGTTTTAATAAAATTTATTAAATCGGTGACTTCACAGTCCTTATCGGGGTCACGTTTTCGATGGAAATCTAGTATCAAATTTTCGGGTAACAGTCTTAATAATATTGGTAGTAATAAATGGCCGTAGGAGCCTGATGTCACTCCTAACGTATCAAGATTTCTCATACAAGTTTCGATATTATCATACAACTTTCTTAAAGAAATAACATTGTTAGAGGATTTCACTGGTTCAAGATTTAGAATTTTATTCATGTAACAGTTTATGATATTTTCCCGCTTACCATACCTCTCTTCTAACAATTTTAAACAAGTTGAATAATTTTGATCTGTCAGTTCAAAACCAGATACAATATTATATGCAGGACCAGACAACAAGGATTTGAGATATTGGAATTTTTCAATTTTTGATAACGATTCGTTTGAATCTATCGCACTAGTAAATAAATTAAAAAATTCTAAGAACTGGCTTGCATCAGCAGAAAAATTTTCTATGTTAAGTTTAGGAAGCTTCACTGCCGAAACTGGTTTACTTCCGATTTTTGAACCGTTACTTGATTCTAGTACAACTTTTGGTTCAGTTTCGATTTTACATTTTTTAAGCCTCATCTTAATTTTAAATTTCAAACTGGATATTTTTTCAGAATATTCTTCTACCGATTTTAGTTCTTTTTCATATTCAGTTTTTTCCTGAATTAGCTCATCTATTTCGGCTTCTAATTCCTTTAGTTGAGCTTCCTTTTCATTTACGAGCTCTAATGATTCCATTAATGAGTCGCAATCAGTTTTATCAATATCAACAGATAATAATGTATCACATTTTGTGATTAATTTCGTAATGGCTGCACGAACAGTAGCTCTTTTACTTTTAAGCTTATCAGGCTTATCCATGTTTAAATTTAAATTCAATGTTCAAAATAAATGATCATGAAAAATGTATATTTTCAAGAAATCAACAGTCATGCAGAATAATAAAGGTATTTCTTACTTTTTTTCCGGGTCTTGAGGCACCAAAACTTGAAGAGTAATCTTCATATATATTCCATGAAATTTCAGGTGATCACAATTTAAATACAAGGTTGGGAGAGCTTAATTATAGACTTCACGATTCATGTAAAATCACATTAAAATAATAAAATATATTTCACAACTGAAAATGGCGCTAGTGTTGTTTAGTATAAAATAGCACAAGATGATTAAAAAACTTGAAAATTCTGTATTTACACTTTTAAATATATACAGTATATACAACGAAAACATATGAATAATATTTGTTATTCCTCACTAGGAATTCCAGATAATTTATTTTATATGTTCAAGAATATTTATTTCTCCCTTTTCGGAAGAACAAGAAATACACAGCCAGCATGCTACTTTCGAGATTCACATTTAAACTGAACTATAAACAAGAGAAATGCTTTTAAAACAATTAATACTTCAGAAACTATTTCTTCTAACAAGAAGTCAAGCATGATTTCATATTCGGAAATAAATTTCCCCTTTTTTTTTTAATTAAATCATTTCTTCTAATAGAAGACCACGATAAAAAACCTATACGCAGCTTATTACCTCCTGCGTTCAAGATTCACATTCACAAAACCAACTAAAAAGGAACAAGAAAGAAAAAATGTTTTTTAATATTAATTCTCTAGTCAGACCACGTGACCTGGGATCACTGGCGCCTAATCAGTCTGGCTGAGAAAAGAAGAGGTTTGCAAAATTTCACAAACGTTGAGAATTGTCTTTGGTTATTTGCTAATGGTAAACGTTAGGAGAGACGTAACTGTGCGACGAAAGAGGACGGCATTTCAACAACTGACAGAGTTTGACTGGGGGAGAATCATTAGACTCATGGTCCGCATGGCGCTGACAACTTCATCTAAACTAGACAGTTGGCAGCACGCTGGCCAACTGCTACAGGTGTATCACTGTCTGCATCGTTAATTTCTTCGACATCTGCTGCACCGTGGACTGCGTGCAAGACCTTTTTTACACAGGATCCCCTTCCCGCAAAACCACCACCGCCTGCGGCTGCAATGTGCTCATGGACATAAAGACTGGCATGCAGATTGGCAACAAGTTGTTTAGTCTAACGAATCCCGCTTTAATTTGTGGTACCATCATGGCCGCATTCGTGTTAAACGCCATGCCGGTGAACGCTACCTTCAGGAATGCATTATCGAACGTTATAGTGGGCGAACACCAGCAGTTATGGTCTGTGATGCGATTGCGCATCATGGACGATCGCAGCTGCTATGAATTGTAGGTAATCTGAACAGCAATAGGTACATCAGTAAAGTGCTGGAGCCCGAAGTCGTTCCTTTCCTTCAAGACATTCCTGGAGCTATATTTCAACAGGATATTGCCGCCTACATGTTGCAAGGAATGTTTAAGACTTCTTGTCAGCAGAACACAGACAGCTTCTTCCGTGGCCTGCGTATTCGCCGGATATGTCGCCCATTGAACATGTGAGGAATTTGGTTGATCGGCGTCTCGCTCGTTATCCTCCTCCTATAGCTTCTAGAGATGAACTTTGGGTACGCATACAAAGAATATGGAATGCTCTTCCCCAGGCAGATATTCAAAATGTGTTTGACTCTACGTCACGTCATGTAGCAGCACTTATTGCAGAACGTGGTGGCTACATCAAATACTGATTTCGTACACTTAATATTTTTTTTTGGTTTGAAAATGTAATCATTTGTCTGTGCCAATGCCAGTCGTTTATGTATTAAATTTCATTTGATTCTGATGATTCCTTCATGGTGTTGCAATATTTATAAACATGGGTGTATTTATTTCATTGCCACCTTCTACCTCAACCTCCACTGTTTTGTCAAAGAAGTGACTAAATATCGGTTAGATAATCATTGTGACACCATTGAGGTTATATTTAATCAAGGTTAAATATAACTTCAATTATACAATACAAACGTTTCTAGGTTAAATATAACCTAGGTGCTGGCATCACCTACAAACAACTTTGAGGATGAATTAATGTATGTTTTGTTAAACTATGGTCAAATGCTAGTAATAGGAAATTCAAAAGTAAGGTTTCTTGAGCGTTTCAAAGAATTTGTATTCTATTTTTAAATAACAACGAAGAATCATGCACGAGGCCTATATTATGAAACATTTTCCAACACTATAAGAATATTTTTAAGAAATTTGCTTTCTCGTGTAATAAAATGAGATACTGAAAAAAAGAATTAAAAAGACACCTGAGGCAATTCAAAATTCATTTTCCGCAATTGCTGTCCGTAGTCGCTAATGTAGTCGAATTCTTTTATGTAGCCCTGTATGTGATCTATAGATTTTTATGCACACCACATAGTGAAACTAAAATTTAAATAATTCTGAAAACACGCAAAGCAACTAAAAATGCTTTTCTGGTAATTACCATTCAAAGATGACAATATATATCTCTTGTACTTTATTTTATTTATGTATATAAATTTATACTAGGAAACAGGAATTCTGCTTTTTCAGAATTTAGTGTTGCCCCCGATGAAAAAAAAAAATATATGTATATATAAATAGTACAAAACAAATTTCAATTTTAAGACTTAAAGCACACACTTTCACTTTATGTAAAATGACGTCATTCGCATCCGCTTAAGAATTCCACATTTAAGATCCACTCTTAAACATCTACAGTAAAGCATGCATAGGATGTCACTATCGCAAAATAATACACAAATGCAGCAAAAACATGCCGTCATTAAAGAAGCACGACAAAAAAAAGGGGGCATCTAATGATTCATAGGCATTCATTTGCTTGTAACATTAATATAGACGATTTCAGTTGTGGCGTTAGTCAGGATGTTTTGGTTGGAAACTGACACCAAACAAACGGTTGCTATGTTGTATTTTCTATTTTGTTTGTGTATTGCAGCTATATCTTATATCTATATATCACATCCAAGTGTTTTAATACTTGATATGTACTGGTAATATTTTCCACGATTTATATTTAAAATGAAATGACGCATAGCAACCGTTTGTTTGGAGTCAGTTCCAACCAAAACGTTATGACTGACGTCACACTGAAAGCGTCTATAGATAGTTAAAATTAAATATTGTTTATAATAGCTCCATGTTTTAACAGAATTTTTATGTTTATATTTTTTCAAAATAGCACGCATTTTAATTACATTTTCTTTCGGTTGTTATGAGAAAATGGCAACAAAAAGACATAATTGCTATTTTTCAACTATTTTTCCTTTACTTTCTACTTAAATGGAGTACTTGAGTTACCAAAATTAGACAAATAGTACTGAAAACTACAAAAAAAATTAATATTTGCAAAATACATGGAGATACAGTTTTCAAACAAATTGTATTTAAAAGTACTTTTTTTTCCAATACCACGGTATAAAAATTGAAAATGTGCGATACTTAGAAATTTTTAAAAAATTCTATAGAATACTTAATCGTACTGCTTTGTTTTACGGCTAGTTTCTGTAAAGTAACGTTATTTTTTGAAGACGACACAAAATAAGCTGGGAGAAAGAAATAGGATACCGTACCGGGGGGGTAATAATAAGAAATGATGCTATAAAACAAAATATTTTATTAAACATCATATAATTGTTCCTAATTTTCACACGCGAAATATAAAATATGCTTTTGGCGATTAAAAAATGCTATTGAGAGATTATCGCAAAATCTCAAATCAGACTTTTTGTGCCTTTTTTCTTTTAAATGGAAAAATAAACAGATTTCTTTTCCTGTTTGATTAAATTTAAATATGTTTTAGGGCACTTCAATATTACTGCGTGCGAATTTTTTTTATTTGCTCCATGTGTTCAAACCAGTTGTCTACGAAAACATCCACCGGTGAAAGCACCGCACACCAAATTTCTGTGAGGATGCCGGTTGTGCTTTTTATCAGTTTTTTTTTTTTACATAATTTTTAAACGGTTTGGAACTTATTTTTCATAGTAGGTGCATTTAGTAGGCGACCCTCATAGGTACCTTCTGGTGCAATCAGAAACGAAATCCGACAAATACTTTTTGAGTTATGCTTGACGAAATGTTTTTATTAGGCTTTTTTTTTAGTAGGACATGGCTTTAATATCCATCGTAGCTGTATGTGACCGGACAGTAATATTACGTTGAGTAGTAGCCTTCGCTTCGTTCAGACAATTATTATACACTAACACCATATAATATAGTAAAATTGGGTTGAGATAAAACTTTGCAAAACAGCTAAACGTGGTCTTTCAGAAAAATCCCGTCCGTAGACGTTAATCGAAATTTTTTTCGAGTAAACATATGTTTCTAGAATTATACACACGACATAATACGAGGTTGTATCAATAAGATTTGGCCTCACATAGAAATAATTGAGTGAAATTTATGAAATTGCTACATTGTATTAGTCCTTTTCTATACAGGGTGTTCGGTCTCAACGGTGTCCAATGGCTAATTCCTAAACCGTTAATCATAGACATATAGTTCCAATTAGAAAAATGTTTTAAATGAGGTAAAGAAGTATTTTTAAAGCAATTTAGGTCAAGAAAAACATTTATTTAAAAATTACGAAATTTAAATTTATATACAGTCCCCCGGTCCTATAAGTGATATTTAGTAAACTTTTCCTATTTCTCTAACAAGTATGGCAAAAAAAGTCCCATTCACCTAACGCTAAAATTGACCGAGTTATGACATTTTCAATTTTATGACTTAAACCACTTTTCTGTAACCGAAAACAGATGAGTTGGACAAAGCTTTCAGGGGTCGTACACGAAGTGCTTAAAGTATTATAAAGGGCGTCCAGTCCAAACGATGTTCAATGGCTAATTCCTAAACCGTTAGTCAAAGACATATAGTTCCAATTACAAAAAGGTTTTAAATAATGCAAAGAAGTATTTTTAAAGCGATTTAACTGAAGGTGCTGCCCCCTATAAATATTACGGTAGTGTTAATTTTTAATAATTAACTTTCAGATTGGTTAAAATAATTGAAGAAGTGATTTTCAAAATTCGCCTTATCGAGAAAACCAAATTTTGGGAAATCGCATAAAACCTTTAAATGCGCCCATTGGTATTCATTAAAAATTTGGAGATTGTAGTGTTTGATTGGTACAGTTATACCAATAGAATAGATTGATAGAGAAACACGATTTTTTAAATTTCGGATAAAGCGAGTTTCGAAACTGATGTCCTCAATTGAAATTTGACATTTTTTTTTCTTTTTTTGGTAAGGAAATGAGTGTGTTTCTTTTGATGATTTTATTTTTAAAAGTTGTATTACTTTTATAAGCTTTTAACTTACGACGTTCGAATGTATGTCTTCCTAATTCAAAATTTGTATTCCAATTTTAACTCTCTTCCAAATGTCCGATCAAGATTAAATTTTGCATAATCATGTAAATCCAATGACAATGTAATATTAATATGATTTTAGGTACGTACCATTTATATTTATTTTTACAGGGCCACTCCAAATATTTTGTATACATTATTGTCTACAAACAAAAATTTTAAAATAAAAATCAGTAACATTTATGTAAGGCATAGAGATTCACAATGTAATTTTTCCAAATGAAAGTGCGTTGCGTTTATATTTTTTATACGGTGCCTCACAAAAGAAGTCAGATACATTACGATGTATGAGCAGGGATAGTTTATTATACATTTTGATGATATTATGCTGTTTTCAAATTCAACTATTTAGTTCTTTATAAAAACTTGTTTGAAAAAAATATTTTAGAGACCAAAATTAAAGCAGTAGTTTTGGAAATAATATTATCGGATATGGAGGTCGTATTAAGTGGCCTCCCAGGTTGCCAGATTTGAATCTTTTAGATTTTTTTCTTTGGGGTTTTCTGAAAAATAAGGTATATGAAAGAGAATCCACTAGTCGAGCAGATTTGTGGAATCGTATTGCTATGGCGTGCAGATCTGTAACACCTACAATGTTGAAAAAAGTAGAAGAACAATTTATTTCACATGTACATTTCTGCATTGTAGCCGAAGGGACGTCACTTCGAGCACGTTTTAAGATAACCTTAATTTTTATTAATTAAGTTTTAGATTAGGTAATCTAACTATGTATCATTTTCTAAAGAGTTGTGACTGTTGCTTTTATAATCATTTAACAAAATTTCTGTTATTTTTTTTTACTTATATTTTTAGTACAAGTTGTATATTTTGTTTTAATATGTCAGAATGAACAAAAATCTCAAAATATATTTGTAATGTTAATTTACTCTCAATGTTTAACATTAAATTTATATCTGACGATTATTTTTATTTCTAGTAAATTTGTGACTGACCCCTATTTTGCAGCAAAAAAGATACTCCAACTTTAAACATCTATTACTCGGTCAGTTTTAATCGCAGAGGAATGGGACTTTTTTTGTCTTACTTGTCAGTGCAATAGGATACTTTTACTAAATATCACTTATAGGACCTGGGGACCGTATAAAAATTTAAATTTCGTAATTTTTTAATAAATGTTTTTCTTGACCGAAATCACTTTAAAAATACTTCTTTACCTCATTTAAAACATTTTTGCAATTGGAACTATATGTCTATGACTAACGGTTTAGGAATTAGCCATTGGACACCGTTGAGACCGGACACCCTGTATAGTCACCATGTACAGTAACACTTTTCTGAAAACGTTATTTCAAAGAGAGGGGGAAGGGTGTATTCCAGGAGGCGCGCTAGTAAAACCAAACGGGGTCATTTTTCTAACTTTTGCCTACCCCGACATGTGACATTTTGTTGGAAAGGCCTGTGACCACTTATTCATGCTATGCACCTCCCGAGCACCCCCTTCAAATTTGGCCCCCGTGGTGCATGAATAATGTCCGCAAAATTTAGAAAAGTGCCCTCAGAGGGCAAATTTGGGGAGAGGGGCTCAGGAGGTGCATAGCATGAATAAGTGGTCACAGGCCTTTCCAACAATATGTCACATGTGGGAGTCGGTAAAAGTTAGAAAAATTACCCGCTTTTGGTCTACGATCGCACCTTCTGGAATACATCATCCCCCTTCTCTTTCAAATACCGGTTGCACAAATGTGTTACTGTGCACACTGACTATATAGAAAAGAACTCATAAAATGTAGCAATTTCATAAATTTCACTCAATTATTTCTATGTGATGGCAAAAATTATTGATACACTCTTAGTGAAGTGGTACATAAGCCAAAAATTAATACCACCAGTGGTTGACTCTTAGGTTTATCATTGTATTTGTCCTACAACTATCCTCCATGTTTTCATACCTTTGTTTGTAGGACAAACACAAAGATAAACCTACTGGTCAACCACTGGTGGTATTAATTTTTCGCTTATGCACCACTTCACTTTCGGCAGACATGGATCATTAGATTCCTGTACTTCTAATCTTCCATAAAATAAAGGAGTTTTTTTTTTTGTGTGTGTGTTTGATAACATAGGTTTTTGTGCTGTCGGTTCTTGGACTATCTCGTATAGGGAACATTTAAGTTAGCTAGAAAACACGTTCCACCCTTTAAAACTCAAACATTAAACACAAAATAAATAAATTAATTAATTAATTATCATTAAACACAAGACTGTAGTCTCTGTTATATACTGTATATTCTGTAGGCTATATACTGTATACTCTCTTTGATTATGATATAATATATAATCAAATATAATCAATTTTTAAGACATTACAGACGGAAATTATTATAGAAAAATACTATTCTTCATCATCAGGCATGCAACCTTTTTTTTTTTTTTTTTGTCTGTTATTTGTATGTTTGTTTAGTTTTTGCAAAATCAGCCTTCATCTGTGGCACAAAAAATTCGGTTTCATATTTCTTAGTTTATGCAAGCATCATTTGTTAATATATACATATATATACATATATATGTTATTTTAAAAAATTTTGTTTTCATCTGTTTACCAACTTCGACTACAAACTGCGTGTTAAGTTTTTTTAAATAGCTTAAACACAAATATTGAATATATATTTGATTAAAATAATGAACACACATTAAAACTAGTTGGATGTGCCAATCCCAAAACTTTCTTATATCTTTTATATTTAAAATTTAATATCTTTTAATATTTAAAAAACTAGTTACACATGTTAATACTTCAATTTTATTAGTTCATTACTAAACCAAGAAAAGTATACAAAAATCGCTATCACAGAGCCCCTTTACCGCGCGATATTTCCAAATTCAAGGAGGACCTGTTGGCCAAAGCCAAAAACATGCACAAAAAATTTGGTTCAATTGTATGCATAATTTTATACACTTTTCGATTGTACAATAAAGAAAATGGTACAGACATCGTAATTATAGCGCCCCCTTCCAGCGGAATTTTTCCAAATTCAGGGAGGACCTTCATGCCATGACCAAAAAGAAACACAAAAAATTTGGCTCAATTCTATGTATAACTTCATGCACTTTTCGATGGTACAATATTCAAAATGGCACAAAAATCGCTATTACAGCGTCCCCTACCGGCGAATTTTTTCCAAATTAAGGAAGGACCTGCTTGCCATGGCCAAGAACTTAAAATAAAAATTTGGTTCAATTCTATGCATAACTTCATACACTTTTCGATAGTACAATATGCAAAATCGCTATTACAGCGCCCTCTACCGGCAATTTTTTTCCAAATGCAGCGAGGACCTACATGCCATATCCAAAAACTTAAAATAAAAATTTGGTTCAATTCTATGCATAACTTCGTACACTTTTGGATGGTACAATATTCAAAATCACACAAAAATCGCTGTTATAGCGCTCCCTATCGGCGATTTTTTTCCAAACTCAGGGAAGACCTGCTTGCCATAGCCAAAACCTTAAAATAAAAATTTGGTTGAATTCTATGCATAACTTCATACACTTTTGGATGGTACAATGGCAACAGACAGACACACGGACACACGGACAGACAGACATTTTCTATAAACATGTTTTTTGGAATCTTTGACCCCTAAAATGTGTAAATCCGTCGAAAACCGGAAGTCGAAAAAATTTCGATTAATTTTCGATAATAAATGAAAGAAAATCCCTGTATCGCCAAGAAAAAATTTCCTTTATGAATTAACGTATGTTCTTTTCAAATTGCTGAAAGAAAATAACAAGAAATCCAAAAATAAAGTTTCCTGAACAATTCTAGAAATTTGCGTTCATTAAAAAATGAAAACCATTTAAAAGTTCAGTTATTGATGTGGAAATGATTTTGATAAGTTGCAAACATATTTCGAACAATAAAAGTTAAAGTTTTCAGGAAGAACAATGTATTTAAGATTATTTGATTTTTTATTTATTTTCACATATTATTTCTTGAAAACAAAATAAACTGAATTCCCATCACAAGTCATTTATCTTTTACATTAACTACAAAATAATGCAAATGCCGCTGGTATTAATTGGTGATAAATGTAATTTTACGTAAAGTAATTATAAATAACTGATTAATCTCTTTTATTCACTCAAGCATCATTGGACACGGCTAAAAAATGATTGCGTTTAGAAGTGAGCATAATTAAATTATTTTCTTGTACAGTGTGAAACAATTTAAGAATTATACAGATTTTAGGTGCGTTCGGAATTATATAAATACGTAGCACATAAGTGGTCGTTTGGTCCGTTAGTCCGTCCGCATATAACAGAGCAAAAACTACCCAACCGAATGGTCTGAAATTTTAAATATATATTTGTTGCAAAATTTTGCCGAGTCATTTCAAATTTTATGAAAATCGGATGTATAGTTTAATTACAGGGACAGTCAAATTTTTTCGTTACATGACGGCCAATGGGAAAAAATTATTTCAAGTGCAATTTAATGATGTTACAGCCTTTCGAACAGAATGAAATTGATATACACTTATGAAGTGCACTATACTCCTTTTCACTAACAGAGGCGCATGACCTTCACACTCACCTTCGACAATTGACATGAAAATCACATATGGTACTGTCTCTTCTACCCTGCGTTATCGCAGAAACACGGTCTCAACTTGTAAACGTCAATGAAAGGCATGCGCCTCTGTTAGTGAAAAGGAGTTTAAAATATACATTCAGTAAAATATACGGTGCAAAAAATATTTATAAAACTAATTATAGTACGAACGCACCTCATTTGCCACGTTTGACATGCAATTTCCAACTTGTTATTATTATTGTTTCTCACTTATTTCATGCAATTTTTAAATTTTTCCAGCATAGTTGAAAAGTGTTTCTGAATTGGTTTTGTCTGTCCGTCTGTCCGTGCTCTAATTCGCGTAAATGCTCTCGGATTGCCATATAATTGATGTACGTTATTTTAGTTCACCATGACAGGTTCGGTATTGAAAACTAAGGGTATAGCGTTCATAGTTCATTTACAAGAGCACTCAAAAGTATTCCGTTACTTTATAGTCCAAGGGGGGAAATTCTATGCGGTGTATTTTGACAGTCTTACAATATTTCAAATATAATGAAATTTATAGACATTAATGAGGTCTACTAGAAGAGAATTACTATAAAATATATCCCATCAAAAACATCTCATGTAAAACAAAGCCAAGTCTCCTGACTCTTTGACCGTAAAAAGTTCTGAGATCATGTGTAGAGCCAAGCTTAGCTCTCTTATTAACTCTGATATTTTAATTCACAAATTACTTCTAGTCTCTACACCTTTAGTAAATGATTATTTTGTGACTTGGCAATTACGCAGCACAGGAAAGTTATTACGTAAACACTTTACTTATGTTTTGAATTGGGATTAGATTATTTGATTAAGGCTGAATATGAACACGAGGGATAGAAGAAGCCTGAAGGAGGGATGCACCGATTAGGGGTCTTTGTAAAAAAGGGGTCTGGCTCGTATTCACGTTACATAGGAAGAAAATCACCCAAAACTCCGGAAATCAAGTTTGACCAGTAGAGAGTTTTCGCATCCGGGCTTACAATGTAATGTAAAATTATTTCCATGCTACAAATACATATATGTTCAGTGCTCTTATAGAAACTATTTTATGCAAAACTTTATAAATAAACGTTAATATTAAAATGTAAACAACAGCCTTTACATTTTCGTGCTGCGTCATTGCCAAGTCACAAAATAATCATTTACTAAAGGTGTAGAGACTAGAGGTAATTTGTGAATTAAAATATCAGAGTTAATAAGAGAGCTAAGCTTGGCTCTACACATGATCTCAGAACTTTTTACGGTCAAAGAGTCAGGAGACTTGGCTTTTTTTTACATGAGATGTTTTTGATGGGATTTCACTTCTTTTTGTAAGGAGAAAGCCAAAGAAAGCTTTTCCAGTAGCGTCGATTTCAATTACACTATCTTTAACTTCATAGACTTTATGGCTCCTGATTGCTTCGATGTTCCGCTTTTCCTAAAAAAGCGAATTGGCATGTGTGCTACTGTTTGAAATCCATTCATTCAAATTTTCTAGTAACTATATTAGTTTTTGTTTCAATTTATCAGCTGTTCAATCAAAGTCCTCCAAAGTTAATTCTACTGCACAGTCCATTTTATAACTTTGTCTGCTTCCAGTCTATTTCCCATTTTTTTAGTTAAAGCTCTCGTAATGTTTTCTAAAGTGTTTATTTTAAACTGCAGCTAACCTCTAGACCTTTTTCGTCAGTAAGCTCCAATATTCATACCAGGGTGGGCAACAGAACAGCGCGCAACTTCTTTGCGAGCTACGTCTTCCCATTTCAGAGTGTGAATCGTTGTAACGTTTTAATGTGTGTTTTTGTTTTCGAAAATGGTTTTGACGATAGAGAGCTCTAGCTTCTTGGAGCTGTTGAGAACGCGATTTCTCGGAACGATTAGCCCTTCCCCTTTTGACCTCAATAGGTCTTCTAATTTTTTTCTCTAGTTGATTTCTCTCTGTGATAGGTATTCATTTGGAAAAATAATAGATTATTGCTAGCTGTTAAGAAGAGGAAGTAGAACGTCAAAGTGACCTCCTAAGAAACTAATCCCAGCTAATCCCAGTGCGCAACCACATATTCAACTATAGCACATCTGATATCATACGAATAGGCTATGTTACCTAGCACAGAAAAGAAAATATAGATGAAACAGATACGAACGATCTCCAGATGTAGGAACTACTCGATGAGGACTTTCTTCGCTGTGATCAAAATATAACATTTCAGTTTTTTCCTTTCAAACTTTCTTCGATCAACAATGTCTTTCGTTGGAATATCATACAATTTCGCGTTTCCCTTCGTTACCGCGTCTTTTCAACAATTTTGCAGATGCACACTGACATCTCGAATTCAAATTTTACACAATAAAAAACTGTGTCGTCAAAATTTGAAATTCAGTTATTCCTCTTTTCGATATGTAACACTTACAATCAAGTTATTTTTAGAAACAAGTAGGTGAAAGAATTTTACACAAAAGTTTCAATCCTTCATACTTTCGAATTTAAAGTAAATCGTAATAATTTTATTATTTAAATGATTTTAGTACACAGTAGACCGAGCATAGCTCGGTAGTTTTTTTTTAAATATTTATTTTGTTTTAGTAAATGTAGAAATGTGATACATACTATCCGCAAAACATCAATAAGTTGCGGAGAATATAGCGGAATTTTTGTTAATGCGTCTCCTCTTAAGACGTATCTCCGGTTAATGCGGACAGTTTCATTTCCCCATCATATTTAATTAATGTTAAAGGCATCGTTTATTGCGGATTTCGGTTACAGATGAAAAATGGCCTCCCTTGGAAGTCCACTAACGGTTGTTAACTGAATATTCATATCTACCACTCGTAGTCTTAGCACGGTTGAAAGTGGAAAGTCAGAGAAAATGACGTCATAGTGGTGCAAAAGTGATAATGTTTAAGTTTTAAATATAAAAATAATTGACTTCTTTTCAATATGTCATTTTTTCTGGAGAGAGGGGAATGTAGAATTTTGATTTTGAATTCCAAATCGATAATTTGAGTACCTAAAAAACATATTTAAAAAAATTATACATCGCAGGGGAGTTTGTATTGCCATTAAAAAAAAATAAACTTTTTTTACGTATGCGATTATGTTAGTCATATCCTGAGTGCCACTCTCCATGTTTTATAAACATTGAATTTATTATTCTTCAACAATTGTTATCTACGTCTACGTCAATAGTTTGGCAACAAATGTGAGCTATTTTGTAAATACGAGGTAAGTTTGACAGCAAAATTCTCTTGCTTTTAAAACTGCTGCTAATTTTGCGCCATGGTCTATTGATATTGCATCAAACTATAGCGATGTTTAAAATAATATGGTAGTGATGCTAAATATAGCAAAAGTATAAGAGCTGCTATCTATCAAGAAATGTTATCATATTTGCAGAATGTTTATAAAATATTTAAATTCACTAAATTAACATTTGGTAAAATGAATTAATTTTATTTGGGTACTATTTGAGGCACAGATGTCATATTCGACCCATATTGGCGCGTTATTTTTCCGACGCTGATTTGGCGAAAACATCAACAGCATAAACAACAACATCCGGGTTACCATATCAAGCAAATTAACGACACTTTGGCGCCGGTTAAGTATACATTGCGTATATGACATTGGCGTCAGAAAAAAATCGCGCCAATATGGGGCGAATATGACATCTGTGCCCTATTTGATTATCCCGTCGATCAATTTCGCCAAACAATTCGCCAAGTTATACAAATTGCCGTATTTTTATTTTAAATAACGAAAAAACAAATTAATTAATAAAACCTTAATGAAACTACAAGTAAAAAGTCGAATTAAAAATCATTTGATGACGTAACAAACACTTGTATGGTGTTTAATGTCAAGTGAATGCGACATTTACGATCATCCATTATTAGCGTTTAATCTTATAGTTTAGCGATAGTTTTTCGGTCGACGGGATAATCAAGTAATACCTTTATTTGTTCTAGTCAATTAAAACGAATTTTACTGTATTCAGGACCCAGCTATTTCGTGCTCGATTTAGTATAGTTGAAAAACCGGTGGTTTAGTTGACAAACTGCGTTTTATCATGTTGATAATCAGTGAGCAACAGTATTGGCAACAATTCCGATTACGGAAAATAAAAGATTTTCGATTTTTTTTTTTCGAATTTTCCAATTTTTTTAATTTTTCTTTCTTTGTATCCCAAATACTACCTTCTTACCAAATTTCAAGTTTCTAGGGCTACAGGATGTACCTCAGATTTTTGATGATCGGTGAGTCAGTCAGTGTCGAAAAAGCGAAACTTTGAGTTCATATATTTTCTGAACTAGAAAAGATGGAAACGCGGAAATTTTACCATTTGCTTCCGTTTGAAGAGAACTTTTAGAAAAACAAAGTTTCAAGTTCCTGGGAAATTCCAGCGAAGGGATATAGGGCTGTCAAAAGTACCCTGAGTTGCTTCCAGAAAAGGATGCTTACGGCTGTGTTTTCTCGACTTGGCAGGGGCACTGCCGTGCCCCCAGATTTTATGTGTGTAGCACTTAGAGTACTCGTAGAAGGGAATTCAAAAGTACTCCAATATAATATGGTCCGAAAAAAAATCGTTTGCGGCGTATTTTTAAAATGTTATTCTTTTATAAACATAATGAAATTGATATAGGTATATTTATTCTGAGGTGCTCTAATACAAGCTTTCTGTAGAATATGGTGTGCATAGCCTTTAGCTTTTATTTATAGGGTCACACAAAAGTATTCGGTTATATAACGGTCTACGGTGAAAAACTATCGCAGAGTATATCAATGATGTTGCATTACTTCAAACCTGATGAAATTTTTACATACTACTGAGGTTTACTGCAAGACGCTTGCAGTAGAATATGATGTGAATTACATTTATCGTTCATTTACAGGGACACATAAAAGATTTCAGATACAATACTATATCTGAAGTGCTGTTTATTATGGGATGATTGCTGAAAGTGCATTTTCAATTTTGGTATGCCATTTAAACTAAATTTTTGCATACAACGAGGTGTTCATAAATTCTGTCGATTATATTATATCGATTCGTCATTACTGAGAAACAGCGTGTATTACTTAAAGGTGTTTTTTATTTTATTTGAGTTATGCATTTTCAATCTGAAATGTGTTTGGTATACTAAGATATGTTTGTAGCATATCAATAAAAATCATATACAGGGCTATGCAAAGAACTGGATGCATGATCGCCTGTGAATAGTAATTCCAGTAAGTTCAGTTATTTTAAACGTGTTTTTGCTTGAATTAAATTTCAGCGTAATATTTGGCGTGTACAAAAAACGTTATGTAATATACAGGGCTGTAAAAAAGAATTCAAGTACGTTTCCCTCTATTGGTAGAAATTACTGAAGGTGAATTTTCAACTGTTCTATGTGTTTTCTTATTAAACTAAATTTTAGCATATTATGTAGAGTCCGTGCAAATCAGTAGATCATGTACAGAGCTTCACAAAACAATTGGAGTATCTTTCCGGCTATGGGCGGTAATTGTTGAAATCTGATTTTCAAAAGTCTTATACATTTTCCAAGTTGTTTACTTAGGTTCTTTTTTACCGTATTAAACAATGGAGTTTTGTTAATGTATACTGAAAGTGTTTCATAATCTGTGCTTGACGCATGATTTTTTTTTTCTTGCGCCAAGCGAAAGGCTATGGTACTAACTATATTCACATTTCTACTTGCCATTTGGCAAGTGGCGAGTGCCAATCATATGCCCAGTTCAAAGGCAAAAATCATAATTTATGTATTGTTTAAATATTCGAACTAATTTACATTTTAGTAGAAATATAACTTTTTAAAAAATGAATTTCGCTCAATCCATGGATACGAGTGTTGGCGTGTTTGGCCTTTTTATTCATAAATCAGCTTTGTACTTAAATGGCTTAAAGTCCAAATTTTTAAATTAAATATTTCATTTTTACACAACATTTATCTATCGAAATACAACAATATCAATTTTCTAAATCATCCTTTCATATCTTCTTCTTCTTCTATAATAATAAAGAAAGAAGTTTGTGTGTGAGTGAGCGAGTGAGTGAGTGTGTCGACGGTGTTCTGAAAAGACCGTTGCACGTAGAGCTACAAAATTTGGCGAAAAGGTACGTCTATATATGAAGTTTTGCACCTCGAAGCCCGATTTTCGATTTTTTGATTAGATTTTTTTTACTTAATTTTTTATGCGATTTTTAGCGATTTTTTATGTTTCGAGGCGATTTTTCCAAATAAGTGAGAAGAATATGGTTTCTTTCTTTTAACCCAATATAGTAAATTTTATTCTCTTTTCAAAAAAGTTTATTCGGAATTCGTGCAGCGATGCTTGAATTTTTAGCGAATTTTTTTATGCAATTATTGAACAGCATTTAATACATTTCCATACTTATAAGGAGGTTACCGTAGAGGGACATAGTTCTGTCGCCAAATGCAGCTACGTTTGTCGCCAACTTGGCGGTATATCGCCAAATGTGGCGACCAAAATAAGTCGCCAAAAGTGACGCCAATTTGGCGATATCTCTAATATTTCGCCAAATTCCCATAGACTTCCATTGTAAACCAATATGGATTACTTTCTTACAAAAAATCAACAAATTGAGATATTTTAATGCAACAAAAATCAATATTAACTTAAGGGATTATATTAATTATATTTAAGGGAGTCCAAGTAAATTAATTACGAATAAAAGTAACACGATCAAATGCTTAGCATGATTTCCAAAACATAAATTTTAAGAGAGCCCACAGGTCAAAGGAATTAGATTTGAAATTTTTATCCAATTATAGTAAATTTCGACTTTCGTGATTTTTGAATTTTTTGTGATTTTTAATGCGATTTTTACGTTTCTTCGCGATCTGCTGCATTTTTTTGACATTCCATTTTTGACCTAAAGTATATTCTGCCCTCATTTCAATAAAGTTTATTCTGATTTCGTATAGCAATTTTCGAATTTTTCGGGAATTTTGTATGTGATTTTTAGTGTATTTTAGCGATTTGCTACTATTTTTCCACATTAGTGAAAGGAATCAACTTGCAATTTTCGAACACAATATATAATTTATTTTCTCTTTTCAAAATTTGAGAAGCGATTTAAAAAATTTTCGCGATATCTTATTGTGCTTTTCAGAGCTTTTTCGTAATTCCTGCTGTTTTTTGACGTACCCGGGCAAAGCCGGGCAAGTTCGCTAGTTTTAAATAATGAGCTAATGTTTCCGAAAAACGATGCTGCTACATTACGATAGATAAATGTTGGGTAAACGTAAAAAAAAATGTTTAATTTAAAAGTTTTGGGTATGTATTCTTTAAATACTAAGTTAATTTATATTAAAATTATTAGATTCCACCCCCTCCCCGCCCATGGTTTTGACAATTTCGTGAAGGAAGAACGTAAATGATGTTAAATGTAAAATAGAGTTAATTAGATTAGGGAAGGAGGAAGCGGAAATGAGATTTTGACCATTCGAATCATTAGAAAAATTAATTACTTTAAAGAAATGTAAATAATAGCGAGTAATAAGCCAAAATTACGTCCACTACTAACCATATCACAATATTAAAATATTTGTTTGCTTAAAAGAATGAATCAAATAGTGAACATTAAATACTTTTTAACGAGAGTAGAATAAGCTACAGGTCTAATTTTTATTTACAATTATTTATAAGAGAGTCCATTGAAATTTATTTAAGAGGTTCAGGAGTTTGTAACGATACATTATCTTTTCGTATCCCGAATTTATGGGTTGAATGGTTGGACAACTTACGGCGTCGCGACATAGAGGGAACACGCACGATCGCGAAAATGTAGGGCGCGTTACATGATTACATGTTTATATTCGATGATTTTTTTTTTCCATTTTTCATATGCATTGTATTTGTAATTTTCTGTTATACATTCTGATGACGACTCGGTAAAAGAGTTGAAACATGTAAATATAGATTTTTAATTTACTTTTAATGTATTTTTATAACGTCTTTTAAGCAAATAAATATTTTAATATTGTGATATACTTTAAAGAACATAGAACAAAGTCCTTTTAAGTGATAGATTACCCCCGACAATACAACAGTAGTGCAGCATTTTTTTTTCTTTCATGATCGGAGGACTTTTGTCATAACACTTAGCTAAAGTATCCGGCATTGCCTGGAATTTTAAGAATGTTTGCTTTGAAAAATCAATTTGAAAATTAGACATACAGTATCAAACAAACAACAAAAAAAAAAGCAGTAAAGCCATCTTTATTTCAGTTCTTGACTAAGAATGAGCTCTAGGGACCTAAATCTTTGCGAAAGTTCTAATATGCACGCATACGCACACGTATGTATATGGAATAGATTTTAATATGGCGAAAACAAATTCAGAGAACCTCAAACTACTAAAATATACCAATATTTCCATAATTGTGTTTTTATCATGTTTCAGTACGTTTTTTCAAACTCATATGACGTTATATATTCACCTTCTGACATCCATTATATTTACAATAGTACGTAATATTCACTTTTTTTTTTAATTCGTCAAACTATTTATTTCATTTCCATTTTTCACGTAGAAATCTTGCAGTAGAAAAGTAATTGTTGTGGCGAGAATTTTATTGTGAATTTTTAATTTTTGGCAACTACTATAACGAAAAATGTTCAAATTTGATAGGAAATTGTTGTTAAATGAGTGTTTTTTTTATTATTTAAAAATTAAGTATAAATTATTTCGATTCCGAATTACTTTAGTTGCCGTGGTTTAATACACATGTACGTAACATTTTCCACTCTTGGCTTCCAAACTGTGGCTTTGTATAGAATTACAGACAGACAAATTTTCATTTTTATATATTAGATTGTATTATTTAGATTGGTATTTTAGTATTTTACTAAATGCCTGAAGTTTTATCAATTTTAACGCATTAATAAGTATCCAGACGTAACATGCTTGTGTTTTTGAAACTTAGATATTAAATCGGAAAAATACAATGTACATTAAATGTAGAAAATGTGACGTTTCAAAAGTTTTTCTCCTTGTGTAAGCGAAAAACACTGTTCTCAACCAAGAAAATTGAATTTTTATGTAAACAATGAAAAGATCAATACGGATTTTTTTTCTTTAAAACTTGGTTTTGGATGCTAAAATTTATCATCTCTAAGACAAAAAATCAATGCTAAGAACAATAAATATCATGAAGAACTAGGTCATCGAGCTGCTTCTTTGTTTAGGAGTATTTCAAAGTCGTGGTACAAGTAAACATGGAACATGTGTAAAAATGACACGCAAAACAGAAACCTCTTAAATATCTCAAAAATACAAACATATTTATCAACTTAATTATTCATTCACATCATTAGAAAAATTAACCACTTGAACCCTTTATCTACTGACGGTACTTATAAGTACCATTAAAATAACTTGTTATAAAATTCATTTAATATACGATTAGTTGTAATACAGTTTAGAATGAGTTATAGGTACATTATTTTATCTTGTTCCAAAAGCATTACTAGTTACACAAAACAAAAATATTTTTAAAAGGGTGATTTATTTTGCCTTTGCATCTTTTCAGCTTTCTTGGCGTTGAGAGGGGGGAGGGGATTTTTTCAATTCGGAAATATTTCTATATTTTTATTATAAGAACATTATATTTGTACTTTTCCTAATTCTACAAATGACTAAGGAAAATATTTAAAATAAAAGATTTGAGTGGTGTTTAAAATATTGCACAAAACCCCTATAAATTCAAATTTAATGAGTTCTTCTAAATCCTTCAATCCTTCTAAAATCCTTCTAAAATTTATTAAATGATTATGTAAATCTTCTAAGCATAAAATTAGAAGATAAAATTTTCATGAATTCATAATTCAGTACATAAAGGGTTCAAGAAAATAGAACAAACTCTTTTCAAGTGATAGATTGCCCTCGTCAATACAAGAGTAGTGAAACATTTGTTTCTTTTCACGATCGGGCTTTTCAAAAAAAGATCGGCGGGAAAAATGTCACGACATTTTCCCAGTGATTTGAAGGAATAAGCTACTCTTTAACTTAAAAAACTGTAATGAAAACGCTGGATAAGCAAGAATGTTTTCAAAATAATTTTTATAAGCTTTTAATACATTCATTTGTTAAACTTAACGTGATCCGTGTATGTAAATATGGAATTTTGTATTTGATTTTTCATTCATTTCCTGATATGCTAAAATTCAGTACCTTCCCATATTACTAGACCCACTGGTGAAAGTTGTTTTGTTCGGTTTTCCTTACCACTAATTCTTTCCTTTATATATCGTTATTCTTTCTTTAAATAAATAAATAAATTAAGTAATGCTGCGGAGGGCTGCTGCTACAATGGACCTTATGCACGAAACTTCAAACTCCACAGCTGTCTGTATCTTGATAGGCTATTCTAGACACTGTACCGCCAGAATGACAGTATTCGTAGACACGTACTGGTAATACTGATGAAAATAGTGGTCGACTGAAGTTTTTAAGATTTTAAAACCGAAACCGAATTTCAATTATCTTCCTAGTTTCGACCCAAAACGAAACCAAAACTATATTTTAAAACATTTAAAGTAATTAATACATATACAGGGTGTCCACTCTCAACGATGGCCAATAGCTAATTTGTAAACCGTTAGTCATAGACATATAGTTTCAATCACAAAAATGTTTAAAATGAGATAAAGAAGTATTTTCAAAACGATTTGTGTCAATAAGAGCATTTCTTAGAAAATTACGAAATTTAAATTTTTATACGGTCCCCCGATCCTATAAGTTATATTTAGTAAAAATCTCCTATTACACTGAGAAGTAAGACAAAAAAAATCCCATTCTTCTAAGATTAAAACTGACTGAGTAATAGGTTTAAAATTCATATTTTTTACTGCGAAATAGGGGTCTTTCATAAATTTACGAGAAATATAAATAATTTTCAGATATAAAAAATAGTAGTTGAGAGTAAAATTAACATTACAATATAAATTTAAAATCTATTTTCATTCTGACATATTAAAGAAAAATATGCAACTTGTACTAAAAAATCACCGGCTTTTATCACTGGTTTTGCAAAACAGAAATTTTCGGCTTATTGAATCATACAAATGCTCGGATTAAATAATGCAAAATTTACAATAAAAATTTACTGGTGAGAATAATAAATCATGATTGGAATATGGATTCTCGTACGCGGTACGGGCAAATCATGATTGGCAAAAACACGTTGCCCGTATGACGGACGGGCAAATCAGGGAAGCAATTAAGAGCGTTACGCTCGCTATTCGAAAAACGTAATAGTAGATTTTTTTCAGATTTGGATTAAGAGCAGTTCGCTCATTTGTTATACATACTCATCTAAATACGTTTCATTTTGATGTCTTCTATATCTTTTAGTGCTTCCTCTAAATCAAAGTGCTTTAAGAATTGATTTTGAAGTACTTATAAAACTTTGTGGGTTTTACTTTAAGTTACTATTTTGAAGAAATCAGAAGCAAATAAATTTCCCGATTCCGAGATCGTTTGGATATTAGCAGGTAAGATAACTTTATCATATCTTACCTTAATTTGAATTTTAATGAAAATTAACTATTATTTATTGACGAAAATGTTAGATATCAGAGCAGTAAAGGCTGGTTGATTTAGTGTAGTAACTTCAGATTACGGATTAATTTTGGGGTGCTACATTTTGTGGCATGCTCTCATTGGTCAGAATAAAGGTAAATTATGGTTATGTAACCATTTTACTATAAAAACTGAGCAGATTTCACAGTGTAAAGTAATATTTGATTTAATATAAAAATGCTTTTTTTCTTTCCTTTTTTAAACACGAATTTCAAATTCGGCGTATTTCTATTTTTAAGTACATTTACAAAAGGGTGCTTTTTAAAAAAACTAATTTTATTTTTATTCTTACTTAATGTAATATTTAAATAAAAAAATTAAATAATCAATACCACATATAATGTAGGCAGGTGTTTTAAAAGATATGGTATATATGTTTCTAAAACATACATCAGTTATTACATTATAATAATATTAACCTAAAATAAGGTTATAAAAAAAATTTTTTTGAATAGAGTTCAGCAGAATAGTTCTTAAGCAAAGCAAAGAAAAAAGTACGCCCAAGAAAATCAAATTTCTGCTTTTATATTTTTCAATAAAAACTTTGGAATAAATTACATTAACCCAGAAAAATAGGAAACCATATTTTTATGCCATACACTAGTGAAATCAAATTCAAGAGAACTGGAACAGTGCCATTAAAAACTCTCTTATGAAATGGGCTCTGAGTCAAGAATGTTAAAGCATCTGAAGCTAGTTTTTATTAAACGAATTGACTTAAAAGCATATTGCATTCGCATTGTGACACGATATAATAAAACGCGGTAGTTCTATTTTCGCTACGTTATTCAAAAGGTATTTTATGATACAAGTTGAACTAACATATTATAAATCTCTATTTCTTTTCTTTTTTTACATTTTTTGATTTAACTCAACCTGTTTTTTGTATGTAAAGATGAAATATCGCAATGGATTTTTAACCCTATTCCTGAAAACCTAGAATTATAAAAATTATGTTCAAAGGGGTGATGTACAGCATTTTAATACTTTTACAACTTAATTGGGCAATTCTCCAAAAAGTGGGTAATTTCACTCTGTGATTTTATGAAAAATAATTTAAATTTTAATTTATTTATTTATTTATTTTTATTTTTTAGAAATAGATAAGAAATTTAGAATAGATAAGTAAGTAATACAATATTCCGGCATAAACTTTAAACATTATTTTTCTTTAAAAACATTATTTTATAAATCAATTTGGAAATCAATGTCACTTCTGTCCCCAAGATAGTTGTTTACTTTATAATTCAGTATTTTAATAGAATTTTTTTAATATATTTATTTTTTTCAATTGTATTATAATAAAACTAGGGGCTCGGCCCCCTGCGAGATACGCCCGCCAACCCCCATTCATGTTTCGCATCCTCTAAAAATATAGTAATGTGCCGTCTTTAAAAAAATATTACCAGGCTACGGAAGATTGAATTATATTTAACACTATAACGGCGGCTATCTTCTGTAATTGGGTTGCTATGCTTTTCCGTTTAAAAGAGGCTTTTTTTCGGTTACCATGGGCTCATCCTTCGTTGCCAAAACAACTGACGCTTGTTTTCGGGTTGATAAGTAATATCAATTAGACATTTGAAAATCAGTTTGTATAAAATGATTAGGTTAAAAATATCGCTATCTTTCTGACTTTTATAACGACGCTATGAACAATATTCTTCCTTTAGGTCCGAGGTAAAAATAACGCCGTCTCTTTATAGGAATAGCTTTCAGAACCACGATATTGAGAAAGCATTTCTTATATTTTATGTTTTGATGGAGTTAGGATATTTTCAGAAACAGGTATAACTTATTCAATTCTTTTCTCTATTACAATACATCATCATGCATATTTTCATGTTATTTTTACAATGTATATTGTTTATAAGAATGTCCGAAGTTTCTAATATGTATTTATCGAATAGTAATTCGTATAAGATAAATCGAAATTATTTTGCGCATACATTTACCTGTATTTATGCTGCATCAAGTGATGTAATGTATAAAGAAATTTGCTAACCGCACTACGTTTATACAATGTGAAGTCACATTAAAATTCTCCGGAATGAAATTCGTTTTAAATGTATTGCTTTAATATATGACGTAATTTTCACTATTAAAGAATTTTTCATGTAATAATTTATTTAGTTTTAAGTTTTTTTTTTTTTTTTTTAGCCCCCCGTTACGGTACGCTATTTCTTTCTCTCAGCTTATTTTGTGTATTCCAAAAAGTAACGTTACCTTTCAGAAGCCAGCCTTAAAACAAAGCAGTACGATTAAATTATACCAATTTTTTTAACTTCTAAGCATCGCACATTTTCGGTTTTTATACCGTCGTATTGGAAAAAAAGTTCTTTTAAATGCATTAAATGCATTTTGTTTGAAAACTGTATCTCCATTTATTTTTGAAATATTAATTTTTTTTGTAGGTTTTAGAGCCATTTGCTTAATATTGGCAACGGAAGTACTCCATTTCTGTAGAAAGTAAAGGAAAAATAGTTCTATAATAGTAATTATATATTTTTATTGCCATTTTCTCATAACAACCGAAAGAAAATGCAATTAAAATACGTGTGCTATTTTGAAAAAAATATAAAACGAATGATTTCTGTTAAAACAATGGAGCTATTATAAGCTATATTTAATTGTAAGTCTCTATAAATCATTGGATAGCCGTTTTTTTTTTTTTTTTTTTTTTTTTTTTTTGTCGATTTTCTTGAATGACGGCATCTGTTTGCTGCATTTGTGCATTATTTCGGGATAGTGATGTGCTATGCATGCTTTATTGTAGATGTTTAAGAGTAGATCGTAAATCCGGAATTCTTAAGCGAATGCGAATGACGTCATTTTACATAAAATAAAACGTGTGCTTTAAGTCTTAAAATTGAAATATGTTTTGTACTGCAGTAGAGTCCCGCTTAACCGAGTTATTTTCTTCTGATGGACTGGTGGCTTCCATTATTATGAAACAGCCATTATAAATGAAGTGTTAGGTGAAGATGAAAGAGCAGTCGTAAAGAGTTAAAACTCTGATTTTCTAGTCAGAATGAGGGGGGGGGATGTCCATAAAAATTATGGCCTGACCAGAAAATCAGAGTTCTAACTTTTTACGGCTGCTCTTTCATCTTCACTTAACCCTTCATTTATAATGGCTGTTTCATAATAATAGAAGCCATCAGTCCATCAGAAGAAAATGAATTAATCGAAATGCCTGGGGTGACACTAAATTCTGAAACAAGTAGAATTCCTGTTCTCTAGGTTTTTTTATATATATATATATATATAAGATTTATGGGTACATATATTATTAAATTTAAAAGTGTTTGGGAATATTATTGTTTGAGCTTTTTAAATATGAACTAATATTCACCATTAAAAGTCTTTCATGCATATTAATATATTTATTTTAGGCACTTTGAAAATGACGATATTTAATATTTTGTCATTTTACATATGACGTAATTATCACTAGAAATCGACCGAAAATTCGGTTTCTTTTCCGTCGAAAATGCTGCCAAAAATTCGGTCGAACCGAAATTATCTGTATTCTAAAAATCTCGTTTCTTCTTTCTGAAATTTTCAACATTGTTCATGATTTGGGCTGTTCAAATGCTTGTTCACTCTTTTTGGGCTGTGTTTGGGCTTGTTCACTCTTTATTTATTGCTATGCACTTCACTTTTTCTAATTATCAGTCATGACTGACTCAAGACGTGAGTGTAAATTATACAGCAAGCAAGGTATATAGCACTACACTCTGAAGACGCTTTCCACATGCTCATTAAAAGATGCAGAATTAACAGTAATAGAAAATGTTCAATTTAAAACCGCAGAAGTGTTTCGAATACTCTTTGAGAAAGTTCTAGTATAACACATAATCATTTACAAAAGTCATTATAAAAGATAAATCGAGGTATGTACACCTAAAATATTTTTTAATTAGATGAAATTCGTGTAATTATAAAATCATTCTGTGCCGAAGATGAATTAATTACATTTTATTTTATATGAAAATAAAAAGTTTTGGTCAGAGGACAGAGTCAACTTGGACAACATGTATAATTACACGCATAATTAATTAATAATTCTGTATGTTTATGTATGTATTAATTACTTTAAAAAAATTTTGAACATTTTCGTTTTCGGTCGAAAATAGGAAGATTACAGAAATTATGTTTCGACTTCGGTTTAGGTCTTAAAAAGCTGTTTCGGTCGATCCTTAATTATCACCTTTAAATGTGCTTCGCATGTAATAATTTTATTATTTTAAAGTTATCGTCCTTTTTTAGGGTTCCGTACTTAAAAAGTAAAAACGGAACCATTATAAGATCACTCCTGTGTCTGTCCGTCTGTCTGTCTGTCACAGCCATTTTACTCGTAAACTATGGAACGTGGAAAGTTCAAATTCGGGGAAGTAATAAAGACCATTGACCCACATATTTTCAGATTAATAAACATTCATAAATATATTTAGTAAAAAAGTAGAGGGGCTAATTATACTACTTGAAAAAAAAATTCTTTGTATATCATGTGGGGTATCCTGTGAAAGCTTTTGTAACACTGAACTCAAAAATACATTCCTTTTAATTTTAGGTATTATATTTTCAAAGATATTGTTTAAAATGTAGCGCAAAAATATGTCCCCCCTCCCCCATCTAATTCCGAATCTACTGAAACTAAAATTATGAAAAAATTAGAAGTAGTAGACCTTAATATAAACCTTGCCAGAAAATTATAGCGATTACCCTAGGTTACATAGTTTTTGAGTAATTAGCATTTCTCTGTTATACACAAGTTTCGATTTACGGGCATTCAGAAAAATTGTTGAGCATCGCTGAATATACCTATCGTTGCAGAAGAATAAAAGCATTGTTGATAATGATTTTCGAAAAAAAATCGTCTTTAATTAGCCGAGATATTAACCCTTAAAGGTACGGTCAGTTTGGACATACACAAGGACAGGGGCGGTGTACTCTATGCCTAGATAACAATTTTTAATGATATATATGTGTAATGTAATGTCCAGTAACAGTATAAAAGCAATAAACGTCAAATTGTTAAATACATACTAATTTAAGGGGTCTCGGGACTCTAAAAAGTGGAAAAAATGAGAAAAAGACCATTTTCAACATTTAATGTCTTAAAATGTATATGATTTTAAAACACAATTTTAATTGGGATAAAAAATTGCAAGATACAGAATTAGTATTTATAGGGGGCTTGAAACTGTTAGACATTTGTTGAACAAAAAATTGGCATAACAGTTTACGCGCAGGATTACAAAATAAATCTTGCACCTAGAATGGAAATTTTGGTGCTTACTTATACTTCAGATTGTAATAATTTCCTTGAACTTAAATAAATTTGTATTTAAAGCATTTTTATATTTTTAATGCAATGTTGCATTTAGCTGATACAAAATTTTGAAAATTTCAACAGTAAAATCACCTGAAAAAATATTTTTTTGAACAATAAAAAGGAAATTTTAGGTTCAGTTTATACAGACTAACATGAAATATATGTTTTGAAAATTTCATGAAAAAATATTCAGAAGTTTTTGAGGTATCCTGCGCGTTATGCCCAAAAAACGCTATTTGGAAAATAATGACTTTAAAGTTTCGGAAATGCCGCTTCAGCTATTGAGCGGGTATAATTCTAAAAGCCAAAACTTCTGTTCTAATGGGAATTTCAATTAAACAATTATATCAAAATATTCAGAAAAAATAGGAGTTTAACATCTAAAAAAATTTAAATTTCTTAAATTTTGAAGCTTTAAGAGTCCTGCGACCACTTAATCTTTTCCGGCACGGAGTAATTCTATTTATAAACTTATGATATAATAAACTGACACCAGAATTTATAAACGAATTTATTAGAAAATGCGAACTTTCTTATTTTCACGTACATGATAAAAGGAAAATTTTAATTAAATATTCTTGGTGCCGTTTGTCTGTTTTGGAATTAAAATTAGGTGTCCGTTTTTTAAGGGCATCGCCCTCGAAAGATTTAATTAGAATGAATCGCATAAATACTGTGGGATTCGCGATAGTTTATCTCATTGATTGTATCTCTCAATACGCCTCGAGTGAATTTAAAAGTTAATTAAATACTTATCTGGAAAAACGCGGCACTGACCAAGACGGCGTTGTAACTTTGAGACCTCAATTCGAAGCGCGCTTAGCAAAATGCCAAATTTAAACTTTGAACAAATGTTTTGTTTTAGCTACACTGTAGAAATAAAGGTTATTACTACGCTGAATTTAGTTTCATGAAGTGCCAAATGAAATTTAACTATGCACTGCTTTTATTGTCAGTACCGAATTAGGTTCATCATAAACAGATTAGTATAATATTAAAAAAAGAAGCTATATTTGATATTATTTAGGTTCCATATCTCTTTGAACTTTCATGGTATACCCATTTACACTTTTCTAATATATACAGTTATACCCAACCCTACGCTGTGTAGTTTTTTACAAAGTCTTGGTATTCTTTTAACAACTTTTTTTTTTATAATACAATTACAAATTCATATATTTATTCTACGGAACTCTCTGTGCGCGAGTAATGCTCCCACTTGGCTGTTTATTAATATTTACGTGTAAATATTTTAACGTAATTTTCCTTATTTTTTGCTTCTAACACATGGCCATTTAATTCTTTTTTTTTTTTTTAATTCTATTCTTAATAATTTCACTTTTCAATCTCAATTTGAAAATGACGATAAAAAAGAAATCTAGTAATACCTTTACTCACTTTTTTTCCCGCCCAGAAATATGGATTTTTTTTTTCTTTTTAAGTGTATGGAATTTATGTCAAAGTTGAAGATGACAAACGATTTTTTTGTTCCTAAAATAAACTGATTCCTGAAGATCGAAATGTGAAGAAAGTTTTTATTTTCAAAATTTCCTGAAAAGCATAATTTAATCACAATATTGTCTTCACTATTGATTAAAATAAAAGATAATTTCAATTTCAACTTGAAAATGACGAAAAAGATTAAACCTAATAATCCCTACCTTTTTCATTTTCTCCCTTTTCCAAAAAAAATGGAGTAATTTAGTTGCCATCATTACAGAAATGTTATTAAAATTAGAAAAAAAATCAATATCTCGAAAACTAATAGAAATTTTAAAATTCTAATACTACTTTTGACACCTGTGGATCAATACGGATAAGGGGTGCTAAGTTCACCGCCAAACATTCCATATTTTAGGAGAGATATCTCTGAAACAGAATCAGTCGTTTAATCAGCCGTTTCTTAAAGCCGTTTGATAAAGTTGTATCATTAGGTTTTTATACGCACGATTAACATATATAGGGACAGAAGTGACATATTATGTAAAATATTAAGTTTAAAATTTTTAACAATTATAAATTATTCAACATCCATAAATTTTCTAACTATTTCAAAATTGGATTAATCCTTTAGAAATAACCAACTATAAAATAATAGATAGGAAAATAAATAAATACCAACAAAAAGTTTACAGTAAAAAAAAAAGCGCCAAGTTCTCCTTAATGTTTCGGCCAGAAAAAGTAGTGATATCTGAAGTTCGCAGAAATTAAAAGCCAAACATCCCAAATCTTTCATTGAAAATGGCTTCCTGCGACTTGGCCGTCAATGCCTTCTACAGCATTTGAAAATAAATGATTAGAAATTGCGCATTTATTAATTATTTAAATATTAAAAGTAATATTAAAATGCAAAGAGGCAAATTCACATAAAGACATTATAAGTAAAAGATTTCTGATAAATACCATTCAGTTACAACAAACATTATTCTTAATTACAGATCATTTAGTCCACTTGTGGTTTAATTGCCCTTTTGTACGATCTAAAGCTAAACTCATTAACGTAAAACCCAAGAAATAAAACAAAATTTACTTTCTTCAAATCTCACAATATGTTACATTATATTTTATTATATAATATTGAAATCTTGTGCATTGACGAAAGAGATTTTATTCGTTTGAACATTTATTATAGTTTGTTTGCAGACATTAAGAGGTATTCGATTTATAAACTGTTAAAAGCTGATACTAATAATGTTTTAGCAATTAGGGATATTATCTTCTGAATACAAGTGTTTTGTTATTTTTAACTTCTAAGCATTTAAATAGACTGAAGTGGTTTAAATGCATTTTTTAAATGTGTGTTTTATTTCTGTACTTTATGCCATAAAATGCCTAAAATAATCAAAAAATGTTGTTGGCATGTAGCTCATTTGTACATAACTTTAAAATTTCAAAAAACCCTCTCGAAGGCATTAACGGCCAAGTCGAAGGAAGCCATTTTCAATGAAAGATTTGGGATGTTTGGCTTTTAACTTCTGCGAACTTGAGATGTCACTACTTTTTCTGGCCGAAACATTAAGGAGAACTTGCCGCTTTTTTTTTTTTTTTTTACCGTAAACTTTATTTTGGTATATCACTACTTTTTGTATGTTTTTCAAGTTTGTTTTTCTAAACTATATTAATATATAAAAAAACTTAAATTTCGGTACTTTTATGTTAGCCGGGAGCAAATCTCCTGATTAGCATTTTGTTTTTTCGGCAATAGCAGTTTTCATTTTACACATATGAAAAATTAGAAATAATGCTTTGATTTTCTAATAAAATATTTTTGTTTATGTTATTATTTCTTATTTATTCATTTATTTATTTCTATGTTAAATATTCTATTAAATAAAATGAGGGAAATACATCTATTTTGAATGCGATGACTGAAAAGTTTATATTTTTAAATAAAAAGAATGCAATATGAACAATGGAGTTGGGAGCAGAATTTGGCGATTTGCCACTTGCGCCCGGCTAACGTAAAAATACCTAAATTTATTTTATTGAGCTTTACAAATTTATACTTTATTTCTTTTTAAATTAAAGTACTAGCCGCCTCTAGCAAGCAGTATTTACTATATTTTACTCTATTAATTGCATGTTAAACGTTGCATCATGTTACTGTTATTCATAATTTAATTTAATTGCCCATTCTTTCGCCAAGTCGGAAGCTTTTGATAGAGAAATCAAGAACTCTATACGATCATGGAAGCACATCATATATTTTGTGCTGTTATGTATTTCATCTTTCGTGACAAATATCTCTTAACTCACTTATGCATGTTTCCTTATCAGTTACGATTCTTTCACTAATGCGGAAATTTTTAATCCTATTAAGAAATCTTTTCTAGTGTGGATCACTGCCAATTGTTGTATTTCAACTGATACGATTGGATACAAGTGAAATGGTTCTTATGAAATCCTTTGACAATATCTGCATTTACATTAAACCATATCGATGCTAATATCTTTTTGTTTCACATTAACCTTTTCAGTAGACTCGATTACGGAAGAATAGAAGGTCTACGGACTCACTGCCATGATCCATTTGAAAATCTATCATTCTTCTCATCTGATCGTGTTAAAGAATTAGCCAATAATGTGCCATGGTTTTAAGATTTTAGCTAATTATATTCGAAACCTGAAAACTAAAATGCAAAGAACCGGATTATGGAAGATTCATTCTAACGTACATATCGATTAACAGGTTACATATTATAGAATTATAATAATCACAAGGAGAACAGGCAGTTTCGGTGCTTTAATAGTTGCCGTAAATTCTCTTTATATAATACAGAAGTTTTAGAAGAGTAAAGATTAACAACATAGTCACAGTAAGTGTAATAACAGTACAATATAATAACAATAGCAGAGGTTTTGTGCAGTGACGAAACTATTGGCACTTTGGAAATATTCGTACGTTATACAATATAACTATTCAGAAAATATGCGGAAAAATATAAATAGATGGCTCGCATTAATAATTAACTCATTGAAAAATAGTCACTAGCGTCAAATACTCGCAAAGCTTGGCAACATTTAGCGAAGTGTCGCCAAACTTGGTAATATATCATGTCAATTCTCAAATTTGGCGACAAAGATGTTTTCTTTATTCTGACATCATAATGATGCATATGTATTATGTATTATACACATACTTATAATATGTATGATGCAAATGTATTACGTATTATATGCATATGTATAATATGTATGATGCATATGCATAAAGTTCATAACATCACTAAAGCGCACTTAACGGAATAGTGTTCCATAAATAGTACGGATATTTGCCAGATTGACCAGAGTGCTATTGAGATTGATTCCGACATTTATAACAGACCGGGAGGCGTCTGCACACACCATCACCTAATCGAGTTTACACCTGAAATTTTAGGATTATCTAAAACTAGATTAGCATATTAAATTGCAACTGGCCTGTTAAGTCATATCTTGGTAGAAACCACCTGAAGACCTAATTTTAGTGGTTGACTGATAGGTTTAGTATTGTATTTTCCTGCATTCAAAAGTATGGAAACATATGGGAATGGGTGCAGGAAAACACAATGGAAAATCCACCAATTAACTGGTAAAATCGGTCTGTAGATGGTTTCCACAAAGATATGGCTTGGCAGGCGAGTTACTATTAATACGCTAATCGATTTTTAACTAATCCTAAAATTTCAGCCGTCAAGTCGATGGGGTGATGATCTGTGCAGACGCCTCCCGGTCTTTAATAAAATTTGTTTTAAGGAAGTAAAAGATAGTAAGATGGACAGATAAACTGAAAGATTTGCCTTATTAAGATTTTTGTAAAAGCATATAAAAATTCATTCAGCTTGAAATCATGTAACACCTTTATAACTCAGGCTAATTTTCTGTAATCGGGTTTTGGCGACCAAAATATCTTATCTATAACTATAATCTTTCTTTTACAGGTTTAAAATTAACAATAAATTAACAGTAAGTAGGCTAATAATACAATATAATAACATTAGCAGCGGGCTTCGGACGCCGCATCTGTCGCACATCGTTAAAGACAGTTTATTAGTTACACATTTCATTTAATTAAAAGGAGATTTTTAAACTTTCATATGGAATTAGGATATTTTTCCTCTATAGGGAACTTGGCATTTAAAAAAAAATCTTGGCGCAATTCGGACTTCAGAAACTGAGATATGTTGCCAAATGATATAAACAACTACGAAAACAAATCTGATGAACTTTTATTCTATTTACATATGTATTTATATACATGTAAACATTTTATTTATACATGTATAAAATATTATTTTTTTATATACAAATTATTTATGTTGGTATATAAAAATAAATAAACGGATTCCTTAGATTAAATAAATTGTATACATATGGAAAAAATTGATTGTGCATATGACACAGTAAATAGGTTGCCAGAAAATACGTTATTATCAAATTTATTTTCTCGTCAAGGCTATTTTCTCTATTTCGCCAAGGCTACACTATCACAAACGTACCGAATTGCGGTTATATTTTGTTAAATGTTTTATTGTTTTAATATCGTAAATATGTCATAACCTATACTGATTAAAATTTTTAGGTATATTCATTTTTTCTATTTAACAAACATCTTTGGAAAAGCATATACATAAAATTTTATTCTGCTTGAAATTACGTGATCCCTTCAAAACTCTGTAATCGAGTTTCGGCGACCAACGTTGGCACAATTGAATGTGTTAAGGAACTGTTTACGGCCAAATCAACACCTCCTGTTTGAAGGGTTTAGAGGCGGAAATTCTGTGTTTTCAGATTTTTCTGGTTAATTGTGCTACAAACCCGACTTGCTTGTGAAATTTCAAGATTCTACGACTTTTAGAAGTACATTAGTTATTTGATGATGCGAAGTGAGTCAGTGACAAAAAAGCGCTTTTTCGGAATTTAATATTTCGAAAACTACTAAATATAGAAACATGAAATCGTGAAACCTTAGTTCAGTTTGATCATACGAACATGTGTATAAAAGAAAAATTTCGATATCTCTACCTAAAACGACGTTATGAAGGGGTGAAAAGTATGCCAAAATGGTTCAGGAAAAGGTAGCTTACGGCTTGTGCGAACTTGGCGGACGCACTGCCGTGCTCCCAGGGGCAATTTTAGTGAGAAAAAAAAGGGGGTTTAGGGTTTAAATATTTTTATTTTTTTAATTTATAACCGCACAAATTGTCTATAATAAAGCATTTGAAAGTAATTGAACAAGGAGGAATTTCAACAAAAACTCAAAAATATGCATCTTTTGTTACGGTCTGGATATCTGGTATATTTGGCTAATAGTATTGGCTTCCATTTCTTAACATGAAATTTGTTTTGAGGATGTTCTTAATTACTTTTAGGATTCCGTACTTGAAAAGTAAAGTCGGAACTATTATAAGATCACTCCTGTGTCTGCCTGTCTGTCACAGCTATTTTACTCGTAAACTGTGGTACGTGGAAAGTTCAAATTGGCTGAAGTAATAAAGGTTATTGACCCGACCACCATATTTATAGATTATTAACCATCCACAAATATATTTAAGAAAAATGTAGAGGAGCTAATTTAGTTACTTGAAAAAAATTATCTTTCCTTTGTATACCATGTGGGGTATCGTGTGAAAGCTTTCATAACGCCGAACTCAAAAATACATTTCTTTTAATTTTAGGTACTATATTTTCAGAGATATTGTCGAAAATGTAATTCAAAAATATGTCCCAACCCCTCTATTTCCGAATCTACTGAAACTAAAATTATGAAATTTTAGGGGTTGTAGAAGTTAATTTAAACCTTCCAGGAAAACTAAGCGATTACCGTACGTCACATAGTTTTTGAGAAAATCGCATTTTCCCGTTACACACAAATTTATATTTGCGGGCGTTCAACGAAAGTAATGAGGAACGATAGAGGTACCTATCGTCGCAGAAGTATAAAAGAATTGTTGATAATGATTTTCGAAAAAAAATACCTGTAATTAGTCGAGATATTACGCTTAAAGACACGGGTGGTTTGGACATGCATAAAGACACGGGCGACGCACAGTGTAGTAATTTTCTAATTTAGCCGGCCAAAAGTCAATTTTTCGGAACGCAGTTGAGAAGAGAAAAATGTAGCTAATTATGAAGATAAATAGATGGAGATTCACCATACATTTATTTAAGTATTGCGCGGCAGCGCAATACTTATTTATTTCCAGTGTCACTTCTCAATGTTAATTTAACATAGAAAAGCCTATGGAGATGATAACTTTTTCATTTTTTCTTCCCACCTTTTTGTCCCTGATACCACTCATTTTTTATTCTTTACTAATTCTAATTATATTATAAATTTAAAGTTTAAAAACGTTTGCCTGACGTCAGAGTCAAAATGAATGGCAAAATACCTTTGCATATGGGTGAATTATAACCCAGAGAGAAACAAGGGCCAATTTTTTTGTATATTTTTCAAATATTTTTCTTAATAGTTCCAAATTTCACTTTTTCATTGAGAATCAACGGACATTTTTAATAGAAAATGTAACATTTTTTCTTCATTGTTGCAAAAATTTCAAAAGCCGTAATAATAATTTATTTGGTTTTAGTAGAAAGACTCCCACGTGAAAAATTTTTTTTAAATAGTTTTTTTTTTTTTTTTTCAAAAATTAAAAAGGTGAATATGGCGTCATAGTGGAAATAAAAAGGATATTTTCGGAATACGATTTTGCTTTGGTCAAGTTTATATTTTAGTAAAAAGTTTCTAAGGAATAGCTATTTTTACGCAGGTAGCGAACTTAGTGGGGAGTCACATAACTTAAATTTTAAAATGTATTTTTTTTTTTTCGAGATGAGAACTATTTATACTCCAAGTTAAACTTAGGTAATAATTTTCTGATGTGTTTACTTCACCCTTTGGGAGAGAATAACGTTTAAAAATTCAAGTAAAACTTTTATTTTATTTTTATTTTTTTACTGTATCACAGCTATAATATTGTTAAATATTAGCAGTAAGGATTCAACAGAATTTACATTTACATTCATAGCTTTCCTGAGTGGGAAATAGGGTATCTAAATTTAAGTGAAGTTAATTTTTTATGTTTTGATTATAGATTTTTTACGTTCAGATTTGAAGTTTTTGTCCAAACTACCGCAACCTGCATTACTACAGTGGTGAAACATTTTGAATTACATATTGATAAACTGCATCCCACATTGTGATGCAGTACCGCATACATCAAAGCCTGATGATGATACTCTGTATTAATTTTGAAATGCGTTCGTCTGAGTGCTGTAGTCATTAAAAAACTTGACATATTAAACAAAAACATAATTTGAAGAACAAATTAAAAAAACAAAATTTATTTCCTACATTGTTTAAGCCCGAGAAGGAACAGATATTAAGTTATTTCATTCAATTAGTTCTACATTTAATGTTAAATTTTTGTAACAAATTAGTTAAGCCAATTGAGGATTAAAAAATAAAAATAAAATTCATATAATATGATACTTAAAACATCCTAAAAACTTAGATTCCGTTCAAATGAAATCGAAATAAATCTTAGACTTTTTTTAAAGTTTTGTATTTTGCATGCATCTTATCATTTTATGCGCAATTTCCATAAACATAATACTAAATCTGCAATACAAATATTTTGAATTAAAAATGGAAGAAGTCTAAGATTTATTTCGATTTCATTTGAACGGAATCTAAGTTTTTAGGGTGTTTTAAATATCCTATTGTATGAATTTTATTTTTTTTTTAAATCTTCAATTGGCTTAACTAATTTGTTACAAAAATTTAACATTAAATGTAGAACTAATTGAATGAAATAACTTAATATCTGTCCCTTCTCGGGCTTAAACAATGTAGGAAATAAATTTTGTTTTTTTAATTTGTTCTTCAAATTATGTTTTTGTTTAATAATTTTTTTCTGTTGTGTAAGAAAATTGGTACCAGGGAAGGTCAAACTTGTTTGTAGCAGTAAGTTTTTTATTTGTACTTTAAAGTTCCATTTTGTGCCTGTTTATTTCACTGTGATTTTTTCCCCATAAACTTTTGCTTGTACCATATAGTTCTGGATTCTGAAAGCCCATGTATATATGTTTACGTTTCACATGAATATATTTATATTTGTTAATTTAAAAGATATGATAAAACGATATAAAATGTGCCGTATATTTTTGGAATTTGTGTTGTTAATTTCAATATTCTATAAAACATTTGTTATACATCAGGGTCGATCCGGATGATCTTTTTTAATCTAAATGACAGTTCAAGATATGTAGTTAATAATTTTGGAAACTGTAGCTGCGAAAAACTGCGATTTTAGAAGAATTCCATTCAAACACACAACTGTATGTTCCTGTAAATGACAATTTTTGCATTTCCCTTTCGATTTGAAAAGCATTCTACGATAGCTAAATTGAAATTATTGTCAGAATATAACGTCTGCGGACATAAAAATGTTCCAATTTACATATCTGGTCCAAATTATTTTTTTATACTTTAAATGAGATCTAGATATTTAATTAATAACGTTGAAAATAATATCTACGAATAATCGGTAATTTGAAGTACTTTATTTCAAGCACGTTGTGTTTCCTTAAATGATAAATGTTTCATTTTCATTAAAAGAAATTTAAAAAAAAAAATATTTTAGGAAAGATAAATTGCAAATATTGTCATAAAGTATCGTCTACTACATAAAATAATTGAAAATTATATTTATGATCAATATTTTGTTCAACTTCGATTTTATGACTCCACAGTTAATATTTACTTGTAGAAATAGTTTGATCTGCCGTACTTTCAACTTCGATTATGCGACTACTTAATTAAGTCAGTTTTTGGTTTTAAACTCTTACTTATATCAATCATTTCTAGATTTCAAAAGAGCCAAGTAAATATGTTTATATTTCATATCATATGTTTATATATGGTTTTTAAAATGTAAGATCAAGCATCAAATTTTTATTTTTTAAATTTGTATAGTATATAAGGAATTTTTTATGCTTTCCTATGTTTCTAGTTGATGTTTTTAAGTTTAAATGCATCAACTATGCAGTTAATAATTTTAAAAAAGCTGTCAGGATGTCAGGATGGATTTTTTTTTTTCACACAAACTTATGTGTTTCTATATATGAGCATTTTTAAATAAAATTCTAAAAGCTAAATATTTTTAAAATTAATTACTCTTATTATTTTCTGTACAAAATTATTTCAAGTCCATCTGGAGTTAAAATTATATCAAGACAAGAGCTCTTCAACCTTATGGATAACCAGAATTTGCCTGATTTCGGTAAAAACTAGAATTTCTCGAGGATTATCTTGTTAACAAAAATAATTATTCAGCAAACCAAAAGCTACAAATAAAAAAGGATTTAAAAAAATATATCAAGCCTGAATTTCAGAAAAGATGGCATGAATCAAGTATGAATAAGCATTCTTTCTTGAAAAAAAAATTCATATTGGTTAAAAGGAGCATAAAAAGGCACAAAGGTTGTTTAAAGACTTAATAGTTACAGGTATAAAAAAAATTTCTAAACTTAGTTTAGAAATTTGATGAGCAATGCGCTCCCAGGAATTATTTTTCTAATAAAATCTTTTAAATCTGACCAGGAAAAAACGAAATCTGTTTCATTTTCTTTAAAGAAATTGGTCGCTCATGGAGGGAGTTCAATTGGGGTGGTCTCTGAATGGAGGTAAAATTAGTATTGAGCCTATGGGAATAAATTTCGTTCGATGAAAAAATGGTTGTTCAGTTGGTCGCTTAATAGAGGTGGTCCCACAGGGAGGTTTCACTGTATATGAAAAAATACATTTGTATTGACGGATAGGATACAATATATTCACTAATATTCTGTTGCATTAAAGTCATTTTTACATATTACAGTGTTTTCCATATACCCTGTATATATATATATATATATGTGTGTGTGTGTATATATAATGTATTTTTCAAAAAAAACTACTAAAAAGTGATAGCAAAAGATAAACTAATCAATAATAAACTTTAGTCCAATTTTTCAGTAAGAAATATTTTTGGCCGGCTAAATCCACCAAATACTCCACTGTGTGACGTAGTCTATGCGCCATCGTCTTTTAAAGCCTATATAACAATTTTTAATGATGTATCTGTGTAATGCAATGCCCAGTTACTTATTCATATATTTACTGTACGGAACCCTCTGTACACGAGTAATACTCGCACATGACTGGTCATTTCAACTAGATTTAGTTGAAACAAATGTTGTAATAAGTAATATGGAAAAATAAAATACTTTGATGGTGATTAAATTTAATAAAAAAGAAAAGTGCCCAGCTAAACTGATGGCATTGAGCTCACAGGCTATTCACACTAATTGTATATTATACACTTATTTTAAAGAATAATGCCCCTCAAAAAATAAGTGAAGGGGAATTAGCCCCCGTTTCCCCCTTTATACTTAACCAGTGAACCTCCAAATCTAATCAGGGAAGCCCCTTATCATAATAAACCGGTATACCAAATTTGGAGCAAATCGAATAATCCTGCAAAAAGAACATTTATCTAAATTAAGGGGTGGACTAGCCCCCTTTATCTTTAACCAATGAATCGCCAAAACGAATCAGGGAAGCTCCTTAACATAATAAACCGGTATACCAAATTTGGAGCAAAGCGAATAATTCTGCATGAAAAACACGTTTATATAAATTAAGGGGGTGGCCTAGCCCCCTTCCCCCTTTATCTTTAACTAATAAACCCCCAAAACTAATCAAGGAAGTTCCTTAACATAATAAACCGGTATACCAACTTCGGAGCAAGTCGAATCATTCTGCATGAAAAACCCATTTATCTGAATTAAAAGGGGTGGACTAGCCCCCTTTCCCCTCCTTTATTCTTAACTAATGAACCCCCAAAACTAATCAGGGAAGTTCCTTAACATAATAAACCGGTATACTAAATTCGGAGCAAATCGAATCATTCTGCATGAAAAACCCAATTATCTGAATTAAGGAGGTGGACTAGCCCCCCTTTTCCCCCTTTATTCTTAACCAATGAACCCGCAAAATTAATCAGGGAAGTTCCTTAACATAATAAACCGGTATACCAAATTCGGAGCAATTCGAATCATTCTGCATGAAATACCCATTTATCTGGATTAAAGGGGGTGCACTAGCCCCCTTTCCCCCCTTTATTCTTAACTAATGAACCTCCAAAACTAATCAGGGATGTTCCTTAACATAATAAACCGGTATACCAAATTCGGAGCAAATCGAATGATTCTGCATGAAAAACCCATTTTTCTGAATTAAGTGGGGGGGAGGGTGGACTAACCCCGTTTTTCCCCCTTTATCCTTAACCAATGAACTCCCAAAACTAATCAGGGATGTTCCTTAACATAACAAACCGGTATACCAAATTCGGAGCAAATCGAATGATTCTGCATGAAAAACCCATTTTTCTGAATTAAGGAGGGGGTGGTGGACTAACACCGTTTTTCCCCCTTTATCCTTAACCAATGAACTCCCAAAACTAATCAGGGATGTTCCTTAACATAATAAACCGGTATACCAAATTCGGAGCAAACCGAATGATTCTGCATGAAAAACCCATTTTTCTTACTTAAGGGGGGGGGAGGGTGGACTAACCCCGTTTTTCCCCCTTTATCCTTAACCAATGAACCCCCAAAACTAATCAGAGATGTTCCTTAACATAATAAACCGGTATACCAAATTCGGAGCAAATCGAATGATTCTGCATGAAAAACCCATTTTTCTGAATTAAGGGGGGGGGGTGGACTAACCCCCCTTTTCCCCCCTTTATCCTTAACCAATGAACCCCAAAAACTAATCAGGGATGTTCCTTAACATAATAAACCGGTATACCAAATTCGGAGCAAATCGAATGATTCTGCATGAAAAACGCATTTTTCTGAATTAAGGGGTGGTGGACTAACCCCGTTTTTCCCCCTTTATCCTTAACCAATGAACCCCCAAAACTAATCAGGGATGTTCCTTAACATAATAAACCGGTATACCAAATTCGGAGCAAATGGAATGATTCTGCATGAAAAACCCATTTTTCTGAATTAAGGGGGGGGGGTGGACTAACACCGTTTTTCCCCCTTTATCCTTAACCAATGAACTCCCAAAACTAATCAGGGATGTTCCTTAACATAATAAACCGGTATACCAAATTCGGAGCAAACCGAATGATTCTGCATGAAAAACCCATTTTTCTGACTTAAGGGGGGGGGGGGAGGGTGGACTAACCCCGTTTTTCCCCCTTTATCCTTAACCAATGAACTCCCAAAACTAATCAGGGATGTTCCTTAACATAATAAACCGGTATACCAAATTCGGAGCAAATTAAATGATTCTGCATGAAAAACCCATTTTTCTGAATTAAGGGGGGGGGACTAACCCCCCTTTCCCCCTTTATCCTTAACCAATGAACCCCCAAAACTAATCAGGGATGTTCCTTAACATAATAAACCGGTATACCTAATTCGGAGCAAATCGAATGATTCTGCATGAAAAACCCATTTTTCTGAATTAAGGGGGGGGGGACTAACCCCCCTTTTCCCCCTTTATCCTTAACCAATGAACCCCCAAAACTAATCAGGGATGTTCCTTAACATAATAAACAGGTATACCAAATTCGGAGCAAATCGAATGATTCTGCATGAAAAACCCCTTTTTCTGAATTAAGGTGGGGTGGACTAACCCCGTTTTTCCCCCTTTATCCTTAACCAATGAACCCCCAAAACTAATCAGAGATGTTCCTTAACATAATAAACCGGTATACCAAATTCGGAGCAAATCGAATGATTCTGCATGAAAAACCCATTTTTCTGAATTAAGGGGGGGTGGACTAACCCCCCTTTTCCCCCCTTTATCCTTAACCAATGAACCCCCAAAACTAATCAGGGATGTTCCTTAACATAATAAACCGGTATACCAAATTCGGAGCAAATCGAATGATTCTGCATGAAAAACCCATTTTTCTGAATTAAGGGGGGGGTCGTGGACGAACACCGTTTTTCCCCCTTTATCCTTAACCAATGAACTCCCAAAACTAATCAGGGATGTTCCTTAACATAATAAACCGGTATACCAAATTCGGAGCAAACCGAATGATTCTGCATGAAAAACCCATTTTTCTGACTTAAGGGGGGGTGGGTGGACTAACCCCGTTTTTCTCCCTTTATCCTTAACCAATGAACTCCCAAAACTAATCAGGGATGTTCCTTAACATAATAAACCGGTATACCAAATTCGGAGCAAATTAAATGAATCTGCGTGAAAAACCCATTTTTCTGAATTAAGGGGGGGGGGGGACTAACCCCCCTTTTCCCCCTTTATCCTTAACCAATGAATCCCCAAAACTAATCACGGATGTTCCTTAACGTAATAAACCGGTATACCAAATTCGGAGCAAATCGAATGATTCTGCATGAAAAACCCATTTTTCTGAATGAAGGGGAGGGGGGTGTGGACTAACCCCGTTTTCCCCCCTTTATCCTTAACCAATGAACCCCCAAAACTAATCAGGGATATTCCTTAACATAATAAACCGGTATACCTAATTCGGAGCGAATCGAATGATTCTGCATGAAAAACCCATTTTTCTGAGTTAAAGGGGGGGGGGGGTGGCCTAACCCCGTTTCCCCCCCTTTATCCTTAACCAATGAACTCCCAAAACTAATCAGGGAAGCGCCTTATCACAATGAACCTAGGAAAAATTTTTGAAGCAAATCGGATGTTTCTATCAAGAGTTATCGCGTTACGTACATACGTACGTACGTACATACATACATACATACATACATACATACATACAGAACGGGCGGGCACATTAGCTCTCAGGCTTTGATAGCCTGTGAGCTAAAAACTCACCAAGAAGTCAACTTTGATCATACACACAATCATTTGGAGTATTCATAAAACAGGCAGGAAGTCTACATATGACAGTTCTGAACTATAATGTTGGCATTTTTCATGTGTGTCACATGTGTAATAACTTAAGTAGTGAAGTTGAAGTTTAAGATTTTCAAACTTATTCTGACTGAGTTGATGCAATTTCATTGAAAGGGAACAGTAATGACAAAATTAAGAAAACTGCTTCAGTGCATATAGTAGGTTAATCTTAGTAAGACTACATTATGATATTTTAACCTAAGCAAAAATATGTTACGTCATGAGAAAATCTTAAATAAATAAAAATTATAACGAGGAAAATATCAGTACAGAACAGTAGTGACAAGTAATAAACATATTCTCATCTTTCTATCTATTCTGCATCTTGTGACTGTTTTTGAAATCTAGGTCAGGGGTTCTCAAACTATGGTACGCGTACCCGTACTGGTACGTGAAGCTCTGTTTACTATTACGCGAAAGTCCGATACTGGTACGTGAAATGAAATAAAAAATACAACATGTGAAATCAAAAAATAGCTCAATCCCCTCTCTCTTCCCCCCCCCCTCCTCTTTCTTGATTTGACAGTTCGCCGGCTCAGTTATGTCTTCTGTCTGTTATTACTGCTTTGATAGCGTTTTGCTTTCTCTTATTTGAATGTAATTTCGATTAGTATTTTTAGATAAATGGAAGTAATGCTTCGGTAGATGTTGAGTTGACCTTTCATCCCCAGGAAAAAGTTTTATTCTATTACTATATTGTATGTGTGTATATTACTTATTTCAACGAGCTTCGATCTCGCATTAATAAGTTTATCTTCAGAAGGCATGTTAATTTGTTATGCAAGTTATTCACTTATTAAATTTTCTTAAGTGTGTTTTACTATCGATATAAACATATTATTCATATAACAAAAAAATTGACGCCGATATGTCATTAAGTATTGTAGCTTTATTTTCTACCAAAACATATTTTGATAATGTACATATTATTAAAATGTGATGATGATACTACCTTTTATTTGAGTGTTAATATAAAAGCAATTAATCAAAGTGTCAACATAATAATGTAATCATGCAATTAAATACAGCAGAATATACTCAAACGGAAACACAAAAGACTGGAAAAATATTTCATTTTAGACACATTCGGTTTACACAGGTTTTTCTATATTAGCTTTGAGTTTGTCATCTGGTGGCACGTAGAAGTATGAACTTCTATTTAGTGGTACGTCAGTTTAAAAGTTTGGGAACCCCTGATCTAGGTAATTGAACCACGTGTCTTTCTCAGCAATCAAGATAGCTTCTTCTTTTAAATGTAGCTGTCTCCCAAATTTTATCTTGCCTCCTCATAGTCACATGATCAATTATACAAGAAGACAGTAGTGACATACAAAGTAGGGGGGAAACCCTACTCTGGACATTTCTTCAGAATAAATATAAAACTATTTTAATTTACAATATAAAAAATTTATAATATAAATTTTAATTTTTGATGGTAAATATCTAAAAATAGTTTGCCATTACACTTAAAATTGTTCCAGAAGATCAGTGCATGAAGTGGGGGACAAGGGACAGAAGTTACAATTTGAATATTTAAAATATTTCCTTAGACAGTACTTAAACTGAATTATTTTGAATGTCCCTGTAAAAGAACGATTAATGTTATACACACCCTATTCTATAATAAGCCTCTTATAGTGCAGCTCAATGATATATATCAATTTAAATGTTTTAAAAAGCGTAATATCATCAAAATACACCGCAAATGATTTTTCCCCATAGACAGCAAAAACGGAATTTTTTTGAGTGTCCGTGTAAATGAACTATAAAAACTACTATTTTAACACAATCAAACTGATTGATAAAGTTATCATACAAATTGAATATTTCCAACTAGGTTTATTCTGTTGAGCTGTCTACATGACAGACCAGATGTTTCTACCAATAAGGTTATCTGAGCGAAATATGCCGACTGGTTGTCGGCCCAATTAGCTTAAACTGTAAAGCATTGGCCTTGTAAGCCAAGGATCTGGGTTCGATTCCCGGCCTAGGCATTTTTTTCGCTCAGTTGGAAATATTCAATTCGTATAAAAGCTACATTCTCCATTTTCAGTACCGAACATGCCATACTAAACAATTTCATGACAATGTAAGTATATATATATATATATATATACTAGGGGCTCTGCCCCCTGCAAGCTACGCTCGCTAACCCCCGTTCAGACACTGCAGATTCTAAAAGCACGCTACTCTGATCGCTTTTAAAAAGATTAGAGAAGATTGAATTATACTCAAAAAAACCTGTAGCGATCTCCCTGTAAACGGGTTTCCATTCAATTCCCTTTGATTGCAAAAATTTAAGGCAGAATCAGTTGCTGTTAAGACATCCAATGGTTGTTTTCGTGTTTGATTCCAATCTGTTCCCTGTTATATCTAAAATCTGTCGCCAAACTATAAGATTAAATGCCAATAATGGTTGATCGTAAATGTCACATTCACTTGACTTTAAGCAAGTTACACGTGCTTACGCCATCAAGTGATTTTTATTTCGACGTCTTATTTGTATTTTTATTAATGTTATACTAATTTATTCGTTCTTTCGTTATTGAAAATAAAAAATTATGTCAATTTGTATAATTTGGCGAGTGGTTTGGCGATTTATATAATTTCGCAAAATGGGTCGACGGGAAAAGTAGCACCATTAAAACATTCCTTTGAAGCTGAAATTAAATGTCATTTGTTGTATTGTCATATACGCACCGGGTTTGGCGTGCTTTTTTTTACGACAATTTGGCGAAAGCCTCGTTTTCGAATACCAGTTACGTATGTATTTTTAAATTATTTTCTGTTATTTTTAAAATGAAATAACAATAAATAAAAAAAAGTTTAATTAATAACTATAGAACAAAACAATTTATAACATTTTTTGTAAATAAAAAGAAAATAAATTCAAACAAACTTTTATTAATAAACTAGCAAACCCCGCGGCTTTGCTCGCGTAATATTTTAAATATGCCAAGTGATATTTATATGTCTAATTTTTATTAAAAAGTACTAAGTAAATTTTTATTTTATTAAAAAGTACTTATTACTTTTAGGAATAATTCAACACGTACTATTTAAAACACAGTTTGACTAAACATCATTATTACACTGCATTAGGCAGAAATAAGACTTAAATTAATAAAACGAAATAAAACTAAATAAATGATAATTTAGAAAATATTTTGAAACTTTTATGCTCAATTAATACGCTCATTTCAGTATTCATTTGAAGTTTTTAATTTTTTAGAAACCATCTTTTTACATCTTAAAATTAACTATCATGTCAAATTCCAAGTCCGACCACCTCTCTCAACATAAAGGGCTATGTTGAAATAGGAACTGTCACCATTAATTTGCCAACATTAATTTTTAAATCGGTTTGTTATTTCCTAATATTCCACAGAAACGTAATTTAGAAAGTTATTAAAGCCCTTTATTAGAACGTTTGTTGTTCCTGTAAACCCCAGGTGGTAGAATCATCGGCATAAAATATAGCCTGTGTAGGATCAGAGATTGTTACCATTGATTCGCAACTATTACTTTTATAATCGGATTATATTCCCTGAAATTGCATAGAAATCGTAATTTAGGACTTTTTTAGAATGCTTTTCGCGTTTCCCCTTCGCTTCACCCCTTTTTAATTCGAATTTATTTTCGACAGTCCGTCGAGGGAATTTATATTTTATAAGTAACTACCATGCCATATTTAAAGTTTCTAGCCTTTTCAGTATCACAGAAATCTCGATTTAGAAAGTTTTTTGCTCCTGCAACTCTCTTGTGGTAGTGGCAGAGACATGAAATATAGCTTATGTTTGAGCAGATTCTATCACCAACAATTTGTCACCATTATTAGGTAGCTTTCTTTACAAAAAAGCTACCTATTGCAGCCGTTCGGAGGAAAGCGATTTCAAAAAATTTTGGTATATTTTCATCGATCATGACCCCCAGACCCCGAAACCACCCTCCGTTCAAAATTGATATATATATATCTGACCTATGTCACACTGTAACTCCCGTAATTATGAACCGATTTCGATGTAATTCGGTGTGTACATAGTACATACCAATGTCTCGACCGAGTTCGTTGGCCAGCTTCATCCGCCATTTTGTTTCAAAATGGCGGCCATTTAAAAATTTTTAAAAATTTTTAAACTTGAAATGTGGTACCAAAAAATTAAAAATGGAAAAATATTTTTTTCTTATGTATTTGACCTTTGTACAGAGATTCCGGAGCAGTTTTTGTTTCGTCTATATCTTGAAAAATGGCTGAGTTATAGCATTTTGAATTTCTAGCGTGGCTGACATTTTGAAACGTCCTGAATTTTGTCACGCGATAAAAGACGTATTTATGAACCGATTTGGATGTAATTCAGTGTGTACATAGTATATACCAATCTCTCGACCGAGTTCGTTGGCTAGCTTCATCCGCCGTTTTGTTTCAAAATGGCGGCCATTTAAAAATTTTAAAAAATTTTAAAACTTGAAATGTGGTACCAAAAAATTAAAAATGGAAAAATATTTTTTTCTTATGTATTTGACCTTTATACAAAGATTCCGGAGCAGTTTTTGTTTCGTCTATATCTTAAAAAATGGCTGAGTTATAGCATTTTGAATTTCTAGCGTGGCTGACATTTTGAAACGTCCTGAATTTTGTCACTCGATAAAAGGCGTATTTATGAACCGATTTGGATGTAACTTCGTTTATACATAGTACATACCAATGTCTCGACCGGGTTCGTTGGTCAGCTTCATCCGCCATCTTGTTTAAAAATGGTGGCCATTTAAATTTTTAAGAAAAATTTAAATTTGAAATGTGGTACCAAAAAATTAAAAATTGAAAAAATATTTTCTTCTTATGTGTTTGACCTTGATAAAAAGATTCGGGAGCAGTTTTTGTTTCGTCTATATCTTAAGAAATGGCTGAGTTATAGCATTTTGAATTTCTAGCGTGGCTGACATTTTGAAACGTCCTGATTTTTCTCACGTAATAACAGGCGTATTTATGAACCGACTTGGATGTACCTTGGTGTGTACATAGTACATACAAATATCTCGACCGAGTTCGTTGGCAGGCTTCATCCGCCATATTGTTTCAAAATGGCGGCCATTTAAAAAAATTAAAAAATAAAAAAATTTAAATGAGATACCAAAAAATTGGAAAGTGAAAAAGATTTTTTTTGTATGTGTTTGACCTTAATACAAAGATTCCGGAACAGTTTTTCTTTCGTCTATATCTAAAAAAAATGGCTGAGTAATAGCATTTTGAATTTCTCTTGTGGCTGACATTTTAAAACGACCTGATTTTTGTCACGCGATAACTGGCGTAATTATGAACCTATTTGGATGTAACTTTGTCTGTACATAGTACATACCAATGTCTCGACCGAGTTCGTTGGCCAGCTTCATTCGCCATCTTGTTTCAAAAGGGTTGCCATTTAAAAAAATTAAATTTAACATTCAAAATGAGGTATTAAACAATTGGAAAATGAAAAAGATTTTTTTATGTGTTTGGCCTTGATACAAAGATTCCGGAGCAGTTTTTGTTTCTGAAAATTTGTTCTTTTGTTTATATCTTAAAAAATGGTTGATTTATAGCACTTTGAATTTCTAGCATGGCTAACATTTTGAAACGATCTTGTATTTGTCACGCGATAACACACGTATTCGCCTATTTCGATATAAGAAGGCATGTGGATAGTATACACAACACCTCGACCAAGTTCGCTGGCCAGATTCATCAGCCATCTTGTTTCAAAATGGCGACAATGGTTTTAAAAATGGTTTTAAAAATGGTTTTAAAAAGAATTAAAATATATATATATATATTTAAAGTGAGGTACAAAAAAATTAGAAATTGAAAAAGGTTTCTTTCTTAAGTATTTGACCTTGATATAAGGATTCAGGAGCATTTTTTGTTTGTCTTTACCTTAAAAAATGGCTCAGATATAGCAGTTTCAATTTTTATTGTGGGTGACATTTTGAAAAATCTGATTTTTTGCATGCGACAGCACTCCTATATATTAACCGATTCGGATGTGAGTGAGCATGTGCACAGCAATTACTAAGGTCTCGACCAAGTTCACTGCTTAGCCTCATCCACCATGTTGTCTTAAAATGACAGGCACTTTAAGAAATTGCCGAATTTGGCAGCCAAATATATGTTACTTTAAAGAAAAGCAGCTTGGATAAAGCTGACTAATTTCGCGAAATTCGCATTCATTATATTGATAAAAATTAGTATTGAATCTCCTATATTCGGTTGCCACTAAATTGAGCTTCGTGTGTTTGAATGATATAATTTGGCTTTTTTTAAATAAGGATTATGAAAGCTACCTCTTCCTCCCGGCACTGGCCGGAAGGACTTTTTTTTAATTCGGTTTGGTATTTGATAAGATTGCTTAAAAATTGTAATTTAGAACACTTTTCGCTCATTTCATCTTTTTAAATTTGGAATTTTCTTTTGACTGTTCTTAGAAAGCAGTTGCATCTTGAAAGTAAATGCCATGCAAAATTTCAAAGTGTTAGACTCCTCAGTTGTGCAAAAAACGCAAATTAGAACATATTTTGCTTTTGCAACCCCCAGATGGTAGTGACAGCAACATACAATATAGCCTATGTTGGAGCAGGGGCTGTTACCATTGATTTGCAACCATTACTTTTGAAATAGCTTTGGTATTTCCAGAGATTGAGTATAAATCGCAATTTAGAACGTTTTTCGCACATTTTCACCCTTTTTTTAAATTTTCAATTTTTTTCAAAACTGTTCTTAAAGATATCTAATAAATATGTACCTTGCCTATTTCAAGTTGCTAGCCCCTACCGATCACAAAAATCGAAATTTAGAAAGTTTTTTGCTCCAGCAACCTCTAGGTAATAGTGATACCGACATGAAATAGCGTCTATGTTAGAGCAGAGGCTGTCAGCATCAATTTCCTACCATTACTTTTGAAATCAGTTTGATTCTTCCTGAGATATTGCTGATAAATCGGCATTTAGAACGTTTTTCGCGCATTTTCACCCCTTTTACATTTCAAATTTTTAAAGAAATATTCTTAGGGATCGCATTTATATCTAATAAATATATACCATGCAAAATTTCATGAATCTAGATCCTTCCATAATTCAAAAATCGCATTTTTAGAACGTTTTTTGCTCCTGCAGCACCTCTGGGGTAGTAGAAACAGATATAAAATATAGCCTATCTTGGAGCAAGAGCTGTCCCCATTATTTTTACACCATTATATTTGAAATCGGTTCAGTACTTCCTGAGATTGCATAGAAATCGCAATTTAGAACGTTTTTTACAACGCTTTTTGCGCATTTTGACCCCTTTTAAATTTTGATTTTTTTTTTAGGAAATGTCCTTAGAGATCATTGATATCTTATAACTAACTACCATTCCAAATTTCATTATTCTAGGCCCTTACGTAACCCAAAAACCGCAATTTAGAATGTTTTTTCTCCTGCACCTTCTTTGGAGTAATGGCACCGACATAAAACATAGCCTATGTTGGAGCAAGGGTTGTCACCATCATGTTGACGCTATTATTTTTTAAATCGGTTTGACATATCCTGAGACTGTGTAGAAACCACCATTTAGAACGTTTTTTAGAACGCTTTTCGCGCATTTTCGCTCTTTTTAAATTTCGAATTGTTTAAGAACTGTTCTTAGAATTCCTTTACATCTAATACTAGCAGGCTACACCCGCTTCGCTGGTCCATTTTCCAAATGATCATTGATCAAACAAAATTATGAATTCGACCTTGTATTTTAAATTAATATGGACCTTCACCGGGAAAATCTTTCCGCATTTGCTGAATGCTATGCGAACGCTATTTAGCTATTATAATATCTTATGGGTTAGTCAAAATTCGGACTATTCAGAAGAAATTCTTTTTACAGTATATATTTAAAGTAGAGGTTGGGAAGAAAATACGGCCGTTGTGATAATCAGAAATGTTAAAATGTTCTCTAGTCACCACACTACTAAAAGGAGAGATAATTACAATGATTGCAGAGAGTGACCACTGAACATTACTTATGTTCGGATTATTCACTTTCGTTTGATAGTTCTTGAACTCCGGGCTTCTCAGCTTGGTGCTATGTGTGGTTCTGGTAGCTTAAATACAATTTCTCTCTACGTTGTATTATATTTTGTAATACACGTCTTCTAGCAGGTCTACTGCAGTTTTCTATCTTCGGATTACAGCAGAGTAAATACGGTAAAAAAAAAAAAAAAAATGTAATAAATTGTTTGCACACAAAAAGTCTTTAACTTTCATTAAAAGAAATGTGAATCACATAAAAGTGGATTTTTAAAAATGAAGTGTTTGAATAAAATTAAAATAATGTCATTTTCATTACCATTTCCTTTTTATATATATACCACTTGCAATTATGTAACTGTTAACCTGAAAAAAAAAACTCGATAACTCATTATGATAGAAAAATAAACCTCTTGTTTTCATCCAATCAAAATCTTCCCAATCCTTCATAATCGGGTGCACAGCTAAGTTTTACGGCAAACATTAGAAGTGTTTGCAAACTATATGGTTACAAATTTACCAGAGTTAACATACGTAATTATGCGCCAGACTACATCCCATTAAATAAAGTCAAATTGCTGTTGGCTGAATTATAGATCTTTCGCCAAAAATACTCTTTGTAAATGACAAATAAAGTGAGTTATACAAAACTTAATAACCTAACACGTTATAATATAACGAAATAATCTTTTTGGTGCACCGAAGACCTTTTATCATTTCTCTAAAGAGTGCAATAACACGGAGAAATAAATACACTTTTTATTTTCAAAATTACATTATTCTTCAGTCTGCATCCAAAGTAAACCTAAAATCGTTAATTTTTTCCTCAGTTTAGCGAATAGGATTGTGCGTCAGAAGAACTTTCTTTATAATGATTTCTATTTTCAATTTTATCTGCATTTCAGGTACTTTTTTTCTTATCTAGGCTAAAATGATAAATCAACAAATATTGTTCCACCAGCCACCATTGGAATTTCAAATTTTTTTCCCAAGTATTTATTTTTTAGTGACAGTAAAATAACTGCAAATAAAAATATATATAATACTAAATCTCCTGTTCTCCGTTTGCTTCATAATGAAAAAACATAAATTTACTAATAGCTAAGTACAAATTTCATGTAATCTTCTACAATCGCGATCACTGTCTGACAGTCACTGTCTGATCACTGATCTGACTCTTTCAAATATAAAAGAAACATCTAAATAGTTCAGTAAATACACTAATTAGCAGGTAACCTGATTACGGAAGATTAATCCAATATCAAAAACCTTAAAAAAAATTGTGGTATTAATAACGCAAAATTGCATAAATTTTCTTAAGAATAATCTTTAGTACTTAACATTTGAAACAGTAGACTTTTCTAAAAGAAAAATTGGCGATATATGTTTAAAAAAAAAAAAGAGAGAGAGAGAGAGAGTGGGCAATATTTGTTGATCTGAGTTCGAGGTTATAAAAGTCATAAGTTTGGGGAAAAACAAAATAGCATGCATCCGTAGTAAAGTACGCGAAAACTATTTTAAATATCTGAAATTAAATTATTTATAATATGTGTGTGTGTGGGGGGGGGGGGCAAACGTTTGCAATAAAATTTAAATATTTGACTCCACTTTTATAATATTAACTGCTATTTATGTAATATCATTATTTTTATAATTACATTTGCTAGTTTTTTCTGTAAGAGATACATAATAATAATAAAAATAGTTACTCACAAGGAAGGTCTCCTTAAAACGCATACTCAAAATATTTTGAAAAAGGAAATGCTAATAAAATGACTCATGTATGTAAAAAAGATCGGTAAAAATATAGCGGTCGAATCGCAGTAAAAAATGTGTAAAAAAATATTTTTTCGAGTATTTGGCGCGAACAGACGAACGCTCGACGCTCTTTGGCGAACCAATAGGTTTCCTCGCCAAATGCAAGAGATTGAAATGCATTTATAAATTCCTTGTTAAATAAGTAATTAAATGCCTAATGGTCAATGAATTTAAACTAAAACAGTGGATTAGTTTACTATTTTTGCTGTAAGCTTATATAATATATGCAAATTGCGTGTTACTTGTATTGAGCTATTTAATTTTATACGGTGTCACCGGCTGGATAAGTTTTAAGGGTATTTTAATTAAGAATGCTATCATTAAACATTTCGATATTAAATTGTTGTTTCCATGGCAATAAAACTCTCTTGTTGTCTCTGACACTAACAATATCGAAGTCAAATTGCCAATGCTCAGAATCGGACCTTAATTTGAGTTTGAAACACTTTTAATCCATTTAAATTTCATTGTAAGCGGCATAAATACAATCGTTAAATTTCATTGTTGCATATATAAATGTATATGACAAAACTGCAGTTATAAATGTGTATTTATTTAAGTTAAACTTACTTAAACTAACTTCGTATCGAGAGTTGAAAAAGTTTTTCTTAAAGAATATTTATCATAGTATTATTCAAAATTTTATCGTGTCGCCATCCAGCGCTAAATCGCAAAAAATGAAATTTTCATTATATTTTTAGGAATGCTAAATAGAGGTTCTGCCGATTTTTTTATGGATATATATATATTTATGAGAAGAATATTCTATAATTTTTTTTCAAATAATGCTGAGCATGCGCTTATGGGGAACTTCCTTGATATCATTTTATCAATTTTCAGATGCATTTTTCTTAACCTGATGCAAAAGATAAATCGCCAAATATTATTTCAATTGCAATATTTCAACTGAGTAATTCTTTAAGTATTACGAACATTCTCTTTCATGTTTAAATTAAATATATTTGTTTTTTAATATTATCACTCATTAAAATGGATTTCTTTTTTTTCTTTTTTAAAAATTTTAAATAAAATTAGTAACAGTTTTTTGTCTTTTATTTTTCTAGGTGTAATAGCCGTTTCAATTTTTTCAACAACAAAAAACTTCGCCAAGAAATAAAATGGTAACCTTATCGTCCAAAATAACAGAATTTTCAGTCATACTTCTATAACTAATCTAGGTAGAATGATGTGTTATATCTTAAAACCTTCCGTGAAACGATACCTATCTAACGGTATAAGTTCCGTAAAAATCCATGCAGTAGAACTCGAAATCTAGGCGTTCGGAACGAAATTTCCGTTTGGATTTTATATATATAATAGATAATAGAATAGATAATAGATTTTATATATATATAATAGAATAAATAATAGATTATGTGTTATGAACTATCTCAAAGTTTAAAACAGATCGCATTGTTAGATTTCCTAATTTTAACAATATCGCGTTATGTTAGTTCCACATTCCACCACCAGGGAGCGCACTCTATTCTTAACGAAAGCGTATCTGAACGAAACTCCTTCATGCAGCCTTTCCGTATATACATGAATCAGGAGGGTGGCGGTCTTAACCAATAATTTAAGATAATTGCTGAAATTACTACGAAAAATATTTTAAAGGGGCCCTACGCGGGCTCCTAATAGAGTTAGAGGAAATCGAAAGACGGCAAAATAATCGCGGAGAAAAGTTTGCTTGGGTGCTCCGGAGCTACTTTTGGCGCGAGATCTAAGCTCTACGACCAATTTCGTTCCAAACGCCTAGATTTCGAGTTCTACCGCATAGATTTTTACGGAACTTATACCGTTAGATAGGTATCGTTTCAGGGAAGGTTTTAAGCTATAACACATCATTCTACCTAGATTATGTTGGAGCAAGGGTTGTCACCATCATTTTGACACCATTATTTTTTAAATCGGTTTGGTATTTCCTGAGATTGTGTAGAAACCACCATTTAGAACATTTTTTTAAGAACGCTTTCCAGCATTTTCACCCCTTTTAAATTTCGAATTGTTTAAGAACAGTTCTTACACATCATTTATATCTTATAAGTAGCTAATATTTCACATTTCATTATTCTAGGCCCTTTTAGAATTATTTTGCTCCTGCACACCCTTTAGGGTAGTGGCACAGACATAAAATATAGCCTATTTTGGAGCAAGCGTTGTCACTATCTTTTTGGCACCATTATTTTTTAAATCGGTTTGGTAATTCCTGAGATTATGTAGAAACCCCCCATTTAGAACGTTTTTTAGAACGCTTTCGCGCATTTTCACCCCTTTTAAATTTCGAATTGTTAGACATCGTTTATATCTTATAAGTAGCTAATATTTCAAATTTCATCTTTCTAGGCCCTTTAGTAGCACATAAATCGCATTTTTAGAACGTTTTTTGCTCCTGCACCCCCTTTGGGGTAGTGGCACCGACGTAAAATATAGCCGATCTTGGAGCAAGCGTTATCACCATCATTTTGACACCAATATTTTTTTAATCGGTTTGGTATTTCCTGAGATTATACAGAAACTACCATTTAGAACGTTTTTTAGAGCGCTTTTTGTGCATGTTCACCCCTTTTAAATTTCGAATTGTTTAAGAACTGTTCTTAGAAATCCTTTATATCTAATAAGTAGCTAATATTGCAAATTTCATATTTCTAGGCCTTTCAGTAACACATAAATCGCATTTTTAAAACGTTTTTTGCTCCTGCACCCCCTTTGGGGTAGTGGCACCGACATAAAATATAACCTATCTTGGAACAAGCGTCGTCACCTTTTGACACCAATATTTTATAAGTTGGTTTGGTATTTCCTGAGATTATGTAGAAACTACCATTTAGAACGTTTCTTAGAAAGCTTTTTGTACATTTTCACACCTTTTAAATTTCGAATTGTTTAAGAACTGTTCTTAGACATCATTTATATCTTATAAGTAACTAATATTCCAAATTTCATATTTCTAGGCCCTTCAGTAACGCAAAAATCGCATTTTTAGAACGTTTTTTGTTCCTGCACCCCCTTTGGGGTAGTGGCACCGACATAAAATATAGCCTATGTTGGAGCAAGTGTTGTCACCATCATTTTGACACCATTATTTTTTAAATCGGTTTGGTATTTCCTGAGATTGTGTAGAAACCACCATTTAATAACGTTTTTTAGAACGCTTTTCGCGCATTTTCAGACCTTTTAATTTTCGAATTGTTTAAGAACTGTTCTTAGAAATACTTTATATCTAATGAGTAGCTAATATTTCAAATTTCATTATTCTAGGCCCTTCCGTAACGTAAAAACCGCATTTTTAGAATTTTTTGCTCCTGCACACCCTTTGGGGTAGTGGCACCGATATAAAATATAGCCTATTTTAGAGCAAGCGTTGTCACTATCTTTTTGACACCATTATTTTTTAAATCGATTTGGTATTTTCTGAGATTGTGTAGGAACCACCATTTAGAGCGTTTTTTAGAACGCTTTTTGTGCATTTTCACCCCTTTTAAATTTCGAATTGTTTAAGAACAGTTCTTAGACATTATTTATATCTTATAAGTAACTAAAATTCCAAATTTCATATTTCTAAGCCCTTCCATAACGCAAAAACCGCATTTTTAGAACGTTTTTTGCTCCTGCAGCCCCTTTGGGTTAGTTGCACCGACATAAAATATAGCCTATGTTGGAGCAAGGGTTGTCACCGTCATTTTGACACCATTATTTTTTAATCGGTTTGGTATTTCCTGAGATTGTGTAGAAACCACCATCTAGAGCGTTTTTTAGAACGCTTTTCGCGCATTTTCAACCCTTTTAAATTTCGAATTGTTTAAGAACTGTTCTTAGAAATCCTTTATATCTAATAAGTAGCTAATATTTCATATTTCTAGGCCCTTTTACACATGCCCAGTAACACATAAATCGCATTTTTAGAACTTTTTTGCTCCTGCACCCCCTTTGGGGTAATGGCACCGACGTAAAATATAGCCTATCTTGGAGCAAGCGCAGGGGCGCCATTTCAGAACTTTCTTGGGGGGGGGGGGCAAAGTTTTCTTTGAGGACAGTGGCAAAGCCAAGGGTGATGCTCGGGGGGGGGGGGTATCCACTTCCCTCCGAACAAGAACCGATTCAAAATTTCGTTTAAAGCAGGTTTTCATCTTAGCAGGTATATTTTCAAGATACTGACTAAGATTTTCAGTATCCCGTTAGAGACAGTTTCCATTTTACAAGTATATCTAAGGCTATTAAAATATCCTTTCTATAGTAAACCTCTGAAGAGCAAAGGTATATTTACTGTAAAACTTGTGAAAATGAAACCTGTCAAAAAAAGAATTCTTTCGGAAACGGAAAAAAAATCGCGTTTCTTTGAAAAAAAAAAAAAACACACCATATAATTACACTTGCTAATACGGAGACCAGTCTAAAATGGAGTTTTTTCCCCTTACCTTTCGACTTCTTTGCAGGTTTTGCTGCAGGGGTGGGGAGCCATTTCAAGAGGCTCTTAGAGGTTGGAACAAAGTTTTCTTTTAGGGGAAGGGTTTGAAACTGCGTACGGGATTTTGCCCTCTTAACGTCTTTTAAAACCATGGGATTCTTCCAGGAACATTTTTTAATTTTCGTGAAAGACCGCAGTATTTTTTTTTTTTTTTTTGTGGAGCTACGTGAAATCAACTCGCCAATCGACCGCGAAAAAAAATCTTAAATTTTGCCAATTGGACTTGGAAAGAATAGTCAATTTGGCAAATTAGTCGCGGAAAAAATATTACTTCCTAAACGGACCGTGAGAAAATATTGCAAAGACCGTGGAAACAAACAGCGATTATAGCCAATCGGTTGCAGGAAAAAAAAATGCAGATTTCAACATTAGGTCGCAAAAAAAAAAAAAAAAAAAAAAATTAAATTTGCTCATCACTAGTGCAAAAAAATTGTGAATTTCGAATATCTATTAAGGAAAAAAACAAGAATTTTGGGTTTCGGATTAAAATCTCGAATTTAGTCAAAGAATCGCGCAAAAAATTCAAAAATTTCGTCAAACGATCGCGCAAAGCAATCGCAAATTTTGTCAGTCGACTGCGAGAAAAGAAACGAATTTCAACAAATGATCGTAGAAAAAAATCGAATTTCGTCAAAATATCGTGAATTTTGACAAATGGTGACAGAAAAAAATTGTGAATTTCGTGAATCGATCTCGGAAAAAAATCGCAAATTTCGTCAAATCGTCGGGGAGAAAAATTGTGAAATTCAATCGGTCACGAGATAATCAGCACATAAACATAGTCAACACGTCAAGAAGTTTGCAAATTTTGTGATTCATAGGGATATGAAATTTTCACCAATGATTTTCTGCGAGTAAAAAATTTCTTTGATCATTTTCTGCATTCCTTTTCAGACTATGATCTAAATTCCACACAATTCAGAAATTTGCAAAACATTTGGTATCAGGTAGAGTCTGCATTAGAGATGAGTTTGGGCTCTATTTTCAGAGCCCGGGCCCGAAACATTTTGTGCCATTAGAGCACGAGCCCGATACCGAAAATATGCAATAATAGTAAGAAATTGCATAATATTAAAAAAAAAAATGTTTCAAATCTAATTATCATTTGTAAACTACTTTTTACATAGAAATGACTGTTAAAGGAAAATTTAAATTTAATATTATCAAAAGAAAAGTTTGGTATCAAATAAAAATGTACTTCATAATTAAAAAGGTTTCTCATATCGTTTCTCTTTTAATAAGAAAATCTTTTGGGCATGTTAATGAAGTGTGTTTGATGAATAAATGCATGAAATTTGTAGAAATTACTATTTATCTAGCAAATAATGGAAGAACATTTATAAATTTTCTAAAAAAGGTGCACATTTTTAACTATAACCAATTCCTTCCTCATAGCAATCTTTCGGGATTGGCGTGACCCTGAAAATAATCTTAAATTAAAAAGTCCTTCCGGCCAGTGCCGGGAGGAAGAAGTAGCTTTCATATTCCTTATTTTAAAAAAGCCAAACTTATATTATTCAAACACACGAAGCTCAATTAAGTGGAAACCGAATGTAGGAGATTCAATACTAATTTTTATCAATACTAAATCATTATGAATGAGAATTTCGCGAAATTAGTCATCTTTATCCAAGCTGCTTTTATTTAAAGTAACTTACATTTGGCTGCCAAATTCGGCGATTTCTTAAAGTGCCTGCCATTTTATGACAAGATGGTGGATGACGCTAACCAGTGAACTTGGTCGAGACCTTAGTAATTGCTGTGCACATGCTCACTCACATCGGAATCGGTTGATATATACGGGTGCTGTCGCAGGCAAAAAATCAGATTTTTCAAAATGTCACCCACGTTAGAAATTGAAACTGCTATATCTGAGCCATTTTTTAAGATAAAAACAAACAAAAAAAGCTCCAGAATCCTTATATCAAGGTCAAATACTTAAGAAAGAAACCTTTTACAATTTCTAATTTTTTGCACCTCACTTTAAATATAATTTTTTTTTTAATTTAATGGCCGCCATTTTGAAACAAGATGGCTGATGAAGCTGGCCAGCGAACTTGGTCGAGATATTGATGTATACTATCCACATGCCTTCTTCCATCGAAATAGGCGAATACGTGTGGTATCGCGTGACAAATACAAGATCGTTTCAAAGTGTTAGCCATGATAGAAATTCAAAGTGCTATAATTCAACCACTTTTTAAGATATAAACAAAAGAACAAATTTTCAGAAACAAAAACTGCTCCAGAATCTTTGTATCAAGGGCAAACACATAAAGAAAATCTTTTTCATTTTCCAATTTTTTAATACCTCATTTTAAATTTTAAATTACATTTTTTTTTAAATGGCAACGCTTTTGAAACAAGATGGCGAATGAAGCTGGCCAACGAACTCGGTCGAGACATTGGTATGTACTATGTACAGACCAAATTACATTCAAATCGGTTCATAAATACGCCTGTTATCGCGTGACAAAAATCAAGTCGTTTTAAAATGTCAGCCACAATAGAAATTCAAAATGTTATAACTCAGCCATTTTTTTAGATATAGACGAAACAAAACCTGTTCCGGAATCTTTGTATTAAGGTCAAACACATACGAAAAAAATCTTTTTCATTTTCCAATTTTTTGGTACCTCATTTTAAATTTTAATTTTTTTAAATGGCCGTCATTTTGAAACAAGATGGCGGATGAAGCTGGCCAACGAACTCGGTTGAGTTATCTGTATGTACTATGTACAGACCAAATTACATCCAAATCGGTTCATAAATACGTCTGTTATCACGTGGTAAAAATCAGGGCGTTTCAAAATGTCACCCACGCTAGAAATTCAAAATGCTATAACTCAGTCATTTTTTAAGATATAGACAAAACAAAAACTGCTCCCGAATCTTTTTATCAAGGTAAAACACATAAGAAAAAAATATTTTTTCAATTTTCAATTTTTTGGTACCACATTTCAAATTTAAATTTTTCTTAAAATGGCCGCCATTTTTAAACAAAATGGCGGATGAAGCTGGCCAACGAACTCGGTCGAGACATTGGTCTGTACTATGTATAAACGAAGTTACATCCAAATCGGTTCATAAATACGCCTTTTATCGCGTGACAAAATTCAGGACGGTTCAAAATGCCAGCTTCGCTAGAAATTCAAAATGCTATAACTCAGCCATTTTTTAAGATATAGACGAAACAAAAACTGCTACGGAGTCTTTGTATAAAGGTCAAATACATAAGAAAAAAATATTTTTCCATTTTCAATGTTTTTGTACCACATTTCAAATTTTAAATTTTTTAAAAAATTTTAAATGGCCGCCATTTTGAAACAAAATGGCGGATGAAGCTGGCCAACGAACTCGGTCGAGACATTAATATGTACTATGTACACACCGAATTACATCCAAATCGGTTCATAAATACGAGAGTTACAGTGTGACATAGGTCAGATTCAGATATATATATATATATATATATTGATATATATATATATATATATATCAATTTTGAACGGAGGGTGGTTTCGGGGTCTGGGGGTCATGATCGATGAAAATATACCAAAATTTTTTGAAATCGCTTTCCTCCGAACGGCTGCAATAGGTAGCTTTTTGTAAAGAAAGCTACCTAAAATTTCAATGTCCCGGTGCTTTTATAGGAAAAGAGGAAATGCTGCTCGATTGATTTCTATCGGAATAATATGGTAATTAAATTTACTCACGACTGAAAATGACTTCGTAAATTGCAGCGTACAGCTTCAGCATCAGCAGAGGTCATGATAGATATAATAATCACTAAAGTTATTTCCATATGAAAAGCGTACAATAGAACTCTAAATTATTCGCAAACCTCAAACTATAAACAGAAGAAAATATTATCTTTGTGTTAGATCTCTAAATAATAATAATAATAATAATAATAATAATAATAATAATAATAAATCCAATTGCAAAATAACCTCTGCCACAAACGAAAATCGAACTAAAAACAAATTAATTATTCCCGCCTCTTTCGTGGCGCCGAATCGTAGGACCGTCGTCGTCGGCAATGCCAAACATAAATCTGTATATATGACTAATCATTTTCTTTTAAAATAGCATTCTATTCTAATAACTAAAATAGAAAAACACAATTTCTGTTTCCCCTTCATTCTGATCAAAAAAGCATTACAATGATTTGAAAAGGAATGAGTAATTTTTAAGGGGAAAAAAGTTATTTTAATTTTTTTTTCTATTCATGGATAAATACATTTTTCAGGTTTCAGAAAGAATGAGTCCGAGCCCGAAGACTTGAATAAAAATAGAGTCCGAGCCCGTGTCGGGTCCGGGCTTTCGGGCTTGGGCTGAGCCCGTCTCATCTCTAGTCTGCATTGGGTCGCGCAACCGCATTTTTTTCAAAAGCGGCAAGACCCGAGGCACATATCGAGGTGGGTTGACGTTTCTTTTTTTCGTTTCGGGTCAAGTTGACTGTCTTGCATCGGGTCGGTTAAACTGATTTTACCCGAACTTGAATTGCGGATCAAGTCAGATTTATGATATTTTTTCGCTAGGTGTAAGGTTAACTTTAAGCGTTTCTGGTTATGCTTTGTCTCTCTTTGGATGAACCGATTTTTCAAAAGGAAGATCTGAATATTTTTAAAATGAAAAAGCTATATATCGGAGTATTAATGGGTGCATATGTGTTCATTTTTGCATATAAGCTATAAAATTGTAGACTACTTTTCCATAAATGTAATTAAGCATAGATTCATTTTATTTCACTTTGAGTTTGGGTATGAATATTTCGGGTTTATTTTGCAGTTGGTCAGACTAGAGTTGTGTTTCGCGTTAACGACTTTTGTCAGGTTCGGATAGTGTAGAACCCGATCCGTGCAGAACTCTAGTATTAGGCTGAGGAGATTATTAAGAACATACTGTATATAATATGATTTAATAAAGCAAATGATTTGATAGCGTTGTAATGACTGCAGTAAATATAATGTGGCGCTAATAATGCAAAATAAAAAATTCCAATAATTAAGAACTTGAATTAACCCTTTTTTTTAAAAAAAGAAAAATCCTCTCTAAATTTCGGACTAAAAGGAAAATTCACCTCGAAAATTCTAGCCCTGAGGGGGACGAGTTTTCTTTGATCATTTTGCACACGGCTGGGAAGCAATTATCTAATTTTTTTCTCACATATCTTTTTAAAATTAGCCAAAATACTCATCAATGAGAAATGTCTTACCTTGAGAGTGTTGGAATAGTAAAGTCTTTAGAAAATATTTTTGATAATTATCAGTTTCTGTGCATAAAGAGTTTATTTATTGCATGTGTTTTTATTGTAATAAAATCTGACAAGTTACTTTAGCTTTTGAGGAATTTATGAAAAAAAAGGAATTTATGAAAATGTTGAGACTGACATGTGATGATAGATAGGGATGAATCGAATATTCGGTACCTATTCGGTATTCGGACATGCTACCGAATATTCGATTAGGCAGAATATCAAACTATTCGGTCTGCCGAATATCGATCTATTCGGCCAAACCGAATACTTAAAAATATCCTTTGAAAAATATTTTAAAAATTCTTACACAACCTCTACTTTTAACCGTCAATTTATAAAGATATTCAGAATAATTAGAAACAGAATCATATTTAAATCAAAGAGAATGCTGTTACATTATTTATTTGCTGTTTGATAAGCGTCACTTAAAAAAAAATTACCATTAATGATGACCTGCATAGAAATAAATGATGCACAAATGGAAGTTTCTGAACAATGTCTTGTAAATAATCTGTCTTTTGCTTTTTCGCAAAAAGAGTGTTTATAAAGAAAATGGGAAAAACTTTCAGATGTGTTAATAGACATCAAGACAGACCATTTTTGCCCAAGAAACCAGTATCGCAATCCGCTTAATCAGTCAAAATCAAAAATACAGTGTATCTCATCTCACTTCAGGTCAAACTTATATTTTCATTTGTTACTTTAACAATAATGAAGATATCGTAACTATATTTTCAAAAGAGTTATTTTGATTTCTGTGACATGTGATATCATGAGAAGAAGTGCCGGAAATTGGGTGTGTGTGTAAAGTTTACTTGTAAAAAGGTCTTGTTTATCAAAATGGAAGTATCTGTGTTAAGTATTATGAAAAATTGTTTTAAAATTTAATTTATTAATATCTTTAAACTTTGAATTCGGCCAGCCAAGTATTCGGTATTCAGTTTACCTGTAGGCCGAATATTCGGTATTCGGCCAAAATCACTATTCGGTGCATCCCTAATGACAGATAAATTTTCTGAAATATCAAATTCCTTGGGGGGCGTGCCCCCCCCCTAGCCCCCCTCAAATGGCGCCCTTCGTTATCACCATCATTTTGACACCAATATTTTTTAAATCGGTTTGGTATTTCCTGAGATTATGTAGAAACTGCCATTTAGAACGTTTTATAGAACGCTTTTTGTGCATTTTCACCCCTTTTAAATTTCGAATTGTTTAAGAACTGTTCTTAGAAATCCTTTATATCTAATAAGTAACTAATATTGCAAATTTCATATTTCTAGGCCCTTCAGTAACACATAAATCGCATTTTTAGAACGTTTTTTGCTCCAGCACCCCCTTTGGGGTAGTGGCACCGACATAAAATATAGCCTATCTTGGAGCAAGCGTCGTCACCATCATTTTGCCACCAATATTTTATAAGTCGGTTTGGTATTTCCTGAGATTATGTAGAAACTACCATTTAGAACGTTTTTTAGAAAGCTTTTTGTGCATTTTCACACCTTTTAAATTTCGAATTGTTTAAGAACAGTTCTTAGACATCATTTATATCTTATAAGTAACTAATATTCCAAATTTCATATTTCTAGGCCCTTCAGTAAACCAAAAATCGCATTTTTAGAACGTTTTTTGCTCCTGCACCCCCTTTGTGGTAGTGGCACCGACATAAAATATAGCCTATGTTCTAAGTTGGACTAACACCATCATTTTGATACCATTACTTTTGAAATCGGTTCGGTAGCTCCAGAGATTACCTCTAACAGACAAACAATTTTTACCTCTTTATAATATTAGTATAGATAAGCAACAATAGCCGGGTCGTCCTGTCAGGCAAAATAACGATATTTTGGCACCAATTAGGTACAGCGTTGCGTATATGAAATCTGCGAATAATATTTTTCTTTTCGTTTCATTTAAAAAAAGAGAAAGAAGTGAAAGCCATTTATTTTAAATGTTTCAGTTTTAAATGAAAGTTTTGTATTAAATAAAATGATAATGAAATACAAATTGAACTATGAATACATTTCTTAGCATGTAACATGATACATTTCTTAGCATGCGTTTAAGGGAGGCCAAACTGGTCGCCAAATTAGTTTAAAATAATAACCTTTTCTAAAATATGAAAAAAATATCTGTTATGATTAAAATTTGAGTTGCCATCATTAGAGAAAAGTATATAAAATTAGAGAAAAATTAATATTTCGAAAACTAATTTGAATTTAAAATTCTAATACCAGTTTTGAGATCTGCGGATCAATACGGATTTTTTGGTGTTAATTTCATCGCAAAGTATTCCGCATTTTAGGAGAAATCGCCGTGAAACATAATCAGTTGTTTCATAGAATCGTTTCATAAATTCGTTACATTTCAGTCGTTTCATGATATCCGTTTCATAAATTCATTTCATTAGGATTTTTTATATATAGGGTAGATAGATATATACGCGAGTTAAAATACTGACAGACGATAGACAAACAAGACAAACCGAATGCATAAACATTTTTCAACTATGTTCAAAAGTGTTAATAAAAGTTATTAAAATAAGCATTAACGAAATTTATCACAGAAAAAAATTATTTTCCCTAGTTTATAACACCTGAAGGGAAATAAAATATCGAACAATTTCTTGCCATTCATCCATCCATCATTTCTCTGATATGCATTGAAGATGCCTTAGTGAAAAGATTATCCTTTTCTTGATTTCGTACCTGCCTGATAAATTAGACGATTAATCAATCAGACTCGTTAAATAAAGTCATCTCAGGATTGATATTTAAAAAGGGGGGAATTTGATTGATAGTTATAATAAGCGCAAGTCTATTCTCATACACACACATTTTTTTTAAAGGGACAGTGGATAATAATAATAATAATAACTATTTTTTTTTCTCATCCGGTAAGACACTAAATTTTGAAAAAGCAGAATTTTTGTTTCCTGCTTGCTAGCCCCCGGTACGGTATGCTATTTCTTTCTCCCAGCTTATTTTGTGTCGTCCAAAAAATAACGTTACCTTACAGAAGAAAGCCGTAAAAAAAGCAGTACGGTTAAATACTCCATAGTAATTTTTAAACTTTTAAGCATCGCACATTTTCAATTTTTATACCGTCGTATTGTGAAAAAAAAAGTACTTTAAATGCAATTTGATTGAAAACTGCATCTCCATTTATTTTTGAAATATTAAATTTTGCAATTTTTGGAGCTATTTGCTTAATATTGGCAACGAAAGGACTCCATTTCTGTAGAAAGTAAAGGAAAAATAGTTGTAAAATATTAATTATACATTTTTGTTGTCATTTTTTCATAACAACCGAAAGAAAATGTAATTAAAATACATGCTATTTTGAAAAAATATAAACGAATGATTTCTCTTAACACATGGAGCCATTATAAACTATATTTAATTTTAAGTATACATATTAATGTTACAAACAAATGAAGGCCTATGAATCCTTAGACAGCTGTTTTTTATTGTTGTTGTTTTTTTTTTTGTTTTTTTTTTGTTTTTTTTTTAGTGTGTGGGGGGGGGGGGGGGGGTGTCGAGTTTCTTTAATGACGGCATCTTTTTGCTGCATTTGTGCATTATTTCGCGATAGTGACGTTCTATGCCTACTTTACTGTAGAGGATCGTAAATGTGAGTGGATCGTAAATGTGGAATTCTTAAGCGGATGCGAATGACGTCATTTTGTATAAAATAAAAGCGTGTGGTGTGAGTCTTAAAATTGAAATATGTTTTGTACTTTATATATACACATATATATTTTTTTTTTCATCGGGGCGACACTAAATTCTGAAAAAGCAGAATTCCTGTTTTCTAGTATTTTATCTTTTTTTATTTTAAATTTTAGTTTGAATTATCTGCATTGTTTGACCTCCTAATTGTAATAATTAACTTAATTTTTTTTTTCTGAAATAAACATCAACCAAAATTATCACATAAAAAAATTTCCTTAAGTTATACACCTAGGAAAATGAAACGTAAATCCATTTCATGTCATTTTGACATTCATCCATCATCTCTCTCATATGCAGTGGACATTCCTTAATGAAGAGATGATCCTTCGCTTGATTCTTGCCTGTCTCATAAACTAGATGATTCATCAATCCAGTTCAATAACGCCATACCGGGATTGAAGTTTAAGGGCAGTTGGAAGTAAAATTTTTGAAAAAAGTCGTTTTTTTTCTTTTAATATTTTAAGTCCTTTATTTTTCCCCTTTTGAATGGTATATTAATTTTGTTTCTATGACAACAAGGAGTTAAAGAAAGCTTTGTTAACATCATATATAAACATTACATGCGTAAGCTTTAAAATGAATTTTCTCAAAATGTTGCTTTTTGAACTTCGATGTAACTTTTTATAGAAACTACTACACATTATTATTTGCAATCTTGACAAAATATTTCTCACACATATCTCTGATCAATCTGAAGTGAACTTTTGTTACAAACATTGGTACAAAATTTTTATAAAAAAGATTTTCTTTAGAAAAAAGCAAGTTTTTTGTTATTTAAAAGTGGTTTTTATTACACATTTAAAAAAAAAATAGCTAAAGCATACCTGTTTATAAAGTTGACTTCACTTTATTAGGAATTATTCATATTATATATATAAAAAATTTCAAGTGAATATCTTTGGTAGTTTCTGAGAAAAGGTACATTAATTTAACATGGTAGGTATAGGGACTTCCAACTGCCCTGAAGGAAAGGAAATTCGACTATAATAAGCATAAGGCCTATTCTCATTTACATGTATCTCTTTATTCTAAATAAAAAAAAAAAAAAAAAGACTTTTTTTAAACACGTTTTCATTAAAATTCACAAAAATGTAAAATTTTGTTTTCTTTTTTAAATGCACTAAAAAGTAGAAAAAGATTAATGGATTTAAATGGAAATTTTGCCAAATTAGCCAGCTATCGCCAAGTTGGCTTCATACATGGCAACTTATTTTTGTCGCCAAATTTGACGATATTTCGCCACGTTGGCCAAAGTTTAGCGTTATTGTGGTAACCCCGCCGTTAGTACTTTTCAACAAATACTCAATCTTGAAGTTGATACTGAATTCGCCATTGGAAATCAAACAATAATTGACTAATCATTGTTTAAGTAGTGTCAACCCTAGTAGTGTTAGTTTAACCTTAAATGGTGCTTTTGCAATACCTTTCAAAAACGAAGGGTAGTTTGGGGCAGACACCCACTTTGCCCCCTCCCCCCTTAGGGGTCGAATTCTGAAAAATTCCGAAACATGTGTTTACTAATTTTAGTTATACTATAGGAACGTCACGTTTGTAGATTTTATTTCCATTGTTTTATAAGATGTGGCGATTTTTTTTATTCCCCCCCCCCTTAGGGGTCGAATTCTGAAAAATTCCGAAACATGTGTTTACTAATTTTAGTTATACTATAGGAACGTCACGTTTGTAGATTTTATTTCCATTGTTTTATAAGATGTGGCGATTTTTTTTATTCCCCCCCCCCCCCTTAGCGATTTTTTTTTTTTAAATCAATGTCCATTTCTTGTATTGCCTCAGAAATACATACGTATTCCAAATTTCAAAGCTCTATCCCAACAGAAAGTGGGTGAAAAATGAGTCACACGATTTAACTGCCACATACAAACAGAATTGTACGTTAAAAGAAAGCTTTTAAAAACAATAACTGACGCTGTCACTGCCGTAAATGAATTTTTTGCGTTCGGAGGTCTTTCTACGCTAATATTAAGAAAAATATTGCATATAAAAATACACTGGGTTTCAAAATGATATGAACACCCAGTTTTTCAAGCATGAAAAAGAAGAAAATGTTACAAAACAAACTGAAGTCTAATCGGTGTTAGAAATAGAACAAATCGTTTTATTTTATAACAAAATATAATTGAAACAGCGATTTATACATAAAATAAACTGCATTTTTCATACTAATATGAACATTGGCCAAAAATATAGATTAATAGCTAGTGTATGCACTAGACCTTTTAATTAATGTAAAAACGCGATCAGACATGGAGTGAACCAAGCTTTTTAATATATTTTGATCGATTTCATTCCAGCGGAAGATGATAGTAACTTTTAATTCTGAAATTGTGGTATATTGTTTTCCATTTGCGTAAACAGCTCTAACCAGTAGGTTCCATACATTATCCATTGGATTTAAATCAGGAGAAACAGATGGCCGTGGAATTACATCTACACCATTATTAAGAAACCATTCCCAACTGCTGTTTGCCTTGTGGGTGGATACATTGTCTTGTTGGAACATCCAGAAAGGAACATACAGCAAAGGACAGCTTGTTTTCTTCAAGTAGATTTTGGCAGGTTAATGCACTCATTCTGCCAGAGGGAAACGCAACATTGTTCTTACCATGAAATCCAAACGCAGCCCAAACCATGAGTGAACCTCCATCCTGCTGCCGTTTTGAAACTGTTTCAGGTTTCTTGCGCAGACCATGCCATTAATAAGAAAAACCGTCCGGACCATCCAAATTGAATTTTTTTTTCATCGGAAAATATTACTCTTTCATATCCTAACTTCCAGGACATGTGATCTTTTGCCCAATCCATGCGATTCTGCTGATGCATTTTAGTCATACGTGGTTGGTTCTTTCTTTTCTTGTACCTCATCATCTTAGAGCTCTTGACTACTCTGGACAAGGTACTTTTTGAATTTGCTATCAGTGGATCTCTTGAAAGTTCGCCCAAAGTAGTTTTCCCATTGTTTATTCTTTTTATAATGGCTCTTTTTTTCCTTTTGTATAGCTTTGGCGGACGTCCTGGATACTTCTTTGCTCCATAATCCTCTTTTAATCGAAGAAAATTTAAAATTACACCTGGAGATCTTTTCAATTTTTTGCTATAGCTCTGGACGAAATTTCTTGATTCCTAAAAGCCACAATTTTCCCTTTCTCAAAACCACTTAAAGCGCTTTTACAACCCATACTTCTAGAACTCGCTTTGCGATTAGGTTTGGAAATTTCCTGGTCTGCAAAGTATTTTTATAAGCTAAACAAATTTGCATATTTCGGTTTCTTCTTCTCGGAGTGGCATTCAGTATTCCTGTACAGTTTGCACGCTCGTTTAGTGATAATTTCGATCAATGTTCATATCATTTTGCAACACCATTTTGTTTTTTTAGATAATTCATATTTTCAATGAATTTAAAGTTTGATATTTCTTTTATAGCTATGTCTTATGTAAAATTACTGTATTTGTCTCGAGAATGGAGTTTTTTGATAATTATTTATGAATTTTTGCCAGGATATCACAAAATTACTAGGTGTTCATATCTTTATGAAACCCAGTGTATAATAATTGGTATTATTAAAAAGAAATGTTCGATAAACATGCTGAAGCAGACAGTTTTTAAATCGAAGAATTATTTTCTGAGCTATTTAACGTTCAAGTCAGTCAAAATAGTTCCATTAAAAAAGTTTATAGGAACAGAAAATATGCATAGGAGTTATGCATATCTCATGCAGGGGCTTACTTCACTCACTTGCAGTGTGCAATTATTTTATTTTTTTTCACTAATTTTTTAAAGTTTTTCCGTTTAATATTTTATACAAAATTTCATCATTTCAATAGAGGTTTATTAGATTTTTAGAAAATGTCATTTTTACTTTCTTTATCTTTACAAGAAAGCATTGGATTCGTGAAAAATTTTGACTTCCGGTTTTGCATGGATTTATACGTTTTAGAATGTCCTAAACACGATCTGATGGATTTTAGCCCGTAAGGCATGGTGACGTCACGGCGACGTCGTTGTGAAGTCACACTGTGACTTTGTAACCGTCCGTGACGTGGATGTGACGTCACAGTGACTAGAATGCGAGGTCGTTATGGCCGTTTTAGAGGTCGTTTGTGACGTCACACTGTGACCACTCTGTGAAGTCACGGTGTGACTAATTTGTGAAAAGTGTGTCATTTGTGACTATTTTGGCATTAACTTTGTGACGAACCTGTGACGAAAGTGACAATGTTTTGAAGTCACACTGTGACCAATTTGTGAAATATGTGTCATTTGTGACGAACTTGTCATAAACTCTGTGATGATTTCAAATGAAAATCAAATTTCAAATTAATTGCTTAAAAGGCGCAAAGGCGAACTAGTGAAAAAGATTCCATGCTGGAACTCGAACCCGGGCCATCAGTATAGCGCACTTACATTCTACCGACTAAACCACACGGAACGATACCCAGCCTGGAAAATTTCTCACTATTACATGTTGGCAAGGCTACAAACGCAGCACAAGATGCAATATTTATCGTCAGCCACCGACATGGCGCAAACACGAAACTTAATTAAATCCAGCATCGATTGAAACTATATTAATACTTGGAAATTTTTTTCTGAGAGAACCATTCGCCTTGCATACAATATTTCAAATGAAAATCAAATTTCAAATTAATAGTGTAAAAGGCAATTTTAATTTGAAATTTGATTTTCATTTGAAATACTGTATGCAAGGCAAATGTTTCTCTCTGGAAAATTTTCCAAGTATTAATATAGTTTCAATCGATGCTGGATTTAATTAAGTTTCGTGTTTGCCCCATGACGGTGGCTCACGATAAATATTCCATCTTGTGCTACGTTTGTAGACTTGCCAACATGTAATAGGGAGAAAATTTCCAGGCTGGGTATCGTTCCATGTGGTTTAGTCGGTAGAATGTGAGTGCGCTATACTGATGACCCGGGATCGAGTCCCGGCGTGGATATTTTTCACTATGTTGGCCTTTGCGCCTTTTAAGCAATTTATTTGAAATTTGAATTTCATTTGAAATATTGTATGCAAACCGAATATTTCTTTGTGGAAAAATTTCCAAGTATTAATATTGTGATGAATTTTAAAATAAAGTTTTGTTTGAGATATAAATTCGTATCTTTTTACCGTACTTTTTAGCAAAATATAGCTATTTTGGAGTCCTATTCTTCTAAAATAGTTTTAATTTTTCCACTTAAAAAACAATGTTTGTCAACTGACATCTTTTTTTATTAAGTTCTAAGCTTGATCTTGAGTTCAAGCTTGATATTAAGAATGTATAAGATTTTAAGGTGTTGTGGTTGTGATTAATCTTTGCTTTATTAAATACGACGTAAGCCATATTTATTTAAATTTTTTATTTCCGTGTAAATTGTATTTTGTGAATATGAGCTTAAATAGATTTGGTATGTTCTATAGGAAAAGACTGATCTGGAAAATAGAAAAAACAAATAAGAAAAATCATGCGTTAAGCATAGATTATAAAACACTTTCCAACACTTCCCGAATGCTTTAAAAAACTTCGTTATTTAGGGAAATAAGGTAAATAAGAGAACTAAGTAAACATTTTAGAAAACGCATAAAACATTTGAAAAACTCATTTCCGCAGTTACTGGCCATAGCTAAATAGGTTTTCCAATTCTTTTGAACAGCCCTGTATTTGATCTGTAGGTTCATATATATATTATATAATGGGATAATTTAGTTTAGCAAGAAAACGCATAACAGGTTGAAACTCTCTTTCAGCAATTTATACTAATATATGGAAACATACTTTAATACTTTTGTACAACCCTGTAGTTGACCTAGAACCTTCATTACACGCCACCGTTTAGTTAAAATTTAATTCAAACTAAAACACACTTAAAACAGCTGAAATCACATTTCCAGAAATTATAATTTATAGACGGCCATGTATCCAATTCTTTGCATGGCCCTGTATACCATTTTATCTATATTATACAACAGTAAATTAAATTCAGTTCAGCGTAAAAAAGCACAACTCATTTAAAAACCACCTTTAAGTAACTTGCGCTCATACCCAGTAATCCTTGCGAATACTTTTGTGTAGCCCTGTATATGAATTATAGCATTTATATAGACCATATACTATGCATAAATATAGTGAATCATAAAAGCGCATATCATAATTAAAAATGCATTTCCAGCAATCATCACAAATGAACAGTACTTCGGATACAATATAGTATCTGAACTATATTGTGTGTGCCTGTAAATGCTATATACACTTCATATTCTACATGAAAAATTTATAGTATGTAAACCTCAGCGACGTATATCATTTTCATTATATATGAAATAGATTTAACATAATTAAAGTACGCCGCAAACAATTCCCTCCACCGCTATATCATTATGTATTGGAATTTCTTTTTAGCCCTGTAAATGAACAATAACTATTCTTTGCATCTCGTATTCTTCAGAATGCATATTTTAGTACGTTTCATAAATGCATATCAATTTTTTTCTGTATGAAAACGTGTAAAATCATGAAAAAACCTTTGAAACGATTTTTTCCCAGCGGCCGTAATGTAACGGAATACTTTTGAATGTACCTGTAAATGAACTAAACATGCTACAAACGTCGTTACACATAGGGACCGTGCTATGGTAAAGGTCAATAACATCTAAAAATTTCAGACCAATCCGAGTATATTTACGAGAGTTAGAGAGCGGACAGACGGCTAGACAAACCAAAGTCATAAACACTTTTCAACTTTGTTGAAAGGTGTTAAAAAGGAAATATAAAAGTAAAATAAATGATTGAAAGGAAATATAAAAGTAAAATAATGAACTTTAAAAAATATATACTAAAGCAGTTTAATCTATAAGCTTCCTATCAGGCATGAAAAACACTTTATTTCAATGCTTAAATATAATATTTTATTTTTTTAGGGTGTATTTCAATCCAAACTGCTTATTTTCTGATTCCTTTTTTAATTCCATTTTGTTCTCAAACGCATCAAACTGAAAAATTCTCTTATTTAGAAACTACCTAATGTGCCGTGCTTCTCGATTTTTTGATAAATGCAGAAAATATTACAAAAAAATGCTGTCAAAGTAGGCGTTTTGAACCGAATTTTTCACAGCGGAAGATCTGGGAATGAAAAAAAAAAGGGTCTTACTGAGAAAATAATTATTTAAAACTTAAATTCTAATGAATTGAGGGGAAAATGAAATCACACGGCCTCTTAAACATCTCTTCAAAAATCACCTCAGCAAGTTTCATGTTTTTACTTTTAAAAATGAGTCTGAAAATGTCTCAGAAAATATCGAGCTGTTGAAGGTGGAAAAATATTTTTTAGAATACACCTTTAATGCCAATATTTATGTGTATCGAAAACGTAGAAAATGAGTTTACAATCGAAGAAAATTTAATAACTGATTCTGAATGTCTATAATTAAATATTTGATTAAAATCGCAAATAGAAAAAAAATGCTTACATACAATTAAAAATAAATAAATAAATATACCAATTTGAAAAACACTAAAAATAATAATTAGTATTTTTAATTGTACTATTAAACAACAACTAACTGCAATAGATGAATTAAATGCATTATTAGATTTAGCAATTTCTCAAAAATCTTTTCATATGTTGTAAGGAATTCCTATTATTTTATAATTTTGGCAAATGTTAAATCTGAAAACATTGGTATGAAGATTCAGGATTTTAAATAATAATTTAAAATATTATTAGCAAAAAAAAAAAAAAAAAAAAAAAATCTTTCAAAAGTTACGCTATTATAATAAGTAAAAAGACATTTTCCCACTATAATGTTAATTTCTAAACTGAAACAGTTTCGTAATATCATACTATTCGAATATAATATTTAACTCCAAAACAATAATGACGATAAATACTGTTATATGAGTGTTAGTAATCAGAAAAAAAAATAAGAAGCCGAAAAAAATTCCACATCACTGTCTCAATCTCAAGTAACTGCAAATTAATGTTTTTTTTTTTTTTTTTTTTTTTTTGAGCGATGGCCGATTAACACATTTTACAAAACAGTGTCGATTAGGAAAATTTCGCTTCAAGACAATTCCAGATCAGTCACTTTCTATATGTATAACATAAATCTATTTAATTCATAATCGTAATATACAAACAGAAATAAAAAATTTAAATTAAATAAGACTTACCTTTTTTTGCTGTAAATTAACAATATCCGAGTATTTTTGCCCGAAAATGGCAGACGTTTTTCTCTTACATTTAAAAAAGCAAAAACATAAGCTGACATTGTAGGCTTGGTCATGTTCTTTTCCCGCGTGTATGACAAAAAGTTCTCTGTTTACCTTGCGGTTGCGGTCATATAATCCGACGCAGACGATCTTCAGCAGCTGATTTTACTGTTTATTTGCAGTCCTAACTTTCAGGTGGAATAGTTTTATGAGTTAGTCTGTAATTAAAATTTTCTATTTGAAGAATTTTCCAATGCATTTTACCATTTCTTTTTTATCAGTTTCAAAAAAATTCATTTGAAAACGGAAGTTTATTAGATAAAACACTGCTTAAATTTTTAAAATGTGTAAAAATAAATTTAATGGTAATAATACCACCCCCCTTTTTTTAAGTAAAGTTTGTTTCATGCGTAATAAATAAAAAATATCTTCTTAATAAATAAAAAAAATATTTTCGAGGATAAAAAATTTTTCTTTGTCAATCTGTCAATATTTTCATGTTAATTTTCTGCAGAAGAAAACAATTTGTAAAATAACTTTTTAAAAAGTCATACCTCTAAAACACAAATTGGAAATGCGAAAAATTAATTATATCATGTGTTTTGCATAAATTTTGTATATATATTTTTTTTTCGGAAAAGGCTAATTTTATTTAAAAAGGCTGAAAAAAGTAAATTTTTTTTAAAAAAGCAGTTACTAAAAATAGATTAACAGGAAAAAAATATGACTTGAATGCAAATTATAAAGCAATAAATGCATATATGACTAAACTCTGAAGATTCTTTGTGCGTGCTCATTAAAATCTGCAGACTTAACTGTAATAGAAAATGTTTAGTTTGAAACCACAGAAGTGTTTCGACCAGTGGTCGCCAAAAAAGTTAAAAAATTTCCTCCCTGCAAACTAAATATGTAAAAAGTATAGATTTAATATTTCTAATTCTAAATATGTTTCAAATTGCTCCAGCACATAGCATTTTTCTGAGAAATACTTTTATAATAATAACAATCCGTGATGTATTATTATATTAAATTGCAATGCTAGATAAAATTGAAATCATGAAAAAAGTATGCTTTCACTTCTTAGATATCAAATTGATAAAATATAGCATGGAAATCTAGTTTGTTGATACTTGTACCGTGCATTTTTCTTTTTCTCCCCTCCCCCTTCTTTTCGTGTCCGAATTTACTATTTGCTGTCCACTAATATTCATTCCTTATGCCGTTGTAACTAGGGCATGTTTTAAATATTTCTCTTCATTTTCAAAAATTTTTGAAGTTAATATTTTTGTCACACTGTGATTTACAATATGGTGGTTTTTTTTGTCACATATATGACGTGACGTACGTTACATGCAGTGACATAACAGTGACGTTACAATATTTTTTTAATTGCCGGAAAAATAAAATTTTACAATAAGTAACATGTTTTGAAGAATTTTTATAATTGTTTAAAGTTTTCTAAGAAGTTCACATCTCAGTCACAATGTGACATCACTGAGTGGTGGCATTTTGGTCACAGATGTGACGTGACCACAGTGACTTACAGTGACGTCACAATGACGTCACTGTGACCATGCATGCTATGAGGGAGAAAATGTCTGTCTGTGAGTCTGTCTGTCACTCTGTGAGCCTGTATGTGACAAAAATTTTGTGGGCACCTATCTCAAGAACTAATGCACGGAATTTCACAAAACTTTAGATTCAGTTATACCTTGATATAAATTGGTTCTGATTACTTTTTGGTGTAAATCACCCAACAGGTGGCGCTGCTATAATGCATTTTATACGATTTCCGCAAAAGCTATATATCAAGAAATACTGCATGGATTTTCATAAAACTTCAGATTCAGTTAATCCAAGATATAATTTGATGCTGATTACTTTTTGGTGAAAATCGCCCGACAGGTGGCGCTTCTATGTTTCATTTTTCAAGATTTCCGCAATAGCTGTATCTCAAGAACTAATGCTTGAATTTTCATCAAGCTTTAGATGCAGTTACTCCCTGATATAAATTGGTCGTAATTATTTTTTGGTGTAAATCGTCCAACAGGTGGCGCTGCTATGCAGAATTTTTTTACAATTTCCGCAGTAGCTCTATCTCAAAAACTAATGCACGTATTTTCATCAAACTTCATATTCGGTTAGAAGTTGACATAAGTTGTCGATGATTAGATTTTGGTATAAATCATCTAATCGGTGGCGCTGATATGCTGCATTTTTCTGGAAGTATTAACATGTATGGGATAGAAGAAAGTTTTGGGATTGCCACATCCGACTAGTTTTTATATCGTTGCCAAATTGTAAAACTGCGCAAATACTATTTCTTTTCTATTAAAAAATGTATTTACACGTGACTTACGGCTTTTTATACAAGCTGATTTTCAAATTTTTAATTGATCTTATTTAATCAATCACGAAAACAGTTGTTAGCTGCCTTGGCAGCAGTTGATTAGACCTTAAAATCGCTCAGTCAAAGGGAAACGAATGGAAGCACGATTACAAAAGATTGACTTATAATTAAACGATTGTAGCAATCTTCTGTGATCGTTTTAAAGCAGATCTAATTAGCGTTTTAATAGAGTCATTCTACATTTTACTAAGTTATAATTTTACTTACTCAGACAATGTTTTTTATTCTTATTTTTTTTAAAGTGTTATTTGCAACTCCATTCACGGACATTGCTTATTTATTGTCAATCCTTGGCATTGACCGCGAATATGAAAATTAGCCCGATAATTCATTGCAAAAAAAAAAATGTTTTAATCAAATGTGTGAATTTCAAATGGTGATATTTTAATGGTGAATATTTTCATTACATGTATCATATGGTATTTTTAAGCCTTTTTCATAAAACATAATGAGGTGGAAACATGTAAACAAAATTTTTACATGTCATACTAGACGGTTTTTTGCTTTCGGCTACTTTAATAAGAATGAACTAAATCTTATTACTTTAAATATTATTTTTAAAAATATCGTTATTTTTTTTCTATTAACGCCTTAATTTTTCAGGAGATAACACTCAGAATAATTCTGTCTAATTATAAAACAGAATGCTCATGAGACAGCTTTATTATTAAGGGACAACATAATTACTCTAGATTCCCAAATTTTTAGACACTCGTACCACTAAACCGAAATTTACATTTCCTGTACAATCAGGTAAAGAAATTAAGCTGATAGAGCATAATTTAAAGCGCACATGGCCTGGGTCACGACTTTCAAAGGAACCTCCAAAACTCTAAACAAATTGGAAATTGCAAGTCAAACGTATGGTAAACGAGGTGCATTCGTACTATAACTAGTTTTATAAATATTTTTTCACTGCATATTGTACTGAATGTATATTTTAGTGCACTTCATAACTGCATATCAATTTCATTCTGTTCAAAAATCTGTAACATCATTAAAATGCAATTGAAATATTTTTTTCCCACTGGCCGTATTGTAACGGAAAATTTTTGACTGCCCCTGTCATTAAACTATGCATCCGAGTTTCATAAAATTTGAAATGACTCGACAAAATTTTGCAACAATTATACATTTAAAATTTCAGACCATTCGGTTGGGTAGTTTTTGCTCTGTTATATACGGACAGACAGACGGACCGAACGACGACTGTATGTGCTACGTTTATATAATTACAAACGCACCTAAAAACGGCTAATAAAAGAATTAATATTCATGTAATATGTTATAGGAAGCATCAAGTTATTAAATCGGTCCCTAAATGCCAATCTACTACATTATAAAGGACAACGTGCCCGTACATAATACTGACGTCATTTTGACGGTGGCAACAGCAGACGATTAAATTGAGCTTTTACTGCAGTTTTTTATACTTCTAAACATAGTACATTTACACTTTTTACACCGTCGTATAGGAGGAAAAAAATCTATTTTCAGATACAATTTGCTTGAAAACTGTATCGCAATTTGTTTGGAAACTGTATCACTATGTAGTCCTTTTTTATGGTTTTTAAAATAACTTCTAAGCCTGATTTTTAGGTAGCTTTCTTTACAAAAAAGCTACCTATTGCAGCCGTTCGGAGGAAAGCGATTTCAAAAAATTTTGGTATATTTTCATCGATCATGACCCCCAGACCCCGAAACCACCCTCCGTTCAAAATTGATATATATATATATATATATATATATATATATATCTGACCTATGTCACACTGTAACTCCCGTAATTATGAACCAATTTCGATGTAATTCGGTGTGTACATAGTACATACCAATGTCTCGACCGAGTTCGTTGGCCAGCTTCATCCGCCGTTTTGTTTCAAAATGGCGGCCATTTAAAATTTTTAAAAAAATTTAAAACTTGAAATGTGGTACCAAAAAATTAAAAATGGAAAAATATTTTTTTCTTATGTATTTGGCCTTTATACAAAAGTTCCGGAGCATTTTTTGTTTCGTCTATATCTTAAAAAATGGCTGAGTTATAGCATTTTGAATTTCTAGCGTGGCTGACATTTTGAAACGTCCTGAATTTTGTCACGTGATAAAAGGCGTATTTATGACCGATTTGGATGTAATTCGGTGTGTACATAGTACATACCAATCTCTCGACCGAGCTCGTTGGCCAGCTTCATCCGCCATTTTGTTTCAAAATGGCGGCCATTTAAAATTTTTTTAAAAATTTAAAATTTGAAATGTGGTACCAAAAAATTGAAAATGAAAAAATATTTTTTTCTTATGTATTTGACCTTTATACAAAGATTTCGGAGCAGTTTTTGTTTCGTCTATATCTTAAAAAATGGCTGAGTTATAGCATTTTGAATTTCTAGCGTGGCTGACATTTTGAAACGTCCTGAATTTTGTCACGCGATAAAAGGCGTATTTATGAACCGATTTGGATGTAACTTCGTTTATACATAGTACATACCAATGTCTCGACCGGGTTCGTTGGCCAGCTTCACCCGCCATCTTGTTTAAAAATGGCGGCCATTTAAATTTTTAAGAAAAATTTAAATTTGAAATGTGGTACCAAAAACTGAAAATTGAAAAAATATTTTCTTCTTATGTGTTTGACCTTGATAAAAAGATTCGGGAGCAGTTTTTGTTTCGTCTATATCTTAAGAAATGGCTGAGTTATAGCATTTTGAATTTCTAGCGTGGCTGACATTTTGAAACGTCCTGATTTTTCTCACGTAATAACAGGCGTATTTATGAACCGACTTGGATGTACCTTGGTGTGTACATAGTACATACAAATATCTCGACCGAGTTCGTTGGCCAGCAAAATTTAAATGAGATACCAAAAAATTGGAAAATGAAAAAGATTTTTTCTTTATGTGTTTGACCTTAATACAAAGATTCCGGAACAGTTTTTCTTTCGTCTATATCTAAAAAAAAAATGGCTGAGTAATAGCATTTTGAATTTCTCTTGTGGCTGACATTTTAAAACGACCTGATTTTTGTCACGCGATAACAGGCGCATTTATGAACCTATTTGGATGTAACTTGGTCTGTACATAGTACATACCAATGTCTCGACCGAGTTCGTTGGCCAGCTTCATTCGCCATCTTGTTTCAAAAGGGTTGCCATTTAAAAAAAAATTAAATTTAAAATTCAAAATGAGGTATTAAAAAATTGGAAAATGAAAAAGATTTTTTTTATGTGTTTGGCCTTGATACAAAGATTCCGGAGCAGTTTTTGTTTCTGAAAATTTGTTCTTTTGTTGATATCTTAAAAAATGGTTGATTTATAGCACTTTGAATTTCTAGCATGGCTAACATTTTGAAACGATCTTGTATTTGTCACGCGATAACACACGTATTCGCCTATTTCGATGTAAGAAGGCATGTGGATAGTATACATCAACACCTCGAACAAGTTCGCTGGCCAGATTCATAAGCCATCTTGTTTCAAAATGGCAGCCATTAAATTAAAAAATATATATATATATATTTAAAGTGAGGTGCAAAAAAATTAGAAATTGAAAAAGGTTTCTTTCTTAAGTATTTGATCTTGATATAAGGATTCAGGAGCATTTTTTGTTTGTCTTTACTTTAAAAAATGGCTCAGATATAGCAGTTTCAATTTCTATTGTGGGTGACATTTTGAAAAATCTGATTTTTTGCATGCGACAGCACTCCTATATATTAACCGATTCCGATGTGAGTGAGCATGTGCACAGCAATTACTAAGGTCTCGACCAAGTTCACTGCTTAGCCTCATCCACCATGTTGTCTTAAAATGACAGGCACTTTAAGAAATTGCCGAATTTGGCAGCCAAATATAAGTTACTTTAAAGAAAAGCAGCTTGGATAAAGCTGACTAATTTCGCGAAATTCTCATTCATTATATTGATAAAAATTAGTATTGAATCTCCTATATTCGGTTTCCACTAAATTGAGCTTCGTGTGTTTGCATGATATAAGTTGGCTTTTTTTAAATAAGGATTATGAAAGCTACCTCTTCCTCCCGGCACTGGCCGGAAGGACTTTTTTTTATCTATCTCTGTCGGGTGCAGACAGACGATTACAAAAGATAAATCTATTTGCATTTAAATTGATATAGATAAAATAATTCAGCATTTGTTTCTGTACTCTATTCCATAACAATATTAAAACTGTGTCAGTCAATAAATAAAACACAAATTTAAGACACGTGATCAAACCTCACTTAAGCCTCTAAAATCATCAAAAATAAAAACGGCTAGCGATCTTTGGCGACTTCTTCGACTACTAATTAGTGGCAAGAAGCCAATGCAAAAGAATTGCTTTTAATAAATTTCAAGACTTTATTAGAATAGATAATTGTAGCTTTTCATATAAAAATGATTGTTAGTGAGAAATCTAAAATAAATACATATATACTAAATGTAAAAAATTAGAGTTTTCAATTTAAAAAAAAATATGGTTTTCATCTATATACTGTCACCGGGAAGCCCGGGTCCGAATTCTTTGTATGTGTAATTGCATAATTGTATTACTAAAATGGTGCTTAAATAATCTCTTATTTGCATTCATAAATGTTATAGCATCATGATTACGAGGGTTGCCTTTTAAGTTTCTACAAAAAGTAGGAAGAAAAAGAATTTTTTGGGAACAAACTGTTTTATTGCTTTTCAAAAAATTCGCTTTTAAGATTTATACACTTTTCCATCCGTTCAAACCAATTCTTGAAACAGTTTTTCCACTCTGAAGTTGATATCTCAAAAACATAGTTTTGGAAGGCATCAACGGTTTCTTGAGGTGATGAAAATCGCTGCCCACACATTTTTTGTTTGACATAAGGGAACAAGAAAAAGTCGTTAGGCGACAAATCATGAGAATATGGGTAATGAGACATTAATTCGATATTTTTATCCTTCAAATAATTGAGAATTGCATCACCTGAACTCAATTTTTACGGCAGAAGCTCTTGCCCTTTGGAAAGCACTTCAGCGCCTAGCAGCGAGAAACTTCTCTTACTATCCGATAGCTTATCAGTGCTCTCGGCCCTTGAAGCAGTGGACCACAAATCTCCAAAAGTAATCCTCTTTCTACAGGACGCAATAGCCTAGACAAGCTCACATCTTGAAGCTATCGAAGTTAGTGGGTGCCCGGACATAGCGGAATTCGGTGCAACGAATTGACAGATGAACTTGCTCGCCACCTAAAGAACCCAGCGAGATCTATCAGGCTAATCTCACCTGAAGATATCATAGCCTATCTCAGAAAGTGGTACAAAGAGAGAATCACCGAAGAGTGGTTGGCAAGTGGCTACACCGCAGACTTCCCCCATCTCACAAAGAGGAGTTGGGACTACATGAATCTAAAGCTCTCCCGAAGGGGGAGGTGCTACTAGCTAGGCTACAGACCCGCTCGTTGCCTACCGTGGCACAGTTTCATCGCTTTGGCCTATGGAATTCATCCCCCTGCTCAGAGTGTCAAGTCCCGGAAACCATCGACCACTACGTTCTAGAACGCCGAAAGTTTCGCACAGAGCGAGCTCAACTCTATCAGCGATTAGATATGTCTGCTGACAGTGCGACTTTCCATAATATATGTGACCTGGCTGTAGCGGGCAAATCTGCCCCCAAGCACCTTGTTTCTTTTCTACTGAGAACCAACAGATTCTGAAGTAAGGGGAGTTCTTCCTAGAATTTAATCCCAATAAAAACAAATTCTCATCTGTGGATGTAAAGTCAACTGAAAGAACTGTTTATAGAGAACTGTATTAGCAATTTTAGATCATTAGAGGTACAAAGCCGCCAAGTGAAGCGAAGCTAAAAACTCATAATCGAGCGTAGGCTCCGATAATCAAATCAAATCCTTCAAATAATCAATTATTTCACGTGCTGTGTGGGAGCTGGCGTTGTCGTGATGAAGAATGATGCGGCGTTTTTTGTTGTTTTTCCTGATTTCGTTGATGACTTTTGGCAAACAAATTTCGGTATACCATTTAGCGTTAACAGTTTTTCGATCCTCTAAGGAATGGTTGCGATATGTCGTGTAAGGCCGAAGAAACAAGCAATCATTTTCTTGGAAGTGCTTCGTGAATGAACAACTTTCGTAGGATTCGGTTCATCTGAAAACACCCAAACAGTGGATTGTTGTTTAGTTTCCGGCTCACATGAATATATCCAAGTTTCGTCACTGTAACGATGTTGTATACGGATTTTGCAGTTCCAAATTTGAATTTTTTAACATTTCCTTACACCAATTTTCACGAGCCTTCTTTTTGAGCTTCTGTCAAATTGTGCGGAATCCATCTGGAACAAATCTTTTTAACAGCTAAATGTTCGTGCAAAATCGAATGTATTGCTGCCATCTGTGATATGCCAAGGGATGTTTCTATCTCACGATACGTGACATGCCGATCTTCTTCAACCATCTAGCGCACAGCATCGATGTTGTTTGAAATCACTACCGATTTTGGTCGTCCTTAACGAGATTCATCACTGACGAGCGCACGACCACAACGAAATTCTGCAAACCAATTGTAAACAGTCTTTTCTGATGGTGCTTCATTACCAAAAGTTTCACAAAGCGATACTAAGCATTCTTGTCGAGTGAGGCCTTTCTTAAAATCATAAAAAATCATCCAACGGAAACCTTCCCGAGTTATTTCCATTTTTTTCACTCACTTGTTTCTTTAGAACACTCACTGTAAAGAAAATAATGCGCGGCGATTTCTAAGATGCCACTCATTCCAAGATTTTTTTTTTGTTTTTAATGTGAATTTTATGAATATCCTGAAGAGAAATTTCCGTAGCGCCTTCTATTGGTCGTTTGTAAAAACATAAAAGGCATATGTATTAATAATATTAATTGAGGGTCGAACTAGAGGTTTTTACCACCGGAATATCCAGGCCCCGCCCCAACAAAAGCTATCTTGGTCCAGTGCAAAAACTAAAAGTTCGACCTGGTCTCAGCCCATTTATATTTTTGTAGTTCACGACTCGTACCAGCCTGTAGAAAAATCAGTGAAAACAGGCCTGACTTGTGCAAAAATAAACTAAATCAGGCCCGGTCTGACTCAATTTCTACAAAAATTCCGATTTTTCTTAACATACAATTAAGACCCTTTTAAAGAATACTACACACATATTTATAGGAAAATTTTACAGTATGTTTTAGATTGCTATGTGTTTGCAAGACAGAAAATGCACAATAGCAACATTAATGATTACTTAAACCCTTAGACTTTTCAACATTTAAATAAAGATTCCTTAAAAAAAATTATGTACTATAGAATAAAAGAAAAAAAAGAGGGTTAAAAACAACATAAATTTTGAAGCTGTATAGTAAAAAGTAGATTCTTAAGAATATTTCTCTGTAATTTATTAAGGCATTTCCAATTATTCCGTTAACAGAAGTTTATTACCGCTATTAAAATTTACTAAACATATTGACTGACCAATACGTCTTGGGAGCGATTAAGTCCAGTTCCGGCGCAGCTCGACTATGTAGAAAAAAATGTAAGCCTGATCCTGGCCTGCCCCAAGTCTGCTGAATAAATTAGGCCCGGGCTCAAGCACAATGTAACTGTCTGATACCGATTTCTATGCTGACATGTTATATTTCTGTATGGATGTTGTCAAACTAGCATCATCTTGCGCAACCCATTTTTACTTATGCTTGCGAAAGTCATATCCATTGAAAATGGTTCATATTTTATCGGCTTCGTTTAAAATTTTATATCAGGCCAGTTGGCCCATTTAATTTTTTATCAGTCCGGCTGGTCGTTTATGTATTTTATTTCGGCCCGACCTGCTTGAATGATTGCCTTCACTTTGCCGGCCGACCTGTTTGAAAGTTTGCATTGATTTTGATGGCCTGGACCCGTACAGACCTCTAGGTCGGACTACAACAGCTTATGCCTTATTTTCATATGCTTATATATATATCACTGGCTAACTTATATACACAACCTTGCAAACAGCAACATGATTTGCATCATTGCTGTGAAGAGTGAGCATTTATAACCTAGCATAGCTTCTTCATGTTTCAATATTTGTCCATTCAATGTTTCTTTATTTTAGTCACGTCTGACTCGATGCTTTATTTATTGCTAAATTTTGTTTTCATTGAAAAGAGAAAAAAGTAGGAGAGGTAGGGGAGATATGATACACTTTTTTTTTTTTTTTGCTAATTTTTTATAACCCTTAGAAAGCTATTTTTAAGCAAATTTTTCTGATTTTCTTATAAAGTGACCTTTTATTTATTTATTAAAAATATAGTAAATTTAAAAAATAATCAATCTAAAAATATATCCCAATTATTATGAATGGTTACTATTGTATCAAATCTCCCCATTACTGGGGAGAATTGATACACTTGCAAGGGAGATTTTGATACATAGATATGTAAATTGAAAAAAAAAATGCAGACGATTCACTTTTTGTGTCATACAAATTTTTATGATAAATCTTGAAATATTTTAATAAAATTTAAAAAGAAATAACATTGATATATTTTTGTTTCAAAAATGTTTATTCAAAAAAAAAAAATTAAAGAATCCTATAAACACACTTTTTCGAAAATAAATCTCTAACTTTAAATTATTCATCAAGCTTTTTTTGACAATCATATCAATCAATATTAAAGATTTTACTTTACTTTTGTCAGCCTTTTAGACCGGGCGCCGGCAGCACAGTGAATCATCTCATCAAGTACACGGACGAAATTCTAGGATTAGTTAAATCTTGATTCGCATATTAAAACGCAATCGGTCTGCCAAGTCATATCTTGATGAAAAACACCTGACTCGTAGGTTACCATTGTGTTTTCCTGCTCCCAGTCCTCCATATTTTCATAGCTTTTGGTGCAGGATAACACAATGATAAACCTACGAGTCAGCCGCTAAAATCGGGTTTTCAGGTGTTTTCCACCAAGATATGACTTGGCAGACAGATTGCGTTTTAATATGCGAATCAAGATTTAACTAATCCTAGAATTTCATCCGCGAGCTCGATGAAGTGATTGTCTGTGCTGCCGGCTCCCGGTCTATATGTGGTTGAAGCTGTTTTCTTGGGATAAGGTCTAATATTCTTGGGACCTTGGGAAATTTGTAAATTTAGTACGCAACGGCTCTGTACTTTCATCTAAAGATTCTTTAGGTGTCATATCTGTAGATAACTGATTCATATTTAACTCACTGGTTTTGTGGAATTGATCACAAGAAGATGTTGAGAGTTAAAAAAGTAGGTATTTTCGACACAATTAAGATCAGAAGGATAAATTTCAGTCTTTTTAAATGCAGATAAAATATTTGTTAGAGTAAATGATTTCAGAAGAGCTTTACCAATTAAACCTCCTGACCAATTTCAGTAGCTCTTGCTATAAAACAATAATGAATATTACAGTCCTATATTAGTTTGCAAACTTAAAAAAACTATTAAATTCCAAATATACAAGTTTATAATTTCTCCCCAGTACTAATGTAGCATTTCTCCCTATTATGCCTTATTGGATTTTCAATCACTTTGTACAAATGCAGTTGCAAAATTGTAATCTACTTTCTAGTGAAACTAATCCTAACAATGTGCTTTATAAATTAAAAAAAAATACAAGATATTATCTTCACAATGATAAGAGTCATGAAAGAAAATCAATCAAAGAAAAAATTTACATTGACATTCCAAAAACCTTCAAAATTAAAAGAAAAGAAAAGTTGTCAGTTCTTTACAGATTAGTCCAGCTGATGATGTCTTCTGCAAATAAAAGAAGCCTTTACGTGTGTTAGAATGGCTGTTAATGCCATTTGTTGAGAAAAATTGACAATGTATCAATCCTCCCTATGTATCAAACCTCCCCTACATAAACACATAGATAAATTGTGCTAGACACAAGCAGAAAATTTACAGATTTCTTAGAAAATAGAAGCTATGCTATTTGTCTTAACAAACAAATCTCAGTTAATTCACTTTTCAAAATGTTCTCAAGAATTCAACCACAGCACTTACATCACAGAATAAATAAATTTTTATCTCTTGTCAGCAAGGAAATGAAACAAATGGTACTTTTTTAAAATTCGAAGATATATATATATATGTATATACCGGGTGTCCCAAAAATGACTGATGGATTTTTAAATTGAATAACTTGGAAACGGTGACGGATATTAAAAAAATTCTTGCAGGAGGGTTATGTATGATGTCAGGAGCTCTCTTACTGTGATTCTTGATTTTAGTTCGAATTTCAAACAATAGATGGTGCTGTGAGAAATAGGTGCTAATTCCAGACCCGATTCTTGGTACTTCGGGATCCATTCAAAACATTTTAATCTCCTTTTTTCGCATGGGAGAAGAGAGAGGCCAAAAAATAGAGCCTGGATTTAGCGCCTTTTGCTTGCAGCGCCGTCTATCGCTGCTATTTGTAACTAAAACTGGGAATCGCAGAATAAAAACTCCTGACATCTTACATAACCCTTCTGCAAAAAATTTTTAGATATGTCACCGTTTGCAAGTTATTCAATATTAAATCCATCAGTCATTTTTGGGATACCCTGTATATATATACATATATATATATATATATATATATTTAACAAAAACATAATTTGAAGAACAAATTTTTAAAAAACAAAATTTATTTCCTACATTGTTTAAGCCCGAGAAGGGACAGATATTAAGATATTTCATTCAATTAGTTTTACATTTAAAGTTAAATTTTTGTAACAAATTAGTTAAGCCAATTGAAGATTAAAGAATAGAAATAAAATTCATACAATATGATACTTAAAACACCCTAAAAAATTAGATTCCGTTCAAATGAAATCGAAATAAATCTTAGACTTCTTCCATTTTTAATTGGAAATATTTGTATTGCAGATTTTGCATTATGTTTATGACAATTGTGCATAAAATGATAAGATGCATGCAAAATACAAAACTTTAAAAAAAAGACTAAGATTTATTTCGATTTCATTTGAACGGAATCTAATTTTTTAGGGTGTTTTAAGTATCATACTGTATGAATTTTATTTTTATTTTTTAATCTTCAATTGGCTTAACTAATTTGTGACAAAAATTTAACATTAAATGTAAAACTAATTGAATGAAATACCTTAATATCTGTCCCTTCTCGGGCTTAAACAATGTAGGAAATAAATTTTGTTTTTTTTAATTTGTTCTTCAAATTATGTTTTTGTTAAATATGTCAAGTTTTTTAATAACTACTGCACTCAGACGAACGCATTTTAAAATTAATGGAGAGTATCATTATCAGGCGTTGATGTATGCGGTATTGCATCACAATGTGGGATGCAGTTTACCAATGTGTAATTCAAAATGTTTCACTACTGTAGTAATGCAGATTGCGGTAGTTTGGACAAAAACTTAAAATCTGAACGTAAAAAATCTATAATCAAAACATAAAAAATTAACTTAATTTAAATTTAGATACCCTATTTCCCACTCAGGAACGCTATGAATGTAAATTGTGTTGAATTCTTACTGCTAATATTTAACAATATTATGGCTGTGATACAGTAAAAAATAAAAAATAAAAGTTTTACTTAAATTTTTTAACCTTATTCTCTCCCAAGGGGTGATGTAAACACATCAGAAAATTATTACCTAAGTTTAACTTGGGATATAAATAGTTCTCATCTCGAAAAAAAAATACATTTTTAAATTTAATTTATGTACCCCACTAAGTAAAAATTGCCTTGCGTAAAAATAACTATCCATTAGAAACTTTTTACTAAAATATAAACTTGACCAAAGCAAAAACTTATTCTGAAAATATCCTTTTTATTTCCACTATGACGCCATATTCAACTTTTTAATTTTTGAAAAAAAACAAAAAAAAAACTAGCTCAATTTAATATTTCACGTGAAAATCTTTCAACTAAAAAAAAAATAAATTATTATTACGGCTTTTGAAATTTTTGCAACAATGAAGTAAAAATGTTACATTTTCTAAGAAAAATGTCCGTTGATTTTCAATGGAAAAAGCGAAAATTAGAATTGTTAAGAAAAATATTTGAAAACTGTAAAAATAAATTGGCTCATGTTTCTCTTTGGGTTATAATTCACCCATATGCAAAGGCATTTTACCATTCGTTTTGACCCTGACGTCTGGCAATCGTTTTTACACTTTAAATTTATAATATCATTAAAATTAGTAAAGAATAAAAAATCAGTGGCATCAGGGACAAAAAGGTGGGAAGAAAAAATGAAAAAGTTATAATCTCCATAGCCTTTTCCATGTTAAATTAACATTGAGAAGTGACACTGGAAATAAATAAGTATTGCGCTGCCGCGCAATACTTAAATATATACACATACATATATAAAAGAACTTCTGGCGAGCACTTTTAATTGTACTTACCTAGGCAAACACTATTTCTAGATACAGTCGAACTCTCTTACAGCGAGCGCGAAGGGACCGTGATATTTGCTCGTTATAACCGGGTGCTCGTAAAAAACGGGTTCGTAAAAAATTACAAAAATTCATGCATACTTACTAAATACATGCATACTTTATTATACATACTTTATTTATTTTTTGTCTTTGTACAGTACAAAAGAAGTTGGTTAATTTGCTTTGAACTGTCTTTTTGTCTCTTAATTGTGTTGTTCTTCGGAGAAGACTTGTGGCCATGGAGGAATGAAGACTAATAATAATAATTAATATTTATAGCTCCATGACCGTGGCTGGAAAAATATCGTCATTTGCAACCCTGGATTCGAAAAAAGTTTGAGGTTTTTCTGCGCACTCAATTTCGGTTGACTTCGGAATGTTAAAGGAATTTTTCCAAGAAACGATTATCTGAGCTGGAGAGGTGTAAGTCAATAGAAATTTCATGAATCACAAAAATATTGCTCACTATAACCGGGGTTTGCTCGTTAAAAGCGAGTTATGCCCCCATAGACTTAATATTGTATCAACCAAGTATTTATGATTTCCACGTTAAATCTGTGTTCTCGTTCAATCAGGGCTCGTTATAAGCGAGTTCGACTGTATTTCAATTAATAAATTCCTGCTAAACTTGAGATTTCAAACATATAGATTAATTATATAATTACTAGGGGGCTCTGCCCCCTGCAAGCTACGCTCGCCAACCCCCGTTCAGACACTGTAGAATCTAAAAGCACGCTAATCTGATCGGTTTTAAACAGATTAGAGAAGATTGAATTATACTGAAAAAACCTGTAGCGATCTCCCTGTACACCGGTTTCCATTCAATTCCCTTTGATTGCAAAAATTTAAAGTAGAATCAGTTGCTGTTAAGACATCCAATGATTGTTTTCGTGTTTGGTTAAAGAAGATCAGTTAAACATTTTGAAAAGAAGCTAAAATAAAATGAATTAAAGTAAACAGAGTCTTTGTCTCTCGGTAAATTTTAACAGCGTTATAAAACGATTGACATAATACAATTACTAAAATTTGCTGCTTTAACCCCTTCAAGGGCGGTGGTTCATTTTTGGACCACTTAATTTTAATTCTTAAATGCCACATTAGCATCAGAATATTGGGATGAAAATTTCCCTTTTATTAAGTAAGTGAACAAAAGCATTTTTGTATTTCGAAATTTGTTTGTAAATTCTGGTGCCATTCACTAATTTGAAGATTTTACGAATAGAAGTGCCTTGTCCGTGAAAGGGTTAAACGCATATTAATGTATTTATTATTTTAAAGTTTCCTTTCCCTTTTAATATTCACGTGTAAATATAATTTTCAGGACATAATTTTCAAAATTTTCCTGCCTTTAACACGTACTCATTTAATAGTAATTTTAAAGTTTTTTTTTTTTCTGTTTTTAATAATCACGTGAAAATAAATTTTTAATCGTTAGGCTATATTAATCTTTGCGCTGTTTTTAAAATTGAAAACAATCTCTATAATAATAGCCTAAGTCATGTGACTATCATCAACAGCAACAATAAACAACGGGCTAATTCCTTCACTTTTCATAAGAAAGGTTTCCATTTTGATTAAAGAATCAAAATTATTTTTTCGAATAAAACTACATAAAAGTTGCCATGATCACAAAGAATTCCTGGTACATTTATGTTAGCCGGGTGAAAATCTCGCCAATAGCTTTTTTTTTTAACTCGCCAGTTAGCATTTTTTTATTTTTCGAGTGGTAAATTAAAACGGTGCTACTTGGTTATCCCATCGGCCAAAAATCTGTCGCCAAACTATAAGATTAAATTCCAATAATGGTTGATCGTAAATGTCGCATTCACTTGACTTTAAGGAAGTTACACATGTTCACGCCATCAAGTAATTTTTATTTCGACGTTTTATTTGTATTTTTAATAATGTTATACTAATTTATTTGTTCTTTTGTTATTTAAAATAAAAAAATATGTCAATTTGTATAATTTGGCGAAATTGGTCGACGGGAGAAGTAATAACATTAAAACGTTGCTTTGAAGTGGAAATTAAATCTCATGATTTGTTGCATTGTCACATACGCACCGGGTTTGGCGTGATTTTTTTTTTTTTTTTTTTTTTTTTTTTACGACATTTTGGCGAAAACCTCGTTTTCAAATACCTGTTACATATGTATTTTTAAATTATTTTCTGTTATTTTTAAAATAAAATAACAATAAATAATAAAAAAAAATTAATAATTATATAACAAAACAATTTATAACATTTTTTGTAAATAAAAAGAAAATAAATTCAAATAAACATTTATTAATAAATAAGCAACAAATAGCCGGGTTACCATGTCAGGCAAAATAACACCATTTTGGCGCCAATTAAGTACCCCGTTGCGTATATGACATCTGTGTCTAATATTTTTCTTTTCGTTTCGTTTAAAAAAAAAAAAAAAAAAAAGAATGAAGTAAAAGCCATTTATTTTAAAGGTTTCAATTTTAAATGAAAGTTTTGTATTAAATAAAATGATAATGAAATACAAATTGAATTCTGAATAAAAGTAACATGATGCATTTCTTAGCATGCATTTAAGGGAGGCCAAACCCGTCGCCAAATTAATTTAAAATAACCTTTTCTAAAATATGAAAAAAAAATATCTGTTATGATTAAAATTTGAGTTGCCATCATTAGAAAAAAAGTATTTAAAATTAGAAAAAAATTAATATTTCGAAAACTAATTCTAATTTTAAAATTCTAATACCAGTTTTGAGATCTGTGGATCAATACGGATTTTTGGTCTTAATTTCATTGCAAAGTATTCATTATTTTAGGGGAAATCGCCGTGAAACGTAATCAGTTGTTTAATCAGTCGTTTCATAGAATCGTTACATAAATTCGTTTCAATTCGATTCATTAGGATTTTATATATACGAGGTGGAACCCGTCGAATTTCGACGAAAAAAATGTTTACAAAGGAACTATTGCATGGAATTTATAATACATCGACAACAATAATTACAATAAAAAATCCATTTTACACTTGTTAGTTTTACTCTCCAAAGACATATTTTAACCTAAGATCAACGAAATACTTTTTTCATAAACTTCAACTGTTAAAATTAATGAAAATTTAAACTTTATTCATATGCGTAATCAGTAGCATATAATCAAGACAAGTAATTTTGATTAAGTTATCAATTGATGCTTGGTATTACGGAATGAAAAATCAGCCAAAATGATTTCACCTTGACATAATCATAGAAATTTTCCCCCTTTAAATCTAAACCGAATCAAGTCATTTTCCCCGTTTCACATCCATATTAACCATTTAAAATCATTTTAACGCGCAATAGGTTATTAATAAATACATTTTCAAACTTGAAGTCACGTTTGTCAACTATTACAACTTTTCATGTTAAAATTACCACTCGTGATTTGAGGTCTTAGTATAATCTCTATACCTGCGTGTAAAAATTCCAGAATTTTTTTACTTTTAGACGTATTCAAGGGGAAATATCTCATTTTATCAAATAAAATTATCTTTTTCTTTTAAATATAACGTCATTTTCCGTCGCTGAAATATTTTGCCTATGGACCATATTCTTCGTTTCGGTTCGAGACTATAAAAGTCGCCATTTTACCTTTTGTGACGTCACAGGAATATTGTCTCAAATTCAATATTAGCGAAATAAAAAAATAGTGGAATATAGCAGCAGCATCAGGGAAATAGTGTCTTTTTTAAAGCGTAACGTCATTTTCTGTTAAAATTTTTAAAAAAGATATTTTTTATTGTAATGAGAAAATGGCATCTGTAAGAATATAATCAATAAAGATAGCTAAACCACTTTTAATAGAAATGAAGTACTTCAGTTGCCACGATTAGAAAATTGGTATTAAAAACTATGAAAAAATTAATGTCTCAAAAATAAATTGAGATACAGCTTTCAAACAAATTGCATTTAAAAGGGAATTTTTTTCTACATACGACGGTGTAAACATTTAAAATGTGGGGTGTTTAGAAGTTTAAAAATTTGCAGTAGCGAAAATTGCAAAGCCGAAATTTCATTTCAAATTTCAAAATGTTGCCATTCGCAGAATGACGTATGCGTTACGCACAGATATGTTTGTCCTTTATAATATAAATAGATAGGGTAGAAATATTTTGCTGTAAATTACATTTTTTACTGCTATAGAAATGAAATATATTTCTATTTTAAATATGCTCTGCTTTGATCTTAATTTATTTTCTAAGATTGCATTGTATTAAGCTCCAAAGGACTATGAGGTACAAGATTTGATTCATAAAATCACTGCTGCTATCACGATAACATTCTAACAACTGCCTATTAGTCTCTCAATGACTACAGGACTTGAAATTAAATTTTTACTAGAAAGGAAATCTCCATGCCAACATTCGTAAAAGGTTGAAAGTAAAATTGTTTTTGAAGGAGAGGAAAATATATTTCACCATACATTTATTGTAACGTATTATTTAAATTGATTATAAGTGTTAAAACATGACAAAACACCATTGAAAGAATTTTATTTTAGTTAATAATTCCACAATAAAAGTGTTAAATTTAGAAGTTTTAAAAATAAGCATATATAAAGCTTTTTTTTATTATTATTAAGGAGGGGGGGGGAAGCTTTATTTTTAAAATTTCCAACAAGAAAGATTACACCAATACATATATATATATATATGCGTGTGTGTATGCACATTATGTATGTGATTTGAATGAATTCTCCATAGTTTTATTTATTTATTTATTGTTTTGAAAAAGCTTGGACTGATGGTGTTCCAGTATAAAATTCATTAGGATCTAAAATTAGCATGTTTACATAAACCCCTCCCCCCTTTTTTTCTATTTTTTAGATTTAATTTCATAAAAATTGTCCAATCGTTGCAAAATTTTAATATGTTGTTAAGGTACTACCTTAAGCTTCAAAAATAATGCTGCATCATATACAATATTTTTACAAAAAACATACAAGATTTTTTCATTATATAATCATCTGTTGCACATGAATCTGAGCAGAATTGACAACAATGGGATTTGGTGGAGAAGTGAATGTGAATATGAATAAAAGGTTGTGACAGAAAACACTGTTGTGAGAAACCACTTTTGCTATAATATGCCAAATGATATGCAATAAATAAATACCAATGCAATAAGCTGCACATATATATATACAATACCATGAGATTTGTTTTATTTATTATTTATTTACTTGCCAAATTTTAGCTAATGTTATATTCCCTAACAATCAGGTTTCATACAGTTTTTCCAATTGTAATTAAATACTGATCAATGCATTTTTGCCCCACTTGATCATTGTTCTGAAAAAAAAAAAAAAAAAAAAAAAAAAAAACTCATTCTCCAAAAACTGATGAAAAATCAGGGGCAAGATTTCAAAATATTAGGCATTAATCCCATCAAATAAATCTTGTAGGACTTTAATCTAGAGCAGCAATTTCCAAACTTTCTTGTTGTGTGACTTGCCTTAAAGTTTCAAAATTTTCCACTGTCACTTAACATGTAGGTATATAGAGCCTTTTGTATAATGTACACTATTCTAAAAAGCTATAACTTTCGCACAAAGGATATACATAAGAACAATAATAGGTAAATACTAAAGTCAATGTGAATTATGGTATTGTTTCACACCAATAACAGTATGTGTCGAGATTGAAACTTCTAATTCTAGTCAGAAGCAGCTCTACACGAAGAGTAATATAACTTTTTTTTTCACAGTTATTTATCAGTCAATATCCTTCATGCTGTCTATTCCAGATCAGCAACAAATTTCCCTGACTTTTCCAGGTATTGAGATTTTGTGATGTTACACACAAAAACTCTTAAAAGTTGTGAATTTGAGAGTGGGACTTTCATAGCTGATTCCGAAGTAAAAACTACTGAATTTTTAAACAAATTGTTGCAAAATTTACAAATTGTTGAACATTTTACATGCTAAACATTTTGGCTAGTCAGGATGAAATTCTTTATCACATCAGTCACAATTAAATACAGATTGCTTCGACATATTTTAATAAAATAATAAATATTCAATAAATTAAGCTAATAAATGTTCAGTTCCAAAACAAAGATAAATAATCAGGCTGAAGCATCTGATCAATCCTACAACATTCAGTAGAAAATCTCCAAGTTACAAGGAATTATTGAAAAGGGGTAGACAAAATTATTTGCATAACAGGTTGAAATACTCTTTACAGTATTATAAAGAGCAAAATTTGATTTTCCTGGTGCTGCAAGTTTAAATCCTTAGTTTCATAATAAGAAATCTTTTCCTAATTTTTTATTCGAATTTTCAAATTTTTGTAACTTTTTCTCAGTTTTCAAATTTTTCTGACTTTTCCAGGTTATCCAGGTTCCTAGACACCCTGATCCTTTCATGATATTTTATTTTAAACTTGTAATATAATGTTTTCACTATATTGCTGAAGCAGATAAAATTAATCATACTTTTTGAAGATAAGACAATTGTTTCATGATCCACCAGTGGGTTGCAACCCATACTTTGGGAACCGCTGATCAAAAGTATTGTGAGAAAACTCTCACTGGTTACAAATAACTTGAAAGATGATGAAATTTTGTTTATTACTGCAAGAAATCTTTAAGAATTGAATTATACCACCCAATAAATGCATAATAACTCAAAAAACATTATTTTGTTTAAAAAAAAAAAAAAAAAAAAAAAAAATGCATTTTAAATGTTAAACTTGGGTGAAATGTATTCTAATGTAATTGAAAGTGCCCTGAGCTGGTAAGTTTTTAATTTATAGGTATACAGTCAATATAACTTATTTTAAATATGTAAAACACTTAAAGTTTAATTTTTTTTTAATTATGGCATTGTTGTTTTTGATGAATAATAAGTATGCAGTGAAATTCTTAATATTTTTTGTCTAACTGCTTATGCATAGTTATAATCTTAGTATACAAAAAATCAAATTCAATATTTATATTTTACACAGAATTTAAAGTCATGAAGAGCAAATAATTACATCAAAAAAAAGGTGGTAGTAATAATAATATGGTACGGCGCTATGGTACTAAGTAAACAAACGCAAATAAAAAAAATTAAAAAGAAATGAACATTAGAAGTAAAAACTTTAAAATTACAAAACACGTTAAATTTGATATCTGACAGACACTCTTACAGATACAATATGCAATATGTGATTTACACTTGAAATTGCAAAGTTTTTACATATTTCAATATGAAGATGTAGCAAATTTTATTCTAATCCAACAATAAAATATAAAATTAATATAATATATGTTCATCATAAAAATAATATATGTTCATCAACCATGTAAACAGAATTTTTGAAATTTTATGCTTGAAACATACCATTTGGTAAACACTTTTAATTTATGAAAATTCAACTTCAACATGTGGAATCTTTATAATGCTTAAATGTTTAGAAAAGGTTTCAAAAGAATGAAGCAGACTTATAAAAATAACATCATATTTATTTGAAAATGTAAAACATGTAATAAAATACATAAAACAATGTCTGAGTAATAAATATAACCATTTTCTACAGATTAGCTTCTAATCCTCTTGTTTATCATACAATCATACATAAATATGAAGCCTCTAGGTTATGATGGCAATCATGTTCTTTCTATAAGGAAAAGAAATGAGAAACAGAAGATTATAATTAAGACAATTTTGAGTGTAAAGTAGAGATTAGTTAGTTTTATAAAGACTTGCGTATTGTTCTGGGAAAGAAAGTAAACATTTCTACTAATTCCATCCCAATAGTAAAACAAAAAATGAAATAGTCAGTTGGAAACAACGTTTACTTTTATTCAATTAGCAAAATCCGCGGCTTTGCATGCATAGTTCTTCAAATATGGCAAGTATTTGTGTACCTATTTTTATCAGAGGAAATCATACTGCTATGGATAATTAAAAAATTACTAATAAAACATCATTCTTATACTGCATTAGGCAAACATGAGATTTAAATTGATGAGAAAATCTAAAATTAAACCAAAATAAATCACGATTTAGACTTAATCGTAAATTTTAAATGAAATAATATATATTCATCAGCCATGTAAACAGAATTTTTGAAATTTTATGCTTGAAACATACCATTTGGTAAACATGTTTAATTTATGAAAATTCGACTTCAACGTGTAAAATCTTTTTAATGCTTAAATCTTTGAGAAAGGTTTTAAAATAATGAAGCAGATTTACAAAACTAGCTTCATATTTATTTCAAAATGTAAAACATGTAATAAAATACATAACACATTGTCTGAGTAATAAATATAATTTTCTCAATGTCTGACTTAACCAATAATACCAAACAAGTCTGAATAATAATATATTTTGAAGTTTTCTACTCATATTATTTTTTATTTGAAATTTGAAAAATTTTATAAAACTTCTTTAGCGAGCATTTACATCTTTAAAATAACCATCATGCCAAATTCGAAGCTTCTACATCAACTATATCACAGAAATTACAATTTTAGAACGTTTTTTGCTTCAGCGCACTTCAAAATTTTGAAATTTTTAAAAACTCTACTGTGGCTGCATTTACGTCTCTAAAGTAACAGTCATGTCAAATTTCCAAATTTCTATCCCTAACAAACAATTTCAGATAAATCAAAGTTTAGAATGTTTTTAGTGTCTTCCGCTCATTTTGCACTCTTAAATTTTGATTTTTTTTAAAAACCATTTTTAGCAAATACTTATATCTTAAAAATAACCATCGTGTTAAATTCATGTTTCTAGTTGCAGCAGCAACACAAAACCCACACTTTTAGAACGTTTTTTGCTTCTGCACACATTTAAATTTTGAATTTTTTAAAAACTGCTCTGTGAAAGCACTTACAGTCGGCTCTCATTAATTCGAAATCGGATAAATCGAATCTTCGCTTAATTCGAACTAAACATAAAGTTCTGAAATTTTTAAAGGCAGAATAATGTTAAAAATTTTCATTTATTCAAACTAATTTTCTCTTGACTTTTTTTAATTCGAACTAACGAGAATTCCTTTTTTCATTTTTCCTTACTTTCTCATAGACTTCAGATCCTTGAAATAACTTTCTTTCATTTTTCTCAGAATTGTTCTGAACTTGTATAATAATCCCATGCATTTGATATCCGCTTTCTTAGTGCGCCCTTCTTTCATTGTGCTTGTTCCTAATGCCTTCTCTAGCATTTGACCCAGTGACATTCCGAGAAATCCACAGGGTGGACATCTATTGAAGATAGGGGAAACCAGTTTTATCACTATTCTATCTGCAGTTTAGGGATTGAATTTTTCAGTCAATGGTTTTACTTACTGCTAAAGTGTTTTTTGAGACAGTAAAAGATCTTGTTTCTTTAAAATATGGCTCCACGTGGAAGTTATAAATCGTTAACTCTAGAAGCTAAAATGAAAATTTCTAAAAAGGTAGGATGTGGCCGATCTAAGACAGAAATTGCTGCAGAATATGGAATAAAAAAGAATATGCTCTCTACTTCTTGAAAAATAAAGAATTCATCCTGAAATCATGGGAAAAGGAAAGATTTGCTAAAGGACGAAAACGTATGAGAACAGCAGCCCATGAGGATTTAGAGGAAGCTTTACTGTTCTGTTATGGACAAAGGATGCATTAACAAAAAATGTACATTTCAGTGGACCTATATTGGCAACTAAAGCGAAATAACTTGCACTACTCATGGGTATTGAAAATTTCAATTGCAGTGAAGGATGGCTGACATGTTTTAAGCATCGAAATAACATCGTACACAAAACCTTGTATGGTGAAAGTGGTGCTGTACACCTCGCTTCTTGCAATGAATTCTGCGAAAAGTTATCTGAACTCATTTTTACTTATGCAATGAAAGACGTGTTTAATGCCGATGAAAGAGTGTTGTTTTATAAACTTCTTCCTAATAAGACTTTAACATTTAAAGGTGAAACATGCACAAGTGACAAACTTACAGAACACAGGATAACTGTGATGGTAGGTACCAATATGGATGGAAGTGAGAAGTTAAAATAGTTATTGGTAAATAAACTAAGCCACATTTCTTCAAAGGAGTTAAAACACTGCCTGTTGATTATGTGGTAAATGCCAAAGCCTGGATGATGTGCAAAATCTGCATCAGTTGGTTAAAAGAACTGGGTAAAAAATTTTCTTGTGAAAACAGAAAAATTCTATTGCTGCTAGATAATGTTCAGAGTAGAGTCCTGCGTGGGTCGGGTAGAACCCGACCTGAACCTACAAAAATAATTTTCGGCAACCTGCAACCCGACACGAACCTGCAATATTTCAACCCACAACCCGACCCGAACCCGCAAGGTAAAGAAGGCAAATTATGTTTTAATACCATTATGAAAAATAATCTACAATTGTATCTCTAATGAGGTCTGCACCGGTCCGGCCCGCGGACCGCGGCAGGGCAGAAAATTTTCAAACTGGCCAGACTGCTTTATTAGGACAGTTTTTTCAACGGGCTGGGCGGCAAAAACATTGAACAACCCTGCCACGCCGGGCCGATAACTACAATTAAGCGAGTCTACCGGCCCATATAAATATTTAGACGAAGCCGATAAAATCATAAACGGGCCGTGCCGGGCTAGATCCGAACTCTTTAGTTTTACACTGGACGGGACGGGGTGGGCCATTCTTGGGCCTGGAAATTCCGGCCCGTGCAGACCTCTAATTCTCTAATACCATTTTTATGTTTTACATAGAAGAATGAACAAATCTATATTCTTTAATATTCAACTATAGTAAAACATCTGACCCAACCCGATGCAGGACTCTAAATGGTATAAAACTAAAAATCTAATCTTTAAATATGCTTTCAAATTAGTTGCAGTTTCAAAAGTCTCACTTATAACGATACACCTTGTATTACACAAGTGGCCATCTGCCTTTAGTTTATTAGCAGTTATTATTTTGAAAAATTTCCTTTCTAACATAGTGCATCGCATATGACCACAATTAAATTATTCACTTGATACATTAGACAGGAAGTACCATTTAGCGTTTTGCTGCGTATTGTATTTTTACAATACGGTAAAAATATAATGCAGTTTATTATTTTGAAGCCTGGTGAAAGGATGACTAAAGACAAAACAGACAGGCACACATTTTGCTTTTGTGAAACTTTGATCTGCAGTTTATATAGGCTTTTAACGGGAAAAAATGTTTTCCACATTCTTTTAAAAAAGTGGGTCAACCCGAACCCAACCCGCAAGAGTAAAAAAGCCAACCTGAACCCGAAACAATAAAAGCCAACCCGACCCGCACCAAAAAAAAATTAAAGTCAACCCAAACCACGAGTCAGGTCAGGTTCGGGTAAAAGCGGGTAACCCAACCCGATGCAGGACTCTAGTTCAGAGTCATTAAAAGCTACCAACACTGAGCTCTATAAAGATTGAATATTTACCCCCTGATACTACAGCACAACTGCAATTGATGGATCAAGGTATAATCCAAAATTTAAAAACTCATTATCATAAAAGTATTCTAGAACAAATTTTATTTTCGATTGATCTTAAAGAAAGCTACAACATAACATCATTCATGGCCATCAATGATTTATATATGGCGTGGGACACTGTACAACCTGAAACAATAGAAAAATGCTTGACATACTGGATTTATCCATCCATCTAAAAAGAGTGGTTGTAATGCAAATGACGAAAACGACAGACCTTTCGAAGAAATAGAATTTTCAAACTTTTCTGAAAAGTTCCAGTGTGATATGACGTTTGCAGAGTATGTAATAGCCGACAATAGTTTAGAAGTATCTGGCCCCTAACTGCAGAAGAAATTGTTGAAACAATTCACGAACAATGCAATGAGGAGATGGAATCAGATTCTGGCAACTCTGCTACTATGTCTCAAGTGCTTTCCTTACCCATAGAAAAGTCAATTGCACAATCGATTGAGTGTTTGCGTAAATTTATCCTGATGCAGCCGTCATTGGACAAAGAACTTAACTGTTTGTTACAAATAGAAAAACTGGCTAAAAAGTCAAAAATGAATAGGACTAAGCAAACAACAATTGATAATTTTTTTCCATAGAGATGTGTAAACAATTTCTTAAATGTTCATATAATTTCAGGTAAGAAAATTATAGTACAATTAATAAAAATTTTAAAATACAGTTTTTTTATAGTATATTATTAAATTTTACGTTATATTTATATTATTTTAATATTATTAATTAGTTTATGCATTTATATCTTTTAATTTAATATTAAGTCATATTCTAATTATAACAGCCGGAATAAATTTTAAAAATACTATAAATTAATTCCTTTGTAATAGTACCCCTTTAAACATGTTTTCCTCTCATACTTTCCATAATTCGAACTCTGGGTAATTCAAACATTTCTTGTGGTCCTGACAAGTGTGGTCCCGGTACTTGTGGTCCCGGTACTAGAAATTCGAAATAACGAGAGTCGACTGTATATCTTTAAAATAACCATCATGTCAAATTCGAAGCTTCTATATTAACTATATCACAGAAATCCCAATTTTAGAATGTTTTTTGTTTCAGTGCACTTCAAAATTTCAAATTTTTTAAAAACTCTACTGTGCCTGCATTTACATCTCTAAAGTAACAGTCATGTTAAATTCTAAGTTTCTATGCCTAACAATTTCAGATAAATCAAAGTTTAGAATGTTTTTAGAACGTCATCGGCTCATTTTGCACTTTTAAATTTTGATTTTTTTTTAGAAACTGTTTTTAGCAAATATATCTTAATATCTTAAAAATAACCATCGTGTTAAATTTCATGTTTCTAGTCGCAGCAGCACAAAATTTGCACATTTAGAACGTTTTTTGCTTTTGCACACATTTAAATTTTGAATTTTTAAAATTTTGAATTTGCTCTGTGAAAGCACTTATGTCTTAAAAATAACATTTATGTCAAATTTTAAGCTTTTATCCCTAACTATCTAAATAAATAGTAATTTATAATGTTTTCTGCTTATTTCACACCTTTAAATTTCAAATTTTTAAAAAATTGTTCTACATAAACTGCAATCGAGCATCTGCATCTTAAAAGTAACCATTATAATAAATTTCAAATTTCTAATACTAACGATTCCAATTAAATTCTAATTTAGAACATTTGGAGGAATTTCAGCCTTGTAAATTTTTTAGAAATTGTTCTTAGCGAGTATTTACTTTGCTGTGGTGCTTACTTTTAAGATGTAAGTACTTGCTATGAACGGTATCTAAAAAGGTCGAAATTAAGAAGGTTTGAATTAAGTGAAAAACATTCTAAATTAGGATTTATTTGGAACTGATAGGGAGAGAAAAACTTGAAATTTGACATGGCTGTTACTTAAGAGATGTAAATGCACACCCAGAACAGTTTTTTAAAGATATGAAATTGAAAAAGTTGTTAGAGCAAAAAACATTCTAAAATTGTGATTCATGTGATACAGTTAATATAGAAGCTTGGAATTTGGCATTGTGGTTACTTATTAGAGAGAATAATAAATTTAATAATAAAATAATGTTTGTGATCACCCATGTAATAGAAAATGCTTAAAATGGTCTATAACTGTAGCAAATGACTATGTAGGTCCTGTTTAACATTTGTGCAAAGCATAGCACACATATTTGTGAAGATGTTAATGTTTGTGTGAAAAATTCATGTGTTTTTTAGTTTATAGTATACAGAGTTTCAACCAAATTTAACACCACTTTCCAAAATCGTGAAAACAAACAGTAGAAACAGTATACTGCAATTAAAACATGAATATATTGGATATCTGATGAGATATGGGTATTTGTTTGAAATAATTTTTAACTGTGCATGTGAGAAAGATTCCAAACTATTTATTTTATAATTTGGTAGTCAGCTATTTAAGGCAACTTATACAAAAAGTCCAGTTAAATATTGTGAAAACTCAGAAAGATACAGTGAGCTGATTGACAAATTGTGGAAAATCCTTTATAATAAAGTTACTTTTAGAAAGTAACACACTATATTGTTCTATCTTTCTGAATTTTCATGATATTTGACTGGACTTTTTTGTTTAAGTTGCCCTAGATAGCTGACTACCAAATTATGAATTATGAAATAAATAGTTTGGAATCGTTGATGCATGCACAGTTAAAAATTATTTCATACGAAGGCCCCTATCTCATAAAATATTGAATATATTCATGTTTTAAATGCAGCATATACTGCTCATTTTCAAGTTTTCAGAAAGTGGTGTTAAATTTGGTTGAAAACTCTGTATTCTATAAACAAAAAACATTTGAATTTTTCCCAGAAATTTTAACACTTTCACGAATATGCATTCTATGCTTACACAAATGCACACAAATGTTAAACACGATGCATATAAGCCATTTGCTACAGTGGCAGGCCATTTTGAGCATTTTCTGTTACATGGGTGATTGCAAACATTATTATATTATTAAATTTATTGTTGCCCCCTAATTGTCCCCACAACTAAATCTTCACTGTAAAAGATGAAGTCAAACATGTTCTTCACATCCTCGAAGTTCAAGGACAATGTGTCAAGAATTTCAGTAAATATCCGACAAACTATGTACAATCGAAAGCATCATCAGAAGCATCCAGTCACTGTTCCTTAACTTTTGAAGAGCAGTGTAATAATATTTTAATAAACTGATTTTATGGCTCAATTTTTATACAAAGTTTTCAGTACACAATACAAGAGGAAAATAATAGTTATATTTAATAACAAAAATATTCAAAATTATAATTAAATCAAATTCATCAATATTAATACATGGAAATTATTCCAGAGAGAAACATTCGCCTTGCATACAATATTCCAAATAAAAATCAAATTTCAAAGTAATTGCTTAAGAGGCGCAAAGGCCAACATAGTGAAAAAGATTCCATGCCGGGACTCGAACCCGGGACATCAGTATAGCGCACTGACGTTCTACCAACTACCACATATTGTATGCAAGGCGAATGTTTCTCTCTGGAATAATTTCCATGTATTAATGTAGTTTCTTTCGATGCTGGATTTAATTAAGTTTCGTGTTTGTCCCAGGTCGGTGGCTAACGATAAATATTCCATCATGTGCTGCATTTGTAGCCTTGCCAACATATAATAGTGAGAAATTTTCCAGGCTGGGTATCGTTCCATGTAGTTTAGTCAGTAGAACATCAGTGCACTATACTGATGTCCCGGGTTCGAGTCCCGGCATGGAATCTTTTTCACTATGTTGGCCTTTGCGCTTCTTAAGCAATTACTTTGAAACAAATTCATAATTTTTTTTACTTTTGCATCATCTCCTAAGCTCTTATCACGATGGCGTTTTAAACATTAGTAAGAACCTATTCAGAAAGAAAAAGTTAAGATTTTATAGACACATAATGGAAAACATTTATGAATGGAATGTAATAACATTTTTGTAGGCTGCACTTCATAATTATTTCAAATGCTAATTTTATTATTCACATCCTGTGTCATAAAATTATGGAATTTAACAGAATAACATATTTACATTTAATGAGCATTTAAAAGAAAAAAAATCAGCATGATAAGACTATAATTTTAGGAAATATAAAAAATATTTACAGGCAATTTAATGTTAGAAGGTTGAAACTTTCAATTTTGAAACATTTTAGCCTAAATGATTTGAAAATTGGTATCTGGACATACATTCAAAGGAAAAATAAATATAATTTATTAAATTGTGTATTGCTATTTAAAATTAGTTAATTAGTTAGTCCAGATTTCAATATGTAAACAACTTTCAAAGATTAATTCAGCATTCAGTTTAATAGTAGGTAATAACAGTTATTTGCAAGTGATGGATATCAGTATTATTTATATGATGATACGCAGCAGAATTGGTGTGGTCTCATTTATCCCCTCCCCCACCCCCAAGGATAAATAATAATCCTTTTATGTATTTGGTCTAGCATTTGGTTAATTCATGTGGTTTTACAAGAGATGGCATAACTAGCATATTGTCCCATAGTTTCATTTGTTCAAACATGCATTTAAAACTACTGTTATTGCGCATTCAGTTTAGTATATGCCATTTGGTTTAAGCGTAAACAACAACAATTTTTATCCAATTGAAAGTGTCAAATTTTGTGCCTGATAAAGTGTTTTTGCAGGGGGTTCTTCTTCATTACTTTAACATGAAGAAAAGTGCTACCAAAAGTTATCGTATTTTGGTGGAAGTTTATGGTGACCATGCTCTAGCTGAACGAACGTGTCAGAAGTGGTTTGCATGGTTTAAAAGTGGTGATTACGTCTTGGAAGACCAAGCACGACCTGGACAGCCAAAAAAATTTGAAGATGAAGAATTGACAGCATTGCTCGATCAGGATTCGTGTCAAACGCAGAAAGAACTTGCAAAATCATTAGAGGATGATCAAACAACAGTTTCCAAACACCTCAAAACAATGAGAATGATTCAAAGATGTCACATTGGGTTCCATATGAATTGAAAGAAAGAGACATTGAAAGAATAAAAACCGTTTGCGAAATGCTGCTTCAAAGACAGAAAAATAAGGGATTTTTGCATCGGATTGTTACTGGTGATGAAAAATGGATTTATTACGAGAATTCTAAATGAAAAAAAACCTGGGTAATGCCAGGTGAACCAGGTCCATCACAACTGAAACGAAATATTCACTGTGCAAAGGTTATGCTGTGTATATGGTGGGATATGAAAAGTGTGGTGTACTATGAGCTTCTGAAACCTGGTGAAACTATTAATAAGAACGTTATCGATTTCAGTTGATGCGTTTGAAACAAGCTCTGGCCAGAAAACGACCAGAATGGGATAACACACATAATAAACTTATTTTTCAACATGATAATGCCCGACCACATGTCACAAAACTGGTCAAAACATATTTGGGGAATGTCGGATGGGAAGTGTTACCCCACCTGCCGTATTCACCAGACATTGCTCCTTCAGACTACTACTTGTTTGATTGCATGAATAACAATTTGATTGGATAGCGGTTCACTTCTTCAGAAAATATAGAAAAATGGATCTCTGATTGGATTGCTTTGAAAAGTGAGGACTTCTTTCGACACGGAATTCGTAAATTGCCTGAAATATGGGAAAAAGTAGTGGGTAGCGATGGACAATATTTTTGTTAACGTATTTATGTATTTTGCTTTTGAAATAAAGCTTTAATTTTTTATTAAAAACCACACAAATTAATTCCTAGACCAAATGTGTTAATGGTACTTTTTTCATTTAACATATATTTTGGAAATGGCTACTTATTATTCATCACATTTTACCTAAATTTCACATAACTCATAAATAATGAAATTTTTCTTTGCAGCATAAAGAATTTTTTCCATAGAATTTTAAATTCTTACATAGGCCTCAGTTGTTACAATTATTTAATTTAAAATACTACAACATAACTCTAATTTAATGGCTGATAAGGTGCTAAAAGCATGACTGCTGGATACAGTGTTGATTTCAGGGGGTGGCCCGGGGGGGACATTCTCCCCGGAGCAATGAGATGTCCCCCCCGGAAGATTTGAGATTTTGGGTTTTCAATGGTCAAAAAGTGCAATTTCCCCCCCGGAACTCTATAATGTCCCCCCCCGGAGCCACAGAAATCCCTCCCGGAGAAAAGTGTCTGAATTCAACACTGGCTGGATACAAGTTTATATATCACATAAAATTCTATTTCATAACTAACTACACATGACATGTGCATATTGCTATAAAATATTATTGAATGGCTTTGCTTACAAGATATCTTATTATATAATCATCTTGGTGTTTTGTATGGAAAGTAAAGAAACCTAAATGTGAGTTATAACTTCGAACTCTAATTAATAAAAGAAGAAAAATAGTTTTTAATTGTGAAATATTCTTTATAATTCTACATGGTTTATTTTATCTGATTAACTCAATAAAGTAAAGTATAGTATCATGTACATTTAATACTGAGATTAATAACATTTTAAGCTAAGCATCTACAGGAATATTGGAGATAGGGAAGAAGAAAAGGGTATCAAAATATGGTGCATAATTTATAATTTTTATTTAACATAGATTTTGGAAAAGGCTACTTATTATCAATCACATTTTACCTAAATTATAGATAATCCATAAATATTGAAAGTTCTATAATTTGTATTACAAGAAAAATTTAAGCTTGAAATTATAAAATAAAAAGAAAATCTTGGGAAATAATTTTGAAAGAAAACTTTTAAATGTTCTTACAAAAGCAAGCTATTTAATGTGGATCATTCTGACCAAATGATTTTCTCAAAGTGAAATTCTTTTTTCAGTTATGGGTAAGACAAAACTTTTACACAAATAACTACCGAGAGAAGGAAAAAATATAAAAGTAAAATGTTTGTTCAACTAGCTGCATAGCTTGTTATAACATATTAAATATGATTTCAATATCCATATATTTCTTCGCAAAATAAAAAATAATGATTTTTCCTACAGTATTAAAAAAATTCCTTCAATACTCATTCATCAAAAAAGAGTAATATGAAGTTATTAATGGCCAATATGAGACACTACTTAAAAAAACAGATAAACAATGTTGATGTAATGTGAAAAATTGTGACAAGCTTATCTTAAGAGGAACATGGTTCAACAAACACAGTTTATTTACAATTCGTCAAAAGAATCTACAACTAATAGAATGGGAAAACAAACATTGTTATATATGTTACTCTCGTATTTGCTCATTTTTTGATTAAATACAGAGCAATTTGTTCTTCCAATCTTCCTATTATTTGAGTTGAATTGTTTGGTGGCAGATTTAGTTTAATGATCTACACATCAATCTTAACCTTTAAAAATTGGCTTCTTAAAATTTAATCCAGTTTTCATAAAAGCAAAGAAAAATAACGTGATTTGAATAATTTGAAACAATTACAGGTGATAAATCACTATTTGGCAACAAATTGTTTTATATGAGCGATCAGAATAGGGTTGCCAGATTGCATGTTTTTCCCATAAGTTGTACGTTTTTTAGTATTTTTTAGTCCTATCGTAAAGTGTATGCTTAAATTTGTCCCGTATGACGATTTCTTCCGCTTTTCTACCCCATCTTACTTTTGAAAGTTTAAAGATTTTTTCTTTTGTAATTTGCTTCAAAATTTTATCTTTTGCTGAAAAAATGTTATGCACATGTACATCAAATGTAAAAATGACTTATTTCCAATCAGGTTGACAAATATCTTGGGAGAGTTGTGTAATATTAATTGCGCATTTACAAAGCCTTATGTAGGATTACGTTATCTGAACTTGACATCATTATAGATTATAACTAAATACATTATAAAAATTTTTAAGTTAGTATATCTGTATCTTAAGTTTTAATAACTTGTTTTATTTATTATCTCCCTTTATGCTTAACTACAAATGTTTTTGTATTGTGTTCATTACTAAAAGTTTCACAATCATCATTGAGTAGTAGGATGTTTTGATTTATTTTTGCTCTTACAATTCAATTAGTTTTCATTCAAAACAGGATATGACTGTGAATGTAGTTAAACAATGTTAATAGAATAATGTAATACAAATACAGTTGCAAAATTATGATTAAATCGATTAATTAATAACTTCTTTAATAAAAAAATTGTTATCAAAAACATTACTGACATAATCAACATGGTTTAGTATGGTGTAAAAAAGGACTAAAGCATGATAAAACCAAAACTTTCTAGTGTCAATCAAAATCTTCTGTTTTTTTTCTGCGATAAACTGGCAACCCTAGATCAGAAGTAAACAAACACCAAGAAAAGTACTGATACTGATAAAGAGCGGAATGTCAAAAACTTCAGTGGAGGTAATGAGATGATTAGATAGTTTTAAATTTCTGTTTTCCCCAAAAAATAGACAGAGATTGCAAATTAAATAAAAAATTGGGAATCCAACAACATTCTGAAGTGAGTTTTGTCAGATTATTCTGAGTTTAATGCAGTGTCCATCAAAACTTAGGTGAAACAGGACTTTTATTGCCAGAAAAATCTCTGGCTTTTAATGGAGAAAAGCATACTTCAATGAATGACACAGAACATTTAAAAACTTAGTAATTGGAAAAAGTAAAAAATAAAGTAAAATAAAAACTTATTGTTTTTATGAATAACGCAATCTTTTCAGGTCATTATAACAATAATGCTTGGGTGTCTTAAAATTTAAGAAAATACACATTCATAAGTTAGATGCAAAATGTTTATGCCAGGAAAGAAAAACCACCTTTATTATAGCAAATTGGTTTAATCATTATTATTTTTTATATCACTTACACAAATAAAATTACCTTGCCTGATGATGACAAGTTATCGAGGTTTTACAGGGTTCGTACACATTTCTTTAAATACAAATTAAGGACTTTTAAGGACTTTGAAGGAGCACAACCAAAAAAAAAATGTAAGGACCTACAAATTAAATAAACTAATAAGTTATAATATGTATTTTTTAATAGTTTCATTTTTGTAAATACAAGTTTTAAACATTCAAATGGCCAGGAAGGGGGGAATTTCCACGTGTGGCAGTAGAAATTTAGAAAATTTTAAAATAACAAATACAGCAGAAGAAAAAACTAGTTGGATGTGCAGATCTCAAAACTTTCGTTTATTTCATACATGTTAATACTTCAAAATTCACTACCAGAGTGCCAAAATTAAATGACAATCTATGCCCATCATGAGAATTCTAAAGATATGAAATTCTGAGCATTAGTTCATGAGATATGACTATTGCTAAAATCATGTAAATCCTGAAAAATGCAGCATGGAAGCACCTGTTGGGTGATTTACACCAAAACCTAAACAACAACAACTTATGTCAACGGCAAACAGAATCTGAAATTTGATGAAAATCTGTGCAATACTTTTCAGATACAGCTATAGTGAAAATCTTGAACAATCCAGCATAGCAGCGACATCTGTCAGGTGATTTACACCAAAACGTAATCAGTACCAATATTTATCAAGGTATACCTGAATCTAAAGTTCGATGAAAATTCATGCATTAGTTCGAGATACAGCTATTGCAGAAATCATAAAAAAAATGCAAGAACTCTTGAAGTATGGGGGGGAGGGGAACCAGAGCAAAAGGAAAATGCCAATTTCGGGTGGGAAGAGAAATCTTCATGATCGATTATTTACTGTGACAATAAAATGACAAATAGAGCAGTTTTTCTTATAATTAAACAGTTTTAAAGAGTTTTTAAACTTTGAGTACAGAGGGAGTAGGGGGGGGGGGAGACAAAAACAAGGAAGCAAAATTTTGAGAGGGTAAAATTCAGATGAAATTTTAATGAAATGAACTGCTAATGAAATTTAGGGCTGATTATTTATTCACTATAAAGTACCAAATAGAGTTGAAAAAGTTTACAGAAATTGAGTTTTAAAAATTTTAAACTTTGGTATCGAGGAGGAATGAGCAAAAGGAGGAAGTGAAATTTGGGAAGAAGGATAGGCAAGGGTGGGGGGGAGATTTATTTTTAAATCAGAAATTCAAAGAAATGCAGTAGAGTTTCACCCCTGATTAAGAAATAATACAAGAATAAAATTAGGAACTTTTAAGGATGTTTTACAGATTTTGCATGAAAATAAGTACTTTTAAGCACCAAAAATTCTATTTGAAAAATGGGTACTTATGTATTAACGCCACCGTAGCAATAATAATAATAATAAGTATATATAATAATAAGTATATATATATATATATATATATATATATATTGTGCTTGAATTTGAGTTACAAGTCATATGTTCCATTTTTATTTTGTATAATGTCAGTGTTATGTATTGAAGCTAAATTTATTAATTTCATTTGAGTAATTGGAAATAGATGATAAATTGTAATTATATAATGGTCATATGTATACACACACATATATATATATACTAGGGGGCTCTGCCCCCTGCAAGCTATGCTCGCCAACCCCCGTTCAGATGCCGCAGAATCTGAAAATCTAAAAATCTAATGGGTTTTAAAAATATTAGAGAAGATTAAATTATACTGAAAAAGCTGTGCAGATCACCCTGTAAACGGGTTTCCATTCAATTCCCTTTGATTGCAAAAATTTAATGGAGAATCAGTTGCTGTTAAGATATCCAATGGCTGTTTTTGTTTTTGATTAAAGAGGATCAGTTAAACATTTGAAAAGAAGCTAAAATAAAATGAATTAAGCATTCAGAGTCTTTATCAACCGATATTTTAAAACAATCTCTTATAACAATAGCCTAAATCATGTGACTATCATCAACAGTTCCGGGCGGAACACTTTGCTTTTTATACTCTAGGTGCCATTTTGATACTTTAATATTATCCAGGCACAGATGATAAGTCGCCAAATATTATTCTATCCCCATCATTTCATCTATATTATAATAGTTCCAGTCATCAAATGCCATAAACAAATACGATCTGATCCCTTCGCCTTTCATATGAAAATTTGGAACAAATGTCATGATTTAATAGATATTGGCGCGATTTTTTTTCCAACGCCAATTTGGGGAATGCATCAACAGCATAAACAACAACATCCGGCTTACCATATCAAGCAAAATAACGATACTTTGGCGCCAGTTAAGTACCCATTGCGTATATGACACTGGCGTCTAAAAAAAATCACGCCAATATGGGGCTGTATATGACATCTGTGCCAAAAGAAAAAAAAGACGGGTGCAAATCTCGCCAGTATCTTTTTTTCAACTCGCCACTATCTTTTTTTCAACTCGCCAGTTAGCATTTTTTTTATTGTTCGAGTGGTAAATTAAAACATTGATTTGAAGTTGAAATTAAATGTCATGGTTTGTTACATAATTTAATATTTCACCAGATGTCATATACGCGCATGTTTGGCATGATTTTTTTTTTTTTTTTTTTTTTTTAACGAAAATTTGGCGAAAGCCTCGTTTACGAATACCAGTTACATATGTATTTTTGGTACTACTTAGTTATCCTGTCGACAAAAAATCTATCGCGAACTATAAGATTAAATGTCAATAATGCTTCATCGTAAATGTCACATTCACTTGACTTTTAGCAAGTTACACGTGTTTACGTCATCAAGTGATTTTTATTTCGATGTTTTATTTTTATATTTATTAATGTTATACTAATTTATTTGTTCTTTCGTTATTTAAAATAAAAATTTTGTCAATCTGTACAATTTGGCGAGTGGTTTGGTGATTTATATAATTTGTAAAATTGGGTGATGGGATAACTACTACATTGTACCGTATTTTTTAATTATTTTCTATTATTTTCAAAAGGAAATAGCAAAAAAATAATTAATTACTATAGAACAAAATAATTTATATAAATTTAAAAAAGAAATAAAAGTAAATATACATTTATTATTAAATAAACAACAATAGCCGGTTTACCATGTCTATCAAAATAATGCCATTTGTGCGCCAATTAGGTACCCCGGTGCGTATATGACATCTGTGTCTAATATTTTTCCTTTCGTTTAAAAAAAAAAAAAAAAAAAAAAAAAAAAGAAGTGAAAGCCATCAATTTAAATGTTTTATTTTTAAATGAAAGTTTTGTATTTAATAAAATGATAACGAAATACAAAAAAAAGCATTATTCTTAGCATAGATTTAAAGGAGGCCCAACTGTCGCCAAATTAATTTAAAATAGTAACCTTTTCTGAATTATGAAAAAAAAATTTCTGTTATGATTAAAATTTGAGTTGCCATCATTAGAAAAAATGTATTTAAAATTAGAAAAAAAATAATATTTCGAAAACTAATTCGAATTTAAAATTCTAATACCAGTTTTGAGATCTGTGGATCAACACGGATTTTTGGTGTTAATTTCATCGCAAAGTATTCCATATTTTAGGAGAAATCGCCGTAAAACTAAATCAGTTGTTTAATCAGTCGATTCAAAGAATCGATACATTTCAGATGTTTCATATATTCGTTTCATTAGGATTTTATATATATAGGGTAGATATAAGCTGTGGTGGCGTTAATACATAAGTACTGAAAAAGGTAAGCACTTTTATGGACTTTGAAGGACCGTACGAACCCTGTTTTACTGTGGTAACTAGTTTAGTATAACTAATGTCTATAAAGAGATTATTAAATATTAGTTAGCAAAACAAAGCACCATGCCATTTTATTCAACTCTCCAGTATTCATTTCTGACTGTGCAATGCTACTTTTCATAAGTACTAAGTCATTATTATTATTATTTTGAGAATTCAGTGTTGTTTTATGAGTGTAGCAAATTTTTGGATGTATCATACTTTATTTTTCTTCTCTTTAACAAAAGTGCTTTAATGGTAATTATATTCAAAAGGCTGAATTTTTATTTTAAAAAATACAACTTAATCTGAATTTACATACATACACACATTTTGTAATAGTCTAAGATATAGAAAAAAAAAGAACAATAAATTGAGATGCAGTTTTCAAACAGATTGCATTTTAAACTACTCTTTTTCCCAATACGACAGTATAAAAATTTAAAATGTGTGATGCTTAGAAGTTAAAAAAATTGCAGCAGAGTTATTTAACCATACAATGATACATCTGCTTTGTTTTACGGCTGGCTTATACAACGAAACGTTATTTTTTAGAGACGACACTTTAATAGCTGGGAAAAAGAAATAACATACCAGGGGCTAATTACTTGCCAAGAAAATCCATTTTCTTTCATAATTCTGAAGGCAATTTGGATGTGGCACAACGAAAGCCTAAATTGCTTGCTGAACTGTCAGGTGTATTTTGACTTCTAGCAGCACATCTATAACGGTAGCAATAATTCTAAAAAATAAAAATAATAAGAAATTTCATAAATTTCACTTGAAAGCAATGTATCAGATTTATCACAAAAGCAAATATAGCAATATTACGAATGGCAATGATAATTAACTATTACTTTTGTTGTTTGTTAATAAAAACCATTTTTCTCTTTAACCTATGTTAACACACATTGCATAAACAAAAGAGACATTTGATTCAGAAACAAGAATCTTTCTGACACATTCATTAATAATACCCTGAGTCATTTTAACACATGAATGTATTGAATTTTAAGACATTACTATTCAAGAGATATGGAATCAAGTAAATTTTTTTGCTTTACAATAAATGTACATCATCTTGAGATTTAATTAATCACATACTACTGAAATTTTAGGCCTTGATAATGTTCAACATTAGTAAAATCACAAAACTATTGAAGCACATTTTTCTCCCATTAGTATTAAAAAATACAGAGTTTCATTCAAAAACATACCTTAGCTTAATTTGAAAATATATTTTAAGAGCAGTGGTAGAATTGACAAAAAAGTCACTGGTCCCAAGGACCAGTAAACGTAAGAATTTACTGGTTCACAGTCATCATCACTGGCCCAGTACATAAAAATCTAAGTCCCTTTAACCCTTTGAGTGTCCCATCCCCCTCCTAGAATATAAACCAAACTTCCTTTGCAATTATCCAAAATTTTCAGCATAATAAAATGTAAAATTATAATTTGCTAAAAATTAAACAGTATATAAAGAAAACTATAAAATTGCTTATTAATTAAATATTTTATTTCAGATTAATTATTTCAACTGACTAAGGTTCAATAGAATATTTTTTTAATTTATTTTTTTAAATAAAATAAAATGATGTGATTTGTGTTTGCTTGCGGTTTTGTCAGGGACAGGAAAGTTTACATTTATCTGTCAGAGAGGGGGGGAAATTACTGGTCCTGCAGATACTAAATTTTTCAAATTAGTGGTCCAATCGAATTTTTTTTGGTCTCAGATCAGCGGACCACAAAGGATTTTGAATGCTGAAGATCTTAAAATACTGTGGTAGCAATTATTTTTTTAGACATTTTTCAAATCATAAAGCATAATTCATTTTATATTTATTTTTTTAAATGTTAAACAACAGATTTTTAAAATGTTATCAAAAATAATTATTAAAAAAGTTGTAATCAAAATTTATGCTATACATATGCATAGTTGCCAGGAAATTCGAGAAATGATTTTTCACTTTTCTATCTCAATTATTTAATTTTAATGGCAAATTTCTAGAATTGAACTTGATATGGTATCAAACTAAGCAAATGTTAGGAAATTAAGTGATTACAATATCTTTTTTTTGTGTGTGTGTGTGTTGATTAATCATGGATGCTTATTGCACTAAAAGCATATGAGCTCATTTTCATTTTATTTGTTTTGATACTTTACTTTCATAAAGAAAGCAAATATCTAATCTAACAAAAATTTTCAGTAGTATCTATAAGTGTCATCTGCAGATAATTTTTGAAGCTAATGAATCTGTTTGCAAGTGTGAAGCTTTGTCACATCCAGTGGCGGCTCGTGCCAATCTTCACTGGTGGGGCCCGGTCCTCATAACATATTGTAAATTTTTATGTATTAATATTTGTTGTTTAAACATGAAAACAAATTATTTAAAACTAACTATTATTTAAAACTTTTATTTCTTACTTTTCAAAAATGTTTTAAAATTTTCTCTCATTCGCTCTTGAACTCCAGTATGACACCCGCTCACAACAGCGCACCGTCATATGCTTGCGCAACAAGCTTATCTTTTAAATAAAACTTTTCTAAATTTTGAGTTAAGATTATAGTAAGTCCCTTTGCTGTTTTATCTTAGACATCAATAAATTGAACAAACCTTTTCAAGGGTTTGTTGTTTTTTATATATCGTAAAATGATAACAAATTGCGAAGTGCAGCTTACATCAATATAGTTTCGTCAGCTTGTAAATCTACAAAATTAGAAGCAGAAATCTCATTTTTAACTTCATGCATATACGTTACATATATACAATCCAACAGCTCATATTGTATAGTTTTTTAAGTATTTTTAGATACTGTAGCATTGTTTAAATGGTCTTCCAATATAGTGTCCAGTTTTGAGGCGTATGTGACCAATTCTAAAAACATACCTCGGTTTACGATTTAGCACATACCTGTTCTTCTCAACCATTTCATTATGTTTTTGTAATGAAATCCTGTAACCTTCATCCAACTGCACTACAATATTGACAGTTCCGAACGTTTTATGCCCCACCAGTGGCTGAGAGGTTCTGCTCTCGAATCTGGTAGACGGGAGGTGCTGGGTTCGATCCCAATCGCGCCCGTGGGCCTAATCGTTCGGAGTTTTCGTGGTTTTCTTCGAACCTTGGATTTCCAAGCGTTAATACGGGTTAGGTTCCCTTAGAAAGACCCCCACGAAGAGCACTACCCCCTGGGCCTATATCCCCCGTGCAGATAATTGGCCGTCATAAATACAACCATACAACCAACCGAAGGTTTTATAGTTAAAAGCATTATTTAAATGAGTAGTATTCATTTCATGTTTTTTTTACTCTTTCAGAAAAATGCTTCAAATCGTTACAGCCGGCCATACTCCATAATTTCATCCCTCCAAACAATAAAAAATAAAAACAGAACAATGCTTTTTTTTCTTTCTTCACTTGCTGAAATACACAGAAATTTTTTATACCACTGTGTAGAGAAATAGCGTAGTTTTCCCCCATCTTTTCGTTGCATTTCAAAATTCTTCGGTTGATAAGGTCCCAGGCGTTTAATTTCAAGTTTTTCTTCCAAATTCATTGTTGAAAAGGGCATAATAAATCATCTACAGAATTCATTTTTTTATTTCAAGAATTTAAGGGTGTGTTCGAAAAAATATTTTTCCACCCTGAACAGCTCGAAATTTTCTGGGACACTTTCAGACTCATTTTTAAAAGTAAAAACATGAAACTTGCTGAGATGATTTTTGAAGTGATGTTTAAGAGGCCATGTGGTTTCATTTTTCGCTCAATTCAATAGAATTTGATTTTAAAACAATTATTTTCTCATTAGGACCCCTTTTTTCATCCCCAGATCTCCCGCTTCAGAAAATTCGGTTCAAAACTCCCACTTTGATAGCATTTTTTTTGCAATATTTTCTGCATTTTTCAAAAAATCGACAAGCACGTCCCATTATGTAGTTTCTAAATAAGAGAATTTGCCAGTTTGATGCGTTTGAGAGTAAAAATGAATTTAAAAATAAATCAGAAAATAAGCAGTTTGGATTGGAATACACCTTAACAATAACATGTGTCTCCGTTTAAAGAGAGTACAGAGTACTTAAAGATCGCGTAATTCAACGAATAAGCAGCAATAGTAATACAAATGTCGACGAATATTTTTGAGAATCCCCGTATAACAAACTTTGGATCAAGGGCACTCTCGCCCAGTGCCCCCCATTGCAAAAAAAATACGGAAGATTTAGCTCTAAAAGAGCAGTACATCGCCAAAATTGAATGACACGTGAGGGAGGGAAATACTCATTATCGCGCCAAATGGGCACAAATGTCTTGTGCCCCGATACAGTAACCTTGGTGTTCAGAAGTAAGTAGTGGCCAGTAAAGTGATTTATTGCCTCTGAGAAAGAAATAGATGCTGAGAGTCGATAACGGATGAGTGTGCACGATGTAAGAAGGAGTTTCTTTGCAATATATTTTTAGTAAACAGTTCTTTTTTTTTAAAGTTTTAAATTAAAAATATGAATCAAAATTTTTTAAATGAACAGAAAATTCTAGTGGGGCCTGGCCCCAGTGGCCCCAATGGACCGGCCGCCCCTGGTCACATCTTAAGTACAAACTACAGCATAGAACCATTCATCCAGAATGGTCGGGACCAGGTGTATTCCAGATTCCAGATAACTGGTTGTGCATTAAAACAACATCCATTTGATCATATTTGTAGAATATATGTGACTATTACACAGTTTTTTTATTTCAAATTAAATATTAGATTATTCCGATTAAAAAATTGGATCCAATCAAGATCAAAGATTAATAAAAATTAGAAAGAAGACAATTTGTAGAAATCTCTTGGAAACAACAATTCTGTATAAAACTCAAAATGTTCAACATCTAACTAAATATTCTTCCATTTCAAGCAACACACATGTCAATCTGGCACTATATGGCACTTTTTTCTGGAAAGATTCTGAAATCAACCAGTTGGAAATAGGACTCGGCAATGTAGAAATTTCTTAAATCAATTTATCATCTATCTAACATCACGATTTAGTGCGAAATCGCGATTTAACATTGATTTTACCTTTCAGAATATGGAAGTCTATTTTTTTATTTTTAGTAACAACATGCAGTCTTTATGCAGCCGCACCCCCCCCCCTCCCCTCCAGTATTGTATAGTATACTTAGATTTTAATTTTTCAAATACCTTTGAAAAGAGATATATTTTACACATAAAAAAAGTTTGAAGCCCCAAAACACTTATTTTTTTCCATTTTAAAAATTAGTGAACTATTTTAAACATTTTATAAACTCATTGTTTAAGAAATAATATAAAATAGAAGATTTCTTTTTTCTTTCTTTCTTTTGGCTGACAATACAATTTAAATCCCATAAGGGGAGGGCAGAGGACGACGACTTCCCCCTAGCCCATCCAAATAGCACCACATTGCTAACAACATACACACACCTTTTTTACTGACACAGAATTAAAAGTTATTGAGATAAAGACAAAGTAGATTTAATGATGAGTTTAACTGTTCATTTATCATAATGAGAAAAGTAGTAGTAAAAGAAAAATAAAAGGGGGGAAGATATAAGAGAAATAAGGTGCAACTTTATTTCTTTTTAACTTTACGATTATGATACAATTTGTTTAACATAAATGCTGACATTCATATAGCAGATGGAGAAGGGTCAAAAGTGTAAGGCTTCAGAGCACATTACTGAAAATGTTGATTTTTTTGTGACCGTTTGTACCCTGGAAGATTAGTAATAAAATGTCTCTTTTCAATGATCACAAAATGTCAAAAAAGCAGAAAATCGCAGATCTTCAGAAAAATCTAATGAATGCCCCCTCCACCCCTCCCCCATTCTGCTGTAAAAAACAAGTTATCCGACTCATTACAGAACTCTATTAAAGTATTTTTAATTAATTAAAAATGATAATAAATTAAAACTAAAATATTCCAATATTACACAAACATATGAAAATTAATTTTTCATCAAAATAATGCGTAAAAATATAAACTAAAAGTAGATGAATTTGGATTTAACTTTAAAACTTTTTTTTTTTTTTCAGACATAAATAGTAAATTAATTTCAGCAAGATACTCAATCCATGTGGCTGGCATTGAAATCGGATGTCAAACCTGATGCATGATTATTTTTAAATATTTTGATTAATTACAGAATAAAAGAAAATAAAGAATGTACATTAAAATATTACCCAAACATGAGAAAAATTAATTTTTCATTAAAAGAATGCATAAAAATAAAAACTGAAATTCGATGAATTTGGATTTTAAATATGAATCTTTATTGTCTTTTTTTTTCATACATAAATGCTCAATCAATTTCAGAAAAAAAATCTTATTTGAAAAATAAAAATATTTCATGCAGATCACGGGCAAAGCGGGATACACAAAACAATGCAGGACTATACTTTAAAATATTTTCATTAATTGTAAAATAAAGAAAATAAAAAATATGTGTTAAAATATTACTAAAACATGTAAAAAATGAATTTTTCATCATAAAAATACATAAAAATATAAACTGAAAGTCGATGAATTTGGATTTTAAATATAAAACTTTATTATTATTTTTTTTAATCATATAGATACTCAATCAATTTCAGGAAAACAATCTTGAAAGAATGCAGGATTCTACTTTAAAATATTTTAATTAATTACAGGATAATAGAAAACAAAAAAAAAATATTAAAATATTACTCAAATATCTGAAAACTTAAATTCGATGAATTTGGATTTTAAGAATTAAACTTTACTTTTCTTTTCAACTTTAAACCATTAAGTTCTTAATTTCTAAAAAATACACATTCCAACCTCATAAACTCTGAATCTTGTTTTCAAAATAAATAAATAAATATCAATTTTTACTTAAATCGTTGTTTTCTTAAATCGCCTTTTTCTTAAATTGGAGAGCATTGAGGCTCGATGTTTGCTTATATCGAATCCTGCTAAATCAATTTAACACCAGCTTGCCACGTTTTCCTTAAATCAGAAAACGTTGAGGCTTACGATGTTTGCTTAAATTGGATCCTGCTAAATCGACTTAACACCAACTTGCCATGCATACGGTAGATACATCAATGTAGGTAAATCAGTTTTCCGATGTTAGCTCTGAATTGGTATTTTGTTTTAAATCGATTTAAACCAATAGATAAATAATTTTTTCTGATGCTATCTTTAAATCAATTTAAGATTCAATGGCTAAATCGGATTTCTGATGTTAGCTTTAAATTGCGATGTAAGACAAAGGCTAAAGCGTGATTTAAGACAATGGGTAAATCACGATTTAAGACATTGACTAAATCACGATTTTCCAAAGTTACCTTAAATCAATTTAAGACAAATGGTTAAATCAGATTTCTGATGTAAACTCTAAATCGATTTAAGGCCCAGACCTGGTTGGAAATATCATTCTGGATAAGTGGTTTTCTGGATAGCTGGTTTTCGGATAACTGGTTTTCTGGTTAACTGGTTTCTGGATAAATGGTTCCATACTGTATAAACAAATATAATCTAATATATAAAAATGAAAAGTCTGTCTGCCTGTAATGCTATACAAATCCGCAGTTTGGAAGCCAGAATATTGAAATGTTATTTACATGTGTATTAAAACATGGCCGAGGCAACTAAAGCAATCCGGAATCAAAATAATTTATAGTTAACTTTTAATTAATAAAAAACTACCAATTTTACAGCAATTTCCTATCAAATTTAAACATTTTTCATTATAGCAGCTGCCAACAATTAAAAATTCACAATAAAATTGTTATCACAACAATTACCTTTCTATTGCAAAACGCATTGCATATTACGTACGCCACACTGCAAACTAAAAAAGCTGTAGCGGGTATTATGATAATTCTTTTACCTCACATGCAAATAATTAGAGATTATTTAATTGCACTTAATTATTACAAATTTTTAAAAATAAAGAAAAGCTTTTACCACAAACATCAACAAAACTTTATATTCTATTTATTCTTTTATTCCAAAGATATTGTTTTATCGTCTGCTGCCATAGTAACATGATAAATCAAATTTCATAAAAAAAGAGGCACACTAGTAGAAAAATATTTTACTAAATCAAACAGTTATTTTTAATTTTGGTTTTAGAATTAAATTCATGAACTCCCGTGCATAGAACAGGTTTAACAGCTAGTCATAAACTAAAACAATTCATGAAAATAACCAAGCATTTCTTGGAAAACATTGCAAGTGCATTTATAATTATAAGAAGAAATTTGTGATTTAAGAAGAAAAATTAATGGATACATTTTTCTCATTAAAGAAATTTTATATATTGAGAATAATTTACATAATTATTGTTATGTCACATTATTATTATTATTTTAATTATTGATAATTCACTTTCATTTGATGTAAAAAAAATTCTAACTTATGTTTCTTAGTACTATTATATTATTGCTTATCCTGTTTTGTTTTTTTTTAAATAAAACTGCTATTCAATCAGAAATAAACAGTCAAGTGCGAGCATTACTCGCGCACAGAGGGTTCCGTAGAATAAATATATGAATTTGTAATTGTATTATATTTAAAAAAAAAAAAAAAAAAAAAAAAGTTACTAAAAGAATACTAAGACTTTGTAAAAAACTATACAACGTAGGGTTGGGTATGACTGTATATATTAGAAAGTGTAAATGGGTATACCATGAAAGTTCAAAGAGATATGGAACCTAAATAACATCAAATATAGCTATTCATATAACTCTTTTTTTATATTATCCTAATCTGTTTATGATGAACTTAATTCGAAACTGACAATAAAAGCAGTTCATAGTTAAACTTCATTTGGCATTTCATGAAACTAAATTCAGCGTAGTAATAACCTTTATTTCTACAGTGTAGCTAAAACAAAACCTTTGTTCAAAGTTTAAATTTGGCATTGTGCTAAGCGCGCTTTGAATTGAGGTCTCAAAGTTGCAACGCCGCCTTGGTCAGTGCCGCGTTTCTCCAGATAGGTGTTTAATTAACTTTTAAAGTCACTCGAGGCATATTGAGAGATACAATCAATGCAAACTATCACGAATCCCACAGTATATATGTGATTCATTCTAATTAAATCTTTCGAGGGTGATGCCCTAAAAAATAGACACCTAACTTTAATTCCAAAACAGACAAACGGCACCAAGAATATTTAATTAAAATTTTCCTTTTATCATGTACGTGAAAATAAGCAAGTTTGCATTTTCTAATAAATTCATTTATAAATTCTGGTGTCAGTTCATTATTTCATAAGTTTATAAATAGAATTACCCCGTGTCGGAAAGGATTAAGTGGTCGCAGGACTCTTAAAACTTCAAAATTTAAGAAATTTAAATTTTTTTAGATGTTAAACTCCTATCTTTTCTGAATATTTTGATATAATTGTTTCCTTGAAATTCCCATTAGAACAGAAGTTTGGGCTTTTAGAATTATACCTGCTCAATAGCTGAAGCGGCGTTTCCGAAACTTTAAAGTCATTATTTTACAAATGGCGTTTTTTGGGCATAACGCGCAGGATACCTCAAAAACTTCTAAATATTTTTTCATGAAATTTTCAAAGCATATATTTCATGTTAGTCTGTATAAAATGAACCTAAAATTTCCTTTTTATTGTTCAAAAAAATATTTTTTTGGTGATTTTACTGTTGAAATTTTCAAAATTTTATATTAGCTGAATGCAACATTGCATTAAAAATATGAAAATGTTTTAAATACAAATTTATTTAAGTTCAGGGAAATTATTACAATCTGAAGTATAAGTAAGCACCAAAATTTTCATTCTAGTTGCAATATTTATTTTGTAATCCTGCGCGTAAACTGTTATGCCAATTTTTTGTTCGACAAATGTCTAACAGTTTCGAGCACTAATATAAATACTAATTCTGTATCTTGCAATTTTTTATCCCAATTAAAATTGCGTTTTAAAATCATATACATTTTAAGACATTAAATGTTGAAAATGGTCTTTTTTTAATTTTTTCCACTTTTTAGAGTCCCGAGACCCCTTAAATTAGTATGTTTTTAACAATTTCACGTTTATTGCTTTTATACTGTTACTGGACATTACATTACACATATATATCATTAAAAGTTGTTAACTAGGCATAGAGTACGCCGCCCCTGTCCTTGTGTATGTCCAAACTGACTGTACCTTTAAGGGTTAATATCTCGGCTAATTACCAATGATTTTTTTCGAAAATCATTATCAACAATGCTTTTATTCTTCTGCAACAATAGATATAGTCAGCGATGCTCAACAATTTTTCTGAATGCGCGTAAATCGAAATTTGTGTATAACAGAAAAATGCTAATTACTCAAAAACTATGTGACCTAGGGTAATCGCTATAATTTTCCGGCAAGGTTTACATTAACGTCTACTACCTCTAATTTTTTCATAATTTTAGTTTCAGTAGATTCGGAATTAGATGGGGGGGGGAATATTTTTGTGCTACATTTTTAACAATATCTTTGAAAATATAATACCTAAAATTAAAAGGAATGTATTTTTGAGTTCAGCGTTACAAAAGCTTTCACAGGATACACCACATGATATGCAAAGAAAAGATTTTTTTTCTCAAGTAGCATAATTAGCCCCTCCACTTTTTTACTAAATATATTTATGAATGTTTATTAATCTGAAAATATGTGGGTCAATGATCTTTATTACTTCTCCGAATTTGAACTTTCCACGTTTCATAGTTTACGAGTAAAATGGCTGTGACAGACAGACACAGGAGTGATCTTATAATGGTTCCGTTTTTACTTTTTAAGTACGGAACCCTAAAAAATAAACTAATATTGAAGCTATGATAGTTTTATGT